>OX383939.1:22765512-25553012 GCA_947532085.1 Elegia similella
AATCAAAAAAGTCACTTCAAAAACCCGCAATGTATTTTGAAGTGAATATCAAAACGTTGGTCACTGATTTAGCAAATAGGCCGGCTGGTGCGAATGCTCTTTTTAAAGACTTTGCTCTTTGCCTGATCTCCGCACCTGACAAGAGAGCTAGCTGCTTTATTGCTGGCTTTATTCACACAAAGGATAAGCTTCGTTATTCAGCGTGGAAATGCTGCCATCATTCTTGCCAACATGCTGTGGGAATGTTTTTTTGGATTCTTAAGTTCGGTTTATTTTAGTTTGTCATTTTATGGTTGGCTACTTTATTAGACTTAGTATTTTTAGTTTGTAATTTTTTTATTGTTCATAGTTTATTTATTACAATTAAAAAATATATTGTGCTAGAATGAACATTAATACAAGAGAAAATAAATAAAATACGCACAATCGCAACTAATATTATAAATGCGAAAGTGAGTTTGTCGGTTTGTTACGCTTTCACGTTGTAACTACTGAACCGATTATGACAAAATTTTGCATACACGTTATCTAGGGTATGGAGAAGGACATAGGGACATTTTATTTCGGGAAAAAGTACTGTTCCCGAGGGATCGACATTGACGCGGGCGGAGCCGCGGGCGAAAGCTGGTTCCAAAATAAAAGACAGTGATTTGAAATCAATAAATGACTTAACCTAACTAAAATATCATATCATAAAATTACTCAAAGGTTTGTTTTCATTTTCTTGTTTTTTAATTCATCTTTAATTATTGCGTAACTAAAATAGAGTCCCGTTTTGCGCTAGAAGTCTTTGTCTCGATCACTAGCGCAAAGCAAAAATCTTACTTAGTATTTGGGGTACAACTACCCTTTAGATTAACATCAGTCAGACGCTAACAGATGGTATCGCTCCTTAAGATTAACGTTCCAAACTGAAATATCCTTTAGCGGGAGCTATCTGATGACAGGGCGGTTTTATCGCAGTTACTGGTTATAAATGGAGGTGAATGAAGAGAAGTCTATTCAGCCACATTCAGCCAGACGCTTTAGAATTTTAATCTCTATGTTTTTTTTATTTTTTTTAATTCGTATAGAAAGGGGTTTGTTTGAACAGTTCTTATTTTGTACATTAAGTATGAGTATTTTTAAACTCAAATAAGAAGATAAAACATTTATATTCATAACTTTAGATTTGATTTGTGAATGTAAATGTGATGTTATGAATTAGTTATTAGTCATACGACTTCTAACAAATTTTGATAAATGATTTTTTAACTAATAAATAATAAATATATACGGACAAATCACACAGATTGAGCTAGCCCCAAAGTATGTGCGAGATTTGTGTTATGGGATACTATCTCAACGATACTATATTTTATAACAAATACATATATAGATACACATTCATGACCCAGTTCAATCTGAGAAAGATCATTTTCCATCTTGACCTGGCCGGGGATCGAACTCGGGCACTCTCGTGTTCCAGGCTGGCGACACGAGAGTGCCCGGGTTTAACTCGCTACAATTTTCATATAAAGCATTGTAGTTTTGCAAAATCTGGAATTGTACATACAAATACACTTCTATTTTAATATTTTTATCTAAGGTATTAATTTATACACTTGATGCTTTAGTTTAAGTCTATCGCCTTATCCGGGTCCTGAAGGACGATAAGTATCCGGTCCTTGATATTTGGATCTCCAATAATGTCAGAGCGTCACGTGGATTTTTCCCCGGATTGTGGAATGGACTCCCGAGATTTTCCCTGTGTGCTATGACTTGGGGTCCTTCAAAAGGCGTATTCAAAAGTATCTTAAAAGTTTGCAATGCATCAGCACCTCCTCTGGTGTTGCAGATCCATGGGCGACGATGACCACTTTCCATCAGATGGATCCTCTGCTCGTTTGCCTTCAAATTTAAAAAAAGGTTCTCGTAAATCATGTTCAATCAATTCCATTAGATTTACACAATGTTTGAATACCTACTGATATAGATTTATCTACCAAATACGATTGATTTGTAAACAACATCAACAAACATCGTAAGTGGTCGTTTGTGTTTGTTTACATGTTAGTACGTGATGATCTAACTCACCAGAATAACATGACGTTCAATAGGTCATTTGCTGAAGTAGAGACATAACTGAAGTCTGTGTTATAATTGGTTTCTGAATAAGAAAGTTTCTGAAAATGTGCTAGAAATTCAAATATTTTGATTTCATGAATTTCATTTCACTGGGGGAAAATAAAGAAAAACCAGCCAATGGGAGTCCGAATCACATACGAATGGTTCCGTGCTACCATGCAATATAGAAAACGCTCATAAACATACATTTTGTATGCCCTCAAAACCCCTGCTCCTTTATTTTATTTCCATTCAATACATACTATTGAGCGATAATTTTAAGTCTATACATATTACGGAGAGCGGCAGAAGCTAAGTAATACGGTCCACTGTTTACCCTTTGGGAACGGACCCCAAAACACGTATAATGTACCAGTTGCTTCTATTTCCATGCAGATGTAGAGTTTTGTGAAAAGAGAGTAGCCTAAGCCTAAGGACTTAATCCAACGGCTACATTTACCGTGTTAAAGGCCAGATAAATAAGTGATAAACGGAATCAAAATAATGAATAGTTGCCGTTTCTTTTTCTTCCTCTTAACCACAGTCAACCATGAAAGACTTTCTTCCAGTTCAGTTATGAACTATATCTGACAATATTTCGGTTACCTCCTCAGGTGTGAAGCGTCGAAGCCCGGAATCCACTATTATGACAGCATTCATCCTGATTAGATGCAAGATTTAACGACTTCATCATCTTCATCTTCAGGTCTTTTTAGTCTCCACTGCATGAGCATGACTCTTTCTACACTACTGAAGCCATACTTGGCCAGAGCAGACAGAGAATTTGACCTACACTCTCCTCGCTGGCCAGACGGTTTGGAGAGGTCTTATTGATGTTCATGAGATTTGTTTAGCTGGTATTTCCTAAGTCGCCACTTACGACATCCAAGGGAAGACTTGGAGTGGTCCTATTCTACTCTGCCATTTTAGTACATAATATGAAAGATAGTGCTAGATACCCAATGAAGGTTTAAAACACTACGACTACGAGAATATTCTGAAATTCACGACTTATCCATAGCTCTGTTTTACAGCTCAGTGATAGGCGCTCACTCTAATCTAGTGCTCGTAAATCGTTTTTAATGCTAACACCAGAGCCAGTGAGCTAAAAAGTTAGTGATAGCTTGTAGGGAGTGTGTAAAGAATAGCTATTTTGAATTGAGAAGCAGAAAAACTCCAATCCCTTCATATTTTTATGTATCTCAGATTTATAAGAGTCACGGCATTACACCAAAAATCATATTGTTGCAATTCATCGTTGCTTCTAATTTTCTTTGTCTGAATCTGCTGAGTCAGATGCAAGATTGATTATAGAAAATTAGCAGTTCCCGCGGCTCCGCCCGCGATCGTGTCGATGCCTCGGACACAGAAGAATTTCCCGGAATGACAGGTACTGTATGTCCTTTCCCCGGCCTCAAAATAAGTCTATGCCAAATTTCATATAAATTGGTTCAATGATTGAAGCGTGAAAATGTGACAGACAGACAGTTTTCGAACGCGGCACCGCCAGCGTCAATGTCAGTCCGTCGGGAACAGTACTTTTTCCCAGAATAAAATGTACCCTATGTCTTTTTCCGTACCCTA
The DNA here is from genome assembly GCA_947532085.1 of Elegia similella. Classification (NCBI taxonomy): domain Eukaryota; kingdom Metazoa; phylum Arthropoda; class Insecta; order Lepidoptera; family Pyralidae; genus Elegia; species Elegia similella. The sequence continues at coordinate 22,769,203 of OX383939.1, forward strand.
GATAAGGTGTATGCAAAATTTCATGATGATCGGTTTAGTAGTTACAATGTTGAATCGTAACAAATAAACAAACTCACTTTCAAAGTCAAAGATTTTTATTCAAAATTGATTATATGTATCTCTTTTTAGGTTTAGGTTTATAGAACTTTATACTCATAACAAGTCACATTTCATTTACAATGAGTTAAGTACATATATAACACTAGCTTTTGCCCGCGGCTTCGCTCACGTTAAGAAGTAGTAGTCATAGTAGCTTTATGCATGCAAAGTCTAAGCCCGAACGATTTAAAATTGACAAAGTTTCATACAAACTTTTATCCCGTATTTTATCCCCTTGGGGGTAGAATTGATCAAAATCCTTTCTTAGCGCATGCCTACGTCATAACATCTACCTGCATGCCAAATTTCAGCCCGATCTGTCCAGTGGTTTGGGCTGTGCGTTGATAGATCACTATGTCAGTCAGTCACCTTTGAATAATATATATTTAGATTTTAAAAAAGTATTTAAATTAATTACTTGTGCTCGTTGCGATGTGTAGGTAAAGTTTCTTTTAAATAGTTTGACACTCACATTAATAAATAAATAAATATATTAGGACAAATTACACAGATTGAGCTAGCACCAAAGTAAGTTCGAGACTTGTGTTAAGGGATACTAACTCAACGATACTATATTTTATAACAAATACATATATAGATAAACATCCAAGATCCAGGCCAATCTGGAAAAGATCATTTACCATCTTGACCTGGCCGGGGATCGAACCCGGGCACTCTCGTGTCGCAGGCTGGCGTGTTGACCGCTGCGCCACGGAGCTAGCCTACATTCTTTCAGCTCATTCGGCAACTTATTATACAGCTGTGCTTCCCTCAAACAATATTGTCTTTTTTGCATAATTAGTCCTTGGTGCTATTAGAGTAAGTTTATTTTTACTACGGAGATTATGTGTATTATGGTTTTTAGTTAGCTGTATGTTAGATTTAATGGAGTCCGTAGTAATTTTCTTGATTAATAGGTATACATGTATTATATAAATATAGCTGTGATACACTAAATATTTTAGTTTTTGCGTATAGTTGCTTTGTCGACGTACGAGAGCATTAATGAAATAAGGCTTTTATTATTTTATTTTGTCATCTTTGTAAACGTTTTAAATTACTTGGCGCGTTTGAACGTCATTGTTGTATTTGTTATATTTTGCTTCATTTATGCAAAATCGAAATACTACTAGCGTTTCGGAACGACCACTGGTGAGAAGAATACGCCAAAAGAAACTCAATCCAGACTTTCGCATTTATAATAGATATTAGTTAGGATCAGGATAGTATGGATTCACCATTGATCAACGATCCGGTAAATACATGTAATAAAGTACACGGTGTATAATATACTAAATTATGTATATTTAAATCGTTTGACATGAAAACAGAAAAAGGTAAAATACATAATCATATTATATAGCCTTTCAGGCGAGTAGGTGACCAATACAGTTGAAAAGAGTTTCTACAATCATTTTTTCTCTGTCCGGTTCCGAAACGCTAGTAGTCTGTTGCTTTTGAACATTAATGATGAATAAGATAAATTTTTCTTAGTAAAAAATATTATTTCAATGTGATTTGACGTGAGAAAGCCTGCAAAGGACTATTAACTCGTACTGAATAAACATTTTGATTGATTGATAAATGAATACTCGACATACCACATAACACACATATGGATCAATTCTCGGTCCCACTCTTTTCATAGTTTACATAAATGACCTTTGTAAACTACAAATTCCTAATTGTCACATATATGCGTACGCTGACGACACAACACTGGTTATTAATGGCCGGGATTGGAGGGACGCCTACTCGAATGCTGAACTAGCACTGTCTAAAGTTATGTCCTGGCTAGACTCCAATCTATTAACACTAAATCTAGGAAAATCGAACTATATCACTTTCGCTATGAACGCATCCACCTTGCCAACAGATGACGAACTCACGATGAAAGCCAACAACTGTCGAGCATTCAATAATCCCTGTACGTGCACAATCATATCGAAAACAGAAACCGCCAAATATATTGGTGTTTATATAGATCAATATCTTAGTGGGATCAACATATAAATTTTTTAAAAGACAAAGTAAGAAAGCTCATTTACATTTTTAGGAACTTAAACTCTGTAGCTGATTTTAGTACCCTTAAGATTGTAAACTATGCAATGTGTCAAACAATTTTATCCTACTGCATCACAGCGTGGGGCGGAGCTGCGAAAACAATATTGTTACCACTGGAGCGTGCGCAAAGAGCAGTTTTTAAGGGCCCATACTACCTCACACTGCTTTGCATGATTGACTGTTATATCAATAATAATTAAATACTCAAGTTGAAATAAAAATGCAGCAAAGTTCAGGACTAACTCTGGTAACTATATGACTCAAAAACACGATTGCGTTAAATTTTCTCGATAGAAAAATATTGCAAAGTTGCCTCCAAATCACGTCTAATTTATTCGGTATATAGCATTATTCACCAAATACATTAAAATTAACCTTGAAACTTTTGATTATTATTGCATTACAGATAAGGCAGCCATCATATGTTTTTCTTTTTCGAATAACCCTTGAATATTCCTAAAAAACGAAAATATCCAAAGTAGCCAACGCGTTTAGACCATCCGCGTTTGTATCGCCACGCCGCCTGGCATATGTCGGACTCTTAAGGTCATGACTAAAAAACCATTTCAGTATTACTGCCCAACTTTTCTCTGACACTGCAGTCCTGACAGTAATGCAATTGTTTATTTCGATGATGCTACTTCGCAAACATTTACAGTTGGTTTATGACCCGACGCTGCGTATCCGCAAGCGGAGATGGGACCGCGTCTGCTCCTCGCCTAGACATAGGACTACCTTCGCTGCTCGGCATTTTGTCGTACTTAGCTGTATTATATACAACAAGGTAAATAAATTACTAAAAATTTACCCTTGCACAAAACGAGTCGCAAAACATAAAATTAAAGAATGGCTTTTGACTCTAAATTATGCCGACACAGAAAACCTCTTAGGAAATAACCATTAATTGTTAAATCATAAAATACTTTATTTCGATTACACAGCCCTTTGTATTTATTAATTTCGCTCAATGCAAACTCAAACACTCATACATACTCTCTCACTGATAATCTTTTATGAATCATCTATACTTAAAAATACGTTACCATAATGCGGCGGAGAGCTACTTTTTTGTAGCAATAGTTGTAAATACATTTACATATCTCACATTAATAAATGTAACTGTTGCTAATTCCCAAAAAACAGTTTTTTTCTAGTTTGGGAATTATGGAATACATGTTGGTAATACCTATCTTGTTACATTTCTTTTAGTTATAGTTATACAGTTGCAGCAAACAACTCTAGCTCACTTCATCGGATCTCTCGTAATGCCTTCTGCCACTCGAGATACAGGTTTATTCCTAGTTCGATGGTGGATGGCTGAGCGAGGGACCCGCCTGAATGCAACCTGTTCTTTGTGTAAAAAATATTATATAGAGTTAATTGTATATTATTGTACTGTGAAATGGGTCAATAATTTTTATTTTATTTCATTTTTATTTTTTTTATTATACCGCATGTAAAATTGCCGGTCCAACCAACGACTGTTGTATGAAAGTGTAGAATATTATTAAATTTCTAATAATGTTTAAAGGAAAAATAGTTCATTTTAATAGGTTAAATCACCTCTTTAAGGAAGTTTCTAGCGTAAATTTACCACGGTGTACTTAAAATGGGACTCTGCCCATTAGTTATCACATCCCATTGTTCGTCCTGGCGGCGGACCATTCATGCTAATAGCAAAAAATAACTTTACCGGTAGCGGGAACCTACCTAGCGACTTTTCTTATAGGAATTGTGCGGTACGGTGTAATAAGAAAGGACAAAATCAGGAATAATTGAGTGGGAGTATGAATCTATATAGCTTCTGTGACTAAAAAAATATTAAATATTAAATAATACCTAATTATATTAAATATTAATTATTAAATATTGGTTTGGAGTTTTAAGAAGTAAAAGGTAACGACCTTTTACTTCTTAAAACTCCAAATCTGAGCCCCGGTTACCGATTGAGCTGAAATTTTGCATGCATGTGTAAATCGGATGACAATATAATATTATGAAATCGTTGCGCTGGTCTGATAATGGAGTCGGAAGATAGCCACAAGAACTCTTAAACTAAGCAAGGTACACCAATCGTGTTTGAGCTCATTTAATTTGTCTTGGAAAGCACTTTACAGTGTGGATTCGGTAGTAATAAAAGCTAGTCATAAAAATTTTACTTTTGCAAAAAAAAGTTTCATATACAAAACGAGCTACAAGTAAACCTTGACAGAATAATTCCTCTTAAAAAAACATGACTATTTAGTCAACTATCAACAAGTATAAGGTTTCACACTAGCAACTTCTGTAGTATAAATTACTCCATTTCGTGCTTCTGAAGGCACGTTAAGCCATTGGTCCCAGCTATCATCATTGATGGAAGTCGTTAAGCTATGCCAGATGCCTTAAGGCAGCTTGATTAATCAGACACCCACGAAAAAACAAAAACAAGTTCCGTTGTTCCGCATTTGTCAGACTAATGGATAATCAATTTCCGCGCTCTGGGAGATCCAGTCCATTAGGCATCTAAAACGCCTAGAAACATGATAAGAGGGTGCTGCGCAAACGAAAAACGTCACTACTGCGCAAGCCATTAGGCTACGCAGAACCATTAGTCAATGAGGAAAAAGAAGAAAAGTCTTAATATTTTCATATTTATATTTTTATAAAAATGAATAAGAAAGGGGGCGACCTTCGAAATGTTAATCGTAATATTTTCATGTGAGAATTATTGTTTTAGACGTAAAAAATACAAAGTTTTCGAAGAAAAATGGTTTTAGATATCATAACATATATATATCATTTTTAAATTTCATATGTATCTGTTTCAAATTCCAATAAGGGGGCGATCTTGTTCAAGGATCAACCTCAATTATAAAAATTCTTTTGATGCATTTAATAAGTTCAGCGCATAGTACTAGTGATTTGACAACACGTCAATTTTCACAATTTTGGTGCAGTGCCGTCATGAGGGTAAAAATTCAAGTTAGGTTTATGCTGACGTCATGCAATGATATATCGGTTATGATGTTATTCCACTTTGTTCTCCAAAAATGTTCCACTAAGCACTTAAAATGTTTTGTCTAGAATACCACACAGTAAATAGTGGGTAGTATTAAAGAAGTCCGCATGCTTGGAATGCGTATGCCTTACTACGGGTAATATGGTGAGAGAATTCGACGCGGTGATTCGAAGTCACGATTGTGCATTATCACACTTGGGCGTAAACCTAAGGGACGTAGGTTCGAATCCTACCTGTGTCCGAGTTCTTTTATATAATATATAAATATAAATATTTAAATATAAATATATATAAATATATACGGACAAATCACACAGATTGAGCTAGCCCCAAAGTAAGTTCGAGACTTGTGTTATGGGATACTAACTCAACGATATATATTTTATAACAAATACATATATAGATACACATCCAAGACCCAGGTCAATCTGAAAAAGATCATTTTCCATCTTGACCTGGCCGGGGATCGAACCCGGGCACTCCGTGTCGCAGGCTGGCGTGTTAACCACTGCGCCACGGAGCTGTCCAATATTTTCGAGTTTAATAGACAAAAACTATTTGTGGTAAATATTAATTATAATAGAAAAACAACCACTACCCAAAAATGTGAAGTGAATGTGAGATCAATTAGTTAGACATGAGAAACAGACGCAATTTTTTTTTAAATCTATGTGAGAAACAGATTAAATAATGATTTGATTTCATGTTCATTTATAATTTTGTATTGTTTTATGCTTCGATCAAAATTTGATCGGAGGTTTTATGGGTCAAAAAGATACCCAAAATAAATGAACTCTATTTTTATTTATTTAAACTGCCAGGGGCTATGATACAGAGAAACAGTGGAAAAGGAACATTCTGAAAAACATTTTTCAATTCTACGACTGCAATGCAGTATGCTTGTGAATTGTGGTTTCAAAAATGGCAGTGTTTTAACAATAGTGTTTTCGTTATTGCTCTTTTTTCTTATCCCATTTTTTCATGTGGGTCGGCATAGTATGTTAGTTTTCTCTATCTGCAGCCTATAATAGCCTTTGTCGCTCCATACAATACTTCACTTTTTGACGTGATAACGACTTAATAATCGATGAACGTCGGCTGCACGCACGAAAAAGTGTCACGTTCTGTGTGCAAGCGACAGCGCAGAAAAAGCTATAGAGAGGGACGATCGGCCTAAGCGTTCGGGTGGTGACGCATCTATCTCTCGTCCATTGTTAACACGTAACATTATCATCCGTACACCGACTTTACAGACAACCAATGTGTCAGCTTTGGTGTGTAATTTGATTTATGAATATAAAATGACAAAAAAAGTAAATAAAATTCTATAATAAATGCATATTATTTATTTTCAATATATTCTAATGAGCCTATCGCGTGTGAACTTTCCGCTAGAGTAGCGTGAGGGCATGGAATACCGAAAAGATTTTCATACCGGTATTGATACCGGTATTGAAATTTCGAAAACCGGTATACCGGTAATTTCGGTATGTTTTCGGTATTTTTTTAAAATACTGCTAATTACTGTTTAAATTATATATATATTGGTATATATTATTATATACATTATTATATATACCAATAGCGATTGGTAAGTCTTGTTTCCGGAGAGCGATTAAAGTAGTTTCTAGGCTATGTGATAGAAACACTGAAACCTTTTATCAACTCCTCAGAAACCACAAAATGAATAAAGGTAATAAGGTAAAGGTAATAATTCATTTTGTGAATACTAAAGAAAATGAGCTTCCTCCGTGGCTGCTCATGCATGTATACATGACGATTTCGCACTGGCAGATGCGGATTTTTCGGTTTTTACCTTTTTTTCTTGCAATTCTGTATTCCATTAGGGATTCTGATTCTTAGATTTCAATATAGCTAGGGGGTTCAAAATCACGCTGTATAATATAATATAATATATATAATATGTAACATGCAGTTTCTTGAGTAGTTGATTTTGATGTGATATTTTTATAATCGAGATTATTCATAATTCATGCATATAAAAACTCATCAGCAGTATGAACAACACTATGAACCACCGAAATCGAACGTTCTTCATACCCTTGCAGAAATAAATCAAATTTTTCGAAATACCGAAATACCGGTATTTTATCCTCAAATACCGGTATCAAAATACCGAAATTTTTTACCGGTATACCGGTATTTCGGTATACCGGTATACCGGTATCCATGCCCTCGTGAGGTATCGGAAATTACATTTTGTGTGCCTAATACTTGGAAAATCAATATTTAGACACAAAAACGTATGAGATATATACGCATACTTACACATGAATACGCAAGTTATAAGATCCTTCTATATCGATGTTTTTGTCCCCAAAACCCACTTTATAATAAATTGTTATAGCCATTACTTAGATTATTTTATATTTACACATATACAAGAACCGCTTGTTTAAAGTAATAAGGTTATGCTGTTTATCTTTACAAAATCACACAGATTGAGCTAGCCCCAAGGTAAGTTCGAGACTTGGTTGGACGAGGTTATGTGATACTAACTCAACGATACTATATTTTATAACAAATACATATACAGATAAACATCCAAGACCCAGGCCAATCTGAAAAAGATTATTTTCCATCTTGACCTGGCCGAGGATCGAACCCGGTCACTCTGTGTCGCAGGCTGGCGTGTTGACCGCTGCGCCACGGAGCTAGTCAATAAGTGCGAGTAGCTAAGGTGTGGAATGAATTGCCTGCGTTTATATTCCCAGACAAGTACAATCCCGGGACATTCAAAAGTAGAAAAAATGGGTATCTCTTGAATAGGCATGTAACATCCTCGTCTTCATCGTCACTTACCATCAGGTGAGGTGGGAGACAAATGCCTACTTCAATAATTAGTAAAAAAAAGGCATGATTGAAATGTAAACCTAGTTTCCACGTTAGTAATAAAAAACTTTGTCGGGAACCTTGCTCAACAGTGGCGCCAATTAGTGAGCAAAAAATGGTAGCCCTTATTAATCTAGTTAATAAGCTGTGGACCTACTGCCTACTGCATCCTACGATGACTTTTGTAACTAGGCTTACCAGGGCGCGTGCCGGCGAAGATATATCTCATCATCATCATCATTACAGCCCTAACAAGTTCACTTGACAAAGGCGTCACCCAGAGACACCTTGTTCCATGGGAGGATATTGTCATACTCACCACGCTTGGCAGTCGGGTTGACAAGCGCAGGGTCTTTGGTTTCTTGTGCTTCCGATGCTGCTGCTCATCGGCAGATATATCTGTTCCTGTAAAATTATATTATCTATACCCAGACGTTGAAATCCGTTGACCTTTTTAAGAGGTTTTTTTTACCTATTTTGTCTCACTACTGGGCAAAGGTCTCCCCCATTTCTTTCAAAACATCCCTATTTTGTGCCACTTCAGACCATTTCTTTTCATGGCTCGTGACATCATCACACCAACGCTTTCGAGGCTGACCTCTTTTTCTGTATCCATCTTCCGGAGTCCTTTTTGTAACTATAGTAGCCCATTGGTCTAGATGCATCCGGCAAACGTGACCAGCCCAATCCCATTTGGCGGCTTTGTGCCCCACATCAACTATGTCAGTTTTATAACAAAGCACAATGTTTGGCACTCTATCTGGCCTGGTGACACCCAGGATACTTCGATCCATCGCTTTCTGGCAAATCTTGAGCTTGGACTTCTTGACCAGCTTTGAGCACCATAAGTTAGGATGGGCAAGATACACATGTTGGTTTTAGGTGTTCTGGTGGAAGAAAGTTTCTCATCCATATTCCTAGGACGGCTCCTTCGGTTTAATAATTTTTAAATTAATGAGAAAACAGAGTATGAAGAGGGCTTTATAAAAGTGGAGCGAAGGAAGATGAAGCTTCCTTCCCGGTACCAATGTGGAACTACCGTAACCGGTTCGAATCATCTGGCATCCCTTCATCTCCACAACGCAGCTGTATGAATTCAGAATCCTGTCTTTTCCACTCCACTAAGGCAGAGGAAGTAATGGAGTATATCTGCATGAAGACGCACTTTACGCTGAGAGACGTGAAGTCACGCCACAATGACAACTTCACGTCGTTTGTAGTGCGGGTCCCAACAGAGAAGCTTCATTCATGGAGACGAACTTTTGGCCGAAGGGTGTTTTGTATCGCTGTTTTCGTAGGACAATACTAGATCGAATTACTACGATTCGTAACTAAATATAAAACCCGAAGTAGTGGGAAATACTAACTTAAAATATAGAATCACCTTTTACAATATCGTCCATATTGAAAAAGGTGATTCCATATTTGAATATTTTTACAGCAACACGAATCTTCCGCAAATTTTTACGGTTTTTTTTGTATAGTTTTGCGATAATAAATTTAAATTACTATTTGCCACTACATCGGGTTTTATTTTTTGATGTTATAATTAGTGGCCAATTTGTTTTATAATGACTTATACCAAAACTCTGTGGATGTAATCCTGAACAATACCCAACTTATTTTTTTATATAAAAAATAAAGTTTTTATAATATATGTATGTTAGTCTTCAAGTATATTTTATATCGACCTGATGACTGAAACAAATGTTTTATTATTGATTATTATATTTCTACTAGAACTCTGAAAACTAACACTTATTTTTTGGCAGAAGACTAATTTTAGTTTCACTTTCTAAGAAAATAAATTTCGTATTACACATGTCATCCCTTTTTTCTGATTCGGCTCTCAATAAACCCAAGGCTGTAGACAAAACTGAGTGATAACAATAAATCTAACCAAAAAAAATATTATTTAGTGTGTTTGCGAATTGAATACGGTAATGGTTGGCTACACACACGAGCGACTTAAATCTGCAAATCTTATGATGTTTTAAAAGTAAGTTTCTTTTGACACGGCTGTCCTAAATAGAGAGTTACGTTTTCAGTGTATTCATTTAAGTGATTAATAGTACTATCTTCATTATACTACTAGTGGCTTGCCCCGGCTTTGCACGGGAAAATACCGCATGATTTTGAACCTCTGAGCTATATAGAAATCCTGAAATCAGAATTCCTAATGAAATATAGAATTGCAAAAAAAATTAGGCTTTCCATACAAGGTCGCCTATCAGCTGGACGAATTTTTATGGAAGGTCAATATTTTTTTTCGTTTTGTACCTTATTACTGTATTCAATTAGGGGTTCTTATTCCAGAATTTCAATATTATTGTTCAGAGGTTAAAAATCACGCTGTATAGGTATTTAATTCTATAGCCCATGTTATTGACCGAGCGAGCGAAGCGAGCGAAGCGTCTCAGTTTCGACTGGCCCAAAATTCTTTTGTCCGTCTGTCTGTCTGTCTGTCTGTTCTCGCCTACGGGTCGCATTTCTTAACGGATTCTCATGAAATTTTGTGAGTAGGGTCGGTAATTATATTGTTTTTTTTTGTCGTGCCAGTTTTTCGAAATTTTAAAAAATGGCGGAAATATGGGGGTCCGAAACTTAAAAAAACTCATAGCACAGCTATTTGAAAAAAAATTCAAAAATGTCATTAGACTTCTTTATTATTCTTATTACGACGCAACTTTTTTGTCTGAACAACTTTTTTATACGATAAATTTGAATGTGTTTATAGTCAGTCGGCAATTTGCCCAAAAGTTGTCTGAAATCGATTTTCTGTATATTTTTTTTGTATTAGTGCATTCAGTATGATGTGGTAAATACAAATCTATGGTATGACAAGTACGAAAATGGTGCGTAGTAACTGTGACGTCGGCGATACAGAGAAAACATGTTTTTTATATAAGCATACCATGAGCGGTATCAAATAAAAGGGCTTTATGAGTAGATTACACAGAAATAAACTTCACTCTCATATTGCTCAAACCCACAAACTATATGTAGTACAAAAATTAAATATAAATTGAAATGAAACAAGTTGAAGTACGTGAAGTGGGAGAGGGAGTGAAATTGAACACCTTTCCCTAAGGAACATATATCAAAATATGAAAAATAATTTTTGGCTTAAAGCATGATACTGCGAATTACTTTTATGATTGAAAACACTGAATAAACATAGAAACGTGAAATAAAAATTAAAAATAAATAAAAAAGATTCACATGCTACCTTGTGACTTGAACCCGGGGCTTATAGGTGCCGGCCACTTCTTTACGTAAAGTTCGCATGTTTGTCTGCCTTAGTAGTTGAAATTAGCGTCCTATTAAAATTTTGACCAATTGGTAACAACCATGAAACCGGGTACTTAAACTTTGCCTCCCATTCACCCATGCCAAGTTCGCTATTCTGATATTTCCGATCTTGATGAGGATCACTCCAACTTAGTTAATGTGTACAAAAGCATTAAACATGGTGCTCAAGGGTCGTGTTTCCATACAAGAGTAGTCCCCTGATTCCTCGCTGGATAGTACCAATAGAGCAATGACTTTTTACTAAAAAAAACCGTATGTTTAAATTTTATCATAAAATAAATTATTTAAAGAGATATGAACCTTCAAAAACATGAAAAGTTGGTACGAGAATTTCAGTTTTGTTGAAAGATCAAGAAAACAAATTTGGAAACAGAAACACAGCTATACCTTATTTTAAATGTTTAATGTAAAAAGAAATTAAATCGTTTAAGTTTCGGAGAAGAAATCAGAAGACACGAAGCGTTAATTTTGTCTATTTTTATAGGTATTTTCGTGGTATTTTCCGGCCGAGCTGCAGTTATCACTATCGCACTCTGCGGGGTTTGTTTGGGCACGCGGCGCGACAGCAATAGATATTATAAATACCTATTTTTCAATTCTCTCGAGCCTAATTAAGGGCAGTGGGGATTGGGAAATAGTAACTGAAGGAAATCATCCTTTAGTCAATTAGCATATCAGTAACAGATATATTTTAGAGCACTGGAGGGCAAATGTGGATGTTGGTTGTAAGGGCTCGCGAGGTCTACTGTTCTCGCAGAACCACTAGTATTATAGCCCATAATGCGAATGGTGAAATAATTTTTCAATTAAGCCTGTAGTTTCGGAGCCTATTCAATACAAACAAACAGTAAAATCATCACTATATTAGTGTAGATTAGTGTAGATAACTTCTAAATGCCTAAATAAAACATGTGTGCGATATCATTCGAATCATTTTCTTTCCCGAGAAGCTATCACTCGCGATAAAAAAAATTATGAAACTATATTTTCTTTTTGACAGAGCAGCGATCTATTTTTTTCTTTGAAAACTCTAGTTGTTTGTGTAAGTGCTCAACACTGGCGACATTTTTTTTAACTGCCCTTATACATCTGAGTGAAATAACGAGTAGAGATAAAACATGTTTTTGTTTAAAAATAATGGAATTATTGAGATATATTTAAACTGTTAATTTGAGACTTTAACTGAGTGGCTTTGAGATCAATCACACACAAGATTCTAAAGGTACATCAATTAAGGTTGTGCACATTTCAAGTTTCTTCATTTTATTAATATGACGTTATAATTGTTAACAATGGTGGCTGCCGCTTTGGCGCGATATTTTCTCGTTAAATAATTTTTCTTGCAGAAAACTATATTATTTGAAGGAAATAAAACACCAGTTAGCTAAAGAGATCATAAAGACATTAAAAAAAATGGATGAAACGTCATTTATATACATTATTAATATACTCTTTATTATATACTCGTAGCATTCGTAGTCTCACGTGTGTGCGGGTTTTGGGGTTTATTGACCTGTTGGTCTTTGACTGCAACTTGACTGGATTCCATTCTTGGAATTGTTTTACTAGAAGTAATATTATCTTACCGTATGTGCTTTGAAATTTGAATTACACTGGGTAATATGCCGTAAAAATACTATGACATATTTAAATCAAGCTTGTTAAATTATACACCAACATTTCAGCCATTTAGAAGTCGAAGAGAAATCTCTTTCTCTTTTTCGTACCATGGCAGGATATTGCTGTATACTACCTATACTCACAACACTTGGCAAGCGGGTTGGTGAGCAGCGACGAAAGCGCAAAAAGCAAAAAAATATTTTTGCGCTTTCGTCGCTGCTTACCATCGGAAGTATCTTTAACCTGGAGAAGGATAGGAATTTGTTGGATTTGGAAAACGAATGAAGTTATCGGGATTATTACTACTTACTCGGATGAATGGGGGAAAAGCAAGGAGCAAAGCTCAAGAGGCCGGCAGTGCGTACTCGACCTGCAACCAACGGCTCACCAGGTAAGTATGACAACCTGACTTTAAATCATACATTGTTTAGATAAAAAAATCATTGTTTTCAAATATCATTTCCCTCCAACCTATCTGACCAGGTTTATGACAGTAATTTCACAGTATATATGGTATGAAATAATGTGACTTTTTTTACAGCTAACTATCCTTGGGTGTGCTTGCATGTTCCCTGAGATCTTAATTAGTTTATATTTTAGTCGCCTAAATTTCGATGTAATTCCAGTCGGGAAATCAAGCGTAACTTTTAAATTTTGCAGGCATATCTTATTTTACGTCCTCAGTCTGTATCTACCCCAAAAGATATAAACTAAAAATACTTTGAACGCATCTAAGCCCCTCACTGCTCCGCTTTTTCGTCTCGCGTAATATAAATGGACATTTGTTTAAAAGTTTTGTATATTTGTACCCGCTCTTTTACTAAATACTTCAGCATCTTTGCACCGCCTACGAAACCCCTGCTCGCCAGCAAACAGCTTGGAACAACTTTGGATTATAAGGTGAGTCTTTTGACTATTACATATCCAAGACATCCCAACGGAAGGCCACCACTTTGTTCTACTTAACCCGCTTTCATTTTAATTTAACCACACCGCATCATCAACATTATTACATACTAGCTGTTTCCCGCGGCCTCAGTCCCCCGGTTCCCAAACAATCTTAGGTGAGGATACACGAATTAAGATGAGGATGCAACCGGAAAGACGCTCAGACGCCAGAAGAGATTAAATATCATTAATAGTTATCGCAGCGTTTGACCAACAATAACATTTATAGGCAAATATTTGATATTGGATTACATTATTGGAATTTCGCGCAAATACCTATTTATTTTAAAAAATATATATAATTTGCTAGCTATCCAGGTGAACTTCATTTCACTATTAGGTATATTTTTTTTATGATAGGTATAGGACGGCAAACGAGCAAGCGGGTCACCTGATGGTAAGTGATCACCGCTGCCCATGGACAACTGCAAGACCAGGGTTTGACAGGTGCGTGGTCGGCCTTTCAAGGAGTTGGGGGAAGGAAATGGGGAAGGGAGGGTGAGGGATGGGTCTTATTCTATATGGATTAGTTATTCTGCTATTCGGGGTGATAACAAAACCAACAAATCAAAGATTATTTTATACAACTAAGTAGGTAAACAGGCATACGGCCTACCTGTTGGAAAGCGGTTACCGTAGCCTATGGATGTTTGCAACACCAGAGGTGAAGGACAGAAGAACTCTTCATTTATTTTAGTTTATTTTAAGATTATGATAATCGGTTTACTTGTTTTTGAGTTATAAGTGTCCAAACAAACAGACTTTGCTTTATTTAAGCTGTTAATTTCAAATAATATAGCTTTCAATAGGTGAACATAAAGCTTCAAGTAAATAAATTTGAGTTTATCTATCGCAAACATAATATATACAAATACTCTTACACTCTTTATAATATAGTCTAAGTCTCGACTAGATATCTGTCTACATATCTTATCTTTCTATATAATACGTATACTGGTATGACAGTGATAAACTCTCAAACGTAACAGATTCATTTTAAACTCTTCGGTCACTCACATTGGAATATCACAATGGAATATCGTAAGAAAAAATATAAAAAAAAAACGGGTTCACTCTGGGCAGAAGTGAAAACTCTGCGCGGTAGAAAGAGAAAGGGATATATTACTTCCTACGCCGAACTGGCGGTCTCAGGTCACGAGTCCATCTTACGAATTTTTGATCAGGTCACGTGATCGAAATTGGTATTAGACCTATTTCTTTTTTGGAAGGACCACAGAATAGACAGAACGTCTGATCAGGTAGTCGAATTTCTAATTGAGATCTGACCGACTTTTGAATATAATTTTAAATACTAGGCTGTAATGATTAATGTTTTTTTCGAGATTCAAATATTAATAAGGGATTTACATCCTATAATAATAATTCAAAGAAAAATCATATTCCTTTTAGAAATTATGCTACATACAAGATTACTTCCGGATGATTTGATTTCCTACACTCTTTTAGTATTTGTATTTCCAAATTTAATAAACTTTATGTTCTGATTTTATAAACTACCAGATCAATTCTATGACATTAACCAAAAAACACATATAGGCCCAACGCATATGACAGTCTAGTCTACCCGTGCCCGTGACGCACTCTTTAGTCTATGAAAATATAACCTATACAATCATATGCAATAACGCACACACACAACGCGCCACAGAGACTTATGCGCCGCAAACTCGATCGACAAAAAGTGTGTTTTTTCTCTAAATTCCTGCCAGTTATTTACTCAAGCTAACAGCTTGAAAGGAATCCAATTTCAAAGTTCTTTGTTTTAAACCAATAACAATTTTAAATGAATTCAAATGGAAGCCTCTGTGGGATTTTTTACATAACAGTGTTCAATTAGGGTGAGCACTGGCTTAACCCTATTTGTAACATTACTCCGTCTCTTGTAAACTTCAAAACAGTTCATTACACTTTGTGTAGTTACCTAAACCTATTTAATATTTAAACGGTACTTAAATACTGCGTAAAATTAAGGAATTCTAGACGTATTCATTTTACAAAACAAACAATACGCGTTACATAAACGTCTACGATGAAAAGCTAATAAAATAAAATATTTCCACCGCGTTCCTTTTTCAAGAATATTATCTTTAAAAATATCTTTGGCATTCAAGGAATGGCATTCACAGTCCGCTGAAGCTCCATTAAATCACCACAAGAATGGGCAGTGTCATAAAAATACTTTATGAACGGTGAAACCTCGTAAAGTGTCAACGAATGCCATTATTTTATAGTGACGTATCACCGTATCACTGGACTGAATAAGCCAGTCTCGCTTGGAACATTGCTGCGTTCACACGAACACGCCTGTGCTCAACACGAAGCGCGCGAACACATCTCGATTTAAAAAGTTCGAAAGCCATTTTGAATTACGAACGACTTTATGATTTAAATTACTGTCTGACTCAGAATCTGTGTTTTGTGTTATTTTTTTTACGACATAACTTTCTGTGGACTGTATTGTTTTTGTAACTGGCTGGAAAGTTTCGGGAAGTTTGAACCACAAACTTTGTAGTCGAGAAGAAAATAATAATTTGGTAAGTTGATATTTTTATTAATAGTTTACTAACTATATTTATTAGTATGTTTACGGAAGTATTTAACAGTTGTTAAATCATAAGAATAAAAGATAAAAGTAACAAGATACGAGATATAGCCATTTTATCTCAATTTTTATCTTTGCGATATCACATTTTGTGACTTGTTCCTACGTTTTTTCTGACTATTGTAGAGTTAAATGTAAGTTCAAAGTACACAAAACCATATTCAAAAGGCTTTTAAATGGAAGTATAAAAACATTTATATAAACTCAATTTTTTTATTAGAGGTATAAGTACTTGTTGCTATGTACTAAGATTGACTACTTTATCTCTTTAAAAACATCTTATGGAAACTCAAGTAAGCTACTATTTTGATAATTGAGATCTACACATACACTACATTACACAGAAAAGATTTACACTGTTAAAATGTATTAAGAACTACACATAGTCTTGATTCTAAATATTAGTTTTAATGTTTAAATACATATGTTAGGTAGTGTTAACTAAGAATTTCTTAGCACTAACATAACATCACTTAAATTACCATAAAAAAGAAAAATATTATATAATGGGTCGGCATGCAGAATGTTAATTATATACTCCACTTTCAAACTAAAATAAAAAAATGTGCTTAACTGAAAATCTTAGTCATTAGGAACAAACAATTTTCAGTTGGAAAATCAAATATGACAATTAAGATAATGAAGTGTTTCATAGAAAAATATGTATTATAATTTAATTATTCCTGTTCGTGTTTCAATTCACTGTGTCAATGTGTTTCATTTCAACCCGAGAGGTATAATAACGTTTAATTCTTGTTTAAGGGTACAGGTGCAATATTATTCAATTCATTTTACAGCACAATTATAGGTTATACTTAAAGTGGCCACACTTTTCTCGGTAACCTGTCCGGTTGTCCATAAACAAATCTCCGGGAAGAAGAATGATCCCGTTTTCCGAAACCGAATCCTAACTAATATTATAAATGCGAAAGTGAGTTTGTTTGTTTGTTACGCTTTCACGTTGTAACTACTGAACCGATCATCATGAAATTTTGCATACACGTTATCTGGGATACGGAGAAGGACATAGGGTACTGTTCCCGAGAGATCAACATTGACGAGGGCGGAGCCGCGGGCGAAAGCTATTATTAAAAAATACTTATATGTAATGTTATAATTTAATAATTCCTGTTAGAGGAACTATGTTTTATTATTTTTATTAGCTTGGTGATAATTTCTTATAATAAAAATAATTATCATTGATCTAAATGTCATTACAGTGAACATTAATTTAAAGTTACCCCTTTTTTTAATTATAGAATATTAATCAATTATCATCATCATCATAATCAGGTCCTTTTTAGTCTCCACTACAGGAGCACGACCCTCTCTGTACTACTAGGGCCATACTTTGCCAGAGCAGCCAGAGGACTTGGCCTACACTCTCCTCGCTGGCCAGACGGGTTGGAGAGGTCTCTTAGATGTTTATAAGCTTTGTTTAGCTTGTTTTTCCTAAGTCGCCTTCTACGACATCCACGGGATGACTTGGAGTGGTCCTATTCTACTCTGCCGGAAACCACACGGCTAGATAAATTAATCAATTGCCTATTTCCAATGATAACCAGTTTACTGACATAAGATAAAGCCAGGTCCTGTTTTCAGTTAAAAAACCCGCCGAGTGCGAAACGGGCTCACGCACGAACGGTGCCCAAAATCCGGCCAGTAACTGATCTATAAAAACGGTTCATTTGTATGGGAGACCCCTTAAATATTTATTTTATTCAATTTTTTAGTATTTGTTGTTATAGCGGCAACAAACATACATCATCTGTAAAAATTTCAACTGTCGTAACTATCACGGTTCATGAGATACAGCCTGGTGGCAGACGGGCGGACAGTGAGACAGACAGAGAGATAGACGGACAGTTGAGCCATATTAATAGGGTCCCGTTTTTGCCCTTTGGGTATGGACCCCTAAATTGGTCAGTTTAGTTAAAGGTTCTCTTATTAAATTAAGAAAAGATATGGTGCAAAAACTCCACGCAGGCAGAGTGCAGCACCAGTGACCTTCGGTATAATATGTACGCCTTACGCTCTGTCAATACTAGCTACTACGCTTCTAACCTTAAGAGCCCGACATATGCCAGGCGGCGTGGCCATACAAACGCGGATGGTCTAAACGCGTTGGCTACTTTGGATATTTTCGTTTTTTAGGAATATTCAAGGGTTATTCGAAAAAGCAAAACATATGATGGCTGCCTTATCTGTAATGCAATAATAATCAAAAGTTTCAAGGTTAATTTCAATGTATTTGGTGAATAATGCTATATACCGAGTAAATTAGACGTGATTTGGAGGCAACTTTGCAATTTTTTTCTATCGAGAAAATTTAACGTAATCGTGTTTTTGAGTCATATAGTTACCAGAGTTAGTCCTGAACTTTGCTGCATTTTTATTTCAACTTGAGTATTTAATCATTATTGATATAACAGTCAATCTTGCAAAGCAGTGTGAGGTAGTATGGACCCTTAACTTAGCTATACTTTATCTGTGCCTTAACGTCAGTAATCTCCACTATATTCCATTGCCCATTATACACATTAGAGACTGCGTCTCTGAAATAACACCTCACTATATAAGTGAGGTATTTGATTTAACTCATTTTACGATGAAATCAACTAATGTGTAGGAAGCAATACAATATTTAAAAAGGATTTTTTGCATTCACAGTGTTATTCTGTTGTACTCTTATTATATAAAAAAATAAGATATGGTTAAGAATCATGAAAGACCTTAAGGTCGCAGGTTCGAACCCTGCTCGCGTCGAGTTTTCTCACCGTATTTCTTCTTAATTCTTAATTTAATAAGAGTATACCCACATTGTAAATGCAAAAAATCTTTTAAAAAATAAATACTTAGATGTTTTAAAGCAAACAACTTTCTACGAACCAAAGACTATGCGAGTGAGAACTCTCCCGGAGGAAAGGGAATGAGTCAAGGAGGTTCACTCAGTTGAAATTATACCTCTATAAACTCTAAAAACTTCTTTTTTGGACAACAAAATACTACATATTAGGTATGTTGATAATATACCTAATATAATTATATATTAATGTTAAAGTTCAATGTACGCATTTTTTTAAACCTTACCGTAGCACTTTACATTTTTTTTACAAAGAATAATTTTTAAATATTCAAACCTTTTAAAACAGCAACGGTTAAAAAAATACCTAGAATAAATAATGAAGTATGAATAAACAAATGTGGTGTGTCCTATGAGGAAATTTGTTCAATATAATAATAATCATTTATTTGCATTAAAAGTGGTGATAGTTGGCGGAAATACTTAATAATAGACATTTGTTTCACACTCTTAACCTAAAACAGGTATGCAAATTTTTGGTAATAACTTTAATCATTTATATTTATAGTTTTTTGCATGCAATATTATGGACTTATCGTCTTGTTAAAGTATAGTCACGACCATTAATATGTATTTCTTGAAACTAACGTTACATAAAGAGATTATGGATAAAAACTGGTCCCTTCGACGCCCATCCCGCATTCGTCTTGAAAAATGGGCTCCTGACGAGTCCGTAACTTAACTAGTCTGCAATCAGACGAAATAGCACGTGAGTGACCCGTTTTTAGTCATAATATGTATTTCATTATTACATTGACTTAAGAATCGATGTGTTTAAATAGAAATGCTCAAGGCTATACCTCCCAAAGTTTTGTACGTCATATATTTTGTTACACTTTTATTCCCCAATAGTGGTGATATATGTACAGCTAGACGGGTATCCAACAAATTGTTTTTCTATTGCGTCTAGAAACTGCGATATTTCTACATGGTGAAATTCTGATCGTTCTGGACCCTTAAGATGGGATGATTCAGCCCGTCAATATAAATAACTTTTCCAATGCTGGGAACTCAATTTTAGTTCCCAGCATTGGAAAAGTTATTATTAACCAATGCTAGGAACTCAATTTTAGTTCTTATACAAATTGACCGGGCGGCCGAAATTTTTTGTATGGAACTGCCCATTTTTTTTTTTAGTTCCTAGCATTGGTCCCATATGAAAAGTTGATTATATCGATGGGCTGAATCACCCCTCTTAAGGGGCCAGAACGATCAAAATTTCACCGATGTATACTCTCTATTATTTAACCAACAATTTTCCCTTGTGAATTATGATAGTGATCGTATAATGACAGGGCAATTCTAAATGTATCTGTTTTATTCTTATGGTAATTATTTGGTGATTACTGAAAGCCTTCATGCTTGCTAATAACAAAAGCGTGACTGCTCATAATTAAAACTCAACAATAATATTGAACAAATAACGCATAATTTATAAGTCTACTAATACACGACTATGTGAAGTACATACTAAATATTTACATACAGTATTAAGTGATATAAATTAATATAAAACTATCGGACTAGCATTTACCTGTATTACCACATTTAAAGTCTCCATAGTATAAAAACGGCAAATAAAATCATGTCTGTTGTATGGAAGCCCCCCTTTAATATAAATTTTATTTTAATTTCATTATTTATTTTGAAAATGAATATATAAGTAAATATTCTGTGAATATTTCAAGTGTCTACCTGCTGCCGTTATCAATATCGAGCAAAAATAAGCAAAAAATCACGTTTGTTGTATGGGAGCCCCCTTAAATTTTTATTTTATTCTATTTTTTAGTATTTGTTGTTATAGCGGCAATAGAAATACATCATCTGTGAAAATTTCAACTTTAAACAACAAAATTTCAACAACAGTCTAACTGTCACGGTTAATGAGATACAGCCTGGTGACAGACGGACAGACAGACAGACGGACAGCGGAGAAAAATTAATAGGGTTCCGTTTTTACCCTCTGGGTACGGAACCCTAAAAAACTACGCTTTGTGTAATGGTATATGTTCCAATTTGTATTTACTTATAATCCTTGTAATGTGCAAAAATTATAAATTTACCTACAATAATGAGAACATGATTGTATTGATAGAGAAATACGAAGAAAGGTTCTGCTTAATATTTAGTTAGTATTTCTTTAAGATTTTTAAGGCTAATATTAATGTAAAATACTATATTGCTAAAACTCCCAAATAAAATAAGTTTAACAAGATAAGATAAGATAAGATTTATTTGCATTAAATAGGGTACAGAAAGATGTTACATATAGAAGTGTAGCTTAGCCTACTTAGCCATTTTTACAGCATGCAATATTTTTACCACAAACAATTTATTCATACATAAAACAGAGTAGTGGACAGGTGTATCCTCAACTGCCTGTCCGGTGGTTGCATGTAGTGATGTGCCGCTGGGAATATTAGAAATTTACGGAATTTACACATTGTAAATTTACGGGAATATTCCCAATATTTCCGTCAACTTTCCCAGAGTTTCCATTCTTTTTAATAATATAATTTAATCCTTTATACGGCATATGCAATTATTAACACACACAAATAATGAACAGACCAAATATACTTTCCGTTCTGTAAAACCGTTTCATCGTCGTCAAAACCGTTTACAAATATAAAAATGCAACGAAGTTTACTCTAGATATAGATAAAAAATCTTTAACTTTGTTACAGCAATATTCCCCAAAATTCCCAACTTCGGGAAAGTTTTCGAAACTTACGAGTGAGTAGTATTCCAATAACTCCATTCCTTTCCCAAATCCAACAAATTCCTATCCTTCCCCAGCTTTTAAATGCTTCCAATGAGCAGCAGCGTCGGAAGCACAAGAAGCCAAAAAACCTGCACTCGCCAATCCGCCTGCCAAGTCTAGTGAGCATAGAACATAACATCCTTGGGTAAAGCCTTTGTCCAGCAGTGGACTTCTAAATGGAATATTGATGATGCTGAAAACATACCAAAGTAAATCATTAATCTGTCTTTGTAACTATACTCTCAGTAAATACTTAAACATCATTCAAAGAGATTCAACCAATGTAGACTCCGCATTCGATACCAAAGTTTGACGAAATCATACAATTAATTAGGAAGTTAGACAGAGAAACTTTAACTCACATCTTAATTGTGGGTTGTTAATTAGATGTTTACTACCTAGATCATTTGTAACAGCGTATACGCTGATATAATCTTCAAGTATTAACTTTACTAGCTTTTGCTCCCTTTTATTTTGTCCTTATTATTTCATAGTTGAGTAAACATAATTTTCTATCTTGACATGACCGGTTTAAATCTAGAGCTTTGCTATTTAAAGACATTCCCCGTATTATTAAGCCACATCTTCAAAATTGTCACGATTGGAATATAAATAGGTAGGTAGGTTGGCTACCTTTGGATAGCGGAGTGTCGCCGAGGTAGAGGTAGACCAAGAAGGAGGTGGAGAGATGATCTCGACAAGTATATGAATGGATGGGCGGAAATTGCGATGGACAGAAAATAATGAAAAAACAAAGGGACGTCTTTGCCCAGCAGTGGGACATCACATCTACAGGCTAGGAACAAATGGGACTAGTGGCCTTTCAATACAGGTTGAGCCCTTAGCAATTTTCTAGTCAGTTTTTGTTTAATCTAACTCATATTCATATATACCTAATATCTAAATATAAGCTCTTCAGCTAGTCTTCTGCTGCTAGAGAAAGGGAGTTGAGTTGGTTAAAGCCACCAGGGTAACAATAGAGTGGGCACCCTTTAGTTGTATTAGAGCCACGCTACCGACAAAAGTAATTTTTGCTTGTAGCATGAATGGGCCGACTCGTCCGGGGGAGTACCACACTCTCACAGAAAATCGACGTTTGAGTAGAAGCTTAACCGCTAATGTGCTTCGTTTGTTGAATGAGAGAGCCGGAGGCCCGCCTTTACTCCATTTCCTCCCCCCATATCCTTACCCCAACTCCTTGAAAGGCCGCCAACGCTCCTGTTACACCCTGGTGTTGCAGTTGTCCATGGGCAGCGCTGATCGCTTACCATCAGGTGACTCGCTTGCTTGTTTGCCGACCTATAACATAAAATAAAAATAAAGAAAAAATAAAACCTTCGACAATACATTGCAAAGTTTGGTTTCTGACCCCACAGTTTTATTCTGGAGTCTTTGTAACCCCACTTTTACACTAATATTAAAAAGAAAAAAGATTTGATTGTTTGCTTGTTGCAGGCTCCGAAACTACTGGACCGAATTGAAAATTTCCTCCTTTACCATTAAGATCCTACATTGTCCCTGACGACATAGGCTATATATTGAATACATCTACCTTTGAAAAGTCGGGGTAGGCCGCTAGTATTAAACTTAACCTAGCATTTCTATCGAAAACCCACACAGTGAATGTGCGCACAACTACTGAGTGCTGAAAAATAAACTGATAAGTAGGAAAATATCATGAACATTATTGTATATTGTTCATAACTGTCCGTCGACTGATAGATTTACTAACATGCCAATCTGTGTATGACATTCTTTTTCCCTTGCGGGGTAGACATAACCCGGTGGAAAATAGAATCAAAATAGTGATAGGTTGCTAGCCGCATCGCCTACTAGTATGATTATTCAGATTTGCCCATTCCCTCGATCGGCTTTTACGATCTGCGGGGGAAGAGAAGCAACTGGTACATTCTACGTTTTTCTTTTATCCCTAAACAAGCATGGAAGAATAAATTATTTCAAGTCTATGTTACAAGCCGAACGCTTAGGCCGATCGTGCCTCTCTATTGCTTGTTCCGCGCTCTCGCTTGCACACGGAACATGACACTTTTTCTTGCGTGCCGCCGGCGTTCATCGATTTATAAGACATTATCACGTCAAAAGGTCCAATGGTTCGATGACACAATCTTTAAGCAAAAGGCCCAAAGAACTAAGTAACTGCTCTGTTTAGACGTATTTATGTTTGTTCCTTATCCTTCCTTATCCTTTTCCTTACTAATATTATAAATGCGAAAGCGAGTTTGTTTGTTTGTTTGTTACGCTTTCACGCCATTACTACTGAACCGGTCATCATGAAATTTTGCGTACAAGTTCTCTGGAGTACGGAGAAGGACATAAGCTACCTTTTATCCCAGGAAAAAGTACTATTCCCGAGGGATCGACATTAACGCGGGCGGAGCTGCGGGCGAAAGCTAGTATCAAATAAATTTGACTGAGCGGTAATAAAAATTGCTGATTTTCAATAGAGATGCCATGACCATTTTTATTTATTGTTCATTACTGTCCATCTACTGAAAGATTTGGGAACATTCCAGTCTATGAAACATCTATGAATCAAAACTAACTGCATTAAGCCAGGAATAGATAGGAAAATAATTTAGTTTCTAATCTATATTTTCTCTTATCTACATTTGGCTGCTTACCAATGAGTTAAGGCAGGCTTGTCTCTTCCCGTGTAGGAATCGAATACATACCTACGCGTGGCGACACCTTCGAAGGTGAAATCAGAACAAATCCGGAAGGAACGACGCGCGTTTGGTCATGTGTTCACCGACTTAAATCGTATGTTCAGAGCCATAAGTTTAACTACCTCCGTGGTCCAGTGGTTAAGGCGTTTGCCTGTATCCCGGGGGTCGTGGGTTCGATTCCCACGGGAAGCATACTTTGTTTAGTTGCTTTCAGTTTGATTAGGACATTGCAGGCTTGAATCACCTGATTGTCTGATAATAAAGATGATTCCGTGATCCGGAAGGCACGTTAAGCCGGTGGTCCCGACTGCCATCTGGTAGTCTAGAGGCGGTTGTGAAGAAATCTGACACCAGGGTGTGCATGGTCGATTGACCGTGACTCCTACTCGATATGATGAGAGCCATAAGAATAAAATAGTCTTACTGTAGGTATCTTAACAAAAAGGTGCTGCGTTCTGACTCTAAATTACACCGTATCGCGAACCACGTTGAGATGATATTTCCTTGAATTCTTTTGAAGAGCGCGACTTCTGTTCGTAAGTACAGTCAGCCAACGAGATACCTGACCCCACCATCTACCTATATCTTGAAATTTCACCTTAACTAAAAGTAATATTAACATGAAAATGTATAATCAGAAAGTCTTAATTAAAATCTTTCTGAATATATATTTTCATGTTAATATTGTTTTCAGTTTAAGAGAAAATTCAAGATATAGATAGATAGCGGGGTCAGGTATCTTGTTGGCTGACTGTACTTGTACTTATTCTGTGGTAAGGCCAAATTAGAAAATATTGCATAAGGGGAAAATGATCCAATTCCAGATTTCAATATGGTGTTGTTTTCGGATCGGAATTTCCATAATTTATTAAAATATTTCAGATCACTTTACTGAATCTTAAGGAAGGGAATCTAACGAAGCTACACAAGTAAAATATTCATTCTTTTTTAGAATAGATGATGAAATGTTTAAACAGAGGATGAACATGATATGCATTTTGAAAAGCTTTAAATTAGACCTACAATAAAAAAGAAGCCTCTCTCTGCTCTGGCCAGATATGGCTCCGGTATTACAGAGAGGGTCATGCTCCTGCAGTGGAGACTAAAAGACCTGATGATAATAATAATAATAAAAAATAGAGCAGTAGCTCTCTCTTGAGTTATATTTTTGTAATACTTACTTTCGACCGCTGCTTCACTCGCGTTAATGTCAAACCCTGAGGATTATCTCTTATGATGATGATCAGTTTAGTCGTAAAGGCGTGAAAGCCTAACAAACTAACAAAAAATAATAAACTCACTTTCGCATTTATAATATTAGTAAGAACTATTAGACTTCTTAATTAGGATATTTTTTGTAAGCATTGATAAATCCGCCATACGTTGTCTATGAAAATGTTTGTCGGATTTATCCGACGTTCGCGGTCAAAGGGTTAAAAGCAACCCTTGAGTATTCGGCCGTAAGACACTCAGGTATACCCTTATTCTTTCTTTTCATACCTGTAGACCTGTATTTGCTATGAAAATGCTCGATATCCATTTTATGAACACTGAGCGACATTCCATAATCTCTTTTCGACACGAGTGACCTCACGATGACCGATATAAGCCGCTTTCCACTATCTTCCGTAATCAGCAATTAGAACTATCAACTATCTTGTAAACATTAATTGATAAGGCTACTGTTACAATATTTATATTTTGTGTAACATTTTTCTTATTACTTCGCATTTGTAATTCAACAATCGATGAACGGCGGTACGCACGAAAAAGCGTCCGTGTGCAAGCGAGAGCGCGGAACAAGCGATAGAGAAGCACGATCGGCCTAAGCGTTCGGTTTGTCGCATCTATCTCTCCTTCACCGTTGTCACGTAAAATTATTGTCCGTAAAGATTTTTCTGAAGAAAGATATATACCATATGTTCCACGGGAAGGTATAAGTGGTGAGGATGAAACAGGGAATACGTTGAGATGAGAGTCAACAATGGTTTTCACAGCTCTCGCCCAGTAATGATATGCAAATATTGGTTACCTAGAGTTCAAAATCATCATCATCAGCTTTCTACGACTCATTTCTGGGTATGAGCCTCCTTTAATCTGCGTTATTATGCTCTATCTCCAGCCATCACAATCCAGTTCTTACCAGCAATTCGCCTTATGTCGAATTTGAATTTTGGATAAACAGTTGGATTGGGATAGTAAATAGCTGAAAATAACTCTTGACCCAATATCCTTTTTAGCATTAGGTCATCAGCTTCATTTCGAGTAGGTGTCACAGTCAATCTACCATGCACACCCTGGTGTCAGAGTTCTTCGGAATCGCCTCTCGGCCTCTAAAGTGGTTCCTTTAATGACTACCAGATGGCAGCCGAGACCAACGGCTTAACGTGCCTTCCGAAGCACGGAATTATTTTTATTATCAGACAATCATGTGTTTCAAGCCTGCAATGTCCTAACCAAACTGAAAACAACTAAACAAAGTATGCTTCCTGTGGGAATCGAACCCACTCCCCCTGGTCTAAGGCAAACGCCTTAACCACTGGACAGTTGAGCATTAGGTATCCTCCAGGGTAAGAAATATAGGAAAAAAATAACTCATGCTTATAAGAAATCCGGCTACAATATATCCCGCATCCTTCAATCCAATTTTATCTGCCGTAATTGAGTCCGGACAAGCCTCATAACTAACCTATTCATAAGCCACAGTCTGACCCGGGACGTATGCGTTGACACCGATTAGGGTCGGTACACATATTTGGGCCGGTATTTATCCGCACAGCTAAGCGGTAAAATCAAATATGTTCGGGAAACACAAACTCAGCTTTCACTAGGCCGGGATGGCATTAATCGGCAAACCAGAGTGTTAAAATGTAATATATGCAGATGAATGTTCGGGAATAACAAACTGCTCAGCTGCTGCATGTTATCACTCGTCTTGTCAGCAGCCGAATTTTGCCGGTTGGCTTTTAGGATCAGCCAACCAATTATGTGACGATGCCGTGAGAAAGAGACGCACGACGCCCGACTGAAAACATATCAGATCCGAAAGAACTTCTCGATCGGTACAAACTGAACAAGTGTAGTAAGTCTTAGTGTAGTGTAATATTGCTCCGAGTCAACTTTCATGTTCGTCAAATACTGCCGAACCGACCATACTTGTCCGAATATATGTATTCATACTTGGGTTTGAGACTTGGTTATTGCATTGAGATGAAGAAGTACCACTTTTCTTTAGAGCAGAGCGGTGAAAATATGTATGGCAAAGTTTTAGCTCTCTAAGCTATAGATAGCTTATGGCGAAGTCTCAATGGGTGCACTCGTCTATGTTTCATCCTCTAGCTTTGGTGGAATCGCAGCCTCTTTCTTTGACCCATGACGTTTTACTGAAATAAGTAATAGAGCAATTCAGATCGTGGCTTACTTCAGAGCGAAACAAGATGCCACTTCAGCATTTTATTTCCCAGTTTCTACCACATTAAGGCCTTAGCGTGATTACGCCTTTGAAATGTAATGTACCGTCGAAGTTAGGTCAACCACCTTAATGCACTGGTAATAGTTGTTAAAATGGCGTAAAATTTAAACTTGACGTCATATTCTGATCTATCCCCAAGAGAAGAAATGTTTAGAAACTTTTATTACCTACAAAATAACTAAACAAGAAAATGAAAACAATACCCAAATTTAATCCTACCCCTTTCCTGACTTAGACTTCTACCTAAGATACTAAATAATCTCTCAGAAACAGAGTTCAACCAAACTACTAAACCGATTTTGATGAAAATTAATTCGGTTCATAAATGATCTAGTTATAAATTAACATACATAAAAATCCAACGTCTTGAGAACCTCCTATTTTAAGTCTTCTTATAACAGTGCCTCTCCAACTAGTGAAGGTTGGCAGTCAGCTCCGTATATTTTCTGCTTGTGTCCACCGAGGCCAAAAAGTTCGGCTGCACTCGCGATACCAGACCACTCCCATGTTACGCAACCAAGACTTCTTTCTTCCTATTTTTTTAAGTCTGTTAATAAAAATTATCTTTACTATACCAATAGTTTGTTCATGTCACTAGATTCCGTATACACTATATATTTATGGTGAATCTATATCAGCAATAAATCAAGATTTTTAAAAGAATATCAAACTATCAGGCGCGTCGTTCACTCGTTTGCTCACCGATAAAAATAAACCTATACAGATTCCAATCACACACTCAGCACACTGTCGCCGACGTTTGATGGATCTCTCAATCGGGCTAACTGAATACTTTT
Organism: Elegia similella; assembly: GCA_947532085.1. Classification (NCBI taxonomy): domain Eukaryota; kingdom Metazoa; phylum Arthropoda; class Insecta; order Lepidoptera; family Pyralidae; genus Elegia; species Elegia similella. The sequence continues at coordinate 22,798,306 of OX383939.1, forward strand.
TTTATTTGCCGTTTCTCCGCTAGCCCCGACAGAAAGGGAATCCAGAAAATACTGGCTTGTCAAAGATTCAAAGATTTATTCAGAAAATAGACCTTTTCAGGCACTTTTTCACGTCAATTCACATTTTAAATAATACTTATTATATTATATTTAAATTATTAATTATTGTTCAAAAGCTACAAACTACTAGCGTTTCGGAACCGACCACTGCAGAGAAGAAGACGCCGAAAGAAACTCTTTTCAACAGTATTGGTCGCCTACTTGCCTGAAGGGCTTTGTATGATATTTAATATTTTTATCTTTTCTTTTTTTTTCTGATGTCATGTTATATACAATTTTAATTAACATATTTTTGTGGAACACGTTATGTTAGCGATCGAGCGTGCAACAACAACAGATATGATAAAAGTCTCAAAGATAGATAGAAGTCTCAAAGAGGCCGAGCAGACCTGTCCCCCCTGTCGATGAAACTAGAAACATTGCTTGCCACTGGAGTTACTACTGACCATCCGGCCTCTTTACTAACTCGTGTACAACGTTTTGCGAGTTACTTCAAAATACATTGCGGCTTTCGTATAATTGACTATTTTTATATAAGATATAATCATTTCTTCATTGAACTGTATGTAATAACATTATATAAAACGCAATGTATTTTGAAGTGGCTATCAAAACGTTGTACACTGAGTTAGCAAATAGACCGGTAGAATTGCCGAAGACTGAGCCAGGTGGATAACAAAAAGCTAGAAAGTGGACAGCAACGCCCGAAGTAAGACATGAAACAAGATCTCTCTCTGTAGAGGGGAATTTTTATTTAACTCATGTCTTTTTAAATAAGTAATTTAGTTCAGTTGATCGTTGTATGAATGAATTAATAAACAAAGTGAGACTAAATACTAGTGCTTCTAATTAAAAATTATTTAATGAGTATACAACGTGATTTTGAACCCCCTAGCTATATTTAAATCTGGGAATCAGAATCCCTAATGGAATACAGAATTGTAAGAAAAAAAGGTAAAAAACGAAAAAATAAATTTAACCTTTCATAGAAATTCGTCCAGCTGATCGACGACGTTGTATGGGAAACCTAATTTTCTTTTTCGTTTTTCGCCTTTTTTTCTTGCAATTCTGTGTTCCATTAGAGATTCTGATTCCCAGATTTCAATATAGCTAGGGGGTTCAAAATCACGTTGTATGTATTAACTTTTATAAAATTAATTTGCATGCATTACTTGAGAATTATTAGATATACTAAACCGGCACACGTTGCCATAGGTATAATTAAAAATTATTGGGTTGGACCTCCTTTATCATAGAGGGGTATGAAAAATAGTTTACGTCCTATTGTCAGACCTACTGAATATACACACAAATTTAAAAAGAATCGGTCAAGCCATTTCGGAGAAGTTTTGTTACAAAAACTTTGACACGAAAATTTACATATTAGAAGAAAGATTTATGATAACTATTAGGTAGAGACTTAACATTTTCATAGAATGTGTACTTATATCTATTGCTGCTATAACAACATATATTTAAAGGGGGATTCCATCATGTAACGTGTTCTTTTTGCGTTTTTTCTCAATTCTGTCGAAGTTGCGGCATATTATAACTGAGACGTCAAAGTCACAAATAACTAAGAATTATAGTGTTCGTGCTCGAAAGAGTTTGGTTAACCTCATGAAAGTGGTAATTTGGAGGTTTTAAGCCTACTTATACATCAGAGTCACCATTCAAGAAACGTGAGTTTTGTTTTGATAGTAAAAAACTGCAGAAGCCTAGAAGTTAGAGATTGCCGGACTAGAGTTTACTACGAGACCGGTAAGCCGATTCCTGCCGAGGCATGTATAGTGATTTTCTCCATAAATGTGAGGAAATAATGAAAGACGTAATAGCCGAAACCAATGAGTATAATACCTATATAAAACACGAATAAAGCAATTAATTAATATTTCCGCGTTTTCCTCTTTTATTTTCCCAGTCATATTATACATAAAAATTAGTAATAAGTACCATCGATTATTGTTTTTTTTTTTTTGTTTCGCAACGAAAATTAAGCATATTTTTGTGTGACTTTATACTAACATTATTAATTAGTAAAATTATTGTCATATTCATAATGCTCGAAGAGTGCATTTTTTATAATGTGATAGCCATTCGCTGTATGACAAGTTACATAGAGTAAAAAAAAAAAAAAAAAGTTTTTCGAAGAATTAAAAAGTTTTAAGCAGCGGCCAGGAATAATTTTTACACTTACTTTCCTAGCCTAGGCCTGTTAAAGTAATACCAAGAATTACAAACTTAGTGTCTTCTTTTTACTACCATAATACCTACATTTCCGAGCATGTTTGAGAAAAATATTGTAGGGTTCTACACCCTTGGTGTGTGTGTGCTTGGCCAGATTTTATTTCTGCGCGATAAATCACTTTAACAAGTAAGTTGAATAAAGTGGGCCAAGTAAAGAAATCACAACGCGGTAGAGGAAAATCAGAGGAAAGACAGATAGGCTAAGTGAAAGATGATGTTTGGGGAAGGAACTTGACGGATCTAGTGATCAGTCATAGAGCGTGAAACTGGGTGTGCAGTGTTCGTGTGTCTTGACCACACGTAACTTTGCGAGTTTATAAGTTCTTATAGCTTTGTAACTCTATAACATATGTTACTAGTGACCCGGACCCCGGCTGTGTATATGTAGATATAAACCTTCCTTTTAGGATCTCTCTATCTATTAAAAAAAACCGCATCTAAATCCGTTGTGTGGTTTTAAAGAGCTAAGCATCATAGGGACGGACAGACAGTGGGAAGCGACTTTGTTTTATACTATGTAGTGATAATGATGATAATGATAATGTATGTAGTAATACTCGTAAAACGAAACAAAAATTGCAATCACTACGCAGTAGGGGAAAATCAGAGAAAAGACTGATGAGCTCAGTAATGGTGATGATTGTGGAAGAGATTGGACGAATCTAGTGATAAGTCACAGAGCGAGAAACTGGCTGTGCAGTGTTCATGTGTTTTGAACTCACATCTTTGAGAGATTATTAGATCTTATAACTTTATAATAGCTCTTTAACATGTATGTTATAATGGATATAGTAATAAAACGAGTCCAGAAAATAAATTACACCGCATAGTAATAAAACAGACCGAGAAAAGAAATCTCAACGCAGTAGAGGAAAATCAGAGGAAAGGATCAGCGAGGATTTGTTATCAGCAATAGTTTGAAGTATTTATGATAAGTATTTTTTGTTTCGCCAATGTTCCTTAATAAATAAATAAAAAGACTGTTGAGCTCAGTAAAAGGTAATGTTTGTGGTTGGAAATTGTTGCAACTAGTGATCAGTCATAGGACTGATTACTATACATCCAAACATCACCTTAGCGTGAAACCGGCTGTGTAGTCTTGGTGTGTGTTTACCTCATGTAACTTTGCAAGATTATTAGTTCTATGCAGTATATTTATAATTTTTAAAATTACAGTGATTAAAACTAACTATATACATTATAAACATGAAGTGAAAAAAACAAACACTAGAAAAAAAATTCTTCGAAATCTTGCCCATGGCAAGAACGCTGGCTGCGTTTCCCCGTTGGATAGCTATGCTATTCCGTTGGACGAAAAAGCAGCCAGCCCTCTTATCACCGGCAGCCGACATGAGCCGTGTGGCAATCAAGGTCCTAACGTCTCTACGCCAAACGGCACAAATATATAATCCTCAGCTAAGGTTGCATACTTGCGCTGTTTGGCAACCCAGCGCCTTCATCAGCAGACCCGGCTCTCATGACTGATCCCCTGAGCTGAGAAGGCGCTAGTGTGTCGACGTTAGTTCTTATAACTTCGTAGCACTTTAAAATCCATGTTATAATGGACATAGTAATAAAACGAGCCCAGAAAATAAATTACACCGCAGTAAAGGAAAATCAGAGGAAAGACTGATGAGCTTAGTAAAAACTTAGTAAAAAGTGATGTTTGTGGAAGGGACTTGACGGATCTAGTAATCAGTCATGGAGCTAGTGTAACTAGCTGTGTAGGGTTCATCTGGTTTGACCTCACGTAAATTGGCGAGAATATTAATGTTACTTTATAGTATTAGTGTGGATATGTTCGCTGAATTGGATAAAAAAATTCTATAGTAAATATACTTCGTAGAATTTGCGAAAATGGTTTTAAATTAACTTGCAAAAAGCGTACTAAATAAATGGAGAGCTATAAGCTTGAAAAGCATTATACTTTATTGAATAGAATAAGAAACGGACTTCTGTAGTGTCTCTATAATAGATTTTAAAAAAAATTGTGTCTCTATGGTCTCTGTATATCTATAAAAATGTAAATGAGTAAGATTTTTCGCCTTTCGATTGCATTGGTGAAACAAAACAGTTTTTGTAAAGCAGTATTTATTACATAATATTTTCATGCCAAAGAATCATATTAGTAAGCGATGCGGCTAGCAACTCATCACTATTTTGATTCCATTTCCACCTAATGCTGACCAACATACTAATCGTGGCTGTGAGGTCTTACAGACCTGGGCTCTGTCTACCCCGCAAGGGCAAAAGACGTGACACTATGTGTGTATCTTCATAACTATTACGTCATGGTTCTCATGAGACATGACAAAGGCAAAGACGAGCGGGATAAATGAAATTGGAACGAGAGGATTACGCCTATCATTTTTCATTATCTTAATCTGTCTTTTGACTCCTTTAAATATGACGAAATATGCAAACAGACACTCAGATATATACAAATCTGTGATCTGATATGAGTGCTAAAAATATTTTGTTTTCAACTGCAGTAGCCGCAAAATCGCATCAAAATTCATAGAGTGGTTTTAAACCGCTTGAAAATACAGAGCTAGAAATATAGACCTAAGCGTGTTTCGTAACTGCACATATGAACCAGGGTTGTTGTTGATGCATAATAGGCTTGTTTCCTAAAAAAAATATTATTCAAAATAATTAGTCAGTCTTATAGATTATCAAAAATATTATTTTTCCTTTTTTCAATTAAACAAAAATTGATAAAGATATAATCAAAGTTCCGCGTGACGTCACTGTCCGGTACACTTTTTACCGGCCTGTTGCGTCATCAGCCCCCACTCATGGACTTTGATGCGCTTTATCTCTATCATCTTTTGTATTATTGAAAAAAGAAAAAAATACGTATATAATACGTAATCGTATAAGTTTTGTTTTGTTTAGAATTAATGAAAAATGGCGCATATTGATTGGACAAAACTCGCAAGCGACAGCGACTCTCCTCGCTGGCCAGCCGGGTTGGAGAGGTCTCATTGATGTTTATCAGCTTGTTTAGCTTCTATTTCCTAAGTCGCCCCTTACCATGGGAAGACTTGGAGTGGTCCTATTCTACTTTGCTGGTAACCACACGGCTAATTTGTCCGTATATATTTATTTATTTATCGGTTTGTTTATTTATTTGTTTTTTTGTTTGTAACGCTTTCACGCTTTGACTAAACGATTTCATCACCAATGATCAAAATTAATCCTAACTAATATTAAAATGCGAAAGTGAATTTGTTTGTTACGCTTTCACGCCGTAAATACTAAACCGATCATCATGAAATTTTGCATACAAATTCTCTGGAGTACGGAGAATGATATATATGCCGGGAAAAAGTACTATTCCCGAAGGATCGACATTGACGCGGGCGGAGCCGCGAGCGAAAGCTAGTTATAATATAAAAAAAGGAAAAATACAATAGGTACAGACTTTTACCGATAAACGTACAATGCTCTCGAAAACCACTCGACATTTTCCGTTTACGCCTAAAATAATGGTGTATGCATAACGATAATCCTATCTCTATCGGTGTATGCTTTCCAGGGTATTGCGTAAACGATATTATGGCCGTATTGACTTTGGATTCGTATTTGCCATCCATTATTGATGTCTCGATATCGCCGGTTTATTGTGTGTATAGGCGATATAATCAATACATTTAACAGGAATTTGTCCGGCGGCAAGGATTGGCGTCAGGCAGGCGACCGGCCGTAAAAACTATGCCAAATAATATTACAGCATGAGATGAATAAAATATAGCGGATCCTCGGCTCCGACGAGGACCAGATGAGACTAAGAGAGTTGTTAATAATATGATACTAATATGTGCGGTTAGATAGCTTGGGCAATATTTCCGTAAACGTGAATCCTTATCCTTACTAATATTATAAATGCGAAAGTGAGTTTGTTTATTTCTTTGTTTGTTACGCTTTCACGCCGTAACTACTAAACCGATCTTCATAAAATTTTGCATACAAGTTCTCTGGAGTACGGAGAAGGGTATATGCTACCTTTTATCCCGGGAAAAAGTACTATTCCCGAGGGATTGACATGGACGCGGGCGAAAGCTAGTATGTAATTTTTTTTTTTGAGTTCCCAGCATTGGTCCCATAGGAATACCTATACGGGAACGTCGTAGGTTATGTATGTTACACGCTGTATATAGATATTTATTTTTAACTAGCTCTCTATGTCCCACAGCTGGGAAAAAGCCTCCCCTTTCTTGTCGAGAAAAAATGGAAGGCCATTTTTCTCGATTCTTCGTAGTATCCTAAATTGATCTTATCAAATGCTCTTATTTGTTCTGACCACCTTATTTTTGGTCTTCCTCTTTTGCTATATCCATTCGATAGGACTCAGTCAGTAAGAATGTGGCAGACGTACCACCCTATATATAATATATCCTATTACCAAGAAACAACAATAAATATTTCTAAATCACCACAGAATCTATGCTGGTCTGGGATAAATCCCGCTCAAACTGTAAGAGCCTTTTCTTAGAAATCATGTCACAAGGCGATGCGGCTAGCATCCCAATAATATTTAGATTTTTCCACCAATACGCGCTTTTACAAGCTTTTAAAGTGACCTTCTGGTTTTACGGCCTTAGGCTCTGTCTACCACGTAAAGGACAAAGATATGATATTATGTGTGTAGTATCTAAGGTGCAGTACAAAAATTGCCAAGAACCACATTTAACGATCTTTATAGTCTTTTGATATCAAACTTAGCTTACAGATTTTCCCGGTGGTAGAGCCTACTTACTCTTAGCTACAGCATCATCTTTAGCTCATAAATCGGGCTGGCTCGAACTGGCTAGCAACCACCCTCTCACAGAGTACCGGCGTCAAATAGCAGCATGTAAATGCTGCTGTGTTTCGCCTGGTGAGTGAGAGTTCCGGTAGCCCAATACCCCTACAGATCTTCTCCAATATGATAGCGGCAATTAAAGAGAAAATTACCCCAGGAGGGTACCTGCGTTTATGCGCAGGAGAATCCCTCCCTGGGCAACAATGCTCAGGCTGCCCTACGTATTCTGGGGAGGGCAAAATTCCGCTTTTGAAGGTTGAGAATCCAAATTACAACCAACATAGCAAGCGCTCTCCGGCCGAGCCCCCTAAGCTTTTAGTCGATTTCTGTAACATTAGGGGGATACATTCCAATCTTGATGCAGTCCATTACCACCTCGAGACTGCCAAGCCGGCCTTGCTATTTCTGACCGAGACGCAGATCAGTAATCCGTCAGACCTGTCATACCTGTATTACCCAGGCTATGTCCTGGAGGCCAAATTCCACCCCCACGCGGGCGTGTGCATGTATGTCAGGGATGAGATCTGTTGTCGGCGTCTCCATGACTTGGAAGTTCCGGATTTTTCTGTTTTGTGGGTTCATGTCTGTTTTGTGGGTTAGCCGTGTGGTATCCGGCAGAGTAGAATAGGACCACTCCAAGTCTTCCCGGGGATGTCGTAGAAGGCGACTTAGGAAATTCAAGCTAAACAAAGCTTATAAACATCTAAGAGACCTCTCCAACCCGTCTGGCCAGCGTGGAGAGTATAGGCCAAGTCCTCTGGCTGCTCTGGCCAAGTATGGCCCTAGTAGTACAGAGAGGGTCGTGCTCCTGCAGTGGAGACTAAAAAGGACCTGATGATGATGGGTTCATGTAGATACTGGCCTTGATCATATTGTTTACGCCAGTGTCTACCGTTTGCATAGCGGAGACTCTGAGACAACTCAGCTCATGGAATATCTCAGCGATGCTGCAGATAAGGTCCAGCAACGTTTTCCATCTGCGCAGATGGTATTTTTGGGGGATTTTAACGCCCACCACGGAGAGTGGCTGTACCCGTACAAGTACACCGACCATGCTGGGAGAGAAACCTATAAGTTTGCATTGACTTACGGTCTCTCCCAACTTGTTAACGAGTCGACGCGCATTCCTGACGTTGCTGGCCACACTGCGTATTGCCTGGACCTTCTGCTGACAACCGATCCTGTCAGGCATTCGGTGTCCGTATCACCACCGCTCGGGACATCGGATCACTGTGTGGTGAAATCTGTATCACAGAAAAGGCAAATACCTAATTCAATATTTAGTAAAAAAAAAAAAAACACAGATTTATTTATCCACTAGCTTTCGGCCGCGGCTCCGCCCGCGTCAATTTCGATCCCTCGGGAATAGTACTTTTCCCGGGATAGCCTATGTCCTTCTCCGTACTCCAGAGAATTTTATACAAAATTTCATGATGGTCGGTTCAGTAGTTAGGGCGTGAAAGCGTAACAAACAAACTCACTTTTGCATTTATAATATTAGTAAGGATGACATTCCTTGAAGAACATCATCATCATCAGGTCTTTTTAGACTCCACTATAGGAGCACGACCTTCTCTGTACTACTACAGCCATACTTGGCTAGAGCAGCCAGAGGACTTGGCCTACACTCTCCACGCTGGCCAGACGGGTTGGAGAGGTCTCATAGATGTTTATAAGCTTTGTTTAGCTTGTATTTCCTAAGTCGCCTTGTACGACATCCACGGGAAGACTCGGAGTGGTCCTATTCTAGTCTGCTGGAAACCACACGGCTAGAAGACCACAATTGTAGCCAAATATAGCATGTCTTCGGATCCAGCGGAATTGAATTCGTACCTTCTTCAAGGTTGCGGGTTGCGACTTCTGACACGGGCGGACCGGCGGGCGACGACTAGTAAAATATAAATGTAAAAAGGGAAACCGAAACTTATACCAAAATAATCAAAAACGCAAGAACGCCGTTAAAACACGGAATAAAAACAATACCATATCAAAAAGTCATTCAAAACTCTCAATTGAACGGTAAATTTGAAATTGGAAATCGGAATTCGCGGAAAATAAATCAAGTATCGAGTTCGGTCGTGACTGTAGATCCATTAAACATCGGCGACAATTTGCCGGCAGTGTGATTGGAAAACACATTATTATGTGCGAAAGAGCATTTCCTACTTGGATTCTGAGGTTATCCAAGGAATACGCATTAGGCAGCATATAAGCTGCTATAGCGGACCCTGGGTTCTGACCCATCGCAGTACGATTACAACCGGGAAAAGTAGACAGTATTATACCTATTATATATACCTTTCAATGGATATAGCCATGTGCCTTGTGACAGACGGATGGGCAAGCATCAGACACAGAATGATGTAATTTTAAAGATATTCAATAATTTTGTGTACAGATCAATACTAATATTTTGTTAATGTTGACGCGGCATCGCTATAGAAAATTATATAGTATACTATAGTGATGATCGAATCAGAAACGAGGAGATCCGTAGAAGAACAAAGGTTTAGGATTGAAGTCGCAGTGGGCGGGGCACATAGCGCGAAGAATCGATGACCGATGCAGAAAGGTGCTCGAATGGCGACCACGTATTGGCAAGCGCAGCGTTGGACACCCACAGACCAAGTGGTCGGACGACCTAACTAAATTGGCAGGAGGACGCTAGATGCAGGCCGCTTCCAACCGGCCAAAACCCCCCTAATAGTATTCCGTACACCAACGTTATGCTTGTATACAGATTAATACGCAGTTTATTCAGGGATGTGTCCTAATTTCTTCGAAAAAAGAAATACGAGAAAAAAGACTATATAAATTCCAAATGCTACTCTTAATTTCATAAATAAAGAAAGCAATGAGCGTATTTAATTGTCACGGGTACTTACCTCGAAATTAAAAGCCGTGAAAGAATTTACAACTTGACAAACAACAATAATAACTCGTTTATTTCTCTTCACAATTTTACATATACATTATGCTTCTTTAACTCCTGCTCCTTCAAATGAATTAGACATTGCAAAGAAAATTGCAAGAAACAACCTTAGTATCTACCTACTTTTCAGTAAAGAGATTTTAATTTAAAAAAAAATCGTTTATACTCGTTTTTTCTTTTATCTACTTAAATTAGTCAAGTAGATTTAGTTTTTTTAAAAAGTAATGTATCATTACTTTTTAAAAAAACTAAATCTACTTGACTAATTTAAGTAGATACCAATTTTATTTCAATGTCAATATAAGCTGCTAAAAAAGTTCCTAGACCTACATACATCATCATCATTTCGAGTAGGTGTCACGGTCAATCGACCATGCACACCCTAGTGTCAGAGTTCTTCGGAACCGCCTCTCGGCCTCTGACGTGGTTCTTTTAACGACTACCAGATGGCAGCCGGGACCACCGGCTTAACGTGCCTTCCGAAGCACGGAATCATCTTTATTATCAGACAGTCAGGTGATTCAAGCCCGCAATATCCTAACCAAACTGAAAGCAACTAAACAATTTATGCTTCCCGTGGGAATCGAACCCACGACCCCCGGGTCTACAGGCAAACGCCTTAACAACTGGACCACGGAGGCAGTTTGTGTACACGCATATCACCCGACACACCGGGACCTACGCACGCACCTCACCTGACACACCGGGACCTGTGCAGCTATACGCATACGGACAGTCCAACTTCGTATTTTATCTAAGTACGGAGCCCTTTAAAGGGATTTTTTTGACATGCGCCTAAATATGTCGGTAGAGTAAAAATACCTAGACTGTTGTATTTGTGTAAAGACTTCTAAAATTTTGTGTTTAGAGTACAAGTTATTTAACCCTTTGACCGCGAATGTCGGATAAATTCGACATACATTTTCTATGAAAATAAATTTGTCGGATTTATCCGACATTCGCGGTCATAGGGTTAATAAGGTGTATGTTATTGCTCCTGCAGTGAAGACTAAAAGGACCTGATGATGATGATATTATTGCTGTTGATATTCGGAACTTTTTTGATATGTATGTTGTTTATTTATGTACTTCTTAATTTCTTACTTGAAATAAAAATTCACGTTCATTTTGCTATCGTTAAATCTACAAATTGTAAACCGTTCGACAGGCTATCATCCGATATTTTTTTATCACACTGTATAACGAGGTCAGTTAGTTGATAAACATCGTTTTCTTGTTTTGATATTTTGTTTATATATTCTAATATATAATAAGGTGAGATTTATCTTATTTTCATTTAAAACTTTGATCATCATCATCATCATTTCGTGTAAGTGACACGGTTAATAAACCATGCACACCCTGGTGTCAGAGTTCTTTCGAACCGCCTCTTGGCCTCTGACATGGTTCCTGTAACGACTAGCAGATGGCAGCCGAGACCAACGGCTTAACGTGCCTTCCGAAGCACGGAATCATCTGGACAATCAGGTGATTCAAGCCTGCAATGTCCTAACCAAACTGGAAACAACTAAACAAAATGTGCTTGAATAGAACCCACGACTCCCGGGTCTACAGGCAAACGCTTAAAACCACTGGACCACGGTAAAACTTGGGAAAAAAAATAAAAGTGTATAAAGGAAATAAACGGTAAAACAGTTTCCCACAAAATTTTGCCTGGTACAATTTTAAAGTGAAATAACCAGTTTGAAGTGAAAAGTTCTTTAGGCGTATAGGCTTTACGGTAACGGTAACAACCGCTACCGTAACAGATTCATCTGTATATAAGTAACCGAATGTTTAAATTTTCACTTCTGTCGGTACTTCCAGAGTGCCACTGTTTTCTTTTATGATGTCACAGTTCTGTAATCATCATCATCAGGTCTTTTTAGTCTCCACTGCAGGAGCATGACCCTCTCTGTACTACCGGAGCTATACTTGGCCAGAGCAGACAGAGGATTTGGCCTACATTCTCCTCGCTGGCCAGACGGGTTGGAGAGCTCTCATTGATGTTTACGAGTATGAGCGATTAGCTTGTATTTCCTAAGTCACCTCTTACGACATCCATGGGAAGAGTTGGAGTGTTCCTATTCTACTCTGCCAGAAAACAGACGGCTACGTCGTCCTTCGAAAAAAAAACCTAGCAGGCAGTTCTTTCATTATTATGACTAATTCAATTATTATTATTATTTATTATTATTATTGCACCAGCTAGTTTTTTTTTTCGAAGAATGACGAATCAGAAAGTAACAAACAACAATTGTATAAGACCAACTCCTCCAACAAAAACATAATGACAAATATGTGGGACGAAAATAAAAAAATTAAGAGAGAAATCTCTTACCTTCAGCAGAATGAACTAGATAAAAGGCGCTTTCAGAGAAGGTAGTTTATCTAAAGCTTACTGCAAATCATTGTACTCGAGGGCTCTGTGAATCAGATTACCCGGAATGCTTACAATTATCTGAGAATCAAATTCAATAATGTGCTTGGAATTTTATTGTGTTGATCGCGGTTTCATAGTGCGTCGGCGATGTTTGCCAAGACGTGTACAGATGGCTTCGTTGCGGCTTGGCGCAAAAATCCTCCGTGCTGTTACGAAATGTTCTTTTTTTATGTTATACTAGCTTTCGCCCGCGGCTCCGCCCGCGTCAATGTCGATCCCTCGGGAATAGTACTTTTTCCCGGGATAAAAGGTAGCCTATGTCCTTTTCCGCACTCCAGAGAACTTGTATGCCAAATTTCATGATGATCGGTTCAGAAGTTACGTCGTGAAAGCGTAACAAATAAACAAACAAATAAACAAACAAACTCACTTTCGCATTTATAATATTAGTAAGGATGACGGCAAGTGAGTCACCTGTAGGTAAGCGATCAACGCTGCCCATGAACAACTGCAATACCAGGGTGTGATAGACGCGTTGCCGGCCTTTCAAGGAGTTGGGAACATATGTGGGGAATGGGGGAGGGGGCAGGATTTGTCTCCAGCTATCTCACTCACAGAAGCATAGAAGTGATAAGCTTCTACTCAAACTTTTAACGATTTTTTGTGTGTGTGTCGCAACAATCGCTAGCCTACTCATCAAGAGGCTTATATATCACACCCGGTCACATTGAGACATAGATTACTTCATCATAATGATCTCAGTCCACTGCTGGACAAAAGCCTCTTCCAGGGATTCTTCGTTCCATGGGAGGATATTTCCATACTCACGACGCGTTGTTGGAATGGCGAGCGCAGTGTTTTTTGATGATTGGGGTTCCGATCCTACTGCCCATCGAAAGCATTTTTAAGTTTTCAAATTAGTTGGATTTTGGAAGGGAATCAATGTATTGGTACTTACTCGGAGGAATGGGGAAAAAGCAAGGAGCAGTTCAGGAGACCGGGCGTGGTACCCGATGCTATACCTGCAACTATCGCACACCCAGTTGATGATGACATCCCTGACCTTGACAACTTACATCCTTAGATTTTAAGTTTTTATTACTAACACTTAGGTAGATAAGATTAAGTAAATATACTAACAAAGAATGGACTCTTGTTGTCTGAAATAAAGAAATATTGTTATTATAATTTGTATTTTCTTTGAGTTCAAAGGTGTTACCCCGGTCCCTTGGACTTACGTGAAGATATAGATCCAGGAGTAAAGGCCCTTTAGAGAAATTTATGTAATTGAGGCGTCCAGACTGACCCGCTTTTGGAAATACCAATGTTTTATATGGCCTTGAAGAGGTCTTGGTCGGAGAAGAAACTATTGCATTTCAAAAGAGTAATAAATGGGTTATGAGATTGAAATGTGGGTGGACTTTTGCTGGGTTATTGCAAAAGTTCGGGTACCTGTCATGTTAATGATGAATTTTATCATTATTATTTTTATATGGAAGCTTTTTCAAATAATTATTTAGCACTTAACACACACATGATTAAATTGGTCTAAGTACATTCATAAGGTTACAACCAGGAATAGGTACGCTACAACAAGAAGAAAAACAAATTTCGTAAGTATTTTGATTTCAATACTACACTATTAAATATCTTAAAAACTTCTCATCAAACTGCGATGAAATCTGGCATTGGAGTTGCAGCTTACAAAGTTACATTTCTCGACCGTCGTAAATGAAATTACTTAAATATAAGTAGCGTAACTTGGAGCTGCGCAAATGGTTAAGCGTTAAGATCAGTTTATCATAACTTACTTGTTTAAGGCGCTGTGCATCAGAAGAATACCGTAAAACGTATATTTTTTCGTCGCGCAGTTAGCCTTATTTTTCATGGAATACTAGCTTGAAAAAAATATGAAGTACAGTTCAAAGATCAAAATAAATGGTTACATCAAAATATTTTCAAAAACTATTTAAAACCTAGCAAAATAAAATAACAAAAAAGCTATATCCAGAAAAAGTTTCGTCGCAAATTACTTGATATTTTCAGCAACAACTACCAATTTTTTTACGTCTATAATATGTTTAACTAAATGAGCTAGATGGATACCTAACAAAAATACGAAATTTGGTTATAATTATTGAATTATTAAATAAAAGTGAAAATTAACACGGAAATGGCAGACACGAGTTTGAAATGACACTAGTGACAGGCCAAGCGGTATCGCCAGTTTCAACCGCTACAAACGGTTAAGGGATACAGCGCCTTAAGACATACCGTTTTAATGCTTGACTAGCTCCGTGGCGCAGCGGTCAACACGCCAGCCTGCGACACGGCGTGACCGGGTTCGATCCCCGGCCAGGTCAAGATGGAAAATGATCTTTTTCAGATTGGCCTTGGATGTGTATCTATTTATGTATTTGTTATAAGAGTTAGTATCCCCACAAGTCTCGAACTTACTTTGGGGCAAGCTCAATCTTTGTGATTTGTCCGTATATATTTATTTATTTAATGCTAGAATTATTGTTATTTGCGAATGGTTTCATGTAGATATGCAGCAAAAGATAAAATCTTAGAGGGTGAATGGAAGGCATAATTTTTTTGATATATCATCGACGTAACACAAGTAACAACGAATGATATATCAAAAAAATGAAAACAGGGACGTGCTAATCATCATCATCATCATTTCGAATAGGTGTCACGGTCAATTGACCATGCACACCCTGGTGTCAGAGTTCTTCGGAACCGCCTCTCGGATGGCAGCCGGGACCACCGGCTTAACGTGCCTTCCGAAGCACGGAATCATGTTTATTATCAGACAATCAGGTGATTCAGGCCTGCAATGTCCTAATCAAACTGAAAGCAACTAAACAAAGTATGCTTCCCGTGGGAATCGAACCCACGACCCCCGGGGCTACAAGCATACGCCTTAACCATTGGACTACGGAGACAGTTAATAAATGGCGTGATTGATAAATGATAAGACGTGCTAATAAATCCATAGATTTTTTTGTAAAGAAACCATTGCTCTACTTATACTATCTGGCGAGGAATCAGGGGACTACGCTTGTATAAGTGAATACGGCTCTCCTATTTCCTCTTAAGCTTCGTAAGCTTCGTTATGCTTAGAATAGTTCCGTCATGAGCTTATCTCGCTATGTTTACGTCACCGCCCACTGGCGTTTTTTACACCACCAGTGCAATCAGTCTATGGCTTGATCCGCCATACTAGTAACAAGACCACTTCGGTGTAGGAAGCGAGCAATGTCGGTAGACAATCGCACCCGGTTTTTACAGTGATGTGGCAAGGTACAAGGAGATGTGCCTCAAAGGGCGCACGTCTGGATCCGTATAGCGGCGTGTGGCCAATTTCCTGCAACCTTTGCTTTCTGCCGGTCGTATCGGCTATCCGGTCCACCGGCACCGGGAAGTTGAGGAGGAGAGAGTGGATCTGCACCTGCGCAACTGTTTGTCCACTATAATATATTCACGCGCAGTTGACTCCTGCATGTTTCCTGGTCTTTGAGACAAAGACCAAAATTAATTAAATTAATTAATAATTAGAAGAAGCGAATAGGAGTCGCCGTCGCCGGATACGGTGTGGACATAATGATGATGATGATGTTTACGTCAACTTAGTTAAGCAAATATTTCTTTTTTCGCAATGAAATTATTTGCATTCGAAGTGTGCATTACATGCAAGCAATTATATAGCAGTTAATTCCTATATGCAGATTATTTTTTGACGTCAAGATAGAGAACAAGCTGGTTTAAAAAAAAAATGTTATATGGTTTGCTAACTATGTAACAATTAAACAAATACCTACCCAAATAACATCAAAACTATAAATAAAAAATGTAACAATTTATTTTAGCGGGTATTTAAATATGGCCGTTATTTCCCGTATTATACATTTAAATACAGTATTATCGCTTTTTAATGCTCCGAAAATTGAACTGTTTTTATGTCCGTAGGTAGGCTAAGTTGTCGAAACAGAGAAATCGTAACAGAGGGAGGTAGGCTAAGTTGTCGAAACAGAGACATCGAAACAGAGGGTACCCAAGGAAACGTGGATGGAGTGTGTAAAGGAGGATATGTGTAGCAAGGGAGTGACGGACGAGTTGACTGGAGATAGACAGAAATGGAAAAAACTTACATGCTGTGCCGACCCCACATAAATAGTGAAACAAGGATAAGGTAGAAGAAGAGGTAGGCTAAGTTGTCATTTTTTATTGTTCGTATAGTATAGTTGATAATGCCGCCATATCATTTTATTAATTTTTGCTTTACTAGGTGTCAACTTAGCAAAGCGTCTATTTTTAAGAAAAACCGAATAATATTTTACTTAGCATTTAATACGCAGCTAATTCTGCAATATTTGCAGTTTCAAACTTCTAAAATATTCTGCTTAGTTGATGTACAGTCACGACTTACGAGCATGAATATACACACATTTAGGTAAATTCCATTTTAAACCTGATCATAGTGACTTAAGAATCGATATTTGTACATATCATTGCTTGTACATTGCAAACTAAGTATATAAAATTAATACCTGTTTGCTTTTATTCTTATATTAATCTCCGGACTTATTTCTTAGAGACGACGTTATTGTTAGAATTGTAACTTTCGTGAGCTTATTCGTGAGCTTATTTATTATGGGCTTAGAAACTACTTTCAGAGTTTTCGAATAGGAATCTTGCTCTCGAAACGTGTTGTAAATTTATTATCTTACCAGCTATCAAGTGGAGAAGGCTCCATACATACTGTTGTTATTTTTGTGTTTGTAGGCGTAAACCGACTGATGGAAATTTTTAGTTCCCAACATTGGTCCCATAGGAAAAGTTGTTTATATCGACGGGCTAAATCATGATCTAATTCATACAAAAATTCACCGTGTGTGGGACGAATCTCACAGATGAAGCTACCGCCATTGTAAGTTATGAACTTGAGTCGTGGAATACTAACTTAACGATACTATATTTTACTTGTTTTCCTCCGTGGCTCCTCCGGCGTCAATGACGATCCCTCGGGAATAGTGTTTTTTCCCGTGGCAAAATATATTCTATGTCGTTCTTCGTACCTTAGACAATGGGTGTGCAAAATTTAATGATGTTTGGTTCAGTACTTATGGCGTGAAAGCGTAACAAACAAATCAAAACAAACTCACTGTTTATTATAATACCTACTACTACTACTTCTTACTACTTTCGCCCGCGGCTCCGCCCGAGTCAATGTCGATCTCTTGAGAATAGTACCCGTAATAAAAGGTAGCCTATGTCCTTCTACGTACCCCAGACAACGGGTGTGTAAAATTTAATGATGATCGGTTCAGTAGTTACACAAACAAACAACTAAAAAACCAAACATGCGAGTGGCATTTATAATGTTACTAGCTTTCGCCCGCGGCTCGAATGTCGATCCCTCGGAAACAGTACTTTTCTTGGGGGAAAAAATATACCCTATGACCTTCTCCGTAACCCAGATAACGTGTATACAAAATTTCATGATGACCTGTTCAGTAGTAAAGGCGTAAAAGCGTAACAAACAAACAAACTTACTTTCGTATTTATAATATTAGTTAGCATATCGAACGCATTCCCAAAGAGGGTTGACGTTAGGCAGACGGGCAGTCGTCAAAATAAGTCGAAACTTTTCACAGCATGGAAAGTATAAAAGACTTTCATGCTTTTCAGACCCCACATTAAAGTGGGATGAGGTGTAGGAGAAGAATAAAAAAGTTATCATTACGATCGCATTTTTTTGCCTACAATGACTGGGCTATTAATATTAACACCCAAGGAAGACTTATCGGCGCGTCTCATCCAGACAACTGGCGACTGCAGAGCTGGCAGCTTCGGAAGGAAACGCTGCTAGCCTGGTTTGCACTATGTCGGGACACGCTAGACGAAATTTTAAGTTTGTAAGCACAATGTATCTATTTTAAATGATATTGTTAAATGTATTTAATTGTGATAGAAAATAAATATTCTCAAACAGGAAGATTAAAAAGAAAAACACAAGACAATCCTCCCCCGCAGATCGTAAAACCAGTCAAGTGAATTGGTGTAAAAAGGCACTTAAGCGTATCAACCTTATCTAGTACTTACAAAGGAATTAAATTAATAAGATGAATATATAAATGGGAGTTAGCACGAACCTTATTTAATTGATTCTGTTGACGTTGCAATGGAGTTACATCCATCATGGTCGCAACGAGACTTGTCGTCGGTCGTAAAAATAATAATGGTTCCTAATAATATGAATGTACTAAGGTTTGATATTTTTTTAAAGATGTAAGAAGCACATAATAGATTTTTTGTGTAATTTAACCCCAGACGCAAATCAGGAATTTGGAGGTTTAAAAGAAACAGCCCTGTAATAGTCAGCCAGCAGTGGTTTGGTAAAAATTACCCACTGACAAACCCCCAAGTGCCCCCAACAGAAGTGTTTTTGTTTGATTTACAATAAAGAAAAAGTCGCGGGCGAAAAATATCCGTAATTATGAACAGGAGGAACGTGGCAGAATAGTCTTATAACTTTCGCATCAGTCAAGCAGTGACTCTTAGAGACTATGAAAAATTTCATAATTGGCTAAGTGAACAAGGATTCTATACAGTGCAAGAGTTTCTCAATTTCAAGCCCTAAATAAAAATCTAAATTAGCATATTTAATCTTATTCTGATGACACCTATAATTAATTTTTAAATAATTTGACATTTATATTTTGATTTTGATTAGTGGATTTGTTTTGTACTCAATTAATATAACTTGACAATAATTTAATTTATATACATATTTGCATGCTATTGTTATGGCTGATTAGGTATGAAACTGTAATTATTATTAACATCCTTGTATACCCTTATCAAACAAAATAAAAATTATTCTATTCTATTCTATTCTATGATAGTATAATTTTGAAAACAACGGGAATTAGCTCGAGCCTTCTGCGCCATCTGGTTCCGTGGGCCATCTTCCCCACCTCTTGTTTGGGTCCATTATGTGTGTGAGCTGGCTGGAACCTTTTCATCATTTGTTTTCGCTGACGTTTCGTCTCGTTGCGACCACGATGGATGCCACACGTTAACACAAACAAATTATAAAAAGGTTCGTGGTAAGTCCCGTTTATAAACATAACTATGTGTTTAAATAGCAAAAATTTTAAAATGAGTATGATAATTTAAATAACTAACGACCCCGGTAAAACTTTAATCATAAGCAATTCAGATGTCATATCGTGAAATGGAGTGTGAATACCAGAGAGACGATTTTTTTTTTAAATCTATTATGACTACACTCCATCATAACTATTTTCGCATTTCTAGTGTTAGTTTTATTTAATCTTTGCGCAAAATACTATTGGATTTTAAACTAATATCGATACAGGTTATATCGATATGCGATAACAAACAAACAATGTTAATTAAACATGCACGGCGTGCGTTATTTAATTCCCAATGCCAATTGCACCACGCATGAACGCCACATGTGGTTTATTAAATAATAAAATACATTTGTTTGTATGTCTATTCATATTATCACATATTTATCCCACACGGGGTAGACAGAGCTCCATTCGTTCATTCATTTCGTGTAGGTGACACGGTTAATCGACCATGCACACCCTGATGTCAGAGTTCTTCGGGACCGCCTCTCGGCGTCTGACGTGGTTCCTTTAACGACTACCAGATGGCAGCCGGGACCAACGGCTGTTTGTGCCTTCCAAAGCACGAAATCATCTTTATTATTCGACAATCAGGTGATTCAAGCCTGCAGTGTTCTAACCAAACTGGAAACATCTAAACAAAGTATGCTTCCTGTCGGAATCGAACCCGCGACCCCCGGGTCTACAGGCAAACGCCTTAACCACTGGACCACAGAGGTGGTCTAAGTCATAAGATGCAAAAACCGCCAAAGAATTGCAAACCTAATCTGATTGGGCTAATTACATTTTAAGTTAGGATTCCGACATAAGAATATTGGTGTGATAGAAGCATGGAAAAAAAATAAAGTTGCACGCAGCGTTGCGTTAATGAGGATGATCGTGATGTTCGAGTATTTACTTAATAAATAAATAAATATAATAAATATATACGGACAAATCACACAGATTGAGCTAGCCCCAAAGTAAGTTCGAGACTTGTGTTATGGGATACTAACTCAACGATACTATATTTTATAACAAATACATATATAGATACACATCCAAGACCCAGGCCAATCTGAAAAAGATCATTTTCCATCTTGACCTGGCCGGGGATCGAACCCGGTCACTCCGTGTCGCAGGCTGGCGTGTTGACCGCTGCGCCACGGAGCTAGTCGTAGTAGTACTTAGTATGAGTACTTACCGTCTTTCCCAAGTCTTTGAGTGAGCGTCTTTTGATTCCTAGCCAGCTGAATAATTTCACCGCAAAATTTAAATCTCTACTTTAAATTTGACGTAATATTTTTTTTTTTAGCCTGCTTTTGTGTCCCACTGCTGGGCAAAGGCCTCCCCTTTCTGTTTCCAAGTGGAAGACCTAGGAGGAGATGGCGCGATGACATGGATGCACACATGAACGATTGGCAGACTGTGGCCCTTGACAGGGACGTAATATTATACTTATTAAATACACACATACTGTTACGTCTTTTCCCACTACATAGTAGACAGAGCCTAGGTCTATGAGTCCTAAAAGCCACGTTTCGTGATGGGCGTGTAGGTGAGAAACAGAATCAGAATAGTGATGGGTTGCTAGCCGCATCGCCTACATAAATGATTTCTCAGATTTTCGCCTATTTTCTCGATTGACTTGTACGATCTGCTTAGTAAGAAAGCGGTTGGTATACTCTACGTGTTTTTTTCTTTGGTCTCAGACCAGCATGGAATTACATTTATTAGGTGTATCTTATTTATTTTATCAAGCATTCTAGCAATTATAATAAGCATTCAACAATAGGTCATGCGGCTAGCAACCCATCACTATTTTGATTCCATTTTCCACATTTACTTCCACCAACACGGTAAACGTGGCCTTTTGGTCATGACCTCAGGCTCTGTCTACCCTGTAAGGAATAAAGACGTGATAATATGTATGTATATATGTATCAAGCATTCTTAATATTGTAACAAGTTTAGGTGAAATATAGGAACTCACATACTTACATAGGTATATGAACTGTAATAAAAAAGAACTGTATTAAATTAAATAAATTGCTTACAAAATAATACTTAATTAAAAAAAAGGCGAAACTAAAATAATAATAGAAAAATAACCTACCTAAAAATGTATATTTACAAATCGTACAGTCCCTCCAGGTCCCTCTGGGCATCGTGCCCAAAAGGCTGGCAGCATTGCCTAATTGAATGGCAATGCTGATACGCTGAGCTAGGTAGTTTCCACCCCTTTGGTCACTAGATACCTCAATAAGCCTTTTAGCCAAGAAAGTTGTTTAGTTGCTAACAGTTTATAACAGTTAACAGTTTACTAGAACTACTAGATATAATTAGCGAAATAGCAAATAGTTATTTCAAAGAGTTCGTAATATTAATTTGAATATAACAACTATTAATTGTTATCTTCTAACGAGGGCGTATTTAACTGTTTATATTAAGCTACAATATTCAGTAACAGGCGCTTTAATGTTATTATATTAGTGTTTGTACTGACAAAGCAGGTAAGGGACTTGTAATACGAGTAACGCATTAATTTCTGTAAACAAGTTTCTAAGACTGAATATACATTAGACCGAGCAACGTTCGCCGTCAACGTAAATTAAAACTGGTAGAAAAACAGTTTGTAACAACGACAACGCAAATGTCTAGTTTGGAATGCCACTTGCACATACATACATATTATCACGTTTTTATCTTGCGGGGTAGACAGAGCCCAGGTGTTTAAGGTGATACCACTGGAAATAAGGTCGTTCTGAACCTTATTTATCTCGCAAAAAACTTAAATAAGGAGTTTCAAATCTAAGTAATATAATAATTTTTGACTATTTCATCTCCAAAAATTGAAGATGAAAACACGTTTTGATAATATTTTCTCGATAGAAATATTTTTTGAAAAATGGTCTTCGTTCGCAGAGTTTTTGTTATTGTAGCTCAAATGCGACGAATGAAATAATGATTTTTAGACTAAAAGATAGGTTATTAGTAATTCATTAAAATGTAAATATAAAAATACAATTAACCGGTCTGATTTTATGTAAAATAGAAATAACGAATTTGGCGCTTACGTTTTTTTCTTTGAGCGACTCGAGACTATCTCCTATCTCATCATTCACGGGCTAAACCGCCAAGCGCTATCCCTTGCGCGCACTTGATCAGTCCTTTGCCGAGCGAAGGTACCAAACATTTGAGGCCTCGCCTTAAGACCTAAAAGCCACGTTCAGCATGTTGGGCGTTAGGTAAAAAAAATTGCCTACTGATATGATTCGTCGTCAGATTTTAAACAACCATATTAAACGAATAAACAATCAATATTCAACGAAAAGCTGCTTTGACACTAGCTGGTAATGTCAAACCAGTGTCTCGTATTGTAGAACCTGGTTTTATATACATACCTACTATACACATTTCGAACGGACTGCGCACTCGATGTTTTTATATAGATAATAGTAATAAACAAGAGGAAGGTTAATATGTATAGTTTATCGCACCCGTGCGAAGTCGTGCAGGTCGCTAGTATTATAAATACTCTATGTTTCTAATCCCATAATCGAAATTTCTCAGATCCAGCTCCTACCCAGCTTAACTTGTACCTTTGAACAAATTGATGACCAATATTTTAATTTCATTTGTTCATTTCTTCTTTTCTATATGTATTGCATAAAATTGTCTTTCAGCGTGGTTTTAAACAACTCATATTAAACGAATAAACAATCAAATTCAACGAAAGCTGCTTTGATACTAGCCGGTAATATCAAACCAGTGTCTCGTATTGTAGAACCTGGTTCTTATATACCTAATATACACATTTCGCACGGACTGCGCACTCGACACAGCCGTTAAATGGATGTTGCCCGCTCACCATCCAATTGCAATTGGAGATAGAATTTAAAAATAGTTGAAATTGAATCGCCAGCGCTGTCCGCAATGCTATTACTGTGATAGTGATTTTTGCCATTTAAAACTAAACGAACGAAATAAGAGAACTTTTACAAAACAAAAGAGGTAGACGTAGCAATTTGTGATTCTTAGCTGGAATTCTCATGAAACAGTGCTTCAATGTGCCGTGTGGTTTCCGGCAGAGTAGAATAGGACCACTCCATGTCTTCCCGTGGATGTCGTAAGAGGCGACTTAGGAAATACAAGCTAAACAAAGCTCATAAACATCAATGAGACCTCTCTAACCCGTCTGGCCAGCGAGGAGAGTCTAGGCGAAAACTGTCTGCTCTGGCCCAGAATGGCTCTGGTAGTTCAGAGGGTCATGCTCCTGCAGTGGAGACTAAAACGATCTGATGATGATGAAGATGAGTGCTTCAATACTAGGCGAATTATAACAAACCAGTGACTTCTAGAATAGGAGACACTGGTATAATATGACTGGACTGTCTAAGCATTGTTCATAAAAATATTATAATCTCCATAATTAATTACCAAAATAATGACAATACCTCTCTTAAAGTTTTGTAAATAGGGTAATAATTAATAAGTAATAATCATGATAAAATTATTGCAGGTATCCAACCTTTTTTTGCAATCACCCAGAGTAAAAATGTCGACATTTTATTTGAATACCAATATAAGAAAAGTGGTTCATATTGACGGACTATTACAAAGGTAAAATTTATACCCCTTATCCCCTTATGGTCAGGGGTGTAGTCTTCAACTGTCTGTGCAGTGGTTGCAGGTATGGCAATTCAGAACTTCAACACGTAGCCATAGAGTTGAAGATTGTGAGTAACTAACATGTTTATTAAGTGCGCCATCTGTTGCTAATTTGATTCTCGTTTTCCATGGTCAAGCTCACATATTCTTCTTCTTCTTTTCGAGTCGAAATGGTTCCTCTTAATTACACCTCTTTTGACCAGTATTTGGCCACAGTGATCGCCCTTTCATTAGCCTCATTTAGGTCTTGTACCTTGCAAGTCGTGGGGCAGTCAGGGCACGACATAAGGTGAGTCTGCGGTGGAGTTATCCCAGATAGAGTATAAAGATGGGACAGTGGTGTAGGTTTTAGTGTACCAGTTATTATTCTACAAGAATCATTTAGCGCAACATCTACCTCTTTTGCGTGCGCTGAACGTACCCACACAGCGCTAGCATACTCACCAAACGCGCCCGGCCTCCCGAACGTTTATTTGCTTTCCTCCATTCATCCGAGTGAGTAGAAACCTTTACTTCTTTTTCCAAATCCAACGAATTCCTATCCTTCCTCACCTTCAAAATGCTTGCGAAGGGTAGCAGCATCGGAAGCACAACATGCCAAAGAAACTGTGCTCGCCAACTCGCCTGCCAAGCGTTGTGAGTATGGCAATTCCTCCTATGAAACGAAGAATCCTTGAGGACCATGTCCAGCAGTGGACTTGTGGCTTTAATAATGATGATTGACTCTTCATCATCATCATCAGGTCTTTTTAGTCTCCACTACAGGAGCACGACCCTCTTTGTACTACAAGAGCCATACTTGGCCAAAGCAGCCAGAAGACTTGGCCTCTACACTCTCCTCGCTGGCTGGTTTATGAGCTTTGTTTAGCTTGTATTTCCTAAGTCGCCTCTTATCTCCATGGGAAGACTTGGAGTGGTCCTATTCTACTCTGCCGGAAACCACACGGCACTGATGACAATCTGTCGATTGACTCTTACTGATACATATTATAAATATGAAAGCAAGTCTGTTTGTTTATTCGTTTGAACCAATCACGGAGAAGGCATCGGTTACCTTTCATCCCGGAAAAGCGTAATGTTCCTGAGGAATCCACATTCACGAGCGGAGTCGCGGGCGCAAAACTAATGAAAAATATGTTTAAAAATGACAGAAAATAAACTCACCAACATTTACATTTAAAGTAAAAATAAAGGACTAAAAATAGAGAACAACTTTTTCTATGGGACCAATGCTGGGGACTCAAAAAAAATTCGTCATTTCTATTCAAAAGAGTTCCGCCGCCCGGCCAGTTTGTATGGGAATGTCGAATTTCTTTTTGATTTCTCAGCATTGTTCCCATAGGAAAATTTGTTCATTATGATGGTCTGAGTAATCCCATTAAAGGTCCAAAACGATAAAATTTTCACCATGTATACAACGTGATTTTGAACCCCCTAGCTATATTAAAATCTGGGAATCAGAATCCCTAATGTAACACTGAATTGTAAGAAAAAAAGGTAAAAAACGAAAAAATAATTTTAACTTTTCATAGAAATTCGTCCAGCTGATCGGCAACTTTGTATGGGAAACCTAATTTTCTTTTTCGTTTTTTACCTTTTTTTCTTGCAATTCTATGTTCCATTAGGGATTCTGATTCCCAGATTTCAATATAGCTATGGGGTTCAAAATCACGCTGTATATAAAAACGAAAATGAATGAATGAAAATTCTTTATTGCACCAAATGAAACAAACACAATTGGAAAACAAAAACATACATTTGAAAATCACTCACTCATCACGAAACTCGAAAACTACTTAGCCAATGAAGATGAAATTTGGCAGGATTGTGACTAGGAGACGTCCGATAAGATAGGATTTTTGGAAATTCCATCCCGAGGGGGTGAAATAACCTCTGGATATCTGGGGATATCCAGAGGTATGATATGCCGGAAAGGAATCTAAACCCTTCCTTTTAATAAGAGAAGGTGCATTCAGATCATTTTGAAAATTCAACCTCATAAAGCCACAAAAAGGGATTCTCGACGTAAAATGTGGTTGATGAGGTAAGCAAAAGCCGTTTGAGATAAATGCGTAAAGTAATTTTGTGGGACGAAAATAAGGCTGTTATTACACTATTAGGGTCGGGCCACACTGATCCACGGCGATGGACGGTTTGCCTATGCAAAACGCTCGCAAAGTATGGAAATCCTTTTGCATCGGTTCGCCGATCGAAAGAATGGTTTTTTTTTAATATAATCAAACAGTCGATCTTCATCTATCAGTGTGGCACGACTCTTATTTGGTCGGTGTCAGGCTGGCCGTAAAACTTTGGCAAATCTTCCCTTTGGAGTGACTGACATGCTGTGCCGACTCCGCGTAGTGCTGAGAAAAGGTAAGGACAAAGAACTGCACTGTTACTTATATTATGGAGAAAAATATATCTCACACATATTTTTTTATTATTATCTGTTGAGGTCTGCTGGGCAAAAGCGTTCCCTCTCTTTTTCCACTTTGCTCTGTCTTGCCATCGCTCTCCAAGTTTTATTAAATGCAGGCAAGTCATCTATCGTTTCCCGTCAAGAGGAGTCCATGAGGTTGTTTTATAAGCACATATTTCCCGCACCATTCGACATTTATTATGAGAAGGAAATAATAAAGACGGAACGATGGTAGGTGGAGTAAGGTTATTACCCAATGGAATCCTAGAAATTGGAAACGTAGTGCTGGGCGTTCGGTAGCTAGGTGGGTTAATGTCAAATTGCTGGAAAGAACTGGACAGGTAGGGAGTAATAGCGCATACTATAATTGCGCAAGTGAGTTTGAGTGATCCCTAAACTTTAACTAATAGAAAAAAAAAATTGTGCCAAAATATCTATGTGGCATTTAAAATTTTTTGTAACAGTAAACAATTATTCGTTTCAAAGTCACATCAATATTTTTCTCAGCGTTTATTATTTTACAAATACAGGTTTTAAACTGACAAAGCAGCGGACTGAATATAATATATAGCAAATGTTTTATTTGCAAATTTATTAAATTACAAACTTATTTGCCTGCGCTTCCTACTTTGATCCAAATATTGCCTTGGTCTTTGGTCCAATTTTCGGACCGAAAGGGATTGTCGTCACGAAAAAGATTAACATTATCCGTGCTCTTTAAGAATAGGATTATTAGCTTATACATAAAATAACCTACGCAGTAACATTTTGTATGCAAATGAAGGCTAACGCGTTAGTGGATTTTCAGAGAATGACCGAATGCTAAATAAAAGGGTCTCAAAATGGAATAATTTTGCTTAACTTTAGTCGCAATATGAGAAAACCTTTTGATAGTGTTTTCTGTTATAATATTTTCAAAATAAGGAATAATTTTTTGATATATTTTGATAGGTATGGTAATTTAAATAATCCATACACGTCTTTTTCCCTTGCAGTGTAGACAGAGCCTAGGTCTATCTATATTAACTTATAGCCAAATTTAGCATATCGGAGGGCGTATAGATGGAAAACGGAATCAATTCGCATCGCCTATTGACATGATTCTGCAGATTTTAGCCCAATCCCTCGGTCGGCTTTTACGACCTGCGCGGGAAGAGAAGCAGCTGGCGCATTCTACGTTTTTTCTTTTCGCCCAGACCAGCATGGCAGAGATATTAAATAATAATAAATATATAGGGACAAACACACAGATTAGCTAGCCTCACCAGTAAGGGGCCACTTCCACGGGCGAGTGTATCGCGGTGATATTCTCACCCGTGCCATCAAATTTAATAAAACTCTTTGAATCAATCTCCACACGGCGATGTCATCGCGGCGATATTACCGATATAAATGGGCATGTACGTGGCGTATTACTCGCCTGTGGATGTGACGCCTAAGTTGCGAACTTGTGTTGTGGGATACTTACTCAACGATACTATCCTTATCCTTATCCTTACTAATATCCTTATCCTTACTAATATTATAAACGCGAAAGTGAGTTTGTTTGTTTGTTTGTTTATTTGTTTGTTTGTTTGTTTGTTACGCTTTCACGCCGTAACTACTGAACCGATCATCATGAAATTTTGCATACAAGTTCTCTGGAGTACGGAGAAGGACATAGGCTACCTTTTATTCCGGGAAAAAGTACTATTCCCGAGGAATTGACATTGACGCGGGCGGAGCCGCTGGCGAAAGCTAGTATTTTAATAAATATCCAAGTTGATCGTTCGTTTTCCAGTTTGACCTGACCACGTATAGAACCACAAAGCTATTCAAAGGCATTTGTGGTAATAGCTCGTTGAATACTTCGTCGTCGTCATCGTCAGCAGGTCTTTTTAGTCTCCACTGCAGGAGCATGACCCTCTCTGTACTACTCGAACATACTTGGCCAGAGCAGAGAGAGGACTTGGCCTATACTCTCCTCGCTGGCCAGACGGGTTGGAGAGGTCTCATTGGTGTTTATGAGCTTTGTTTAACTTGTATTTCCTAAGTCGTCTCTTACGACATTCACGGGAAGACTTGTAGTGGTCCTATTCTCCTCTGCCGAAAACCACACGGCGAATGAGTACTTCATTATATGTTTAACATGTTGATAAAAATACACTATTATAAACACTATTACCAATGGTTTTGTCGTCTTCGGGATGGTTACTTTCCGTATCATGTGGTAGGTATTAATTTTTATCTCGCGCAAGATTATAGAGACTTTAGATTTCACGGGAAACGATTTCATTGCAAAAGAATTATTAAATTAAACAATGATGATGATGATGTACCTAATTTACATTGACATTGAACTTACGTATGAACTGTAATAACAAATGCATTTTTCACAAAATTTATAGAAATAATAAGAAGTAAATAGAAATAAAATGCACTTGTCTTTATTTGTATTTACTTCATCATTTTAAGTACAAAATAACTCGAAAGTAAGACATGCTTCTATTAGGAAGAGGAAGAGGAAGATATTAGAAACTATATGAAATTTATATAGGTGCTAAAATTTAACATGTTAATCCACTTTAGCATACATTGAGAACAAATTAATTTTCTTAGCTGCATTAATTCTTTCACATTCAGCTAAAGATCAGCATCATCGTTTATCATTTCGGCCATGAGTAGTCCACTGCTTGCAAGGATCCTTAGATCCACAGAAGAATATTGCCATACTCAATAGGCTTGGCTGGGGGTTAGCGAGCGCAGTTTCTATAGCCTCTTGTGCTTCCGAAGGATACGAATTCGTTGTGTCTAGAAAGGGAACGAAGGTATGTCACTCGGATGAATGGGGGAAAATCAAGTAGCAGCTCATGCAACCATCCGTTGGTAGTTTAGGATGACACCCCTGACTACTTCACTACATAGTATAAAACAAAGTCGCTTTCCGCTGTCTGTCCTTATGTATGCTTAGATCTTTAAAACTACACAACGGATTTTGATGCGGTTTTTTTTTTAAATAGATATAGTGATTCAAGAGGAATGTTTGTATGAAAAATTTATTGCACCCGTGCGAAGCCGGGGTCGCTCGTAATTATATAAATAGGTTGTAAAAAATAGTTATTTGTCCAGACTCTGTAGTTCAGTTTAACTCATAAATACTTCCAGGGCTTAGGAAACATAAATTTGAAACGTTTCTCCTCAAAGTTGTGTATATTTCAAAACATTCGCCTAAGTACTTATTAATTACGACCCCTCAGTATCAACCCTTCGAGAATTACGAGAACTTCTGAGCTGAATATTCATTTCGTACTTTCAATAATTTTATACGAGGGGTCTCTATGTTTAATCGTTTTTCAAGATATTATGTCTCTTTTCAGGAATATTTTATTTTTATTGATATGTGTAAAATTTTTTCAAACACTCTTCTCACTCCTTTCCAGTCTGGATTTCGTCAAGGCCACATTACAGCTACTGCACTTCTTAAAGTTTCCGAGGATGTTCGTTTAGGCATGGAGAATACGTTGGTTACCACTCTTGTTCTGATTGATTTTTCTAACGCTTCCAATATGGTTGATCACGATATTCTCCTTGCCATCCTCCGTCATCTGCAATTCTCACCCTCAGTTCTGGATTGGTTCTCTGCTTATCTCCGTGACCGACAGCAAGCCGTCCGCATGGAGCGCAATCTGTCGGGGTGGAAATCGCTTTCAACAGGTGTACCTCAAGGGGGAATCTTATCACCTCTGCTCTTCTCTCTTTTCATTAATCTTCTTTCTTCTTCAATTGGTTGTTCTTATCATTTCTATGCAGATGATCTTCAAATTTACGCGCAGTCGTCCATCGATGAAATAGAATCGAGCATTGCGACTATCAACTCGGCATTGTCGTCGATATTGTCATGGTCGAAGGGTTTCGGTATAAAGGTGAATCCATCGAAGTGTCAGGCTATAATAGTGGGTAGCGCTAGGCAAATAAAATCAATTTTAATACTATCTCGCCTGTGACTTTTAACACTAGTGCTATCCCTTTTTGTAAATCTGTTAAAGACCTAGGCCTACACATTGACTCCACACTTAGCTGGATCACTCATATAGCGGAAGTCAGTCGCTCTGTTACCGCCACTCTCCAGCAGCTCAACCGTCTCAGAAACTTCCTTCCTTTAAAAACGAAGATCTCACTAGTCCAAACCCTAATTTTTCCCATTATTGACTATGCTGATGTGTGTTGTCCGGATCTCAACAAAGATCTTCTTAATAAGCTCGATCGTCTCGTTAATAATTGTATTCGATTTATCTTCTGTCTTCGAAAGTACGATCACATTTCTTCCTATCGTTCCGAGCTTAAATGGCTTCCTATCCGTCAACGTAGACAGCTACGAATTCTCTGCACTCTTTTTTCTATTTTAAATAATCCACACTGTCCTGAGTACTTAAAATGTAAGTTTCAGTTCCTTTCTGAGACACATGATCGGCAGCTTCGTTCTACGAATACACGTCTTCTCTTTACTCCTCTCTTTCGGACTAATTTTATGTCAAATACCTTCAGTCTTGTTGCTTCTCGACTCTGGAATGCTTTGCCCGTTGACATTAAAGAATCTTCTACAAAATTCACCTTCAAAAAAAAGGTTCACTCTCACTTTCTGAACTCTTTATCTTCTTGATACCCTTATTTCTCTGTTTTCATCATTGGTATGTATGTAGTATTTATTTATATAGTATATTATATATATATATATATATGTATATTTGTATGTATGTATAAATATTTATGTTGTGACTATCTGTATTTATCATTCCCTAATATACTTCTTGTATGTTATATAATCACTTTTTTGCGCCATACATTTTTATTTTTCTGTTTACCCTATGGTTGACTGGGAGAGAATGCTCATAGCATTAAGTCCGCCTATTGTAATCAAATGTTATTTTGGAACAATAAAGTTTATTAAATAAAAAAAAAAAAAAAAAACCGTAGATGGAACGGGTTCGATGCAGCGACCGGCGATGTTATGACTGGCGGTATTGTGCCCTAGACCCGTATAGATATCACTATAACTCTTAATTCAAAGTTATTTCGCGTATGTAAATTTAAGATAAAAGAAATGCAAAAAATCGATGAAGATTTTTTGCATTTCTTTTCTCTTGTCTGCGAGCTGTTTCATCTTTTTATATCTGAGCAACTTTTAGATTTCTTTCTTTGCTTCAGAAAAGTATGTCGCAGTCTTCCTAGTTCTCTCTTTCTTTGGTGTTTTTGTATGATCATATTGTGTTCATAATTTTAGTTGTGGCAGAGCTACGTTACTGGCTAAATTCTATTTGCTAGTAGCATGAACGGGCCGGCTACTCCGAGGACGTACTACACTCTCACATAAATTCGACGTTTGAGTAGAAGCTTTACCGCTTCTATGCTTCGTTCGGTGAACGAGAGAGCCGGAAGCCCATCCTATATCATAAAAAAAACTAATTATCTCGTGCGCCTTCGATGCAGTTTAACTTCGATTTGGTGGACTGTCGATGTAGCACACCAGCGAGCGTTTGTGCACCTTCGCTACAGTAAACCGTCGATAGAACAGGTTTTCTTCAGCGACCGGCGATGTATTGACTGGCGATATTGTGCCCTAGACCAAATACCCTTTCAAGGCCATAGTCTGATATATGTGACAAATCAATTTAGTGACCAATGCATTTACAATCTGTAGCGCTATAAAACTGACCGCGGGCACGAAATTGATTTGTCACATATGTATATCAGACTGAGGCGTTGAAAAGGTTATCTTGAATAATAAAAAACAGTCAGTAATAAATTTACTCGGTGTATATTCCGGCTGTAAATAGCAAATAAAGATTATTTTTTACACAATGACAAACATTTTTAGTTTGTAACATCGTTCCCTTTCCATAGGAAACGTTGTTCATATCAAAGGACTGAATCACCCCTTTATCGATCGTACAGGGTTTTCTACAAAGAAACCTTACAACCTAACACAAATATTACTGCGCAATTTTCTCAAGTAATAATAAATAGATTTTCAGAATTGGGTGACTATACGATTAGAATGCTCAAAGGATATAATTTTTTTTATAAAATTTTGTTTATTCGGTAAAAATTTAAATTTGTATTAATTTGTCCTCGTTTCGTTTCAAAATGAAGCAATAATCTTCCTAGTATCACAGAACTCTGTCCACTGTTTAAAAGTATATTTCTTTCTTTCACACATAATGTCTTATCTTTGAATGTGTATTTATATGTATGGATTATGTCTATTGTATGTTTATGTGTGTTATTTCTATTGAAAGTTTTTTTCTTAATTTTTCGCTACACTGCACCAACACCTATTTTAAAGTTTCTGAATAACCAAATGTTGGCTGGAAGAAATCGCTTTAAGTGATAAGCCCGCCTTTGTACCTGCTTGTTTTTGTTTTTATTTTTTGTGCAAGTAAGGTAGGTAAGTAAGTTGGTGCAATAAAGAGTTTATTCATTCATTCATTTATTCAACTAGTACGTAGGTATATATTATTAACGTGATAGGTAGTAGGGACACACTTAAATGCATACATTTACTTATTGACACTTCTTTTTTTCTTATGAAGTACACAGAGCCCAGGCCTTAAAGACCTCAAGGCCAGGTTTAGCATGTTGGTGGGCACAACGGAATCCAATTAGTGATGAGTTGTTAGCCGCATCGCCTCCTAATATAATTCTTCAGATTTTCGCCCATTCCTTCAATTAGGGTACAATCTGCGCGCGAAGAGGAGCACCTAGTACAATCTACGTTTTTTTTTTCTATTTTTCCAGACCAATATGAAATGTACCTATATTGAAATAAACTTACGTTCTGTCAAAATTCAAGCAATCATGACTATTTTAACAACCGTAAAATTTCTTCATGCGTCAAAATATTGCAATTTACTCAAACAACTATATGCAGCCCACACATACGTTTTATTGCAGTTATAAACTTGTTGCCGAGGCAAATTGACGTATGTGTGAAATCATTTTCTAATGTGCATGAGCAATGTGGGTGGTTTTAATGCTGATTAGTTTTGTTGCAGTTTACATTTATACATACTCGTATATCTCCTATAGAAAAAACGTTTAATAACCTTTCATATAAAAAACTGATTTTAAACAACAACTTTTTTCCCTCGTACCAGCAGGATTATGGAATGGACCCCTCCCGAGGTCCTTCAAAAGGCGTGTTTACAGGTACCTTATGAGTCGGCAACGCAGCTACTCTGGTGTTGCAGTGGGCGACGGTGACCACTTTCTATCACGTTACTAAGAAAAAACTTCTTTCATGCTGGTCTGGGAGAAAAGAAAAAACGTAGAATGTACCAGCTGATTCTCTTCCCGCGCAGATCGTATATGCCGATCAAGGGTGAAAATCTGACCAATCATTTTCGTAGGTGATGCGGCTAGCAACACATCACTATTTTGATTCTGTTCTCCACCTATATAACTAACCAAATGCGGAGTAAACCAACATGGTTAACGCGGCTTTTAGGTCTTACAAGACCTGGGCTTGGTCTACCCCGCAAGTGAAAACGACGTGATAATATGTATGTATTTAAACAAACTACTAAATCGATTTGATGTAATATATGAAACCAATGGGAAAGCACATCCTTTCAAATAAAAAGAAAATGTTTATAAATAAATAAATATATTTACGGACAAATCACACAGATTGAGCTAGCCCCAAAATAAGTTCGAGACTTGTGTTATGGGATACTAACTCAACGATATATATTTTATAACAAATACTTAAATAGATACACATCCAAGACCCAGGCCAATCTGAAAAAGATCATTTTCCATCTTGACCTGGCCAGGGATCATTTTTATTTATTTATTAAGTGTTTATATTTTGCGTTCACGATGATATTTTGATATACTCTTATTAAATTAGCAAATAAAATAGCGTGAAAATATTTTTCAAGCGGGCGTGATTTGAACCTGCGAACTTAAGTCTATATACGACTTACGCTCTTCCACCTGAGCCACCGCCTGTTCTAACCGCGGCGCCGAAATTCTCTACCATATCCCATTCCCTTTATACGTATTAAGGCTTACGACACCTAACACAAGTACCCGACTTTTACAAGTGTGGTATTTGATTCAACTCATTTTACAATGAGTTGATTTCAAATTCATTGTAAAATAAGTTGAATCAAATACCTCACTTGTAAAAGTCGGGTAATTGTGTTAGGTTCCTAACTAATTACTGACCTAAGTAATACTCAATAAATAAGTCGATGACAAAAAAAAGATAAAGGAAAAATTGCAAAAAGCATTAATTTTGAGTTACATCATATACTAAAATTATTTTTAATAATTTCAATCTTATTATACATAGGGCGCACTGTAAGTTTCCGGAACTGGCCACTTACATAAACAATATTTAAAAATTTATTGCAACATTTGAAAATAGAACTCTTTGGCTGTAGAATGCAGTTTGTTTTATTTGACTGTCTTTTATTTTTACCTTGTGGCGCCAATGAGGATCAGTAAAGTTGTAGCAAATTCAATAGGACTAATATCCACATTATTCTTCATGACATTACAATGATATATCTTTTTGAATTATCCAAATCGGACCATTACTTACGAAGATATTAATAATAAACATCAGGCCGTTCCTGCCGCGAAAAGGCATTGAACGCCGGTGCGTGTGACGTCACTGTGACGGACCGAGCGCGGTCGGTAGTCGGCACTCATAGAGCGATCATTCGACTGAGCGACGGGGCGACGCGGTTCGTCGCTATATTTAACAATTTATTGAAATAAAGTGTTGTTAGAGTGTAATTTTTGTAATATTTACGTATAAAACGTACTTATTATGGAAACTAATAAAAAAAAACAAAGCAAAGAAAGAATTTTTATTGTTACTCTTGATTGCTTTATAGACAATCTTGTAAATTAACTAAATCACGTGCTATTGTTACAATATTATCAAAAAACATACATACATACATACATACATAGTATCACGTCTTTTTCCCTTGCGGGGTAGACAGAGCCTAGGTCTATAAGACCTGAAGGCCACGTTTCGCATGTTGGTGGGCATTTGGTGAAAAACTGAATCAAAATAGTGATGGGTTGCTAACCGCATCGCCTATTAACATGATTCCTCAGATTTTACCCATTCCTTCGACCGGCTTGTACGATCTGCGCGGGAAGAGAAGCAGCTGGTACATTCTATGTTTTTTCTTTTCTCCCAGACCAGCATTATCAAAAAAAAGTATGAAATATGGACATATGCGTGAGGTCCGATCATTTTATAGTCTTTCAACTTCCATATGCTTCTTTCAACGAGAACTCTTGTCGCTTATATCTTATATCAGCTATCGTTTTTGTTTGCAAAACTTCTTCTGCTGGTAGGTTTTGGGTTGGAACAGGTTGGAACTGTCCGTACT
Source organism: Elegia similella (assembly GCA_947532085.1). Classification (NCBI taxonomy): domain Eukaryota; kingdom Metazoa; phylum Arthropoda; class Insecta; order Lepidoptera; family Pyralidae; genus Elegia; species Elegia similella. Next base: position 22,834,368 of record OX383939.1, read on the forward strand.
TAAAACTCTTTAAAACTGTTCTATTTCTTTTCTTAAAATCAGGTCTATAATTTTTAGGGTTCCGTACCTCGAAAGGAAAAAAACGGAACCCTATAAGGGTTCCATTTCATCACTTGGTTATCCGTCTGTCTGTCTGTCAAGATCCTTTTTCTCAGGAACTTAGGAGCGTAGAGGTATCAAGCTGAAATTCATATCAAATATTCAGGTCTACTGTCCCTTGGAGCTATGAAAAATTCAAACCACCGCAAATTTTCGAAGCCAACGCAATCTAAAGATACAGCTGGTTGCGCCGCAAATTTCGTGTTTTTTCGATATTCGCAGGGAATCAATACCTACCAGGGAACTTCCCATGAACTCAGAATCTTAAAATTTGGTACGAAGCAACGTCTTTTAGCACAGATAATGGAAAAATTGCGAAAAACATACATTTTAAGCAAAATATCATATAAGAAAAATATTTTTAATAATCTTTCGACATTCGCAAGGGAATCAAAACTTCAGGACTTCCCGTGAAATCAGAATCTTAGATTTTGGTACGAAGCAACGTCTTATAATACAGATAATGAAAAAATTGCGAAATGCTTACATTTTTAGTTACATCATCCTTACTAATACTATAAATGCGAAAGTGAGTTTGTTTGTTTGTTTGTTTATTTGTTGGTTTGTTTGTTACACTTTCACGCCGTAACTACAGAACCGATCATCATGAAATTTTGCATACAAGTTCTCTGGAGTACGGAGAAGGACATAGGCTACCTTTTATCCCGGGAAAAAGGACTATTCCCGAGGGATCGACATTGACGCGGGCGGAGCCGCGGGCGAAAGCTAGTATATAATAAAGATATTTATAATAACTTCAAACTTATACGTGCGCAAGGCCAACTCGCACTTCGCCGGTTTTTTTGAAAGCTTTTAACATTCAAACTAATGAGGCAAAACTCCCTTCTTCAGTTAAACTTAACGTAATTTTCCATGTCTTTTTCCACCTGAAATATATAAATATAAAATAATACCATATCTTAATCGGCCTCACATTTTTGTATGAAAATGACGATATTGTTTTCTAGTCCAATCCTAGGTCCCATACGCTGTTCATTTAGACGGGCTAATTTAATGGTTTTAGGTATAACGGTGTTCACCCTTACATCCTGTATTAACTTATTTGCTTACAGCAATCAGGCATAGCTGGGGCAGATACATATTATATCATTCACTATTTGCTTTTTACTCCAGTACGTCCCTATGTCATTGTTTTGACCTTGGAATATTACATAGAAATGGAAACGGAAGTATTGGAAGGTAAGTAGGTTTGTCCACCAAAGTAGAAAGAAATGAGTAGGTATGTTTTTATTAATACAGCAGGCTTATAAAACGAGAATACATAGGTACTAACTTATTTCCATATCAACTTAATAAAAGGTAAGAATAGGTAGGTACTTACATCGAAATGATATTGACAACCATAGAGGGTGGAGTCTTATAATCATCCCTTTTTACAACGGAATATAATTTAATTGTATTCCGTTGTAAAAAGAGATGATATAAAATTCACACAAAACTTCGTGAAAAAATATTAATTTTTCCAGAAGTTTTGTGTCTTTCGGCACGTTAAAAGATAGTTTTTCTGGCGTTTTAAAAGAAGGGTTTGTATGGTTCGGCACTATACAATATTTGTACATAGTTAAAAAGATAAATTAGACATAAATAATTTGTTTTTAAGTCGCAATTACCACACAAAATACTGCGCGCCTTGTCAACGGGCAACTAGCGGCTTCCGTCACAGTGACGTCACAGCCACCGCGCCGGCCGGCCAGTGAATTTTGCTAGTAATTTGGTCATAACTTCGTCAATTTTCATCGTAGAACAATAATTTTTGCACTGTATGTTATGGATTTCTTAGCTCTATAATCCTGCATTCTCAACTAAAAACTTTACGGATCCTCATTAAAAAATTGTGTGTCTGCATCAACGTGGATTTAACTCGGGAAAATTTTCGTAGTATGATTTTCTACGATTTTAAGTGTAATTTGACAGCTCAACAGAGCATCGCTCGGCTTGAAACAGCTTTTGGCAATGAAGCACCATGCAAGACAACTGTTTATAGCTGGTTTGCAGAATTCAAGCGTGGTCGTATCAATCTCAGTGACGAATCTCGCGATGGTCGGCCGTCCACCGCTGTGACCAACAAAAACATCGATGCTGTGCGCCGTATGATTGAAACAGACAGGCATGTGACCTACCATGAAATTCGCGCATCCTTAGAAATAGGCATGAGTCAAATACAATTAATCCTACACAAACATTTGGGTGTAAGAAAGCTGTGCTCGCGGTGGATCCCACACAACTTGACCGAGGCTCAAAAAACGGACCGCGTCACTTGGTGCAGTGCCATGCTTACCAGATTCAACGAAGGTGCGTCAAATTTGGTGTGGGACATAGTAACAGGTGACGAAACATGGATTTATTGCTACGATCCCAAAACAAAGCAGCAATCGAGTGTATGGGTCTTTCAAGATGAGCCGAAACCAACCAAAGTGGCGCGCGTGAAAAGTGCATCTAAGCGGATGATTGCTTCTTTTTTTAATAAAACTGGACACGTGGCTACTGTTGCTTTAGAGAATCGTCGTACAGTGAATAGTGACTAGTACACGACCATTTGTTTGCCGGAAGTTATTGACGAACTCCGTAAAAATAACCGTAAACGCCGTATCATCCTGCACCACGACAATGCTAGTTCTCACACGGCCAGACAGACAAACGACATTTTGAAGGCGAAAAATGTAGAACTCATGAGTCATCCTGCATACAGTCCCGACCTGGCACCTTGTGACTTTTTTCTGTTCCCAAAAATTAAGAACCAATTACGCGGTCAACGATTTTCATCACCAGAAGAGGCTGTCGAGGAGTATGAAAAACACGTTTCAGAGGTCACCACAGAGGAGTGGCATAAAAGTTTTCAAAACTGGTTTCATCGAATGAAAAAGTGCATAGACGCCAAGGGAGATTATTTTGAAAAACAATAAATTAATTTTGTACCTTTAATAGTATTTTTTCATATTCATTCCGAAAACTTATAGTGCGCCCCACGTATTACTGTCATGAACCCTTCGTGCGCGAGTCCGACTCGCATTTGGCATTTGGTTTTTTCAGAGAAGACATGATACAAAAGTTTTCTTGAAAATTATTTTGAAGAAATCAAAGTGCGTCGAATAACGAGATCAATGAGGTCTAGACAGCTTTATTACCGTTCAAGCCTAGATGATGACAAAAATGTGTCATGATATTAGATAGTATTGATTTTGCTTCCAAATCACTGTCAAAATATAAATTAAATTTTACGTAATGAAAAAATATCGTCAAAAAATTCTCTTCAAAAATTATAAAGAAACAAGGAAGGAACGCGCCGAAAGATTTGAAAAAATAAGAATACCATTTATCAGGGAACAGAAGGCAATAATTAAAACTCAGACAAAGTTCAAATTGATTACCGGGGATTTCAGAGATGTAATTGGGTTAGGGACAAAATGAAAAAAAAAATTAAGTACGCGAAAATTATTTCGTAGAAACGTACCATTGAATTAACATAAGTAGATCAATGACCTAGATACCTTCATTACCGTTAACGTCTAGATGTTAACAAGGTTTAGTTGATTTTGATGAGAATTAATTATACTATGAGCTCCTTAGCCTACTGGTTATAATATCAGGCTGCCACACCGGAGGTCCTGACCTGGGTTCGATCTCAGGTCAGGCAAGATAAAAAATTATCTTTTACAGATTGGCCTGGATATTGTATGTTTATCTTTATATTTGATAAAAAAATGGTATTGTCGACAGAAGTCTCGAACTTACTTAGGGCTAGCTTAATCTGTGTGATTTGTCCATATATATTTACATTTATTTGAGTCATTAAACTTGTTTTATGAACTTTGCGCGTTCTATTGTATTGTGTGAAATGGGTCTAGGGCATAATATCGCCAGTCACTACATCGCCGGTCGTTGCGTTGAGCCCGTTTTATCGACGGTTTACTAAAACTGTGTGAAGGTACACGATATCGCTGGTACGTTACATCGACAGCCCACAACACTTAGCTTGCTTATCATCAATGCTTTTCAACTCTCTGGGGGAAAAAGCCATGCGTTGAAAAGCACAATAGTAAATATGCCTTAAAATATTACACTACCAATTTTCATGAAATAAAAGAAAGCTGCTAAAGCTATTAAAGATTAAATTACATTTTTTGGGTTCCGTACCTCAAAAGGAAAAAACGTATCCCTTATTTCCACTTGGTTGTCCGTCTGTCTGTCTGTCAAGACCCTTTACTCAGGAACGCGTAAAGGTATCAAGCTGAAATTCATACTAAATACTCAGGTCTACTAGCCCTTAAAACTGTGAAAAAATCAAACTTCTAAGCCAACGCAATCAAAAGATACGGCTGGTTATGCCGCAAATTTTCGTGTTTTTTCGACATTCGCAAGGGAATCAAAACCTACAAGGTACTTCCCGTGAATTAAGAAACTTGAAATTTGATACAAAACAACGTCTTACAGCACAGATAAAGGAAAAATTGAGAAAAGCATTAATTTTGAGATACATCATATAAAAATGTTTTTAATAATTTCAATCTTTTATATTAATGTCATGAACCCTTCGTGCGCGAGTCCGACTCGCATTTGGCATTTGGTTTTTTCAGAGAAGACATGATACAAAAGTTTTCTTGAAAATTATTTTGAAGAAATCAAAGTGCCGCGAATAACGAGATCAATGAGGTCTAGACAGCTTTATTACCGTTCAAGCCTAGATGATGACAAAGTTTAGTTCGTTCAAACAAAATTTGTTACGGATTTTCTTTTTTCTTTTAAATTAGACGAAGTTCTCAATTAGTAATATTTAAGGAATAAATCTTTCAAAAAGAAGCGAATAAGCGTATAATATTAATGTTTTTAATGTTTCCGCAACTGTTACAAATTTGAATTATATCACAAAATATGGTATTATCGTGTTTATTACATTACTAGCTTTCGCCCGCGGCTCCGCCCGCTTCAATGTCGATCCCTCGGGATCGGGAATAGTACTTTTTCCCGGGATAAAAGATAGCCTATGTCCTTCTCCGTACTCCAGAGAACTTGTATGCAAAATTTCATGATGATCAGTTCAGTGGTTACGGCGTGAAAGCGTAACAAACAAACAAACAAACTCACTTTCGCATTTATAATATTAGTAAGGATTTTTACACCTACTGTTGCGACAATTTACAGTTTTCATATTCTCATGTTTATCACTTAGTCTGTCTACGAACATAAAACTGTAATGTTATCGAAACGTTACGTATTAAGTGATTGAAATCGAACATTAATATTTTCATTATTTTTAAGTATTATATTTTGCATTTACAATGCTATTTTGATATACTCTTCTTAAAATAAGAAATAAAATATGAGGAAAACATTTCATGCGGGCGGGATTTGAACTTGCGGCCTTAAGTTTATGTACGACTTACGCTCTTCCAACTGAGCCACCGACTGTTCTAACCTCGACGCCGAAGTTCTTCACCATATACAATATCGCAGGTTCAAATCCTGCCCCCTTGAAATTTTTTCACCATATTTTATTTTTTAATTTATCAAAATAGCATTGTGAATGCAAAATAATTCAATTTAATAAGATTATATTTTAAAGTTACGCAAAATAATTAAAACTGACAATTGACATTTAAATAACTGAAGCTGTAAACAGCTCCGTAGCCCAGTGGTTAATACGCCAGCCTGCGACACGAGAGTGCCCGGGTTCGATCCCCGGCCAGGTCAAGATGGAAAATGATCTTTTTCAGATAGCCCTGGGTCTTGGATGTATATATGTATTTGTTATAAAATATAGTATCGTTGAGTTAGTAGTAGTACTAGAGAGTTAGTATCCCATAACATAAGTCTCGAACTTACCTTGGGGCTAGCTCAATCTGTGTGATTTGTCCGTATATGTTTATTTATTTATTATTGTAGAGAGTTATGCCACTGATTTGCCCATATTAGTGATTTTTAAATATCGACGCAATATAACGCGTAATAAAAATGATGCATGATCAACCCATGACTAGTCGATCAGCCAATTGCACATTTTGTACTGCGAGGTCGAAAATTGATTTCCGAATTATGATAAGATTCCATGGGAAAAGTTGTTCTATATGATGGGTTGATCATGCCCTTTAAATATTATTAACCAAAATTTTTATTTACAAGTTGTTATCTGAGAAATAAAATTAAATTAAAAATAAAATATGGTGAAAAATCCCACGTGGAATTTTCCACATGGAATTTTTCACCATATTTTATTTCCTAATTTAATAAGAGCGGCCTAAACCATTATATATATATATATATATATATAAACACTACTTTGGGCACTTACCGCATCCAGCAGTGAGCTGGAACATTGTTGACTCCACCTTTAACCCGGAATAACTTGGCTCCAGTTGTTGGTATTTCGCTCGGAGTCGAATACGTTGCGTCTTACGATAATTTCTGACCGACATATTCGTTAATATACCTTTATACTCGACAAAATTTTTGCTCAACTTTCGAAACAAATTTGATCCGTAACGGCCAATTTTTTTAATCTCCTTATCACTTTCTGACTCCACGTTTTATTCAACACTTGAACATTGTTGCCTCCGTTTTATATTCACTGAAATATATACTTACCTAAATTTCAAAACTTATTTGATCCGCAACGTATATATCTTTTTAACTCGTTGGCACATTCTGACTCCGCGTTTTATTCAAAACTTGTACTTTGTTGACTCCATTTCATATAAGGAATTTGCCCGGCTAATTTTATATTCGTTAAGATTGTAACTTATTAGATTCATTTCCGTATGTATACAAAGGCGGGGGAAACATTGACTAATAATAAAGAACTGATAAAAATAAAAAAGTGAGCAGATCCGATGGCCGGTGGGGCAGAAAGGTTCTCGAATGGTAACCACGTACCGGCAAGCGCAGCGTCGGACACCCACCGACCAGAAGGACGGACGACCTGACTAAGGTCGCAGGAAGATGCTGGAAGCATGCGGCTTTCTACCAGTCGTATTGGAAATCTTTGGGGGAGGCCTATGTCCAGCCGTGGACTTCTTGCGGATATGATGATGATGACAAAAATAAAAGATATCCAGACAGAACCAGTTGCAAAGAAAATGAAAAAGTGAATGAGAGAGACATCAAGAATAACAGCAACTAGAGTGAGAACAGTCAACAAACTGAAACAGACCTGTCTGTAAACAAATTGCACTAATCTATATAGAGATATACAAAAAGAGAAAAATCATCAGAAAGATATAATGCAAGTGACTACAAACAAAATGAAATAGTTAAAACAAATACTTTTGGTTCTATGAAATTAATAAGAGTAAAAAATAGGGCAAAGATTAGTATCAAATACTGAGAGTGATCAATCTTGTGAAGAAAATGAAAACATAAACAGAAAAAAACAAAAATTATAAGTGGCAATGAATTTAATAAATAAATATATAAGGAAGAAAAAAAAGACCCAAATATACTCAAAAAACCTATGATGAGAAATCAGATGAATAAGAAGTTGAGAAAAAGATGAAAGAAAACTCAAACCAAACGGAGCAGCATTGAGATTGAATCCGTGATGCAGCATTGAAAATCATTCGCATTGAAGTAAACAATCCAGGAAAAGCTTTGTGTGAAGAAGTATTGCGCAAAGAAGCAGTTTTCTAGAAAAAAAGGCATAAAATTATTGTTATTAAAACGCAACCCTGAAATCGTAACACTAATGTGACCTACAAATGTAACAACCCAGAAAGTATCTAATTATCTCTGAGCAGTTAATGACAAATCTAGAAAAGACTACTTATTTTTTTACAGTAATAATAACAAGCCGTGAGGTTTCCGGTAGAGTAGAATAGGACCACTCCTAGACTTCCCATGGATGTCGTAAAAGGCGACTTAGGAAATTCAAGCTAAACAGAGCTCATAAACATCAATGAGACCTCTCCAACCCGTCTGGCTAGCGAGGAGAGTGTCAAATCATCTGTCTGCTCTGGCCAAGTATGGCTCCGGCAGTACAGAGAGAGTCATGCTCCTGCAGTCGAGACTAAAAAGACCTGATGATGATGATGAATAATAACAAAAAAAAACTAAATAATAAATATTATATTCTTTTCGTGGGGAATTATGTAACAATTGTTTATTTAAAACTTCGTCAGTTAACCTATTTTGAGAATTATTTTATGTAATATTTTTATCAAGCCTGATTAATAATTCCAAAAGTTTGCTTGTAGCTATTTTAAAAATTCGAGGCGTGTTGTCTGTATTTATACCTAAATACACTATTTCGTTAGTACGATTTAATTATGTGATTTTCCAAATTACTTTCCTATCTGAATAGTGAAATTCATGTCTTTTTTTTGTTAAAATGGTAAAGTACTATCTATTTTCTGACTAGAATTTGGCTCATTTTTAGACGTTAGATCATACGTACGGAATAATTCGTGCGCGATTCCGACTCGCACTTGGCCGGTTTTTATTTTATAAAATGACACATGACCCCGTATTTATATGTCACATTAGAACTGAATATCGTCCTGTCAACAAAATGCATGGCTGTCGCAGAATTATAGGTATAAGTGGGCTGCTTCTTGCAACTGGTGTCGTGTTTGTTGTCTTTAGACAAAAAAATAACATCTTGAGGGTCCCGCTCAACAAAAACCGCCAATGTCACAACATGTAGTCTGGTTTCAGTGCACATACCGTGATAGACCAGCCTGATGTAACAGGCATAGTGTTTGTGATTCATCATCAAATACAACCACCGATAAAATCAAAGTCAAATAGAAATATTTATTTTAAGCAAAATACAACTTAAACAAATAAAATAACACATGTGAAATAGACTTTTACAAAAATACAGATACCAAAAGATTCAAAAAATATTTGGGCAAGTAAATATTATAAAGAATATATTTTTTTCCATTAACAAACACATCACGAGCCATGAAAAGAAATGTTCTGAAGTGACACAAAATAGGGATGTTTGGAAGGAAATGGGGCAGACCTTTGCCCAGCAGTGGGGATCACGCGGAGATTAGGGGTTTGTTTTATTAACAACTTCATACCCGAGACGGCTCTGTTTTGTAAGGTTTTATCAGAAGTTCTTATTACCACCTCTCGGCTCCATCTCCAGGCCCTGAATATCATGTAGCACGGAAGTGCTTGCTAATACAAATTAAATGAGTCGAAACACGACGAACGTATCTTATATCGTTGAGTAGTTCCTTCGGTCACCTTCTGACTCCATCATCAAACCAGCTACATGATCTTGTCACCGAAGAAACGGGATGCGTGTTTTTTTAACGAGTCCACAACGGATATCTTGTTTAGTTTAGCCAGAAGTTTCTTTCACCTTCCGGCCCCATCTCCCCTTTTTTGCCAAGACGCAACTAATGAACACCAACTTAAATGGTTACGAAGCAAAACTCTAACCTACATAGTGAGTAGCCGGCAGAAGCCAATCATAGATACCGACAGGTATGGTGTGCTCTGATTGGCCCATTTGAATCGGAGCAAGAAGTGCTTCAAAGCCAAAAAGGTGGATTTGTATAAAAATTGCCTAATTCTTATTATTACTCGCGTCGACATTTATGGCTCCAATCGGAGTCATATTTCGACGGGAAGACGGCAATGGAGTCAGAAAATCAAACCGGAGTCAGAAATGTAAACGGAGTAATTAAGTGCTGCTCGTACGGCACGGTTGAGCCAGGAAGTGCCCATGGGGATATCTATATATCTATATATATATATATATATATATATATATATATATATATATATATATATATATATATATATATATATATATTGTCCTCCTTTCGGCCGTTGTTGATCAGGCCGAAATCCGATATAATTGTTGATCAACCTTTACCCGCCTCTAACTCTGAAAGTTTTGGGTCTATCGTGCTCTTTCTGCTATATATGAATTCTCCTCGTTACGACACTTTGCTTAATTGTGCCGTAAAGTCTAATACTCGTCATAAATTATCACGACAATTATTGATCAATTAACCGCCTTTTTTCATGCACTGAGGATACTTTTGTTGATCGAATATATACCGCGTTTGATCAATATTTGCTGCGAATTATTGCTTTCGAGCAACGCGGCGGCAGAGCGGCAACGTCGCAAAAAACGAAATGGAAGTATGTTAAAGTGAGATAGAAAGTGTGCGCGTGCAGTCGGTGTATTTCGTTGGATGATGTGTTTTTAAGGTCTTATGATTACGTATTTTTGTTTAGGAGACGGACGACATAAGTATGTAAGAACTTATTTTACTTTTATATTCCATACTACCAGTATCCATATCCATACTAATATTATAAATGCGAAAGTAACTCTGTCATATTGTCTGTCTGTCTGTCTTCATAGACACTTCATCTGTCTTCATTCAGAAAATTTCCATACATACTTCCTCCTGAAAGGGTAAAACAGGGGGAAAGTTTGTATGGAAATTTTCTCATTTCTATTTATTTATTTAATAACGCTACAGCAGTACTTTCTAGACTTGGAAGTATACAAACAGGTGTATGAGTTCTCTATTACAATTAAAAAAGATTATGTAGGGGAAACTGGGCAATATTCACCCCTAAAGCCACGAAGGGTAAAATGGTTCGAAGGCGAGGGCAAAGCCCGAGCCATTGAGGATTCAGCACGACCCCCCCCTTCTACCCCAAGTGTGCTGCAGTGCCGCCGCAGGCCGAACTGCTGAACACTAGGGCCGTGAGGCCGTAGACCGAGCCCCACGGCGAATGCGAAGCCCGAGCCGTCGAGGATTCAGCACGACCCTGTAGTTACCTATTTATTAGGATTATAGAATGCAAGCAGTGCCCGCGACTCCGTTCGCGTACATTACTAATTAATTATGTTATGTTTGTAGGCAATAAGTTATGAGCTACGGGGCGAGGGCGCAGCCCGAACCGATGATCGGAGTGTCGAGGGCAAAGCCGACGCCCCCCCCCTTCCACTCCCCCAAGTGTGCTGCAGTGAGGCCGCAGGCCGAACTGCCAAAGACTTGGGCCGCGAGCCCGCAGGCCGAGCTCAGAGCGGAGCCCGAGCCGTTGAGGATTCAGCACGACCCCCCCCCCTTCCCCCACCCCCCAAGTGTGCTGCAGTGAGGCCGCAGGCCGAACTGCCGGACACTTGGGCCGCGAGACTGAAGGCCGAGCTCCAAGGTGAGGGTGAACCCCCCCCCCACCCCACGGTGAGGTGAGTGAGGCAAAGACTATATGAATAATACGTTTATTATTACACATTGCACAGGTGAACAAAGTTGCAGCAATATCGGTTCTGTGAAAGCTGTCTACCTAGTGATAGTATAGAAACATCAAATACATTGTCGTTTGTTATAATAACTGTATGACTATAGAAAGAAACCGGCCAAGTGCGAGTCGGACTCGCGCACTAAGGGTTCCGTACCATTATCTATAAAAACGGTAAAAAAATGTCTGTTGTTTGGGAGCCCCCCTTAAATATTTAGTTTATATTAATTTAATTATTTATTTTTGAAGTGAATATATAACATTATCAAGCAAAACTGAGCAAAAAAATCACGTTTGTTGTATGGGAGCCACCTTAAATATTTATTTTATTCTGATTTTAGTATTTTTAAGGGTTCCGTACTTCAAAAGGTTAAAAGGTACCCTTATAGGATCACTCGGTTGTCCGTCTGTCTGTCGCTCTGTCAAGACCCTTTTTCTCACGAACACGTTGAGGTATCAAGCTAAAATTCATATCAAATATTCAAGTCTACTGTCCCTTGAAGCTGTAAAAAAATCAAACTTCTAAGCCAACGCAATCAAAAGGTACAGCCGTTTATGCCGCAAATTTTCATGTTTTTCGAACTCCAAAGGGAATCAAAACCTACAGAGTACTTCCCGTGAACTCAGAATCTTGGAATTTGGTATGAAGCAACATCATAAGGCACAGATAAAGAAAAAAAATGCGAAAGGTCTTCATTTTTTGTAACATCATGTTACCATAAAATTATTAAATTTTAATGCCGCAAATTTTCAACATTCGCAAGGGAATCAAAATCAATAGAATACTTCCCGTGAACTCAGAATCTTGAAATTTGGTGCAAAGCAACGTCGTAAAGCACAAGTAAAGAAAAAATTGCGAAAAGTGTAAATATTTATTTACAACATATAATATAAATATATTAAATAATTAAATTTTGCTATGCAATAATGCTTATTATAGATAACGTGCACGAGTCCGACTCGCACTTGATCGGTTTTTTTTTGTTATAGCGGCAACAGATATACATCGTCTGTAAAAATTTCACACTGGCAAACTGTCACGGTTCATATGATACAGTCTGGTAACAGAAGGACGGACGACAGACAGACAGACGGGCAGCAGAGCCATACTAATAGGATCCTGTTTTTACTCTTTGGGTACGGAACCCTTAAAAGGGTACATATCAAACCTTACTAATATTATAAATGCGAAAGTGAGTTTGTTTGTTTGTTACGCTTTCACGCCGTAACTACTAAACCGATCATCATAAAATATTGCATATAAGTTTTCTGGAGTACGGAGAAGGACATAGGCTACCTTTTATCCCGGGAAAAAGTACTATTCCCGAGGGATCGACATTGATGCGGGCGGAGCCGCGGGCGCAAGCTAGTTTTCTATAAACTTGCGTCTGCGACAGGTACCTGACTGTACGTCAAAATATTTATCTACCAATATTCATATAATAAACTGAATTCGTTATAGAGTTATGGAGGAACATACATAGATGCATACAAAAAAAAATCTAAAAATCGTCAATTTAGTTTCAGTGTCATGTATAAAGCTTATAAACACGATATCTCTGAAAACAAAGTAACTTACTCCATGACCGACCCTGACAAGTTATTTATTAGTAGTGATATAATAGTTATAGGATTATAGGTAGGTACTTTAATCTTACCACAAAAAGGTATTAAAGTGATGTCATTACTTCGTAATTGTAGTAAATATGTGTTTTACTTCGTTAATTAAGTAATTGTTATGACCTGTCTTAGGTAGCTTGTTTTAGATTTCCCTTTAATTAAATCATTCATTCATCTCGTGTAGGTGTCACGGTCAATCGACCATAAACATCCTGGTGTCAGAGTTCTTCGGAACCGCCTTTCGGCCTCTGACGTGGTTCCTTTAACGACTACCAGATGGCAGCCGGGACCAACGGCTTAACGTGCCTTCCGAAGCACAGAATCATCTTTATTATCAGACAATCAGGTGATTCAAGCCTGCAATGTCCTAACCAAACTGGAAACAACTAAACAAAGTATGCTTCCCGTGGGAATCGAACCCACGACCCCCGGGTCTACAGGCAAACGCCTTAACCACTGGACCACAGAGGTAGTTTAATAATTACAGAGGAGAAATTAAATGATTGATTACTTGTGTTATCTATCATTTATCCTTCGTACCATAGGTAGGAAGGTAGTATTGATACCCAATCCTCATAGAAAAAAAAACACTTGCATCCTTACTAATATTATAAATGCGAAAGTGAGTTTGTTTGTTTGTTTGTTTGTTACGCTTTCACGCCGTAACTACCGAACCGATCTTCATGAAATTTTGCATACAAGTACTCTGGAGTACGGAGAAGGACATAGGCTACCTTTCATTCCGGGAAAAAACACTATTCCCGAGGGATCGACATTGACGCGGGCGGAGCCGCGGGCGAAAGCTAGTACTTTATAAATAGTAGTGTCCGATCCTTGAAGGGATTCTCAATCCTAATTCAGCCCATTGATATGAAAAATTTTACAACTATGGGACCAATGAATGCCGAGACAGTCGTTGGCGAGTTACATACTTTACTCCAAATTAAACAAAGCATCGTTAGGAATAGAATTCATATGTAGCAAAATTTGCAACATATGAATTCTCTTTGCTTTAAACTAAACACTTCCTAAGTAAGAGGCCGGTACAGGTGGATCAACAATTAATGCGGATTTCAGCCTGATCAACAAAGGAGGCAAGGGGTGTCATCCTAAACTGTATATCCGGTAGTTGAAGTAATGCTTCTTGCTTTACCAGTGTTAGTAGTATCCCAATACCTTTATATCCTTCCTTAATCCAATAAATTCAAATCCTTCCCCAGCTTAAAATTACTTCCGTTGGGTAGCAGCGTCGGACGCACAAGAAGCCAAAGAAACTGTGCTCGCAATCTCGTCTGGCAAGCATGGTGAGTATGCCAATATCCTCCCATTGAACGAATAAGTATCCTTGGGAGAGGCCTTCGTCCAGCAATAGACTATTTGCTGCTGTATTGATGAATGATGATGACGAACAATAGCCGAAAGGAGGACAACACAGGAAAGGCTACTTCTGATTTTAGTATTTTTTTGTTACAGCGGCAACAAAAATACATCATCTGTGAAAATTTCAACTGTCTTACTATCACGGTTCATGAGATACAGCCCGGTGATACACGGACGGGCAGACGGACGAAAAGTGGAGCCATATTAATCGTTCAATACACTTCGATTTTGCAAAGAAAATATTTTTGTAACTATTTCTCTTTAGCCAAGTCAAGAAAGAGATCAAATATTTTACAATTTTGAAAGCAGCAAAAAGATTGGGAATCATTAGATCCCAAGATCACTTAAGAGAAGGTCGCTCAAAGAGCAATGGAGAGGGCTATGCTCGTTGTTTCTCTGCGAGACAAAATCAGAAATGAGGAGATCCGTAGAAGAACGAAAGTTACCGACATAGCTCAGCGGATTAGCTCCTTGAAGTGGCAGTGGGCGGGGCACATAGCACGTAGTACCGATGGGCGATGGGGCAAAAAGGTTCTCGAATGGCGACCACGTACCGGCAAGCGAAGCGTCGAACACCCACCTGCCAGGTGGTCGGACGACCTGAACTAGGACGCAGGGAAACGCTGGATGCAGGCCGCTTCCAACCGGTCATTTTGGAAATCATTGGGAGAGGCCTATGTCCAGCAATGGACTTCTTGCGGCTGATATGATGATGATGATGAGATCCCAAGAATGTCAGGCAAGGCTTGATGCTGGTTGAGAACATCAGGCTGCATCTCGCTTAGCGGAATCCTATGCTACTCGCGAAGCTCACCTGAGTGCTGATTGTGAGCGTCATACGTCATCTCGCGATTCAGAAATTTACATACAACGGGAATCACGCCGTATGCTGTCATAAAAGGCGATCTTTGCTAACAATCCATTCATAGATAATATATATAGAACTATCTATTATCTATGCTGTGATAAAAGGCGATCTTTGCGAACAATCCATCTAAAATAAATTGGTATATAGTATATTTTGTAGGCGTGTTATATTTGATTGCTAGCTGATGCCTGCGACTTCGTTCGCGACGACTGACGTTCATGATCAGTACTCTGTAGTGCACTCTAAAACAAGTGAGGAACGTGGATCGCAACTGAGACCTAGACGTGGTTGTGCATATACCTACGGCAAGAAGTCAATCGCACATCACGTTCCTCACTGGTCTCTAGATACCTAGACGTAGACGTGTTAATACGTTGAGAACTCAAGCGTGATTCTCGATGTATGTTAATTTTTGAATCGCGAGATGACGTATGACGCTCACGATCAGCGCTCAGATGTGCTTCGCAAGTCGAAGAGGATTCTGCTGAGCGAGATGCAGCCTGATGTTCTCGATCAGCATTAAGTCTTGCCTGAAATTTTTGGGATCTAATCTTTCCCAATCATTTTGCTGCTTTTAAAATTGCAAAAGATTTGATCTCTTTCTTGACACGGCTAAAGAAAAATAGTTACAAAAATATTTTCTTTGCAAAATCAAAGTGTATCGAACGATTAATATGTCTCCGCTATCCGTCCGTCTGTCTGTCCGTCCATCCGTACGTTTGTCAACAGGCTGTATCTGATGAACCGTGATAGTTAGATAGTTGAAATTTTCACAGATGATGTATTTCTATTGCCGCTATAATAAAAAAAAAATATTATAATCAGAAGTAGCCTTTCCTGTGTTGTCCTCATTTTGGCCATTGTTCATCATCATCATTTGAATAGCTCCGTGGCGCAGCGGTCAACACGCCAGCCCGCGACACGGAGTGACCGGGTTCGATCCCCGGCCAGGTCAAGATGGAAAATGAACTTTTTCAGATTGGCCTGGGTCTTGGATGTTTATCTATATATGTATTTGTTATAAAATATAGTATCGTTGAGTTAGTATCCCATAACACAAGTCTCGAACTTACTTTGGGGCTAGCTCAATCTGTGTGATTTGTCCGTATATATTTATTTATATTTATATCATTCATCAATACAGCAGCAAATAGTGCATTGCTGGACAAAGGTCTCTTCAAAGGATACTTATTCGTTCCATGGAATGATATTACCATACTCACCATGATTGGCAGGCGAGATGGCGAGCGCAATTTCTTTGGCTTCTTGTGCGTCCGACGCTGCTGCCCATCGGAAGTAATTTTAAGCTGGAGAAGGATAGGAATTTGTTGGATTAGGAAGGGAATAAAGGAATTGGGATACTACTAACACTGATAAAGCAAGATGCAGCTCGGGCGGCTGGGTGCGCGTTCCCGATGCCATCACTTCGACTACTGGATAGGCAGTTGAGAACGACAACTCTTACCTCCATTGTTGATCAGGCTGAAATCCGCATTAAATATTGATCCTCCTTTACCGGCCTCTTACTTAGGAAGTGTCGAGTTTAAAATTTTGCTACATGTGAATTCTCTTTCTAACGATGCTTTGTTTAATTAGGAGTAAAGTATGAACTCGCCAACGACTGTCACGGCATTCATTGGTCCCATAGTTGAAAAGTTGTTCATATCAACGGGCTGCATTAGGATCGAGAACCCCTTCAAGGCTCGGACAGGGTTTTCTTTACATATTGTATGTATTGATTTACTACTATTTACAATGTATGCAAGTGTTTTTTTTCTATGAGGACTGTGTATTAATTCTACCTTCCTACCTATGGTATGAACGATGAATAACAGATAACACGAGTAATCAATCATTTAATAAAGAACAATTACAAGCTACCTAAGACAGGTCATAACAATTAATTAACGAAGTTAAACACATATTTACTACAATTACGAACTAATGATGACACTTTAACACCTTTATGGTAGTATTGATAAGCTGGTAAGATTAAAGTACCTACCTATAATCCTATAGCTATTATATAACTACTAATAATAAATCTGTAAGGGTCGGTCATGGACTAAGTTACTTTGTTTTTCAAGATATCGTGTTTATAAGCTCTATGACATGAAACTAAATTGATGAATTTTAGATTTTTTGTATACATGTATGTATGTATGTTTATCCATAACTCTTCTATACATATAATATCTATACATATAAAACAGTAAAAATATTTTGTCTGTACATTTACAATTTTTAACTAAAATGGATAGAGGGACACTTAAAAAGAATAATAGAAAGCAAAAAAATTTTTTTCGAATTTCTTGTCTGTCTGTCTGTGTATGATCACGATTATCTCCGAAAATACTGAAACGATTTACCTCAAACTTTCACCAATTGCTTTGTTTTAACTCAGCAAAACATCTAAAGTTTATTTTATCAAAATCGGTTCATTAAAAAAAGAGTTATCGTCATTTGAATGAACTCAAGGCATTAGATTGCCGGCAAATATACACGGTAAATTTTTTTATCGCTTTGGACCCTTAAAAGGGTGACTCAGTCGTCAAAATGAACAACTTTACCTATGGGAACAATGCTGAGAACTCAAAAAAAAATCGACATTCCCATACAAACTGGCCAGGCGGCGGGACTCTTTAATATGGAAATGAATTTTTTTTTTTAGTTTCCAGCATTGCTCACATAGAAAAAGTTGTTCATATTTATGACCTGAGTCACCCTTTAAGGGGCTTTAAGAGCCTTAAAATAGCACTTAAATAGTAAGAGATTAAATAATAAGTGACATAAGAAAATTTAAATACAAAGTCAATTCATCATCAGTATACTACAGAAATATACCTACACATACTATCCATACTAATATTATAAATGCGAAAGTAACTGTCTTCGCGGCTCCGCCCGCGTTAGTGACGATCCCTCGGGAACAGTAGAATTTCCCGGAATCAAACATACCCTATGTCCTTCCCCGGGCCACACACCTCCATACCAAATTTCATCCAAATCAGTTCAATGGTTGAAGCGTAAAAAATGACAGACAGAGTTAAATGCAAAACATCTATACTAATATTATAAAGCTGAAGAGTTTGTTTGTTTGAACGCGCTAATCTCAGGAACTACTGGTTCAAATTGGAAAATTCTTTTTGTGCTGGATAGTCCATTTATTGAGGAAGGCTTTAGGCTATAAAACATCACGCTGCGACTAATAGGAGCGAAGCATCAATAAAAAATGTTTTGAAAACGGGGGGAAATTGTTCGCCTATACAAAGAAAAAACATAATTAATCATAATAACAGAAATTGCCGCGGACGTAGTCGCGGGCAACAGCTAGTAAATAAATAAGTTCATTAAATGAAACTTGGTAGATAAACATTTCGATTTACAGTCAGGTACCTGTCGCAGACGCAAGTTCATAGAAAATACATCAACGCGTCATCACATTTCTCTGATGATTTTTTCGAATGACAGATATAAACAGTCGGTCCAAATATTATGTAATTGGATATGTACCCTTTTTAGGGTTCCGTTATTAAAGGGTAAAAACGGGACACTATTAATATGGCTCCGCTGTCCGTCCGTCCGTCTGTTACCAGACTGTTTCTCATGAATCGTGATAGTTAGCCAGTTGAAATTTTTACAAATGATGTATTTCTGTTGCCACTATAACAAAAAAAAATTCAGAAAAAAATAAATATTTAAAGGGGCTCCTATACAACAAACGTGTTTTTTTTTGCTCATTATTGCTCAATGGCAATATGTAGACGCTTGAAATATTCCCAGAATATTTAATTATATATTAATTTCAAAAATGAATAATTTAATTGATATAAAATTTATATTTAAGGGGGGCTCCCATACAACAGAGATACTTTTTTGCCATTTTTATAGATAATGGTACGGAAACCTTAGTGCGCGAGTCCGACTCGCACTTGGCCGGTTTTTTCCTATAGTCATACAGATATTATAACAAATGACAAAGTATTTGATGTTTCTGTCACTAGGAAGTCAGCTTTCACAGAACCGATATTGCTGCAACTTTGTTCACCTGTGCAACGTGCAATAATAAGCGTATTATTCATAATACTTTATCTTGTATCTCATGAACCGTGATAGTTACAGTTGAAATTTTCACAGATAATGTATTTATTTTGCCACTATAAAAAAAAATACTAAATTCAGAAGTAGCCTTTCCTGTGTTGTCCTCCTTTCGGCCATTGTTCATCATCATCATTCATCAATACAACAGCAAATAGTGCATTGCAAGACCTCTCCCAAGGATACTTATTCGTTCCATGGGAGGGTATTGCCATACTCACCATGCTTGGCAGGCGAGATAGCGAGCGCAGTTTCTTTGGCTTCTTGTGCGTCTGACGCTGCTGCCCATCGAAAGCAATTTTAAGCTGGAGAAGGATAAGAATTTGTTGGATAAGGGAGGGAATAAAGGTTTTGGGATACTACTAACACTGGTAAAGCAAGACGCAGCTCGGGCGGCCGGGTGCGCATACCCAATGCCATTACTTCGACTACCGGATAGGCAGTTGAGGATGACACTTCTTACCTCCATTGTTGATCAGGCTGAAATCCGCATTAATTGTTGATCCACCTTTACCGGCCTCTTACTTAGGAAGTGTTGAGTTTAAAGCGAAGAGAATTCATATGTTGCATATTTTGCTACATGTCATACATACATTGTCGCAGATCGTAAGCCGATCAAGGGATTGGGATAAAATCTGCAGAATCATGTTAATAGGCGATGCGGCTAGCAACCCATCACTCATTTGACAACTAATTTGATTCCGTTTTCCACCTAATGCCCACCAACATGCTAAACGTGACCTTCAGGTCTTAAAACTTAGGCTCTGTCTACCCTGCAAGGGCAAAAGTCGTGATACTAAAAATCGTCAATTTAGTTTCAGTATCATGTATAAAGCTTATAAACACAATAACTCTGAAAACCAAGTAACTTACGCCATGACCAACCCTTACAGATTTACTATTATTACTAGCTGTCCCGACGAACGTTGTTTCGCTTTAAAATAAACACTCTTTAAAACAATCTTATCTTTTAATTTGGACCAAATTACAGATAATTATAAAGTTTGTTCAAAATCTAAAAAATTTGTAGTTTTAGATTTTATCCCGAACATACATCGTGACACTAGATTGTTATATACAAGAATTTCTCGTATATGCTATACTTTATTTACTAAACTTTCCAAGTCATTGTATGTCCTCTGTAAACTTTATTATTATTATTTCGAGCCCTTTTTTATGTTTTTCTTTCCCAATTTTTACCCATGACCAAGGCCAAGTGCAAATGAAAATAAAAAGGAAATGTCTATTTCTGTATGAATTTTATTATTATTATTTGTATCTCTTTTTAAGTCATGGGACATGCCCCGGTCCTTTGAGAATGAGCTAAATGAGCTTGCGTGGGAATATAGATCCAACACTTAGAGGCCCTTTGGAGAAGTTGATGTAATGTGTGTCTCCAGCCAGAAACCGTTCCTGGAAATAGTAATATATAATATGTTTTTAAACAGGTCTTGGCCGGAGGAGAAACTATTGCATTTTAAAGAGAAATTACTGGGTGATGTTATTGAAATGTGGTTGGACTTGTGTTGGGTTATTGCAAAGGGCCGGACACCTGCCATAATCATTGGCGGTTGTGCTGAATCCTTAAAGGCTCAGGCTATGCCCTCGCCTTGGAGATCGGCCTGCGGCCTCGCGGCCCAAATGTTTGGCAGTTCGGCCTGCGGCCTCACTGCAGCATACTTGGGGGAGGGAGTGGAGGGGGCGATCGTGCTGAATCCTCAACGGCTCACGCTATGCTCTCGCCTTAGAACACGGTCTGCGGCCTCGCAGCCCAAGTGTTCGGCAGTTCGACCTGCGGCCTCACTACAGCACACTTGGGGAACTGGGGGGGGGGGGGGGGGGGATTTCTGAATCCTCAATGGCTCAGGCTGTCACCTCACCTTG
Source organism: Elegia similella (assembly GCA_947532085.1). Lineage (NCBI taxonomy): Eukaryota > Metazoa > Arthropoda > Insecta > Lepidoptera > Pyralidae > Elegia > Elegia similella. The sequence goes on from OX383939.1 coordinate 22,855,549, forward strand.
GAGCTCGGTCTGCGGCCACGCGGCCCAAGCCTTTGGCAGTTCGGCCTGCGGCCTCAATGCATCACACTTGGGGGAGTAGGGGGAGGGGGGGGGGGGGGGGTCGTGCTGAACCCTCAGCGGCTCGGGCTCCGCTCTGAGCTCGGCCTGCGGGGTCGCGGCCCAAGTCTTTGGCAGTTCGACCTGCGGCCTCAATGCATCACACTTGGGGGAGTGGGGGGAGGGGGGGGGGTCGTGCTGAACCCTCAGCGGCTCGGGCTCCGCTCTGAGCTCGGCCTGCGGGGTCGCGGCCCAAGTCTTTGGCAGTTCGACCTGCGGCCTCACTGCATCACACTTGGGGGAGTGGGGGGAGGGGGGGTCGTGCTGAATTCTCATCGGCTCAGGCTATGCCCTCGCCTTGGAGCTCGGTCTGCGGCTTCGCGGCCCCAGTGTTCGACAGTTCGGCCGGCGGCCTAAATGCAGCACTATCCGGGGGGGAGGGAGCGGGGGAGGGGGGTCGTTCTGAATCCTCAACGGCTCAGGCTGTGCCCTCGCCTTGGAACTCGGTCGCGGCCCACGTCTTTGGTAGTTCGGCCTGCGGCCTCAAAGCATCACACTTGGGGGAGTGGGGGGAGGGGGGGGGTTGTGCTGAATCCTCAGAGGCTCGGGCTCCGCTCTGAGCTCGGCCTGCGGGCTCGCGGCCCAATTTCTAGGCAGTTCGGCCTGCGGCCTCAATGCATCACACTTGGGGGAGGGGGGGGGGGGGGGGTCGTGCTGAATCCTCAACGGCTCAGGCTATGCCCTCGCCTTGTAACTCGGTCTGCGGCCACGCAGCCCAAGTCTTTGGCAGTTCGGCCTGCAGCCTCAATGCATCACACTTGGGGGAGTGGGGGGAGGGGGGGTCGTGCTGAATCCTCAGTGGCTCGAGCTCCGCTCTGAGCTCGGCCTGCGGGCTTGCGGCCCAAGTCTTTGGCAGTTCGGCCGGCGGCCTAAATGCAGCACCATGGGGGGGGGGGGGGCGGAGGAGCGGGGGAGGGGGGTCGTTCTGAATCCTCATCGGCTCAGGCTATGCCCTCGCCTTGGAGCTCGGTCTGCGGCTTCGCGGCCCCAGTGTTCGACAGTTCGGCCGGCGGCCTAAATGCAGCACTATCCGGGGGGGAGGGAGCGGGGGAGGGGGGTCGTTCTGAATCCTCAACGGCTCAGGCTGTGCCCTCGCCTTGGAACTCGGTCGCGGCCCACGTCTTTGGTAGTTCGGCCTGCGGCCTCAAAGCATTACACTTGGGGGAGTGGGGGGAGGGGGGGGGGTCGTGCTGAATCCTCAGAGGCTCGGGCTCCGCTCTGAGCTCGGCCTGCGGGCTAGCGGCCCAAGTTTTAGGCAGTTCGGCCTGCGGCCTCAATGCATCACACTTGGGGGGAGGGGGGGGGGGGGGGGTCGTGCTGAATCCTCAGCAGCTCGGGCTCCGCTCTGAGCTCGGCTTTCGGGCTCGCGGCCCAAGTCTTTGGCAGTTCGGCCTGCGGCCTCACTGCAGCACACTTGGGGGGTGGGGGAAGGGGGGGGGGGGGGGTCGTGCTGAATCCTCAACGGCTCGGGCTCCGCTCTGAGCTCGGCCTGCGGGCTCGCGGCCCAAGTCTTTGGCAGTTCGGCCTGCGGCCTCACTGCAGCACACTTGGGGGAGTGGAAGGGGGGGGGGGGGCGTCGGCTTTGCCCTCGACACTCCGATCATCGGTTCGGGCTGCGCCCTCGCCCCGTAGCTCATAACTTATTGCCTACAAACATAACAGAATTAATTAGTAATGTACGCGAACGGAGTCGCGGGCACTGCTTGCATTCTATAATCCTAATAAATAGGTAACTACAGAATAGATGACAGGTCGTTCCATCACAGCTGTTTAGCTAACAGTTGTGATGCGATCTAGAGCGAAGTGGCAACAGCGCACAATGGACTCAGCCAATCGTAGAGCAGGAAGCCTCTCATTGGCCCATTTGAATCTGATCAATAATTGACGGAGTGGAATTGTATAAAAAAGTTCAATTTTCTGCCACCAGAGGGCTGGCAATTATTGATCTAATCTGAGATCGGATTGCTCACAATGTACGCAAAATCCAGCATTAGATCAATAAATGCTGTCCTGATCAACAATTGCCAACTGATCAACAATTAACTGATGCCACGAGACGGTCGATCAACAAATGTCGAGTGGAGATATCTATATATATATATATATAATACGGACAACTCACACAGATTGAGCTAGCCCCAAGGTAAGTTCGAGACTTTTGTTATGGGATACTAACTCAACGATACTATATTTTATAACAAATACATATATAGATAAACATCCAAGACCCAGGCCAATCTGAAAAAGATAATTTCCCATCTTGACCTGGCCGGGGGTCGAACCCGGGCACTCCGTGTCGCAGGCTGGCGTGTTAACCACTGCGCCACGGAGCTGTCAAACCATTCTATGAGGAAAGTAAAAGTATATTAAAATAGCGTTGTGAATGCAAAATAAACACTTATAAAAATATAACATTTAAATTTTCGATCAAAACAACTGATGTAATTTAAATTCAGACAACTTTCAAGTTGATTATTGAAATGCTTCAGATTTAGTTATTTATTAGGTTAGGACGACATGAAAAAAATATTTTCGTGAAATTCTTGCGCAGTAACCGAAGCAGGCCGGTGAATAATAAGGAGATCAATAAAGACTTGGCAGCTTCATTACCAGTAATGTCTAGATGATAACAAGATTTAGTTCATTTAGAAAAGTAATATTTTACCCACTAAAATTGTAATTAGAATTTGGGGCCTTTAAGTAAAACGAGATTTATTTACAAGTGAAAAAGATGAGAGAGAACTTTTCTCAGCAGTGAGATAATATCTATACTAATATTATAAAGTTTGTTTGTTTGTTTGTATATTTGTTTGTTTGAACGCGCTAATCTCAGGAACTACTGGTTTAAATTAGAAAATTCTTTTTGTGTTGGGTAGTCCAATTATTGAGGAAGTCTTTAGGCTATGAAACATCACGCTGCGACCAATAGGAGCGAAGCATCAATAAAAATGTTTTGAAAACGGGGGAAAATTATTCATCTATACTAATTAATCATAATAACAGAAATTGCCGCGGACGAAGTCGCGGGCAACAGCTAGTAGTTTATAAAAACGAGGAGTTATTACAAGCTTTTATTTTATCATTCATGTTTATCTTCCTATAATATCTATCCGTCTATGTGGCTCTAATCTTGAAGGCTTGTTAGATCCATCTTGATATTGAGCAGAAATTTTGCATACCCATGTAAATTTCATCATCATCAGGTCTTTTTTAGTCTCCACTACAGGAGCACGACCCTCTCTGCACTACTAGAGCCATACTTGGCCAGAGCAGACAGAGGACTTGGCCTACACTCTCCACGCTGGCCAGACGGGTTGGAGAGGTTTCACAGATGTTTATGAGCTTTGTTTAGCTTGTATTTCCTAAGTCGCCTTCTACGACATCCACGGGAAGACTTGGAGTGGTCCTATTCTACTCTGCCGGATACCACACGGCTAAACATGTAAATTTGTTGACAGTATAATATGAAATTATAGATTTGATCAGACATTTGAGCCCAAAGATGGCCATCGAAACTCCTAAACTAAAAGACATACCTACCTACCTACCTTTCGTATTTGACTTGCTTTGAAAGCTGATGATGATGATGTTGAAAATATGATTTTAAGCTTTCGCGGTCACTTTCAGTATTATTTTCAATACGGGACTTACCACGATTTAATTTGAGCTTCTTCAGATATTTCGGCAATACAAGTATTGCAGATCATTTCCACATACTGACTAAGTGTATCAGTCTTTTTATTTTATTTTTTATTTTATTTTATTTATTTGTAACAACAACAGCCATTCTTATAATTAAAAATACAATTTAACAATGATATGATACATATCCGGCCAAAAAGTTGTCAACAGTAAATTAATACATTATACGCCTTTGCAGCAAACATATTTACATTTTACATATATTCTTCAGGAAGTAATTGAAAATTTTATTGCGATCTTTCCTCTTGATTTGTAAAATTATAACATACAATACATACATGAAGTCCTATAAATACACATACATACATACATACAATATAAATATATAACAATAACACACATATGCTTAAAAAAAAAACAGATTAGATATTAATCAAAATAATAATTAATATAAAATGGATTTAATTTTATTTAGGAAACTAATCTTGTCTCCAACAAAAGGGTCAACAGTCTTTGAAATTGTCAGCTGCAATGTTGCCGAAATATCAGATGAAACTCAAATTCAGTCGCGATACGGACTTATGTAAATAAGTTAAAAGTAAAAAACTTTTTTAAGAAAAAGCTTTTATGTACATCACTTTATGTTTTTAGTTATTTTTACCGAGCCCTTTAATTTGATAGTCATACTGCCAAAGTGCATCAAAAGTAGCTATTCCGCCATCTTAAGTGTTTCGCCATGTTGGATTTATAATGACGTCACACAGTTTACCATGCATTGTCATCCAAACTAAACGAGTATACAATTTTTCAAGATTGCAAGATTCCACCGGAACAAACATATAACATCACATACATTGCAAGTTAAATAAAAGCTTTTAAAAAAGATGATTTGAATAATTATAAACCGTCTATAACTCATGGTTAGTTCCTAGCCCTAGACAAATTCGATATAAATCCGTTTGACACCGAACGCCGCGATCATTGGGTGACAATGGCAAATTGTTACGAATAGCTCCCAGTGACGGCTTAATTTATATCTTGTATTGTAGTCAAGGTTCAAAGGCGAAGGTCAAAGGAATACGTGGTACAGTCAACAAAATAATTAAGTGTACAGGGCCGCTACTTTAACAAAGGTGATATTTAGATAATTATAGGCTATTATTGTGACAGCCGCCGTGGCGCAGTGGGGATCTATTACTGCTGGGGCGTGGTAGGCAAGGTAAAAAGTTACCGCACTTTTTGAAATCACTTATCTTATAGTACGTCAAGCAAAATACTTTATTTTTAGAACAGGTTAACACATTGGTTCCTTACCTACAAATATATGACAATTAAAAAGCACTAGCGATGTTTTTCGGACCTATAATAAAATTCAAACTCATATAAAATTAATAATTAATTTACTCGTTCACTTTGAATACTATCAATTCGTTACACAATAATAGTGTTATAATTCAACGTAGGCACAACCTCTCAGTTCAACTGCTGAAGATAGAATGAATCGAATGACAGCTCAGAACGCTTTATGTATAGTCCACAATCCCCACTCGATTGGCCGTTTTTAAACGACCAAACGAATGACGCCTGTATTGCCATTACAATGATAATATTTAAACTTTAATTCTAGACAATTATGTATAATGTTAATTATTATTTATATATATAAACTTTAAAATCATCACATTCGGCCATCCGGCATGGTGCAACTCCTGGTGCACCACATCTTGTGATCTAAATAACTTGACTACAAGTAATTATAGATTACAAGAGTCAAAGTCAATCATCGTAAGATACTTTAAATACCATTTGGCGTACGTTAAATTACACATTATTATTTACATCATTATTATTGTTGACGTCAATAACTTACTTAGAGCTAAGTTTACGCCGCTTCCAAGGCGGAGTGCAGAAGAAGCGGCAACAAACTGCACAGCGCATTTTCTCCAAATGACATCAACTTACAATCTACGACATACTTAGAACTAAATGTATGGACTTGAGCTTACATTGTCATGCCATAAGAAAAATATTAATAATAGCTTAACAACAACTTAAGATAAAACATGGGTATAAAATTATTACTTTAATTTTACATACAGCGTTGATGTTAACATTTAACTAATAGAAATCATCACATTTGGCGATATTCTTTGTTGAATTTAATGATAATAATAATAATAATATCTTTATTGTGGTACATAGGTTAAAAAAAAAGATAATAGTTACAGGTAATGCGTGTGTCACTGTGACCTGTCTTTATGAGACGTACAATAATAGAAATACCCTAACGATCTAAAAATTTCAAAACATATTTAAATTAAGAAAAATACTCTCCTAACCTAATAAAAATATTCGTCCAAAACATACAATTCTAATCAATTAACAACCTGTCATTTAGGAAATCATTTATATTATAATAGCATTTCTTTGTCAAAATTGATTTTATTATATTTTTAAATGTCACAAAATCTAAAATTTTAATGCTATCTGGCTAATGATGTTGTCATCATCACAAATAAATTACTTTTTTTTTTTTTGTATTTTTAATTATCTTAATAAATTTTAATACTTTAATTTCTTTGATGACGAATTATTCTTAATGAGTATGTCTTTACTTGTACATAATTGTTCAATTAATGTGTGATAAATGGAACTAATCGTTTTTGTCTCATAAATAAATAAACAAACAAATCACTGTCGAAATCGGATGATTTTGAGGGTTTATCATCAGACTTGCCAGCGTGTATCCACAGTAAAAATCCAGGAACATTACTAATTTGATACATTGATACATTCAATATTGTAATTTAAATAGTTCAATATTAGCTAACCTATCGCGAAGTCTACACCCAAACAGAGACTCCGATGCCGTTTTTTCGAGTAGATAGGTAGATTGATAGTATTATTCATTCCCTGTTGTATTTGACCAAGCCACGTGTCCCAGGATCGCTCACCTTTGCCGATATTGTACTTTGTTAATGATTGTAAGTATCATCCAACTGAAACGTTTGGCCTGGCCGCTAGCTCTGGGACATGCGACTGCATTTAACACTTGTTTGAATCCATGAAGGTTACAATTTTTGTAAATAAATAAATTAAAGCAATTGTTAAAGGTTATCAAGGTTATACTTCAATTGAATATGATTTTGGAATGCAACATGAAATCATTGAAAACATTTCCGAGAATCTTTAATGTACTTTTAGTATTTGTATCCTCCACAGGTTTCACAATAACATATTTTGTGAAACCATCAACCACTGAAATATATTTATAACCTTTTTTTTTTATTTTTTTGTGAATGGACCCAAGTGGTCAATGTGGACAAAGTGAAATGGTAATTCTATTTTTATTTGTTTTTATGGGACATAAATAACAGTTTTCTGGTCCTTAGCATTGAGGTAGTTCCACTCCAGAAATAACGTATATGTGTATTACGTTCAAGTATACTATTTGGCACTAACATAAGTAAACATATTGTACCAACATTTTATATGAAGTATTATAAAAGTTTACTACTACTAACATTTAACAATTAACTATTTATACTAACTTAAAACAAAACACAAATTAATAAGTGGAGGCACGCCACAGCATTATTCTCATTATATGCACAATGAATACAAGATCTCACGTTGTTTTTCACAAATTTACGCAGGTTAGATCCAGTACCGAGCCTGAACTTTCTCAATCGTCTTTCTGGAACGACAAATCTAGAATCGAACATTTCAAGGAACCACAAGACACAGCTTATGTTCTACTTTTCTGCGTTATGTCCTTTGATTCCTCATCGTTTTCGGGATTTAGAACCTTGATTATCCTAGCCACGTCAAGGTTTGGAGTGTTAAAAGCCAGTCTTCCGTACCAATATTGTAAACAGTGAGTGTAGAGTCTGTTAATTCAAATAAGTATGACGATTCAACGCATCGACATGCGCCACTAGAATGACTGGTCTGAGCTCAATTTTGAACGTAAATTCGCTAATTTGGACGCACTATATGGCAATGCGAGGCACTAGGTCACATTTGGTAAGTGCAGTCCAGATAAGGTGGCAGTCGGTTCCTTCTTCAAAATTAATATCAAACAGATGATTATAGATAAGTAAACTTTATGCAACATGTAAGCGACGAATAAATGAATTATGAATTAAAAGGGCGCGCTATTTCACCAAAATTTCGAACAATTTACTAAAATATCAGGCTAATAGCACTGTCGTGACCACCTTTCGGGACAGGTAAGTCAATAAGATAGATACAAGTGTACACTACTGGCTTGTCATCATGCAAATGGATTCTGGATGACTTCCTTTGCAAAACCTATTTCACTAAAGTTTAAGGCAAAGCAATCACAATACGACTGACAATTCATATAGTTAATCTTCATCTTTGTCACCATCTTTGTTGCCAACAAATTTTTACTAATACATTTAACATTACGGGTTGAATTTTCCATCATTTTTTTCTCAAAGAAAAGGTAAAGCAAGACTCAACGACGTGTTTCAATTATAATTTAGTCATCCGGATGATAAGTTGGTAACCACTATATGACCTCTACCTTGCTCATAAGAGAATACGTCAACAAGACTAATTGTAGATACTTCAGTGTACCCTACAGTATTTAGTTTCAAGATCTTGTCCTGAGAAGAGTAGTGACATCTTTGAGAACAGTAACAAAGGTAGCTCTGTAAAATTTTGACCAATGAGTAAGGAAAATACGTCCTTGACTATAAGTACTTCAAAAACAGCTTAAAAATCATCGAGTGTTCAATTTGATATTCTTATGGCTGGGTATTACTGAAGAATTGTTTCCAGTTTGGTTAGGACACTGCAGGCCTGAATCACCCGATTGTCTGATAATAAAGATGATTCCATGCTACGTATGACATGTTAAGCCATTATGGCCATAGTTGTTAAAGGGACCAGTTCCGAAGGACTTTCGACACCAGGGTGTGCATGATCGATTGGCAGCGTCACCTACACGAAATGATGATTATGACTGAAGGCCAAGCCCTTAATCACCGGTTTTTCCTTAACAAGTTTTTGGGCTTCAGACTCACATATTAAAATACATTAAAAAATCGATGAAAGAAATCAGGTCATGCTTATAAAAAACAACCTTCTTATAAAAATTTCTCATTAGTATTATGCATTGTGGAAATGGTCAAAGTCTTTCAGTTATCATGACTAATCCTGCTATAAATATCTAAAGATGGGTCAGGGCAGCATTTTACAAGTAGTTTCGACTACTTGTCATCGTGCCATATTTAGACAATCATGAAACGAATGTCAGTTTGAGTATGTAGACAATTAAAACGCGTATTTGTATCGTTTGGATTTGAAGCGCTTGAGAAAGCTCAGAAGATTTCTGGTTCCCTACAGGTCAATGTTTGCGCTCCACTCCTTATAGATTTGTCGATAATACAATGAACAATACAGTAAACGGTCTCCAGGCCTCTTATCTCGTACTTATAAACTTAATTTAATGTACAAATAATCACGCAAATCCTTACTAGTACGCGCAAGCATTTTTCCCAGAAGCCGACCACAATTCCGCTTGTTAGGAAACTCTTCTCCGAAGCTTTGCCTGCCATTCATACCAGTCATAGTTGACTGAAGGCAAAGCCTCGAACCAGTTTGTTTGTTTTTGTTAAGCCATCCAACTTTTGGTGAGCAAAATGTATGGTCTGCTTCTGGTTCCATTCATAAATGCTTCCACATGTGTTTACTTTCCTTGCCCAACTGCCTATATATTTTATACTTTACTAGAGGGATCAAAGTTGGTTACAACATTCATTTGATTATTATTAAGCAGATGAGACAGTTCTTCGACTTTTTAGATTAGATACAAATTCAAATACCTCGTCTATGGTGAAACTGGAGGTTGACTCAGACTGAAGACTGATGAGGACTGACGTTGACGACGCAACTGGATCGTCCTTCACCGCATCTGGTTATACAACTTATACTACCTTGGATGCAGTCTTGTGCTTGGCTCCATTTTCCTCGGAAAACAAAACAATAATTTAGTCATTGCAAAATTAAGATAATGGTGAAACAGGGTTGGTAAGAAGTATTTGACTATTGACTGTAGTGTTCGATTTGTCAACTCTTATTTGATGCAACGTTAGTATAATACCGATTTTTAAATATTTCTTAAAAATATAGGTGCAAGTAAAATAAATTTAAGCCGATAGGGACTTTGCAATTGCATACACGTGGTCATATATTAAGAGTATTGATCTACTGGTTCAAAAATATAAAGCTCAACCAAGGCGTACATGGCCTTGTGTCAGTTGTTATTGTAGCACACATGGCCTAGATCTAAGGGTGGAATGTGTATAGCTTCACCAGGATAATAGTAATAATAAATAAATAAATATATACGGACAAATGTTTGTTAAATATTGGCCATAAGGACTCACATGACCCATAAGATTGACACACATGGCCAAAAGGACGCACATGGCCCATTGCTTTGGCACACATGGCCATAAGGACGCACTTGGCCCATAATAAGACACTTGGCCATAAGGACTCACATGGCCCATAACATTGGCACACATGGCCATAAGGACGCACTTGGCCCATAATAAGACACACTTGGCCATAAGGACTCACATGGCCCATAACATTGGCACACATGGCCATAAGGACTCACATGGCCCATAACATTGGCACACATGGCCATAAGGACGCACTTGGCCATAAGGACGCACTTGGTCATAAGGACGCACATGGCCCATTAGACTGATGCACATTGTCACAAGGACGCGCATAAAAACGACAGATATGGTCATACGGACGCACATGGCCCGTTAAAATGACGCACATTGTCATAAGGACGCGCATAAAAATGACAGACATAGTCATACGGACGCACATAGCCCATTAGAATGACACACATGGCCGTAATAAATATTCATAAAATAGGTCTTTTAACGTTACGACATAGGGCAAGTAAATTTCATTTCATTTCAATTCATTTTTCATTTCATTTCATTTCATTTAATTCAATTTAATTCATAAGGACGCACATGGCTCACAAGCATGACGCACATTGTCACAAGGACGCGCATAAAAACAACAGACATGGTCATATGGACGCACATGGCCCGTTAGAATGACGCACATTGTCATAAGGACGCGCATAAAAATGACACATGCTCATATGGACGCACATGGCCCATTAGAATTACACACATGGCCGTAAAAAATATTCGTAAAATAGGTCTTTTCACGTTAATTCACATTTTACGCATATATGGACGCACATGGTCCATAAATATATATATAGGGTCATATCACACAAGAAATATATATGGACATATCCATAAGAATGACACACGTGGCCATCAAAATTCAGACAGACACATGGCATTGGCTTATGCCTTAAAATATTTCACGAATCATTAATAAATATTTTCTTTTTCTGTACCACACCTTGAATTAGCCTTGACCAAATGGATTGAGCAAAAAATTAACATTTATTCACGAGAATAGCATTATCAAGGACTAGCCTTGATTAAACACCACTCAAGCTGTGTATCCGCATTAGTGCAACTTTATTTCAGCACTATAAATCAGTATTGCTGCCGGAAGTCATTGTTAGAGACTAACCCCAACCAAATGATCCCAACAGCATTTCAGACTCTCACTTTCAAAATATATAATCTTAGACTAAAGGCATGGTAAAGAAAAAGCAGCAATTTTAATTCTTATTAAAATAATAATATTTCAACAATTATTTACCTTTTTGAGCCGTCGGTCACGTACCACTTCTGAAGTATAATAAAATTCAAACTCATATAAAATTAATAATTAATTTACTCGTTCACTTTGAATACTATCAATTCGTTACACAATAATAGTGTTATAATTCAACGTAGGCACAACCTCTCAGTTCAACTGCTGAAGATAGAATGAATCGAATGACAGCTCAGAACGCTTTATGTATAGTCCACAATCCCCACTCGATTGGCCGTTTTTAAACGACCAAACGAATGACGCCTGTATTGCCATTACAATGATAATATTTAAACTTTAATTCTAGACAATTATGTATAATGTTAATTATTATTTATATATATAAACTTTAAAATCATCACAGACCTTTATTTTTTTATGGTATTTATGCCACTTAGGGGATGGTCACCTAACCCATATAAATTTCATTGGGGATAGATGCCCCGCCGTGAAAACGAGGCATCCATATCCCAAAATCTTTGATCGCAATTTTCTTACACATGCAATCGTACCAAGACATGCGAAACGGTCAATTTAGAAATATAGTCTTTCGATAGATTCATAAAGTAGCATGCGATTCATCCGTAGCTAGAGTAAATACGATTGGGGCAACTATACCCCCGGGGCAACTATCCTGCTTTTACTCACCATCTAAACTAATGAAAATTCATACTTTCTACACTCTGTACTTAAAATACAGCTTTGCTAAAATGACGTACGGTGGGTATGCCAGGGATCTTGATTTATCCGGTTCTGTGAATAAAACGTTTTACGAAAACTTTTAGTTTATATTAAATCCCAAAAACTTTATAACCTATTTTTTTACTTATATTTTGATATAATACTCGTACTTTGACCTACGTAGTCAACAAAGTTAATTGACAGATAAATACAAAGTTTACTGTGTTGTTGCGTTTTGAAATAGCAACTTTTTTGTTATATTGGTTTGGTATATGAAAAACCAAATCAAACTAGTGAAGGGATACTAGCCGCATCGCCTATCGATATGATCCACCTACTCAAGATTGTTCTTTTTTCCAAGATATTGGCAATAATTACACCAAGAGATTTCTGGATGATATAATTGAAGTACAATAGTCTGGGATAAACAACATCGTTTTGCATTTAACAAAAAACAAACCTTTATAAGGGATGGCAACACAAAACATCTTACGAAAGCAACAACACGAATTTAAATATTAAAAGGAACGCGCATTAGTCAAAAGTACAACCGCAAAGAAAAACGCTAAGGAAAAACGTAAATAAAAATGACACTTCAATTACCGAGGAGAAAATTCTTGAATCACGCGCAATTTATAACAATCTCATATTTTTTTCATAAAGCACACTTATAATTATCAAAACATTTGCCTTCCACAAGTACATAAAATTCATAATTACAACACAGAGAGAAAAAAGAAACAAAAATTTAAGCCAAATGTAAGCACGGATCGAATTCAGATTGTTTTGAATTGTTTTGCAAATTGTTTCTAGTCAAGTTTATAATGTGAAATCGATGTAATTTGGTGTTATATAGATGTCCATGTTTATGAACAATGTGTGGAATAACTAAAATAAAATGTCATGGTGCGGCTGCAGTGAGTTTTACTTAGCGGGCTGGTGTTTGCTCGCCTTGCTCCGTCGTTTATGTTCAAACCAGTGGATTCGTGTAAATTGTCACCAAGGGCTATGTATAATCAGCGAAATGAATTACACCATCATTTCGTTGATGCACAAGAATAAAGAGTAACTCTGATAACTAGACACTGGCTAAAATAAGCTGCTGAATGAAGTTTGATAGCCGAATAAAAGAAAAGAAAAGAAAAGAAAGGCATGTATCATATCAATTTAGTGACAGATGCAGACTTGCTTTTCCCCCATTAATTCAAGTGAAAAATATCCTAATACCTTCATTCCCTTTCCAAACCATACATATTCCTATCTTTTCCCAGCTTTTAAAATGCTGTCGATAGGCAGCAGCGTTAGAAGTACAAAAAGCCAAAGAAACTGCGCTCACCAACCTGCGCCTGCCAAGCGTGGCGGGTATGATGATATCCTTCCATGGAACGAAGAAACCTGAAAGGTGAAAGGCCTTCATCCAGCAGTAAAGTTCATATGGCTGTAATGATGATGATGCTATGATGATATATCCATGACATCGACTTTTGCTTATGGCTTAATTTCAATGTATAAAAATATACTCTACAGCCCCTTTATATTATGTATTTTTTCCGTTAATTGTCAATTTTTCCGTTACCCATAAGTATATTCATTTTCAAACTAGGCATTTCTAGGTGGCTTAATATTAGGAAAAGTAATTTTATCAAAGTTTTAAACCAACTTAATCATTATAATATGTCAATATAATATGACATATATGACATTATTTTATAGATAACATATTATAATCCTTTAAAGTCCTTTAGAATTCAACTATTTCGATACGTGTTTCGTTGAAACCAATGACGTCCTATTTATTAAAAAACGGTTGGTTCGTTGAGCAGTTATGAGTTGACATAGTAACAGACATACATACCAAGACGTAAAACCAAAGGTGGCCCTTTGGCATTAATTTTTAGTCATACAAAAAAAAATGTCGACCCAGCCTATTTTGTCGCCTATGGAACAAGAATTTAGATGTCTCCATGGTAGAATGCAAACAAAGAAGTTCGCCTCGCGACAGTACGTCATTGAATTAAAATATCAAAAGAAAAATGTCGAAGAGCCATCTACAAAGAAAGACGTTAGGCGTTAGGTATTTTGTTCAATTCCATTCATTTTCGCCCCTGCGACTTCGAAGTTTTAAGAAAGGGTCGCCATTCACTCTATTATTGTCATTCTAAGGATTTGCTACCTTTATATTATACCCACAATAGCCTCAGGTAATGTTTTTTTCTGGGGAAAAGAAAAAACGTAGAATGTACCAACTGCTTGTCTTCCTGAACAGATCGAGGGAATGGGTGAAATAATGACGAATTATATTAGTAGGCTAGCTAGCAACCCATTATTATTTTGATGATAATATTGCAGCTAACGCCCACCAACACGCTAAACGTGGCTTTTACGTCTTACAAGACCTGAGCTTGGTCTTCCCCGCAAGGGAGAAAGACGTGCTTCTATGTATATAGATATGTATGTAGCTAACATTTTTGAGCAAATATAATCTAACACATCAAGAAGATCTCTGGTCATACATGAGATTGCTCTTGGGTGATGATCTCAGGTATTCTTAGCCTGATTTTTTCTACTAAAGTAAACTCAGTACACCCAATTAATACTAAACCACTTAAGCCAAAAATTATGTGTAGAAAAATATCGTGCATTTTGTATTATTGAAGGCTTATTTTTTCCAATTTGAAAATAATTGACTGTTAACACCTTGACCGCCAGAGTATAATTTATGCAGTACACCAAATAAATACTCAAACACAAGCCGAAAATTATGTGTAGAAAAATATTGAAGGTTTACTTGTGGCTAATGGGAAAATGATTGACTGTTAATGATACTCCTATTCAATTAGCCATACAAAATTTACAAACAAGTAACCCTAATCCAAAGACTGGGGAAATAAGCTTTTTATATTTATTACGTGAGATATAGATAATCACAGAGATATAGGGTTGCTCACATACGAAGTCAGCTATTGGCCAAGCGGATCGGAACGACATATTCGCCCTAAGGAAGACATCCGGGTGAGGTCAAAACATGTCGACCAATACTGACTTTGTACGTGAGTAAACCAATGATACATATTTTGATATCTTTTTAAATAACTAGCTTTCACCCGCGGCTCCGCTCAATGTCAATCCATCGGGAACAGTACTTTCTTCCGGTATAAAATGTACACATGTCCTTTTCCATACCCAAGACAACTTGTATACTAAACTTCATGACGATCGGTTCAGTAGATAGGGCGTGAAGGCGTAACAAACGACCAAACTCACTTTCGCGTTTAATTACTAAATCGATAGTCAATCGATTACTCACATTACCTAGTCATCATCATTAGCAGCCTGCGGCAGTCGGCTGGACGTAGGCTCTCCCAAAGTGCGCCACTCTGCTCAATCATCAGCTATGATCATTCAATTGCTGCCAGCCGCCCTTCGTAGATCATCGCTCCATCTAGCTAAAAGTTGCTCAGCGGACTATGCAGAGACTTGGACTCTGAGGGATAAAATCCGTTAGGAAGTAATCCGTCAGAAAAACCGGCATAGTTTCCCGAATAAGCAAGCCGAAGCGGCGGTGGGCTGGCCGCACCTGTCGCAGAACTGACAATTGCTGGAGTAAGAGAGTTCTGCAGTGGAGACCGCGTTGAGGTAAGCGACGAGTGTGGGACGCCCCCCCGGCATTACCTAGTATTTTGGTGTAATTCTACATAATTGCACAAAAGTACATAGTACGTTTACGTACGTTTCTTCATCTTTATTTATCACACATTTGCTCACATTTACAAATTGTACGAGTTAACTAATTTAACGCTCGGCGACACAATTCATACAAATTAATTACTTAGAACCCTTATACTTTATTACATTGTAAGGCAAAAGGGATAATTTCGACTGCGATTTTAATAAACTCGAGTTCAAACCTTGAGTCCTTAAAGGCGCTCTTATTTAAGGCCGATGAGCAATTTACTCCATTTCCACGTTTTGAGAAAAATGACCTTTATGTAAGACAAGCTAGAGTGTCACTTATACACTTGTGTTAAGGTAGAGTTTGGCGAGGACTGCCTGTTTGCGTTTC
This sequence comes from Elegia similella, assembly GCA_947532085.1. Taxonomy (NCBI): domain Eukaryota; kingdom Metazoa; phylum Arthropoda; class Insecta; order Lepidoptera; family Pyralidae; genus Elegia; species Elegia similella. The sequence goes on from OX383939.1 coordinate 22,871,771, forward strand.
AATTTCGTCTTTTGTTTGAAATCTGGCCGGTAATAATAGATCCGGTCAAATATGGCAAATAAATTGAAGCAATTATTTTAATCACACCTATTTCGTTGCCGATTTATATAGAGACAAAATTTTGCTGATCCTTTAACAAACTACTTTAGTTCATCATCATCAGCTTTCTTTGACCCACTGCAGGGTATAATTCCCTGCGCTTTTTCTCCAGCTTGGCTCATGGAACTGTTTCTATGAGTAAATTTACCTATTAGGCATCTATTTATTAACATACCACTTGCCAATTATTACTAACTATATACAATATAAACATGAAGTGAAAAAAAGCACTAAAAAATGTATCTTCGACATCTTGCCCGTGTGGCATGGAGGCAAGAACGCTTACTGAGGATCTGAGGACACAACAAGTTATAATCAGTGTAATTTCAAAAGATATAATTTGTTCTCCGTTATCCTTACTAATATTCCTGCCAATAAACAAGTTATTCTAGTACAACTTGAAGGCTATTATAAATATACTCATTTACATTCAACATGAACATAATGCCTTATTTGTAAAGCAGTAAATTTTGTCAAACTTGAGATTAAATCATTGCAGTTGCATTGCGATTAATTATTTATTACCAGCTAAAAGGGGCCAAGAATATCAAGTAATGAATTTTATTAGGGTTGCGCAAAGGAACTTAATTTAAAATTTAACTTAGAAGGGCTTTATTACTAAGTCGTCAATGTACATCCGACCACCTGTCCGTCTGTCTGGCACAGGGTGAATATGTATAGACTTGACATTTTCATACAAAATCAAAACGTTTATTCAGAAAATAGGCCTTTGCAGGCAAATAGGCTTTTTCACGTCAAATTACATTTTAATGGATCTAATTTAGTATTATTTATATTATTAATTAATGTACAAAAGCTACAGGAACAGACCACTGCAGAGAAAAAAACGCCAAAAAAACTATTTTCAACAGTATTGGTCACCTACTTGCCTGGAGGGCTTTTAAATTTTATAACTTTTTTTTTTCATTTCTAGTTATGATTAAAATAATCATAATAACATGATTAGTTTAGGAACATGTTATGTTAGCGATCGAATGTGCAATGATAATAAACATTATACACAGTATCAAAGAGGCCGAGCAGACTTGTCCCACCTAGCGGCACCCATTCACGAGTTGACGCATGGATCAGCCATAGTTGAACTCAACCATGTCAGAGGGAATTTTGCCATATTTATATTAACTAGACAATAGCTAAGATAGGCTTTTGAATGAAGTTTGATGGCCACATAGAAGAAAAGAAAAAAGTAACAAAATACAGACGGCAATAAATTTGTAAACAATTCCATTGGCACCCTTGTTTTCAACAGTATGTGCTTATTTCCACGGAAAAAAACATGAAATAATAACAATAAAAACAAAGAAATAAAAGCTTTAGTTCTTAACAAAGTTCATAACGTCTTTTTAGTACTATATCAGGTCCGTGAACAAAATCAAATTCAATTTTAAAAAAGGTTGGATATTTTTCCCTAATTGCAGTTATGTCCAATGAATCATTTGTGACCATTTCAATTGTTTTGCTACTGCGTCTTGATAATGGACAGGGAAAGGGTTAAAATATCACAATCACAAAAATCTAAACAAAACTGGATAACATTACACGTTCTAATAACAATACATACATACATATCCCCTACAGGGTAGACAGAACCTAAGGCCGTTAGACCCCAAAGGCCACGTTTAGTGTGTGGGTGGGGAGAGGCATTCAGCTGAAAAATGGAATCAAAAAAATTGGTTTGCTAGCCGCGCCTATTGACATGATTCCTTAGTGTGACTAAAAAAAGTCATTTTCATACAAAAGTGTTCGGCCAGCCCGGAAATTATAAATAAATAAATACGGACAAATCACACAGATTGAGCTAGCCCCAAAGTAAGTTCGAGACTTGTGTTATGGGATACTATCTCAACGATACTATAATTGATAACAAATCCTAACTCATATTATAAATGCGAAAGTGAGTTTGTTTGTTTGTTACGCTTTCACTTTGTAAGTACTGAACTGATCATCGTGAAATTTTGCATACACGTTTTCTGGGGTACGGAGAAGGACATAGGGTACATTTTATCCCGGGAAAAAGTACTGTTCCCGACATTGACGCGGGCGAAAACTAGTACATATAAAGATAAACATCCAAGACCCAGGCCAATCTGAAAAAGATCATATTCCATCTTGACCTGACCGGGGATCGAACCCGGGGCCCTCGTGTCGCAGGCTGGCGTGTTAACCAATTAGTATGAAAATGTAAAAGAAATGAGTTCAGAGCATTGGTCCCATAGGAATAGTTGTTCATTTTGATGGGCTGAGTCACCCCTTCATGGGAACGCCGTTGGTTATGGTTTAAGCTGTAAAGCTATTAGTTCGCTCTGTAATGAGACACCAATAAGGTCCATTTTGAAATTGAAATGTTTATATTATTAGACGTGCTAGAATATTCAGTCCAGGACTATCTTATCGTCAAAATGTTTGAACACGAAGCCATAGATACCAGCCTTTTAGTGCACTACCTAATCCTGATAGTCGGTGACGCCATTGCATATTATCCGCATTACGATTTCGACTTTTATTGCTTTGAGATAAGAATGATAATGCCCTGATAGGTTACGTATCGCGGCGAAATTTAATAGAAAGATTTACTTTCTCTAATATGTCGCCGCGTCGTATTACTTTCCGTTCGAAATTATTTTATGAAATTGAAATTAGCCTCTTCAGCAAATATCATCATCATCATGTTTTTCTAAATATCATTCGTGTGTGAGTGCTTCACACTCACGCGTATACTACATAGTCTAATTTTTACACCATGAACAATTACTTACTTTTTATTACCTTCAATTGAAGTCCTTTTCTCACGTCTTATGTAGGTACTTATTTATTAATCTATAAAATTATTTTCAAATCAAGATATAACTATTAAATTTAAAGAATAACACATTGAAATTAGCAAATAATAAAATATTTAAAAAACCTATGTGCTCTTTTCTACGTAGCAGTCAATTGATGTATTTTAAATAATTACAACATACGTTTATTTAATTGTTCTCAAATAAATATCAACTTTTATTAATGAAGGAATAAAATATTTAAATATGGTAAAGAGCTAACAGTTGGAGAGCTAACAGTCGGCGTCCTTTAAACATAGTACGTCTCGTAAATGTAAATTGTGTACATTAGACGTATTCTCTCATTCCAAAAATTTATTAACATTGAATAAGATTTTACTGTCTATGAGTACATTTGCCACTTTGAACGTTATGATTATAATAATACAGTAGACATTATATTTATTCAAAATTGCACATTAAACAAAATTAAGTTACATAAATAAAATAGGCTTTATTTCATGACCTTAACATGAACGTTATTTCATGGCCCATGTAGCGGTTAAGCAGGCTTTATTTCGTGGCCTGTTGATATTACAATATGAATAATTTTGTGTCTGTGTCATCATCAGTTTCAGCTTTTAACTTTATTTTTACTGCCAGTTTGACATGTAGTAGTAAAATACTTGAGTTCTTATAGTCTTAATTCGAGACTTGAGTTATTGTTCATGACTCGAGACTATTAGTCTTCCGAGCCAAGAGTCCTTTGAATTTTTTCAGTTACTTTTAGTTTTAGAGAGAATTCTTCATATATACAAAATAAAAAAAAAAAAAATAGGATATTATATATCAATATATGATTTAATAATTTATCACCATATATTTGTGACGTGTCATCTCAAGTTTTTCCTTAAATGATTCAATATTCAAAAGGACTTGAGCTAGAATTCGATCTCGCGTCTTAAAAAATAACTCCAATCTTCAAAGAGCACCCAAGTTCTATTAATATAAGGCTTGAGGACTCGAGTCTTTAACAACACTACCTCCGACGCGGAGTAATTTATTCCCTTATTTATACCATTATTTAGTCCCCGTTGTACGTCCGTGATCATCCCATTTGTGTTAAGGGCCCGTACTACCTCACACTGCTTTGCATGATTGACTGTTTTATCAATAATAATTAGATACTCAAGTTGAAATAAAAATGCAGCAAAGTTCAGGACTAACTGCGTTAAATTTTCTCTATAGAAAAAAATTGCAAAGTTGCCTTCAAATCACGTCTAATTTACTCGTTATATAGCATTATTCACCAAATACATTAAAATTAGCCTTGAAACTTTTGATTATTATTGCATTACAGATAAGGCAGCCATCATATGTTTTTCTTTTTCGAATAACCCTTGAATATTCCTAAAAAACGAAAATATCCAAAGTAGCCAACGCGTTTAGACCATCCGCGTTTGTATCGCCACGCCGCCTGACATATGGCGGGCTCTTAACAGTGGCAGTATTAATGCATGTACTGTCAAGGCTTCTACTACATCGAAATATGCTGATAATAAAATCATAAAATATGGTTAAGATGGTCCCTATCAATTTGTACATTCTACAAAATATGATATGATATCACTAAAACATAAAATATGCAAATAATATCCTGACTTACATTCCATTCGAGTTGCACGAAATGGTCCCGTTATTGGAACTGTAGTACCCATTGGATTTAAACTGGCAAATGCTCGAATACGGCAGGTATATTACAATAGATTGTGCCTTCGAGCATTTTCTGAGAGACTCAGAGTAGTTTTTCACCAAATCTATGTAAAGTAAGACGACTTTCAAGTAAGATTCCAATTTCAGAACTTAATTTTAGTGTTACTGACTAACTAATAAATTATTCCGTATTTCAACTGTCGGATCCTCGCATTCGCCACTGGACTGCATTTCTACGTTTTCCCTAGATTTCTTCCCAGACCAGATTAAAGAAATCATTGATTCTCTATTCTTCAAGATAATCTTATTTACCTACCTAATGACAGGAACATCTTTCAGGTCTAGATCTTTTCCAGATTGGCCTAGGTCTTGGATCTTTATCTGTTACTAGCTGTTGCCCGCGACTTTGTCCCCGGCAATTTCCGTTATTATGATTAATTAGTTATTTTCTTAATATAAATGAACAATTTTCCCCCGTTTTCAAAACATTTTTTGTTGATGCTTCGCTCCTATTAGTCGCAGCGTAATGTTTTATAGCCTAAAGCCTTCCTCAATAAATGGACTATCCAACACAAAGAATTTTCCAATTTGAACCAGTAGTTCCTGAGATTAGCGCAAACAAACAAACAAACAAACTCTTTAGCTTTAAAATATTAGTAAAGATAAAGTATAGTATCGTTGAGTTAGTATCAAACGATACTTGTTAACAATTAGTGTGGGACTAGCTCGATCTGTGTGATTCGTTTCTTTAAAGGTATTTCCCTTTATTGATTTATTTATTTAATTTAATAACACCTACATATTTTGTAATCATTCGTGATTCAGCACGAAATTTCGCTTCGTTATGATTTGATTACAACTTCTCACGATTGGCATACGACTCGTATTTGGCGATTCTGTTACTCTCGAGATGTATGTGATCCTTTTATTAGGTACTTTTTTGTTGCTTAGTACTAATCCGTCATCCGGTCATCATTATACTCTTAATAAAATTAGAAATAAGATAAGGTGTAAAAATTCCACGGGGGCAGCGTTTAAAACAGCGACTTGCTCTTTGTACAACTAATGTATAATATATATTTACTCGGACGCATGGGGGAAAGCAAGTAGCAGCTCGATAGGCCGGGCGCGCGTACCCGATGCCATATATAGACCAGCATGGAAGATTTCATTTCAAATTTCTTTATACCTATCATCACACCAACGTTGGTATCACGATATCTGCATTATATCCATACTAGCCTTCGCCCGCGGCTCCGCCCGTGTCAATGTCGATCCCTCGGGAACAGTACTTTTTCCCGGGATAAAAGGTAGCCTATGACCTTCTTCGTACTCCCGAGAACTTGTATGCAAAATTTCATGATGATCGGTTGAGTAGTTACGGCGTGAAAGCGTAACAAACAAACAAATAAACAAACAAACAAACTCACTTTCGCATTTATAATATTAGTTAGGATTAGGATATCACGATAAAATATGTGTATCCATTTTGCTATCATAATATATCGTGATTCAGCGTGAATCGCGATTCGTTATAATTTGATTACAAGTTGGTCCGATTTGCATACGACACATGTTTGAAGATATTGTTACCGTATTGTTAGGCGTGTGTAATCTTCCTTTTTGCACTTTTGTTACATAACGAATGTATTTGCAATCATTACTTAAAGTAGATGGTCAAGAGTGTTTTTCCAACTGCCTGTCTGGTGGTTGCAAGTATGGCATCGGATACGCCCGCCCAGCCTCCCGAACTGCTACTTGCTTATCCCCTTTTATCCGTGTTATTAGTATCCCAATACCTTCATTCCCTTCTGAAACGGTAAATTTAGGGAAGGGAAATGAAACTATAATTATGCGTAATTATACATAATTATTAAGACTAAAATTCACACAATTACAATCTATAAGTTGTAGGCAGGGGGTGAGTTCTTTAATTACATTCACTATCCAAATTGTGATTTCCTTTCACTACCACTGTCCTTGTTTTGCCGTAGAAGCGTAGACGGAAGCAGCAGCATAGACGAAAGAAGTAACGTAATTCGTGCGGCGGTAGTTAGGGGTAGGGTGCAGCTGTAGGCAGTGTCAGCAGTGAAAGGTGGCGCTCACGGAGCTGCAGAGGTGAACCCCAATCGGGGTTAAACACGCACAGCAAGATTTTATACTAATTAGACAAGGGATATTTATCGTGACTCGATACGAGTTAAACACACACAACGTTGTCGGAGTGGATTCAATAACAAAAGTCGTAGTGACTGACTCAGGCGGCTTCTGAAGCACAATCAATGTGAACATTCCAGTGTCGGCGCCTTTGCGCTCGCGCTTGCTCCCCTCGCGCGTCTTTAGCAAACCAGTTTTGTTTTGATATCCACTCCACAGGATCAAGGCATGATTCGTTTTACGGAAATATATTGACACCGGAGTTTGCTTGTAAATAATTTATATGTTAGTTTGTAAATATATTTGTATTAATTATTGGTATAGTTAAATAGCTTTAAATATGTTATAAGATAGATTATACTTTAGGTTTAGGAATGATTAGAAGTAAATTAGAAAGGACGGTAAGGGAACCGTCACAGATCCAACATATACTTCTCCTTCCATTAAAAATTCGTAAAAAAATAAAAAATAAATATTTTTTTAAATTAAAAATTCTTTGGGCAGCAGCGTCGTAAGCACAAGAAGCCAAAGAAACTGCGCTCTCTAGCCCATGGAACGACAATCCTTGGAAGAGACATATATCCAACGGTCTACCGTTGAATATATGTCTCTCGACTTCTCGTCTTCTTGTCATCTCTCATCTTACGACTGCAATGATGATGATGATGAAATGGTGACTTAAAGTAGACCAATCCTGCCAAACGTGGCGAGTATGGCAATATCCTCCCTTGGAACGAATAGTCCTTGGAAGAGGCCTTTGTCCAGCGGTGGACTTCTTGGGGCTGAAATGATGATGATGATGATAAATACACAATGTACACCTATAACCAACGTGCTCCGTGGCGCAGTGGTTAACACGCCAGCCTGCGACACGAGCGTGCCCGGGATCGATCCCCGGTCATGTCAATATGGAAAATGATGTTTTTCAGATTGGCCTGGGTCTTGTATGTTTAACTATATATGTACTTGTTAAATATAGTATCGTTGAGTTAATAGTTAGTTATTAACACATGTATCGAACTTACTTTGGGACTAGCCTAATCTGTGTGATTTGTCCGTATATATTTATTATTCAAAGCATTTTGTAAGTGTAAAATAGAGCCATTTTGAAACTTATCTATAGACATAAACCTGAACCGTGATAGTTAGGAAATTGAGGTCAGGTTTAGATTAAGTTTAGTGGCGGTAACTTTATTAAATCCATTAAGGTGTGACCGTCGACAGCTGGCGGTCCTGGTCTATCATTTAGTTTGATACGAAATGATCCATAAAACCTTTTAAACTTACGTATCCCAATTAATATTAAGTATAATTGCAAAAGTGTATAGGGCTTCGGAGTACACGTTAAGCCGTTGGTCCGGGCTGCCATCAAGTCGTTAAAGGAACCACGTCAGACGCCGAGAGGCGGTTCCGAAGAACTCTGACACCAGGGTGTGCATGGTCGATTGACCGTGTCACCTATACAAAATGATGATGATAGTCATCAATGTAATAATATATTTAATAAAATAAGTGTTTACAAAAGTTTTAAGCCACCTTTAAAGCATTAAACCTGTGCTAGGACCTTTTCCGTTACCATTTTAGTTCTTATACAGTGTGATTTTAAATTACCTGGCAACATTTCAATGTTGGAATCAGAATCCCTCATAGAAATACATCCGCAAAAAAAAGGTAATTTATGATAAAAAACTTAGACTTTCCATAGAAATTTGATAGGTGAATTTATATGGGAGGCTCAATTTTTTTCATCATTTTTCCTTTTTTCCTGCAGGTCTATATTCTATTAGGGATTCCGATTTTAACACCAAAACACTACTAGGTAATTCATAATCATCCTGTATATTAATAAGGGTATGAACCAGTGTTGCCACCGGCCAATCACTGCGGTGCCGTACACAAAAGATAAAATTGCCGTATTTGAACAAAAAATACCGTACCGGATTTTTTAATTTTTTTTTACAAATTAATAAAATAAAATCACACGAATTAAGCAAGAGAACCCCGGTTTATTTCGTATTAAAACATTATTAAAAATTCAAAACCGCCGTGCCGTTAGCCGTGTGGCATCCGGCAGAGTAGAATAGAACCACTCCAAGTCTTTCCGTGGATGTCGTAGAAGGCGACATAGGAAATACAAGCTAAACAAAGCTTATAAACATCTAAGAGACCTCTCCAACCCGTTTGGCCAGCGTGGAGAGTGTAGGCCAAGTCCACTGGCTGCTCTGGCCAAGTATGGCCCTAGTAGTACAGAGAGGGTCGTGCTCCTGTAGTGGAGACTAAAAAGGATCTGATGATGATGATGATGAAAGACAATACATATACAAAAATGTAGAGTTGTTTAACGAGCGCGGTTATGATAGGGAATTCCCCAAAACCAAAGACAATACAATAATTTATTAGAGATGCGTTCAATGTAATGTAGTGATAGATGTATTTGTAAGCTTTGTTGTAAATAAATAAATATTTTTTTTACGCAAAACTTATTATTAAAATATTTTTTTTATTACTGTGCTTGATTGCCGTATTTTAACGTACGGCATTGACTACTCTACCGTACGCCGTACAATTTGACTTAATGGAGCCTGAATGCCGTACGATACGGCAATTGCCGTACGTTTGGCAACACTGGTATGAACATATATTTTATTGGCATCACCTGTTGGTAGACTGGTAGAAAAAGCCTTTGGCTTTAGGTCCGCCAGTTACATTGTTGTAATAAAGTTTTTAAATAGATAAAAATAAAATAATTAAACATACCAATATTTCTGCCGTAAAACTAGAATAACAAAAGTAACAGAAATCACCTAGTGCTAAAAAACCCTGTGTAATTTGTCTCTGTGTTATCTGTCATGTTACATGTCCCTCAGCCAGAAAGTTATTATTTTTAAGTATTTTTATTTAAGAAGCAACCTTTGTTCCCTTCCCCAATTCCTTTTCATCCCCACCTTCAAAATGCTTCCGACGCGCAGCAGCGATGGAAGCACAAGAAGCCTAAGAAATTGCGCTTGCTAACCCGTATGCCAGGTGTAGCAAGTATGGCTATTGCCCTACTCATCATCATTTCGAGTAGGTGTCATGTTCAATCGACCATGTACACCCTGGTGTCAGAGTTCTTAGGAACCGCCTCTCGGCCTCTGACGTGGTTCCTTTAACGACTTGATGGCAGCCTGGACCAACGGCTTGACATGTACTCCGAAGCCCTATACACTTTTGCAATTATACTTTGCCCTACTCACAATACATAAATAAAAATCTTGTAAATAAAAAATAAGGGTATTTATTTTCCTGTACCTATGTCTTCGTAATGGACCTCCTTTACGATTAATCTCTTGGATGAAGTAATCTAAAGAAACGTCCTTTTCAAACAGAAATAATTGTGTACCTACTGTGTCTTTTTCCTGTAGCCTACTTTTATCTAGTTTTTGTTCTTGCATTTCTTCCATGCTGGTCTGGGAGAAAAGAAAAACGTAGAATGAGCCAGCTGCTTCTCTTCCCGCGCAGATTGTAAAAGCCAATCGAGGTAATGGGCGAAAATCTACGGAATCATGTCAATTGGCGATGAGGCTAGCAACCCATTACTACTTTGAATCCATTTCCCATCTACACGCCCACTAAAATGCTAAATGTGGACATAAGGTATAGACCGTGGCTCTGTCTAACCCGCAAGGGAAAAAGACGTGATACTATGTATGTATGTACTATGTACTTGCACTCTGAAGAGTTTTGTTATAATTTGAAAACTAAATATGATTTAAAAGTTAAATATCAATATTATTTCTTTGGATTAAATAGTTGTTCAAACGTCGAAAATAAAAACTATAAAAGAATAATATAGGTGTTATTTTGATATTTAAGGATTATCTAGAAACTATGTCACAAAATAAGTTTTCATTCAAGGAAAAATTATAGGAGGAGCACGATGGACTGGGCCATTGTGCTCCTCTGGGCGTGAGCATTATAAACGCTTACACATGTTAAGCAACCCCGGGCGCGATTCCCACTTGAATGGGTGACCGCAAGTGGCATAAAAATATCTCAAGCTCCTCTGTGCTTCGAAAGGCACGTTAAGCCGTTGGTCCCGGCTCTCATCATTGAAGGCACTCGTTAAGCTATGTCAGATGCCTTTAGGCAGTTTGAAAAATCTGACACCAGTGTTGGCCACTTGCACACACAAAAAGAAAACAAACAATGTACAGGAAATAATACAATATTTTCTTTTGTTACAGATTCAATTCATGGAAGAGAAGATGGTCTGAATAAAAAACAACAAGTACTTCAGAATATCACAATGAGGTCTAATAACCGCCAAACAAGCAACTGACTATCCCTCACACTAAAAACACTATGAGACAACGTAATCTCAAGAAAAATATAATAAACAAACAAATTAAATATGATAACAACAGACACCACTGGTTTATGATGCCAAGTTAAGAACAACAATAAATTATGCCGCCCGAAGAATGGATTCAAAACAACGACACGAACGCTACGGGTTTCCAAAATGTCACAGATCTTATAGAAAACAAGGCAGTCCAAGCAGTTTTCTGCACAGCATACGCTATCATATTCGTTGTAGGCATCTTCGGTAACGCCCTAGTATGTTACGCCGTCATCAGGAACCGAGCCATGCAAACAGTCACTAACCTTTTCATCACGAACCTCGCGTTATCTGATATATTATTATGTGTGTTTGCAGTACCATTTACACCTCTTTACACATTTCTCGGCAGATGGGTATTTGGTGGTCTGCTGTGCCATATCATGCCTTATGCCCAAGGATGCAGCATCTATATTTCTACTCTAACTCTCACTTCGATAGCTATAGATAGATACTTCGTCATAATTTATCCGTTTAAGCCACGGATGAAAATCAAGACTTGTATCGGGCTGATTGTTTTTATATGGATCTTTGCTTTATCCGTGACTTTTCCTTACGGTTACTACATGGCCCTTCAGGACATCTACTGCGATGAGCAGTGGCCTTCAGATCAAATCCACAAAGCTTTTGGAGCTGTCACTACTATCATGCAGTTCGTTGTTCCATTCATAGTAATGGCTTTTTGTTACACTTGTGTTAGTGTCAAACTTAATGACCGTTTAAAATCTAGACCAGGTAGTAAAAATAGTAAAAAAGAAGATGCTGAAAGAGAAAGGAAGAGAAGAACGAATAGAATGCTAATAGCAATGGTCGCCATTTTCGGATTTTCATGGCTACCTCTCAACTTGATAAATATATGTAGTGATTTTTATTCGTTGACTGAGACCTGGACTTACTACATGGTCATATTCTTCACAGCTCACTTCATAGCAATGTCTTCCACTTGCTATAATCCTTTTTTGTATGCATGGCTCAATGAGAACTTCCGGAAGGAGTTTAAACAAATCCTTCCATGCTTAGGGGCTTTTGTGACTAAGAAGAAGAGGAAAGGCAATCAGTCAGAAAGAACTGGTGCGTTTCGATCAGAGAAGACATGCAATGGAAATGATACCGTTCAAGAATCACTATTAACTTCCACTGTAAATAAAATGCCTTCGGTTAGATACAAAATAGAGTTCAACGAGAGGCTAAAAGCGTTTGAGGATGAAGGAGTGGATACTATAAGTCCTGATGATAAGCCGGAAGGCAATCCAAGTCCGAATGAAGACTGCGTAAATATGTACATGTTGGTAGATAAGTCCGTGATCACGTCGGATAAGGAGCCGATTGTATCCGTACTGTAATAAAGGTGAGTATTGATAAATATGAGGTTAGGGTGGTACTCATACCTTATTTTCTTATGCTCATTATTGAAGTAAATAAATAATTATTCTGTAAAAAATTTAACTTCCAGGGTTCAAAACCGCTAAGCTAGCTTACCTGGCCATCTACTCATTTACTTTTATTAACGTTATTAACGTTAAACTATTCATAATTATCAGTAATTCTGCCTCTTGAGTTACACAGCATAACTAAATCTCTATGTAAAAAAGCGGGAAGTGAGTCTTAAATAAAATACACGAAGGATAGCATTGTACCTGTGTTTGAACAGCGCGTTTCACAATTTGTGTCTGAACTCATTTACCTCAGTTTTCGGGTGGAAGATAAGTTATAATATCTAACTTTAGACATTTTTTATTTGAAAGTGAAAAAGTGAAAGATATTTCGGGTATCATCAATTTTGCATTGTAAGTTTAAAGAACTTTTTCTCTAAATTTTGTCGATGATGAGTTCAAAAAACAAATTCTTAACCAAAATCTCGAGAAAATGTCTATACCTTCTATTTCATTCAGTAAATAAATTCAAACACATTTTTCTTTTCACATTCTGTTGATAAAATTATGAGACATTTCTAATATTGAAGTTATACGCAAACTATTTTTGCCACTTAAATATTCTGTTTCATTTGCAATAACCCCCAATAATATTACTCTGTATCGATATCTAAATCGAAAAATCGTGCTTGCTTAAAAGCTACCTTGTAGTCTCCAAGATTTATTGTCCAGAGATTTTCAAGGGAATAGACTCGTTTTTATTTTGTGAATACATTTCAGTTATTTCAAATGTATTTTACAGTGTAAATAATGTAATAGAAGCATATTGTAACAAGTAGTTCTATTTAGAAAGGGTATTTAGAATATGAAAGTTAATATTATAACTAACGTGAAAATAAATAAAATTTAAATATTATAAAAAATAAATAAAGTAATAATAAGATTTAATTTTATCAGTAATAATTAATAAGGGAATAAACGTAATATTAAATTTAACTTTCCTTTAACTTTTGTTAGTCTTATAGTAGTAATAATACTTAATAATTTATGTTATATGGAAGTTTATTTTTATACGCATCTATTAGAAAATCTAAGCATAGTTGCCGTGGGTTACTCATACCGCGGCAAAATCAAACAACTTACACAATTTGTATAATTTTCTTCATAAATCCATCTATTAATTCCAGTATTTTAACTGAAAATATGGTATATTTTAAGCAGCTTCAGGTGATTCATCTAATTTTTTACATTATCCAAAAAAAAAAACAATTATTCCCTTAATTGAAAACACTATATTCGGCCACATGTATGTTGGTATATTTTAGCCACCCTCAGTTTTGTTATTTCTGCATTGAAATTTACCACGATATAAAAAGATATAGCGAAAAATAATACACGAAAACATTGGTTGGTACACAAAAATAAGACTTACTAATGGCGGTAATAAATTCTGTCACCTATATCCGCTTAAACGATGCAAAAAATATAATTTTCTTCCTTTGGTATCTAGCGACGGGATGGCGGGGTATTAAAATAATACATATTTTATCCAGCTATATTTATAATAACGGATTCTCTAAATACTGCACAATTATCGTATTCTTGTGGATTTGCTCGAGTCGACGTAAAATCCTTGGTATTGTAACAGTAACAGTGTTTTTTTTTATCTGACATAATTATATTATAGTATACCTACATGAATTTTTATTCATTTTGGACCCTTAAAGGGATCATTCAGGCCGTCAATATGAACAACTTTTCTTCTGGGACCAGTGCAGGAAATTCAATTTTTATTCATTGTCAAATGTTTTGTGAGTTCCCAGCATTGGTCCCATAGGAAAAGTTGTTCATATTGGCGGGCTGAAATATCTCCCTAAGTGTCCAGAATGAATGAAAATTTACTGCGTATACTATAATATACCGGGTGTTACAAAACTATGAAATTATTTAATATAATTAAATAATTTCATAGTTTTGTATTAATAAAAATAATCATAGTATTTAATAAAAAATATTTAAGGGGTATGATCGTTAAACAATTTTCCTCATGCAACAAACTTCGAAACATAAAAAGTAAAATTCGATCTCCGATACAAAATAAGCAATCAGCTGATCGACTTTCTATAGAAGGTCCAAACTTTTTTTTGTCTCACCATGTATGTTCCGTGAGGATAGTTGTTTAATGTCATGGACTGATTATGCCCCTTAAATATTATTTCATAGTTTTGTAACACCCGGTATATCAGGATCTAAAAAACACTATTACTATTAAACTATTAAGGATTTTACGTCGACTCGAGCAAAAACAAGAGAAAATAATAAATGTGTTTGAATGTAATATGATTTGGAAGTTTCTGCAGCTGGTTGCCTGTTACCTATCCTCCTTTTATACAGAACCGGAGACAAACACCTGTGAAATTAAAGTAGAAGTATAAGCCCACGCTATGATAGAACCTAGAGCCTGTCGTTACCATAAATTTGCGTGTAAACCACTCCGCTGTGGAGGGAACCAGTTAACACTTTTGCTGACACTGCCCGCCTGTAGACGTAATTCTATTGTTATTTCTTTTGTGTCTGGTTCAGTGTCAGCGAACGAGTTAAGAAATAAACTATTTTTAGTTTATTTTTTATTTAAAGTTGTGTAAACTTTTGGCAATGTAATAAAAATGCGACCAAAGCCTATAACGATTTTGGCATTTTACAAATCGAACTGTGTACATTATGCGATGTTGTTGTTTATCATGAGCGGATATTTTGAGTTAAAGTCGATATCCTACTAACCCACATTTCACCTATAAATTTTCTAAAAGGGACTTTGAAATAAAATGGATTATGCAACAGAAACTCGTAAGATCACTTCGTGCGTAAATAAATTAGGCCATTCGTTTACGCAACCGTAGACAGATCGTTATAAAGTAAATGTTTACACTCCTAATGTCGAAATGGCGTATTGAGAGGATGCCAATAAATAATTTGAATTGCATAAAATAGCATAAACATTCCTGAAGTCAGTCCACTATTGAATAATCCTTACTTAATATTATAAATGCGAAAGTGAGTTTGTTTGTTTGTTTATTTGTGTTTGTTTGTTACGCTTTCACGCCGTAACTACTGAACCGATCATCATGAAATTTTGCATACAAGTTCTCTGGAGTACGGAGAAGGACATAGGCTACCTTTTATCCCGGGAAAAATAACTATTCCCGAGGGATCGACATTAGCGCGGGCGGAGCCGCGGGCGAAAGCTAGTAATAAATAAAAGAATTAAATTTGATATTTCAGGCAATTGCAATATGTAAAGAAAACCCTTTCCGATCCTTTATAGGGTGATTCAGCCCGTCGATATGAACAACTTTTCTTATGGGGTCAAAACTGAAATATATTAGTATATTGAAAGGAAAGGTCATAGGATTCACAAGGGTCATCATTGTAGTAGAAATTTATAAAAGGGATAGAACAAAATGAATATTTTCCTCTATCCCTTTTGTATATGAAGTTACTTGCCGCATGTAGAAATAAAAGATTTGTGAAAGTATAAAATAAAACTATATTATGTACTAAATAAGCAAATCAACAGATTAGTTTCCTTCGTAAAATTAACAACTCAACATCATATGACAATATTTTCTCTGCTTGACAATTTACTTATTAAAGTTCTATTTGGCCAGCATTTTGCATATTTGTAAAAAGGGTCACAAAATAATACCATTACACCTCTTTACACACCTTTCATCTGAAAAAATTAGTGAACGCGGCGCAATCAAATAATTTTTAATACTTAAAATTGCCCTCTTTAGCACAACCATTTAATTCTTTTATATAAGTTATATAAATAACGTTATCTCTTTTACTTATACTAATATATAAAGGAGCTGTAAGAAATATTTAACTAGTATCTTTTTTTAAATTTATTTATGGCTTTCACGCGTTACGTATTTAGCCAGTATCAAGTATAAATGAGTTCTCCCGCGCTTTTTTAAAGTCCTGATAATCAATGGAATGATGGTGTAGTTCATTTCGTAGATTCTACAGAGACTGGCGATAATTCAAAATCTCACTACAGCCGCACTGTGATAGTTTATTTCAGTTATTCCACACATTGTTCATAAACCAATTTCACATTATAAATTCCACTAGAAACAATTTACAATACTATCCACAACACAAGCCGTGCAGTCCGCCAAAATTCCCGCCAAAAATCCCTATAGTATTTTATTAGTATTTTCACCAAAGAGAATTAAATTCTCTTTGGTGAAAATTACAAACAGTATAACACTGTGAAACCAGTTTTACAGCGCTATACTGCACATCCTAAGTGTAAGTACAGTCTTTAAGTATGTAACATAGCGAATAAATGCTGGAGTGTAGGTTATCTATTGTATTTTATTTTTGAAAAGTAGATCGTATGATGTTTAAAGTCACTCCTATGCTGTAAGAACTTCCATGCTGGTCTAGGAGAAAAGAAAAAAAATTGAATGTGCCAGCTGCTTCTCTTCCCGCGCAGACCGTAAAAGTCGGCCGAGTGAATGGGCTAAAATCTAAGAAATCATGTAATAAATAATAAATAAATATATACGGACAAATCACACAGATTGAGCTAGCCCCAAAGTAAGTTCGAGACTTGTGTTATGGGATACTAACTCAAAGATACTATATTTTATAACAAATACATATATAGATACACATCCAAGACCCACGCCAATCTGAAACAGATCATTTTCCATCTTGACCTGGCCGGGGATCGAACCCGGTCACTCCGTGTCGCAGGCTGGCGTGCCTGTTGACCGCTGCGCCACGGAGCTAGTCATGTTAATAGGCGATGCGTCTAGCAACCCATCACTATTTTGATTCCGTTTTCCATCTTATTACACGTGGTCTTTGGTTCTAATGGCCTTAGGCTCTGTTCACCCCGAAAGGGATAAAGACGTGATAATAATGTATGTTCAAAGTCATGGTTAAAAGTATTTCAAGCACTCCATTGAAAACTGTAAAGCAAATTGAATAATAAAAATACATTGTTCCACAATGACTACTAGCTATATTTATGCTCCCCACTCTATAAATATTTATGGGCGATAAAATATGGACTCTGCTATCGAGATGTTCAGACGCGAATAAAGTTATTTTTAACTCCTTACCGGTCGTTAGAATACCAGAGGAAAAACATCAAGGGCTCATAAATATTTTCAACTATAGGCACTTATTGATAGATAGATTAGTACTGGAATATCTTTGAAGGGAAAACTTCTTCAGGCGTTGTGTACTTTTTGGGATGGCAAAAACGTCACCTGATCGAAAATTCATAAGACAGACGCGTGACCAGAGACCTCTGGCGCGGCATAGGAGAGGAATTAATATCCCCTCTCTTTTAACTGCGCGGCGAAAATATAATTATCATGTTTGTGTACGATAGCGCAATAAATTAATATTGTATTTAAACACATAAGTAGTACATAGTACTTTTATACTGATAAATAAAGCAATTCCTGCGAAGTTATTCCCTAACCATTAAAAATATTCAAAAATGCACAACGTTAATGTTCAATGAATACTTTCAAACTTTCGCGCTGCATATTCGAATGAAAAATAAAAATAGAAACAAAATTGTTTAGTTGCTTCCAGTTTGGTTAGGGCATTGCAGGCTTGAATCACCTAATTATCTGATAATGAGGATGACTCCGTGCTTCGGAAGGCATGTTAAGCCGTTGGTCCCGGCTGCCATTTGCTAGTTAAAGGAATCACGCCAGAGGCCGAGAGGCAGTTCTGAAGAACTCTGACACCAGCGTGTGCTTGGTCAATTGATCGTGTCACCTACAAGAAATGATAATGAGCGAAGCAGTTTGTTATTTTTCTTTGAAATTATTCTATTTTTCATTCGACGGATGTTCAAAAAAATGCATATAATTTTTACATGGTATAAGTTTGGGTCAAACCATAGAAATAGGAATATCCTGATGGCTCGATTATAATTTTTTTTTTCACATACCTAATTATAATATTTAAATGTACGAACAGTCATCTTATTTAATGGTTTTTTAATACATTTTTTTTTTTGTTTCAGTTTTCCCCGCCCCGAAGATGAGAAGAATCGTGATTGTGATTTTAAATAATAAAAGTACCTTTTAACCGACTTAAAAAAAAGTAGGAGGTTATCAATTCGTTTGTATGTTTTTTTGATAGTAGATAGATACAAACTGGTTCATGCATCTCGATATAATATGTATTGTAGATACACTCTCTTTGTTTTTTAATTCAAAAACTGTATTTTTGTTTTAGTAAAATATATGTAAATGTTATATACGCATATTACAACAATTGTAAAAATCATGAAACGTTGTAAACATTGTTAGTATACGAATTGTAAATTATATAATACGTATAGAAATAATTTAACCATGTAAATATTATTTCTAACCTGTAAATATTATACAAAAAAGTATTTACGTCAATTATTTAGTTCCACAGGAACTTTGAGCCCATTGTCGAAAGTACTTTTTTAAATAAGTAGATAAAACTGTAGGATTGTATGCGTAACGCTAAATATTTTTATAATTGTATAATAACTGTGTAAAAACGATGCAATGCCTTGTAATTAAAGTCAATGGAGAAAAGTGTGCAATTTGCTGTCGTTATATCAATAAAGTATGCCAAAGGTAGTGGCGTTTTACTCCTACATCATCATCAGCCGTATGCACGTTAAGCCGTTGGTCCCGGCTGCCATCTGGTGGTCGTTAAAGGAACCACGTCAGAGGCCGAGAGACGGTTCCGAAGAACTCTGACACCAGGGTGTGCATGGTCGATTGACCGTGACACCTACACGAAATGATGATGATAAGCCGTATGAAGGATATTGCCATACTCACCACGTCTGGCAATCGGCGAGCTTGCGAGTTGGCGATCGCAGTTTCTTAGGCTTCTTGTACTTCCGACGCTGCTGCCCATCGGAAGCATTTGGAAGATGGGGATAGGAATTTGTTGGATTTGGGAAAGGAACGAAGGTATCGGGATATTGCTCACACGGATGAATAGGGGAAAAGCAATTAGCATCTCGGCAGCACTGGACAGGGCAGTGGAGCATGACACCCGTGACCATTAATAGTACTGGTATGGCTTTACAATCTCTTACAGCACCAGAGCTTTTCCCAGTACGACACATTCCATGCTCCTACTTCGCGTGTCCGAACCCCGACCAAGCGTCAAGCTTGGCCGCGGCTACTGACAGTTCGCGCGCGTCTGTTGTTGTATTCGGAAGGCTGCGTAAACTAAAAAATGCCTCATTGCGTGATAATTAACTGCAATAACCCGAACATCGCTTTTCTCACCACTAAATCTATACTTATAATAAAAAGCTGTAGATTTTGTTTGTTTGAATGCGCTAATCTCAGGAACTACTGGTTCAAATTGGAAAATTCTTTTTGGATAGTCTACATGTCCACGGTATAAACCATAGATATAGAATCCATATCTGTGGTTTATACCATCTTATTCTATAAACCAAGGATTCACTTTAAAACCTAGTTTAAACCATTACTACGTGGTTGCGAGCAAAACTTAGATTATTAATATTTAATTTAAAAGTTATACATAGTTTTCATACTAATGCTGCTTCTTATTATAGTTTCATAACATTTAATTGGTGGTTACAAAGTTTCCAACTTTTAACTACCGATAGTGGGTATTTACTTAACTCGCAAGACTTTGCATTATTCTAGGTCTTATTAAATATTAAATTTTATGTTTTCATTACTATACTTTGTCTTGTAAAAAAACTAATCCCAGTGATAGGAAAGCACCTGTACAATGGCGCTTGTGGATTTTCATAATAAGGCCTACCACGCTTACTGAAAATATCAGTGACGTATCATCTGGCCATTTGCTATCATCTGTAGCGATACCTCTGGGCTCAATAATAGGGATTCTTTCCCATAATAGTGTTCCAGGATCTTCGATCAAATTTAATGTTAGATACACAGTCTCATACAAAATGAAGCCTTAATAATGGCACGAGTCAAAACATCATGAATACTTACAAATAACGACAAAAAAGGTACATACTGAAAGTATAACTCCATCTTTTTACTCTAAATTAAGAAATAAAATATGGTGAAAAAATTTCATGCGGGTGGGACTTGAACCGGCGACCTAGGTCCATCTTTTTTTTTTCACTTTTGATGCGTAGTTTTTGCATCTTTTCACTGTACCTTCGTCATCGCGAGACGTGTGAATGCTAGCGCGGTGTATTAAAACTGTGGAAAAAACAGCTCCGAAACTCGATTAGAGCGTTGTTTTGCCGTTGCCACTTTTCGAGCGCGAATCGTGTATACTCGTACCATTATTTACCGGGATTCATCATCAGAGCAGATCAAAACTTCATGCTGTTTATTAATATTGGCTTAGGTTTTATGGCCAGCAAACCTTAAATACCTTCCATAGTGTATGCAGTTTTATAAGATACTAGCTTTTGCCCGCGGCTCCGCCCGCGTAAGTATCGATCCCTCGGGAACAGTAGAATTTCCCGCCATTAAAGGTACCCTATGTTACGGAATTAAAGGTACCCCGGGCCTCAAACTACCTACCAAATTGGATGAAATTTGGTATAAATTTCATCCAAATTGGTTCAATGGTTGAAGCGTAAAACGAAGACGGACAGAGTTTCTTTCGCATTTATAATATTATATGTATGTATGTATGTATGTATGTAGTATATTATAGTATGGATAGTATAGATATGGATAAGTGTTTTGTCTTTTAGTAGGGTGGAGACTAAATTTCAATCGAAAAAAAAAACTACAATATATAAATTTATGTCTATTAGTAGTGTTTAAAAAATTACGTAAAAACGTTTGAATTTTGCAAACATTGCGAATTCTCAGTATATTTTCTGATCTAGTTAGAGCCTTAGGAAAAACCAAAATATACAGAACAGACTTATTTAAAGCTTTTGTTATAAAAAAGAAGAAAAACTCAAGGAAAACAATGTTTTTCTTGAACCCTTCTAACACAGCCCTAAAGTTTTACGTTCAACAAAACACTCAGAAACTTAGCAGGCAGTTATCACAGAATCAAAACCTCGTCTCCCTGGAATAGAGTTTTACCCTTTGTTTTAGTTTCGTATTGAAATCAAATCATTTGGAGTCCTTAGGAACTTAAACAATCCCTAACTCTTTATTATATTAACCTTTTGGCCGCCATGTGCAGTTACGATAAAAGTGTCCCTAGCGGCAAACACATATTTTTGTCTATAAAAACCAGTGATGTGAATATACGACTACGGCGTGTTAGGGGATGCCCTATGGTATAAGAGTTCACCCTAACAATAATGTTTTATGATTATTAAGAATGGTTCCTTGGGAGTTGCTTAATCACACACCCGAATTGGTTAGTATAATAAAATTCAAACTCATATAAAATTGATAATTAATTTACTCCTTAACTTTGAATACAATTAATTCGTTACACAATAATAGTGTTATAATTCAACGTAGGCACAACCTCTCAGTTCAACCGCTGAATATAAAATGAATCTAATGACAGCTCAGAACGGTTTATGTATAGTCAACAATCCCCACTCGATTGGCCGTTTTTAAACGACCAAATGAATGACGCCCGTATTGCCATTACAATGAAAATATTTAAACTTTAATTCTAGACAATTATGTATAATGTTAATTATTATTTATATATATAAACTTTAAAATCATCACATTCGGCCATCCGGCATGGTGCAACTCCTGGTGCACCACATCTTGTGACCTATAATTAACTTGACTACAAGTAACTATAGATTACAAGAGTCAAAGTCAATCATCGTAAGATACTTTAAATACCATTTGGCGTACGTTAAATTACACATTATTATTTACATCATTATTATTGTTGACGTCAATAACTTACTTAGAGCTAAGTTTACGCCGCTTCCAAGGCGGAGTGGAGAAGAAGCGGCAACAAACTGCACAGCGCATTTTCTCCAAATGACATCAACTTACAATCTACGACATACTTAGAACTAAATGTATGGACTTGAGCTTACATTGTCATGTCATAAGAAAAATATTAATAATAGATTAACAACAACTTAAGATAAAACATGGGTATAAAATTATTACTTTAATTTTACATTCAGCATTGATGTTAACATTTAACTAATAGAAATCATCACATTTGGCGATATTCTGTCGTGAATTTAATGATAATAATAATATCTTTATTGTGGTACACAGGTTAAAAAAAAAAGATAATAGTTACAGGTAATGCGTGTGTCACTGTGACCTGTCTATATGAGACGTACAATAATAAAAATACCATAACGATCTAAAAATTTCAAAACAAAGTTAAAATTAAGAAAAATAAAAATACTCTACTAACCTAATAAAAATATTCGTCCAAAACATAATTCTAATCAATTAACAAACTGTCTTTTAGGAAATCATTTATATTATAATAGCATTTCTGTATCAAAATTGATTTTAATATATTTTTAAATATCACAAAATCTAAAATTTTAATGCTATCTGGTTAATGATGTTGTCGTCATCACAAATAAATTACTTTTTTTTTGTATTTTTAATTATCTTAATAAATTTTAATACTTTAATTACTTTGACGACGAATTATTCTTAATCCATTTTATTTAAAATGTGAGTATGTCTTTACTTGTACATAATTGTTCAATTAATGTGTGATAAATGGAACTAATCGTTTTTGTCACATAAATAAATCAACAAACAAATCACTGTCGAAATCGGATGATTTTGAGGGTTTATCATCAGACTTATGGCTACCCGTGCCAGCGTGTATCCACAGTAAAAATCCAGGAACATTACTAATTTGATACATGATACATTCAATATTGTAATTTAAATAATTCAATATTAGCTAACCTATCGCGAAGTCTACACCCAAACAGAAACTCCGATGTCCTTTTTTTTGAGTAGATAGGTAGATTGATAGTATTATTCATTCCCTGTTGTATTTGACCAAGCCACGTGTCCCAGGTTCGCTCACCTTTGCCGATATTGTACTTTGTTAATGATTGTAAGTACCATCCAACTGAAACGTTTGGCCTGGCCGCTAGCTCTGGGACATGCGACTGCATTTAACACTTGTTTGATTCCATGAAGGTTACAATTTTTTTGTAAATAAATAAATTAAAGCAATTGGTAAAGGTTATACCTCAATTGAATATGATTCTGGAATGCAACATGAAATCATTGAAAACATTTCCGAGAATCTTTAATGTACTTTTAGTATTTGTATCCTCCACAGGTGGTGAAACCATCAACCACTGTGAAATATATTTATAACCCTTTTTTTTTTACTTTTTGTGAATGGTCCCAAGTGGTCAATGTGGACAGAGTGAAATGGTACTTCTATTTTTTTTTATGGGATATTAATAACCGTTTTCTGGTCCTTAGCATTATCCTCATTATATGCACATTGAATACAAGATCTCACGTTCTTTTTCACAAATTTACGTAGGTTAGATCCAGTACCGAGCCTGAACTTTCTCAATCGTCTTCGTCTCGTCTAAATGCCCCATTTCGTTACGATTGGAATGACAAATCTAGAATCGAACATTTCAAGGAACCACAACACACAGCTTATGTTCTACTTTTCTGAGAAGTATGTCCTTTGATTCTTCATCGTTTTCGGGATTTAGAACCTTGATTATCCTAGCCACGTCAAGGTTTGGAGTGTTAAAAGCCAGTCTTCCGTACCAATATTGTAAACAGTGAGTGTAGAGTCTGTTAATTCAAATAAGTATGACGATTCAACGCATCGACATGCGCCACTAGAATGACTGGTCTGAACTCAATTTTGAACGTAAATTCGCTAATTTGGAGTCACCATATGGCAATGCGAGGCACTAGGTCACGTTTGGTAAGTGCAGTCCAGATAAGGTGGCAGTCGGTTCCTTCTTTAAAATTAATATCCAACAGATGATTATAGATAAGTAAAATTTATGCAACATGTAAGCGACGAATAAATGAATTATGAATTAAAAGGGCGCGCTATTTCACCAAAATTTTGAACAATTTACTTAAATATCAGGCTAATACCACTGTCGTGACCACCTTTCGGGACAGGTAAGTCAATAAGATCGATACAAGTGTACACTACTGGCTTGTCATCATGCAAATGGATAGTTATCTCAACTTCCTTTGCAAAACCTATTACACTAAAGTTTAAGGCAAAGCAATCACAATATGACTGACAATTCATATAGTTAATCTTCATCTTTGTCACTATCTTTGTTGCCAACAAATCTTTACTAATACATTTAACATTACGGGTTGAATTTTCCATCAGTCTTTTTTTTCAAAGAAAAGGTAAACAAGACCCAACGACGTGTTTTAATTATAATTTAGTCATCCGGATGACAAGTTGGTAAACACTATATGACCTCTACCTTGCTCATCAGAGAATACGTCAATAAGACTAATTGTAGATACTTCAGTGTACCCTACAGTATTTAGTTTCAAGATCTTGTCCTGAGCAGAGTAGTGACATCTTTGAGAACAGTAACAAAGGTAGCTCTGTAAATTTTGACCAATGAGTAAGGAAAATACGTCCTTGACTATAAGTACTTCAAAAACAGCTTAAAAATCATCGAGTGTTAAATTTGATATTCTTATGGCTGGGTATTACTGAAGAATTGTTTCCAGTTTGGTTAGGACATTTTTTCTTTTTTCTTTTTTTACGGACAAATCACACAGATTGAGCTAGCCCCAAAGTAAGTTCTAGACTTGTGTTATGGGATACTAACTCAACGATATTATATTTTATAACAAATACATATATAGATACACATCCAAGACCCAGGCCAATCTGAAAAAGATCATTTTCCATCTTGACCTGGCCGGGGATCGAACCCGGTCACTCCGTGTCGCAGGCTGGCATGTTGACCGCTGCGCCACGGAGCTAGTCGAAGCTTGAATCACTTGATTGTCTGACAATAAAGATGATTCCATGCTACGTATGACATGTTAAGCCATTATAGCCATAGTCGTTAAAGGGACCAGTTCCGAAGGACTTTCGACACCAGGGTGTGCATGATCGATTGGCAGTGTCACCTACACGAAATGATGATTATGACTGAAGGCCAAGCCCTTAATCACCGGTTTTTCCTTAACAAGTTTTTGGGCTTCAGGCTCACATATTAAAATACATTAAAAAATCGATGAAAGTAAGCAGGCCATGCTTATAAACAACAACCTTCTTATGAAAATTTCTCATTAGTATTATGCATTGTGGAAATGGTCAAAGTCTTTCAGTTATCATGACTAATCCTGCTATTAATGATCTAACGATGGGTCCGGGCAGCATTTTACAAGTAGTTTCGACTACTTGTCATCGTGCCATATTTAGGCAATCATGAAGCGAATGTCAGTTTGAGCATGTAGACAATTAAAACGCGTATTCGAATCGTTTGGATTTGAAGCGCTTGAGAAAGCTCAGAAGATCCTCCGGTTCCCTACAGGTCAATGTTTGCGCTCCACTCCTTATAGATTTGTCGATAATACAATGAACAATACAGTAAACGGCCTTCTGGCCTCTTATCTCGTACTTATAAAACCAGTTTTTTCTTTTGTTAAGCCATCCAACTTTTGGTGAGCAAAACGTATGGTCTGCTTCCGGTTCCATTCATAAATGCTTCCGCATGTGTTTACTTTCCTTGCCCAACTACCTATATATTTTATACTTTACTAGAGGGATCAAAGTTGGGTACAACATTATTCATTTGATTATTATTAAGCAGATGAGACAGTTCTTCGACTTTCTTAGATTAGATACAAATTCAAGTACCTCGTCTATGGTGAAACTGGAGGCTGGCTATGACGTGGCGTTGACTCAGACTGAAGACTCGGATGAGGACTGACGTTGACGACGCAACTGGATCGTCCTTCACCGCATCTGGTTGTACAACTTATACTACCTTGGATGCAGTCTTGTGCTTGGCTCCATTTTCCTCGGAAAACAAAACAATAATTTAGTCATTGCAAAATTAAGTTAATAGTGAAACAGGGTAGGTAAGAAGTATTTGACTATTGACTGCAGTATTTAATTTGGCAACTCTTATTTGATGCAACGTTAGTATAATACCGATTTTTAAATATTTCATCAAAATATAGGTGCAAGTAAAATAAATTTAAGCCGATAGGGACTTTGCAATTGGATACAAGTGGTCATAGCCCTTTTTTTTTACCATATTGATCTACTAGTTCAAAAATATATAGCTCAACCAAGGCGTACATGGCCTTGTGTCAGTTATCGTAGCACACATGGCCTAGATCTAAGAGTGGAATGTGTATAGCTTCACCAGGATATAAGTAGTAATAATAAATAAATAAATATATACGGACAAATGTTTGTTAAATATTGGCCATAAGGACTCGCATGACCCATAAGATTGACACACATGGCCAAAAGGACGCACATGGCCCATAACATTGGCACACATGGCCATAAGGACGCACATGGCCCATGAGATTGGCGCACATGGCCATAAGGACGCACTTGGCCCATAATAATGACACGCATGGCCATAAGGACTCACATGGCCCATAACTTTGGCGCACATGGCCATAAGGACGCACATGGCCCATAAGATTGGCACACATGGCCATAAGGACGCACTTGGCCCATAATAATGACACACATGGCCATAAGGACTCACATGGCCCATAACATTGGCACACATGGCCATAAGGACGCACATGGCCCATTAGACTGATGCACATTGTCACAAGGACGCGCATAAAAACGACAGATATGGTCATATGGACGCACATGGCCCGTTAAAATGACGCACATTGTCATAAGGACGCGCATAAAAGTGACAGACATAGTCATACGGACGCACATAGCCCATTAGAATGACACATATGGCAAATAAATTTAATTTCAATTCATTTTTCATTTCATTTAATTTCATTTCATTTCAATTCATTTCATTTCATAAGGATGCACATGGCCCACAAGCATGACGCACATTGTCACAAGGACGCGCATAAAAACAACAGACATGGTCATATGGACGCACATAGCCCGTTAGAATGACGCACATTGTCATAAGGACGCGCATAAAAATGACAGACATGGTCATGCGGACGCACATCGCCCATTAGAATGATACACATGGCCCATAAGAATGATGCACATTTTCATAAGGACGCGCATAAAAACGATAGACATGGTCATTTCATGGACGCACATTGCCCATTAGAATGACGCACATTGTCCCAAAGACGCGCATAAAAATGACAGACATGCTCATATGGACGCACATGGCCCATTAGAATGACACACATGGCCGTAAAAATCAAAAAAATATTCATAAAATAGGTCTTTTCACGTTAATTCACATTTTACGCATATAAGGACGCACATGGTCCATAAATATATATATAGGGTCATATCACAAGAAATATATATGGACATATCCATAAGAATGACACACGTGGTAATAGGGACGCACGTGGCCATCAAAATTAATATCCAGACAGACACAAGGCATTGGCTTATGCCTTAAAATATTTCACGAATCATTAATATATATTTTCTTTTTCTGTACCATACATTGGATTAGCCTTGACCAAATGGATTGAGCAACAAATTAACCTTAACACACGAGAATAGCATTATCAAGGACTAGCCTTGATTAAACACCACTCAAGCTGTATATCCGCATTAGTGTAACTTTATTTCAGCACTATAAATCAGTATTGCTGCCGGAAGTCATTGTTAGAGACTAACCCCAACCAAATGATCCCAACAGAATTTCAGACTCTCACTTTAAAATATATAATCTTAGACTAAAGGTATGGTAAAGAAATAGCAGCTATTTTAATTAGAATATAATAATATTTCAACAATTATTTACCTTTTTGAGCCGTCGGTCACTTACCACTTCTGAAGTATAATAAAATTCAAACTCATATAAAATTGATAATTAATTTACTCCTTAACTTTGAATACAATTAATTCGTTACACAATAATAGTGTTATAATTCAACGTAGGCACAACCTCTCAGTTCAACCGCTGAATATAAAATGAATCGAATGACAGCTCAGAACGGTTTATGTATAGTCAACAATCCCCACTCGATTGGCCGTTTTTAAACGACCAAATGAATGACGCCCGTATTGCCATTACAATGAAAATATTTAAACTTTAATTCTAGACAATTATGTATAATGTTAATTATTATTTATATATATAAACTTTAAAATCATCACATTAGTATAATATTTAATTTAGACACTGCACTAAAACACTAAACTTCACAGATAAATGGTTCATTAAATGGTTTGGTAAAATACTGAATATAAAATGGTAATATCACTACTGGTTATAATTATGGTTAAAATGGTATGAATACGCGGTAAATGGTTGTCGCCGATCGGCTGGTAGTTGCGTACTAAGTATGATTTGGAAATAATTCGACTTATTGAATTATGCTGATCGCGCGACATACATAATAATGATGAATTTAAACTGTTCGATTGCGTAGCCTCGAACATTAGGGGCATTGGTTGATACCAATGCCCCTAATATTCGAAGCTCATCAGGTCTTTTTAGTCTCCACTGCAAGAGCATGACCCTCTCTGTACTACCAGAGCCATACTTGGCCAGAGCAGACAGAGGATTAGGCCTACACTCTCCTTGCTGGCCAGACGGGTTGGAGAGGTCTCATTGATGTTTATGAGCTTTGTTTAGTTTGTATTTCCGAAGTCTCCTCTTACGACATCCATGGGAAGACTTGGAGTGGTCCTATTCTACTCTGCCGGAAACCACACGGCTTCGGCATTGGTATAGCCAGTTGTTTATGTACGACTGCGGCGATTAATGTGTTAAACAAACCGAGTTTACTTACGTATTTTTAGTCGGTTAATGCCGACAGTTATAGCTTAGTCAGACATGATGACGATGGAAGACCAGCCACGACGTCTTCGGAGGTGTCCGACCGTCCCAACGCATCGTCACGAGCGCGCAACCGGTGAACCGTGGACGCAGGCGGAGGCCATTAACAGATGCAGTGCGTCAGATCGCCACAAGCGGCGCAGAGTCAAAACAATAGAATATTAACCTTAATATATACCTTAATATACCTATAAAGTCGATTTTTGTAGTGCGCCCGGCGCCATCATGCGGCGCGCGTGCTTTGCGTTGCGGCTTTAGGCGAGCTCCGTGGCGCAGTGGTTAACACGCCAGAATGCGACACAAGGGTGCCCGGGTTTAATCCCCGTAATACCTCCACGTTCCTGAGGAAAAGGTCTTGACAGGCAGACAGACAACAAAGTGATCCTTTAAGAGTTTTTTTCCTTTTTAGGTACGGATCCCTTAAAACGTAGAATGTACCTACTGCTTATCTTCCCGTGCAAGTCACATGTCAAAGTCGAGAATGGGCGAAAATTTAAGGGACAAAGTTGGTAGGCGATGCAGCTAGCAACTCATTATTATTTTGATTCCCTTTTTTCACCTACACGCACACACATATGCTAAACGTGGCCTTTAGGTCTTTAAGATCTAGATTGTGCCTGTCTTACAAGCATAAAATATGTGATAGTCTATATGTATCTAAAAACGAAAAAGTGGAATAAAATCTTTGTAACAACTTTTATCCATGTCCTACAAACCTTTCCAAAGTCTAAAAAATGTCTCTTTCAGTTCGCTTACGTCACTTCTAAAAATATTTTCGTAGCCTTACATTCATAGTAATAGAGTTCAAAATCTTATAGATGTTCACATGTGAACCTGCTCGTCCTACAGGGACAGATCAAAAACTTTTCGTCGATCGTAAACGCTATCAATATGGCCACCTTTCTTCAGGGGTATTTGTTAACATGGAAACTTGTGGTAATTGCCCAAGTTTGGCCATGCCCCATGTTAGGGTAAAGTTGAACGGCGCTAATTGCCACGCTATTGACACTATGGGCCCTCAAAGTGCTATAATCTTTGTTACGGAAACAGGGACTATATCATAGAGTACTATAATACAACGACTATATGCTCGGATAAGTGGGGTCTTAATCGGGTTTGTTATCTATCTACATGATATTATTAAGAGGAAAGATTTGTATGTATTTTTCCATAAATAGGCTCCGAAATTACAGAACCGATTTAAAGAAAATCTTAGAGTATCCCTGACGAACATTAGCTAAGTATAGAATTATATATCTATACCTACCCGTAGGAAGCCAGGGCGGGCTGCTAGTATGTAAGTAATTAGTTCTATGGCGTCTATGGCTATTTGAAGCATTATAATCGAATATATAAAAGGCAAACCTGTCAGACTCATCTATCGACGCACAGCCGAAACTACTGAACTGATTTCGCTGAAATTTGGCATACAGATAGTTGTAATGACGTAGGCATCCGCTAAGAAAAAAGAATTCACCCCCTAAGTGGGTGAGAAACGGGTAAAAATTTTGTATGGATCACCGTCATTTTTAGAGCTAGAAGCCTGAAACTTTGTTTTTAGGTTAACGATTAGAAATAAACAGTTACAGGTCCTAGGGTTTTTGAAAATTCAACCCCTAAGGTTTGTATAGGGAAACAAGATTAGTTAAACTATTTTATTCGAAATTTCATAAGGAGTACTCCTATTATTAAAAAAATCCGGCCATTTGCGAGTCAGACTCGCGCACGAAGGGGTCCGTACTATAAAACCGGTATCTATAAAATCGGCAAAAAAACATGTCTGTCTTATGGGAGCCCCTTAAATATTAGTTTTATTTTTATTTAACTATTTACTTTTTAAATTGAATATATAACTAAATATTCTGTGAATATTTCAAGCGTCTACCTGTTGCCATTATTAATATCCAGCAAAAACAAGCAAAATATCATGTTTGTTGTATGGGAGCCCCCTTAAATATTTATTTTATTCTATTTTTTTGTATTAGTTGTTATAGCGGTGTTGTTATAGTGTGTCAGGCTCTTTCAGAATCCAATCCCTAAAAGGTGAAAAAATGGTGACAAACTTTAAAGGGGAACTGTTTTTCACACGGGCAATTCTAAGCTCGCCCAGTAGCTTGATAATTTTGGTACACAGAATACATTAGCAAAAAATGATTGTGGTGTATAAAGCAGTTTTGTAGTTAATTAGCTTTTGGCTGCGACTTCCTTCGTGCAATTCTACTTACTTTGGCGTTCCTCTACGGTACGTGACGCTACGATATAGCCGAACCCCACGGGGACGAAGTCACGAGCAAAAGCTAGTCTTTCATATGAAAAAAAACGACTTCAATTAAAATACTGAATACGGTTAATAAATAAGAAAAATATCTTAAAGGCATTTATAGTACTATTTTAGGAAATGGTTTGTTAAATTCAACTGAAGTGAAATTTTGCACGTATTTACGGAAAACAGGAAGCTTGATTTCCGCTCTATAAAATTTACCTACAAAAAGTTGGGTAAAAAATAGGGAAATAATGACATTTTGGACAACATCTGAAACGAGTTCTTTTCATGAACATCAATAATTAAATTCAGGAAAATAAAATATCATAAGCATGCAGCATGTATATAATATAGTTCACATTTAGGTTTAAATAAAAAAAAATAGTTTAACTGAAAATCGTAGCCATTACGAACAAAATGACTAGTGGAAAAGAACGCCAATTTCATAGGTTAAGACCCATTATTACCTCGCTATGGCGCTAAGTGACTATAAAACTTGGAACGAACAGTGGTAATGGGCGGTAACATAATGTAGTGGTATATAAGTGCTTCTGTTACAGCTTTAAATGCCTAAATGTACGAAATGTACAGCGGAGCGGAACGTACTCGACGGTAGCTAACGTGTATTTGAGTATATACGACAGATAAAAGAAACCGAGGAAATGTGGCCGAGTTCCACATTTCCTTGGCAAGTTGAACAGTCCAGAAACTGGTATGTTATATATAGTTCTTGTTGTGGAATAGTATGTGTATTCACTAGTATATATTTTATTTATAATAATACAGGCACAGTCATTTTAAATTACCTGACAGTGTTTTGGTGTTGGAATCGGAATCCTATATAATATAGACCTGAAGGAAAAAAGGTAAAAATGATGAAAAAAAATTAAGCTTCCCATACAAATTCACCGATCAGCTGGTCAAATTTATATGGAAAATCTAAGTTTTTTTTTTCCATAAATTACCTTTTTTTTCTTGCGGGTGTATATTATATTAAGGATTCTGATGAAGTTGCCAGGTAATTCAAAATCACTCTGTATTTAATTTCTGTTCACGAAAGAGATCAAGAAGATGTTTGTTTGAGTACCTATTTTAAAAATATACATCGTGTAAGCTTCTTGCAGCAATTAATATTAGTAGATTAAGAAGTATGAAGGGTTTCGTATAATTTAAGTTTGATATATTAGTTGCCGTGTGGTATCCGGCAGAGTAGAATAGGACCACTCCAAGTCTTCCCGTGGATGTCGTAGAAGGCGACTTAGGAAATACAAGCTAAACAAAGCTTATAAACATCTAAGACACCTCTCCAACCCGTCTGGCCAGCGTGGAGAGTGTAGGCCAAGTCCTCTGGCTGCTCTGGCCAAGTATGGCCCTAGTAGTACAGAGAGGGTCGTGCTCCTGTAGTGGAGACTAAAAAGGACCTGATGATGATGATGATATTAGTTGCAAATACATCAAAAGTTAGTTTTAATTGTTTTGCTCAGTTAGTAATTGTAGGTATTACCAGTTACATTTATTATTGGTAGTTGATTTGTTATAAAACATGGTAACATTTACACATTTGTTTTAAATATTTTTATAAGAATGATTAAAAGGCAAGATTTTCTGAAATGAGTCGTAGGCATATTCTGAAGTCGGTGATTTTAATCTTCTAAACTTTTTTATTATTCAACATTAAATGTACCTTAAGTTATCTTCAGTTGCATTGTATACGCTGTTTACGACGCATATTGTGATATATTTTGTTCTACACAAAAATTTATTTTTTTTGCATAAACCACGTCTTTTCCTTACTATTACCTGAAGACATACCTACAAAGGGTTGCTCGCTCATTGTAATTTGGGACCTGAAATTCAGCCTATTCTGCCATTCTACCGACTTCAATTGTGATTGAATGTAGGCAATAGTCATCGGAGAGTTCATTATTATTTTACCCTCACGTTTCAAGTGGTTTTGGTAGGAATTTGGTTTCTCTTATATAAGAATTTAGCGATGAATTCCATATTTGCTCATATAAATAAATAAATAGGAACGAATAACATACATTGAGCTAGCCTCACAGTAAGTTGTGAACTTTTGTCATCATCATCAAATTTAAGAGCTATGCTCTTGTCGGTGGAGCTTTTTCCATTCCTCTCTCTCTTCCGCCAGTTCCTTTACTTCTCTATAAGAAGTAACCTTTATTTTTTCTTCTATTTGCTTTATAAAGGTGTGTCTCGGCCTTCCCGGTCCACTCGTGGGATACTAACTCAACGATACTACATTTTCCGGCTCCGCCCGCGTCAATGTCGATCCCTCGGGAACAGTACTTTTTCTCGGGATAAAATGTGTCTGGTGTCCTTCTCCGTACCCCAGTTAACGTGTCTGCAAAATTTCATAATGATCGGTTTAGTAGTTAAGGCGTGAAAGCTTAACAAACAAACAAACTCACTTTCGCATTTATTATATTAGTTATGATTAGGATATATACTTATTTTATAAACATTTAAGACCAAGGTCTGGCAAAAAAAATAGTTTTTCTATCTTGACCTGCGGCACTTGCGATACCACTGAGCCACAGAGGTAGTCAAAGATAAAAATATGATTGACAAATATGTCACTATGTAATGTTCAAACTAATTATATTTCTCTAAAACGTGACCGTGTTTTAGAGTATAGCTTATGTGAAATTGTAGGAATTGATTTTCAAATCAGTTGATAGAGTGTCTCCAACCCGTCTGGCCAGCGAGGAGAGTGTAGTCCAAATCCTCTGTCTGCTCTGGCCAAGTATGGCCCCGTTAGTACATAGAGGGTCATGCTCCTGCAGTGGAGACTAAAAAGACCTGATGATGATGATGATGACGATAGAGTGTAGGTACATAGACATAAGCCGCAGGTTTTTTTTTTATGATTTTAGGACGGCAAACACGCAAGCGAGTCACCTGATGGCAAGCCACCGGCGTTGCCCATGGACAACTGCAACACCAGGGTGTTACAGGCAGGAGCGTTTCCGGCCTTTGAAGGAGTTGGGAAAAGGACATGGGGGGAGGAAATAGGGGAAGGATGGGCCTCTGGCTCTCTCACTCACCGAACGAAGCATAGAAGCGGTAAAACGTCTACTCAAACGTCGATTTTTTGTGAGAGTGTAGTACTTCCCCAGACGAGCCGGCCCATTCATGCTACTAGCAAAAATGAATTTTGCCGGTAGCGTGGCTCTACCACAGGTCACAGGTTATTTTTAAGTCCTACGTGATTTTATTCACCATACCTTTATGTCATAGTTTTTTTTCTTATCAAGTTCGTTGTTATATGTATTTTTCAGGCTTTTTATTTTATTGAAATTTACTCAGTTCACAATAAGACCTAAGCAAGTGCATAATTGCTGAACGTAATGGGTTAATTTTGACTGCGTCTAAGACTTAGTTGGATATTCATAGAACATCTCAGTTCAAACGGCCAGCGAAATACCACCCCGAGAAGAGGTAAATTGAATTAAAAATCTAATTGCAGTTAAGAGTATTTATTACTTTCAAGCCTAGAGTTAGTCCAGAGCACAATTAAGCTTATTTACTCGTATCTATATTTATGAGATTTTTCAGTCAGATATCGAGATTCCTGACCACACCCTCTACCTATATCTTAAATTATCTCTTAAACTAAAAAATAATTATAACATAAAAACATATATTCCAAAAGATTTTAATGAAGACTTTCTGAATAATTATACTTTTTATTTTCATGTTATTATTTTTAGTTTAAGAAAAAAATCAAGATTTAGTAGGGGCCTGGTCACATATCTCGGTATCTGACGGTAAACAACCGACGGTAATAATATAAATATAACTAAATTAGATACTTTTAAGTGTGACGTAAAAGTTTAGTTAGAAAATATGCCTTAACAGACACTCAGTTAAGGCATATTTTCTAAATAAACATTTAGAGTACGCCAAATATAAAGTAAGCTGGATGTAAATAAACCAACGTTATTTTATCTCCCCTAATTCTGTCTCGCGTGAGAACATTCTTCCCTTAGTCTTCGGGGAACTATCTCAAACTATTACTACTCGCGGTGGCCCGAATTCGTGCAATTACCTGTACTAATTAGGTTAAGTTTATCAGCCTGCTTACTATCTCCAGAGATTAAACATAATGTATGTGTAATGCTTGTTATTGTTTTAATGGGACGTTTAAGTAGTAAATTTATGACGTAGGTATGAGATTTTGTAACGTTAGAACGTCAACAACTTAATTTTGTTTCAAGAATCTTAATGTTTTTTGTTGTCATAACTTCTTTTTCCGTTTCTATCAAGACCATTTTCTTCAGTAACTCGTGGAGGTGACGAGAAAAAAGTTCTAAGTTGAAGCAATAAAAAATACAGCCATGTAAGCCAAGCGCATCATAATGTCATATGTATGTAATGATACATTTTTTTTGTTTCCTTTGACCTGCAATCTAGAAAGTTTTAACATAGGAACATCATCGAGCGTTGGGATAATGATGTAAAAAAATTACGATTTACGAAAAGAAAACTAGCTTTCTATATTGTTTGAAACCTCTGCTTCGCGCATTTTATGCAGTTAATTCTAAAACCATAAAACCCTTTAAATGACTATGTCATCAATTTAAATTATTTTTAGACAAGTACTAAAACATTCTGTCTAAATCGAGGCCAAATGGGGACTAAAACGAAACTCTTCGAGTTAAACTAAATGAGATTTGTTTGAAAACATCTGGGATAGGCCTATTACGAAAATTTGAATATTTTTATTTGAATTGCTTTGTTCCATTAGAAACGATGCCGTAAATCAGACTGCAAAAAATATTTCAGAAGTGTTTCAGTTAGATAGGTCATGCTCCTGCAGTGGAGACTAAAAATACCTGATGATGATGATGATGACGTAACGACACTTGGGGACAGGTGAGTATGGCATCCTTCCATGGAACAAACATTTTTATCTGAAAATAGAACACTTATTTGTAGACTCAGCGTTATTATTAGATTTTTAAAGTGATTATTGCTAAATTATTTTAGTATACGTTGTATATATTTCTTTCTTTAGTAGATTAGAGAAGAAAATACTAGAAAATGGACCCTGATGGCCTCAAAATTATCAGCTAATTTGCACCCTTTATGTTCCCAGATCTCCCGATTTGTCTCATCCATCAACCTCATCGGGATGCTTTCTGATTAATTGATAAAATAATTATTAACCGCACCGTTCTGATTAATTGATAAAATAATTATTAACCATTTTTATAAAAAAATATAAATACGTAGCGCTTATGTCACTATGTCGACAGCGGCATAAAGTGGGCGTCAATATACATGCCAGATATGGTAGAATATGCGCACTTAATGTAATTGTCCTATATCATTTTTAGTACCATATTATACGCAAAAATATTATTATTTATTAAACCCCATAATCCATTTGCGTGCCATTTGGTAGTGTAAGCATAAACAATTCAAGCCATCATGTCGACAGTAAACTGTTAAATTTGAACGCATCGTTATTTTAGTGATCATAATGTTTATCTTAACGGCATCATAATGACTTTAGCCCAGATTTATAGCGCAAATAACTACATTACCAACGAGGGATTTTAGAATAATTTCTGCCGAAGTGGTCTAAATTTTTATGGTACCTACTTTAGATTTAATATTGAACATGCCAATCAAGAAGAACAAGATGAAATAAATATTTATTTAAACACAAATGGTTTTTTTTTAAGTGAAAACGGTGAGGAATTCCTAAAAATGGCCTTAAAATTTTAAGGGATTCCGAATCCTATTATACATATATATAGACAAAAAAAAGAAAACAGATGAAAAAAAAATCGATTAAATCGATTAGTAGTCTATTTTTTGCTATATAGGGACATTGTTATCATGTAATCCTTAGTAGAGGCCTCTGTCCAGCAGTGTACTTCTTGAAATGATGATGATGATAATATAACGCATAAAAGCATAACTTTAAAAGTCTTCAAATCTCTTGCTGATCATAGTATTTTTGATTACTTACTCGAACATACAGAAACAGAGATAGAAACAGTACAAAATTATAAATTAACGGATCTTCCGAATCGAATCAATTAATTATCATTTTACTAAAGTATGTTTGGCCAAATAGTTTGCAGCACACCCACAAGAGATTTTGAAAAGTAAATGAAAATAATTAAATTATTTATTCAACATAGAAAACATTTTTTATAAGTATAAAAAAAAAAATTAAACACATTGCTTAGAACCGCATTCATCTTCCCAATGACGAAAAACATTTTATTCGTGTACTTTACTTGCTACGTAACAAAATTTAAAAAAAGGAATTTTGCGCGACGCATCAACATGTCCTGCGTCTGTACAACTGTTATGATGTACAGATGTATATGATATGATATCTTTGGCGGGAGCCGGGACTTCTCACACAGCAGCCATTTGGCCGGATAGACTTTACTAGGCAATTTCTTGTGGATAAACTATATTGCCAGTAATAAAATGTTTTTTTTTTAAGTAGGTAGTCCGTAATCTAATAATTCGTAATCTAAATGTCCTAAACTGATAATTGTGAAAGAAACAGTATTTATATCTAACCAATATTATCTACAATATCTTTTACAAGTTGTTTTGTCGCCTTCTTGAGAATTATCCGTTTCTTTTGTCATGTATTTTTCTTTTCGTTTTTCGGTTTTGTGCCTAAAAACAATATTATTTCTAGGATAAGTTATATCTATTACCGCCGCTGGCGTAGGATAAAATAATTTCAAGGTTTCAGAGATACCTCTTCGGTTCCGAAATTCAAATTTGTGTTTACAAATGAAACGCTATCGAGATACCAATTCTCAATAAATCTAAGTATCGGTTTTAATGTGGTTTTAAGGCTCTATACAGACGGACCGCATTTCAACCGCAAATTGCAGTTTGAATGCAGTTGACACGACTGCAATAGAACTGCAAACCAAACGCACAGTCCGATTGCAGTCGTGTGAACTGCACACCGACTGCATTCAAATGCGCGGGAGTTTGCAGTTCTATGCAGTCGTGTGAACTGCATTCAAACTGCACTTCAACTGAAATTTGCGCAGTTGAAATGCGGTCCGTTTGTATAGAGCCTAACTGTGTTAAGTTGTTTTGCAAAGTTTTTAAGGTGGTTCCAGCTCTTTAGGTATTTTATTTGTTCAAGAAATATGTTAAGCATACAGTCGGTTTTTGCTTATTCACTCGGCCGACTTCTGCATCATGTTTGGAAAGAGAAGCAGCTGGTCCATATACGTTTTATCTATTCTCCCAGACCAGCAAAGAAGAGCCATTTATAAGGCCATAGAAATAAGCATACTCGCTCAAATTACATAAAATCCCTGACAATTTCGTAGCAGCGATTACTCTGCGAGGAAATTGAATGTTCTCCGTAAAATTTTACAACTTTCCATATTTATTGTCGCCCCAATCGATCATTTTATGTAAGTTTCTGAGTTTATAGCCTTTTATTCATAGCCGTGGAAAGACGATAAATTTTGTACTTTATATTTTTGGACTATAAAAATTAATGGAATGATAGCGGAAGACTTAACTCAATTCAAAGCAAATTTGGTTATAATTTTATCTGAAATTTCCTGTTCAGTGATTTCATCGAAAACTTTGTCTTTATAAAAAAAGGTAGAGCATATAAATTGATATTGAAAGAGGTAAGAAGTTTCTTTCAAGCTGGTCTGGAATGTGCAAGTTGCTTCTCTTCCCGCGCAGTCCGTTGAAGCCAGTCAAGGGAATGGGCGAAAATCGAAAGAATCCTGACAACAGGCGATGCGGCTAGCAACCCATCTATTATGATTCCGTTTTCCACCTTTACGCTCACCAACTTGCTAAAAATGGCCTTTTGGTCTTGACCTTACGCTCTGTCTACCCTGTAAGGGATAAAGACGTAATAATATGTATGTATGTATGTAAGAGTGTCATTCAGAATTTCTGTTGATTTTACTAAGTATTCATTAAGCAAATGTATTCACTAGAAAAACATCGTGTTTAGTCATAACCATCGATTAAACAAGCTCGTTGCAGGAATTTATACCAAAATCTTTCCATAAACATTCATCATCATCATCATCACCACCATCATCATCATCATCATTATCAACCTATATTAGTCCACTGCTGGACATAGGTCTCTCCCATGGCACGCCACTGAGCGCTAAACATTCTTGTAGCGGGTAAACTCTGATGCTTTAGGGCGAACCCCTACATATGGTCCTTCGGGCCGTTTTCTATACGTTTTCTATCATGTTCATATAACAATACATATCATCGCTGTCGGTGCGCGGGAAATGTCGATTCCCTGGGCCACCACGGCCTGGCATGCCGCCGCATTGCGGGACGTTTTTCACGACATGCCGCTCTAAACGATGTCATCCGTCGTGCCCTTACCTCTGCGGGGGTGCCAGCTGTGCTTGATTACTCTAGTATTACGTAGTAGCACGCTGGTATTACTCTAGATGATGGCAAGAGGCCCGATGGCATGACACTCATCCCATGGAAAAACGGGCGGTCGCTTGTACGGGATGCCACTTGCGTGGATACTGTGGCCTCATCCCACTTACAAGCGACCGCCCGCAGAGCGGGTGCGGCTGCATCGGCGGCGGAGGCCAGTAAGAACATATGCAGCTCTAAGCGAGCCTTATATATTTGTGCCCTTCGCCGTGGAGACTTTAGGGCCTTGGGGTGCAGAGGCGCAACATATTTTCAAAGAGATCTCCGCACGCCTTATCGTTTCCTGTGACCTAAGGGCAGGCGTGCATTTTGGTCAAAGACTGAGTCTGGCCATCCAGCAAGGAAATGCCGCCAGCCTTTTAGGTATACTGCTAGCTGACCGCACCGATTTGTTGCGTTTT
This sequence comes from Elegia similella, assembly GCA_947532085.1. Classification (NCBI taxonomy): domain Eukaryota; kingdom Metazoa; phylum Arthropoda; class Insecta; order Lepidoptera; family Pyralidae; genus Elegia; species Elegia similella. The sequence goes on from OX383939.1 coordinate 22,912,322, forward strand.
ATACATTTATTTTATTTTTAATTTAAGTTTTACTTTATAATTTTAGCTTAGAATTATTTATATGTATCGATTCATAAAATTTGTCCACAATGCATATTACATTATCTTACTTCGAGCATAGCAGTTGTCACTGAACATGTTAATATTATCTTCTCAGTCTGTTGTTGTTGTCAATTTCTTTATTGTACATCATGCTTAACACTAGGAATACAAAAATAAACAGTTTGTCAATGAAAAATAAACATTGTAGAACGGCGGACTTATCCCTTGAAGGATCTCTTCCAGTCAACCAAGTGATTCAAAAGGACATTAGAAATGCTTGGACTAGTGTCAAAACTACATTTATGAATAAACGTAAATAAAGTACACACATAAAGTAAAACAAAATAAAGTACACATACATGTGATACATAAATAATGATATTAATACATATAATAGAATAAATATTTACACCTACATATACATACGTACTAATTTGCTCAATAACCAATGGAATCTTTATAGAACTTTTTCAATCCGAATTTTTAAGAATCAATAGAGGGATCTGTACCATTTCCCTATGTAAAGCGATTTATATATATTTTTTTAAATAAAATCTCCTATTAGATACATATTCATTAATTATTAAAATTTAAGAGTTGGGCTCTTGTGGGTGGAGCTTTTTCCATTCCATAAAGGTTACTTCTTAAAAAGAAGTGAAGAAACTGGCAGAAAAAAGAGAGGAATGGAAAAAGCTCTACCGACATACATAATAACACCCCTTAATTAAAGTAAGTATTATAGTAGGTATCGATTTATTACAACTTAAAAACGTATTCGCTTATTACTTCAGCCATCTGTTGTTTAACACTCTTAATATCTTTTAAAGAAAATCCAAACTGATCTAACAAAATACTTCTGAAAACAAAATTTTGCCTATCTTCATTCGCGGTTTGCCATCGCTGAGTGTTTATTTTATTTTATACAACAATCGTACTAAATCAATGTCTGAACTTCTTAATTGAAATGGCGGAATCGAATGTTTGGAGGGCGTCCAGGGAATACGCAGATGGAATTAACCGATATAATATATTTTTGTCTGGAACTTGAGATACGAGTACATACTTCCATGCCGATCTAAGATCTAAGGAATTAATATAATCTTCTATATACATAAAACGAAGTTGGGTTAACTAACCCAACTTTGTAAATCAAAAATCTATCCAACCCAATTTGATCTTGAGTTTGAAGAGGTGTAGTAAAACCTCTAATAACTCAAGCTAGTTATAAGAGGTGTAAATAAACTAGTTATAAATTTCATCTAACTAACAGTTGGATAGATTTTGATGAAATTTGGCATGAAAGTAGCTAATACCCTGGATTAACATAATTATAGGTTTCTTTTTACCTATCTGAAAAAGTGGCGGTACGAAGTTCCCCGGGTCAACTAATGAATAATATAAATGTTCTTTCTCTTACAACTGTTTTTTTTTTTATTTTTGAAGTGAAAACTTCTTTAGCGGCATTTTGCACTTTTTGGGATGGCATTTTTTTAATTCGTGTTAGGACACGTGACGTGATCGAAAATTCGTAAGACGAACACGTGAAGGGGTGAGTCAGCCCGCCAAAACATTCATATATACATTCACAAAAAAAAACAAATTAATTACTAAACCCGCTTACAAAACTTCTCGATAATTGATTAAGAAATGCGACCTGTACTGAAAAACAGCCGAACAGACATACGAACGAATTTTTTAGGTGAATCAGAGAGCTTTGTTCGCAATTTGCGCTCGTTAATCAACTCTTGGTAATAAATCAGAGAGAAGGAATAGAATGTTTGGAGGGCGATGCCCAGGGAACAATTTGCAGATTTATGGAGTTAACGGAGATGAGTTAGATTCGTCTTTAATGGTCTTTAACTTGGGATACTATCAGTGGCCTAACTATACCATCTGGGCCCGTGGCGAACTTATACAATGGGGCCCATGAGAGTTTGAGTTCAGCGAGCGGCTGCTTGTTGGATTGACTTTACCCTCCCACCGGCTCTCCTATTCCTGACCCTACTTACTACAGGACTCGTTTTTGATAAAATTTAAATGGGAGTAATTCTGGAGTATAATACCCTTCCTAAAAAAACAACTATTTAAATCGGTTAAAATTACAAAGTTATCGCGTAACAAACATAAAATAGGCATGTTTACAGGTATCTTAAGAGACGGCAACGCATCAGCACCTCTTCTGATGTTGCAGATGTCCATGGGCGACGGTGACCACTTTCCATCAGGTGGCTCGACTGCTAGTTTGCCGTCAAATATAAATAAAAAAAATCTTCCAGTCAAATTGAGAACCTCTTTTTTTGAAGTCGGTTGAAAATGGGTAGCAAGCAAGAAGTTAAAGTTATGTTACTTGGCATAATATAAAATTTAATATACCTGGACTGAGCCGCGGATAATACCTAGATATTTACTTAAGAGCGCACCAATGCGACCCGGCTGAAGCCATTTCGCACCCCGCGCCCCGCGCGAAAGCAGGATAGATCTAATGACCGTTAAGCGTAAAAAATGAGAAGAAGATAGTGGGTAGGCACAAGCGGGTGTCCTAGAATTAACGGGCGTAAGCGCCAAATCACTTAATTGTTATTTAAAATAAAAGTACGAGGTTAATGAGTAAAAAAACTTTGCCAGATTTTAGAACTAGTTATTGCTAAGCTAGGAAACTAAAAATCATTTCTAAAGACCTTACGGTTTCGCCGTTCTGACCACAAATATCAAATAAAGGGGCTATGTTTGCAAAATAAAAGTATCGAGGCTTTTGTTATTAATCGTGTTTTCAGGTTTGACAGTTTTAAGAAAATATGTTGAAGTTTTATATATAATAAATAACAGGCATGTAGTCGTTACAGATATAGACATCTAGACGAATGTTCATTGACAAGTTTCGCATTCGTGCCCTCTTAAGCCTCCTACGAAATCAGGAAACAAACAAATTCATAACACACCAAGCACAGCTCTAAACTTTCAGTAAATCAATTCTGCAACTGGAAAGCGATCATTGCAATTCTGCTCCAAACCTGCCGTAACAAGTGTGAACCAGTTTAAATAGCAGAGAAAACTTCAGTCTGGAAATCCTTTGTATTTGAAGAAATATACCTCCATTTGTTAAGTTTGCGAGCTTTAGAAAACGGAAAGAAACTGAGTTTAAATTTCCACTAGGAAAATCTACCATTGTTACTTTATCGCTATCAATATCTTATTGTATCTTGTACGATAATACTTTTTCTGTGTGTATATTTATTACATTTAAACATGTTTAAAAGATGGATACTTAGAAAAAATGTTTGTCATTTCTTCTATGCTGGTCTAAGAGAAAAGACCGCTTCTATGCTTCGTGTAAGTCAGTGCCCATAGCCATGTGGGAAGCCCATCCTCCCCCATCCCCATCTCCTTTCTCAACTTATTCCACTCCCCTTCTTCTCCCTTGAAACCTGTTCAGGTCCAGATATCTCAAAAACTAGCGTGTCGATTTTTTTTATTTTGCTTTTAAAGCATTTATCTAGCTTAGGGGTGTCAACCTTTAAAATATTTGCGCCTAATTTAAATTGACCTTATATAGAGGTGCAGTATTGTCTATGGATGAAAGATGAAAATAATTGGTTGTCTGTAAAGTCGGTTTACGGACGGTAATTTTACGTTATTTTGAATTTTATCAATCTGTAATATTTTAACATGCTAAATTAAGAAGCGAAATAGGCTAAGGGACATTCTGTTATATTCTAAGAGCTATTATACTCTATTTTAAGTGAAATAAATATCATTATCATTACTATACCTACTAACATAAGTATACTAACATAATGAGTCATGGTCACTTGAATAAATAATTTTTCATTCATTTATTCATTCACAAAAAAAATCAAATTAATTACTAAACCCGCTTACAAAACTTCTCGATAATTGATTAAGAAATGCGACCTGTACTGAAAAACAGCCGAACAGACATACGAACAATTTTTTTTAGGTGAATCAGAGAGCTTTGTTCGCAATTCGCGCTCGTTAATCAACTCTTGGTAATAAATCAGAGAGAAGTGAATAGAATGTTTGGAGGGCGATGCCCAGGGAACAATTTGCAGATTTATGGAGTTAACGGAGATGAGATAGATTCGTCTTTAATGGTCTTTAACTTGGGATACTATCAGTGGCCTAACTATACCATCTGGGCCCGTGGCGAACTTATACAATGGTGCCCATGAGAGTTTGAGTTCAGCGAGCGGCTGCTTGTTGGATTGACTTTACCCTCCCACCGGCTCTCCTATTCCTGACTGGGGCCGCACTACAGGTATCGTTTTTGATAAAATTTAAACGTTTTTGGGGTTGTCTGAAGTCCGAAGACAGGGGGAGGACACGGCAAGCCTAGAATCCGGCCACCTGTTCTACTTCCGAGAGAGTGACTAGCAGTCGCAGGGTGGCGTGGGCTTCCTTGTCAACAAAGTTCTCCGTGACAACGTGTTGGAGGTATCAAGTGTGTCGACCCGGGTAGCGTACCTTGTACTGAAACTGACCGAGAGGTATTCCCTCAAGGTTATACAGGTATATGCGCCAACATCGACACACGTGGATACAGAGGTCGAAGCTATGTATGAAGATATCGCAATGGCCATAAAGTGGGAGTGCGCGAATGCAACGAATTGCGTATCGGGCCACACGGAATTGGATTAAGGAACCAGAGGGGGCAAATGCTGGTCAACTTCCTGGATATGCAGGGGCTGTTCTGTATGAACACATTCTTTAAGAAGAAGCCCCATAGGAAGTGGACCTGGCAAAGCCCTGATGGTAAGACGAAGAATGAGATCGACTTCATCTTGACAGACAAGAAGTACATATTTAGGGATGTCTCTGTGGTCAATAGGTTTCATACCGGCAGTGACCACCGACTGGTAAGAGGCACCCTAAGTATTGACTTTAAAGTTGAGAGGAGTCGTATGGTGAGATCAGTTCTTCGTCCAACTCTGATCCAGACCGTGAATGGTTCTGAAGCGTTCCAGCTGGAACTACGCAATCGCTTCGCTGCGCTGGAAACCACTGAAAATGTTGACAAGGACCTCGAAAGTGTGACCAAGGTGCTTCGCGAAGTAGGAGCCAGGCACTTCAGGAGCAAGCGAGGTAGCCGGAAGCCTAAACTTTTGGCGGAGACTCTTGAACTGATGAAGATTCGACGTGAGATGCCAGAGGGAGCTTCGTCGGATACCCACCGTCTCAACAAAGAAATCCGCAAGTCGGTGAGACGTGACCTCCGAAGCTACAATACCAATCTCATGAGAGAGGCGATTGAGCAAAATCGGGGGTCAAAAGTCTTTGCTAAAAGACTGGGTAGGAGCCACCTGACGAAGCTCAAAACCTCGGAAGGCAAAACCGTCACGTCAGTTCCGGAGATCCTCGCCGAAGTTGAAGACTTCTATCAGAAGCTGTACTCCTCGCATGCTCCAAAGCCTCCACCTGACGCGAACGACCCACGAGCCACCCTGACGCGCCACTTTACCGACGATCTCCCAGAAGTGGATGAAGACGAAATCGGGAGGGCTCTCAAACAGCTTCAGAATGGGAAGGCTCCCGGCGAAGACGGAATTACCTCAGAGCTTCTCAAAGCAGGAGGATCTCTAGTGCTGAAAAAGCTAAAGGAGCTATTTAATTCCGTCATAGCTACTGGGACTACCCCAAGGGCATGGAGTGAGAGCGTGGTGGCTATGTTTTTCAAGAAAGGAGACAAAACCCTCCTCAAAAACTATAGACCAATCGCGCTCTTAAGCCACATTTATAAGCTGTTTTCGAGAGTTCTCTCGAATCGTCTTGCCGCAAGATTTGACGCCTTCCAGCCACCGGAACAGGCTGGGTTTCGAAAAGGCTTTAGCACCGTAGACCACATTTACACAGTAAGGCAGATTATACAGAAGTCGCAGGAGTATAATCAGCCGCTGTGCCTAGCATTTGTGGACTACGAGAAAGCCTTCGACTCTATAGAAACCTGGGCTGTTCTGGAATCCTTGCAGCGATGCCAAGTCGATTGGAGATATGTGGAGGTACTGAGAAGTTTATACAGATCAGCGTCGATGTCCGTCCAAGTACAGAACCACAAGACGAAACCCATCCAGTTGCTCAGAGGGGTGAGACAGGGAGATGTCATCTCTCCGAAACTGTTCTCCAACGCACTGGAAGATGTCTTCAAAACTCTGGATTGGAACGGGCTGGGCATCAACATCAATGGCGTATATCTCAGTCACCTTCGCTTTGCCGACGATATAGTATTGATGGCACAATCGTTGCAGGATTTGCAGAAAATGCTGCACAGCCTTGATGCTGCTTCAATGTCGGTCGGTCTCCGGATGAACTTGGACAAGACCAAGGTCATGTTCAACGACTTTATCACGCCGGAGTCGATCTTGATCAATGGTAATGCGCTCGAAGTTGTCCAAGAATATGTCTACCTCGGGCAGACATTGCAGCTAGGTAGAGACAACTTCGAGCGCGAAATCACAAGAATAGTGCAGCTGGGCTGGGCAGCATTTGGGAAGCTACGTCATATCTTCTCGTCGACACTACCGCAGTGCCTAAAGAGCAGGGTGTTCAATCTACCCGTCATGACATATGGAGCCGAGACGTGGAACATGACAGTCAGGCTGGCCCACCGACTACATGTCGCTCAGCGAGCTATGGAAAGATCTATGCTCGGTATTTCGTTGCGGGATAAAATCCGTAACGAAATCATCCGGCAGAGGACTAAAGTTTTAGACATTGTCCAGAAGTGTAGCAAGCTGAAGTGGCAGAGGGCTGGCCACATTTGTCGCAGAACCGACAAGCGTTGGAGTAGACGGGTTCTCGAATGGAGACCACGTCTCGGCAAACGTAGTGTTGGACGCCCCCCTGCCAGATGGACCGATGACCTAAGGAGGGTCGCTGGTAGTGGCTGGATGAGGAAAGCGGGAGATCGTGAAGTGTGGCGTGCCCTTGGGGAGGCCTACGTCCAGCAGTGGACTGCAATAGGCTGATTGATGATGATTGATGGAAAATTTAAATGGGAGTAATTCTGGAGTATAATACCCTTCCAAAAAAAACAACTATTTAAATCGGTAAACAATTACAGAGTTATCGCGGAACAAACATAAAATAGGCATGTTTACAGGTATCTTAAGAGACGGCAACGCATCAGCACATCCTCTGATGTTGCAGATGTCCATGGGCGACGGTGACCACTTTCCATCAGGTGGCTCGACTGCTAGTTTGCCGACAAATATAAATATAAAAAAAACCAGTCAAATTGAGAACCTCTTTTTTTGAAGTCGGTTGAAAATGGGTAGCAAGCAAGAAGTTAAAGTTATGTTACATGGTACTTACATAGAATTTCATCATCGTCATCATTCCAGCCGTTAGAAGACTCTGCTGGATCAAGGCCTCTCCCAAGTATTTTTTGTTTCATAAAGCTTTACCACGCTTGGCGGGCGGGTTAACGAGGATATAATACATAGAATTTAATATACCTGAACTTAGTCACTGGTAATACATAGATATTAACTTATGCTGCCTACGAAATCAGGAAACAAACAAATACCTAACTCACCAAGCAGAGCTCTAAACGTTCAATAAATCAATTCTGCAACTGGAAAGCGATCATTGCAATTCTGCTCCAAACCTGCCGTAACAAGTGTGAACCAGTTTAAATAGCAGAGAAAACTTCAGTCTGGAAATCCTTTGTATTTGAAGAAATATACCTCCATTTGTTAAGTTTGCGAGCTTTAGAAAACGGAAAGAAACTAAGTTTAAATTTCCACTAGGAAAATCTACCATTGTTACTTTATCGCTATCAATATCTTATTGTATCTTGTACGATAATACTTTTTCTGTGTGTATATTTATTAGGTACATTTAAACATGTTTAAAAGATGAATACTTAGGAAAAATATTTGTCATTTCTTCTATGCTGGTCTAAGAGAAAAGACCGCTTCTATGCATCGTGTAAGTCAGTGCCCATAGCCATTGGAGAAGCCCATCCTCCCCCATCCCCATCTCCTTCCCCAACTTATTCCACTCTTCTTCTCCCTTGAAAGGCCGGCAACGCTCCTGTCACACCTTGGTGTTGCAGTTGTTCATGGGTAGCGGTAATCTATTATGATCTGGTGACTCGCTTGTCTGTCCTTCATAAAAAAAGGAAGCCTTAAGCACTGCCGCCAAATCATATTACAGCATAATACTGTCATAATAGCGGACACCGGGTTCCAATGCAACCCTATGCAATGGGAAAACGCTCAAATGAGGAGGGATTACGCAGCTTGTATCTCATAATACCTTTAATGCCAGGCAAAAGGAGAAAATAGGGAAGGGATTATTCTAAAAGTTATTGGTCTCAGCTACGGATTACTACGAGTATTGCAGCAACGAGGTTTTATTTCGACGGTAGAAATATTCAACACGTCTGAATACCTAAATAATGGAGCTTCTTCAAAGCGGTAGAGTTGCTTAACTCGATCCAATGAAGTACTTAAATAATTAAGCTTCTGCCGCAGCTTTTTGAGTGCGAAATTATGCTCGTTAGTGGAAAGACTGACCAATTTAAGCAGACAAGTTTCTTATGACTTATTTCATCTTCAAAATTTTTTGTTTTTAGTGAATGAATAAGTCACAAGACTCATTTTAATAAAGTACTGGCATATACAAGGTCCATTTAAATTAAGCGCAAATATTTAAAGGGCTAGGTCTCATAGGTCAAAGAAATGCTTTAGTAACAAATTGTAGGAAGTCGACGCGCTAGATTTTATGTTCTGAAAGGATACATGGAGCACCGGAGGCAGCCATGCCTTTTAGTGGTACCTCACGGGTGGACCAACTTGATGAACAAGTCTCCGTTGGCACGCGCAATACACATTCTGAATTTGATTGCGGACAAAATAGACATATTCCAGTGTAGTCTGAGTGAATTCTCAAAGGTTGCAATTTACGTAATAAGTTAAGGTAAATAATTGATTATTCATTGCTTTTCTATTGTATTGGGGTATATACCTGTAAAAATAGAATATGATAATTGAAATAAATAAATAGTTTTTTTAAATGTTTTCGTACAAATTAATTCTTATTTTTTTTTTTAATTGTTAAATCAGCTGTTTTGAATGTCGAGGTCAATGACTTAGTATCCATAGTAGATAATAGTAAAAAGTTGTTGGACAAGAAAGTGTTTATTTGGGGATAAACACAGGGTGTTTTTTTCGTCTGTTTTTTTACCTGTTCAGGTCCAGATATCTCGAAAACTAGCGTGTCGATTGTTTTTATTATGCTTCTTAAGCATTTTTCTAGCTTAGGAGTGTCAGCCTTTAAAAAGGTTTACGGACGGTAATTTTATGTGTTAACGGTGGAAGAGAGATGCTCGGAGATGCGTCACAAGCCAAACGCTTAGGCGTATCGCTTGTTCCGCGCTCTCGCTTGTTCCGCGCTCTCGCTTGTACACGGAACTCGACACATTTTCGTGCGTGCTGCTGGTGTTCATCGATTTATGAGACGTTATCACGTCAAATCAAAAGTGCAAAACCAGTGAAATAGCTGAAAAGATTGCATACATGGCGGCCGTATAGTAAGTCCGTACAGTTAGTGTCACTCATAGTGATGTAGATTTTCCCGGTGGTAGAGCCTACTTACTCTTAGCTACAGCATCATCTTTAGCTCATAAATCGGGCTGGCTCGAACCGGCTAGCAACCACCCTCTCACAGAATACCGGCGTCAAATAGGAGCATGTAAATGCTGCTGTGTTTCGCCTGGTGAGTGAGAGTTCCGGTAGCCCAATACCCCTACAGATCTTCTCCAATATGATAGCGGCAATTAAAGAGAAAATTACCCCAGGAGGGTACCTGCGTTCATGCGCAGGAGAATCCCTCCCTGGGCAACAATGCTCAGGCTGCCCTACGTATTCTGGGGAGGGCAAAATTCCGCTTTTGAAGGTTGAGAATCCAAATTACAACCAACATAGCAAGCGCTCTCCGGCCGAGCCCCCTAAGCTTTTAGTCGATTTCTGTAACATTAGGGGGATACATTCCAATCTTGATGCAGTCCATTACCACCTCGAGACTGCCAAGCCGGCCTTGCTATTTCTGACCGAGACGCAGATCAGTAATCCATCAGACCTGTCATACCTGTATTACCCAGGCTATGTCCTGGAGGCCAAATTCCACCCCCACGCGGGCGTGTGCATGTATGTCAGGGATGAGATCTGTTGTCGGCGTCTCCATGACTTGGAAGTTCCGCATTTTTCTGTTTTGTGGGTTCATGTAGATACTGGCCTTGATCATATTGTTTACGCCAGTGTCTACCGTTCGCATAGCGGAGACTCTGAGACAACTCGGCTCATGGTATATCTCAGCGATGCTGCAGATAAGGTCCAGCAACGTTTTCCATCTGCGCAGTTGGTGTTTCTGGGGGATTTTAACGCCCACCACGGAGAGTGGCTGTACCCGTACCGGGACACCGACCATGCTGGGAGAGAAACCTATAAGTTTGCATTGACTTACGGTCTCTCCCAACTTGTCAACGAGTCGACGCGCATTCCTGACGTTGCTGGCCACACTGCGTATTGCCTGGACCTTCTGCTGACAACCGATCCTGACAGGCATTCGGTGTCCGTATCACCACCGCTCGGGACATCGGATCACTGTGTGGTGAAATCTGTATCGCACTACTCGCTTCCTGACACCAGCCCCAAAGGCACCAGGCGAGTATGGCGAGTCGGCAGATTGGGATGAGATGCGACATTTTTTCGCATCTTATCCTTGGCGGCAGGTTTGCTTCTCTTCTAGGGATCCATCATGCTGCGCTGATGCTGTCTCGAGTGTGATATGTAAGGCAATGGAGTATTTTATTCCTTTTGCTGACGTATCCCTTGAAAACAAAGCTCGCCCATGGTTCAATGCTCAGTGCCTCTTAGCTGAAAGACGTAAGCGGGAAGCATATTTGTCCTGGGCTGATGCCCGCAGAATCAAAGCTGATGATCTTCAAGACAGAAAGAGAGTGTATAACGCTGCTGCCAAGTCCTGCAAAAAGGTGTTCAGAAGAGCTCGTTTCGACCACGTTGGCCGTATTGGAGACAAGATAGCTTCCTGTCCCTCAGGAAGTAAAGCCTTCTGGTCTCTAGCCAAGTCAGTGGAGATGAACTTCTGTCGCCCATCGCTGCCACCATTGCAGAAACCTGACGGTTCTCTGGCCCATGGTGCAAAAGAGAAAGCAGACTTGTTTGCCAATCTATTTGCAGATAATTCGCGTCTAGATAGTAGCAATAAAAGCCCACCCCAGTTACCTTCGTTCGGCCCCAAGATGCGGGCCGCTCAAATCCACCAAAAAGAGGTACTTAAATGCATGCTAAACCTAGACGTGAATAAGGCTAGTGGACCCGATGGTATTCCAGCAGTGGTTCTGAAGCGCTGCGCACCCGAGTTGTCCCCTGTACTGACACGCCTCTATAGACTTTCTCTAGAGACTGGCAAAGTCCCAAGATCTTGGAAGCTTGCCAATGTACAACCAGTACCTAAAAAGGGAAGTCGCTCCGACCCGGCCAATTATCGACCTGTTGCGATCACCTCCATATTGTGCAAGATTATGGAGCGTGTATTGAACAATCGTCTCCTGGCATACCTGGAAACCAACGAGCTCCTTAGTGACAACCAATATGGTTTTCGCAAGGGTCGCTCAACCGGTGACCTACTGGTATATGCCACTCACTTATGGAGCGAAGCCTTGGAGGGTCACGGTGAGGCAATTGCTGTTTCACTAGATATATCCAAGGCTTTTGACCGGGTCTGGCACGAAGCTATCCTCAGTAAGCTTCCAGCGTATGGTTTACCAGAGGACCTTTGCAACTGGATATCCGATTTCCTGAGGGAACGGTCGATTCGAGTGGTTATGGATGGCTGCTCTTCCGACCTAATGGCTATTAATGCCGGGGTACCTCAGGGATCTGTTCTCTCTGCAACCTTGTTCCTGCTGCACATTAATGACCTTCTTAAATCTGGCATTATTGGCTATGCTGATGACAGCACCGTTGTAGAGAGTTATACATCTAGTGCCAGTGCAAGTCCACAAGAAGTCCAGTCTCTTAGAGAATTTATGATTGAACGGGTTAACTCGAAATTACAGAGGGTGTCCGATTGGGGAGACGCCAATCTTGTTAAGTTTAACCCGTCCAAAACACAGGCGTGTCTCTTTTCTGCAAAAAAGAGTGCTTTCCCACTTGCACCCACTTTCCAGGGTGTTTCCTTGCCGTTAGTTGACCACCTTGGGCTTTTAGGCATGACAGTCACGTCCAAACTAAGCTTCGGCCAACAGATTGAGTCGATGGCACTAACTGCTTCCAAGAAGTTGGGCATTATCTCAAAGGTTCGGCGGTACTTCAGCTCTGAACGGCTGCTCAATCTCTATACAGCCCAGGTTCGCTCTTGCATGGAGTACTGCAGTCACCTTTGGGATGGCTCAGCGAAATACCAACTTGAAGCATTGGACTCTGTTGACCGAAGAGCCCGCAGGCTCATAAACAACGACGTGATCTCAAATAGGAAATTGCAATCCCTGGAGCATCGCCGTAAAGTCGCTTGCCTATCGGTATTTTATAGGATCCATTTTGGAGAGTGTGCGAAAGCGCTCTTTGAGCTAGTTGAACCCTCACCATTCCTCCATCGGACTACGAGGCGCAGACTGAAATTTCACCCTTTTATCGTTGGAATACCAAAGAGTCGAACTAAACGCTTTGACAGTTCCTTTTTGGTTCGAGTAGCTAAGGTGTGGAATGAACTGCCTGCGTCTATATTCCCAAACAGGTACAGTCCCGGGACATTCAAAAGTAGAATAAATGGGTATCTCTTGGATAGGCATGTAACATCCTCGTCTTCATCGTCACTTACCATCAGGTGAGATGGGAGACAAATGCCTAATTCAAATTATGTAAAAAAAAAAAAAAAAAAAAAAATGTGAAGATTGTAACGATACTCCAGCATATACAAATCTGTTCATATATTAAGACATCATGGTGGTAAGTTAATGGTGGTAAGCTCATCAAAAGAGTAACTCACATAAATAAAAACACTATTTATTAAAACTTACGCGAGATAAATTTATTAAGGCATCTCCGTTTGTCTCACGTGTTTTTCCTAAATAATATATATATAGTAAATTGAATTTAAAATTTACTCTTAAGAGTACAAACGGCGTGGCGATACAAACGCGGATGGTCTAAACGCGTTGGCTACTTTAGATATTTTCGTTTTTTAGGAATGTTCAAGGGTTATTCGAAAAAAAAAAACATATGATGGCTGCCTTATCTGTAATGCAATAATAATCAAAAGTTTCAAGGTTAATTTTAATGTATTTGGTAAATAATGCTATATACCGAGTAAATTAGACGTGATTTGGAGGCAACTTTGCAATTATTTTCTATCGAGAAAATTTTACGCAATCGTGTTTTTGAGTCATATAGTTACCAGAGTGAGCCCTGAATTTTGCTGCATTTTTATTTCAACTTGAGTATTTAATTATTATTGATATAACAGTCAATCATGCAAAGCAGTGTGAGGTAGTACGGGCCCTTAACCATTCTTAATATTTTTTTATATAAATAATTAAAAATAAGCTAAATTTAAGCTTTTGGGTTCATCTCGTAGTGTAGTTTTATAGAGTGCTTTAGCCGTGTGGTGTCCGGCAAAGTAGAATAGGACCACTACAAGTCTTCCCATGGAGGTGGTAAGAGGCGACTTAGGAATTACAAGCTAAACAAAGCTTATAAACATCAATGAGACCTCTCCAACCCGCTTGGCCAGCGAGGAGAGTGTGAGCCAAAATTCTCTGTCTGCTCTGGGCAAGTATGGCTCCGATAGTACAGAGAGGGTCATGCTCCTGCAGTGGAGATTAATAAGGCCTGATGATGATGATGATGATGATGATGATGATGATAGAGTGCTTTGAGGAAAGCGAAACCGCGGTGTCGCCAGCCCCTTACAATCTTCTGATGATAGTCTCATAATAGCTTTAAACTAGTCGGACAATCCGAAAAGATATTTATAAAATCTTTTTTGCAGAAATTTAGGTAAAATTGAAAAATAAGCATTAAAAGTGTGTAACAACTCTTTTTCTTCTCAACTTCCAATGGAAGCAAGATAATAAAATCAATCAATGTGCCGGGCTATTCTAAACATTCCAAAAATATATTGTTCTCAGGCACTTAGGAGGTGACGGTGCATATATTATTTTGACACATTTTAAAAATGTATTGTACTCAGGTGCAAGGAGGAGTGCAAATAATTTTTCAACTCGTCAGCATAACTAAATTATGGAGCTTCTTTAAAGTGGTAGGGTTGCTTAACTCGATCCAATGAAGTACTTAAATAATTAAGCTTTGCCGCAACTTTCTGCCAGCGAAAATAATGATCGTTAGTGGAATGACTGACTAATTAAGTAGACGAAAGTTTCTTATAACTTATTTCATCTTCAAAATGTCTAGCCCGACGTTGATGATGAAATTACAACACTAAATTTAATTCGAGTACTTCTAGAAGCTTTTACCGCTTGGCTTGCGCATCAAGAGTTGTCAAGTATGGTAACACTTTCTTGAAGTCTGTGTCATTACAGCCACAAAAAGTCCACTGCTGGACAAGGGCCATGGGAGGATATTCAGATTCTCATCACGCTTGGCAGGCGGGTGGGCGAGCGCAATTTCTTTGGCTTCTTGTAATTCCGACGCTGCTGCCCATCGCAAATATTTTTAAGCTGGGGAAGATAGGATTTTGTTGGATTTCTGAAGGGAATTAAAGGCATCTAGTGATACTTCACACTCGGATGGATGGAAGACTAGCAGTAGTCGCTTGGGAGTCCAGATGCGCGTACCTGATGCCACATCTGCAACTACCGGTCAGGCAGTTGAGAATGATACCCATTTATTTATTTATTTATTGACACACAAAACAGATTATGACATATAATAACATAATTATTACTCCAAATGAAAGCACTTGTCATTATCCTAAATATTCGTGTACGGCGTGATATTGTGTAAGCAACAAGTTTGTAATAAAAATATAATAATGTTAAAAACTAAACTCAACTAATGTTAACAGATATATCAGCTTGAAAAAGTATAAAAAAATAGTGTAATAATTTGGTAAAACATGACCGTAACAAGTGATTTCTTCCAGATGAAGTACTGGGTTCCATTTTGGCTTTAATCTTTCACTCTAAAAGTTAAGACAAATATGAACCCAAGCTACTCTTCAAAAAGTTACGTTAGTACTATGGCGGTCTGAAAGGCGCACTAAATCATTGAAACTAGTTGACTCGCCAAATTTGTTCGCGATACGTAAACCAACCTAAATGTATTTTAATGTACTATACTTAAAGGTAATGCGATATATACGTAGTGTGCGAGACGCGATATTTATGTTATATGTGTGATAGGAAAGTAATTCGATATTATTTATTACTTTCGCTGGGCATGTGCGTCTCCAACGTCAATAGTTAATGTGTAACAAGAAAAAATACATAAATTATTTTTATTTTCTCCTTGCAGGTCCTACTGGACTTGTATGTTACTTTGAAAATCGTTTAAGTCCTTGAAGTAGTATATAGACTTGAGAACCAATAAAAACTTTAGTATTTAAAGTTAAACCGAAACCGAGACAAAAACTTCTTAATTAAGGTACTAATAAAGGTTTGTAGTAGAAATTAAGGGTTTTAAGTGACTTAATTAACGTGATTTAAATCTAATAAGTTTTAAATAGAGTTTTATATATAGGTCTCAAAGTTGCGTTAAATTTGATTATGGGTTTCAAAGTTTGGTGTTGCTATGCTAATAAAATCAGTCAATAATTAGATCAATTAGTCAATTTGATTTCATACTTACATATTATCACGTCTTTTCTATTATCACGATTTCTCATATTTTTTTACAGATAATCTGAGTAACATGAAGTGATATAGAAATAGTATGCAAGATAATTACTATATCTACATTGCATATGCGATTTTTATAACTTCATGCGAAATATACAATATTTTACGATTGTTAATTTGCATCAAGGCATTTTTTTGAAACTTGAGTATTTAAAAATAATGCGGAAGTGTTACTAGATCTTTTTATTCTTTTTAGGGTTCCGTACCCAAAGGCTCAAAACGGGCCGGGAAATAAGCTCTATATGACAAAAAGAGAAAGCAAGAGAATTTAAATGTCATCATCATCCTCTTTACCTTAATGTCAACATGTATCCTAACTAATATTATAAATGCGAAAGTGAGTTTGTTTGTTTGTTTATTTGTTTGTTTGTTTGTTTGTTTGTTACGCTTTCACGCCGTAACTACTGAACCGATCATCATGAAATTTTGCATACAAGTTCTCTGGAGTATGGAGAAGAACAAAGGCTACCTTTTATCCCGAGAGATACTTATCCCGAGGGATCGACATTGACGCGGGCGGAGCCGCGGGCGAAAGCTAGTGTAAAATAAAAATATAGTATACAAGTTACTTCACAAATTTCTTCTTCAAAAAAATCAAAAACACCTCTCGAAAGTTTCATCAATTTTCTTCATAGTCAAAAAAAAATGCGTCTCATTTCCTTTGTGTATTTTCTTTTGTTTTAGTTTTATACTGTGTTTATGTCTAGATTTTGTTGATCATGACCGTTTGCTTTGCAATCTTTAGCTGTCTACCTCGTAATTCAGAAGAGTGAACTTGCACTTGTAGAAAAGCCTGCAAATAAAAAAAAGACAATACCGGTGTCCTAAACTTTTGAAAAAATACTTGTAGGCACACGTTTTATATGTAAAACGTGCGCCTACAAGTATTTTTTCAAATGATCACAAGAAAACCAATAAAAATGCATACTAAATATAAATATATACGGACAAATCTCACACGTTGAGCTAGCCCCAAAGTAAGTTCGAGACTTGTGTTATTATGGGATACTTACTCAACGATACTATATTTTATTAAAAATACATATATAGATAAACATCCAAGGCCCAGATCAATCTTAAGAAGATGACCTGACGTGGGATCGTACCCGGGCACCCTCTTGTCGCAGGCTGGCATGTTAACCACTGCGCCACGGAGCTCGCCAAAAAATACTAAGTACTTATAAAATAAACTTGCAATTGATATCATCATTCATCATCATCATCATTTCTGCCGTAAGAAGTCCACAGCTGAACAAAGGCATCTTCTAAAAATGATTACCTTCCATGGGGGGATATTGCCATACTTACCACACTTAGCAGGCGGGTTGGAGAGCAGTTTCTTTGGCTGATGGTATAGAGGAATCTGAACTTGTTGGATTTGGTTTAAATGGAGGTATAGGGATACTACTGATGACGGGAAGGCAAGCAAATAGCAGCTCGGGAGGCCGGACACGCATCATCGAAGAAATACCTGCAACTACTGGACAGGTAGATATAAACATGTGAAAATAAAAGAAATATCTTCATTATATTACAAAATCCTAACCTTAAATGTGAAAAAAAAAACATGAGAGCATGAGAAAGCAATTAATAACACTTGTCTCTGGTATTAGAATACCCACAGGACTTTTATGAGTTTTAGTGCTGTTTTAAATTCCGCTCGGTAAACTTTGCAGCGAGTTTAAGTTTTCATGCATTTATATAGTTTCTAGGAAGAACTTAAACATTGGCCTGGGAGAGAATAAAATGCATGAAATGCACCAGCTATTTACTATCGTACAAGTGGTACAAACAAGTACAAACAATTCTTGACCTCTTTCATGCTTCGGGAGGTACTTTAAGCTATTGGTCACATTTTCCCGTGCGGGGTGAGTTAATATGCGTATCCTTACACGATATGTTGTTTCTTCAAGTAAACATATAGAATTAATCTTGAATTTTATTTTCTTAATCTATAAGATTCATCATCAGCATCATTATCAGTTCTTTTTAGTCTCCACTGCAGGACCATGACCCACTCTGTACTACCGAGGCTATACTTGGCCAAAGCAGACTTTTAAATTTATTTTTAAATTTATAAGATTATCATATCATAATTGAAAAGAGGAGCCCGAAAGCCCAGTAGTCGTGAGCATTAATAGCGCTTACATAAGATAAGCAACCCTGGGCGCAGTCCCCACTGGGATGGGTGACCGCAAGTGGCATAACAATAGCTTGAGCCCCTCCGTGCTTCGGAAGGCACGTTAAGTCGTTGGTCCCGGCTGTCATCATTGATGGCAGTCGTTTAACTATGTCAGATGCCTTTAGGCAGCTTGAAAAATCTGTCACCAGTGTTGGCCACTTACACACACGAAAAACAGACAAACAGCTATTTATTTTCTCGCGGTGATCGTAAATGGTCGATCAAGGGATTATTCTGTAACTATGTACTCGACAATAAACTCAAAACTGTTTTAGGGTCAATTCAGACTAGGCTGAAAAATATTCGGCCCTTTTTAGAGTAGTCATCATCATCATCGTTTTGTGACCATGCAACTCACCATCACGTGTCCGTCTTACGAATTTTCGATCAGGTCACGTGTCCTGACGCGAGCTTAACATTTTTTACCCATCCCAAAAAGTGCACAATGCCGCTAAAGAAGTTTCACTTCAAAAGTCTGAAATATTTAAAAACAAAAGTAAAAGAGAATAGAAAAACAACAATAACAAAATCCTAAAAATATAAGAGAATAGAAAAACAATTTAGAAACACACGTCTCTGGTATAAGACAAATGTACTCAGAGGATTCTTTTATGAGTTTCACTGATGTTGTAGATTCCACTCTGTGAAGTTATTTGCATTTATATAGTTTCTAGGAAGTTAGATGTTGTTTTAGTTGTAGTAGAGCCACGCTACTGTAAAAAAAGGCTGCCCATCGACAACTGCAACACCTGGGTGTGACAGGTGCGTTTTCCTTCCCCCAACTCCTTGAAAGGGCGACAGCCTTTCAAGGAGTTGGGGGAAGGAAATGGCAAGGGAAGGGGAGGATGGGCTCTCTCACTCACCGAACGAAGTATAGAAACTTCATTTTGCCGGTAACGTGGCTCTACCGTATAGCCGTGTGGTATCCGGCAGAGTAGAATAGGACCACTCCAAGTCTTCCCGTGGATGTCGTAGAAGGCGACTTAGGAAATACAAGCTAAACAAAGCTTATAAACATCTAAGAGACCTCTCCAACCCGTCTGGCCAGCGTGGAGAGTGTAGGCCAAGTCCTCTGGCTGCTCTGGCCAAGTATGGCCCTAGTAGTACAGCGAGGGTCGTGCTCCTGTAGTGGAGACTAAAAATGACCTGATGATGATGTGGCTCTACCACAAATACAATACATAGAAGTGTTTTTTTTAGATTTACCGCTTCTATGCTTCGTTCGGTGAGTGAGAGAGCCGTTGGCCCATCCTTCCCGCATTTCCTCTCCCCATGGCCTCCCCAACTCTTGAAATGTCGCAATGCTCCTTTAATACCCTGGTGATGCAGTTGCGCTTGCTCATTTGCCGTCCAATATAATAAAAAAAACTGCCACGCTACACGGGGAGAGTGTACATAAACGGCCGCGCCAGGACGTTCTTTACAGTCACCCTAAAGATGGCTAAGCTGAAACTGTCGGAATTTTCCGACTAAAAATACGCAATTGAAGTCTTTTTGTGTAATATATTACAAAAAAAACACTCCTATGTATGGAGAAGAGGGCATGGGCTTTCCTTCTCGGAACAAAGTATAGTTCCCGAGTTTCCCGATGACGCGAGCGATATAAAAAAAGTTGTAAATACAACATTTTTTTTAATTAACTATGTAGCTGGCTCCAAGTGAGCTTTTACTACTTCACCGGGCGTTTGTAGCGAGGGCAGAGTGCCCTTAACCTTTATAGACAACATCACCAAAGGGCCCCCAGGAGAGACGTACCTCGGCTTTGGGCGTAGCCTGTGTGCGCAAGGCTTGAAGAGACAGCCAACTCTCATTATTGCCTTATGGGCCGCGATTACATGCATGCATAGCCTGAAGGTCCAATCTGAGAAGAGAACAACTATTTAAGATTCTCATGTGAATTTGTTACTAATTCGGAACTCTGCGTCGGATCGCGTAGTTTGATCTCGGCTTTATTACTATTTTTGTTTGTTATTGGCGTGAGGGGCGGGAAGTTATGAAATGTCTATGGCGAAATAAGACCAAGCTGTAAAAGTTTTACACGGATTATCTATACTAATATTATAAAGCTGAAGAGTTTGTTTGTTTGTTTGATTGTTTGTTTGTTTGTTTGTTTGTTTGAACGCGCTAATCTCAGGAACTACTGGTCCAAATTGGAAAATTCTTTTTGTGTTGGATAGTCCATTTATTGAAGAAGGCTTTAGGCTATAAAACATCACGCTGTGAGCAATAGGAGCGAAGAATCAATAAAAAATGTTTTGAAAACGGGGAATTTTTTTTCATCTATACTAATTAATCATAATAACAGAAATTGCCGCGGACGAAGTCGCGGGCACCAGCTAGTTTTGAATAAAGAGGCTTACGAATGAGAGGCTCATACATAATTTTATTTATTTTGCTCCTAAATGCTGAGATCAAATTAAATTAGTAGCTACAAAAATACGACAGTTTTACTTTTGACGTGATAACGTCTTATAAATCGATTAACGTCGGCTGCACGCACAAAAAAGTGTCACGTTCCGTGTGCAAGCCATAGCGCAGATCAAGCGATAGGGAGGCACGATCGGCCTAAGCGTTGGACGTGTGATGCATCTATCTATCTTTAACCTTTTGACCGTTGACTAGCTCCGTGGCGCAGCGGTCAACACGCCAGCCTGCGACACGGAGTGACCGGGTTCGATCCCCGGCCAGGACAAGATGGAAAATAATCTTTTTCAGATTGGCCTGGGTCTTGTGTATTTGTTATAAAATATAGTATCGTTGAGTTAGTATCCCATAACACAAGTCTCGAACTTACTTTGGGGCTAGCTCAATCTGTGTGATTTGTCCGTATATATTTATTTATTATTTATTTATTTAACCGTTAAAACAATAGACAACCAATTATTTTTGTATGCGCAGCTCTAGTAGGCGCTTTGAAAGTTATTGTTTAAAAATTAAGGTATCCTATGTAGGCAAACCAAAACAAGTTTAATTCAAGTACGTATTTAGTAACTGTCCAAGTTGACACGCTAATAGAAGCTCTCTTAAATGTAGGAAAAGTCGCAATATTCGTAAATTTTAGAGTATTTATCGTAGATAAACCTACACAGGAAATTTTCTGGAGACCTAAAGTAGATGTGGTTGTCTCTTGTTGACCACTGAGTGTATTAAGATGAAGGTTGCTCCACCACAACTAAGTAACGCACATTTAAGTACCATGCTTTTCTAGTAGAGTAAATGTTGCACTGAAGTAAACAATAAAGAATTCTTATTACAGCCTGCGGGCTTGTTTGCTAACTCAGTGTACAACATTTTTATAGTAACGTTTTGTTGACCATTTTTAAATAGATAGGTACACTACACAGATCGTAGAATGGATTGCCGATGGGGTAGAAGGGTTCCGGAATGGCCGGCAAGGGTAGCGTTGGACATCCACCGACCATCCGATTGCAGGCTGCTTCGCAGTCTATCCAGGCATCTGGGCCAGGGCCGACCACTCTCGAACCCGGCCCAGATGCCTGGATAGACTGTGGTAAAACCGAAACCCATCTGAAGTCGATGAAAACGAACGACTTGGGAAACTAGCAAGTCTGAAATTAAATACGATCCAATGCTTCAAGTTTGTATCAAGTTTTGCACGTAAGTGTAAGTCAGGATAGTTGAAACGCTGATACGCTCTCAAATGCTAGATAATTTGAGAGCTAAGTGAAACTTGTGATTCTCTGTAGTAAATGTCCGAAGAACATAGACCGAACAAATAGGCATCGTTAATATTACTTAGTTTTGACATCTAGGAATGGCGGGCTCACATTTATGTGCTGGGAAATTGAATTTACCGTTGTACCGACATAGGTATGGCTATATAGTAATCTGTGGTATAGGTAGAATCTCTAAGCGGTTAAAACCACTTGGTGTTCTCGTATTCTCTTCTAGACCTTAGAAAGCAAATTACCAATTTTCTAGTTATGGTCGTCTTTATAATCTTTATAAACCGAATAATTGAGGTCAATTTTCAAAAAAATCTGTTTGTGGCGTGATGACACGTCTTCGTGCCGTCCGCGTGGAATCGGTTAAAAAATTGGCAAGTAACCCAAAAGATAACTAAGTATGTATTATCAGGCATGTCTCACTCCCGTGTAGGTATCGAAAACTTATGTAAGCGCGGCGATACCTTCGAAGGTAAAAACCGAACAAATCCAGTGGGAACAACGCGCTTTTGGTCATATGTGTTCACTGACTTCAACGAATTATGAATCGTATGTATAGAACTATAAGTATAAAATTGGCTTGCTGTAGGTAGGTATCTATTCTAAAAGCTGCTGCGTTCTGACTCGAGCTAAATTACATTGTATCACTAATCGAGTTGATATTTCTTTGAATACCTTTGGAGAGTGCGACTTCTGTACGTAAGGACTAATACCTTATTCTGTGGTATTATAGTGTCCAGTCAATGTCCAGTGATCCGAGTTTGTGACAAGTTGTCCACGTGATACTTTTAAATAGTTGGATCGGTGATACTTTCTTAGAAGTTGGAAGTAGTGAGACTACATGTACGTGCAAATGGTTCTCTGGAGTTACTGTAAAAATAACGTTAAGTTCTCATTGACATAGATCCAGTACACAGATTGTTAATACCGCTTGGTTAACCGATTTTATAATTTAATATATGAATTAATAAATATATACGGACAAATCACACAGATTGAGCTAGCCCCAAAGTAAGTTCGAGACTTGTGTTATGGGATACTAACTCAACGATACTATAATTTTATAACAAATACATATATAGATACACATCCAAAACCCAGGCCAATCTGAAAAAGATCATTTTCCATCTTGACCTAGCCGGGGATCGAACCCGGGCACTCTCGTGTCGCAGGCTGGCGTGTTGACCGCTGCGCTACGGAGCTAGCTAATATAATATAAATTTATGTTCAAGATTCAAAAACATGGATGCAATTTTTATCTTCGTAACGCGGTTAAAATATCTGAGACAAAATGAAGTCGCGATCCGAAGTTACGAGTTTGTAACAAGCCGTGCACGCGAGACTCTTGAATAGTTGGAACCGTGATACTTTCTTAAATGTTGGAAGTGGTGAGACAACACGTACGTGCAACAGTATTCTCTGGAGTTACTGTAAAAATAACGTAATGTTCTCACTAACATAAATCCATATACACAGATTGTTAATACCCCTCGGTTAACTGATTTTATAATTTATGTTCAAGATTCAAAGACATGGATGCAATTTTTATCTTGGTAACGCGGTAAAAATATCTGAGACAATATGAAGTCGCGATCCGAAGTTACGAGTTTGTAACAAGCCGTGCACGCGAGACTCTTGAATAGTTGGAACCGTGATACTTTCTTAAATGTTGGAAGTGGTGAGACTACACGTATTTGCAGAAAGGTTTTCTAAAGCAAGTTATAAGGTACCGTAGAGATATCATATCACTGATGTAATAACCACCAACGTTAATCTTCTTCTTCTAAATATATATAACTCAAAGGTGACTGACTGACATAGTGATCTATCAACGCACAGCCCAAACCACTGGACGGATCGGGCTGAAATTTGGCACGCAGGTAGATGTTATGACGTAGGCATCCGCTAAGAAAGGATTGTGATCAATTCTACCCCCAAGGGGATAAAATAGGGGATGAAAGTTTGTATGAAACTTAACGCGAGCGAAGCCGCGAGCAAAAGCTAGTATCGTATAATCGTAGTGGCTAATACCGGTTAGTGTTCTTAAGGAAAATGGTCATGAAAATCTATGATTCATAAGACTAGTCTTTACCGTTTGTTTTCCATGACTGCCAATAAATGAGTTGTTTTTTGGAGTTCATGTTTGTCTGTTTTGTTTATTTATTCTATATAATTTTATTGCTAAAGAAATAGTGTTTTTCTTAAGAATTATTTTCACCATCTTCTATTCAAGATTCAAAAAATTTAACATATTATTTTATATTCTTAAAACACTGATAGCTAAATACAAAATATAACTACTTGTTAATTAATTCTGCACGCGAATAGTTGAACGTAATACGATCTTAAATACTGGAAGAGTTGTTTTTTTATTTAAAGTTTAATTCATTTAACACACTGAAAGAGTTAAAGTACTAACAACAAAATTTTACTAGAATAAGTTTTTCACTAATACTGATCCACCCACAGCGTTAATAACGTTTTGTTGACCATTTTTAAATAGAAACACAGCTCGTAGAATGCATGGCCGATTGGGTAGAAGGGTTCCGGAATGGCCGGTACGTGTAGCGTTGGACATCCGAATGCAAGCCGCTTCCAACCGGTTGTATTGACAATCTTTGGGAGAAGACATGTCCAGCAGTGGACTTCTTGTGACTGAGATAATTTTGGTGACAATTTTTATTACTTTAACAAATACGGGGTAGGTACTTACCATTTTTCGTCTTGGAAACTTGGTTACCAACATAAAATCATGTCGCGATCCAAAGCTCCGAGTGTGTCACAAGTTGCGTGAAACTCTTGAATAGCTGAATATATAGCTGAAATGTTTAAGGAGATTAAACCCTCATTTTGATCCAAGAAATCAGCGCTTCCGAGTCGCACTTAACTGGTTTTATTTAGCGTAAGTTCACATTTTTTTACTTAATGATATACTTACCTGCATAAGTCCTAATGTTGTTATACGAGTTTAATATATTAATATAAGCGCATAAACATAACATCTATTTAATAAATAAATATATACTGACAAATCACACAGATTGAGCTAGCCCCAAAGTAAGTTCTAGACTTGTGTTATGAGGTACTAACTCAACGATACTTTATTTTACAACAAATAAATATCAAATCCAATAGATAAACATCCAAGACCAAAAAAAAGCCAAGCCAGATAAAAAAAAACATTTTTTATCTTTCGGGATAGCTCCGTGGCGCAGCGGTCAACACGCCAGCCTGCGACACGAGAGTGGTTCGATCCCCGGCCAGGTCAAGATGGAAAATGATATTTTTCAGATTGGCCTGGATCTTGGATGTTTATCTATATATGTATTTGTTATAAAATATAGTATCGTTGAGTTAGTATCTCATAACACAAGTCTCGAACTTACTTTGGGGCTAGCTCTACCTGTGTGATTTGTCCGTATATATGTCCGTATATATATATATTATATTATATTATCTTGACCTGACCGGGAATCGAACTGTCATGATGGCCACAGAGCTCATTTGTATCCAAAAGATTACAGGAATTAATTCTTTATATATACCATCCAAAACTCTTTTATGTCATTGAATACATTCAGAACATGGCCGGATGCAAATTAGCATCGTTTAAAAGTCAGACCGCAACCCTTTCAACCTTCCCTTAAAAATCGAGTGCGTGAATTTTTCACGAGGCCAAATGGGTCTACAGAATCGCCCGACATTACCGATTGCATAATGTATTATCGCAAATAGTCTGATAAGTAGAATATCTAAATGAAAAATTTTTGCTTTGATAAATATACGTTAAAAATTCTAGAACAAAATCAACTAGTGTGACCTGAAGTCTGCGTATGAGATCTTTATTTTTGTTTAATAATAATTAATTATTATTTTGTACAAACTAGAATTATAATATGACACAAGCTGTTTTCAATGAAAGAGATGAACAAGTTCCTGCCAAATGAAAAAAAAAATAGCAATGTCATATTAAATGACGATAGTATTGTAACACAATTTTAAGCTTCGACGCCATGGCGAATGTCTAGTTTGGGATGCTATTTGTGTAGCACTTAAGCTCCTTCCCACTTACTAGCTACTTCTGACAAAGGCAGAGCAGTTGCTTGTGCTGTTGAAGCTGGCGAAAGACGATTTTTTTGGCAACCTAGCGTTTATTTCAACTCGCAATGACTTCAAAAGTATATACTAAATATTAAAAAAATAAAGATTACTTATAACGCGCATAAGTGCATAGTGAAAGATACTGATGTGTTATTCCGATCTCACATAATAGTGGAAAAGGTTAAAAAGCAGAAGTGCATATTGTATTGCTAGATTATTTATTTTTTGTGCACTATTACAATTTTATTTTATTGTAAAGTTCTATTTGCGATTTGAGCTTCCAATTCTTCTTCAGTGTCGGTGGCTCAAAACATCTAAAAAAATATTATAATATTTTGTCCCTCCAGTAGGTTGCGTTGCGACAGTCACGCAACTTGCTGAGGCAGAGTTAGGGTCGTCGTGCAGGAAATGGAACATGAGGCACACGAAAAAAGGTGTGACATGGTCTGTTCTCCATAACCACATTCACACTGAACGTTTTCCAGATCGAAGTAGCTCCACTTGGCTAGGTTTGTTCAGACTTTTCCATGTAGCCCATGGGAAATGAGATTCAGGAGGTAACCTTCGGATAGGAGAATACAGAAGGTGGGAGGTAGAATATAATGTAGGAATTTTTTTGCGCCAACATTGCAAGCGGGTGGGTCTTGGGTCGCCTTTCAATGACTGTGGGTCTTACATAAATTGGTCTTCTTGCGACTAGATCTTTTCTCTCCTAACGTTTTGCTCATACGACATTTTGCGTCTATTCCCAAATGTGCGTCAATTCTGGAGGTGAGAATTGCGTCGTGAGATTAAAGTGGATTGCTGTAATCTGTGAGTGGTTGGAGTTTGACTTCTTAAATTTCGGTGATAAGGGAAGTTCGCTTTAACGAATAAATTATGCAATGTGTGATGTGAGTAATACCAAAA
This sequence comes from Elegia similella, assembly GCA_947532085.1. Classification (NCBI taxonomy): domain Eukaryota; kingdom Metazoa; phylum Arthropoda; class Insecta; order Lepidoptera; family Pyralidae; genus Elegia; species Elegia similella. Next base: position 22,939,140 of record OX383939.1, read on the forward strand.
TGTATTAAAGTGTTGACTATATAAATTAAAATATCGTGTAAATCTTTTATTTGTACGTTTTCTTTGTATGTATTTAGAGTAAATGTCAAAGCGTCCAAAAAATTGGCCATTGCAGGCAGTTTTTTGTCAAATCACAATTAAATAAGATTAGCATAACTCACTAGCAATATCCTTTGGGAACAGTACTTTTTCCCGGGATAAAATCTACTCTATGTCCTTCTCCATACCCCAGATAACGTGTATGCATAATTCATGATGATTTCAGTATGATAGGTTAGAAGTAAAATTATAAAAAAACGGCCAAGTGCGAGTCGGACTCGCCCATGAAAGGTTCCATAGCAGTAAGTAACATAATATAAAAGTTCTTGTTATATTTGAGTTGATTGAATTAAAGGTAAATGGCGGTTTAAAATTTATGATGTATTAAAAAAAATCTCGTTCAAACCAATTTTCGGTGGAAGTTTGCATGGTAATGTATCCTTACTAATATTATAAATGCGAAAGTGAGTTTGTTAGTTTGTTTGTTTGTTACGCTTTAACGCCGTTACTACTGGACCGATCATGATGAAATTTTGCATACAAGTTCTCTAAAGTACGGAGAAGGACATAGGCTACCTTTTATCCCGGGAAAAAGAACTATTCCTTAGGGATCGACATTGACGCGGGCGGAGCCGCGGGCAAAAGCTAGTATCATATATTTTTTTAGTTTTATCATTCTCGTAATTTCAAAGTTACAGGGGCATACACATTTTACCACTTTGCGAGTGTAAATCGAGCAAACTATTCAGTTTAGAAAAAAAAATATTAGAACCTCAATATCATTTTTAAAGTTCTATCCATAGATACAACACGTATGAGCTATTTTTTTTAGTTTCAGTTCTAAGTATGGGGAACCCCCAAAATTTATTGTTTTATTTTTCTATTTTTGTGTGGACATCTTAATGCGGTTCACAGAATACATCTACTTACCAAGTTTCAAGAGTATATGGTAAAAGCGGCTGTGACATACATACTGTGAGACATGACAAATCCATAAGAGTTCCGTTTTTTGCCCTTTAGCTACGGAACCCTAAAAATAGAAAATACTTAAAATGCTATTCGGAAGTTATGAGTGAACAGCATAATTATAGAATTTAAGTTTATTTTATAACAAAGAAATTTATTATAGTTTATTTTTCTATTTATACTGGATATATCATGATCATGATTTTCTCCTTTAATTTCATGTTCGTGTATATGGAATGTTATAAAATCACGCGAGAGTATCGTATCGCCGAAGTGCGAGTGATGGATGGCACTATTCCCGTTCAAGGTAAATTATACGCATCGCATATCCTCAAATTATTCTCATTTATTTCAATTATTCTCGGGTTCGATCCCCGGCCAGGTCAAGATGGAAAATGATCTTTTTTAGATTGGCCTGGATCTTGGATGTTTATCTATATATGTATTTGTTATAAAATATAGTATCGTTGAGTTAGTATCTCATAACACAAGTCTCGAACTTACTTTGGGGCTAGCTCTACCTGTGTGATTTGTCCGTATATATGTCCGTATATATATATATATTATATTATATTATCTTGACCTGACCGGGAATCGAACTGTCATGATGGCCACAGAGCTCATTTGTATCCAAAAGATTACAGGAATTAATTCTTTATATATACCATCCAAAACTCTTTTATGTCATTGAATACATTCAGAACATGGCCGGATGCAAATTAGCATCGTTTAAAAGTCAGACCGCAACCCTTTCAACCTTCCCTTAAAAATCGAGTGCGTGAATTTTTCACGAGGCCAAATGGGTCTACAGAATCGCCCGACATTACCGATTGCATAATGTATTATCGCAAATAGTCTGATAAGTAGAATATCTAAATGAAAAATTTTTGCTTTGATAAATATACGTTAAAAATTCTAGAACAAAATCAACTAGTGTGACCTGAAGTCTGCGTATGAGATCTTTATTTTTGTTTAATAATAATTAATTATTATTTTGTACAAACTAGAATTATAATATGACACAAGCTGTTTTCAATGAAAGAGATGAACAAGTTCCTGCCAAATGAAAAAAAAAATAGCAATGTCATATTAAATGACGATAGTATTGTAACACAATTTTAAGCTTCCACGCCATGGCGAATGTCTAGTTTGGGATGCTATTTGTGTAGCACTTAAGCTCCTTCCCACTTACTAGCTACTTCTGACAAAGGCAGAGCAGTTGCTTGTGCTGTTGAAGCTGGCGAAAGACGATTTTTTTGGCAACCTAGCGTTTATTTCAACTCGCAATGACTTCAAAAGTATATACTAAATATTAAAAAAATAAAGATTACTTATAACGCGCATAAGTGCATAGTGAAAGATACTGATGTGTTATTCCGATCTCACATAATAGTGGAAAAGGTTAAAAAGCAGAAGTGCATATTGTATTGCTAGATTATTTATTTTTTGTGCACTATTACAATTTTATTTTATTGTAAAGTTCTATTTGCGATTTGAGCTTCCAATTCTTCTTCAGTGTCGGTGGCTCAAAACATCTAAAAAAATATTATAATATTTTGTCCCTCCAGTAGGTTGCGTTGCGACAGTCACGCAACTTGCTGAGGCAGAGTTAGGGTCGTCGTGCAGGAAATGGAACATGAGGCACACGAAAAAAGGTGTGACATGGTCTGTTCTCCATAACCACATTCACACTGAACGTTTTCCAGATCGAAGTAGCTCCACTTGGCTAGGTTTGTTCAGACTTTTCCATGTAGCCCATGGGAAATGAGATTCAGGAGGTAACCTTCGGATAGGAGAATACAGAAGGTGGGAGGTAGAATATAATGTAGGAATTTTTTTGCGCCAACATTGCAAGCGGGTGGGTCTTGGGTCGCCTTTCAATGACTGTGGGTCTTACATAAATTGGTCTTCTTGCGACTAGATCTTTTCTCTCCTAACGTTTTGCTCATACGACATTTTGCGTCTATTCCCAAATGTGCGTCAATTCTGGAGGTGAGAATTGCGTCGTGAGATTAAAGTGGATTGCTGTAATCTGTGAGTGGTTGGAGTTTGACTTCTTAAATTTCGGTGATAAGGGAAGTTCGCTTTAACGAATAAATTATGCAATGTGTGATGTGAGTAATACCAAAATGTATTAAAGTGTTGACTATATAAATTAAAATATCGTGTAAATCTTTTATTTGTACGTTTTCTTTGTATGTATTTAGAGTAAATGTCAAAGCGTCCAAAAAATTGGCCATTGCAGGCAGTTTTTTGTCAAATCACAATTAAATAAGATTAGCATAACTCACTAGCAATATCCTTTGGGAACAGTACTTTTTCCCGGGATAAAATCTACTCTATGTCCTTCTCCATACCCCAGATAACGTGTATGCATAATTCATGATGATTTCAGTATGATAGGTTAGAAGTAAAATTATAAAAAAACGGCCAAGTGCGAGTCGGACTCGCCCATGAAAGGTTCCATAGCAGTAAGTAACATAATATAAAAGTTCTTGTTATATTTGAGTTGATTGAATTAAAGGTAAATGGCGGTTTAAAATTTATGATGTATTAAAAAAAATCTCGTTCAAACCAATTTTCGGTGGAAGTTTGCATGGTAATGTATCCTTACTAATATTATAAATGCGAAAGTGAGTTTGTTAGTTTGTTTGTTTGTTACGCTTTAACGCCGTTACTACTGGACCGATCATGATGAAATTTTGCATACAAGTTCTCTGAAGTACGGAGAAGGACATAGGCTACCTTTTATCCCGGGAAAAAGAACTATTCCTTAGGGATCGACATTGACGCGGGCGGAGCCGCGGGCAAAAGCTAGTATCATATATTTTTTTAGTTTTATCATTCTCGTAATTTCAAAGTTACAGGGGCATACACATTTTACCACTTTGCGAGTGTAAATCGAGCAAACTATTCAGTTTAGAAAAAAAAATATTAGAACCTCAATATCATTTTTAAAGTTCTATCCATAGATACAACACGTATGAGCTATTTTTTTTAGTTTCAGTTCTAAGTATGGGGAACCCCCAAAATTTATTGTTTTATTTTTCTATTTTTGTGTGGACATCTTAATGCGGTTCACAGAATACATCTACTTACCAAGTTTCAAGAGTATATGGTAAAAGCGGCTGTGACATACATACTGTGAGACATGACAAATCCATAAGAGTTCCGTTTTTTGCCCTTTAGCTACGGAACCCTAAAAATAGAAAATACTTAAAATGCTATTCGGAAGTTATGAGTGAACAGCATAATTATAGAATTTAAGTTTATTTTATAACAAAGAAATTTATTATAGTTTATTTTTCTATTTATACTGGATATATCATGATCATGATTTTCTCCTTTAATTTCATGTTCGTGTATATGGAATGTTATAAAATCACGCGAGAGTATCGTATCGCCGAAGTGCGAGTGATGGATGGCACTATTCCCGTTCAAGGTAAATTATACGCATCGCATATCCTCAAATTATTCTCATTTATTTCAATTATTCTCGGGTTCGATCCCCGGCCAGGTCAGGATGGAAAATGATCTTTTTTAGATTGGCCTGGGTCTTGGATGTTTATCTATATATGTATTTGTTATAAAATATAGTATCGTTGAGTTAGTATCCCATAACACAAGTCTTGAACTTACTTTGGGGCTAGCTCAATCTGTGTGATTTGTCCGTATATATTTATTTATTTATTTATTATTATTTTATGTATAATTATTTAGTAGTTAAATAGTATTATTATTATTTTTTATTAATAAAGAAAATGGGTAAGTAATATAACATATAAACACAAAATATATAATAATTTAAGATAAATATCAACGAAACATAATTTTGTTCAGTATAATTATCAAGTAAGATAAAAATCGAAAGAAATAAGTTTAAAAAACTATATCTTTAATTATAACAATCATTCAACATATCAAACCTTTATTATACCGTTTTATTATTATAAACTTTAAAAAATCGATTAGTTGTTATGTATAATAAACTTTATATATACATATTAGTACGGATAATAATCATTGGTTATACGAATTAATTGGTAGAAGATTCTCAATACATACCTAATAATTAAATTTAAAAAAAACTAACTCATTTAAATTTTACGAGTTTCTTCCATATCTCCAAAGTTCTTCATTATATCTTCACCAAATCAAAATGGGACGAACTTGGTAGTAAAGGCTTTTAAATAAAAAAGAAATATCAAAATCGGTTCACAATTGGTGAAGATATCGTATAACAAACATACATAAAATAAAAAAAATAAAAACAGTCAAATTGATAATGTCCTCTCTCCTCCTCCTCCTTTTTTGAAGCCGTCTAATAAATTATCTTATTTCTTTTTATAAACACCTAGCCGAAAATTAATAGCCACCTGACGATCTCGTAAACGCAAAAAAATATTAATAAAACAAGAAGAAAGATAACTGTACAGTCTCACTGTACATATTTTTGCTTACGCCGCGCATGCCGCGGCTCACGCGATTTACTTATATTTCATTTTAATTAATTTAAGTACGTAGAGTGCATTCAACCTTACTAGGAGTGACACAGAAAGGAATAGCCAACATCAACCTTGTAACTTTTATACAATATACTTACTTTCAACTAACTGTGATTGTTTGGTGATCTTCTGCTCCTGCACTCCACGACTACCAGCTCTATAACAACTATTCTACTACTACTACTTCCTGTCACACCCTACATCTTTGGTCCTTCGAAAGGTAAGAACTTAGTGTTTTTTGTATCTCTTACTACAGTGGCGAATCGGTTTAGCTGGCCTCTCACAAGCGAGAATCCCCAGTTAAATTGAGAAGGCGCACACACTGTACACGGAGTACAGAGGCACTGAGATCTTAAGCGACTAAGAGACTGCGTAAACTGTGTGGTCTTCGTGTCGTGAACTATCGCAACTCTACACCGTCTGTCTCTCAACTAAGGGACAGATCAACTGAGATATCGATACAAACTACTTTGAAAACTAACATCCAACATGGACAAGCTGGAACTCCAACAAACTTGCTTCGAGAACATCAAGACTCTGTGCAACAACTACCGCAAAGATTCATCTTCTCGAAAAACTGAGAATTATCTCAACACACGACTGGCGTCGCTAGAAGCTCAGTGGCAGGACTTCGAGGCGAGGCATGCTCTTCTAGTACTGGAAATAGAAGACAAAACTATTAACTATTTCTCGGAAACTGTCTACGAGAAAACCAAGGAGCTGTACCTTTCCACTTTAACTGACATGAAAAACAGGCTAAGTGATTTTACCAAACTAAAGCGAGGATTTAAGTTTGACTTAGCTGGAACTTCAACTGATGATTCACAGGAATGGGAAGAGAATGCCTGTGTCGTCCGCCGCTTATCGAACAAACAACAATGTAACTTTAATGCAATAAGCAGTGCTATGTCCAAGATCAACGTCTCCTGTATTACTGAAAAATGGGAACTGGAAGATAGCTTGGCCATCCTGAAGTCTAAATGGCACCCCATTGACAAATTACATTGGGAGATAGACTTCAATCTTAAGGGTTCCAATCCACACTACTACGAATCTTACCACGAAATCGAAGAACAATACGACGATTTACGAAAAACTATCCACTCTAAGATATGGTCAAATTCTCACTACGAAAAATCTCCACCTAAAATGGAACTCCCGGAATTTTCCGGAAACTACAGCAAGTGGATATCTTTTAAAGATCTTTTTTTGGAAACAATCCACAACAACCCGACTATTAACCAGGCGCAGAAAATGAGGCATTTGAAAACGAAACTGAAGGGCGAAGCTGAAACTTTAGTGCAGCATTTATCTGTTAGTGCCGAAAATTATAACTCTTGTTGGGAAATACTGACTCAACGATACGACAATCGCCGTTTGCAGTTTACATCTTTCTTTAACACCATGATAAATCTTCCTGTTATACAAAATCCAGACGCGAACAACTTAAGGAAAATGCATGATGTTATAAAAGGATGCATGAACGGGATTTCTAACATAGGCATCGACACCGCCACTTGGGACCCTATGATTGTCCAACTAATGTTACCAAAACTTGATTCTACAACTCTAACCAGCTATATGAATGAAATACGAGATCATAGGGAGATACAAAACTTATCGGATTTTATTTATTTCCTGGAAACAAAGTTTATGGCTTATGAAGCTGCGAAATCGACGAAGAAGGGAAGTAATCAACCTGAAAAATCATCCAACCATTCCTTTAACTGGAAACTTTCGCCGAAACAACCTTTGAAGAATTGAATTTAGAAAGTCATACAACTATCACGCCACATATGGAAATTGCCCACACTGCAACGGAAATCACGTTCTTATGAAATGTGACAAATTTCTTGAACTAGATACGATTCAGCGCAACAGTACAGTTTCGAAATTAAAACTTTGCAAAAACTGTCTATACAGTCACAACAACAACGAATGTAAATCGAATAAAACTTGCAAAGAATGTAATCTGAGACACCACACTTTATTGCATAATTCTAACATGAAATCTTCGTCTAAGAGATCTAACTACGTGGAACAACATCCTTCGACATCTTCACAGCTTCAAACTTCGAACCATGTATCAGACACTAACACTGAGATCTTACTCACTACGATGGAGCTAAAAGTAAAAGCCGTTGATGGTACTTATCACACACTTAGGTGTCTCTTGGATCAAGGCTCACAAGTGAATCTGCTAAGTGAAGCAGCAGCCCAGCGGCTGCGTTTACCTCGCAAGAAACTAGCTGCTACAGTATCGGGCATCGGTTCTGTATCTGGAGATTGTAAGGGGCAGCTGAGCTTATCTTGCAAATCCATACACTCTGACTTCACTTTTAAAACAACTGTACTGATTATGAAGAAACTTACGGGCAACTTACCTCACTCTACTTTTGAAAAATCACAATGGCCTCATCTGGAAAATCTTAAACTCGCCGATCCAAACTTTAACATATCTCGCCCTGTTAATCTTCTCTTAGGCGCCGACGTGTATTCACAGATCATACTCGACGGGGTTCTTAAAGGAGGACAACAAGCCCCTGTTGCGCAACAGACACATCTAGGCTGGATTTTATGCGGAAAAATGAAAACTTTTAACTGTCACGTAACTCTAATAAACTTAGAAGAACTCACAAAGTTTTGGGAAACTGAGGAAATCCAGAACTCCAAGGATATTTCCAAGGATGACCAATGCGAACAGTTTTACAAGGACACGGTACAACGAAGCACTGACGGAAAATATATAGTAAAGATGCCGCTTAGTCCTGACTATGAAGAAAAACTCGGCAAATCTAGGCCTACTGCCGTTTCTCAATTCTTACAACTAGAAAAACGACTTCGGAAATATCAAAAACTGGCAACCATGTACAAAGATTTTATGAAGGAGTACAAAGAACTAGGCCACATGAAACTATCTACTCAAAGTACCCCTTACGACTGTTACTTGCCACACCATGGAGTCCTGAGGGAGAACTCGGCTTCGACACGATTAAGAGTCGTATTCAACGCATCCCAAAAGACTTCTAACGGCCCCAGTCTCAACAACGTACTTGAAAGGGGTCCTAACCTACAAAAGGACATTCAAGCTCTCATCTTGAAATGGAGAACCTACAAGTTTGCCCTTATTGCAGACGTCCAGATGATGTACAGGTGTATATGGATAGCCAATGATCAGCAACATCTGCAAAAAATCGTATGGAGGGAAAACCCGGACGAGCCACTTAAGGAATACCAACTGTGTACTTTAACATACGGTATGAAATGCGCCCCTTGGCTTGCCATGCGAACCTTGTTACAGTTGGCCACCGATGATGGGCACTACTTTCCCGCTGCTGCAGAAGCACTTAAGAACGCGTTCTATATGGACGATTATATCGGCGGTGGATCTACATTTTTGGAAGCCAAAGAATTACAACAATCACTCATCGCATTACTAAAAAGAGGCGGTATGAACTTACGCAAATGGTCGAGCAACGAGCGTTCCCTATTGAAAGATTTACCATCGGATCAAGTTGCACCTAACTATGAATTTAAAGCGGAGGAAACTTCCAAAACGCTTGGATTGAGTTGGAATCCAAATAATGATACATTTAACTTCGATTGGCCTACCGAAGATAGCTCCAACCGAATCACTAAGAGATCTCTACTGTCCGAAATTTCCAAATATTACGATCCCTTGGGATGGCTGTCACCTTTGGTCCTCACAGCTAAACTACTCTTCCAGAAACTCTGGCTAAGCAAACTAGACTGGAATGACGAAGTTCCTAAAGATATTGAGACAGACTGGATCAAACTTAAAACGGAATTACCAATGATCAGGAAAATAACTTTACCGCGATGGATTGGTGAGATTAAGGATCATATTGAGTTATGTGGATTCTGTGACGCCAGTGAAAAGGCATACGCATGCGTCATCTACAGTCGCATAACTTACGAAGATGGCACAACGAAAATTACTTTGATAGCCTCAAAGACAAGAGTAGCACCCGTCACACAAAAAATATCACTGCCCAGACTTGAACTTTGCGGTGCTCTACTTTTGGCTGAACTCATGGAAAAAGTCAAGCTAGCTTTTTCTGAGTACAACACTACTTTAACTGCGTGGTGTGACTCTCAAGTTGTTTTGGCATGGATTTACGGCGAAACGTCTAGATGGGAGGTTTATGTAGCCAATCGAGTAAACAAAATCAAACGCGTAATCGCACCTGCCCTCTGGCGTTACGTGAAATCAGATCAAAATCCCGCCGACTGCGCTTCGAGAGGCTTACTTCCCAGCAACCTTATTGATTTCGACCTATGGTGGCAAGGGCCGGAATTCCTAAAGAAATTGGACTATAAGGAGAACTCAGAATACTCTTATAGCGTCCAGAAAAACCAGAACTGCTCTACTTATTATTGTGAAAAACCTAAGTCAAAACTCAATGACGAATCTAACTTACAATTTGAGATCGAACATTTTATAACTACTTTATTAAATAATTGCAGTTTATTGCACCGAGTGACAAGAATTATCGCTTGGATTCAACGATTCATTCATAACTTACGCAATAAAAAGAAATCTGAAACTACTTACCTCAGTGCAAACGAACTCAATAGTGCTAACTTACATATCATACGACACGTGCAAGAGACGCAATTCACTGACGAATACGAACAGCTGAGACGCAACGAACCTATAACTAAAAGAAGCGCTATTTTAAAACCCTATATGGATGAGGAGAAACTAATACGAGTTGGTGGACGCCTCCAGAACTCAGCTTTGCCTGCAAACATGAAAAATCCCATCATCATACCCTATAGTGGTCGATTTACAAGTTTATTAATAGAACAAGCGCATATAACAACCTTGCATGGCGGAGCTCGGGTTACGCTGACTCACATAAGGCAATCCTACTGGATAATCAGCGGCAATAGGGCTGTCAAAACTCAACTACGCAAATGTGTTCGCTGTCGTCGCTTCAGCACGGTGGATAACCATCAAATCATGGCGAATCTACCGTATCAAAGAATAACCCCTAGTCGAGCTTTTACCCATTGTGGGGTGGATTTAAGTGGAGCCGTGGAAATCAAGACTCACAAGGGCAGAAGCGCCAAAACCACTAAGGGCTATGTTGCTATATTCATCTGTATGGCAACTAAAGCGGTACAAATAGAACTAGTTTCGGACCTCAGCACCGAAACTTTCATCGCAGCATTTCAACGGCTGTGTGCTAGGCGTGGCACCCCTAAGCATATGTACTCTGATTGCGGAACTAACTTTGTCGGCGCTGCAAAAGTACTACGAAAAGAATTCGACGAATTCCAATCGATGTTATCAACTGATTTCTTCAACGAATTAGCCAAATTAGAAGTAATTTGGCATCACAATGTTCCCGGTTGGCCAAGTGCCGGAGGAATCTGGGAAGCATCTGTGAAGTCGATGAAGCACCATCTTCGTCGAGTACTAGGTGACCAGAAGCTAACCTATGAAGAGTTCGCAACCCTGCTCACCAAAATCGAAGCTTGCCTAAATTCCAGGCCCTTGTGTCCTCTTACTGAAGACCCTGAAGAGTTCTACAACTGTTTGACTCCGGGCCACTTTCTCACAGGCACTTCGATACTATCTTTACCTCGATCCGACTACAATGATGACAAGATTGATATTCGTCGCAGATGGCAATTACTTGAACACATGTTCCAACAATACTGGAAGGCATGGTCCCACGACTATTTAACGCAACTACAAGTTCGCGGAAAATGGCAGAGACCAACTAAAAATATAAACATTGGAGACATTGTGCTGGTAAAGGAAGACAACTTACCGCCAGGACGATGGGCTATGGGACGGGTCTTGGAGACGCATCCAGGCTCTGACGGATATGTCAGAGTAACGACGATCAAAACTCAAACTGGAGTTTTCAAACGCCCTATAGTCAAACTATCCCCACTGTTGTTGAACTCTGAAATAGAAGCTCTTGATCCCGAACTTGAACCCCAGAAGGACACAGACCGAAGTTCAGAACCGAAAGCTGGGAGAAGAAAAGGAATTAAAAGTGTCGGAAACTTACTACTAACCACCTTGACCTTACTCACGTTATCATTAGGATCATATGGTAGTAAGGTCGACGTACCGTCAGCTACTCAAGTTACATCACTGGAACACGAGCGGCCTGTATACTATGATACAATCAGCAAATTACAAGTAATGCATAATTAATGGATTCTTATTATGTTTTACAACTTAACTGTGTACTGGGAAGGAACTCGACGAATTGATAACTACTTTAAGAATTTGGAAACATTATGTCACACATCCAACTTACAACAATGTAGAACCACTACAGAACAGCTTAACCACGAGATTGATCTTCTCCATCACTACAACGACATCTTGATCAACCCGCATAAACACCTCACTGTCAACCGAAGAAAACGTGGATTAATTGATGGTGTAGGATATATTGCCAACAGTTTATTTGGAATACTCGATCAACGATTCGCGGACAAATACGAAGATGATATACAAACTATCAAAAACAATGAGAATTATCTTTTGGATCTAATAAAGAATCAGACTTCTATTGTGGAATTTGAGAACACCATATTGAAGAAAAGCGAGGAAAATATCCAACGACAATTTTCCATGATTGACGGATTCATAAACCAGACGAATCATAATATGGCTGCCTTAGAAAATGAATTGGAAATTCTTTCAGCCACATCTTATTTTAACTCGGCATCTTTGACACTGTACATTTTAATTAACAATTTGAAGGCATCCCAAGAGATGTTATTCGACTCTCTCACGGACGTCTATCGAGGACATGTCAATGTTCAGTTAATAACTCCATCACATTTGATACAGCAGCTCAGTGAAATCTCAGGAAGCATTCCGAAGTCACTTTCGTTACCCGTGGAGAACTACCAAGACGATATCAAGGATGTTTACAAACTTATCTACGTGAGAGCACGAGTAACTGAAAATTACTTCTTACTCGAGATGCACATTCCATTAATCTCAAATGAAGACTTCACACTTTTTCATACTATACCACTGCCAGTAAAAACAAGCGTGGGATATGACTATGTACAACTTTCTTCGCCATATATTGGAGTCAACTTTGAGAAAAATATGTACGTGTTGTTGTCTAAAGATGACTTTCAACAATGTTTACATCAATCGAAAAAAATTATCTGCGACAAAAATACACCTGTTTTCGATCTAAACAGCAACAATGCAGCCTGTGAAGCTAAACTGCTGGCACATCAAAACACCGCGCGTTGTGATACCGAGCGCGTGACGTGCAAGGACTCATGGATTAAATTACATGCACCGAACAGCTGGCTGATTATTTGTTGCGAAACTTGCTCCCTTCGCGTCATATGTGGCAATGACGTAACGCCTCTTACGATGACTTCATCTGGAATCGTTTCATTACCACAAGGATGCATGGCACAAGCTAAGGATATCATGATCTACTCTCGCAACCACTACAGCAGTCGACACCCCATGGATTATAGACTTACAGTCCCCGATTTCGACATGAATAAGTCTATAAACAAGATAGTTAATTTAACGTCTTTCCAAACTACGCCTCATGAACTTACTTTCGACAAGATAGACGACAGTATCGCCTACCAGAAAAAACAAGAAAATCGACTATTACCTACAGCCATATCTAATCACGACATTCACCAGTATGTGATTATTTATACATTGCTGGCGACCGCTATAATCATTTCGCTTGTGTTGGTTGGGAGGAAACTCTGTTCCCGCCGCCTAACTCGGAAGAGAAAAAGCAAACTCTGATCAACAAACCGAAGACATCGAGCTGCAAGTAATTCAGCGACCGGACGAGCAAAGAGTAAGGAACCATCCTACCAGGACTCCCCCTGGGTCATCGAGACGGACCTTCACCGGAGGAATTCCCAATTTGGTCTTCGACTTTGATTAAAATTGATTATTTGCTTTGTGATGGCTCTTCCAATCTTTGTCAGTTCAATTTTCAATTATATTTTAAACTTTTACTATTTACAATAATTTACAATTTTTCTTACGATTTATACATTCTTAGCTTTTTTACATTTATAGTTTTAACTTTTTAACCCTTTGGCGTTGCCAAGATGTACAGTCTCACTGTACATATTTTTGCTTACGCCGCGCATGCCGCGGCTCACGCGATTTACTTATATTTCATTTTAATTAATTTAAGTACGTAGAGTGCATTCAACCTTACTAGGAGTGACACAGAAAGGAATAGCCAACATCAACCTTGTAACTTTTATACAATATACTTACTTTCAACTAACTGTGATTGTTTGGTGATCTTCTGCTCCTGCACTCCACGACTACCAGCTCTATAACAACTTAACTACTACTACTACTTCCTGCCACACCCTACATAACAATATATTAAAACGAAAATCTGAATATTACGAGTGTGAATTTCTTCGAGGTTATACTCTCTAATATAAGTTAAAAAAAAAATAAGAAAAATAGGTATACTAAAAAAATACTTAGAAAAATTGTGATACATACAAAATGCGCGCGCATTTTGTATGTATCACAATTTTTTAATTTATTTTATACTTTGTCCTTATATTTACTTACAATAAAATATTGTAAAAAATATCTTTCTACTTTAAAAAAATTGTGATACATACAAAATGCGCGCGCATTTTGTATGTATCACAATTTTTTAATTTATTTTATACTTTGTCCTTATATTTACTTACAATAAAATATTGTAAAAAATATCTTTCTACTTTAAAAAAATTGTGATATATACAAAATGCGCGCGCATTTTGTATGTATCACAATTTTTTTATTTATTTTATACTTTGTCCTCATATTTACTTACAGTAAAATATTGTAAAAATTATCTTTCTATGAAGTTAAAAAAAATTGTGATGCATACAAAATGCGCGCGCATTTTGTATATATCACAATTTTTTTATTTATTTCATTATTTGTCCTAATATTTACATGCAATAAAATATTGTAATGTTCTTTTATTTGCTATAGTTTTTTTGTAATCCTATGAAGTTAATGACTTCTTGTATTACTTTCCGTTTCCTTTACTAATAAAATCGATTACCTATTATTCGTTATTCGATAATCTGTTTGAATGATGCACCTTTTGCTGGCTACTCCGAATTATTTACAAGAAAAGGAAGTTTTTGAGCTTGCGCGAATTTGAATTATTACAGTAATACCTACGAAATAATTCAAATTCGTAGTAATATAGACCCCTATACTAATTAGCTGGTATATTTTCTCTGTTATATATTTTAAATACGTATACATTTTGATTGCTATAGATTTTGATTCATATTTATTTTAAATACTATACTTTTTGAATGGTATACATTTTGGCATGTATACTGCACAAGTTGTATAACAGGTGATATTTAGTATTCATAAACGTTATAAAAAATGGGTTTATGCTTTTCGAATTGAAAATTTTATGAATATTATAGCTTTTAAGAATATAATCAGTAATGATTATGTCAAGTTAACATTATATCTTTTGAACTTTATTGAAATGAAAATATATAATTTGTTATTATATCAATCAATACGTACCCAAAGAAAATACTAAAAATAAAAAAGCGAACGCTAAGCACAAACGAAGCGTCTCTGTTCAGGTTGGGCAACAATTCTTTCGTATATCCGGCGTCCAGATCTTTTTTTTCTCTACAGCCTTAATTCCCTTTTCAAAGCTCAGCTTATAAATGCTTCCGATGGGCAACAGCGTCGGAAGCGTAAGAAGTCAAAGATACTGCGCTCGCCAACCCACCTGCTAAGCGTGGCGAGTAATCCTTGAGTTATAGAGTTATAAGACATTTTATAAAAAGCATATACTCTTTATTTTGAGCAACATATAATATTAATAATAAATAAATAAATAATAAATATATACGGACAAATCACACAGATTGAGCTAGCCCCAAAGTAAGTTCAAGACTTGTGTTATGGGATACTAACTCAACGATACTATATTTTATAACAAATACATATATAGATAAACATCCAAGAACCCGGCCAATCTGATCATTTTCCATCTTGACCTGGCCGGGGATCGAACCCGGTCACTCCGTGTCGCAGGCAGGCATGTTGACCGCTGCGCCACGGAGCTAGTCAAATATTGCTAAAGCATTAGCGATTTTTGTGGATCTCTATTCTTGTAGCATTTATCTTATATGGGCGATAGTTACCTAATCCATTTAAGTTTAATTTGGGATAGTTGCCCCAACGAGAAAACGAGGTTTCTATCCCCCAAAGTTTTAATCGCAATTTTCTTACACACACCGAAACATGCCAAACGAATCAACTTAGTAGTACTCAGAGAATCTTTTGATAGATTAATGAAATAGCATGCAATTCATCCGCAAAGCTAGAGTAATTACAATTGGGGCAACTATCCTGATTATACCCTAGTGAGTATCATGCCACGTCTGTTTTACACGTGAAAACACTTCTATTTGTCCATGGTACAGGACATACCGAAGGAGAGAGAGTTGGCGTCAGACAAGCGACTGGTCGTAAAAAAATAAATATAAAATTAAATAAATAATAAATAAATATATACGGACAAATCACACAGATTGAGCTAGCCCCAAGGTAAGTTCGAGACTTGTGTTATAGGATACTAAATCAACGATACTATATTTTATAACAAATACATATATAGATAAACATCCAAGACCCAGGCCAATCTGAAAAAGATCATTTTCCATCTTAACCTGACCGGGGATCGAACCCGGGCACTCCATGTCGCAGGCTGGCGTGTTAACCACTGCGCCACGGAGCTGTCTTGGAGCCCGGGGTCATACTGAAATCCAAACATTACAGTATGACCCCGGGCTCCAACGCATCATAGCTGAGGATGTAACCAGGAAAACGTCAGATGATGAAGGTTATACTGGGTGGCGCAAAAGTACTGGCACTAAAGAAAATACTTTTATTTTTTTTATATGACATTTTCTGTCATTCTGTTTTTGAAAATTGTGTAGTGAACAAATGTAAAATACACTGAAAATAAACATGGACCGTTTTACTCCCCAAGAACGTGGAATACACTATGGACTTAGTGAGGGACGCTTTTCCAGGCCGAGTTATCTCTCGTTTTGGCGATTTGCCTTGGCCTGCAAGATCACCCGATCTGACCAGTCCAGACTTCTTTCTTTGGGGTTTTTTGAAATCTCGGGTGTATGTGAACAAGCCACAGACTCTCGCAGCTCTAAAAGAAAACATTCGTCAAGAAATAACGAACATATCGCAGGAAGTGTTACGGCAAGTTATGCAAAATGTCATAAATAGGGCTCAAATGTGTATCAACTCTGGAGGTCACCATTTAAAAGACATCATCTTTAAATCCTAATGGTACGAAATTTAATGGCACAAATATACATTTAAAAAAACCTAAATCTAGTTTTCTAATTTAGAAAAAATGTTATAGCTGAACCAAATAGGGTCTTTACTTTTGCGCCACCCAGTATATACACCGTGTAAATTTACCTCCGTCAATCCCTTAAAGGGGTGACTCAGCCTGTCAATATGAACAACTTTTCTTATGGGACCAATGCTGCGAACTTTTAACAGCCTCCGTGGTCCAGTGGTTAAGGCGTTTGCCTGTTGACCCGGGGGTCGTGGGTTCGATTCCCACCGGAAGCATACTTTGTTTAGTTGTTTCCAGTTTGGTTAGGACATTGCAGGCTTGAATCACCTGATTTTCTGATAATAAAGATGATTCCGTGCTTCGGAAGGCACGTTAAGCCGGTGGTCCCGGCTGCCATCTGGTAGTCGTTAAGACGAGGCCTCAAATGTTTGGTACCATCGCTCGGCAAAGGCGTACGCAGACTGATCAAGTGCGCGCAAGGGATAGCGCTTGGCGGTTTAGCCCGTGAATGATGAGATAGGAGATAGTCACGAGTCGCTCAAAGAAAAAAACGTAAGCGCCAAATTCGTTATTTCTATCTATCTAATATATAAAATTCTCGTGTCACAGTTTTCGTTGCCATACTCCTCCGAAACGGCTTGACCGATTTTGATGAAATTTTTTGTGCTTATCCGGTATCTATGAGAATCGGCCAACATCTATTTTTCCACCCCTAAATTTATTTTTTATTTTTTAGACATTATTTATATGGCAAAACAACGTTTGCCGGGTCAGCTAGTTTTATATAAAATCAGACCGGTTAAATGTATTTTCATATTAATTACATTTTGATGAATTACTAATAACCTATCTTTTAGTCTAAAAATCATTATTTCATTCGTCGCATTTGAGCTACAATAACAAAAGCTCTGCGAATGAAGACCATTTTTCAAAAAATATTTCTATCGAAAAAAAATTATCAACACGTGTTTTCATCTGACACTTTTGGAGATGAAATAGTCAAAAATCATATTACTTAGATTTGAAACTCCTAATTTAAGTATTTTGCGAGATAAATAAGGTTCAGAACGACCTTATTTACAGTGGTATCACCTTAAAGGAACCACGTCAGAGGCTGAGAGGCGGTTCCGAAGAACTTTTATACCAGGGTGTGCATGGTCGATTGACCGTGACACCTACTCGAAATGATGATGATGATGCGAACTCAAAGTATTATTTCTAGCATGAGCCCTAATATGACTCGCTAGACCAAATTCAGTTTTAAATATTCTGTTGCATGGCAGTACAGTTGGCAGGACAGGATGAGATTAATGGAGTAGCTTGAATTTTAAAGTAATTTATCAACAAATTTTTATATGTTTATTTACCATCTATGCATATAATAAAACAGTAAAATTATTTTTGACTGAAATGGATAGAGGGACACTTAAAAAGAATAATAGAAAGCAAAAATTTTTTTTGGAATTTCTTGTCTGTCTGTCTGTCTGTCTGTTTGTCTGTATGTATGATCACGATTATCTCCGAAAATACTGAACCGATTTACTTCAAACTTTCACCAATTGCTTCGTTTTAACTCAGTTTAACATTTAAAGTTTGTTTCATCAAAATCGGTTCATTAAAAAAAAAGTTATCGTCATTTGAATGAACTCAAGGCATGAGTTTGCCTGCAAACATATAGCAAAAATAAAATAAAATAATAAGTGACATAAGAAAATTAAAATCCAAAGTCAATTCATCATCATTATACAACAGAATTATACCTATCCATACTATCCATAGTAATCCATACTAAAAAAAAAGGAGAAGCTGACTGACTGACTGACATATCAACGCAGGGCCTAAACTATAAGGGTTAGGAACTTGAAATTTTGCACATGGGTTCCTTTTATAACGTAGGGGAGCACAAAGAAAGGATTTTTGGAAATTTATCTCCTTAGGGGGAAGAACGGGTTGCAAAGTTAGTATGAAACTTTGTTGTTTTTGAAGTTATCCGAATGAAATTCAGCATGAAGGTTCTTTACTGAAAGGTATGAAACACGAGTAAAATATTTTTCTCAAAAATCATCCCTTAAGGGGATATAACGAGGATGCAAAGTTAGTATGAAACTTTCCGTTTTTGAAGTTATTCAATTGAAATTCAATATTAAAGTGTTTCATTGAAAGTCATGAACTAATGTATTCCGGGTTCAACTAATAATTCTACTGTTCCTGAGAAATCGACACTTATGCGGGCGGAGCTGCGAGCCAAAGGCAAACCTGACTTATATATCAACACACAGCCGAAACTACTGTGCGCAGAAACTTGAAATTTGGCACAGTGATTCTTTTTATGATGTAAATGAGCACTAAGAAAGGATTTTTAGAAAATCAAAGGGGTTGAAGTTTTATGGAATTTTCTCATTTCTGGACTTAGAAGTTTGAAAGTAGGTACGCAAGTTCTCAATTAAAATTAAAAAAGATCTGTTTAGGTGAACCAGACAACATTCTCCCTTGAAGGGGTAAATAGGGGGTAAAGTTTGTATGGAATTTTTCCATTTCTAGACTTAGAGGTATGAAAATAAGTATATACGTTCTAGGTTACAATTAAAAAAGATCTGTGTAGGTGAAATGTACAAAATTTCCCCCTTAAGGGATAAAGGGGGGGGGGGGGATTGTATGGAAATTTTCTCATTTCTGGACATAGAAGTATAAAAATAATTATATATGTTTACATTACAATTAAGAAGATCTGTGTAGTTAAAATGGTCGAAATTTCCCCTTGAAGGGGTAGAATAGGTGGGGTAAAGTTTGTATGGATTTTTTTTATTTACTTAGAAATATGACAATAAGAAGTTCTCCATTGCAATAAAAAAATATCTGTGTAGGTGAAATGGGCAAAATCCCCTCCTTAAGGGCTAAAGATCTATGCAGGTGAAATGTATTAAATTCCCCCTTAAGGGGAAAAAGCAAAGGGGCAGGGGTTTGTATGGAATTTTTATCATTTCTACTGTTCCCAAGGGAACGACATTAACGCGGGCGGAGCCGCGGGCAACAGCTAGTCTTAAATAAAATTCTATCATAACAGTTTTCACCAATGCCATAGAAAAGCATTACTTATTTACTTTTATACATTATATATAACACAACATGTGCAATGCTGCCTTTGTGAATTTGTTCAGATATAATGACTCGAGAGTATCGCAAAGCTAAACTGCGTTGGCTGAAATGGATGGCGCCATTACCCGTCTCCCCGTGCGAGATACTAATATCTTCAAAATGTTTTCTTCATATAAACAGGTAGTTTAAGAAGCCTTTGACACTTAGTTAGATGTCTCGCACAAAATTTTATTTTAAAGATTATTAAAAATGTGTCTCATTTTTACAAAAGTGTTTCACTATTATCCTATATTGCAGACATATTTTGTATTGTGTAGACGGACTAGATCAAATTTTTAAAAAAATTAACTGTTTTACGATATACTTAATGTTTATGAGTATAAAAATATGTTTAAAATATCCAGGGTATAGTTATCTAGGATAATAATTAAATACTTTTGAAAAAATGAGACACATTTTTTAATAATCTTTAAAAATGTTTTATTGTGCGAGCGAGACAGCCAACTGAGTGTCAAAGGCCTCTTAATACAAAATACTCTGCTTCTTACTTGTGAAAAAATACAGTACGCGCCTTAATAGCGTGATTTTTCCATATAATTTCTTTTTATAATGATGAAATCACGCGAGAGTATCGCGTAGCTGAAGTTCATCGGGTGATGGATGGCGACATTTTCCCGTGCGGAGTGAGTTATATGCGTATCCTTACACGATATGTTGTTTCTTCAAGTAAACATATAGAAATAATCTTGAATTTTATTTTCTTAATCTATAAGATTTATTATCAGCATCATTATCAGTTCTTTTTAGTCTCCACTGCAGGAGCATGACCCACTCTGTACTACCGAAGCCATACTTAACTTGGCCAGCGCAGGCAGAAGATTGTTTTAATTTAAAAGATTATCATATCAGATTTGAAAAGAGGAGCCCGATGGCCCAGTGAGTGGTCATAACTATTAATAACGATTAAATAAGATAAGCAATCCTAGGCGCAGTCCCCACTGGGATGGGTGACCGCAAGTGGCATAACAATATCTTGAGCCCCTCCGTGCTTCGGAAGGCACGTTAATTCGTTGGTCCCGGCTGTCACCATTGATGGCAGACGTTAAGCTATGTCAGATGCCTTCAGGCAGCTTGAAAAATCTGACACCAGTGTTGGCCACTTATACACAAATAACATCATAATAATATAGAAAAATGTGAGAAATAATTTGATCCACTTTCGGTTACTAAACTGCACAGCGTATTTTCTCCACATGACGTCAATTTACAATCTACGACGTCATCATCATCATCTTCAGGTCTTTTTAGTCTCCACTCAACAGCCTCCGTGGTCCAGTGGTTAAAGCGTTTGCCTGTTGACCCGGGGGTCGTAGGTTCGATTCCCACTGGAAGCATACTTTGATTAGTTGTTTCCAGTTTGGTTAGGACATTGCAGGCCTGAATCACCTGATTGTCTGATAATAAAGATGATTCCGTGCTTCGGAAGGCACATTAAGCCGGTGGTCCCGGCTGCCATCTGGTAGTCGTTAAAGGAACCACGTCAGAGGCCGATAGGCGGTTCCGAAGAACTCTGACACCAGGGTGTGCATGGTCGATTGACCGTGACACCTACTCGAAATGAAGATGATGAGTCTCCACTGCAGCATGATCCTCTCTGTACTACCGGAGCCATACGACAATATAATATACGACATACTTAGAACTAAATGTGTGCACAGGCCAAGCGGTTGATAATTACACCACTGCCAATTCCAGTGTTGATTCCACATGCAAAAAACCGGCCAAATGCGAGTCGAACTAGCGCACGAAGGTTCCGTACATCCTAACTAATATTATAAATGCGAAAGTGAGTTTGTTTGTTACGCTTTCACGTTGTAACTACTGAACCGATCGTCATGAAATTTTGCATACACGTTATCTGGGGTACGGAAAAGGACATAGGGTACATTTTATCCCGGGAAAAAGTTCCTGAGGGATCGACATTGATGCGGGCGGAACCGCGGGCGAATGCTAGTTATAGATAAGTTTAAATAGTTCAAAATATTTTTATTAATGATGTAACTCAAAATTAATGCCTTTTTCAATCTGTGCTTTAAGACGTTGCTTCGTACCAAATTTCAAACTTAGGTTTTGATTGAATGTCATAAAAATACGAAAATTTGAGGCATAACCAGCTGTATCTTTCGATTGCGTTGGTTTAGAAGTATGATTTTTTCACAGCAAAAGAGATTGAATTATGCGGTAGCTCAAATGGCATAGGTCGTACATAGACCTAGGTCTCCGGTGCAAGTCCCGCCCGCATGAAATTTTTTCACCATATTTTATTTCTTAATTTATTAAGAGCAAACTAGGTCTACCACTTTTCTATATCAATGTCGGCATGACTAACATAGATGGGTAGTTATCTGAAATATGAAGGAAATATGTAATCATCCTGATACTGAAACATTTAATTAAATGAATATCACCCTCAATGGTTTATTAATGGGCGCTGGCAGGTCTCATGGCAATTTAATTAATTTGTGTCTATCACTGGTAGTACAGTCGACCACACATTATCATAACGTTTCCTTCTAAAAACGCCCCTATTATAAAGAAACGAGGCATAAGCTTAATATCAAAATAATGAGGTTGATCAGTAGCCAGCTGTACTAAAACAAACGCGTGAATTTGGGTTAGGGGTGGATCACGCGTGATTTGATTACATATTTTGGCATGTTAACAGCTAATTAAAATTTAATAAATAAATAAATATGGACAAATCACACAGATTGAGCTAGCCCCAAAGTAAGTTCGAGACTTGTGTTATGGGATACTAACTCAACGATACTATATTTTATAACAAATAAAGATAAACATCCAAGACCCAGGCCAATCTGAAAAAGATCATTTTTCATCTTGACCTAACCGGGGATCGAACCTGGACACCCCGTGTCGCAGGCTGGCGTATTAACCCCTGCGCCACGAGCTCGCCAAAATAATAAGTAAGCTAAGTAATTTGTTGTATAAACAGTAAACAGAAGTGCTTTACCGCATTCAAAAAGCATTAGTTCAATCCTGATGCAGCCTAAACAATACAAGCTAAACAAAGCTTTTGGTTGTGGTAGAGACCACAACCAAAAGCTTTGTTTAGCTCTCCACGCTACCGGCAAAATTCATTTTTGCTAGTAGCATGAATAGGCCGGCTTGTCCGGGGAAATACCACACTCTCACAGAAAATCGACGTTTAAGTAGGAGTTTTACCGCTTCTATGCTTCGTTCGGTGAGTGAGAGAGCCGGAGGCCCATCCTTCCCTCATTTCCTCCCCCATGTCCTTTCTCCGACTCCTTGAAAGGCCGGCAACGCTCCTGTTACATCTTGGTGTTACAATTGTCCATAAGCAGCGCTGGTCACTTACCATCAGGTGACTCGCTTGCTCGTTTGCCGCCCTATAACAGTAAAAAAAAATCTGTGAGACCTTTACAACCCGTCCGGTCAGCGTGGAGAGCGTAGGCTAAGTCCTCTAGCTGCTCTGGCCAAGTATGGCTCTAGTAGTACAGAGAGGGTCGTGCTCCTCTAGTGGGGACTAAAAAGGACCTGATGATGATGATGCAGCCTAACTTGTAAATCTGAGTTAGTATTTCAATATCTCACTCCCTCCCTTACTATTTTTTTCAATTGCATCCAAAATCATTTATTTGCTTTAAGGATTACGTAGTATAGTATACAGGTGTTCATAACACATTATGAGAGCAAACCTATTTAACCGTTCATCATCTCTCTCGGCCTCTGACGTGGTTCCTTTAACGACTACCAGATGGCAGCCGGGACCAACGGCTTAACGTGCCTTCCATAGCACGGAATCATCTTCATTATCAAACAATCAGGTGATTCAAGCCTGCTATGTCCTAACCAAACTGGAAGCAACTAAACAAAGTATGCTTCTCGTGGGAATCGAACCCACGATCCCTGGGTCTACAGGCAAACTGGAAAATATTGCAAGCAAAGTGGAAAATATTGTAATTTGAAAACGGGTCACTCACGTGCTATTTTGTCAGGATTGCCGACTATAGTTTCGGACTCGTCAGGAATTCATTTTCAAGGCGAGTTCGGGATGCGCGACGCCGAAGAAACCCGGGCTAGGGGCCCGGGTTTTCCTGACCGAGTTTTTTGAGTGACCCGTTTTCAAAATATAATGTACTAGCTTTCGCACGCGGCTCCGCCCGCGTCAGTGTCGTTCCGTCGGGAATAGTACTTTTTCCCGGGATAAAAGGTAGCCTATGTCCTTCTCCGTACTCCAGAGAACTTGAATGCAAAATTTCATGATGATCGGTTCAGTAGTTACGGCGTGAAAGCGTAACAAACGAACAAACAAACTCACTTTCGCATTTATAATATTAGTAAGGACTAGCTGTGCCTGCGACTCCGTTATCGTTAGGTACGACTTCTAAACTAAAAATATAAATTACCTATCCCGTGTCCTGTAAACTCTCTCCGTGGTCCAGTGGTTAAGGCGTTTGCCTGTAGACCCGGGGATCGTGGGCTCGATTTCCACGGAAACGTACTTTGTTTAGTCACTTCCAGTTTGGTTAGGACATTGCAGGCTTGAATCATCTGATTGTCTGATAATAAACATGATTCCGTGCTTCGAAAGGCACGGCTGATGATGTTGTTTCTTATACTGTTTAAGCATTCGCTTTGAATAAAAGGGGGTGTTATAAGCCTCCGCTTTGTATATGTACGTGTCTGTCTGTGGCACCGTAGCTCCTCAACGAAATTAAGTTTCGTTTAATTATTTCAAAGCAGCTTTTCTAGCAATGGTTCGTAAACATGCATTGTCAAAAACGGTCCAGTCGGTTAACAAGATTGGGGGGTTTAATTCTCGGGATTGGTTTTTTTTTCAGGGTCATGTATATATGTATATTTTTATATTCAACAATAACTCCCAAAGGCCTGAATAGATTGTGTCGATGTCCCTATCATTAGAATCTTTAAATTATAATTATACCAAATGACACAGGTTATAGATTTTTTTGTTAGGATTTTCAAACTTTTCAATTTTTACAGTAAAAATTCTTTATTTATTTATTTTATTGGAAGACCAACAACTATACTTCTTTACATAGGAAACTACATATAAACAGAAAGTCATTACAGGTCCTCACTGATAGAAAACATTGTATAGGTATATAAAAAGATTATGATCTCTAAACATCAGGTTTTCATTTACAATCTGCTCACGAGAAGCTAAATCTTTAAAACATGAGCATATTCAGTCCTTAATTGATATTAAACATGGAATAATTTGTGGGATTACTTGTAAACAAGATGCATAGTGTTGGCAACTATAACATTTTAGTATAAATATTTTTATTGTCTATGCTTTATTTTCTATATTTGTATCTATATTTGTATTCCATTGTATCTTCCGTCTGTTTTGATCTTTAATGGCAGAATATACGAAGTACAAGGACCTTTTTTATTCACCAACCCTATTTACAGTCAACTACAATAATTATTATTTTTAAACAGCATAGTTCTATTATAATAATTAACATGCTAACCTAGAAATAAAATTACTAAAAGCATAAACATACAACTACGTATTTTCCCAAATTGACTTGGATTGGAACTAACTAGAAAACAGCTGATAAAGTGTATCAAGATTCTAGTCCATTAATGACATATGGCCGTGGATTTTATCTATGACGTATTTATTCCCTTTACGTCAATGAAACAATGTTTCGACATCGTAATAATAGTAAGATATCGCATTGCGTGTTTTCGCTAAGTTTGAAAATTTGTTAATTATTTCGATTTTTCTTACTCACTTGCTCAACCAGTAATTTAACTTTGATAGAACTTCATTATCATCAGGTCTTTTTAGTCTCCACTTCAGGAGTATGTCCCTCTCTATACTACCGGAGCCATAGTTGGTCAGAGCAGACAGAGGATTAGGTCTATACTCTCCTCGCTGGCCAGACGGGTTGGAGAGGTCTCATTGATGTTTATGAGCTTTGTTTAGCTTTTATTTCCTAAGTCGCCTCTTACGACCTCCATGGGACGACTTAGGGTGGTCCTATTCTACTCTGCTGGAAACCACACGGCTACTGATAGACCTTTTTGTATAATAAATCATGTCGCTATTGATTTTTTTTTCTTCTCTTTTAAACTTTTTTCACTTTTTAAAACTCTTTTATTCATTATGAGTTCTGATTCCAACCTTTCAATATAGTTCAAGATTCAAATCACGTATAAAAAGATTTATAAGTAAAGGATAATATTGTTTTTATTTCATAAATATGACAAAAAGGGCTCAAGACTTTCTGCTCTGCTCTGACTGCTCATTTGGATATCTTCCCTATTATATTTACTCAGAGTAAGTTTTCAGGTTTCTAACTATATATCAGTTGTCAAATTATACTGGGTATGTAGTATTGGAGGTATTAGCTTATTAACATAGCGTCGAAACTTACATACTTTTAGCTTTTCCGTATTAAAGATAATATAATACCATAGATAATTTTACGGGAATAGATATCTCATAAGGCGACACTCGCGTATACAGGGTGAAATTGAATTTATTAGCAAACGTATAAGGAGTGACTCAGATCACGAATCTGAACAATTTTTATTATGAGATCGGGAGCAACTCCTAAATTTATAAAAAAAATAAGCTGTTCCATAGATTTTGGCCTAGTAGATATTCCACTTTAATATGCAAGAGCAGATATTTTTTTCACGATGTCAAACTTGGTCCCATAATGAAAGTTGTTCAGATTCGTGGTCTGAGTCACTCCTTAAACGTTTGCTAATGAATTCAATTTCACCTGTATATAGGAAAAGTTGTTCATATTGACAGGCGGAACTACTTTTCACCACCCTTCGATAGGATAGGATTTTCTTTACATATATAAGTTAGGCATACAGCAATAGTATAAGCATACTCTGACGTTGGAATCCAGATAATCCACAATATATTGCCAATATTAGCTAATGATAACCGTTATTATTTCATTCTCTATTACGATATTGTCCACGAAGTAAATATATTGTTAATATGATGACATGACGAGAATGTGAACGAAAAATTGCCTTTTTCGGACAGTACGCTATAATCTGATGTAGGAGCTAACTTTGGTTATAAACATTCAGGGTGATTAAGGCTAAATGAATCAGAAGCCGTGTGGTTTCCGGCAGAGTAGAATAGGACCACTCCAAGTCTTCCCATGGATGTCGTAAAAGGCGACTTAGGAAATACAAGCTAAACAAAGCTCATAAACATCAATGAGACCTCTCCAACCCGTCTGGCCAGCCAGGAGAGTGTAGGCCAAATCCTTTGTCTGCTCTGACCAACTATGGCTCCGGTAGTATAGAGAGGGACATGCTCCTGCAGTGGAGACTAAAAAGACCTGATGATGATGATGATGAATCAGAATCCCTAATGAATACAGCTGATATTTGAGCTGCTGATATTAAAATAATTCCAGAAGGTTCAGAATGATCTTGTAGGTAAAAAAAGGAACTGAACAACAGAACAAGCCAGTTTTACAAAAAAAAAAAGTATAGTAAAAAGTAAAGTCGGTTTACGGACGATAATGAAAAATGAAATGAAATTAAAAATATTTACTGTAGAAACACAAACAAAAAAATACAATTACAACATAAAAAAATACAACTAATAAAAGTGTACTACAATAGGTGATGGCTCAGTGTTACGCTGGACACATTTGTGACCAGCACTGATTTTTAGCCGTATAATTTAATATAGATACGTCATAAGCCGAACGCTTAGGCCGATCATGCCTCTCTATCACTTGTTCCGCGCTTTCGCTTGCACCCGGAACGTGACAGTTTTCGTGCGTGCAGCTGGTCGATCGAAGAATCGATTTATAAGACGTGATAACACGTCAAAAAATAAAAAGGACTGAATTGGCAAAAACATTATAGCCTGTATAGATTCGATACGTAATCACACATACATATTTACATATATTCTTCATACATATACACATACATACATGAACTCGAATAACAATACACTCCTTTTTGGCAGTCGTGTATAAAGGATGAAACATATCTTATTGAATTAATTACCCGTTCGCCTCAATTTGACCGTTACATTTCACACGCACCTCTACTGAGACACTTCGTCCGTATGATGACGGAAAAACAAGATTGTAGTCTTAAGTACGGTCTCACCCGCGCGTAGTGTCTCGTAGATATATGATTTATTAATGGTCACCTACGTATTATTATTTTTACTTTTTAATATAGTTTAATATCATATTTGTAATATAATGGATCTAGTTGTCTGACAATAAAGAAATTTGGAATTTCGCACTACTATTTACTTATTTTTTATACCTTTAACAAAAATACTGTGACGTCATTCGCCGACGGCCATCTCGAAGTAAACAACTAGTTAAAGGATAACTTATGCTAGTAAAATTTTGTTCGGGTTCTTCATGGAAACGCAAACAATGTTATTTGACGCAAGTAAAAAATAATCCATAACCTATACTAAAATAATAATTATCCTGATCCTCGTCTTCAGAGATTTATTTACACTGTAGTAGTAGCCCTGCTGCTACGCCCGAACCTATTCACACTAGTTTAAAGCATCGTAGACAGAGAAAGAACTTTCCCCCTCTCTTTCACACGATGTCGGGCCAGCGACCCCCACTCACCTCATTCGTGTCCGTGCGCGCGCGGCGTTCGCACTAGTTATGTGTTATTTGTTTGAAATCATGTCGAAACAAATAATTCTAAGGAAACATGGTATTCGGAAGAAAAGATACGAAGAAAGAGTAAATGAATTTGTATTCATTGGACTGAGTAAGGTAGCTGTGCAATTGTTTTGCTTTAGTATATCAGCTTAATAGTTTTTCCCCGATCTAACACGAGATGTTAGACAGTGGCAACCGCTCCGAGTCAATACGAGATATTGACCAGTAGCAATTTAAAAATAGTTTACGCGGGTCGTTGACCGCATTTAAATAAGTAAGGTACCTATGCAAATGTTATGCTTTAACACATCAGCTTAATAGTTTTTCCGATCTAACACGAGATGTTAGACAGCGGCAATAAAACAACTCCGAGTCAATACGAGATATTGACCAGCAATTTAAAATAGTTTAGGCGAGTCATTGATCTCATTTAACGCTATAACATAACCCATGCCATGGGTTAAGTAAAACCTAATAAGGTTAGGTTTAGGTTTATTGAAACCTAAAAGGCGGAGCTGGAGCGGGAGCAAGACTTGCAGCCGATTGCGGAAGCTGAACGAGTTGTGAATTGTGGATGAAGATTCAATGGAACCGGAACTGTTGCAGACTTTGGGCGACTTTACCCCGGAATCGTCAGAATGAGGTCAGCCAGTACAATCATCTTCATTTCGAGTAGGTGTCACGGTCAATCGACCATGCACAATCTGTTGTCAGAGTTCTTCGGAACCACCTCTCGGCCTCTGACGTGATTCCTTTAACGACTACCAGATGGCAGCCGGGACCACCGGCTTAACGTGCCTTCTGAAGGGGAAATCTAGTAAAAAGATCCTGTCCTAAATAGTTGCCTCGTAAAGGCGAGATTTTAATATAATGTATAAGTGTATATATATATTTATCATCAAAGAGTTTTCCTCTGACATAACCAACGATTTTGAACGCAGAGTTGGTGTCTGCTTTAACGAAATGTGCTAATAACTGTGATCAACGGTTTTTTAAAACCAAATAACTGGTACCCTCTGGGTACTAGGCCTGCTATGTAAATCTAGGCAACCGAGGCATTTCTCTGATGAGGCGATGCTTCGAACCTGCTTGCTTACTCCAATTTTACAGAAACTGAGACTAGATGGAATCTGGTTACCCTTACTAAAAAAAAAAAAAAAATTCATTGATCCTTTTAAGGATCGGAATATATATATATATATATCTACCTACACCTTTTCGGTGAAAATCTGGGGAGGCTTCAAGCAGCATCAATTTGAATTGGTAAGACCTACCGCCTTAAGGCGATACCACTGCAAATAAGGTCGTTCTGAACCTCATTTATCTCGCAAAATACTTAAATTAGGAGTTTCAAATGTAAGTAATATGATTTTTGACTATTTCATCTCCAAAAATTGAAGATGAAAACACGTTTTGATAAAATTTTCTCGATAGAAATATTTTTTGAAAAATGGTCTTCGTTTGTAGAGTTTTCGTTATTGTAGCTCAAAGAGGACGAATTAAGTAATGATTTTTAGACTAAAAGATAGGTCATTAGTAATTCATCAAAATTGAAATATGAAAATACAATTAACCGGTCTGATTTTATACAAAATAGAAATAACGAATTTGGCGCTTACGTTTTTTTGTTTGAGCGACTCGAGACTATACCTATCTCATCATTCACGAGCTAAACCGCCAAGCGCTATCCCTTGCGCGCACTTGATCAGTCTGCGTACGCCTTTGCCGAGC
Source organism: Elegia similella (assembly GCA_947532085.1). Classification (NCBI taxonomy): domain Eukaryota; kingdom Metazoa; phylum Arthropoda; class Insecta; order Lepidoptera; family Pyralidae; genus Elegia; species Elegia similella. Next base: position 22,969,569 of record OX383939.1, read on the forward strand.
GATGGTCTGTGCAAGTCGCTGCGTTGAAATTCTAATCTCGCGAGCTTTTAATTAAATATTCAAATTTAATCTATTAAATGTATGTACCTACCTAGTTTGTTATTATTTCGTTTAGTCTTCGTTATTTTTGTGTTTAATAATTTTATATAAGTATTATAGTTTTTAATTTCGGCATTACCGTGTAATAATCATGGGCAAAGTGAATAAAAACCTAGTCAACGAGAACGTGTCGGATATTACTAGGAAGGAGCCTGCCTGCCTAATGAGGGAAAATAGATGGTGAGTACCTACCTATCCTATCTACCTGTGTACCTTCGTAAAATATTATATATAATTTTATTTTGTGGGGGAATAAAAGATTAAATCATTACAGATCATATTTAACTTATCAGTCATATTTATTTTAAATCGAAGTGGGTTGGCAACTACTTTGATAAAAAAAATCGGCATTTTTTTACACCAGCTGCCTACCTGATGTCAATTCTTTTTGGGTATGCTTTTGCACGTGATGTCAGAGCCTTGTTTTCTATTAGCTGCCTCATACGACATTCATGGGAAAAGACGGGGTGTTCCTAGTCATACTAATAATTTATTCATATATACATACTTACTCGTAATATAGTATCGAGCCCATCGGATGAAGTATCGGGTAAATAAGTATGGAAATAACAATGTACCTTATTACGTAAACATAAATTAGCTAATATAAAAATTCCTACTGTTTTCAGCACGAACAAAATGCCTCTGAGTTTAGAATCGGAGGTCCGTTTGTCCGAGTCGCCCCGCGCCGCTGTGCCGCGAACGCAAGAACAGGGAGGTGTAATCAAGATGGAGTCGGAGCTACGAATTTTTGATTTGAATGAGCAAAGTATTATTCCATCATCAGCGTCACAAAAATGTGAAACGCTTAGTATCTGATATAGGTAATTGTAATCTAACAATTATTTCAAATGGGATATTTTTTCGTATTTATTTTATTCGTGTGCTTAAGTATATTAGTTAGGCTTAGGTGTGACATACGATATTGAAATTGATATCTAATAAACCGTAAATAAACTTTAAGTAAAATTACTGTTACTGGTAAATTAAGTAGGGAGAGCTTTAAAAGGACTTTAATTGGCCATCATGAAAACCATAGAAACGATACCATAATTAATTTGATTTTAGAATAACATAGTTATTATTATGATATTCCTAACTATGAATGTGTGATTTAACGAAACCATAATTTTGATTTCGGAAAATTGTACAGCGTTTAATTCAATGTATGATAATTGATTGGTTTATGTTGTGTTGTGATTTTGTAATTTTTATTAAGTTGCAATAAAAACATGAATGTTTATTGTATGTTTTTTTTAATTGCCAATATTTGCCATTCCATAGTCGAATATCAAAAGATAATAATATCATTATAACATCGCTAGCATTATAACATCGTATATCGCTAGTAGGCGAGATTGCGGTTATGTCAACCATTGCCGTGACACTTCAGCGGGAATGGTACGGCAGTGGGACGCTTAATGTTGTCACTAGGTTAAGAATTTTTACTAATACTAAGCATAAGTTATACTAACAATTTTGTGAGACTTGTTTCTTGAATAAATAATATTTCATTCATTCATTCATAACACAAAAATGGTACGCAAACCCCATGCGTTCTAAGCTCCGAGTCGAGATCTCGTGATAATCGTAGTAGTTGCAGGCACGGCAGCGATCGCTGTGCGCGGGAACGCGCGTAAAGAGATAGCGGGGGCCGGGGGACAGACACCCCGCGCATTTGCTTAGCGCCGCCCATAACTAGGTACCAAACATTTCAGGCCTCGTCTTAAGCAGCGCTGCTCAACCACAAGTCGCGGCGGTAAGCTATGATCACAGACAGCGGTCGGGTAGGCCCGCCGTTCGCGCCGCCTGCTGCGTCTTACCAAGCGTCAGCGTCGCGGTCAGCCCCTGCGCCGCGCCAGGCCGCTGGCACATGTCGTCGAGAATAAGCCGGTAACAGAAAGTTTGTACCAACGCTTGAAAGGCTATAACGGATGTTGAAACGTTGTTGATTTTACATATTTTTCATAAAAGAGCCTAATCTCTAAAAAAACTTCCAGTTTTTTTTTTTTGCGTTCAAGCACTCATTGTCTAGTGAATATTTGACCAATATTCAAAATGATCAGACTCGTTTAAACAGTTTTAAGGCTATGCGCCACTGTTAGCCTTCCACAAATTGTTACAAATTTTAGTTCCAAGAAGTAATGGCGGAAAAACGCTTTATTTTGAATCTTTACATAATACATCTTTGTACTGATTATTTTAAGATCTAGCACATATTAACTGCTGTCAATTTGTTATTACCAGATTGTTATAATGTGGTAAATTTACATCCGAAAGGAGCTTACTTTTTTATGAGAATCGCAGTAAATACTTGAAAATTTAGTAATATAAAGTATTTTAATAACACATTCTATGAATGTTTGACTTTGCCTTTTCGTCTTAGTTCAGCCACGAATATACCAAGGTAGTGAAGTTTGGCAGTTTAGCTTTCTTAAAATAACGTGGTTTTAAAGTCTGTCCAATAATTGTATGACACTTATTTGGCGATTATGTGGATACTTATTTATATTTTTTAAAAGAAACAACTTATTATTTAACAAAATTTAGGTTTATATTTAATTATTCTACATGAAAAGTTTTGACTTTCTATATTCAGAATGAAATTTATTGAATTATAAACGAATGAATGAATGAATATGCCTTATTGCACCAACACTTGTAAGTAAACGATATAGAAAAATATCTGTTTATTAAGGTATAAAGACGGGCTTATCACATAACGCAATCTCTTCCAGCCAACCTTTGGGTAGAAGATTTTGCAAATAGGAGTACGGTTGACGCAGGTTTCAGTAAAAAATAAAAAATATATATATATATTACTAATCATTGAAATCATATACATAGTACATATCTTATGTGCATATACGTACTTATACCATAGTGAAAAGGAAGGAGCAAAAGTAATATGATAATACCATACTTTTGAATTGACCTTCCGTATGTCCAATGGCAATGCATTGGTGTCAATGTTTAGAATGAAAAATAACGCTTAAATTATATAAACTACTTGTAAATGCTTGCAGTATTTTCCGGCCTTAAATCGTTTGCAAGATTTAAGTAACCGTGCAGTATTATAACGTTTAGAACATCGACACCTAAACAATATACCTAGCATTGAAAATATGCATATGGTTTATATATGGCACACCATATCCATATTTTCAAATTGAGAATCGAGGAATATAGACATCAAGTTGAAATTAAATCCCAACTATTTCATTGGGATAACTTAGGAGTTCGTAATACCATATAACTGTTCGCCTTGAGAGTTACCGTCAAATGGTCAACTTCATGGAAAAGAGGCCTTTTTTCTATATAATATTGATGCGTTCACTATAAATTGGGATACTTTCATTTCTATGCCAATTTCTTTTTTGAATGTTTTTAAATAGATCATTTCCGATCGTGCCACAGGAATCTTAGTGTAACCTTAGTTACCACCAGTCCTTAGTATTTTCTAACTTAAGGGAGATACAATCGCTGTACGGGCGTCTTTCCCTGGCGGTGAATGTCATCTGCTTTTGCCTAACGTCAAGCTGACCAATCCACCTTTTGATATTATTTCCTTGGCACTAGGCACAAAACACAGTATAGTTGCAGCTTAGAATTATGGTGGGAATACTGTGGTATAGTGGGAAATGATACTTTTAACATTAACGTTTACAATTTATCCTATATTACGTTTAAAAGTAATAGATTGGCCTTGATACTTATGTAAAAAAAAAAAAAAAAAAAAAACAGAACGCAAAACTATCGGATTGAAAAGTTTTGAAGAAGCTTTTATAGCAAAGCCATCCTTTCCCAATGTTAATTTGTATAGTTGTACTTAGGATCTATCCTTTGTTTTTAATGAATTAAATACATTATACCCAAAATTATTGACAAGAAAAAGATATGTTATGTTATTGGCCTTGGCCACTGGTCACCTTTGGCCACCAAATTGCAATGTCACACATTATCAATAATTAATATTGATGGAATGAAAATCGCTGTAACTAATTTAATAAATTATCAGATGTTGATAAACATCAACATTTTTGCATTAACTATTTTTTCTGGATTAAATATTTCAACAGCGCCCAGGCGTTTTTCATGCGGAAATTTTATTTTATTTTCTATCTTTAAAATGTTCTTTTAAAGCCTAATAGTTTAAATAAACGACGGTACTTTATAACGACGAAGGCTCCTTACCGACCAGCATCAACTCAAACTATTCGTCATTGGCTGAAGTAAATTTTGTCGTCCAACGGTTTCGAGAGGTTCTAGAGTGTTTAGCCCTCCCAGCACCTTGGCATGCATCCACTGCAGCTGCCCAGAGAGCTGGCACATAAGAAATACAGCTGGCTTGTCTGTACATTCAGAAGTTTTTGTAGATTTCTTTAAGAGATCGTTAATATATACCAGATTATCGTTGGTTAGAGCCTTATTTAATTAATAATAAATATTAAAAATCTTCGTTGATTTGAAGACTGATTTATTATTACTGGATAAATCTATGGCTGAACTTAATTATTTTATTTTCGTTTTAATTAAGGAATTATTTTCATTGGTACATCATATTTTATTACTCCCTTTTTATTCTTGACATTGATCGTCTCTGAACATCTACAGTGTAAATAAATCTCTGAAGACGAGGATCAGGATAATTAAATGATCAAACGAACTTACCTGAAGTGAAGTTCGATCATAATTATACTGTCCTCGTCGAAGAGATTTAGATTCCCTCCCTCCCATTTTGCACAGCCCTTTTGATGTCAATCTAGAAAAGGGAGCTTAGTTCCTATGCTTGTCTTCTCTAAAAAGAATGAGGTGAGTGGGGGTCGCTGGCCCGGCATCGTGTGAAAGAGAGGGGGAAAGTTCTTTCTCTGTCTACGATGCTTTAAACTAGTGTGAATAGGTTCGGGCGTAGCAGCAGGGCTACTACTACAGTGTAAATAAATCTCTTCGACGAGGACAGGATAATTATGATCAAACTTCACTTCAGGTAAGTTCGTTTGATCATTTAATTATCAAAGCGAAAGTAAGTTTGTTTGTTACGCTTTCACGCCGTAACTACTGAACCGATCATCATGAAAATTTGGATACAAGTTCTCTGGAGTATTTAGATGGATATAGGCTATCTTTAATTCTGTAAATCAGTACTGTTCCCGAGGGAATGACGTTGACCCGAGCGATGCTGCGGGCGAAAGGTAGTAATAAATAAATATACTCGTTTAAAAACTAACTCAACGATACAATATTATATGATTGATACATATATAGATAAACATCCAAGGCCTAGGCCAAGGTAGGTAGGTATTTTTTATTATATTTATCACAAATACATAAGCCGAGAGATTTAATAATTCGCACACACTCCAACTTTTAATTGGTTTATTTCTGTGATTTTTAAAAATAATTACCATAATCATTTTACGCTCTTCAAAGTTATATAAAAAAATCACAAGAAGGCATTCAATATGAAAAATTATTAATCGGACAGACGCCCGAATGGTGTTGCTTTGTAAAAATATTTTTTTTTATGATATAGGTCGGCAAACAAGCAATAAGCGAGTCACCTGATGGTAAGCGATCAGCGCTTCCCATGGATAACTGCAACACCGAGGTGTAACAGGAGCGTTGCCGGTCTTTGAAGGAATTGGGGGAAGGACGGGCCTTCGGCTCTCTCACTCACCAAACAAAGCAGAAGCGGTAAAGCTTCTACTCAAACGTCAATTTTCTGTGAGAGTGTGGTACTTCCCCGGAAGAGCCGGCCCATTCATGCTACTAGCAAAAATTACTTTTGTCGGTAGCGTTGCTCTAACCTTTTCGTGTGTGTAACCCCAGCAGGAAGGTACCTCGTAGAGTAATATGAGTAGAACGAATAATTAGTACCCAATATGCTGTAAATGTGCCCTGAATAAAAAAATTGGAAAAAAACATTTCTGCTGGGGTAACGTTGGTCCAGCAGGAAGATTCTAAAAGAATAATCAGAGCGAGAAAAAGTGTGCATGAGCAGGCTTATATTTGTGTTGGAATATGGGCTGAAAATATAATTTGTGTTGAGTTTCCTGCTGGAGTCCCGTTTTGCAAAATTGTGGATCTCTAAAACCAAGACATGTGCGCTTGTGAAAAAAATATACACGAAAAGCGTTGTGAAGAGTAACTACATGTACTTAATATATTGTAGATACAACCTGCCATCACAGTGGATACACGTCAGGCCTCGTGGTACTTCCCCGGACGAGCCGGCCCATTCATGCTACTAGCAAAAATTACTTTTGTCGGTAGCGTGGCTCTACCATAACTATCATAATGTTTATTCCCTTTTACGTCACAGCAGGAAGGTACCTCGTAGAGTAATATGAGTAGAACGAATAATTAGTACCCAATATGCTGTAAATGTGCCCTGAATAAAAAAATTGTGGCCTTTGTAATTTTGGAAAAAAACGGAAAAAATCATTTCTGCTGGGGTAACGTTGCTCCAGCAGGAAGATTCTAAAAGAATAATCGGAGCGAGAAAAAGTGTGCATGAGCGTGTGTGCGTGTGTGTGTGTGTGTGTGTGTGTATGTGTGTATTTGTGCTGGAATATGGGCCGAAAATATAATTTGTGTTGAGTTTTCTGCTGGAGTCCCGTTTTGCAAAATTGTGGATCTCTAAAATCATATTTTTTTCACATCTAAACATTTACATTAGAATGACGAGTTTATCGTTTTGCCAGTTGCACAAAACCATGCGGATGTCTCTACCCTGTACACAAATTGTTTAAATTGGGAAGGGGAAACATTCGTGAAAGACCTTATTATGCCAAATAAGGGTTAAATGAAACACGTGTAGAATAATAATCACTGACCCATATTCGTTAAGGCCCCAGGTGTTGTTATTATAATGATACAGTATCAAGAATAATCCTTTAACATATTTCAAAATCGAAAATCACCTTTGAGCTTTAAATGAAAAGGGTAGGTTTTGGATATAGTCATACAAGTTAGGTAAGTATTGGGTTTATGCAAATGGAAAATGAAATTTCAATTGAGTAACTTTAGGCAATTGTAAACGAAATAGAGCTTCATCACCATCATCATCAGGTCGTTTAAGTCTCCACTGCAGGAGCATTACCCTTTCTGTACTACCGGATATACCATACGTGGCCAGAGCAAACAGAGGATTTGGTCTATACTCTCCTCGCTGGCCAGACAGGTTGGAGAGGTCTCATTGATGTTTATGAGCTTTGTTTAGCTTGTATTACCTAAGTCGCCTCTTACAACTTACATGGGAAGACTAGGAGTGGTCCTATTCTACTCTGCCGGAAACAACACGCCTGTTTAGCCGTGTAGTCTATTTCACGTTAGTGTTGTGATAAGCTCTATTCTGCCGTCATACGGAAAAAAGACGCATCTGACATTTCTTCCAAAATTGAGTTACATACATATTCGGAATCAGTAAAAAAAGACGCATCTACTAATATTTTTAAACTTTACTGAAAACAAAGGCTACCCATTAAACCTTACTATAAAATACGACGCATGTGCGATATATCGCTTGTATTACTAATTTGAATAGACATTTCTGATGTATACTAAAATGAAAAGTCATATTTAAGTAGTACCGTCTTATTAACTTATAAAATACGTATGGTTTCATAAAATGAAAAGGAGTTTCTACATCTTAATAATAAGAAAAGATGGTTCTGCGGAGATGTGCCCCTTCATCTTAGCATTACACACTATTAGCTAGACGCAAGTGGCAGTAGCGTCTTTTTTATGTAGTATCGCTAGATGTGCGGGATGAAGTGGGGATCGCGGCAGGCTGCCGGTTCAATCAGTTGCGTCCCGGCAGTCGAGGCGACAGATGCGCGCACGCTCCGTGTAAAATTTGCAGCAATATGGTAAGTTAGCTCGAAATTATTTTATGTGGTTATTCAAAAAATGTTTGGGTAAGCGGTTTATGTCTTCGAAATAAGGCTGAAATACGTGAAAATATCATTAAATTTATGTATTGATCGATTATATATTTTATGTATATTGTTTAATTATGTAAAAATAGATGTATGGGTATAAAGAATAAGTTCTAAATGTATACTTATATTATAAAGCTGAAGAGTTTGTTTGTTTGTTTCATCAATCATCAATCAGCCTATTGCAGTCCACTGCTGGACGTAGGCCTGGGCACGCCACACTGCACGATCTCCCGCTTTCCTCATCCAGCCACTACCAGCGACCCTCCTCAGGTCATCGGTCCATCTGGCAGGGGGGCGTCCAACACTACGTTTGCCGAGACGTGGTCTCCATTCGAGAACCCGTCTACTCCATCGCTCGTCGGTTCTGCGACAAATGTGGCCAGCCCACTGCCACTTCAGCTTGCTACACTTCTGGACAATGTCTAAAACTTTGGTCCTCTGCCGGATGATTTCGTTACGGATTTTATCCCGCAACGAAATACCGAGCATAGATCTTTCCATAGCTCGCTGAGCGACATGTAGTCGGTGGGCCAGCCTGACTGTCATGTTCCACGTCTCGGCTCCATATGTCATGACGGGTAGGACGCACAGATTGAACACCCTTCTCTTTAGGCACTGCGGTAGTGTCGACGAGAAGATATGACGTAGCTTCCCAAATGCTGCCCAGCCCAGCTGCACTCTTCTTGTGATTTCGCGCTCAAAGTTGTCTCTACCTAGCTGCAATGTCTGCCCGAGGTAGACATATTCTTGGACAACTTCGAGCGCATTACCATTGATCAAGATCGGCTCCGGCGTGATAAAGTCGTTGAACATGACCTTGGTCTTGTCCAAGTTCATCCGGAGACCGACTGACATTGAAGCAGCATCAAGGCTGTGCAGCATTTTCTGCAAATCCTGCAACGATTGTGCCATCAATACTATGTCGTCGCCAAAGCGAAGGTGACTGAGATATACGCCATTGATGTTGATGCCCAGCCCGTTCCAATCCAGAGTTTTGAAGACATCTTCCAGTGCGTTGGAGAACAGTTTCGGAGAGATGACATCTCCCTGTCTCACCCCTCTGAGCAACTGGATGGGTTTCGTCTTGTGGTTCTGTACTTGGACGGACATCGACGCTGATCTGTATAAACTTCTCAGTACCTCCACATATCTCCAATCGACTTGGCATCGCTGCAAGGATTTCAGAACAGCCCAGGTTTCTACGGAGTCGAAGGCTTTCTCGTAGTCCACAAATGCTACACAGCGGCTGATTATACTCCTGCGACTTCTGTATAATCTGTCTTACTGTGTGAATGTGGTCTACGGTGCTAAAGCCTTTTCGAAACCCAGCCTGTTCCGGTGGCTGGAAGGCGTCAAATCTTGCGGCAAGACGATTCGAGAGAACTCTCGAAAACAGCTTATAGATGTGGCTTAAGAGCGCGAATGGTCTATAGTTTTTGAGGAGGGTTATGTCTCCTTTCTTGAAAAACATAGCCACCACGCTCTCACTCCACGCCCTTGGGGTAGTCCCATTGGCTATGACGGAATTAAATAGCTCCTTTAGCTTTTTCCGCACTGGAGATCCTCCTGCTTTGAGAAGCTCTGCGGTAATTCCGTCTTCGCCGGGAGCCTTCCCATTCTGAAGCTGTTTGAGAGCCCTCCCGATTTCGTCTTCATCCACTTCTGGGAGATCGTCGGTAAAGTGGCGCGTCAGTGTGGCTCGTGGGTCGTTCGCGTCAGGTGGAGGCTTTGGAGCATGCGAGGAGTACAGCTTCTGATAGAAGTCTTCAACTTTGGCAAGGATCTCCGGAACTGACGTGACGGTTTTGCCTTCCGAGGTTTTGAGCTTCGTCAGGGCCACCTGTGTTTCGTAGGAGCCATCCTACCCAGTCTTTTAGCAAAGACTTTTGACCCCCGATTTTGCTCAATCGCCTCTCTTATGAGATTCGTATTGTATTCGTAGGTCACGTCTCACCGACTTGCGGATTTCTTTGTTGAGACGGTGGGTATCCGACGAAGCTCCCTTTGGCATCTCACGTCGAATCTTCATCAGTTCAAGAGTCTCCGCCGAAAGTTTAGAAAAGATCAATATTTTTATTAATAATAATTGTTATATGTATAAGAAGTTAGTAATGTTATGTTGAAAGAAGTTTGTAAAACTGTATTTTTCTAAATAAATAATATTGATCTCGTAGTTTACATTTTATTGAAACGAATGACCTGCAGTACTGCGTACAAGCTTTGAAATAGGAATAAATAGGCAGCATTTGAGATTATATTTTAAATATAAATAGACAGACATTATTTTAAAGATAATAAGCACAATTTACTTTGTACTGTGTATATACCACACATTTGGTTAACGTGTTAGAATTTATCTAAAACTGCGATGGAGTGGTTGGTTATTAAAAATCAAAAACTATGCAAACAGCCATAACTGGAATATATATTCTAAATGTTATAGATAATTAGGTTTCATACTAAGTTTAAAAGCAGCTAATGGCTAAAACCGTCCTTGTTATTTACTTCACTAGATCCTATTTTTACATCTTTACTGAGTAGAAAAGACGTCTCATACAATAAGAAGTTGAAAAGAAGTATCTAGCCATAAACGTCTTTTCATTACAGTATTCGCGTAATTCTTGATATTTTTTTACTAAGAAGAAAAAGAAAATCCGGTTTATTTACTATATAAAATACAATGAATATTATATTTCATATACATACCTATAGATCAAACCCTCTTACACATTTTTCATGTATAAAAATACATCACGGTCTAAATTCCTTGGCGCAGCGAATTTTTTAAATTTAATAACACATATTATTTTTTTTCTCCATTTGCGAGTTTGTGTAGAAACGTCCTTTTTCCATATGACGGCAGTATTTCCCGTTAGTTTTAACGGGAAATAGAGCTTATCATTCAAAAACCACGGGCTAAGTTATAGGATTCAGTTTTTACCCTTTGCATACTAGACCCTAAAAAGGTACAAACAATCATATTACAATTCTTAATTTATTGAAGTACTAGCTTTCGTCCGCGGCTCCGCCCGCGTCAATGTCGGTCCCTCGGGAACAGCACTTTTTCCCGGGATAAAATGTACCCGATAAGATAACGTGTATGCAAAATTTCATGATAATCAGTTCAGTAGTTACAACGTGAAAGCGTAACAAACAAACAAACTGACTTTCGCATTTAGTTAAGATAAGTTTAATTTTGCACATATTTTGCAAGATGAGCGCAAGGCAATTAGATTGAAGATAAACATATATCAAAGCTCACTACTGTTAACTTAAATGTGGAAGTGTATTTAAACTTTGTGTTGATTCTAGGGGTAAATAAATACCCAAAGTCAAACTTCACGAAATGGCACTCCGCATGTGTATACGGGAAGACCAATTTGAAAAACATAATTTAGCCTTTTTAGGGTTCCGTAGCCAAATGGTAAAAAAACAGAACCCTTATGGATTCGTCATGAGTGTCTGTCTGTCACATCCACTTTTTTCTGAAACTATAAGAACTATTACTATTGAAACTTGATAAGTAGATTTTTCTGTTTGACCGCATTAAGTCACATTTTTTACAAAATGGCACCGACAAGAAACGAGGATAAATTTATCAGTTTCATCATTTATTAGGGGTAGACAGAACCAAGGGCCATATTTAACGTACCCATAGTGAATACATAAATGCTTCTGTCGGTACTCGTAAAAAAAACTATCTCTGAGCAGAGCAAAATTCAGTTCACTGTGTATGCGGACGAGCTTTTTCCGTAAAAGCTTTTGTAAGCTGATTTTTGTTTAGCTGGTGTTGATCACTGTGGTCATAATCTCGATGTATTGCTATTAGAGATGGGTGCATGGATATATATCGGGAAGGCAAACATGGGAAAGAAAAGGAAGAATGGGTAAAAATAAATTTATACCCATTTATACCTGATATTTTTAATTTACACCGGGTAAAAATTATAATAAAAGTTATATTTGTAAACATTTTAATTGATTTTATTTATACCCAGTATAAATTAGGAATTGGTGGGAAAAAATGGGTATAAATAGATAAATATCCGAGACTCGGAAATTTACCTGGTAAATGCCCATCTCTTGCAAAATCAAACTTTGTCACAAACATATTTTGTGATCGAAGATTATTAATATACGGAACATGAATACGGATTTTTTTTTTTTTAATTAGTCCACTTAATATAATAAACGCGAAAAAACCGTAATAAGAGATTTAATTTCAATGTGTAACAATTGCGAAAACATAAGAAAAAATCTTTCATTTGTATTGAATACTGAATTGATTCAGCTGAACTAACTGCTATTTATTTATTATCGAACTGAGTGTAGAACTACTCAAGACTGAACAGTCCAGGTACAAAATTTTATATTATGAATTTGCTCTGAACAAATACTGTCACAATTTTTTTTTACTTTTTATAAAATTAAACCGTTTACAGAGTTTTAGCACCTTGTTAGCAATAATATTATTAAAAGTTACGCAAACACACATACGTATTTTTAATCGGTATCTCCGACAAGTTTCAGCCAAGTCAGATGGCTATCTTTAGAGCGAGAGTCAAGGATGAGTAAAACCGTTCAGTGCAATAGCATTTTTGCAAGCACTTACGCATTGTAAAGCAAAATATGGTGACAATTTGCTCACTAGTGTTTCTTACTATTTCAGAAAGCCGTTACGCCGTAGTCCAACTTGCAGTTGAAAGCTAGGTTGGATGCCTAACCGCATGACCACCACCCATGCATAGTCTGGATTGAGTTTCTTTCGGCGTATTCTTCTCACCAGTGGTCGTTGCGAAACGCTAGTAGTATTTCGATTTTGCATAAATTAAACAAATATAACAAATACAAATATGACGTTCAAAAAGAGATACATGTATCCAATTTTGAATAAAAATCTTTGACTTTGACTTTGACTTTGCCCACGAGTACGAGCGTCGCGCGGCTGTGACGGGCTTCAGAGGCAGGCGCACGCGGCAAAGGCAAGCACCCGCGCCCGGTGTTCACGAGAAAGGGCGGCGCGCTCGGGCGGCAGACTTAAGTGGACGTATTTAAATCACAGAATTAACAAAATATTTTATATTATGAAAATGTAAATGATAAATGATAATGATAATAGCGATGTGATAATATTTTTATTCACTGCGAAATTTATAAGGATGTAAAGAATTAAGAGTAGATAGTTTGTAACTACGTGAAGGAATAACGAACATTGATATTTACATACACCAGTCCATCCACTAACAAGAAAGATATCATTTTACGACTTATTATGTAAGAAAAATCACTAACAGATAAAGAGTACATTTGTAAAGGTTCTGTGTAAATAAATTGAAACATAACGATATTTTTTTGGTGGAAAACCACTGCACACAATAAAAGGTTTCGACAAATTGAAAACCTTCACCATTTTTAAAGTCGGTTGAAAAAACATCGTTTTAGGTACAGTCAGCCAATGAGATATCTGACCCCCTACAACAGCGCCATTTTTCGCAAACTAAAGAAACATCCGTGGTTTAAACCCAAAGATAAAAATATACAAGTGTAATATCCTTTGCGACTAGTGCCATCTATTGAATTGTGAATGAACAAATAAGGTTAATAAGCAGAAATCTGATACCCTTGATGACTAATGCCATCTATTCGATTTTTGATAAATAAAACAAGCCCTAGCATACGATACGCTTATTTCAAAGATACTTCAATAGTTAGATGTGGCGCAAGTGGTAGGCACATCGGTTTAATAGTTAATGTGATTATGAATGAACAGGGTCAAATCCTCCAAAGCTTTTTATTTTTTACAAATATCACCAACTTCGTATTGTGATGTTGGTGTAATTTTGGTTGTTTTAACATAATGTTACCGAGCTAATTACTGTGAATAAAAAGCATTTTAAATTTTTAATTACTTTATTACATCAAAAAAATGTAACAGTGAAATAAAAACCTGCCTACTTAATTCAAACTATGATTAATCTTCTGTAGAGAGAACCAACATGTTACTTAATAAGTAACAATTTACATCTCTCAACTTCTTTTTAATCATAGTATTATATTTTTTTAAATGTGTAGGGTCAAATAGTGCTATGTGAATAACTTTGCTTCGATAATAGTATAAGAATGAATATAAACCTATGGCATTAAATGAATTTTAATATGGGAGAGGGTGACCCCCATTTTGAAGCTTTTGTTCAAGTCTATTTGTCATTTCACTTACCATGTTAGATCAGATCACATATCACTTATGCGCATATTTATTAATTTAGTATAACCTTTTTGTCTAAATTGATTTAAATCAAACTTTACTCGTGTCTCGTGTCCCAGTTAAGCACAGAACAATTGTCTTAAATAAAATATATTCTACATTGCAAACTGTTGGAATCACCACATCTCATAAATTTTCCAAGTATTTTTCTTTATTCATCCGGCCGCCGAATTCTACCAGCTCCCCTGGGCCCATTGAAGACATCTGTCCCCAATAACCTGCAAAACAATAATACGATCAGTTACCTATTATTCTACACTGCGTAATACACTAGGTATTAAATATTATTATTATTTTACTTCACTATTTAATGAATATTTTTACCTAATGTTATCCTGCCACTGTTCTCAAAGGCAAATTATTTTGATGGCTATACGCTGGCCATGTCTTCTCCGCAATATTTTTCTGCCATCATCATCAGACTTAAAACTTTTTTCATCAGAATAATTGTTGAATGTTTCCTCACTGTTTCAATTGAAATATTGTAGTGTATATGTTACGCCAGTTGACTCCGAATCCACAAACGGACGGTGTTTCTCTGTAAGAGATATATTTATCTTAGACATTTATCACAAACTCTATGTTTTACGGAACAAAAAATAGTGTGACAATTAAGTAAGTATATTAAATACTTATAATTTCTACTTACCGCGATACCTAACTCTCTAGATATAGATATTTTAAATACTGTGGTTGTCTTTACAATACAATATTAGCTTTCACAAAATCTGCTATATAAGATGAAACGGGATGCCTAATAACTGGTGGGGTTTTGGATCACTACACAGTTATCGCAGTATCTTATTTGTGACGCGAGTGAACAATATTTTTGATTAGTTGGTATCAGGTATAAATAAATCTGATAGATTACCCTCAATTTATTTGTTAAAGCAATGCGTTGCAGTTGGTGACAATGATGTCATAGCAGTAGAAATAGATAGCCAATTTCGCCCGAGACGTCATATCGTCGGTTGGCGTATTGAGATGAGCGCTAGCTTCTCAAGTCGTGGGTCCATGGTTCGAATCTAACTTTACGTAGTATTGTTTTTGATTCTTTCTTGTTCTTACCATTGATGATTACTTGAATTATTAGCTGAGATTATTAGAAACACAAAATTTGCAACTGAGCAGGTTATCAGAAACAAGTTTATACCAGCAGTTGTCTGTCTACTTGCCAAAAATCACGGTAGGTGGCGCTTCACAGCAAAGTGTGAATTTACGTTTTAAAAGTCAGGGGGTCAGGTATCTGCTTGGCCGACTTTACTTACATTTATACCTATTATATGTTACCATTATAAAAGTAAAATTTAATATCGGCATACATACCAGAATACTGAAGGTAAAACTCCAAATATTATATTCTTATTTAAAAATGATTACAGTCAATCTGAATACGTCCACCGACTCACTACCGCTCTCGTTCTAACATAAGGTCTGGCACAGCTAGCCGTCTCTTTCTACTTTGGCACAAAGCTGCCGCGCTGTGTTTGCGCGCATCCGTGCCGCCCTATCTTTTTTTTCGTGAACATCTTGTACCGTTTGTATGACTTTGTGCGGCGCCTGCCTCTAAAGCGTGCGCCTGCCTCTGACGCAAGCGCCTGCCGCGGGTACTCGTGAAAAAGCCGTTAAAGCTGCTGAAAAAGCCACATAAATTACTGAGTCTGAACGTATGTGCATCCTAGAGATGCGATCTGCCTGAATTGATACTAATGATGTGCCGGAGAGAAATCCTCTATTTCCATGAATTCCTTCTCTTGGAAATTTGCGGGAAATTTCCTATAACTCTCGAGCATTTCTCAATAATTCCCGCACTTGAAAGAAAGAAGAAATTCTCGGGAAAAAATTCCGACTTGTTCTCACCGTTCTTGAAAATTTCGAGCACGGCACATCACTAATTGATACAATTCAACGCAGATTGCTTGGCTTTGCCTTCACGTCATACAGACACTAACACAAACGTTAACACTGTGTCAACGCAAATTAAAGCTGTTGAACCCAACTTGCAGTTAAAAGCTAGGTTGTATGCCTTAAAGTTGATTAAAAAGCCACATAAATTACTGAGTCTGAACATGTGCGCATCCTAGCGATGCGATCTGCCTGAATTAATTGATACAATTCAACGCAGATTGCTTGGCTTTGTCTTCACGTCACACAGACACTAACACAATCGTTAACACTGTGTTAACGCAAATTGAAGCTGATGAGATGGAAAGCCTGTCGTAGACTAGGCTATTACTGTTAGCGCTATTGTTTAGACTGTTTAGTTTGTTAAATAAATCTGAAACACACCATATACATGGTGAAATTTTGATCGTTTTGGACTCTTAAAGGGGTGACTCAGACCATCAATATGAATAACTTTTTCTATGGGACCAACGCTGGGAACTCAAAAAAAATTTCGTCATTTCCATACAAAAGAGTTCCGCCGCCCGGCCAGTTTGTATGGGAATAACGATTTTTTTTTGAATTCCCTGCATTTTTCCCATAGGAAAAGTTGTTAATTTTGATGGTCTGAGTCACCCCTTTAAGGGTCCAAAACCATAAAAATTCCACCATGTATACAACGTGATTTTGAAGCTCCTAGCTATACAGCGTGTAAATGTACCCTCGACATTTACTTAAACGGGTGACTCAGCCCATCAATATGAACAACTTTTCCTATGGGACCAATGCTGAGAACTCAAAAAAAAATTTTGTCATTTCCATACAAAAGAGTTCCGCCGCCCGGCCAGTTTGTATGGGAAGGTCGAATTTTTTTTTGACTTCCCAGCATTGTTCCCATAGGAAAAGTTGTTCATATTGGTGGGCTGAGTCACCCCGTTAAGGGTATGTCGAGGGTCTTTTTACACGGTGTACATTGGAATCTCGGAATCAGAATCCTTAATGAAATACACTGCAAGAAAAAAGCT
Source organism: Elegia similella (assembly GCA_947532085.1). Taxonomy (NCBI): domain Eukaryota; kingdom Metazoa; phylum Arthropoda; class Insecta; order Lepidoptera; family Pyralidae; genus Elegia; species Elegia similella. Next base: position 22,986,785 of record OX383939.1, read on the forward strand.
TATTGCAAAAAATCTATTATTATTGCAATTCTGTATTCCATTAGGGATTCTGATTCCTAGATTTTAATATAGCTAGGAGGTTCAAAATACACACCGTATATGATCTACTCATATTGAATGTTGAAAAAATAAAGCTCTACATAAAAATTAAATAATAAAAAAATAAATTTGAATATATGAATATGTTTGGTACATTCGGTACAAAATATTTTTAAAGATGACATTTTATTTATAAAATTTCAATACTTTGACATATTTTTTATTTCAATATTTTATTTTCTTAACAATCTTTTTTAAAATTCAACGTACAATGACTTTAATAAGGACAATGTATACTCAGTCCACATACCTAGTTTTTAAGATAAACTAAAATTGTAAGTTGACGTCGATTGGAGAAAATGCGCTGTGCATTTTGTTGCCGCTTCCTCTGCACTCCGCTTTGGAAGCGGCATTAAACTTAGCCATAAGTAAATTACTGACGTCAACAATTCTCAGTTGAAAATATATGACAATTAATAAGTGTCAAATGACCTATATTAAATAAACGTTTTTGAATTTGAATTTTGAATTTGAATTAAACTGCAGTAGTACTGACAGTAAAGGTTTTCGCTATAATTATAAATAAAAAAATATTTGTAGGGAAAAATCACACAGATTGAGCTAGCCCAAAAGTAAAGCTGTGAACTTGTGCTATAGGACACTAAGTAAACGATACCACTTTTTTTAAAAGATGCTTGTATTTATACGAATGCAAAACCCAGTTCGATCTGAAAAAGATCGTTTTCCATTTTGACCTGACCGGGGTTAGAACCCGGAACCCTGCGATTCTACGACAATTACACTATTACTGAGCCACAAAGGTTGTCAAATTATTGAAATGTGATTGTGTAAGCATTAACTTTAAAAACCCAAATAAAATTACCTATCTGTGGTCCTGCTTCCGTTTTCCCATATATCGACTTCCTTTTCGCAAAGGCGGCCTGTGATTGGTGGCTCGAAGATCAGTCGAAAAAATATGGCGATCGAGTCTTGTTGAGCGCGTCAGTGCGCTAATATAATTTCCAAAAATAAAAACGACTCTAAGGGCTTCGCTGGCCAAAACAACCCTAATTCTTCATCGCGTGTATGTGATGGTGTACCACTAGTGTAGGCAGTAAGAAAATAACGCAGTTCAAGCACAAAGGTCATCAGCCGGTCGACACGAAGTCCCGTCGCAGGCGAATCCTTTTCCAGTCCTGTCCACCAGTGGATCCAGGTTAGTGTTTACTGTTTTTCCTTGCTGTGATTCTGGGGTTGATCGGAGAATGCAGTGACCCTTCCAGAAAGTCGCAACATTAATTTATGGTGCCTCCTGTGAGGAAATTCCTCACGTACTTATTTCAAATTTACCCACTTAATTTCAATATTTCCAATAAAGTTATTTCCAAATATGGATAACTAATTTATTCATCAATAGACTTATTATAGATTCAAATTAACTAGGTACTTATCCACCTAGCATTTGTCTATTTGTCTAACAATCTCGGATCAAACAGGGAATTCCATACCTGTGCCATACCATAGTAAATACCTATTGCTTACGAGTACATACTTATTATCTCGTTAATTCCCTTGTAATAATCCCTTAATCGTTCGATTTGTATGCCATAAGGTACTATCTTGTTACTCAGGCTTTCGAACTATTTTGGATAGCCTATGTACTTACCTAGGGTCAATTAATAGCAGTGAGGTGTGTATTTATGATTATAAGTAATAGTCCGTAGTTTTAAAACCTACGTGTTTTGTGAATATCTGTTCCATTACTCGGTTTCCATTTAAACTTTTGCTACTTACCTACATTACTCGTACTTTCACAATTAGTGCTTAGCGAAAACATGGCGGAAGGAGAATTAATGTCCACCATTAAAAACGTGAATATGAGTTTAAAAATATGCAAATACTTTATGACTTAGCAAAAATTACGAAAGAAAATAAAACTAAATTAGCATCCTTTCGAGCTAGGTATAAAAGAATTGATAAAATTCGTGATAATTTCTTGGAATGCGACGATCGTGTAAACCAGTTGCAACTTAAACTAAATCCTCAATTTGTTATCGATAATACTGATTTGTTGTCATTTGACGAGTTATACTATTTTGTCATTGAGTTTGCCGATTCTCTCGACGCAAGCGCCGGTGCGAGTTCGCGCTCGGAACTGTGTCAAGGTCATGCGCATTCCAGCTCGCAAGTGAAACTACCTAAATTGCAAATAGCTAAGTTTGATGGTAATATAGAGAACTGGCAGATGTTTAAAGACAGTTATACGTCGCTTGTGCATAATAATGTTTCGTTGTCGGACACCGAGAAATTTTACTATTTGTTGTCATGTCTGTCTGGGTATGCCCTGACACTAGCTAAGGGTGTTCCTATAACATCAGCTAATTATTCTGTTGTTTATGCAGCGTTGCTAGACAGGTATGATAATAAACGTATTTTAGCCACCGCTTATTTAGAAAAAATTATAAAATTAAATCCGATCCAACGGCCATCATTATCAAACTTATCACAATTAACCAACACACTTTATGAATGTGTTAGTGCCTTGCTCGGGTTAAATATTGATGATTTAAGTGAATTTCTTTTATTTTACATAGCATCTCGGCCTCTTGATACAGAAACTAGGAAAAGGTTTGAATTACAAAATACCGAAGAAATTACTAAATTTAATAATTTGATTGTTTATTTACAGAATTATATAAAGGTATTAGAGGTTAGTCAACCTAGTAATTTACAGTCATTCAATTCTACAAATAAACAAAACCACAATAATACAAAGAAAGATAATTTTTCTCGGCAATCAAATTCTTCCTTAATTACTTCTTCGAACTCAAATAATAATAAACCTAATCAGGCTATTTGTGTGTATTGTCATGAAAATCATTCAATATATCGCTGTGGTAAATTGCATTCTATGAATATAGGACAGCGACAACAATTAGTTAAAGAGTTACAATTATGTCAAAACTGCTTAAGGCCCGGTCACACTAGTGCAGACTGCAAGTCTAAGTCCACGTGTTTCATTTGTAACTCAAAACATAACACATTATTACATGAAGAACATAAAAGTTTATTATCTAATACCATTGACCTAAAGGCTTCTGAGAATTCTAATATGAGCACTTCCCTAACTTGTACAACTCAGCCAAACATGTCAAAGTCACCACCTATGAGTACCAAAATTATTGGTTCAGCAGTGGTTCGGTTGAGAAGAGTGGATGGTTCATTGCAGTATGCTCGTGTAATCATAGATAGTGGTTCAATGGACTCTTTCATTACAAGTAGCTGTGTGCGACAGTTAGGTTTACATATAAAAAAGTGTAATTTAAATGTAACCGGTCTCGGTCAAAATTATGTTTGTAATATTAAAGGTTATACTTTTGGCTCTATTGTGCCTAGGTCAAATGACTCGCCCCAATTCGATATACCATTAGTGGTTTTGCCTAAAATCACTTCAATGATTTCTTCAACTTCGTTACCGTCGGTTGTCAAGGAAAAGTTTAAACATCTGGATCTCGCCGACCAAGATTTTGATAAATCGGGTCCGATCGATCTGTTGTTAGGAGTAGACTGTTTTGACCAGATATATACTGGTTCACGTTATAGCCCAGGTCCTGGTTTTCACTGTTGTGCACTGTCTAGTGTATTCGGCTGGGTGATAAGTGGTCAGTTTCTTCAAAACGTGGTAGCTCAAACTCCAGCCACACCCGTTACGTCACTCATCGCGTCTTCTTGTGCGCTCGATGAGATCGTTCAACGGATTTGGGAATCCGAAGAACCGCCGAAATGTAAAATTTCCGGTCCTGAGGATGAAATATGTGAACAAAAATATAAAAATGGCACATATCGTACCTCCGACGGTCGTTATGTTGTACCAATTATGCTTAAAGATGATACTCCAGCCTTAGGAGAATCATATCATCAGGCTCTTAACCGTTTTCTCAACTTGGAAAAGCGTCTTGCCAGCCAGACTGAGTTGAAAACGGAATATAAGGAATTTATGCAGCAGTACGAAGATCTGGGACATATGCAGCCTGCTGAATCTTTGTCTACTGACCGTTATATTATTCCTCACCATTGTGTAATACGACCCGATAGTACAACGACACGTTTACGAGTAGTCTTCGATGCCAGTAGTCGGACCTCGAATAATCTGTCACTCAATAATATTGTTCATGTGGGTCCTAAGCTGCAAGTGGATATTGTCGATTTAGTGACAAAATTTAGACTTCACAAAATAGTTTTTACTGCCGACATCCGTCGTATGTATCGGCAAATATTGATAAGACCCGAGGAAAGGCATTACCAACACGTGCTTTGGCGTAATGATCCAACTGAGATCTTAAAGGAGTACGAACTTAAGACAGTCACGTACGGAGTTAGTAGTTTACCTTATTTAGCCATTCGAACACTTCATCAACTTGTTGAAGATCATGGTTCTGAGTACTCAAGTCGTGTAGCTCAGGTTATCACCCAGGAGACATTTATGGACGATATCACAACTGGCGGCTCTTCCCTTGAAGAGGCGATCAAGCTGAAGGCCGATATCACATCTTTGTTGGCCAAGGCTCACTTTGAACTACGTAAATGGACTACCAACGATCCTCGTCTTCCTAAGGATGTTCCTCCTGAATTTTGTCAAAGTTCCAAATCCTTCGATGAATCGGGAAATGAGTTTAACAAAATATTAGGGATACGATGGAATCCCATTAATGATTCTTTTTCATATGCCTTTTCAGACTCGTTCGAAGTCAAATTTACTAAAAGATCCATACTCTCTTTAGTAGCCCGCATTTTCGATCCACTCGGTTGGATATGCCCAGTAGTCTTTGCAGCAAAATCGCTGTTGCAAGAAATATGGCGGTTAAATTTATCGTGGGATGAGACTATTCCAAAACATTTAACCAAACAATGGCATTTAATAGCGGCCAATTTGTCTGATTTACAAAAAAATTCTCTTCCGCGGCTAGTTATACCTTCCAATCCGATGGAAGTACACTTGGTAGGTTTCTGTGATGGTTCTCTGAAAGGCTGTTGTGTGTATATCTGTGTGGTTACTAATGAGCCCAGAATTTCTACTGCGACTAGTTTACTGATTGGAAAATCTATAGTAGCTCCTTTAAAACCTACCACGGTAAATAGACTCGAGCTAAGCGCAGCGGTGCTTCTGGCAAAAGTTCTATCGCACATGTATAATTTGCTTAAAGACCATATAACTATTAATTCTATTCGAGCTTATTCAGACAGCAGCACTACCTTGTCATGGCTTAATACAGCCCCTCATTTGTTAAAAATGTATGTAGCCAATCGTGTCATTCAAGCAACTGATTTGATTAGTACCGATCATTGGTATCATGTTTCGTCTAATGATAACCCGGCCGACTGTTGTAGTCGCGGAGTGTCCTGTCCAGAGCTTATAGACCATCCTCTGTGGTGGAAAGGTCCTTCTTGGCTACAGGATTTGCCAAGTCAATGGACTAACAAACGGGTTCTACTTCCAGAAGAAGACTTACCCGAGCTCAAACCACTAGAAACTAAAAGTCTTCACGTGATTGAGGTGAGAAACCCACTTCTGGATTGAATTGCCAGACATTCCTCTTTTACAAAAATTCTAAGAATTGTAGCATGGTGTATTCGATTTATTTTAAATTCGAGGGTTGCAAGGCAAAATCGAATTCTTTCACTTCTCAGTAGTACTGAACTCGAGAAGTCAACCAAAGTGTTAGTTAAATTGAGTCAGGATCATTATACGTCTTCCGAAGTCAGTCGAGTGCGAGATAATGAACCATGTGTAAAATCCATTCAAAAACTTTCACCTTTCCTGGACGATGATGGGATCGTGCGGGTGGGGGGACGCATCGATAAGGCTAATCTGTCACCATCTGCGTTACACCCTTTTTTGTTACCTAAACAATGTCCAATATCTAAAATTATAATAGAACACTTTCATATAAAATATTTGCATTGTGGACCTAGAACCTTACAATCTCTTATTCAACGCCAGTTTTGGATAATTGGATTAAGACTTCTGATACGTACCGTGCTGTCGAAGTGTGTTAGATGTTTTAAAGTAAATCCAATCGCTTGGCAGCCAATGATGAGCAAGCTTCCGGCAGCCAGACTTCAACCTTCTCGTTGCTTCGATACCACTGGAATCGATCTAGGTGGCCCATTTTCCATTAAAGAGAGTCGCCGTTGTGGCGCAAAAACATATAAAGCTTATTTATGTCTATTCGTATGTTTAAGCTCAAAGGCTGTACACTTGGAAGCCGTAACCGAATTGAGTGCAGAAGCTTTTCTTGCTGCTCTAGACCGTTTTGTCTCTTGACGTGGAATATGTCATACGATAGTAACTGACTGTGGGACAAACTTTGTAGGAGCCAACAAGTATCTGAATGAAGTTTCTAACATGCTCCACAAGCATTATCCTGAAGTGTCAAATGGTCTAGCGAACCGCCATATCAAATGGAAATTCAATCCCCCCGGCGCCCCTCACTTCGGGGGTATATTTGAAAGTGGCATAAAATCCACAAAATATTACCTGAAGCGTGTTGTCGGTTCTCAGGTTCTCACTCTTGAGGAATTCTTCACAATATTAGCTAAGGTAGAAGCTTTATTGAACTCTCGTCCACTCTGTACGTTATCAACAGATCCGTCGGAGTCTGACGTTTTAACCCCGGGACATTTTCTAACGGGAGGTCCTTTAGTCACCCTGCCCGAAGAACCAATAAGTGAAAATTCGTGTCCGCGCTCTCGTTGGGTGATGCTTAAGAAAATTACCCAGAGCTTTTGGCGCGTATGGCAGCGTGATTATCTTCATACATTACAACAAAAGAACAAATGGTTCGTACATGAACCAAATATTAAAAAAGAAGACTTAGTCATAGTAAACGAACCTAATCTTCCGCCGATGTTCTGGAAGTTGGCACGTATTGTGCAAGTGCATGCTGGTTCGGACCAAGTAGTCAGAGTAGTTACTCTCCGAACTGCTAACGGAAAGACCTTACGTAGGCCGGTAGTAAAGGTTTGTCCCTTACCAATTAATTAAGATAATTTTTCATAAATTACTCAAAACATAAATACACACTATCCTTAGGCTAGTTAAAACTTATTTATTACTTTATCTTTCGAAAATAATATTTCTAGATATTCTTGCAATAGTGCGTAGCTATTGCTTTTGTTTTATATCTTTCAATTTGCATTCTCTGTGAAACCCTTGTGGATTTCAGGTGGGGGAAAATGTGTAAGCATTAACTTTAAAAACCCAAATAAAATTACCTATCTGTGGTCCTGCTTCCGTTTTCCCATATATCGACTTCCTTTTCGCCGAGACGACCTGTGATTGGTCGCTCGAAGATCAGTCGAAAAAATATGGCGATCGAGTCTTGTTGAGCGCGTCAGTGCGCTAATATAATTTCCAAAAATAAAAACGACTCTAAGGGCTTCGCTGGCCAAAACAACCCTAATTCTTCATCGCGTGTATGTGATGGTGTACCACTAGTGTAGGCAGTAAGAAAATAACGCAGTTCAAGCACAAAGGTCGTCAGCCGGTCGACACGAAGTCCCGTCGCAGGCGAATCCTTTTCCAGTCCTGTCCACCAGTGGATCCAGGTTAGTGTTTACTGTTTTTCCTTGCTGTGATTCTGGGGTTGATCGGAGAATGCAGTGACCCTTCCAGAAAGTCGCAACTGTGATATTATCTTTCATATCAAAGCCGGCCAAGTGCGAGTCGGACTCACGTACAAAGGGTTCCGTACCATATCTATAATAAGTTTATAATTGTTAATAATATGTTTATTATATGATGTAACTAAAAATTTATGTTGTTCACATTTTTCCTCTATCTGTGCTATCAGACGTTGCTTCGTACCAAATTTCAAGATTCTGAGTTCTGATTCCCTTGCGAATGTCCAAAATTTGTAGCATATGTACGGAACCCTGAAACACCGACTTTGATCAAACTGCTCAACAAATTGTGATGAAATTTAAATAGGACCAATTTAAAAGCATACCCTTTAATAATTTCCGGGCAAACTTTACATTTAAAACTTTAGCTGTCCATTCGCACTTACAGGAACTTCTGAATAACTTAATAGTTACAACGTAGTAAAAGTGCAAATTCATTAAACCGGAGTGGGAGTTAAGTAGACTGCATGCAGTTAGTACTTCGCAGAATCAATCGGCTTGGCGATGGGCATCGAGAGATAATGAACTTGGAATAAAATGCCATGATCTAAAATATTGCATGTCTTCCATACTGACCTGGGAGAAAAGAAAAAGCTTAGAACGTACCAGCTGCTTCTCTTCCGCACATCAAAGCCAATCGAGAAAAAGGGCTAATCTCTATTTTGATTCCGTTTACCATCTGATGCCTACCAATATGCCAAACATGGCTTTTAGGTGTTAAAGACCTGAGCCCTGTCTATCCCGCAAGGAAAAAAGACGTGATAGTATAGATAGATTCATTATGGGTACGCTAAATATGTATATGTAATACATATAGGCACGGTCGCGTGCAACAGTCCTTAAAGAAGTTGCGTATAAAGTCGTGTGTAGCTACGGATACTATTAAAAAATAACAGCAATTTCAACCTTATAAATGTGGCATAAGGTTCATGATATTGTTAAATATATATGCGTTCCTAGTCAGTGCAATCGATTTTCACCTTAAGGTTATGTATGGACGTTTGCAGGTGACCGTACTTGTGTAAGTAGATGTGAACTTACAACGTATAATCTCCGACAAAAATGAGGTGTGACGAAAAGGAGAACACGTGTCTTATTTGTCACACCACACACAAACACGTAGTCATAATGCCTAATGTCATTCGCCTAACTAGGCGTAACAAACAAAGAAACTCACTTTCGCATTTATAATATTATTTAGGACTAAGATTAGGATTAGATGACAGCTGAGACCAACTTGACGTGCCTACAAAGAGTTATCACGTCCAGGCATTGAATTAGAAAAAAATATGGAATCGTAACTCTCATACAACTAACGGTTCAATATCAGTCCCATTTACGCAACAAACTTAACTCAAATCACAACGAAAAAGTTACGCACTCATAGACGAAGCTAGTTGCGATTGGCCACGTCAAGGTCACGGGTCGGTGTCAACATACCTAATAAACGTTATGGTATCAATATAGCGGAATAAGGTAGGCTAGCAGCTCGCAGCTCACCGCAAGCTACCCTACCTAAATGAAAAAATATTTTACTCGCCAATGATAAGTTACTCCAGTGTCACTTTTCCGTCTTTCCTTGCGTTTCCTGCACCACTTTACTACACATGAAGTCTTTTCTTACTTAACTCGTTAAGATTTCGCCGATGTTTACAAAAAATATGTTGTTAAATGCTTTTATCTACACGTCCTTTTTTAAGCCCCGCCCGCTTTGAGCTACTTTGCGTGGTGTCAGTTTTTAAGCGCAATGCTGCTTCCATAGCTTTTCTAATTTAATGCATCCAGAGTTATAAATAAATAAATAAAAACATAATTTAAGAAACAGGTGCTGGTATAATTTAAGGCAAAAACTGGCCAATCCGCTTTAATAGCTGAAAAGACTTAATTTAGGTAATAAAAAACATCCGTCCGCAATAAGCCTGAAACAATTAATTCTAGATTTTAGAAAAATAAAGAAATGGGATAAATTTTGTTTTCTCAAGTCAATTTTTCGGTACTACATATATTACACAAAACAATTAAAAACTTTCCTCGTGTTTTAATAGTGTGTTTTCTCACTTATCTTCAAGTTAGTTATTTATAAAAATGTTTAGTAAGTACATATCTATTATCTTGTATCTTTACCTAAGAAAAATTGAGCGGGACAACCGAAATAAAAATACTTTTCAACAAAACCAAATAAAACATTATATTTTAATTTAGATTATAATCATACATACAAACAAACTGTTTCGTCTTTTTCCCTAGTGGAGTAGACAGAGAATAGGTCTTAAAGATGACCTAAAAGCCACGTTTAGCATGTTAGTGGGTGACATGTAGGTGAAAAACCGGCCAAGGTCATCAACTCGTGAACGGGTGCTGCCAGGGGGGACAGGTCTGCTCGGCCTCTTTGAGACTTTTATCATATCTGTTGTTGTTGCACCCTCGATCGCTAACATAACGTGTTCCACAAAAATATGTAAATTAAAATTGTATATAACATGACATCAGAAAAAAAAAGAAAAGAAAAATATTTATTATCATACAAAGCCCTTCAGGCAAGTAGGCGACCAATACTGTTGAAAAGAGTTTCTTTCGGCGTCTTCTTCTCTGCAGTGGTCGGTTCCGAAACGCTAGTAGTTTGTAGCTTTTTAATAATAATTAATAATTTGAATATAATATAATATGTATTATTTAAAATGTGAATTGACGTGAAAAAGTGCCTGAAAGGCCTATTTTCTGAATAAATCTTTGAATCAAGTGCAAGTTGGATTCACGCACGAAGGGTTACGTACCATCACCAATAAAAATGACAAGAAAATGTCAAATATCCCCTCAAATATCAATTTTATTATGTTTTTAGTATTTGTTGTTATAGCAGCAACAGAATTACATAATCTGTGAAAATTTCAACTATCCAACTATCACAGTCGATGAGATACAGCCTGATAACAGACGGATAGACAGACAGACGGACAGCGGAGCTATATGAATAGAGTCCCGTTTTTACCCTTTGGATACAGAACTATAAAAATGAGTTCAAAATAGCGATAGGTTGCTAAACGCATCGCCTGGTAACCTAATTGCTCAAATCTCATCTATTTTCTCGACTAGCTATTACGATCTGCTTGTGACGGCCTGTGATTGGTCGCTCGAAGATCAGTCGAAAAAATATGGCGATCGAGTCTTGTTGAGCGCGTCAGTGCGCTAATATAATTTCCAAAAATAAAAACGACTCTAAGGGCTTCGCTGGCCAAAACAACCCTAAATATTCATCGCGTGTATGTGATGGTGTACCACTAGTGTAGGCAGTAAGAAAATAACGCAGTTCAAGCACAAAGGTCGTCAGCCGGTCGACACGAAGTCCTGTCGCAGGCGAATCCTTTTCCAGTCCTGTCCACCAGTGGATCCATGTTAGTGTTTACTGTTTTTCCTTGCTGTGATTCTGGGGTTGATCGGAGAATGCAGTGACCCTTCCAGAAAGTCGCAACTGTGATATTATCTTTCATATCAAAGCCGGCCAAGTGCGAGTCGGACTCACGTACAAAGGGTTCCGTACCATATCTATAATAAGTTTATAATTGTTAATAATATGTTTATTATATGATGTAACTAAAAATTTATGTTGTTCACATTTTTCCTCTATCTGTGCTATCAGACGTTGCTTCGTACCAAATTTCAAGATTCTGAGTTCTGATTCCCTTGCGAATGTCCAAAATTTGTAGCATATGTACGGAACCCTGAAACACCGACTTTGATCAAACTGCTCAACAAATTGTGATGAAATTTAAATAGGACCAATTTAAAAGCATACCCTTTAATAATTTCCGGACAAACTTTACATTTAAAACTTTAGCTGTCCATTCGCACTTACAGGAACTTCTGAATAACTTAATAGTTACAACGTAGTAAAAGTGCAAATTCATTAAACCGGAGTGGGAGTTAAGTAGACTGCATGCAGTTAGTACTTCGCAGAATCAATCGGCTTGGCGATGGGCATCGAGAGATAATGCACTTGGAATAAAATGCCATGATCTAAAATATTGCATGTCTTCCATACTGATCTGGGAGAAAAGAAAAAGCTTAGAACGTACCAGCTGCTTCTCTTCCGCACATCAAAGCCAATCGAGAAAAAGGGCTAATCTCTATTTTGATTCCGTTTACCATCTGATGCCTACCAATATGCCAAACATGGCTTTTAGGTGTTAAAGACCTGAGCCCTGTCTATCCCGCAAGGAAAAAAGACGTGATAGTATAGATAGATTCATTATGGGTACGCTAAATATGTATATGTAATACATATAGGCACGGTCGCGTGCAACAGTCCTTAAAGAAGTTGCGTATAAAGTCGTGTGTAGCTACGGATACTATTAAAAAATAAAAGCAATTTCAACCTTATAAATGTGGCATAAGGTTCATGATATTGTTAAATATATATGCGTTCCTAGTCAGTGCAATCGATTTTCACCTTAAGGTTATGTATGGACGTTTGCAGGTGACCGTACTTGTGTAAGTAGATGTGAACTTACAACGTATAATCTCCGACAAAAATGAGGTGTGACGAAAAGGAGAACACGTGTCTTATTTGTCACACCACACACAAGCACGTAGTCATAATGCCTAATGTCATTCGCCTAACTAGGCGTAACAAACAAAGAAACTCACTTTCACATTTATAATATTATTTAGGACTAAGATTAGGATTAGATGACAGCTGAGACCAACTTGACGTGCCTACAAAGAGTTATCACGTCCAGGCATTGAATTAGAAAAAAATATGGAATCGTAACTCTCATACAACTAACGGTTCAATATCAGTCCCATTTACGCAACAAACTTAACTCAAATCACAACGAAAAAGTTACGCACTCATAGACGAAGCTAGTTGCGATTGGCCACGTCAAGGTCACGGGTCGGTGTCAACATACCTAATAAACGTTATGGTATCAATATAGCGGAATAAGGTAGGCTAGCAGCTCGCAGCTCACCGCAAGCTACCCTACCTAAATGAAAAAATATTTTACTCGCCAATGATAAGTTACTCCAGTGTCACTTTTCCGTCTTTCCTTGCGTTTCCTGCACCACTTTACTACACATGAAGTCTTTTCTTACTTAACTCGTTAAGATTTCGCCGATGTTCACAAAAAATATGTTGTTAAATGCTTTTATCTACACGTCCTTTTTTAAGCCCCGCCCGCTTTGAGCTACTTTGCGTGGTGTCAGTTTTTAAGCGCAATGCTGCTTCCATAGCTTATCTAATTTAATGCATCCAGAGTTATAAATAAATAAATAAAAACATAATTTAAGAAACAGGTGCTGGTATAATTTAAGGCAAAAACTGGCCAATCCGCTTTAATAGCTGAAAAGGGTTAATTTGGGTAATAAAAAACATCCGTCCGCAATAAGCCTGAAATAATTAATTTTAGATTTTAGAAAAATAAAGAAATGGGATAAATTTTGTTTTCTCAAGTCAATTTTTCGGTACTACATATATTACACAAAACAATTAAAAACTTTCCTCGTGTTTTAATAGTGTGTTTTCTCACTTATCTTCAAGTTAGTTATTTATAAAAATGTTTAGTAAGTACATATCTATTATCTTGTATCTTTACCTAAGAAAAATTGAGCGGGACAACCGAAATAAAAATACTTTTCAACAAAACCAAATAAAACATTATATTTTAATTTAGATTATAATCATACATACAAACAAACTGTTTCGTCTTTTTCCCTAGTGGAGTAGACAGAGAATAGGTCTTAAAGATGACCTAAAAGCCACGTTTAGCATGTTAGTGGGTGACATGTAGGTGAAAAACCGGCCAAGGTCATCAACTCGTGAACGGGTGCTGCCAGGGGGGACAGGTCTGCTCGGCCTCTTTGAGACTTTTATCATATCTGTTGTTGTTGCACCCTCGATCGCTAACATAACGTGTTCCACAAAAATATGTAAATTAAAATTGTATATAACATGACATCAGAAAAAAAAAGAAAAGAAAAATATTTATTATCATACAAAGCCCTTCAGGCAAGTAGGCGACCAATACTGTTGAAAAGAGTTTCTTTCGGCGTCTTCTTCTCTGCAGTGGTCGGTTCCGAAACGCTAGTAGTTTGTAGCTTTTTAATAATAATTAATAATTTGAATATAATATAATATGTATTATTTAAAATGTGAATTGACGTGAAAAAGTGCCTGAAAGGCCTATTTTCTGAATAAATCTTTGAATCAAGTGCAAGTTGGATTCACGCACGAAGGGTTACGTACCATCACCAATAAAAATGACAAGAAAATGTCAAATATCCCCTCAAATATCAATTTTATTATGTTTTTAGTATTTGTTGTTATAGCAGCAACAGAATTACATAATCTGTGAAAATTTCAACTATCCAACTATCACAGTCGATGAGATACAGCCTGATAACAGACGGATAGACAGACAGACGGACAGCGGAGCTATATGAATAGAGTCCCGTTTTTACCCTTTGGATACAGAACTATAAAAATGAGTTCAAAATAGCGATAGGTTGCTAAACGCATCGCCTGGTAACCTAATTGCTCAAATCTCATCTATTTTCTCGACTAGCTATTACGATCTGCTTGTGACGGCCTGTGATTGGTCGCTCGAAGATCAGTCGAAAAAATATGGCGATCGAGTCTTGTTGAGCGCGTCAGTGCGCTAATATAATTTCCAAAAATAAAAACGACTCTAAGGGCTTCGCTGGCCAAAACAACCCTAAATATTCATCGCGTGTATGTGATGGTGTACCACTAGTGTAGGCAGTAAGAAAATAACGCAGTTCAAGCACAAAGGTCGTCAGCCGGTCGACACGAAGTCCTGTCGCAGGCGAATCCTTTTCCAGTCCTGTCCACCAGTGGATCCAGGTTAGTGTTTACTGTTTTTCCTTGCTGTGATTCTGGGGTTGATCGGAGAATGCAGTGACCCTTCCAGAAAGTCGCAACTGTGATATTATCTTTCATATCAAAGCCGGCCAAGTGCGAGTCGGACTCACGTACAAAGGGTTCCGTACCATATCTATAATAAGTTTATAATTGTTAATAATATGTTTATTATATGATGTAACTAAAAATTTATGTTGTTCACATTTTTCCTCTATCTGTGCTATCAGACGTTGCTTCGTACCAAATTTCAAGATTCTGAGTTCTGATTCCCTTGCGAATGTCCAAAATTTGTAGCATATGTACGGAACCCTGAAACACCGACTTTGATCAAACTGCTCAACAAATTGTGATGAAATTTAAATAGGACCAATTTAAAAGCATACCCTTTAATAATTTCCGGACAAACTTTACATTTAAAACTTTAGCTGTCCATTCGCACTTACAGGAACTTCTGAATAACTTAATAGTTACAACGTAGTAAAAATGCAAATTCATTAAACCGGAGTGGGAGTTAAGTAGACTGCATGCAGTTAGTACTTCGCAGAATCAATCGGCTTGGCGATGGGCATCGAGAGATAATGCACTTGGAATAAAATGCCATGATCTAAAATATTGCATGTCTTCCATACTGATCTGGAAGAAAAGAAAAAGCTTAGAACGTACCAGCTGCTTCTCTTCCGCACATCAAAGCCAATCGAGAAAAAGGGCTAATCTCTATTTTGATTCCGTTTACCATCTGATGCCTACCAATATGCCAAACATGGCTTTTAGGTGTTAAAGACCTGAGCCCTGTCTATCCCGCAAGGAAAAAAGACGTGATAGTATAGATAGATTCATTATGGGTACGCTAAATATGTATATGTAATACATATAGGCACGGTCGCGTGCAACAGTCCTTAAAGAAGTTGCGTATAAAGTCGTGTGTAGCTACGGATACTATTAAAAAATAAAAGCAATTTCAACCTTATAAATGTGGCATAAGGTTCATGATATTGTTAAATATATATGCGTTCCTAGTCAGTGCAATCGATTTTCACCTTAAGGTTATGTATGGACGTTTGCAGGTGACCGTACTTGTGTAAGTAGATGTGAACTTACAACGTATAATCTCCGACAAAAATGAGGTGTGACGAAAAGGAGAACACGTGTCTTATTTGTCACACCACACACAAGCACGTAGTCATAATGCCTAATGTCATTCGCCTAACTAGGCGTAACAAACAAAGAAACTCACTTTCACATTTATAATATTATTTAGGACTAAGATTAGGATTAGATGACAGCTGAGACCAACTTGACGTGCCTACAAAGAGTTATCACGTCCAGGCATTGAATTAGAAAAAAATATGGAATCGTAACTCTCATACAACTAACGGTTCAATATCAGTCCCATTTACGCAACAAACTTAACTCAAATCACAACGAAAAAGTTACGCACTCATAGACGAAGCTAGTTGCGATTGGCCACGTCAAGGTCACGGGTCGGTGTCAACATACCTAATAAACGTTATGGTATCAATATAGCGGAATAAGGTAGGCTAGCAGCTCGCAGCTCACCGCAAGCTACCCTACCTAAATGAAAAAATATTTTACTCGCCAATGATAAGTTACTCCAGTGTCACTTTTCCGTCTTTCCTTGCGTTTCCTGCACCAATTTACTACACATGAAGTCTTTTCTTACTTAACTCGTTAAGATTTCGCCGATGTTCACAAAAAATATGTTGTTAAATGCTTTTATCTACACGTCCTTTTTTAAGCCCCGCCCGCTTTGAGCTACTTTGCGTGGTGTCAGTTTTTAAGCGCAATGCTGCTTCCATAGCTTATCTAATTTAATGCATCCAGAGTTATAAATAAATAAATAAAAACATAATTTAAGAAACAGGTGCTGGTATAATTTAAGGCAAAAACTGGCCAATCCGCTTTAATAGCTGAAAAGGGTTAATTTGGGTAATAAAAAACATCCGTCCGCAATAAGCCTGAAATAATTAATTTTAGATTTTAGAAAAATAAAGAAATGGGATAAATTTTGTTTTCTCAAGTCAATTTTTCGGTACTACATATATTACACAAAACAATTAAAAACTTTCCTCGTGTTTTAATAGTGTGTTTTCTCACTTATCTTCAAGTTAGTTATTTATAAAAATGTTTAGTAAGTACATATCTATTATCTTGTATCTTTACCTAAGAAAAATTGAGCGGGACAACCGAAATAAAAATACTTTTCAACAAAACCAAATAGAACATTTTATTTTAATTTAGATTATACTCATACATACAAACAAACTGTTTTGTCTTTTTCCCTAGTGGAGTAGACAGAGAATAGGTCTTAAAGATGACCTAAAAGCCACGTTTAGCATGTTAGTGGGTGGCATGTAGGTTAAAAACCGGCCAAGTGCAAGTTGGATTCACGCACGAAGGGTTCCGAACCATCACCAATAAAATGACAAGAAAATGTCAAATATCCCCTCGAATATCAATTTTATTATGTTTTTAGTATTTGTTGTTATAGCAGCAACAGAATTACATAATCTGTGAAAATTTCAACTATCCAACTATCACAGTCGATGAGATACAGCCTGGTAACAGACGGATAGACAGACAGACGGACAGCGGAGCTATATGAATAGAGTCCTGTTTTTACCCTTTGGATACAGAACTATAAAAATGAGTTCAAAATAGCGATAGGTTGCTAAACGCATCGCCTGGTAACCTAATTGCTCAAATCTCATCTATTTTCTCGACTAGCTATTACGATCTGCTTGGGAAGAGAATCAACTGGTATATTCTACGCCTATTTTTTCTCCCATACCAGCATCATCATTATTTTTGGAACTATTTTCTTGTCGGTGGTCTATTTTCCATCTTTCCCTATCCTTCGCTATCTCCTTGACTTCTCTATATGACACGACTTGGCCTTCACTTTTATTTCATCTTCATATCAAAGCCCCCCTTGGCTCCTTACCTTTTCTCATGACTTCGATCTTCCATTCCAAAATGGTTTTGATAAAATCATCGTGTCTTATAAGATGACCAAACATAACTTCTCTGCTTTATTCCTACCAAATTAAGTAACGTTCTCGAAGAGAAAATTAATATACTTAAAAAAAGAAAACAAGGGAAAATATTTAACTCCCTTTCCCTTGTTTTCTTTGTTGTTAACAGCGTGTCAGGCTGAGACTGATTGACATAAAGCCAAACACAATTAGCCATTTAAAAGCGTGAGATTGAAAGTTACGATAGTACCGCAATAAACAAAATCTGGCGGACAATCATGCTATGCAAATCTTACTAGAGCGGCCATTGATGAAGACCCCTCGTCCTCTTTGACCCCAAAGCGGACTTCCAAAAGGCGGGGTGTCCCTGAATAATGGATGATTATGTTAATAACAAGCCCTAGATAAAATTGATTACTTTTATATTGGAAATTAATTAATCGCCAGGCAATATTGGTTTTCGGGACCGTGTGATCGCTTTGATAACTACGGGGCGGATTATGTTAGCCTTTGTCAAGTGTTTTTTACAAATACAAATTCCATTCCAGGGTAGAGTGTTCCGTACGATTATAATTTTCTTCAACCCACCATGATATAATCAAACATTTTTTGTAGGTTTTTCTATACTCTTTAAGTAAAAATCTATATTCGATATTTTATTTATATTTAGAACTAATAATGATGTTTCGGAGATAAAGTAGGTGTACTGAGGAGTATCATCATCATCATCAGGTCCTTTTTAGTCTCCACTACAGGAGCACGACCCTCTCTGTACTACTAGGGCCATACTTGGCCAGAGCAGCCAGAGGACTTGGCCTACACTCTCCACGCTGACCAGACGGGTTGGAGTATGAGTGACTAAGGAGTATGAGTGGGCTAAAATATGCGGAATCATGTCAATAATCGATACGGCTAGCAACCCATCACTATTTGATTCTATTTTCCTTCTACACGCCATCCAACATGCTAATTGTGACTATAAGGTGTTGTAGACCTAGGCTCTATCTACCCCGCAAGGGGAAAAGACGTGATACTATGTATATATGTAAGCAAAAGTACTAAAATAGGAAAAAAAGGTTTCGCTGTCTCTATGTTGAAAATTCGTCTGCCATATAATTTTTCTATCAAATGAATTAAACACTCAAATACTGCACTAGCTAATAAAAGTAACTATACTCATGAAATATGAAACCATAACATCGAAGCATATATTACAACGCCTTATGGAGACAAGTCATGTCCACTCCACTGCATTTAAGAGAAAATAGGAGGTCCGCGTACAAGCGTAGTCCCCTGATTCCAGAGCAATAATTATTTTACAAAAAAAATTTAAGCATGTCCCTATGTTTTAATTTATTTCAAAATTAAATTATTTAAAGAGACATGAACTTCCAAAATCCTGAAAAATTGGTAAGAATTTCCGTTGTGTTTCAAACATCAAGAAATTAAATTTAACGCGAGTATATTAGAAAAGGAAAACATAGAAACACAGCCGTAGCATATGTTTTTTAATGAAAAAAAATTGCGTCGGTTAAGTTTTGAAGAAGAAATCAGGGGACTACGAAACGTTAGTTTTCTGTTCTTTTCATAGGTATTTACGGTCCAAGATGGAGTTGTCTCTATCTCTATGCAGGGGTTGCTTGGGCAAGGCGCGACAGCAATAGATTTTACAAATACCTACCTATTTTTCAATTCTCTCGTGCTTATATACATAGGACGACATGTGAGCAGCACTAATGTGGCAGTTTGCACAGTGCCTGCGAGCCTCAATTAGCCCAACTCAAATATGCTGCCGCGCCTTCCGACTATGACTCATACTTGCGGATGGCGAGTTGTATACAAATATAGCTACTTACGCATTTTTTTTTTAATCTATGGCTACTTATATTTGATATTTTCTGTATTCATTAAAGATCAGTATGCCTTATAAATATTTCAAACTCTACGAACGAAAACGAAAACTTACTGTAAAAAATAGTTTTGTCAATATGTTGCTTTTGACTGAATTGATAATAGTTTTCTAAGAAAATAATTAAGAGCACATACCTACAGACACTCCTCATAGGCAAACTCCCCTCCTCCCTCCCCACAGGCAAAATGCTCATAGCGCGCCCTCTCTAGGGTTAACGCAATATGCACCATCATATCGCGTCATACATCTGAAACATCTCAAATAATTTCAAAATTCTAATTCCAAATAACGGATTTTTGTCTGGAGTGATTCAACTTCTGATGTTCCTCAAGATCCATACTAGGGCCGCTGCATTCAATTCTTTATTTAAATGGTGGTAAAGTCAAGCTCTTTAAGCAATATCAATAAGAGCATCTTAGTATAATTTTCGTTGAAATTATTTCTCAGAATATTATAGACTACATATAACGAAAAGTTAAATAATAGTATTAAAACTAACGCGAGATAAACTAACCGATGATAATCTTCGTAACAGACCAAAACTAGTCGGTGGTTCTTACTGAATCTTCTTTTTCTTCCACTTCTCATCCAATTTTATGTGGGATCTGGACAGCAGCAGCAAGTCTTTCATACTTACCATGCTGTAAAAAGATGACGTTTTTACGATAGGCCTGCCTACATCAACCCTCCTTGGGACACTGTTGTTTATACGTGATTCTTACTGAACGTGAGAAAACCCCTGATTCTGTAATCAACATATGAGTAATATAAAGACCGCTTACGCTTTTGACAAAAAAACTACCCTTATGAACGTGGGGTGTCAGTGTTTGCAAGCGCTAAGTACCATGCCGGTGTAAAGTTACGTTTTAATCACGCGCTGTCTGACGTCAAGTCCTTACACAACGTGATTCGGCGACTGCGGGAAAACACAGTCTGAAGTGACGGATAACTTTACTTTGTTGATGCAGATTACAAAATTTGTCTGAGTTCCAATGTTACTTGTAAAAGTTTACAAATTAGCTACTAATTGTTTTACTTTAAAAAAAGAACCAAATCCGTTTTTGAACGTCATATTTTTTTTTTTACTTTTTGTACATACAAAGTCTGAAAACTACTAGCGTTTCGGAACTACCACTGGTAAGAAGAATACGCCGAAAAAAACTGAAGCCATACTGCCGAAAGAAACTCAATCCAGACTTGGTCCCTACGTTTCTGAAAGGCTCTGAGAACATTTTTTACAATTGTTTCAGGCACAATTATTCATAATAAAAAAAAATATTTCTATGCATTTTATCAATTACATAGTCATAAGGTATATACAGTAATAAGCCTTTTTTACTAACTGGGTTTTTACAGTCGTTTTAAATTTAAGTAAAGGCCGACCTAATATTTCTGCAAGAATTTTATTATAGAAGCGTACCTCGAGACCCAGAAACATTAACAATCCTTAATATTTAATTAAATATTAACAATTCATCAAATTAAAGATATTTTTTTGTAGCTTTGGCGATACAGGCATAGTATGCAAAGCACTAATAAGTATACGTTCACCTAAGAAATTCTCGTAATACATATCCTCCCTACAATTGTGTGATGCTGTCTTTTAATAAACAGTCCGCCAAAATGTTATTTTCTTCCAATCATTCTTATAGCAAATTTTATATAAGGTCCATTTGAATTAAGCGCAAATATTTTAAGGGCTTGCACCCACAACTCAGAGAAATTATTTAAAAGCAATTTAAAAGAAATCAACACTAGTTTTTTTTTTCTCCCTCTCATACAAAAATATTTAATTGTTTATGACAACCCACTGTATATGATGTGATATGAACTCATTCAAGATAATAGGCACCGCCCATTGGGAATTCTGTTTACTATCTTTCTCTTTCATTAGATCATACAGTACGATAAAGAGAGACAACCATATTTTACAACTTTTTGTAGTCAATGTTGCAGTTGATGAATTTCCCACAATTCGGGGATAAATTATTTTTTATCACACGTATTTATTTTCGAAGTTTTAAGCTCAAACAAGTATTTTCATTATGTAACAACTTTAAAACCTATCTTCATACTTACAATATTGCATGAAAAGAAATTACGGCGGTGGAGACTCTTTTTACGTAAAACCTGCATAGGTACCTACACAGTTTTGTAACAACGACAAAGCATTGTTTATTTTTCGAGTTCTAATTGAAACTTATTTGAGTTTAAGAGACTGGGAAGCTCCAAATAATTATTGGCAATACCAGCCCAGTCATGTCGGCATTCATTCATAATACGCACACATTATCTTTTTAATTAATCAATGAAAAAGTATGAATAAATAGGTACTTGCCTACTCCATAAAATCTAATCGGTTTTCCAGTTTTATTTAAAGAAAGAAGAAAAGAAAATATCTAAACTAATGAATTAAGTAACGGTAAACTTACAGCTGACTACTCAGATAGGGATGACCTCTCTTGACCTTAATTATTAGATGATTGATATGTACTAGGTACCTACATAACTGGACTTACTTTCCATCATACTATTTTAACTTTGGGCTCGGAGGAGTTTGATGGCCCAATGAGCGTAGGTTTACGCATGTTCAGCAATCCTGAGCGAGGTTTCTAGTGAGATGGGCGACCACAAGCAGCGTCGATTTTCTCTGTGGCTCGGTAAACACGTGAAGCCGGTGGTTCCGGTTATATCATTAGATGGCAGTCCTTAAATCATGTAAGATGCCTATAGGCAGTTTAAGAAATCTGATGCCAATGTTGGTCAGTTACAACCCGAATAAGAAACAAACCTTTAATTTGTCAAACAAGGTCATAATTTCAAATTTGTAGCAGGTTATACAGTACGAGGTATTGAGATTGAACTTAAAATTAAATTGGTTTAAATAGGATGTAGGCACCCGCTAAGGCGAAAATACAAATTTTGAAATACCCATCTTAGCTATAAAAGATAATATTTATATACTAGCTGAACCTTTGAGTGAATTTTGCAACAAATGTCTACTGGAAGGAACTTTTCCTGAACAACTAAAACTTGCTAAAGTTGTTCCCATTCACAAGAAAGGCTCAAAACTGGATCCAAGTATGTATAGAGCTATTTCACTATCATCGGTTTTAGCAAAAATTTTGGAAAAGGTTATAAAATCTAGGTTAGTTCGACATCTAACCTCAAATAGAATACTGCATCAGAGGCAATTCGGATATCAAAGAGGAGTGGGAACCATAGACGCAATAGATACTCTTGTTAATGATATTGTCAGTGCAATGAATGGAAAAATAAAAGTAGCTGGGGTTTTTCTAGACCTAACTTCCGCCTTTGATACAGTTAGCCATGAGTTACTGTTAGTAAAATTGCATCATTATGGTGTTCGAGGTAAAGCGTTAGAAATGTTCAAATCTTATCTCCAAAATAGACGAATGTTCAAATTACATATCAGGATGAACATAAATGTGAACAGGTATGTAAATCTAAATTAGTAAATGTAAAAACTGGAGTACCTCAAGGGAGTATCTTGGGCCCTGTATTATTTACCATATTTATGAATGATTTAGTAGATTTTACGAGCGCCACTGATCCAGAATCAATTAAATTGGTATTATATGCAGATGACACAAATGTAATATTATCAGCAGACGGTTTGACGAATTTAAGATTGACAATTAATAATACTTTCCAAAGAATTAATGACTGGTTTAACGCAAATAATCTTATTATTAATACATCTAAAACTAATCTAATATTATTTAGGACTAATTCCCATAATATTGATACAATTGACATTAAATTAAATAATCAAAACTTAAATACTTCTGACATTGTAAAATTTCTTGGCGTGCACATTGATTGCTTTCTTAATTAGAAAAATGAACTCAAAGACATAGAAGCCAAAATAAGTTCAGCGTGTTACGTGCTAAGAAGTTTAAGGGACGAAGTAGATACTGAGCAACTCAAATTAGTATACTATGGATTGATAGAATCAAAATTACGATATAGCATTCTTTTGTGGGGAGGTAGCTATAATTATAATTTACAAAAGGCATTTATACTACAAAAAAGAGCCATAAGAACAATAACTCGTATACGCCAACAAGATTCTTATAGAGAACATTTTATTAATCTGGGTATTCTGACAGTTCCTAGCCTGTACATTTTGGTCTTACTGTCGCATTTCGCAAAACATGTGCATGAATTTGAAACTCAGGAGCAAAGACATTTACGAGAAAACACTAGAAGGAAAGCTTTCACATCACAAATAGTACCACAGCTGTTGGTAGTAAAACATTGCTCTCATTATCAGGCAATTATATTTTTCAATAAACTCCCAATGGAATTAAAAGATTTACTTTACAGCAGAGACTTCAGTATAAGAATAAAAATGTATTTATTGAAGAAATGTTACTACTCATTGGAAGATTATTTAACCTAAATTATGTTACTTATATTTAATATTTAATTTAATTTTTATTGATTGACTTTTCATGTAATTTATGTAACAATGTATGTCTTATAATATTTCCACACAATGTTGTATTGTTCTTTGAAATAAATGAATATGAATGAATGAATATGAATATGAAGGCAATAAGCAATAAGATTTGATTCAATTTAATTTATTCAATAAAATTCACAGTATTGCAGTTATTCTTTTAGCGTTGGTCTACAAAAAAACATTACTCGAATGTACTTACAAAGACGGTTATGGGTGGACACTATGCATAAAACTAGCTCCATCACATGTGCGTAACCACAATTCTCTTAATCACACAGACACATTGGCCCGGGCCACACACACTGCCTTCGTAATTTCACTTTACCAATTTCCTGCACGAAATTCTACAACGTCACGTGGAAATCCAGCGGAGTCAGATCAGGCCAGCGTCCTAACGTCCCTGATACTCCCACGATAGCGCGCCGTCCTGTAGAAAATAAATCGATCTCCTGAACCGAACAATAATTTCGGCAAATGGATTTGGCAGCTTGGTTTGATGAAAATGTTGGTTCTACTGTTGCATTGCATGCAACTAACTACTGCAGAAAATCCACATGTTTTTCACAATCAGGAGGTAGGGTCTCATCAACCCTCATGATACTATATCAGCATCTAAGGATCTCGCAACTGGTTTACGGAAGAAATTCTGCACTTCCTCTTCAGCACTCGGAACATAGGTAGCATGATCTACGTGCCTCGATAGGTGGACCGGAGGATGGAAGCTTCCAGATTCACGTTGGCGTTGTACTGCACCAAGCATAATATGCAGTTTCAGCAAGGGTCCGTGTTGCTCGACGAAGAACTCCCGAGATCGTGACATTGTCTCATATGCGTCGTGGCATGGTAACAATTACCATATACCGTTAATCTTGATCTGAGTGGCGATTCGGCATTTCACAAACAACTTGCCTCTTTGAAAAATTAAAACCAACTAAAAAATAGTTTGCACGTGCCGATACGTTCCTCAAAGAAAGCCGCTAGCGCAGAGACAAAATACTGAAATACAGAAGTGGAGCTGCATTATCGAAAAACATTAGCCATACAATTGTATCGTATTATTAAATACCTCTTTTTTCACATACGATTATTTAACCGATTGAGTTGGAATTTAAAAGGAGTGTTTTAATTTTTCTTATTTTAGTATGTTTGTTCAGTGGTCATAGTTAGTAACGTAACTTCTAGAATTTGTATTAATTTCTTTTGGTTTGTTTTTATTTCGTGTGTGCACATACGTTATTATGGTAACACTCGTATCGCCAGAATCAACGTCTTTTCATGCCTACTGGTAGGACAACACCTTCGGGAATTTTTCGTCACTTATGGTCACCAATCAAATGATCACCACGCTATGAGTTGCTTAACATGCCTAAACTCTTATGTAACTACATAAAGAGGGTACGCCTATGCCATTATTAGGGAATTGGATATGTTTCATGGATTTTACACCAATGCGTGTTACAAGTGATGCCATAAGTGTCCATAACGTAGGCTCTTATTACAGGCCTCATATGTATGCTCATGGTCGAATAAAATACCTTCGGAGAGGACTATTTCTTGATATTAAATCAGAAATGAGGAGTCCGTAGGAGAACCAAGGTCATCATCATAGCTCCATGGATTAGCTTTTTTAAGCGGCAGTGGGCGGGGGGGATTATCGCTCAGTAGACAGTAAGTTTGTATGCATTTAATGGTTAAAAAGGAGATATGAAATGTTTCTATTGCTCATTTGCGGATGGGTTGCACCGTGTCTTGTAGGCAAATAAAAGAATTATTTCTTACATAAAATACTGTCTTAATAAAAAAAAAATTCAGGAAACAAGGTCTTCATATTATTAAAAAAAGTTTCTTACGAATAATACTTCAAGATTTTATTGTGAACGAAGATATGTAGTTTTTTTGCGTGCGATGGTTCCATATCATCATTTGAGCTCCATCTGATGTTTGATTCTGATTTACGTAAGCATGCAACATCTAAGCTGAATCAAACATCAGCAATTGGTTCTAATTTAGTTTTACCCAATCAATACGTACAGTTAAAAAGAACTTATAAAAGAACTAAGGCGGTGAATTAAAACAATTCTCTAATAGATCAACTAAGATAATCAAATTAAAGAATCGTTTTAATTCATTTAGAAGTTCCAATAATGGAAATATTCTTGAGCAAACTACCAATCACGCGCACCGCGCACGACATGAAGCTCCTTTTCTGTACATTATTTATTTTGTAGCCAAAGGCGGCGTCCTGTGAAGGCTAGTTCGTTGGTGATTTCGGCACCTGTCTTTGTCGCTCGGCGCCAAATGAATGAAAAGAGTTGTAATTTAAGTTTACGTAGTAAAATAATAGTAGGCAAGGCAAAGACTAGTTAATTATTACATAACAGAGCGGCCGCATTATTTTAATTATTTAAACACTTAACGTATTTTTTTTAGATTAGTAGCTCAGAGCTCAGATAATAAATTGTCAAAATAGTAGCTGAGGATGCAACCGGGAACAGGCTCAAATGGGGGACATAGTTAGGTACTCATAATTTACAACACGAAACACGTCCGAGTACCTACTGTTACTGAGATTAATGTGTTTTTTTTGTAGTAGATTCGATATAACACCCGATAAAACTGTATTTTTTATGACATAGGACGGCAAACGAGCAAGCCTAAAGTAAATGATCACCGCTGCCCATAGTCAACTGCAACACCTGGTGTGTGACAAGAGCGTTGCCGGCCGTTGTCTGCTTGCATACCTACTGTCCGCTTTGCTTTTATTACTGACGATGACAATGTCATAAACACTTTGTCGGGCATTTAATAGTCTTTGTATTACTTAACGTACAGCGCTTAAAAGTAAATGGACCTTCTGTATTTTATTAATCTCGAATATCATAAGAGGGGTCAGGGTACTCACGGTTGCTCACGGTGTATCAGCTGTTTGAAAGTCGTTGAGTCTATGAATTGGTCGTATTAAAAATAGTACTCTTAGATATCGTATTTTTGTTAACAGGGTGTCCTTTTATATCATTTTCCTAAATTGAAAAAGTGATAATATCTCGAAAACTAGCGAGTGAATTTTTGAAAAAAACTTAAAAATCCTAGATAGTTATTTTTTGTTGATCAGCCCTTAAAATATTTGCGCTTAATTTAAATGGACCTTATATAATTAATATCATATAGGCATTTCTCATTAAACTGATTTGACTACTATTTTGTCCAACAACAGCGACATTCCGGGTAAATGGACAAAAGGGCAACACTTAATCATCATCATCAGGTCTTTTTAGTCTTCACTGCAGGAGCGTGCTCCCTTGTACTACCCTTACTTGGCCAGAGCAGAGAGAGGATTTGGCCTAAACTCTCCTCGCTGGCCAGACGGGTTGGAAAGGTCTCATTGATGTTTATAAGCTTTGTTTAGGTTCTATTTCCTAAGTCGGGAAAACTTGGAGTGGTCCCATTTTACTCTGCCGGGAACCACACGGCCAACACTTTATAGTTTATCCTAATCACTGATTTAGCTTGTATCATGGTTGCGACAGTTACAAACATATATTGACCAACACATGAACACACCCTGAACCCAAAAATCGAAGACATGTGAACATGAATTTCAAGTAGTATTTTTCAGCGCTGGGAATCAGATTTAGGGGCCCTTGTTACGTGGTAACAAGTAAAAAAAATATATAGGTGTTTTAGCCAGTTAAAGGTAATCGGCACGTGATCACTCCACATTCAGATATCTTATTTAGTTTATTAAATATCCCGAATCTATGCTTGCGACAGTTTAGTAAATCCTAAAAATGGTAAAGGAATCCTCTTAAAAAATAAGAAACCAGCCCCCGCAGCATGGCTACTATCTACAGCTAACGCCAAAGATAGATAAAAAATATAAGAAACCAATTTATTACTTCACAACAATCTCATAATAACAAAAGGTAAGATTTACAGATTTTATTTGTTTTCTCTTCAACAAATTACTTTTTGCAAAACAGTTATTGATTGGCGAATAAACTTTTATCTATCATCGAACATTTATTTTATACGCTGGAAATTTCAAAATATTGTATTCCTAGAAATCCTATCCTACTATTATTATAAATAAAACAAAATAAAATTCATTTATTTCGGGTAACTTTTTGACCCATAATACAATACAAAATAATAAATTACTAAATTAAATTACATTCGCTCGAATAAATTAAATACAATTACATATACACCAAAAAAAAATCAAGTAAATCCACAAGACAACATACAATTAAAAATGTCAATAAATTTTAAATGCCAATATATTTTTATAAATGCCTTTCAAAAGGGCGGCATGGCAGGTGCCTGTTACTGCAGTGTCGCAAGTAGGGACAATCCTGTCTCTCAGCTATCGCCGCCAAGACTGTATTGGAGCTGGCTCGCACCCTGCGCACCAGGGACGCACCGCGTTTGCGCATAGTAGCGTGGAAACAATCATTATGCGCGTCCGCAAACATCCCTGATGCGCTACAGAAGCGAGGCAGCCCCAGCACTGCCCTGAAGGCGTTATTAAATTATACTCGTAGAGTGCTGTAGGCGGTCTGCGAGTATGTGGTCCACAGGCTATTATGTCTTATCCTATCCTACTAATATTTTAAATGTAAAAAATTATATGTTTGTGGGTTTGAATGTTACGATATTTCTTTTGACAATAATGTTCTGGAAAAGGACCTGGATTAACACATAGGCAAACTTTCATCCTGAAAAAGTTCGATATTAAAATGGGCGGAGCCGCGGACGAAAGTTGATGAAATAAAATAGAAATAAAAATTCACATTTTTAATGTTTTTACTTACGTTTTTTTAGTTGGTATTGACGACAAGTTTCAGCCTATACAGAAGGCCATCTTCAGGGCGAGTGTAAAGGTTGTTACGGCCCGGCCGACCTTCATCATCATTATTTGGTGTAGGTGACATGGTCAATCGACCACGCACACCCTGGTGTCAAAGTTCTCAGTTCTCTGGAACCGCTTCTCGGCATCTGACGTGGTTCTTTTAACGACCTTCGATCACTGAGGATCGTGGCCGCCCGTGATCCAAGGCCAGCCGACTAAAAATACGTGAACGAAACCGTTGTTTGCATTCAATTATGTCATCTCGCATCGCATATCTTCCATGTTTCTCTGGGTGAAAAGAAAAAAACTGAGAATCATGTAGCGATGCGGCTATCACTATTTTGATTCCGTTTTCCATGGGTTTTCGCCTACATGCTAAACGTGGTTTTAAGGTCTCATAAACCTAAGCTGTATCTACCCCGAAAGGGAAAATGTGATGATACTTATATATCTTGCATAACTTTTGACCTCGAAACCACCAAGTGGGCCAATCGGGCCACATAACAATAGAAAATACATTGTGTCTGCGCTTGATGGGTTAATAAAATAATTCAAACACTCACATATAACTGCTTAAACATAGATCAACTACAAAAATACGATTTCGCCGCAAATTACCATTTACAACACAACCAAATACACACCCACAAATACTGAACTATGAAAATTAAATAAGCACAAGTATTTGCTCAAACAGCGACCTTTCAAGTTCAAGTTTCATACTTCAAACTGCTAAGTCCCATCGTATTGTTCCACAGATAATATCCTTAGCCAAGTTTAAAGTACGTTTACAATTGAGTACTGTTTTGTTATGGCCAATATCTTTTAGTCTATAGTCTTTAGAGCCACGATAATAAGCGCTTTTGATGATTGTTTTAGGATGAAAACGGCATTGCCATATTCTAAAAAAAAGTGGGCAAGTGTGCGTCGCATTAGAATATACACCTAGGGTTCTTTTCTGAATATCATTCATATCTATTCTATACATATAATAAAACAGTAAAATTATTTTGTCTGTACATTTCGAATTTTTGACTTATATGGATAGAGGGACACTTAAAAAGTATAATAGAGCAAAAAATTTTTTTTGGAATTTCTTGTCTTTCTGTCTGTCTGTCTGTATGTATGATCACGATTATCTCCGAAAATACTGAACCGATTTACTTCAAATTTTCACCAATTGCTTTGTTTTAACTCAGTTTAACATTTAAAGTTAGTCTCATCAAAATCGGTTCATTAAAAAAAAAGTTATCGTCATTTGAATGAACTCAAGGCATGAGTTTGCCTGCAAACATATAGCAAATAGCAAAAATAAAATAAAATAATCAGTGACATAAGAAAATTAAAATCCAAAGTCAATTCATCATCATTATACGACAGCATTATACCTATCCATACTATCCATAGTAATCCATACTAAAAAAAAAGGAGAAGCTGACTGACTGACATATCAACGCAGGGCCTAAACTATAAGGGTTAGGAACTTGAAATTTTGCACAGGGGTTTCTTTTATAACGTCTCCCCTACGTTATAAAAGGAACCACTAAGAAAGGATTTTTGGAAATTCATCTCCTTAGGGGGGAAAACGGGTTGCAATGTTAGTATGAAACTTTGTTGTTTTTGAAGTTATTCGAATGAAATTCAGCATGAAGGTTCTTTACTGAAAGGTATGAAACACGAGTAAAATATTTTACTCAAATATCATCCCTTAACTTAAGGGGGTAAAATAGGGGTGCAAAGTAATCATGAAACTTTGCCATTTTTGAAGTTAGTCGAATGAAATTCAGCATGAAGGTTCTTTACTGAAAGGCATGAAACACGAGTAAAATATTTTTCTCAAAAATCATCCCTTAAGGGGATATAACGGGGATGCAAAGTTAGTATGAAACTTTCCGTTTTTGAAGTTATTCAATTGAAATTTAATATTATGGTGTTTCATTAAAAGTCATAAACTAATGTATTCCGGGTAATTCTACTGTTTCTGAGAAATCGACACTTACGCGGGCGGAGCCGCGGGCCAAAGGCAAACCTGACTTATATATCAACGCACAGCCGAAACTACTGTGCGCAGAAACGTGAAATTTGGCACAGGGATTCTTTTTATGATGTAAATGAGCACTAAGAAAGGATTTTTAGAAAATCAAAGGGGTTGAAGTTTTTTGGAATTTTCTCATTTCTGGACTTAGAAGTTTGAAAGTAGGTACGCAAGTTCTCAATTAAAATTAAAAAAGATCTGTTTAGGTGAACCAGACAACATTCTCCCTTGAAGGGGTAAATAGGGGGTAAAGTTTGTATGGAATTTTTCCATTTCTAGACTTAGAGGTATGAAAATAAGTATATACGTTCTTCTTCTTCTTAGTCGTTGCACTCTTTACAGAGTGGTCGTGGTCATCATTTAGGGTTGTTGGCGCACTTCACAATCCGACGCCACTCCTCGCGAATAGCTGCCTTTCTAGTGCACTCGTGAAGAGTACCGTCAAGTGCAGCCTTCATTTGGTCGGTCCAACGCATCGGTGATCTGCCGCGTGGTCTCGTGCCTTCGACCCTCCCCTGAACTACTAGGCGCTCCACAGAAGCATTTCCCCTGCGAGAAACGTGTCCGAAAAAGGTCAATATCCGTGCCTGGACGATGGAGGACAGACGCTGCTTGATGCCGAGTTCCCGAAGAATGGATTCGTTGGTCCTGAATTCAGTCCATGATACTCCAAGCATTCTCCTCCAGCACCACATCTCAAGAGCGTCTATCCCCTTTCTCTCACTTTCCCGAAGTGTCCACGTCTCACAAGCATAAAGAAATATGGGGAATACTAGTGCCCTGACCAATCGAATTTTTGTGGCTTTCGTGATGTTTCTGTTTCTCCATATTTTCTTCAGCCTATCCATAGATGATTTGGATATAGCCTTACGCCGTTTGATTTCATCTGCACACCCACCACTGTTTGTAATTAGCGACCCGAGGTAGACATATGACTGCACGACATCACAACCCGCAATTTTTTTTGAGACATCTGGCAGATTTCTGTTGGCACGGTCGACAATCATTACCTTCGTCTTACTACGGTTTATCTTAAGGCCGAAATCAAGGCTAACTTGTTCCATTCTCCGAAGAAGTCCCTCCATGTGGTCAATGGTTGTCGAAAATAATGTGGTATCATCAGCATACCGCAGATTTGTTATTTTGGTACCTCCAATGCTAACTCCGTCGGGCCAGTTTTCAAGGGTGATCCTCATAATTAGTTCCGTGTAGGTATTGAATAAAAGAGGTGATATGATACACCCTTGACGCACTCCCGAGCTAGGATGGAAATCACTCGACAGCACATCGTCAGCCCTCACAGACGCGGTACCGTCCTCATAGAGTCGTCGCAGGAGGTGGACAAGGTGTTTCGGCGTACCCATGGCTAGAAGCGTTTCCCAGAGTTTTGGCCACTTCACGGAATCGAAGGCTTTTGAAAAATCAACAAAGCATATATAAGTGGGTTTGTTGAATTCCCGGGCCTTTTCGATTATTTGACGCACCGTAAATATCTGCTCACGGGTACCTTTTCCCTTAACGAACCCTGCCTGTTCTGGGGCAATTTCTACCGACAAGAAGGACTTGAGTCTTTCGTTCAAAATGTGCAGTAAGATTTTACTTGCGTGGGATATTAAAGCAATTAGTCGGTAATTACTGCACGCTTTCGTAGAGCCTTTTTTATGTAATGGGACAAAAACAGTATGGGTCCACTCCTGCGGCCAAGTTCCAGTTTGCCAGATCTTATTACAAAGCTTAAGAAAAATATCGACACCATACTCGCCGGATGCTTTGATGGTCTCAATGGGTATTGCATCTCTACCTGTTGCTTTACCGTTTTTTAGATGAGCAATGGCAGCACGTACTTCATCTCTTAAAATGTTCGGCTCAAGGTGTTCATCTTCCGGGTTTGTTGAAGCGAAATCACGCGAGTGAGGATCTTCAAACAGAGACTGGCAGTACTGTTTCCATGATTCTGCAATAGCGTCTATCTCAGTCACCGTCTCGTTATTTGAGTTCTCAATGGCCCAAGTTCTGGATGATAAGGTCTTTGTGATTGATCTTATTTTATGATGAAGGTCTCTTGTCTCATGTCTGTTCGAATGTAGTTCGACTTCAGCACATAGGTTCCGAAGATGGATATTACGGTCGCGCCTGCATGCTTCCTGTATACGAGCAGACCTAGCATTCAAACTCCTAACATCAGCACCCAAGGCCTTCATTTTCCGTCTTTCTTCCACAAGAGTCAGAGTTGCATCACTCATCCAATGTTGTCGCTTCTTTTGCTTGTTAGGTGGGTTAGAAGTGGCGACAGCTTCCCCTAGCAGTTTCTTTGCCTGGTTCCATAGCTGATCAGGAGAAGCCAACTGAGTGTTTATAGATGTCCATTGGTCCCAGTTACGTTCCAAAGTCGAGAAGAACATCGGTTTATCCAGAGGCTGAATTCTTTTAGTTCCGGAAGCTTTTCTAGCCACCCTCATATACGTTCTAGGTTACAATTAAAAAAGATCTGTGTAGGGGAAATGTACAAAATTTCCCCCTTAAGGGATAAAGGGGGGGGGGATTGTATGGAAATTTTCTCATTTCTGGACATAGAAGTATAAAAATAAGTATATATGTTTACATTACAATTAAAAAGATCTGTGTAGTTAAAATGGGCAAAATCCCCTCCTTAAGTGCTAAATATCTATGCAGGTGAAATGTATTAAATTCCCCCTTAAGGGGAAAAAGCAAAGGGGCAGGGGTTTGTATGGAATTTTTATCATTTCTACTGTTCCCAAGGGAACGACATTAACGCGGGCGGAGCCGCGGGCAACAGCTAGTATAATATAAAAATAAAGTAAAAATTCGATTGAAAAGAAAAATTACCATCGTCGTCCAGAAAGCAGGGGTTGGAATACCGGTAAAATCTAGTACCAGTACCTCTATGAAACTACAGTTTACTGGTAATTGGTTTGGTACCGTTAAATTACGTAACGTAAATCACAGGAATATCGTTATGTGTGGTAACGATTATGTGATACAGTTTTACCGGTATTTGGGACCGTCAATTCTGGTACCAATTCCTTTTACTGGTACTTGGTAGAATCGGGAATTACTGTTTTCATAATGTATTGATGTCATCATTCATGGCAGTCGTTAAGCTATGTTAGATGCCTTTAGGCAGCTTGAAAAATCTAACATTCACAATGTTACACACACGAAAAATAAACAAACAGTGATAGCACATGCGTAGCGTTGCCGTTTTGTGTTGTACAGCGCTAGATGAAGGCCGAAAAAGTTGTTTAAAAGTCGATTTTCGTGCGGGATGGTAACAAGGCGTAGGTACCGGTAAAATTTACCTTAATTTTTAACAATATTATATCGTTATGTTACCAGATAACCGATACCCATAATTACCGTTAAAATTGTGACATAATGAAAATACAGGTACTTACTGGTACTTATAATGTGAATTTGGTACGGGTAACAAGCCCTGTCAGAAAATCAAACAATCCACTAGCACTAATAGAGATAGAAACAAAAAGAAGAAATTATATTCAGCAACAAAAAAAAATATAGATAGGGTATCATAACTATGCAAAGTAAACATTTTTTTATCGAACAATGATATCTAATAGTTGCTGAAAAGACAGCCAGCACAGATATGTTATTAGTATACAGGTTTGTTATAAAACATTAATAACTTCATAGGAATTACTTAATTCATAAAAAACGTACTTAACATCATAAACAACAACGTTTGTTCTACGAGTTTTGACATATCTGACATATAATAAATTAATTTAATAAATATGATTTTTCAAGTTTTTAAAGCCCTCGTACGTAAGCTATCTTTGCGATGCGCGACATTTGAACATGACATGTAAACGATAGGATGACGCGATGCTCGTACGTAAGCTATCTTTGCGATGCGCGACATTTAAACATGACATGTAAACGATAGGATGACGCGATGCTCGTACGTAAGCTATCTTTGCGATGCGCGACATTTGAACATGACATGTAAACGATAGGATGACGCGATGCTCGTACGTAAGCTATCTTTGCGATGCGCGACATTTGAACATGACATGTAAACGATAGGATGACGCGATGCTCGTACGTAAGCTATCTTTGCGATGCGCGACATTTGAACATAACATGTAAACGATAGGATGACGCGATGCTCGTACGTAAGCTATGTTTGCGATGCGCGAAATTTGAACATGACATGTAAACGATAGGATGACGCGATGCTCGTACGTAAGCTATGTTTGCGATGCGCGACATTTGAACATGACATGTAAACGAACAAATGACGCGACGCTCGCACGTAAACTAACGTTGCGATGCGCGAAGAACTTTCAATAGAAAAATGAAATAAATTATTATTTTTGTTGTATGAAAGTAAAATCTAACAAATTATCAAAAGTCGTAGAACAAACGTTGATGTTTATAATGATAGCAATCCAGTCCTAGGTTATTAGTGTTTTACAAAAAACCCTGTAGTGCTAATTTATAGTACAATCTTAAAATATATAGATATATTTTTTTTATTTATTTATTTATCAAAAGCTTAACCTATTATAACAGAACTTCCAATTCAATAGGACAGCAATTAAAGTCGACTTTTTTTTTACTAGCTATTTATGTCCCACTGCTGGGCAAAAGCCTCCCCTTTATTTTTCCACTTTGCTCTATACTTACTTACTTCGCTGGCTCAGCGACCCGAAGTGGATCTTGGCCTCCGACATTAAAGTGCGCCATTCTTCCCTATTCTGTGCCACCTCTGACCAGTCGGATACTTCCAACTCCTTCAAGTCTTTGGCGACTTCATCCTTCCAACGATATCTTGGACGCCCTATAGTCTATATATATATAGCTTGAACTTTGCTCTATAGTCTACTTATTATAACATAAAACATTTAATGACGTTTTTGTGAAATCACTCAGAGAACACGAGAATATATCTATTCTCTCCGCTTCTTCGTTAATATTTAATTTTTTTGTTACTGTTTAACCAGAAATTTTCGCACAGGTTTTTGTCCTCCGTTCCCGGTTTCCATTTATTTAAGTGTAAAAAGACAAAAACTGAAAATAATTTTACACTTGAATAGAAAATCGGAATTTCTAGTAATGGAAACTGCCAGTCAGCTGCACCAGGTCCTCGGAGAAATCAGCAAACGGGCCTATATTGTCAGTTGGGATTTGACTAAGATTAAACAGTATTAAAGTACACCTTAGTAAGTTATAGAATCGCAGTAAATTACCTGATTATGATTAGGGGTCTCACCCTCAACTGCTTCGCCGATGATTGCAGGTATGGCATCTGGTTTTCGCACCCGATCTCCTGAACTGCTTCTTGCTTTTCCCCCATTCATCCGATTGAGTAGTATACTAATACTTTTATTGCCTTCCTAAATTCCTCCCCTTCTTAAAATGCTTCCGATGGGCAGCAGCGTCGGAAGCACAAGAAGCCCAACAAACTGTGCTCGCCAATCCGCCTGCCAAGCATAGTAAGTAAGGCAATATCCTCCCATGAAACTAAAAATCATTGGGGAGGCTGTTTACGGAAGCTTCTACCTAAAAAAATATATTTTAAGGCGGACGCATCCGTAATCAGAAACTTTTTGCTAATATAGGCTTATAATCATAAACCTTACTTTTTATTTGATATTGTTACGGGTGCAATACGATACATTTATGTAGGCGGATTTAAGATAATAGGAAGAAACTTTATGTTAGCGTCAAGTTTTTTTTTTTTTTGCGTCAGGCACCAGAATACTTATAAAATATTACAGGCCTACAGAATATACATATACCTTACAGACTAACATACATTTAAATCCATACTAATATTATAAATGCGAAATTGAGTTTGTTTGTTTGTTACGCTTTTACGCCGTAACTAGTGAACCGATCATCATGAAATTTTGCATACAAGTTCTCTGGAGTGCGGAGAAGGACATAGGCTACCTTTTATCCCGGGAAAAAGTACTATTCCCGAGGGATCGACATTGACGCGGGCGGAGCCGCAGGCGAAAGCTAGTATAATATAAAACTTAAAAACTACATTCCACGTTGAGCCAGCGACGTGTTGCGCATCATCGGGGTGTCGGGTCTCGTCCCGCGAAAACGGCGACACACCACACCCTTCAGCCAGAACTTTTCGTCCATGAAAGACGCCAGTTAAAACTTTTTTCTCTAGATTTTATTTAAAAATTAGATAAATTCAACTTTAAATGAAAAATTAGCACCGCAACAGGCACCACATACATGACAGGATAATAAATAATTTAACTTTAGCAACGAATTACGAATCACCTTTTTGGAAGTTAATTAAACGTAGATTATACGCTCATATTGGTATTTACATAAAACCCATCCGAGTTAAGAGGAATAGAAACACGATATACGAGTACAATTAACTTGCAAAATTAGCATTTAGATTCAAATGTGGTATCATCGTGTAGGCATGCAAATAGCTTTATTGATTCGATCTGACTGATCTGATGCTGATCCGAGTTCCTATTCTATTTCTATTTCCAGCCTATACTGTCCCATTGCAGGGCAAAGGCCTCCCTTTCATTCATCATTCCAACTACTTCGGTCGAGGGCTACTGAAGTCCAGTCTTTCCGATAGGATTGCAGGTCGTCTTCCCATCTCTTTCTACCCTTATCCTTACTAATATTATAAATGCGATAATAAGTTTGTTTGTTTGTCACGCTTTCACGCCGTAACTTCTGAACCGATCCTCATGAAAATTTGCATACCAGTTCTCTGGAGTACGGAGAAGGACTACATAGGCTACCTTTTATCTCGGGAAAAAGTATTCCCGTGTGATCGATATTGACGAGGGCGGAGCCGCGAGCGAAAGCTATTAATCTATATGTTATATCTATCCGAAAGAGACCGGGTTCAATGCAAAGCTAGCAGCAAAGTATAACGACATCGCAGTACATTTTAGACTTTAATCTGGGAGTGGCTTGGAGAGGCGCCAACATTGTGATCAACCTGTACTTAGTCGGAGATTTATTCACATTGTACTGCTAAAGGTTTTTCCAAAAGCACGATCCATTTGCAACTATATTTTTGATTGGAACGTTGACGTTACATCATAAAATCCTTATCACTACTTCCTTACTAATATTATAAATGCAAAAGTGAGTTTGTTTGTTTGTTTTACGCTTTCACGCCGTAACTACTTAACCGATCATCATGAAATTTTGCATACAGGCTCTCTGGAGTGCGGAGAAGGACATAGGTTACCTTTTATCCCGGAAAAAAGTACTATTCCCGAGGGATCGACATTGACGCGGGCGGAGCCGCGGGCGAAAGCTAGTAAAGAATATTTTTAATAATTTTAAACTTATTGTACATAGATAATAGTACGGAAGCCTTCTTGTGCGAGTCCAACTCGCACATGAGCGGTTTTTTTTTGAATAATCTAACTCGAATTTCCTAAGCAGAGCTAAGACAGCAAAAAGTTATGAAATTGCAGTACATACATTTCTTTCAATCTGAGAGTAGCTTGGAGACGTGCCAACATTGTGATCACCCTGTAGTCGGTGACTTATTCCCATTTTCTTCACAAAGCTCTTTCTTTAGAGTACGATCTGTTTGGGATCTTACTTTCAATTTAAATGAGGAAGTTGCTTTTCTTTTTATTTGTTTTCTGGATTTTGACGATATTAGTTTGGCTAAAATGCCTTGTAAAAATCAGACGTTGCCCGTTAAATAACGTAATTACTACAAATTGCATAATAAAAACACGGTTTCTCACGTTTATTCAGTTCGAATCGCCAACTAGTTTCGGACTGTTACGAACACCATCATCAGGGCAAGTGTTAGAGGTGGCGACACGGCGGTTTCTCTTCCCTCTCTCTGCAGATTGCCATTATTACTCCAGGACGGTACACGAGGCAATTGAATTTAAAAAAAACCCAAACAGTTTCAACAGAGAGGATGGCCTTAAGTTATCACCAGCGTGGAATCCAGTGGTTACAAAAACACAACTCTTATTTGGTGGTCAGTCGGATAAAAAGATAAAAATCAAGCATCGGTTGCCATGCATAATAGGAACATTGTTAGTATAGTGGGTGACGGTAGTTGGATAAAAAGTAATATGCCGGTGGATGAAGATACCACCGCGCCGACGGAGCATTGACACCGCTGCATCAGTCATCCAGTGACCACGGCCAGTGCAACCTGCCGGCCTATTTGCTAACTCAGTGACCAACGTTTTGATAGTAACTTCAAAATACATTGCGTGTTTCCTATGATTGACTATTTTTATTAAAGATATACAAAACGTAATGAACTTTGAAATGACTATCAAAACGTTGTACACTGAGTTAGCAAATAAGCCGGCTGGTCGAAACGTCTGGAGAAAAACGGTATATTCGCGCTAATTCCCGTTAATGCATTTAGTAGATAATTACCACTAGGCCGCAGAGCTCGTCATTTTAATTGTTCAGTTCTACCAAACTATTTTGGCACTAAAACCCTTCACATATAAAGTGCCATAACTTTTGCTGCCATTAATTCAGAATATGAGCCGTACATGCTGCTGGCAGGTTTATTACTCTATGCGAGCCAGCTCCTTTTCACGCTTCAATTTTCAGATGCAATATTCAAGTATTACTTTTATTCATATTTTCTTGCTTGCAGTCATATACAGTCAGCTAAGAATAACATTGACAAGATATGTTTTTCAAAACATCGTCTTTGAATGGTTTAATTTTTCAACAAAGATCAAACTTACACAATTATGTGATTCCCGTCTTAGCTCTCCGCGCCTGGATTTACTCGCGACTCAGCTCTTCGCACCTTAGTTTTTTTTTCGCGGTTCAACTCTTTGCACCTCAATTCATTCGCACCTCAGCTCTTCTCGTCTGCTTTCTTTTGCGCCTCAACACTTCGCACCTTCATCTTTCGCAATTAAATTACACACACTTTCAATCGAATGACAGTGCAATATCATGATATCACTCTCACTCATCTAATGATGGTGAGAGAAGGGAAAATTTCCCTCGTCGATTTTTTTTTTCGTGTTCCTAGTATGGTCCCCATAGGAACAGTTGTTGATTTTGATGGGCTTCAAGGGAATGTCGGTAATTAATTATACACGCTGTGTATAACATTATTTTGTTTCTAAGTGTGAGGAATTGAATGACACATTTTTACAGAACTTTAGACAACAGGACTGAGTGAGTAGCGAATATACCTATACCTAGATAGTAACAACTTGCTAGACAGGGCTATCACAGTGCATATTTAATAACACGAAATAAAATTACTGAAAATCATCCTTCGGTATATCATTTTTTGCTATATGTATTCAATGCACATTTTCTTTTAACTTCAACACAAAAGAAGAACAAAGCTCCCGGGGCTGATAGACTCGGAAATGAATTTCTTATAGAAAATAAAGACCATCTAGTACCAATTCTAACACATATATTCAACGAAGTTCTAAAATACGAGGTAATACCTGAACAATGGACAACATCCACTATAACATTACTACACAAAAAGGGAGACAAGAATGACTTAAACAATTTTAGACCCATTAGCTTAATGTCAAATATTTATAAAATATTCGCTAAAGTCATTCTGAACAGGATAACAAAAACACTGGACGAGAACCAACCGAGGGAACAGGCAGGATTTAGAAGCGGGTATTCTACTCTAGATCATATCCATGTTGTAAAACAGCTATTTGAGAAAGGCAAGGAATTCAATATTACCATATATTGCGGATTCGTAGATTACAGCAAGGCCTTCGATTCCTTAGAGCACGATAAGATATGGCAAGCCCTAAAAAATCAAGGAATCCAACTCAAATATATTAGACTGCTGAAAAATGTATATGAAAATAGCACAGCAAAAATTAGGCTAGAAAGGGAAGGTAAGGAAATCCGAATTGAACGAGGAGTTCGTCAAGGCGATCCAGTGTCGCCTAAACTATTTTCAGCTGTTCTAGAAGAAGTATTTAGACTGTTGACAATTCACGAGGAATGTGGATTAAAACTCAACGTCGAAAACTTATCACATCTTAGATTCGCAGACGACTTAATAATTTTGTCATCGTCAAAAGAAGAACTACAAACCATGCTGAATAGTCTAGATGAAATAAGCCGCACTGTGGGACTGGAAATGAATATGCACAAAACAAAGATCATGACAAACGGGAAAAAAGACACTATATATGTAAAAAGTCATAAAATCGAATATGTCGATGAATATATATATCTAGGACAAATAATATCCCCGACAAATAGCACCTCGAAGGAAATCGATAGGCGAATAGGTAATGCATGGAAACTTTACTGGAGTATGAAGGGGATAATGAAAAACAAGAATACAAATATAAAGATCAAACGGAAACTCTTCGACTGCTGTATACTGCCTGTGCTTACCTATGGATGTCAAACTTGGGCTATGAATAAAGCAAACTATAAGAAGCTCTCAACATGCCAAAATACTATGGAACGAAGTATGTTGGGACTAAGATTATCGGACAGGGTAAAACTTTTAAAAATAAAGAAACTGACTAGAACAAGAGATGTATCTGTGTCTGTCAGTAAACTTAAGTGGAAATGGACTGGACACACTATTAGAGGAGGAGACAAATGGTCAAAGATTGTGATGTACTGGTTCACGAGACAGATGAAAAGAAAGCGAGGTAGACCATGGCGCCGATGGGTTGACGATATAAAAGCTGTAGCAGGGAAAACTTGGACAAGAATAGCTAGAGAACGTGAAACTTGGAAGCGGTTGGAGGAGGCCTTTGCCAATAGAGGGCAGCAGCAAAACCAAAAATTATAAACTTTGAATAATATTATGTATACATATTGTTTTGTCTGTAATAAAGAGCTTATATTATTATTATATTATTATTACCCGCAGTATAGTCCGCGCGTGGTTTGAAAACATTTCTAGACGGAGCGCGCGCGCTTACCCTAGGATGCCTAGGTCGACCACTCCTCCCGTCAATAATTTTTTAGTTATATGCAATTTCGATATTTTTTTACTGAGTTTAAATTACTAGGTTACCTTGGACATTCCAAGGTAACCTAGTAATTTAATATATCAAATGAAAACTTGTTAAATGACCATTCAAATAAAATAAAAGCCGATATTGGACATTTTGCGAATCGGACATTTTGTGAATTGGGCATTCTGCAACCACTGGACATTTTGCGAATTGGACATTTTGCGACTAAACGAAAATAACTTACTTATTTTTCAGGCGGCAACTAATCACTAACACAAAACAATAGCCCTTAATCGAAATAAGGTTTCCCATTCGTAGTAACTACTAATAAATGATTTTAAATTGGTTATGAATATATATTTTTTAATTTGCTATCAAATGACGACAGCCAGCACCAAAGGCATGATAAAGGTTATAATTTAGCTTATTTTCGTGTCTCCGACTGTATTTATATAGTTGCAGATACATTTTCACTACAAAATATAAATCTTCATCTGTACAATCCGGGATGGAACATTCACGTTTATCTTATATTAAAATGTCTCTTGGAGTGCGAGAGCTTTGCTTATAGTGAAATAGGTACAACTCGCCGAAAGGGATTTACCTAATACATTCTACTTTTATCCTTTTATTGAACTTTATTATGTTCGGTCTTCTTGTACTCTATTTATACCATCGACTTTATTTTCATATTAAGTTAAAAATACCATTTAAATTTTATTTAAACTTTTCGCGCATTATTAGCGCTGATTACTGATTTAAAGCAAAACTGCCGGCGTATTTGCTAACTCAGTGTACTACGTTTTTATAGATACTTCAAAATACATTGCGGCTTTCGTATGAGTGATTATTTTTAATAAAGATATATAATAAACGTAATGTATTTTGAAATGGCTATCAAAATGTTAGCAAATAGTCCCCACATGGATGACCGCAAGTTGTTTAAAAATATCTTGAACTCCTCCTTGCTTCGGAAGGCACGTTAAAACGTTGGTCCCGGATGTCATCATTGACCGCAGTCGTTAATCTATGTCAGATGCCTTTAGGTAGCTTGATAGACCCTGACACCAGTGCTGGCCATTTACACATATCAAAAAAATATAATATAAACAAACATTTAGACTTTTATTAATGGGTAAACCAATCATTGTGGCTTAATAAACCCTTACTGAATAATGTTGTGTCGGCAAACGCTTACTGCGGAAGCTCTGAACGCTTTAAGGTGGCATTATTTATGCGTAAAGCTTAAATTCCCAGCGAAAACGACTACTGGTTTTCACCACAGATTACTTAAATAATGTGGTTTCACCAGCTTCATTCACTGTCTCCTAATCTCTTCACGGTAAAGGTTTTTTTTACCGACAGCAACAACAAACTCTCACTTCTCTTCTCTCTCAAACCTTGGAGTATGACTCATGAATTGTCACTTTTATTTACTTAGTAAGAAGTAAGAAGAAAATATCGTGAGTAAACTTGTTGATTTCACTGCACTATTTGGCCCCGGGTTCGATTCCCGGTCAGGTCAAGATGGAAAATGATCTTTTTCAGATTGGCCTGGGTCTTGGATGTTTATCTATGTATTTGTTATAAAATAAAGTATCGTTGAGTTAGTATCCAATAACACAAGTTTCGAACTTACTTTGGGGCTAGCTCAATCTGTGTGATTTTCCGTATATATTTATTATTTATTGTCTATGGAAATTTACGTCGCTGTCGCTGTGTATAAAAGTAAACTGGTTCGTTCATGCTGGGTTGGGAGAAATGAAAAAAACGTAAAATCGCATAGAAGTACAAACTGCTTCTCTTCTCGCGCAGACCGTAGAAGTCCAGAGAATGAGCG
Organism: Elegia similella; assembly: GCA_947532085.1. Lineage (NCBI taxonomy): Eukaryota > Metazoa > Arthropoda > Insecta > Lepidoptera > Pyralidae > Elegia > Elegia similella. Next base: position 23,030,463 of record OX383939.1, read on the forward strand.
AAAATCTAAGGAAACATGTCATTAGCTGATGTGGCTAGGAACCATGACTACTATTTTAATTCTAATTACTTGGCGTATACAACCTCATATAGACCTACCAAAATTCTAGACATGACCTTCGGGTCAAAGGCCAAAGTCTCTGTCTACCCTATAAGCGATAAAGACGTGATAATGTATACGTATGTATATAAACTATATAAAATAAATAACTATAACTATCCAAAATAAAAAAAAAAAACTGCGACGAGCATAACTTGTTTTTTGTTTTTTTTTTTTTATGTTAAATGAGTTTACTCTTGACCATAATCTAGGCCAAAGGCAAAGATATGGTCTAGGATCGAGCGAGTTCACCCAGAAGAAGCCTATTCACTCTAACTTTAAAAAGATTCAGGTTATATGCGCTCGGAAACACAGACGCAGGCAATGAATTCCAATCCTTAGCTGTGCGCATAATAAAAGAAGAGGAAAAGCGCTTGGTACGAATGTTAGGAATTTTAACCAGGTAAGGATGGTACCCAGCGGTGCGTCTGACTGTCCGATAGAAGAAAGGAGAAGGTGGTATGAGTTCGTGCAGTTCTTGAGCACACTCTCCGAAGAATATTCTGTAAAAGACACATAAGCTGGCGACTTTGCGTCTATGGCTAAGACTTTGCAGTTTATTTTTTATGAGTCTTTGGTCGCCTATTAATTTCCTGGCCCTGCGGTCCACCGAATCCAATGCGGCAAGTTGATATTTGGCTGAGCCATCCCAAAGGTGGCTGCAATACTCCATGCATGACCGGACTTGCGCCGTATAAAGTGTAAGGAGCTGTCCTGGAGTGAAGTATCGCCTAACCTTGTTCAGGATGGCTAGCTTTTTGGCCGCTGTTTGAGCTTTGATTTCGATGGAAGTGCCGAAGTTAAGGTCAGAAGACAACTTCATGCCGAGGAGTTCAAGCTCATTTGCCAAAGGTAGAGAAACACTACGGAAAGTAGGAGACAAGTTAAAAGGACTCCTTTTTGCGGTAAACAAACACGCCTGTGTTTTGGTAGCATTGAAACTAACCAAATTTCTGTCACCCCATTGGGACACTGAGCTTAAGGTCGAGTTTACACGCTCTACCATGGCCTCTCTCTCTGAACAAACTTCTGCTCCGCTAGCCCCAGCGCTGGTCAAATATCTCTCCATGACTGTTGCGTCTTCCTGAAAGAGTCACTGCATTCTCCGGTCAACCCCAGAATCACAGTAGAGGAAAAAGTAAACACTGACCTGGATTCCTTGTGAACAGGACGTGGGGAAGGATCGCCCGCGGCAGGCCCTCGTGGCGGCTGGCTGGGAACCTCCCTGGTTTGAACTTTATTCCTTTCTTGCTGCCTACACTTGTGGTACACCATCACACACTCGCGGATGAGATTTAAGATTGTTTTCAGCCAGCGAACTCTTAGGAGACGTTATTTTTTAGTTGTTTTATCAGCGCAAGCGACGCGCTTCACAAGACTCGATCGCCATATTTTTTTTACTCTCATTTCGGCCAATCACAGGCCGTCTCGGCGAATTAGGAAATATGTATGGAAGGGGAAACGGAAATATAGATAGGTAATTTTATTAGGGTTTTAAAGTTAATGCTTACACATTTTCCCCCACCTGAAATCCACAAGGGTTTCACAGAGAATGCAAATTGAAAGATGAAAAAAAAACAAAAGCAATAGCTACGCACTATTGCAAGAATATCTAGAAATATTATTTTCGAAAGATAAAGTAATAAATAAGTTTTAACTAGCCTAAGGATTGGATAGTGTGTATTTATGTTTTAGTAATTTATGAAAAATATCTTAATTAATTGGTAAGGGACAAACCTTTACTACCGGCCTACGAAAGGTCTTTCCGTTAGCAGTTCGGAGAGTAACTACTCTGACTACTTGATCCGAACCAGCATGCACTTGCACAATACGTGCCAACTTCCAGAACATCGGTGGAAGATTAGGTTCGATTACTATGACTAAGTCATCTATTTTAATATTTGGTTCATGTACGAACCATTTGTTCTTTTGTTGTAATGTATGAAGATAATCACGCTGCCATACGCGCCAAAAGCTCTGGGTAATTTTCTTAAGCATCACCCAACGAGAGCGCGGACACGAATTTTCACTTATTGGTTCTTCGGGCAGGGCGACTAAAGGACCTCCAGTTAGGAAATGTCCCGGGGTTAAAACGTCAGACTCCGACGGATCTGTTGATAACGTACAGAGTGGACGAGAGTTCAATAAAGCTTCTACCTTAGCTAATATTGTGAAGAATTCCTCAAGAGTGAGAACCTGAGAACCGACAACACGCTTAAGGTGATATTTTGTGGATTTTATGCCACTTTCAAATATACCCCCGAAGTGAGGGGCGCCGGGGGGATTGAATTTCCATTTGATATGGCGGTTCGCTAGATCATTTGACACTTCAGGATAATGCTTGTGGAGCATGTTAGAAACTTCATTCAGATACTTGTTGGCACCTACAAAATTTGTCCCACAGTCAGTTACTATTGTGTGACATATTCCACGTCGAGAGACAAAACGGTCTAGAGCAGCCAGAAAAGCTTCTAAACTCAATTCGGTTACGGCTTCCAAGTGTACAGCCTTTGAACTTAAACATACGAATAGACATAAGTAAGCTTTATATGTTTTTGCGCCACGACGGCGACTCTCTTTAATGGAAAATGGGCCACCCAGATCGATTCCAGTGGTTTCGAAGCAACGAGAAGGTTGAAGTCTGGCTGCCGGAAGCTTGCTCATCATTGGCTGACAAGCGATTGGATTTACTTTAAAACATCTAACACACTTCGACAGCACGGTACGTATCAGAAGTCTCAATCCCATTATCCAAAACTGGCGTTGAATAAGAGATTGTAAGGTTCTAGGTCCACAATGCAAATATTTTATATGAAAGTGTTCTATTATAATTTTAGATATTGGACATTGTTTAGGTAACAAAAAAGGGTGTAACGCAGATGGTGACAGATTAGCCTCATCGATGCGTCCCCCCACCCGCACGATCCCATCATCGTCCAGGAAAGGTGAAAGTTTTTGAATTGATTTTACACATGGTTCATTATCTCGCACTCGACTGGCTTCGGAAGACATATACTGACCCTGACTCAATTTAACTAACACTTTAGTGGATTTCTCGAGTTCAGTACTACTGAGAAATGAAAGAATTCGATTTTGCCTTGCAACCCTCGAATTTGAAATAAATCGAATACACCATGCTACAATTCTTAGAATTTTTGTAAAAGAGGAATGTCTGGCAATTAAGTCCAGAAGTGGGTTTCTCACCTCAATCACGTGAAGACTTTTGGTTTCTAGTGGTTTGAGCTCGGGTAATTCTTCTTCTGGAAGTAGAACCCGTTTGTTAGGCCATTGACTAGGCAAATCCTGTAGCCAAGAAGGACCTTTCCACCACAGAGGGTGGTCTATAAGCTCTGGACAGGACACTCCGCGACTACAACAGTCGGCCGGGTTATCCTTAGAAGAAACATGATACCAATGATCGGTACTAATCAAATCAGTTGCTTGAATGACACGATTGGCTACATACATTTTTAACAAATGAGGGGCTGTATTAAGCCATGACAAGGTTGTGCTGCTGTCTGAATAAGCTCGAATAGAATTAATAGTTATATGGTCTTTAAGCAAATTATACATGTGTGATAGAACTTTTGCCAGAAGCACCGCCGCGCTTAGCTCGAGTCTATTTACCGTGGTAGGTTTTAACGGAGCTACTCTAGATTTTCCAATCAGTAAACTAGTCGCAGTAGAAATTCTGGGCTCATTAGTAACCACACAAATATACACACAACAACCATAGCCTTTCAGTGAACCATCACAGAAACCTATCAAGTGTACTTCCATCGGATTGGAAGGTATAACTAGCCGCGGAAGAGAAATTTTTTGTAAATCAGACAAATTGGCCGCTATTAAATGCCATTGTTTGGTTAAATGTTTTGGAACTGTCTCATCCCACGACAAATTTAACTGCCATATTTCTTGCAACAGCGATTTTGCTGCAAAGACTACTGGGCATATCCAACCGAGTGGATCGAAAATGGGAGCTACTAAAGAGAGTATGGATCTTTTAGTAAATTTGACTTCGAACGAGTCTGAAAAGGCATATGAAAAAGAATCATTAATGGGATTCCATCGTATCCCTAATATTTTGACAAACTCATTTCCCGATTCATCGAAGGATTTGGAACTTTGACAAAATTCAGGAGGAACATCCTTAAGAAGACGAGGATCGTTGGTAGTCCATTTACGTAGTTCAAAGTGAGCCTTGGCCAACAAAGATGTGATGTCGGCCTTCAGCTTGATCGCCTCTTCAAGGGAAGAGCCGCCAGTTGTGATATCGTCCATAAATGTCTCCTGGGTGATAACCTGGGCTACACGACTTGAGTACTCAGAACCATGATCTTCAACAAGTTGATGAAGTGTTCGAATGGCTAAATAAGGTGAACTACTAACTCCGTACGTGACTGTCTTAAGTTCGTACTCCTTTAAGATATCAGTTGGATCATTACGCCAAAGCACGTGTTGATAATGCCTTTCCTCGGGTCTTATCAATATTTGCCGGTACATACGACGGATGTCGGCAGTAAAAACTATTTTGTGAAGTCTAAATTTTGTCACTATATCGACAATATCCACTTGCAGCTTAGGACCCACATGAACAATATTATTGAGTGACAGATTATTCGAGGTCTGACTACTGGCATCGAAGACTACTCGTAAACGTGTCGTTGCACTATCGGGTCGTATTACACAATGGTGAGGAATAATATAACGGTCAGTAGACAAAGATTCAGCAGGCTGCATATGTCCCAGCTCTTCGTACTGCTGCATAAATTCCTTATACTCCGTTTTCAACTCAGTCTGGCTGGCAAGACGCTTTTCCAAGTTGAGAAAACGGTTAAGAGCCTGATGATATGATTCTCCTAAGGCTGGAGTATCATCTTTAAGCATAATTGGTACAACATAACGACCGTCGGAGGTACGATATGTGCCATTTTTATATTTTTGTTCACATATTTCATCCTCAGGACCGGAAATTTTACACCTCGGCGGCTCTTCGGATTCCCAAAACCGTTGAACGATCTCATCGAGCGCACAAGAAGACGCGATGAGTGACGTAACGGGTGTGACTGGAGTTTGAGCCACCACGTTTTGAAGAAACTGACCACTTATCACCCAGCCGAATACACTAGACAGTGCACATGGAAAACCAGGACCTGGGCAATAACGTGAACCAGTATATATCTGGTCAAAACAGTCTACTCCTAACAACAGATCGATCGGACCCGATTTATCAAAATCTTGGTCGGCGAGATCCAGATGTTTAAACTTTTCCTTGACAACTGATGGTAATGAGGTTGAAGGAACCATTGAAGTGATTTTAGGCAAAACCACTAATGGTATATCAAATTGGGGCGAGTCATTTGACCTAGGCACAATAGAGCCAAAAGTATAACCTTTTATATTACATACATAATTTTGACCGAGACCGGTTACATTTAAATTACACTTTTTTATATGTAAACCTAACTGTCGCACACAGCTACTTGTAATAAAAGAGTCCATCGAACCACTATCTATGATTATACGAGCATGCTGCAATGAACCATCCACTCTTCTCAACCGAACCACTGCTGAACCAATAATTTTGGTACTCATAGGTGACTTTGATATGTTTGGCTGAGTTGTACAAGTTAGGGAAGTGCTCATATTGGAATTCTCAGAAACCTTTAGATCAATGGTATTAGCTAATAAACTTTTATGTTCTTCATGTAATAATGTATTATGTTTTGAGTTACAAATGAAACACATGGACTTAGACTTGCAGTCTGTACTAGTGTGACCGGGCCTTAAGCAGTTTTGACATAATTGTAACTCTTTAACTATTTTTTGTCGCTGTCCTATATTCATAGAATGTAATTTACCACAGCGATATATTGAATGATTTTCATGACAATACGCACAGGCAGCCTGATTAGGTTTATTATTATTTGAGTTCGAAGAAGTAATTAAGGAAGAATTTGATTGCCGAGAAAAATTATCTTTCTTTGTATTATTGTGGTTTTGTTTATTTGTAGAATTGAATGACTGTAAATTACTAGGTTGACTAACCTCTAATACCTTTATATAATTCTGTAAATAAACAATCAAATTATTAAATTTAGGAATTTCTTCGGTATTTTGTAATTCAAACCTTTTCCTAGTTTCTGTATCAAGCGGCCGAGATGCTATGTAAAATAAAAGAAATTCACTTAAATCATCAATATTTAACCCGCGCAAGGCACTAACACATTCATAAAGTGTGTTGGTTAATTGTGATAAGTTTGATAATGATGGCCGTTGGATCGGATTTAATTTTATTATTTTTTCTAAATAAGCGGTAGCTAAAATACGTTTATTATCATACCTGTCTAGCAACGCTGCATAAACAACAGAATAATTAGCTGATGTTATAGGAACACCCTTAGCTAGTGTCAGGGCATATCCAGACAGACATGACAACAAATAGTAAAATTTCTCGGTGTCCGACAACGAAACATTATTATGCACAAGCGACGTATAACTGTCTTTAAACATCTGCCAGTTCTCTATATTACCATCAAACTTAGCTATTTGCAATTTAGGTAATTTTACTTGAGAGTTGGAATGCGCATGACCTTGACACAGTTCCGAGCGCGAACTGACGTCGAGAGAGTCAGCAAACTCAATTACAAAATAGTATAACTCGTCAAATGACAACAAAGCATTATTATCGATAACAAATTGAGGATTTAGTTTAAGTTGCAACTGGTTTACACGATCGTTGCATTCCATGAAATTATCACGAATTATATCAATTCTTTTATACCTAGCTCGAAAGGATGCCAATTTAGTTTTATTTTCTTTCGTAATTTTTGCTAAGTCATAAAGTATTTGCATATTTTTAAACTCATATTCACGTTTTTTAATGGTTGACATTAATTCTCCTTCTGCCATGTTTTCGCCAAGCACTAATTGTGAAAGTACGAGTAAGGTAGGTAGGTAGCAAAAGTTTAAATGGAAACTGAGTAATGGAACAGATATTCACAAAACACGTAGGTTTTAAAACTACGGACTATTACTTATAATCATAAATACACACCTCACTGCTATTAATTAACCTTAGGTAGGTATCTAGGCTATCCAAAATAGTTCGTAAGCCTGAGTAACAAGATAGTACCTTATGGCATACAAATCGAACGATTAAGGGATTATTACAAGGGAATTAACGAGATAAGAAGTATGTACTCGTAAGCAATAGGTATTTACTATGGTATGGCACAGGTATGGAATTTCCTGTTTGATCCGAGATTGTTAGACAAATAGACAAATGCTAGGTGGGTAAGTACCTAGTTAATTTGAATCTATAATAAGTCTATTTATGAATAAATTAGTTATCCATATTTGGAAATAACTTTAATTGAAAATATTGAAATTAAGTGGATAAATTTGAAATAAGTACGTGAGGAATGTCCTCACAGGAGGCACCATAAATTAATGTTGCGTCTTCCTGAAAGAGTCACTGCATTCTCCGGTCAACCCCAGAATCACAGTAGAGGAAAAAGTAAACACTGACCTGGATTCCTTGTGAACAGGACGTGGGGAAGGATCGCCCGCGGCAGGCCCTCGTGGCGGCTGGCTGGGAACCTACCTGGTTTGAACTTTATTCCTTTCTTGCTGCCTACACTTGTGGTACACCATCACACACTCGCGGATGAGATTTAAGATTGTTTTCGGCCAGCGAACTCTTAGGAGACGTTATTTTTTAGTTGTTTTATCAGCGCAAGCGACGCGCTTCACAAGACTTGATCGCCATATTTTTTTTACTCTCATTTCGGCCAATCACAGGCCGTCTCGGCGAATTAGGAAATATGTATGGAAGGGGAAACGGAAATATAGATAGGTAATTTTATTAGGGTTTTAAAGTTAATGCTTACACAATGACTGTACTATCATCTGCGTAAGCGACTACGCCAGATGACAGCATGTCGTTGATGTGTAGCAGGAAATGAGTCGCGGAGAGAACAGACCCTTGAGGAACACCGGCATCAATAGCCATGAGGTCTGAGAAGCAGCCGTCGATGACTCCTCGGATCAACCGTTCACTCAAGAAGTCAGATATCCAGCTACAAAAGCCTGCAGGGATACCGTACGCAGGAAGCTTGCTTAGCAGACTTGCATGCCAAACCCTATCATAGGCTTTCGAGATGTCGAGTGACATTACGAGAGCTTCTACCAGAGTTTTTAAGTACGTCAGCAGCTTGTTGTTGAGTACTCTCTCCATAACCTTACAAAGTATGGAGGTGATGGCAATTGGTCGATAATTATAGGGGTCAGCGCGACTACCTTTTTTGGGGACCGGCTGCACGTTGGCAAGCTTCCAGGATTTAGGTACGGTGTTTGTTTCAATGGAAAGGCGGAACAATCGTGTTAGTATAGGAGACAACTCTGGACCACAGTACCTAAGGACTCTAGCTGGTATGCCATCTGGACCACTAGCTTTATTCACGTCAAGACTCTGTAACGCTCTTCGTACCTCTTTGTTGTGTATGGTGACCTCCGGCATCGTAGAATCACAGCTAGGATTTGAAGGTGGTTGTTTGGAGCCAGTGTCGAGACGAGAATTGCTCGCAAATAGAGAGGCAAAAAGGTTAGCCTTATCTACAGCGGAGTGAGCCAGAGAACCGTCAGGTTTCTGTAGGGGGGGCAACATAGGACGGCAGAAGTTGGTTTCGACAGATTTCGATAAGGACCAGAACTGCTTACTTCCCGGTGGGTAAGATGCTAATCTGGATCCCACGCGACTGATATGGTCGAAACGAGCCTTGCGGATCACCCGCTTGCAAGACCTGGCGGCTTTATTAAATGCTCTTTTCTTCGATCGAACCCTCCTAGCACGAATCCCGCGATCACGAGCTTGGACCCAGGCCTGGTAGGCAGATTCTTTTTGTGCTTCTGCACGTGCGCATTCCGCATTGTACCAAGGCCGGGCTCTGTAACCGAGCGAAATGTCGGAGAACGGAATAAAATATTCCATTCCCTGCCGAATCACGTCCGTAATCGTATCAGCCGCAATGGAGGGGTCGTTCGATGCAAAGCACATTTGACGCCAGGGATAAGACGCAAAGAAATGCCGCATCTCATCCCAGTCTGCTGACTCATAACGCCAGACTCTTCTAGTGCCTCTAGGGCTTTCATCTGGAGAAGAGCTGGTCGATATGGACTTAACAAGACAGTGGTCAGACGTGCCCAATGGGGCAGAGACCACTATTGAGTGTGTGTCTGGGTTTGTTGTCAGCAGCAGGTCAAGACAGTTGGGTGTATGTCCAACAACATCAGGTATTCTCGTCGGCACCTGCACCAGCTGGGAGAGATCAAGCGATAATGCAAACTTGCGTGCCTCTCTTCCAGCATGGTCAGTTTTCTGGAACGGGAACAACCATTCTTTATGATGGGCATTAAAGTCCCCCAGAAAAATTAATTCCGCCGTAGGAAACCTTTGTTGGGCCTTATCTGCCATTTCCATGAGGTGGTCAAATAGCTTACTTGTCTCCTGGTCACCAGAGTGTGAACGATAGACACAAGCGTATATGGTTTTATCTACTCCTGTATCTACCAGAAGCCAGATTGCAGAAAAACCAGAAACTTCAAAGCAACGGAGACGCCGATAGCAAATGTCATCGCGGACATACACACAGACCCCAGCATACTTCTTGAATTTATATTCAAGGGAGTATCCCGGGTAGGTGAGGTACGCCACGTCCGATGGTGTAGCAATCTGCGTCTCCGTGAAAAAAAAAAGGTGCGGCTTCTCGGTCTCGAGGTGGTGGTGGACTGGATCAAGGTTTGAGTGCAATCCTCGGATGTTAGTGAGGTGCACCTTTTTTGGGAGGAAGTGCAGCCGTTTTTTAACCTTATTTTTTTTTCTCTTATTTTGCATTTTTGGAGTGTTTTGGGGAAGAAGAAGAAAAAGACGAGGCGCTGCTAGGTAAACCAAAACAACTCAACAGTTGGGCTAGTCTGCTCGGTGGGGAACCCAATCTGGTGGCTGCGGGGACGCCCCAACCCCCCCGAGTATGATCACCGGGTCCTCCCTTCCAGTCGCCAACTGGCACGATGGACCATATCATATTGTAAATATAAATAATGTTTAACTGTGTGAAACGAAGGAAATTAATGAATTATAGCCGACAGACTCGCCGGATGCAGTGAACACGCGTCGCTGAGAGTTTGCAACTAAACGACAGACGGTTGGCAACTACACATATGTAATATGAGTATTTAGACTCCCACACTGAATTGAGTTTGACGTTCGTGTAGTGCTATATAGTGCTATATATTTAAGTTGTATTCAAAATGACATTTAAAAAAAGGTCAATTACTCTTTTTCGGACTAGATGGCGTTGATGAAGTCAAGTGTCAAGTAAAGCCCTAGTGAAAAAGTAAAGTCAGGATAAATGTTATCATCCATGACATTGGCATTTGCCTTTTTATCAACGCCATCTATCTAACTTAAACTTTAATTGATATTTTGAAAAGTCTACAATTTGAAAGATTATAGAATAAGGAAGCAAAAAGCAAAATTTATTAAATAAGATATATATTTTTTAAAGTACATAGAAAGAAATAAAATAAATATTCTATAGTTGATCAAATATACCACCCCGGACCATACCTGGCCCAAAGGTACCCATCACACTAGCCGCGTTTCCTCTTTGAATAGCAATGGATATCCTTTGGACCAGTTACCATCCGGAGCGATGGTCAAACCCTCGGTCTCTCAAGGGGCGTCCTATTTCTTTTAAAAATTCCTTGGCCTCTGTACACCAAGTACCAGCTGTCAACGGCAACTGGGATAAAATCATAATTAGTGATTTTTTGTGCTGCCGCCGCCCAAGTAGCAGCTTCGGACGCACGCATTGTACTATTGAGATAGGACGCCGCGTAAGTACTCACGCAGGTTGCATCCCACAACAAACTGCGTCCTCTCTGCCATGGTATTAATGTGAGTCCATCGGGACGCTTCCCATCGGTCCGCGAAAGAACCGGAGGCTCTAATTGGCACGGAGTGTTTGCCGAAATAGGTGCTCTACGTATCATGTTGTTAATAGAATTATGACGCGACAGACGGCCCGCACTTCGGAAACAATCCGTAGCGAGATGCGCATTTTCTTACATATATAGTCTACATTGAGAGGTTTCCAAAATGACATTTTAAAAAAAGGTTAATTACATTATTTTGGACTAGACGGCGTTGATGAAGGCAAGTGTCATTTAAAGCCCTAGTAAAGAAATAAAGTCAGGTAAAAATAATTGTATCGTCCATGACATTAACATTAGGGTTTTATCAACGCCATCTATCTAACTTAAACTTCAATTGCTAATAAATAATTATGTGAAAATCTGTGTAAAACGAAGGAAATATCAGTGAATTACTCGTACATCCAACATCCTCTAGCCGGATGCAGTGAACACGCTTCGCTGAGAGTTTGCAACGAAACGACCGATGGTTGGCAACTTCACACGTAACTACGAGTACTGTGACTTCCACACAGAATTGAGCTTAACGTTCATGTAGTGCAATTTATTTCTCTTTAATTTTAAGTATATAAGGTCCTACAGAGACAGGTTCGAGCCCGAGCGTGGAATATTTTCGACATATTTTATTTCTTAATCTAATTAGAGTACTCTTGTCAGTGTATTAACAGTATTTTAAACACAGTTCCGTCAATGAGGAGCTCCATGGCCCAGTGTTAACACATTAAGCGCTTACGCCTGCAAAGCAGGGACCGGAACCACTTACCTTTTTTAGGATTTTCGTTGGATTATTTGATTGACTGATTTTCCCAAACCCTAACGATTTGATAACCATATCGTTTGCTTACTCTAACGAAATGCTTACTAATACGATATAGTTAATTCGACTAAGCACTTACTAATATCTCAAAATCCATGATTAGCTTACCCTATCAAATGTGAATTGAACACTTCAAGTTATTTTAAACCCTGTGCGCATGTCAACTACACATTACTGTTCTCCGTAAACAATTGAAGAGGTTTTAGCAAGCCGACGCACGACGGCTAGAGAAAGAAGTCAATGTTGTCCCTGAGACGAATGTCTGGCCTGTCAATCAATAATTTTCCTTCTAAACAATGACATAAAAGTCATAATACGTTGTTGACAATCTTTTCGATGAGTTGGTAAGTACTCGGGGATAGGGTAACACTAAACTAAGTGGTATATTCGAGGCTTTAAGATAACTACTGATTTCAAGTGGTAGTAGTTAACTCGGTCTTACCATAACGTTAGGGTATCGCAATAATTAGCTTACCCTAACAAAAGTGTAAGCTTATGATGTAGTTACTCGATCGATAGAGTTAATTAAATAAAGGGGTTCTCCGGTCCCTGCTGTAAAGAAACATCTAGCACCATCCCTACTGGGATGGGTGATCACAGTTGGCATACGGCGTATGACGGCGGGGCACCTCACGTAGCCATTATAGACACATGAGCACAAGAAATATAACAAATCTGGTTCGGGATTACGCGCTTTTCACGTCTTCTTCAAGTCGCTCCGCACCCCCGATTCCGTGTTTTCAACCATATATTTTGGATAATGAATCAACCTACGTTCAATTATTAGCACTCTATTATCCTTTATAAGATTTTTCTTTTCATGATTTAACGCTAAGTAGATAGATAGGTAATTAATTTTGTTCGTTACTTTAATAAGACGTGTTCATTAAACATTTTAGAGATAGCTCTGAAAAAAAATATTTGTAAACTAGAGTCTTGCTGGGCAGCTTTGAATATGTATTTGATCTCACATTAATTGTTTACTTTTTTTTACTTTCAGTGATAATTATAATATACGATTTAAAAAATTAATAAATATTGTTAAAAGTTTTAATTGGTTGTGAGCACCAAGCGTTTCCAGCAGGGTAATATACCTGATACTCAGAGTATCTAAAAGATACTTGATGAAGGTAAAACAGGTATATATGCCGACCGGGGAACGCTCAGATGAAGAGGTGGAAGTGGTGTATGAGGACATTAGTAGGGCCATACACACTTCCAAAACCTATTTTACGGTTATTATGGGGGATTTCAACGCAATACTTGGCAAGCGGAGCAACGGAGAGGCCAGAGTGGGGCAATTTGGATATGGAAAGCGGAATGAAAGGGACCATAGGCTGGCCGATTTCTTGGAGGAGGAGGGACTCTACGCGATGAACTCCTTCTTCAAGAAGCCGCCTCACAGAAAATGGACCTGGATGGGTCCTAGGAGAAAGGACCAGGCTCCTGTCAAAAATGAGATAGACTTCATCTTGTCGACGAGGAGAGAGATATTCAACGATGTCTCTGTGATCAACAGGATTAAAATCGAAAGTGATCACCGAATAGTAAGAGGCATCTTGAATATTGATCTCAGACGAGAGAGGACTTGATGAAGTCTACGCTCCGACCGTCTCCGGCCCATATCCAAAATGTCGAAAGTTTCCAACTGGAACTCTCGAATCGCTTCGATTGCTTGAAGGATTGCTTATCTGTGGACGAGTTAAATAATGGGTTCTTAGACATTGTCCAGGCGGCGGGATCGAAGTTTTTTAAGTCCCGCCCGAAATAAATGCCTCAAAAAATTTCGCCCCAGACCCTAAAATTGATGGCCATGCGACGATCTATACCGCTGCAGACCTCTGAAGACGCGGACGTACATCGGCAGCTCAATAGACAAATCCAGAAGGCCTTGCGACACGACATTCGTTCCTTTAATACCAAGCGTATTAAGGAGACGATAGAGCAAAATAAAGGCTCCAAAGTGTTCGCAAGACTGGAGTCTATTGGGCAGAGCCGATTGACTAAGCTGAAGAAGGAGGACAGCGGCGTGGTATCGTCAAAAGCCGAGGTGCTGGGCGAGAGGTTCTATGGACAGCTGTTTACCTCAGTAGCCAAACCCATTATAAGTTTGGCCAAAGATCCTAGAGCCAAGCTAACCCGAAACTATACCGAAGATATCCTGTACGAGATTAGGATTGCTCTCAAACAGCTCAAGAATACAAGGCGCCGGGTGAGGACGGAATCACAGCAGAGCTTCTGAAAGCGGGCGGAACGCCGGTACTGAAAGTCCTTCAGAGGCTCTTCAATTCCGTTCTGCTCGAGGGCGTGACGCCAGAGACGTGGAACAGGAGCGTGGTGGAGCTGTTCTTCAAGAAGGGCGATAATAGCCTACTGAAGAACTATAGACCCATCACGCTCCTGAGCCATGTCTATAAGCTGTTTTCGACGGCAATCACGAATCGTCTCACGAACAGGCTCGATGCCTTCCAGCCTCCCGAACAAGCCGGTTTCCGAAAAGGCTAAAGTATCATAGACCACATCCATACGCTGCGGCAGGTTATACAGAAGACCAGAGAGTATAACCGGCCATTATGCTTAGCGTTTGTGGACTATGAAAAGGCCTTTGATTCGATCGAAACGTGGGCCGTACTCCGGTCTCTCCAGCGATGCCGCATCGATCATCGGTATATCGAAGTGTTGAAGTGCTTATACAGCAACGCCACAATGTCAGTCCGAGTACAGAAGCAGATTACGAGGGCTATCCGACTACAGAGAGGTGTAAGACAGGGAGATGTAATATCTCCAAAACTGTTCACCGCTGCTCTGGAGGATGCCTTCAAGCTGCTGGAATGGAAAGGACTTGGCATTAATATTAACGGCGAGTATATCACTCACCTTCGATTTGCTGATGATATTGTTATAATGGCGGAGTCGCTGGAGGATCTGAGTGCCATGCTCAATAACCTCAATGAAGTTTCCCAACAAGTGGGCCTTAAAATGAACATGGACAAAACGAAAATAATGTCGAATGTCCATGTTGCGCCTTCTCCAGTGCTTGTTGGGAACTCCATACTTGAAGCTGTTGACCAATATATCTATCTGGGTCAGTTGATCCAGTTGGAAGTTCCAGCTTCAAGGATGAGGTCTTTCGACGAATCCGACTCGGCTGGGCAGCGTTCGGGAAGCTCCGAAGTGTCTTTTCGTCCAAAATACCTCAGTGCCTCAAGTTGAAAGTATTCGACCAATGTCTATTGCCAGTGATGACATACGGGTCCGAAACGTGGTCGTTTCCTATGGGCCTCATAAGAAAGCTCAAGGTCGCTCAAAGAGCTATGGAGAGGGCTATGCTCGGTGTTTCTCTGCGAGATCGAATCAGAAACGAGGAGATCCGTAGAAGAACAAAGGCCACCGACATAGCTCAGCGAATTAGCTCTTTGAAGTGGCAGTGGGCGGGGCACATAGCTCGAAGAACCGATAGCCGATGGGGCAGAAAGGTGCTCAAATGGCGACCACGTACCGGCAAGCGCAGCGTTGGACACCCACCGACCAGGTGGTCGGACGACCTAACCAAGGTCGCAGGAAGACGCTGGATGCAGGCCGCTTCCAACCGGTCATATTGAAATCCTTGGGGGAGGCCTATGTCCAGCAGTAGACTTCCTGCGGCTGATATGATGATGATGATGATGACTCTTTTTTGGACTAGATGGTGTTGATGAAGTCATGTGTCAAGTAAAGCCCTAGTAAAAAAATAAAGCCAGGATAAAATTGTATCGTCCATGATATTGACATTTGCGTTTGTATTAACGCCATCTATCTAACTTAAACTTCAATTGCTCTTTTGAAAAGTCCTCGTGTCCTTGATGGCGTTATAAACACAGTGACACCAATGAGAAACTTCGTTAACTTCTCATAGTTGGAACATAGTAATTTAGTTTGCAGTTTAAACTGTCTGTCTGGAGTATAACTTCTAGATATAAATAATGTAGAAATCTGTGTCAAAGGGAATATCATTGAAAAACTCGTACAGCCAACATCCTCTAGCCGGATGCAGTGAACACGCTTCGCTGAGAGTTTGCAACTATACGACCGATGGTTGGCAACTACACATACGTAACTACGAGTACTGTGACTTCCACACAGAATATGAGCTTAACGTTTATGTAGTGCAATTTATTTCTCTTTAATATTGAGTATGTAGAGCATAGGTCGTACAGAGACAGGTTCGAGCCCGAGCGTGGAATATTTTTACCATATTTTATTTTTTAATATAATTAGAGTACTCTTGTCAGTGTCTTTACAGCATTTTAAACACAGTTCCGTCAACAAGGAGCTCCATGGCCCAGTTGGTGTTAACACATTATATTTGGGTGACCACTGAATTAGAAAAAAATATGGAAGCGTAACTCTCATAACTCAAATCACGACGAAAAACTTATGCACTCATAGATGAAGCCAGATTGTGATTGGCCGCGTCGAGATCACGGGGCGGTGTCAACATATCTAATGAACGCTATGATGTCAACATAGCGGAGGTAGGAAGGCTAGCAGCTCACCGCAAGCTACCCTACCTAAATGAAAAAATATTTTACTCGCCAATGATAAGTTACTCCCGGGTCACTTTTCTGTTTTTCCTTGCGTTTCCTGCGCCACTTTACCCCGTATAGTAAAAGTATTTTTTTTTAGTTCTTTAAGATTTCGCCGATGTTTACAAAAATATGCCCTTAAGTGCTTTTTTCGCTTTTCCTTCCGTCACGGAGCGCGCGGCCGGCTAGTTCGCGAAAAATTTTCCTTTTTAGCCCCGCCCACTTTAAGCTACTTTGAGTGGTGTCAGTTTTTGAGCGCAATGCTACTTCCATTGTTTCTCTAATTCAATGGTGATCACAGTTGGCATACGGCGTACGACGGCGGAGTTCCTTACGTAGCCATTATGGCCACATAAAGCACAAGAAATATAACAAATCTGGGCACGCTTCTCCACGTCTTCTGTAAATCTCTCCGCAACTTCAATTCTGCATATTCTATCATACCTAGAACAAATAGGGTAGGATACATGAACTTATCTATAGAACGAATATCTTTTAAATAATTTAATCAACTTACGTTCAATTGTTTCCACTTTATCCTTTGTGAGATTTTTCTTTTCATGATTTCACGCTTAGTAGATAGGTAATTAATTTTGTTCGTTACTTTAATATGACGTTTAAGAGACGTTTTAGAGATCTAAGCTCTGGAAAATCTATTTAAAAATAAGAGTCTTACTGGGCAGCTTTAAATCAGTATTTGATCCCACATTAATTGTTTACTCTTTTTACTTTCAGTGATAATTATAATATACGATTTAAAAAATTAATAAATATTGTTAAAAGTTTTAATTGGTTGTGAGCACCAATTTTCCGTTTCATCACTTCAAGGTTTTTTTAAAAGAGAATTTCATTCCATAACTTTATTTGCGTTATTGCTACACAGAGTGATTTAGAATCCCCTGGAAATATTTTAATATTGCATTTGGCCTCCCTAAAAATGGCCTATATTTTTTAAGGGAGTCCAAATTCTATATGCAAGAAAGAAATTTAGTCGTGGTAGAGCCACACTACCGGTAAAATAAATTGCAAGTAGCATGAATGGGCTTGCTCGTCCAGGGAAATACCACACTCTTACAGAAATTCGACGTCTGAGTAGAAGCTTTACCGCTTCTATGCTTCGTTCGGTGAGTGAGAGAGTCGGTGGGCCATCCTTCCCCCTCCCCTCCCATTTCCTTGCCCCAACTCCTTGAAAGGCCAACAACGCACCTGTCACAACCCCAGGTGTTGCGTTTGTCCATGGGCAGCGATGATCACTCACCATAAGGTGACCCACATGCTCGTTTGCAAAATGAAAACAGTTGAAAAAAAATCGTCCCATAGAAATTGTCCCATCAACTGGTTAAATTTCTATGAGTAGTCTTTTTTTTTGCTAGGGAGTTCAAAGTTATCATGTTTTGACAATCCTAATTTTCATAACTATTTAGTACGTTTCGACATTATTTTGATATATCTCAGTTTTTTATAGTAAAAGTCAGATTATTTTTTGTCAATTTCACACGTTTATGTATAGTTATATACTTGTAGAAATTGCCAATAAATAACAGTAATGTCATATAAGAAAACGCATTACTAGACTTTTTTTGACGACAGTTAAACCAGAAAAACTTATGCACTCATAGATGAAGCCAGATTGCGATTGGCCGCGTCATGATCACGGGGCGGTGTCAACATATCTAATGAACGCTATGATGTCAACATAGCGGAGGTAGGAAGGCTAGCAGCTCACCGCAAGCTACCCTACCTAAATGAAAAAATATTTTACTCACCAATGATAAGTTACTCCCGTGACACTTTTCTGTTTTTCCTTGCGTTTCCTGCGCCACTTTACTATACAAGAAGTATTATTTTTAAATTCGTTAAGATTTCGCCGATGTTAACAAGAATAGGCTTTACCGCTTCTATGCTTCCTTCTAGGGAGTTCAAACTTATCATGTATTGACAATCCTAATTTTCATAACTATTTAGTACGTTTCGACATTATTTTGATAATCTCAGTTTTATATAGTAAAGGTCAGATTATTTTTTGGCAATTTCACACGTATATGTATAGTTATATATGTAGAAATTGCCAAAAAATAACTGTAATGTCATAAAAGAAAACGCATTACTAGACTTCTCTTGACGCCAGTTCCTTTGGTTAAATAAACAAGTCAAAGTCTTTATTTATTTATTTACTAGCTTTCGCCCGCGGCTCCGCCCGCGTCATTGTCGATCCCTCGGGAATAGTACTTTTTCCCGGGATAAAAGGTAGCCTATGTCCTTCTCCGCACTCCAGAGAACTTGTATGCAAAATTTCATGATGATCGGTTCAGTAGTTACGGCGTGAAAGCGTAACAAACAAACAAACTCACTTTCGCATTTATAATATTAGTAAGGATAAGGATAATTGGCACCAGCAAATAGCACACGTAAACTACGTAAAAACACATTTTATAGTCATGTTCTCACCACTGTATGCTCTGTCAATCCTCACTGGATATCAAATTATTTATTACTTCAATCCCAACAAGCAAGGTAGTTAGAACGTCTTCCAAGACTTGTCTAAAGTGACTTGTAAGAAAATAAAACTACACGAGATTCGAGCGCCTCAGGCTCTTTGTGGAAATAGTGTTCTCAGTGTAACTTTTTTTTTAGACAAATTGAAAAGTTTTGTTTATTTTAATCAAAAAGCATAAACATATTAATTACTAGCTGTTGCCCGCGGCTCCGCCCGCGTTAGAGTCGATCCCTCGGGAACAGTAGAATTTCCCGGAATCAAACATACCCTATGTCCTTCCCCGGGCCTCACACCTCCATACCAAATTTCACCCAAATCAGTTCAATGGTTGAAGCGTAAAAAAACGACTTTCGCATTTATAATATTAGTATTAGTATGGAAGTATGGATATTATTTATATTTCTAAGTCCGGAAATGAGAATATTTCCATAAAACCTTTACCCTCCCATTTTACCCCTTTTGGAGTGAATTTTGTCCATTTCACCCACATATATCTTTAATTGTAATCGAGAACTTACATACCTATTTATTTTCATACTTCATAGTCCAAAAATGAGAAAATTTCCAATTTCCAAACAAACTTTACCTCTTCTTTTCTCTTACTTTATCTCTTCTCTTCTGGGGGATTTTTTTCCAGTTGACCTACATAGATCTTTTTCAATTGATATCGTGAATTTATTTACCTATTTTCATACTTCTAAGTCTAGAAATGAGTAAATTCCTATACTATCTTTACTCCGCTATTTTACCCCTTCAGGGGAAAATATCGTCCATTTTACCTACACAGATATTTTTAATTGTAACCTAGAACTTATATACTTATTTTCACACGTTTTAAGTCCAGAAATGAGAAAATTTCCACACAAAGTTTATATATTTTATCCCTTAAGGGGGGAATTTTGCAAATTTCATTTACCTACACACATCTTTTTTAATTTTAATCGAGGACTTATATACCTACTTTCATACTTCTAAGTCCAGAAATGAGAAAATTCCATATAAATTTTACCCCTTTAGAAGTTAAATTTCTTAAAAATACTTTCTTAGCGCTCACTCACATCAAAAAAACCCCAAATTTCACGTTTCTACGCGCAGCAGTTTCGGTTAGTTTGCCGTTTGCCCGCGGCTACGCCGCCGCCGTTAGTGTCCATCCCTCAGGAACAGTAGAATTTCCCGGACAAAAAGTACCCTACGTCCTTTCCCGGGTCTCAAACTTCATCCAAATTGGTTCAATGGTTGAAGCGTGAAAAGAAAACAGACAGACAGACTGAGTTACTTTCGCATTTATAATTAATATTAAATACTAATGTATGGATAGGTATAATGCATGCTGATGATGAATTGACTTTGTATTTAAATTTTCTTATGTCACTTATTATTTAATCACTTACTATTTAAGTGCTATACACGGTGAAATTTTGATCGTTTTGGACCCTTAAAGGGGTGACTCAGGTCATCAAAATGAACAACTTTTTCTATAGGACCAATGCTGGGAACACAAAAAAAAATTCGTCATTTCCATACAAAAGAGTCCCGCCGCCCGGCCAGTTTGTATGGGAGGGAATGTCGAATTTTTTTTTGAGATCCCAGCATTGTTCCCGTTGGAAAAGTTGTTCATTTTGATGGTCTGAGTCACCCCTTTAAGGGGCCAAAACGATAAAAAATTCACCGTGTATATTTACAGGCAATCTAATGCCTTGAGTTCATTCAAATGACGATAACTTTTTTTTTTAATGAACCGATTTTGATGAAACAAACGTTAGATGTTTTGCTGAGTTAAAACAAAGCAATTGGTGAAAGTTTGAAGTAAATCGGTTCAGTATTTTCGGAGATAATCGTGATCATACATACAGACAGACAGACAGACAAAAAATTCGAAAAAAATTTTTTTGCTCTCTATTATTCTTTTTAAGTGTCCCTCTATCCATTTCAGTCAAAAATTCTAAATGTACAGACAAAATATTTTTACTGTTTTATTATATGTATATATAAATATATAAAATATATAAAAAATAATACTAACTAACAACTAGAACTAAGTATAACTGTAAATAAAAGTTAAATATATATTGTTAGATATATTGTTCCGTACATTATATAAAATAAGTTTGAAATTATTAAAATATTTTTATTATATGATGTAACTAGAAATGTATGCTTTTCGCAATTTTTGGGGAAGTACCCTGTAGGTTTTGATTACTTGAGAATGTCGAAATACACGAAAATTTGCGGCATTACCAGCTGTATCTTTTGATTACGTTAGCTTAGAAGTTTGATTTTTTCACAGCTCCTAGGGACAGTAGACCTGAGTATTTGATATGAATTACAGCTTGATACTTTTATGCGTTCCTGACAGACAGACAGAAGTACAACCAAGTGTTCATTTAAGGGTTCCTTTTTTTCCTTTTGAGGTACGGAACCCTAGAAAATAAAACCTACCTGTAAAGAAATATATCCTGCAAGTCATTGCCTTGAGCATTATTTAAAAGACAGCTGGCATAGCCACGTCGAATGACAATGATTATTCTATATGATATCGGGCCCTCCGGTCATTCGACCAGCCTTTTGGTCACAAACTTGAAAATGTTTGACAAGCACGTAAGCCGGCGGTATCTAGTCGAGCGCAGCCAGACCAACTATTTATCTAAGCGCGGCAAAGTGGAATATCAACCAAAGGGAAATTTATATTTACTTTGTAAATAGTTTATATAAATACAGGGTAAGTGGTATCTAACGCATAACCTCCTAAAGGTGACTAAGGTACATCAAGATTAACTACGTTTGTTCTATGACTTTTTGTAATTCGATGTTTTCTTTTTTCATACAAAAAAAAAAGATAAAATGCAGTTTTGCAATTCTACCCGTTTTAACTCTATGGCAATCAGCGCTATGAGGTAATAATAGTAGGTACCTATGCTCACGTGGCACGCGCACATTAAAGTTTATGTATGTAAAATCTTACTATGTATTGCGTTTAGGTAAAAGTCATAGAACAAACGTCGTAAGTCATGATGTACCTAAGTCGTCTGTAGCAGGTTTTGCGTTAGTAAACTATAACCCTGTGTATTGCTTCCTTGTAGCTAAACCTTAGATGATGTATTACAGCGTGTGACGTAACTTAGGGTATTCATGATACCACGTCCCAATAGTGCGAGGTAAAATGGAAAAGTTAGACAGTTGGATGCTTGCCTTGACTTGCTAACGGACTGCATCGTTGAGTCGGAAACTAAACGCTTTCCGTTGGTTGACTTCGAATGAGTTTGAGATACAGTTGGAAATAGTGTTTTTTCCTTTAGATTCTAAATTGTGTTTAGATATTGTGTAGAGGAACTAAGAAAATGGGATAGAGGACGGAATGTTGCAACTGCCCCCTAAATAAAAATTATAGTATACAACGTGCTTTTGAATCACCAAGCTATATTGGAATCTCAGAATCAGAATCCATAATGAAATATAGAATTGAAAGAAAAAAAGATGAAAATCGAAAAAAATTAGGGTTTCCCATACAAAGTTGTCGTTCAGCTAGACGAATTTCTATGGAAGGAAAATTTTTATTTTTCGGTTTTTACCTTTTTTTCTTGCAATTCTGTATTCCATTAGGGATTCTGATTCCCAGATTTCAATATAGCTAGGAGGTTCAAAATCACGCAGTGTTTGGTTTTCTGGAGGTCTTGAAATGAAAGATTCTACGGCGAATTAAACTCTGTGTAATCTCTGACTTTTTCACGTTTACAATATTTTTTGACGAGAGCTTTTTGGTGCTTGTGCGCTGCACGATAAGATGGCGAATGGAAGGGCGGAAACGGATACAAAAAGACAGCCGCGGTGTTGTCATTACAAGAAAAAATACGAATGGATCGATTTATAAGTAAAAGCAAGCGCGGGCCCTACATGTGAGGTGCGTGCTCCAACATCCCCCCGACCTTGGAAGCTCCTGCTTTCAAAGAATTCCTGGAACTGGATCTAGTCTTCAAGAAGAGGGCAGATTTTGCTGTAGGCACGTCTCACGATGCCTGCCGGCGTCCGTATGTCTGCAACCCTAACAACGCCGTCCTTCCCTGGGATGGTGTCGACGATTCGTCCAAGATGCCACTTCAGGGGGGGCAAATTATCGTCCTTGATGACGACGAGCATGCCCGGCTTCAATGGAGTGTCATTCTTCATGCCCTTAGTCCTTGCTTGAAGCTCGGATACGTATTCCTTCGCCCATCGAGACCAAAAGTGCTGCCGAATCTGCTCCACTCGTTGATAGCGGGTAAGGCGATTCATGGGTATCTCCGTCAAGTCTTCGCAGGCAGGTGCTGTGAGCGGACGGCCAACCAGGAAGTGTGCTGGACTTAGTGGAGAGAAATCATGGGGATCTGTTGACATAGGACTTAGAGGACGGGAATTCAGGACGGCTTCAATCTGTGTCAATACCGTGCTGAATTCCTCGTATGTTAAATGTGCATTGCCTATAACTCGCCTTAAATGGTACTTGCAGGACTTTACTCCAGCCTCCCAAAGACCCCCAAAATTTGCTGCGTACGATGGTATGAAAGTAAATTTGATGTTTTGACTAATAGCATAATCTAAAATATCAGGTGAGCAATTATCTAAAAACTTTCTGAAGTCATTCATGAGGCCATCGAAATTACGACCATTGTCGGAGAATATTTCCAGTGGTTTACCGCGTCTAGAAATAAATCTCTTCAAAGCCAGTAAATACGAGTCGGTAGAGAGGTCACTGACCAATTCCAAGTGTATAGCTCGTGTCGCGAAACATATGAAAATACAAACGTAACATTTTGTAGTCGTAGCACCCCTCCCCTTGCGATTTAGCATGATCATTGGCCCGGCGTAGTCGACACCAGCTCTACTGAAGCAAAAACCTGACTCCAGACGCTCCTTCGGTAAGTTTCCCATGATAGGAGTGGGGGTTCTAGCCTTTAAACGCTTGCAAACAATGCAATTATGAACAATTTTCCTAGCGAGGTTTCTTCCACCAATAGGCCACCACTTCTCTCGTAAATTGTATAAGAGTGCTTGTGGCCCTGCGTGCAACATGTTTTTGTGTTCGTATTGAAAGATAAGAGAAGCGAAAGAATGGTTACAAGCAATAAGAATTGGGTGTTTCTTGTCTAAAGTAAAGTTTGGTGAGTTAGAAATGCGGCCACCTACACGAATTAATTTATTGTCATCAATAAATAAAATTAGCTTTGCTAAATTGTGTTTGTTGCCTAAAGCTCCATTCTTTGTGAGTGACATGTACTCAACTGGAAAGGATTCCAATTGAGACAGCCTAGCAAGTGTCAACTCAGATTCCCTCAATTCATCGACAGTGAGAACGCCTGATCGACGGCTTTGTTTGTTGCGTGTATTATAGAAAAAGCGAAGCATATAAGCGACAGAACGTTTCATGCGATTGAATTGTGAAAATCTGTTGAACGGGAATAAGCTTTGTTCTGAAGTGTTGTCAGAAACAGCAGAAAATGTTACGCTAGCTTTCAATTCAGGCAAGTTGTGATGTGAATTAGAGTGGAATGGAGGTACAGAACCGCAGTCAAAACCGGGTTGACGGAGGAAACATGGACCTTCCCACCATAGCGCTGAGGTTGAGAGGTCCTCCAGCGAAATGCCGCGTGAAACTAGATCAGCTGGATTGTCTTTTCCACTGACGTGTCGCCATGGAAGTTCCCCGGTCAACTCATGTATTTCTGCCGTTCTGTTTTGCACAAAAGTCTTTTGTATGTTAGGTGGCATGTGCAACCAACCTAACACTATAGTTCAGTCAGTCCAAAACATCACGCTGTCAAATTTAAGTTGAAGTGCTTTGCTTACTTTGTCGTACAATCGAGCACCCAACAAAGCGCCACACAATTCCGCCCTAGCAATCGAAATTGGTTTCAATGGACAAACTTTACTCTTCGAGCACAACAATTTTACAGATACATCACTATTATGATTGGCTGAGCGAACGTAAATACAAGCGCCGTACGCTGATTGTGATGCATCGGTAAAAATGTGCAACTCTAGATGTGTGGCCTTAGGAACCATGACATGACGCGGGACGCGGATGGTATCGAGCGCGGACAAACTATTCGCAAACTTAGTCCAAACGCGACCGACATCCCGTGGCACTTCATCGTCCCATCCCAATTGTAACAACCACAACCGTTGTAATAAAATTTTGACAACAATAATGATTGGACTAACAAGACCCAACGGATCAAAAATTTGTGATACATGTGATAAAATACTACGTTTTGTAATTTTGTCACTGCTTGTTTTAAATTGCGTGTTAAAATAAAATTCATCACTTGTGTTGTACCATCCTAACCCTAAAGTTTTACACTGTGCGTTATTACCTAACGTAAAATCCTTGGCCGAGCTAAAAGGTGCTGATGACTCATCACATTGGAAATTAAACAACCATTTTCGCAATTGAAAGCAACCAGACTCTAAAACCTGTGAAGTTTTATGACATAAATGTAGTAAATCCGATTTATCATCCAAAGAGGTGATTAAATCATCAACGTAATAGTCCTCGGAGATTACTCTGCTTACGTCAGGATCTGCACACTCAATGGCTAGCTGTTTGAGGCATCTAACAGATAGGAAGGCTGACGCAGCCATTCCGTATGTGACAGTGTTTAGTTGATAAATACCTAAGGGCTCAGATGGACTGTCCCTCCATACAATCAGCTGCAGGTCGCGTTGTGATTCATGCAATAAACACTGTCTGTACATTTTACAAATATCAGCACATGCAGTAAATTTAAATCGTCTGAAACGCAACAAAATATCTAGTAACTCGCTCTGAAGCGGCGGCCCGACAAGCTGAAGGTCATTGAGGGACACTCCGTTACTAGTAGCTGCACTCGCATCAAACACCACACGCAGTTTCGTTGTCGTGCTATGCTCGCGAAATACACCATGATGTGGTAAAAAATAATGTGGTGTTCCATACGAGTCCACCTTCTTCATGTGGCCTAATTCTAAATATTCATGAATGAAGTCACTGTACAGTTTCTTATAACTAGGGTTTCGTTCGAGTCGTCTTTCCAACGCTAGAAAGCGATTTTTAGCCAAAGAAAACGACTCGCCAAGGCTGGTAGGAGACTTCTTGAGCGGCAGGCGCACGCAGAACCTTCCATCACCAGTGCGCGTTGTGGTTTCGATGAAGTGTTCCTCGCAAGCACGCTCCTCGTCAGTGTGCGTGTTGCCAACCCTAGGCAGCTCCTCTAGTTCCCAAAACTGACGTAGTTGTTTTTCGATTGTGTGTGAAAAATTACATTGAATATACCTACCACTGCTGCGTGTATTAGTGTGAATAGGCCCTGAAATTATCCAACCTAATTTAGTGTTTTGTAAAAAGGGGCCATTGGGCAACCTTATTTTACCTTCGCATATTAAGTCCCAAAATATATCTGCACCTAATAAAATGTCTATACTTTGTGACTCGTAATAAAATGGATCGGCCAATTGTATATGATCCGGAATGTATTTCTGTGTGCTATGATCACATACAACCGATGGTATCGTACCTGTTATGTAAGGCAATACAAAGCACTTAACACGCGTTGAGTAGGCTCCTGTGCGTGATCGGAACTTAACTTCACACGTCTGTGTTGAGTGTGTGACTGAATTGCCTATCCCTCGAATTTCGCAAACGGACTGTATCATATTTAATTCTAATTTGTCGCATAAAGACTTAGAAAGGAGACAATGC
Source organism: Elegia similella (assembly GCA_947532085.1). Lineage (NCBI taxonomy): Eukaryota > Metazoa > Arthropoda > Insecta > Lepidoptera > Pyralidae > Elegia > Elegia similella. Next base: position 23,057,147 of record OX383939.1, read on the forward strand.
TGGCTGCCACAGTCTAAAAGAGCATGTGATACGTGAAACTTATTGTGTTTATCAGCTATCTCAATCATAGCAGTCGATAGCAAGACAGAACGCATACCTATAACAGATTGATTGTTAAAAGTATAACGAGTGTTATCTGTGGACGAGTTGTTTACCTGAGACGCTGGAATTTGCATGGGGATGATGTCCGCGGGTTGCGCGGGGGCCGCGGGCGCCGCGGTGGGTACTGGCCGTAGCCGCTGGTCACCGCTGCAGGCCGAGTGAAGTACCATTGCTTGTGTGTCGTCGGACGTGTCAATATGAATTAGCGTATTATGTTTTTTATTGCATTTTCGACACGAGCCGAATTTACATGTTTCTGCCGTATGTCCAGGACGTAAACAATTCTCACACAGTTTATTAGTAGATACAAGTTGCAGTTTAGTGTGTATGTCGGAATGTAAAAACCTTTGACATGAATACAGTCGATGATCTGAATTACACATAAAACACGGCTTTTTAGAATAATCAGTGCGACTCTGCTGTGGCTTATTGGTGGAAACATTGCAGTGTGTCTTGTTGCGTGACGTGTTAGCTTGTGACGTATTGTATGACGTAATTGTTGGTTTCTTACTGTCATGGTTAACCTTACTATGTGAAACTTGCAATGTTTCCAGCATTTCAGCCCGATTTTTGAGAAATGAAAGCAGATCGTCTAGTTTTAGGGTTGTTTTTGTGACGCTGTGTTTAAATGTAGTACACTTGAACTGTTCCCACTCGCGTTCAGTTGTATCATCAAGTTTAGATGTGACCAGAAATATAATAAGCGTGTCCCATTGCTCGGTAGGCTCACCCAATATTTTTAAAGCACGTAAGTTTTTGAGTATTGTGTCGATGAGCGTTCTGAGCGACTGGGCGGATTCCTTAGGTAATTTATTAATTTAAAATAGTGCTTTGACATGATTATGAACTAGGAGGCTGCTGTTATTGTACCTATTGAGTAGCAGCTCCCAAGCTATGACGTAGTTACTTGCTGAGAACTCCACGGAGTCAATGACCAGCCTTGCGCTTCCCTTTAGTGAGGATTTGAGGTAGTGAAACTTCTGAATATCGGTAATTTCATCTGATTCGTGAACCAAAGATGTAAATGAGTCGCGAAACGAAAGCCAAGACTCATATGAGCCGTCGAATGCATTAAGCGACAGAACTGGCAATTTTATAGACTTTAGTTTGCTGTGACACGTATTAGAACTGTCAGGAACCTTGCACTGGCTAAGTAAGTATTCAGCTTGCGAAAGAACACTGTAATAGCAGTCTTCAAACAAATCTCTTTGTGTAAGTTGTGTGTCTAAATCTGAATCGATTACAGTTTTCTCAATATTTGTTTGAATAGTGCTAAATTCTGTGAAAAGGCTAGCTGCGCCTTGCATTCGCAGCTTTAAATCTATACACTTTTGAGGCCCTAGCTTTTCACTGGAAATATTGCTCACAAAAGTCGTTAATCTCGTTAGCCTACCTTTGACAATTCCTCTAGATTTGATGAGTTCGGCTAAAAGCTGGCTGTCTGCTTCGCTTCTAGCGGATGGCCTGGGAGACCTGTCCCGTTTAGACTTAGCTCCCTCGTCAGATAAGCTCATTTTGGCGGTTTGCGGAAGGCGGTGCAAAGCTGATCCCAAGGCAAGCACGTGTTGCAATAGCAGGCTGCTGTTCCTCCAACGCCTTAACCTCGTCACGCTGGTCCGTGTGCTGGCGTGGTCTCAATGCGGCGACGAAGGACCACCACGATGTTTGGTTTTCTGGAGGTCTTGAAATGAAAGATTCTACGGCGAATTAAACTCTGTGTAATCTCTGACTTTTTCACGTTTACAATATTTTTTGACGAGAGCTTTTTGGTGCTTGTGCGCTGCACGATAAGATGGCGAATGGAAGGGCGGAAACGGATACAAAAAGACAGCCGCGGTGTTGTCATTACAAGAAAAAATACGAATGGATCGATTTATAAGTAAAAGCAAGCGCGGGCCCTACATGTGAGGTGCGTGCTCCAACACGCAGTATATATTTTTTTAAATTAATTATTACTCATTATTTAGTGCTGGAACATCCAAGGTCTGAAACAATCTTTAAGGTCAGATTTTCCAGCACTACGTAAGTAAGATTTAGAAAAGAAAAAATAATAAACTTTAGAAACTAAAACCCGACCTATCTAATATTTCTTGGCATATTTTAAAGTTTCACTGAAGAATAATATTATTTCTTGAATATAAGTTATATATTTTTGTTAATCTACATAAAATACCTTTCATTTAATAACAAACACGGTGTATTTAAAAACAAAACTTTACTTTAATGTTCTAATTTCAATATAGCGCCTATATTGAATTTAGTGTAAAGTGTCATAGTCTATAACGAGCAGACATTTAAGATGCTTCTAACAATGTATTTTTGAACAATTTTATCATTTATCTTAACGGGTATTTTTGAAGAAATGAGAAACAAACAAACATACATAAGCAGCGGCCACAAACATAACCCTTTAGGTTTCGCCGTATTCGAGAAAAAGTTCATAAAACTCTTAAATTATTAAATGTTAATGAAAATCTGATTTTGGCAAACCTTCCTCAAAACATTAATTTATTCCAAAAGCATTCCAAATATATTACAAACTCGAAAATTGCTTAACGAGCAATCGTTTAAAGTTTTAATTGCGGTGCTTTGTTGTAATTACAATTTGTTACCTTATGTTTTCAGTTTAAGGTGATACCACTGTAAATAAGGTCGTTCTCAACCTTATTTATCTCACAAAATACTTAAATTAGGAGTTTCAAATCTAAGTAATATGATTTTTGACTATTTCATCTCCAAAAATTTAAGATGAAAACACGTTTTGATAAAATTTTCTCGATAGAAATATTTTTTGAAAAATGGTCTTCTTTCGCAGAGTTTTTGTTATTGTAGCTCAAATGCGACGAATGAAATAATGATTTTTAGACTAAAAGATAGGTTATTAGTAATTCATCAAAATGTAAATATGAAAATACAATTAACCGGTCTGATTTTATATAAAATAGAAATAACGAATTTGGCGCTTACGTTTTTTTCTTTGAGCGACTCGAGACTATCTCCTATCTCATCATTCACGGGCTAAACCGCCAAGCGCTATCCCTTGCGCGCACTTGATCAGTCCTTTGCCGAGCGAAGGTACCAAACATTTGAGGCCTCGCCTTAATAGGCATTGTGATGTATGTATGTTTCATGGATCTAAGAATAATCAGACTACAGAACCTTATGTAACGTATACACGGTGAAATTCTTAACAACTTTTCCTATGGGACCAAAGCTGGGAACTCAAAAAAAAACGGGCTGTTCCATAGACAAATTTCGGCCGCCCGGTCAATTTGTATGGGAACGTCAAAAAACATTCTTGGGTTCCCAGCATTGGTCCGATAGGAAAAGTTGTTTATATCAACGGGCTGATTTATCTCTTCAAGATTCCGTACTTCGGAAGGCACGTTAAGCCGGTGGTCCCGGCTGCCATCTGGTAGTCGTTAAAGGAACCACGTCAGAGGCCGAGAGGCGGTTCCGAAGAACACTGACACCAGTGTTTGCGTGGTCGATTGACCGTGACACCTACACGAAATGATGAGGGTCCAGAATTATCAAAATTTCACGGTGTATATGACGCAAATTTCAAAGTATGCAAATGTCGTGACTTCGTGACACAAGATCACGCACACATCTATATTAAATATGCATGCAATTTTCTTCGAAATTTCAATTGTTAACAAAGTCTTCCAAATGTTAAGAATAAATAGGAGGAGCGTATTTCCATACAAGCGTAGTCCCCTGATTCCTCGCCGGGTGGTACCAGTAGAGGAATGATTTTATACAACAAAAAAAACAATCGGTATTTCATTTCCCTATGTTCTAGTTTTTTTCTTAATTGAATTATTCCAAGAGATAATGAACCTTCAAAAACCTGACAAATTGGTAAAAAATTCTGTTGTGTTCAAACATTACGAAAACGCGAGTATATTAGAAAAAGATAACATAGAAACACAGTCATAGTTTATTTATTGCAGTATATCAAATTACATTCTAGTATTTATTCGCCACAAGCTTCGTCAATAATACTAACGAAAGGGCCAGTCCACACGGCGGGCTGCGTTGACGCAACGCTGACGCAACGCGCCGTGTGGACTGGCCCTTATGCAGCACATAATTATATTACGTAACAAATAAACGTCACTTGTGTCGTCCCCGGTACATAATATTCCAGGTCCATGATAAGTTTTACGAATCTCTCGTTTTCGGTTTTCTGAGCAGTGTGCTTATTATCTTTAGTCAATAAGCGTGCCAAACATTGGTTTTAATATAACGACGGCTGTATGTTGGCGGTAAAAAAAAGAATAAACGAGGAAGTAGACATGTCCTTATTTTATCTATAAAAAGCCTCCACTGCCTCTTATGTAAGGTTCATTCTAGGCTGAAATTATTTGGACTCCAGTGTCGTATTATTGTTCCATTTTTAAATCTGCTGGAGACAATCCTAAAAAATGAGAAAAAGAAAATATTGACGTTCAACATACAATATGAGTTCTTGGCGGGAATTTCGGCGGACTGCACGGCTTTTGTTTTGCAAATTGTTTCTAGTAGACATGTAAAATCGGTGTAATTTGGTGTTATAAATATCCATGTTTATGATCAACGTGTGGAATAACTAAAATACAGTGTCATGATGCGTCTGTATAGAGATTTACTTAGCGGGCTGGTGTTTGCTCGCCTCATTGCGTCGTTTATGATCAAGCCAGTGGATTCGTAGGAATTGTCGCCAGGGGCTCCGTCGAAATCAGCGAAATGAATTACACCATCATTTCGTTGATACACAAGAAAGAATAACTCGAAGAATAACTAGATACTGGCCAAAATAAGCGTCGTAATGAAGTTTGAGGGCCAAATAGAAGAAAAGAAAAAAAATACATACAATATGTAAAGAAAACTCAGTCCGATGATCGGATCACCCCTTCAAAGATCGGACTCCGATCTTTGAAGGGGTGATTTTTTTTATTCTCACAGACCAGCATGGAGATCAAACATTCAAATACCTGCCTCACTTATTTCTTCTTATTCTCTCTTCATAACACATGTAACAATTAAATTAAATAATCAATTTCACGATAATTTCATCACGATTCAATAAACATTCAACAAGTCGACTGCTCGTCACGAATGTCGACAATATAATTGTGAATGGGTCATTTGTCCACCGATGTGTTCGACATTTAAATTGACTGTAGTAATCGGAAATGGTCTAATTATTGAGGGGGGGGTATTCATATGTAAATGTGGTTAATATGCAAGCAGGTGCTAATTCAAATTTAGTACTAATTGTATACATTTCCCAGGAAATTTGTGTATTAAAAAATCTTTGAAACAATATTTTATACATTGTCTAAATAACCACGTAATTTTATACATTTCCCAGGTTTCATACAATTCCGTTAATATATATATACTTTGTTGTAAAGATTGTCAGTAACATTGTTCTAAAGGTAGTTCGAGTAGGTATATTTAATTTATAAAGAAACTAAATGGATTTATAAGAGGAGTATAGTCCCAAAAACAGAAGACTATATAAATTAGTTTTATTAGTACCAGCCTCAATACTAGAACAACAGCTCAGAAAATCAAACGTAAAGTTTTTTACTTGCTTCTGAAACTGTGAGAACAATGGAATCCGTTTAGTTTCCGACCTAATGCTGCAGTCCATTAGCAAGTCAAACTGAACTTCCTTCAGTTTAACTTTCCACTTGCACTATTGAGACGCGTAAAAAAGTAAAAATTCGACATGTAACATGTCTTTATTTGAAGTTTGTAGTACTGGTAGAGTCAGGCGATCCATCGAGGGGTAGCAGCGTAAAGCTAGAGCTTTACGCTGCTACCCCTAGATGTCGCTGCATACGATTGCTCCTAACAATATTATTCATATATAATCATGTATATAAACAGGACTTAGCACAAATATTTTTATTATTTGTTTCCGTTGACGTTTAAATGGAGGTTCATCTATCGTGGCCGCAACAAGAGTTGTCTCGTTGCGACCACGATAGATATACATTAATTATGTGTTGAAAAAGCAATTTTAAAAAAGAAGAACAATATTTTCTTTTTAATTTTCAGACTTTATGCGAGTAATAAATGCATAAAAATTGTGATAAATCAATTTGATTTTTCGATTTATAATTTACTTTTTCCCGGGATAGAATATACCTTAATATGTCCTTCTCCGTACCCCAGACAACAGGTACGCAAATTTTCATGACGATCGCTTCAGTGAATAGGACATGAAGGCGTCACAAACAAACAAACATACCCACTATCGCATTTATAATATTAGTAAAGATAAACTTCATATTTGTTTTTTTAACAATAGATATTTAAATGTGTTGCAGACATAACCTATATTAATATTATTGTTTCTATTTTTATAAATAAAATATATACATTTCAATAGGTAGTTTTTCACGACATTTGGTCAATATATGAAAAAATATATTTGTTTAAGTCACGAATTTGACAGTTTGTTTCGGAACTAGCGTCGTTCTGATTAAGCAGCTGATATATTCTTCGTTTGTTTTTTTTCTCTCAGACCAGCATGGAAGATGGATGGATTAAACAAATGAGTTATGATTATTAAGGAGTGCAACACTGAGGCAAACTGCTTGCAGCGACGAAGTAGATTAAATTGAAGCAGATTCAAATAATCTACTCCGTAAGGGATATAGACGTAATATGATGTATGTTAATAAGGAGAACCAGCAAGTTCATTCGTCAAGATCTCTCGCAAACAGCTGCACTCCATGTTATGCGAGTAATGCGACGCTTTTGTTCATCTTAGATCACTGAAACAATCGGCTTGGAGCGACCAAGTGGATTAAATCGAAGCAGATTCAAATTACTGTCTACTTTGTAAAGGATAAAGACGTAATATTATGTATGTTAATAAGGAATACCAGCAAGCTTATTCGTTAAGGTCTCTCGCAAACCATAGCACTCCATGTTATGCTAGTTATGCCGCACTCTGGTTCATCTTACATCACTGAGAAAATCGGCATGGAGCGACCAAGTGGATTAAATCGAAGCAGATTCAGATTACTGTCTACTTTGTAAAGGATAAAGACGTAATATTATGTATGTTAATAAGGAATACCAGCAAGCTTATTCGTTAAAATCTCTCGCACACCGTAGCACTCCATGTTATGCGAGTAATGCGACGCTTTTGTTCATCTTAGATCACTGAAACAATCGGCTTGGAGCGACCAAGTGGATTAAATCGAAGCAGATTCAAATTACTGTCTACTTTGTAAAGGATAAAGACGTAATATTATGTATGTTAATAAGGAATACCAGCAAGCTTATTCGTTAAAATCTCTCGCACACCGTAGCACTCCATGTTATGCGAGTAATGCGACGCTTTTGTTCATCTTAGATCACTGAAACAATCGGCTTGGAGCGACCAAGTGGATTAAATCGAAGCAGATTCAAATTACTGTCTACTTTGTAAAGGATAAAGACGTAATATTATGTATGTTAATAAGAAATACCAGCAAGCTTATTCGTTAAAATCTCTCGCACACCGTAGCACTCCATGTTATGCGAGTAATGCGACGCTTTTGTTCATCTTAGATCACTGAAACAATCGGCTTGGAGCGACCAAGTGGATTAAATCGAAGCAGATTCAAATTACTGTCTACTTTGTAAAGGATAAAGACGTAATATTATGTATGTTAATAAGGAATACCAGCAAGCTTATTCGTTAAAATCTCTCGCACACCGTAGCACTCCATGTTATGCGAGTAATGCGACGCTTTTGTTCATCTTAGATCACTGAAACAATCGGCTTGGAGCGACCAAGTGGATTAAATCGAAGCAGATTCAAATTACTGTCTACTTTGTAAAGGATAAAGACGTAATATTATGTATGTTAATAAGAAATACCAGCAAGCTTATTCGTTAAAATCTCTCGCACATCGTAGCACTCCATGTTATGCGAGTAATGCGACGCTTTTGTTCATCTTAGATCACTGAAACAATCGGCTTGGAGCGACCAAGTGAATTAAATCGAAGCAGATTCAAATTACTGTCTACTATGTAAAGGATAAAGACGTAATATTATGTATTGTAACGTTGTAAAATTAATTAACCTTAAAATACGGTAAATAAAGAATATTAAATTTAAAACTTAACCTAGACTATTTATAATAAAATCTAACTTAAAATATAAACATTTAAAAGCAATTTATTGATATTTTGCAAATCCAAGCGAACGGTTGACTAAGGCGCGCGCGCTCCGATGGTACGCATCACCACCCGACGCCGGCCGAGTGCCGCCGAATCGGTCATTCGGTTGTGCTCGGAAATCCCTTGTCTCAGAGCGATACGGACACTTGGACGTGACGGCTGCGTCACTCGTTCCTAAAATCCTGTGTTAAAAAAGATCGTAAACTGTATTGAGATCCCGCTGGGGTAAGTTCCTATGCATTATATTAATAGTAAAGCTAGTGTAAGGTGTTCTATAGTGATTCTATTAGCTTCTAACGCTAGCACTGTCCATTTTCCTTCCTATTGGGACACTGTGACCTTTTGACCTTGCAACGTGGTCGATGACACCCTGCTAAGGCACCTTGTTTCTGGGATTCCAGGACCTAAGGCTACACCTACCTTGCTTGCTTGGGCTACTGCTGGCGGCAAGCTGCAAATTGTTGCTGAGCTAGTGCCGGTTGGACTCGGACGACACCTATTTTCGCTTAAAGAAGAACCTGAACTGACAGGGCCTGGAGACGCTTGTGCCAGCGGTCACCGTCGAGGTCGAGGATGCGGTGATTCAGGCCAGTGTTCCCCCTTCACCTATTATTTCCTCTTTTTTTTTCTGAGACGCGAGGCGGCCACTGAGATTTTTTAGGGCTTATTAAATAAAACTACATTCTTTAGTACAAAGTGTTATTATTTAGGACCCCTACCTACCTGTGGTTATCTGGGGAGGACTAACCTAAAACCCTAAGTGCCACAGTATGTTAATAAGGAATACCAACAAGCTTATTCGTTAAAATCTCTCGCACACCGTAGCACTCCATGTTATGCGAGTAATGCGACGCTTTTGTTCATCTTGGATCACTGAAACAATCGGCTTGGAGCGACCAAGTGGATTAAATCGAAGCAGATTCAAATTACTGTCTACTTTGTAAAGGATAAAGACGTAATATAATGTTGTTAATAAGGAATGCCAGCAAGCTTATTCGTTAAGGTCTCTCGCAAACCATAGCACTCCATGTTATGCTAGTTACGCCGCACTCTGATTCATCTTACATCACTGAGACAATCGGCATGGAGCGACCAAGTGGATTAAATCGAAGCAGATTCAGATTACTGTCTACTTTGTAAAGGATAAAGACGTAATATAATGTTGTTAATAAGGAATGCCAGCAAGCTTATTCGTTAAGGTCTCTCGCAAACTATAGCACTCCATGTTATGCTAGTTACGCCGCACTCTGGTTCATCTTACATCACTGAGACAATCGGCATGGAGCGACCAAGTGGATTAAATCGAAGCAGATTCAGATTACTGTCTACTTTGTAAAGGATAAAGATGTAATATAATGTTGTTAATAAGGAATGCCAGCAAGCTTATTCGTTAAGGTCTCTCGCAAACCATAGCACTCCATGATATGCAAGTTATGCGGCACTCTGGTTCATCTTACATCACTGAGACAATCGGCTTGGAGCGACCAAGTGGATTAAATCGAAGCAGATTCAAATTACTGTCAACCCTGTAAGGGATAAAGACGTATGTTAATAAGTAGTACCAGCAATCTCATTCGTTTGAATCTACTGCAAACTGCAGCACCCATTTGACGCGACTATCCAGTTCATCTTACAAAGCTGAGACAAATGGCTTGGAGTGACAAAGTGAATTAAATCGAAGCAGAATAAAATTACTGTAGATATACCCTGTCATCATCATCATCATTTCGTGTAGGTGACACGGTCAATCGACCATGCACACCCTGGTGTCAGAGTTCTTTGAAACCGCCTCTCGGCCTCTGACGTGGCTCCTTTGACGACTACCAGATGGCAGCCGGGACTACTCCGTGGCCGGGACCAACGGCTTTACGTGCCTTCCGAAGCACGGAATCATCTTCATTATTAAACAATCAGGTGATCCAAGCCTGCTATGTCCTAACCAAACTGAAAACAACCAAACAAAGTATGCTTCCCGTGGGATCGAACCACGACCCCCAAGTCTACGAGCAAATGCCTTAACTACTGGACCACAGAGGTAGTATAAATACCCTGTAAGGAATAAAGACATATATTATGTTTATTAAGGAGTGACAGCAACCTCATTCGTTAAGAGATCCTATAAACCACAACATTCTGTGTTACGCGACGCTCTAATTCGTCTTACGATGCTGAGACAAACGGCTTTGAGCAACGAAATGGATTAAATTGAAGTGAATAATTGAGTCGATTCAAATTATATATATAACAAGCTGTCGCCCCAACATCTGGATTTTGGTTTTACGGCAGTCTATTTTACCCTTTGTAAAAAAAAAACTAACCAGGATGGCGCAGCAACCCAAAGTGAGTTTTGGCCTCCGATAATATTTTTCTCCATTCATGTCTGTCCTGCACCACCTGCTGACATTTTCGACTTTTACGCTTTGAGTCTTCTATAAATAAAAAAAAAACTTTTCTGTAGTTGTAACATTGCTGTTTTATAGTTAATTATGATGTTTTTTTTTTTATAATTCGGAGAGAAAACGATTGTAATGGACTATAAATATAGGTCCAATTAATAATACCGCAAGCGAAAGATTGATCATTCGGATTCGTCGTGTTTACACTTCCTTGATACTTTTAGCACAAGCCTTTTTGGAGCCCGATATAGCCCCTTGGTATTATTTGCGCTTACGTATGTTAAGCAACCCTAAGCGCGGTTCTCTACAGGATGGGTGAACGCAAGTAGCATAAAAATATCTCTAACCCCGCCGTGCAGGTACGTAAAGCTGTATTAGTCCCGGCTGTCATCATTGATGGCAGTCGTTAAGCTATGATAGATATCATCAGGCATCGCGCAATACATATTTGCAAATATTATGTTTGTTCGTAATAATCTTCATCTTTACACGAAAAATAGTGATATCCACAACAGGAATACGAGAAACAAAAATAAATTAGCGACACCAACTTTGCGATTACAGAATACATAAATTCATTTTTGGGACTTAGTATACACTTCTATAATAGAATTCCTGCAGAAATATTGTTATAATTATAATAATACTAGCTTTCGCCCGCGGCTCCGCCCGTGTCAATGTCGATCCCTCGGGATTAGTAATTTTTCCCGGGATAAAAGGTAGCCTATGTCCTTCTCCGTACTCCAGAGAACTTGTATAAAATTTCATGATGATCGGTTCAGTAGTTACGGCGTGAAAGCGTAACAAACAAACAAACTCACTTTCGCATTTATAATATTAGTAAGGATGACCTTCAAAAAGAGATACATGATATCCAAATTTGAATAAAATTCTATTTCATTTTATTTCAGGCTGTTTGAAAAATCTGTTTCCAGTAATTGCCGCTTACACACGCGAAAACTAAACAAAAAAACACAAGCCTTTAGAATTTATTTAGCGTTTCCAACTTTGTAAATACTATCTAACATCGACACTACATTTTATACAACAGACTTACTAAACCTAGTGCCTCGGCTTCTATCCAGTTTTATTTTCTCGCAAGCCACTTCGGAAAGTTGTCTTTGAACGAATTCAAGTTATTTGTTTGTTAGAATTGAAGAATATTAACTTTCTATGTTATCGAATGTCGAGTTGCTGTATTGAACTATCAATGTTCTTTTCCCCTGGGCACGAGCTTGCATGGTCTACGTGGAAGTGCTTAAATTGCCATACTGAGGTAGGACGATAATAATAATAATAAACGTTTATTCTCACCATAATCACAAAAAATACGGTACAACTTAAAACTAATATACACAATACATTATGTAAGTATCCGGTTTTTGTACATATATAACAACTAGCTGCCCCGGCGAAATTCGTTTCGCCATAAGTTAAAAACTATCCTATCTCTCAAGTTGGATCGAACTGCACATGGTGTGCGAATTTTATTATAATCGGTTAAGCGGTTTAGGAGTCCATTGAGGACAAACATTGTGACACGAGATTTATATATATTAAGACTAGCTGCCCCGGCGAACTTCGTTTCGCGATAAGTTAAAAACTATCCTATCTCTCAAGTTGGATCGAACTGCACATGGTGTGCGAATTTTATTATAATCGGTTAAGTGGTTTAGGAGTCCATTGAGGACAAACATTGTGACATGAGATTTATATATATTAAGATTTAATTTTAATCAGAGAATTATGGTGGCATTATGTGGGACGAAGCAGGCATGATTTGGCGCGCTTGGGTTACATTGGTTTGGCGGAAGCGCAGTGTCAGTGTGAACATGAATATCAAACCATGTCACATCTCTTCTCGTGCCCTTCATGTCCCACTACCTATACAAAAGCTGACCTCTGTAGAGCTTTAGAGAGAGCTATTGGAAGGACAAAATAAAGTTTTGAGCTAGCGAAACGAAAAGAAGAAGAAATGTTCGTATCTTGTGTGCTAGTGTCTTCTATCAGATTTTTTTACCTGTCTTATAAAAGTTTTTATAAGCTTTTATTTAGCTTCACCGGTCCCGGATTTTGTGTGTCTGCTAATTAGTTTGCAATCAAATCCTGCACTGATTGACGATTGAGCTAAAATTTTGCATTCAAATAAATTCGGCAACGATGCAATATAATGTGTCTAATTATCATCATTTCGTGTAGGTGTCACGGTCAATCGACCATGCACACCCTGGTGTCAGAGTTCTTCGGAACCGCCTCTCGGCCTCTGACGTGGTTCCTTTAACGACTACCAGATAGCAGCCGGGACCACCGGCTTAACGTGCCTTCCGAAGCACGTAATCATCTTTATTTTCAGACAATCAGGTGATTCAAGCCTGCAACGTCCTAACCAAACTTGAAGCAACTAAACAAAGTATGCTTCCGGTGGGAATCAAACCCACGACCCCCGGGTCAACAGGCAAACGCCTTAACCACTGGACCACGGAGGCTGTTCCTCCATTAGACACATCAAATGTGTCTAATGGAGCAGTTCGAAGGCCATATTCCAAACTATAGAAGATAACTTAAGCTCATTTGATTTGTTTTGGCAAGCACTTTACAAGTATAATATAAATTACAGATTATCACCGCTATAGCTATATATATAAATACAATAAGCTGATCACGAACACTCTTGTGATCATGGTCAGGGATGTCATCCTCAATTGCCTATTCGGTGGTTACAGGTATGGCATCGGGTATGAGCGCCCGGCCATCCGTACATTTTTTTTTTTTGCAAGGACTATGTTGCTAGCTCCAAGTGAGCTTTCGCTACTTCACCGGGCTTTTGAGGCGAGGGCAGAGTGCCCTCAACCTTTTGACAACATCACCAAAGGGCCCCCAGGAGGGACGGACCTCAGCTTTGGGCATTGCCTGTGTGCGCAAAGCTTGGAGAGACAGCAAACTCTCATATTGCCTGATGGGCCGCGTATACGTGCATGCAAGCCTGAAGGGCCAATCTGAGAATCAATGGCAAAAGCCTTTGGAGAGCAGCAACTCTCATCATTTGCCTTATGGGCCGAAAGCTACGTTGCCAGAAGGGCCTATCCCGGGTGCAAGTCACCCGGGACTGCCGGGCGGTCACCAGTAATCGGAGCTCCCGAACCGTTACTTGCTTTTCTTCACTCATCCGAGTAAGTAGTATCCCAATTAATTTCCTTTCTAAACCCAACAAATTCCTTTCCTTCCCTAGCTTCAAAATGCTTGCGATGGGCAGCAGATCGGAAACATAAGAAACCAAAGAAACTGCGCTCGCCAACCCGCCTGCCAAGCGGGGGGAGTATGGCAACATGGAACGAAGAATCCTTGGGAGCGGCCCATGTCCATCAGTGGATTTTTTGTGACTGTAATGATGATGATGATGTAAACTCCTGTATAGATACCTACCTACGTACCTAATGTGTTGCCGAGTCGATGTTGTAAAATACATAAAGCAAAACTCTTTAATTGTAGAGCTGGCTAGTACTTGGGTTCTTTATCTACAAATATAATAATGACAATTAGAGAAAATTAGCTTTATTATAGCCAGAGCATTAGCGTTCTTTGGACGGACCTCTATTTTTGTGACATATATCCCACATAGTTGCATAATCCATATAAGTTTCGAATAGCACGTGAGTGGCCCGTTTTTTTTTCTTTATGGCCAGTATTTTTGTTTTAGGCCAAGCTATATACACACGTCCAACCTTTTTTTGTGACATGTGACACCTATGGTCACGCGATTTAAAAAGAATCATAATGTCTTTATCTCACGTTAGTTTCAATCGTTTCAATCATCATCATCATAATAGCCTTTTTTAAATGCCACGCATCTCTGTCTTAAGGGAAAACCCTCAATATAATAAAAATAACATGACCCTCGGTGGTAGGTTAGGTTTGTTAGGTTTCGTATATTTTGTTCCAGAAAAAAAGTAGGTACTGTTCCCGAGGGATAGAAATTGACACGATGCGGAGCCGCTGGCGAAAGCTAGTGAGAGAGTCACACTCCTGTTTTATTCGTGTAATAATTAGGTGAAACATTTAAGGAATAAACATTAAACCATACTCACAAACTCTAAACTACGTGTATTTATTTCCTTTGTATATAAAATTGTACATTAGAATGCCATAACAAGCGGCGATAAAAAGAGCAGAAATATTAACGAAGCGGGTCAAAATGAAATAAAACAACAATGAGGAGATATATCTTTTATAAGGGCGCCCTCATTACTAAATTCGTATTCCTCATTACTGAGAATCGTTATCATTATTCACAAATTAATTTATGCCCGTTGAAGTAAAATATATTTGATGTAGCATATTCAAATACGTGAAATAACAGAATGGATGAAATATGGAATGAATCCTTATCCTTACTTATATATATATATATATATATATAATATTATAAATGCGAAAGTGAGTTTGTTTGTTTGTTTGTTTGTTTGTTTGTTTGTTACGCTTTCACGCCGTAACTACTGAACCGATCATCATGAAATTTTGCATACAAGTTCTCTGGAGTACGGAGAAGGACATAGGCTACCTTTTATACCGGGAAAAAGTACTATTCCCGAGGGATCGACATTAACGCGGGCGGAGCCGCGGGCGAAAGCTAGTATACAATATGGAAAGAAAACCCTGTTCGATCCATCAGGGGTGATTTATCATTCCAGCCGCCATAAGATGACCTTCTTCTTCTAACAGTGCCTATCCAACTAGTGAAGTCAGCTCCGCATATTTCTGTTTGTGTCTAGCGAGGCGAAAAAGTCCATTCCCTGATGTTACGCAACCAAGACTTCTTTCTCCGACCCACTTTTCTTTTCCTATAAGAAATCCATTGCTGGCCAATGGCCTCTCCCAAGGATTGTTCGTTCCATGGTAGGATATTGCCATATTCACCATGCTTGGCAGGCGGGTTGGCGAGTGCAGTTTCTTCGGCTTTTTGTGCTCGGCCTCGATCGGGGAGGATAACTTCCCTGACCTTATTACTTAGTAAGAGATAACAATGAGCGGCATTCCTCTTCGAAACTCGACCTTGTTAAGAACCATTATACCAAAAAAAAACGATAGATACAGATAAGAATATTATCCGTAGATCTTTTTATATAGCTAACGAGCGATTCTTCGCTTTATTTTATAATTATAAAGTAACATTATAGGATTTTCTGTTCAGTATGTAATTGTTTTTTTTTATATTATTTGGTGCAATAAACAATATTCTTCTATTCTATTACATGTACTTTGGAACAGATCCCATATAATGGCACAATATTCCAATATACTCCAAACGTACGCGTTATTAAGTGTAACCGCTACTTTGATGTCGTTGAAGTCAGTTGATATCCTGAAAATACATCTTTACGTCTTGGACGCCTCTTTGTATGGTTTTATTATATGACCGTTAAAGTCTAGGTTACTATTTATCCTAAATCACGGCCCTCGATAACGCGCTCAATGTTCATGCCATTAAGTTGGTAGGCCTCACCTTTTATTCGCTGCTTTTGTTTCTCACAGTAAGAAAAAGTTCATAGGATTTCTGATAAACTACCATTTGGGTATAGTATTTAAGACCCTATGTGTACACAGTTTTTATTTAGAAGGAACTTCAACAAGGAGGAACTTAAACTATTTATGAATAAATCTAACTATATTCATACCAAAAAAAAAACCCTACATATAAAATAATTAAAATCTAAACTAAGGTGTTGTCCGTGTGGCATAGTGCCAAGAACACTAGCTGCATTTCCCGCTGAATAGCAATTGCAATTCTCACCTTTGTGTGTTTGTTTAATGTAATTGTTATATATTCAGTGTTAAAATTAAGATGATTAGGTGTCACTGTCACAGCATTAATATCGCTCTGGAGTTTCTCAGTGCTCTCAACTCCACTCACTCCAAGAAATAGTTTCGTATAAGGGGAAATAGTGGAGAATTTCGGCGCCGAGATTGAATTGTGCGGTAGCTCAGATGGCAGAGCATAGGTCATACATAGACCTAGGTCGCCGGTTCAAGTTCCGCCCACATGAAATTTTTTCACCATATTTTATTTCTTAATTATTAAGAGTAATCAAAATAGCATTGTGAATGCAAAATAAAACAGTTACTTAGCAGAACTGAAAACTTTTGGCAGATCCTTCACCATGATAAGACATATTGAACCCTCATGAAAAAGTGGAATGAGGTAAATAAAGAAGAAGCCAACTACTCGTAGCAACTGAAATACTTATTTGCTATTTCAATTGCAGAGCAATGAATTCGGGAGAGTAGTGGGAAATAAATTTTATATTGGCACTTTATCTACCCACTGCGATTATTTGTTTAGTATAAATGTTTGGCTAGGAGGAAATGCTATATTATTGTATTTTTTTAAATATGCTGTATTATAAAAATACATAAATAAAGAATAATTTAATCATTATAGAAAACTAGCTTTTCAATCGCAGGTCCGCCCGCGTCTATATCGATTCCTCGGAAATAGTAGGTAGCCTATGTCCTTCTGCGTACTTGTATGCTAAATTTCATGATGATCGGTTCAGAAGTTACGGCGTGAAAGTGTAACAAACAAACTCACCTCGCATTTATAATGTTAGTAAGGATACAAGCTAAATAAAGCTAATTAACATCAAAGAGACCTCTCCAACCCATCTGGCCAGCGAGGAGAGTGTAGGCCAAATCCTCTGTCTGCTCTCGCCAAGTATGGCGCCGGGAGTACAGAGAGGGTCATGAAGACTTAAAAGACTTGATGATGATTATTCCTTAATGCAGTAGTAAATAAAACCAATAAATTTTTCAACTCTTTGGAACATTTTTTATGTTAGTTAAAAATAATAAAACGCTGAACGAGATAAAACATTCATGTCAAGATATATCTTTTAATAAGGACGTCCGCCCTCATTACATATCACGTGATCCTCATTACGAAGGGTTGTTAACATCACATGGAATGAATATCGCCACTATCAACTAATTACTTACTTACTTCTTCATAAAATTCTTATGATAGTTTCTGTAAATAATCATATCCACTAATTACTTACTTACTACTTCATAAAATTCTTAGGATAGTTTCTGTAAATAATCATAGGATGGTTCCATAGAATCGTAAAAAATAAAATAAACCTTCATATAAGATTAATTTAAAAGTAATTAAACGTAACCTACCGTGAAATCCGATCCTCAAAATGATAGAAAAAGTATGAATTTTATAAAAATAAAAGGTAGCATTCTTTACTAGTCAAACCAATCTGCTTATCTATCATAATATAGTCTTATTTACTCAAGACTTGTGGTGGTTTTGAATAAAAGATCAGGATGACAGAATTTGTTGTATTGAGAAGTACAATTCACAGTACAAAGCACAAGCACGTCCGTCGTCTTTGAAGTCCACCCGAGAAGAGAGCGAGGCAGGCCAATCGTCACTCCTACGTCATCTCTCTTCTTCTTCATAAACTTGACCGCTACTGCAAAGAGGTCTGCACCAGCCAAAGAGGTTGCTAACACGGCCGTTCCTGACAACCTGACGTCCCCGGCAGGTCAACCACCAGACATCAGACAGAGCATCTAAACAGGAAAACCACAATGTCAATTAACATGTTCAGGAAGTCAAAGAGGCTTCCTGTTTTAACAAGATCACATGTATGCACAAGCAATCCTGCCAGAATAGGCAGCAACTGAAACTGGATTGCCCTTGAGGGGAAGATTTTGTGATTTTCAACTCTCAAAGACAATCTCCACCACCAACATAGCAAGTACGGACAAAAGCGCATCAAGCCACCCAGTTCCATTGCATTTCCGCTACAATGATTAAGAGTAACCTGACCCACAATTGCCCAAACATGCCATGTGTTCTGGATCATCAACTAAAATAATTAAAACAACAGCCACTAACGGGGCCGACAGATCATTCTACGAGTGACTAAATGCGGAGTCACTTTCTCTACTTGGCAACCACAGGTCGGGGCTCCAACTTTCTCTACTTGGCAACCACTGGTCGGGGTTCCAAGTCCAACAAAACAAAGCAAAGCATAGCGATGGTCTCGTAAGAGGCAACGAGTGCCTCATGCGGGACCGAAACGCGATAAGAAGAAATGATAAAGAAATGTTGGCCTCGAGCAAGGCTACAATTGTCTTGCGCGGAGCCAATGAATAAAAGGGACAGATGTGCGAAGCAACAAGTGCTTTACTAAGCTAATAAGTGTTAGAATAAAACATAAAAAGCAATGACCCAAGCGAGGCATGAAGTGTCTCACGTGGGACCATCGTAATGATAAATATCAAAAGTCAAAGCGATGGCCACTGGGTGGGGCCTAGGGCACGGATGCTAAAAAGTCATAGCATCGACCATTTTAGTGTTCAAGCAGGTCGGCCAATAGCCTTCATTCTTCATTCAGGCTAGTCAGCAACTCAGGCACACGTTGGCGATAAAACTGCTCGCCTTCAGGAACTACGGATGTCGAACCTATTTCCCGCAATTTCGCACGCAAATATAAACTGTTAACAGAAAACAATCAAATGGAACGGAATTAAAATGAATCATGACAAAAAAAAATAATTTAGGTGAAAAGCCTCGTGTTCCACAATCTCATTTTAGTATCTGGGGCGAGCTGAAGCATCTTTCATGAGCAGCTAACTTCACATGTCAAGGCAAATTTCAATTTATCCCATAAAGCGGTAAAAGATAAGTTATGTATGTACGAGATAATTCCCTTTCGGTCCATTAGGTCCTATGTATAAAAATGTCTAGTTGTACAAAATGTCCCGAGTGTCAAAATGCCCAGTTGTACATCGGAGTGTCAAAATTTCCAGTTGTACAACGTACATACATAACTCCTCAAGACCTCAAAATTAAATATAACAAAGTCTTAGCAAAGGACTTATATCACGCCTCATGCCTCATGCGGGACCGAAACGCGATAAGAAGAAATGATAAAGAAATGTTGGCCTCGAGCAAGGCTACAATTGTCTTGCGCGGAGCCAATGAATAAAAGGGACAGATGTGCGAAGCAACAAGTGCTTTACTAAGCTAATAAGTGTTAGAATAAAACATAAAAAGCAATGACCCAAGCGAGGCATGAAGTGTCTCACGTGGGACCATCGTAATGATAAATATCAAAAGTCAAAGCGATGGCCACTGGGTGGGGCCTAGGGCACGGATGCTAAAAAGTCATAGCATCGACCATTTTAGTGTTCAAGCAGGTCGGCCAATAGCCTTCATTCTTCATTCAGGCTAGTCAGCAACTCAGGCACACGTTGGCGATAAAACTGCTCGCCTTCAGGAACTACGGATGTCGAACCTATTTCCAGCAATTTCGCACGCAAATATAAACTGTTAACAGAAAACAATCAAATGGAACGGAATTAAAATGAATCATGACAAAAAAAAATAATTTAGGTGAAAAGCCTCGTGTTCCACAATCTCATTTTAGTATCTGGGGCGAGCTGAAGCATCTTTCATGAGCAGCTAACTTCACATGTCAAGGCAAATTTCAATTTATCCCATAAAGCGGTAAAAGATAAGTTATGTATGTACGAGATAATTCCCTTTCGGTCCATTAGGTCCTATGTATAAAAATGTCTAGTTGTACAAAATGTCCCGAGTGTCAAAATGCCCAGTTGTACATCGGAGTGTCAAAATTTCCAGTTGTACAACGTACATACATAACTCCTCAAGACCTCAAAATTAAATATAACAAAGTCTTAGCAAAGGACTTATATCACGCCTCATGCCTCATGCGGGACCGAAACGCGATAAGAAGAAATGATAAAGAAATGTTGGCCTCGAGCAAGGCTACAATTGTCTTGCGCGGAGCCAATGAATAAAAGGGACAGATGTGCGAAGCAACAAGTGCTTTACTAAGCTAATAAGTGTTAGAATAAAACATAAAAAGCAATGACCCAAGCGAGGCATGAAGTGTCTCACGTGGGACCATCGTAATGATAAATATCAAAAGTCAAAGCGATGGCCACTGGGTGGGGCCTAGGGTACGGATGCTAAAAAGTCATAGCATCGACCATTTTAGTGTTCAAGCAGGTCGGCCAATAGCCTTCATTCTTCATTCAGGCTAGTCAGCAACTCAGGCACACGTTGGCGATAAAACTGCTCGCCTTCAGGAACTACGGATGTCGAACCTATTTCCAGCAATTTCGCACGCAAATATAAACTGTTAACAGAAAACAATCAAATGGAACGGAATTAAAATGAATCATGACAAAAAAAAATAATTTAGGTGAAAAGCCTCGTGTTCCACAATCTCATTTTAGTATCTGGGGCGAGCTGAAGCATCTTTCATGAGCAGCTAACTTCACATGTCAAGGCAAATTTCAATTTATCCCATAAAGCGGTAAAAGATAAGTTATGTATGTACGAGATAATTCCCTTTCGGTCCATTAGGTCCTATGTATAAAAATGTCTAGTTGTACAAAATGTCCCGAGTGTCAAAATGCCCAGTTGTACATCGGAGTGTCAAAATTTCCAGTTGTACAACGTACATACATAACTCCTCAAGACCTCAAAATTAAATATAACAAAGTCTTAGCAAAGGACTTATATCACGCCTCACAGCATTACTATCCAGGTAAACCGCTCGACCTCCTGACTTCTAATATCTTTCATTTGGTACAGATCAGGAAGTTAACATTTTTCAGAAATTATTTAAACACCAGCATAATTAACCGCTTCTTAAATTCTTTCTGAGTTAACGGTTGTTAATAAAGTTACCTAGTTACCGTTACTAATCAATCGACAATGCATAAAACAGGCAAAATTTAACAAAACTATGGTCAACCGTTCTAGAAAATATGAGCATGTGATCTTTTGAAGATTCTCTGCCGCATGATTTGTCCAAGTGTAAACAGAAAGTTATGCTAAAGTAGTTTTATCAATCCATTTTTATGATAAATACAAGATCGTTATTATTCTCGTACTTAAACATCTTCATAATTTGTAAATAAAATCGGGAACTCAGATCAGGATGACTAAACGGACAAACTTATATACGGAAACCGCAAAATCAAATTCAAATCGTAACGATCTAATATAGCCGCGTTTGTCTAAAACTTCACTTGATATTCATAAGACTTAAGCATCATTTTCCTTTAAGATAAAAATTAAAGAGTTCATAACATTTCTTAGTCAGGATCCTATCAACGTATTGTACCAGCATGACAAAGATCTAAACGTTATAAGAATCACCCGAAATACGCACAATAAACCATACCGCTTCTAATTTTAAAGTAAGCAATAAAACAGTTTGCTTTAGAGTAAAGAAGGGACTGCGAATAAAGTGTCAGTATTGTCGAAGTTCTCAATATTCAAATAGTAGGGACAAGGTATAGATAGTCGTTACACGGGGTCGTTTTGCGCTAACTGAAAAGTTCTCAATATTCAAACAGAAGGGACAAGGTATAGATAGTCGTTACACGGGGTCGTATTGCGCTAACTGAAATTACGACCGCTTGCTATATTCAGTAATGCTCGCGACATATCAATGACGGATATGTACCACACAAATATCAAGTAAGCATTTATCATTACACACAAAACATCAGTTCTGATTGGGTTCGTCGACAACCAATCCAATTTGTCGCAAATGAGAAATCCATTTCACTGTTCGTCAGTCTGTGTTATGTCCTAAACACCATTTCTTTCAAAAATACTTATAACAATTGAAAAGAGAAAAATCGTATCCGAGTACAAGTGATCGTGTCCGTAATCGTTAAACAATCAGAAAATCATTCAAAATTGTTATTCGATCAAAAGCATTTCAGAAAAGGGGTTTGTCGAAAAAAGATCCTATCGGGGCATAAAGTGAATTAACGTAACGTCTCATTGGTATCATTCAATCGGATTTGTCTTCGTATAATGTCCTATCATAAAAGGATAGTGTTTGGGAAACATATGGGAGTAGATTTTCACACTTAGGTTGAAAGTTACGATCAACCTGAGAGAGCTTCAATTAGTCTGAAATATCGTAAATAAAATTTAGGAAAACATAAATCGCGATAAACCTAATCACGGAATATTTAATCATTATAACGGAAACGATCCGGCAGTGACAGCATCACTCATGAACGTCACCCATATTACTCATAGGACTGACAAAAACGTTTAGCCTTACAAAGCCAGTCACACACAATACCTCCTTTCGTATGATGAAAATTCCATAGAGTGCATAGACAATATGCAGCAAACATGGACGCAGCTGGTTTCCGAGGTCAATGTCAATCGACCAACGTCTTCATAGTCGCTCAATTTGCACCATCGTACATGTGCCGCAGTCGTCAAAAGTACCAATCAGCTCATTTACCATAGCTGACAAAGCTGCAGAAGCCCAAAGCAAAGCTTCTCAAATATCTTACATCGGTATCAATCCTGGGAAAAGAAACGTTAAATCATAATTTACAGGTAAACCTTCGCCGCCGTCAGTTCGCAAGTAATGCGTATGCATTTCAAAACAAACTAGGCAAATCGTTGACAGCTTTTCCAAAGAGCGTGTATTGTATCGCCCAACACTAACGCATACTATAAAACGGTAAACATTTCTTCAAAACTTGTCACACAAAGCGCCGTACGTACATGCTAACCAGGAATTCACCAAGTCACACGTGATGACACGTGACCAAAGATTGTAGGAAAGTGAATTAGAGCTTACATCTAGCTAAAGAAATGCTGCAGCTACGAACATAAATTGTTACCCGTAGTGGAGCTGTAGTTTCCACTTTAGTAAACATCGTCATGGTAAGTCGTAGTAAACAGATAACCGCACCGTATTTAACAAATTTACTCAGAAAAGTGTCCAAATTGCGCCATTCGAATCCTCAGCTTTCTTCAGATGATTTGCTGCATTCTTCTCACATCATAAGTGAACGAGAGGGTAGAGGATGGATCTCTTCGTCGCTAATATTATCCACAACCCAGGCTGACGTTCTCTGTAAAGACTTTTTTAAGGATCCAGTCGCAGGCTACTTATTCGGATTAATTTTTAATTGAAACATAAAATTTGCGTTTTTGCTTGACAAGCAGTGACATAGAAAATAAAATGAAAGTCGTCACATGCGCAGCATCCGATTCGTGGTACGTGTGCAGGCACCATCCAAGGAGAATTTACTAAATTTGAACATCTTTCACAAAATGATGTGACATCAAAGATTTTTCAAAATAAAATTCAAATCAATACCAGATTATTGAATGAATAGCCACCGACAATGCCCAACGATTTCGTAAACCGAAAATAGAAATACAGGAAAGTTCTTACTCCATGCGCCGAATTTTTACTCACTCTGTGCTATACTGTGAATCGCAACAATTTTATGCAAATATGAAAGAATCAACGCGAAATATCTCAAATTACAGTAACAAAACGAATTGTACTAAACAGAAACACGATATCAGTGTGGTCGTTTCCTTTTCGCGGACACGGCACACAACATTTTTCCAAAAACAGTAAAATGGCGAGAATATTACAGAAATGTCGAGCGATCTAGCGCGAGATTATAATTCAACCACTTCTGATCTTATTTACTCAAGACTTGTGGTGGTTTTGAATAAAAGATCAGGATGACAGAATTTGTTGTATTGAGAAGTACAATTCACAGTACAAAGCACAAGCACGTCCGTCGTCTTTGAAGTCCACCCGAGAAGAGAGCGAGGCAGGCCAATCGTCACTCCTACGTCATCTCTCTTCTTCTTCATAAACTTGACCGCTACTGCAAAGAGGTCTGCACCAGCCAAAGAGGTTGCTAACAATATTTTATCTTTCCAATCTGTAGTTTCTTTTTTTTCTGTAATGGAAATTTATTTATTTTTAAAATGATAGTGATTAAAACTAATTATATACAATATAAACATGAAGTGATTTTTTTTTATCTCAGATTGGTCTCAAGGTCTCAAGGTCATTGGGCGGTGCGGTAAAGTGTAAGGAAAAGATAATTAAAATTTAAAGACTTAGATATCTGCTTTAAAATTGAATTGCAAGATCCTCCCAAGTTAAATAAAAGCTTGTAAAATGAAGAGTGGCACTAATTTGCTCATTCAAGCCTCTAAGTCAAAGATTATTAAGAGGTTTGAGCGGATTACAAAATGAGCGGTTTTCTACATTAAAACATCTTAATGAAGTTACTATTTAGTTAGATATGGTCACGGATGTCATCCTCAGCTGCCCGTCTGGTAGTTACATGTATGGCATCGGGAACGCACGCCCGACCTTTGAAGCAGCATCTTGTTTTTCCCCCATTCATCCGAGTAAGTAGTACTCCAACACCTACATTCAATTCCCAAATCAATCCAACTTATTACTTCTTTTCTACTTCCAATGGGAAGCTTTTTAAGCTAGGAGAATGGCAGTACAGGAAGTACAAGAAATCCGCCTGCCAAGACTGGTGAGTATGGCAATATCCTCCCATGGAAAAAAGAATCCTTGCATTGGATTTTTTACGGCTAACGTGATGATGATGAATGAAGTTACTAGTTTTAAAATAGCACTCCAGGTCACAATATTCACCTGTCGAGAGAATACAGTCATTATTTTAAACCACAGAGCGACGAACTCCATTAAAATATTCACGAGTAATCGGCTTCGTTCAGATTTATATACCAGAGCGTTGAAATGTCTATTTAAATGTCAAGTTTTATTTAAATGACAAATTTTACTTGTAATTAAAAAAAAAGTAATAGAAGAAATATTTTTAAGTGTTATATTTTGCATTCACAATGCTATTTTGATATACTTTTATTAAATTAAGAAATAAAATATGGTGAAAAATTTAATAAGAGTACATCAAAATAGCATTGTGAATGCAAAATATAACACTTAAAAGTATTGAATGGCTTCCTACATATTAGTTGATTTCAAATTTATTGCAAAATGAGTTGAATCAAATTTTAGGATTTCTACGAAAATTGATCTAAGTTCTGCCATCTCTTCCTCCGCGATGTGCCGTCAAAGCTATGTCTTATAAGGACAAAAGTACCTATGTATA
Source organism: Elegia similella (assembly GCA_947532085.1). Lineage (NCBI taxonomy): Eukaryota > Metazoa > Arthropoda > Insecta > Lepidoptera > Pyralidae > Elegia > Elegia similella. Next base: position 23,082,811 of record OX383939.1, read on the forward strand.
AAATATCTTAAGGACCATATTTATCTAATTTCAAGCAAAAACATACCAGCTGTCTTTACGACCATATTAACTAGACTTCAGTTCTTTGTTTAACATTTTGGGCGTCGGAATGGCGTATACGTACCTGCAAGTGTATAGCGCCATTTATCCACATGCCAGGTGGTACATACAATAACTTATTTATTAATCAGTCAGGTTCTTTTGAAGTGACAACGTCACATACGAAAAAGTGTCACGTTCCGTGAATCAGAATCAGAATCTTTATTTGCATAAAATATGGTATAAGAGGTGTTAGTATACATGTTAGGAGCGCACATATTTTACCAATTCAGGCATGCAAATATATTAAGATAATGAAAATGAATTACACAATTACTTATACAAAATGTGAATAGGTATGTCAAAAAGATTTAAATAAAATTTAAATTTTACATTTACGTGTGCAAATGAGAGCACGGAACAAGCGATAGAGAGGCACGATTGGCCTAAGCGTTCGGCTTGTGACGCATCTCTTCCATCGTTCACGATATATCGTGATATTACGATGATTATCGTGATAACGGTGGAAGAGATGCGTCGTAAACCGAGTTTAACGACAAAAACCTGTTGAAGTATGGAACCCTAAAAATCGTAAATTTTGCCAGGTTGTTTTTTTTTCTACGTAGGCTTTCAACGTCAACAGGCTTGTTTCCTAAAAAATACAATTAGTCCGTCTTATAGATTATCGAAAAATATTAGATACTTATTTTTCCTTTTTTCAATTAAACAAAAATTGATAAAGATATAACCCGTCAAAGTTCCGCGTGACGTCACTATCCAGTACACTTTTTACCGGCCTGTTGCGTCATGAACCCCCACTCCCGAATTTTGAAGCGCTTTATCTTTATGATATCTTGTTTGATTGAAAAAAGAAAAAATACGTATCTAATATTTTTTGATAATCTGTAAGACGGACTAATTGTATTTTTTTAGGAAACAAGCCTATTAAATGAAGGGCCTCAATATCTCATGGTGTTTTTCTTGCCGGGCGACAAGCTTAGCAAAGCAAAAATACATAAAGATGTATTACCTTTATTTTTCTTTTATTAAGGATATATTTATTAAAATATGTAACAACAGGTTACTCACGTAAGAAGTCAGTTACTTGCCGACATGTTTCGACCTCATACGCGCCTCTTGCGCCGCCCACGCTTTTGATAGCCAGCATTAGTGCGGATCTAAACGATGTCGGGCGCGAGTCTCAATTCACCTTGAAGAAGACCACGTGATAAGGTCGAAACATGTCGGCCAGTAGCTGATTTCGTTCGTGAGTAGCCCGTTATTACTTATTTTTATAATATATTTCACGTTAGATTTAATCAAAAAATGTTATCTTAAATAGATTCAACACAAAGAACATTTTCACCTAAATTTTGTTTCGCGTTTCATTTTGGTTAGCGAACACTGAAATACAAAATGGGACCCTTGTTAAGCGGGCTTCCCCTTTTCAATTCGGCTGATAATGTGGAATGAACGTGGTTGTTGGAAACGGTTTTTGATCGAACGGAATAAGGCTACGGTCACATTTGCGAATAAAAAAATAATGCTTAAATCTTTTAATGCGAAGGCTGTGTAATGTTTGGCCTGTTCGAACGTTTGGCAAGTGCCTTTGAATTGCAGGGCTCGATCCCCGGCCTGGTCAGGATAGAAAACGATCTTTTTCAGATTTAACTGAATCTTGGATATGTAAATACATAAATATAAATAAATATATACGGACAAATCACAAAGATTGAGCTAGCCCCAAAGTCAGTTCGTGACTTGTGTTATGGGATACTAAATCAACGATACTATATTTTATAACAAATACATATATAGATACACATCCAAGACCCAGGCCAATCTGAAAAAGATCATTTTCCATCTTGACCTGGCCGGGGATCGAACCCGGTCACTCCGTGTTGCAGGCTGGCGTGTTGACCGCTGCGCCACGGAGCTAGACAGTATCTATATAGCTTGGATATATCTATCTATTATGAAATATAGTGTCCTTGAGTTGGAATCCCACACGCTACTACTTGTTTTCCCAATGTTTCTGATGGACAGCATCCACAAGAAGCCACAGAAACTGCGCTCGTGTATCCGCCTGCCAAGCTTGGTGAGTACGGCAGTAGAATCCTAGGGAGAGACCTTCGTCCAGCAGTAAACTTCTTAAGGCTAAAAATGATAAATGGGATGGACACTAGAGGCCATGTTCAGCTAACAGAACTTGATACAGTGAGCTCTTTTTGCAAATGTGATAATATTTGAAAATTAATTTATGTTATTGATTTTTAAATGTCCATTACCAGTAACCGTAGACGATGTTCAAGATAAAATAATTCCAAGTACATCCACGAAAATCACTAAAGCTGAAAATCAGCAACCCACACCGACCTCCGTGTTTAGTGATTTAATTCAAATTTTTAACAATCGCTAGAACATTAGAAAACAGAAACATTTGTATGTGAAAACTATTTTAATCAATGTGTAACCAGCCGTTGTGAAATGGAAACGAGACGTGTCCCGATTAAAATTTAAACTTTGATTCGGCAGCGATACAACGACACTATGATCGGTGCCTGTATTTTGCTCTACTTTGGAAATCAAAACAAAAATAAACAGTTTGTACCTACCGTAAGTAAAATGTTGGTTGGAGAATCTTGAAATCGTTTTCTTTCTTCATGAAAACCTAGATTTTTAAGGTTATCAAGATGATTTTGACTCATTTTGTGGGCAAAATCTCCGAGAAATGTGAATTTTAACTTCAACCCTGTCACATAAGTGTAAAAACTGGAAAAAGTTGAAAACAATAATTTAACTACGTGAAAGCGAAGAGCATTAAAAGGCAATCAACGAAGTAATTGATAATTTCCCCTATTTACAATTTAATCAATTATATTTGTGTATAACCTTAAACATCCTTACTAATCCTTACTAATATTATAAATGCGAAATTGAGTTTGTTTGTTTGTTTGTTTGTTTGTTTGTTTGTTTGTTTGTTTGTTTGTTTGTTTGTTACGCTTTCTCGCCGTAACTACTGAACCGATTATCATGAAATTTTGCATACAAGTTCTCTGGTGTACGGAGAAGGACATAGGCTACCTTCTATCCCGGGAAAAAGTACTGTTCCCGAGGGATCGACATTGACGCGGGCGGAGCCGCGGGCGAAAGCTAGTTAGAGAATAAAAAAAAAATTAAAAACAACCTTAAACTTTCGCGCTCACATTCACTATTATTATTAGTAGTGAAAACAATAGTTTTATACGGTGAAATTTTGATCGTTCTGGACCCATTGAGGAGTGATCAGCCTGTCGATATGAACAACTTTTCCTATGGGACCAATGCTGGGAACTAAAAAAAATATGGGCATTTCCATACAAAAATTTTCGGCTGGCCGGTCAATTTGTATGGAAGCGTCAAAAGTTTTTCGAGTTCCCAGCATTGGTCCCATAGGAAAAGTTGTTCATATCGACGAGCTGAATCATCCCTTTAAGGGTCCAAAATGATCAAAATTTCATCATGTATTTGTAGTTGGTGCCAGCAAAGATAATAAGGATAGTATAGTCGTGGCTGTCAATAATTTATTTATTTATACAAAAAAATTAAAAACCTCGCAAGTGTGTGTCGGGCCACGCGCAATGAAGGTTCCGTAGTTGCGCGTAATTTTATTAGTTAGTCAACAATCACCCTTTGACTTCCGATTCACTAGTGATAGTTTTTCTTTTACTTAGTTGTTTATGCCCTGCTGTTTTCCATGTATCCATAAATATCCATTTCCCTTGCATGGAGTGAAGACTGTGAAGACACTAGATTTAAGAAAAAAATAACACTCTGAGGCTTATTATATCACACACTGATCCCTGAATCGAAAAATGGGTTTCAGACACCAACAATATTTTTAAAAAGACCTATATCAACGACACCCCCTAAGAAGGCAGTGACGAGAAAAAATACATATCCCCACTTCACTTAAATGGGAGGAAGAACATATTTACGAAGTGAAAACTTATATAGGCGTGTTGGCCATTTTTCGAGATGGAAAAAAAACCATTGAACTCGCGATACTGTTACCGTTGACATTGTTTTACTGAATACTCTAAGTCTATAAGCTAAACCACGGACCGACAGACGCACATGGCCAAACTAAAAAGGGTTCCTTGAATACTTACAACCCTACAAACATGGTTGAATTGACAACCTGCTCCTTTTTTGAAGTCGGTTAAAATTAAAGATACGTACCTTATCTTTATCTGCGAATGTTAACTATCTCTCACTATCACAAGTGCACGTATCAATGCCTGTCTCACTCCCCGTGTATCGAAAACATACCTAGTAATTTTCGGCACTATTTTGTCTATTTATGTAAAACTGCTATTTTTATGTAATTATTCTATAATATGACTGTTTGTGCCAAAATAAAATAAAATAAAAAATAAAATACACGCGGCGACCACTTCCAAGCGGTAAACCCAAGCGAATCTAGCCAGTTGGAACGACGCGCGTTTGGTCATATGTTTTCACCGACTTCATCGAATTATGAATCGTTTAGAGCTATATGACAGCTCCGTGGCGCAGTAGTTAACACGCCAGCCTGCGACACGGAGTGCCCGGGTACAACTCCCGGCCAGGTCAAGATCGAAAATGATCTTTTTCAAATTGGCCTGGGTCTTGGATGTTTATCTATATATGTATTTGTTATAAAATATAGTATCGTTGAGTTAGTATTCCATAACACAAGCCTCGAACTTACCTTGGGGCTAGCTCAATCTGTGTGATTTGTCCGTATGTATTTATTTATTTATTATTTATATGAATGAAATTGGCTTGCAATGGATTCTGTAGGTGTCTAAACGAAAGGTTGCTGCGTTCTGATTGGAGCTAAATTATCCCACTCACTGCACACAAAAGGAAATGACAGGACAATGGCCGTGGCTATATATTGGGCAAAATTACAATAACTAGTAAAGGTCCCGGGTGACTTGCACCCAGGATAGGCCCTTCTGGCAACGTAACGTTCGGCCCATATGGCAAAAGAAATTGCTGCTTTCCAACGGCTTTTGCCATTGTTTCTTAGATTGGCCCTTCAGGCTGTGCATGCACGTATACGCGGCCCATCAGGCAATATGAGAGTTTGCTGTCTCTCCAAGCCTTGCGCACAAAGGCAACGCCCAAAGCCGAGGTCCGTCCGTCCTGAGAGCCCTTTGGTGATTTTGTCTATATAGGCTGAACTCTGCCCTCACCTCAAACGCCCGGTGAAGTAGCGAAAGCTCACTTGAAGCTAGCTGATAGTCATTTAAAATAAAATATATAATAACTAGTAAAAAATAAGAATTATACCGTATCGCTAACTACATTGAGTTGATATTGAATAACCTTGCAGAGTGCGACTTCTGTACGAAACTGCTAGTACTTATTCTATGACGTAACTCAAATCAATCGTAGGTAGGTAATGTTTTATCTTCAAGTAGATCTCTTGCATCAACTATATCTGTGATGTGTTTGATAACTAAACAATATTGCCCGCATCAGTTTATGAACATACGTCTATGTTGCCCAGCGTTTGTTTTTAATTTAACTATGTTTTTTGGTAAGTTTTACTGTGCAATTTACTATTTTAGTCGCACGGTTAACTCATTTACAAAACGTTTTACTTATTCATACATAATCTGTCAGGGAAAAGTTTTTTAGTATTATTGTGTAAAAGTTTATAGTAAAATATATTCTTCGGCCAAGCTATAGATGGTGAAATTTTGATCGTTTTGGACCCTGAAAGGGGTGACTCAGACCATCAATATGAACAACTTTTTCTATGGGACCAACGCTGGAAACTAAAAAAAAATTCGTAATTTTCATACAAAATAGTTCCGCCGCCCAGCCAGTTTGTATGGAAATGTCGAATTTTTTTTGAGTTCCCAGCATTATTCCCGTAGGAAAAGTTGTTCATTTTCATGGACTGAGTCACCCCTTTGAGGGTCCAAAACGATAAAAATTGAAAGGGTCCAAAAATGTTTATATCTGATTGGTTGATACCACTAGAAAGGTTTAACCGACTTTAAAAAAGGAGCAGCAACTGGTATGAAACATACAAGGATAGGATCAAGTCTATTTTAAAATTGAGTATTGGTTTTATTTATTTTTTTTTTAATCTGGGTTTTGTTTACATATAAGATACTTTCGATTGCATAAATAAAACATATCACTTCCGTACATATCCTTGACCGCAAGCTGTTCAAAAATATATCATACTAGCTTACGCTCGCGGCTCCACTCGCGTCAATGTCGATCCCTCAGTACCTTATTCCGTAAAGAAATGTACCCTATGTCCTTCTCTGTACTCCAGAGATCGTGTATGCACAATTATCATCATGAAATTTTGCATACACTATCTCTGGTTCAGTAGTAGTACGGCGTGAAAGTAACAAACAAACAAACTCACTTTCGCATTTATAATATTAGTTAGGATTAGGATTAGTTTATAATATTAGTAGGAATATATTTTACATACCCAAGACCCAGGTCAATCTAAAAATATCACTTTACATCATCACTGGTCTGGACATGGTCTGCGATCGAACCTTGCGATTCAAAGGCACTTGCGCTACCACCGAGCCACAGGGCGTCGCGTTTTAGGGTCAGAAGATCCGGAGTGCCACAGGCTAAACTTTTTTTGAACGGAATATCATGTTATTATTTTTTTGAAAAAGCTAGTCTTTTTGTTGTTTACTAGCGACTACGACCCAGGCTTTGCATAGGTGCAATGTACATATAAACCTTCCTTTGGAAACACTCTATCTAAATAAAAAAACGCATCAAAATCCGTTGCCTAGTTTTATAGATCTAAACATACATAGGGACAGACAGCGGGAAGCGACTTTCTTTTATACTATGTAGTGATGTAGGTAAAATACGTATAGGTACGTATTTTACCTACATCACTACGTATACGGTAGGTAAAATATTTTTTTTTGCTTCAACACGGGAAAGTTGTTCCAGTTTTAAAGACTCTCAATTGGACATGCTCTACAAGTGTTTCTCAACTTATCTGTAAAACCCTGTATTGTACATTATGTAGCGCCTTACATCGTCAATATAATGGTTGATATCTAAGTGACGTTTTGCAAAAGTGACATTCTGAGAAAGTGACCAATTTTTTAGTGACGATCACTTGCGAAAATGACGATCTGTGTCACAACCCTCTGTAAATCTCAAGTCAGGAACGACCATAATATTATTGATAAAAAATAAAACTAAATTAGTTTTTTTCTTTTTTACCTTTTTTCAGCAAAAATACCATGTCGGGTAATCGTGGTAATGATGGTGTACAGCACCGTGGCAGTCCATATGATGATGAGGGGTAATGTCAGCGTTAATATTGTGGCTATGGTTCCCACTGGCAACAACACCGTGGAGACTGTACGTATACCTTTCTACTCGAAGACAAAGGACTATAGTCCTTTGTCATTATGTAAAATAAAAAATTGGTTGACTGTAAAGTCGGTTTACGAACAATAATTTTACGTGATAACGGTTGAAGAGAGATAGATGCGTCACAAGCCGAACGCTTAGGCCGATCGTGCCTCTCTATCGCTTGTTCCGCGCTCTCGCTTACACACGGAACATGATACTTTTTCGCGTGTGCAACCGGCGTTCATCGATTTATCAGACGTTATCACGTGAATAATATTATAATTATTTGTATTTTCCTTCGGTTCGTGTATTAACCCATATTTATTAAGAGGCTTGCTCGGGAATATAGATCCAACACGTAGAGGCCCTTTAAGAAGTTGATGTAATGTAGGTGGAAAACAGTTTACTTTCAATAAAATTTACTCTTCGTTGGGTTACATGTTAAATTAACGAAATCATTTTTAAAGATACATTGTTCAAAATTCTATACCTTCAAGATCTAACATTATGTTTTAACATACCAAAACCTTGTCATTTGAACGACCAACATCTAATGTTTCACTGCCTGAAGATGCCTCGTGTAGAGGCGAAACACGTGTCGCGAGCACGAGGGTCAACATTGCTGCAGCCAACAGATGCAGCAGTATCGACCAGGGTTGCATGCATCAACTATTGGTGGCGAGCATGAAGGAACTAACGGTAGTGGGTGGGCGCTGGCCAGCAATAGTTTGCATGGACTTACTAGTGGTGGAAGCACGCAAAGTAAATTGTCTCACAGTAAACATACCAAAACCATCAAGATATTGATATGAAGTAAGAGAAGTTGATAACTACATTACACTTTGAATATCTATATTCAGTTTACCACAGCGTGGACAGGTTCTCCAGTCAATCTAATAAATTCTAATCCTTGATACATAACCGACTTGCAGATTAAAGTATTCTTTTATTAAAATGTATCCTTATTCAAAAATTTGGGGCGTCATATGTTTCTGCATTCATATAATTGAAACTAACGTGAGATACAGACTTTATGTACTAAATACGGGTCACTCACGTGCTATTTTGTCGGGATTGCCGACAATATTTTCGGACTGATCAGGAGCCCATCTTCAAGGCGAGTGCGATGGTCCCGAACTGTTTTGAGTTCGGAACCTATCGCCGCGCGTCTTACACTCACCTTGAAAATGGGCTCCTGACGAGTCCGAAACTATTGTCGGCAATCCTAACGAAATAGCAAGTAAGTGACCCATTTTTAGTACATAAAGTTTTTGCATTCAGTTAAGTACCTATGTAAATAAATAGAATATGACAACTGTTTTAGTGATGTTGGTGTCGTACGACAAACCAACGACGTAACAACATGGACTAGGCTAGTTTCCTGGGTCAAAATAATAACATAACAATTAGTCTGTCAGTTAGATAATGAAAAAATATTGGACACGTATTTTTTTCTTTTGTCAATTAAACAATGAATAGAAAAGATAAAGCGCGTCGAAGTTCATGAGTGGGGGCTAGTGACGTTAAAGTTTTTCTAAAAAGTGTAGCAAATTATGACGTTACACGGAATTTTAAAGGGCTATATTATCTTTATAATTTTTTATTCAATCGACAAAAGAAAAAATACGTATCCAATATTTATTTTATTACTAACTGACGGACTAATTATATCTTTTTAGGAAACTAGCCTAATTAACAAGCATATACTACTTACAATTTATACTCAGAAAAAATAATTTATGTTCCTCCACAGAACTCCCTTAATTGGAATGCCTACCAGAGATCTAACGTTGTGGTTAGTTGCTATTGGGGGGATTTCGTGGCTTGCATGTTCGGGGGCCCCATCGTTGAGAGGTGGGGCCCACGAAAGGTGATAACAATTTCGACAATACTGACTTCTCTGCTGACTGCCCTGTGCGTACCAGCAGCAAAATTCGACTACATTGCTATTCTTATTGTACGGATAACTCTAGGATTATGCAGCGTAAGTACAAGTATAAAGTGGTTAATTCGTCTAAGTATAAAGGACATTAACATACATAAAAGAAAAAGATAAAATTATTTGCCTTCTTATTACCAATATGTCAGTAAACTACTTCCGATGAGCAGCAGCGTCGGAAGCACAGGAAGCCTAAGAAACTGCGCTCGCCAACCCACGTGCCAAGCGTTTGGCAATATCCTCCCATGGAACGAACAATCCTTGGGAGATGTATATGTCCAGTAGTTGACGTCTTACGACTGAGATGATGAACAAACTAGTCATAACATGATGAAAATCATGTAACTGTTTGAAAATGGTTAAAAATTAATAAGTCACAACACACAACAAGTCAAGTCACATGGGGTTCGAACCACAACGTACAGGAGCAGTTTCAAGGCTTTGATAATTTGAGATTACCGCCATGTAGTAATTTTATTTACACATAAATAAAACCACATTGTTTTCAGGGTGTCATGCTACCATCATTGCATTTATTGATATCTCGATGGGCAGTACCAATGGAGAAGGGCAAATTTGTTGGAGCTATAGCTTTAGGAACCATGGGCTTCTTCTTTTCCTGGACCATATGTGGATATGTCATTAAATATTTTGGATGGGAGTGGGCGTTCTATGTTTTTACTTTCATTGGATTACAGTGGACTGGGCTTTGGCTATATGTGGGATATGACAGTCCAGATGTACATCCCAGAATCTCTCTCAGTGAGAAAAAATACATTTATAGTCATATAGAAAAAGTGGATAAGTCTAAAAAACAGGTGAGCTTTCAATATTCTTGAAATATTTATTGACGGAGCCTCTATCGACAATTCAGAATTCATACGTAGCAAATTATTGACTGGTCCTGACTGAGGCAATAAATTTTAAAGATCAGATTAATATGCTACAATTTCTTCAGATTGGAGGATTTCGTAGACCTCAATCAAAATGCTTGTCTAAAAATTAAACGTTTGATTGATACGTTAATTATAAATGCTTGTGAATATTGTCAATGATTTCTATTTTGCTACTATTGTTTTCTTTAACTATACCTTATTATTCATAAAAAAATATGTTCTTCTTTTAAGCCACCGAAACCATTCGGAAGGATACTAACTTCAATACCCGTGTGGTCACTCGGGCTGCTCAATTTCGGCGCAGGATGGGCAGCATTCTTCGTGATCACAGTTGCACCCAATTACATTTCCAAAGCGCTGGGCCTTGATGTTGCTTCTACAGGATTCCTATCAGGCTCCGTGTATTTGTCTAAATCTATATGTGCTATGATATTTAGTATCATAGGAGATATGTTATTGGAACGTAGAGTTGCAAGTTTGTCTGTGCTGAGAAAAGTAGCAACGATTTTTTCTCACATATTGCCAGGTCTTGGGTTATTACTATTGCTAAAATCTAGTGAACCTCCTTCGTACTATATAAGTATCATCATCATCACAATGTCGCTATATGGAGCGTCATCTGTCAATGTGTATGCGAATGGCCATGATCTGACGAAGAATTTTGTTGGAACAGTTAATGGTTTTGCAAATTCTTGTATAACTGCTGCTGCAATAGTTTCTCCTCCACTCACTGCATTGTTCACTCAGGAGGACGAGGTAAGTCAAAACTACTCTACTCTACTATCATATTAAGAGTCCCATCTTTTTTCTTTTTTTTTTTTGTTGAGAAATTTATTTTTATCACGAAAAATAATATACTTTACTTATACTTACTATAAATATAATTATACATTTGAAACCTGTCCTGTAATGTTTCTGGCGCAAAGGTGCTTAAGGCGCTGTATCCCTTAACCGTTTGTAGCGCTTGAAAGTGGCGATACCAGTTGGCCTGTCCATAGTCTCATTTCAAACCCGTGTCTGCCATTTACGTGTTAATTTTCACTTTTAATTTAATAATTCAATAATTATAACCAAATATTGTATTTTTTTTAGGTATCCATCTGGCTCATTTAGTTATACTTTTTATAGACGTAAAAAAGTTGGTAGTTGTCGCTGAAAATATCAAGAAATTCGCGACAAAACTTTTTCTGGATATAGCTTTTTTGCTATTTTATTTTGCTGGGTTTTAAGTATTTTTTTGAAAATATTTTGATGTAACCATTTATTTTGATCTTTGAACTGTACTTCATATTTTTTTCATACTCGTATTCCATGAAGAACTAGGCTAACTGCGCGACGAAAAAATAGACGTTTTACGATATTCTTCTGATGCACAGCGCCTTAAAACACTGGATACATGGCAGCGCTGATTCGCAATGGCTATTCTTTGTTCTAATAGTATAAGGTCTGTGTGGATCAGTTGTACCATGTTTGAATTGCAAGGGTCATGGCGACAGGGTCTTAGATTTGTATTTATGCACATCTACTTTCGCTACAAAATATATGTCTCATAATTATAACACAAGTTCATAACTTACTTTGGAGCTAGCTCAGTCTTACTGATTTGTCCTTAAATATTTATATTTTATAAAACTATTTAGCGCAAAACAGGGACATATGGAAACAAAAAGGCGAGGTTTTTGCCCAGCAGTGGGACATTACGGCTAGTTATTTATATATAATGGAAGATATAATACCCATCCCTATTTTCATTCCATTTTCCACCTAACGCCCACCAATATGCTAAACGTGGCTTTTAGGGCTTAAAGACCTGGGCTCTCTCTACCCCGCAAGGGAAAAAGATGTGATACTATGCGTATGTATGTATAATATCACACGGAAAACATGGCGGGAAGAATACTAAAAAGGTTATATGGTAGATTGAAACTGTTTTAATTTATTTACCAAATTGCTCTTTAGATATCTTGTATTGTACAAATTTCTAGACGCACTAAATTACACCGTGTGTTTCTTTGTCACTATGTTAGTGTGGTCCAAAATAATTATTTAGAAAATTTCTTTTACAGCATGATCCACAAGTATGGAAACCAGTGTTCTACCTCGGATCAGTAGTGATCATTCTGACCGGACTGCAGTTTATAATATTGGTATCCACAAAGAAGCAAATTTGGGATTCTGTGCCAGATGAACCAGTGAAAGAAAAAAACGCGAACGTTTGAGTAGTACGGATACGAGTGTAATAATGTGCATTTATTAACAATTTGCTATTCTTCTTTATCCTTTTCCCACTATTACGTGGGGTCGGCACAGCACGTCAATCTCTTTCATTTTGCTGTGTCGCTTGTCAAGTTTTCTGTTATGTATGCCCTTCCTATCAATATTCTGTTTGACGTACTCGATCCAGCGTTTCTTTGGACCCCTACTTCGACGTCCCTCAATTTGCAATTTATTAACAATTTGTTGTTTTTGTTTTTTTATTTGTTTGTTTCTAGGGTTCCGTACCCAAAGTGAAAAAAACGGGATATTATTGTTGCCCTGTGTCACAGGGCTATATTTGTTGAACCATAATAGCAGCGACTTGAAATTTTCACTGAATGTATATACATATAAAGGTATTGCTTCTATATTAATAAATAGTAAAAAGAAAATTGAATCCTTTCCTTACTATATATACTATACTATACTATATACTATACTTACTTACTATATATACTATTTACTATACTATATACTATATTTACTATACTATACTATATATGTATAGTGAGTTTGTTTGTTTGTTTATTTGTTTGTTTGTTTGTTTGTTTGTTTGTTTGTTACGCTTTCACGCCGTAACTACTGAACCGATCATCATGAAATTTTGCATACACGTTCTCTGGAGTACGGAGAAGGACATATGCTACCCTTTATCCCGGAAAAAAGTACTATTCCCGAGGGATCGACATTAACGCGGGCGGAGCCGCGGGCGAAAGCTAGTTAATAATAAAAGAGGCAAGAAACGTGTTGTTTTTTTACAGACGAAGAACCCTTCAGTGAGGCCTTTGTCCAGCGGTGGACTCCGGTGGATCCTTCGACAGGATTTTGGTTCACCTTATAGGTAGTCCAAACATTCAACCTTTTGACAGAACTTGCACTTCAAAGTTTCTTGACGCTTTTAAATTACCGCAGATAAACCTCAATACATTTGTAATTTAATAAAACACGTAAATCCCTCATCTAATCATGTAATATACAAAACTTAGTTTTGCCCAATATTTAATAAATAAGTACATTGTGGTCAAGTTCAAAGTAATGAACTTAGAACTTGACCACAATGTACTATAATTATTAATTCCCTGACGTAGCCACAACTGTGGCCAAAACCTTTCAAAGCGACAATCTTTTAAAGCCACAACTGTGGTCAAAGACTTCACAATTAAAACTGCTTTATCATGTCCTATGACTAAACTTGCATCAAGCAAGATGATAATTTAGTTTTTTACGATTCTGACAATATTTAATGCCTGTATTTTTGGAATAGAAACTGTTTAAATTATTTAGGTATCTTATTTTATCTGTCACTAGATGTCGATAGCTAGTATCTAATCGAGCATGGTGGTATCTCAATTTTATCTTAATAATAATAACAACTTCTTATATTATGATATAATGTAGGTGTAGTGTTTATTATTCATTATTTACCTTTTATATATAGCCTAGAAGAGCGTATTAATGCGTGTTAAGCAACCCCGGGCGCGGTCTCCACTTGGATGTGTGACCGCATAATGTCTCAAGCCCCTACGTGCTTTGGAAAGCACGTTAAGTCGTTGGTCCCAACTACATCATTCATGGCAGTCGTTAAGCTATATCAGATGCCATTGGCTGATTTAAAAATTTGACACCAGTGTTGGCCACTTACCACCACACAAATCAACTATATATATATATATCATCATCATCATTATCATCAGGTCTTTTTAGTCTCCACTGCAGGAGCATGACATTCTCTGTACTACCGGAGCCATACTAGGCCAGAGCAGACAGACGATTTGGCCTACTCGCTGGCCAGACGGGTTGGAGAGTTCTTATTGATGTTTATGAGCCTTGTTTAGCTTGTATTTCCTTAGTCGCCGCTTACGATCTCTATGGGAAGACTAGGAGTGGTCTTATTCTACTCTGCCGGAAACCACACGGCTAATATACTTATATATATATATATATAGTTGGTATGATTTTCGTTATTTGTGCACATGCTGCGACCAACTACCTTCCAGACTTCGGTATATACAGCGTGTAACATAACCAACGACGATCTGATGAACGGGCGACTCAGCCCGTCAAAAGAACAACTTTTGCTATGATGCTGCGAACTCAAAATTTTTTCGACATTTTCATACTAATTTCCGGGCCGGCCGAACACTTTTGTATGAAAACTAGCTTTTGCCCGCAGCTTCGCTCGCGTTAAGAAGTATAAAGTCTCAGCCCGATCGGTTTAAAATTTACAAAGTTTCATACAAACTTTCATCCCCTATTTTATGAATGAGCGGGTTCTCCAAACACAGGTGTACTATTACACTTAAATGGAGATCCTTATCCTGTTCTGCTAATGTATAAATAATTTAGGTAATCAATAAATATATTATTATTACTATTTTATCCCCTTGGGGGTAGAATTGATCAAAATCCTTTCTTAGCGGATGCCTACGTCATAACATCTACCTGCATGCCAAATTTCAGCCCGATCCGTCCAGTGGTTTGGGCTGTGCGTTGATAGATCACTATGTCAGTGAGTCACCTTTGAGTTATATATCATCACCAGGTCCCTCTTAGTCTCCAGTTATATATATTTAGATATATTTTTTTTTTTGAGTTGCAAGCATTGGTTCCATAGGAAAAGTTGGGAAAAATAAAAAAACCCAACGGGCTGAGTCAACCCTTCACGGGAATGTCATTGATTATGTTACCTGCTGTATATATCGAGGCCCGGAAAGTCGCAGCACGCACAAATAACAAAAAGGGACTATTTTAATAATTCATGAGGTCTGTTCGTTTTCAGAAACTAGGTGGGCGAATTGTTGACACCAATCTATATCTATACTAATATAATATTATAAAGCTGAAGAGTTTGTTTATTTGTATGCACGCGCTAATCTCAGAAACTGCCGGTTTGAATTAGAAAATTATTTTTGTGTTGGATAGTCCATTTATTGAGGAAGGCTTTAGGCTATAAAACATCACGCTGTGACAATAGGAGCGAAGCATCAATAAAAAATGTTTTGAAAACGGGGGAAAATTATTTATCTATACTAATTAATCATAATAACAGAAATTGCCGCGGACGAAGTCGCGGGCAACAGCTAGTAATTTTATAAAATATAATTTAAATAAGTTATAATTTTAACTTCATACTTTATACGGTGCAGAATTTATCTTATACTAAATTTTGTATTCAGGTCCGGACGCGTTAATGTCGTTATCTCGGGAACAGTACCCTTTCGAGAATAAATTAGCCTATTCCTTTTCCGTACCCCAGATAACGTGTATGCATTTTTTTTTCTTCGCTTCCGTCAATGAAAAACCCAAACCAGTCGGCGAATCCGACGAGAATGTGATTCTATAAATAAATAAATATATACGGACAAATCACACAGATTGAGCTAGCCCCAAGGTAAGTTCGAGACTTTTGTTATGGGATACTAACTCAACGATTTTATAGCTATATTGTAATCTGGGAATCAGAATCCCTAATGGAATACAGAATTGTAAGAAAAAAGGGTACAAAACGAAAAAATAAATTTAAACTTTCATAGATATTCGTCCAGCTGATCGGCGACTTTGTATGGGAAACCTAATTTTCTTTTTCGTTTTTTACCTTTTTTTCTTGCAATTTTGTGTTCCATTAGGGATTCTGATTCCTAGCTTTCAATATAGCTAGGGGGTTCAAAATCACGTTGTAGATAAACATCCAAGTCTGAAAAGATTATGATTCATCTTTACCTGACAGGGGATCGAACCCGGGTACCCTCGTGTCGCAGGCTGGTTAACCAATACGCCACGGAGCTCGCCCTTATCATAAAATTTTATCTTAGGTAGGGTAGTACATCTAGGGTAAAGAAACGAAAACACTTGAGTGCTTTGGGGAAAACGAAATCGTAGTGTCGCCACCCACCACTAATATATTCGCCATGATGATGGTCTTCGTAAGACCGAATTAGTCGGCGAATCTGACAACAAAGTGATCCTATAAGGGTTTCGTGTTTTCGTTTTGAGATACGGGACCCTAAAAATTAGTGTAATGCTTTATATACTACTTAAAAAGGTTTGACGTTTTATACAAGCGGAGTAATGTTTATGCCTATTACTATTCCGATACTACATCCGTGCACACGTCACGTTTTTAGTTGTACATAGGGCGCACTGTAAGTTTCCGGAACTGGCCACTTACATAAACAATATTTAAAAATTTATTGCAACATTTGAAAATATAACTCTTTGGCTGTAGAATGCAGTTTGTTTCATTTGACTGTCTTTTGTTTTTACCTTGTGGCGCCATTTAAAAAATTGTGTGTCTGCATCAACATGGATTTAACTCGGGAAAATTTTCGTAGTATGATTTTCTACGATTTTAAGTGTAATTTGACAGCTCAACAGAGCATCGCTCGGCTTGAAACAGCTTTTGGCAATGAAGCACCATGCAAGACAACTGTTTATAGCTGGTTTGCGGAATTCAAGCGTGGTCGTATCAATCTCAGTGACGAATCTCGCGATGGTCGGCCGTCCACCGCTGTGACCAACAAAAACATCGATGCTGTGCGCCATATGATTGAAACAGACAGGCATGTGACCTACCATGAAATTCGCACATCCTTAGAAATAGGCATGAGTCAAATACAATTAATCCTACACAAACATTTGGGTGTGAGAAAGCTGTGCTCGCGGTGGATCCCACACAACTTGACCGAGGCTCAAAAAACGGACCGCGTCACTTGGTGCAGTGCCATGCTTACCAAATTCAACGAAGGTGCGTCAAATTTGGTTTGGGACATAGTAACAGGTGACGAAACATGGATTTATTGCTACGATCCCAAAACAAAGCAGCAATCGAGCGTATGGGTCTTTCAAGATGAGCCGAAACCAACCAAAGTGGCGCGCGTGAAAAGTGCATCTAAGCGGATGATTGCTTCTTTTTCTAATAAAACTGGACACGTGGCTACTGTTGCTTTAGAGAATCGTCGTACAGTGAATAGTGACTGGTACACGACCATTTGTTTGCCGGAAGTTATTGACGAACTCCGTAAAAATAACCGTAAACGCCGTATCATCCTGCACCACGACAATGCTAGTTCTCACACGGCCAGACAGACAAACGACTTTTTGAAGGCGAAAAATGTAGAACTCATGAGTCATCCTGCATACAGTCCCGACCTGGCACCTTGTGACTTTTTTCTGTTCCCAAAAATTAAGAACCAATTACGCGGTCAACGATTTTCATCACCAGAAGAGGCTGTCGAGGAGTATGAAAAACACGTTTCAGAGGTCACCACAGAGAAGTGGCACAAAAGTTTTCAAAACTGGTTTCATCGAATGAAAAAGTGCATAGACGCCAAGGGAGATTATTTTGAAAAACAATAAATTAATTTTGTACCTTTAATAGTATTTTTTCATATTCATTCCTGAAACTTATAGTGCGCCCCACGTAGTAGAGCCACGCTACCGACAAAAGTAATTTTTGCTAGTATTCAAATTCAAAACGTTTACCACATTCTCACAAAAAATCGACGTTTGAGTAAAAGCTTTACCGCTTCTATGCTTCGTTTGGTGAGTGAGAGAGCCGTAGGCCCGTTCCCCCATTTCCTCCCCCCGTGTCCTTCCCCTAACTCCTTTAAAGGCCGGCAGCGCTCCTGTTACACCTCGGCAGACACGTTAAACCGTTGGTCCCGGCTGCTATCGGGTAGTCGTTAAAGGAACCACGTCAGACGCCGAGAGACGGTCCCGAAGAACTATGACACTACGAAACGTGTCACCTTCTCGAAAATAAATAAAACATAAGTCATAATAATATATTTTTCCTATAGGCTGTATGCCAATAGGCAGTATAATAAAGATAGCTTTAAACGTGTTTTTGTTTTGGTAGCGGAAGCCACCAAAAACAATACTGTGAAGCTTAATTGTTCAGAACATCACAGGTCATTGTTTTCGTGCAGCGTCTGTTATCCGACAAATTTAAACAGGCTTCAAAAATCGGTATGCCACGATAGTGCCGCGGCAGCAGTACCGAATCTATGACTTTTTAAACCATGGGCTCACCTGGCGCCCCCCTCTACTTTTTTTAGTTGTACCTTAAGAAGTTTGAGGAGCCCGATGGTCCAGTCATCATCATCATCATCGGGTCTTTTTGTCTCCACTGCAGGAGCATGACCCTCTTTGTACTACCGGAGCCATACTTGACAGCCAGAGCAGACAGCGGATTTGACATACACTCTCCTCGCTTGCCAGACGGGTTGGAGAGGCCTCCTAAGTCGCCTCTTACGACCTCCATGGGAAGACTAGGAGTGGGCCTATTCTACTCTGCCGGAAAACACACGGCTAGTGATGGTCCAGTGATCGTAAGAATTAAAAGCGCATACGCATGTTAAGCGACCCTGGGCGCAGTTTCCAATGTCACCCATCAAGTGGCATAAAAAAGTCGTGGTAGAGCCACGCTACCGGCAAAATGAATTGCTAGTAGCATGTATGGACCGGCTCGTCCGGGAAGTACCACACTCTCATAGAAAATCGACGTTTAAGTAGAAGCTTTACCGCTACTATGCTTCGTTCGGTGAGTGAGAGAGCCGGAGGCCCATCGTTCCCCCTCCCCTCACCCCAACTCCTTGAAAGGCCAACAACACTCTTGTCACACCCTGGTGTTGCAGTTGTCCACGGACAATAGTGATCACTTACCATAAGGTGACCAACATGCTCGTTTGCCGTCTTATAACATAAAAAAATATTCCAGCTCCTTCGTGCTTCGGAAGGCAAGTTTAGCTTTTGGTCCCGGCTGTCAACAATGGCAGTTGTTAAGCTATGTCAGATACCTTAAAGCAGCTTGAAAAATCTGACACAAGTGGCCGACACATACACGAAAAACAAACAAACCTTAAGAAAAAATCTTTAGTGTAATCTTCATCTTCAGGGAAAAACGCGCAACCGCTTTTCCCGGTTGCATCCTTAGATGTGATGCGCTAAAGCCCGGGTTACGATAGTTTGACAATATTCATGCTATGAAATGATTTAGCGAAAGTTTTTACGGCCGGCTGCCTTACATAATAACTCCCTAGAACCGCACACAAATACCTGTGAAAATCAAGTGCCGCTGCATGGAGGCCGTATGTTCTGACTTATGTCTGATTTAAGAAAAAACCCGTGTGTTTTGTCTTTAATAAGACAGAAGTCCGAACCTTCCTCTCTCAGCCTTCTTCTTCTGTGCAATAATAAAAACGATATTATTAGAAGCAAGTTCAGATTGTGATTGTAAAACTATTATTTTATTAATATTGTTAAAAGTTACACGAGATTTAATTAATATATCAATATAACAAACGGCTTCACTCACAAGTTTTAGCCAATTCATATGGCCATCTTTAGGGCGAGTGTCAAGGACACCGCGACACGGCAGTCAACTCAAAACACTCAACTCACAAAACTTGTCGGCCATACCGACTAACAATACGTGAGTGAAACCATTTGTAATAATATTTATTATTTTGTTATTAGACATATATGTAATAAATACATAGCAAAATATGTGAAAATATTCGAACTGCCGTATAAGAAAGATTTGCTGTTTTGATTTAATAGATATCATATTTCGGTTACTTTGTTGTTCGGTATGAAACTTGCCCCTAAAAGGGGTAGTTAAATGAATGTCATAAAAAAATTACATTTCACTTACAGAGATTTTTATGTTAGAGTTAAAAATATTTGATAAAAGCTAAGTAGTAGTACTTAAACCGATTGTACGCTACTGAGCAAAAGATATAAACAACATTTGGCCACTTGTTTTCAAAATAATCTATAATATTACAGTATGTATACGAACGGCTCACTCACATGCTATTAGGAGCCCACTTAGTTAAAAATGGAATCAGTCTGCATTATTCTGCGGTTCTTAACTGTAAAAACGGTTTATCGATAAGACGCTATATAATGACGTCAAATTGGGGGCGCGGCTTATGCAAAAACAGACACGCGCGTCTCCTTGGCAAAATCATATAATCAAGATATATTTATATGGTTATCTCTAATTTTGTAAATGGATAAATAACAAAATTCACAGCAACGCTCCCTCTGACTCAGCGCGCAGGGCAGGTGTTCGCCCTAGATCCGGGGCTTTGAGGCAGCACAATAGCTGACCTAATTAATAACTGCATTTTGCATCAGCCGCTTTGTGCTGGTTTCATGGCTTTGTTTACCTTTTTAATGGCTGGTATCAAGGCTTTATGTCGGTAAGTTGAGCACTAAAGTAGAATATCAAGAGAATTATATTGTAACATTTCCCCGCGCGTCCTAAAACAGCTATTTTGCCATGTGAAAAGAAAACTTACATCGGAATAGACAACAAAAAATCACTAATTAGTAACTATCAAACCTGCTCACAAAGATTCACGAAACATTTTTTATATTTTTATTTGAAATGACTGTATCTAGCTACAAGTGAGCTTTCGCTACTTCACCGGGCGTTTGAGGCGACGGCAGAGTGCCCTCAATCTTTATAGACAACATCATCAAAGGGCCCCCAGGAGGGACGGACTTCGGCTTTGGGCATTGCCTGTGTGCGCAAGGCTTGGAGAGACAGCAAACTCACATATTGCTTTATATACATAAACAAACTAAGCGGTGGTGGATTAGTTTGTTTAAGTATAATTTATATACATAAAAAAACTAACCAACAACACACAGCACAAATACTTATGACAATTAGTAAATAATCCAATAACGGACTCATTCACAGAAACAAGCGACTATTTGCATTGAAGTCACAAATCCACAATCATCATTAAGCAGAAATTTAGGCGCAATTTGTCATATTAAGCTTCAGTTTGCTCCCTTTTGACATGTCCAATGAACTGTGGGTTCATGTCGTATACATGAAAATAGACAAACTGAATAAGTGACTCTGAAATTCATTGATAGCGCTGGTGACAGAGACTTGGTATTTATCTCGGGCAGAAAATATTCTTTTTAGAGTTCCGTAGTAAACAACCCTTATAGTTTCGCCATGTCTGTCCATCTGTCCGTCCGCGGTTTTACTCAGAGACTATATTGACAGCTCCGTGGCGCAGTAGTTAATAGCCAGCCTGCGACACGAGGGTTCCCGGGTTCGATCCCCGGTCAGGTCAAGATGGAAAATGATCTTTTTCAGATTGGCCTGGGTCTTGGATGTTTATCTGTATATGTATTTGTTATAAAATATAGTATCGTTGTGTTAGTATCCCATAACACAAGTCTAGAACTTACAATGGGGCTAGCTCAATCTGTGTGATTAATCCGTATATATTTATATTTATTTATTTGTATCTTATTAATAAGTCAACGTTGCCTTCAGTTTAATTTTATACATACAGCCGTAGGCAGACGCCATTCTTTTTATAATCTATGGCCGGGGAACAAACAAATGTCGGCCGATAGTTACAATTCAGAGTCCGGCTCTTCGTTACAACGTTTGCTTTGTATTCCCATCGAATTAAGCCTTAGTTCGATCCCAGAATACGACTAAGGATTGCTTCCTGTCACGTCTCGGGTATTAACTGTTTGTGTGGAGTGAGATTCATCTCATTTGCCGAAATTAATTCGAAATAAAATCATTCCTTTTCTATGCAAAACCATAGGACTATGTAAAAATGTGTTTATATAATACAGCAGTGGGTTTTGAACTCGAGATCTTTCGCTTATGGGTTGCGCTCCTAGACCACTGACCTACTAACGCTTCTGGAGTAAAAGTAAGCGGTAAGTATACAATTATTTGTTTGTAATTAGAAGTAGGCCCTAATGAAAATCAGTATATCATTATCATTACATAGTAAAAGTGACGTGGCTTCCGCTGTCTGTTCGCTTAGTTCTTTTTAAACTACTCAATGCATTTTTCAACAATAAATTGACTGATTCAATAGGAATGTTTACCTATATGTATAGCTAGCGACTCGTCCGTGCTTCGCACGGGTGCGATAAATAAAGTATCAGAATCCATTGCGTAGTTTTATAGATCTAATCATATATAGGGACAGACAGACAGCGGGAATCGAGTTTGTTTTATACTATGTAGTGATTTAATGCCCCATATTAGTATATGCATTGCACCCGTGCAAAACCGGGGGGCAGGTCGCTAGTATAGGTTTATAAAACGCTTTGACATTGCAATAACAATGTGACCCTTGGTACAAATCCCTCAGGTCCCGTAGCTGGGCACTCTGGATTATGAACACTAATAATTTTAGCACTTACACTTGATTGCTACTCACAAAATTACATAATTTTTTATGTTTTTTATCAAACGACGTATCAACGAGTGTAGAATTTTGAAAAGTCAATATTTAAAGTCTCAAAGTAGATATACAAAGACTTGATTGAATGATTATAACAATTAGTACAGTCAGGGACAGAGATACCTGACCAGGCCCTCAACCTATATCTTTAATTTTCTCTTAAACTATAAATAACTAGCTTTCGCCCGCGGCTCCGCCCGCGTCAATGTCGATCCCTCGGGATAAGTACTTTTTCCCGGGATAAAAGGTAGCCTATGTCCTTCTCTGCACTCCAGAGAACTTGTATGCAAAATTTTAATGATGATCGGTTCAGTAGTTACGGCGTGAAAGCGTAACAAACAAACAAACAAACAAACAAACAAACAAACAAACAAAACAAACAAACAAACAAACTCACTTTCGCATTTATAATATTAGTTAGGATAGGATTAGGATTAGGATAGAAATATGAAAATTTATATTTAGAAAGACTTCTTTAAATCTTTCTGTTTATGCATTTTTATGTTATTATTAATCATAGTTATATAATATCTTGTCTAGCTCCGTGGCGCAGCGGTCAACACGCCAGCCTGCGACACGGAGTGACCGGGTTCGATCCCCGGCCAGGTCAAGATGGAAAATTATCTTTTTCAGATTGGCCTGGGTCTTGGATGTGTATCTATACATGTATTTGTTATAAAATATAGTATCGTTGAGTTAGTATCCCATAACACAAGTCTCGAACTTACTTTGGGGCTAGCTCAATCTGTGTGATTTGTCCGTATATATTTATTATTTATTATTATTATAGTTTAAGAGAAAATTAAAGATATAGGTAGAGAGCCTGGTCAGGTATCTTAGTCCCTGACTGTACATGTCAAAGAAAATGTACTGTCTGTAAAATCGATTTACCGACGATAATTTAACGTGATAACATTGGTTACCTTTGCAACGACTTGGGACGCTTGCTCACTTCGCTCACCCCCTCCTGTTTTGATCACAAGAAAACCTAATGAACCTATTCTACCTACTGCGGCTCAATTATTTTGATATATTGGGGATGTTTCGTTTGTTTAGGACGCGTGGCATTTAAAAAAAGGCGATATTGTTTATTGGAAGCTTTCTCATTGTCTTGTGGCTAAATTATAAAATCAGAGGTTGGGTTCTGAGGTCAATAAAAATCTGTGGCTTGACTTATAACTCCCCTTTGTTACCTTTAGTCAAGTCCTACACATCATTATATAAAATAGGCACAAAGCTCGCAGAACCATGGCCGATGGGGCAGAAGGGTTCTTAAATGGCGTCCAGGTACTGACAAGCGCAGCTACGGGCATCCACCGACCAGATGGTCGGATGACCTAACTAAGGTCGCAGGAAGACGCTGGATGCAGGCTGCTTCCAACCGGTCGTATAAGAAATTCTTGGGGAAGGCCTATGTCCAGCTGTGGACTTCTTGCGGCTGATATGATGATGATAACTAATTCAGAGTCAATTAACACTTTTTCTTAATTAAGTAGATATCATACATCATGGTTCGACAGTTATATAATATCTGGACAGATAACTTTCGCTGACATATACACTATAAGGCGGAATAGGGGTGTAACAAAAATAAAAAAAATGGCGTGGCGTGTAAAGATAGAGCTTAATTTTCACTCGAAACATAATAGTATACAGCCTTCACAGTCTTATAAATCTGAAAAAGTTTTCATATAGATTAAATGCTAGCGTCTTGAAAAATCCTATTATCAAAACATTTGTGTTAGAAAGTAAAAATTCAAGATACAAGAGAGAAATTTGATAACCTTGGTTCGTACATTTACACCCCGTTGTAGAAAGTACTTAAAAATATTTTTGAGAGATCTTTGCAAAACACAAAAGGCTTCATAGCATTTTCCTGAGTGATGGACATTGTTGCAAGTAAGTCAATTTAATTACCGCAACTAACGACCTCCCCGACGGCGTTGATAAGCGAATAATGCCGCGCCATTCATTTTAACGAAGATGGGTAATTATTAATGTAACAAGCTCGGTTTTGCTATGTCAACTTGCTTTAAATACTTATTCATGGACTATCTGTTTCTCGCAACTTCATCATCAAACAATAATAGTCGTTGTAATTCATTTTTGCTACTAGCATGAATGGGCTGGCTCGTCCGGGGAAGTACCACACTCTCACAGAAAATCGACGTTTGAGTAGAAACTTTACCGCTCCACCTTTGCTGTGCTCGGTGAGTGAGAGAGCCATTCCCCTATTTCTTCTCCCCTAATTAACCGCCATCTCTCCATATCCTCCCTCCTGAGGGAGTCAAACTCATTGAAAGGCCAAAAACGCTCCTGCGACACCCTGGTATTGCAGGTGTCTGTCAGTGGGCAGCTGAGATGGCTTACCATCAGGTGACTTGCTTACTCGTATGCCGTCCTATATCATAAAAAAAGCCGCGTGGCTTTTGATTTTATTATGCTACTAGCTTTCGCCCGCGGCTCCACCCGCGTCAATGTCGATCCCTCGGGAATAGTACTTTTTCCCGGGATAAAAGGTAGCCTATGTCCTTCTCCGTACTCCAGTGAACTTGTATGCAAAATTTCATGATGATCGGTTCAGTATTTATGGCGTGAAAGCGTTACAAACAAACAAACAAACAAATAAACAAACAAACTTACTTTCGCATTTATAATATTAGTAAGGATAAGGATTTAGCTTGCGGTTAGCATCTTAGATTCAAGATTTAAATTTTATTGCAAGTCACAAGTTATAAAAGATGATAAAGACAATAAGAATGTACCGTATAAGTGATGCCCTGCAAGGGCATAGCAAACATGAGGGCAACTACATGCCACTTTACTTACAAACTTCATTCATCATCATCATCATCATCATCATATATATTTATTAATTTTTCAAGTTACAAATTATAGATGTTATTACGAGTTTCATAATAGCCATACCATAATAATATATTATCAGTATAAGTAATGTTTAAAACTTTTTATAAATTTGCTTTTACTTATTATAATTTTCAAATTTTTAAAATAAATTGGAATATGGTTGTATGTTTTTATTGATAAGTGGTGAGATTTCAATATGCTAAACGAAATTTAAAAAGCTCTAGCAATTGCCGCCTCTCTAAAGCTGAGTTCTACGACGAAATATGGCTTATACTTAGAGGTCGAAGATCCTAGTGAAGTTTATTTCTAATCCTTCCAACTTTTAAAGTTTAGTGAAAAGGGCCAAAATTATAAATAGATTGGCATAATGGATACCTAAATGAGTACTCACTTAGGTATCCATTATGCCAATCTACGTGGGCATCGTGATAAACACCAAGCCAACACATTATCACGCACGAGCTACATAGGTTACATAATTGATGATACGATAGGTTTCACCTCGTGACTTAGGTCACGTGTGGGCCAAAATATTCTTTACCCTGGGATATTTTTCTCAACACGCATGTGAGTAATGTTTTTCGAAGTAATTTTACGTAGGTTATTTTTCTACTTAATGTGTTCCGCCCTATCTTAGATTGAGGCACACTATCTCTACAGACGGTTCAGAATTACGGGAGTGGTTACCAAGATTTGCTAATTCAGATGGACATAAATATGAGAGCTAGTGGACTTCAATGGCAAACTTGCGTACATTTTTTCGGTGTGCTGTGGAAAGAGCACTCAAAAATAAGTAAATTAGTTTACCTTTGATTACCTTGATAGCTAAAAAACTCTTTAAGATATAAAAGTTACAAAGTTAAAATTTTTCCTTTTCCTTTCCTAATAGCAACTTTGAGAAAAAAAAAAAACAAGTGACGTTACTTATTTAGCATTTTGTACGCGTTATGTAGGAACTTTGTTTGCGGCATCCTTACTAATATTATAAATGCGAAAGTGAGTTTGTTTGTTTATTTGTTTGTTTGTTTGTTACGCTTTCACGCCGTAACTACTGAACCGATCATCATGAAATTTTGCATACAAGTTCTCTGGAGTGTGGAGAAGGACATAGGCTACCTTTTATCCCGGGAAAAAGTACTATTCCCGAGGGATCGACATTGACGCGGGCGGAGCCGCGGGCGAAAGCTAGTTAATAATAAATTTTTGTAAAAAGGTGTGTCCTATCCAATTTCAATCCTAAGTTCTTGTCAAAACATGTGTTTTTAATCGCGCGATTGCTTCTCGTGCAAGTTGATACTTGAAGACTAAGTTGATACTTAAGATTTCTTAGTACAGTCAGGCCTGTCTCACTCCCCGTGTCAGTGAAAACATACCTATGCGTGACCACTATTTCGTAGCGGTAAAACCGGGCAAATCCAGTAGAAGGAACAACGCGCGTTTGACCAACTTCATCAAATTATGAATCATTTGTTAAGAGCTATAAGAATAAAATTGCCTTGCAATGGATTCTGTAGGTATCTAAACGAAAAGCTGCGTTCTGACGTGTGTTAAATTACACCTTATCGCTTACTTCATTAAGTGGATATTTCTTTGAGCCTCTATTAGTATTTATTCAGTGCTACTCTGGTGTTCTGAAATAAGTGGCGGCAGCGATGATGCTTTGGGCCTGATAAGCTGTTATTAGACAACAAAGTGCCAACTTTTGCTTCATGTCAAATATTATTAAACTAGATTTCGAACGCGACTTCATCCGCGTGTACTTTAGTTTTCAAGGCATATGTTTTAATTAACCCCCGGTAGATCATTTTATTTGTAATTAGGACCCTATATACCAATTTCGCATACTGCTTTGTGGGAAAAAAATATTTTCAGGAATTGGTTATTGCTAGAGAGCCAGAACCTATAATTTTTTTTTTTTTTTTTTTCATTTATTTTGGCACAAACAGTCATAACAGATAATATTACAATTTGTTATAAGTTATAATTTTCTAGACAAAATAGTGCCGAAGCTTAAATTATTTAATATTACTTTAAACATTTAAGGTCGCTGGTAGTAATAACAATATAATAATAAGCAATTTAGAAATAGTGAGCCTACTCTTAATCAAGCAAAACTAGCAAACTTGAAAAAACTATGGAGTATATAAAAACTATAAAAATATATATAAAACACGATAGGTGTAATGATATGATAACAGTCTAAGTTACATTAGATGTGATGTGATTGATAACTACTTAATAGATACATTATATATATTTAATTCTAAGTATTTAAATAAATTTGAAACTGAATTTTAACTATGGCTATTATGTGTTAAGAGTTTTTGAGATATTGTGTTTTTAATAGTCTGCAATGAACCAGTAAAAATGTCAATATCATGATAATCTTTATTATAAAGAGTCAAACTGCGTTGGAAAAAGTTGTTTCCAGTATAATTTGCGCAGAGGCAGGGTGGTACGAATATGTTAATATGACGAGAGGCACGGACTGGTAATCGCGCTTTTGTGATGAAATTAATTTTAGACAGAAGCGTGGGAGAGTCAACAAGATTGTTTATAATTTTGAAAAGAAAGGCCATATCAAAAAGTATGCGACGGCTTTCAAGAGACAGAAGTCTAAAGTTGCTTAGGGAGTCATGGTATGAGAGATCAGTAATGTCATTACGAAAATTCATGATCTTTATAAATTTCCGTTGTACTTTTTCGATGCTGTCGATGTCCACTTGATAATAGGGAGACCAAACACTACTACCAAAGTCCAACAAGGATCTCACAAAGCTGAAATAAAGAATTTTAATAGTGTAACAGTCTTTAAAGGGTTTGCTGATTCTATTAATAAAACCCAGATTTTTGAAGGCTTTGCGTGTGATGTAATCATAGTGGTGTTTAAAGGTCAATTGGCTATCCATTATGATGCCCAAATCTCGAATAGAGTCTACTCTAATAATTTGTTTGTTATTTAGATAATAATCATGTTTTATCAACTTCTTTTTTCGGGTGTATGTAATAACTTGACATTTATTAGTATTTAGAAAGAGTTGGTTTTGATCACAGTATTCAACCAAAGAATCTAAGTCTCGTTGAATTTTAAAACAATCATCTGTGTTTGTTACTATTCTGAACAGTTTTGTATCATCTGCGTACAATAATTGATTAGTATTAATAAGCGCATCTTCCAAGTCATTAATGTATAGAGTAAACAAGACTGGGCCTAAGTGGGAACCTTGTGGAACACCAGAGGGAATGGGTAAAAAACTGGAGCAATAGCCCTTTACACATACAGCTTGATTTCGATTCCTGATGTAAGAGTCAATCCATCTTAGGAGATTGCCGTGCACACCGAGTTTTCTAAGTTTAATAATAAGCAAGTTATGACAAATTTTGTCAAATGCTTTTGAAAAATCGGTGTACACGACATCCACCTGGGTACCCCTATCCAAAGCATTTAACAGGAAATCAACAAAAGTAACCATATTTGATTCAACACTTCTATGTTTAATAAATCCGTGCTGGTTGGGAGAAATTACATTTTTCATTGCGTAGGATAGTTGTTTAGTAACAATTTTTTCAAATATTTGGCCAAATTTGCAGAGTTTGGATATTGGTCTATGTTCAGTAATTAGCTGACGACGGTTATTTTTCGGAATAGGAGTTACCAACGCAGACTTCCATTTATTAGGAAACACTCCAGACTCCATTGATTTTATGAAGATGAGATATAACGGTAAAAGTAAGGACTTAGAACATTTACGAATAAAAATTGGTGGGATACCGTCTGCACCTGCGCCCTTGTGTAAGTTTATATGTTCTAGCTCATATACAATAGATTCTTTATCGATATCTATAGAGTTAATAGTTGAGGAAGATTGTTCGCCATCAGTCAACAGGGAGTCCAACGGTCCGACTTCATTTGACTTTACGAAAACCGATTGAAAATAATTATTAAAGGCTTCACAAATATCAGAACCTGTTGTTAGTTGCTCATTATTATGATTATACATGATGTTGGGTGTATCTCCCAGTAGTCTTTTTGATTTGGCATAGGCCCAGAAAAATGAAGGGTTATCTTTGATGCGATTTTCACAGAGGGCTAAGTATTGTGTATATTGTACCTGTTCCAATTTACGTAAACGTTTTCTTAATAGTGAGAATGTTCTGTAGTCCGATAAATTTCCGTACTTTTTCCATTTGCTATGATATTTGGCTTTTTCGTGATTGAGTTTTACTAGGGGTCTAGAATACCATGGAGGGTACTTGCTGCTGGTGGAATATTTTCCTTTTGGAACAAATTTGTTTATTAAATTCTCGAGAGTGTTATAGAAATAGTTTACCATGTCATTAACACTGTTGAAAGAAGAAAACATAGAACCCCAATCAAATGAACCTAATTCTCGATTAATTGAGTCATAATCAGCCTTGTTAAATAACTTTCTTTCTGATTTATTGTTATCAAGCGGTACAACCACCGAACAAGATAATAGAATATCCAAAGCTTTATGGTGTGCGTCCTCCTTAACTAAAGGCGGGCATGAGTTGGTTACTATACAGGTCTGATTACTAAATACCAGGTCGAGTAGTCTGTTGTTTGCGTTGAACTCCCCGTTATACTGTTGTAAGGATGAAAAATTCATAAATTCTATCGTGAGGCATGTAGCCGTATCTGTACTAGTTTGCGCTGTCAAATATTTATTTTCTGAATCTGGGGTCCACTTGCATTTCGTAACGTTGAAGTCACCAAGAACTAAGATAATATCATCAGGAAACGAATGAGTCAAATCAGCTGCCCTGTCATAGATTGATATGAGGTCATCTTCGTGGTTAGGTGAGTGGGGTATATATGTACACACTAAATGAAGACGAGAGGGAGCAGCAGGGGACGCGGAGGCGAAACGGGAGGGGGGCGCACGTCCGCGCAGCGGAATGCTCAGCCACAACTCGTCGGCCGGCGGCGGCGCACTCCGCTCCGACCGTGCCGCGGCGCACAGCTCACGACGCACCCCGATCATAACGCCCCCGCCACGCTCACATCCACTCGCCATCACGTCCCGGTCACATCTAAAGACCTCATATCTTGTATCGAAAAATTCAGAGCTATAAAATCCATCATTTAACCAGCTTTCTGTTATGCATACTATATCATAGTTGTTTTTGAGGATCTCTCGCAAAAATGTTTCACTTTTAGTTCGTAACCCTCTCGCGTTTTGATAATAAATACGTAAGTCCATTTTGTTAATCATTGTTAATGTATTTTATCATAGTTTGTATAAGTTATAAGTGTACCACCCGGCCCGCAAAGACAATAAGGAAACAGATAGGTAATAATAAATATTTTTTAATACAGTATGACAAATATTTTTAAATGTTGTATGAGCAAATATGAAATATTGCAGACTATTATTTACGAACTTAAAAAGAGTTAAATTCAGAAGAACAGACAGAAACCACAAAGTAAAAGCCATAAACTTCCCAGTCACAGTATACGAGCTATGCAGTTTATCAATAGACGAGTGTAATATATAATAATTAAGGTTAAAATAATAATTTGGACTTGTTATTATGTACATAGTAACTGAATAGCAAAAAAATAGTCATTTAATTTTTGCAAGGTCACTTTCACTAGAAATCAAGATAGGTTTGGACGTGTCACTCTTCCTGACGAATATTTTACAATCCTTAACCCAAATATAAGCGTATCCACACTCCCTTCCCAATTTACGCACTTGACTGTACAGTACTTTGTTGGCAGGAGTGAGATGCTCATTCACAAAGATCGGTTTCGCAGGGCCGTCGATGTCTAAGTCCACAGTAGTTATGCCGCGCCTAGCGCGGACTGCTGCCAGTACCTCCGATTTCTTGTGACGTCGAGTAAACCTCACAATTATGTTTTGAATCTGTGTCTGGGATGCGCTCTCATTTTTATCAGATGTATTCTGGGAGGCGAATCGCCTCACCCGATGTATGTGGTCAATGTCGTCCGAAGAGATAACGATGCCAATCTTAGTTGCAATAGTTTGTAAAATGTTATATAAATTTTCTGACCTGGACAAAGGTACCCCGGATATCTCAAGATTGTTCATCCTGCATTGCTGTTCTTTCAAGGAGAAATTGTAGTTACTTGTTGATACCTCAACCGCAGACATGCGATTTTTTAACACAATAATTTCACTGTGTAATTGTTTACAGTCCGATTCAAGTACCTTG
Source organism: Elegia similella (assembly GCA_947532085.1). NCBI lineage: Eukaryota > Metazoa > Arthropoda > Insecta > Lepidoptera > Pyralidae > Elegia > Elegia similella. The sequence goes on from OX383939.1 coordinate 23,114,643, forward strand.
ATAGCTGTATCTTTTTCTGCGATACGTGATTTTATGGTTTCTTGCACGGAGTTAAACAAGTCGGTGACGGTGCTGAGATCATCTTTGAGCTCTTGGGTGACGCAGACCACCTCCGCTCGAACCATAGCCCTGACGTCTTCCTTCAGCGCATTGCGAAATTCGTGCATATATGTAGCTAATGTTGCATTTAGCTTTTGCTCAAACATGCTGCTGATTTTCTCCATAGTCACACTACTGCAGCCGGGATGATAAGTAACAGATTCTGATAAGCTTGAGTTGGTGACCGTACTACTATTATGAACATCGAAGGACATATTCATAGTATTCTCTGTAGGTAATAATAGTTGTCGTTGGCGTACAGGGGTTTCTACATTCGGTTTTCGTCTATGGGAAACATTACTACAGGAAGGGCATAGCCACACGTCTTTGTATGATTGTGATAAGGTCTGGAAGTGATCGTCATTAATGTTGAGACATTTATTATGAAAGCATCCATTGCAGGTTTAGCACTGAAGGTATTTGTTGGATTCGATAGCATTCAAACAGCCATTGCAGCTCGACATTTTTGCGATGCGATTATGGAGTATTTATTTATTACACAATTTGTACTAAGAAGCTGTTTGAAGTTGCAAAATAATTTGATTAAGGTCTAAGATGTCAAACGTAACGCCATCTGCCGAGGATGCAACTAAACGGGATGATAATAGCAGCAAATCAATACAAAAAAGCAGACGACAGCGATGCTTCCATGTGCAAGCAGATTTGTTAAATTTGTGATGATGCCAATAAAAGACACTAGATGTCACTTACGTGTCACACAAATGACAAAGCAAATTTGATGATGTTTATACTATTTTGTAGATCGTCTCCTATTAGATTTTTATAGATCCAGTACTAGCACCAGCGACGTAGATTATGTCTTCACCGATAAATTACGGTTAAAGTTTAAAAAAAGTCACAGGAATAAACACTGAGTTCTATAAACACATTCACTGATGTTCTTGATTAGAAAACTTATTTAATTATTTACATCAGAACCACTTTGTTATTTGCACTTGAAAGTTATCACCACTAAGTCAGTTTTTCACCACCAAATATCCAAAATATCGACGATAAATAATTTTAAAACTTTATTTTTATCAGAGCTCTTCTAAAGGAATGTTTACTAGACAGCGCCATCTACTGACTATAATAGTATTCCAGTCATAGGAGGAGGAACTACTGCATTTCAAAAATTAAATGATTGGGTTATGGGATTTAAATCCGGCTGTAAAAAAAATATTGCCGGCAAAAGGGGCGACTCAGAGGTGTCGAGAGTTGTGCTGCTCTTTTTTTGAAGTTACTCTCGGCGTTATGACCTTTAATTCATGACTCCTCTCTGAACAGCCAACTAAGGCAAGCCAGACCCGAGAGTACTACAAGTCCCTCTTAGATTTTTAACTCCAATCGATGAAGATACGTCGGGGACGAGTTACGACGTAGAAAATTAAATTTTCAGCTGTTTCAATTGATACTTCAAAAACATGGACTGCATATTACATGGTAAGAATGTAAATATTGGTCCACGAAATTTCTTCATCTTAAGTATTGTTACTGGCTTAAATCATATCAAAACGACTAGCTGTTAGCCCGCGGCTCCACCCGCATTAATGTCGATCCCACAGGAACAGTAGAATTTCCCGGAATTAATTTCCCTATGTCCTTCCCCGGGCCTCAAACTACCTCAATACAAAATTTCATCCGAATCAGTCCAATGCTTAAAGCGTAAAAAACAGAAACACAACATAAGAAAAAATAAGTAACTAATTTCGCATTAATTCTAAAGGCATTGAATTTGAACGATCTAAGAAAAGATGAATGGATTCTGAAAGGAAGGAGTATGAAGAAGAAAGGAGTGAAAAGCTATGATAGGCAATCGAACCAAATGGAGAGAGCTGGCTTACTGTGCCAAGTGCCAACACTACATGAAAAAGTAATATAAAGTAAAGGAAGAACAACCCTGTAATTTTTTTACTTAGTTAAAAACTAAGGTAAAATAACAGACATAATATGAAAAATATAAATTTGCAACCACTAATGCACTCCAGAGGATGCAATTTTTTAAAATCCAATTTTATTTTTTACTAACCACTAATTTAATAATGTCTCTCGCTTCAACAATTACAAAGATTAATACAAACTTGCAACCCCTATTTCACTCCTACAGGGATGTAATTTTCAAAATCTAATAAATACATTATTATTTTCTACTAACTACTAAAATAAATTAAAACGATTATTACGAAATTTCTAAACAAACTGGCAACCCCTATTTTAGCCCCTTAGGGATGGAATTCCCAAAAATCCTTTGTTAGCGGACGTTTCTTAGTCACAATCTACCTTCCCGCCAAATTTCATCTTCATTAGCTTTGTAGTTTTCGAGACTTTGTGATGAGTGATTGAGTAATTTTTCACATTACTTAGCGACAGACATTTTCCTGCCGGACAAGACATTTTTTTTAAATATTTAAATATAAAATATGTGTCCAAATGAAGAGTCAAAATTAGTAGGACCAAATGGATTACTCCTAAAGCAATACTTCATATTAATTAATTTTCTTTGAAAGCAGTTCAGCTGTCAGGAAATGTAAAATCATCATTTGCCAGCCAACAAAACCACTTGAGATTGTGATCATTTCATCATAACTTTAGCCCATTTCAACACTTGGAGAAATGCTGATTTCGTAAATATTATTTTGATAATAAAACCAGCCAAGTGTGAGTCGCATATATTAAGGGTTCCGTACAATATTTAACAATAAAAAACCGCTTCTTGTATGTGGAGTATGGTACGTGCGCACTATAAGTTTCCGGAATGAATATGAAAAAATACTATTAAAGGTACAAAATTAATTTATTGTTTTTCAAAATAATCTCCCTTGGCGTCTATGCACATTTTCATTCGATGAAACCAGTTTTGAAAACTTTTGTGCCACTCCTGTGTGGTGACCTCTGAAACGTGTTTTTCATACTCCTCGACAGCCTCTTCTGGTGATGAAAATCGTTGACCGCGTAATTGGTTCTTAATTTTTGGGAACAGAAAAAAGTCACAAGGTGCCAGGTCGGGACTGTATGCAGGATGACTCATGAGTTCTAAATTTTTCGCCTTCAAAAAGTCGTTTGTCTATCTGGCCGTGTGAGAACTAGCATTGTCATGGTGCAGGATGATACGGCGTTTACGGTTAGTTTTACGGAGTTCGTCAATAACTTCCGGCAAACAAATGGTCGTGTACCAGTCACTATTCACTGTACGACGATTCTCTAAAGCAACAGTAGCCACGTGTCCAGTTTTATTAAAAAAAGAAGCAATCATCCGCTTAGATGCACTTTTCACGCGCGCCACTTTGGTTGGTTTCGGCTCATCTTGAAAGACCTATACGCTCGATTGCTGCTTTGTTTTGGGATCGTAGCAATAAATCCATGTTTCGTCACCTGTTACTATGTCCCACACCAAATTTGACGCACCTTCGTTGAATCTGGTAAGCATGGCACTGCACCAAGTGACGCGGTCCGTTTTTTGAGCCTCGGTCAAGTTGTGTGGGATCCATCGCGAGCACAGCTTTCTCACACCTAAATGTTTGTGTAGGATTAATTGTATTTGACTCATGCCTATTTCTAAGGATGCGCGAATTTCATGGTAGGTCACATGCCTGTCTGTTTTAATCATACGGCGCACAGCATCGATGTTTTTGTTGATCACAGCGGTGGACGGCCGACCATCGCGAGATTCGTCACTGAGATTGATACGACCACGCTCGAATTCTGCAAACCAGCTATAAACAGTTGTCTTGCATGGTGCTTCATTGCCAAAAGCTGTTTCAAGCCGAGCGATGCTCTGTTGAGCTGTCAAATTACACTTAAAATCGTAGAAAATCATACTACGAAAATTTTCCCGAGTTAAATCCATGTTGATGCAGACACACAATTTTTTAAATGGCGCCACAAGGTAAAAACAAAAGACAGTCAAATGAAACAAATTGCATTCTACAGCCAAAGAGTTCTATTTTCAAATGTTGCAATAAATTTTTAAATATTGTTTATGTAAGTGGCCAGTTCCGGAAACTTACAGTGCGCCCTATGTATATAAGGAAGGACGAATGAAACTTCTTCCATGCGATATCTATTCTAAGGTTAAACATTTTTTTTTCTTATATGGACGCTATATTTTTAAATTATCTGTGGTTTGACGTCTCTGTAATAAATAAGCAGCAACTTCAAAAAAATCGAAAAGTTAAAACAACATGTTTATTGTATGTTGTATGGGACACTCATAAGATTTTAATTCGATCGCTTACATAACGTGTTCTACAAAATTATGTAAATAAAAATGTATATAACATGAAATCAGAAAAAAAACTAAAGATAAAAATATAAAACATCATACAAAGCCCTTCAGGCAAGTAGGCGTCCAATACTGTTGAAAAGAGTTTCTTTCGGCGTCTTCTTCTCTGCAGTGGTCGGTTCCGAAACGCTAGTAGTTGGAGCTTTTGAACAATAATTAATAATTTGAATATAATTGAATAAGTATTATTTAAAATGCGAATTGACGTGAAAAACTGCCTTTTTTCTGAATAAATCGTTGAATCCAATTTGTTTTTATTATTTTTTGTTACCTATAGCAGCAAACGATAAAAATATTCTGCGAAAATTCGTAGTCTTCACACATTACGGTTTAATAGATTCAGTCCTGTGACAGTCGGACAGGCGGAGACATAGTAATACGGTTCCCGTATTTATCCCTTGGGTACGGAACCCTAAAAACGAAGCAATAACTGTAGAACCTATCTTTGCCCCCTTCTTGCGCTGACCAACTATTGCTTTTTGCCATCCATCTAACTGCTATTGATTTTTCTACATTCCTGTTCCTATCATTCGTACTGATGATGAAAATGCTTTCGAACTTGATTAAAAGTGACACACTTGTGAATTCCGTATTTATTTAAGTACCAGCTGTGCCTGCCACAGTTTTTATTATCTTGAATATAAATGTAGCTTTCCTATTTCACCGGCTAAAAGTTGTCATTTCTAAAAAACAAGCATTCCTTTTATTAGTTTATCCCAGCATTGTAAAATAAACTTGTTATCCATTATTTTTACGTAAAGGAAAATAGTTAATACCTACATACATACACATGCATAGTATCACGTCTTTTTCCCTTGCGGGGTAGATAGAGCCCAGATCTTTGTCTTTAATACCTAAAAGCTACACAACTACCCGATTACAAGTGAGGAATTTGATCCAACTAATTTTACAATGAATTTGAAATCAACTAATATGTAGGAAGCGATGCATTATTTATTTCTTAATTTAAAAAGAGTATATCAAAATACTATTTTGATATGAGTATATCATGAGTATATCAAAATACTATTTTGATATACTACATCAGTGACGTGCAGTCCATATAGACTATTAGACAATGTCTACCCTGCAGTCGCTAAATAAATACCTACATTTTTTTTTTCTTACAAAAAAATAATTATATTCTGTGCGCCTGTAAAATTCTGCTAGCAAATACTTTATAGTCGATTTTGATGAAGTACGGTGCTGCGGCCGCGGTCCGCGCGTGCCCGCGCCAAGCAGTATCTATACGCGTAAGCCGCGTAAGACAAAATTTCAAAGGTCTGACTTTTCACGCACACATAGAAAATTATTATACACCGATAGGAAATCGCTTTTGTAGTAGTACAGTCGGCCAAGCAGATACCTGACCCACTGACTTTTAAAACGTAAATTCACACTTTGCTGTGAAGCGCCACCTACCGTGATTTTTGGCAAGTAGACAGACAACTGCTGGTATAAACTTGTTTCTGATAACCTGCTCAGTTGCAAATTTTGTATTTCTAATAATCTCAGCTAATAATTCAAGTAATCATCAATGGTAAGAACAAGAAAGAATCAAAAACAATCCTACGTAAAGTTCGATTCGAACCATGGACCCACGACTTGAGAAGCTAGCGCTCATCTCAATACGCCAACCGACGATATGACGTCTCGGGCGAAATTGGCTATCTATTTCTACTGCTATGACATCATTGTCGCCAACTGCAACGCATTGCTTTAACAAATAAATTGAGGGTAATCTATCAGATTTATTTATACCTGATACCAACTAATCAAAAATATTGTTCACTCGCGTCACAATTAAGATACTGCGATTACTGTGTAGTGATCCAAAACCCCACCAGTTATTAGGCATCCCGTTTTATCTTATATAGCAGATTTTGGGAAAGCTAATATTGTATTGTGAAGACAACCACAGTATTTAAAGTATCTATATCTAGAGAGTTAGGTATCGCGGTAAGTAGAAATTATAAGTATTTAATATACTTACTTAATTGTCTCACTATTTTTTGTTCCGTAAAACATAGGGTTTGTGATAAATGTCTAAGATAAATATATCTCTTACAGAGAAACACCGTCCGTTTGTGGATTCGGAGATTTAAGAAGACTCGATCAACTGCAATTGAAACAGTGAGGAAACATTTAACAAGAACGAGATCGTATTTTATTCTGATGAAAAAAGTTTTAAGTCTGATGATGATGGCAGAAAAATATTGCGGAGAAGACATGGCCAGCGTATAGCCATCAAAATAATTTGCCTTTGAAAACAGTGGCAGGATAACATTAGGTAAAAATATTCATTTAATAGTTAAGTAAAATAATAATAATATTTAATACCTCGTGTATTACGCAGTGTAAATTATTAGGTAACTGATCGTATTATTGTTTTGCAGGTTATTGGGGACAGATGTCTTCAATGGGCCCAGGGGAGCTGGTAGAATTCGGCGGCCGGATGAATAAAGAAAAATACTTGGAAATTTTATGAGATTGGTGATTCCAACAGTGTGCAGTGTAGAATATATTTTATTTAAGACAATTGTTCTGTGATCTAACTGTTATTGAGTGACCAATTAAAATCCCAGATTGTAGGGTCAAATAGTGCTTAACTGAGACACGAGACACGAGTAAAGTTTGAACTTAAATCAATTTAGACAAAGAGGTTATACTAAATTAATAAATATGCGCATAAGTGATATGTGATCTGAACATGGTAAGTGAAATGACAAATAGACTTGAACAAAAGCTTAAAAATGGGGGTCACCCTCTCCCATATTAAAATTCATTTAATGCCATAGGTTTATATTCATTCTTATACTATTATCGAAGCAAAGTTATTCACATAGCACTATTTGACCCTACACATTTAAAGAAATATAATACTATGATTAAAAAGAAGTTGAGAGATGTAAATTGTTACTTATTAAGTAACATGTTGGTTCTCTCTACAGAAGATTAATCATAGTTTGAATTAAGTAGGCAGGTATTTATTTCACTGTTACATTTTTTTGATGTAATAAAGTAATTAAACATTTAAAATGCTTTTTATTCACAGTAATTAGCTCGGTAACATTATGTTAAAACAACCAAAATTACACCAACATCACAATACGAAGTTGGTGATATTTGTAAAAAATAAAAAGCTTTGGAGGATTTGAACCTGTTCATTCATAATCACACTAACTATTAAACCATAGTGCCTACCACTTGCGCCACATCTAACTATTGAAGTATCTTTGAAATAAGCGTATCGTATGCTAGGGCTTGTTTTATTTATCAAAAATCGAATAGATGGCATTAGTCGTCAAGGGTATCAGATTTCTGCTTATTAACCTTATTTGTTCATTCACAATTCAATAGATGGCACTAGTCGCAAAGGATATTACACTTGTATATTTTTATCTTTGGGTTTAAACCACAGATGTTTCTTTAGTTTGCGAAAAATGGCGCTGTTGTAGGGGGTCAGATATCTCATTGGCTGACTGTACAAGTAAACATCTTTCATCGGCTGTGTGTGTGAATTTGAGACACTGTCTCCGAGGTTTCTATTGGCTGCCGCGCGCGATATTAATGTCAACGTCACCTGTCAATGTCATTATAGATATTATTCATACTTATGTAAATGTCATTGATTAACGTGTTTACTAACAATCCAGGATGAAAGTTTTATTTTAAAATTAAATGCTTTATCAGTTAAATTTCATTTGTGACAAAAATACTTTCATGTGAAAGTTGTGTCGCTTAGTGTTTGCATGCCGAAATCGAAATATAAAGTGTTTTGTGACCACGCTTTTGAACAAATCAAGTACCTAACCGGTTAGTTATGGTTAGTTATTCTAAAGTTTAATCCACGTTTAATCTTAAACCTTACGTGTACGTGGCTCGCAGGTTGTAATCATATCTCTTATATTTCGCTTGTTTTGAATACTTTTGCGGTCGAAGATCGAAAGACCATCATAATATTAAACGAGTTGTAGATAACTAGCCGTATAGTAAGGTAAGGTATATAGGTGGTATGTTTGTAAGGTAAGTTTTATAATTATGTCTACCCTATGATAAATGTCTGTGCACGTCACTGCAAAATAGCATTGTGAATGCAAAATATAAACACTTAGAAATAAGTAAAAATAAATAAATGGACTATTTTGTTTGTTTCTTTTTATGTGTAAGTGGCCAACGCTGGTTTTAGTTTTTCACGTAGCCTAGGCAGACCTATTCGTTCGAAATAGGTATTGTTCCATTACTGGATAAACTTATTACTATCCTCAGACATTCGGTTTCAAAAGTCATCGATCATGAGAATTGAGAGGAAAGAAGGCCTTAGACACTGAGACAATATTATGAAAATAGAAAAACCTTAATGAAAAACTCATACCTGCCTTAAGAGCCCTACATATGCCAGGCAGCGTGGCGATACAAACGCGGATGGTCTAAACGCGTTGGCTACTTTGGATATTTTCGTTTTTTAGGAATATTCAAGGGTTATTCGAAAAAGAAAAACATATGATGGCTGCCTTATCTGTAATGCAATAATAATCAAAAGTTTCAAGGTTAATTTTAACGTATTTGGTGAATAATGCTATATACCGAGTAAATTAGACGTGATTTGGAGGCAACTTTGCAATTTTTTTCATCAAAAAAAAATCGTGTTTTTGAGTCATATAGTTACCAGAGTTAGTCCTGAACTTTGCTGCATTTTTATTTCAACTTGAGTATATAATTATTATTGATATAACAGTCATTCATGCAAAGCAGTGTGAGGTAGTACGGGCCCTTAACTTTCTCAGAGGAGTTTTTGGCGTTAATTCCGGCGGACTGCATGTTTTTTGTTTTGAATTGTTTTGCGTGAATTGCTTCTGGACTTAATAAAATGAAATCGGTGTAAATTGGTATTATATATGCCCATGTTTATAAACGATGTGTAGAATAACTAAAATAAACTGTCATGGTGCAGCTGTAGTGAGAGTTACATATCGGGCTGGTGGTTGCTGCACTCAAGTGCGGGAATTATTGAGAAATTCTCGAGAATTGTTGGAAATTTCCCGCAAATTTCCATGAGAAGGAATTCATGAGAACAGAGAATTTATCTCCGGAAATTGTCGCCAACCAACGAAAGGAATTACACCATCATCATATTCGGTGATACACAATAATAACTGAAGGAAGGAACTGAAATACAGAAGAATAACTAAGACACTGGCTAAAATAAGCTTCTCAATGAAGTTTAAAGGCCACATAGAAGGAAATAAAAGAGTTTCTCGGAGTAAGGGTTCCAACGATACCATATTTACATCCCAATCCGTTCGAATATTTGAGAGTAATAGTAAAATGTTTAAAATCAAAAACATACATTAATGAACGCAAAGAAATCTTTACGGAGAGTAAGGATTTGATTGAGTTCATTAATGTTTGTTTTTGATTTTAAACATTTTTGGTAATTCGTGTAATAAATAGAATATTGCTGCTTGAAGGAAAGTTTTTGATACGAACAAATTCACCAAAACATCTTGTTATGACAGGGTTAGAAAAGTGCTAAACAACATTATGGGACGTAATTTCGTAAATAAGTTACAAAGTTATCAATAGGCAGCTGAATAAAATCAAATTATGTTGCCGCGTGCCGCAAGCGTCCCCGGATTTATTAGCTGTTCAACAAAGGAGGTGTTTTTATACCAAAATTCTTTATAAAGTAAAAGATTTTTTCTAAAGTTTGGATGATAAATGATCGAAATCTTTTTTTTGTAGGGATTTTAAATGGACTGTAAAGTTAATTTTTATTTGTATTACGTCACGAGCGTTAACGCGCGTTATGAGGTGATTTATTTAATAAAAAGAAGCTTACCTATGCTGGACTGATGGCGATCTTGCAGAGGTCGGTTTTAGCACCTGGGTTAGGCTTCCTAGTCCTTACAGCTCGTTCAAACTCACCCAATGGATCGGTTAACTTCCGGTACCATGCAGAAATGCGACAAAGCAGTGCTTTCATCCAATCAGCCTTAAGATGTCTGACTGACTTACATGAATGAATAAATAAAACAACATGTTTTAATCCAACATGCAACTTGAATAAACTTTACTTATGAGATCGATATGAAAAACGAAAACTTCACGAAAGTATGTGCGTTTGCGCACCGATGCAAAAAATACGAACTACAATGGAGTTAGCGACGCGCTTTCCATTGACGTAAGCGGTAGTGTTGCCAGGTGAGATCTTAATATAACGAGTATCCTTAACAATTGTATGTTAGTATATTTTTAAATGCCTCGCTTAACGTTTTCGTTTTTTACATACATGTCAGGTACTCGTATTACTTTTATTAGCATGTTTTCTTGCTGTTAACGGTATTTTGTAAAAGTTAAAAGATTATGGGTCTTTTAATTTGTCATCTGTTATTCAAAAATAATAATAATTTGGGAATTAAAACCACAAAGAATATGTTTCAATACCTTCAAGTTTGTAAAGAGAATTTCACGTCTTTATAACTTACTAGCTTTCGAACCCGCGTCAATGTCGAACAGTGTTAACCACTGCATCACGGAGCTCGCCAAACATAATTCCACTGCACCAATTAACTGGTCTTATCAACTTAATCTGGGGGCGTCAGGATTTTTTTTAGCCCGGCTGTCTTCCGTAGGTCGGAGAGACATTAGATATTGCTTGTTTATAATATATTGAGTTCTTGTGTATCCCTTGTGAACTTTATATATGCTGGCTACATGAAAACAAACAAGTTTGACAACAGTATTAAAGTAGGCTTTCGTCTCCCATCTCACCTGATGGTAGACGATGAAGTCGAGGATGTTACATGCCTATCCAAGAGATACCCAATCATTCTACTTTTGAATGTCCCGGGACTGTACTTTTTTGGGAATATAGATGCAGGCAGTTCATTCCAAACCTTAGCTACTCGAAAAAAAGAAACTGTCATCATCATTTCGAGTAGGTGTCACGGTCAATCGACCATGCACACCCTGGTGTCAGAGTTCTTCGGAACCGCCTCTTGGTCTCTGACGTGGTTCCTTTAACGACTACCAGATGGCAGCCGGGACCAACGGCTTAACGTGCCTTCCGAAGCACGGAATCATCTTTATTATCAGACAATCAGGTGATTCAAGCCTGCAATGTCCTAACCAAACTAGAAACAACTAAACAAAGTATGCTTCAGCCTTAACCACTGGAACACGAAGGCTGTTAAAGAAACTGTAATAAAAGTATTTACCTATGTAGATACTATATTTACTAGTCGACAATAGGCAGCCTGATTCTTGCTTATACTATACTATAAACTATATACTTATACTATCCTTATCTTTACTTCCTTATTCTTATCCTTATCCTTACTAATATTATAAATGCGAAAGTGAGTTTGTTTGTTTGTTACGCTTTCACGCCGTAACTACTGAACCGATCATCATGAAATTTTGCATACAAGTGCTCTGGAGTGCGGAGAAGGACATAGGCTACCTTTTATCCCGGGAAAAAGTACTATTCCTGAGGGATCGACATTGACGCGGGCGGAGCCGCGGGCGAAAGCTAGTCCTAACTAATATTATAAATGCGAAAGTGAGTTCGTTTGTTTGTTTGTTACGCTTTCACGCCGTAACTACTGAACTGATCATCATGAAATTTTGCATACAAGTTCTCTGGAGTACGGAGAAGGACATAGGCTACCTTTTATCCCGGGAAAAAGTACTATTCCCGAGGGACCGACATTGACGCGGGCGGAGCCGAGGGCGAAAGCTAGTAATATTATAAATGCGAAAGTGAGTTTGTTTGTTTGTTTATTTGTTGGTTTGTTACGCTTTCACGCCGTAACTACTGAAACGGTCATCATGAAATTTTGCAAACAAGTTCTCTGGAGTACGGAGAAGGTTTTAGGCTAACTTTTATCCCGGGAAGATGTACTATTCCCGAGGGATCAATATTAACGCGGGCGGAGTCGCGGGCGAAAGCTAGCTATTAATAATTATTAATAATTCGGCTAAAACAATGTAGCGGTTTCCAACTTCATAAGTAGACTTCATAATTACTTCAAAGAACGACAATTTACTTTTCTAAGAACGTACGAAAAACAAGTTCACAACTCGTACGCAGATGTTGAAAATGAGTTAAGAGCCCGCCATATGCCAGGCGGCGTGGCGGTACAAACGCGGATGGTGTAAACGCGTTGGCTACTTTGGATATTTTGTTTTTTTAGGAATATTCAAGGGTTATTCGAAAAAGAAAAACATATGATGGCTGCCTTATCTGTAATGCAATAATAATCAAAAGTTTCAAGGTTAATTTTAATGTATATGGTGAATAATGCTATATACCGAGTAAATTAGACGTGATTTGGAGGCAACTTTGCAATTTTTTTCAATCGTGTTTTTGGGTCTTTGCTGCATTTTTATTTCAACTTGAGTATTTAATTATTATTGATATTACAGTCAATCATGCAAAGCAGTGTGAGGTAGTACGGGCCCTTAAGAAAGATTCTTATAAGTCACTTGTGTAAGGCTGCTGAACAAAAAAGCAACATGTGGAACATTCGCGAAGTTATAAAATCCAAAGACTCTAGGACCTTGATTGTAGCTAGTACAACTTCAGCTCAGAGACTGCTACACGGGGGCTCAGAATTCGATTTCCGGTGCGCGCAACTGTACTTTATTGTCACAGGTTTGCGGTTTTGGCGCTTCCCAAAGAGAGTTAGCGGCAGGCAGGCAGCTGGCCGTAAAACTTTCGCCAAATCATATTAAACGTGAATGTTGTCCTAATAGCGGACCTCTGGGATCCGCATCATACACAGCTGAGGATGAAACCGCAAAAATAAGTAGATGTTTGAACTTCCTCCTGGAGAAAAGAATTACGTAGAATATATCTACCAGCTGCTTCTCTTCCCGCGCAGATCATAACAGCCGATTGAGGGAATGGGCGAGGGAATCTGAGGAATCATATTAGTAAGCAATGCGGCTAGCAACCAATCACTATTTTGATTTCGTATTCCAAAGCCCACCAACATGCTAAACGTAGCTTAAGTCATAAAGACCTGCCAGCCTATGTATTTTGAAGTGACTATCAAAACGTTGTACACTAAGTTAGAAAATAGGCCGGCTGGGCTCTGCCTACCTCGCAAGGGAAAAAGACGTGATAGTGGGTATATGTGTGAACTTTATCACAAATACTGGTATCTAACTGAGTATCATTCAGTATGTCAGTCGTACGAAATAGAGTTTGTTCACTTTTACTTATTAGCCAAATACCTCAGAACAAAGACTAAATACGCTTGCCATCGATCAAATACCCATTGCACTAATGATCAAATCATATCAAAATCAAAACGTTTATTTAGAATATAGGCCTTTGCAGGCTTAGCACAACAAGTCACATTTCAAAGGATCTTATTTAGTCATATTTATATTATTAACTAGCTGTTGCCCGCGACTTCGTCCGCGGCAATTTCTGTTATTATGAATTAAAATTGCGACTATAATTTGAGATTTAAACTATCCTATCTCTCAAGTTGGATCGAACTACACATGGTGTGCGAATTTTATTATAATCGGTTAAGTGGTTTAGGAGTCCATTGAGGACAAACATTGTGACACGAGATTTATATATGTATATTAAGATTAATGTTCAAAAGCTACAGACTACTAGCGTTTCGGAACCGATCACTGCAGAGAAAAAACGCCAAAAGAAACTCTTTTCAACAGTATTGGTCGCCTACACGCCTGAAGGGCTTTTTAATATTATAGTATACTAGCTCTCGCCCGCGGCTTCGCCCGCGTCAATATCGATCCCTCGGAATAGTACTTTTTCTCGGGATAAAAAGTAGCCTATGTCCTTCTCCGTACTCCAGAGAACATGTATGCAAAATTTCATAATGATCGGTTAAGTAGTTACGGCGTGAAAGCGTAACAAACAAACAAACAAACAAATAAACAAACAAACAAACTCACTTTCGCATTTATAATATTAGTAAGGATAAGGATTACAAGTACAATAAAATACTTATCATCAGCGACCCGAGCTGCTACTGGTTTTTCTCCCTTTCATTCGAGTAAGTCGTATCCATATACCTTCAGTCCCCTCCCAAATCCAAAAATCATCCCTCCCCTAGCTTAAAAATACTTCCAATTGGCAGCAGCGATGGAAGTACAAAAAGCCATAGAAACTGCGCTTGCCAACCCGCCTGCCTTCTTTTCTCATCCTTGGGAGAGGCCTTTGTCCAGCAGTGGACTTCTTACGGCTGGAAAGATGACCTAACGTCAAAGATATTATAGAATACTAGCTGTTGCCCGCGGCTCTGCCCGCGTTAATGTCGTTCCCTTGGGAACAGTAGAAATGATAAAAATTCCATACAAACCCCTCCCCCTCTGCTCTTTCCCCTTATGGGGGAATTTAATACATTTCACCTGCATAGATCTTTAGGAGGGGATTTATCCCATTTCACCTACACAGATATTTTTTTATTGTAATGGAGAACTTCTTATTGTCATATTTCTAAGTAAATAAAAGAAATCCATACAAACTTTACCCCACCTATTTTACCCCTTAAGGGGAAATGTCGTCCATTTTAACTACACAGGTCTTTTTAATTGTAATGTAAACATATATACTTATTTTTATACTTCTATGTCCAGAAATGAGAAAATTTCCATACAATCCCCCCCCCCCCCCCTTTTATCCCTTAAGGGGGAGTTTTGTACATTTCACCTACACAGATCTTTTTTAATAATAATTGGAATCTAGAATGTATATACTTATTTTCATACTTCTAAGTCTAGAAATGAAAAAAGTCCATACTAACTTTACTCCCCTATTTTATCCCTTCAGGCGAAAATTTCGTCCGTTGTACGATACATCTTTTTAATTGTAAAAGAGAACTTACATACCTATTTTTATATTCTTAGTCTAGAAATGGAAAAATTCTATACGAACTTTACCCCCTATTTACCCCTTCAAGGGAGAATGTTGTCTGGTTCACCTTAACAGATCTTTTTTAATTTTAATTGAGAACTTGTGTACCTACTTTCTAACTTCTAAGTCCAGAAATGAGAAAAATCCATAAAACTTCACCCCCTTTGATTTTCTAAAAATCCTTTCTTATCATAAAAAGAATCCCTGTGCCGAATTTTACAGTTTCTGGGTTTAGTAGTTTCGGCTGTGCGTTGATATATAAGTCAGGTTTGCCTTTGGCCCGCGGCTCTGCTCGCGTAAGTGTCGATTTCTCAGGAACAGTTCATGACTTTCAATGAAACACCTTAATATTGAATTTCAATTGAATAACTTCAAAAACGGAAAGTTTCATACTAACTTTGCATCCCCGTTATACCCCCTTAAGGAAGGATTTTTTAAGAAAAATATTTTACTCCTGTTTCATGCCTTTCAGTAAAGAACCTTCATGCTGAATTTCATTTGACTAACTTCAAAAATGGCAAAGTTTCATACTTTTTTTTGCACCCCTATTTTACACCCTTAAGGGATGATTTCTGAGTAAAATATTTTACTCGTGTTTCATACCTTTCAGTAAAGAACCTTCATGCTGAATTTCATTCGAATAACTTCAAAAACGACAAAGTTTCATACTACTAACTTTGCAACCCGTTTTACCCCCTTAGGAGATGAATTTCCAAAAATCCTTTCTTAGTGCTCCCCTACGATAAAAAAGGAACCCCTGGGCAAAATTTCAAGTTCGTAACCCTTATAGTTTAGGCCCTGCGTTGATATGTCAGTCAGCTTCTCCTTGTTTTTAGTATGGATTACTATGGATAGTATGGATAGGTATAATGCTGTCGTATAATCATGATGAAATGACTTTGGATTTTAATTTTCTTATGCCACTTACTATTTTTTTTTGCTATATGTTTGCAGGCAAACTCATGCCTTGAGTTCATTTAAATGACAATAGCTTTTTTTTTAATGAACCGATTTTGATGAAACAAACTTTAAATGTTTTGCTGAGTTAAAACAAAGCAATTGATGAAAGTTTGAAGTAAATCGGTTCAGTATTTTCGGAGATAATCGTGATCATACATACAGACAGACAGACAGACAGACAGACAGACAGACAGACAGACAGACAGACAGACAGACAGACAGACAGACAGACAGACAGACAAGAAATTCGAAAAAAAATTTTTTGCTTTCTATTATTCTTTTTAAGTGTCCCTCTATCCATTTCAGTCAAAATTTTTAAATGTACAGACATAATATTTTTACTGTTTTATTATATGTATAGATTACCCACCGAACCAGTTGTACTTGTACCACTGAGTACCATACATCTGGCACATCTAACTATTTCTACTACTGCGTACTAACACCGGAATTCTTACTTGAAATAAATTTGAACAAGTAAATTGTACGAAAGATGCAAGCAGAGCTTTTCTTACACCTTATAAAGAGGTATGTGTAGCTCTAAAAAGACTGTTATATCAGCTCTTTATAAGTATTTGTGATTGCCTGCGAAATTGTTATTAGTTGAGAATTATTGAGATCAGAAAAATAACGTCGAGAAAACAGCTTTCATATTTTCCGTTGGATACGTAAATAACTGTTGAAGAAAAGTTTTTCGCTTATTCGCTGATTGTCATCATTATTCTGCTTTTAATGGAATTGGTGGGACAAGATAGCCTTCAATTACTAATGAGATAACCAACTAGAAGATAGTATTACATTAAATAATTGCAACATGAAAAATAAGTAGGTATGATAATTCGTCACATTTTGTTTGTTTTTGTAATTCTATATTTACGGTAGTAATACTGGCAATTTTTTATTGCTGTTCTAATAACTTTCAACTAGAGTAGTAAGTAGGGTAATTCAATTACCGGTGTTATTACTAGTAGTAAGACCGGTAGTAACACGGGAAACAAATCGAATAAAAAGCCAGCCTTTCAGTCAGGATGATATTTGGTTCATAACAATATTATTTAGATATTCTTAAAAATAATTGATTGGTAAAAGTTATTCGTTTAACTTAATACCGTCCTAATATTGATTTTATTATTTCATAATCTTTCATAAACTGTAAAGTTAGTTAAGTTATCAATAACAAAGAAATGTTATTTAAATGTATATGACCCACCTAAGCTCAGGGAAGCATCATCATCTCAGCCGCAAGAAGTCCACTGCTGGACAAAAGCTTTCCCTAAGGGTGGAAGCGGACTACGTCCAACCTACCTGAGCCCTAAGTCAGATCTTCCGACTACCTGGTGGGTAGGTGTCCAACGCTAAGCCGGTACGGGGTCACCATTCGTGAATATTGACATCACTGGTAAAGTCAGTACAAAATAAATATAATAGACATTACTTATAAAAAAAAGTTGAAATAAATTAAGGCAATATTTGGGATTCATAAAAAATTAAAAAGAAACTGACTTTCAATAAGAAACGAAGCTAAATTGATTTGCAATATCCCTTTTCCCTATAATACAAAGTTTTGTCGTAATCACATTTTTGCAGACTTGAAATAAACTCATACAAGTAAGTTCAAGCGTAAGAACAAGATACAGAGTGAAGCAAAACATCGTGAGGCAACCTGCACACTAGTGTGAAATAAAAATAAAGAAAGCAATGTCAAACCACTCCATTAATTCTGGTCAATGTCATTATGTGCATTTCTTCCAACCACAGCTTCCAACGAAGCCGACAAAAGCCTAGCTCTTTTTAGTCTCCACTGCATGACCCTCTCTGTACTCTCTGCCCTGGCCAAGTATAGCTCCGGTAAGCTATACTTGACCAAAGCAGACAGAGGATTTGGCCTACACTCTCCTCGCTGGCCAGACGGGTTGGAGAGGTCCCATTGATGTCTATGAGCTTTGTTTAGTTTGTATTTTCTAAGTCGCCTATAAAGACCTCCATGGGAAGACTAGGAGTGATCCTATTCTACTCTGCCGGATACCACACGACTATTAATATTAAATAATCAATCATATTACAATAAGGTCAGGTGTCATCCAAGGGCAGGGGTGTTATCCTCAACTGCATGTCAGGTGGTTGCAAGTATGGCACTGGTACGCGCACCCGGCCTCCCAAGCTATGCTTTCTCCCAATCATCCGAGTGAGTGTATCCCACCTTCATTCCCTTCCCAAATCCAAGAAATTCCTATCCTTCCCTCACTTTAAAATGTTTCCAATGGGTAGCGCTGGAAACCCAAGTAGCCAAAGAATCTGCGCTCGCCAATCCACCTGCCAAGCGTGATGAGTATGGCAATGTCCTCCCATGGAACGATGAATCTTTGGAAGAGGCCTTTGTGCAACAGTAGACTTCATATGGCTGACACCATCATCATCATCATCATCTCAGCCGCAAGAAGTCCACTGCTGGACATAGGCCTCCCCCAAGGATTTTCAATATGACCGGTTGGAAGAGACACCATCATCAGGTCTTTTTAGTCTCCACTACAGTAGCACTACCCTCTCTGTACTACTAGAGCCATACTTGACCAGAGCAGCCAGAGGACTTGGCCTACACTCTCCACGCTACCCAGACGGGTTGCAGAGGTCTCATGATGATACGCTTTGTTTAGCTTGTATTTCCTGAGACGCCTTCTACTACATCCTCGGGAAGACTTGGAGTGGTCCTATTCTAGTCTGCCGGATACCACACGGCGAACGACTGACATGATGAATCGTAACACGGAGTAATAAAAAAAAAACTGCTAGGCGTGAACATGAACCCAGGGATAAGAAGCAATAGCCATACACAGCCATACCCTAGATTCACTTAAAAGATACGGTCTATAGAACCTAGTACTCCTTGAATTGAAATCCGTCCTCTTATTCTTCTGGGACCGTAACACTTAATCTAAACGAAAAACGTTCAAAGCAAGTTATCGCCATGAGGAGGCAGCCTTTTTAGTTATTTAATCTGATTTGTGATTCAGTGCACGCAGTCCCTAAGTGACTGGTCCATTACATTTTTAATGTGATAAAAGGTATTTCTAATGGATCTGAGTTCCTAATACTGTACGTCTTCTTGTTTTCATTTATTTTGGTAACAAAACTCTTTAATTTTATACTAATGACCCGAACCCCGGCTTCGCACGGGTGCAATGTACATATAAATCATCCTTTTGAATTACTCTATCTATTAAAAGAACCGCATCAATGTCTGTGGCGTAGTTTCAAAGATCTAAGCATACATAGAAATAGACAGACAGCGGTAAGCGACTTTGTTTTAAAACGCTTCAGTGAAGTGATTTTTTGTATTTTTTTTTGTATTTATTTCTTAATTTTATAAGAAATCTCTCTTTTTCACTCTCTCTCTCTCTCTCATAAGCATTTTCCCGGTTGTGACATGTAGGGAGCCCGGGGTCTGCTATGATGCATTGACACAGCTGTTATATGGTTGGCATAGTTTTTAGGGCCGGCCGCCTGTCTGACGCCTATCTACCCTGGGTAGAAGATTCCTCGGGTAGTTGGTCAATGTCCAATCATCATCACTTCATGTAGGTGACACGGTCAATCGACCATGCACACCCTGATGTCAGAGTTCTTCGGAACCGCTTTTCGGCCTCTTTCGTCTGTTTAGCCGTGACCGGGCTTAACGTGCCTTTTGAAGCACGGAATCATCTTAATTATCAGACAGACAATCGGGTGATTCAATCCTGCAATGTCCTAACTAAACTGGAAACAATTAAACAAAGTATGCTTCTCATGGGAATCGAACAACGCAAACGCCTGAACCACTGCACCACGGAGGCAGTTCTGACCAATGCAATATACCAGATTATGCATGCATCCTAAGACATCTAATATACCTTAATACTTTCACGGATAATCAACTATATGCAACAGAACTATGGTAGTTAATTCTACAGGCAGGATTGTCTTCTAATGTGTTAAGAACTGCTATTTACGAGTAGCAACAACAGCTTCTATTTGTAATGTGCTTTCCAAAACACTCACTAGTAATAATATCCATAGTGAACAGGTTCTTTTACCATGTTTGTCATTACTGAGAGTTCATCCGACATAGCTTAACGACGAGAAATACCGAAATCTAGTGCATAATCCAGGTATATGCTCGGTAAATTATGCTAATGGGTCGCTAGACTCGGCTTAACTAGATCACCTGTTATATGTCAGCCTGTGGCTATTCTATGTCTATACTACCTCTACATATATTATGTGTCAGCCTGTGGGTGGTTTCGATGTGAGTAATTGAGCGTTTCTTCCCATTAAGTTCTCGTCCCAATCACAATGGGACGAAACACACCCAATCCATAATGGATTCTGATGTTTTCGCGATTGTTACACATTTAAATAAAATCACTTTAATACGGTATTATCGCGTATATTACATTATTTTTTACACCTAACGTTTCGAAAACTTTACAGTTTTCATGGTCGCAGGTAGACTCAGTTGGCATTTGTCTTTGTGTTATAAGAACTATACAAAACTACCGCCTACAATATTTATTGACACCCAATCCAAGCAAGATATGCCGATAAGATTATCTTCATAAGTTAATTTAAAAAAATGTAAAAGCTACATACTAAACATAGTGCATGGGCTCGGTGTATAGATAATTAAAAAACATCTGCAACAAATAATATTTTAATACAGATAGAATCAGATTCTAATAATCTTTCATATAAAATAACCGACAACAAACAAACAACTTAACCAATTTTGATAAAATTTAAATAGAACCAATCGGAAAGTATATCCTTTTAAATAAAAAAAATTTAATCAAATCGATTTATAAATTACGGAGTTATTACAATTTAGTAACAAAATTTCATAAAAAAAACTGACAACCGAATTGATAACTTTCTTTGTTAAGTCAGTTAAAAATAATTCCAGCAAGTAACATGAGAGACCATTAAAATATGCCGTTTCAAACCTATTTCCAGTTCCAGCGATAAAAAAAAAAAACAATTTTCACAAACATTTTGCACATTCGTTTCCTAAAAACAGTTTAGTTTTTTTATCTCGCATGGCCGACGGCGTAGCGTGGTGCGAACGTCACAGAATAAAATGCCGAATGTTATTTTCATTCCAATTATCAAACTTCAAAATGCACGAGTGGACATCTTTCTGGCTCGACGCAAAGTGTGAGACGGTTGATAGGTCACATTCATACCTGGGAGTAATCCAGTTGTGATTGTGGGCGCTACCTGCAAACTTCAATTTTAGGGTTCCGTACCTCTAAAGGAGTTTTTTCCTTTATCTGTATATCACAGATAAAGGAAACATTGCGAAAAGCATTAATTTTGAGCTACATCATAAATGTAATACAAATATTTGTATATAATGTATGTACGAAACCGTTCTTGTACGAGGCCGACTCGCACTTGGCCGGTTTTTTGCTAGTAGCATGAATCGGCCAGCTCGTCTGGGGAAGTACTACACTCTCACTGAAAATCGACGTTTTCAGTGAGAGTGTAGTGCAACGCTCCTGTCACACCCTGATATTGTAGTTGTCCATGGGCAGCATTGATTGCTAGGCATCAGGTGACTCGCTTGCTCGTTTGCCGTCATATGACAGAAAAAAAATCCTTAGCGAAGACCTCAGCTCTCATATATGACAAAAATGTTTATAAGATGTGCATCATTTTGTATAACAAATTCCCAAGTAACATTATTTTTTTAAAGGAAGGACTTTTAAGTAACAGCTAGATACATGGCTGCTGGAAAAAAATATAACACAGTGACTTTTTATTATTATTTCCCGTGACTGATTTGAATTTATTTCAATTTTTATGTTAATTCGTATTTGTAAATCGACTTTACTTGCAATATTTGCACGCCTCTTTGTAAGGCTGAATTCATGTTACACTGACTGATTTAACATCTTTAATTATTGTATTCTTGCAAATAAATTGATTCATTGATGGATTGCTACGTGTGCGAGTGCGAAAACTCATTTACACTATGAAGTTTCTGAGAAATGCCGAAACTACCAATTGCTAAAGTGTTTAACGGGCAATATGCCAGGCGATTATAACATTTATTGTATTGAGGTATGGAGTTTTCAGAACTATCGCACATACAGGGCAATAACAGGTTATAAATGTCAATATTTGACATTAAGTCCATTATGTTAAACAATTAATCCCCCGTCATCCCTTTGCGGAAATATAATACATCACAATAATATAAACTAATAATAATAACAAACGAACAACCGCGCAAATTGAAATGGGTTCGCCGGACCCATCTCATTTTAGCTTCAACGCGGCTGTTTGAATATAAACGAGAAAAATATTACTTGTCTTTGAGAAAACTATCTTTGATCATATATATAATCGTATCTGTTCCAATAGATAAAAAATACAGACTATTATTGTCTATATCAGTAAACTTTTAACTTTTAGCTGTGTTTTTAGTATCCTACGACATAAGCTGACAACTAAGCTATTTATCTGTGTTATTTGTCCCTTTAGATTGACAACTCTACTGCAATCTAGTGGTTCCTGGATTCAATCCCCGGTCAGGTCGAAATGGAAAATAATCTTTTTCAGATTGGCCTGGGTCTTGGATGTTTATCTAGACAAGATATTGTATTAGTTGAGTTAGTATCCCATAACCCAAATCTCGAACTTATCGGGACTACCTTAATCTGTAAGATTTGTCCATATAAACGAAAAAAATATATTTGCTCAACGATAACTCGAAGAGATTCGAGAAATTTGACTTCAGTTTTTTCGATCTAAAAATATGGTAACTATCTAGGTATGTGCATTGGGAACTTTAAGCTTATACTTCACATCATAAGAACATAAAAACACGGGTAAGTCGCGGGTAAATCAAGTATACTCGATATAATTGCTCGAAGCAATACTGCTCGATCGCATCTGATATTTTTACATATACTGCAACTTGTTTACGTCGGACAAGGAATGCTGCCCTGCCGTCATACAGTGCAAACTAGTACGGAGGGTAGAAATAATTGTTTTGACCGAACTTATTGTCAGTTGTATAAAATAATGTGCTATTATTAAATATAATTTTGTTTGCTTAAATTAGATACATCACATTATTCTCTAAAAACCTGTGCTCATATAGAACTAAGTTTATGTTTATCATTTATGGTGTATGTGCCTATTTACAACATTGGTGACGTATTCGTAATGAGTATTTTGTAAGTGAATCAAAGTTGCTAAAGATATCAAAAATACATATTTAATTCTGGCGTTACTAACCTGAATTATTTCCTTTTAAACTCCACAAGATCTATCGCTCGCGGCCTAAGAAACTTTTGGACTCAGTCAATTATGAACTGACAGAAATGGATAGAAATGGGCTTTCCAATACTTCCCTGTTATCACCTTTTTTGGAGACTGTGCTCATATAGAACTAAGTTTATGTTTATCATGTATGGTGTATGTGCCTATTTACAACATTGGTGACGTATTCGTAATGAGTATTTTGTAAGTGAATCAAAGTTGCTAAAGATATCAAAAATACATATTTAATTCTGGCGTTACTAACCTGAATTATTTCCTTTTAAACTTCACAAGATCTATCGCTCGCGGCCTAAGAAACTTTTGGACTCAGTCAATTATGAACTGACAGAAATGGATAGAAATGGGCTTTCCAATACTTCCCTGTTATCACCTTTTTTGGAGACTGTGCTCATATAGAACTAAGTTTATGTTTATCATTTATGGTGTATGTGCCTATTTACAACATTGGTGACGTATTCGTAATGAGTATTTTGTAAGTGAATCAAAGTTGCTAAAGATATCAAAAATACATATTTAATTCTGGCGTTACTAACCTGAATTATTTCCTTTTAAACTCCACAAGATCTATCGCTCGCGGCCTAAGAAACTTTTGGAGTCAGTCAATTATGAACTGACAGAAATGGATAGAAATGGGCTTTCCAATACTTCCCTGTTATCACCTTTTTTGGAGACTGTGCTCATATAGAACTAAGTTTATGTTTATCATGTATGGTGTATGTGCCTATTTACAACATTGGTGACGTATTCGTAATGAGTATTTTGTAAGTGAATCAAAGTTGCTAAAGATATCAAAAATACATATTTAATTCTGGCGTTACTAACCTGAATTATTTCCTTTTAAACTTCACAAGATCTATCGCTCGCGGCCTAAGAAACTTTTGGACTCAGTCAATTATGAACTGACAGAAATGGATAGAAATGGGCTTTCCAATACTTCCCTGTTATCACCTTTTTGGAGTTAGGGCCATTAGTTTATAAAGTATAAATATAATAAATCCTTACTATTTTCAATATTTCATACGAAAAAAAATAAGTACCTAATTCTGTCTGCGCTACTTACACTTTAGGCCCTTGGCTCAAATTGGCCTCTTTTAAATTTCATCAACATCAGTTCAGTAGTTTGTTTTAAGAGCCCGCCATATGCCAGGCGGCGTGGCGGTACAAACGCGGATGGTCTAAACGCGTTGGCTACTTTGGATATTTTCGTTTTTTAGGAATATTCAAGGGTTATTCCAAAAAGGAAAACATATGATGGCTGCCTTATCTGTAATGCAATAATAATCAAAAGTTTTTAAGGTTAATTTTAATGTATTTGGTGAATAATGCTATATACCGAGTAAATTAGACGTGATTTGGAGGCAACTTTGCAATTTTTTTCTATCGAGAAAATTTAACGCAATCGTGTTTTTGATTCATATAGTTACCAGAGTTAGTCCTGAACTTTGCTGCATTTTTATTTCAACTTGAGTATTTAATTATTATTGATATAACAGTCAATCATGCAAAGCAGTGTGAGGTAGTACACATTATCTTATCTGTGTTATTTTTTTTTCTTTTATTTATGGCTTTCACGCGTTACGTATTTAGCCAGTATTAAGTATAATTGGGCATTTATAAAACCAAATTACACCGATTTCACATTATAAAGTTCACTAGAAACAATTTACAAAACAATCCAAAACACAAGCCGCAGTCCGGCGAAATTCCCGCCAAGAACTCTCTGTATTAAATTCATGGGATATATATATATATATTTATATTTTTTTTTTTAAATAATACCCTAATCTTTGGCTAAGGATGTAAGTATTTTGTTTTTATCATTTTGTTAGTGTTCATGCTGATTGATATGTTTCCATTGTTTCTGTATTTTGTGTCGATGTGATACTTTAAGCCTAAACTTAATTAGTATTGACGCTGGCACCTGGGCCTAAACTATCCCTGACTTGGCATTTGCATATTAAAATCTTGACAAAGAACGACTTGCATAATTTATTCACCAGTAAAAGTTCTTGTGCGGATGGTAAATTCTTTATCGGAATAATGAGGAAAAAGCGATGAATTTAAAGTTTTCGTTACCAATAATCATCATTAACATTCATCTTCTATTGAGTCGTAAAATGGCTATAGGTACATAAATTTTAATTAGTTTTGACCAGTGTTTTGCTTCCATGATTGCCCGTTCGTTTGCCTCATTCAGATCCTGCTGGGAGGAAGAACCTGGACTTTCTGGGCACCCCAAGAGGTGATCCATAGATTGAATAGCACCGCAGTCGCACTCACTATTGTTGGAGAAACCCCACCTGACTTTGTTTTCGTGGCATGTGCCAACACCAGCCCGCAGTCTGTTTAAAGACTTCCAGACTGGCCAGGGTAGATTAGTAATTTCTCAGCAGGCGGTATGTGGTTTGATGATGACGGATATTTGTTTAGCCATTGTTCCAATCTGGCCTTAGCTTCTGTGACGCTTGTATTAGATTGTCTCAGGGAACTACTGCGACTTTTGAGTCGTGAGGCTGCAGGGATTTGCCCATAAAGTGGATGGCGTTTATCTTGCTCCTGTTTGTATTTCTTCACTGCACTGGTGATGTTGCGTCGTACGTCCGGTGGTGCTATTACAGATAGGGTGAACAGATGAGAAAGCGGTGTCTGCTGCGGTCTTAATGCACCAGTGACAATCCGACAAGAGGCATTGAGGGAAACATCTACCTCTTTGGCGTCAGTGAAGCGGGCCCAGACAGGACACGCATACTCTCCGGCAGAGAAAGGACGTGACACATGTCTGCGATGCGGTGCCGTGCACTGGCGCGGCGCCGTCGAACGTCGCGGCGCCGTCGCCGGCGAACGTCGCGGCATCGCGCCGTGACACGGCGCCGTGCATGCCACGGAGGCACACGGCGCACTGCCCGGTAGTTAATTTTTCGTTGTTGTATAGTGCGTACGTGCAAATATTTTGCATTAAATGGCTGACACTTTAGATATCGATTATTTCATTTCTCTGGTGGAAGCACGTCCCGTTCTCTGGGACAAGTAAAAGGAGGCTTTTAAGGATGAAAACAAAAATTGAAAACAGAAGCATGGAAAGATGCCTGTTGAAACATTTTCCGCCTTTCAACGACATGGATACTAAAGAAAAATTTAAACTTGGTTAGTAGACACCTACTTATTTATTTATTTTTATAATACACTTGGTAATAAAGTGTATAATAAATGTTCTTAAATGTTAAATCCTTACTGACAAAAACTGATAATTTGGGACGATGGTTGCTACCGTGTACCGGCGCAGCATGCCGTGCACGACATGCCGCGAAGGCACACGGCGGACTGCCCGGTAGTTCATGTTTCGTTATTTCTTGCCTTACAGTTAAACATAAAGAAAGGTATTGATTCACCGAATATTTTCTACGATTTTTGTTTCTTCATTCTTCGTCTCAACAGCGACATATCAAAACAAAAACTGATATTTTGGAACGATTGTTGCTTTACTACCTGGTGCCGGCGCGGCATGGCGTGCACGGCACGGTGCCGCGCCGTCCGCCGGCGACGGCGCACGGCAAACGGCGCCGTACCGCAACCATGTGTCCAAGCCCTAACACAGAGCCAAACAGCTAGTGCGAAGCATTAACATTGAGCTCATTGTTATGATTACTATTAGTGTGGATTATTGAACATTATCTTACATTCTCTTGTTATGTTATACAACATTAAATTTCAGCCTAATGCTAAAAGCATAATGTTAATCAAATGCAACCAATAATTTTAATCTGGAAAATTTCAGCGCTGTAAATTCTAATGGACGTGTATGTAATGTACCTACCTACCTAAAGTATGGAAATAAATGGCTTTATATTAATCTACACTTGTACAGTATAATAATAATATTATAAAGAGGAAAGATTTGATTGTTTGTTTGTGTGTTTGTTTGCTTGCAATAGGCTCTGAAACTAGGTACTGGACTCATTTGAAAAATACTTTTACTTTATAGGGAATGGGCAAAATCCCGTGGAATCATGCTAAACGTGGCCTTCTGGTCTTATAGAACTGATAACCTAGGCTCTGTCTACCCCGCAAGAGAAAAAGACGTGATACTATGTATGAATGTATGTATCTGATAGACATCGGCTATTTAAATACCGTTATACCTACCCGTGCGAAGGCGGGGCGGGCTGCTAGTTCATTAATAGATCTGTAAAATTGCATATTTATGAAAGTCGGCAT
Organism: Elegia similella; assembly: GCA_947532085.1. Classification (NCBI taxonomy): domain Eukaryota; kingdom Metazoa; phylum Arthropoda; class Insecta; order Lepidoptera; family Pyralidae; genus Elegia; species Elegia similella. The sequence continues at coordinate 23,142,425 of OX383939.1, forward strand.
ATACTCGTAGGTACCTATACAAAAGGCCGCTTCCTGACTGAAATTACCTAATGGGCACTTTTCTATGCAAAAATAAGTATATAAACGAAAATAAAATCGCGGCAAAACCTAGTGTTTAGTATTATTTATAGCATTTACTTTATAACATCAATGTCAATGCACAAAAAAGTCCTTCCTCACTGAAAAAACTACCTGCAACCCTCAAAACTTACAAGGACGCAGCAGCGAAAGTGTAAAGAGCATGTAGTAACATAGAGACTATATTTCAACAACAATGGTCCCTTAAGAGCCACACGCGCACTTATACACACTAAGTTCATTACTTAGCCAGCACAAGGCTCTAGGGGCTATGTACCTGCTGTTTCTTAAAACGGCGCCCCTATCACATATTATACTATATGGCTGCAAATAAACTTTCACATTTATAATACACTAGCTGTTTTCCTCGTCTTCGTCCGCATATATGTCAGTTTTATCAGTGTATCTGGGCCCCCGGACAGACACCGTATCCGGACCCCGGGTTCCGAAGCAATCCAGGTATGGACACAGTCAGTAACTCGTTTGGATAATAGAAAAATCAATTGTTTTCGCAGCGCTCGCCCAATATTAACGTTTAAAAGCAAAGTTTTTATACCTCGGGTGCAAAAATGCAATTTTCGTACGAACCCCTATGTTTTTCAAAATAAAATATAGGCCATGTTACTTGGTGATAACGACGCTTTTTATATGTGTAAGAATTTATAAAATAGGTCCAACCGTTTTTGAGTTTGTCTATTACAAACAAACACACAAATCTTTCCCCTTTACCTATAATATTAGTTTAGAAGTCTAGAAGAATATGTGTAGAATTAAGGAATTATTCTGAGTATATACTGCGTGATTTTGAATTACCAGGCAACATTTCAATGGTGGAATCTGCAAGAAAATAGGTAATATATGAGAAGAAAAAAAATCAGATATTCCTTAGTAATTTGACCAGCTGATCTGTGAATTTGTATGGGAGGCTTAATTCATCATTTTTACCTTTTTTTCCTGCAGCTCTATATTCTATTGGGGATTCCGAGCCCAACACCAAAACACTGCCAGGTAATTAAAAATCACACTGTGACTGTAATTAACTCCTAATCAAAATCCAGTTTGACTAAACTAATTGCCTTAGAATGTCGAGCAGCTAAATTATTTAGAAAGCCAATAATCCGATAATTATCGGAAAAGTAATTTGTATAAAGGCTATGAAATATTTTCTTCGTCATCGTCTATTTCTTTTTTGGTAAATTAATCATTATTACAATAAAAATCGACTAAAAAACCGGCCAAGTGCGAGGCGGTCTGTACCAATATCTATAATAATATGTAAGTTTATACTGAGAAAGCGCAGCACATCTCTCGCTCGACACCCCTGAGTCCCCCACACCGGTGTTGCCTCTTTTGCCGGCAATAACCGTCGACTAGTTTGAGGGGCCCATCTAGTGGGCGGCAAGCCACTACCTGCCAATTGTAGTCAGTTACCATGATTATGGCAAGTTTGATTTTTTTCACAGCTTCAAGGGACTGTCCCTTGAAGCTGTGAAAACAATCAAACTTCTAAGTCATGTCATGCAGACCTGAGTATTTGATATGAATTTCAGCTTTATACCTCTACGCTTCCTGAAAAACAGACAGACGGACAACAAAGTGATCCTATAAGGGTTCCGTTTTTACCTTTTGAGTTACGGAACCCTAAAAAGTAGAAAAACGAAAACAATAGATATCAAATAGAAATTTGACAATCGTTGAATTTATAGGTAAAGGAGTTGCTCTTTTAAGCGATTTCAAAAAAGGAGGAGGTTATCAATTAGGTTTTTTTTTTAATGTTTGATATGGTATGCTTTCAAATTAGTTCCATTTAATTTTCATCAAATCGGTTCAGTTGTTTGATTGAACAATTTTTTTTTTAAATATGAATTGTATTTTTTGAAATGAAAACTTCTTTAGCGGCGTTATGCACTTTTAGGATGGGTAAAAATGTTAAACACGTGGCCTGATCGAAAATTGGTAAGACAGACAAATGACGCGTGGCATAGGAGAGGAAGTAATATCCCCCTCTCTTTCTACCGCGCGGAGTTTTCACTTCTGCCGGCACTCCCAAATCAATCAATCAATTAATCAATAGTTTATTTGCATGAATACAAGAAATACATAAGGATCTTAATATTATTAAAATGGAAAAGTGCAACCCGTTGTGTTTGTGTTCTAATACGTGTTCAAAAGCAATGATTTTTCCTTTTTACATACATGGTATCACGTCATTATTCCTTACGGGGAGTACAGAGCCTAAGCCCATAAGACCTTAAAGCCACGTGTAGGTGAAAAATGGAATTCAAATAATGATAGGTTGCTAACCGAATAAAATTTCTAGGGCCGGCTCCTACGATCTGCGTGGCAAGAGAAGCAGCTGATCCATTCTACCTTTTTTTTTCCCAGACGAGCATGGAAACATAGTCTCATACTCATCTCATACATAATATAACTAATAACCCCGATCCGTTTCATTCAGACATAATAGAGGGCACTCAATTGAGGTCAAGATATTAGTTACACTGGCGAGTTTCCCAAAATAGATTCAATAGCTGCGTTACTTGGTTACGAAGAGGAATATTGTGAAAAATCCATTATTTTGTAGAACTCTCATATTATAATAATAACTAATTAATATAAAAACTAACAAAGCGAAGTGAATATATGTTTCTAGTTCGTACCCACACAGTTGTTGCTATTGGAATTGAGAAAGTTTTTTATTGGGAAAATTGTCTTATTTATTCAACAATAAATATATAGGGACATATCACACAAATAGAGCAAACCCTATATGTTAATAACACATAAATAGAACTGGCTTGAGCTATTACTAAAACACCATTATTTTTGTCTACTTCTTAGTTATAAGCTATATTCTTAGCTATATCCTATTAACATATCCTATGTTAATAGGATATAGCACCTATAGCTGATACAACGTGGTTTTGAATTTCCTAGCTATATTGGAATCTCGGAATCAGAATCCCTAACGGAATACAGAATTGCAATAAAAAAAAATTGCAAAGTAAATTAGGTTTCCCATACGAAGTCGCCGATCAACTGAACGAATTTCTATGGAAGACCAAATATTTTTTTACCCTTTTTCTTGCAATTCTGTATCCTTGATAATGAGGTTCAAAATCATGCTGTTTAGGCGCCAGAGCTAATATTATAAGAAGTAGAAGATTTTGGAGAGTAGGATCGCTCATTTTCTTTTGCTTGAAGAGCATTATCATTTACTTGATTCCCTTTACTCTTATGATGCATGTAGTTTTAGTTTAAATTTGTAAAACCCTAATAAAACTTTATTACAAGTGTCCGTCATTTTACGTTTCCTTTATCATATTATGGCTTTTTCATCAACTTGCAGACATATAACCTCAATCATAATTTTTCACAATGTAACGAGCTGTAAACGTCAGGGTTGTCAACTTGACATTCAACCTTTATCGCCCGTATAAAATGATTTTTCTTTCAGACGAAAATAATACCCCATTGTACTAACAACAATAGGCTTGCACAACTCGGTCTGTTCAAAATTTATCACGAATTGTGCTCAAATTCGGTATGACAGCCTCGCCACCACCGGACCGAAGTGTTCATCCTTGAATTCTCTATTTACCGCTGTTGCTACAACATCACAAACGATTTTGAACTTTATGTCTGTATTATAAAGCTGAGATGTTAATTTTGGTAGTGTCAGAAATAGGGTTGTGACTTTTTAAATATATTGCTGTATTGGTTTCGTATGGAGTTACAGTTGAAATAGGACGTGCAGAAAATTACGATGTTGCGTCGACGGACATTACTAGCTTGTCTCTGTTTTTGTTTGTTTTGTTATGCTTTGGATCTGGACTGCGATGACTATGACGATGTCGATGAGGTTTGTACATTTTTGTTTACATCTTAAACTAATTATGTAAGAGGTTCCTTATTCATGGGTTTTTTTAATATGTATAATTTCAAGTAGTTAAAGATAAGATTTGATAAAAGTTCGATTTTCACGCTAATATAATCTATGTAGCATCAATTTAGTTCATACATTTATAAAATGACCAATATTCTGAAATTCTACATAATGGAGGATGACAATCATGAGGTTTAATAAATGTCATATTTTCGTGGTGTTTCATTTATTTTATTTAAATCTCAAAATATTCACAACTAACATTTTCAGTGTTTTCCACTTATAAAAAGTAACGTATTTGCAACGAAAATTAGAACCTTCTTAAATTCAATAAAATAGCAATCTTGACAATCTTTAAGGACAGTCCAGGGACCTAGGATCAAAAGTTAAGTATTTGCATAATCCATCAGGCGGTCCCTAAGGCAATCATACACTGACCCGTATCATGTTCTCCTAACTCTTATAGCGTGCAATTTGTTCTAGGTTTCGTCACAAATATGTATCTACCATATTATGAGGCAATGAAAACAATATTTACGTAATATATCTTTTTTAAACTTATAACAATATTTTATACATTATTATGGTCTATTTAAATTAAACACAAGTTGGCTCGCGTAGATCAAAGCAACGCTTTAGTAGCAAACTTTAAGAAATCGATACGCTAGATTTTATTTCTGTTTCTTTTAAATGTTCTTATGAAAATCGATAAATCAGCCAATAGGTAATGGTAAAAAGTTATACGCCAAGACAGTTTATTTATGTGCACAAGGTGTTTCTTGGGTTTTGTTTTTTAAGTGTGAAAGGCAAAACATCTCAAAACCAAGCGTGTCGATTTTTTAAATTTTGTACCATTATCTATTTTCTAGCTTATGGGTGGCAGCCCTTAAAATATTTGCGCTCATTTTAACTTGACCTATTTTTTATTACTATTGATAACAATAAATATTTACTAACTACAAAACTAAAAATTAATTAATCCAATCTAAAATAAAAACCTAACTGAAAATAAAAACCTACCTATAAATAACTTGACCTTATATATCAATAATTCGTGGTGTCCGGCATGGACCAAAAAACGCAAATTTGACTCAACACAAAATTTCCGTGCGATCGTCTTAAAAATTAACTTTTATTCAGTGGAAACTAACCCTAAAGAGACGCTCAACCCTCCTCCTAATGCATACATTTGGGAATACAATGAAGGTCCATCCGACCCTCGCAGTAATTTTTGCCCATGTCAGACAAAATTGTGACCGGTTCATTGGTTTCACATATTTTTACGTTTGCGAGTGTCAAGTGCCATATTTCTCGGCAAATATAGTTTGGCTTGGGTTGTCTATGCCCAACCCCGAGGGCGATGCCTTTTCTCGATGGAAATTTTCCCTTTTATGGCAATTTTAGTGAGTTATGGCGCAATCGAAAGAGGTTTAGACATCAGAGTTTTCCTGGAGTTCGTTTGCGGAGGATAAGTTTTATAGCCCTTACATTCACATGCAAGGGGCATTGACACTTATGTATCCCTCATACAAACAGTTTTTAACCCCTTAAGGCACAAATTACAGGATAAAAAGTTATCATTTACCCTTCTCAGGACCTAAAACTAATTTCATAAAAATTTTTCGTACCTTAGACAACGCATATGCTAATTTTCACAATGATTGATTCAGTAGTTAGGGTGTGAAATCGTAGCTAACATACAAAGTCACTTACACAAAAAGGCAGGCAGTGTAACTTTGGCGTTTATTATAAGTAAGTACCTAGGACTTGAATCAAAAATCTCGAACTCAGGAGCGCTACTCGGTACATTACATGTAATGAACCATGCTTGACCTGGCTTTTAGGTCTTGAAGACCTGGACTCTGTCTACCCCGCAAGGAAAAAGAAGTGATAGTACGCATGTACGTAATGTACCTACTCAGTCATACGATTATATACGATATGTTAATCACTACATAGTATGAAACAGTCGCTTCCCGCTGTCTGTCCCTATGTATACTTTGATCTTTAAAACTATGCAACGGATTTTGATGCGGTTTTTTAATAGATAGATTGATTCAAGAGGAAGCTTTATTTTGTACATTGCACCCGTGCGAAGCCGGGGTCCGGGTTGCTAGTGTGATATAAAAATTAGAATATGAGGCCAAAAGTGCATGGTCACGTTTGAACTTTATATCTAACGGGGTACGGTTGAAACGTGACCATGCATTTTTGACCTCGGCTTTACATGATGTATGTATGTATATCACATTAACATTACTTTGATAAGCTGTTTTTTTCATACAAAGATTTTTCTCTACGCAGCCATGATAGTTCTTCGAAAAATATCTGTAAAGTGAAAAATAGTTTTAGTGGTGGTAGAGCCACGCTACCGGAAAAAATCATCTTTGCTATTTGAATAGGCCGGCTCGTCCGGGGAAGTACCACACTCTGACTAATCGACGTTTGCATTGAAGCTTTACCGCTTCTATGCTTTGTTTGTTGAGTGAGGGAGCCGCAGGCCTTATCATTATCTCCCCAATTTTCCCTCATGTACTTTCTCCCCAATGTCCTCCCCCAACTTCGTGAAAGGCTGGCAACACTCCTGTCACACCCCGGTATTGCAGTTGTTCATGTGCAGCCTTTATCTCTTACCAAAAGATGCTCATTTACCGTTCTATAGCATAAAAAAAACACAGCTTGCTCTCCGGGAATGCCGGCAGAAGTGAAAAATCGCAAGTCACGGTCCGTCTTACAAATTTTCGATCAGGTCACGTATCCTGACGCAAGTTTAAAAAATGTTACCCATCCCAAAAAGTGCATAACGCCGCTTAAGAAGTTTTCAATTCAAAAAGAAAAGTATATTCAAGTATGTTCAAGCGATGCGCTTATGGAATACCCCTCCCCCTTGATATTCAGAAAGCTGAAACTGTCACCAACTTCAAACATCTCGTAAGGTCCTACTATCTCTCTACACTTTCTAAATTTTCCTTGCTGTTAAAAATATGTTCATATATATGTATATTCGTATATATCTTTAATTATTACGTCCTCCTGATTTCAATTGTATCTGTTCTACGCCAACATCAACCATATGTACTCTGTCCATCTACCCTAAGGTTGACTGTAAGAGATCGCTAAAGCGATAAGTCCGACTTTGTACCAACTTTGTTTCTATACATAACTAATTTGTCTGTTATTTAGTGCAATAAAGAGTATTCTATTCTATATTAATAACATGCTATTGAATTATTGGCATACAGCAATGGAATAACACATCAAAATAATAATGTGAAACCAATAATATTTTCTACTCGAATCAATTTATTGGAATCCTCAATTTCACTGCGATTGAACCAACTTCTAATAGAAATGGTTAATCACCCGCATAGTATGGAATAGCTGACCCGTGAAATGATACCCAAGTTAACAAGGCCTTTACATGCTTCACGAACAAGAGAGAATGAAACAAATATCGCAGTTCAATAGTCGATCGGGGATCTTACAAACTGGTCGTGTCGATAACAATATAGAAGTCTAATTATGAAAGTTATTGAAAAAGTTTTTTTTTTTTATCGGGATGAAAGTTTAAATTGGCATTTAAGTTCCCTCTTACAACGTTGTTATCGGACGATATCGGTACTGGCGTTTTTTTGGTTGTCTTCAGAACTTTTTTAGATTAGACGCACTTCTTGTCCGTCCGTTGTCTATTGATATGAATTTAATTTTTTTTACAAATTCTTGAGCACCGACGTCAAATGGCTTGTCTGTCAGTTTTCTACAGGTTGCATTCCGGGGAGTGTACGGTCACCTGCAAAAGTCCATATAGAAGTTGCGTAAAAAATCGTGTGTAGCTACGGATACTATTCAAAAATAAACGGCAATTTCAACCTTATTAATGTGGCATAAGGTTCATGATATTGTTAAATAGATATGCCTTCCTAGTCAGTGCAATCGATTTTCACCTTCAGGCTATGTATGGACTTTTGCAGGTGACCGTACATAGAAACTCCAGGAATTCATCCCGCAAACCCCTTTCCGCCGGTCTACTAGACGGGGTGAAAGTATGCACCTGTATCTAGACCCATGTGGTTGATATACAACCAGCTCGCACAAAGCGCTTTTTCTGATCGTTCATCTTACGAACAGCTAAGGAATAGAATCTCTTGCCACCAGAGGATTTCCCTGACACATTTGGATCTCTTTAAGGCTAGAGTCAATAGTTTTTAATGAGTCAGCGAGCTCCACCATAGACTACATCTACACTTAACATTAGGTGAGAACGTGGTAAATGGCTGGATCACGCAGAATAACAAAAATAAATAAATAAAAATGATATTAAAGCTTTCTGCAAGCCTTCTGAAAACAAAAGAAAACAACCGTTGTTTAACCCGTAACCAGACGGATGCAAAATACATTTTCTTATGAATTCGGCATACTAGAACTCTAACATAGTATATGTAAAGATGTTAGGGTTATTATATGTTATATACTATGTAAAGATGTTAGAGTTCTAGGTGCCTTATAAAAAGGTGTCTAGTAAAAATTAAGTTGCTTCCGCTGTCTGTTCGCTTAGATCTTTTAAACTACTCAACGGATTTTAATGCAGTTTTCAGCAATAGATAGAGTGATTCAAGTGGAAGGTTTATATGTGTAATCTTCTGCCCCATATTAGTATCTACATTACACCCGTGCGAAGCCGGGGCGGGTCGCTAGTAACAAATAAACAATGACATTTTTGACAAATTTCGCTGGTAAAAATTTCCATATTTGAAAGCAGCAATGTATGGATTGGCAATGCGCAAATCGGTAAAACGTTAAGGGCCCGTACTACCTTACACTGCTTTGCATGATTGACTGTTATATCAATAATAATTAAATACTCAAGTTGAAATAAAAATGCAGCAAAGTTCAGGACTAACTCTGGTAACTATCTGACTCAAAAACACGATTGCGTTAAATTTTCTCGATAGAAAAAAATTGCAAAGTTGCCTCCAAATGACGTCTAATTTACTCGGTATATTCACCAAATACATTTAAATTAACCTTGAAACTTTTGATTATTATTCCATTACAGATAAGGCAGCCATCATATGTTTTTCTTTTTCGAATAACCCTTGAATATTCCTAAAAAACCAAAAAAATATACAAAGTAGCCAACGCGTTTAGACCATCCGCGTTTGTACCGCCACGCCGCCTGGCATATGTCGGGCTCTTAACGATTTGATAAATGTATATCCCTGCTGCTTTGGTCAGGGGTAGTATTCTCAACTACCTATCCGGTGGTTGTAGGTATGGGCACCCGGCATCCCGAGCTGCTACTTGCTTTTCCCCCATTCATCCGAGTGATTAGTATCCCAATACCTTTCATTCCCTTCACAAATTCCTAAATAAATAAATATATACGGACAAATCACACAGATTGAGCTAGCCCCAAAGTAAGTTCGAGACGTGTTATGGGATACTAACTCAACGATACTATATTTTATAACAAATACATATATAGATACACATCCAAGACCCATGCCAATCTGAAAAAGATCATTTTCCATCTTGACCTGGCCGGGGATCGAACCCGGTCACTCCGTGTTGCAGGCTGGCGTGTTGACCGCTGCGCCACGGAGCTAGTCAAAAATCCTAACCTTCCCCAGCTTAAAAATGGTTCCAGTTCCAGCAGCATCGGAAGTACGAATCCTGAAAAACATAGTGAGATAATAAAGGAACCCTTGAAAGAGGCCCTTGTTCAACAGTGTACTCTTCGTGACTGTAATGATGATGAATGATTTGCTGCTGTAAGGACAGTGTTTAACATGCAAAAAAAACCTTTTTTCACCGATTATATTTGAGCAGCTTTTTCGTAAACTAAAACTAAGATTATTCGTGTAGAAAATTATGTTAGCAAATATTTTAAACCTGTCATTGAACAAGAATTTTCGAAATGGTTTATTCAAAGGTTTTTGGACCCAAATATTTAGGCTTGCTACTAAATTTTTAAAGTGAATAAAATCTAAATCACATTTAGTGTTTGGATTTCAACAGATTTTCTATTCACTAGCGAATTTTTACGCTTTTCTGTTTGGATAACATGAGCTCACATTTAGTATTTTGTTATTTTTATAAAATAAACATTTATTGAAAGATTCACATGAAATTAAGAGCTTTGTTATTTTATAAAGAGATCAAATAAGTTTTAAGTCACATATAATCTCTATTCATTTTCGAAGGTATTACAGACTTAAGAAAATTAAATTATACTTACTTTAATATATTTTTAATAGGTATATTACTTACTCACTATAAGTAATGGTTTCTTAAAACTCTCCTTTTTGCGCGTAAATAAAACACTGACATTTCAAAATGAACAACTTTCCCTACGGGACCAATGCTGGGAACTCGATATAAAACTGAAATTAAGATACCAAGTAACATAACAAGTGTTTGTCGATCCGGCAACTTTTATGAAAATATCGAAACTTTTTGCGCTCCCAGCTTTGATTCCATAGAAACAGTTGTTCAATTTGACGTGCTTAGTCACGCCTTCGAGGAAATGTCGGTGAAAACGAACAATAAGTAGCCAATATTCAGCAAATGTAATCAGTAGCTAGGTGCCAGACTATATCAGAAAGTTTACAGCTAGATCTACAGGCAGCTTGAGAACTTAGACACTAGTGAGAGTCACTATTTCACACAATATAATAATAAGAAGCGGCTCTGTTTCAACTTAGGCAAAAAATATTTCGTATGTCCCGCTTTCCGGTTGTTCGCTTACAAGTAGCATTTCTCAACCAATACCCGTGTAAAGTTTGTGAACAGGTTCAATATTAACACAGATTCTTTTTGTCGATTCAGCTTTTAGTGTTTTTTTATTGACGCATTTGGCACAAAGGACTTAAGCGCCATTGTGGTCTCTGGCGCATAATACTATCGTGAGTTTGACGTGATAAGACTAACAAATTTCGAGGTCTACAACTCACAGAGAGTCTTTACTATCCTTACTAATATTATAAATGCGAAAGTGAGTTTGTTTGTTTATTTGTTTGTTTGTTTGTTACGCTTTTACGCCGTAACTACTAAACCGATCATCATGAAATATTGCATACAAGTTCTCTGGAGTACAGAGAAGGATATAGGCTACCTTTTATCCCGGGAAAAAGTATTATTCCCGAGGGATCGACATTAACGAAAGCTAGTATTTACATATTTTCTATACAGATGATTAATAAAGAAGAATTATTTTCGTGTCAATGGTACTTTGGTTATCCTATATTTTCCTGCCCAATAATAGGCCATTTCTACGCCTTTTTAAATGGTGTAAGGTGGTCGCCCAGAGTGCAGATCGGGCACCCGGGACATGAGAGAAGGTGCGTCTTATTTTGAGGGGAGAGACCACACGCGCTCACGTTTTGCGAAGTGTCTATCATTCTCCACTTGGCCAGATTGTCTTCGCATCCACGCACCTGTGTTCGCAATCTATTGAATATCCAGATGGGTGAGGGCCCAGGGCAAATTGTGACCAGGAGGAAATCTAAACAATTCAAAGTGATCAATTACATAACATAACGACTCACTTATTTAAGAGCTAGGTTCTTGTGAAAGATGACTATTTATATATCACGCAATTACTATTTTTGGCAGAAAATAAGTAAGTGGTTTGCCATTGCCTTCTCCATTTCACACACTAGTGAAATATATAAGAAAAATATAAGGAAAATTCACTGGAGCGCAGGTTGCCTTACGATGTTTTCCTTTACCAAAAGCAGTGACCGATGAAAATGACTGTACTTGAGTCAGATTGGTCTACAAACTCAGATATACAAGTCGAGCCGAGCCGGGGTTTGAACCTGGGACCTTCCGCTTATAGGTCGCTTTGCTTCGCTAGACCACTGAGCCACCACCGCTTCACATAACAACAACTAACGCTATTATCAATTTCACAATCACTGAACAGTATAAATTGCGACAATTACCCATATAAATTACTGAAACAAATGAACAAGAAAATCTTTATGAATACGTAATAAAGAGAATAAATGGTAGTCACATGGGACGCACCTGAGCTAAGTCGGTCACAGTTACAACAACACACGACGCGAGCGCAGGTTACCGATACGCGTGACGATTTCAAGTTATTTTATTTCACGTAATAATACATAAAGTAACAGCTTTTAATAAAAATCACTTAATATTTTTCTTAGTTCGTCGTTTGATGAAACTGTGTCGGATCGGATGTAGTATCAGGATGGCGTTGCGAACGATACTAGTGATTTTATATGCGTCTGTGATTTTTGCGTACGCACAAGATTGCAAAGTTGGAGGGAAACGGGTAAATTGTTTTATAATTTTTTTTAATGTTTTGAATTTTTGAAACTTCAAATGAAAAGACATCGTATAAAAAATCCCGTGGTTTATTTAACAAAAGTTGGTTAATATAATTACGCCTACTGGAATGGATTTGATTTTTTAAACTAAGTAAATTGCAATGACTGTCTCCGAGGTGCAGTGATTAACATGCAACCCTCTAGGAGACGCCGGGTTTCCTTCCAGACGTAAACAAATACTAAATACTTTAAATAACCAGGAAATCCTTGTTGAATAATATTTATAGTTAATAATACTTTTGAATTGTTGAGATTTAATAGCTATTATTTGCTTTACAAGTTTGCTTAATACTGAGAGTGGGTTTTGTATTAAAATGTAATTTAAGTCTAATTTAACATATTACCGCGACATGCTTTTACACACTGCAACATTTTTATGTACTGCTGACTTAAAATTATTTGTAGTTTTAAATTAGATTAATTAGATTAAGCACTCCCTCTCTTTACTTTGTTACGCTTGTAAAAAAAATAATAAACGTACATACAGTTCAATGGAGTTTCTCTAACTCTACGACGTTCTTACAAGTTACCGATTCCTCAAAATCCCATCAAGATATTGTATAATTTAATTATTCAATATATTTGCTTTGCATTTCAGTGTGTGGACCATGAGCAGTGCTGCGGTGGATGCTGTTTTGACGGAACCTGCATAGACAGTAATGTATCATTTCTTTGTTTAATAACCTTCCATACCACAAATATAACAGAGGAAGAAATAACTTCGTACGAACTGGTGTACATAGGTGTCGGTTACGGTAACAGTGTCGCGAGTTCAATGGTTTTTTGTTAATTCATTTATCATCAGGTCTTTTTAGGCTCCACTGCAGGAGCAGAGAGGGTCTCTGTACTACCGGAGCCATACTTGGCCAGAGCAGACAGAGTATTTAGCCTACACTCTCCTCGCTGACCAGACGGGTTGGGGTGGTCTCATTGAGCTTTGTTTAGCTTATATCCTAGTCGCCTCTCACGACATCCATGGGAAGACTAGGAGTGGACCTATTCTACTCTGCCGGAAACCACACGGCTATGGTTTTTTGTACAAACAAAAAAAATCCCAACATGCCTTGGGAAGTTTTCATTTCAAAAAACAACTTCTTTCTATCTTATTCATCATTTCAGTCATAAGAAGTCCACAGCTGGACAAAGGCCTCTCTCAAAGACTTTTCGTTCTATGGGAGGATATTGCCATTCTCTCCACGCTTGGCAGGCGTGTTGGCGAGCGCAAATTGTTTAGCTTCTTGTGCTTCCAACTTTGCTGCCTATCATCACAGAAGTGTTTTGAAGCTGGGGAAGGATAGGAATTAGTTTGATTTGAGAAGGGAATTAAATTATTAGGATATTAACCAGGATGAATGGGCGGAAAAGCAAGTAGCAGCCCTGAAGGCCGGGCCGCGCGTACCCGATGCCATTTATGCAACCACCAGCCAAGCAATTGAAGATATCCCTGATAATCGAATAAAATGTATCAATTCACCTAATTCCCATCCATTTTATTCTAGTATTTCCTCTAAAGCATTAGTGACCACCAGGAAATAGTAATGGTTTCTAATGTTTTCGCAATTATTACACATTTGAATAAAATCACTTTAATACTGTATTATCGAGTATTATTTTTACACCTTACTTACTTACTGCAATGGCGCAGCGACCCAAAGTGGATCTTGGCCTCCGACACTAGAAGGCGCCATTTCTTGCGGTCCTGTGCCAGCCGTTGACAATCGCAAACTCCGAGGCTTTGTAGGTCTTTCATGATCTCGTCACACCAGCGATACCTAGGACGGCCGACCGGTCCACAACCATCCGGCCTACCCGAGTATGCTCTCTTTACGGCTCGATCCTCTCCCATTCTCTCTACGTGTCCGAACCACCGAAGACGAGCTGATTTTATTTCACCAATGATGTTTGGCTCGGACACTCTTAGCTATGCTTCCGGCTAAGTCCGATGGACTCGCTGACCAACGATGGGTGGTCCTCCAGCATTTTGGGGGTTGTGTAGTGGGTTAACACCTCACTTACGGAAAAAGCTATTGTTACGAAACCGACACAGAGAAATAAACGGTCCGATTTTTACACCTAACGTTTCGAAAACTTTACAGTTTTCATGGTCGCAGGTAGACTAAGTTGACATTTGTGTTTTGTGTTATAAGAACTATACAAAACTCTCGCCTACAATATTTATTGATAACGTTCTGTATGTACGCAGTATTGGCTCGGTGTCTGAAGGTCTTTCAGTCTTGTGATGAGCTTGAGATTTCATCATCATTATTCATCATTATTCATCATCATCATCATTTCGAGTAGGTGTCACGGTCAATCGACCATGCACACCCTGGTGTCAGAGTTCTTCGGAAACCGCCTCTCGGCCTCTGACGTGGTTCCTTTAACGACTACCAGATGGCAGCCGGGACCACCGGCTTAACGTGCCTTCCGAAGCACAGAATCATCTTTATTATCAGACAATCAGGTGATTCAAGCCTGCGATGTCCTAACCAAACTGGAAACAACTAAACAAAGTATGCTTCCGGTGGGAATCGAACCCACGACCCCCGGGTCAACAGGCAAACGCCTTAACCACTGGACCACGGAGGCTGTTTATTAAATTGATCACAGGATCCCAAGCTGGTGGTAACTGCCAACCATCCTCTCTATTGAAATTAGGATGTTTTATTTAATTTAAATAGCCTCACGAAGCATTCATGGAATGTATCTGTTTTCTTTTGCAAGGACTTGAGGATTATCAAAACGCTTAAACGCCATAATACCGTATTAAATTAACAGGAAATAGTAGTTTTCTTCTGACTAAACCTTAAAACATACATATTCTAAATACAAAAATAATCAAATGTCTACAGTTTTCAGAGATTGGCTCAAAATTCTAGCTGTCAAGTGTTAATGCAACGCATAATTTTTAAAATGTGGTAACACCAAATAGAGTTTACAAGTCAGGATTATATTATCTCTATGGTTTACAATAATACCTAACTGATTGTTACCGCAAATAAAGTGCATAGTAGCAGCGGATCTGACAGAATATAACCTTCACACACTTCATTGACTTCTGAACGACGATTCTCACATTCATGGCCAGTATTTACCATAGAGATAATATAATGTATTTACACACCTATTCAAAACACGAATGTTATGTTTTTCGTAAGTAAGTATGTACGTGAGTTCTATATTCCACCTTATCTAAGAATCTGTCGACGGATTTGGAGATTCCCGAGTCGCATAGGCTATATTATATAAGCGTAACTACATTAGCTAGCTCACGATGACGCACGTCAGTCACGAGTCGTAGCGCCGTATTTCCATACAAGCGTAGTCCCCTGATTCCTCGCCGAATAGTACCAGTAGAGCAATGAATTTTTACAAAAAAATTCTAGTTGTGGATATAGTAGCATGTCCTTATGTTTAATTTATTTTTCATAATTGAATTATTTTAAGAGATATGAACAACATATGAAAAACCTGAAAAATTGGTAGGAATTTTTGTTGTGTTCAAACATCAAGAAAACAAATTTGACTCTATTATTTTAAAAAAAGAAAACATGGAAACGCAGCCATAGCTCATTTTAATTTTTTTATATAAAAATAAATTATATTTATTTATTTATTTATTTAATTAATACATATACATACACTATCATTACAGATGTTCTCCATTGCAATAGCATACTTAATTAATGTTACATGCATAATACCTAATTAAAACTTAATACATACAAAGTTGCCCGTGTAAATTCAGTCAAGGAACAATTAAATAAATCCACACGATTAGCCAGTTCATTCAGAGTTCGAAGAGCTAGTGTTAGTGGGGCTTGTTTTAACAAATTTGTACGCGCATGGGGAATCGCGAATAGTGGAGGTTGCCGTCGTCGCCACACGTACTGATTCGGCACACAGAGCGCCATCCATTCCAACACGGTTGGGTTGCAGAGCCGTCCTCTCCATACTTTAAATAGGTACGTAGCCAAACTCAAATTCCGTCTTACTTGCAGTGTGTTATACCCCACCATTCCAATCACAAACAGAGTCGGATACATTAATGGATAGAACGGATACACTCCATACATTTTGAAATTCAAAAATCTTGTAAATTTATTTTGTATCCGTTCTACCATCAACTTGTATTTGTTTTCGCGGGGCGACCAAATACATGCGTTTCTCTCTAAATGGCTTTTCACTAAAGCTTCGTACAGAGCTCGCACTGCATTCAAATTTGTAAACTCTCGAGCCTGACGCATAACGAAGCCCAAATTCCTGTACGCTTTCTTGCAAGCTTTGCCTATATGCTCCCGGAAATTTAGGTCGCTTGAGAAGTGCACCCCGAGATCTTTTATTTTCGTTACGCGCTGGATCGTATTATCATTTATATGGTATCTGTGCAGAAGAGGTTGGCGCGCTCGTGTAAATGACAATACTGAGCACTTAGCAATATTAAAAGTGAGTCCGTTTTCATGACTCCACTTTACTACCCTATCTATATCCATCTGCAGTTTCTCACAGTCTGAAGTGTCATGTATTACCTTAAACAACTTCAGATCATCCGCAAAGAGGAGGCAGTTTGATTCTGATACCACGTTGGGCAGGTCGTTTATTAACAAATTGAATTCAAGGGGTCCCAAATTACTCCCTTGGTTCACTCCTGACCTTGTAAAGTATGGATCAGAGTGGTGGCCCGCCCAGTCAACATATTGACGTCTGTCGCTTAGGTAACTAGCGAAGAAGGAGAGTGTTTTTTGTGTAAAGCCCACCTCTGCTAGCCTCATGAGTAACACATCATTGTCTACGGTATCGAACGCTTTCCGGTAATCGAAAAAGGCCACATCTACCTGGGCTCCCGAGTCTACCGCCGGTACTAAATGCGTCATCAATTGTATTAAATTGCTTGTTGTGCTATGCTCAGGTCGGAATCCATGTTGAGCGTCCGACAACTGGGCCTTCACTTGCGAGTAAACTGATTGGTTTATGGCTGATTCGAAGACCTTAGCCGGGGCACATAAGATAGCTGCGGGTCTATGTTCACAAGCATTCGTACCCCCTCGACCTTTGGGCACTGGTACCACCCTAGTGAGTTTCCATTGTTCCGGAAAGCTTTCTTTATATAGACAAACATTAAATATATAGAGAAGAGGCACTGCTAACACTTCTCGGCAGTCTTTCAAAATGAACGGTGGAATACCGTCTGGTCCCGTGGATTTTTTAGGTTTAAGTTTGACAAGAGCTTGTTTTACTTCTGCCAGCTCCAGCTGATGTACTTGCACTCGCGCTACTCCAGAATCTGCTAATCTGCACGCTGTGGCTACATCTAAGTTCGCTGGCTCTGGCTTATACACTGATCTGAAAAACTCCGCAAACTCTTTCGCGCCTTCTTTTTCAGACAGAACCCGGCCATCTTTTACCAGCTTTTGCTTGTTAACAAGCCCTCTTTTTGTTTTTAAAAAATTCCAAAATTCTCTCGGCTCTTTTGCTAGTTTACGTTGTAACCAATCTCTGTGCTGGTTATGGGCCACCTCTATTGCCTGTTTAACTTTTGCTCTACAGCATGAAAACTCCCTATAGTCGCTGTCTAATCTACTGCTTTTATAACGCTTATGCAGCTTGTTCTTTAATTGAATGTCGGAAATGATTTGCTTTGAATACCATTCTGGATACCTGTACCTTGCCCTACTTTTTACTGGCATTTTAATGGGAACACACTCTTCTATCACACGATTTATTTGCCCGTAAAAATGCTGTACTGCTTCGTATGGATTTGTTTTTTGGTACAGGTCACTCCAGCCTATACGTAATATGCTACTGTACAATCGTTGTATGTCTGCGTTCCGAAAGTTCCATTCTCTTACCGTTGAAGAAGGGCTTTGATTGTCCGTTCTGCATTCTTCTTCTTTTTGGGTGTTGGGTAATGCTGCTGACACCCAAACCGCTAATGGTGGGTGGTGCTTATCTATCGGTTGTAAGCCCTCCGATTCTGAAACGGTTACCTCGCCGCGCACACCACCTCCTTTCAACACCAGGTCCAGTTGCCTATTGTTACAATTCGGTATATTATTGCCTTGACTGAATTCACAATAGGTTAATACGTATTCGAAATAGTTGCTAACTTCTACATTCGCGGAATATAAATTAAAATCTCCTAATACTATTACATTGTTCTTATAGTTTGAGCATATTTTCTCTATTATACTAAACAATATCATATATTCCTCTGTCTTATTATTCGGTGGAATGTATACTGCGCAACACACAAATCTAAACCTATTCGCTCTGAATACAGCTGCTGCTACTACTTCAAAAGAATGTTTGTCTACCTTGATGTTGTCCGGAATCGGTATCTGCCGGATTTCGTACTGGGGCGTGGCCACTATAAACACTCCACCTTGTTTACGACCATCCTCTCTATCGCAACGCAGTATTTGGTAGTCCGGCGGTACGAGTTCCCCATCATGAATTGACTTATTACACCCTGTTTCTGTAATCACAAATATGTCTGATCCGGCGGCCTGGATAAAGGAGAAGATCCTTGTTGTTTTAGTTCGCAAACCTTGTACATTCTGATAATGGATTGCTAGGACGTCTTTTGTGTTATTTTTATTCGTTCGGTTGATATGCGAGTTTCTCCCTGCTTCCTTCGATGTTGTTAGGTATGCATTTATGTTTGCTTTTCCCTTTTGTCTCTGCTTTTCCGAAAATTCTGCCTCCAAGGCTTGATACAAATGTCAGCAGCCCAGTTTCTGGGTTCCAAAATATTTTCTACCATCCTAGTCGGAGTTCCGATCTTAAATGACGCATACTTTCCACGTGATCTAAGTTGCTCTACCGTGCAGACTGATTCCTTACATATGGATTTCAGATGCTCTAGAACCTGGTCGACCGTCGTGCCTTGTTTTACATAATACAGGTGCACGTATCTCCATCTTTCAGATGCTTCTATCGCTGTCGTCCCCGCTGCTGCCGTCCCTCGCGTTATTGCTATATTGGAGATTCTTTGGCGTATCTTTTTCACTTCTGTCCACTCCTCTGTTCTTTCTGTCTCACGGTCATCTATCGTTATTTCCACGACGCTTTGTAATGCCTGAGTTTCGTTGTTCTGTAAGCTAAATTTCCTAACTTCCTGTTGGGGAACTTCAGCAGGTATGTGTTTTGGTGGAAATTGTTGCGGCTCAGGTTGCTTTGAAGGAGGTTGTTTTATTGATAACTGTTTCGACGGTGCTTGTTTTGCAGGTCTTGCTTTTGCTGATAAGTTCAAAGCCTCCGTCGAAGGATTGCCAACGACCTTTTTATTTACGCCTAGTTTCTCATGCAATGTTACCTCGCCAGTTTTGATACTATCATCTCCCTTAGAATAGTTTCCCATCCTTGCCAGAGTATTTACTTTGTTTACCAGATCTTCAATATTTTTAGACATGTCGCTATTGCATATGTTACATTTTTTGCTGCTGGTTATTTCAGATTTTAGCTCCATTATGCCTTCTTTTACTATTTTAGTAACTTTTGCTGTTAAAAACACTTTCATATTCTGCATGTAACCCCTTTATTTCCTGCATCAATGCCAGGCGCATTGTATTTAGTGCCGTCTCCATTGTATCGGCCTGGGGGGTCGCTTGCGCATAACGGGATCCCTGGCGGACTGTCACGTTGTCGAAACTGCATAAAGATATATCTGGACACTCACTTACTACACTAGTGTCATGCGCCAGCGTCGATTGCCGCACTGGAGTCTGCGTGTTATCGCCTCTAGGTACTTTACTCCGGCATTCGATGCATAGCCATGACTTTTTGTACTCCTTTGAAAGCATGGCGAACGTTTCAGAGTTAAAGTTCGCACACAAAATATCGAAAGTTTGCTTACATTTATTGCAGCTCATACTATCATCGCCGTCGCTCACCACTCCTCTGCAGCCCGCGCAGCTTACAGCCCTCGCAGTAGACATTGTCAATCACCTCTGATAAGCCTGTCCGTTGCCTATAGCTATGCGATAGTTAACGATGTCGTCTCACCGCTGCGATGCTGGCCGATGATTCACCAAGCGGCGCTGTTGCGGGTTGTCGTAGGTCAGGGACGCCAACGGAAATTTAAAAATTTTGAATTTGTTTTGACTTTCACTAGCCTGAATAGATATTTTCGGTTTTTATATGGTTTAGCTAATAAATACTGCGCAGCACTTTAACACAGATGTTCGCCTTGATACGACTCGGACGAATTAATCGGACGAAGCGTTAATTTTGTGTACTTTTTTATAGGTATTTTCGGTCCGAGCTGTAGTCGCTATCACTCCTTACGGGGGGAGGCTTAACATCAATAGATTTTACAAATACCTATTCTTGTATTCTCTCGAGCTTAGTGTTTCCTCTTAAGGTAGTTTATTAAAACGTAACTACATTAGCGTTATTAATTAAAGCGTAACTACATTAGCTAGCTCACGATGACGCACGTCAGTCACGAGTCGTAGCGCCGTATTTCCATACAAGCATAGTCCCCTGATTCCTCGCCGAATAGTACCAGTAGAGCAATGAATTTTTACAAAAAAATTCTAGTTGTGGATATAGTAGCATGTCCTTATGTTTAATTTATTTTTCATAATTGAATTATTTTAAGAGATATGAACAACATATGAAAAACCTGAAAAATTGGTAGGAATTTTTGTTGTGTTCAAACATCAAGAAAACAAATTTGACTCTATTATTTTAAAAAAAGAAAACATGGAAACGCAGCCATAGCTCATTTTAAATTTTTTATAAAAAAAGAAATTAATCGGACGAAGCGTTAATTTTGTGTACTTTTTTATAGGTATTTTCGGTCCGAGCTGTAGTCTCTATCACTCCCTACGGGGGGAGGCTTAACATCAATAGATTTTACAAATACCTATTCTTTAATTCTCTCGAGCTTAGTGTTTCCTCTTAAGGTAGTTTATTAAAACTAAACTGTAAACGTACACACACACAATCTCACTAAAAATAAAACTTTTCAACAATAAATAAGAAATAAGTAGCTTTTTCAAGTATTAACTAACATTCTCAGAGACATTTACGCAAATAATTCACAAATTTATAGGTAATAATATATATACATACTATCACGTTTCCGTTGCAGGATATACAGAGCCAAGGTTTGTAAGACCCATAGGTCCCCCAACAATATGTAATATCACATGTATTTGACGCAATTCTCAAATTTTTTAGATACTTGCCTATTTTTATCTAATTAATCATTAAACTGTTCGCGCTAACTGGATTCGCTATTAACATTTCCCTAATTGTCTCTCATTTACAACCAATGTACCCAACACATTAACTTTATAATTTGATTTGACTTTCTCTCATTGATAAGATCGATGGGTTACGCCATACACCCAACCATGTCTGAATGAATGAATGAATGAATGATATAACTTTATTGCACCAACACTTAAAAGTAATAACAATAAAAAGAATTAGGTATAACATGAGGTACAAAGGCGGGCTTATCGCAGAGCGCAATCTCTTCCAGCCAACCTTTGGGTAGAAGACAATGAAAAAGAAGGCTAGGTTGGCGCAGTGTACATAAAAAAAATTTATAATACTAATATACATACATAATAATTACATAATAATTATATAACACATAATGTCTGTTACGCGATTACCCAAAAAGGAATTATTTTCAACGACTTCTACAAGTGAAAACTTTTTTAGCAGCATTGTGCACTTTTCGGGATGTATAAAAAATGTTAAACTCGCGTCAGGACACGTGACCTGATCGAAATTCTAAGACGGACACGTGACCTAAGCGAGCAAAAGCGAGTTTTCACTTCTGCCGGCACTTCCGGAGTGCACCCCGTTGTTTTTCTTTACTTTATGGCTTGATTGCACTGTTTGTGAACGACTATGGACGGCATTACCCTTATCATCATCATCATATCAGCCGCAAGAAGTCCACTGCTGGACATAGGCCTCCCCCAAGGATTTCCAATACGACCGGTTGGAAGCGGCCTGCATCCAGCGTCTTCCTGCGACCTTAGTCAGGTCGTCCGACCATCTGGTCGGTGGGTGTCCGACGCTCCGCTTGCCGGTACGTGGTCGCCATTCGAGAACCTTTCTGCCCCATCGGCCATCGGTTCTGCGCGCTATGTGCCCCGCCCACTGCCACTTCAAAGAGCTAATCCGCTGAGCTATGTCGGTGACCTTTGTTCTTCTACGGATCTCCTCATTTCTGATTCGATCTCGCAGAGAAACACCGAGCATAGCCCTCTCCATAGCTCTTTGAGCGACCTTGAGCTTTCTTATGAGGCCCGTAGTAAGGGACCACGTTTCGGACCCGTAAGTCATCACTGGTAACACACATTGATTATAGACTTTCGTCTTCAGGCACTGAGGTATTTTGGACGAGAAGACATGGCGGAGCTTCCCGAACGCTGCCCAGCCGAGTCGGATTCGTCGAAACACCTCGTCCTCGAAGCTGGAACTGCCAACCTGGATCAATTGATCCAAGTAGACATATTGGTCCACAGCTTCAAGGACGGAGTTCCCAACAAATACCGGTGAAGGCACAACATGGACATTGGACATTATTTTCGTCTTGTCCATGTTCATTGTAAGGCCCACCTGTTGGGAAAATCCATTGAGGTCATTGAGCATGGTACTTAAGTCCTCCAGCGTCTCCGCCATAACAACGATGTCATCGGCAATTCTCTATTATATATTATAGCGCCAATTGTAGGTAGTTGAATTTATTTTGTAACGTTTGCTTCTACTCATTGATTAACTTAATGGCTCACGTTACCAACATCTTGTCCATATTGCTATGCAACTGAACAAAAATTAGTTCTATTGTAAAATATATTTTTTCAACTCCCGGCTTTTTCGCACCGTTTACGCATACTGCACTGTTGCCGATAAAGCAACTAATTATCGCCAATTTAGTATATATTAAAGTCATCATCATCATCATCAGGTCTTCTTAGTCTCCACTGCAGGAGCATGCTCCTTTCTTTCTGTACTACCGAAGCCATACTTGGCCAGAGCAGCCAGACGATTTGGCCTACACTCTCCTCGCTGGCCAGACGAGTTGGAGGGGTCTCATGTTTATGAGCTTTGTTTAGCTTGTATATCCTAAGTCGCCTCTTGGACGACTTAAAGTGGTCCTATTCTACTCTGCTGGAAACCACACGGCTATTATATTTAATGTGGCTGAATTTATTTGGTAACCCGTGTAAAACTTACTATCACTCATTGATAAATTGTGCAGTTTAGGTCATCCAACTGTTCTGCATGAAACACATACTAAGTAACTTATTTTTTGCAAAATGATAAAATATAAATTAATCCGAAATCAGGAAATTAAACATATAGGTTTTCTTTTATTTAAAAGTATATAAACAATTCCATACTAGTCTGGGAGAAAAGAAAAAACGTAGAATGTGCCAGCTGATTCTCTTTCCGCGCAGACCATAGAAGCCGGTCAAGGGAATGGGCAAAAATCCATCCCAACCCATCACTATTTTGATTCCTTTTTCCACCTTTAGCCCACCAACACGCTAAACGTGGCCTTATGGTCTTATGACCTTAGCTTCTGTCTACCCCGGATAAAGACGTGATAATATGTATGTATATAAACAATATAGTGCGTTTTTTATTAACAAGATAATGTTGTTATAGCAAATTTAGCGCAATTACATACGTAATGTGATAAAAAAATCCGCCCCCTCGCGGCACGCTGCGATGGAATAAAGACGCGATGTTCTATCGCTGTGGCGGGCAATGATTGAATTCTGTAGTGTATGCATTAAACCAGTGTCCCGTCTGTGACTGTACTTGTTTTATGGAAAAAATAAAATCATTTTTATTAATTTAGTCAATAGGATCATTATCATCGTTATTTTACTGGTCCGTGGTCCAGTGGTTAAGGCGTTTGCCTATAGACCTGGGGGTTGTGGGTTCGATTCTCACAGGAAGCATACCTTATTTAGTTGTTTCCAGTTTGGTTAGGACATTGTAGGCTTGAATCACCTGATTGTCTGATAATGAAGATGTTTCCGTGCTTCGGCAGGCACGTTAAGCCGTTGATCCCGGCTGCCATCTGGTATTTCTACTACGAGATGAAGCTACAGAGGTCGAGAGGCGGTTTCGAAGAACTCTGACACCAGGGT
Organism: Elegia similella; assembly: GCA_947532085.1. Lineage (NCBI taxonomy): Eukaryota > Metazoa > Arthropoda > Insecta > Lepidoptera > Pyralidae > Elegia > Elegia similella. The sequence goes on from OX383939.1 coordinate 23,166,877, forward strand.
GTGCATGGTCGATTGACCTACCTATACCACAGGGTTTTGGCCTTCTCTTCTACTTCTATAAAAGCCCTCGGCTTGACCTTTTCTCTCCTGATTTCAATCAATCCAAAATTGTTTTGATGAAATCGTCAGATAAGAACTAAGTTTGATATTCCATAATTTAGTACCAATATTTAAGCCCGAGGCGTTTATTTATTTTCTTTATATTTATCTACCCACATTCAGCGTCCCTTTTCACGCACAATTACCACACACCTGTGCCAGTCTCATCCAATATTTTCCTTTCTGTCAAACAAAAAAGTTATATATGCAGACTTCTTGTGCTTCCGACGCTGCTGCCCATCAGAAGCATTTTTAAAAGCTATTTTTTTTAATATTTAGAGAAATACTTTAGACAGATATCGAAAAGAAATTCTCGTATATCCTTATCCTTATCCTTACTTCCTTACTAATATTATAAATGCGAAAGTGAGTTTGTTTGTTTGTTTGTTTATTTGTTTGTTTGTTTGTTATGCTTTCACGCCGTCATCATCATGAAATTTTGCATACAAGTTCTCAGGAGTACGGAGAAGGACATAGGCTACCTTTTATGACGGGAAAAAGTACTATTCCCGAGGGATCGACATTGACGCGGGCGGAGCCGCGGGCGAAAGCTAGTTTCTTTATAAATATGTTAATTAGGATTTCGAAAATGACTTCAATGATTTCCATGAAATTTTGTATGTAGTTTGTGGAGAATCCAGGGGGAGGTCTTTGCCCAGCAGTGGGACAAAACACCAATAGGCTAGAAAAAAAGCTTGTCTCTTTGAGCGGAACTCGGTTGCCCTAGTACTAATAAGTTTTATTGCTACATGTTACACAATATATGTACAAAGAATCAAATGTGGAAATTACATTCTTGTGCCCTCAGCCGTAGAGACATTTGGTCCATAGGGCCCAGAACCAAAATTGTGACTGAGATTTCAACACGTCTCCGCGATGTAACGGGCGATCCAAGGGCGGGCGGTTAATTTGCACATAGAATTTAGAAAGAAAGAAAGAAAATGGTTTATTTGGTACAGTATAACAACAATACAATTGACAACATGTAATAATAAAATTGTGTACCAAAATGGTCTCCACTATCCCGGTGCTAAGGGGAATGCTGCCAGCCTTTTGGGTACCCTGCCTCGCAACGAGGCGTGTGAGTCTCTTTCTTATTTGTGATTTTTTATTGTCTTTAAATTTTTATAAATATAAAAAATAAGAATCAAATATAAAAAATACATGAAAAACAAACAAGGCGCATCTCATCTCCAACGCGTTTACTGAAATTATCTGATTTATCACATCATATTTTAATCAGAAGATTTTCATGTCATTTCGTTCCATTTATCGGAAGCCTGATATATCTGATTTAATATTTTTCAATCATAAATTTTATTTTATTTCGAAAATCGATGTTCTACCATGATATTTTTTTAGTTGATTAAAATACTTGAGCTTAAGAGCTTAGACTTTTGTTAAGCAGCCACAGAAAGTACAAAAGTGGCACTCTGCAAAGGTATTCAAAGAAATATAATCTCAATGTAGTTAGCGATACAGTGTAATGTAGCTCACACAGCAGCACCTTTTCGTTTAGATACCTACAGAATCCATTGCAAGCCAATTTCATTCTTATAACTCTGTACAATAGATTCATAATTCGATGAAGTCGGTGAATACACGTGACCAAACGCGCGTCGTCCATACTATTTGTCCGGTTTTACCGGTTCGAAGGTGTCGCCGCGCGTAGGCATGTTTTAGATACTAACACGGGGAGTGAGACAGGCCTTGTGCAGTTCAATAAATTTAATAGGCCCGACACAAATATTTCAGATGTGTGCATAAACTCTATAATCGGTTACTATTAGGTTCATATTCTCATTTTTTTTCTTGTCTTGGATGTGTATCTATATATGTATTTGTTGTAAAATATAGTATCGTTGAGTTAGTATCCCATAACACAAGTCTCGAACTTACTTTGGGGCTAGCTCAATCGGTGTGATTGTCAGTATTTTTTTTTTTTTATCATACCTATATTGTCCCACTGCTGGGCAAAGGTCTCCCCCATTTCCTTCCACTTGTTTCTGTCCAATGCAATTTCAGACCATCCACATTGAAAAACGTCGAGGTCGTCGCGCCATCGCTTTCTAGGCCTTCCCCTTTGACGTCGACCATCCTCAGGTATCCATTTCGTCATCTTTTAGCCCACTTTTCAGGAGTCATTCTACAGATGTGGCCTGCCCAATCCCACTTCAGTTTAGCTGTTTTGTGTCCCACATCGGCAATACCTGTTTTAGAACGAAGTGTGGCATTTGGAACTCTGTCTATCCTTTTCAGCCCTAGGACACTTCGCTCCATTGCTCTTTGGCATACTCTGAGCTTAGACTTCTGTTCCTCGGTCAGTGACCACGTCTGAGCACCGTAGGTAAGGACGGGCAAGACACACATGTCGATGATTTTGCGTTTTAGAGTAATAGGAAGGTCACCCTTCAAGAACGCTTTCATGGACCAGTAGCTCCTCCAAGCATTTTCTATGCGGCGGTTTATTTCTTTTTCCTGCCGGTTACTGAAGGAGACTATCTGGCCCAAGTAGATGTATTCATCAACATATCGGATTTCTTGCCCGTCTACTTCAACTCTACTCTTCGTGCTGTTGGTCATAACTTGTGTCTTTGACCGATTCATCAGAAGTCCAATCTCAGAGCTAGCGTCGCTCAGGTTTTGAAGCATTTGTTGCAGTTCCGCCGATGTGGACGCGTAAAGGACGATATCGTCGGCGGATCGCAAATTCGTTAGTCTCGCTTCGCCGACCATAATGCCCTTCGATTGCCAACACGGTGCCAGTTTTTTAAATACCTCTTCGAGGACGCTTGTGAAGAGTTTGGGAGAGAGCGGGTCCCCCTGTTTGACACCTTTTTCTATTTTAAGTGGAGGTCCGAAAGATTCTTGTTTTATATCCGCAGTACTATTTCTATAAATTATTTTAAGTATGTCAATGTACGTCTGTTCTATATTTTGGTTTTCTAATGCCTTAAAAATGGCTTCGTGAGTTATGCTGTCAAAAGCCTTTGTATAGTCTACGAAGGCTATATAGAGCGGTCTGTGGTATTTATTAAATTTTTCTATGGCTTGGTTAACAGTTTGTAGATGGTCATGAGTAGAAAAGCCAGGTCGGAATCCGGCCTGTTCTGGGGGTTGCTGCGAATCCAATGTATTACTTATGCGCTGTAGGATAACTTTAATAAATGTTTAAGTGATTTGTCAGTATATATTTATTTATTATTAGTAATTGTTGTCTGATATTCAGCCTATGTTGAAAAATTAAAAATATTTCAACCTAGTTGCATGTCAAATAGAGTTAATTTGCATACATGATATTGAACAAAAAAACCTTTAGTACTTAAGTATGCTAACTAATTAACATACTATTTAAATGCAAAAGTGAGTTTGTTTAACTACTGAAAAGGAAATAGATAAAAGCTAGCATCTCGGAAAAAGTACAGCTCCTGAGCCAACAAATTTACGCGAGCGGAGCCACTGGGAAAAGCTAGTAAATATTATAAAAGTGGAAAATTGCATGGATGTGAAAACGTTTGTTACCACTTCACGCAAAAACTACTAAATGGATTTTAATGAAACTTTACTATGTGAATAGCTGCATCAGAATAGCACAACTTACGCAGATGGACTTGCAGAAAAGAGCTAAATAAAGAAATCGATCAAAATGTAGACCCTCATAATTTAAAAGTAGTAAATACAATAATAGCTTCATTTACGGACCTAACTATTTTTACATTCTACCTCATTTTAGAAACAGTATATTAAACATTTGTGTCTTTACAATGTCTTTATCAAAATAAGATTATCCTCAGTAGTGAGTCTTATCCGCGTTACAAAATATCTGCATAAACATGTCAAGAGAAATTTCCAACAAGACATTTATCTAAGTAGTTTAGACGCGTGCAATATTGATGCCACTTGCACGAAATTTACATTAATATGTGTGTTATTAGAAAAGAACATATTTAAGTATAATATTGAAAATGTATGTACGTTATTCAAAATGCATCATGAGCTTAAGACAGTATATCTTTCGTAGTATGTCCTAGTATGGCATGTAAAGAAAATGTTATTTTTAGCTAGCTAAAACTAGGTGCAGCTGGTCTCAAATGTACACTTAGATGCACCCTGCTTCTCTTCGGCTGGAACTTGGAATTTATATTAGGTTACAACAACATTTTTAGTTCAGTTATATATTTTGTTTTAAGTAGGTAAGCTTGTGTTACATTTCCAAATCAATTCGAAAGTCGTATTGTGCTTTCTGTTTAACCTAACTGACCTGTTATGCCTAGTTATAAACGGCTTCACTTAGTTTTAGCCAGCTATAACCACAAATTACTGCTTTCTGCCATACCATATGCATACATATGTCCATCTTCAACTGCTTGTCCGGTGGTTGAAGGAATGGAATCGAGTACGCGTCCCCGGCCTCCCGAGCAGCTACTTGCTTTTCCCCCATTCATCCGAGTAAGTAGTATTTCAATACCTTCATTCCCTTCCCAAAACCTACTAATTCGTATCCTTCCCTAGCTTAAAAATGCTTCTGCCCAGCTTAAAAAAGCCAAAGAAACTGCGCTCGCCAACCTTTTGTCCAGAATTGGAGTTTTTACGGCTAAAATGATGATGATGATGATGATGATATACATACCTAAATACTGTCATGTCTTGATACTCAACAGGGTAGACAGGAGGCAACGTCAAAAGATGTAAAGGTTGCATATAAATTAAATCACTTAATATGGTTTTAACGCGTTTATTACATTATCTTTACACCGAACGTTTCGAAAACTTTACAGATTTTCATGTTCGCAGGTAGACTAAGGCATTTTGTTATTTGTTGTTTTATTTTAAGTGTTGATATAGGTATAATTACAGAAGGGGCGTTCGCAATCTATTTCTGTTTTTAATATAGTTATTTCTCTCGTACTCGTATGACTTGTACCGAGTACTGTCCCAAAATAATACAAGCATATACTTTAGAAGAAAATTTGAATTTGCAGCAGTCACGTCAGTTTGTCGCGAAGTGCAAGATATATGCACTCATTAACATAATATATTCTGCATGCAGTGCTAGCTGAATCTTAATTCTGAAAGTTGAAGGAACACGTAACCTTAACAAACGGATATTGTTATGAAACTAATAACTTGTTATATATTCAGTAAATTAGTGAGGAAAATCTGTCCTGCAGAAAACACATGTAAGGAAAAAGTCATTCTTAATTGTTTTAACTGTGTTTCTTGTCAACAGCGTACCGATCTTGTCTCTCTTCGCTGGATGTCTGCCGAGACCACGCCTGTATCGGAGAAGAAAACTGCTTCGCGTATATGCCACCACAGTGCGCGGCGTGTGAGCCTATTCCTTTATGCCGGACATAGCATATAAGTAAATTTGATAAAATATGTAATAGAATTAATGGAAAAAGCGGAGGGAGGCCTTTGCCCAGCAGTGGAACACATGGTGGCTCGAAATAAATAATAAGTAAATAAATGTAATAGAAATAAAAAAATACTTATGATGGAAATTGCTTGTTTATTATTGTAGGAATGAGAATTACTCATTTTAACTTTATAGGTTTTAGTCTTCGATCAAATATAATGGTAGATACACGATTCGCGCTCGAAAGTGGCACCGGCAAAACAGCGCTTTAACCGAGTTTCGGAGCTGTTTGGTCCATAGTTTCAATGAACCGCGCTAGCACTCACACGTCTCACGATGACGAAGGTCAGTGAAAAGATGCAAAAACTACGCGTCAAAAGTGAAAAAGAAAGATGGAGTGTCATACTTTCAGTATGTACCATTTTTGTTATTGTTTGTAAGTATGCAAGATGTTTTGGCTCGGGGACATTATTTAGACGTCATTGTGTATGAGACTGTGTACCATTATATTTGATCGAAGGTTTTAATGAAAAACGAATTCTTCATCTAAACGTAGGAATTACAATCTTTAGACTTTAACTATAAGTATGTTCCTTCATCTGTTTGTTTTTAATTGATGATTTAGAAAAATGTGTTACATATATTTGTATATTCTTTAAACCGTTTTGTATTCTCGGATCATAATGTTTTTGTATGTCATAATATTATTATGTAGTTTAATTATAAATTATATGTTTATGCAGAGGAAAAATATACTGTTATACAAAGATTGGTAGTCTACTCTACTTATATTATATGTATGTACATACGTTATTCTACATAATATTCAAATGGTTCTAAAACAATATAATGTTAACACTTTCGCTGACACTGCCCGCCAGTAGACGTAATTCTATTGTTATTTCTTTGGTGTTTTTTTTTTTTTAATAAAGGTGTCTGGTTTCTGAACCAGACACTGGTCAGAGAATGAGTTAATTAACAACTAGAACTAAGTATAACTGTATAATATGTACACTAAATAAAAGTAATGGTGGTTTTAAATAAATACAGTAATTATTTTAAATTAATAAACATTGATCCTTGAATTTGATTTTTCTTTTTCATACCTCATTAAAATATTTTCAGGATTAATGCTTATTGTTTCAGAACCTACATCAAATTAATATGGATTATTACATAAAATAGATAACGACTTCAAAAAGAGGGTTATCAATTCGACCCGTATGTATGATAAGACAGCTCCCGAATTGCCAAAGCCAGTGCACCTACAAACCAGGGGTTGGAATACCGGTAAAAATCCATTACCGGTACCTCTATGAAACGACAGTACCGGTAATTGGTTTGGTACCGGTATATTTGGTAACGGTAAAAATCAAGTACCGGTACCTCTATAATACAACGGTACCGGTAATTGGATTGGTACCGGTACCTCAATAAAACGACGGTACCGGTAATTGAAAGAAGTACCTGTACCAAATACCGGTAAACAGTACCGGTACTTAGTACCGGTACTCGTATTGGGAATTATCATTTCGTTAATGTGTGTCGTTGCCGTGTTGAGCATGTGCGGCGTAAGGCGGGGGCCCACAATAGGGCGGCACTTTTACAGTCGAGCGAGTCCCATGCGGTAGACGGCAACAATGCGTAGGTACCGGTAAAATTAACGCAATTTTAATACCGTTAAAATTTGACAGAATAGCGGTACCGGTACTTACCGGTACTTATAATGTGAATTTGGTACCGGTAACAAGTAGGGGTAAAATTACCGTTAACTGTTAACAATATTATTACCGTTAAATACTAGATTACCGGTACCTCATATTACCGTTAAAATTTTAACAGAATAGTAATACCGGTACTTACCGGTACTTATAATGGGAATTTGGTACCGGTAACAAGCCCTGCTACAAACATACTTATAAGCTACGCATATAAGTAATTCTACACTGGCTTTGGCAATTTGGTATGTTTGTGTGCGCAAATCTCAAAAACTATAAGTTGGACTGCAAAAACATTTTTTTATTGGATTAGATATACCTCTATACTTCGACTAAGAGAATAATGTAAGTTTTGCTAAAAATAGCTTTAGTAGTTGTAAGACAGATTAAAATTCCTTTTTCCTTAACCCTAATCCTAACTAATATTATAAATGCGAAAGTGAGTTTATTTGTTTGTTTGTTACGCTTTCACGTTGTAACTACTGAACCGATCATCATGAAATTTTGCACACACGTTATCTGGGGTACGGAGATGGACATAGCGCATTTTACCCCGAGAAAAGTACTGTTACCGAGGGATCGACATTGACAAGGCCGCGGGTGAAAGTTAGTAAATATATATTCAAGCTTATTTTTTCTGTAATTATTCTTGTTATGTTCTGAAGGTAGACAACAAGAATAATATTATTAACATACAAATTACGTGTTACTCACAAAATCAGCTATAGGCCGACAACCGACATGTTTCTCACATTAGATTTTTTTTAGCCTGTCGTTTCCCACTGCTGGGCAAAGGCCTCCCCTTTCTGTTTCCACACTTCCCGATCTGGGGCTACTTGCTGCCAACCAGATAAAAAGCCGTCTATATCGTCTCGCCAAGTCGCCTTCTTCTCCTCGATTACGGTTAGATTGAATTTTAAAAAAAATTGTTTGTTTGTAAAGTCGGTTTACGGACGATGATTTTACCTGATAACGGTGAGAGATAAATGCGTGATAAATACTACTACTGCTGCTGCTGCTGCAACTTCAGAACGTGACATTTCTTTTTTTTTTATTCTTTTTATTTATACGACGGCAACCGAGCAAGCGAGTCACCTGATGGTAAGCAATCAGCGCTGCCCATTGACAACTGCAACACCAAGGTGTAAAAGGAGTTGCCTGCCTGTCAAGGTGTTGGGGAAGGACATGGGTGGAGGAAATGGGAGATGGGCCTCCGGCACTCTCACTCACCGAATGAAGCATAAAAGCGGTAAAGCTTCTACTCAGACGTGGATTTTCTGTGAGAGTGTCGTACTTCCCCGGACGAACCGGCCCATTCATGCTACTAGCAAAAATTACTTTTGCCGGTGTCGTGCTTGCAGCCGGTGTTTATCAATTTATAAGACGTTATCACGTCAAAAAACAAGAATAGAGATCCGGATAATTAAGAGTAGAGATCCGGATACCGAATAACATTGTTGTCTTTACCATATGCAACTGAAAACAATGAATTGAAAATTTTCATAAAGCTTGTTCTGAAATACTCTGTAACAATCACATGAAAACAAAGCCAAACTTCTGAATGCAGTACAGTTCACTTAAAGTTGAAATGATACACTGAACAAAATATACACAAAGTGGGAAACATGACGCTCAAAGGGAAAATAAAGTGGTTTGTACTCAGGAAATTAAATGCCGTATCTATTAAAGTTTGATAAAAATATGAATATTGTTATGTACGAGAGTGCGGATGCACAATCTCGAGAGCATCATGATGAAGCTCGATAGCCCAGTGGGAGACACATTATAAGTGCTTACGGAGGGGAAGCAGCCCAGTCATGTTACTTATACGTGCAGTTTGTTAGTACAGGCATAGGGCCTACAATGCTTCGCGGGTCCTATACGTAAAGTCTCTCAGAACACTGATGAGGCTACCTCGTTTCTGCAGTGCGTTGGGGATGCTTGCTGCTGCAAGTCTTGACAGTTTTGCAGCCATCATTAGCAAAAGAACTGCGTTCATGATGCAACGGATTCGAGACAGTCTCAACAGCTTCCTGACACTTAAAACAGATAGAATCGGTGTAGATGGTGCATTAATGAAACATTGTACGTTAGTTATAAATAGATCAGTGTCCCAATGTACTTTCTAAATCGTATATGTATGTGTTCTAGGCTATGACAGTGTGTAATATGGACCAGCCGGCCTATTTGCAAACTTAGTGTACAACATTTTTATAATCACATTGCAGCTTTCATATGATTGACTATTTTTATTAAAGATATATAAAACGTAAGGTATTTTGAAGTGACTATCAAAACGTTGTACACTAAGTTAACAAACAGGCCGGCAGTTCCAAAATAACGTTTAATAAAGTTATTATTATTCCATATTAATATTCCATAGATCCAACACGTAGAGGCCATTTGGAGAAGTTGATGTCATGAATTATTATTAGCGCTTGGTTGGTTACCAGAAGCAAAGGCAATATCACCCTCCGTGGTCCAGTGGTTAAGGCGTTTGCCTATAGATCCGGGGGTCGTGGGTTCGATTCCCACGGGCAGCATACTTTGTTTAGTTGTTTCCAGTTTGGTTAGGCCATTGCAGGCTTGAAACATCTGATTGTCTGATAATGATGATGTTTCCGTGATTCGGAAGGCACGTTAAGCCGTTGTAGTTAAAGGAACCACGTCAGAGGCCGAGAGGCGGTTCCGAAGGACTCTGACACCAGGGTGTGCATGGTCGATTGACCGTGACACCTACACGAAACGAATGAATGAATGACCCATGAGGGTCATTCTGTACATTAGTACAGACTGCCAACCTTATAGAAAAATATTAAGCCCGCTATATATAAGGGATCCAGCATAGTTAGTTCCACTACCCCTCTTCGGCTCCGAATAGCCAGAGGAATCCCACTATCCGACCCCGTCGCACTCGCCACCAGAATAGAGTGCGTAGAGTAGGATTAGCTCCGATTACTGGTGACCGCCCGGCGGTCCCGGGTGACTTGCACCCAGGATAGGCCCTTCTGGCAACGTAGCTTTCGGCCCATAAGGCAAAAGATGAGAGTTGCTGCTCTCCAAAGGCTTTTGCCATTGTTTCTCAGATTGGCCCTTCAGGCTTGCATGCACGCATACGCGGCCCATCAGGCAATATGAGAGTTTGCTGTCTCTCCAAGCCTTGCGTACACAGGCAACGCCCAAAGCCGAGGTCCGTCCCTCCTGGGGGCCCTTTGGTGATGTTGTCTATAAAGGTTGAGGGCACTCTGCCCTCGCCTTAAACGTCCGGTGAAGTAGCGAAAGCTAATTGGAGATAGCTAAATAGTCCTTTAAAAAAAAAAAAAATCTTCCACTAACTGCCAAGACTGCTGTTATGGGCGGCGATAACGGGTAGCGCTGCAATGCGAAGGTACAAGGATGACGCAAGTATCACGATTCCTATGGAAACCAAGTGTGCTGACTTTTTAATACACACTTTAAAAAAGATAGGAATTATGTTCTTGCCTTTGGGTGCTTGCCATTTCTGAGCTATTGCAATAAATTATGATGCAACGAGGCACTTATCTGTGGCAGTCGTTTCCACCCGTAACTTTTAACCTAATAAACAAATCGAACGCCATAGAAGTTGTGACCAAATACTAGAACTGACACACACATATCTCAACCCCCTTGATAACTGTAGCTAAGCAAACAACGAATGTCTTTAGGCAGCTTGTAAAATCGTACACAACAATATCTTTAGATTATTACGAGGGCCACTTTGATAAGAAAGTTTTAAGTACAGCTGCCTACCGGCTGATACACCCATGCCTAGTGTGTGCAAAAGAGGAATTCTCAAAATCCTTTCTCTCGTAAATTTGCGAGAAATTTTAAATAATTCTCAAGAATAACTCAATTATCCTTGCACACGACAAAAGACGAAGAAATTTAGTCTCTCCATTTACGAAAATTTCAATTACGGCACCATACCTCACTTGCCAACCCGCTGATACGAAATGTGTGCTAAATTTGAGCTATAGGTACCAATTTTATAAATATATTTTAGGTACGTTAGTCTGTAACGTATATACCTACTAGCTTTCGCCCGCGGCTCCGCCCGCGTCAATGTCGATCCCTCAGGAATAGTACTTTTTCCCGGGATAAAAGGTAGCCTATGTCCTTCTCCGTACTCCAGAGAACTTGTATGCATAATTTCATGACGATCGGTTTAGTAGTTACGGCGTGAAAGCGTAACAAACAAACTCACTTTCGCATCCTTACTAATATTATAAATGCGAAAGTGAGTTTGTTTGTTTGTTTATTTGTTTGTTTGTTTGTTTGTTTGTTACGCTTTCACGCAGTAACTACCGAACCAATCATCATGAAATTTTGCATACAAGTTCTCTGGAGTACGGAGAAGGACATAGGCTACCTTTTATCCCCGGAAAAAGTACTATTCCCGAGGGATCCACATTGACGCGGGCGGAGCCGCGGGCGAAAGCTAGTTTATAATATTAGTAAGGATAGGTCTAGTGATGACTCAGATGACTGAAAGTTTATAAAGGTAGTGAAAATACGACGCTTATAAAAACTGAGAACTTTAAGTGTAACTTCATATTTGCCTCGATAAATCTACCCCGGAATATCTAAAAGTCCCTAATAAAGTTAAACTAACAGTAATATCGAGTTACACTAGCGATCAGATGACGGCAATTAAATCAGGAATGGGATTATCATGAAAGCCGCTCTCTTTATACCGAGCTTTATTAATATTTTAAATTGAACACCGATTTCACATTAATGGCTTTTTAATTCAGTGGGTTAATACTTCGATTGTTGTTATTATAAGTTAAATGCATGCAGATAAGCTTTTCATAATTTAATATTATTGAATCCTAAATGATATTATAAATGCGAAAGTGAGTTTGTTTGTTTATAACGCCTTCACGCCCTATCTACTGAACCGATCGTCATGAAATTTTGGATACCCGTTGTCTGAAGGACATAGTAGGTATATTTTATCCCACGAAAAAGTACTGTTCCCGAGGAATCGACATTGACACGGGCAGAGACGCGGGTGAAAGATACTTTGAAATACAACAGAGTTGTATCCTATGTTATAGGACGTTTATTTTATTTTTAATCATATTATTATTTTCTTAATTTCTCTTAAATCTTCGGTTTAGATTTTTACAAAATTATTATAAAAATAAAATATAAAACCAAAACCTAGCTTGCCACCAGCAGCAGAACAGGGCTCAAGCCACCGACGGTTAAGGCTGCAGAGAATAAAAATAGTGATAGGACGCTAGCCGCATCGCCTGCTCACATGGTTTCTCAAATTTGCGCCCATTTTCGATCGGCTTTAACAGTCTGCACGGGAAGAGAAGCAGCTGGTACATTCTGCATTTTCTTTTCTCCTCTCTCCTAAACCAGCGTGGAAGAGTCGCGCGAATGAAGTCGTTGGAAAAGTACCTATTTGTACGTATTTTGTGCAATAAACTTAAAATAAATAAATAAAAAAAGCAAAACATTTAAAGCATATGCGTTAACATGAATGCGTTAGTATCTTAATAGTATATTGTCTATGCCATGAACAACACAGAATTTAGGAACAAACTGACAGCGTCCATGGCGCAGTGGTTAATACGCAAGCCTGCACTAGAGTCAACGTGTTTGATTCTCGATATAGTGCACGAAATGATGATTTAAAACTACGCAACGATAGATTACTTAATATATAGAGTGATTCAAGAGAAAGGTTTAATATGTATTTATTTTATCGCACTCATGCGAAGCCGGGGCAGGTTGCTAGTTACAGCATAAATGCAGTCACAATAGTGGACCCCGGGCTTCGACGCCCGACAGCTAAGGATCCTTTTCCCGGTTGCGAAAACGCTCAAATGAGGAAAAAGACGAAGCAACGAACTGATTCTAATACGGTCCAGAGCCGATTCACAAATTTGTACCAGCTTATGTCTTTATTTCACATTTACTCCCCCTGAATATTAGCAACTCAAACAGTACTTATAGTTTATCAAGCTGTCAAGAGGAACTAAACCATTCATATTAATTACTTAGTACTTGACCCGAACTTGGTCTCAAGTTGCCAAAAGTTGTTTAATTAAATTAGTCCACAGAAAACATAAAAGCCATAGTCAGCTTTGGGACTGGTCAGTACAAATTAACTTATATAATTCAATATGATCCTGACAGACCGAGTCACCTTTTCGTGAACGTTGTAGGTTATGTAACACGCTGTATTTGGTATATTTGTATCTTAATGTTATTGCAAATATTATTAAAACTCATTGTTCTTTCTCAATGCCGACTTCAATGGAGTACCTACCTGTGTAATTGAAACCGAACCGAAAATAGTATGTTCCTCAGTTGGAGGCGTATTAACCTCTTTGTCACGAAACCCGTAAGCGTACCTAAAAGTTTTGTGAAGTTACAAGAAGTTACTACCACTACAAGAAGTTATGCCAAATAAACTCCGGCGAAAGTACCTCACAGGAGAATAAATGTATCCTAACGTAATAAAAGCTTCAAGTAAAAGCTTTAGTTTGCGGTGTTGATGACGCGGAAAATGTCAATAATGTATTCAAGAACATTTTTATTTCGCGAGGAAAATACCGTGTTCATTTTGAACACGCAAAATGGCACGCATTTGTAAAATATCTTTATTGTGAAACGGCCTATTAGGCACAGCTTCTTGAAAATATTTCACTTATAGTAGCACTCGGCTTATCTTGTCTCGAGTAAGCACACACAACTTTCTTGAAAATTCATTTTGTATATTATTTCTTCATTAGTTTAGATGAAACCATACTAGTTTTATAGTGAAGTTCTTAAATAACTGGCTACGTTAAATGGTGTGACTATTTCAAACGCATAGCCGCATGCTGGTCTGGGAGAAAATAAAAAAAAGTAAAATGTGCAGATCGTAAATGCCGATCGAGAAATTGGGCTATAATTTGCGGAATCATGTCAATAGGCGATGCGGCTAGCAAACCATCACTATTTGATTCCGTTTTCCATCTACACGCGCTCTAACATGTTAAATGTGGCCATAAGGTCTTATAGACCTAGGCTCCATCTACCTCGCAAGGGAAAAGACGTGATATTATACTATGTAGCCGCTAGAGGTCGCTAGTTGGTCGATCTTGAGATTTATAAATATGGTAAACCATCCGATCGCGCCTGCAGCTCGCGCGGCACTTCCACTTGGCTTTTGGAATTCTCGCATGCGGGACTCTCCCGCTTAGGCCATCTCAATTGGCCACGTGCTTTAACGCCATCGCTGGTAAGTTTGCACCAATGGCTGAAAAGGAGAAAGACTTTCTCCGACGCTATTTGCTTCGAAGTGATGCTCAGTCGCATGTGGTGTTATGCTTTCGCACATCAACAATTTACTATGGATCAGAAAAGGACTTTTGCTTTGTGTGTAAGACTGTAACATCAAAAATTTGGTGCAAAACTTTCTGCCGGACTCTTCATCTGATCCCTCCTTCGAATTGTTGATCAAAGGATCCCTCAGATGAAGCGTACAGCAGGTAGCACTGTAACATGCCAGCCGGCCTGCTACAGTGCGCCTATTTAAAGATTTTCGAGAGTCTTTTACTTGCAGTACCCCAATCAGATTTACGTTTTTAAATCGAAAGGTAAATTTCGATATTTCTGTAATAACATTTGCCGCTCCGCAAGGCATGTAAAATTGCTACCTATTTGTTTACAACTGGCTCTTATAATTTCCGTAAGTAACCTATACTATACTAAGACATTATGAGATTGAGACGTTTTGCGAAAAGATTCAATGTCGACTTTACTGAAAATACACACCGAAACCAGAGTCGAGATTGACGGCAAAAATAGGGAGCTTGCTGCAAAATTGCTTCCTATTTGTTTATCAGCAAGTGAGGATTTTTGTAAGCCAAATAAGAAGATGCGAAGTGTTTGCGTGGAACGAAATGTAATAGCGAAGAGGAAAACCTTGTTGGAATTTATAAATTTGTTTCTTTTTATTTTTATTATTTCGCTTCTCTTTTCCTTATTACCTGTGATTTGAAGTTTGTATTCTGAGTTAATAATGTTTCAATACAAAGTGTATTATAACGGGCGTAACAATACTATCGGAGCATTATCAACCCGTGATTTGAACAACTCTACCCAGCGGACCAACTACGTAATACAAAAAGATATATACTTTCCATAGAAAGTCAACCAGCTGATTGTGCAAAGCTGTTTAATATCATGGACTGATCATGCCTCGTATTGTTACCCCAATTTTGTTGCACGTTATAAGTATGTTGCTAATTAACCGGAGTTGAAGATGCAGCCGGGAACACGATGAGATGCTTATTTATTTATTTCTTAATTATCACAATACTCACAGTACTTACAGTTTCCCAACACGTACTGTGAGGGCAAATCACAAAGATATACAGCGTGATTTTGAACCCCCTAGCTATATTGAAATCTGGGAATCAGAATCCCTAATGGAATACAGAATTGTAAGAAAAAAAGGTAAAAAACGAAAAAATAAATTTAACCTTTCATAGAAATTCGTCCAGCTGATCGGCGACTTTGTATGGGAAACCTAATTTTCTTTTTCGTTTTTTACCTTTTTTCTTGCAGTTCTGTGTTCCATTAGGGATTCTGATTCCCAGATTTCAATATAGCTAGGGTGTTCAAAATCACGTTGTATAAGACAAACACATTACACAGATATTAACAAAAAACAATTCTTTATCGAAAAAAATATCGAAGTTTGGTACATGAACAATCAGAGCATTGAGTAGTGCCACAGCCTGGATGGTGGGCGCGGCACGGTGGATACGACGCAACGATTATTAAATTAATTAAATTTCATACGCGCAGAGCCGGATACCACGTGATTTTGAACCTCTGAACTATATTGAGATCCTGGAATCAGAAGCCCTAAAGAAATATAGAATTGCAAGAAAATAGCGGAAAATCGATAAAAAAAATTATGTTTCCCATACAAAGTCGCCGATCAGCTGGACGAATTTCTATGGAAGGACAAAAATATTTTTTCGTTTTTTCCTTTTTTTTTTGCAATTCTGTATTCCATTACGGCTTCTGATTCCAGGATTTCAATATAGTTCAGAGGTTCAAAATCACGCTTTTTACCGCGTGATTGTCGAACAATGCGAAAAACAAGCGTGTTTCACAGCAACATTGCGCTCCTTTTTTTGGCAGTCGGCAAAAACTTTGGCGGACGGCAAACAAGTAAGTGAGTCACCTAATAGTAAGTGATCACCGCTGCCCATGTACAACTGCAACACTAGGTTGTGACAGGAGCATCGCCGGCCTTTTTTAGGAAGAGGACATGGGGGAAATGATGGGCCTCTAGCTATCTCTCTCACCAAACGAAACATAGAAGCGGTAAAGCTTCTAACCAAATGTCGATTTTCTGTAAGAGTGTGGTACTTCCCCGGACGAGCCGGCCCATTATCAAATACTAGTTTATACTTATTACACACGCCTAGCCGCAGCGTAATGTGTTTATGAGAGGTCAATTTAAATTAAGCGCAAATATTTTAAGGGGTGATGATACCCAATAAGCTAGAGACATACTTTAGAAGAATATTTAAAAAAATCGACACGCTAGTTTTCGAGATATTTTGACAAAAACAGACGCAAAAAAACCACCTTGTGTATAAAAAAAAACATTGTGTTGGCGCACAAGTTTTTACTATTACCTAATATGGATACTAAGTCTTTTATATAAAATCACTTTAATACGGTATTATCGCGTATTATAGATATATATTTTTTTACACCTAACGTTTCGAAAACTTTACACCTGCGACCATGAAAACTGTAAAGATTTCGAAACGTCAGGTGTAAAAATATATATATCTATAATACGCGATAATACCGTATTGAAGTAATTTTATTTAAATGTGTAACAATCGCGAAAACATCAGAAACCATTATGAATACTAAGTCACTGGCGTCGACCATCAAAACAGCAGATATATCGAATTTCATAAAAAAAAAAAACAACAGGTTGCACTCTGGAAATGTCGGCAAAATTGAAAACTCGCCTTTGGATCAGGTCTTCCTCGGTCTCATGTCACGTGTTCGTCTTACGAATTTTCGATCAGGCTACGTGTCCTGACGCGAGTTTAACATTTTTAACCTTCCCAAAAAGTGCACAACGCCGCTATCTTTAGCGTTTTCACTTAAGGCGCTGTATCCCTTAACCGTTTGTAGCGGACGTCGCGCAATATTTTATATATTTGTGTCATACGTGGGGCGCACTATAAGTTTCCGGAATGAATATGAAAAAATACTATTAAAGGTACAAAATTAATTTATTGTTTTTTAAAATAATCTCGTCCTTAAAAATAACCTTGGCGTCTATGCACTTTTTCATTCGATGAAATTCTGGATATAGCTTTTGAGATATTTTATTTAGTTAGGTTTTAAATATGTTTTTGAACATATTTTGATGTAACCATTTATATTGATCTTTGAACTGTACTTTATATTTTTTTCATGCTAGTATTCTTTGAAAAATAAGGCTAACTGCGCGACGAAAAAATACACGTTTTACGGTATTCTTCTGATGCATAGCGCCTTAAAAAATATATATTGTATGTAAAAGCTAAAATATAAGCTAAGTAAAATTGTATTAATTGTTTTTCTAAACGTCGCGCAATATTTTATATATTTGTGTCATATGTGGGGCGCACTATAAGTTTCCGGAATGAATATGAAAAAATACTATTAAAGGTACAAAATTAATTTATTGTTTTTCAAAATAATCTCCCTTGGCGTCTATGCACTTTTTCATTCGATGAAACCAGTTTTGAAAACTTTTGTTCCACTCCTCTGTGGTGACCTTTAAAACGTGTTTTTCATACTCCTCGACAGCCTCTTCTCGTGATGAAAATCGTTGACCGCGTAATTGGTTCTTGATTTTGGGAACAGAAAAAAGTCACAAGGTGCCAGGTCGGGACTGTATGCAGGATGACTCATGAGTTCTACATTTTTCGCCTTCAAAATGTCGTTTGTCTGTCTGGCCGTGTGAGAACTAGCATTGTCGTGATGCAGGATGATACGGCGTTTACGGTTATTTTTACGGAGTTCGTCAATAACTTCCGGCAAACAAATGGTCGTGTACCAGTCACTATTCACTGTACGACGATTCTCTAAAGCAACAGTAGCCACGTGTCCAGTTTTATTAAAAAAAGAAGCAATCATCCGCTTAGATGCACTTTTCACGCGCGCCACTTTGGTTGGTTTCGGCTCATCTTGAAAGACCCATACGCTCGATTGCTGCTTTGTTTTGAGATCGTAGCAATAAATCCATGTTTCGTCACCTGTTACTATGTCCCACACCAAATTTGACGCACCTTCGTTGAATCTGGTAAGCATGGCCTGCACCAAGTGACGCGGTCCGTTTTTTGAGCCTCGGTCAAGTTGTGTGGGATCCACCGCGAGCACAGCTTTCTCACACCCAAATGTTTGTGTATGATTAATTGTATTAGACTCATGCCTATTTCTAAGGATGCGCGAATTTCATGGTAGGTCACATGCCTGTCTGTTTCAATCATACGGCGCACAGCATCGATGTTTTTGTTGGTCACAGCGGTGGACGGCCGACCATCGCGAGATTTGTCACTGAGATTGATACGACCACGCTTGAATTCTGCAAACCAGCTATAAACAGTTGTCTTGCATGGTGCTTCATTGCCAAAAGCTGTTTCAAGTCGAGCGATGCTCTGTTGAGCTGTCAAATTACACTTAAAATCGTAGAAAATCATACTACGAAAATTTTCCCGAGTTAAATCCATGTTGATGCAGACACACAATTTTTTAAATGGCGCCACAAGCTAAAAACAAAAGACAGTCAAATGAAACAAACTGCATTCTACAGCCAAAGAGTTCTATTTTCAAATGTTGCAATAAATTTTTAAATATTGTTTATGTAAGTGGCCAGTTCCGGAAACTTACAGTGCGCCCTATGTACCTGTTGTCAGTCTCAGTTCAAATCCGTGTTTGCCATTTTCGTGTTAATTTTCACTTTTAATTTAATAATTCAATAATATTATATAAATAAGTATTTTTTGTAGGTATCCATCTTGCTCATTTAGTAATACTTTTTATAGACGTATAAAAGATTGTAGTTGTCGCTGAAAATATCAAGTAATTCGCGACGAAAATTTTTCTGGATATAGCTTTTTTGATATTTTATTTAGTTAGGTTTTAAATATGTTTTTGAACATATTTTGATGTAACCATTTATATTGATCTTTGAACTGTACTTAATATTTTTTTCATGCTAGTATTCTTTGAAAAATAAGGCTAACTGCGCGACGAAAAAATACACGTTTTACGGTATTCTTCTGATGCATAGCGCCTAAAAAAAAATATATATTGTATGAAAAAGCTAAAATATAAGCTAAGTAAAATTGTATTAATTGTTTTTCTAAACGTCGTGAAACGTCACATATACGCGAACGTATGTATGGGAGTTTCTTTATTCCACCATAACTTCTTAATGCCTCAATTATTAGAACCCGAGTGGCAAAGGCTATATATCCTTGGCAGGGCAGATGTGTAATAAAAACAGTAATAAAACACGAGTGGAGTGAACAAAAAAAGAAGTGAATTGTTTTTAGAGTTCTATGTATATGTAAGTATGTATGTAGAGGACACCCGTTGATCCAGTGGGTCTGTCTGAGCACTATTAGAGATAACGTAAATATGTAAAGCAACTCAGCAAACTGAAGGCACGTTGACCCGTTGGTCCTGGCTGTCATTATTTTTTGAGGTCAAAACTTCTTTAGCGGCGTTGTGCACTTTTTGGGATAGGTAAAAAATGTTAAATTCGCGTCAGAACACGTGACCTGATTAAAAATTCATAAGACAGACACGTGATCTGAGAACAACGCAAAGGCAAGTTTTCACGTCTGCCGGCACTCCCGAAGAGCAACCCGTTAGTTTTTTAGGGTTCCGTACCCAAAGGGTATAAACGGGACCCTATTAATTTCGCTCCGCTGTCCGTCTGTCTGTCTGTCTGTTCGTCTGTAACCAGGCTGTATCTCATGAACCGTAATAGTTAGACAGTTATAATTTTCAGAGATGATGTATTTGTGTTACCGCTATAACATCAAATACTAAAAATAGAATAAAATTAATATTTAAGGGGGCTCCCATAAAAAAACGTGATTTTTTTGCTTATTTTTGCTCGATATTAATAACGGCAATAGGTAGACGCTTGAAATATACATAGAATATTTATTTATACATTCAATTTAAAAAAGGATAATAAAAAAGGGGGACAGACATGATTTTTTTGCCGTTTTTATAGATAACACAGAACCCTTCGTGCGCGAGTCCGACTCGCACTTGGCTGGTTTTTAAGCAACAAATACCCCACATCCTACACATTCACCTGAGAGATTTAATAGTCAGACCTAGAGTGAAGTTAAGCGCTTAGCTTAAGACAGATCGAGATGGAGAGTCTTTGTGGACGCCCCCTGCACCAGATAGGGGACATAGGACTATAAAAGTAAGTCTATACATTCACGAGACGCCATATTCTTTTATTTTAAGCGGGTGCCGCGCGAACGAAAAACGTCGCTACTGCGCAAGCACTTAGGCTGCGTAGAACTATTAGGCGATTAGAAAAAAAGATGAAAAGTCTTAATATTATCATATTTATATTTTTATAAAAAACTAGCTTTCGCCCGCGGCTCCGCCCGCGTCAATGTCGATCCCTCGGGAAAGGTACATTTTCCCGGAATAAAAGGCAGCCTATGTCCTTCTCCGTACTCCAGAGAACTTGTATACAAAATTTCATAATGATCGGTTTAGTAGTTACGGCGTGAAAGCGTAGGAAACAAACAAACAAACTCACTTTCACATTTATAATATTAGTAAGGATATAAGAGAGGTGGCGACCTCCGAGTCGTACAGTCAGCCAAGGAGATATCTGACCCCCTACAACAGCGCCATTTTTCGCAAACTAAAGAATCATCCGTGGTTTAAACCCAAAGATAAAAATATACAAGTGTAATATCCTTTGCGACTAGTGCCATCTATTGAATTGTGAATGAACAAATAAGGTTAATAAGCAGAAATCTGATACCCTTGATGACTAATGCCATCTATTCGATTTTTGATAAATAAAACGAGCCCTAGCATACGATACGCTTATTTCGAAGATATTCAATAGTTAGATGTGGCGCAAGTGGTAGGCACTACGGCTTAATAGATAGTATGTTTATGAGGTAACAGGTTCAAATCCTCCAAAGCTTTTTATTTTTTACAAATATCACCAACTTCGTATTGTGATGTTGGTGTAATTTTGGTTGTTTTAACATAATGTTACCGAGCTAATTACTGTTAATAAAAAGCATTTTAAATTTTTAGTTACTTCATTACATCAAAAAAATTTAACAGTGTAATAAATACCTGCCTACTTAATTCAAACTATGATTAATCTTCTGTAGAGAGAACAACATGTTACTTAATAAGTAACAATTTACATCTCTCAACTTTTTTTTAATCATAGTTAAAAAAATATAATTATTTTTTTAAATGTGTAGGGTCAAATAGTGCTATGTGAATAACTTTGCTTCGATAATAGTATAAGAATCAATATGTAAACCTATGGCATTAAATGAATTTTAATATGGGAGAGGGTGACCCCCATTTTGAAGCTCTTGTTCAAGTCTATTTGTCATTTCACTTACCATGTTAGATCAGATCACATATCACTTATGCGCAAATTTATTAATTTAGTATAACCTTTTTGTCTAAATTGATTTAAGTTCAAACTTTACTCGTGTCTCGTGTCCCAGTTAAGCACTATTTGACCCTACAATCTGGGATTTTAATTGGTCACTCAATAACAGTTAGATCACAGAACAATTGTCTTAAATAAAATATATTCTACATTGCACACTGTTGGAATCACCACATCTCATAAAATTTCCAAGTATTTTTCTTTATTCATCCGACCGCCGAATTCTACCAGCCCCCCTTGGGCCCATTGAACACATCTGTCCCCAATAACCTGCAAAACAATAATACGATCAGTTATCTAATAACCTACACTGCGTAATACACTAGGTATAAAATATTATTATTATTTTACTTAACTATTTAATGAATATTTTTACCTAATGTTATCCTGCCACTGTTCTCAAAGGCAAATTATTTTGATGGCTATACGCTGGCCATGTCTTCTCCGCAATACTTTTCTGCCATCATCATCAGACTTAAAACTTTTTTCATCAGAATAAAATACGATCTCGTTCTTGTTGAATGTTTCCTCAATGTTTCAATTGAAATATGTTACGCCAGTTGATCGAGTCTTCTAATTTCCGAATCCACAAACGGACGGTGTTTCTCTGTAAGAGATATATTTATCTTAGACATTTATCACAAACCCTATGTTTTACGGAACAAAAAATAGTGTGACAATTAAGGAAGTATATTAAATACTTATAATTTCTACTTACCGCGATACCTAACTTTCTAGATATAGATATTCTTATCTAGAAAGTTAGGTTAGGTTAGGTTAGGTTAGGCCGGTCAACTAAATACTGTGGTTGTCTTCACAATACACTATTAGCTTTCACAAAATCTGCTATATGAGATGAAACGGGATGCCTAATAACTGGTGAGGTTTTGGATCACTACACAGTAATCACAGTATCTTGAATGTAATTATGACGCGAGTGAACAATATTTTTGATTAGTTGGTATCAAGTATAAATAAATCTGATAGATTACCCTCAATTTATTTGTTAAAGTAATGCATTGCAGTTGGTGACAATGATGTCATAGCAGTAGAAATAGATAGCCAATTTCGCCCGAGACGTCATATCGTCGGTTGGCGTATTGAGATGAGCGCTAGCTTCTCAAGTCGTAGGTCGATGGTTCGAATCGAACTTCACGTAGGATTGTTTTTGATTCTTTCTTGTTCTTACCATTGATGATTACTTGAATTATTAGCTGAGATTATTAGAAATACAAAATTTGCAACTGAGCAGGTTATCAAAAACAAGTTTATACTAGCAGTGGTCTGTCTACTTGCCAAAAATCACGGTAGGTGGCGCTTCACAGCAAAGTGTGAATTTACGTTTTAAAAGTCAGGGGGTCAGGTATCTGCTTGGCCGACTGTACATTTTCCCGGGATAAAAGGTAGCCTATGTCCTTCTCCGTACTCCAGAGAACTTGTATACAAAATTTCATAATGATCGGTTCAGTAGTTACGGCGTGAAAGCGTAGGAAACAAACAAACAAACTCACTTTCGCATTTATAATAATAGTAAGGATAGTAAGGAAGTAAGGATATAAGAGAGGTGGCGACCTCCGAGACGTACATATAAGTATTGTCATGTAAAAATTATTGTTTTAGATGTAAAGATTACAAAGTTTTCGAAGGAAAATGCTTTTAGATATCACACCATATATATATATCCTTTTTAAATTTTATATGTATTTCAAATTCCAAAAAGAGGCGATCTTGTTCAAGGATTGATTTAAATTATACAAATACTTTTGATGTATATAATTAATTCAGCACATAGTAATCGTGATCTAAAAACAAGTAATTTTTCACTATTTCGTGCAGCACCGTCTTAATATTCCCGTCACTATAACTAGCACGCGTGAAATCCCCATTTTCTCTTCGAAATATAACGACGTTGTAATATCTCGCCCATTAAAGAGTCATCTCAACAGCAAATAACCTTCGGGCCATGGGGGCAGCGGGACGGGTGCTCAGACACGAATGAAAATAAATGGACGCTGATGATGCCATTCGCTTTTTAAGTGTCCCATTCTGTTTTACTAATATTGCTGACGAATAACGTAGCTACGTTTTTTGCTCATGTCTTTGACGTAATGTAATCTTACATTACACCAAAGACATGAGATTACGACAAAGAATGTGTAAAAACATTCGATGACACTTTCATTTGTACGACTGCCGTAAAAAAAGAAAAGTAATGTTTTCAAAGTTTGTATATGTGTAAATACTTTCGACAAAGTTTGAAAACTGCCATCAATGATTTTTTTTATAAGTGTTTTATGTTGCATTCACAATGGTATTTTAATGTACTCTTAATAAATTAAGAAATAAAATATGGTGAAAAAATTTCATGCGGGCGGGACTTGAACCGGCGACCTAGGACTATGTACGACCTATGCTCTGCCATCTGAGCTACCGCACAATTCAATCTCGGCGCCAAAATTCAATCAATCATTTAACAACACAGATGTGATCAGTCTGTTTGTATGTATAATGAGAATGACAGACATTTGACACCATCTATCGAAAGCAGCCGATACCTTCAGGAGTGTGTACTCCTGAAGGTATCGGCTGCTTTCGATAGATTATAAGTACACACTTATAATATATAGGTTTCCTTTTGACTATTCCCACTCCAAGTAAGAAACAAACACCAAACACACAAACACGAGACATTCACTGCGCAATTTCCTTTTATTTTTAATATCATCTATCACTATAACTAGCACGCGTGAAAACCCCATTTTCTCTTCGAAATATAACGACGTTGTAATATCTCGCCCATTAAAGAGTCATCTCAACAGCAAATAACCTTCGGGCCATGGGGCAGCGGGACGGGTGCTCAGACACGAATGAAAATAAATGGACGCTGATGATGCCATTCGCTTTTAAGTGTCCCATTCTGTTTTACTAATATTGCTGACGGATGACGTAGCTACGTTTTTTTGCTCATGTCTTTGGCATGTAATCTTTTTTTGACTAGCTCCGTGGCGCAGTGGTTAACACGCCAGCCTGCGACACGGGGTGCCCGGGTTCGATCCCCGGTCAGGTCAAGATGGAATATGATCTTTTTCAGATTGGCCTAGGTCTTGGATGTTTATCTATATATGTATTTGTTATAAAATATAGTATCGTTGAGTTAGTATCCCATAACACAAGTCTCGAACTTACTTTGGGGCTAGCTCAATCTGTGTGATTTGTCCGTATCTATTTATTTATATATTCGATGGCACTTTCATTTGTATCACTGCACAAAAAAAGAAAAGTTTATATATGTGTAAATACATTCGACACAGTTCGAAACTGCCATCAATGATTTAACAACACAGACGTGATCAGTCTGTTTGTATGTAAAGTTACAGACTTTTGACACCATCTATCAAAAGCAGCCAATACCTTCAGGAATACGTATGTACTATAATATACAAGTTTTTTTGACTATTCCAACACCAAGATAGCTACGAACACCAAACACACAAACACTAGACAATCACTACGCCATTTTAATTAAATATAAAAAATAACAAATAACCTTCGGGCCATGGCGACAGCGGGACAAGTGCTCAGACAGGAATAAAAATAAATGGACTGATGACTCAATTTGTTTTTTAAGGGCTCAACTTGTTACTAATATTGCTGACGAATTCCATAGCTACTTAGTTTTTGTCACGTTTGATAAAACGTAAAAAGTATGAGTATATAAATATACAAAAACCAAGTACTTATCTCCAAGATGGAAAATGATCTTTTTCAGATTGGCCTGGGTCTTGGATGTTTATCTATACATGTATTTGTTATAGCATACAGAATCGTTACGTTAGTATCCCAAAACACAAGTCTCGAACACACTTTGGAGCTAGCTCAATCTGTGTGATTTATTTATTCTTCTCTTCCCGCGCAGATCGTAAGAGCCCATCGAGGGAACAATCAACCCTATTTTTATTCCGTTTCCCACCTAATGCCCACCAACATGCTAAACGTGGCCTTCAGGTCTTACAGACCTAGGCTCTATCTACCCAGCAATTGAAAAATAGGTACGTGATACTATTTGAATTTTCGATCTCGAAAACTCTGTTTACTCACAAATTTGTCTCAATTCCTTTAAGATTTTCTTCTTAATAGTCCTTGTTTAACATTCAATCAAACATTAAGGAGTCTCCGTCGTACACGTATTATATATTAACACATTCATTATGTATAGCAAAGTTTCAAGACAATCTTAAATTACAGGTCTAGTGACAAAAGGGCGGGTGCCGCAATACATAGGTATATAGATAAACATCCAAGACCCAGGCCAATCTGAAAAAGATTATTTTCCATCTTGACCTGACCGGGGATGGAACCTGGGCACTCTCGTGTCGCAGGCTGACCTGTTAACCACTGCGCCACGAAGCTCGCTTAGTGTTGAGTAGCCTAATTTTGTGTTTGTTGTGATCATTAGTAGCATTACGCCGTGTGGTATCCGGCAAAGTAGAATAGGACCACTCCAAGTCTTCCCGTGGATGTCGTAGAAGGCGACTTAGGAAATACAAGCTAAACAAAGCTTTTAAACATCTGTAAGCCCTCTCCAACCTGTCTGGCCAGCGTGGAGAGTGTAGGCCAAGTTCTCTGGCTGCTCTAGCCAAATATGGCTCTAATAGTACAGAGACTGCTCCTGTAGTGGAGACTAAAAAGGCCCTGATTATGATGATGATTAGTAGCACTACTGTTGCGCTAGTATGAAGCAGACTTGTGTCGTGTTTCAGTACGAGGTGTGCTGTCAAAAAGGCAGTCGAAAATGGCGGTTTCAGTGTTTTAAGCATTTGCATTTTCAATCTATAATCAGTGTTTACCCACAAAGTTGTGTCTTGAATCCTTTGACTCGTATTAAGATTTCCTCCTTTATAATCCCCGCTTAAAATTCAATCAAATATTTAGGAGTCGCCGTCGTGCGAGGCCGGAGTGATTACCACATTCATTATGGATGGCAGAGTTCCAAATCGCATCCACTCAGGAAGGTAATCTATGGTAAAAGGTGATGTCGTAAACGGTAAATAAAAGGCAATATAATATTTATTTCAATGGCTTTTGTCTGCGACTTTTCTAAAATAAAATAAGTGAGTCTAAATAACTTAAGTAGCATGCATGCTTGAAATGCGTATACTCTACGGGGTGATATGTGATGAGAGAATTCGACGCGGTGATTCGAAGTCACCGAGGTGTAATGGTCACACTTAGGGCGAAAACCTAAGGGACGTGGGTTCGGATCCTACCTGTGGCCGACTTCTTTTTCATCACATATTTTCAATTTTAATAATATATCGAGCATTGTAATGCTATAAAGTAAGTAAAAAGCTTTCTTCAATTTAATCAACTTTCTACTCATCTGATATGAATGAAGTAGAATACCACACTACTAAATAGTGGATAATATTGAAGAAGTACGCATGCTTGAAATGCGTATACCCTATGGGGTTATACGTGATGAGAGAATTCGACGCGGTGATTCGAAGTCACGGTGGTGTAATGGTGTCACAATTAGGGCGACAACCTAAGGGACGTGGGTTCGAATCCTACCTGTGGCCGACTTCTTTTTCATCACATATTTTCAATTTTAATAATATACCGAGCATTGTAATGCTATTTAAATACAATTTAAGTAACTTAAGTAGCCTTGAACAAATTAAAATCTTTCACCCCACACATATTAAAACTATGTAAGAGTACACTCTGATTTTCCCGATCTTAGGCTATGCTGATGTATGTTACTCAGACCTGAATAGTAATTTCCTCAAAAAAGACTTCATTATAACTGTTTACGCTTAGTTTTTGGGCTACGCAAGTACAACAATGTGTCGGATTGCCGCTATCAACTTAAATGGCTACCCATTCGCCAATGTCACAAATTGCATATTCTCACAACTTTTTCTCCATCCTTTTCGACCCGAAAACTCTATTGTACTTGAAATCCAAATTAACTTTTTTGGGTGACACCCATATCAGAGAACTTCACTCTTCCAGCAATCTCCTCCTTCATACAAATCATCATCGGAGTAGGTTTTTCAAGCATTTTTTTACAGGCCGTGCAGCTTTGGAATTCCCTCCAAGTCAATATTCGCAAAGCTCGCATTCGTCTGACATTTTAAAACGCAGTACGCGCACAGTTTCTTAATAAAACATCAAAGAGTATTTAAAAAATATTATTATACCTAACTAAATATTATTTAAAGATATGTATCAATAGTTTATATTTATGTATTTTTGTATGTAAGTTTGGCTTTTGTTTTTGCACCCTACTTCTAAATTTTGTTCTCGGCATCACCTGTTGGTTCACTAATTACTTATTTGTAATGAAGTTAACTAAATAAAAAAAAACTTTCAAAGATTGTGCTTTTTGGTAACTCAGCCACTAAAAAGCAAAATATTTGAAAGTTTATTCCTCATCTGACATCATTCCAGCTGCATCCTTAGGCTGTGATGCCGCGAATTCTTCTTCAAATTATAATTAATTTTGGCTCCGTGGTGCAGTGGTTAACACGTCAGCCTGCGACACGATAGTGCCCGGGTTCGATACCCGGTCAGGTCAAGATGGAAAATGATCTTTTTCATATTGGCCTAGCTCTTGGATGTTTATCTATGTATGTATCTGTTATAAAATATAGTATCGTTGAGTTAGTATCCTATAACACAAGTCTCGAACTTACTTTGGGGCTAGCTCAATCTGTGTGATTTGTCTTATTTATTTATTTATTATTTATTAATTAAAGATCTAGGCTCTCGACTGTCGCAGTAACCAAAGACCTTCATTCTTCCCTATTTCAAGCTAATCACTTGGTGGGTTTAGAATCTAGCCCGTAGAGATTTAACCGTTCAGTTCTAATCCAACAACACTATTATCAAGTATAACAACAGTCTTATTTGTAATCCCCTTATCTCCAATATAAACCAATTTACACGAACAACACTTAATTTATTATTACCAAGACCGGCGACTCTCGCGTTCATTGCTCCGTTGAGATTTCTGCTTCTCATTTTCGTTGCCCAAAATGAAATTCATAGCTTTTTGTGGCAGTAAATAAGCTGCTAGCTTATTTTAAGGTACCTTTTTATCTCTACTCGTGTAAATTTTGACTTCTGCATCAAGTTGCATTAAAAATGCAAGTCATTATTATTAAAGATATAAACAATGATTAGAAAAACTACATATTCTGTAATTATATTACTCACAGACACCTTTAAAAGGAACGATATAACTAAAAAATCGACGCCAAATTTATGTATGGTTCTAATGAATGAAAATATTATAATTTAGTACACGTGAATCATCTTAAATAAGCAAACTTATAGACTTCAGAAAACGGACAGTAGAAGCCATGTTTAGCTAACAGAACTTGACACAGTGAGCTCTTTTCACGTACGCGCAATGTCAGCCACTGATGATGATGAAGACGAAAATGGGGTTCCCAGAAAAGCTACGGGAATCATCAATGCAGAACATCAGCAACCCCCATCAACCCCAGCACTGTCACAGAGAGCACAGCGAGCCGCGGACCGCGCTGCCCGCGCCGCCCACGCATGCCGCGTCGCTCGTCACTAGTGTCAGTGCGAATCGGGACGACTCCGTGCGCGCGTCTCGGTTTACATTCGCCCTGAGGAAGACCTCCGGATGAGGTTGAAACATGTCGGCCTATAGCTGACTACGTACGTGAGTAACCCGTAATTCACATATAAATAAAACTTATAGACATCTGAAAAGAAATTGTGGCGTACTTCCCATGACTATAAACACTTGATGTAAATCACTCTTATACATTTTTGACCACTCCGTCTTAATATAAAACGAGGGCTAACTTTAGTTACCTGGTTGAAGCCATTATCCGACCAAAATAAGTCGACAGTTATCACTTTGACGTTAGGTCAACTGTCACAGTCAATTTGTTTTAGACAGTTAGTGGTTTCAACCAGTTACTAAAGATAGTCCCCGTTTTATATTAAGACTATCTTAGTTTTGGACAAATTGCATGTCCTGCTGGAATGCATGGTTCCTAGCATGACCAAGCAAAACCGTTAATAAAAATTGCATCATTGCTTCAACGCCCAAGCGGTCGCCGGTTACATTCAGTATGAAAAAGTTGTTTACCCCACGAATGATAACCCATCATTCGTGGGAAAAACAACTTTTTCATTATAACCATGAATTTTTATTTATGTACACATCATGAGAAAAACTATTGCAGAAAACATAGTATGTCTTATACCGATACGACTGGAAAGCTTGTTTTCCAGCATGACATCACCCAGTCGTGTGTGAATTATTTTTTTGCAACTAAAACTTTAAATATAAAGATTTGATTTTTTACTAGTCTTTACTCCTCTTTTTGGAATTTCATTCACTTTTAGTTTGAGAGATACATAGATAAAAAGAAATACTGAAAACAAAACTAGGTAATATTAATTTAAACAAAATTTAAATTTGCAACATATAGCTTGTAGAATTCAAATGTGTTAATTCAAGGTTTTAATATCTAGGAGATATACACAAGATAACTACCAATCTTGTGTATAAAACTTACATTTGATTTGATATTTCATGTACTTATAGATCATTGATATCAATAATAAATATTTGCTCAAAGGAGAGACTTACACGCAAGTCGTTGAGTCTTGATGCGGATTAGAAGACTTACACGTCGCAATCTGACTCATTATCCGCGCTCTGTGCTCTGATTAAGACCCTTTGATCCAGAAATATCATTTTATTTCCGAAGGCTTATATCGTTTGGTTTATTACCTATGCTATTACTTTCTCTATACTAAATAAATATAAATAATAAATATATATATATATATACGGACAAATCACACAGATTGAGCTAGCCCCAAAGTAAGTTCGAGACTTGTGTTATGGGATACTAACTCAACGATACCATATTTTATAACAAATACATATATAGATAAACATCCAAGACCCAGGTCAACCTGAAAAAGATCATTTTCCATCTTGACCTGACCGGGATCGAACCCGGGGCCTTCGTGTCGCAGGCTGGCGTGATAACCACTGCGCTACGGAGCTCGCCATTGACATTGACTAGTGGTTAACTGTAAGTCGAGTCATATAGAAGCAAATAAAGCAATATCCCCTTTCCTTTAAATTAACCCTTTGGTAGCGCCACTATCTGCGTAAATTTCTAAACATTTATTTTTAAGTGACAGTGATGGTCCTAAAACAGTAATATCCTATAGAAAAAGTAGTTTAAAATTTATTGTTCAGTAAAAAATACCAAAATCCAAGCCTGTCAAAGTCAAAAGCAGCCATAGAAGTATGAAGACGCATTTTTTTTTTTTTAATCTATGAAAGCAGCAATGTCCAAACTAGCTTATTACAGAGCGTTAAATCAATGGCGTGAACCGTCGTTAGTACCAATGCTTATACCCCATAAGTAGAAGGTAGAAGATTCAAATTTTAATACAGCAACATCCTACTGTCAAGAACCACAACCGCAAAGTCACATTTTTTTTCAATATTTCAACGTTACTGTTTATTATTCGTTTTATCTCATTGTTACCACATGTGTATTGTATTAACAAATTCTTTGTCCTTTTTATAGTACAATAGAATTTGATCAATAATATATAGGTAGAATTATGCAAATCTGTTTTATATTATTTTCCTAAAATCACCCTGAATGGAGATTGCTATGTTTGCTTATTTATATTTATGTTATTTTATTTTATTAATATATTTATTCATGAACAATTTTACGATCGTGTCTGAAATATTGCCTTATCTTTAGAGTAGAATATTAACTGAAAATATACTAATAATAAAAATGTGGTGAAGGTTCGGGATTTGATGTAAAACACCAAATTCTTTGGAGGTAAAATATTAACAACGGAATCCCAAAACTGCCACCTAACTGGTCTACCAACACGTCGAATATCCAATATGCAAAGCACTCGTGGTCCTGGTTCGTCTTTCTTTCTTTCAATTGTTAAAGTTGGATATATGCGCAGACAGAGCGCACAACGAATCTCTTATATTGAACATGGCAGCATACATAATCATAGATCTCTGTGTGGTCGACCATTGGGAAGACATCCCTAGAAATCTTGGCTAAAAGGAGACACATACATGCGAGTCGTCGGGTATATTACGGATTAGAAGTTACACATGAAGCAGTCCGCCTGATTATCCGCGCTTTGTGCTGTGATTAATACGCTCTGATCCAGATGAGCTATTTCCTCTTAGAATGCTTATATCCTTTGTTTTGTATATAAATATAAATAAATAAATATATAGGGACATATAACACAAATTGAGCTATCCCCACAGTATGTTGTGAATTTGTGTCATAGGATAGGATACTAACTCAACGATACTATATTTTATAACAAATACATGTATAGATTAACATCCAAGACCCAGGCCAATCTGAAAAAGATAATTTTCCATCTTGACCTGACCGGGGATCAAACCCAGGCGCCCTCGTATCGCAGGCTGGCGTGTTAACCACTGCGCCACGGAGCTCGCCGAGATCGATAAAAGTGCTTGCGTTTCTGTAATAAAACGAAAGAAAACTAAATGAGACTTATCTGTAAGTAAATTATTGACTTCAACAAGAGTTGAGATATTAATATTGTAATCACCAAACGATATTTTAAATATAGTAACTATGAAAAATAAACGTATGACACATCTGAATTTAGAGTATTATAGTTCTGTAAGTAGTAAGATATGGAGAAGCCGCAACATCAGTCGCAACACCAAAATAAGACTTATGCTATGTTTGGTTTTCTCCATCTTTATGTATGCTGCTGAAACATGGACGTGGAAACCCAACCTCAAGGCCAGAGTAGATGCATTTGAGATGTGGTGCTGACGTAAAATGCTAAGAATTCCCTGGACAGCACACCGCACAAATGTGTCTGTTTTGCAGGAACTTGACATTCGGGACCGACTGTCTGCAATGTAACTCCAAACGCTTCTTAATTAATTCGACCACATGGCGCGACGCGCACTAGATAGTCTCGAAAAAAACCATACTTTTGGGCCATGTCCCAGGACGCAGAGGTCAAGGAAAACCGCCCACAAGATGGACTGATATCGTTCGTAGGGTGGCGCGCACAAACACTCAAGGAGCCATACACCTGGCGCAAGACCGTACAGGGTGGAAAACCATTGTGAAGGGAGCTGCTTCCGATGGTCACGACCCTCAGTGAGAAATTAACCGTCGTACAGAAAATGCTTGGGGAGCTACTGGTCCATGAAAGCGTTTATGAAGAGCGACCTGTGATTTCTGTTAAACTTTGACTCGTGAACACAAGTCTCGAACTTACTTTGGGGCTAGCTCAATATGTGTGATTTGTCCGTATATATTTTTAAATATCTATCTTGATCCTCAATACAGGTTGATGTTAACATTGAAACAGCGTAACAATGTATTCGAAGCCCTTACGTACGATAGAATTACGAATCGTAAACCCTCGTAAACAAAGCCGAACCCCTAAATTCAGATAGACCGCAGCGGTAAAATTTACCGGGGCAACATGTCGCGAGGCCATAAATTTTATCTGTAGGATCAGTGGGTTTCAGAACCCAGTTGACAATACACTGGGCTGATGTGTTCATAAATATCTAGGTGACTTGCGATACTGAACGTCTTTGTATATTTATTTATATGAATATAAATTTTATAGCTTTAAACGAGCAATTCTTGTATATTTATATAAATAAAATAAATAAACGGCTCTAACGATTTCGCTGAAATTTGATGTATGGGGGGTTTCGGGGGTAAACAATCTAGATTAGTCTTATGTTTGGGAAAACGCGTGTTTTCGAGTTTTCACGTCACGCGTTTTTCTTTTCACACAGAATATGGTCGCTAATTTCATCCTGCCGGTCACTGTCTGTCTCCAACAAAATTATCAACAAAGATTTTATGGTCTGATGGATTCTTCTATGCTGGTCTGGGATAAACAAAAAACGTAGAATGTGCCAGCTGCTTCTCTTCCCGCGCAGACCGTAGAAGCTGGTCAAGGGAATGGGCGAAAATCTAAAGAATCATGACAATAGGCGATGCGGCTAGCAACCCATCACTATTTTGATTCCGTTTTCCACCCTTAAGCCCACCAACACGCTAAATGTGGCCTTTCGGTCTTATGATCTTAGGCTCTGTCTACCCCGTTAGGGATAAAGACATGATAATATGTATACCTCCTGGGTGTTACACTTGCCCGCGTACACTGGCAGCTGCTGCTTGGCGCTCGATCTTCTTTGTGAGACATTTATGTATCTTCTCCCAGATGAAGTAGGAGAACAGGAAGGCCACAAGAATAAGTATTGCAAGCAACATATGGTACATTATCGTTGCCACTTGTAACTGGGATGAACTGGAATCCTGTTACCTGCGCCGTTTTGGGCAATTATAATTTCTTCCTTCTGAGGCTGGTGGTTAGACGTAGCGCCGCCCATCTTGAGCGCAGTGGAAAACGCTACTTTACAATGTTATAACTTGCACTGGTACTGGAACGCGTACTGGCTTGGTACTCTAACACTGTCTGAGAACAGTGACTGGCAGAGTCGCCATACGGCGGGCGTCGAAGAACAGAAACGCCCTAGTAGAAGGTTCGAAGATCACTCATTGATTATTTAATTAACAGAGCTTTTATACAGATCATAAAGTAGGACATAATTAGTCATTATGTTTATCTAAGTTAGATCAAGGTTACACGTGCTCATGTGCCAGATATTTAATCTATTTAAAAAGGTTATTCTCGAATGGAATAATCCCGCACGTGGAATAGTAATGAGGTCGTATGTCGTCACACTACTATGTAATAGATAAGGCGGGTGAAATAGTCTATTAGTTACGCAGTCTTGAAAGAACCCAAGCAAAGCTTGTTCCAGGCCACTTGTAAAATTAGAGATTCATAATATGTTCTGCTTGTTTTACGTCTGTTTGAAATGTGGCTACCGAGCAGTGCATAAAGGTATAAAGCATTTGAGCTCGAAACAAATATGCCAAGCAAATTATTAACAAACTCGGTAAGTTCGTAACCAGAGCTTGCTTTTACCGCAGGCGGACTGTATAATTCATACGCAGAGAATAATAACAATATCAGACAGCATTTTACCTCACATTAATTCAGAACGTATATTATTTTTATTTATTTATTCATCAAAGAAATACATAATCTTAAATTACATAAAAGAAGTACAAAAAACTTAAATTTGTCCGCACATCCGATTTGACTCGCTTATAACATATTTACTTAAACATAAATCGCACTATGCACATAACGTAAACTTATCATAACAAACGCATTTTTTTTTTTGAGTACTTAGAATTGCCAGCAATATTGATAATTTTAGTCTAGGTTTCATGAAAATATATTGTAAATCACCTTAATTTTATATCTTAAACTAAAAAACATTACTTTTTATATCTATTATTTTTTCTATTGCCTATTTATCATACAACATGCCATTTGTTGGTTATATTTAATAACGCATCATTCGATTGCTTTGACCGAACTTGTTTTAGAAGATGTCCCACAGTTGGGTTTTATACAACACAACCAAATTGTGATCAAGGTATCTTATTTTCCATGATTCTTATACCCGGATTCAGAAAGCTTTTTCCTCTTACGAAGATCGGAATTAGAATTAATTGTTAATAAAAACAGTGGTGAGGGGGACGCCCCTTACCACTATTTGCAACCACCTGACAGGCAGTTGGGGATGACGATCCCAAACTGCCTGTCAGGTGGTTGCAGGAATGCAATTCGCGCGCCCGGCGCCCCGAGCCTTACTTACTTCTCACAAATCCAACAAATTCCTATCCTTCCCCAGCTTAAAAATACTTCGGATGGAAAATGACGTCAAAAGCACAAGAAGCCAAAAAACTGCGCTCGCCATCTAGCCTGCCAAGTGTGGTGACTATGGCATTATCCTTCCACAGAGAGAAAAAAAATCTTGGGAGTAGCCTAGCAGTGGACATCTCGTAGCTGGAATGTTGATGATGATGAAAAATAAAATATCATCATACCTGTCGCTTATTTACTAATGTTTCTCGTTGTAGAGAAGCATTTCTTATCTAAATTATTCAAAACACAAATAGGACAACCCAGAACCAAAGATTTTAATAAATTAGCTATCGTGAAATTAAATAACCCAGCGCATGTCAAAAATAACGGTAAGATAAATTCAATATAGCGGACGAGATAATAAAAATCATTTCTCACAAGAACCTTCATCAGGGTGATTGGCAAATTGTAGATAATCTCCAAATCTGCCGGGAAGATAAATTTACGGAATTAAGCAATAGACCTTGAGCTTCAATTCAATTTGTTAATAAAATAGAGGCCGCATGTTTTATTTTTCATTACATTATCGCATTTAAAACTTAAATACGCTAATAATATTACGATCAAGCCTGAACTTAGACTAATGAGTAATATTATATTCACCTAGTTTTATAATGTATTGTTTAAGAATGTGTCCATCGGCACTTATCTTACTGTCTCTATGAAGGGGAAGGCACTCTGTTCATATGTCTTTGTACTAGATGCCTGCATGATGTGTAGGTTTTGATAAATATTTCTGATGAAGCATCTACCTTTAAAGACTGTTATGTCACACTTTTAATTTGGTATAGGTTGGGTATAGGTAGTTTGGTTAAAATACACCGGTTATGAAAACAGATTATCACAGTTTTACAATCTTTATTACCACTAACTTAATATTTATTTACACTAAGTAACTTCAAATAAGTGCACTGGAAGAATACTGATCGGAATACATGGTGGGTACGCTAATACAGCGCAACAAGAAGGATTCGCTACACAGGCAAACCAGGCAGGGTTTCGGTGGCAACGCGTTGATGCGTCGCGTTGAACTGACGGCGGCGCGTAGATACAACGCTTTGAAATGGTGGTGTTGAGGTTGAGAGGCGTGCAATACGTTGATATGAGGCTTCGTCGAAGGTACACGGTACACGTCTATAGACTGAGACTTTTAGCTCAGGCACAATTCTTGGCCCGCACGCCGGTATCGCTTGAAATTTATGGAATATGGAAATCCATAAACGCATATTGACTGAGAATACATACAATTTTGTCGAGTAGAATCACAATAAATGCCGTGTGCAGATTCACAACACGAGGTAGTTAATTTGATTGTAGTAGACGTTTGATACCTACTATTGTACTGAAATTTTGTATGGTCAAGAAGTCATAGAGCCATCTTTCCCATGCATGCATAGATCAGCTGATTCCTTGTTCGTCTGATGTTCTTAAAGGACAGAGAGGGCTACAGCCTTTACGTATAAAGACGTATCATCATATACTTTTAAACGAGCAATTTTTGGATATTTATATAAAATATATACACGGTAAATTTTGATCGTTCTGTACCCTAAAAGGGATGATTCAGCCCATTGAAATAAACAACTTTTCCTATGGGACCAATGCTGGGAACTCAAACATTTTTTTGACGTTCCCATACAAATTGACTGAGCGGCCGAAACTTTTTGTATGGAACTGCCCATTTTTTTTTTGAGTTCCCAGCATTTGTCCCATTGGAAATGTTGTTTATATCAACGGGCTGAATCATCCCTTTAAGGGTCCGGAACGATCAAAATTTCACCGTGTATAGTACAGATCTTAGAAACAGCTACAACGATTTCGATAAAATTTTATGTGTAGGGGTTTGTTGGGATGAAAAATCTGTCTAGCTTCGTGTCACCCCTGGGGATATTCTCCTAGAAAAGCTGGGTCAACTAGGTACTTCTGATTATATAACGAGTACCGTGTGTGCCTTCATAAAATAATTTTTAAATCTATCCAAATAGTTTTATTTTTGATAGGTACAGTCTAGGGCAAAAAAAAACATGACCCCTCTTACAACAGATTTTAAATTATAATATATATACGGACAATATATACGGACAAATCACACAGTTTGAGCTGGCCCCAAAGTAAGTTCGAGACTTGTGTTATGGGATACTAACTCAACGATACTATATTTTATAACAAATACATAAATAGATACACATCCAAGACCCAGGCCAATCTGAAAAAGATCATTTTCCATCTTGACCTGGCCGGGGATCGAACCCGGTCACTCCGTGTCGCAGGCTGGCGTGTTAACCGCTGCGCCACAGAGCTAGTCAAATATAGGGGGGTCACATTTATCGGTTCCCGACTGTACGTCTTAAATGGAGCTCAGTTAGTTAAAACAACACTCATTTTCAAGTATTAATAGATTTGTCTTAAAATTTTAATCCTAATAAACATAAAACAAAAATATATTCGTCTCAACCGATGGCAAAGGCGAAGCTCGGATGAATTAATTAAGAAACCCGAAATCGCCCAAGGGCTCTCTTTGATACCGAGACACAGTAGTGTTGTCCTCTCGAAGGGACGTGACACTGCGTATCGATGAGAATTAACAGGTACAAGGATGGATCCTTGTTGGAACAAGCACCTAATGAATTGTATTTTGACCCGTCCATTTACGATCAATCGGATAAGTTGGCGTTTGATGTAAAAGTTTAACCGTTTTATCTGGATTCTGTTTCAAACAAAAACAAAACTACGAAAGTGGGACTGGCCGTTTTCGGAATAACTATTTAGTGTTTCGACACCCATCGGTTTCTCTTTTAATGTGTGTTGCTGTATAGTATAATCTATATCTATACTAATATTATAAAGCTGAAGAATGTACCCTTACCTATGTATATATTTTATTTTTATTTTTCACTAGCCTACCCTTACTATAAATTCCTAACTGCACCAAATACTAGCTGTATTACTCTTAATCTACTTTATCAACCTACATACCCTATTAATGTTTTGTTTCTTTGTTCAATTCGTTCAGGCGTGATCGTATCTAGCGGTATTACTAACCCTTGTTTTATCATAGTAACCCCTGGACCTTCTTAAATGAAGTGATTTTGAACCTAACCTATGGTGATGAAGCCTAGTCCTATCTTATGCTATGCCTAAAGTTGACTTCGGCCTTGTGTATGACTAATTTCTACTTATAAATAAGAATAACTTTAACCTAAGATGCGCTTATGTTTTTCCTAATAAATATTGTTTAAATTGCACTTTGTGTTATTTTATGTTGCCTGCTATTTCACATTAATAGAATTGCCTTATTTTATGAAGAGTTGGTTAATTATTTTTCATAAAGGAGCATGTTGCTTATCTAGCATGGTACATTCTACAGCAACCTGTTTCTCTACCAGCGGTTTATTTTTATAGTATTGAATTCTGGATATGTATAGTAAGTATTAAAATGTAAGTAGCTATATTGACCTATAATGAGTTATAGATAACTACAACTGTAGGTAATGGATAGAAGTTTAAGGTAATAGTTTAATATTGTCATTGTATGTGTTAGTCAGTGGTGATAGATATACCATATAGTGAATATACCCAGCGTTTGGTGTTACGGTTTACTGGTACGAGCCCCATCCATCCGCCCGCCAGAGTACCACTCGTCATCCAGACTGGGACATGGTTCCTCCGTATGCTAATTTCTTTTGGAAAGCAAAAGGGATACCCATTAAAGAGTAAATAGTACCTGTTCCCACCTAATAGTAGGATAGGCAATTTGTCAGTAAAATTATGTCTGACTATTAAATTCAGGGACAAGAGGGTAAACTAAATGTCTTCAAGCTTATTACCTGCTACACAAGCATTATGCTCTCATTGTGTTCGCTGGGATGAGTTCAGACTTATATACTTTGAAATATCACCACGGAGGTGTAAAAGCAAAGAACTCAATTTATAAATTTAGAACAAGCAGGTAGTACTAGGTACTCAGATGGAGTTTTATAGCAAGGGTTTGTTTGTCAGTCAAACTATACCTCAACTTTCACTGTAGAAAGGCATTCTTACATGACAATACTCCCTGTATCAATTGTTACTCCTTATGCTATTATTTTCAGGAATTATGTAGCTATGTATGTAAGCATGTAAATGTTATACCATGCTGTTATGTATAAGCACTTTTATGCACTAACTCTAGATCTTAGAGATAGATTGAGATGAAATGTCTATTAGTATTTAAGTACATTTACATCAGACTTATTTGTCTCAGTGATTCAACAAATTTAAGTGTGAGGATTGTAATATTCCTAGATTTCAATATGTAGGGATTTGAGTCAATCTTACACTCGCCCTTTGTAGTATATAAGGAACATTACTCTTCCAGAATTCATTATTTATTCCAGAATTAGATGAATCATATGGTATATAAGTGGATTGTCAATATCTCAACCTTACAGAATTTACATGACTTCCATGGAACCAACAGACCATCTTTTTCAGAGAATGATTATCATGATAATATATTGTCAGAGAGTTATTAGATCTCACCGGACTAAACAAATCTGAGTTTTCCAACAAAATAGGTAGATCAAGAAGATATTTTTTAGTAATTAAATAGACAACTCAGACTCAATCCATTGTCAAATAACTATTAGATTATGCCACAAGTTATGTTATTATTTGTTCATGGCCAATCTACGCGATTTTACAATATGAAAAATCCCCAAATCAATCAGGTAGATTCTCTAAACACTACTATGGACTCAGCGCCTTGCACATAAAAATTAAGGTTAGGAATTTCATACCTTTGTTAGAAACAGATTCCCTGAATCTTTCACAATTAAAATACGCACACCTCCTCAGCATTATCACTTGTCACAATCACAGAACCAGCTTATGCCATTTTGTTATCATATTATCACATTTAACTTCACTTTCATATTAGATACGACTATCTACGTTAAAATTACTGTCGAAGATTAATTGTTTGGATTATTAACGTCCTATCCACCAGCAGCTCGGATGGTTATATTGCTACCACCGGATTTACCGTGAAATCGAATGGAATTTTATCTCCTATACCCCTCTTTTTTTTATCCTGACGCAAACGTTAATGGGCCTAATCTAGTCCCTATCAGTCCCTAATTTCTAGTCTTAAGGTGTTAAGTTACTGTCCCCCCATCCCCAAAGTGTGTGTGTGTGTAGAACGAACTCCGGTGTAAGAAATCGTTCCCTAATCTAGCTAAAAAGATTTGAGGAAGCTTCCCTGGCCCTATTTTAATGATTCTACCTACCTGACTGCTCCTAAAATCAGATTTCCTACTCTGGTAAATAGATTAGGTTCCTAGCAAGGAACCGTCATCTCTAAGCTGTAAAAGGGAGCCAGAGTTTTGCCCACGAACCTATTATTCCTATCATTCTTGGGTTGTGGTCATCTCTTGTGGTCAGGATCGAGACTTCCACGCCCTAGCAAGGGTTTGAGGTTCCCAGACGTCTCCCCAAGTGACTAGGGCGCTGTAACCAGCACACCGTTCGGACCGTTGGTTACCCTAGGCCTGCAGCCATCTGGACTCCTCAAGTAGCATAACTAGGCTGGGAATTTCAGCCCATTCGACCAGCTACAATGTCGAACTAATTTGACTCCTACTTGGCCGCTACCCTCATAAAGAACAATCGCTCTCATAAGGAATAGAGGTCCAGCGCTGATCTTGGCCATGTATTCCCTAAATCGACACAAAACTCTATTAAACTTTCATTAAAATCAAACAAATAGGAACTAGATATTTCAGATTTGACACGGAGAAGATTTCGAAGACATCAAAGATCTCCCCCAACATCATTTCCTCAATATCATTCAAAACTTTACAGTATATGAAACTATTATAGAGAATTTACTCTGGACAAGCTAATATTCATATATTTCAAAAGAATCTACAATATTTTAACTTCAGAACACGATACCAATGTGCTTCTTAGCTAAAACATTTTTGCAAGGGACTTCGCGGGTCTTTTCAATCCTAATTTGCCAAAATAGCGCGATAACCCACACTTTAAACTACTTCTTTCTTGATTTAAAATAAAACTTGCAGTGGCGTTCTGGCAGCAATTCCTCTTGACTCTTCAAATTTCCCGATGCGTAATGACACAGACTTTTTTTTTTTTGAACTGACTATGTAGCTAGCTCCAAGTGAGCTTTCGCTACTTCACCGGGCGTTTGAGGCGAGGGCAGAGTGCCCTCAACATTTATAGGCAACATCACCCAGAAGGGACGGACCTCGGCTTTGGGCGTTGCCTGTGTGCGCAAGGCTTGGAGAGACAGCAAACTCTCATATTGCCTGATGGGCCGCGTATGCGTGCATGCAAGCCTGAAGGGCCAATCTGAGAAACAATGGCAAA
This sequence comes from Elegia similella, assembly GCA_947532085.1. Lineage (NCBI taxonomy): Eukaryota > Metazoa > Arthropoda > Insecta > Lepidoptera > Pyralidae > Elegia > Elegia similella. The sequence goes on from OX383939.1 coordinate 23,209,028, forward strand.
AGCCTTTAGAGAGCAGCAACTCTCATCTTTTGCCGTATGGGCCGAAAGCTACGTTGCCAGAAGGGCCTATCCTGGGTGCAAGTCACCCGGGACCGCCGGGCGGTCACCAGTAATCGGAGCTAATCCTACTCTACGCACTCTATTCCGGTGGCGAGTGCGACGGGGTCGGATAGTGGGATTCCTCTGGCTATTCGGAGCCGAAGAGGGGTCGGGGCGGGCTTGTGCGATGTCAATAGGATCATCGGGATCGTCAAGTACGTTCCTAGGACGTCTACGACATAAGGTCGTATCGTGTAAGTTGGGGGAGTAGTTAGCAGCTTGCACTACTAACGGGTTGGGGTGGCGTGCGGCTTTCTCAAACTAACGCTTAGAGGGGTTTTTGAGATAGCCGCGGATGGATGGTTGATCTAGGTCTCGGTGTAGGTCTGTCATACGCAAGTACCGATGGTGACTCGTATTTGTGGCACGGGTGACGAAGCGGTTCTGCAAGTGTTGCAGCCGATCGATGTGGGAGGGCGCGATATGGGAGAAAACTACGCCAGCGTAGGTCATGATTGGGCGGACGCAAAGCTTATAGAGTGTCAACTTATTTCTAAGTGACATCTTAGCATTGCCTATCATGGGGTGGAGACGGCCTAATACGAAGGCGGCATGGTTGCGGACTTTGGTGATGTGGGGGCCGAAGTTTTTTTGTTCATGATTTGCTGTTTAATAAATTGGAATTCAGTGGAATCAGAGGACCAGCTTTAAACTGGTTAAGATCCTATTTGACTGATAGGGCACAATGTGTTGATATTACAAACATAAATTCTAAGAATATAATAGAAACAAGCAGATCTGATTTGAAACAAAATAAATATGGAGTTCCACAAGGGAGCGTTTTAGGCCCTTTGTTGTTTCTACTCTATATTAACGACCTGCCTGAAGCAGTAAGACATAAAGCTATTTTGTTTGCTGACGATATTTCGATTATTGTGACATCAGAAAAAAATATGACCGTAGATCAACATTCAACTGACGTAATTGAAACTCTAGGATTAGTAATAAATTGGCTTAATCGTAATAATCTTATAATTAATTTAAATAAAACTAAATTTATCAATTTTAATAATCATACTCATAATATATTTAATTTAATTTATAATAATCAAAAATTAGAAATTGGTTGCGCCGTTCTTATTTAATAAATCTGATTCGCTTCACTATATTATCGATTCGTTCTCACCATCAATTCCCTTCCCTAGCGAAGATCGCTTTCACCTCAGTCACCCGCTCAAATCGTGACCGAGCGCACGCGCCTATTACACGCAATTCGCATACCGCAATACTCGATTCACAACGCGAACGACATTTGATTGATTTGTCGCATGAACACTAATTATTTGTGCTATTGTGTTTGAGAAAGTTAAGGGGCCCCTCGTAATTGCTGAAAACCAGGACGTTGAAGATTTGCGCACGCCGGAAAGTGCAGCCACGAGTTGTGACTTGATCGCCAGTTGCAGTTTTTGTGAGGTGAGAAATTCCTTCATTTTTCCTACATAATAGCCCCCTTTATCCCGTAATTATTCCCTAAATATACAGTCCATTTAAACCCCATTCGCGCAACCAGAAATGGTACATAGTACAAAATTTTTAGGTATAATTTTAGATACAAATTTCAGTTGGAAGGAACAAATAGAGATTGTTAGTAAAAAAATAAACAGCTTTACATATGCCATGTACAAACTAGCTAGAGTAGCCAGTAGACAAACAGCTATTATTACATATTACGCTTATGTCGAATCAGCAATAAGATATGGCATATTGATTTGGGGAAATGGCACAAAAGCTAAAAATTTATTTATAGCACAAAAGAAGTGCATACGTGCTATATGTAGTATTGGTCCTTATGAATCTTGCTGGCCTTATTTCAAAGAATTACAAATTTTACCGGTACCGTGTATATACATAAAAGAGGTATGCATGTTTGTCAAGCAAAATCCACATATATTTAAGCAAGCGCGGGATCCTTTTCCAAGGTGTGTTAGAAACCCTACGAGGCTTGTACTAGATGTCGTACCGAAACATGAACGGTTCAAGAAAAATTGCTATGGCATGTGCATCAGCATATACAACAAACTACCAGATCATATAAAACAGCTAACACTAAATAAATTTAAAAAAGCTTTGCATCAATTTTTACAACAAAACATATTTTACTCAATAAATGACTTTCTGGCGCGTGACTAGACAATAATACATTTTGTTTGTCAGTAATTTATTTAATGTTATATCAAATGTAATTAAAAATGTTTTTACAATTGGAAAATGCATGTGTGTAAGAAATAAGTATAATAAGAAGTAGTAGTTAATTATAAAGAAAAAAAAAATTGCATAGATACTGTTTTCAACAGTTGAATAGGCTTGCTCTATTATTTATGTAACATCTGTTATTGACCCTATTTCAGCAAATAAACGATTTGTATTTGTATTTGAAGGTCATCGCGCTATCAAGTACGACTCCAAGGTAGCCTTGCCTGCCCCTGAATGGGCTTTCCGTACAACGATACTGATCCTAACGAGGGGAGTTCTGCTCCGGACATGGTGATTTTTCGACGTGACATAGCTTGGTTATCCTTTGAGAAAAACACAGCTGTGCTTTTCTCCGGACTAACTTCGATGCGCCACCTCTTGAAACACCCGCCAAGAGCGTCCACGGCGGACTGAAGGCGATTCACGATGACCGTTTTAAGGTGATGGGACGTGTAGAGGGCCGTATCGTCGGCGAATAGTGCCACTTCTACATTTGGGGTCTTTGGGATATCGCTTGTGTACAGCGAATAAAGGAGGGGCGAGAGAACAGCGCCTTGCGGGACGCCGGCTCGAATGGGACGGGGCCTCGAGAGCCATCCCTCTACTCTGTACCAAAAAGACCGATTCGACAAAAAGTCTCGTATGATGTGCACGAGACTATCCGGCAGGCCCAAGTTGGTCAACTTGGATATCAAGCCCGAATGCCAGACTTTGTCGAAGGCTTTCGCTACATCGAAGAAAAGTGTACTACGCTTACTTTTTTTTCAACTAGACAAACAACTAGACTTTTTTTTAAACTAATTATCAATTATTTGATCAAATTTTGTTATCATCATGATTAATTTTTCTCTTGTTCTTACTTAAAGTTATAAAGTCAGTCAAACTATACTTCTATTTTTAATTTACATTTCCCTATCCTTGTTCTGAGTTTTACTTTTCATAGATCATAGATCAATTTTCTTCCTCGCGTCAATTGTTGACAAAACAAACTGTCAATGTCATTCTGCTTCATAACAAGCAAAATAAGATGGATATAATGAATTATTGTGAAACAATTTACAAAAGACTGTATTTATGATTGAATTTTAGGTTTTCAGTTAATATTTGAGAATTGTGAACGAGAACATTAGTGTTTCGTTACAAGAGTTTGTTTGTTTGAATGCGTTAATCTCAGGAACTGGTTCAAATTGGAAAATTCTTTTTGTGTTGGATAGTCCATTTATTGAGGAAGGCTTTAGGTTATAAAACATCACGCTGTGACCAATAGGAGCGAATCATCAATAAAAAATGTTTTGAAAACGGGGGAACATTATTTTTCTATACTAATTAATCATAATAACAGAAATTGCCGCGGACGAAGTCGCGGGTAACAGCTAGTTAATTAATATAAATAGTTTTTTTATACATTTTGCATTGTCTTCTAAACTCACTTACCATATTTATTTACAGAAATCATAAAATTGGACAGGAATCTTGGCTAGAAGGAACAATGGTAGGTGTAGTAAGGCTGTTACCAAGTGGTATCCCAGAAATGGTAAACGTAGTTTGGACGTCCGGTGGGTTGAAGACATAAGGCATACTGGATAGAACTGGATTGCGATGGCTGGAGATAGAGAGGATTGGAGCAAACAATAGAAGTCTTATATCTCGCAGTGGGTCGTCACCATCAGCTGATGGGGATGAATAATTAAATGTAATAATCTTTAATATTTTTTTTTATATGAAATATTATCCGACTTCAACCAAATCTACTAAACCGATTGTGATAAAATTTAAATGGGACCAACTTGAAAGCATACCCATTCAAACAAAAAATATTTTTCAAAATTGTTTTATAAATGACGGAGTTCTGGGTAACAGAAATTAAAAAGCATACAACCGAATTGATAATCACCCACCGACCAGCCGACCTATGATAACCTCCTCCTTTCTTTTGAAGTCGATTAAAAAGGTCTGCCACAAAAATGAAAATGTAATCGAAAATAGAGGCATCCTTGACATGATAAACAAGTATGATTAGATAGACAGCCTTCGGCAACCTTGACCTCAAACGTAGCCTCAAATACTGGGTGGCGCAAAAGTACTGGCACTAAAGAAAATACTTTTATTTTTTTTATATGACATTTTCTGTCATTCTGTTTTTGAAAATTGTGTAGTGAACAAATGTAAAATACACTGAAAATAAACATGGACCGTTTTACTCCCCAAGAACGTGGAATAATTGTGTGAGGGACGCTTTTCCAGGCCGAGTTATCTCTCGTTTTGGCGATTTGCCTTGGCCTGCAAGATCACCCGATCTGACCAGTCCAGACTTCTTTCTTTGGGGTTTTTTGAAATCTCGGGTGTATGTGAACAAGCCACAGACTCTCGCAGCTCTAAAAGAAAACATTCGTCAAGAATTATCGAACATATCGCAGGAAGTGTTACGGCAAGTTATGCAAAATGTCATAAATAGGGCTCAAATGTGTATCAACTCTGGAGGTCACCATTTAAAAGACATCATCTTTAAATCCTAATGGTACGAAATTTAATGGCACAAATATACATTTAAAAAAACCTAAATCTAGTTTTCTAATTTAGAAAAAATGTTATAGCTGAACCAAATAGGGTCTTTACTTTTGCGCCACCCAGTATAATACGACGACGGAATAAATATACTCTTTGACATAGCAGCTCTGTCCTTTTGAAACAATAAAACGTGCAGATTTGTATGAACCGGGAATTAACGAACAAGTAGATTATTTAAACACCAGCCGACTGTTTGAAATATGTTAAATCCATGAATTGAACGTAGACGGGAGTCACATAATTAACATTTTAATTTTTGATTTAATAACGTATTTTCCTTCCATGCTGGTCTGGGAGAAAAGAAAAACGTTGAATGCGCCAGCTGCTTCTCTTCCTGCACAGATTGTAAAAGCCGATCGAGGGATTGGGCTAAAATCTGCGGAATCATGTAAGTAGGCAATGCGGCTAGCAACCCATTACTATTTGATCCCGTTTTCCATCTACACGCCCTCTAACATGCTAAATATGGCCATAAGGTCTTATATATCTAGGTTCTGTCTACCCCGCAAGGGGAAAAGACGTGATACTATGTACGTATGTATAACGTCGTATAAATCTATGAACGCCAGCTGCACGCACTAAACGTGTCACGTTCCGCCTGCAAGCGATAGAGACGCACGAACGGCGTAAGCGTTTGGCTTGTGACGCATCTATCTCCCTTCCACCGTTATCACGTAAAGTTATCGTCCGTAAACCTACTTTACAGATAACCAATTGATGCCAATCATTGACCAACGTGGTAGTTCAAGAGTCAACAGCTATTTCTTTAGCTGCTATTTCTGCTAGTTCATCCGCAAAGCTTGTGACCCATCTATCTCTCTTCCATCGTTATCACGTAAAATCATGGTCCGTAAACTGAGTGTACAGACAAACAATTTTTTTAGTTTAATAGTATGATGCAAGGTACATAGAAAGTGAAATGTGATTGGCGAAGACGATAAAAAGTTCACGACTTGTAAAAAATTCGATCAGCTTTTTGTTTACCGACTTACCGTGTGCAAATTAATTTACCCTCTACACAACTTACAACTTATCTTATGCGGCCAATGTTGAGAACTCGAAAAAAAATACGAATTTGACTTACCCGCTGAACACCTTCTATATGGCAATGTCGAGTTCCCAACATTCGCCACATAAATATGTTGTTCATATTGCCGGGTTGTGTCACCTCTTTTAAGCTATGTTGAGGGTAAATGAATACCTTGTATGTTTGTGAATATTGGAACAAGAAAATAATACATAAATAGTAGGTTGTGCCTTTCTCTATATTATCCACTCGCTTATCTGTAACGTTTCTTGTCCAATCCTCTATCTGATAAAGCCAGAGTAGTGTCAACATCTCGCTTCCGGCACTTAGTCTTGAGACGTCCGGTTCCGACGCTGTGTGGACATAGCCTAAACAATAATAGGGTTGCCTAATACATATTTAAAACACGTGTTATTTTATGAAATCGCAATTACTTAAACTAGCCAAAAGTTTGGTTTTCACAAATATGGAGCTCCGGAAGCCTGAAGTCTAAGTTACTAAGCAATACGGCGGAGTAAAAACATTGTGACATTTTTTCTACACATAAAAAGTAACCCATTTTCAAGGCGAGTGCGAGACGCGCGGTGGAGGGTCCCGAACTAACGCTTTGAAAATGGGCTCCTGACGAGTCCGAAACTATAGTCGGCAATCCCGACGAATAATTCAATTCAATTCAATTTATTTTATTCATAAACAATACACACATTGCATTCGAATATTAGGAAGATACATGTCAGAAATACATTTACAATAGGTATTACATTAAATTGAAATAAGATTACATTAAAATTAAAAATTCGCTATCATAAGTACATTAGAAGTCATTAACACTATAACAGCACTTCTCCAGCAATAATGTTCGTAGCTTCCTTTTGAAGATAGAAAGTTTACGCTCCGTTTTTAGATCATCCGGTAATTTATTAAATAGGATTACCGTCTGATTACGTAGACAATGTGATACAACTAGTAGTGAATAGCACGTGAATGGACCCGTTTTTAGTACATAATGTCTGTATCTCACGTTAGTTTCAATGATATAAAAATTAACCATCATCAACATAATTTCAGCCATAAAAATTCCCTTCATCATCATCATTTCGAGTAGGTGTCACGGTCAATCGACCATGCACACCCTGGTGTCAGAGTTCTTCGGAACCGCCTCTCGGCCTCTGACGTGGTTCCTTTAACGACTACCACATGGCAGCCGGGACCACCGGCTTAACGTGCCTTCCGAAGCACTGAATCATCTTTTTATCAGACAATCAGGTGATTCAAGCCTGCAATGTCCTAAACAAACTGAAAGCAACTAAACAAAGTATGCTTCCCGTAGGAATCGAACCCACGAGCCCCGGGTTTACAGGCAAACGCCTTAACCACTGGATCATGGAGGCAGTTGATTCCTCTACTGGACTAACGACTCTCCCAAGATTCGTCGTTCCGAGGAAGGAGTGCAATTTCTTTGGCTTCTTGTGTTTCCGTCACTGCTGCTCAACGAAGGTATTTTAGGCTGCGGTAGGATAAAAAATTGTTGGATATGGAATTTTATTCCCTAATAAGATCTCAATGGATACTACTCACTCGGATTAAAGGAGGAAAAGGTAATAGCAGCTAGGGAGGCCCGCACGTGTACCTGATGGCGTATGTATATAGAAAACTCATTCAGTACGTCCCCACCGCCTAAAACAAACTGAATTAGCATTTTCTAACTCTTCTAACGACTAATGCTGCTCCAATTTGTCTCAGAGGGTGATGTAGTGGAGAAGAAGTTAATATGCAATGATATACTCAAAACCCTCATCTTACTCGTCAAGCTAGTGGGACGTATTGGCCGTAGGGTTTCTTCTAGTGCTTGAATCGCAAAATTGTTGTCTTAGAAGAGCTGATACGATACGTCTCTATGTAGATATATTGCTATCTCACGCTCACATTATGTATATACAGGCGTTTGCCTGTAGACCCGGGTATCGTGGATTCGATTCTTACGAAAAGCATACTTTGTTTATTTGTTTCCAGTTTGGTTAGGACATTGCAGGCTTGATTCACCTGATTGTCTGATAATAACGATGATTCCATGCTTCTTAAGGCACGTTAAGCCTTTGGTCCCGGCTGCCATCTGGTAGTCGATAAAGAAATCACGTCAGAGGCCGAGAGGCGGTTCCGAAGAACTCTGACCAGGGTGTACATAGTCGATTGACCGTAATACCTACACGAAATGATGATGATGACATAGTATAAAACGAAATCGCTTCCCGCTGACTATCTGTCCCTATAGATGCTTAGATCTGTAAAACTGCGCAACGGATTTTGATGCAGTTTTTTTTAATAGGTAGAGTGATTTCAGAGGAAGGTTTGTATGTATAATTTACTGCCCAGCAGTATCTACATTACACCCGTGCCATGCCGGGGCGGGTCACTAGTTTCAAATAAAGTAAACCCACAAACGTCGTATTTAATATGACCGCATGGACCGCCCCTGGCAGAATGTTTGCGCGCCGGATATCCGGTATTGCCCGGATAGAGCAACCCTCCTGCTTACTGAGCAAATAAGCTTGGGGCCAACACGCGCTTTTCAAACGTTTAACCCTTTACAAAGACGAAGTTTGTTGCATCAACATTGCTTTCATTTCAACGTCCAAATTGCTGATGTTATAAACTAAATGTTTCTGTATATATTTCTGTTTAACTTTTGTAATTGTAGCGACGCAAATGTGATTTTTAAGTCTAAGGCTGCGTTCAGATTAGGCTCACAGTGAAGGGATATCTGTTTGCCTTGATTAAGTCTCTCCTATTATATTTTTAAATGAGTGTTTTTGGAATTGTTCTGTTTCAATAACTGGATTCTATTTTTCAATTGTTTGAGTATGTTTTTTTTAGTCCTTCTCTCTGACTGATATTTAAGAGATATGTTCTTGTCGGTGTAATTGTGTGGAAAGAGATACACGACTATTTTGGCAGGATATTATGGAGTGGTTTGCCATTGGCTTCTCCATTTCACACCACTAGTGTGTGACAATCAACTAGTGTGCAGGTTGTCTCACAGTGTTTACTTTTATCAAAAGCAGGTCACTACCCGCTTCTGATAAAGTTACTCAAAAACGGTAATTTTCATCGGTCTCTACCGATGAAAATTACCGTATTTGAGTAAGATTGGTCTACATATATACTCAGAGGTACAGGTCGGGCCGGACGGGGTTTGTACCCGTGACTATTCGCTTATAGGTCGCTATTAGACCCCTGGGCCACTGCCCATTCAATGTATGTTAGTCCTTATACAAAATACATTTCTAACTTTATCTTAAACGAGTAAATTCCTTTACCGTTAAAAAGAAGCAGCTAGTGATTACGCCACAATAGTTTATTTTTAATAGGTAAACTTATTTCCAGATCAGCAAGAGAAAACTATCAAACCAGAACCATAAACGGCAAATAACAGATTTTATTTTGGCGATCAGCCAAAGCGGTAACTATCAACATAATAATTGTCGGCGTGATGTATGGACCAAAACGTTTAAGTTACAGATAACAAAATAATTATTTCTACATTTCTCAGCTTCGCCAGACTATTTATTCGCCTAGTACGTGCATCATCAAAATATTTGAAAATTAGACACTTTTTATGCTGTCGTTGTCTAAACGTTAGTATACTCTTTTTATTCAAAGTGATTTTAAGTCTAAAGTTGCGTTCAGATCAGGCTCACTGTAAGTCTGTTTAAATTCAGTTCCGCTTTAATTTTTTTTTCTATGAAAAGTTCTTTGTATGTAAGTCTCATAAAAAATATTCAGTTTTATAAGCTGAATTCAGCGTTTACATTTTTGTTTGTCTACAATAGGTAGAATATTATTTTACTAACATAAAAAACAGCCAGTAATAACGCTTCAATAGTTTAAACGTTTTCTTTACTATGTAAACTTACATCCAGATCAGCAACAGAATGCCAAACCAGAACCATAAACGGCAAATAACAGATTTTATTTTGGCGATCAGCCAAAGCGGTAACTATCAACATAATAATTGTCGGCGTGATGTATGGACCAAAACATTTATGTTTCAAATAACAAAATGATTATTTTTACATTTCTCAGCTTCGCCAGACTATTTATTCGCCGAGTACAAGCATCATGAAAATATTTGAAAATTAGACACTTTTTATGCTGTCGTTGTCTAAACGTTAATACCTCTGTTTATTTCTGTTTAATGGCGTAATGTATGGACCAAAACATTTAAATTACAAATAACAAAATAATTCTTTCTATATTGTTTTCTACATTTCCCAGCTTCGCCAGACTATTTATTCGTATAATACTTACTTACTTACTTACTTCCTGGGCGCTACAACCCTTTGTGGGTTGGCCTCCTCTACGATTCTCTTCCATTTCGCTCTATCTCTGGCCTCCCGTCTCCAAGATGTTTTCTTGCCGATCCTTTAATTCATGCTGAGGTCGTCGTGAGTTAAGCGATCCGGTTTTCTTCATAGTGGACTTCTCAATCAATTTTCTTTTTTACCATGATGAGTGATTAGCACATCGATGAACCCTCCTCTTTTACCCGGGCTTGGGACCGGCAGCGCCGTCGAAACTAACACTGGCAGAGTTATTCGTATAATAACACCAAAATATCTGAAAATATGACAGTTTTTTTATGGTGTCGTTGTCTAAACGTTAAGTTTCATCTTTTTGGCGAAAGCCAAATCGGTAAACTATCAACAGTATAACTATCGGCGTGATGTATGGACCAAAGTGTTTAAATTACAAATAACAAAATAATTATTTCTATATTGTTTTCTACATTTCCCAGCTTCGCCAGACCATTTATTCGTATAATAAGCACCAAAATATTTGGAAATAAGACAGTTTTTTATGTTGTCGTTATCTTAACGTTAAATTTCATCGTTTAGGCGAATAGCCAAAGCGGTAACTACCAACATAATAATTGTCGGCGTGTGCTAGTTTCCATTCAAAGTTTCAAGTGTAGCCGTCTAGCTTTACTGAGCGTTTTTGAAAAGAGTGGCCGCCTTTGACAAAATGGTTTGTTGCTTTATACTTTCTCTTTAAACTGTATTCAGTAGTTCGTAAAATAGTTTGAAGGGTCATCTATGTTTTTACATAACAAAATATTTAATAATATATTTGATTTTAAAGGTTCCGTATCTCAAAAGAAAAAACGGAGCCCTTATAAGATCACTTGGTTGTCCGTCTGTTTGTCAGGATCCTTTTTCTCAGGAACGCGTGGTGGTATCAAGCTGAAAATCATATCAAATACGCAGATCTACTGTTCCTTAACCTGTAAAAAATCAAACTTCTAAGCCAGCGCAATCAAAATATACAGCCTTTTATGCCGGGTACTTCCCGTTAACTCAAAATCTTGAAATGTGTTACGAAGCAACGTCATAGAGCACAGATAAAGGAAAAATTGCGAAAAGCATACATTTTGAATTACATCATACAGGATAGGGTAAAATTGAATTTATTAGCAAGCGCTTAAGGAGTGACTCAGACCACGAATCTAAACAACTTTCATTATGGGACCAACTTCGACATCGTGAAAAAAATATCTGCTCTTTCATACAAAAGTGGAATATCTACTTGGCCAAAATTTATGGAACAGCTGATATTTTTTTGCAATTTCGGAGTTGGTCCCGTACTGAAAGTTGTTCAGATTCGTGGTCTCAGTCACTCCTTAAACGTTTACTAATGAATTCAATTTCACTCTGTATAATAAAAATACTTTTAATAATTTTAAACTTATTATAGATATTATATTATAGTTATAGTAGATTAGTAATAAATAAATAAATATATACGGACAAATCACACAGATTGAGCTAGCCCCAAAGTAAGTTCGAGACTTGTGTTATGGGATACTAACTCAACGATACTATATTTTATAACAAATACATATATAGATATACATCCAAGACTCAGGCCAATCTGAAAAAGATCATTTTCCATCTTGACCTGGCCGGGGATTGAACCCGGTCACTCCGTGTCGCAGGCTGGCGTGTTGACCGCTGCGCCACGGAGCTAGTCAAATTAAAGTCTACTAGTCAAAGTAATATAGATAATATTATAAATGCGAAAGTGAGTTTGTTTGTTTATTTGTTTGTTCGTTACGCTTTCGCGCCGTAAATACTGAGCCGATCATCATGATTTTTTTTTTTATTTAATTTGCCTACAAGTTCTCTGGAGTACGAAGAAGGACATAGGCTACCTATTATCCCGGGAAAAAGTACTATTCCCGAGGGATCGACATTGACGCGGGCGGAGCTGCGGGCGAAAGCTAGTTATAGATAATGGTACGGAACCCTTCGTGCGCGTGTCCGACTCGCACTAAAATCAGGCATGCATGATCTTAAGGCGATACCACTGTAAATAAGGTCGTTCTAAACCTTATTTATCTCGCAAAATACTTAAATTAGGAGTTTCAAATCTAAGTAATATGAACTTTGACTATTTTATCTCCAAAAATTGAAGATGAAAACACGTTTTGATAAGATTTTCTCGATAGAAATATTTTTTGAAAAATGGTCTTCGTTCGCAGAGTTTTTGTTATTGTAGCTCAAATACGACGAATGTAATAATGATTTTTAGACTAAAAGATAGGCTATTAGTAATTCATCAAAATGTAAATATGAAAATACAATTAACCGGTCTGATTTTATATAAAATAGAAATAACGAATTTGGCGCTTACGTTTTTTTTTCTTTGAGCGACTCAAGACTATCTCCTATCTCATCATTCACGGGCTAAACCGCCAAGCGCTATCCCTTGCGCGCACTTGATCAGTCCTTTGCCGAGCGATGGTACCAAACATTTGAGGCCTCGTCTTAGTACGGGCATTTACCTCAGTTAAATAGTTTATAATTTATACGGCCAGCATTATCACTTTAATTTAATGTATAAAGGGCCTTAAGTTCCAGCAGTGATATGAACAAAACGAATAATGGCTAAAGTTCAGTCGTAAAGTGGTAACTTTCATACAAAGCATTATATGCGTTCAATTTACGTAAAATTTTCAAGCGTAAATTGGTTTAAGTATTCTAAAGTTTACTTTATATTATAAGTAAGTACAAATGTTTTAACAAAATTAAAGTCAATAATATTCTGCGGGCCTACCGTTTTTTGTTCACTAGTTGGCGCCACTGTTGAGTAACATACTATCACTCTCACACAGACAGAGTCCAGTCTTTAAGGGCCCGTACTACCTCACACTGCTTTGCATGATTGACTGTTATATGAATAATAATTAAATACTCAAGTTGAAATAAAAATGCAGCAAAGTTCAGGACTAACTCTGGTAACTATATGACTCAAAAACACGATTGCGTTAAATTTTCTCGATAGAAAAAAATTGCAAAGTTGCCTCCAAATCACGTCTAATTTACTCGGTATATACCATTATTCACCAAATACATTAAAATTAACCTTGAAACTTTTGATTATTATTGCATTACAGATAAGGCAGCCATCATATGTTTTTCTTTTTCGAATAACCCTTGAATATTCCTAAAAAACGAAAATATCCAAAGTAGCCAACGCGTTTAGACCATCCGCGTCTGTATCGCCACGCCGCCGCCTGGCATATGGCGGGCTCTTAAGACCCTCCAGCCAGCCTATTCGCTAACTCAATGACCAACGTTTTGTCACTTCAAAATACATTGCGGGTTTCCTATGATTGACTATTTTTATTAAAGATATATAAAACGTAATGTACTTTGAATTTACTATTAAAACGTTGTACACTGAGTTAGCAAATAGGCCTGCAGGTCTTGATGCCATGTTAAGCATGTTAGCCGCATCGCCTACTTTAAGAGCCCGACGACATATGCCAGGCGGCGTGGCGATACAAACGCGGATGGTCTAAATGCGTTGGCTACTTTGGATATTTTCGTTTTTTAGGAATATTCAAGGGTTTTTCGAAAAAGAAAAACATATGATGGCTGCCTTATCTATAATGCAATAATAATCAAAAGTTTCAAGGTTAATTTTAATGTATTTGGTGAATAATGCTATATACCGAGTAAATTAGACGTGATTTAGAGGCAACTTTGCAATTTTTTTCTATCGAGAAAATTTAACGCAATCGTGTTTTTGAGTCATATAGTTACCAGAGTTAGTCCTGAACTTTGCTGCATTTTTATTTCAACTTGAGTATTTAATTATTATTGATATAACAGTCAATCATGCAAAGCAGTGTGAGGTAGTACGGGCCCTTAATATGATCACTCAGATTTTTTTAAAGTGAAAGCTTTTTTATCGGCATTGTGCTCGCGTCAGGACACGTGACCTGATCGAAAATTCGTAAGACGGACTGACCTGAGACCCCGCAAAGGTGAGCTCTGCCAGCACTCCCGGAGTGCAACCCGTTGTTTTTTTTTTTGTTTGCGTCCTCAGCTGTTATGCGTCGTAACCCGGGGTCTGCTATTATAGCATCATTTTGTTTATTGTTTATTGTGATAAAAACGACTTAAATCTATTACATTTATCACACAGGTAATTAATTGTCAATATTACATTACGAAAATTAAAAAATGATAAATTAATACAATACTAAATTATTTAAAATACAATTTGTCATGGTATAAAAATAAAATAAAAAAAAATAAAAAAATGCATAATTAATTGTATATACACCGTGTATCTTTGTATCCTTGCCATATTTACTGAGGTAACTCTATTACTGATTCTGAACACAAATCGTTAAAAAAATCATGACCTAAAATTTTTCGTTTTAATTTTTTGTAATTTATTTTATCGACAATCTGTAATGCACACCACTAATTATCGTAACACTTGCTCATCACTATTCCGTCGGCGTCGGCAAGAACAAAGTACAAAGTCGCGCCGCGTACGCGCTGCCGGGAAACTACCCCCGCTCCAGTTGTAATCGTAACCGCTGACCGTAACGGACGTGCGTGTCGCTTCTTGTCGTCTCGCGAAAAGTAGTGTGTCACGTAAAAATGACTGACGCGTATTCCAATAACGAATTAGTGGAAATGGTTCGCTTGTACGCAATAAGTGGTGACAGCTTGCGACGAGCAGTAGAAATGTTTCCCAATCGACCAAGGCCGTCCCGTCAGGTGATGCTTAGTGCCACGCAAAGACTACAAGACCATCGCCAGTTTGACGTCCCAATCCATGGTCAAGATTTGCTCCCTCAAGATAACGCTGCACGGATTGAATTTTGTCGCTGGCTGCTGAGGCATCAACATGTCAACATCTTGTGGACTGACGAATCGTTATTTACGAGAGTTGGAATTTTTAATATCCGTAACGAGCACTGGAGGACTCATCGTGATCAGAACCCCAGAAAAACTAAACGACACTCGTTTCAACATCGTTTAAGTCTGAACGTGTGGGCTGGCATAATTGACGGGTATTTGCTCGGCCCTTACTTCATCGACGGCTATCTCACCAGTTTAACGTATTTGGAGTTGCTGCAGCACGTCATAGACGAAATGCTTGATGACATACCCCTCAACTTACACCAAAATCTGTATTACCAACATGATGGTGCTCCTCCGCATTATGGACGCCAAGTTCGTGACTACTTAAACGTTACATTTGGTGACAAGTGGATTGGGCGTGGAGGCCCAGTAGCATGGCCAGCTCGGTCCCCGGACCTAACCCCGTTGGACTTTTATTTATGGAGTGATGTAAAACGTTTGGTGTACGAAGAGGAGATAGACAGTGTAGAAGTGTTACGTGAGAGGATTATTTTGGCATTCGAAACGGTGAAACAAGTCGCTTATGTGTTGCGAAAACTCAAGCAAAATTCGCTGCGCCGTGCTAGACTGTGCCGTCATGAGAATGGAGGACATTTTGAACACTTGCTACGCAAAACGTAAATTTGTAAGTAGATTTTGTAAATAAACTTTAAAAATGCCTAAATCAATTGTAAATAAAATGATTTCAGCTTTTTAACTACGCCAAAAATAACTAATTTATTCATAATAAAAATTTCAACAGTTTCTCTAACTTTTCAAATCTTCAAAGCAATGAAAAATTAAAGATAATAATAATAATTAGGCATTTTTGTCGGTCCTAAGCCCGTAAAGTAGGAAGGAAAATCTGAAATCAAAATTATTAATTGGCACGCCCGGCCACGCCCACTCGGTTTATTCCTATTGCGCCTGTTGAATGCGCTCTAAAAAATTGGTTTACTCCCATGTGTACCGTAAATAAAATTTTACTGATAACTTGGTGTGCTTTATTTAGGGGATTCACTTATTTATCGAAAATAATAGGTAATGCTTCGTACTATTAGTTCTGTGAATATGGCAAGAGTGCAAAGATACACGGTGTATAAGAATGTCATGTATATTGTGATGTTGGCGCTTCGAAGAGCATTAAGATGGTTTACAGGACGCACTAGTGGTGACATAGCACGCGCTATGGTGTGGCCTTAATCCGCGTAGAAAAGTTGGGGTAGTCGACTGCGACCACGTCTGTCTACCGGGGATTCTAGCTGGTCGGGGACAAATAAGACGCACAATATGTTGTGTAGTTCTAGGCAATCAACTGATCCCTTTAGCACCTTAAGGCAGATGGTGAGCTGGTCCATCATTCTCCTCACCTCCAAAGAGTTGAAACCCAGATGTCCAAGTAGAAATTTAGTAGGATACAAGAGCGGATAATATCCATATATTTTTTTGTAAAGGACTCTTAGGAATGCTTTCTGCACTTTTTCCAGCATACGGGTATAAGTGACATGATGCGGATTCCATACACATGCACTTGATTCCAATTTGCTTCTAACTAGTGATCATTTGTGCTGTGATATCATTTGGCGAAAGTTTTAACGGCCAGCTACCTGCCTTACGCCAACCCTGCTTGGGTAGACTTACTTAGAATATATCATCATCATCAGGTCTTTTTAGTCTCTTTTTAGTTGTGCACGATTTAGGATGGGTAAAAAATGTTAAACTCCTGTCAGGACACGTGACCTGATCGCAAATTCGTAAGACGGACACGTACCCAGAGACCGCCCGCCAGTGCGGCAAAGGAGATGAAGCAATATCCCCCTCTCTTTCTACCGCACGGTTTTCACTACTGCCGGTACGCCCGCAGTGAAAGGCGTTGATTTTTTTTACATAGAAGTAGAATTATTCACATAGAGAGATGCTTATTGGACCAGTGCAAATTAAAACCACAATAAGCACAAAATTCATCGTATGGAATAATTATTTATTCGCTCTATCTCTCATTTATTATGAAAATCCACATTTTATTAATGCAATATTGCAAATGAACGCCGTTTCATTATTGGTTATTTAATAAACCCATATTATATTTAAAATTTCATTTTAATCTGCTGAAATACGTAGAACAAAGAGCGTAATAGTTTTTGGCTGAATGATAATATCCGAATGCACGCTGCACAACAATTTTATTGCTATTTCAATGACAATAGGTCTTTTGATTCAAATTAATACAGTTGTAGAGTTTAATATTTGTGAATGTCCTAACGAACACAATTTTTTCTTAGCAGAAAATGTACTTACGAAACCCTTCTTGAAATAATGTAAATTGTGTGTAATAAGGACAAAAGGATTGAATATATCCGTTTTTGGAATAAGTCACAAAAAGAGTTGAACTCTTTGATCAAATAAAATGGTAGATACACAGACTCATACAAAATGAAGCCTTAATAATACCCCCGAGTCAAAACTGCATACTTACAAACAACGACAAAAACTGTACATACCAAAAGTATTATTATTATTCATTTATTATTCAATAACATATACATAAATATGATGTTAACAATTGTTCTACGAAATTGTTTTATAGTTTGTCTGTAGAATCGAAAGATGTACAAACATTAAACATATAACTCCATCTTTTTTTTACCTTTGATGCGTAGTTTTTGCACCTTTTCATTGTGCCTCCGTCATCGCGAGACGTGTGAGTGCTAGCTCGGTATAATGAAACTGTGGACAAAACAGCTCCGAAACTCGATTAGTGCGCTGTTTTGCCGGTGCAATTTTTCGAGCGCGAATCGTGTATCTACAATTATATTTGATCGAAGGTTGATCCTATAAAAAATCTTAAACAAATATCACGTACAAAAAACCGGCCAAGTGCGAGTCGGACCCGCGCACGAAGGGTTCCGTACTATTATCTATAATAAGTCTTAAAATTATTATAAAAAAATATATTATATGATGTAACTAAAAATGAATGCTTTTCGCATTTTTTTTATCTGTTGCCTCGTGCCACATTTCAAGATTCTGAGTTCACGAGATGTAGGTACCCTGAACATTTTGATTCCCTTGCGAATGTCGAAAATTTGCAGCATAAACGCATATCCTTTGATTGCGTTAACTTAGAACTTTGATTTTTTTACAGCTCAAAGGGACAGTATTTGATATGAATTTCAGCTTGACACGCGTTCCTAAGAAAAAGGGGCTTGACGTCTGTCAAGCCAGACAGACGGACTACAGAGTGATAAGGGTTCTGTTTTTGCAATTTGAGGCACAGAACCCTAAAATTGAACAAAAACTGCTTCCACCGAGCCCTTCATATTCATTTTCCCTTAATGAGAAAACAACTAGAACGAAGCCAAACAAACCAGCGAATACAATCTTCGCGCTCTCAGACTCGAGAAAACCGACAGATGAAAAGCGACATAAAACAATAGATTTTAATAAAAACGGTGTCCAGCCTCCGATTTGCATTTCAGATGCTGCGCAAAATAACGAAAATAGAGAAGGATAGCCTTTGTACACTGTTAACAATGTTTTGCAGTATAATAATTATAGACGCCTTCGTAAAGGAGCCTTTACAATGTTTTATAAAAATCGAGGACATCCCGTATACTGGATAATAAACAATATCTAGTACGCCAGTGGGTGCGCGTAGAGAGCCTCCCCGAGTGACGATCAGTCGACGTCCGGCGCACCTGGATAGCTGGTACTCGGTAACGCAGAGTACCAGTGAACCAATCTCTACAACACAATGGTAACACAAACTCCAAACGATGCTTCAACAGCCCCTCAATCACAAAAACGGCTCTTGTCAGAGCCAGCACTTAGAGTCATATCCTCTAACATAGAGGGCTTCTCACATGAGAAAGCCATCCTCCTCCAGGAATTGTGCCAGAAAACTAAATGCCATGTTCTATGTGTGCAAGAGACCCACAGAGATCTGAGTGGTGTAAGACCCCTTGTACCAGGCATGAAATTGGTGGCCGAAATACCACACTCCAAATACGGAAGCGCCGTTTTCGCCCAAGAGGGCGTGCTGGTTAAGTCTGCTTCGTCAGCCGTTACGGGAAATGGTACTGAAATAATCACCTTAGACTTGGGTTCCAGTTCCGTCACCTCTATCTATAGCCCCCCAGGACAAATCTTTGATTTTTTAAATACTCCTGAATTTAACGGACCTGTAGCCAGAGTCATTGTTGGTGATTTTAACAGTCACAGCATAAATTGGGGTTACCCTCGTACCAACGACAGCGGTGAGGCAGTCGAAGAGTGGGCAGACCTCCACGAACTAACGCTCATCCATAACCCCAAGCTCCCTCCATCCTTTAACAGTAGACGTTGGAACAGAGGTTACAACCCGGACCTTATTTTTGTCAGCGCGAATATCGGTCAGAACTCACTTAAATCTGTGTGCAACCCAATACCAAGAACTCAGCACCGACCTATCATGTGCACTGTGCAAGCGGTCGCTAGGCCATCTCAAGTACCTTTTAGAAGACGCTTCAACTTTAAAAAAGCTAATTGGGTACAGTATTCGCTTAAAATAGACGAGGAAATATCTTCAGTGTCTCCAACGCCTGAAAACTATGACAGTTTTGTAGAAATAATATCCAGAGTATCTCGGAAGTTTATTCCGCGGGGATGCCGCACGCTCTGTGTCCCAGGCTTGTCCCAAGTGACGGAGGATATCATGGCCAGATATGAATCCCTTTATGCTGACGACCCAGTTTCTGAAGACACCTTGTCAGCGGGTGAGGAGCTTATGGCCGCACTAAGTGAATCCCGGAAGAGAGAGTGGATGGAACTGGTGGAAAGAATTGATCTTACCCATAATAGTAAAAAAGCATGGAAGACTATAAAGAAACTGACCAGCGATCCTCCAGAAGCCTTAAAACCTGGCCCAGTCACAGCTAATCAGGTCGCACACCAATTACTTTTAAATGGCAAAGCACCAAACAAAATACCGAAAATCACGAATCCAAGCTACTCTGAAATCACACCCTCTGAAGAAACCGTAAGTAAAGTGATAACTCTGACCGAAATGGAAGATGGCCTGGCAAGTCTTAGAGACGGTAAAGCCACCGGAGTCGACGACATTACCGTAGAGCAGTTGAAGCACTTAGGCCCATTAGCAGTTTCGTGGCTGCTACAACTCTTCAATAACTGTATCCAAATAACCAAAATACCCAGGAAATGGAGAAAGACCAAAATTGTCGCTCTGCTTAAGCCAGGCAAACCTATGGACGACCCTAAAAGCTTCAGACCAATAGCGCTTTTATGCCATACATACAAGCTGCTAGAACGGATACTCCTAAATCGCCTAACAGGATTAATTGATCATAATCTAACTCCGGATCAGGCTGGATTTAGACCCGGCAAGTCATGCAACGGCCAGGTCCTCAGCCTGACGCAGCATATAGAAAACGGCTTCGAGAGAGGATGCATTACCGGGGCAGTATTTGTGGATCTTACCGCGGCATACGATACGGTTAATATAAAAAGATTATTATCTAAGGTCGCGATAACCACCAAAGATCGCAAATTTGTTAACATCCTCAGTGAGTTACTGCGAAATAGAAGATTTCAAGTAAGCTTATACTCCCAAAAAAGCAGGTGGAGAGACCAGAAGAACGGGCTGCCCCAGGGAAGCGTCTTGGCTCCAATCTTATTTAACATATATACCGATGATCAACCTCAACATGTAGGTACAAGACGCTTCCTCTACGCGGATGATCTCGCGCTCACATGGCAGGGAAAAGATTTCAAGGAAGCAGAAACGCAGCTATCTATTGCTTTAGGAAAGTATAATAAATACTACGAGCAAAACTCCTTGAAGCCTAACCCCACTAAAACCGAGTCGTGTGTGTTTCACCTCCGAAATCGGGAGAGTGGAAGAAAACTTAATATCTCTTGGAACGGTGTAGAGATAACGCACAATAATTACCCTAAATACCTCGGCGTTACCTTGGACAGATCTCTCACATTCAAGAAGAACTGCGAGAAAGTAAAGGCTAAGGTAAGCACGCGTAATAACATCTTACGCCGCCTTACCACTACGCATTGGGGAGCTTCACCACACGTCCTCCGTACCAGCGCATTGGCTCTTTGTTTTTCGGCTGGTGAGTATGCTTGCTCAGCATGGGCTCGTTCTGCTCATGCGAAAGAGGCTGACGTGGCACTTAACGAGACATGTCGAATAATAACGGGTACTCTGAAGCCCACCCCACTATCTGTCTTATATCCCCTTGCAGGCATTGCTCCACCCAGCGTGCGCCGCGAGGTTGTATGCGCAGCCGAGAGACAAAGACAAATGCAAGATGCCAGGCACCCCCTACACCAACACTCGCCATTCACACAGCGCCTGAAGAGCAGACGGAGCTTTCTTAAACAATGTCTCCCCTTAGACAAGGAACCATCCGCTGCGCGCTTGGAACTCTGGGCTAAAAAGTTTCCAACTACGACTGCTTCACAGTTGCCACCTGCGGAGAAACTGCCACCGGGTCACTCCTTGCCCTGGAGTACGTGGAAGTCTCTCAACAGATTGCGAGTAGGTGTGGGCAGATGCAGAGAGAACCGCAAAAAGTGGGGCTTTTCTACAAATGATAGATGTAGCTGTGGCGCTGTGCAATCCATGCCACATCTGTTATCATGCCCCGAATGTCCCACCTCTTGTACGAGAGAGGATTTGGCGAAAGCCACGGATGCGGCTGTAAAGGTTGCATCATTCTGGGCAAGATTGATTTGATCGTTTGGACCATTGACACGATAGAAGAAGAAGTACGCCAGTTTCCTTTCTATATTTTCATTCACCCGAAGAAAATACCTATATTTATCTATAAAAATTTCGTGCATTTATCATAGTAAACTAGAAACTTAAAAGTTCAATCCAATTTAAAATACGAGGAATGAAATTATTAAAAATACTATTTATAATAAATATTATTAACTTGCCTTGTGTCACATGATATAACCATCTTACATATGGCTAATATGGATATGTTGATGGTCAGGCATTATTAGAAAATTGAATGCTGGCAATTGTATATTTTTATATTTTTGTACCGTCGAGTGTGATGATAAGTTACTCGAATGTCGCCAATGTTCACAAAAAATATGTCGTTAAATGCTTTTATCGACGCGTTCTTCCGTCACGGAGCGCGCGTCAGACTAGTTCGCGAAAAAATCTACTTTTTAAACCCCGCCCGCTTTGAGCTACTTTGCGTGGTGTCAGTTTTTGAGCGCAATGCTGCTTCCATAGTTTTTAAAATTCAATGTCCACGATTGAAATGTGTTATTGATTTTTGATGTTCCATGTGCAAGCAAGAGCGCGGAAAAAGCGATAGAAAGTCACGATCGGCCTAAGCCATAGAATATGTTATTATTCTGAGGCCTAAGCGATCGGCTTCTAACGCATCTGACTCTCTTCCACCACGTAAAATAATCTTCCATAAACCGATTTTATAAATTACCAATTTTTTAATATAACAATTCATATTGGAAGCCTAGTAAAAAGGTTCAAATACAAAAATGGAAGCCGAAATATAAAATACTATATCCAATTAAGTAAACATGTTTTGCTTTATCAGTAAGATAAATACAGTAAATTCTATATTCTCTTTATTTTTCACTAAGGCTCCATCACTGAAATGTTTTATTGATGAGAATGTATGAGATGTAATGACTGGCCAACTGACAAGGGTCTCTATTTTTCTTTCAGATCGCTGCCGTTGCTATGGAACTAAAAATAATTGGTCTTGACTCTTGATTTTTTAAATCCTATGAATCACATCTTTTATCTATTTTACACTTCCGTGCTAGTTTGGGTGAAAAGAAAACGTATAATGTATTAGCTAGCAGGCCGAGGGAATGAACAAAAATCTAAGAAATCATAGGGAATGCGGCTAGCAACCCATTGCTATTTTGCTTTCATTTTCCACCTATACACCCGCTAAGACGCTAAACTTGGCTTTTAGGTCTTATGACCCTATGCTCTGTCTACCCCGTAAGAGATATAGTCGTGATAATATGTGCAATCCAGAGCATCCTTATCCTTACTTCCTTATCCTTATCCTTACTGTTATCCGTACTGTTTGTTTGTTTGTTTGTTTGTTTGTTTGTTTGTTTGTTTGTTACGCTTTCACGTCGTAACTACTGAACCGATTATAGTTCTCTGGAGTACGGAGAAGGACATAGGCTACCTTTTATCCCGGGAAAAAGTACTATTCCCGAGGGATCGACATTAACGCGGGCGAAGCCGCGGGCGAAAGCTAGTAATATTATAAATGCGAAAGTGAGTTTGTTTGTTTGTTTGTTACGCTTTCACGCCGTAACCACTGAACCAATCATCATGAAATTTTGCATACAAGTTGTCTGGAGTATGGAGAAGGACATAGGCTACCTTTTATCCCGGGAAAAAGTACTATTCCCGTGGGATCGACATTGAAGCGGGCGGAGCCGCGGGCGAAAGCTAGTTAATATATACACAATTAAATGTATGTGCTTATACATATTAATCAAGATTGTATGTAAGTATTTTATTTATTATTTTTTTTGACGTCCTCTCATAAATCTAAACGATTCGATCATCAGCCATGATTCTTCAGAGCCCGGGATCTGCTTATGAAAGCCGACAAGATATCTTATTAATTTCCGTTCTAAAATGAAGTTTGCAGTATCGGATAATTCTGTGAAGTTGAACTTTCCAATCTGGTAAGAAAAACTAGTCTATTTGTCTATTATTAAGTAGCAGATACACTAGCATACTTCAATCATGCGGGATAGACAAAGGCAACTATCAGAAATAGGACTATAATAATATCAGAAATAAAAAAAAAGGAATTAAAAGTACCACCCCAAAAACAAAATGGAAATCACAAATTACTTACACGTTATAAGGATTGTCGTGTCTGATTTTGATAGTGCCATCCAACATGGCAATATCAGCCTTTTTTTTATGTTATAGGGCGGCAAACGAACAAGCGAGTCACCTGATGGTGAGCGACCACCGCTGCCCATGGACAACTGCAACACCAGGGTGTAACAGGAGCGTTGCCGGCCTTTCAAGGAATTGGGGAAAGGACATGGGGGGAGGAAATGGGGGAAGGATGAGCCTTCTGGGTACCCTTCCGCGTGACAACAAACTGGTGGGACATTTTTCATTTATAGTGGTTGTTTTCAGGTAGGTTATTTTAATAACAGCCGTGATTCTTCGGATACCGAGCCGAGAAACGTCGTGACTGCGCAAGCCATGAGGCTGCACAAAACTATTTGGCGATTATGTATAAACACGAGAAGTCTTAATCCTTACTAATATTATATATGCGAAAGTGAGTTTGTTTGTTTGTTTATTTGTTTGTTTGTTTGTTTGTTTATTTGTTTGTTTGTTTGTTTGTTTGTTTGTTTGTTTGTTTGTTTGTTTGTTTGTTTGTTTATTTGTTTGTTTGTTTGTTTGTTTGTTGGTTTGTTTGTTTGTTTGTTTGTTTGTTTGTTTGTTTGTTTGTTTGTTACGCTTTCACGCCGTAACTGCTGAACCCGATCATCATGAAATTTTGCATACAAGTTCTCTGGTGTACGGAGAAGGACATAGGCTAACTTTTATTCCGGGAAAAAGTATTGTTCCCGAGGGATCGACATTGACGCGGGCGGAGCCGCTGGCGAAAGCTAGTATTTCCATATTTATATTTCTATAAAAATATTAAGAAAAGGGGCGACCTCCGAGATGTAAATATAAATATTTTCATGTGAGAATTATTGTTTCAGACGTAAAATTTACAAACTTTTCGAAGAAAAATGTGTTTTAGATATCATAACGTAGGTATATATATCGTTTTTAAATGTCATATATATCTGTTTGAAATTCCAACAAGGGGATGACCTTGTATAAGGATCGACCTAAATTATGCAAATACTTTTGATGTCTTCAAGTAAGTCAGCGCATAGTACTAGTGATTTAAAAACACGTCAATTTCAACAATTTCGTGCAATACCGTCTTAAAAAAACCGACAGAAACCGGTTTTAAAAACTGTTTTATTTTATTACTTTATATCTTACTAGCTTTCGCCCGCGGCTCCGCCCGCGTCAATGTCGATCCCTCGGGAATAGTACTTTTTCCCGGGATAAAAGGTAGCCTATGTCCTTCTCCACACTCCAGAGAACTTGTATGCAAAATATCATGATGATCGGTTCAGTAGTTACGTAACTAGTAGTAGTTACGAACTTGTATGCAAAATTTCATGATGATCGGTTCAGCAGTTACGGCGTGAAAGCGTAACAAACAAACAAACAAACAAACAAACAAACAAACAAACAAACAAACAAACAAACAAACAAACAAACAAACAAACAAACCAACAAACAAACCAACAAACAAACAAACAAACAAACAAACAAACAAACAAACAAACTCACTTTCGCATATATAATATTAGTAAGGATTAAGACTTCTCGTGTTTATACATAATCGCCAAATAGTTTTGTGCAGCCTCATGGCTTGCGCAGTCACGACGTTTCTCGGCTCAGTATCCGAAGAATCACGGCTGTTATTAAAATAACCTACCTGAAAACAACAACTATAAATGAAAAATGTCCCACCAGTTTGTTGTCACGCGGAAAGGTACCCAGAAGGATCATCCTTCCCCCATTTCCTCCCCCCATGTCCTTTCCCCAATTCCTTGAAAGGCCGGCAACGCTCCTGTTACACCCTGGTGTTGCAGTTGTCCATGGGCAGCGGTGGTCGCTCACCATCAGGTGACTCGCTTGTTCGTTTGCCGCCCTATAACATAAAAAAAAGGCTGATATTGCCATGTTGGATGGCACTATCAAAATCAGACACGACAATTCTTATAACGTGTAAGTAATTTGTGATTTCCATTTTGTTTTTGGGGTGGTACTTTTAATTCCTTTTTTTTTATTTCTGATATTATTATAGTCCTATTTCTGATAGTTGCCTTTGTCTACCCCGCATGATTAAGGTATGCTAGTGTATCTGCTACTTAATAATACTTATCCCGAGGGATCGACATTGACGCGGGCGGAGCCGCGGGCGAAAGCTAGTATGTATATAATTATGTATGTTTCTCCATAACTCTTAAACGAATTAACTGAATTTCATGAAACTTAGTAGATATACATTTAGGCGCACTGCACACAGGATAGGCTACTTATTTTTTTTTTCTTCTGTCATGATCAGACGTGGCCCCCATACAAACATAACATAAAATGCACGCGAACGAAGTCACGGGCACTGCTTGTTATACACGTTTGTGACGTCACAGTTTGCTATGTCTATTTACTTAAGCAAACTCTGACGTCACGAGCATTTTGTCATTTATTGTTCAACTGATAAAAGAAAAAATACGTATCTAATATTTTTTAATTATCATAGTGATGGACAAATTTTAATATTTTAATTTCCTGTGTCAAATTATTATTAATAATATTAATATTAAGAAAACTTAGTTTTTAAGAATTTTGCGGCACTATTAAAACAATTTTTACATGAACATAAAATAAGAAAATAAACAACCGTTTGCAAGTAAAACAATGGAGTTTGAGTTCAATTCCTTTTAATAAAAATTGAGTACTAATAAATAAAGTTTGGATGAAGAAAGTTGTCTGCGAACCCAATCTATTGGAAGCAAGCTGCTAGGAATATATATAATATTAAAAATAACTTTAGAATTAGATGAATTAAAATTGTAATATTACATATAATACTCGAACTTTGATGATGATGATGATTTTAAAAAATATCAAGTCTTGATCCCTGACACTTGACAAAGCAAAGGCTGCAAGAAGACAAGCTTAATAGTTAATCTTTCTCAAAAAAAAACCGAGTCCAATCAAACTACTACACCGATTTTGATTAAATTTATATAGCACTAATTTGGAAGCATACCATGCCCATTCACTGTAATTAATTAGTAGGTGCCTAAATTATTACAAGAGTAGTGTAAACAAAAGCTAAAAATACATCCATCGTTATGTTCTCCGTAATAAACTTGACAAGGCTTTGTCTGAAAGTCTTGAAGTATGGATCAGCATTTTTACAGACTTAAATAAAGGGCAGAACATAAACCCGTCATTTTGGAGTGCAGTAAGGAGAACAATCTCCGTGAAAAAGTTTCCGACGAAATGCATTAAATAGTAGTGGCTCCATAGCTGCATTGGTGTTTATTTTAAAGGTATTTGATAAGGTAGGGTAAAGAAATAAACATGGTTGTTCTTCTGTAAAATTTCTGCTTTGTAATGGCCAGTGCTCTCCTGAATCGCAAATCAACGTGTCCACCTGCTGATAAAATTCATTTCACACCCTCTCGAAATACTAGTGCTTTAGCTAGATTTTTTACTGTACTATTATTTAATCCTTACTTGTCGACAATTCAAACAATCTCCCATTTGTGATTGTTCTTCTTACTTCTACACTCCATGGCCTAATTAACATACAAATTAATAGCGAAAAGTTTGTTTACTTTGCTAAAATCTTATTTAAAAATCTTAAGACGGATTGTTTACTTGAGAGTTTAGACCTCTAATCAAAAACTATAATTTCAGCACGTGTGGTCATTACGTCTACTTTGTTAAGTAATGTGGTTTGCTAATAATTAAGTTGTTGGAGAGCATTGTTTTAGTTGAATATGTTAGGTACACCTGATGGAAAGTGGTCATCGTCGCCCCTAGATATCTGCAACACCAGAGGAGGTGCTGACGCTTTGATTGCCAATGGAAAAACATGACGTTTTTCCTCGAACCTTTCAGTCTAGCAGTAATTAAAACCACTGTTTAACATACATACATATCACGTCTTTTTCCTATGCGGGGTAGACTGAGCCTAGGTCTATAAGACCTCATGGCCACATTTAGCATGTTGGAGAGCGTGTAGATGGAAAACGGAATGAAATATTGATGGATTGCTAGCCGCATCGCCTATGGACATCATTCTGCAAATTTTAGACACACCACCTCCTTTTTACATCGGTTAAGACATCAAGTATGTATAACCCATTATATTTTTGTAACCGAGTCGAATTCTTATCGGTACTTGTTACGATGCCTCATCGCGTAACGATGTCGCATGTCATGAACACATCGATAATACCTCAGATCAGGTAATTAAAGGGATATGAATCTGTAATATTTCATAAGCGTTTTAGTAAGGGACAAAAACATTTTATGTAATATAGGACGGCAAATGAGCAATCGGGTTACCCTGGCCAAATGATGGTAAGTGATCAGCGGTGTGTATGAACAACTGAAAACCAGGGGTGTGAAAAGAGCGTCGCCTTCCTTAATCCCAATAAAACATAGAACCCGTTTCTTGAAGATTCCAAAGATGTTTCAATGTTCAAATTAAATCTCAATAGATCTTTGCTTGCAGCGTTAAGTACCTCTGGCTACATCTCTGTTTGATAGTATTGACAGCATACAAGCGCATATGTATAAGGGCAATTAAAACTAAGCGCAAATATTTTTAGGGCTTTCAACCACAAACTAGAAAAATGCTTTAGAAGCAAAATAAAAAATCGACACGCTTCTTTTCGAAATTTCTGGACCTGAATATTTTGAAAAACAGACGAAAAAAACACTTTGTGTACAAAACACTCTTTCTTGCCGAACAACTTTTTAATATTATGAGACGATTCATCGATTTTAATAAACAATATATTATTTTGTATGAAAACACCTGCGTATCGATTTCTTACTTACAGACCAACATGAAATAACATATCTCTTTTCTCTGTGATCTACATACAAAACCGAATCGAACACGCCGCCTCATTATTTTTCATGAGGCATCTGCTTTTTGTAAGGCGCGGTTTTGGTGCCAGCGTATATACATTTTCTTAGTGATGTTATTGTTTTTTTTTTGCCGAAAAAGATTTTCTTACTTCTTTCTAGGCCCGCGCAGGATAAACTAATGACCCTACAGGAAATGTTAGTAAATATAAAATACATGACTATATTATCTTTCAAAAGAGTGTTATATCCAAGTTTTAGTAGTAATAGACGAACAGCATCTCAACTTTTTGACCGACTAATGAAAATTTATAGTATTTTTAAGTGACTATACTTGATAAATGCGACAATATTAATATTTTCTTCAAATACGTAACTACCATATACAAAGATGCTTCTGTTCCGATTGTGATTTTTTTCATGTTGTGAAATTTTGTATTTTTCCTCTGCATATGTGTGATTTTATCTAAAAATAAATCATTTATCTATCCATCAAACTTTTTTTCGATAATATAAAAAGTTTATCTGGTCCTTGCGTATAAAATATCTTACGTTAAATTTCCTGTAGGTTTATGTAGGAACATGAGTTTATTCGGTATGGGTCCGGAAAGTAAAACTACCCAATAATAAGTGGTAAAATATATTCCAAAAGTTTTCTTAAACTTTCAGGGTACCGTGGTATAATCCTTGCGGCATGTACGAGCTTACGTCGTATATTGTGGCGAGCTGCGAATGACATAATGTAAAGGCAGGTCGCGTGACAGTACTAATACTAAAAAAATAAAATAGCATAAACTAAGAACAAATCGAAGAACAATCGATGCACACCGAGAAACTATCGATGTCACACCGAGAAACTATAGAAGTCACACGGAGAAACTATCGATGTCACACCGAGAAACTATCGATGCCACACCACTCGTTATGTTACCAGCAAGAAAAAAAAACCATTTCTCCGTGACGAGACTCAGCAAGCTACAACATCTCTCATGCACGGTGTTGGGCCTAATACCAAGTCTGGCACTATACACGGCACTCCACTAATTGTAATATCTTCTTCCTCTATGATCTGTGTACCAAATCGACCGAACCCGCCAGCTGCCTCATTATTTTCCATGAGGCATCTGCTTTTTGTAACGTACGGCTTCGGATCCAATAAATGATGAAGGATCCCATTACGCCGGTTACAAATTATTTGCGATGATAGAAATAACGAGGGATTTTTTAGGATAATATCGTAATTATTGGATATAATATGATAAATATCTATGGTTACGATAAACTTTGGTGTTGATGAAACCTTCGAATATAAGGTTTGGTCGGGTATGATAAATTATGTCATCTTCTTTTTAAAAAACGGCCTTTTCGTTTACTTTCGCGATGTTCATTTGTTTTTGTGAGTGGAACTTGTGAGACCGATAGTAATCGGAAGTAACAATTCTGCATAGAAGTATGATTCAGCGAGACGCATTTTTTTTTTAATCTATGCAATTCTGTTTTACGTGATAACGACTAACGCCGGCTGCATGCGCGAAAGTGTCACGTTCCGTGTGCAAGCGAAAGCGCGGAACAAGCGATAGAGAGGCACGATCGGCCTAAGCGTGGGATTTGTAACAGTTCCACCACGTAAAATTATCGTCCGTTAACCGACGTACAGACAACCAATTTTTTTAAATTTAATTTTATGGTATGTTAAGGTGGTAGAGAAGTGAACTTAGATTTTCCATTTATTAGTTTATACGATGTTCTAGATCTATAGATTATAGTTACAATATTCTAGGTGTACACCTAGGATAGGTGTACCAAGGTATCTGAAACACTATTTGGGGATAAGAAAGAACTCTAATAATCTACAAATAGGTCTAAATGTTTTTTTAGGTATAGGATCACTTTGTTGTCCGTCCGTCTGTCAAGATACCTACACGTTCCTGAGAAAATGGTTCTCAGGAATGTATAGGTATCAAACTGAAATCTATATCAAATACTCAGGTCTACTGTCTCTTGGAGCTTCTAAGCCAACGCAATCAAAAAATATAGACAAAGTTTATGCTGTAAATTATTGGCATTCGCAAGGGGTTTAAAACCTACAGGGTACTTCCCGTGAACTCAGAATCTTAAAATTTCATACGAAGCAACGACTCATAGAACAGATAAAGAAAAAATTGCGAAAAGCATAAATTTTTAGATAATGGTACGGAACCCTTCGTGCGCGTTTCTAACTCGCACTTGATTGGTTTTTATTTTGTTATCTTATATTATACTAGCTGTTGCCCGCGGCTCCGCCCGCGTTAATGTCGTTCCCTTGGGAACAGTAGAAATGATAAAAATTCCATACAAACCCCTGCCCCTTTGCTTTTTCTCCTTAAGGGGGAATTTAATACATTTCACCTGCATAGATCTTTAGCCCTTAAGGAGGGGATTTTGCCCATTTCACCTACACAGATATTTTTTTTATTGTAATGGAGAACTTCT
Organism: Elegia similella; assembly: GCA_947532085.1. Lineage (NCBI taxonomy): Eukaryota > Metazoa > Arthropoda > Insecta > Lepidoptera > Pyralidae > Elegia > Elegia similella. Next base: position 23,240,328 of record OX383939.1, read on the forward strand.
TATTGTCATATTTCTAAGTAAATAAAAAAAATCCATACAAACTTTATCTTACCTATTCTACCCCTTCAAGGGGAAACTTCGACCATTTTAACTCCACAGATCTTTTTAATTGTAATGTAAACATATATACTTATTTTTATACTTCTATGTCCAGAAATGAGAAAATTTCCATACAATCCCCCCCCCCCCCCTTTATCCCTTAAGGGGGAAATTTTGTACATTTCACCTACACAGATCTTTTTTAATTGTAACCTAGAACGTATATACTTATTTTCATACCTCTAAGTCTAGAAATGGAAAAATTCCATACAAACTTTACCCCCTATTTACCCCTTCAAGGGAGGTAGAATGTTGTCTGGTTCACCTAAACAGATCTTTTTTAATATTAATTGAGAACTTGCGTACCTACTTTCAAACTTCTAAGCCCAGAAATGAGAAAATTCCATAAAACTTCAACCCCTTTGATTTTCTAAAAATCCTTTCTTAGTGTTCATTTACATCATAAAAAGAATCCCTGCGCCAAATTTCAAGTTTCTGCGCACAGTAGTTTTGGCTGTGCGTTGATATATAAGTCAGGTTTGCCTTTGGCCCGCGGCTCCGCCCGCTAAAGTGTCGATTTCTCAGGAACAGTAGAATTACCCGGAATACATTAGTTTATGACTTTCAATGAAACACCTTAATATTTAATTTCAATTGAATAACTTCAAAAACGGAAAGTTTCATACTAACTTTGCATCCCCGTTATATCCCCTTAAGGGATGATTTTTGAGTAAAATATTTTACTCGTGTTTCATACCTTTCAGTAAAGAACCTTCATGCTGAATTTCATTCGAATAACTTCAAAAAAAAACAAAGTTTCATACTAACTTTGCAACCCGTTTTTCCCCCTAAGGAGATGAATTTCCAAAAATCCTTTCTTAGTGCTCCCCTACGTTATAAAAGGAACCCCTGTGCAATATTTCAAGTTCCTAACCCTTATAGTTTAAGCCCTGCGTTGATATGTCAGTCAGTCAGTCAGCTTCTCCTTTTTTTTTAGTATGGATTACTATGAATAGTATAGATAGGTATAATGCTGTCGTATAATGATGATGAATTGACTTTGGATTTTAATTTTCTTATGTCACTTATTAGTTTATTTTATTTTTGCTATATGTTTGCAGGCAAACTCATGCCTTGAGTTCATTCAAATGACGATAACTTTTTTTTTAATGAACCGATTTTGATGAAACAAACTTTAAATGTTAAACTGAGTTAAAACAAAGCAATTGGTAAAAGTTTGAAGTAAATCGGTTCAGTATTTTCGGAGATAATCGTGATCATACATACAGACAGACAGACAGACAAGAAATTCCAAAAAATTTTTTTTGCTTTCTATTATTCTTTTTAAGTGTCCCTCTATCCATTTCAGTCAAAAATTCGAAATGTACAGACAAAATAATTTTACTGTTTTATTATATGTATATTTTATTATATGTATATAGATACCTTGATTGGAAGGATAAGTTTACCACCCGGAATATTGTAACCATTTTCTTCGACATCCATAGTTTTGTTTAAAAAAAGTATAAAGTCATCATGTAAGTAGAATTTTGGTTATCACATTTTGTTGTATATGATTACGATAAAATTTACTTAAAGCTTTTTGTTCTGTTCGATAGTTTGTATAAGTTAAGTGAGGAAACTTAATTGGTTTAAGTATTATTTATATACCTTTTACTTTGTTAAACTATAATAACTGTATGTTTCCCTAATATAAATAAATAAATAAAAAAACCATATACACTGTGGAAGATTTGCTTGTGTTAGCTCTTGAGTAGCTTAGCTTGAGGAGATGTGTATAGTAAAAGACCAATTGAGAGAAGAGCACGAATTATTTATTTTTGAGATCATTTATATACAAAAATCCAAAATGTACAAGGGTAGGTTCTAAATACAAAATTCATCCAATCAGCTTAAAGTATGTGCCCATATAAAAGCATTCGAAAACCTCAGAACTGCAGTAGTATTTTGGATCTCGAGGTGAACGGCCTGTTAGTAACTCTAACATTTTAGTTAAAACTTTTTAATATTGTCTATGCTATATTTCTATTTTTAATCTGTGAACATTTTTGTACTCTTCTTCCGCTTCTATCGTTGATGGCGAATACACGTAACGAAACACCTCCGGACCTTTTATTTACCAGCACCTAATTTATACAGTCTTTTCCACAATTACTATTTTTAACATGGTCCTTCAAAGGTGAGGTGCCGCGAGTGTTTTGTGCTTTATCGTTTAGGACAGTTGAAGATTTTCGCCGACCAGACTTTAAAGTTGCCGCTTGCGTTTAGGCGCGAAAGTGCGATCTCTGGGACGGAGCAACTGAAACCACCGATCGACAGTGTATTCCTGTTATCAATAATTTTGAGCACAGCAAGTATTGATATTGGAAATTATTATCATTTAGAGAATTTATCAATTTCCAATTTTGCTGTGCCGGAAGCCATCTTTATCAAGTGTGCATCCACATTCCACATCCGCGAGTAGTTCTCCTACTCGCCGCTGCAACAAATTTACTACGTGGTAGCGCTGTAGTGCAAGTTACCGCTACTCGACACCGCATCGGTTGCAGCGCTAGTGTGCTGCACGCACGAAGGACGTCATCTCCGCTTGGAACTCCTACCACTGCGTCAAGTAGTTCTGCTACTCACCACTGCGCCAATTGTACGTCACCTTGGCGCTAGTGTGCTGCGCTATCCGCCCGCCATCTTGGCTGTAAGCTCCCACCTCTGCCCGAAAAGTTCCGCTACTCTCCGCTCCAACATTGGAGCGCTATTGTGCTGCGCGGGAAACAACGACATTGGTGGAAATACTAGTTCAAGCCCTCGCCGCAGCAGAAGAGCGGCGCCACCAACACAGGAAATCGTAGGCGCAACACTACGACCAACGCAAGTTCATTCGGAGCGGAGTTCGGCCATTTTGATTGTCACTTCGCTTAATTTCGTTTTTTGTGACGGACAATTAGTTTTATTTCATTTTATGTTCACTATTTTAAGGTGTAATAGTAGTGATAGTTTGTAAAAATGTCTTCTAGTGAAACTGACGATACCGTAGTTGCGTCAAACTTAGCCGCGCTAACCAGGCAGCGTGGCGTTGTGAAGGGGTTACTCACCAAACACTTCAAATTTATACAAGAAGCGAAGGCGCAGACCTCAACTATGGAGGCGCTTTTAATTCGGGAGGAAAGGCTTCGCTCGTCCTTTGAACGTTTCGAGGCTCTCAACCTCGAAATATGCAGCCTTGATCCGGAAGCTGATGACTCGGAATTGGTGGAGTCGAAGTACATAGACTCTTTAGCGTCATTGAACCTCGAAATATGCAGCCTTGATCCGGAAGCTGATGACTCGGAATTGGTGGAGTCGAAGTACATAGACTCTTTAGCGTCATTGAAATGCCTGATTCAGCAGTGTACGCCTTCGCAACCGCCTTGCTTGCCTGCCAAACCTGAAAATGCCTCACGGCTACCTAAAATAGACGTACCAAATTTTTCCGGTAAGTACTCAGATTATAAGCCATTCATAGGATTGTTTGATGCCTTAATTCACCGCAATAATGCGCTAGAAGACATTCAAAGGCTATTTTACTTACGTAGTTTTCTTGAAGGTGAACCATTACATTTAATAAAAAATTTGCCATTGGTGCCGGAAAGCTATGTCGACGCTAGGAACATTTTAATTGAAAGATACAATAATGTTTACAAAATAACAAATGAACATATAGGTACATTATTGGACATTTCTCCTATTGTAAAGTCTACGGCATCCAATATCAGGCAATATGTATCTGTTATAAAACAGCAGCTTGCTGCCCTTAAAAACTTGGGCCATAATGTATTATTGTGGGATCCAGTTATCCTCTGTATTATAACTAGAAAACTGGATATTCTTTGTAATCGCGAATTTCAGCTTGTTAGGGATGAAGAACCCACTGTCAATTCGCTCATTATTTTTCTAGAAAAGCGAGCTTTAGCCATGGATCTAAGAATAATCAGGATAGGACCTTGAGAATGTGGCAGTGAAGCAAATCACAATGTATGCAGACGTGTCGTGACACGAAATTCACGCACACATCGGCACTCAAATGGATGCAGGTTTTCCCCGGTCGAAATGTCAAACTCACGAAATGTCAAACTTGTACTTACCGCGAAGTTGGTGTGCCTTTTGAAACTCGTTGAAAATAAGCATAAAAACATAAAATAATGCCGAGCTGTGTGGTAAAAGAGTGTAAAAATTATAGTAAACTACACAAAAAGCCCGACGGTATCACGTATCATAGGTAAGTACAAACTTCTTGTTGTTTTCGAGACTATGTAAGTATTTCACTCAATCGCATATTTTCTTGGTTTAATTATACTATTTACACACACAACACCACAGATACTCGTATGTACGAATTGGTTGGTAACCTAAACACACGTTTCAACTACAATTTTAAATTAAACTAATATGATTTTGTAATTTTCTTTGCACCGCAAAAGTCAATGACCCGGTGACAGCGCAGCGCTAAGTCGGACTGTCGGTGTTGCCAGAATATGATTTCAAGATTCCTGTTCTTTATTTTTAATATAAAATTTTATTTTGTTTATTTTTTTAAGGTTCCCCATTCGTGATGCTTATGTAAAAAAATAATGGATCGATATTATTAGGAGAAATAGAAAGGATGCATCATGGGTACCATCAAATTATTCATTTGTTTGTTCCGAACATTTTAAAAAAAGCAATTTTTATATGACAAAAGGAGCATATCGCCGGTTGATTAAGTTCGCGTGCCTAGAAAAGGTATGTTTCTTATCAATACTTTTACTCGACTTCAACAAAGGAGCAGTTCCAGTTGTATTTCATTTTGCATATTTTTACGTCATAACTCCATCATTTATGAACTAAATTTGGAAAATCGATGTATGTGTTGATGATAAATGTATGAAGTGAGATGATTTTGGAATCCAAGATGGCTGACATTACTTTTCATTTAAAGTCAACTTTATTGGCGTTTTATAAATTTTTTGGGATATCAACAAAATAGAAGTCATTTTCAGTTTTCAAGATGGCCATCACCATTATTTATGGAAAGTCGACTTGGGTGACGTTTTCGGAGTATTTCGGGGTAAAACTGACGTCAATTTTGTGTTGGGATTCAAGATGACTGTCACTATTTTTTTTGAAAATATGACTGATGTGTCGCTTTTGAGTTATTTTTGGGTGCAACACAAACAACACCTATGGGATGCAAAACAGGGGTGATATTTTCGAGGTATTTTGGCGTGTAGATCACACAAGTGGCGTCAATTTCGGGATCATAGTATAAAACAAAGTCGCTTCCCGCTGTGTCCGTCTGTCCCTATGTATGCTTAGATTTTTAAAACTACGCAAAGGACTTTAATGCGGTTTTTTATAGATAGAGATATTCAATGTTTATATTTTATACTTATATGTAAATGTGAAAGTATTTTATTATCATTTGCCGACGTCAGAATAAAAGATTTTAACTTTGAACAATTTCTAAATTTAATATTGTTGATTTATTGATGACACTAATAATCTATAGACGGATGAATCTATAAATCTGCAAAATTATAAAAAAAGTAATTTTAAAATTTACCACCAATATAAGGCCTCGAGGGTTTGTTTTTCTGTAAGTAAAATTATATGTATTGTTATTTATTAACTTAAAACACAGTAAAATAAAAATGTTATCTATAATTTCGTTCTTTTATTCCTTTTATCAAGTTCCCCAAAACGTCTAAGGTCGCTCAAAGATGAGATTGATTCACAGTTGCCCTTCTGGATCATTATGTCTAAATTCATAATACTTCTCTGATATAGATGTTACGTTTTGTAAAAAAAAATATAAATAATATTAGTGCTACTAGGCATCAGTACCACTCACAATTTATTTACTCTTAATTATTGGGTAATTTTTGATGACAATGGTCACCCTATACTGCACACATGTAACCAAAGTTTGCTTCACTTTGACGTTCCTCACGCCCGGTCCATATTATTCTTAGGTCCATGGCTTTAGCACTTGAAAATGCAGAAAGGCAGCAGGTGCAGGCTTCTAAAGCCTCTCACGTGGCAACTGTTAAGGGGAAACCGGGCAACACTTCCATGAAGTCTTCTACAGCCTGCGAGTTGTGTAAGTTACCCCACAGATTATTTTCTTGCCCAGAATTTCAACTTTTATCTGCTTCTCGCAGACTTCAATTTGTTACAGATAACAAAATTTGCAAAATATGTCTTAACAAGCATAGTAAAAAGTGTAAATTCTTCTTTAAATGCGACAAATGTAAGGAGAAACACAACAAGTTACTTCATCAAGAAAATGTTCAATCTCCAGTCACATTATTTACAGAATCAAGTACCAGGCAAGTACTTCTTCCAACTGCTCGAGTCAAAATCATTGCGAGCAATGGAACAGAATATCATGTAAAGGCTATACTGGATAGCGGCTCACAGGTTTCATTTATAACCTCTAAGTTAGTTAAATTGTTAGGTTTACAGCCATCCCCAGTAAATACACCTATTGTTGGAATTGGCAATACCACAAGTAACATTAAGGAGCGTGTCAATGTAAAACTGCAGTCGCTCATTAGTAACTTTAATATTTCTGTCACTTGTTATTTATTACAAAATATTACTGGAAAACTTCCTCAATCGAAGATAACTGTAGATAACTACTTATTGCCTCCTAATATAGAGCTGGCGGACAAAGACTTCAACATGCCAAGTGTGATTCACATTTTATTGGGAGCTGACGTATTTTTCCAGCTGTTGGTGCCGCCTGAGCGTCAGTGTCGTCATGAAGCTGCGCCAGGGGATGCCTGCAGCAGTGCATCAGTGGTTCCTGTGCTTCACACTCACTTCGGTGCTGTTATTGCTGGGTCTCTGCCAGCCACTCAAGGGTCAAAACAAGTAACATCTTTATTTTGTCAAACTTGTGACAGCTCATTGAATGACACTTTATCTCAGTTCTTTAAAACTGAAAGTATACCTGAGTATTACTCAGAGGCCTTGTCAGAACATGATACTTGTGAAAAGCTATTCACTGATACCGTCAAATTGGACACTCAAAATGAAAAGTTTGAGGTATCACTTCCACTAAAGTTACCGTTGGAGTCTATTCATGAAAACCTGGGAAATTCATTTAATTTTGCATTAAATAGGTTCTTAAATTTAGAAAAAAGACTTTGTAAGGATCCTTTAGTTTATAAATTATATAAAGATTTTATACATGACTATTTGCAACAAGGTCATTGTACCATTATTGATATCAGTCAGTATAACTTGCATAAGGATGCAGTATACTTTTTAGCACATCATCCTGTACTTAGGTTAGATAAAAGAACAACTAAGTGCCGGGTTGTTTTTGATGGGTCTATGAAGACAAATAAAAAAGTTTCTTTAAATGATATGCTTCTGAATGGTGCAGTGGTTCAAAATGAACTGTTTGATATTTTAATATTATTCAGAATTGATGAATATATTTTTGTTACTGATATTCAATCAATGTTTAGACAAATATCTCTTAACCCTGAACATAGAACCCTGCAAAATATTCTTTGGAGAGACAATCCACAAGATAATATACAATGTTTACAATTGAATACTGTAACATATGGACTTAAAAGCTCCTCCTACTTAGCTACAAGATGTCTTAAAGAATTAGCAAATAGGTATGGGCAGGAATTTCCTTTGGCTGCATCTATAATTGAAAATTCGATTTTTGTAGATGATGCACTTGTCTCTGAAAGTTCTCCTGAACGATTAATGGAATCAAAAGATCAGTTGTGTAATCTCTTAAATAAGGGTGGATTTATATTGCATAAATGGTATTCTAATTGCCCTCAATTATTAAATAGCATTCCTGAGAGTCAACAACATTTTGATAATGTGGAGTTACAAAAGGACAACACTTATTTAAAAACATTAGGTATTAATTATAATGTCAATTCTGACACATTCATGATATCCTGTCCTAACACTAACAATGAAATGCCTACCACAAAACGTAGCATTTTAAGCTTTATAGGGAAATTTTATGATCCACTTGGACTAGCTGGTCCTGTGGTTTTGAAAGCCAAACTAATTATGCAATCACTATGGCAAGCTCAACTATCTTGGGATGAGATACCACCTGAAAATCAGCTTAACACCTGGACAGAGTTTTATACTAGCCTGCATAAAATGCAACCAGTGCACATTCCACGCTTTGTTAATTTAAGAAACGCACAATCAGCTCAGTTGATAGGGTTTGCAGACGCTAGCAATGCTGGTTATGGATGCTGTTTGTATTTGAGAGTAACAGATTCTTCTGAAGAGGTCAAGGTTACTCTGCTTTGTTCAAAATCACGCGTTAAAGGCTTAGACAAAAATCTCACTATACCGAGAGTCGAGTTAAATGCTACAGTGTTACTAGCTAGGCTAGCTTCCAGAGTGCATAGCATGTTAAAACTTAAGTTAAATATTGAAAAGCTTATTCTGTACTCTGATTCTCAGATTGCTTTAGCTTGGATAAAAACAAATATAAACATGCTTAATTCATATGTGGCTAATAGAGTTAAGGTAATTGTTCAGCTCACAGATGATCCTAACTGGTCATGGTCATATGTAAGTACAGACGAAAATCCTGCAGACTGTTTAAGCAGGGGAGTTTTGCCGCACGAGTTACACCGTCACCCGTTGTGGTGGACAGGCCCTAAGGCTCTTCATAGTAGTGAGTATACCCAGGACTTAGTAACAGACTTACCTGTTCCCTGCGAACTACCTGAAGTTAAGGTGGCCTCTGCATTTTCAAGCACTCTGGTTTGTACTGTGACAACTGATCAAGTTTTATGTTTAGATTTTCTAGATAAATTCGCAGATATTAATAAAATGAAACGTGTATTGGCTTACATTTCGCGATTTATTCATAATGCGAGAGCTGGATCCCACAAAAATAAATTAAATTATTTAAGTAGCGCAGAATTAAACAATTCATTATTACTTATTGTAAAATGTGAACAGCAAAAATATTTGCAAGATGTTTTTCGTGACTTAAGATTAAGTAGATCTGTTAAAGGTAACTATAAATCATTGTATCCATTTATAGATGCCAATGGATTGCTCAGAGTAGGTGGTAGGTTAGAAAACGCTTCTATTCCATTTAGTCAGAAACATCAAGTCATTTTGCCTAAAGATTCTCGTATAACACATTTGATAATTCAAAATGAGCATTTAAAAAGTCTCCATGCTGGGCCAAGACTGGTACTTTCAGTTCTCAATCAGAAATTTTGGATAGTGCATGGTTTAAGAGAAATTAAAAAGGTCACTCATAAGTGCATTACCTGTTTCAGATTGAAAGCTAATGCAGCTAAACAACTTATGGGTGCATTGCCCTATGACAGAGTAAATATGTCTACTCGGCCATATCAAAAAATTGGTTGTGACTACGCAGGGCCTATATTTATCAAACAAAGCCGTATTAGAAAACCTTTACAGACTAAAGCTTATGTATGTATATTTGTATGCTTTGTCACCAAAGCCATACATATCGAATTGGCTTCTGATTTAAAAACAGACACATTTTTGGCCTGTCTTAAACGATTCATAGCGCGTAGAGGTATTCCAAGTGATATTTATTGTGATAATGCGTCAACGTTTAAAAGTGCTAGTACCAAATTAACTGAATTGTATAATCTTCAAAATTGTAAAATACATCAAAAGAAAGTTCATGACTTTTCATCCCAGCAAAATATTAAGTTCCATTTCTTACCCTGTTACAGCCCCATATTCGCAGGTTTAGCTGAAGCTGGCGTTAAAAGCATGAAATTTCATTTGAAACGTGTAATTCAAAATACTTCTCTAACATATGAGGAAATGAATACTGTACTGTGTCAAATTGAATCAATATTGAATAGTAGACCTCTCTTACCTTTATCAAATGATGTAACGGACTATGCTTATCTTACTCCTGGACATTTTATTATAGGATCTGCTTTAAACATGTATCCAGAACAGGATGTAGAGGTTTGTCATGATAGGCTACAATTTTGGAGAGTGTGTACTCATATCAAAAATTCATTTTGGAAAGTGTGGCACAAACATTATCTTAATATTTTACAAACACGTAACAAGTGGACTAGTGCACAACCTAATGTAACAGTAGGGTCTCTAGTAATTTTAAAAGATGATAATTCTGCTCCCATGTATTGGCCAATGGCCAGAGTCATTAATGTATTCCCTGGCGCAGACAATAAAGTAAGAGTTGTAGAAGTAAAAACTGCTAATGGGCATACTCACAGGCGTTCGATTGTAAAAATTTGCCCTCTTCCAATACAATAATTTTGTAATTTTTTGTAATGGAACTTTAATGTTGTATGTAATTTTGTTATGTTTTCTAATTGATAAGTTTACATAGTGAGTACTTACATACATACGTATTATAAGTTAACAATTCACGAAGTTAATGTAGATGTTATCTTTGTTGAGTGGCAGTATGCTGATAACAGCATGCTTGAATTAAGTTTTAGATTGGTTATGGTTTATTTACTGTATAATTCACATAAGTCGTAGATACTAAATAGGTACATAATCCTTTTATAACTTTTATCTGTTTACATTCCATAGCTAACTTGTGCTTATTTTGATAACAGATAGCTGTTTGAAATTGCATACATGTATAGCTTTAATTTTAAGATATTTTGTTGAGCTTAAAAACATTGTATTTCTGTATCAAAATATAACAAGTTGCATAAACAACTTTGCTATTCTATTATTTTGTATAGTTGTTCGAAGCAATAGGAGTCAACTGTTATTGTTAATTTAAATACTTTATTTTGCTCAACATAATTTAAAAGTTAGGTACAATGTTGTTCATCTTGTCTTTTCTCAGATAGGCAGTATGTTAGTAACTCTAACATTTTAGTTAAAACTTTTTAATATTGTCTATGCTATATTTCTATTTTTAATCTGTGAACATTTTTGTACTCTTCTTCCGCTTCTATCGTTGATGGCGAATACACGTAACGAAACACCTCCGGACCTTTTATTTACCAGCACCTAATTTATACAGTCTTTTCCACAATTACTATTTTTAACACGGCCGTCGCGCTGCTTGAGCAGTGGAGGGGATGACAACGTAAATATGCGCGCACTGGTTCCATTTGCCTCGCATTCCGGTTTGTGCAGTCGATCCGAGCAGACGTGTTGTCGCGGCACGCTCTCTCAGTGAGACTGTATTTATTGGAACTACTGTTCGTTTGTGTTTTGTTGTTTCGGCCCACTGTCGTCGGAGACTCTGCCCACAAAGTGATTTAATCGCCACGTGGTAATTGTCCCCGTCGGCTCTGTGCGGAAATCGCAGGCTCCAACGCTCAGTGCGATTGCTCGGCCAGGCGTATCCTGGGATCGAGCCCATTAATTCCGACTTGTGTTCCAGCTGCAGCTCGTCGACCACTTGGACCCTGTGGGCGGCGAGGTTCCTGTCTACGCTTCGACGCCACACGTGTTCTTTTTAAGAACGCACGTGTTCGTTAGAACGCGCGTGTTCTTTTCTCGAACGCGCTTCGTGGCGTATACGCGGATCGGTCTGTCCTTTTCAGGGCAAGTACTGACCGTAAGTGTTTCTCGACTAACTTCTACGCCTTGCCCACCTGCGCACACTGTGCGTCGGTGGAGAAGTCCTCGCTTTTAGCCGAGGCCGTGCTTCGAGTGATCGTGTTGCGGTGTTCTACGCCAATACGGGTCACTCGTAGTTTACGTAGTGCTGACCCTGGCGCTAGCCTTTACCCCTTCAGGGTAACGGCAACTACAGGACGGGCTCTGGAGCACTTGGCCTTGGGGGATCTCCTAGTCAAGCCAGAGTATCGGTTAGGTAGTTAAGACCTAGGTTCGTCCCGCTTGCACTATCAAGGTTGGCAGCGGTTAGTAGGCAGGTTCCGTTGTAGTTTGTAAGTAGGGCGGTAGGGTTCCCTCTGCGCCACCCAACAGAGGATAGGGCGTTAGGGCTCTGAGTTCACCCCTCAGAGACGTTAGGTTCTTTAGGGCCACGTTTTTACCCCAACGCGAACCCTCCATGCGGCCTTCGTAATGGCTGCCATCCCCTCCGATTACGAACTCCTCAAAGAGTTCGTAATCAACAATCCTTCTCTTAGGAAGGATTATAACGCATACAAGCGCAAGTACCGTGCTCGTATCGCCCGCGGCATCGCTCGCGAGGATCTCATCACCGATGGGTCTTCAGACGTGACGCGTCCCCGATCCCCCGTGGTATTTTCTGCCCCGGGTTCCCCCTCTCCGACCGCGACCGCGACCGCCCTCCCCGGAAATAGATACGACGGCCTCCCCGTGGATGAGACCGATTACTATTATCCCGATGACCCGGCTGAGACCGCCGCTCAGCCCTTCGAACCCAGATACCCATCTGCAACCTTAGAGACTGTCCTCGAGTCCGAAGATATGGAGACGGAGACAGCCTCCCAGCAGACGCCCCCCTCTGGACAGGACCCCGAGCCAGAGCAGTCGCGATGCTCCGACGACGACGATTACACCGTCGTCACCGGAGCAAAGCGCCAGCGTAAGGCGAAGGGCTCCGAGAAAGAGCCTGCCCCTAAGGCACAAAAGACCGCGAACGGCACAGCCGTCGCGAAGACTCCCTCCCAGCCCGCCCCATCTTCCACCGGAAGGAAGCCCCGACCACCTCCGATGGTGGTCCTACGCGACCCCAAGCAGTGGGAACCGCTTTCCCGCTCGCTAAATGCACAAAAGGTGCAATACACACGCGCGTCCACCAACCGCGACGGTAATATCGACATCAACGTCAAGTCCATGGAGGACTACCGTTCCCTCACCCGCCTCCTAAACGAGCGCCAAATCCCTTGGCACTCATTCGGCCTTCCTGAGGACCGCAAACTCAGGGCGGTCATTAAAGGCATCCCCGTCTCGACTTCGGTCGAATACGTAAAAGAGACCCTTGTCTCTCAGTCGCTCCCCGTTAACGAGGTCCACCGCATGTACGGGAAAAAGAAAACCCCGTACCCAATGGTGCTAGTTGTCTTAGACAACACACCGGAAGGTAAGGGGATTTTCCAAATCTCGTCGTGCGCTGGGCTAACCTCGTTTAAAGTCGAGCCCCCCCACAAGCGTGGCATTGTCGGTCAATGCCACCGCTGCCAATGTTACGGGCACTCGGCCCGTAACTGTCATGCCCACCCCAGATGCGTGAAGTGCTTGGGGGATCACGGCACAGCGGACTGTGAAAGAGTCCGCAGTGCGGAGAACGAGACTCAGGCGGCCTGCGTACTTTGTGGACAGGAAGGCCACCCCGCCAACTGGCGGGGGTGCTCAAAAGCCCCCAAAGCGAGCAGGAACGCCTGGGGCTCAAAATCCTCGCAAAACGCTGCCCCCCAAACACGCACAAATCGTGCCCCCCAGGCGCCGGCGCCCACCGCCCCTCAACCCCTTATGAGCAGCCAAGCTGCCTTCCCCCCTCTGAAGCAGAGACAGCCGGTGTCTCACTCAGAAGCCCCAAAGGTTCCAACGTTGAACCGCGCTCCCCCCAGCAGGCCCCCACCTCTGTTGCGCCAAAGCGCTCCTCCGGCTAGCCGGGACCAGGACGCTCTGGCCTTCGGAGTGGTTCTCGACATAGCGCAAGAAACACGTGAGGACCGCGCCGAGATCCTCGAAATGGGTCACGCCATTCTCGCGACCAACGGCGACACTTACGCGATCTTGGACATCGTGTTCCAACACCGGTTCCTAATGGAAAGATTAGAAAACGCGCCCTTCCTCGCGCGTTACTTCCCCTCGCGTTAATATGGGTAGTCTCAATAAGAGAACTAAACCCCGCTCCCTCACTATCGCGTACTACAACGCCAACGGCAAATTCACCGATGTGAAACCCCTCATCCAGGAGTTTCTTACAACACATCAGGTGGACATTTTCCTTGCACAAGAGACCTTTTTGAAGCCCCACCATCGCAATCCTCGGATTGCGAATTACAACATCATCCGTAATGACAGATTACGCACCCAAAAGGGCGGAACAGTAATCTACTACAAAAGGTCACTTCACTGCACCCAGCTGGACCCCCCAGCTCTTACAAATATCGAGTGCTCCCTCCTCCGGATAGCCATGACCGGTCATGCGCCTATCAACATCGCCTCGATTTACCTCCCCTGCAAAAAGACGTTGCTCCGTAGCGACCTCGAATCCCTCTTCTCGCTGTCAAACTCTACCATTTTGGCTGGAGATTTTAACAGCAAGTCAGTTCGCTGGCACTCTGTCACGAACTCGCCCAACGGACTAATCCTAGAGAGTCTCCATGACGAACTAGATTTCGACGTTGTGGCCACGTTAGCTCCCACGCGTTACCCCACTCAAGAGGGACAAAACCCCAGCGTTCTTGACATTGCCCTCCTTAAGAACATCACCCTTCAGGTGTGTTCAGTAGAGGTCCACCCTGACATCTCCTCCGACCACCGACCTGTAGTGTTACAACTAGGACCGACAGACAACGGACGTATAGTGCATACAAGGACGGTGACTGACTGAAGGAAACTTGGAAAAGTTATCAACCAGCCAACACCGCACTTGGATGCAATCCCTGACATAATCACCACGACTGACGACACTGACAGCGCAATCTCCTCTCTCACCAGCCACCTGCAAGCTTCCTACAAGGAATGCTCTCGGGAAGTCCCTTCTGTGGATCCCACCCACAGAATGGAGCTCCCCGAGGATATGCGGCAGCTGTTGACAGAGAAGAATCGCGCTTCACGCTTACATGACAATTATCCCACCGAAGAGGCCCGTGCCCACCTTCGTTTCTTGCAACGGCGAGTCAAGGAACGCATCGCGGAAATTAGGAACGAACGCTGGGGCGATCTCCTTGCCGAGATGACGCCCTCCCACCAGGCATACTGGCGACTAGCCAGAAGCCTCAAGACCGACACGGTTGCGGCCACTCCCCCCCTCACACGTCCAGACGGCTCCATCGCCTTCGATGATGATGAAAAAGCTGAATGCCTAGCAGACAGCCTGGAGAGCCAATGCTCCCCTAGTCGTGAGCCAGTAGACCCCGATCACCTTCGCGAGGTGGAATCGCACGTAGAACGCTTCGTGGCTTCTAAGACGATCCCACCGAATACCCCCCTTGCCCCGACGACACTTGACGAAGTGAAGTCAATCATCCGCGATCTCAAACCCCGGAAAGCGCCCGGCGCTGACGGACTCTCGAACGGAGTGCTCAAATGCCTCCCACAGACCCTCCTCCTCCTGCTCGTAAGCATCTTCAATGCTTGTCTTGCAAATTGCACTTTTCCAGCCGCCTGGAAAGAAGCAATCGTGATCGGGATCCCTAAACCAGGCAAAGACCTGAAGAACCCCTCCTCCTACCGGCCTATCAGTCTTTTGAACTGTATAGGCAAGATCTACGAACGGATCATCCTCAAAAGACTCAAGGACTACGTAGAGTCCAAAAGTCTCATCCCCGACGAACAGTTTGGATTCCGGGCCAAACACGCGTGTCACCACCAACTGCACCGCCTCACGGAGCATATTCTCAAGTTGAGAAATTGGGGACGTCCTACGGGAGCACTCTTCTTCGATGTAGCGAAAGCCTTCGACAAAGTCTGGCATTCGGGCTTGATATCCAAGTTGACCAACTTGGGCCTGCCGGATAGTCTCGTGCACATCATACGAGACTTTTTGTCGAATCGGTCTTTTCGGTACAGAGTAGAGGGATGCCTCTCGAGGCCCCGTCCCATTAGAGCCGGCGTCCCGCAAGGCGCTGTTCTCTCGCCCCTCCTTTATTCGCTGTACACAAGCGATATCCCAAAGACCCCAGATGTAGAAGTGGCACTATTCGCCGACGATACGGCCCTCTACACGTCCCATCACCTTAAAACGGTCATCGTGAATCGTCTTCAGTCCGCCGTGGACGCTCTCGGCGGGTGGTTCAAGAGGTGGCGCATCGAAGTTAATCCGGAGAAAAGCACAGCTGTGTTTTTCTCAAAGGATAACCAAGCTGTGACACGTCGAAAAATCACCATGTCCGGAGCAGAACTCCCCTCGTTAGGATCAGTATCGTTGTACGGAAAGCCCATTCAGTGGGCAGGCAAGGCTAAATACCTTGGAGTCGTACTCGATAGCGCGATGACCTTCGGCCCCCACATCACCAAAGTCCGCAACCATGCCGCCTTCGTATTAGGCCGTCTCCACCCCATGATAGGCAATGCTAAGATGTCACTTAGAAATAAGTTGACACTCTATAAGCTTTGCGTCCGCCCTATCATGACCTACGCCGGCGTAGTCTTCTCCCATATCGCGCCCTCCCACATCGATCGGCTGCAACGATTGCAGAACCGTTTCGTCACCCGTGCCACGAATACGAGTCACCACCGGTACTTGCGCATGACAGACTTACACCGTGACCTAGATCTCCCATCCATTCGCGGCTATCTCAAAAACGCCTCCAAGCGTTACTTTGAGAAAGCCGCACGCCACCCCAACCCGTTAGTAGTGCAAGCTACTAACTACTCCCCCAACTTACACGATACGACCTTACGTCGTAGACGTCCTAGGAACGTACTAGACGATCCCGATGATCCTATTGACATCGCACAAGCCCGCCCCGACCCCTCTTCGGCTCCGAACAGCCAGAGGAATCCCACTATCCGACCCCGTCGCACTCGCCACCGGAATAGAGTGCGTAGAGTAGGATTAGCTCCGATTACTGGTGACCGCCCGGCGGTCCCGGGTGACTTGCACCCAGGATAGGCCCTTCTGGCAACGTAGCTTTCGGCCCATAAGGCAAAAGATGAGAGTTGCTGCTCTCTAAAGGCTTTTGCCATTGTTTCTCAGATTGGCCCTTCAGGCTTGCATGCACGCATACGCGGCCCATCAGGCAATACGAGAGTTTGCTGTCTCTCCAAGCCTTGCGCACACAGGCAACGCCCAAAGCCGAGGTCCGTCCCTCCTGGGGGCCCTTTGGTGATGTTGTCTATAAAGGTTGAGGGCACTCTGCCCTCACCTCAAACACCCGGTGAAGTAGCGAAAGCTCACTTGGAGCTAGCTACATAGTCCTTTCAAAAAAAAAAAAAAAAAAAAAAACCATTTGCCTCAGTGGCGCTCGGCAGTTTGACGCGATGCACGTATGCCTCCTACACTTGTTTATTTTTTTTTTTATTGAATAAGCTCCGAACAAAACTTATTGACCGTTTTGAAAAATTATTTCACCATTGAAACCTACATTGTCCCTGATGAGCAAAGGCTATAGATTAAATATTTACCCGTATTTATATATCTACCCGTGCGAAGCCGGGGCAGGCCGCATGTATTCTATAATTTAAGAACATCGAATGAGCTTCAAAGTCCAAAAACGTACGTAGTTTATAGGTTTTTCACTCATTGGGGTTCTACGTGTTCCGTAGAATGTGAAATGTGTCTCTAGAAACAGTCTGGCTCTCGCCACACGGTAATTTACGGGAGAGACGTGACGGTTTCAACATTTCTCACTATTTCCTGCCGTAAATTGTATTTCTCCTATTTCTTTGAATCTCGATGGCTGATAACATTGACGTGATAAAATCATTTCTAAACACAAAATCGTTTGATGTTAAAATGAAAAAAAGGTAATTGATAGCACAGTGGGATTCGTCATAAGCAATTCAGTTGTCAAAAGTCCACAGCTGGGCAAAGAAGGCATCTCCCAAAGGATTTTACGTTTCACGGGAGGATATTGCTGTACTTACCACGCTTGGCAGGTGGGTCGGCGAGTGCCGTTTCTTTTGCTACTTGTGCTTCTGACGCTGCTGCCCATCGAAAGCATTTTTGAAATGGGGAAGAATAGAAACAAATTCCTATCCTAATTCCTAATACTACAACCAATGAAGGTATCTGGATACTCCTTATTCGGTCGAGGATGACACCCTGACCGCAAAGTGTGAATACCTAGAAGCTTTATGCTTTAATGAGTAAATAAATAATTTTGCGAAAGAAAAAATCTATACACAGAGTAAAATCAGAGAAAAAATTTGCTACGAATGACGTCACAAAACGCGAAATAAATTCAGTAATCCTTCGTTTTGTAATAAGTTGTATCAAATATATTGCTATACTAGCTTTCGCCCGCGGCTCCGCCCGCGTCAATGTCGATCCCTCGGGAATAGTATTTTTTCCCGGGATAAAAGGTAGCCTATGTCCTTCTCCGCACTCCACAGAACTTGTATGCAAAATTTCATGATAATCGGTTCAGTAGTTACGGCGTGAAAGCGTAACAAACAAACTCACTTTCGCATTTATAATATTAGTAAGGATAAGGATAAGGATAAGGATAAGGATTTTATTTTTGCTATATGTTTGCAGGCAAACTCATGCCTTGAGTTCATTCAAATGACGATAACTTTTTTTTTAATGAACCGATTTTGATGTAACAAACTTTAAATGTTTTTCTGAGTTAAAACAAAGCAATTGGTGAAAGTTTGAAGTAAATCGGTTCAGTATTTTCGAAGATAATCGTGATCATACATACAGACAGACAGACAGACAGACAAAAAATTCGAAAAAAATTTTTTGCTTTCTATTATTCTTTTTAAGTGTTCCTCTATCCATTTCAGTCAAAATTTCCTAATGTACAGACAAAATATTTTTACTGTTTTATTATATGTATAGATAAGCTTATATCTCGAAATGGTTATGATTCAGGCAGTCCAAGGGAAAATTAGCTTAGCGATTTATGAAACACGCCTTATGTTCACAGATCTCTATATTAACAGATAAACATATAGATTACTAGCTTTCGCCCGCGGCTCCGCCCGCGTCAATGTCGATCCCTCGGGAATAGTACTTTTTCCCAGGATAAAAGGTAGCCTATGTCCTTCTCCACACTCCAGAGAACTTGTATGCAAAATTTCATGATGATCGGTTCAGTAGTTACGGCGTAAAAGCGTAACAAACAAACAAACAAACTCACTTTCGCATTTTTAAGATTAGTAAGGATAAGGACTATTAACTTAACACCGATGAATAGGTTTTGTCACAAACATTCAAACATTACGGTTATTTCAAATGAACCATAGTTTTATTTCTTCACATTCTGTTGTGCGGTCAACTAGTCACAATAAACACGAAATTTTCTTTCACGTGAAACGTAACAGAGAACTCATCCGCGCGGACCAGACGCGATTAAATCGAGCCTGGACTCGGAGCACAAACACGGATATAAACTAATACAGGGGACAAAATATTTTGTTTAAGATAAAGGTCGTAATCAATCGATTTAAAATACAAGAGTCTATACTGCCTCCTGTCCTGGGACGTAACTCAAAACAAAACTGACAGTTACAGACAATAAGTAACGATGAAGATAATAACATTATTAATATGCGAAATAAGGGTTCCTCATGTACGAAGCCTAGTACGTACCTATGTACGTACTAGGCCGACGCGTCTCAACCTCATTCGGAGAAGAAAAAAGCAACGGAGGTCTTTCTTAGGGCGAATGTTAACCTAGACGACAGATGTCGTCCCGAGTTCCGCTGGTTTTTTTTTATACTACTAAGTAGGCAAACAGGCATACGACCCACCTGATGGAAAGCGGTTACCGTAGCCTATGGACGTTTGCAACACCAGGGGTGCCACTCGCGCGTTGCCGCAGAGAAGAAATCTTTTCACGCCCTTTTTAAAGAACCCCATGTTGTAGTCACTCGGGAAAACCATGGCTGGGAGATCGTTCCACAACTTAAGCATACGTGGAAGAAAGTGGCTTTTCGGCCTATTCGACTGGCTAACTTCGTACGGGAGCAATCCGTCATTCGCATATTAATAAAGTGACTATGAAGCCACCTTCCAACTCCATCATCAGATCAAGTCTATGGTATCTTAATATTGCATTGTCAGTATATAGTCTTACAAAAGTTAAAAAAAATCTGATTAATCGTACAATAATAAGTGTTTCAAAATTGAGTTGCAAGATATATTGCAAGTTATTTATAAGCTTATCCTAACTAATATTATAAATGCGAAAGTGAGTTTGTTTGTTACGCTTCCACGTTGTAACTACTGAAGCGATCATCAGGAAATATTGCATACACGTTATCTAGGGTACGGAGAAGGACATAGGGTACATTTTATCCCGGGAAAAAGTACTGTTCCCGAGGGATCGACATTGACGCGGGGGGAGCCGCGGGCGAAAGCTAGTAAGAAATATAAAGTAATAGCTCCGCTGGAAGCAGCACCCATCACACCAAAAAGCACACACCTCATCTACTTATAGCCTGGATAAATGACTGATTGCACGATCATTGCAGTAAAAAAAAAAGATTTAGGTATGTCGTCAAATAATCGACCTATTCACAGAATTAAAATACCATAATAATTATTCATACATAACGAAAAAGCGCCAAATCTGTAACCTTAATTCGATCTGTCCACAAATCCCTACAATGCATTCCTACAAAGCATATTAATACACGAGACAGGGTTATCTAATAGAATATTTGAGCATGTGGAATGAGAATCAACCATGTGATTACGCTCCTCCTGTTTTCCACGTTGCGATATTGGACACGATTGAAAGCTTCTTGGGAAGTCAGCTATAGCTGCATAATTATAGGTTTTGGATATATGTGCAGGCACATTGTTTCGGAAGGTGCCCGTATACTGGAGATACCAGGAATCCCTAACCGTGATATAAAGAAAACTTCGAGGTGACTAAAGGACTGTATATTAGGTGAAAATAAAATAGTTCTACAAGTCGTCACCCGACAGTGAATCGACGCGGCTATCGCTCGGAGCGCGATTTGGGAAGTGAGTTGTCAGATGGACAGATGACACTTAACCGATGGGCGCCCGCGGGCCGAGCTGCGCCCGCGGCTCGTTGTAGTCGATGGTTTCGCGATGTTGCCATCAACATACTCCCGGCCTTGAAGTATCTTCAACAATTAGTAGGGGGCAGATGGATGGAAGGCCCGGCGGATCGTCCCCTTGCGAGTACGAATGTCGGCCACCCTGGCCACTCCGTCGAGTCCCGGCAGCACCCGGATTATGCGGCCCAAGAGCCACATGAGAGGCGGCGCTGAGACGTCCTTGACGAGGACCATCGTGCCCTCTTCCAGCTGGCCCAGTGTGGCGTACCATTTCGCCTTCCTCTGAAGCCAGAAAATATATTCATTGTGGAAGCGATTCCAAAAATGTTGTTTGAGTAGCTCGATGCGGTGGAAACGTTGGAGGCTGGAGGCGGATCTGTCGGTGATCTGTGGGTGTGGCACGCAAATCAGAGATCGCCCGATGAGGAAGTGAGCAGGAGTAAGTGGAGTAAGGTCAGTAGGATCCTGGGAAATAGGTGTAATTGGACGAGAGTTGAGAATAGCCTCAATCTGTGTTAATAGAGTCGACATTTCTTCGTAGTTTAAATGAGTGAGATCTAAGACGCGCCTAAGGTGGTGTTTTACAGATTTAACTGCACTCTCCCATAGTCCCCCGAAGTGTGGTGTAAATTTTGGGATAAATGAAAAATTAATACCTTGTTTGGCGGCAAAAGTTGACGTCAGACTGGGATCTTTGAGAAGCCTTCCCAACTCATTGAAAGTACCTACGAATGTGGTACCATTATCCGAGAAGATGTTCTGTGGTTTTCCCCGGCGCGAAATGAACCTATTCAGAGCTGCAATAAAAGCCTCTTTAGTCATGTCTGAGACAAGCTCCAGATGCAGCGCTTTGGTAGCTAGACAGACAAAAACACAAATATAGCATTTAATTAAACGGGAACCTCTACCTTTGCGGTCGGCTATCAGAAGAGGCCCGCAGTAGTCGCAGCCGGTTTCAAGGAAAGGGAATTCTAGGTGGACGCGTTTATCAGGTAGATTGCCCATTATTGGCTGAACTGTCTTTCCTTTAAACCTGCAGCATTTAACACAGGAGTGTACTATGCGTTTGGCAAGCCTCGTTCCTCCTAAAGGCCAATAATTATGCCTAACGGTCGCTAAAAGTAACTGAGGTCCTGAATGTAAATGTGTCTTATGTAAGCTTTCGAAAATTAGTTGACACAATCTATTTTTACCACAAAGAAGGACGGAGTGCTTGGTGTTATAATCGTAGTGAGAGTTACTAAGCCTTCCGCCAACGCGTATGACTTTATCTGTGTCTATAAATGGTGATAAGGATAGTAAACGATTTTTATTTGGCAACGGTTTATTGTTTATAAGTTAACTACGCTCATCAGGAAACGATTCA
Source organism: Elegia similella (assembly GCA_947532085.1). Lineage (NCBI taxonomy): Eukaryota > Metazoa > Arthropoda > Insecta > Lepidoptera > Pyralidae > Elegia > Elegia similella. The sequence goes on from OX383939.1 coordinate 23,262,574, forward strand.
TGTTGAGATGTAATTAAAAGTAAAGTCGTAGCAGCTTTTAGCCCTGCCGACGACAAATGGGCTCTAAGCTTTGTGACATTTTTACAATTATGTATAAATCTTAGGATGTAGGCAGTGATTCGTTGTAATTTAGAAAAACTTGAGTATTTATTTTTAAGACTTTGAATAAAATTAACATCAAAGGGGGGTGTTGGTAATGTATGAAGTGTGTGTATTATCTCCGGTAACTCCACAATTTGGCTAGGCTTAGTTGGCCATTGAGACTGATCTAACAGTAGAAATGGGGCTCCCATCCACCATAAGGAACAGTGCTGTAAGAGATCGGCTCTTAAGCCTCGGGAAACTAAATCCGCAGGGTTTGTTTTGGTTGGAACGTAGCGCCAACTGTATGAGTTTTCTTGAATCTCTACTACGCGGTGTCTGACAAAGGGTTTCAGCTGAGTGGGAGAAGAAGAAAGCCAACCCAACACGATTGTGGAATCGGACCAACATGTACACGAGCTAAATTCAAAGGTAACAGATGAAATAACCTTCGCGCACAGTCTTGCTCCCAAGAGAGCCCCGCACAGCTCTAGACGCGGAATGGTAGTAGGTTTAATAGGTGCTACCATACTCTTTGACGCAAGAAGTCGTACACATACAGTGCCATCGGTACCTACACTCCTAACATATACACATGCACCGTACGCCTTTTCGGATGCGTCTGTGAATACGTGAATTTGATTGTCAATAGATGGACTAATTTTAACACATCTGGGTATATTAAAACTATTTAATTGTGATAGAGAATTGGAAAAATCTATCCACTGTTTTTTGAGATTCTCTGGGACGTCCTCATCCCAGGAAATCTTCAGGATCCATAAACTTTGTAGTAGAATTTTGGCTTCCACTATGCACGGTGAGACTAGTCCGATTGGGTCATACACTTGTGAAATTATGGATAGGATAAGACGCTTATTAACCTTATCAAATTTAGGGATGTTTATACGAAATACCAAAGTGTCAGACAGGCAGATCCAGTTAATACCTAAAGTTTTCGATGTCTCTTTGTCGCTGAGATCTACGCTGCCAGACATGTCAGCATCTTCACAGATTGCAATTAGAATTTCTTGGCTGTTTGAATGCCACTTACGCAGATGAAAATTAGCCGATCTAAGAGTCTGAATAACATTTTGGCATTGTGAAATTGTACCATTTATTGTATTTTGGCCTGATAAATAATCATCTACATACATATCATGGCAAATAGACCGTTTTGTGTCTGGGTCAGGTGAATCTAAGCCTAACTGTTGTAGACATCTCGTAGCCAAAAATGGTGCAGACGAGATGCCGAAAGTAACCGTATTTAAGGTATACGTTTTAGGTGTACGAGAGGGATTAAATCTCCATAAAATTTGCTGTAGAGGACGTTGTTCTTCTGTTACTAAGAGTTGTCGGTACATACGAGCAATATCACTAGAAACAACGTACTTGTGCTGTCGAAAACGAAGAAAAATAGAAATTAAATCGTCTTGGATAGTAGGCCCGATGCGTTGTATACTGTTAAGTGACCTACCTGACGACGTCGCGACAGAAGCATCAAACACCACACGAAGCTTCGTCGTGGTGCTGCTTTCTTTGTAAATACCGTGATGTGGTAGATAACAATATACTGTTTCGGGCATTCTCGACTTCGTTTCCGTCATGTGACCTGACCTTAAGTACTCGGTCATATATTCATCGTAAAGAGCTTTCAAACGTGGGTCTTTTTCTAATCGACGTTCTAGGGAAAAAAAACCTACGTTTTGCTATAATGTACGAGTCGCCCAGGACCTCTGGGGGCTCTTTTAAAGGCATGGACACTACGAAACGGCCATCTGAATTCCGTTTTGTAGATTTAATGAATTCTTGTTCGCATACAAGTTCGTCTGGGGTAAACACATGCTGAGACGGAATTTCATCTAACTCCCAAAATCGAGATAAATCTATTTGCGGTTGAATGTCGTTACTAAACATACATACAGATTGATGAGAACCGGAAGTGAATCTAAGCCTAACTGTTGGTAGTAGATCCGGCTCGAAGGACCATATGTTTCGGAAGGTGCCCGTATACTGGAGATACCAGGAATCCCTAACCGTGATATAAAGAAAACTTCGAGGTGACTAGAGGACTGTATATTAGGTGAAAATAAAATAGTTCTACAAGTCGTCACCCGACAGTGAATCGACGCGGCTATCGCTCGGAGCGCGATTTGGGAAGTGAGTTGTCAGATGGACAGATGACACTTAACCGATGGGCGCCCGCGGGCCGAGCTGCGCCCGCGGCTCGTTGTAGTCGATGGTTTCGCGATGTTGCCATCAACACACACAGCAGGGAATCAGGTTAGTTTAAGTTAGTAGTCAAGGTGAAACGCGATCTTTGATTTTGATTTAGATCGCCTTGCGTTCAGACCGCCCTTCGACCCATACGCTCTCATATATGTACAGCTATGTGTCCCTCATCATTATGAGAAGTACCAGCTCGTACCAGGTTGCAGGGTAGCTCTTGAACAGACTCCATCGAATATTTCAGTGTTCCTTTTGAAGATATTGTCTTATTTTGCCTATCTGACCTACTCCGTAAAAACCCCCTTAATCGGTACTGTAAACTTTATTTTACAGTCACAAGTCAAACAGAAAACGAAATACCAAATATAAAATGCTAAAACGTTACTACGAAGCTATAAATAAATGAGACATCCAGTATCTATATATCTCGAGGCGATATTCACTTTCTTTTCACACAATACGTGCCGCTCGCGACGAGACGCGACCAATCACTCGGAAAACGGAATACTTCAGGTACGAGCCCTCTGAGTAACAACGTAAATAGATAACTCAATTAGTAGGCTAGGCTCTTCGAACAAGTATTAAAAATGAGATGCACAGTCTCTTACAAAAATTACATTTCACGCTGACCACAATCATCTTCATCTTCACGAGTCAAAATAGCTGTAGGTATATTATAATTGTTATATTAAGTTCGCCAATTATTTTGCGACCTCGATGGCTACCTTCTATGTTGATAGATACAATTATCGATAAGTAGATATTGTTATGTTATGAACCTTCCTTAAAGAGTGTGCTGATGAACTAGTTACGCCTTTGTTATATATTTTTAATCAGTCTCTTAGAACTGGCGTATTCCCGACACGTTGGAAAACTGCGCACATAGTCCCCATTTTTAAGTCTGGAGACAGATCTGATTGTTCTAACTACAGAGCAGTCAGTATACTTTCAATAATGGCTAAAGTTTTTGAGAGTGCCGCATATGATCACTTATATAATCACATAAAACCTTCTCTCTCGGAAAATCAGCACGACTTTTTGAAGAATAAATCGACAGCTTAAAATCTATTAGAATTCAAAAATTATTTATGTGAATCTTTTGCGCGGGGGGGGCAGGTTGACTGTGTGTACACTGACTTCAAAAAAGCTTTCGACAAAGTCAGCCATTCGTTGCTTTGTTCAAAGCTAAGTTCTCGCTATGGATTTCACGGCAATCTTCTAAGATGGATCTGCTCTTACTTTGATAGGAGATCTCAGCTGGTCACATTGAAGGGTTACACGTCTACCCCTGTCAATGTCACGTCGGGCGTGCCGCAGGGCTCTCATTTGGGTCCTTTACTCTTCTTGGCCTTCATCGACGATCTCATTGACCGACTGGGTTGTCAGTGTCTGCTTTAGGCTGATGATCTCAAATTATTCATAGATATCAAGACAGTAGATGACTGTCGCACTCTTCAGCGTGATTTGGACTCCATAAAGGATTGGTGCCTAGACAACAATATGAGCTTAAGTATTAACAAATGCTCTGTTATCTCCTTTACAAAAAAGAAGAAACACAAGATCTATTTCAACTACAGTATAGGATCCGAATCTCTCAAGAGAGTGGCGATAGTGAGAGACCTCGGTGTCATATTTGATGAAATGTTGACTTTCAAACATCACTTTGAGTCTATTGTTGCTAAAGGCTTCCAAATGCTTGGGTTTATAACTAGAAGCACGATCCATTTCAAAAAACCTGACACTTTCATCCATCTATATTATAGTCTTGTTAGAAGCTGTTTGGAATATTGTTCTGTGATTTGGTCCCCGAACTACCAGGTACATTCAGACAGGATAGAGAGTGTACAGAGAAAGTTTCTTAAAATATTATGTTTTAGAACTGGCAAGAAGCGTAAGTTGTCCTCATATGCAGATAAGTTATGTCATTTTAACCTTACTTCTTTGGAATCTCGTCGAAAGCAACAAGATCTCATATACTTACATAAAATAATTCACTTTAAAATTGAGTCCCCGTATTTATTATCTTTGCTTAAATTCAACACTAAACATCTCACTAGAACTCGACGTAAAATCTTTATACTTGCATCCTACAAAAACAACACCTCATTCTATAATCCAATTATTCGCATGTGTCGTTATTATAATGAACTATATATGGAAAAAAATGCAATTGACATTTTTGCAGTATACAAAACCAATACTTTTAAAAATCAAATTAAACGTATCCTCCACTGATCATTCATATACATATATTTTCTTTAATTTCATTACCTAGTTACAAAAGTTTTATATAATTTAAGAACTGTATGGCAAAATTATAACTACATTTTAGGCTGTGGCCATTTTACTACTTGTTTGTACTGATGTTTTCAAGTGCATGTCATGTTGTGTGTACGCGTTTTAGGGTATCAATCTGGCGCAGAACTAATGTATATTACCTTCATTGTGATTTTTTGTTGATTGTAACCTGTTGTGTATACCTAAGTAAATAAATAAAAAAAAAAAAATAAACCTTCATTAATACAAAACCAACCTTACTTATTGGTTTCAAATTTCTAAACCTTCGTCAACTTTTGAAATTCATTATTTAAACGGAACGAACCTAGAACGAACGAATGCTTGAACTAAATCGAAAGTCTACCCAAAGTCAAGCGCTCGTTTGGGGAGGACGCTTCTTTGTCGTATTGTCGATTGTGTATCGAGTGTTTTATAATTATACTCGATAGATATGGTTCATATATTTGATCTCGCCATATCGGCGACTTAGGTAGCAATAGGTACATTCAAAAATATCTCCTCCAAAATAAGGAGCTGGATGGACCATCAAATGTATGCATTATTAGCGCTCATTTATTTTACTTTGCTATTATAAAAAGATTTAAAGTATACAGCAGCAAAAACACACGGGACATAAAATTATATCGAGGATCTTTAACATACGTTCAGTCGTTGCTGTCAGTACAATAATAAGTTGACAGATGATAAAGTATGTCAAATGTCTTTAAACAGTTTGAAAAATTAAGACTAGCCTTCTTTCAGATCCAGTGTCTGCTCTATTCTACGAATAAACTCTATTAGACTTGAAATGTGGTTCGATTACTTACATATGTAATACCTAGTGCTTCTTGCATGGGTGAAATATGGCATCAGGCACTTTCTGTATTTTCAGACTTTTTGCTGTTTGCATAATCTATTCATATTTAAGTCTGTGTAACCACTCTATACACTCTATACGGTAGAGATATCGATGAAGCGGATAACTTATCCTATTGATAGGAATGCGATCGGGAACAAGCCGCTACTTTTGAATGGTGATTGCGTTGGTGGATCACATTTAATAATAGGATTGAACTAACCTTTGATCTATTCTACCACGCACGTGTAACGCTGGCTGTCGATTCAGTACATATGTGACATTTGCTTATGAAAATACATATCTTAAAAAAGGCACAAATTTTCATTGCTTTTTAACCGACTTCAAAAAAGGAGGAGCTTTACAATTTGGTTGTCTTTTTAGTGTTTCGTACCTTAAAAGGAAAAAACAGAACACTTTATAGTCTGTCTGTCTGTCCGTCTGTCACCTGGCTGTATCTCATGAACCGTGATAGACATTGGAATTTTCACATATGATGTATTTCTGTTGCCACTATAACAACAAATACTAAAAAAGAATGAAATACATATTTTATTACAATTTTCATATTTGGGGGGGGCATCCATAAAACTAACGTGATTTTTGCCGTTTTTAAATGTACGGAACCCTTCGTGCGCGAGTCCAACTCGCACTTGGCCGGTTTTTCCGACATTCGCAAGGGAATCAAAACATATAGGGTACTTCCCGTTGTGAAGGCTCGGCCGTCCCGACGCTCTAGCCGAGTTCTCACATAAATGGGAAGGGAGAACACAAGACGACACACAGAGAATAACTTTATTATACTTGCTTTACAACTTGAATAAATTAATAACAGAGACTTATGCTCTAAGATATGGTAGTAAACTCAAAGATATTAGTAGACTGAAAGATGTTAACAGATTGAAAGGTGGTAGCAGACTGAAAGATGGTAGCGGACTGAAGAATGAGTGATGAGAGAGAGAGAAAGTAATCTAAAAATAGAATAGAATGGAATGAAATTTGAATTAAAAATGAAATTTGAATTAAAATAAGGAATGGAAAAATGGACAGGATGAGAGAAATGAGGTTGGATGAGATGCAGCATGCAGGTGGCATGCTGCAACGTTACACCGTGAACTCCGAATCTTGAAATTTGGTACGAAGCAACGTCTTATAGCACAGATAAAGAAAAAATTGCTCAAAAGCATAAATGTTAAGTTACATCATTTAATAAATAATAATCATAGTGTGATAAATAATTATTAACAAAAATATTTTTATCTTATTACAGATAATGATACGGAACCCTTCGTGCGCGAGGCCGACTCGCACTTGGCCGGTTTTTTTAAAGTTTGTAACCTCTCTCCGTCATTTAGGTATGAACCAATTTTACAAATATTTTTTTTATTCAAAAGGATATGCATCCAGATTGGTCCTATTTGAATTCCATCAAAATGGGTTCAATAGTTTGTAGAAGTAATTTTTTTATATAATACAATATAAATTTAAAATTTAGAACTACGCGACGTAGCCAGGTAAAAATATTGTAGTCTAGTAGTAAGAATAAACATATTATTTTCTAATCTCTTTATATTTTATGTACATTTCTTAACAGGATAATCTCAGTAAACTCCAAATAAACTAACAAGCAGTAAATGCACTTCAAAAGAAATTTAAGAACTACACTTTATGCCGCAAATGTTACCATATAAACAGAAAAATAAAAGCCACCACAGTCCCCAGGGCGAGGAAATAAAAACAACAGTCTCCACTGTTACAATCTCCATAACCACAGATTATAAACCATAAAAGGGCGCCCTCAAATTATACGTCGAATGATTCAGATAAAATCAGATATAAGCAAATGCGAAGCTGAACTTTATACGTATGACCATAAGGTTGAAAATTAGGAAATAAATAAAATCGCAACGTCAGAAACAATGTGTTTTTGCAAGATATCGTGTGTTGAAATGGATCTTTTTAAGTAACGATTTGAAGCTGTACCTGAAGAATGGTGTTAAATTATAGTGTGATAAAAATTGTTAGTGTTACTTACTATTTTATTGTATCAAGTAGGTACTTTATATATCAACCAAGCGTAGATGCTAGACAAAAGAGATGATTTTTGGGGACTCCCCGCCACGGATAAGGACCTACAGTTAGGCGCATGAAAAAAGGATTTAAAGTAACCTGTTAAAAACTACTTCTTTTTTAAATCGACATACCGCTCGCGATCTTAAAAACGTGTTTTTCCTGTTTAATTTAAATATATAGGGACAGATCACACAGAATAAGCCAGCCTCACAGTAAGTCCCTCACAGTATGCCGCCTACCTAGTCTTCCAGCGCTTTTGAAGCAGAGACGCCTACGTTGGCTAGGCCATGTAAATCAAATAATGCTCGGTGCTGTTGCAGATGCAAAGAGAGGGGTTGGCAGGCCAATGTTGCGATACAAAGACTGCGTCAAAAGAGATATGCATGCTTTTGGAATTGACCCTGGGATGTGGGAAAAGACAGCCTGTGATAGAAGCAAGTGGAAAAAATGTGTACTTGAGGGAGGAGTTTTGCATGATAATGCCTTGTTCGCGACCTTGGAGGATCGGAGAAAAAAGCGACACAAAAACAACGATCTGGCTGAAGGTGGATTCTTGTGTCCAGTCTGCGGAAGATCTTGCCGTTCAAGGATCGGACTACATAGCCACGTAAATGCATGTCGTCGTCGTGACATTGTTTAAATCGTCTGCAAAGACGGATAAGGCCGATGATGATGACAGTAAGTCGTGAACTTGTGTCGTGGTAAGTCGTGAACTCAAAGATTCTATATTTTATAATAGATACGTATATAGATTAACTCATCAATCGCGAGAAATGCAGACACAACTGATTATCTATTGTTATGTTTCCCGGTTGGGGGGTTCGGTAGTTGACCGGTTAAGCCCCCAAGACCCAGCACAATCTGAAAACACTGACACACACTGAAACTGACTAACTCGAACCCGAGGTCCTGCGATTCAAAACCACTTGAGGAACCACTACGCTACAGTAGTCAATGAAAGCTTGGTCTCTCAGATACATCCTATAAAGTTTACTCATTATCATGAGCAAGATATCCCGTTTCCATTGTCCTATTTAAAATGAGTACGAATACAGAATATAAAGAAATATAACGACTGCTTAATATATAAAATATAAATGTTTGTAAGTACATTTAAAGTATATGTGTTTGGAAGAAAATAAAAAAAATACTTTTGAATTCTAACACCAACCTTTGGGCGCAGAGAGTAATTTACAGCTAATAAACAATCTTCAAATATAAACTTCCCATGTTATACTTCCCACAAGACTATTCAAGTTCCTATCGCCCGAAGAAAACAAAATCATCGCGCACTTTCCACCTTGCAGCTTTCCCTAACTTTTCCCGAATTTTCCGTCGACTTGGTGAAAAACAATCGACTGACGTAAATATTGCGAGGCGGATTGGAAAGCGATTTTTTTCGTTTCCGTTTTTATTGTCCCACTGCTGGGTCTCCCCCATTTCCTTCCACTTGTCTCTGTCCAATGCAGTTTTAGACCAACCACATTAAAAAACGTCATCACTTTCTAGGCCTTCCCCTTCGACGTCGACCATCCTCTGGTATCCATTAATTAAGGAATAGAATAAAATAATTAGTTAAAAGAAAAAATAACTTTTTAAAAACAAGCTTTTGTATACATTTCTTTATGTTTCGAGTTATTTTCAGCGAGTCCTTTAATTTGTCATCCATCGAAATGCTTTAAAAATAGCTATTCCACCATTTTTGGTGTTTCGCTATGTTGGATTTCGAATGACGTCATATAGCTAAATATGCATTGTCATCCAAACAAAACGAGTATACAAAATTTCAGCTCAATAGGTGGAAGCTACATATCTGCTGCAAAATTAAGTCACAGATTTGACCCGAACAAACAAGTTTACTTACATATATTGCAAGTTAAATAAAAGCTTGTAAATATAAAATAGGATTTGAGCTTGACAACACCAACATGATAATTGATGGGGTGACAATTGGTCAAACATTTAGAAGTTCTGCAAAATATTTGTAGTGTACGACCTCTGTAGCTCAGCGGTAGCGCGAAGCCATTGAATCGCAGGGTCCCGAGTCCGAACCCTGCCAAGGTCAAAATGCAAACGATCTTTTTCAGATTGGCCTGGGACTTGGACGTTTATCTAAATAAGTATCTATTATAAAATATAGTAACTTTTAGTATCCCGCGACACAAGTTCACAGCTTACGGGAGGCTAGCTCAATCTGTGTGATTCGACCCTTTATTTTTTTTATTATAGTGTGTATTGTGCTTTACATCTTGTCACGTTTCTTTTAAATTATTAACTCATAATTTTTTCCAGCTTTTTTAGTTAGCACGGCTTGAACAGCAACTCATTACATTTTCTTTTCATAACCGTTCTTAATTAATTATAACCAGCAAAGTAATTACTGGCCTCAAATTATTTTTAAAATGTCTTCACGCCACTTGGGAACGGCATTGGGCGGCTAATGGAGCAATTAGGTGATTCCAGCAAGGATTAACTTGTAACGGATTTAGCCAAAAGCTTTTTGGATCTTTAAGGGTTTAAGCAACGATAACTGATTGTTTTTTGATGCCAATATGACTAAACTATCAAACGCTAACTTAGTTACACTCAAAGAATAGGCTTGAAGCATATTTTCAAATCCAACATGCCACAGTATCTAAAACGACTTACTTTTAACCAGTGCATTCTGCCTAAATTGATAATTACGGATACGAAACTTAGCCACTAACTAAAAACATATGTCCACTCTGAAGATAGCTCAAAGGGCTACGGAGAGATCAATGCTGCGAGTGTCGCTCCGAGACCGCATACGTAATGTAGAGATCAGGAGACGATCTGGAGTGGCAAAGGGCTGGACACCATATGAGGTGCACAGATAACAGATGGAGTCAGCAAATTTCTGCTTGGCGTCCAAGAATGGGGTATAGAAAACCGGGAAATCGAGGACGCGCTAGGAGGATGACATCTCAAAAGTGGCTGGCAAGTTATGGAGAAGACACACATAAGACAAGAAGAAATGGAAGGAACTGGTAGAACCCTTTGTCTAAAAATGGGCTACGATAGGCTGTTTATGATGAAAGTAGGCTTAATATTTAACAAAAGTAAAATATATACTATAATATATATTTTTATTGGTGGTTACGCAAAGTTGAAGTGACTCCTGAGCAGGGTTACAGGAAGCGTGGTAGGCCCAGGAAACGTTGGTGTGACGATATAAAGAGGTTCGAAAGCAGATGGTCGGATGTGGCGCGGGATAGAGATTGGAAGGCAATGGAAGAGACCTTTGCCTAGCAGTGGAACAAAAGAGGTTAGAAACAAAAGGAGGTTACTGGTTGTAGTAGTAGATATACTGCCCTGTTTTGTCGCAGCTAAGGATATCGCATACGTTTTTTTTTCTTGCCTCCCTCGAACTTGTCCGTCATAATTAGGGGTCTACTCTTCGGTCAGTTTGGGTTATTTTCCGTTCTCGTCCCACGAATTCTCATCCTTTGTATGGAGAGAAAAGTGATCGTGAATAATGGTTTACATTTCTGCATATCCAGCAATCAAGCTGATGTAGAGAAGATAGAGAAATATGTAATTCATTGGCTTTCTTGCATCAGTTTTTCAACTGCTTAAACATTATCTTGAGAGACTACGGTTGGCGGCCGTCTGCCCTCGCTTCTTATGCAAAGTCAGCTTGGCATCCTCTTTTTGTAACTCAGTAAAACAATTGAAGTGTTGCTTGAACAAGCAAAGTCATTTAAAATAGATGGTCAATTTCTTAGAGAAAAAACATGTTGTCTATAAAGTCGGTTTACGGAAGATAATTTTACGTGATAACGGTGAGAAATAGATGCGTGATAGATACTACTTCTACTGCTACTACTGCTGATGCTCCGAAACGTGACATTTTTAGTATTACGCGCATTCTGCGCGTGTTCATCTATTTATTAGACGTTTTCACGTCAAAAAGAACATTTATTTAAAAAAAATACAAATTAATTCTAGTATGTTCCATTTTTTTATTTATTACTATAAAGAACAGTGTTTACGATGGTTGGTAACTTGCCAGTATCAAATTTTTGACTAAAGAGTATCTAAGTAATTACTATTGACATGCCCCTTGTATTCGGCCCAAACAAACTTACTTAACAAGTGAAACAAAAGCATGTAACAGCTAACAAACATGATGTGTAGATGTGTTTTTGTTTTTGGTGTCGTGAAATGAAAATTGAGTTTGTTGCTATTTTAATTAACTTTTTTACGGCTTTTTCAGTTACAGTATTCTGATATTTGATGAATTTGAACAGGGGACTATAAGATAGCAAGTATCATATGGCCTCATCATCATCATTATCATTATTTCAGCCGTAAGAAGTACACAGCTGGACAAAAGCCTTACCAAGGATTCTTCGTTCCATGACAGTATTCTCCATACTGCCGTACTCACTACGCGTGGCAGGCGAGTTTAAGAGCTTGTGCTACCGACGCTGCTGCGCATCAGAAGCGTTTCAAAACTGGGAAAGAATTGAATCTAGAAAGGAAATATAGATATTGGGATACCACTCAGTCGGATGAATGGGAGAAAAGCAAGTAGCAGTTGGTGAGGACGGGCGCACATACTCAAGCCATACCTGCCTGATAAAGAAGATCATTTTTATGGCACTGTGCAAAACAATATAACTGAATCTATATACTACAATACAATAATTGAGTCTATCCATATCCAGCGAGCTCTGTGGCTCAGTGCGACGACGGGTTCGATCCCCGGTCAGGAAAAAATTATCTTATTAAGATTGGCCTAGGTCTTGGATGTTTATCTATATATGTATTTTTTTACAAAATATAGTATCGTTGAGTTCGTATCCCATAATACAAGTATCAAACTTACTTTAGGCTAGCTCAATCTCTGTGATTTATATATTTATTTGTTATATTATATATCCATGCTAATATTATAAAGGCGAAAGTAACTCTGTCTGTTCATGACACCCCTGACCTATATCTTAGCCCTCCCGGTCCCCATTTCCGTTCTCCCTTTCTTCAATTATGTTTTTAGGGTTCCGTACTCAAAGGGTAAAAACGGGACCCTACTAAAATGGCTCCGCTGTCTGTCTGTCCGTCTGTCCATCTGTCACCGAACACATGAACCGTGATAGTTAGACAGTTGAAATTTTCGCAGATGATGTATTTCTATTGCCGTATTTCAATATTTTTTTTTGTATTTGTTATTATAGACAACAAACACAAAAAAATAGAATAAAATTAATATTTAAGGGGGCTCCCATACAACAAACGTGATTTGTTGCTGATATACACAGAATATTTATTTACTTAGTTATATTTTCACTTCAAAAAAATAATAAATTAAAATAAAATAATTATTGAAAAGGGGCTCCCAGAAATTATTTATTTTTGCCGTTATAGCAGAAATTATTTATTTTTGCCGTTTTTATAGATAACTAGCTTTCGCCCGCGGCTCCGCCTGCGTCAATGTCGATCCCTCGGGAATAGTACTTTTTCCCGGGATAAAAGGTAGCCTCTCCGCACCTCAAGAGAACTTTTATGCAAAATTTCTATATAAATGATCGGTTCAGTAGTTACGGCGTAAAAGCGTAACAAACAAACAAATAAACAAACAAACTCACTTTCGCATTTATAATATTAGTAAGGAAAGGATGGCACGGAACCCGGGTGGGAGTCCGACTCGCACTTGACCGGTTTTCTAAAACCAGTGGTCACGTCGGATTAGGAAGTAACCGAAATACCTGTTCATGAAAATGTATGTTATGATTGAAATGAAATGAAATATAATTTTATTCATATTTGAATATCATGTAATTCTTTTTAAACGTCATATTATTATTTTTAATATTTGCAAAATCGTTAAACTACTAGCGTTTCGAAACGACCACTGCTGAGAAGAATACGCCGCAAGAAACTCAGTCCAGTATTGAACCGCAAGAGACGGGAGTGATCCGCGACCCCAATAAATCATTGTCGACATTTGATGTATTCCCGTGGATTGCTCAGCCACGCGGCTTCTTTCGCGTGCAAGAAAATTGGGAATTTCAATAAATTATTGTGGCGTATTTTGGATAGTTAATATGTTAAAATCGAAAATATGTGATGTAAAAATTTCGCCACAGGTAGGATTTGAACCCACAAACTTTCGACATCTGGCCCGTCGATGCTCTCAACCACTGAGGTAATATGTTATTAACGTGAAACCTCTCGCAAAAAACTACGAATCTGAACAACTTTCATTATGGGACCAACTACGATATAGCCCATATAGCCCAAAAAAAATTTGCTTTTCCATAGATTTTGGCCAAGTAGATATTCCACTTTTGTACGAAAGTGCAGGTATTTTTTTCACGATGTCGAAGTTGGTCCCATAATGAAAGTTATTTAGATTCGTGGTCTGAGTCACTCCTTAAACGTCTGCTAATGAATTCAATTTCACTTGTATAATATACGGGTAAGTTCAATTTCACCTACTTGTTAAAAAAAGTTTTTGCATATATATGTCACAGGAAAATAACTAGAATCGTAAGTTGATCAATTGTCGAGGCAGTCAACTTCCGGAAAATCATAAACTGCAGTTAAAATGTATCATTTTAACGTATGTATTTTAGTAAATTGATTTATTTACTGCGGATCCAACGGAGGCAAGGTGTAGACAGGGATTTATAGTGGGAAGGTATCCGGGGGCACGTGTAATAGACTAACCCTTTAACACAAAATAGAGAGGGCATACAACTATATATATGACTAGCTCCGTGGCGCAGCGGTCAACACGCCAGCCTGCGACACGGAGTGACCGGGTTCGATCCCCGGCCAGGTCAAGATGGAAAATGATCTTTTTCAGATTGGCCTGGGTCTTGGATGTGTATCTATATATGTATTTGTTATAAAATATAGTATCGTTGAGTTAGTATCCCATAACACAAGTCTCCCTCGAACTTGTCCGTCATAATTAGGGGTCTACTCTTCGGTCAGTTTGGGTTATTTTCCGTTCTCGTCCCACGAATTCTCATCCTTTGTATGGAGAGAAAAGTGATCGTGAATAATGGTTTACATTTCTGCATATCCAGCAATCAAGCTGATGTAGAGAAGATAGAGAAATATGTAATTCATTGGCTTTCTTGCATCAGTTTTTCAACTGCTTAAACATTATCTTGAGAGACTACGGTTGGCGGCCGTCTGCCCTCGCTTCTTATGCAAAGTCAGCTTGGCATCCTCTTTTTGTAACTCAGTAAAACAATTGAAGTGTTGCTTGAACAAGCAAAGTCATTTAAAATAGATGGTCAATTTCTTAGAGAAAAAACATGTTGTCTATAAAGTCGGTTTACGGAAGATAATTTTACGTGATAACGGTGAGAAATAGATGCGTGATAGATACTACTTCTACTGCTACTACTGCTGATGCTCCGAAACGTGACATTTTTAGTATTACGCGCATTCTGCGCGTGTTCATCTATTTATTAGACGTTTTCACGTCAAAAAGAACATTTATTTAAAAAAAATACAAATTAATTCTAGTATGTTCCATTTTTTTATTTATTACTATAAAGAACAGTGTTTACGATGGTTGGTAACTTGCCAGTATCAAATTTTTGACTAAAGAGTATCTAAGTAATTACTATTGACATGCCCCTTGTATTCGGCCCAAACAAACTTACTTAACAAGTGAAACAAAAGCATGTAACAGCTAACAAACATGATGTGTAGATGTGTTTTTGTTTTTGGTGTCGTGAAATGAAAATTGAGTTTGTTGCTATTTTAATTAACTTTTTTACGGCTTTTTCAGTTACAGTATTCTGATATTTGATGAATTTGAACAGGGGACTATAAGATAGCAAGTATCATATGGCCTCATCATCATCATTATCATTATTTCAGCCGTAAGAAGTACACAGCTGGACAAAAGCCTTACCAAGGATTCTTCGTTCCATGACAGTATTCTCCATACTGCCGTACTCACTACGCGTGGCAGGCGAGTTTAAGAGCTTGTGCTACCGACGCTGCTGCGCATCAGAAGCGTTTCAAAACTGGGAAAGAATTGAATCTAGAAAGGAAATATAGATATTGGGATACCACTCAGTCGGATGAATGGGAGAAAAGCAAGTAGCAGTTGGTGAGGACGGGCGCACATACTCAAGCCATACCTGCCTGATAAAGAAGATCATTTTTATGGCACTGTGCAAAACAATATAACTGAATCTATATACTACAATACAATAATTGAGTCTATCCATATCCAGCGAGCTCTGTGGCTCAGTGCGACGACGGGTTCGATCCCCGGTCAGGAAAAAATTATCTTATTAAGATTGGCCTAGGTCTTGGATGTTTATCTATATATGTATTTTTTTACAAAATATAGTATCGTTGAGTTCGTATCCCATAATACAAGTATCAAACTTACTTTAGGCTAGCTCAATCTCTGTGATTTATATATTTATTTGTTATATTATATATCCATGCTAATATTATAAAGGCGAAAGTAACTCTGTCTGTTCATGACACCCCTGACCTATATCTTAGCCCTCCCGGTCCCCATTTCCGTTCTCCCTTTCTTCAATTATGTTTTTAGGGTTCCGTACTCAAAGGGTAAAAACGGGACCCTACTAAAATGGCTCCGCTGTCTGTCTGTCCGTCTGTCCATCTGTCACCGAACACATGAACCGTGATAGTTAGACAGTTGAAATTTTCGCAGATGATGTATTTCTATTGCCGTATTTCAATATTTTTTTTTGTATTTGTTATTATAGACAACAAACACAAAAAAATAGAATAAAATTAATATTTAAGGGGGCTCCCATACAACAAACGTGATTTGTTGCTGATATACACAGAATATTTATTTACTTAGTTATATTTTCACTTCAAAAAAATAATAAATTAAAATAAAATAATTATTGAAAAGGGGCTCCCAGAAATTATTTATTTTTGCCGTTATAGCAGAAATTATTTATTTTTGCCGTTTTTATAGATAACTAGCTTTCGCCCGCGGCTCCGCCTGCGTCAATGTCGATCCCTCGGGAATAGTACTTTTTCCCGGGATAAAAGGTAGCCTCTCCGCACCTCAAGAGAACTTTTATGCAAAATTTCTATATAAATGATCGGTTCAGTAGTTACGGCGTAAAAGCGTAACAAACAAACAAATAAACAAACAAACTCACTTTCGCATTTATAATATTAGTAAGGAAAGGATGGCACGGAACCCGGGTGGGAGTCCGACTCGCACTTGACCGGTTTTCTAAAACCAGTGGTCACGTCGGATTAGGAAGTAACCGAAATACCTGTTCATGAAAATGTATGTTATGATTGAAATGAAATGAAATATAATTTTATTCATATTTGAATATCATGTAATTCTTTTTAAACGTCATATTATTATTTTTAATATTTGCAAAATCGTTAAACTACTAGCGTTTCGAAACGACCACTGCTGAGAAGAATACGCCGCAAGAAACTCAGTCCAGTATTGAACCGCAAGAGACGGGAGTGATCCGCGACCCCAATAAATCATTGTCGACATTTGATGTATTCCCGTGGATTGCTCAGCCACGCGGCTTCTTTCGCGTGCAAGAAAATTGGGAATTTCAATAAATTATTGTGGCGTATTTTGGATAGTTAATATGTTAAAATCGAAAATATGTGATGTAAAAATTTCGCCACAGGTAGGATTTGAACCCACAAACTTTCGACATCTGGCCCGTCGATGCTCTCAACCACTGAGGTAATATGTTATTAACGTGAAACCTCTCGCAAAAAACTACGAATCTGAACAACTTTCATTATGGGACCAACTACGATATAGCCCATATAGCCCAAAAAAAATTTGCTTTTCCATAGATTTTGGCCAAGTAGATATTCCACTTTTGTACGAAAGTGCAGGTATTTTTTTCACGATGTCGAAGTTGGTCCCATAATGAAAGTTATTTAGATTCGTGGTCTGAGTCACTCCTTAAACGTCTGCTAATGAATTCAATTTCACTTGTATAATATACGGGTAAGTTCAATTTCACCTACTTGTTAAAAAAAGTTTTTGCATATATATGTCACAGGAAAATAACTAGAATCGTAAGTTGATCAATTGTCGAGGCAGTCAACTTCCGGAAAATCATAAACTGCAGTTAAAATGTATCATTTTAACGTATGTATTTTAGTAAATTGATTTATTTACTGCGGATCCAACGGAGGCAAGGTGTAGACAGGGATTTATAGTGGGAAGGTATCCGGGGGCACGTGTAATAGACTAACCCTTTAACACAAAATAGAGAGGGCATACAACTATATATATGACTAGCTCCGTGGCGCAGCGGTCAACACGCCAGCCTGCGACACGGAGTGACCGGGTTCGATCCCCGGCCAGGTCAAGATGGAAAATGATCTTTTTCAGATTGGCCTGGGTCTTGGATGTGTATCTATATATGTATTTGTTATAAAATATAGTATCGTTGAGTTAGTATCCCATAACACAAGTCTCGAACTTACTTTGGGGCTAGCTCAATCTGTGTGATTTATCCGTATATATTTATTTATTTAACTGAAATTACTAATGACGTCACAAATAACTTTGGGTAATCCCAGGGTTGTCATCAAGCTGGCGCCGACAAAGACATCATGTAGACAGTGATTCATAGTGGGAAGGCATCCGGGTGCACCGTGTAATAGACGAACCCTTTTCCACACATTAAAGAGCGCATAGAACTGCACTCCCCAATTCCACTCCCATATCTATCAAATTCCTATCCTTCTCTGGCTTCAAAATGCTTCGATGGACAGCAGTGTCAGAAGCACCAAATACTTAGAAACCAAAGAAACTGCGCTCGTCAAACCACCTGCCAAGTGTGATGAGTATGGAAATATCCTCCCATGGGACGACGAATCTTTGGGAGAGGCTTACTTATGACTTGTTACAGCCTAAATGATGATAAGAATGTTAACTCAGTACCCGAAAGAAAAGATTAAAAAAAAAAAACAAAAAACATCATAGTGACGCTATTTCATTGATATGACTTAATATTAATAATCTTAATCAAATGGAATCTTTTATATTTCCCAAACATCACCCCATATTTGAAAAGGAATCATAATTATGCGTGCATTTTTATCTTTGCTGGAAGTTACAGTGGTCCTATTCTCTCCAACCCGTCTGGCCAGCGTGGAGAGTGTAGGCCAAGTCCTCTGGCTGCTCTGGCCAAGTATGGCCCTAGTAGTACAGAGAGGGTCGTGCTCCTGTAATCGAGACTAGAAAGGACCTGATGATGATGATGATGATGGAAGTTAGATTTCCACATATTTGCGACGCGAGACCCTTCCACATTTGCTTGCACATACTCGTACACCCGTGTACCACTTACCCGTAAAAGTTATGCATGATTTCCTGTTTGCGGTTCAGCTACATACGTTTAAAAACATACGCGATTATAAACTCCTTCGATTTGAAAGCTCGTTTATTTTGCTTACATTTGCATAACATTTAACAGCCTCCGTGGTCCAGTGGTTAAGGCGTTTGCCTGTTGACCCGGGGGTCGTGGGTTCGATTCCCACCGGAAGCATACTTTGTTTAGTTGTTTCCAGTTTGGTTAGGACATTGCAGGCTTGAATCACCTGATTGTCTGATAATAAAGATGATTCCGTGCTTCGGAAGGCACGTTAAGCCGGTGGTCCCGGCTGCCATCTGGTAGTCGTTAAAGGAACCACGTCAGAGGCCGAGAGGCGGTTCCGAAGAACCTTGACACCAGGGTGTGCATGGTCGATTGACCGTGACAACTACTCGAAATGATGATGATGATGACATTTGCATACAATTTATTCGGTAATATTTATGCAACATTCTTACATTTATTACTCTTCCATGCTGGTCTTGAATGTACGAGCTGCTTCTCTGCCAGCGCAAATCATAAAATCCGATCGAGGGGATAAAATCCGAGAAATCATGTTAGTAGGCAAGGCGCATTATTTTGAGAGATTCCGTTTTTTAACTTCACGCCTCCCAACATCTTAAACGCAGTTTTTTAAGTCTCGTGAACCTAAGAGCCCTACTAAAAGCATGTTAACATGAGTTAGATTGTTGATCAACATAAAGGTTAAAGCCACGCAGTGTTTCAACCCGAAACTTTTCACAGCTTCAGGGGACTACAGATTTCGCTACATAAATTTTATCGACGCATTGCCAAGAAAAAGTGTCCTGATTTTGTTTTGGTTTTCGTGTATATGTGTAGGTGACCTGTCCTAACTGACAGACAGACAACCGAGTCATCCTATGAGAATTCTTTTTTAACTTTTTAAGGTGATACCACTGTAAATAAGGTCGTTCTGAACCTTATTTATCTCGCAAAATACTTAAATTAGGAGTTTCAAATCTAAGTAATATGATTTTTGACTATTTCATCTCCAAAAATTGAAGTTTTGATAAAATTTTCTCGATAGAAATATTTTTTGAAAAATGGTCTTCGTTCGCAGAATTTTTGTTATTGTAGCTCAAAAGCGACGAATGAAATAATGATTTTTAGACTTAAAGATAGGTTATTAGTAATTCATCAAAATGTTAATATGAAAATACAATTAACCGGTCTGATTTTATATAAAATAGAAATAACGAATTTGGCGCTTACGTTTTTTTCTTTGAGCGACTCGAGACTATCTCCTATCTCATCATTCACGGGCTAAACCGCCAAGCGCTATCCCTTGCGCGCACTTGATCAGTCCTTAGCCGAGCGAAGGTACCAAACATTTGAGGCCTCGCCTTAAGGTTCGGAACCCTAAAAAATAAAGAATCCTTAACACAATTACTTTTTCTTAATAACTAAGTAAAAATTGCGGCAAATGAGTCTGATGAATCTTCAGTAATATGATGAGTTGGTTGGTGGAAATTATCAATTAGCAAATTAAGTGAGAAATAGTTAAGAAGTGACAATCAAATTTTTTGTATGTTCGTCGTTTTTATTCCACAGACATCAAAGACATAAAAGGAATACGCAGGAACTCAATAATCCGAATTTCTTTTGCGAAATTACTGAACATACATTTTTAGAATCGTTGGAAAATTCAGAAAGTTATTTCCAGTCAATCGTGTTTACTTATCATCGAAAGAATCAACGGAAAGGTCACCTGAGAAAAATCACTTTATTTACAGAAGGTGCCAAATGCGTATTTTTTCCTCTGTGCTATCGTTCATTTGGCCCCAAATATATTTTTATAATAACTAAATGTGGAAGTTTACTTATAATCAAAAGTATACTCATCATTTCTGAAGTGCGAACTTCTTTAGCCGTGTTGTACACTTTTTGATATGGGTACAAAATTTTAAACTCACGTCAGGACACGCGACCTGAGCGAAAATTCGTAAGACGGACACGTGACATGAGACCACCAGCGCGGCGTAGGAGATGAAACAATTCCCCCAAGTCCTTCAACCGCGCGGAGTTTTCACAAGCTTTTATTGAGTTTCACATGTCCCGATGATTGTCTGTAATCAAATGTTGCGAGTTAAATTTAATCTGAAATTTTGCATTTATGTGTAAATCAGATGACAATTCAATATTATGGAATCGTTGCGCTGGTCTGATGATGGCGTCGGAAGGTGGTCTTGTGTGTGGAATAACTTAAACTAAACAAGGTACACCAATTGTGTTTGGGATCATTTGATTTGTCTTGGAAAGAAATTTACAGTGGGGCGAATCCCCACTGTAAAGGTTATAATAAAAGATTGTTACAAAAATTTATTTTTGCAAAAAAAATTTTTTGTCTTTTTTACATCCAAATAACACCAAGAAGTAAAAGTTAATGAAATATAAACACCAAAAATATTAATCTTTTTCTCTCGCGTGCTCGAGCAATAACATCAAAAACCCGTTAAAAATATATTCAACCTGTTAAAATTAACTAACATTATAACAGATGTACAAAGTTGCGTCGAGCGACGACTCAAATGTTATTTTACAGCAGGAAAATTGGCTATAAACATGGCTTATTTATCGAGCCACGAATATTGCTTACAGCTACATAAATAAATTGATTCTGAGGAAAATAAATTAAAAATTGCACGAGGAAATATCGTATACTCGATTACTCGTAATCGTGTACTGACAGCTCATCAATGAATGCTTTGCTCATTGCTGTTGAATTTGAAGTCGGGGGTGTTACCGTCAACTGCTTGTCCGGTTGCTTTTTGCTCCATTCATCTCAATGAGCTGATCCTCCTGATTCCTTCATTCACTTTCAACAAATTCCCATGCTTCCCCAGCTTCAAGAAGCCAAAGTGACTGCACTCGCCAACCCGAATTTCGAACAATTATTCGGAGTGCACCACAAAACATGACGTTTACTTGACAAACAGCGGCTCTAAATACACCGAGGGAGGGAGAGGGAGGGAGGGAGCGGGGGGGGGGATTCCAGAGCCTGTTTGGAAATTCATGTCACCTGACCGTATTTCTCAATGACACTGATTCTTGAATCAGTGAAGCCGTAATCGTGTACTGACAGCTCATTAATGAATGCTTTGCTCATTGCTGTTGAATTTGAAGTCAGGTGTGTTACCGTCAACTGCTTGTCCGGTTGTTGCAGGTAAGGCATCGGGTATGCGCGTCTGACCTCCAGAGCTGCTACTTGCTTTTTACCCCATTCATCCCCGTTACCGATACCTTCATTCACTTTCAACAAATGCCTGTCCTTCCCCAGCTTAAAAATGCTTCCGATGGGCGTAGGAAGTACAAGAAGCCAGAGAAACTGCACTCGCCAACCCGCCTGCCAATCGTGGAGAGTCCTCCGGCATGGCAAAATTCTCCCATGGAACGAGGAATCCTTGGAAGAGGCATAGTAATCTTCATCATCTTCTCTGGATATAAGTTCAGTAGGGTTCAGCAGTGGACTTCTTAGGGCTGAAATGATGATTATGATGATTGCTATTTAAAAATCTAATGCACTCTGATGAAACAGCTTGTATGAAAGACAGGGACAATGGGAAACTCGCATAAAGTTGTAGTAGTAGGACGCTGCCAAAAATTTATACACTGTCTGACATAGCGTAATGACTACCATCAATGATGATAGCCGGGACCAAATGCTTAACTTGCCCTCTGACGCATGGTCCTCGAGCTCCTGCTTGATATATTTTTATGCTACTTGCGGTCACCCATCCCAGCGGAGACCTCGCCCAGTGTTGCTTAACGTCGCTTAGACCCACTGGACCATCGGACTCCTCTATTACGAAGACTAACTTATCTGTTAACTAATTGCTAAAGAATTAATTCCGCTCGAGATATTGTTTTCGCTGTTTTCGCAGTGGGCTCTCCGCCTAATACATTTTCGCGAACAATTAATGAGCTAAGTTGCGATTGGAGTTGCACAATTGGACGAGTTTATTTTGGTAATTATTCCAGCGTCCATTCATTTTTACCTACTACTCTAAGTTAAACTTAGATTAATAATATTATTATTTATCAGGATCGTACAATTAGGACAATTTTTAGCTGTTTAAATTAAAACCTTATTAGAAACTAGCTTTGAACCGCGGCTCCGCCCGCGTCAATGTCGTTCCCGCGGGAACAGTACTTTTTCCCGAGATAAAATGTACTCTATGTCCTTCTTTGTACCCCAGATAACGTGTATGCAAAATTTCATGATGATCGGTTCAGTAGTTCCAACGTGAAAGCGTAACAAACAAACTCACTTCGCATTTATAATATTAGTTAGGATAGGAAAGGTCATTTGGACACTTATTAGTTGTCATACATTTTCAACTGAGAATTGTTGACGTCAGTAATTTACTTATGGCTAAGTTTAATGCCGCTTCCAAAGCGGGGTGAAGAAGAAGGGGTGATTCAGTCCGTATCAACAAATTTTCCTATAGGATCAAGATGGCGGCCGTGGGACAATGGTTGCAACCCCACAAACTTGGGTTTAACTTAAAACTTAACCCCCTCATATCTAAAAAATAAAATTGCGTCCTTTGACAAACGCACACTACGCCCATAAAAATGTAACATTTCAATGAACTATTACGATTCTATGATAGTTGATTCTATGACGTGATAAGTTCACGGAGACTCAAATGTCATTGAGAAATACGGTCAGGTGACGTGAATTTCGAAACAGACTCTGAACTCCCTGGGTGTATTTAGTGCCGCTGTTTGTCAAGTAAACGTCATGTTTGTGGCTGCACTCCGAATAATTGTTCGAATCAGTGGCTCACACGGCAAACAAATCCGATTTGATTGCAGCAAGCAATATTTAAACAACACACGTAGGTCGGTTTACTAGTTCTTATAGTTAAAAAAACCTGCAAGCTGCAAGTGCGTCACAAACAAATACTCATCATCATCATCATATCAGCCGCAAGAAGTCCACAGCTGGGCATAGATCTCCCCCAAGGATTTCCAATACGGCCGGGTGGAAGCGGCCTGCATCCAGCGTCTTCCTGCGACCTTAATCAGGTCATCCGACCATCTGGTCGGTGGATGTCCGACGCTGCTTGCCTATACGTGGTCGCCATTCGAGAACCCTTCTGCCCCATCAGCCATCGGTTCTACGCGATATGTGAACAAATACTATTCGTACGCATTCTTTCTGCTGTGCGTTACGACCTGTATATTGACGTACTATCACCTGACTTCTAGGGTCCACACAGACGTGGAAACTCATCATACCAAAGACTTTCTTTTAAACCTATAGGTCTTATCCCTGTTTATGTGTATAAACATGTGTACCGTACGGGGTTCTGAGGAAAATTTTAAAATATATAAGTATTTTGCTAAAACATTGATTTATACGTTGTTTGCAGGCAGAATTAGAGCGAACTGAGGCTCAGCGTGGGCGCAAGCGGGGAGTAGCGGGGTTGGGGGGTGCGTCTAAGTACCAGTCGAACCGCACTAGATAAAAATAATATCATTTCTATGCGATACGACCATTATTTTGCCGTCTATTTTTCAGTTTATAGTTCTACTAGAAACAACAAAAACGTATTGGAACATAGAAAAATAGCCCCCGCACAGAACGTAAAACAAGGACAGAGGGCTGCCGCGCAGTCGAAAAGTCAAATACTCCAAATTTGTGGTAATCGTAACGCACTGAATGTGTTAACAAAGTTCCAAAACAAATAATTGAACTTGGGATGTGGCAGAAAGAAACACTATTCGATTCCCGGACTTTTCCAAGGGTTGATAGAGAATGTGGGTCACTTGAATTATGAAAAAATCTTAGAATGATAACCGCACCTGCGGTACTACCGTGCCAAAGAGGTCGACTGCACCATATTTCAAGTGTAATTTTTATCAATATTTCGAGTGTAATATTTGTTCGTGAAGCACTGTTCTGCCATACAATGAAAGTCTCTATGCATTTCACACAATTCCGATATTATCTTTGCCAGTTTTGGGACCAGAGTTTGGAACACAATAGTTAAAGTTCTATCAATGAAATTCGAGTACTTAAAACAAACACATCATAGGCCAGATTCTTGGCCAGGGGATTTGGCCTACACTTTCCTTGCTGGCCAGACGGGTTGGACAGGTCTCATTGATATTTATGAGCATTGTTTAGCTTGTATTTCTTAAGTCGCCTCTTACGGTATCCATTCCATGGGAAGACTTAGAGTGGTCCTATCCTCTTCTCTGTCAGAAACCACACGACATTATATTTAAAATGGATTTTATTCGTATTATAAAGGAATCATATACTTAAACTGTAATAGATACAATATTAGAGTTTTCTGAAATTTAATGATTCCTATTCAAACTTTTTTTCTCGTCCACAACATTGTTGAGAAGTTAAAATGATCTCTTAAAATAAGGGAATGAAGAACGTTAAACTCAATCACGTCCCGCGATATTAATAAACAAAACCAATTTATTTTGCATGGATTCGTGAGTAAACAAAATTTAATTAAAATACTTGAGGATATGAAAATTGTACAAAAGGCATAAAAAGAATAACACAAAATTTACGAAGTTTTGTAATCCTTACTTCCTTACTAATACTTATAACAGATGCGAAAGTGAGTTTGTTTGTTTGGTTGTAACTACTCACCGATCATCACCATAAATTTAGCATACAAGTTCTCTGAACTACGGTGAACGAGATAGGCTACCATTCATCCCGGATAAAAGTACTGTCCCCGAGGGAACGACGTTGACGCGAGCGAAGCTGCGGGCGAAATGTAGTAAATATTTATATTAGAAAAATTTATGTTACAAAGCTGACTCGATTATTTGAAAAATGTTTAAATGAGAGATAGAAAAAACAAATGAAAGAAATTCAAAACTAGGAGCAACCATTCCCAAGACATTTGAAAGTTGACAGTAATCCTCTTCCTGAAGACTAAATTAAATGGGGAGCTTCTGGTTCAGGCTGGATGTAATACCCTAATACCCGAGTAAAGGCAAACCTTGCAAACTAATGAATGAATGAGCATTGTAATGAAAACATACGAATTAATATGTTGCTAACGATTAAGTTAACATCATGCCTTCAAATAGACGTTGCAATGTAAAAGAATGCATAATTCATAATTTATTTATTCATGTTTTGTAGCCTGCTGATTACACATACACTTTTACAAATTTCACCTATTTAAGGTATTTAAATAAAATCTTTAGGTATTTAAATTATCGCGTATTGTTGGGTCCTTAACTAATAAATAAAAGATAGGACTGTATAAAAAAGGCTGGTTTAATTGTCCCAATACAAGCAAACGCGTGCGATCGAGAGTACTGCCAGTGTTGGGTATAGACGAGGGCAGGCGCGGGGGGGCGCATGCGGCGGGGGGTGTAGCTGGCGCGGAGAAGCGGGCGCGCAGGCAGGTATCACTCAGCAGGCGCGTGGACAGGCTCCCCGGGTTGAAGATGGAAGCTTCAAAGTCATCAAAGGTTGTTGTCATCTAAAGGAAGGGCACATAGGTTGTTCCACCCTCTTCTTATTGTACCTTTCAAGGTTTTCACTTCGGCGACACGGTTGATGCCATCCGTTCCGGGGTAAACTTGAACGACACGACCAAGGGACCAAAGTAGCGGCGGTGTCGATTTATCTTTGATGAGTACAAGGGAATTTATCTGAATATCACCTTTAGTTTGTTTCCATTTAGTTTTCTGTTGAAGAGTACATATATATTCATGAGAAAATCTGTTCCAAAAATATTGCTTTATTGCTTCGACTCGCTTGTGGCGCTGCAGTAGTGTGATGTTTGAGCTCTCAGCTACCTTTGGATATGGCAAAGTAGTTAATGTTCGTCCAATTAAAAATGTGAAGGAGTCAGAACGGATAAATCATTAGCTTCTAAGGAAAGAGGGATTAAAGGACGCGAATTTAAAATCGCCTCGATTTCAGTTAGACAGGTTGACATTTCTTCATAAGTTAAATGAGTTAAATTTAATATTCTACGTAAATGATGCTTAGTCGATCGAACAGCAGCCTCAGCCATCCCGTTGAAGTGAGGGGAGTGAGCGGGGGAAAAATGGAAAGTAATACCTTCATCGGCCAAATCGTCAGTTAGGCTAGACTGAGAGAGGAACCGCTCCAATTCGTTACATGCGCCTACAAAATTGGTTCCATTATCGGAAGTAATTGTTTGAGGCTTGCCCCGACGACTAATGAAACGGCGCAAGGCAGCCAGATAAGACTCTTTACTCAGGTCCGTGACCAGCTCCAAGTGAACTGCCTTTACTGCTAAGCATACAAAAATACACAGGTATGATTTAAGTAATTTGCAACCACGACCCTTTCTGTCGGCTATCAAAATTGGCCCAGCATAGTCCACAGCACAGTGAAGGAAGGGAAATTCTAAGTTAGTTCTAGACTCAGGTAACTGGCCCATTATTGGCTGTACAGTTTGGCTCTTGTGCCTAAAACATGTAACGCATTTCCTAACTACATACCTTGCCAAATTTCTACCACCTAAAGGCCAGTATGACTGCCTTATGTCAGCGAGCAGGAGTTGAGGACCTGCATGTAAAAGCCTTAAATGCTGTTTATTAAATATTAATTTAGTTAAATGATGCTTACAACACACAAGAATCGGATGTTTTTGATCATATGAGTAAGGCGAGTTGTCGAGCCTTCCTCCTACTCTTATTAAATTATCTGAATCGATAAATGGTGTTAACGACTACAATCTATTTTTTGACGATAACTTGCCCTTATTATATAACATTTTATATTCTTCACTAAACATTTCAATTTGAGCCTGTCTAAGAATAGTATATAAAGATCCACGTATTTCATCTGACGTTAAGGAGCCCTTATATTTATTTTTATTTTTGCAGTTTTTTATAAATCGTTTTATGTAAGCAAGAGTATGAATAAGGCGTGTGAGATTTGAATGTCTGTGTATGAGTGATGAGACAATGTTTGTGTTATTCAGATTACAATCCTGAGCTAAATTACACACTACGTCCGGCAGATCACGTGGCTCGCTTGAATTGGGCATTTTTGGCCATGATTGTTCGTTACAGCTTAAAAACTGTGGTCCTGACCACCACAAGGATAAATCGCTGATAAGATCGGCCTTCACCCCGCGAGAAACGAGATCGGCAGGATTGTCGAGGGAGCGCACATAACTCCAAGGGCTGTTTGCACTATTTTCATTAATTTCGTTCACGCGATTACGAACAAAGGGTTTCAAACGATGTACAGGGGTTTTCAACCACCCCAACACAATTGTAGAATCACACCAGTATCTGCAACTAACCTCTAACGTTATAGAACTCATCACCTTAGAACACAGTCTCATTGCTAATAGGGCTGCACACAGCTCGAGGCGTGGCATCGTCATTGGTTTCATTGGGGCTACTTTACTTTTTGACGCGATTAAACAAACGTTAATAATACCATTTTCAGTTATAGAGCGAGCGTAAATACACGCCCCGTAAGCACGTTCAGAAGCATCTGAAAAAACTTGTAATTCTATAATACAGAAATCATTTTGTAAAAACCACCTAGGTATTTTGACTTTATTCAAAAATATTAATTTTTGTGAGAATGAAGTCCATTGTTCTTTTATATTTTCTGGCACTTCATCGTCCCAACCAAGTTTCAAAGACCATAATTTTTGTAAAAATATTTTTGCTTCTACCACTGCTAGGCCCACGAGTCCTAGAGGGTCAAAAATTTGGCTTATTATGGAAAGTATGTTTCTTTTAGTAATTTTTTCTTTGTTTTGAATACTTGTAGAAAACAATAATGTGTCACAATTAGTATTCCAAGTTAAACCTAAGGTCTTGGAAGGAGTATTAAAATTTTCAGATATTTCCAAAATATTACTTGAACTTGTTTTATCTGGCAGCAACTGATTCAGTATTTCTTGACTATTTGATTTGAATTTTCGTAAATTAAATTTTGCTGCCGATAATACATCAATTACAGCCTTAGTTTGCTTTATTACCCCCTCTTTCGTAGTCCCCCCGCTGATATAATCATCGATATAGAAGTCTCGTTTAATAGAATTCTTTACATCTATATCATCGACAGTTTTAGACAGAGAAGTAAGACACTTGGTTGCTAAATAAGGGGCGGATGCCATACCATACGTGACAGTGTTTAAAGTATATGTTTTTAGCCGTTGTGACGGGTCTGATCTAAATATTATCTGTTGCAAGGACCGCTGAGAAGAATTAATTTCTATAGCCCTATACATTTTCTCAATATCGCCTGATATTACATATTTGTGTTGACGAAACCTTATAAGTATAGAAATAAGGTCATCTTGAACAGTAGGCCCTATCATTTGAATATCATTTAGGGACAGCCCTGTCGTAGTAACGGCAGAAGCGTCAAATACAGTACGAAGCTTAGTAGTCGTACTTGATTCTTTAATAACACCGTGATGCGGTAAATAATAATTGACAGAAATACTATTATGTAAAGGTATTGTATTTTCGGTCATGTGACCGAGCTCTTCGTATTCACGTAAGAACTCCAAGTACTTATCCTTAAAGGCAGGATCTCTAACAAACCTCCGTTCAAGGGAAAGGAACCGCGTTTTAGCCATCGCGTAGGAATCGCCTAATTCATGGGGATCCTTTTTTAGAGGCATGGTAACAACGAAACGGCCTTCTTCATTACGGTAGGTATCTACATTAAATTTATATTCACAGGCACGTTCTTCAGTAGTTAACGAATACTTAGGGTGAACCGAATCAAGCTCCCAAAATTGAGATATACTATCATCCTGTTTTATAAAATTACACTGATGTGAAGAAATTTTGGCACGTGCTACGTAACCTGACACTAACCATCCTAGTTTAGTTTCGTATATTTTCGGCATATTTTTACCTAAATCGATAGAATTGTTGCACATGACGTTCCAGAATATCTCTGCCCCTACAAGAATATCTACAGAAGCAGGAATATTAAATGAAGGGTCAGCTAGCTGCACCCCAGAGGGTATGAGAATCTTCTCAAATTTTACAAGTTTAAACGGCAGTGCTTTAGTGATGTGAGGTAAAATAAAACAGTTTATATCAGCTTTGTAATCACTATTAAGTGATTCTATAGTCAGCTGACACGATTGTGTAGTCTTATAGGTTTGGTTGCAGATACTTGACACCGTGGAGAGTGCACTTCGCCTCGACAGTCCTAGCTTACCACACAACTCGCTTGTCACGAAATTTGCCGTACTGCCGTTGTCCAAGAGCAGCCGCGCTGTATGCGTGCCGCCTTTGTTGTCTCGCACCCTCACCAGCGCTGTGGATAGAAGTACATGCGGAGAAGTAGTATGCTTTGTGGTGTTTGTGGACAAGACGACAGTATCTATTGAGTTATCAGACCCTGAAGTAGACTGAGCAATGTCGGTCGATAGAACGACAGTCTCTTTATTCGCCAAGGTCGAAGGCGAATTATCATCATGTTTGTGCATGTGTAGTAATGTACTATGTTTGTATCTACAATAGCGGCAATGTGAGAATTTACATTTTACATGAGAATGGCCTGGGCGCAAACAGTTCAAACAAACTTTCAAATCTCTTGCCATAGAAATACGATTTTCAATAGATAACTCTCTAAATTGATCACAATGATATAACAGATGACTAGATTTACACATGGGGCATTTGTAATTTTCTTTAGGTTTATGAACCTTTTCTGAACTGCTGGAAACGTTTAAAAATGATTTGTATTTCGATTGCTCACCTTTTGTTGATTTGTTATTCTCCTCTATGGATTCTAACAAATCTGCTCTGTTCCTTAAAAATTTAAAACATATTTCAAGAGTAGGTGGTTCAGACAACGTATTTACGTATTCCTCCCATTTCCTAAGAGTGGTAGAATCCAGTCTAACAGCTAACATGTAAATAATTAGGGTATCCCAGTGCTGAGTCGGTTGTTTTAAAATGGTAAGAGCCCTAATATTTTTATTTGTAACATCAATTAAATGACGAAGTGAATTACTTGATTCTTTCGTTATTGACTCGACATTAAATAATGCTTGCACGTGATTATTCACTAAAAGCCTAGAATTATTATAACGAACACACAATAACTCCCAAGCAGTTGCATAATTCTCGCTACTGAAGTCAATATTTTTTATAATTATTGCAGCGCTGCCTGTTAAAGAAGCTCGCAAATAATTAAATTTACTAATATCGTCTAAATCCCTATTTTTGTGAATCAAAGAACTGAAGGTGTCTCTAAACTCGAGCCAACTCTGATAAGCACCGTCAAATTTAGGTATATTAATTTTCGGCAATTGGAATTTAGTACTATGGTTATGGTTGCAAATCCCACCTGTCTTAGCGTCACCGAAGCTGGACACGGAATCTGAGCCGCGCCGCTGCCCTCCAGCACTGGCTGATTCGAGCAAGGTGCGCGCGGACGCGACCAGCTGATAGTACTGGCCCTCAAACTTCTCTCTAGCGGCGTACTGCTCCTCAGGGGGTTCAGAAAGGGACTCGATTTCGGTCTGTAATAAATCGTAATCATGAATAACTTCCTCGACACGGGTTAGTCGTAATCGAAGCTCGTTAGCATGGACTTCACTTAACTCTTTATAACCTTTAGCTATTTCTAAATAGGTTGCAAATTGCGTTAATTTCGTTTTAAAGCTTCCTCTTTTCTTAATAAGCTTGCTTATTTCCTTTAAAGACACTGGATACAAGGGCCATAATGAATATACGTATTTAAATAATTTAATAATAATTCCCCTTAAAATAAACCAAGCAAGCTAAAAAGTACAATAAAAATAATTGCAACTAATAAATCCAAAGAATGCAAACTGCTAACGAACAGTGAAGTGACCGTTACAATGGGAACAAAGAAACGGACTTTGACCCCACGCTCGCAGGTCTGTTGCATAAGCGCTTGAATCGATCGCCAAGCAAAATATTAGTAGAATATTAAGAAAATACAGGTATTTCGTTTTATGGAACGATGTGCCAATTTCTGGTTAAGAAAAAAAATAAAAAGTGTACGTTACTTGAAATGGAAAAAAAAATGCAGAAGTTGATTTTACAGAAAGGAAAGAAAAAATTGGAACGAACTTACAATACCGGCCAAAATCTGTTAGGTAAAGGCTCACTGATGTCTTTCTCCTCAATTTCACCTCTCCTCCGTGTCTAGGTACAACTCTGATGTGTCACTTTTATGGAATATCACGTAAAAATTACAATGAACTTGCAGAATCTTCTTAAGTATAGACCCGCTGATGCGTAGATTTCCAAAAAATGTAGTGATTATCCACCGAAACAGTATTTGTTCTCCCGATCTTGATTATTTCCGTCGTTGGCGGTTAGCTGCGGCGGTTGACGCAATTCAAAATCCTTGCAGTATTTCCAGCACAATTTGGACGAAAATTGTTGCGTAAGTGCCTAATCGAGACTTTCCGCGAAGGACCAGTGCTGGGTCCTTAACTAATAAATAAAAGATAGGACTGTATAAAAAAGGCTGGTTTAATTGTCCCAATACAAGCAAACGCGTGCGATCGAGAGTACTGCCAGTGTTGGGTATAGACGAGGGCAGGCGCGGGGGGGCGCATGCGGCGGGGGGTGTAGCTGGCGCGGAGAAGCGGGCGCGCAGGCAGGTATCACTCAGCAGGCGCGTGGACACGTATATTATATTATTTTTACACCTAACGTTTCGAAAACTTTACAGTTTTCATGGTCGCCGATATACTAAGTTGACATTTGTCTTTTGTGTTATAAGAATTACACAAAACTACCGCCTACAATATTTATTGATAACGTTCTGGAAGTACGCAGTACTGGCTCACGGCGTCTGAAGGTCTTGCAGTCTTGTGATGAGCTTGAGATTTTATTGAATTGATGACAGGATCCCTAGCTGGTGGTAACTGCCATCAAAAAGTGGCATAATGTAAAGGAAGAAGAAGACATTTATTTGAGTAATCTATACATATAATAAAACAGTAAAAATATTTTGTCTGTACATTTAGAATTTTTTAATGAAATGGATAAAGGGACACTTAAAAAGAATAAAAGAAAGCAAAAAAATTTTTTTGGAATTTCTTGTCTGTCTGTCTGTCTGTCTGTCTGTCTGTCTGTCTGTATGTATGATCACGATTATCTCCGAAAATACTGAACCGATTTACTTCAAACTTTCACAAATTGCTTTGTTTTAACTCAGCAAAACATTTAAAGTTTGTTTCATCAAAATAGGTTCATCAAAAAAAAAGTTATCGTCATTTGAATGAAGTCAAGGCATGAGTTTGCCTGCAAACATATAGCAAAAATAAAATAAAATAATAAGTGACATAAGAAAATTAAAATCCAAAGTCAATTCATCATCATTATACGACAGCATTATACCTGGATGCGCGAATGGGGTTTAAATGGACTGTATATTTAGGGAATAATTACGGGATAAAGGGTCTATTATATAGGAAAAATGAAGGAATCTCTCACCTCGCAAAAACTGCAACTGGCGATCACGTGACAACTCGTGACTGCACTTTCCGACGTGCGCAAATCTTCAACTCCTGGGTTTCAGCAATTACAAGGGGCCCCTTAACTTTCTCAAACACAATAGCACAAATAATTAGTGTTTTATGCGACGAATCACTCGTATATCGTTCGCGATGTGAATCGAGTATTGCGGTATGCGAATTGCGTGTAATAGGCGCGTGCGCTCGGTCACTATTTGAGCGGGTGACTGGAGAAAACTATCTTCGCTAGTGAAGGGAGTAGTGATGCGGACGAAACGATAATATAGTGAAGCGAATCAGGTTTAATAAATAAGAACGGCGCAACCATTTCCCCCCGGCTTGAAGGGATCTGAGATGCCTTCGAAACAAATAAATTAAAGAAGTAAGACTAAATAAACTAAACCTAAACAAAAGTAATTGAAATGAAAGCTATTGCCTAGGTAGCGGGCACAGACGTACAACTGGGCGTAAATACGAGCCAGTAGCAGTCTTTACTCGAGCAACACGCACTATGCCATCAGTGGCAGGAAAAACTTCCTCTATAACCCCTAGAGGCCAATGAAGAGGAGGCGCGTTATCTGTAATAAGGATTACGACAGTGCCTGTTGTGATCGGGTTAGTAGGTGTATTCCATTTATCGGGAGACTGCAAAGTATGTAAATACTCGGACCTCCAACGCTTCCAAAACGATTGGACTAACTTGTCCAACAAATCATGACGAGAGAGAACATGAAGTCTATCCTCATCGATGTCGCGAGCGGGTAAATATTTTAAAGGAGTTAAACTTAAAAAGTGTGCGGGCGTCAGAGCAAGCAGTTCAGAAGGATCGCTTGAGAGCGTTCTACAAAGAGGTCGAGTATTCATTATAGCTTCGATTTGTGCGAGTACAGTTGTCATTTCTTCAAACGATAAGATTTGTTCACCTATCACGCGAAATAAGTGCATTTTATATTCGACTCCCAGCTGCCTACAAAGTGACTTGCAGCGGGAACATTAAGCGACCATGTTATGCGATTTTCGCTCAACATGTGAGCAAATTCTGAATTAAAGTGTTCAGATTGTAACAACACGTATAGCTCTGATAGCATGCGCTTAATAGGTATACGGTTGTTACAAGCGGTTATTATGTTATTTAATAACTTTGCGAGCAAGAGTGCTGCGCAGAGCTCGAGCCTAGCCAAAGAGACTACTTTGCGAGGTGCAACTTTTGATTTAGCACCCATAAGATACACCTTGTGGACGTCATTGACTTTGACTAGGAAGTACACTACGCCTCCATATGCCTTTTCGCTAGCATCAGCGAAGCCGACGATGATTACTTCATTACCTCTGGTAATGCCAACGTGGCGTGGGATTTCAATTTATGCCAATGATGATAGCTCCTCTCTGAAGCGCTTCCATGAGGAAACAATATTGTCAGGAGGTACGTCATCCCAACCGCAACCGTTTAACCAAAGCTCTTTAATGAGTAGCTTTGCAAATAACACGACTGGGGCTACGAATCCCATTAAATCCCAGATTCTAGCGACGCAGGACAAAATGGCGCGTTTTGTACACTTCTCAGCGGGTTTAAAAATTGTAATACTGAACAAGTCAGATTTGTGTGACCAATTTAAACCAAGTACCTTATGCGAATCAGACTCGTCAAATTCCATGACAGACGAGAGCCTGTGCGAAGTAGGTATAGAGTCCAAGACAGTTTGCGAATTGCTGGTCCACTTCACGAGGTCGAATTGACCAGCCTTCATGAGCGCCATGACTTCAGCTGCTATAGATATGGCTTTCGCCTCATCTTCTACAGAATAGACGTAATCGTCCATATATATCCCCGTTTGAAGCGTCTCATCGCGTTGGGGAAGGTCTCAGCTTCGTCAGAAGCCAACTGTCTTGTTGTGCGGAGAGCGTGAAAGGGACTTGATTTAAGGCCAAAACAAACGCGGTTGAACTGATAAACCTTAAGTGGTTCGTCAGGCGAAAAGCGGTAAAGAATGCGCTGGAATCTACGATCGCATTCGCGGATTCCAATGCATAAAAACATTTGCCTAATATCGGCTGAAAGCGCAATAGGAAACAATCGAAAATTAATGATTATATTGAATAAATTTCCTTGTAAATTTTGACCATTATATAAAAGATCATTAAGCGAAACGGATGTGCTAGTTTTAGCACTCGCGTTTAAAACAATACGAAGCTTGGAAGTGAGCTTATCCTCCCGAATGACTCCGTGATGCGGAATTATGTAAGATGGTTCCTCCATTTCGGGAGGTGCGGGTGAGAGGTAGCCCTTCTCTAAATATTCTCGAATTATATTGTCGTAAGCTTGTTTCAATTTAGGTGAAGCAAGCATTTTGCGTTCAAGACAGAAAAAACATTTTTCTGCTAAGCGGCGCGTGTCACCGAGAGTCGATGGGTCGCCCTTAAATGGGAGCGCGACAGTATAACGACCATCGACATCGCGTGACGTAGTGCGACGATAAATATCCTCACACTCCTCATCATCTGGGCTCAGAATCGGCGGAACGTCCACCTCCTCGAGTTCCCAGAATTTGCGGATGGCGGCCCCATGGGCTCGCCGAAACAACAATTTGAAACAGTAGTGGATGCGGGTGCGGTAGCGGGAGCGGTACCCATAATTACGTACCCTAGAACGGTTTGTAATGCGAAAGGTGCGATATTTGCGGACTCACATTGAATCTTTTGAGATAATAAGAGGTGCGGGAAAATTGATGCACCGACTAAAACGTCGATTTCTCCTGGAATGTGATATGTATCATCAGCCAATGGCAACCCCTCAAAGTTTGTGAGCATAGACACATTGACGTTGACGGTAGGCAGACGCTCGGTTACCTTATCGACGATTAGTGATTCCATATTGAACTTTATGGCTTTATTTAGCCGCGAATAAAATTCCAGGTGTACGGAACCTTGGATAGTCTTAGTGGTACCTCCTATACCTTTAACAATAGTGTTAGTTTCTCTTTGACGTGAATTTAATCCTAGGCGTTCGCAACACTTTCTAGAAACGAAATTACTCTGCGAAGCGCTGTCTAATAAAGCGCGTATGTAATGTTCACGACCCTGAGTGTCAACCATCACAACGCGCGCGGTAACCAACAAAACTGTGGTAGGTACATGTCGGTTATTTGCCGAAAAAGTACACAACGAGACATCATCCGTGTGGCCACTAGCAGGCGACGTCACAGGTGCCCGTGAGCATGGGCTGCTCACATGCGACGGTGGCGCCGCGGATACTGTACTACCACTAACATCATTGGCATTTATAGTAAGCTTAGCGGGTTTATTTTCGAAATGTAACATCGTGTGATGCTTAAGTTGACATTTACGGCAAAGCGAATTAGACTTACAGTCAGATACACGGTGCTTCGCGCTCAAACAGTTAACACAACACGATTGCGACTTAACAAATTTAAAACGCTCGTTAGGAGTTAAATTTTGAAAGCTCGAACATTTATACAAATGTTCATGCGCGGAGTTGCATAATGAACACCGAGGTTGAGAGGGCGCGGTAGACGTATTGATATATCTATGCGTTGGTTTATGCGGTTTTGATGTCGTGTCTGTGGGACGATCGACAGTCTTCTTAACTTCCTTGGAAGTGCGTTGCAAAATTTTAAGTTGATCGCGAACAAATGTAACTAGGGTGTCGAAAGACGGAATATTAGATCCCCTTTTATCTAATTCAAAGGAGCGAGCGGTTTCGGGATCCAACTTCTTCAAAGCGATATACAAAAATACTAAGTCTGACAGGTCATCAACCTTCAGGTTTTTGAGTGCTGAAACCGAAGTGACCAATTTATCAAGAAATATCTGTAAATTATTTACATGAGCGGAATTAGAAGGCTTTAACTCGAAAATTTGATCTAAATATGAAGTTGCAAGCAACCTTTTATCTTCATATCTATTTATTAAAGTCTCTAAAATAATTTTGTAGTTCTCAGCGCACGGAGTAATACCTGCGAATACCGATTGAGCCTTATTTGTCAATTTGCCTATCAAATAATGTAATTTTTCAGAGTCCGACAGAGTCGGGTTATCATGTACGACAGTTTTAAATGCAGAATAAAATAGCGGCCATGACTTAATGTCTCCATTAAAGGCCTCCATTCAGGAAGCTGAATAGGTGGCAGTTTTGGTCTGTCACGCTTGATAACGAGTGAATTATTCTGTAATTCAGGCATAGGCTCAAGCGATTTTGCGGCGCGTTTAATTCGACAATATAAATCCTCAAAAGTAAGAAGCGGCTGGTAGTTAACCATGTATTTAGGATTTAAGCTCGATTCAATAGAATTAATTTTATCCAAAATATTTTCAAAGTCCGTACGCAACCTGTCTACGGTTTCAATATCACATAAAAACGATTCTTTAATGCGTGGATCAGATAAATCTTTCGACCTATTAGCGATAGTTTGTATGCGTGTGAAAATTGTATCTCGCTTCGCGTGAAGATGTGACAACTTGCTTTCGTCTTTCTCCATGATCAACTATGCGCGAAATAAACAACAAGAAACGAATTAATATTGCACTTTCCGGTTTGTCAGCCTGTATAATTTATACGATTGATCACCCTGTATATTGTATACGGTAACAGCCTGTATAACGGTGGTGCGGCGCGGTTTTATTAATATAAGTTAGTACTTTGACTTGAGTTTCAGAATTGATGACAAACTGTGCAATATTAATCCGCCATAACACCCTATTAATTAATGAGCGTAATTGCGTAAAGAAAATATGTTTTTTTTTTTTAACCTCGGTCACAACGACGAAACAAATACGTGTATCCAAACTCGTTATGTAACTAATAACTTAATTACAAAGTTTTATTATTAGAAAATTAAACTTATGTATTTTGTATTATATATATATATCACATAAGTTTTGCGGTGCGGCTCATTTACAAATTGCAGCAGCTATACTTCCTATATAGGTATGTATAGTGCGGCGTGTATATACGTATATATTAACAATAGCTGCAATTATGTAAAATGACATTAGTATGTAACTGTGAGTGAACCCATTACCTAGTGAATAGCTTTGAATTAAGCGGAGCGGGGGGGGTGTATTATAATAAAATAGACAAAGTATCACTAGATCAGGTTTGATTACGTAGGATAATCGTATAAAACTATCATGAGACAACGAAATTAATGTTGAAAATTGTGGGAGGTAGATTTGAAATTAATTATCACTCCACTTCGATTTTCAAGTAAAACATGAATTAAGCAATAATAGTATGCTATATGAACACAATATAAATTTACTAATGCGAATATTAATATCCGAATTTGGAATACTGACGTTGATTCGTAAAAATGTTATAGGAAAAGATTGTTCGATATCCCGTTATGGAACCAAATTACTGGATTTATCCGGCTCGTAATGACCAAAAATAATGGATTTAGGGAATAATTACGGGATAAAGGGGACCACTATGCAGGAAAAATGAAGGAATTTCCCACCTCGCAAAAACTGCAACTGGCGATCACGTGACAACTCGCGGCTGCACTTTCCGACGAGCACGAATCTTCAAATCCTGGTTTTCAGCAATTACGAGGGCCCCTTAACTTCTCGAACACAATAGCACAAATAATTTGTGTTTATGCGACAAATCACTCGTATTTCGTTCGCGATGTGAATCGAGTTATGCGGCGGTAAGCGTGTATTTTTATTAGGCGCGCGCGCGGCTTGCGCTCGGAGCGGAGCGGGTGACTGGTGAAAACTATCTTCGCTAGTGAAGGGAGTAGTGATGCGGACAAAACGATAATATAGTGAAGCGAATCAGGTTTAACAAATAAGAACGGCGCAACCAATACCTATCCATACTACATACATACATATTATCACGCCTCTTTCCCATGGGGGTAGGCAGAGACTATGGATCTCCACTTGCTACGATCCTTACAAACCTCTTTTGCTTCATCTACATCCATCACTCTTTTCATGCATGCTCGTCGGTCCTATCCATACTATCCATAGTAATCCATACTAAAAAAAAGAAGCTGACTAACTGACTGACATATCAACGCAGGGCCTAAACTGTAAGCGTTAGGAACTTGAAATTTTGCACAGGGGTTCCTTTTATAACGTAGGGGAGCACTAAGAAAGGATTT
Source organism: Elegia similella (assembly GCA_947532085.1). Taxonomy (NCBI): domain Eukaryota; kingdom Metazoa; phylum Arthropoda; class Insecta; order Lepidoptera; family Pyralidae; genus Elegia; species Elegia similella. Next base: position 23,302,052 of record OX383939.1, read on the forward strand.
TTGGAAATTCATCTCCTAAGGGGGTAAAACGGGTTGCAAAGTTAGTATAATACTTTGCCGTTTTTCAAATAATTCGAATGAAATTCAGCATGAGGGTTCTTTACTGAAAGGTTTGAAACACGAGTAAAATATTTTACTCAAAAATCATCCCTTAAGGGGTAAAATAGGGGTGCAAAGTAAGCATAAAACTTTGCCATTTTTGAAGTTAGTCGAATGAAATTCACCATGAAGGTTCTTCACTGAAAGGCATGAAAGACGAGTAAAATATTTTTCTCAAAAATCATCCCTTAAGGGGGTATAACGGGGATGCAAAGTTAGTATGAAACTTTCAGTTTTTGAAGTTATTCAATTGAAATTCAATATTAAGGTGTTTCATTGAAAGTCATGAACTAATGTATTCCGGGTAATTCTACTGTTCCTGAGAAATCAACACTTACGCGGGCGGAGCCGCGGACCAAAAGCAAACCTGACTTATATATCAACGCACAGCCGAAACTACTGTGCCCAGAAACTTGAAATTTAGCACAGGGATTCTTTTTATGATGTAAATGAGCACTAAGAAAGGATTTTTAGAAAATCAAAGGGTATGAAGTTTTATGGAATTTTCTCATTTTTGGACTTAGAAGTTTGAAAGTAGGCACACAAGTTCTCAATTAAAATTAAAAAAGATCTGTTTAGGTGAAACAGACGGGTAAATAGGGGGTAATGTTTGTATTGAATTTTTCCATTTCTAGACTTAGAATATAAAAATAGGTATGTAAGTTCTCGATTACAATTAAAAAGATCTGTGTAGGTAAAATGTATAAAATCCCCCCCTTAAGGGATAAAGTGGGGGGTTGTATGGAATTTTCTCATTTCTGGACGTTCTGGATTACAATTAAAAAGATGTATGCAGGTAAAACCGACGAAATTTTCGCCTGAAGGGAAAAAATAGGGGAGTAAAGTTAGTATGGATTTTTTTTTCATTTCTATACTTAGAAGTATGAAAATAAGTATATACGTTCTATAAAGATTACAATTAAAAAAGATAAATTCCCCCCTTAAGGGATAAAGGGGGGGGGGTAAAGTTTGTTTGGTTTTATTTACTTAGAAATATGAAGAACAATAAGAAGTTCTCCATTACAATAAAAAAATATATGTGTTGGTGAAATGGGCAAAATCCCCTCCTTAAGGGCTAAAGATCTATGCAGGTGAAATGTATTAAATTCCTCCTTAAGGGGAAAAAGCAGAGGAGGATGGGTTTTTATGGATTTTTTATCATTTCTACTGTTTCCAAGGGAACGACATTAACGCGGGCGGAGCCGCGGGCAAGAGCTAGTTATTACTATATAAATACTGACTCGAATAATTAATAGACTTACTAAGTACAATTATAAAGTAATAGGCTCTTCCACTCCACTAAGGAAGAGGAAGTGAAGGAGTATGTTCGCGTGAAGACCAACATCACGCTGAGAGCTGTGAGGTGCGAGTCCCGACGGAGACGCTGGCAATCTTCATGGAGGCGAACTTCTGACCGAAGGGTGTTCTGTATCGCCGTTTTCGTTTCAAGATATATTACAAAATACTTTTGCAAAATTCAGCAATATCATCCACCATTCGCTGCAGATAATGACTTTTGCAATTGGTCGTGTAATTGACTTTCCACGTCCAGAGCTGCTACACATAAACTACAGACAGGGTCCTATACAATTTCATGCAGGAATAGACTAAAAACAAGTTCTTTTTTATGCAAAAATTACTTTTTGTTACAAGCTTTTATTATAAACAAACTTACACTGAAAAGTGTTTTCCTAGACAAATCAAATGAGCCCAAACACGGTTGGTGTACCTAATTTAGTGAGTTCCTATGGATACCTTTTGACTCCATTATTAGATAATCAACGATTCCATTATATTGTATTGTCATCCGATTTACACATGCATGCAAAATTTCAGCTCAATCTGTAACCGGGAAGTGGATCAATTTTAACTCGCAAGATTTTTCAAACAACGGAACAAATTAAACTAAATAAAAGCTTGTAAAAAATACAGACACTATGTCAACCAAGAAGCCAATTTTCAAAGCAATTGCAATTATTTGCTTTGCCGTATATGCCGCAAATTTTTGACATTCGCAAGTTCGCAAGGGAATCAAAACCGTGCGCTCAGTATCTTGAAAGGTACGAAGCAACGTCTTATACCACAGATAAAGGATAAATTGCGAAAATCATAAATTTCTTGTTAGATCATTATAATAAAAATATTTTTAATAATAAACTATTATAGATAATGTACGGAACCCTTCATCCGCGAGTCCGACTCGAGCTTGGCCGGTTTTTTTTTGTCGTAACTGTGTCTTATATATTAATAGTTATTCTGCTATTCGGGTTTATAATAAAACCAATAATTTTCTTTATTTATAAGCTTCGATCAAATATAATGGTAGATACACGATTCGCGTTCGAAAAGTGGCACCGGCAAAACAGCGCACTAATCAAGATTTGGAGCTGTTTTGTCCACAGTTTCAATAAACCGCACTAGCACTCACATGTCTCGCGATGATGATGGACAGTGAAAAGATGCAAAAACAGAAAAAGAAAGATGAAGTTATACTTTCAGTAGATACCGTTTTTGTTGTTGTTTGTAAGTATGCATGCTGTTTTGACTCGGGTACATTATTTTGGCTTCATTTTGTATGACACTGTGTATCTACCATTATGTTTGATCGAAGGTGTTCGAACAAACCCGACTTTGTTCGATGGGCTACTCGTATCGGGATGATTTTCATACAATTACATTAAGCCGTAACGGCGGTCGCTGGCAAGTAATTGTACTTATTGGATTTATGGACTATAAAATGGAGATTAAACAAAAATGATCATAAATTAATTTCTAAAATATCATTTACTGCAGTTGTGTTTAGAAGTCGGCTTATTTCTTTGTCAATCGTTTTTTATGTTACCTTTATGAATCGGTTGGAAAAAATATTTTTATTTGAAAGGGTGGACTCCAATTCTGCCCATTTAATTTTCATCAAAATCGGATTAGTAGTTCTAAAAATTTTATTTTATTAAATGTTTAAAACAAAAATAAACTTAATTTTAAATATTAAACTAAAAAATATAAATTAATTAAAACTATTAAATAAAATACCTACCTAAATAACACCAAAACTATAAATAAAAAATGTCCCGCAGGTCATTATCACACCAGGGTACCCAGAAGCCTGGTGGCAGTAGTTATTTGAAGTAGTTTTTAAATATTAAAGATTATATTATCAGAAATAAAGAAATATATGGTAGAATAATATACCATATATTTCTTTATATAATATCTACGCATTAACATATAACATGAGTCGGACTACAAAGCCTCAGAAAATTAACTTCGGTGGAAAGATATGGGTAGAATGATCTGCCATTTCAATCTGGGCGAGGCCGCGGGACCGTGAAATACAATTATTCAAGGGGCACGGAGTTCAGATTTCTCATTTCAAATAAGTAAAGATTGGGAATAGAGCATGTACGTATGATGACCATTTTTAGGGTTCCGTAGCCAAATGGCAAAAAACGAAACCCTTATGGATTCGTCATGTCTGTCTGTCCGTATGTCACAGCCACTTTTTTCCGAAACTATAAGAACTATACTGTTGAGACTTGGTAAGTAGATGTATTCTGTGACCCACAATAAGATTTTCACACGAAAATAGAATAAATAAAACAATAAATTTTAGGGGTTCCCCTTAAAACTGAAACTCAACATTTTATTTTTTGGATAGATCTTCAATAATGATATTCATAGGTCTTCAATAATTATATTAATAGTTTGCGCGATAGACACTGCCAAAGTGGTAAAAAGTGTGTACCCCCTGTAACTTCTAAAATAAGAGAATGATACCTAAAAAAAATATATGATGTACATTAGCCACAGCGCTCGCGCAACATCGGCTCCGCATAAAACTAAGTTTTAAATTATTCTTCGATTTTTTTTGGTCCTGATTAATCCATACTCCATACTTATATTATAAATGCGAAAGCAACTATTCTGTCTTATCTTCTTTTCACGCTTCAACCATTAAATCAATTAATTTGAAATTTGGTATGGAAGTAGTTTGAGACCCGGGGAAGGACATAGGGTACCTTTAATTCCGGGAAATTCTACTGTTCCCGAGGGTTCCACACTAACGCGGGCGGAGCCGCGGTAAAAAGCTAGTATTAAGTAATTTGTAATAACCGTGGAGTTATTTTGGTGTTATTCTATACCACTGTTCCTGCAGATGACAAGGTAATATCTGAGCAACAAAGTCCGTGATGATGGAATTCTACGCTAATATGCAGAATTTGTTAAAATGCGGACTTCATAAGTGTTAATTTCTGGCCATGGAATCGAAGTAAATAAACAATTCATTGATTGAGCCAAAGTGCTTTTTTTGAAATCATTTGTCAAAACAGATGAAAAATCTCCTTTTGCCTCATTTTCGAAATCACTGATCCTTTTTTTAAATACTAATTTGGTCAAGTTTAAACATTATTATCGCTATCGCATGTAAACCGACCCCAAAAATAGTTGAAAAATATTTTTTTTCCTATCTTTCACAGTGTTGAGGTGAGAAGAATGCAGGCTGACTACTAAACTTAAATTTTCTCCTTCGCTTTAATACCTGCTCAATGATATATGTGGAACAATTTATGTATTTACGTAACGCAGCTGGTTCCAGACCTCTTAGGATACTAAAAATAAAAGAAATAGAAAAACAATATAAACACTGAGCTAATACAGGTGCATCGCGTCGCGTCAATCTACGATACTTAGGGTTGTCTCCACAGAACAATAAACACATTATAAGTGTTATCACGCGTGATTTCTATGAAAACCTGCGTCGTCTCATTTAATAACGCAACACAACAGGCGTGTTTTCTAAAAAATACAATTTGTCCGTCTTATAGATTTACGAAAAATATTAGATACGTATTTTTTCTTTTTTCAATCAAACGAAAAATGATAAAGTTATAGCCCGTTAAATTTCCGCGTGACGTCACTATCCGGTACACTTTTTACCGGCCTGTTGCGTCATGAGCCCCCACTCCTGAACTTTGATGCGCTTTATCTTAATCATCTTTTGTTGAATCGAAAAAAGAAAAAATACGTATCTAATATTTTTCGTTAATCCATAAGAAGGACTAATTATTTAAAATGGATTTTTTTTAGGAAACAAGCCTATTGAGTAGAAACTCCTCCTTTGGTCATAGTTTCACTAGGACTTCTCACTATACACGTTAAAATAGAACACATCATTTTTCATTTTTTGTCCACGTAAATCTCATTTTTGCTTCTTTGACGATCGCGGAACAAAGTACTTAGGTGATTTGAGTAAGCTAATCGAGCATATTATCGACGCGCGTGCCACTCTCCCTTGCCATTTCCAATTTGATGTTCTGTGGTTGTCTCGGTCTCGACATATGTTCCCGCATGACAATATTATGTATCCTGAATTTGAAGTTTTATGATTTTGTAGATATTTTAGTTAGACATACATATTATCATCTATTATAAAATAAAGTATCGTTAAGTTAGTATCCTACGACCCAAGTTCACAACTTACTGCGGGGCTAGCTCAATTTGTGTGATATGTCCCTATTATATTTGTACTCTTGGTTTTTAGGGAGATGTTGACTTTTTGGGGATTTCCTCTTCTCTGCGTGTGGCCATACCATGTTAATCTATTTTCGAGGAATTTGTCTTGGATCTCTTCCATGCTGGTCTGGGAGAAAAGAAAAAAACAGAATGTGCCAGCTGCTTCTCTTCTCGCGGAGATCGCAAAAGCCGATCAAGGGATTGGGCTAAAATCTGCGTAATCATGTCATTAGGCGATGCGGCTAGCAACCCATCACTATTTTGATTCCGGTTTCCATCACACGCCCACCAACATGCTAAATGTAGCCATAAGATCTTTTAGACCCAGGCTCTGTCTACCCCGCAAGGGAAAAAGACCTGATACCATAGTATCACCAATCCAAGACAATAGTAAATATATTGTCTTGGATTGGGGCAACTGAAAAAATTAAATCGAAATTGAAAAGCATTTTAGTCATTATAGTCGCCAACCCTATTTAAAGAACCCAGATTGCACATTACCGCTTATGGGATGAAATTAACCTGATTACTGTGAGCCGAGCAATCCACCTCGCTGCAATTTGCGCTCACATGAACGCAGTGGAGAATAATGTCATTGTGTTTGCTCGCTATCTATTGTGCACATGGCGTAGCAATACGACGATGAAAGAATCTTCATTTTAGCGTAATAGAACCTTTGTATTAGCCGTGTGGTTTCCGGGCAGAGTAGAATAGTACCACTCCAAGTCTTTCCATGGAGGTCGTAAGAGGCGCCTTAGGAAATACAAGCTAAACAAAGCTCATAAACTTCAATGAGACCTCTCCAACCCGTCTGGACAGCGAGGAGAGTAGGCGAAATCCTCTGTCTGCTCTGGCCAAGTATGGCTCCGGTAGTACAGAGACCCCATGCATGCTCTTGCAGTGGAGACTAAAAAGACCTGATGATGATACGTCGGGTCTTGTCAGCGTCACGTAGAAAGAAACTCACACTAAGTACTCTTAATAAATTAAGAAATTAAATATGGTGAAAAAAAAATCAAGCGGACTGGGCTTGAACCAGTGACCTACGCTCTGCTAACTTAGCTACCGCATGATTCTAACCTCGGCGCCGAAATTCTCCACCATATCCCATTCACCTTATATACGTATAACTTATTAAGGTATATCATTTAATAAGAGTAATATCAAAATAGCATTGTGCATGCGAAATAAAAATATGACACTAAGTATCCTTATCCTTACTTCCTTATCCTTACTTATAATATTATAAATGCAAAAGTGAGTTTGTTTGTTTGTTTGTTTGTTTGTTACGCTTTCACGCCGTAACTACTGAACCGATCATCATGAAATTTTGCATACAAGTTCTTTGGAGTACGGAGAAGGACATAGGCTACCTTTTATCCCGGAAAAAAGTACTATTCCCGAGGGATCGACATTGAGGCGGGCGGAGCCGCGGGCAAAAGCTAGTATTTCTATAAGTGTTTTTTTGCCACAAATCATAGTATGGGATGATATACTCTAACCCGTCAACGCAGTAAACGCAGACACAATGGAGTTTTAATTGTTATGCGGCCCGATCGGGCCGTTCGGTGGCTAAGGGACTAATTAAATTAAAAATAAAATATGTCGAAAAAATTCCACACGGGTTTCAAACCTACTACTTTAGGTCTCTGTACGACCTATGCTATTCCATTTGAGCTACAGCGCTAAATGAAGAGTTTCCAATAGGATTTTTAATTAAAAATGTAGTGAGCAATAAAAAAATCCCAAGCTCTTCGAAGAACAATTTGCTCTTTGGAAACAACAGAGTTTAGAAAAAATGTGAATTCCGTAACGTTTACTAGCGCACAAATGGAATACACTATATACAGGGTTAATTAAAAAACACTAATTACGTAGCAGGACTGCATTACTAACATCATAAATAACAATGTTTGTTCTACGAGTTCTGAAATAACTATATTAGAAAACGGCGCGACGCTCGCGCGTCCTCTTTCTTTGCGTTGCGCGTAGAGTTGTTAACATTCAACCGGCAAATACATTAATTGGCCTCGACGCACATACCGTGACCAGATTACGGATGTCCTTGCCAAAAGGCAAGTTAAGAGTACCCGAAACCGACGAGCATGCATGAAGAGAGTGATGGATGTAGACGAAGCGAGAAAGGTTTGTAAAGATCGTAGCAAGTGGAGGTCTGTAGTCTCTGCCTACCCCATAGGAAACAGGCGTGATAATATGTATGTATGTATGTAAATACATTAGTCCTTATCCTTACTCCTTACTAATATTATAAATGCGAAAGTGAGTTTGTTTGTTTGTTTGTTTATTACGCTTTCATGCCGTAACTACTGAACCGATCATCATGAAATTTTGCATACAAGTTCTCTGGATTACGGAGAAGGACATAGGCTACCTTTTATCCCGGGAAAAAGTACTATTCCCGAGGGATCGACATTGACGCGGGTGGAGCCGCGGGCGAAAACTAGTAGGTATTTTTATAATTGACTAGCTTTCGCCCGCGGCTCCGCCCGCGTTAATGTCGATCCCTCGGGAATAGTACTTTTTCCCGGGATAAAAGGTAGCCTATGTCCTTCTCCGTACTCCAGAGAACTTGTATGCAAAATTTCATGATGATCGGTTCAGTAGTCACGGCGTGAAAGCGTAACAAACAAACAAACAAACAAATAAACAAACAAACAAACTCACTTTCGCATTTATAATATTAGTTAGGATTAGGATTAGGATAATATGTGATAAAAAAGATCTCGGCCACAGGTAGGATTCGAACCCACGTCCCTTAGGTTTACGCCCTAAAACGTACTGTAGGTTTACGTTTTGAAATGCGTGGGTATACGCAGGCCGCATATATACGGGGTAATATATGATGAGAGAATTCGAAGCGGTGATTCGAAGTCCCAGTGGTGTAATGTTATCACACTTAGGGTGTAAACCTAAGGGACGTGGTGGGTTCGAATCCTACCGGTGGCCGAGTTCTTTTTCATCACATATTTTCAATTATAATAATATACCGAGCATTGTAATGCTATTTAAAAACAATTTAAGGTCATTAAAATTTATTATTTTATGAAAGTAAAATATTAAAAAAAAACAGAATTTGTAGAACAAATTCTGTTGATTATGAAGTTAGCCGAGGTTATTAGTGTTTTTCAAATAACCCTGTATATAAGAACTTTGTACGTAAAATAAAAATTCCTAGAAACGGGGTCACGAACGTCCTGAACTCAAGTATGCAAATAATTTATTTTAAATAGGAATTTGAGAACTTGTAATTTGAAGATAATTAATTTCGATCACGAAGATAAAATTGTACCTACCGTTAAATTATTTAAGCTAGACGGGCTTTTTATTCTGCTAGGTACGAGTAGATTTTTTTTGAAAAATAATGTAAAAACTGGCCAAGTGCGTCGGACTCGCACTTGGCCGGTTTTTACATTATTTTTCAAACATCATTATTTTTCGAACTAATGGTTCCGTACCATTATCTATAAAAACGATATAATAATCGTGTCTGTTGTATGGGAGCCCCCCTTAAATATTTATTTTATTTTATTTATTTATTTTTTAAGGAAAGACATAACTAATAGTCTGTAAATATTTTAAGCATCTACCTGTTGCCGTTATCAATATCGAGCAAAACGAGCAAAAAATCACGTTTATTATATAGCCCCCTTTTAATATTTATTTTATTCTGTTCTTAGTAATTTTTGTTATAGCGGTAAAAGAAACACATCATCTGTGAAGATTTCAGCTGTCTAACTATCACGGTTCATGAGATACAGCCTGGTGGCAGACGGACGAACAGACAGACAGACAGCGGGATCATATTAATAGGGTCCCATTTTTACCCTTTGGATGCGGAACCCTAAAAAAGAGATGATACTAGCAATATTTTCGTGCTATTTTAATTTTAAATTTTAATACTTTTGTACCTTAAACACATATATTTGTATCTTAATCGGAACATAGAACATAATTTTATTAATTTATTCCGAAATCATCATCATCAGGTCTTTTTAGTCTCCACTGCAGGAGCATACCCTCTCTGTACTACCGGAGCCATACTTGGCCAGAGCAGACAGAGGATTTGGCCTACACTCTCCTCGCTGGCCAGACGGGTTGGAGAGGTCTCATTGAAGTTTATGAGCTTTACTTAGCTTGCATTACCTAAGTCGCCTCTAACGACATCCATGGGAAGAGTTAGAGCGATCCTATTCTACTCTGCCGAAAACCACACGGCTAGTTTTTGATTAAACTTAAAAGTTATAATGAAAATGAATAATTTTTATTCAAAGTAGGATACATGTATCGCTTTTTGAACGTCATATGTTTCTGTTGTTTATTTTTCTTTCTTTTATGTTTGTAAAATCGAAAAACTACTAGCGTTTCGGAATGACCACTGCTGAGAAGAATACGCCGAAAGAAACTCAGTCCAGTCTTGGTCTCTATGTGCCTGAAGGGCTCGGACATAACAATATATTTTACAATAATGAAAAACCTTTCAATGAATGAACATAACAATAACTTATGTTTTCCCTGAAGCTCTTTACAGAACAAATTTCAGTTTGAAAACAACACAGTAGAGTTTAGAACAATAACTTGGATTCCTGAGCGTTTGAACAAGCGCACAAAGGTGGGGTTACACAAATAAGGACTTTGTAGGTGAAATGAAAAATTCCTAGCAACAGACGGGGTAACGAACGCTGAATTCGCTCAAATACGCAAATAACATTTATACATATTATCACGTGATGGAATCACCATATATTACTTAGGAATCTCATTTAAATAAAACTTCAAAGTCTCCATTGTCGAGACTGTGTTTATTTTCCTTCAACTGTCAATTCAAGAATGATCTCACCATTTTTTTTAATGACTATGTACCTAGCTAGCTCCAAGTGAGCTTTCGCTACTTCACCGGACGTTTTTTTTTAGAGTTTCCTCAAAAGGTTTGAGGCGAAGGCAGAGTGCCCTCAACCTTTTTAGACAACATCACCAAAGGTCCCCCAGGAGGGTCAGTCCTGTGTGCTTGGAGAGGCAGAAAACTCTCATATTGCCTGATGGGCTGCGTATACGTTCATGCAAGCCTGAAACGTCAATCTGAGAAGGATCTCACCATTACAATGCGTTCATTTAAATACAAATTGTGTTGAGCAATGCAAACAAACAAAAACCGGCCAAGTACAAGTCTGACCACGCGCAGTGTGGGTTCCGTAGTTGCGAATGCCAGCTTTGAGTTCACGCCTCACGGTTTAACGACTCAAAACGACCGCAGTAGACACCAAGTGGCCTCGTATCGTTCCGCCAAGCGCCACGCGCCTTCGAACGTAAACACATTGCTTTTAATTTAAAATGAAAGCGTAAATCGAAAAATGATGTTCAAAAGCTCACAATATCTTTTAAAAGATGTAAGCGTTGAATCGCAGACTAACAAAACACCTATGATAATGAAGTACTTGCTCGTGCTGGAGTAGAATCCGTAGCCTCTCTCTATAGCAGTCTAGCGCATCAACCAGTGCACCACGGAATCACTACATAGTATAAAACAAATTCGCTTCCTGCTGTCTGTCTGTCCCTAGGTATGCTTCGATTTTTTAAACTACGCAACGGATTTTGATGCGGTTTTTTTATGATTCAAGAGGAAGGTTTATATGTATAATTTATCGCACCCGTGCGACGCTGGGGCGGATTGCTAGTCTACTATATTTTAACATGGCTATGTGCGCCGCGCGAACGAAAAACTTCGCCACTGCGCGAGCCATTAGGCTGCGCAGAACCATTAGGCGATTAAGAAAAAAGATGAAAAGTCTTATTATTTTCATATTTATATTTTTTTTATAAGAAAGGGGGCGACCTCCAAGACGTACATATAAATATTGTCATGTGAGAATTATTGTTTTGGCCGTAAAAATTACAAAGTTTTCGAAGAGAAATGCTTTTAGATATCATACCATATATATATCATTTTTAAATTTCATATGTATCTATTTCAAATTCCAACAACGGGGCGATCTTGTTCAAGGATTGATTTAAATTATACATATACTTTTGATGTACTTAATTAATTCAGCGCATAGTATTAGTGATTTAAACTCACGTAATTTTTCACAATTACGTGCAGTACCGTCAAGCCGGAATCACAGACACAATCGTTTTTCAATTGTTTGTCGGACAACGTTGTCGTCCACGACGAAGGTGTTAATAATTAAGGGTCCGTACTACCTCACACTGCTTTGCATGATTGACTGTTATATCAATAATAATTAAATACTCAAGTTGAAATAAAAATGCAGCAAAGTTCAGGACTAACTCTGGTAACTATATGACTCAAAAACACGATTGCGTTAAATTTTCTCGATAGAAAAAAATTGCAAAGTTGCCTCCAAATCACGTCTAATTTACTCGGTATATAGTATTATTCACCAAATACATTAAAATTAACCTTGAAACTTTTGATTATTATTGCATTACAGATAAGGCAGCCATCATATGTTTTTCTTTTTCGAATAACCCTTGAATATTCCTAAAAAACTAAAATATCCAAAGTAGCCAACGCGTTTAGACCATCCGCGTTTGTATTGCCACGCCGCCTGCCATATGGCGGGCTCTTAAGGCTGTAATATTAGTAATTGATGAATAATGATATAACGCAACAAAATTTTCCCCCGACAAGTAGCTACAATTTCTTTCTTAGTCAAAGTACAAAATACATACATAATAATTATGAGATTATCAAAATGGACCTTATTCCAGTGACTTAAGTGCCAAGACAATACAATATTTTAGGTGTTCCAGTTCCAATACCAGTGTAAATAACCAAGCAGAATCCAGTGATTCCGCTTGGCTATTTCGAATTTTGGAACAACAGAGTAAACTCACCCTTTCTCGTAGGTAAAAAAATGTGAGGTGATTCATTGAGATGACTCTTTTACGATTTATCCTATACCTTGAAAATTGAATGAATTCGGAAAATAATATTAAATTACTTTGTGGTTTTAGCATTATATTTGAATGACATAAAATAGTAGAAAATAAATTTAATTCGATGACTGAGCTGACTGTACCAAATTCAAATTTTGGTATTCGTTAGGACATAAAATTTAAAAAAAATTAAGAGTGGTATCCGTTTGGAATAGAATAGAATTAAAAATTCATGTAATACCAGTGGTATTCGTTCGTGGTATTGGATAGGAATAAATCCATTAAACGGGTGACTCAGGCATTCAATATGAACAACTTTTATTATGGGATTACGGGATTATCAAAAACATTTTCGACATTTACATACAAATTGCCCGGCCGGTTGAACACTTGTTTGGATGTATAAATTATAATTATTTAGTTTCCTGCATTTGTTTCATGGGATAAGTTGTTCACATTGCACAAATCCACCCGAGTTGCCCCTTTCACCTAGTATTTAGACAGGCTAAAAACACCTACGCTAAATGAAAAAATAAATATTTAAATTAAATACCACCCAAATTCATTACCATTATTCCAAATCCTTCTAAAATTTACTAGAAGCCTACGGTGTCCTTCATTTTTGTCCCTACTTAAGCAAGTCTCTAAGATGTGTTGTATTCAGTAATCAACTTACTCATTTGCAAAACTCAACGTAGTTATTTAAATTTTAAGTCATTAGTTTTAATCCACGGTTAGTTTTAGTTGTCAGTATATCAAATATATTTTGCCAACATTGCCAGAATGTGAAAATACACTCAGTTCATCACCAGCAATTTTTGCAACTTTTTTCCGATAACTCACAAAAACCAATCCGTACCGCCGTCGCTCTCTAATTACTTAACTGTTGAAAAAGCAATAAAAAGCGGTTCTTTCGGGATTTCAAACGAAATTCTAAATTTAAATATTTTATTTCTTTTATTTTTGTGCAAATGATTCGGCGTTATCCGGGTCTATTATGTTTGTAATCTGAAACAGCGAATGTGCTTTGTAAATAGGGGTTTGCCATAGGTATCGTATAAAAATGTATGTTTGATCGTAATTTTGGGCGGTAGAAATCCTTTTGTACGAATATTATCTGTTCAAACTTATATTTGAATGTACCTAGGTACCTATTAGGTTAGCTCCGTGGCGCAGCGGTCAACACGCCAGCCTGCGACACGAAGTGCCCGGATTCGCTCCCCAGCCAGGTCAAGGTGGAAAATGATCTTTTTCAGATTGGCCTGGGTCTTGGACGTGTATCTATATATGTATTTGTTATAAAATATAGTATCGTTAAGTTAGGATCTGTTCTCTCTGCAACCTTGTTCCTGCTGCACATTAATGACCTCCTTAAATCTGGCATTATTGGCTATGCTGATGACAGCACCGTTGTAGAGAGTTATACGTCCAGTGCCAGTGCAAGTCCACAAGAAGTCCAGTCTCTTAGAGAATTTATGATTGAACGGGTTAACTCGAAATTACAGAGGGTGTCCGATTGGGGAGACGCCAATCTTGATAAGTTTAACCCGTCCAAAACACAGGCGTGTCTCTTTTCTGCAAAAAAGAGTGCTTTCCTACTTGCACCCACTTTCCAGGGTGTTTCCTTGCCGTTAGTTGACCACCTTGGGCTTTTAGGCATGACAGTCACGTCCAAACTAAGCTTCGGCCAACAGATTGAGTCGATGGCACTAACTGCTTCCAAGAATTTGGGCATCATCTCAAAGGTTCTGCGGTACTTCAGCTCTGAACGGCTGATCAATCTCTATACAGCCCAGGTTCGCTCTTGCATGGAGTACTGCAGTCACCTTTGGGATGGCTCAGCGAAATACCAGCTTGAAGCATTGGACTCTGTTGACCGAAGAGCCCGCAGGCTCATAAACAACGACGTGGTCTCAAATAGGAAATTGCAATCCCTGGAGCATCGCCGTAAAGTCGCTTGCCTATCGGTATTTTATAGGATCCATTTTGAAGAGTGTGCGAAAGCGCTCTTTGAGCTAGTTGAACCCTCACCTCCATCGGACTACGAGGCGCAGACAGAAATTTCACCGTTTTATCGTTGGAATACCAAAGACTCGAACTAAACGCTTTAACAGTTCCTTTTTGGTTCGAGTAGCTAAGGTGTGGAATGAACTGCCTGCGTCTATATTCCCAAACAAGTACAGTCCCGGGACATTCAAAAGTAGAATAAATGGGTATCTCTTGGATAGGCATGTCACATCCTCGTATTCATCGTCACTTACCATCAGGTGAGATGGGAGAAAAAAGCCAAATTCAATATTTTGTAAAAAAAAAAAGTATCCCATAACACAAGTCTCGAACTTTGGGGCTAGCTCAATCTGTGTGATTTGTCCGTATATATTTATTTATTTATTAACGTTTAGCACACTGAGTTACATATACGTCTTATAAGTCTTGACTTGACTCTTTTTATGTCCCGATTTGTATTTATGATTTTAGATCGTGATCTTTATAACATACTAGCTTTCGCCCGCGGCTCCGCCCGCGTCAAAATCGATCCCTCGGGAATAGTGTTTTTTCCCGGGATGAAAGGTAGCCTATGTCCTTCTTCGTACTCCAGAGTACTTGTATGCAAAATTTCATGAAGATCGGTTCAGTAGGTACGGCGTGAAAGCGTAAAAAACAAACAAACAAACTCACTTTCGCATTTATAATATTATAGTAAAGTAATAAGGATTCATAAATATATAGGCATAAATACTAAGTTACACCCTTCTCTCACTCCTCATCCGATCCCACATTACGTGGGATCAGGACAGCATTGAAGTCTTTTATACTTTTCGTGCTGTGAAAAGTTTCGGCTTATTTTTACGACTAGCCGTCTGCCTAACGTCAACCCTCCTTGGGAATGGTTTCGTTGCACGCGATGGGATGTACTTGTCCTTTTAGGCGCCTCTTACAACATCCATAGAACAGAATGGAGATGTTCTGTATTCTAGGCCCGAAACCACACGGCAAATATACTGATTGAACCATACTACGCAACAATTAGTGTTCTAAAGAAAAACATAAAAATTCATCTATAATAATATTATAATGCTATAAGTTTGTTTGTTTCAACGCGTTAATCTCAGGAATTACTGGATCGAATTGGATTTTTTTTTGTTGGATAGTCCATTTATTGAGTTATTCCGGTCTGATCCACCAAACGGATCCACTTTTCCTTATTATTATTACTTTTGTCCGGTCTGATCCACTATAAAATTGATTAGTCCGGTCTGATCCCCTACCTGATTAGTACAGTCAAGAAAAAAACAGTTGTCGATGATAAAATTATCAGTTTTATTACTTACAATCATCACAGATAATCATAAATTTGTATCTTAGTTTCTAGGCAACATAAAATAAAATAGTAATAATTAACCAGGGAAAAATCAAATACTTAACAAAAAAACATTCTTTAGACAATTATCACAGTAATCATATATTATGATATACAATAATGTAAATAATCAGATTTAATATCAAAATGTAAATAAGTTCTTAACTAAATATATATAAAAAAAACTGACATTACTTGAGGCTATAAAACAACACGCTTAGGCATCAATAAAAAAATGTTTTGTAAACGGGGGAAAATTATTCATATAAAAAACTATAACAGAAATTGCCGCGGACGAAGTTGCGGGCAACAGCTAGTTCGTAAATATTTCCCGACATGAACTTGCATTCATGTCGGGAAATTGAAAAATTAACATTGAAAAATATGAATTTACTAGCTTTCGCCCGCGGCTCCACCCGCGTCAATGTCGATCCCTCGGGAATAGTACCTTTTTCCCGGGATAAAAAGCCTTCTCCGTATTCCAGAGAACTTGTATGCAAAATTTCATGATGATCGGTTCAGTAGTTACGGCGTGAAAGCGTAACAAACAAACAAATAAACAAACAAACTCACTTCGCATTTATAATATTAGTAAGGATAAGGATGCAATTGCTTCATTGCGGTGCTCATGTCAAGCGTTCAAAATAATGACATATTTTCGACAGATTTAAAGATCCATGTACATGAATTTGTATTTTTTTAAATATCATTTAAATAAAATAATTGTTTGTCTGTAAAGTCGTATTACGTACGGACAATAATTCTACGTGATAGCGGTAGAAGAGAGGTAAGATGATGATTATGGTGATGATGACAGAACGTAAAATTTTTTCGTACATGCAGCAGGTGTTCATGTATTTATTAGACGTTATCACATAAAAAAAACATTTTATGGCAAGCTTCTAGTATTTATTTCCGAATTGATCCTGTAAACTGTTGTGTAGTGAATGAGTTGTTCAGCGTTGAGGTCTTTCATGGAATCAAATCAGCTCCATGGCTTTATTTAACTTCTTCTTCTTCTCGTGTCAAAATGGCTATTCTTTACACTAATCTTGGCCAGAACTTCGCAACATAATTTTCATCTTATTTGCATGAAATAATGCAAAATTTTAGCTCTAAAGCTCAATATAGCATTATAAATTTGACGCACACAAATAATTAACTAACTACTATAAATGAACATCGTGATTTTGAACCCCCTAGCTATACTGAAATCTGGGAATAAGAATCCCTAATGGAATACAGAATTGTAAGAAAAAAGGTAAAAGTATAACTTATAAAGCTTTTACTTTATCTTTTTGAAAACAAATCAGGGTTAAGCAACCAAACTAGCAATATTTCAAGCTCCTCCGTGCTTCGGAAAGCACATTAAGCCATAGGTCCCGGCTGCCATCTGGTAGTCGTTGAAGGGACCACGTCAAAGGCCGAGAGGGGGTTCTGAAGAACTCTGACCTCTCTGACACCCTGGTGGTGTGCATGGTCGATTGACCGTGACACCTACTCGAAATGATGATGATGATGAGATGCCTTTAGGCAGCTTGAACAATATGACACCTGTGTTAGCCACTTACACACACGGAAAACAAAAAGCTTATCAAACTATACCATTTAAGACAGAGACATACAGATCAATTTCTCATAAGTGAGTAAATTGGTTTCAGAAATAACACTAACATAAAGGAAACCCACGCTATATTATACTAGCTTTATTAAAACAAACACAACAAAATTTCAAAAGCACCCATACAATTTACAACAATGAAATTTCTATTTACAAAATTACTTGTACCGAGTCGACTCAACACATTACACAATGTTTTGTGCACAGATCTATATATTAGGCTAGATGCCGCAGGTTTGATTAGTGTCAAAGATAATATTACTGATAGCCGTGTGGGGCAGAGTCGAATAGTACCACTTCAAGTCTTCCCATGGAGGTCGTAAGAGGCGACTTGAGAAATACAAGCTAACAAAGCTCATAAACATCAATGAGACCTCTCCGACCCGTCTGGCCAGCGAGGAAAGTCTCTCTCTTTAGCCTATGCCAAATCCTCTGTCTGTTCTGGCCAAGTATGGCTCCGGTAGTACAGAGAGGGTCATGTTTCTGCAGTGGAGACTAAAAAGACCTGATGATTAGCGTTAGCCTAAACTGGATAATACCAACTCCGATTACTGGTGACCGCCCAGAGGTCCCGGGTGACTTGCACCCAGGATAGGCCCTTCTAGCAACGGAGCGGTTCATAAGGCAAAAGATAAGAGTTGCTGCTCTCCAAAAGCTTTTGCCATTGTTTCTCAGATTGACCCTTCAGGCTATGCATACACGTAATCGCGATCCATTAAGCAATATGAGAGTTTACTGTCTCTCCAAGCCTAGCGCATACAGGCAACGCCCAAAGCGTCAAAAGCGTCAAAAAATTGCGAAAAGCATAAATTTTTCTTACATCATATAACAAAAATATTTTTTTTAATAATTTTATACTAATTGATTCGGAATCCTTAGTGCTCGCACTTGGCCTGTTTTTCCTTTTGAGGTACGGAACCCTAAAAATCGTAGAATGTACCAGCTGCTTTCGCTTCTCGCGCAAATCGAGGGAATGGGTAGGCGATGCGGCTAGCAATCCATAATTTTTTTGTATCTTGTTTTCCTCCTTATGCCGTACCAATATGCTAAACGTGGCTTTAGGTCTTAAAAACCTGGGCTCTGTCTACCCCGCAAGGGAAAAATTAATTAAAAAAAGGTATTGCTAGAATATAAATTCTGTGCCAATGCGAACAGCGAAAATGAGTCAGTTTCCCGACTCGTACAATTTAGGGATTTTCAAGGCAAGAGTGAATAGGCATTATTTGAGTTTTCGTGTACCACCCTAGACCTCGTTGCTTCCCATCAGGCAAGATAGAGGTCAAACCTCAGAAGAATAACGGTCAAACGCACTCAAAGTAATCTTTAAAGAAAAATGAAATACTTCTCCTTAACAGAACCAAAATTCGATACGGCTTGACAGGCAACAAGCGATATCTAGCTTTTATACTAATCAATGGTATTGTCCCGTCTCAATCCATGAGTGATCCTATTGTATCTCCCACGGGAGTTTAAAATTGTTGGAACCAAATGCTTTGAATTGAGATTGCGGGTAAAGTTTAAAAGGTTCCGTGACTCCTGGAACTCCGGGGAGAATTCAGCCCCATGATTATCACGCGATCCAATGTATGTTATTATTTACTGTCATCCGCCTGTGGCTGTCTGTTGACCAAGCAAATTAACACGAAATACAACTGAAAGTTCGTCATCTCGACAAATGTAAGTTGCAATGTTTCTTGTTTTTACTGACTTCAGAAAAGGAGGAGGTTTTTATATAACAACCCTACTTCAGCCAAACTACTAATCCGATAAAGCCTAAATGAAAAGAATTATGAAGTACTAGCTTTCGCCCGCGGCTCCACCCGCGTCAATGTCGATCCCGCGGGAGCTGTACTTTTTCCCGGGATAAAATGTACCCTATGTCCTTCTCCATACCCTCTGGGGTGGGTAACGTGTATGCAAAATTTCATGATGATCGATTCAGTAGTCACAACGTGAAAACGTAACAAACACACTCACTTTCGCATTTATAATATTAGTCAGGACAATTCGGAATAAAAAAAAGTTGTCTAATCGGTTCATAAATTAATTTATCTATTTGTGTTATGTTATGAGGCACAAGAACCTCCTCATTTTACAGTCGGTTGAAAACTGTTGAAGAAATTATAAGATCGTTGAGTATCATGTGTCAGTACAGTCCAACTTCAAAATACAGTGCGATTTTATTCCTGCTGAAACATAAAAGCCATAGCCAGAAAAAAAAACATAAATCGGAAACGTTTAAACATTTTCGATTTATTTTTAGGCGTTATCAGTTACAAATCTGTGCCTAGTTGTCTTACAACCAAATTTTTAGTCCTTCAAATAGATTCCAAGACTTTGAAGTATTTCCTATTCAGTTTTCATTACAAAGTTTACATTTTACAATTTAAAATTCATTTCATACGAACTTCACCGACCAACGTTTGCACAATGGCCGCTTTAAAAAGATAAAATGAATTCCAGAACGACTACACCTACGTAATGACATATTTTAGGAAAGCTTATTAATTTTAAGTACTTGACGCAGTCAAAAACAGTTTACACGTTTTTGCTTTGCAAGTTTTTTAACGAGGACGCCATGAAACTAAACATAACATATCATTGAGTTTGTTCCTCGTACGAGTTCAGGCTAAATTTAGTTTAGTGTGATCATAACCAGCTAACCTGCATAGATGATGGTGAGAATTAACGCTAAGTGAATTGAACAAAGCGTGGCTTGTTCAGTATGAGTATATTTATCGTCCTAAGGATCTAAAACGCAAAATAACACGTACGTCAAATTTACTGAATTTTGCGCTCAAATTCAGTTAGTAATCATAACCTTCTTAGATAATGGTGAGAATTAGCGCTAAGTGAATTGAGCGAAGCCTGGCTTAGATTGTTTAGTTTGAGTATATATGTCGTCCTATAGATTGCGATTCTAAATGCATTGCAAAAGTGCCTAACTAACTCTGTCTGCCTGTTAAATCTTCGCGCTTTAACTATTTAACCGAATTAAATAAAAAGTATGACAATATTTAGGTGCCCAGGGCAGGACATAGGGTACCTTTCTTCTCGGAAAAAGGTACTGTTTCCAAGGAAATAAATATTCACACAACTGGAGCCATGGGTGAAAGCTAAAGATAGGACGTCGTAAAACGGAAAATAACACGTACGTCGAATTTATTCCACAGCTCAAATTCAGTTAGCGATCACAACCAGCTTACCTGCTTAGATAATGGTGAGAATTAGTGCTTAGTAAATTGAGCAAAGCGTGACAAGATATATTAACTGTATGTTTTCTGATTAAAATATTCTATAGCCTATGTTTATCAAGGATAATGTAGAATTCTAATGGTGAAAGAATTTTTCAAATCACTGTGAGTAACTTTGGAGACTATTCAATGCAGATAAACAATCAAATCTTTACTCTTTATTAAGATGCTACTACTAGTTCCGTAACGCTGCATTGCTCGTTTATATACGACTAGCTTTCGCCCGCGGCTCCGCCCGCGTCAAAGTCGATCCCTCGGGATTAGCTTTTTCCCAGGATAAAAGGTAACCTATGTCCTTTTCCGTACTCCAGAGAACTTGTATGCAAAATTTCATGATGATCGGTTTAGCAGTTACGGCGTGAAAGCGTAACAAACAAACAAACAAACAAATAAACAAACAAACAAACAAACAAACAAACTCACTTTCGCATTTATAATATTAGTAAGGATTATTATTTACTACTAACATTGATTTCTAGCAGCCAAACTATCTAAGGTAATAACGTGAGTCAAGAGTTTGTTAATAGATTTGAAACAAGGTTTTGCTATGAAAAATTTTAGAGCACTACTGCTTTGACATTAATATTAGCTTGTAACTAGAGTCGACATAAGAATTCTAATGACATTTAAATGTACGAATAAATGTTTAAATGTACGACGATGGAAGACCAGCCACGACGTCTTCGGAGGCGTTCGACCCCCTATCCAACGCATCGGCGCGAGCGCGCCGCGCGGAGAGACGCGCGGCGCGGGCGACGGCCCTTCTCAGTGATCAGCTGACGGCCGCGCCGGGACGTCCTTGACACTCGCCCTGAGGATGGCCTACTGACTAGGCAGAAACAGTCGGCATTTTTCCGACTAAAAATACGTGAGTTAAACCGTTTTGTGATATATTAACATTTAAATGTAATCGTGGAACAAACAAACTCTCATCCTAACTAATATTATAAATGCGAAAGTGAGTTTGTTTGTTTGTTTGTTTGTTTGTTAGGCTTTCACGCCGTAACTACTGGACCAATCATGATGAAATTTTGCATACAAGTTCTTTGGAGTACGGAGAAGGACATAGGCTACCTTTTATCCCGGAAAAAAATACTATTCCCGAGGGATCGACATTGACGCAGGCGGAGCCGCGGGCGAAAGCTAGTACATAATAAACCTTGAAACATAACACCTATTTTCTGGCCAGTATTGTAAGTGTAGAATATTATAAGTGTAGAAGTGTAGATTAGTGTAGTTGATAGTGTAGATTGGGTTATCAAGGGTTAAATTGTTGTTTTTAATTTAACCCTAGATAACTAAACTTTCTTGGGAGTTTCATTCTATGTTAACCTTAGTGGTAACCTTAGATAAATACGTGAATAAATATAACAAACTAAAATATTGTCTATTGTTTATATTCGTCCCCTCGTTTCAGAACTACACAAGATTGTCCATGGC
The DNA here is from genome assembly GCA_947532085.1 of Elegia similella. Classification (NCBI taxonomy): domain Eukaryota; kingdom Metazoa; phylum Arthropoda; class Insecta; order Lepidoptera; family Pyralidae; genus Elegia; species Elegia similella. The sequence continues at coordinate 23,324,259 of OX383939.1, forward strand.
GGCACTCATCTCATATCATATCATATACTATATTGCAAGTCACAAGTTTTAAAAGATTTTACATAGTCATATAGAGGTGACGCCCTGCAAGGGCACAGCAAACATGAGGGGCAACTAGATGCCATTTCACTTACCTATGATAATTTGTCAGGGTAAGGGATTTTTTTTTTTTACCGCTCACTTTTATCATCTAAGAACTCTGATATATATATAACATTTGTCAACAAAGGCGAGAAATGAAGACACAATGGATTTTCTATTGTTATGCAGACCGATCGGGCCGCTTGGTGGTTGAAAGGTCAAGAAAAAGGATTTCAGCTGCTTTTTTAATAAATTTGGTGATTTTAATTTCTTTTATATAATATTTTCATAGCCATTTGATGAGGGTTAGCTCTTTCCACTCTCTCCGGTGCGGGCTTAGAACATGTGTCAAATCCAAACACCCTGCCCTACGCGTGACTTGTGTCAAATCCAAAAACCCTGCTGTACACTCTGACGCCCAGAGTAATCATCATCATCATCATCATCAACAGCTCTTTTTAGTCTCCACTGCAGGAACATGACCCTCTCTGTACTACCGGAGCCATACGTGGCCAGAGCTGACAGAGGATTTGGCCTACACTCTCCTCGCTGGCCAGACGGGTTGGAGAGGTCTCATTGATGTTTATGAGCTTTGTTTAGCTTGTATTTCCTAAGTCGCCTCTTACGACATCCACGGGAAGACTTCGAGTGGTCCTATTCTACTCTGCCGGAAACCACACGGTGCTGCTGGAAACCAGAGTAATAGGTATATTAAATAAAGTAAATAGGTACCTCTTGCAAAAGTTAGTTAGGTAACCTAGTAATACCGTCGGTACAAATCAAAGCGATATTAAACCGCTCGCATGCAGTCGCTGATGCTGCACGCGCCTGCAATCTGCCGTCAGATATTAAACTCTGGGTTCGTTTTGATTAAAGCTTGTCTTTTAGAGACATAAAGGGTAAAAATGGGATTCTATTACTGAGTCTACACTGTCCGTCTATCACAGAGCCGTATCTTTGAACCAAAGAGATTGCTTTGAACCTTTTAGGCTCTTTGTAGTTTAATGTTTGAATTTATAATTTATTATCTTAAAGCTTAACAAAATATGTGCCATTTGTGTATCAAAACAACTCATAGCTAAGAATGATATGTATAACGTAACATCAGGGGCGGCGTAAGACGTGGGCGATGTAACAGCCTCGCGCCCAAAGAAGCCTTACGCATAATGCAGATGAGCTGTTTTTGTGGGAAGCTAACGATTCCCAAAAAGAGCCATGAGGCCTTGCAGAACGTGTCTAGGCCTCGCGGAATTGATCTTCGAAAGCTAAAGATTTGCGAAAAAGAGCTACAATGCCTAGCGGAACGTGTCTTGGAAAGCTTACGATTAGTAAAAAATAGCCACGAGGCCTCGGGTAAGTCGTATTGGGAAGCCTACGATTCGCTAAAAGAGCCAAAAGTCCTCCGCGTAACATGGATATCGCGATACATATTTTGTAAATAGATATGTGAAGCTCACTGTAATTCACACTTAAAACAAATTAAAAATCCAGTAGTATCCCAAAACATTCATTCCCATCCCAAATCCAACAAATTTCTATCCTGGCAGCAGCGTAGGAAGCACAAGAAGCCAATGAAACTGCGCTCGCTAACTCGCCTGCCAAGCGTTTGGCAATATCCTCCAATGGAATAAAGAATTCTTGAGAGAGGACTTCTTACAGTTGCAATGATGATGATGATAAATATTATTAGTACAAGTAATAATTTGAGGTAACTTTAGTACTGACTTGGTAGGTAACTTTAGTACTATTCTGTGGAGTGACGTCACATCCAGGGTATTATTTTTGAACGTGTGACTACTTGTCTTTAAACGATTTTTGTAAGGGTAAACTGCTTGTTGCGAACGGCGAAACTTCAAAAATCGTACCCCAGAGCGTCTGACCGTTTCTCATTAGAGCAATCGTAAATACTATTACGCGTGAGACATGGAGAGGTCACTGATGATCAGGATTATGAAATTAAACACAGCAGCTGGCGCATAACCATGCGAATTTTAATGCACTACGGATAATATCAACACACAGAATTACAATAAAGTAGCTACGCGTTAGTCAGTCGGCGGCTTGGCAAGAAGTGTCGCTTACGCTCGGTGGTGAACGCAACGGCGCGATATGGCGGCCAGGAGGGTCCGAGCTATGACGTCACGCCAATGTTGCATTTTATTGGTTGTGTTACAATACGTTCGGATATGAATGAAGTCGAATATTACCCTACTAAATATTGGGTAGTATTAATCAGTATTTAAGAAGTATGCATGCGTGGTATGCGAATACCCTACGGGGTAATATGTTATGGGGAAATCGACGCAGTCATTCCTTAACTATATAGTAATCTGTGGTAATTCGAAGTCACGGTGATATAGTTGATATTATAGTTAGTGCATAAACTTAGAGGGACGTGGTTTGAATCCTTTCTGTGTAAAAGTCTTTTTCCATCACATATTTTCAATTTCAGAAAAATATGTTACTTTCATTTTATTACAATTTACAATTTCAAGCCTCATAATAAACTCGGGTCGGGCTGGTGACATTAATCATCCCTACATAAACACATTGTCTGACTTGAATTTTTTGTTTATTTAATTAAACGTTTATTGTGTTCTCTGAACAAATAACAATGCTTTAACTGAACACTGATTACAAGTATTTTCAAAGTCAAATGAAAATTAACTTACTTCGTAGCTCGACTGCCTATAAAAATGTACAACCTTTGTCACTCAAGAGTATTAGGATTTTAACAATACCCGATACGTCGAAATCAGTTGAAGCGTTAAAGGACTTAAAAGAAACCCACATACATTATGTACTAACGTACATACATGAGATCTAATAAACATCATCATCATTATTATAATCATCATCATAGCTTTAAGATGTCCACTGCTGGATAAAGGCCCAAGGATTTTTCGTTCCATGAGCGGACATTGCCATACTCACCACGCTTGGCAGGTGGGTTGGCGAGCGAAGTTTGTCTTACTTTTTTGTGCTTCCGACGCTGCTGCAGGAAGTATTTTAAGCTGGGAAAAGATAGGAATTTGTTGGGCCTGGGAAGGGAATGAAGGTATTGGGATACTACTCATTCGGATGAATGCACAAAGCAAGTAGCAGCTCGGGAGGCCAGGCCCGCCTACCCTATGTCATACCAGCAACCAACGGACAGGCAGTGAGGGATGACACCCCTGACCTGATAAAAATAATACATTCCTTTAAGCAGTCATCCTTGCAGAAAGAATCGAGGTCATCCCACCATCTCTTTTTAGCCCAAAAAGGGATTTCGTCCAGGATTTCTTTTTACGTTACGCAGAATCCAGGACGTACACACTTAGGCCCACAGTTCTTCGGGCATGCAGCAAATAAAGCCCAGTACCAATTAAGGCTGGCAGATTTTTATCTAATATCTACGACCTTTGTCTTTCTGCAATGATTAGGCTTTAAATGCCCTCGATCGCGAGAGATGGAAGGAAGGAAGGGAGGCCTTTGCCAATAAAGTGGGACATATAGGCTGAAAATAGAAATATAAATAGACTGCCTAGTCATGTTAAAACACGACTGCCTTGCCAATAAAGTACTGCCTGCCAATATAGCCTATGTGACTCAGGAAGATATAAGAATACATACGTGAACTCTAATAACTTTACACCCCTATTTGGTCAGTTAGTTATATAAGAATTCTTTAGCATTCATATTAAAATTGCGAAAGGATATTTGTCTATCCTCACGTCACGATATAACGAGCAGCCCATTACGTGATTTCATGTACTTAGATAATAATAATAATTACTCTTTATTTCACTATAATTAAAAAGGAAACATATTACAATTAACTTAAAATTATGATACAAAGGCGGACTTATTGCAAGGCAATCTCTTCCAGCCAACCTTTGAGTATAAGCAATCTAATAATCAAAATAATCGCGAAATCTAAGTAAGAACTTAATATATTTTTTTGAAGCACCAAATAATGATATGGAGATTAGTCTTATCTTCTGTTGATTACGAGTATAATTTATCTTCTTTGATTTTTTGCGTTTACGTTGTTACGGTACGTAATCGAGATCCATCGAGTGATGGACCTCGATTACATACGTTTGAAATTCTAATTATGTAATAATATCTCACGTAATAGAAACTTTTGCTATAATCCAAACTTCTTTACTAATCTTATGCGAAATGCGAAAATGAGTTTGTTTGTTTGATACGCTTTCACGCGTTTCCTACTACACCGATCATCATATAATTTTACATACACGTTATCTGGCGTACGGAGAAGGACATAGTTATCCCGAGATAAGTACTGTTCCCGAGCAAAGCCGCGGACGAAAGCTAGTATTATTATAAACGTGAAAACTTGTGAATATGGATATACCGATATTTGTTACTCAATCATGCCAAAACTGATGAAAAGATTTAGTCGAAATTTTACACACATCTAGGTTATTACCTTGATTAACACATAGGCTACTTTAGTGCTAATTTATTGTACTCCCGTCTGGGGAGGAGCTTTAAAAACTAAGTTCTTGACGGTGGAACGTGCTCAACGAGCATTGATAAAAGTAGCAAACTTCAAAAACTACAGATTTCCTACAGATCAATTATATAAAACGACTGGTCTACTAACTGTTAGGAAATTATATTTGCTACACATAATATTAAAAAAACATAAATCTTTACCATACGATATTCACTTACAAAATAAAAGGCGGAAAGATATAGTGACAAAGGTCCCGACAACTAAATCACTATTTGCAAGTATACAATATGTAAAACGCTCATCCATTTTGTATAATAAAATTAACAGACAACTACACATACCAGTATATCCCATGACATATCATCAATGTAAAGAAAAGGTGCAGGAATGGTTGAAACCCCTTAGTTATGAGGAAATTGAAAAATTATTACAATAGGTACAATTTTAAATTTTAGTAAAGATTGCGAATACTAATAAATAAAAATAAACAGACAGACAGACAGACAATTTTTAGTGCTAGGTTATTTATGTAGTTTGGTGCTTTTATTAAATATTGGCATGTTCATACTTTTATAGTATACCTAAGAATGTAATACAATAAACAACTTATGGTTATGGAAGAGCGGGGACTCCTGGCACAGGCATAATGCTTAAATGGAGGCTCCAATCAACTACAGAGTTTTTGTAAACACCAATTTATGAATAAAATATTATTATTATTCTCTTTATTCAAAATTAATCTTAAGCCTAGGTTTTATAATATTTGTATAAAAAGTAAAATATAAAAATATAATACAAAACATAAAAACATTATAAAACCTAAACCTAGCTCGCCGCCAGCAGCGGGGCAAGGCTCGAGCTACCGGCGGTTAAGGCTGCAGAGAAAGAAACCTCCTGACTATGTGTGACGTGTCCAGGAGTGCTGCCTTCTGTATCTGGCCCTTGATCCAGCCATCCAGCGAGAGTCTCTTGTTGGTCGAGACTCTTCGCTATAAGGCCGTTTGCAGATACAACTATCGGGACAATGATCGTCGAATCCACATCCGACATAGCAGTCACCTCGTGGGCCAAGTCAAGGTACTTGCTGAGCTTGTCCTTCTCGGCTTTCACGAGGTTCTCGTCATGCGGGATGGTGATATCGATAAGCATTGCCTGGCGCGTCGATCGATCTGACAACACTATATCAGGCTTATTGGCAACAATAGTCCTGTCCGTAATAACAGATCGATCCCAGTAGAGCGTGGCATGACCATTTTCGAGAACTGGCGCCGGCGTGTACTTATAGTACGGTACCGCGGATTCGACAAGACCATATCGAAGAGCGAGTTGCTGATGGATAATTCTGGCTACAAGTTTATGTCTGTGTAAGTACTCACCGTTGGCCAGATGAGAACAACCGGAAATAATATGCCTGAGTGACTCACCGGGACGGCGGCATGCCCGACATATGTCGACCGTACCGTCCTTCAGGATATATCTCCGGTAATTGTTCGTCATCATGACTTCGTCTGCAATTGCACAAACAAAACCCTCGGTTTCCCCGAAGAGGTCGCCGAACCGTAGCCAGTTTACCGACGCGAGCAGATCTACATCAGGCCCTGTTAAGGCCCGGTAGAACCGCCCGTGGAGCTCCTTACTCTTCCATATGTTCTTGCGGTCTTCGGTGCTCAGCACGGATGGTCTACGCCAGTTCTCGTTTGCCAAGGAGAGCGGCGTGAGACTCCTATCTACAACTACAATGTCGCGGTGCAACCCACACTCATTGTTAAGGAAGTAATCCCTAAGACTGCACACCTCACGGTTATGAAGAGTCTTGGCGTTCAAAAAACCACGACCTCCACACTTACGTGGGATGTACAGTCTCATAACGGTTGAGCGTGGGTGAAGCATGCGATGCATTGTGAGCTGTTGACGGACTCTCCTATCCAGAGCGTCTAACTCAGTTTGTGTCCATCTTAGTATGCCAAAGGAGTATGTGAGGAGGGGCATCACCCAAGCGTTGAATGCGCGCACCTTATTGCCCCCTGACAAAAGGCTTTTAAGCACTTTTGTCAGACGACAAAAAAAACGCTCCTTTACCGCCTGCTTGATGTCCCCATCCTCAACACTCAGAGACTGTGACATACCAAGATACTTGTAAGTTTCTGACTCCGAAAGAGACCTGAGAGACATTATCTCAGAAAGTTGCAAATTTGTTGAATTTACAACTTTATTATTATTATTATTACTTTCATCCCGCGGGATCGACATTAACATGAGCGTAGCCGCGGGCGCCATGTAGCACGAATATAAATAAACTCACTCTTGTATTCGTCAGATATTTTCTATCAAAACATCATTATCAGCCAATGTACAGCAACGAAATATTGAAACGTGGCATCCATCTTCGTCAGTCTGATGTGTCGCCAAATATACCCATTGATTTATGTCGACTCTCTGCTTCATCATAACTCCGTCAATCACTGAGTTGTTCAACAGTAAACTAGATTGAATTTGCGCATAAAAATGACATAACTTTAACGTTTTTACTGTTTTAGGGTTCTATAGTATCCATGTCTGTCTGTATCGAGTACGCGCACCCGGCTGTCATCATTGATGGCAGTTGTAAAGCTATGTCAGATGCTTTAAGGCAGCTTAAAAATCTACATACGATAAACAAAAAAAAAACATAAATAATGGAGAACACAAACCACAGACCGACAAAAATGGAAAAAAGAGAAAGAGGCCTTTGCCCAGCATTGGGACATTAACGGCTCGTAATAATAATAATAATGGATAAAATAACATTTATATTTTTGTCCACAATTTTAAAAAACGATGCACAATATTCCAATTGTAGAAAGCTCGTAAGTATGAGCTTTTACACTTTAAATCGAAGTATTTGAGTATTGTGAATGACACTGAGCCGGGACCCTCAATTCTGGCCTCTTGTGTGGCAACAAGCCGGCTTAAAGACCAGCCCCCTAAGGGAGTGGTCCCTCTGCTATGATAGGACTTTTTACACTTCTATAAAACATTTTGCGCACCAACGTAAATAAGGTAATAACCAAAAACCAATACTTTGGAAAGCCGTGTGGTATCCGGCAGAGTAGAATAGGACCACTCCAAGTCTTCCCGTGGATGTCGTAAAAGGCGACTTAGGAAATACAAGCTAAACAAAGCTTTTAAACATCTGTGAGACCTCTCCAACCCGTCTGGCCAGCGTGGAGAGTGTAGGCCAAGTCCTCTGGCTGCTCTGGCCAAGTATGGCTTTAGTAGTACAGAGAGGGTCGTGCTCCTGTAGTGGAGATTAAAAAGGACCTGATGATGATGATGAATACTTTGGAGAGTCGCTCATAATGAACAGCTTTATTATGACGTAGATATAAAAATATATAGCAGTATAAACGTAGTGGTATAAAAAAAAGAGTTGCACTCCGGGAGTGCCGGCAGAAGTGAAAACTCCGTTCCTACGCCAGCCGGCGGTCTCAGGTCACGTGTCCGTCTTACGAACTTTTGATCAGGTCACGTGTCCTGACGCGAGTTTAACATTTTTACCTATCCCAAAAAGTGCACAACGCAACTAAAGAAGTTTTTTCACTTCAAAAATTGCAGTGTGTTATACAAATTTAAATTTGATATTTAGTAAACAATGTTTTTCTGGCCAGCGTGGAGAGTGTAGGCCAAGTCCTCTGGCTGCTCTGGCCAAGTATGGCTCCGGTAGTACAGAGAGGGTCGTGCTCCTGTAGTGGAGACTAAAAAGGACCTGATGATGATGAAACAATGTTTTCACAGCGGAATTTCATTTTCATATTTTATTGTCCCGGATTCGATCCCCGGTCAGGTCAAGATGGTTCATTTTTCTGTTTGTCCTGAGTCTTGGAATAATTAGTTAAAGTAAAGATTTGGTACCATAACACAATTCTCCAATTTACTTTGTGGCTAGCTTAATCCGAGTGATTTGTTCGTATATATTTATTTAATATTTTTCACCGTGCATCATCATCATCATCATCATCAGGTCTTTTTAGTCTCCATTGCAGGAGCATGACCCTCTCTGTTCTACCGGAGCCATACTTGGCCAGAGCAGACAGAGGATTTGGCCTACACTCTCCGCGCTGGCCAGACGGGTTGGAGAGGTCTCATTGATATTTATGAGCTTTTTTAGCTTATATTTCCTAAGTCGCCTCTTACGACCTCCATGGGAAGACTAGGAGTGGTCCTATTCTACTCTGCCGGAATCCACACGGCAACCACCGTCCATCGCACGAAAAAGACTGCCTCCTGGAGTTTGCCCGTAGACCCCTTGAAAATAGTAATACTCTCGGGAAGCATACTTTGTTTAGTTGATTCCAGTTTGATTAGGACATTGCAAGCTTGAATCACCTAAATGTCTGACAATAATGATGATTCCGTGCTTGGGCACGTTAAGCCATTGGTCCCGGCTGCTATCTGGTAGTCGTTAAAGGAACCACGTCAGAGGCCGAGAGGCGGTTCCGAAGAACTCTGACACCAGGGTGTGCAAGATCGAGTGACCGTGTGACCTACACGAAATGATGAAGATTTATTTATTTATTTCCGAAGATATTACGCTACCAGTGAGGCCACATGTCGGCCAAAATAAATTAATAGCCATAAACCCAATACTTGGAGAGTCGCTCCTAATGAACAGCTTTGTTATTACGAGTAGGTATGTTGAAAAAAAATTTGATGGTCTGAGCAACATGCTTTATTCAACTAAAAATACCAGAAACGGCAATCGTCTAGTGTTGGACATAGTTCCTAAGACTGAACGTTTAAAAAAAATGCTATTGTATGTGTATAGCTATATATAATAAAATACCTGATGTTTACTATACTTGTTTTTAGTAAGATGTCTATTTATTTTACTCTTCCATGTTTTTATGAAAAGAAAAGGAAAAATATCCGGCCAAGTGCGTGTCATGCATGTCACTGGACCCGAGGGGGTCACTAGACCCTAACAAAAATTTGCATATATACATTTATACAATTTTTATCGTTTTGGACCCTTAAAGGGGTGACTCAGACCATCAATATGAACAACTTTTCCTAAGGGAACAATGCTGGGAACTCAAAAAAAAATACATTCCCATGTAAACTGGCCGGGCGGCGGAACTCAATTGTATGGAAATGACTTATTTTTTTTGAATTCCCAGCATTGGTCTCATAGAAAAAGTTGTTCATATTGATGGTCTGAGATCTGGTCCTTTAAGGGTCCAAAACGATCAAAATACACCATGTATAAAACCGTCCACCGTAGTCTGTGACTACGGTGGTCTATCGGTCTGAATTGATCTTACTTGAGCTCAAATCACTAAATAAACATTTTAAATGAAAAGCCTTCCGCACGTGTTCCAAATTGCCCTAAAATAAGGCCTGGTAATCCAACGTTGACAAAGCGTGCGCCTAATTACAGGAAACTCTTACGCCTATCTTCAATCTGGAGCTAACACACGTAATGGGGAATTCTATTTTCGCTTATCTGGTGACTAACAAGAAAATAAATAGACGGGAAAATGGCAGAAAAGTTCTTTATTTATTTATTTATTTTATGATATAGGACGGCAAACAAGCAAGCGGGTCACCTGATGATAAGTGATCGCCGCTGCCCATGGACAACTGCAACACCAGGTTGTGACAGGTGCTTTGTCGGTCTTTCAAGGAGTTGGGGAAGGAAATGGGCGGGGAAGGGGGAAGGTTTGTTTTTGTGCGTGAACTTGTTATAATATTGGCCACTTCTATAATAATAATAATTCATTTATTCGCAGTAAAAGTGGTTACAATTTTAGATGACATAAAAACATTTTAATCTCACTCTTAACCTATTAAGGCATGCAAAATTTTCACAAGAAGCCTAACCTCCTCCTATTTTTAGTAGTCGGTTAAAAAGTACACCGGATTATCACCGGATAGGAGGTAAGGACTTTAATTACAGGAAGCTCTTACGCTTATCTTCAATTTAGAGCTAACATACGTAATGGGGAATTCTGTTTGTTCGCTTATCTAGTGAATAACAAGAAAATAAATAGACGGGGAGACGAACGCGGAAAACTTCTTTGAAAGACAAAATGAAAAGACGTACGAGTTAATTTGTATTTATGTTATCTCAGTCAAACGGATTAAATTACTTCGAAGAACTCAAGGCATTTTCAAAGGCTAATGTTTTAAATGGACATTTCGTCTATCATTTGCTACTGTATCTGACTGCCTCCGTGGTCCAGTGGTTAAGGCGTTTGCCTGTAGACCCGGGGGTCGTGGGTTCGAAACAAAGTATGCTTCCCACGGGAAGCATACTTTGTTTAGTTGTTTCCAGTTTGGTTAGGACATTGCAGGCTTGAATCACCTGATTGTCTGATAATAAAGATGATTCCGTACTTCGTAAGGCACGTTAAGCCGGTGGTCCCGGCTGCCATCGTTAGAGGATGCACGTCAGAGGCCGAGAGGCGGTTCCGAAGAACTCTGACACCAGGGTGTGCATGGTCGATTGACCGTGTCACCTACGCGAAATGATGATGATGCTACTGTATCTGGACAATGCTGCCAAAACCCACATGAAAGATATAGAACGAGCACGAAGAGCAATACTCAAGGTTATTTTATGTTTACCATATAGATTTTTGGAAATCTTTGGGACAGGTCTATGTCCAGCAGTAGACTTCTTGCAGCTAATATAATGATGTCGTTAGTGATATAGATTAAAATTATATAGTTATAAGCACTCGTATACACATCAAATATGTTTCTACCAGTCTATATGCCACCGTGATAGACCGTTCGTTTGCCTCGTTCAGATCTTATTGAGAGCAAAGAGGGCTTTCTGGACACATCCAGAAATGACCCGTAGATTGGATAGCACAACAGTCGCTCTCACTATTGTTGGAGAAACTCCACCTGACTCTATTTTCGTAGCATCTACCACCTAGGGCATGTAATGCCGGAATGATTTTCATACCGGTATTGAAACCGGTATTGAAACTTTAATAACCGGTATACCGAAATTACGGTATTATTTCAGTATTTGTTCAAATACTGCTAATTACTGTTTAAATGATCCCAATAACGATTGGTAAGTCTTGTTTCCGGAGAGCGATGAAAGTAAATTTATACATTATATGGTAGAAACATTGAAACTATTTATAAAAACCACGAAAAATCATAGAAAATCAATAAAGGCAATTAAGAATACTAAAGAATTATTTATATTGTCGAAGTTGGTCCCATAATGAAAGTTGATCAGATTCGTGGTCTGAGTCTATCCTTAAACGTTTGCTAATGAATTCAATTTCACCCTGTTGGTTACCCATCCGAGAGCATGTGATCCTACCGCCTATTACGTACGATTTTTGTCAAACACATCACACAGATGGCGCCACAGGTTAATTCACAACTATGTATCCACCATATTATGAGAAAATAAAATCAGTATTCACGAGAAATATCTTATTTCAGATTAAAACTGTATCTTTGGCTTATATTAAAATAATATCTATTAGTTATACTTAGTTTTACCAAGTTTAGGCTAATGCCATCTAGTGACGGGTGTACAGTCTATAAATATTTGCACTGCAGTGCCCTCTCCGCCACCCATAGACTTTGGGAATTATAAACCATATTATACAAATAAAATAAAAAGAAACAGTGCTTATACTTTCAACGCCTATTTCGGCATTATCATCCGCGACTATAAAACGTATTACCGAAATGAAATTTGACTACAGGAAATATAAATTATATTTTAAGACTGCAATCATGTTTGCTAAAGCAATTTACATTTCATTTGTTTTGATTTCCATCTGTCTTCTTTTTCGTTGGATGTGAGTTTTGATTTGTATTACTAATAAATATTTTGCTACACATACTCACTAGTTAAACGCTTTACATAATTAAGGACATGATAGTTTAGGGTCACATGTAACCATGTAACGTATAAAAAAACAATGTAAGAAAAATTTAATAAACTACAGAGAAAAAAAAAATATTAATGTGCTAAGACTCGAAAAGTGTGGACACCTCGATACGTGATCGACTTGTCGTTTGCAAAGGTAATGCGCTTGCGCCGCGAGTGTCTTTACACTTATTGTTTTTACTAGATCATCATCATCTTCTCAGCAATAAGAAGTCCACTGCTGGACATAGACCTCCCCCAAGGATTTCCAATATGACAGTTGGAAGCTGCCTGGATAATTATGTCAAATTGTAAAGCACCTATTTTATTACATATTTAGAAAAAGAATTGAATGAGTACCCTCTATCAATATGTCGATACAAAAAAAAAACATCAAGTGATCTTTTCTAAGAAAAACAGATTATTTTTTTATAAAGTTATGGTAAATATTGCCAAATATCGTTATCGAATCATATAACACACCAAGATGTCCAAAAGCTACCAGCTAGATTGATGTTACTTATAACCTAATTTATAAACTAAATTTCGCCGCAGATCCTCTCACGTCAATCTCAACGCCTAGGAAACAGTAGGTATTTTTATTCAGCATAAAAGTTAAATGCCATGTGGTTTCCGGCAGAGTAGAATAGAACCACTCTTAGTCTTCCCATGGATGTCGTAAAAGGCGACTTTGGAAATACAAGCTAAACAAAGCTCATAAACAAAACATCAATGAGACCTCTCCAACCCGTCTGGCCAGCGAGGAGAGTGTAGGCCAAATCCTCTATCTGCTCTGGCCTAGTATGGTTTCGGTAGTACAGAGAGGGATATGCAAATCCAATGCAGGAGCATTGGGGACCAAAAAGACCTGATGATGATGATGATGAAAGATAGCCTATGTCCATGTACGTATCAGATAGACAACGCGCATGCAAAATTTCATGATGAGCGGTACAGTAGTTGAAGCGTGTGTAAATGCAAAAGCGAGTTTTTTCTTTGTGTGTTGTGCAACAAACACACAAATAAACAAAGAAAAAACTCGCTTTTGCATTTATAATAATAAAATTAGGATTGGATTGTATATTGAGGATAAGTATGCCATCAATATACAACTACATATGTCAAAAGTTGGTAAATAGCCCCGGAAAAGTCAGGACAGTTAGTGAGCACATAAAAAATACATACCTACATACATACTATTACGTCTTTTTCAGTGGTCTTCTTGTGAAGACAGAGCCAGAGTTTTTAAGACCTATTAGCTACGTTTAGCATCTTGGTTTAAGGTGGAAAACGTTGTCAAAATAGTGATGGGTAACTAGCCGCATCGCTATACTTACGAGTATATGATACCTCCGATTTTCACCCATTCCCTTAATCAGATTGTGCGCGTGAAGAAGCAGCTGGTGGTAACAACTTTTTCCTTTTCTCACAGACCAACATGAAAGACGATTTATAAAAAATATGAAATAATAAATTGAACGACGGAAATTGCTGACACGTGAACACATTCCAGTTTATTGGCACTTATTCCCCACCTGTTACCTCATATCCACACATCAATCACACAACAAATCGCCAACAAAAAAGCTATTACTTTGTTCCTCCCAAATTAGCGGTATTTCGGGGAACAAGCGCATTAGCATATTTTCAATTTCGAGTTTAGCAAGATAAATCTATTAATGAAAAGATGGGCTTTGCTAGAACTGGAGATGTTCGTTAGTGTTAATTGGATTAAGAGGAAACACTAAACTCGAGGAAGACGCTGGACGCAGGCCGCTTCCAACCGGTCGTATTGGAAATCCTTGGGTGAGGCCTATGTCCAGCAGTGGACTTCTTGCGGCTGATATGATGACTAAACTCGAGAGAATTAAAAAATAGGGATTTGTAAAATCTATTGCTGTAAACTGCGATCAAGCCTCCTCCCGCAGAGAGCGATAGAGACAACTGCAGCTCAGACTGAAAATACCATAGGTATTTTCGGTAACACAAAGTACACAAAATTAACACATCGTAGTCCCCGATTTCTTCTCCAAAACTTTTCGAATTTGGTAATTTATTTTTCATAAAAAATATAAAACAAGCTTTGGCTGTGTTTCTATGTTTTCTTTTCGTGATATAATCGCGTCAAATTTGTTTTCTAGATCTTTGAAAACAACTGAAATTCTTACCAATTTTTCAGGTTTTAAGGTTCATATCTCTTTAAACAATTCAATTATGAAAAAAAATTACCGGTAACAGGTATAGCATCGGGTATGCGCGCCCGGTCTCCCGAGCTGCTAGTTGCTTTTCCACCATTCATGCAAGTGACGAGTATCCCAATAACATCCCAAATCCAACAAATTTCTTTTCTTCCCTAACTTAAAAATGCTTTCAATGGGCAGCAACGTCGGAAGTACAAAAAGCCAAAAAAAGTGCGGTCGCCAACCCGCCTGCCAGGCGTAGTGAGGTAAGGCGATGTCCTGCCATAGACCGATGAATCCTTGGCAGAGGTCTTTACCCAGGACTGGACTTCTAACGATGGAATGATGATAATTATGATTCTCAATTAAATGCTGCATTAGTGGCATTTAGGAAAATTAAAAACCAAAATATATATACAAGCTTAAATGTTTAATTTGTTAATAATTGTTAAAATTATAGAAGGTCCTTCCGAGAATAATCTACCTATATATTAAATTGAATTCCACCAGAGCACGTTTATATTAATTTAATAAACTTAACATACCAGTGAACGCGCTAACTGAAAATAACACCTTATATCAAGCTGGTTTACTATATGTACTCAAGTTTATTACTAGGTCAGTTATTGGTTTATTTAAAATATTATATTATCAAGTAAGTAGACTGTCTCCGTGGTCCAGTGGTTAAAGTCTTTGCCTGTAAACCCGGGGGTCGAGGGTTCGATTCCCACGGGAAGCATACTTTTTTTAGTTGTTTCCAGTTTGATTAGGACGTTGCAGGCTTGAATCACCTGATTGTCTGATAATTAAGATGATGGGTGTGCATGGTCGATTGAACGTGCCATCTACTCAAAATGATGATGAGCATGTAAGTAGATAAGCAATCTCAGAAATATCGGCCGATGCTGCTGCAGCCTTAAGAGCCCGCCATATGCCAGGCGGCGTGGCGATACAAACGCGGATGGTCTAAACGCGTTGGCTACTTTGGATATTTTCGTTTTTTAGGAATATTCAAGGGTTATTCGAAAAAGAAAAACATATGATGGCTGCCTTATCTGTAATGCAATAATAATCAAAAGTTTCAAGGTAAATTTTAATGTATTTGGTGAACAATGCTATATACCGAGTAAATTAGACGTGATTTGGAGGCAACTTTGCAATTTTTTTCTATCGAGAAAATTTAACGCAATCGTGTTTTTGAGTCATATAGTTACCAGAGTTAGTCCTGAACTTTGCTGCATTTTTATTTCAACTTGAGTATTTAATTATTATTGATATAACAGTCAATCATGCAAAGCAGTGTGAGGTAGTACGGGCCCTTAACGCAAAGAGTTGCATTCACTAACTGTTGATGGCGGGCATGAAGGGACTAACAGTAGGTAGTATGTGGACGCTGACCAGCAATAATTTGCATGAACTAACTGGTGGTGAAAACACACAAAGTAATTTAAATCAATCTACATATAACATTAAGTCAGGGGGTGCCATTCTCAACTGCCTGTCCGGTGGTAGTAGATATGACTTCGGGTACGCGCGCCCGGCTCCCCGAGCTGCTACTTGCTCATCCCCAATTCATCCGAGTGAGTAGTATCCCAACAACCTTTTTCCTATTTCCCAAGTCCAGCCAATTCCCATCCATCCCTAGCTTAAAACGCTTTCGACGGGCAGCAGCGTTGGAAGTGCATAAAGCCAGAAAAAAAAAATAAAAAACAACTGCGCTCGCCAACCCGCCTGCCAAGCGTGGTGAGTATGGCAATATCCCCTCAATGTATATGAAAAGAAGGACCAGGCCCCCAGTCTCCGGCAGCCCCGCTATTCCTGACTTAGGTAGCTGTCACGGTAACGGCGGGGCAGGGGGTGCTAAGAATCCCCGGATACGACCCGGCTACCACCCCCGACGACAACTGGCCCTGGTAACACACAATATACGCACGATGAGGCTTGACGAAAAGGTCGAGGAAGTGGAAGCGGAAATGAGTAGGTTACGATGGGACGTAGTAGGGTTGTCTGAAGTCCGAAGAGAGGGAGAGGGCACGACAACCCTCAAGTCTAGTAACCTACTCTATCACCGGGAAGGTGACTTTAAAAAGTCCCAGCATGGTGTCGGGTTTCTCATCCACAAGTCCCTCGTAAACAACGTCGTAACCATCGAAAGTATTTCTAGCAGGGTGATATACCTTATACTCAGAGTATCTAAAAGATACTCGCTGAAGGTCATACAGGTATACATGCCGACCGGGGAATACTCAGATGAAGAGGTGGAAAGCGTGTATGAGGACATCAGTAGGGCCATACATGCTTCCAAAACCTATTTTACGGTGGTTATGGGGGACTTTAACGCGAGACTGGGCAGACGAAGTGACGGAGAGTTCAGGGTGGGGCGATTCGGATATGGGGATCGAAACGATAGGGGCCATATGCTGGCTGACTTCTTGGAGAAAGAGGGACCCTTTGCAATGAACTCTTTCTTCAAGAAGCCACCACAAAGGAAATGGACCTGGATGGGTCCAACTAGGAAGGGCCAGGCCCTAGTGAAACAGGAGATAGACTTCATCATGTCGACTAGGAGAGAGATATTCAACGATGTCTCCGTGATCAGCAAGATAAAAATCGGTAGCGATCACAGAATGGTGAGAGGCATCTTGAATATCGATCTCAGACGTGAAAGGGGTCGGCTGATGAAGTCTACGATCCGACCATCTCATGCCCATATCCAGAACCATGAGATCTTCCAGTTTGAGCTCTCTAATCGCTTCAAATGCCTAGACGACTGCGTTTCAGTGGACGAATTAAACAACGGGTTTGTAGAAGCTGTCCAGTCGGTGGGATCTAAGATTTTTAAGTCCTGCCGTAAACAAAAATCTCAAAAAATCTCTCCTCAGACCCTAGAACTGATGGCTGAACGACGCTCCATGGTACTGCAGACCTCTGAAGATGCTGATGTACATCGGCGGCTCAATAGACGAATCCAGAAGTCTCTGCGGCACGACATTCGCTCCTTTAATACCGAGCGTATAAAGGAGACGATTGAGCAGAACAAAGGCTCCAAAGTGTTCGCAAGAGTGGAGTCTATTGGGCAGAGCCGATTATCAAAGCTAAAGACGGAGGACGGCAAAGTGGCGTCGACAAGGTCCGAGGTACTGAGGGAGATCGAGAAGTTTTACGAACAGCTCTACACCTCAATTGCTAAACCTATCGACAGCCTGGCTAAAGACCCTAGAGCCAAGCTAACCCGACACCATACTGAAGACATCCCGGACATCAGCCTGTACGAGATTAGGATTGCCCTCAAACAGCTCAAAAACAACAAGGCGCCGGGCGAAGACGGAATCACAGCAGAGCTTCTAAAAGCGGGCGGAACGCCGGTACTAACAGTCCTTCAGAGGCTCTTTAATTCCGTTTTGCTCGAGGGCGTGACGCCAGAGGCTTGGAACAGGGGCGTGGTGGTTCTGTTCTTTAAAAAGGGTGACAATACTCTACTAAGGACCCATCACGCTCCTGAGCCACCTCTATAAGCTGTTTTCGAGGGTTATCACGAATCGTCTCGCTAACAGGCTTGATGCCTTCCAGCCTCCCGAACAAGCCGGATTCCGAAAAGGCTTCAGTACCATAGACCACATCCATACGCTGCGGCAGGTTATACAGAAGACCAAGGAGTATAACCGGCCACTATGCTTAGCGTTTGTGGACTATGAGAAGGCCTTTGATACGATCGAAACATGGGCTGTGCTTCAGTCTCTCCAGCGGTGTCGCATTGACCATCGGTATATCCAAGTGTTAAAGTGTTTATACAGAAACGCCACTATGTCAGTCCGAGTACAGGAGCAGAGCACGAGGGCTATTCCACTGCAGAGAGGCGTGAGACAGGGAGACGTCATTTCTCCGAAACTGTTCACTGCTGCTTTGGAAGATGCTTTCAAGCTCCTGGAATGGAAAGGATTTGGCATCAACATTAATGGCGAGTATATCACTCACCTTAGGTTTGCCGACGATATCGTTGTCATGGCGGAATCGCTGGAGGACTTAAGTACCATGCTCAATGACCTCAATGGAGTTTCACAGCAGGTGGGCCTTAAAATAAACATGGACAAAACGAAGATCATGTCGAATGTCCATGTTACGCCGTCACCGGTTTATGTTGGGAACTCCACCCTTGAAGTTGTAGACCAATATGTCTACCTGGGACAGTTGATCCAGGCAGGCAGTTCCGGCTTCAAGGACGAGGTCTTTCGACGAATCCGACTCGGCTGGGCAGCGTTCGGGAAGCTCCGCACTGTCTTTTCGTCCGCAATACCTCAGTGCCTAAAGACAAAAGTCTTTAATCAATGTGTGTTACCAGTGATGACTTACGGCTCAGAGACGTGGTCCCTTACTATGGGCCTCATAAGAAAGCTCAAGGTCACCCAAAGAGCTATGGAGAGGGCTATGCTCGGTGTTTTTCTACGAGACCGAATCAGAAATGAGGAGATCCGTAGAAGAACAAAAGTCACCGACATAGCTCAGCGGATTAGTTCTTTGAAGTGGCAGTGGGCGGGGCACATAGCGCGTAGAACCGATGGCTGATGGGGCAGAAAGGTTCTGGAATGGCGACCACGTACTGGCAAGCGCAGCGTCGGACACCCACCGACCAGGTGGTCGGACGACCTGACAAAGGTCGCAGGGAGGCGCTGGATGCAGGCTGCTTCCAACCGGTCATTCTGGAAATCATTGGGGGAGGCCTATGTCTTCGGAAAACGGCGACAAGTATACCGAGACACGTAACACGAGAATGAATTGGTAGTTGGTTAAGAAAATCATAAAGGTGCCTTTGTACGCAGCCTTAAAAGTTTCGGGGCTGGCAGCCAGGCACATAGGTGTTTTATGGCTTAACCTCAACGAACCTAACTCAAATAAACGAGGGTACAGAAATTCGAACCTGAAACCCCAAAACCTGTCACAGCAACTTCGTCATGGGGATTAAGTTGGTATCTGGCGATTACTGGATAGCAGTTATTAGTAGCCATATAAATTGTTGTCAGACATAAAAAGGTTTTTTTATCGCATAACAACCACCAATTAAAATTATTAACATAGTTATTTTTATATTAGGTCCGTCGTAAAATCTGGACAAGATTACGGTAGCAAAAAAATTCATCAAAGTCGTGTGCTAATTTTTGAGAAAATGTATCTCTATTATGACGTGACTGCCTCAACACTGTCAGAGACTAGTTCAGGTCATCGGCACAAAGGATACTAAGCTTTTTGTCGTAAATATATGATCACTACATAGTATAAAATAAAGTGGCTTCCCGCTATCTGTCTATCTCTATGTATGCTTCGATCTTTAAAACTACACAAAGGAATTTGTTGCAGTTTTTTTTTATATAGATATAATTATTGAAGAGGAATGTTTATATGTACATTGCACCAGTGTAAAGCCGGGGACCGAGTTGTTAGTGTCAGATAAAAAAAACTGACTTCTACTTTACCTATTGATGACGTGTAATTGGGACCAATTGGGAAGTATCATACCAAATCT
This sequence comes from Elegia similella, assembly GCA_947532085.1. Lineage (NCBI taxonomy): Eukaryota > Metazoa > Arthropoda > Insecta > Lepidoptera > Pyralidae > Elegia > Elegia similella. The sequence continues at coordinate 23,344,391 of OX383939.1, forward strand.
ATACATATAATAAAACAGTAAAATTATTTTGTCTGTACATTTTGAATTTTTGACTGAAATGGATAGAGGGACACTTAAAAAGAATAATAGAAAGCAAAAAAAAATTTTTGGAATTTCTTGTCTGTCTGTCTGTCTGTCTGTCTGTATGTATGATCACGATTATCTCCGAAAATACTGAACCGATTTACTTCAAACTTTCACCAATTGCTTTGTTTTAACTCAGTTTAACATTTAAAGTTTGTTTCATCAAAATCGGTTCATTAAAAAAAAGTTATCGTCATTTGAATGAACTCAAGGCATAAGTTTGCCTGCAAACATATAGCAAAAATAAAATAAAATAATAAGTGACATAAGAAAATTAAAATCCAAAGTCAATTCATCATCATTATACGACATCATTATACCTATCCACACTATCCATAGTAATCCATATTTTAAAAAAAAGGAGAAGCTGACTGACTGACTGACATATCAACGCAGGGCCTAAACTATAAAGGTTAGGAACTTGAAATTTTGCACAGGGGTTCCTTTTATAACGTAGGGGAGCACTAAGAAATGATTTTTGGAAATTCATCTCCTTAGGGGGAAAAACGGGTTGCAAAGTTAGTATGAAACTTTGTTGTTTTTGAAGTTATTCGAATGAAATTCAGCATGAAGGTTCTTTACTGAAAGGTATGAAACACGAGTAAAATATTTTACTCAAAAATCATCCCTTAAGGGGGTAAAATAGGGATGCAAAGTAAGCATGAAACTTTCTGTTTTTGAAGTTATTCAATTGAAATTCAGCATGAAGGTTCTTCACTAAAAGGCATGAAACACGAGTAAAATATTTTTCTCAAAAATCATCCCTTAAGGGGATATAACGGGGATGCAAAGTTAGTATGAAACTTTCTGTTTTTAAAGTTATTCAATTGAAATTCAATATTAAGGTGTTTCATTGAAAGTCATAAACTAATGTATTCCGGGCAATTCTACTGTTCCTGAGAAATCGACACTTACGCGGGCGGAGCCGCGGGCCAAAGGCAAACCTGACTTATATATCAAGGCACAGCCGAAACTACTGTGCGCAGAAACTTGAAATTTGGCACAGGGATTCTTTTTATGATGTAAATGAGCACTAAGAAAGGATTTTTAGAAAATCAAAGGGGTTGAAGTTTTATGGAATTTTCTCATTTCTGGACTTAGAAGTTAGAAAGTAGGTACGCAAGTTCTCAATTAAAATTAAAAAAAGATCTGTTTAGGTCAACCAGACAACATTCTCCCTTGTAGGGGTAAATAGGGGGTAAAGTTTGTATGGAAATTTTCTCATTTCTGGACATAGAAGTATAAAAATAAGTATATATGTTTACATTACAATTAAAAAGATCTGTGTAGTTAAAATGGTCGAAATTTCCACTTGAAGGGGTAGAATAGGTGAGGTAAAGTTTGTATGGATTTTTTTTATTTACTTAGAAATATGACAATAAGAAGTTCTCCATTACAATAAAAAAATATCTGTGTAGGTGAAATGGGCAAAATCCCCTACTTAAGGGCTAAAGATCTATGCAGGTGAAATGTATTAAATTCCCCCTTAAGGGGAAAAAGCAAAGGGGCAGGGGTTTGTATGGAATTTTTATCATTTCTACTGTTCCCAAGGGAACGACATTAACGCGGGCGGAGCCGCGGGCAACAGCTAGTATTAAAAATATTTTTCTAATCGGTTCATAAAGGAGGGAAGCTTCAAAACTGAGGAGAAATACTTGTGAAAATGATTTTTCCAAAGTTTCCACGCCAGGAATCGAACCTGGTGCCTCTCGTGTAGCAGAATGCTATGAAGCTTAACATCTCAAAAATCTTCATTTTATTAATACCGTATTTCCCTTATTTCGACCTGGAAGGGAGCCAAAAATCGTGCACCGGCTATGCCGAGATTTCTATTCGGAATAGACTTCTAAAATATGGCTCGGCAATAGGTGGACCCAGCGGGTTATAAAATTCCAAACTACAAACACAATATTTGCTAACATACATTTTCACTTTTCATCTTAGTCATGACATAATATCATACTGTGTTCTGTGTGCGCCTCACAGAACAACAAAGACATTAGAAATAGTAATGGGGCGAGGCACGCGCGCTGGCAATGCGCTCTATCAGCTCACTTGAATCACCTAAGTAGATTGTCCCACGATCGTCAAAGGAATAAAAGTGATCTTTATGTAAAAAAAATCGAAGTGAGTTTGTTTGTTACGCTTTCACGCCGTAACTACTAAACCGATCATCATGAAATTTTGCATACAAGTTCTCTGGAGTACGGAGACGGACATAGGCTACCTTTTATCCCGGGAAAAAGTACTATTCCCGAGGGATCGACATTGACGCGGACGGAGCCGCGGGCGAAAGCTAGTTTGCTATAATAACGTGTAAAGTGAGAAGTCGTAGTGAAACTTTGACCAAAGGAGGAGTTTCTACTCATTTGTTGCGTTAGTAGCAGTTAGTAGTATGCTTGAAATGTGGCGACGCTGGTTTTCATAGAAATCGCGCGTGATAACACTTCTAATGTGTTTGTTGTTCTGTGGTACCGTACCACTGGTAAGCCTTATGAAAAATTATCAACCTATTAAAAATGTTGAGATCCCGTTAATAACGATGATCTTTCTCGTAACTGTAAGATTGAGGTTTCTTTCATGAATAATTATTTAACAAGTTTTCACGCTACCTGATTGACCTTCTAAAAATTTATACCAACTCTTGTACTATTATGACATATACTAACTTCATTCATTTTATTATATCTATGTTATATATTAATATGATACTGATTAATATTTTCAATGTATATGTAAGATATGGGACTTAGTACCTGAAATAAATGATTTATTATTATTATTATTATATGGTCAATAACAAAAAATCTATTTCCGCAGCAAATCGTTCAGAGAATATAATAATATCGGTAATTTTGTCGGATGTCCAAAAATTGATTCTGAATTCATCTATAAGAGGGACAAGTTGTATAGTGCCATTAGTAGATTCCTCTCTGTCTTCTTCTTTTTGAGATAAAATGATATTTGAAAAAATTTGAACTTTTTTATATACAGTTTTTGACACTCTTTTTTTCGTTTGCCTTATTAAGATCTTGGATCTGTGAAAATTATAATTAATAACAGATGTTAATCCTGCATCATCATCATCATTTCGTGTAGGTGTCACGGTCAATCGACCATGCACACCCTGGTGTCAGAGTTCTTAGGAACCGCCTCTCGGCCTCTGACGTGGTTCCTTTAACTACTACCAGATGGCAGCCAGAACCAATGGCTTAACGTGCTTTCCGAAGCACGCATTCATCTTAATTATCAGACAATCAGGTGATTCAAGCCTGCAACGTCCTAATCAAATTGGAAACAACTAAACAAAGTATGCTTCCCATGGGAATCGATCCCACGACCCACGTCTACAGGTCTACAGGCAAATGCCTTAACCAACCACTGGACCACGGAGGAAGTTAATCATGCAAAGAATTCAATACACAAGTATTCACTATTCTTACCTATTCATTTATTCAGACGCAATTTTTTTAAAAATCTATGCTATTATTATTACTTACGAATAGTCTTTTAAAACTAGGGAATAAAAACAAGAACTAGTACCTAAATGCCAACCTACATTTTATCTGCACAAACAAACATTTTTTATAAGAATTTACTATTCATTGGTCCCCGTAGCAATAAAAAGAGAACTTCTGGCGATTTACGTGGCGAGCATGATGATAAATCGCTCCGTTCCCAATTTTAATCTCATTTATGAGTTATCACTTTTCGAGAGAACACCCATGAATTTATATAAGGCACTGGTATAAACTAACATTTTTTAAGTAACGAAAACTGATAAGGATGTTAAGCAGTAGGTATAAGTCTACCGCGAGTCCACCTCATGATCATCTCTGATCATCAGCCGCAAAGAGTCCACTGCTGAGCAAAGACCAAGGGCCTCTCCCAAAGATTATTTATTCCATAGAAGGATATTGCCATACCCCCCACATATTGCCTTCTTGTGCTTCCGACGCTGCTGCTCATCGGAAGCATTTTTAAGCTAGGGAAGGATAGGAATGTGTTGAATCTGGGAAGGGAATGAAGGATTGGGATACTACTCACTCTGATAAATGGAGGAAAGGCAAGTAGTAGCTCGGGAGGCCGGGCGCGTGTACTCGATGCCATACCTGCAACTACCGGACAGGTAGTTGAGGAAGACACCCTTGACCTGCTCCTGGCCACGGGCTATTAGATTCCATACAAATTTCATTATGCCAGAAAGCGCGTTATATTATAAACTCAATGTATCCTTCCGAAGCTTTAAAATTGCTTCCGACAGGCAGCAACGTCAGAAGCACAAGAAGCCAAAGAAACCGTCGTCGCATGCTGAGGGAGTAGTATCCCATTCCTTCATTCCCTTCCCAGATTCAACAAATTCATATCCTTCCCCAGCTTTTAAAAATGCTTCCGATGGGCAACAGTGTCGGAAGCACTAGAAACCAAAGAAACCGTCGTCGCGTGCGCTCGACAACTTTGACACCCGTGACCTTAACTCACTCTACCTATGAGTGACCATTTAAATTAGGCGCATTTTGGCAAAATAGTCAGTTTAAAAAGACACGCTAGTTCGCATTTAGAAAATCAGACTTAAAGCAACATCCTGTACTTACTGATATACTTTCTTGGCGTACAAATTTTTACTTTCACCTACTATGGATACTAATTCACTGACGCCGACAATTGAAACAGCTGATTCACCGATTGTTATACAAAATTTCATTATTTTGTTTGAAAAAACTAAAACAAAAAGAAGAGTACAGAATTCTTAAAATGTATGTATGTTCTTCTACACATTTCTTTGACTGCACTGTGGGACATTGTAGCTTACGTAAAAGCGCTCGTAGCAACAGCTACGTAGCGTAGCGTTGTGGCAGCATCGTAGCAATGCTACGCAGGTCGCATTATGTAGCATTGTCGGTAGCATTATAGCACTCGTAGCAAAGTACTATGGCTTTTCTTGCGCGGTTTAGGGTAGAATATAATTCGCGAGGCGTAAGAGTATCTTTTTATATTTGTGTGAAAGGCTTCACAATAAGTTGAGAGTTATGTATCAGAACTCTCATCTTATACCTCAAATATACGGCTCTTACTAGTTTAAAGCTATCATGACGTTTAAGCACTTTCAAAAATAAATGTCTACAAAGACATGCCTCACGTCCTAGGCATAAACCATAGAGATAATATAATCCATGTCTATGGCATAAACTTAATACTTAAAGTTTCGTAGGGTATGGTGTATGTGAATAAATATAAGTGTATGAATTTAACCTTTAACCTTTGAACTCTGCCTACAGAAAAGCTATGAAGTTGCAAGTCTGGTTATTCTCAGGGAAGACATCTCACTGCTTCGCTCGCACATACAAATACATGCATATCTTCCCACATCTAATAAAATTAAGAATTGATTTTACCACAGAGAAAAATAAATTACTTAACATTATTTGAAGCGCCTTCTTGGCTGGCTCGGTCACGTCGAAAGATTGGAGGAGGATCGGGGGGTAAAGAAAACATACCAGGGCCCGCCGATCGGTCGTATGCCGGTGGGCTATCCCAGGTCCCAGGTATCGCTGTGCGACGTAATGATGGCAAGCCTGCGCGAGCTGCAAGTTGGCGACAACTGACGAGAGCTAGCACAGAGCCGAGAGCGCTTGTGTACTTATGCCAAGACTCACTTTAGATTGCTGAGCCAGGATAGTAAGTTAAGTAAGAAAAGTAAAAACTTCTTTAGCGGCATTATGCACTTTTTTGGGATGGGTAAAAAATTAACTCGCGTCAGGACACTGATCTGATAGATTCGTAAGACGGACACGTGACCTGAGACCGCCGGCGCGGCGTAGAAGAGGAAGTAATATCTCCCTCTCTACCGCGCGGAGTTTTCACTTCTGATGACACTCCCGGAGTGCAACCTTTATTTTTTTTAAACAGTCGTGACTGAGTTCAGTATAGTTAATAGATTCAGGTGTTACTTTGCGGAAGTCAAAGCTACATCTACTTTGAGACAATTTACTTAGCGTGCTTCTGCCACCAGTTAGTTCATGCAAACTATTGCTGGCCAGCGCCCACCCAATACTGTTAGTCCCTTCATTCCCGCCACCAATAGTTGATGCATGCAATCCTGTTCGAAACTACTGCATCCGTTGAGGCTGCAGCGATACCGTCCGTCGTGCTCGCGACACGTGTGAGGATAGTTGGCGAGTGCAGTTTCATTGGCTTCTTGTGCTTCCAACGCTGCTGCACATCGGAAACATTTTCAAGCTGAGAACGGATAGGAATCTGTTGTATTTGGGAAGAGAATAAAGGTATTGGGATACTACTTACTCGAATGAATGGGAAATACCTGCAACTACTGGACAGGCCGTTAAGGGTGACACCATTGACCATAGGATGGCAACCCTGACCCATAGTGAAGTATATTGACGCCTAAATACGAGGTGATCCAGAACCTGACAAACTGGAATATCAGGAGATGGATATAATAGAGAATAACTCGATCATTTAAATGCGTAGGAAAATATCAACAAAACAAAAACTTTAATCTCCTACATCCAAATTAGTTACATACACTTTACAAATTTAAAGAAACAAAAAAGTTGTTATATTGATTTTTATCATATCTTATATCTTGTTAACTTCGCCGTTGCCGGTCCCAAGCCCGGATAAGAAAGGAGGAATAGGCAGAGAGGTGATGGCAGACTGCCGTAAATTATCCAACGCCGAGCCTCGGGCGGCGGTCAAATAACCCGATACTGGCAACAGCGGCCACGAAGGTCTAAATCGCCTCCAAAATGACTGACTCGCCAAGACGTTTTACCAACGCGGCGAGATTATGGCAGTTAACCTTGATGGACGAAATAAATATCTTGTAAAACGTTAGTCGGGTAAAATTAACCCGGCCGCTATCATCCTCTGCCTCTTAGCCTCTTCCCTCGCTTTCTTCTCAGCTTCCTTCTTCTCCTCCTCAGCCTTCTCCTCAGCAGCTTTCTTCATGGCCATCTCCGCTAATGTCTTCTGGTCCAGCTTGAAGAAATTAATAGGCTCCTTGATGTACCTATGATCCTTATTATTCATATTCTCTATAAACTTCACATAATTAAGTGTACCATCTTCTATATTAAAGGTCTTATCTTTAATGGACATTCGTATCCAGTCCACAAATTCAATTTCTTGCAAAGGTTCGCCCCAAGTTTCTAACTCCTGTCTTAGTAATTCAAAGACTGCAAAGCCTGTCTCCTCATCATCATGGCTTAAAGCTGCAAATGCCTTGGTTACTGCTAATTCGAAGTCATCTCCCCAACCCATCTTAGCTTCGATCATGAACAGCCATTCGTGGTACTCGACAGTATCGACCAAGTCGTCTTCTAGAAAAAGTTCGAAGAGTTTGTTTATTTCTGCCGATTTGGGGTTGAAACCGAGTTTCCTTAACATTAGGGGGATAGCTGTCAGGGGCACCTGGAAACAAAGAAAACACGCAATAATAGAGATTTTACATTAACCACTGAATAATACAACCCCAGCAGAATCTTTGAAGGTCCTTTAGCCAGTCATAATCAATCAGTCTTTTTAGCACATTGTACAATATAGGAGACTAGACATGTCTGACAGAACGCTTTCAAAGTCCTTTTTACTCTAACTTTGCTGGTAAAAAACTTGAAATTTGTCACCGGTATTGTTAAGTGAACACTGTGAGAATTTTAGAATTTTATCATCTCCAGAATCACACGTAGCCAAATGGCTCATAAATATCGTAGTGTTCAGGAATGGTTTTTGTTACCTTAACTTACAAACAAAAGAAAGAAAATAACTTACAACAAAAGAAAGAAAATAAGCGGAACAAATCCCCTTTATTTTCTTTCTTTTGTTGTACTGATTGGCTTACTGTATTTTTCAATGTGTAATTTCAACGATCGGATTGAGCAAAGTGAATTTACCTAAATTGCAAGGAATGGTTGAGGATAAGGATAAACTCTTAATAGACGTATGAGCGCGAGCTTTCACATACTAACGAGACAAGCCCAACTTAGATAAATAATTCTATTCTCCACGCTTTCCGATATCTAGTCAGAGATCATTGCACAGGAGAACAATTATTGTTCTCCTGTGCTATTAAATTGTATATGCGTCTATGCGACGCTCTATAACGATGGATACTGAAGTTAATAATTTGTGAATCAGGATCTTAAGATTAAGGTAAGCCACAAGAAATACTAGAATAGCTATTTAAAAAAAATATCGCGTTTGAGTAAATTTATCAGTATAATTTTGACATTTATTTTAATATTTTTATCCTTGACTGTATTCTCCATCATTTTACCTTCCATGATGTAAAAGTGTTTAAAATGTTAAGTATCGCAACACCCAAGCAGGGTACATGTGCATGTATTGTAATCCTTTGTGTTTTATTGTATATGTGTGTGAATCGGTAAATAAATGAATTATGAATTATTTTTATCTTCAAATTCTGTTACCGAGAAGTGAACTAGACGGAATCGTAGGCTTGAAATTAATATTAAGTTTATTAGCACTGATCATTAGCTTTCTATGACCCACTGCTAGGTATAAGCCACCTTTTATCTGCGCCAATCCTATCTCCAGCCATCGCAATCCAGTTCTTTCTATATTGTCAGTCTAACAATAATAATAGTCAGATGTTTTACGTTCACAATTTACGACTGCATTTTAGAAATCCAGCAAGCTTTTACCCATAAAACTCCGCACAGTACAACGAATTTGTAGCCAAATGCCCCATAAAATGGACGGCCTGCAGAACGCGGATGCAGCTAAATCACCGGTGGTGACGCGAGCTTTCGTAAATTAATAGTGCGGGGCAAGTTTAGGATTTTAAATCCTTACTAATATTATAAATGCGAAAGTGAGTTTGTTTGTTTGTTTGTTACGCTTTCACGCTGTAACTACTGAACCGATCATCATGAAATTTAGCATACAAGTTCTCTGGAGTGCGGAGAAGGACATAGGCTACCTGTTATCCCGGGAAAAGTACTATTCCTGAGGGATCAACATTGACGCGGGTGGAGCCGCGGGCGAGAGCTAGTGAATAATAAATTTATATTATAATAAGTAACTATATGTTACCTATATAACCCTATAAATGATAACAAAATCGCAGCCAACAGCCCCATATAACGGAGGACGCCACGATAGTGTTGTACTCTCTTAAAACCACTGTTTTTTCATGACTTTTGGATATAATTCAAAGGATAAAGAACTATTTGTATTCTTTATTTATAAAGATTGCTTAATTTATAAAGATCGCATTATAGCGATAAATGTATAAATCTTCATCATTTCGAGTAGGTGTCACGGTCAATCGACCATGCACACCCTGGTGTCAGAGTTTTCGTAAACGCCTCTCGGCCTCTGACATGGTTCCTTTAACGGCCACCAGATGGCAGCCGGGACCAATGGCTTAACGTGCCTTCCGAAGCACGGAATCATCTTTATTATCAGACAATCAGGTGATTCAAGCCTAACCAAATGTCCTAACCAAACTAGAAACAACTAAACAAAGTATGCTGCCCGTGGGAATCGAACCCACGACCCCCGGTTCTTCAGGCAAACGCATTAACCACTAGACCACAGAGGCAGTTTATGTATAAATGAACCCCACATATTTTACGGAAATTGCTGCTAAACGCCTCATAAAATTGGATAGCTCGCAGAGCGTGTATGTTAGTAAACACGAACTTAAATCAATAGTACAGAGAGGACACGTTAAGGATTTATATTGAGTTAAATAAAGTAGCCGTGTGGTATCCGGCAGAGTAGAATAGGACCACTCCAAGTCTTCCCGTGGATGTCGTAGAAGGCGACTTAGGAAATACAAGCTAAACAAAGCTTATAAACATCTGAGAGACCTCTCCCACCCGTCTGGCCAGCGTGGAGAGTGTAGGCCAAGTCCTCTGGCTGCTCTGGCCAAGTATGGCTCTAGTAGTACAGAGAGGGTCGTGCTCCTGTAGTGGAGACTAAAAAGGACCTGATGATGATGATGATGATGAAATAAAGTAGGTCAAGTAGGTAAGGCCAGGGGTGTCATCCTCAACTGCGGCCTCTCGATCTGCTACTTGCTTTTCTCCCATTCATCCGAGTAGTGAGGAGCAGCCGAAAGAAACTGCGATCACCAACCCGCCTGCCAAGCGTGGTGAGTATGGCAATATACAAAAGTGGACTACTTACGGCTGAAATGGTGATGATGATGAAATAAGTAACCTCCGACACTGCTGTAACGTTGCCGCATGCCACCTGCATGCTGCATCTCGTCCAACCTCATTTCTTTCTCATCTGTCCACTTTCATTCCTCATTTTATTTCAAATTTCATTTCATTCCATTTTCAGATCATTTCTCTCCGTCATGACTCAGTCTACCATCATCTCTCGGATTGTAACGGTGTCCGAAATTAATTATTATATAAAATGTTATATTGAAGTCAATATAAGTTGTGAAGTTGTGTTTAATAAATTAATCTTCTTGTCTGTCTGTTGTGTCGAGTGTCTGTTCTGCATTCCTTATATGTGGGAACTCGACTAAGAGCGCCCGGACGGTCGAGCCCTCACACTGCTGCCCATCTCCATTGACTAGCTCCATGGCGCAGCGGTCAACACGCCAGCCTGCGACACGGAGTGACCGGGTTCGATCCCCGGCCAGGTCAAGATGGAAAATGATCTTTTTCAGATTGGCCTGGGTCTTGGATGTGTATCTATATATGTATTTGTTATAAAATATAGTATCGTTGAGCTAGTATCCCATAACACAAGTCTCGAACTTACTTTGGGGCTAGCTCAATCTGTGTGATTTGTCCGTATATATTTATATTATATTATTTATTTCAACGGAAAAACATACGAGGTAAACTACTAAGCTTTTCTTTTTTTCTTTACTCTAATTACCTTGTCGATTTTCTCTTCATCATGGTCCCTGAACAATTCTTTGAACTTTGCCAGGTCCTCAGGCCCGAAGCAGGCTGGTGGAGGCGGTATCTTTTTCGGCTTCGGAGGAGGCCCCATCGCGCCCTTAGCTGCGGGCGCTTCTTTTTTTGCATCCTTCTTCTTGTCTTTTCCTTTAGGCGGCATTTTGACTACTGAGGATTTAGGTTTCTAGAAATGTTGTAGATTTACATAGATGGATTGCAAAAACGGAAATCTATTATGATGCTTGGACACATTTCTGGTATTTTGTCACTGATTCCTCTGTAATTATTATGTAATTATTTTAAATTATTTTTTACGACATTGCTCGGGTATTGTGATTGTGATAAAACATGGATAAAACAGCTTTGAAATTCATAGATATTAAGTATATTTTTTTATATCTGTGCTGATTGTTTTTGTCAAAATCGGAAAAGGTTATATGCAGGTTACGAAATATTTGTATCCTCTCTGTACGAAATCTCCTACGTAGGTGTTTGCCTAAGGGCATGGCAAATTGAGCTCGAGTATGCGGGTCTTTGTAAATTCGACACTTTGTGAATTCGTCACCTTTTCGTAACTTCCATACTTTCATCATTATTTCAGCCGTAAATAGTCCACTGCTGGACAACGTCCTCTCCCAAGGTTACTTCGTTTCTTGAAATTTGTTGAATGAATTTTGACGAAATTTTTCTCACAGATAACTATTACCTGGATTAACACAAAGGCTACTTTTCATCCCGGAAAAAGTACTGTTCCCGAAATAGATTTTAACGTGTGCGGAGCCACTAACGAAAGGTAATCCTTATCCTTACTCCTTACTAATATTATAAATGCGAAAGTGAGTTTGTTTGTTACGATTAGACGTAACTACTGAACCGATCATCATGAAATTTTGCTCACAAGTTCTCTGGAGTACAGAGAAAGGACATAGGCTACCTTTTATCCCGGGAAAAAGTACTATTCCCAGGGAACGACATTGACGCGGGCGGAGCCGCGGGCGAAAGGACTAGCTTTCACCCGCGGCTCGCGCTTACTTTACTAATATTATAAATGCGAAAGTCAGTTTGTTTGTTTGTTACGCTTTCACGCTGTAACTACTGAACCGATCGACATGAAAATTTGCATACAAGTTCTCTGGAGTACGGAGAAGGACATAGGATAAAACTACTATTTCCAGGAAACGACATTGACGCGGGCGGAGCCGCGGGCGAAAGCTAGTATAAAAAAAGATTATTCCAAGCAATTGTATATTTGTTCCCTTGTGATTGTCTCATTTTTATCTCGACACAACACCCACTCGTCTTGTCCTGGAAAAGCTGTAATTTCCGTTATCTTGCACCATTTAACTCTGTAAACGGAGCGAGAGAAACGCGAGAACGAAATAGGTAGTACGCCATCAACCCGTAACAATTTAAGCGGTCAGCACAACAATTATTGGGAGAAAATCAAACATCAAACGGGATATTCCCTTTTCGTCACAGTTTTAATTCTCTCCAATAAATGTTGGTGTATGAAATATAGCGAGCAAAACTAGAATCTAATATATCATAATTATAAACGCGGGAGTAACTCTGTCTGTCTGTATGTACACTTGACTTGACGCTTCAACTATTATACTTACCAATTGCGATGAAATTTGATATGGAGGTAGTTTGAGGCCCGGAAAAGGACAAAGGGGTTACCCAAAGAAGGTAGAATTTTCCGGGATGAAAGGTATTTCATGCCAGTAAATTCGACTGTCCTCGAGGGATCTACATTAACGCGGGCGGAACTGTGAAGGTAAGCTAATGGTTTATATACAACAGTAAGTATTAATGTCACCACAATAGGCATTCGTTCTAAAGAACCTCATAAATCTTTAATACCACCAAAACCGCCCCATATACAACGTGTAACAAAATGGGGAAACTTTCCCCAGGGGACCAACCAACAAATACGGAAAAAGAACAACGTGTTGCACTCCGGGATTGTAGGCAGAAGTGAAAACTCGCCTTTGCGGCGGTCTCAGGTCACGTGTCCTGACGTGTTTAAATTTTTTTACCCCTCCCAAAAAGTGCACAACGCCACTAAAGTTTTCACTTCAAAATACTTTCCATAAAAAGTCGATCAGCAAATTTGCTCATTTTGTATGGGAGGACAAATCTTTATTTTTATGGACAAATCGATTTTAGATCTATATGCCCTGTGGAAAGAATATCTTGAGATGATCATGGCCCTTAAATATTGTTACCCCGCTCAGTTACGCCTTTTAAATTGGACTCTATCTCAGGCTGCATAATTACATCAGTCGGAGTTAGCGGTGTGATGTGTGGCGACCTTCAATCAAATATAATGGTAGATACACTATTCGTGCTCGAAAAGTGACACCGGCAAAACAGCGCACTAATCGAGTTTCGGAGCTGTTTTGTCCACAGTTTCAATAAACCGCGCTAGCACTCACTCGCGATGACGAAGGTACAGTGAAAAGATGCAAAAACTATGTATCAAAAGTTAAAAAACAAAGATGGAGTTATACTTTCAGTATGTAGGTACCTACCGTTTTGTGTTCTGAGTCGGGGACATTATTAAGGCTTCATTTTGTATGAGACTGTGTATCTACCCATTACATTTGATCGAAGGCGACGACACATACCACTCATAGCTACGAATGTTTACCAGGCACAAGGTTTTTTTTTTTATATACAAAGTGATTTTGAACCCCTAGCTAAATTGAAATCTGGGAATCAGAATCCCTTATGGATCACAGATATGCAAGAAAAAAAGGTGAAAAACGAAAAAGAAAATTAGGTTTCCCATACAAAGTCGCCGCTCAGCTAGATGAATTTTTATAAAAGGTTAAATTTATTTTTTGCTTTTTACCTTTTTTTCTTACAATTCTGTATTCCATTAGGGAATCTGATTCCCAGATTTCAATATAGCTAGGGTGGGTGTTCAAAAGCACGCTGTATATTTAACAGCAAACGAGCAGACAAGCCACCTGATTTTCTTTTGGCCAGGGATAAGTACCCAAGTTTACATTAGTAGGAAAAAATACCTATCTATTTTTAAAGCGTAGAAGAAAAGGAATATACGTTACAAAAACGAACTTAGTAAATAGAAGTACACTTCTAGGTACACCTAAAGTTGCTTTAAAATGCCTATAGGTAGGTATATATCGACAGATTTTGTAATTTGATTTCTGGGCTGTAGTTACTTGTAGTACCAAGTCCTGCTAAGTATATATAGAAATTAAAGTCAAAGCATGATTTATAATAGCTATGTTCTTGTTTCTGATAGCAACCTATTATTTCTTTTACTTATAATATTCTGGCATGGCGAATAAAAATTGTGCCGAATAGGGAACAACTCCTATCAAACCACCAACAGAAACAGTCGGACAGTCAGTCACTGGTCCGGAAAATAGTGTCCGGTTATTTTCCGATACTCCACTCTAACGTGACCTCTTCTTTGCTCATATGCCAGTTCGAACCATGTGTCTTCTTCAAATGGTGACGCCATGTTTGATACCCTAATTTGATTTACATCGTCGTAACCTTTAATTTCGCTGAAGGTAATGACGGAATTATTGCGCGGAAGATTCAATAAATTACCCTCAAATTGCTGGGAGTGACGAAATGCCTTAATTGTATTGTGGGGAAGCTTCTTGGATGAGCACATACTTATATTACACGACACTAGCAAAACTGGTATATTTCTTATAAATATATAATACTAGCATTCACCCGCTACTACGTCCGATCCATCAATGTTGATCCCTCGGGAACAGTACTTTTCCCCGGGATAAAATGCATAAATGCATAACACTATGTCCTTCTCCATACCCCAGACAACGGATATGCAAAATTTCATGACGATCGGTTCAGTAGATCCTTCACGCCCTGTGAAGGCGTAACAAACAAACTTACTTTCGCATTTTTAATAATAAGTTATGATTAGGATTACTTTTTATTTAGTACAAACACTTTAAGACCTTACCTAGATTTTTAGATTATATTTTTTGGTTCATAAATTATTATGGAAATAAAAGTACATACGCAACATAAAACATTATTACAAATTTCATTTTTGTCAAAAACTTTTAATTATATCTAAGCGTGTCGTACTGTAAGGTTTCCGAATGATATTCGCAATAGCGCCAAATACAAGGAGCTTGCACTGCACAGTGTTCTCCGTGCCGTGAATTTCAATAAAAAAGAATTAAGTGGCAGAGTAATAAATCGGATTTTATATATAAATCTTACATATGCCTTTGTTCAATAAAGTTTTATAACTAGTTTAATAAGACGAGCACGTGCCGCCAACTTTTGGGTCAGTTCTTGACTCTCATAATAAGTTGATTCGTATTATATTCCTCTAAATATTTTGGCTACGTGTTTAATGTTTTTGTACCTATATAGTGTTTTTAATATATATAGGTAACAATAATTATACTCATCATCATCATTTCGTGTAGGTGTCACGGTTAATTGACCATCTACACCCTGGTGTCAGAGTTCTTTGGAACCCGCCTCTCGGCCTCTAACGTGGTTCCTTTACCGACTACCAGATAGCAGCCGGGACCAACGGCTTTACGTGCCTTCCGAAGCACGAAATCATCTTTATTATCAGACAATCAGGTGATTCAAGCCTGCAATGTCCTAACCAAATTGGAAACAACTTAACAAAGTATGCTTCCCGTGGGAACCGGACCCACAACCCCCAGGTCTACAGGCAAAAGCCTTAACCACTGGACCACGGAGGCAGTTGCATGTGCAGAGGCAGGTGATAATTATACTACAAAAGCTAGAGGATTTTGGGTAAATATGTTACACTTCGTCAACGTCGGGCATTTTTTCAAATATACCTAATTTTGGTCGTAAAAATAATGTCCCTAAACAGTCATTACAAGTATACCACGGCTTACAGGCAAAACCGCAAAACAAGTAGTCAAAGTTCCATGTAAAATCCTTTACAAAATCCCATGTACAAAAAGTCGCACAAAAAAAATCTACGCGTTAAAGATTTAAATATAAGCTTGTCAATAAAAACAGATCAAGAATAAGTCGCATTAGCATACACACACACACACCAAGGGCTCCGTACCATCGTAAAATGTTTAACTATAAAATCCACGTTTACAGTTTGGGGACTCTGATGATCTACCTATGAGGCTGACTAAACTCTTTTGAGCACAAACACTCTTGTTCTTGATTATTTGTGGTTTGGCGACTCAGTAGGTTGTTTGTTTCTCGTGTATGTAAGTGGCCAACATTGGTGTCGGATTTTTCAAGCTGCCAAAAGGCATCTGACATAGCTTCCCGACCACCATCGGTGATGACAGCCGGGACCAACGGCTTAACGTGCCTTCCGAAGCAGGTAATAAATAACTAAGCAGCAACTTTGACAGAATCAAGAAAAAACGCCAATAGAACACGTCTCTTTGTAAGTTTCCCATTTTATTTGGTTTTAGTTGCAGCGGCAATAGCGATACACATTCTGCGAAGTGTGAAAGTGGCCAATGTACACAAAACTATCAATAAAGCAATATAGGTACTCAATACTTTTGTATTTTTTTACATTGGCTGTAAAACAACAAGACATCTTTATCATAACTGGAAACGAAGTAAAAGCTATCTTCCTAATTTGTGTGTATAAATAAAGCGCAATGTTTTTTTCTATTTTGGACGCGGCAAAAATTTTCTTTTAACAATATTTAAAAAATACATAGGTGCCAAAACCTTTGTAAATACAAACTATTTTAAAGTTTATTTTATATTTAAATTTTATAACAATACAAAAACTGCGTTTGCAAACTAAAACTAAACGCACAAGCTGACGCCGACTTTGACAGTTGTCGTCGAATGAGTTTTCGTTTGCGTGTATTATACGTAAATTTAATTTAAAAAGGGATAAAATCTCATCAATTGTAATAAAAAGGATAAGAATTAAACATGGTTGCGAGAGTGGCCGGTGTTTTCGATGAAAAGCTGACCGAAGCTATCGCCAATTCAAAGATTTTGGTGGTAGGCGCCGGCGGTATAGGTTGTGAAATCTTGAAGAATCTCGTGCTAACCGGCTTTCCGCTGATTGAAATCGTAAGTGTTAAGTAGTTCCCAAAATAATACAAACATTTCATCCATAAAGTAGAGTCCTGAAACCGTACGTGTTAAAAAAATTGCCCTTGTGACGTAGGAGGTTGGAAAATGCCGTCACATTCACACACTAAAGACCAATAATCATAATATTTAGATTGTGAATAACCATAACTTGGTTGTTTTATAATCGTCATAGATATTTGCGGCTTGAGCCGCAACTTACTAATGTTATAAATGCGAAAGTGAATTTGTTTGTTTGTTATGCCTTCAGGCCCTATCTACTGAACCGATCGTTATGAAATTATATAGCCGTTGTTTGGAGCACAGCAAAGGACATAGTGTACATTTTATTAAAAAATATCAAAATGCCGGGGGAAAGTACTGTTCCCAAGGGATCAACCTATTCTGAATTGAGACACTGACGAGAGGGGCGCTATACACTATACTATATATACAATTGGAGATATTTCCATTTGTGACTACTGTATTGTAGTGTCCGTCTCGTCAGTGACTGAATTCAGGTTGGTTTAATAGGCACTTAACACACATTCATCATCATCATCAGGTCTTTTTAGTCTCCACTGTAGGAGCATGACCCTCTCTGTACTACTACTATCCCCTGTCTGCTCTGGCCAAGTATGGCTCTGGTAGTACAGAAAGGGTCATGCTCCTGCAGTGGAGTCAAATATTCATAGGAGTCCTAAAATATCCAAGCTTTTAGTGTTAATTCATTTGGTAAGATCAGGGTAACAATAATTTGGTAAACCTTGTTTTAACGTTATTTCAGATTGATCTGGACACAATAGACGTGAGCAACCTGAACCGTCAGTTCTTGTTCCACAAGGAGCATGTTGGGAAGTCAAAAGCCCAGGTGGCCAAAGACAGTGCTCTCAGCTTCAACCCCAATGTGAACATAGTCGCTCACCATGACAGCGTTATCAGGTTAGTTTTAGTTTGTTCCACCTGTCCAGTGTGGATGTCTCCCCATAGTCCTTGGTTTCTCATCTGAGCATTTTCTCAATTGCATCCTCAGGTTCTTCTTTTCAAATTGAAATGGTTCCATTTTATCAAATTTCTTATGACCAGTATTTAGCTACACTGTTGCTTATCACTAGCCTCATTGAGGACCTGTACCATGTAGCCAAGTAGCAGGGCAGTTAAGGCACGACAGAAGGTGGGACATGGACTGATTGGCACCACAGTCACACAGATTGTTGGTAGAGAAACCCCACCTAACTCTGTTTTCTCGACATCTCCCACACACCACCCTGGAGATGGTTCAGGGAATTCCAGACTGCCCAGGGAAGATGCTTACATCCTCGCTGTGGGCTTCAAAGTCCAGGGTCTGTTAAAATAACAGCTTGTTTAAGACTGTTCTTGCTATAAATTATTGGTTATTTTTAATGTAGTTGTCTGCCTGATTCTTACCTACTTGGTCCAGTTCATAGTTAGCACTTACACATGTTTAGCATGGTGAGATCACTAATGCCAGTGCCCATTTAATAATAACAATGTGTTTAGTACAGTGTAAAAACGTTTACTCTGTAATATTTTACCTGGATCATGCTTTTAGGTACATATTATTAAATTATTTTTTTAAAATTGATTGAAGGTTCGGTTTCTGAAAAAAGAATACTATATAATAAAATGTACATAAGCCATTACAATAGAATAGTTTCCGTGACAGCCTCAGTTTTAGCAATCTTTTGGCCACGTCTTCAGAAACTCAAGTGATCAGGTGTCTTGGTCTTTCAACATGCGCATGAATAGTCAGCCTAGTCTAGAAGTGGGTATGATGGTATTGACTTTGATGGATATTTTTAATTAAAGCCACACATGAATTTTACAAGGTCCAATGAAATGAAATAATATGAAATGTCCCATTTGGAATTATATTGTTGGCAAGAAACCAGAAATATCATATAAAATTTTTGAGTCTTCAAACTATCTAATGATAAAGAATTCTTTATCATCAAAAAGAAATCATCATCATGGATGTTTATCTATATATGTATTTGTTATAACATATAGTATTCCATAACACAAGTCTCGAACTTACTTTGGGGCTAGCTCAATCTGTGTGATTTGTCCGTATATATTTATTTATTATCATCATCATGAGGAACTCGATGGCCCAGTAGTCGTAAGCATTTCTGCGAAAATTGCCACTTTTTGCACTTGCATACTCCCTTTAGTGTACTTTGAGCATCAGATGGTTTAAAAGTAGTGACAAGATCATAAGCATCAGCAAAAATCGTCACCGATAAGAGGGACGCCGCAATACGTGCGATACTAATGGAGATATTTCCATTTGTGTCTCACGTATAGCGGCATCCTTCTCGTGAGTGACTGAATTCAGGATGGTTTAATCTTAATTTATTTCAGCAATGACTATGGTGTATCATATTTCAAACAATTCAACATCGTGATGAACGCGCTCGACAACCGTGTGGCGCGCAACCACGTCAACAGGATGTGCCTCGCTGCTAATGTACCCCTAATTGAGACTGGCACTGCTGGATATGCAGGACAGGTAAAAATGTTATATTGAATTATGTATACCTACAGCCACTTTCCATCTTCGCACCTTACGCCACTGGCACGGAGTTTATCCTCACACCTTGGATCCTAAATGGTTGCGTATGGTATGTTTTGAAAGGAACTTTCTTCCACGTTACTTGAGGAATGAACTCCTAGCCATTGTTTTCCCGAGTGACTACAACATGGGTTTCTTAAAAAAAGGGCGTGAAAATATTTCTTCAGGGCTGGCAACGCACAGGTGGCAACACTGGTGTTGCAGGCGTCCATAGGCTACGGTAACCGCTTTCCATCAGGTGGGCCGTATGCCTGTTTGCCTACTAAGTGGTTCTACATTCCCTACCCAGATCCGACAAATACCTTTCCTTCCTCAGCTTAAAAATGCTTCCGATGGGCAGCAGCGTTGGAAGCACAAATAAGTCAAAAAAACTGCGCTTGCCAACCTGCCTATCAAGCATGGTGAGTATGACAATATCCTCCCATAGAAGAGTCTGTGGGAGAGGCTGTTATCCAGCATATATGGACCTCTAACGGCTGAAATTATGAATTATTTATTAGTCTAGCTAGGGTAGGGGCATTTGTCTGGTAGGTGCAGGTGCATCCAGTACGCGCGCTTGGTCTCCCGAGCTGCTACTTGCCTTTCCCTATTCACCAGAGTGAACAGTATCCCAATAACTTCAATCCTCTTCCAGATCCAACAAATTCCTATTCTTCCTCTGCTTAACTATGCTTCTGATGGACAGCAGCGTTGGAAAGATATAAAGCCAAAGAAACTGCGTTCACCAACCTGCCTGCCAAGCATAGTGAGAATGGCAATATCCTCCCGTAGAATGAATTCTTGGGAGAGCACTTTTTCCAGCAGTTGACACTTCTTGAATGATGATTAGTATATTATTTACAACAGCTTTTACAAAATCTCTCTGCGTCTAATTATGACTACATAAACAACGTCATTCATTAAAATGTAATAAGAACATAATCCGTAACAGAATGTATATAACATATTATGTTTCCCAGGTGGAATTGATCAAGAAAGGTCTAACTCAATGCTACGAGTGCCAACCTAAAGCACCACAAAAATCATTCCCTGGTTGCACCATCCGCAACACCCCTTCTGAGCCAATCCACTGCATCGTCTGGGCTAAACATCTGTTTAACCAGCTGTTTGGAGAAGAAGACCCAGACCAGGATGTGAGCCCTGATACAGCTGATCCAGAAGCAGCGGGCGATGCTGGATCGACGGCATTGTCCTCAGAAGGAACAAACGCAGGTAAGGCGTTTTTCACAAAAAACCTCAGTATGGTCACGGTGGTGTAATGGTATCACACTTAGGGCGTAAACCTAAGGGATGTGGGTTCGAATCCTACCTGTGACCGAGTCCTTTTTCATCACATATTTTCAATTTTAATAATATACCGAGCATTGTAATGCTATTTAAAAACAATTTAAGTAACCTCAGTTTAATCAAATCCCAAAAATTCTTCTTTATACAAATAGTTTGAGACTAATTTCAATGTTTTAGTCTAGCCGTAAAATTTACCACATGTGCGTTTGTGTCTCGTCTGTCATTAATGTTAGCAGTAGTAAAGGTATGTCAAATGCCTTGAGGCTTGAGGCAGCTTGAAAAATCTGACACCAGTGTTGGCCACTTACACACACGAAAAACGAATCATCTTTAGTTCTCACCATGAGACACATTTCTATAATCTAATTATTTCACAGGGAATGTCGAACGCAAAAGCACAAGAGCGTGGGCCGCCGAAACTAATTACGATGCAGAGAAGTTGTTCACAAAACTGTTCGGAGACGATATACGCTACTTGCTGTCTATGGAGAACCTGTGGAAGAAACGGCGGCCCCCCACACCCTTGTCCTGGGACAACCTGTCCGGGAAAGATGACCCTCCCGCACAGCACTCAGGCTTACCAGATCAGAGGACTTGGTCTGTGCATGAATGTGCTCAGGTATTAATTATTGATTTATAAGATAATATGGACCATCTTCTATTCTCTTCTTAATCGGTCACTCATTGCTGAGTATTGTGACTCCTGATTCTGTCAACCAGTTGTTTTCATCAGTAACGATCCGTTGCTTGGTGTAGTGCGATGCTGATTGGTCTTTCCAAGAGATCTGAGATCTGATCCGACCATCGCTTTGGACTGCGGCCTCTCGGCCTTTTTCCCTCCACTTTTCCTGTCACCATCAAATGCCCCAAATTATCACCATCTCTCTTCGCGATGTGGCCAAAGTACCGCACTATATGTTGCAGGCAGGTTGTCGACAGTCGCTGAGCGTTTTCTCGTCCTCAGTCACATAGTTATAGTCATATGGACCATAATTTTCGCCTTCTCCTTGATTATGCGAACTGCTAAGCAATGGAATACCCTCCCCGCGTCGCTGTTTCCCGTAACGTACAATTTATTACGGATGTTCAAGGCAAGAGCAAATTTGCATTATTTGAGTTTGCGTATACCATCCTATAGACCTCATTGTTGCTACCCATCAAGCAAGATACTATCTTGCTTGATGCGTTTGCCTCCGCAAACGCATTCAACAGCAATAAAAAGATAGGAGTCAAACGCACTCAAATCAATTATAAAAATATATATGTATATCTTATGATATTCATAAAGCTGTTGAATCTACTTCCTGTTGTGTATATAAAAGCTATGGAAGACCACAGGTCAAAGATAACTTTTTTAGGAAGAATCCTACTAAATGGCACATCTTATATCTAAAACAGCATGCCTGCGAGAGTCTCAATGATTTTCAGCACCAGGCAAACCGGAGGAGGAATAGCTGTTCAACCTAGATGTTGATTCCAGGTGTTCGCAGCCAGCTGCGCCGCTCTGCAAGCTGATTTAAGCAGCCGGCCCGATGGGGACCACCTGGTGTGGGACAAGGACGAGAAGAGCGCCATGGACTTCGTGACGGCTTGCGCCAACATCCGCGCGCACATCTTCAACATTCCTCTCAAATCGCGCTTCGAGATCAAATGTGAGTTTTTTGGAATAAAACATATTCCACATTCACTATTATTAGATTCTGTGACAGGAAGTAGTTCCTGTCACAGAATCTAATAGAATCTACACTTAGAAGCACCCCACCAATACTGAAAATCAAAAATATTACGTCTCCCACCCAACTCAAAATGACCTCAAACAACCTTGTGGCTGAGGCAAATTATGGTATGTAGTTCCATAATATGGTCATACATACCTCCTAGGTCGTTCACAAATAAAAACTATGAAATTCTAGCAACATATGAATGTGCAAGTAGGTAATTAAGGTAGGGATATATCAGCGGATTATGGCAGCGTCTTGGCTATAATTTCCTAATTGTGTAATGTTTATTCCACAGCAATGGCGGGCAATATAATCCCGGCCATAGCGACAGCCAACGCCATCGTAGCAGGCCTGGCCGTACTGCGCGCGCAGTCCATTCTCAAGGGAGAAATCGACGCCTGCACCAGCGTGTACCTGCGGCCTAAGGTCAACCATCGCGGGCAACTCTTCGTGCCGGAGAAAAGTAAGTACAATTCGCGCCAAGTAGCCATCCATAAATTACGTCACACGTTAAGGGGATGGGAGGGGTCAGGAGGGGGATCAAGGTAGTATGACAGCGTGTGACAATGTCAGTGTAGGGGTCATAAGCTTTGTGACGTCACACATATAAAGTCAACGCTCCCGGGAGCACGTGGTTACTCGATTTTTTTTTAAATATTTAGATTAATAATTACAAGGTCCTATTGATAAGCTTTTAAAAAATTTGGGGGGGGGTTGAATTGCCGATCTACAATCATGCTTCACCCTGATGTACCAGAGCAGGCACTGACTCTAAGTATAAAACCGGCCAAGAGCGAGTCGGACTCGCGCACGAAGGTTTCCATACCGTTATGTATAAAAACGTCTAAAAAATCCAGTCTGTTGTATGGGAGCCCCCCTTTAATATTAATTTTATTTCATTATTTATTTTTAAAGCGAATATTAAACGAAATATTCTGTGCCATTATCAATATCTTAATAATTTTATTAAATTTTTTAGTATTTATTGTTATAGCGGCAACAGAAATACATCTGTGAAAATTTCAATTGTCTAGCTGTCACGGTTCATGAGATACAGCCTGGTGACAGACGGACAGACAGACAGACAAACAAACAGGCAGACGGACAGCGGAGCGATATTAATAGGGTCCCGTTTTTACCCTTTGGTACTAAATAATCATATCGAAAATTGTAGCTTAGTTGCCATTTAATTTGTGACCTCTTTAATTGAAAACTATTCAATATTGCACTCTCACATGTAGTGGTAATGAACCTAATAGTTAATGTTGAATTGCCACTTTCCAGTATGTATATAACATATCTTGGATGTATGTGTATTATTTTTGACACTATATTTTATTTCAGCTCTCACACCACCGAACCCAAAATGTTATGTCTGCGCGCCCAAACCAGAAGTAGGTCTGGCTTGCAACTTGAAGCAGCTCACTCTCAAGGATCTGACCATAGCTTTCAAAGAGGGCCTCAATATGCAAGCTCCTGACGCCACAGTAGAAGGCAAAGGCCTAGTGGTTCTCTCATCAGAACCAGGAGAAACAGACCACAACAACGACAAGACACTAGAGGAAATAGGGCTAAACGACGGATGTGCTTTACTTGTTGACGATTTCCTCCAAAACTACGAAGTAAGAGTGAGATTACAGCAGGAAGATGAAGAGAAATCCTGGCGTTTGGTCACAGAAAGCGACGCACCAATGCCCGCACCAAAGGAAGATGAAAAACCAGCAAATGGTTCCAATGGTAACGGTTCAAATGAACCAAAACCTGGTCCTTCAAGGTCCAGGGAAGATAGCGACAGTGACATGGAGATTATTGAAGAAGACGAAGACGAACCAACAGTGAAGCCCCCAAAACGCAGGCGTACTGAAATGAGTGATGAAGTGGTGGAACTCTGTTAGTGCACTTACTTACGGCTGTAATAGCCATTTACATGTTTCTTTACCTGATACTGAATTTTGAACGTATTTTTTTAAGTATTCCAAAATATTGATATCAAGCAATAAGATAAAATACGTTAAGACAAAAGTTCGTATTTGTAGTTCTCAAAATGAGTGATATTTATAAGAACAACTTCTTTTTTTATTAGTTTAATCTATGAATAAGTTTACTTATTCGTAGAGTTTAATATAGTAATTCTTGTATGAAAAATATTGTCACTGTCGTGAATAAAGTAATGCAAAATTAATATCTGAAATTTTATTTACACAATCATTGCAAGGTAGTTAGAGCAAACTTGATTTGGTGGAGCGAAGTCTATGGTAGAGATGTTTGTTATTTTAGGTTTTTTAGGAGATAAATAAAAAGAATACATATGCCAAACATAATTTATTTATATTATTGTATGAAGCTTTAAGAAAGGCTTGTATAAACAATACCTTATGTAAACTATAGGCGGGATTTGATTAAGAAATGCAAAACTTATTATCTTCTATACTAACCAGACCTTATTTCCTTGCTGAACGTTTAAAACAACCTGCAAAGGTCATACAAAGAAATCTTGCTCGAGTTCACTGTATTCCTGTGATATGAGTTGTCGATTAAAACATCAGACACATGTAAACGGTAACAGTGGTAAGAGATGTTCGAATCACCTGTATGCAAATGAAGAATTTTCATTTACCTACAGGTGATTCTAATTTCCCTGCCAATATTTTAATGTGGGAATAAGAATCCCTTAGCAGAATATGCGAAAAACAAAGGTAGATAATGAAAAAATTACCTAAAAAACACAAATTTACCAAATTTGTACATTTTTACATTTGTAAATTTTTTTACTAATTTCTCTACATATGAATAATTAGGGATTTATGTATGGATTCTGATTCCGTCATTAAAATATTTCCAGACAGTATCACATCACCTCTATAAACTCATTTCTCTTTGCAAATTCACTCATCAACTGAAAATATCAGAAATATCAATATTCTTTCTACAATGTGATTTTGATTATGAATGCCAATATTTAAAAGTTTAATCATTTCAAAATTTTTCTATTATAATTTATTAAAAAACACATAACCACAAAGCGTCGTGAAAAACAGCACTAATATTAACAAACCAATATATTTAAAGATCAGATTACATTTGTATATTTCAGAATCTGACAATCAATAAGACCCATCTATAATAGAATTATAGTCACTTCATAATTAGTAGTTCAAAAATAATTTTCACAAAACCAGGGACTACCTAATAGAGTGTTTTAAGCACTGTTTTACATTTTTTTAAAAGTAAATAGAAAAAAATTTAACACTACAGTTTTGATCTGTTTTCAAAAATACCAGTTCATAAGTGTTAATAACTGTTACATTCAATAAGGTTTACATTGGCATAACTATGCGACAGCTCACACACAATTACATGAAAAATGCCTATATGGATATGAACTGTGTAAAAACTTATGTACATAGAATAATGCACGAATAACGAAAATCAATTTTCTAACAGGTTGGTTACAGAAACATTATATCTGTTAAACTTCTATAAGTGTTAAGAGTAAAACAGGTTTGAAAGACTCAAATAAATGTTACAGGAATAATGAATTATGTCTGTATCCTTTATTATGGTGTTTTTGAGTTCCTGTTCAAAGCTTCATTTAATGTTAGTAAAAAAATAAAATTGGAGACCCCAATGTTAGAATAAACTACTTAATCTTAAAACATCTAAGCTACAAATAATTAAAAATAGCAAGGGAAATACTCCCAAAACATTTGCAGCATACAACCGGTAGAAGTAGACTTCCATTGTTAGATCTATTGCATCTGGTGCAGTGTCCATGAATGAGTTAAATCAACACTTTCCAAGTCATCATTATTAATTAAAACACTTCTATCCATCGAGACGTGACGTAAAAGTGAAATCACCCATTAATCATTACAAACAATGCTGCATAAATTTTCCTGATTCAAGGCTGATATCACATAATGCAGTATTAAATAGGATTACAATAGAATCATGTAGGATCAAATGTCTTCTGCCATAATTACATGAGTATTTAGGTATTTTTTTACAAAGGTACCTCTTTATAGGTAGGCAAGGCCACAATTAAGAGCTAAATCAGGATGCAGAAGAGCTTAGAGTGCCTACTAAACCATCCTGAATTCAGGGTCCGATGGGAGGGACGCCGCTATACGTTAGAAACGATACGAGATATCTCCAATCGTATCGCACGTATAGCGGCGTCCCTCCCACCGGATCCTAAAGTTTTTCATTTTTGAAGTGCAATCAAAATTATGAAGAACGAAAAACATTAATAAATGTGAATATATTTTTATCTGTTACTTGTACTTAACTTTATATGTTTTTCACAAGGTCTAGGTGTGAATAACCTTTAATAACGGATAAAGTACAAACAACACCAACCATTTGCCAAGTTTTATTATTCTGCCACTCATGCGTATATTTTGCACTAGAGTGCAGCGGCGGTGTGGCGCGGGGGAAAAGTTGGCTGGGGTGTCAGTGTTGTTCAAGTTTGACCAGGACGCTAATGCAAACCAGGACGTATGGTAAGCCATTTATAGGCCAACTTTAATTGAATATTGGCAAAATCATCAAACTACATGTTTTGGAGCAACCAAATGATAGTATGGCAACTATCTGTTTCTTGGCCAGTTATTTTTTTTAATCTAGGAATGGATTTTTCTTAGTGAATTATATTCTTTGGGAAACTTGGATATTGGAAATTTAACTTTTAAATATAGCAGTAGCAATAGGTCATACATAAAACAATATGTATTTTATAGACATGAGATATACATTGATATTCTACTCCGAAGCCTTTTCTTCTCTATCTCTTTTTTAGGCAAATCTTGACCTGGTGCCATAGGCAATTTTCCACACCTAGACCTATTGTGGGCCCATTGTGTGTATCCAGACGACTGCCTTTCTTTCGGTCTACTGCTTGGGAGAGTCTCCTTCTTACATTTATCTTACAATATCTTAAGAATGTGATGATACTGAACACCATTCAAAGGCAGTTACAATTAGGACTTATTGCATAAATACTAAACCTAAAATTACACTTGTAATAAATTACTGGGCTAGTAAAAAGAACTACTTTTCTGGTAGCATTCCATATTCTATAAGAAAACGCTCCACATCGGTAGCAAAGAAATCATTGCCAAGCTCCATGGCTAGTTGGACGAAGTTTCCGATTACTTGTCCTGCTTTGTACACCAGCAGTGCGGGAACACCATCAACTCTGAAATGCCGGCTCAAACCAGTAACATCTACTTGGATTCTGCAGAACTTTGTTGTCGGATACTCTCCTGCTAAAACGCTTAAACAGCCATCCATGGTCTGACATGCCTGAGTAGTGGTATTGTAAATATGCACAATAACTGTCACTTTAGTATCCTCCTTATCTATAGCATCCAAAAACTCTTCTTGAGTTTTCAAAGTGAAAACTTTGCCGAACTTCGGAGCTTTTTGAAGCTGCGCCATCAGTTCTTGCATCCTTTGCTGCTGGTATTTCATGAGGAAGCCTTCATCTATGAGCTCATTTAGCTCGTCTTCCAATTCATCTCTTTCTTTCGCTTGTTCTTCCTCACGCTCAGGTCTGACAGAGAGAGTCAGCTTCTTAGCTAAAGCTATGCGTTCTTTTTCCAATTCCGCACGGCTCTCAGCTTCTAACTGCTTGAATCGTCTCCAGTCTTCTAATACACCTTTTGGGCCCGTGTTGCTCGCGGAACCATTCCAACTGTTAATGGGCGGTGGTTCAGCGCTACTTTCAGGCTTTGGCGGATTACCTTCCTCATCACCGCTCCTGCTATCCTCGTAATCAGATTCGCCCTCGTCCTCGCTGCTACTGCAGTAATTGTGCAGTTTTTCTCCCAAAATCTTATCTTCCAAAGTGGCCATTTCAAAACAGAGGTAGGAAAACTGGACAACAAATAGTTATTAATTTGATATTACACTTAGAAAACGAAGTAATTCAGATTAAATTTAATTAAAAATTATAATCAACACAACAAACACACCTAACGGAAATGTCACAATGACAGTTTAATTTTTTTACAGCTTGTCACGTCACTGGAGCTCAGCCACTGACTCAGTGGATAAGTGGCTCACATAAGTCACCTAATATGTCTTTTCTTTGCTGCCTTTGCTCAGTTTGGCTGGAGAGAATAAAAAAAATATAGTCAAAGTCAATGTCAATGTCAAAAATCTTTCCACATGGTATTCATGTATTGTTTATTAAAATAAAATAATAATTAAATCTAATTTTCAGTTTCCATGACCACTAAAATTTCATAAAAGGACATTAAAATGAGTAAGTGTTGCGTAAATTACAAGAACTGAAAGAAAAGTGTATTAATTATATTAAATGTGTTGTAATGTGAAGTGATAATTTTCAGGTCAGATTTTGAACAAAATCAGGGATGTAGACCCTAACAATGGAGAAGCAATCAAAGATGCATTATCAGGCTTCTTCCAGAACCTCAACAAGCACACTGAAGTGGACTGTGTTAGGTGGCTCAGAGCTTTAGAAAACGCTATCACCCGGTAATCTAACCTACAATTTACGACATTTTACTAACCAACTTGATTAAATTATTGTGATTTTTTATTTCTTACATTACCTTGCATAATAATTAAATATGATACTTGTGTTTATGTTGTTGTTTTCCTTCCAGATTCCCAAAATATTGCATGTCGCATAGGAATACAGCAGAAACATATTTATCGAACTTTTTAGACAGTTCTAATTATTGTTATGTGATAGAGGCAGCTAAATGTGCACATGCGCTACAACAGGTAATATGAAATGCTTTCTGGACATATTTTAAAGTAATTTACCAATATTTCTTAAACGTTACATATCTGTATGAGGTATTTTAAATTAAAATAAGTTCTTAGCAGATCTCGCGAAATAAACGTTAGGCAGGTGGCCAGTTTTACAAATTAAAAGTATAATAGACTTCCATGCTGTCCTGACCCCACATAAAAGTGGATGAGAAGTTCATGAAGAATAAGTTCCCAGTGAGTCACTCAGGGTAGACAGAGCATAGGTCTATAAGGCCACGTTTAACATGTTGGTGGGCATCAGGTTGAAAACGGAATCAAAATAGTGATGGGTTGCTAGCCACATCGCCTATTAACATGATTCCTCAGATTTCACCCATTCCCTTGATCGGCTTTTACAATCTGCACCTGATAAATTCTATGTTTTTACTTTTCTCCCAGACCAGCATGGAAGAGATGATATATATATATAACTTTGTTTTTTATATTTATATAGCCCGTTTTACCTACAGTAGGTAAAAATAAAATAAAGAACTCGTCAGTACTAATCGAAGTGTTCAATATGCTTACAGGTGAGACCTCCGCAGGAAAAAGCAGCAACAGCTAAAAGCTGCTGGCGGAATGAGATGAAGACACTTTGCAATGCAGTTCACACATTGCTGAGTAGTATATTTCCGAATGTTGTGGATTTGTATAATGGTAACTCAGAGGTAAGTAAACAAAAACATATTTTTAGGGTTCCGTACCCAAAGGGTAAAAACAGGACCTATTAATATCACTCCACTGTCCGTCTGTCTATCTGTCTGCTGTCTGCCTGGCAGTCCGTCTGTCAAAAATAGATTAAAATAAATATTTAAGGGGGCTCCCATACAACAAATGGGATTTTTTGGCTTGTTTTTGCTTGATATTGATAATGGCAACAGGTAGACACTTGAAATATTCACAGAAAATTTAGTTATATATTTTATTAAATAAAAATAAAATTAATATTTAAGGGAGCTCCCATAAAATAGACATGATTTTTTTGCAGTTTTTATAGGTACGGAACATCCGCAAATCTAACTCACCCTTGGCCAGTTTTTATATTGCTGGAATAACATTTTAGATCAAAAACTATACTTATCAATCAACTTCAAAAAAAGGACGAAGTAATCAATTCATTTGTATTTTTTTAATGTTAGCATTGGACTATTGCTGGTGACTGTACATATATAAAATGTGCCAATCTAGTTAGTTCCGTTGTTTTATTTTCAGAATGAAGAACCACCAGCAGACTCGCCATTGTTATTAGCTCTTACAAACATACACACAGTCAAAACCTCAGACAAGGGCATTGAAAAACAAGCTCTCCTATGTACCAGGCTGAGAAATGTTTTCGTCTTTATTCAGGCTATGCTAGTGTAAGTATCTATTATTTCATACCTATAAGAATAACTTATAATAACCGAAAGAGCGCTGAAGAGATGATTTAGATGCTTTTTAAAAGGCTGGTTGAGATTAACAACTGACAAGGACAAGTGGAGAGAGATGAGAAAGACCTTTGACCAATGTATGGGACAAAATAGGTTATTAAAAAAATAATAATAACTTAAACTTTATATAGAAATCTCTGATTGTGTGTATTGTAGATTCTTTAGGAGGATGTACAGTCTCAAGCATTAATATGTATTCCAATTATACCTTGTCACTTTGGCTTAAGAACCAATCTGTTTACAATACGTAGTAATGTTCATGACTGTACTTCAGCTGATATATTGCTAGCCTACCTATATCAGCTGAGCTGCTGAAGAAACTTCTCAAATCATCCGTACAACATGTGTTTCATGTGTCTGGTCTTATCAGGGCGGACAGTGGCAGGTGGCATTAACCTACCAATATAAACAATGCATTTAAGATAAACAATGCATTATTGCGTGGAACAAGGCCGATGCGACGCATAATGCATTATTTATCTACTGTGTCCTGTATTCCCGCATACAAAAGGTTAATTTACTTGCGCAAAAATGTGACTGCAATGCTTATATCTCAAAGAGTTTTTTGACTAATATTGTAGTTTTTTTAGTGATGTGTCTATTTTGGTAGATCTTAACCTACTTACTACTTACTAACTGAAAAGCCACTACCACCCATCTATACTAATATTATAAAGCTGAAGAGTTTGTTTGTTTGTTTGTTTGAACGCGCTAATCTCAGGAACTACTGGTTCAAATTGGAAAATTCTTTTTGTGTTGGATAGTCCATTTATTGAGGAAGGCTTTAGGCTATAAAACATCACGCTGCGACCAATAGGAGCGAAGCATCAATAAAAAATGTTTTGAAATCGGGGAAAAATTATTCATCGTTGAGGACATCCGACGCGTGCAATGCGTAAACGGTTCAAGTTACTCAAAAAATGTGTATTAAAGAATTATTTCTATTTAAAGGAACTAAAAAAAAACCGGCCAAGTGCGAGTCCGACTCGCGCCGAAGGGTTCCGTACCGTTATCTAAAACGCTGTTCAAACGGCAAAACAATCATGTCTGTTGTATGGGAGCCCTCCTTTAATATTAATTTTATTTTTATTTAATTATTTATTTTTGAAGTTAATATATAACGAAATATTCTGTGAATATTTAAAACGTCTACCTGTTGCCGTTATCAATATCGAGCAAAAACAAGCAAAAAATCACGTTTATTGTGTCGGAGCCCCCTTAAATATTTATTTAATTCATTTTTTTTTTGTATTTTTGTTATAGCGGCAACAGAAATACATCATCATTGAAAATTTTAACTGTCTAACTGTCACGGTTCATGAGATACAGCCTGGTGACAGACGGATAGACAGAAAGACAGACAGACAGACGAACATCGGAACGATATTAATACGGTCCCGTTTTTATCCTTTGGGTACGGAACCCTAAAAAGACGATTGTACCATGATTCATAGAGCTCAAGTAGAAGCTTTAGATAGGGCTTTTAGTTTTTCTTTGAAAAGTTACTTTTAATAGGAGACGGGAAAGTACCTCATTTAGAAAATAAAATTGAATTTGATCACGAT
This sequence comes from Elegia similella, assembly GCA_947532085.1. Classification (NCBI taxonomy): domain Eukaryota; kingdom Metazoa; phylum Arthropoda; class Insecta; order Lepidoptera; family Pyralidae; genus Elegia; species Elegia similella. Next base: position 23,376,839 of record OX383939.1, read on the forward strand.
CAAAATGAAAGAGTGACTAGCATTGAGGATCTAATATCGAAAGTTTACCCATAGATATAGTGTTGACGAAATTAACGACCTAATTTTAACTAAATTTCCAGGAAACATAATTACCTATACATCTATTGATAATGTAATGGATCAAGAAGACGCGCTCCATTACGCACAGGAATGTCTTAATACCTTAAACCAGAGTGGCCTTCCCCCATATTTCCTCAAGTTAAAAATAGGTGCCCCAATAATTTTACATAGAAATATTAAACCACCAAATTTATGTAACGGGAACCGACTTTGAAGTCAAGTTTCTCTGTAATAACGTGATCGTTGCAATAGTTTTGACTGGTCCAGCAGTTGGTCAAACACTGTTTATACATCATTTTAAATCATTGGGATGCGAGATCCCAATGATTCAAAATGATGTACCTTTCATTTTAAAAGAATTAAATTCCCAGTAAAGTTATCTTTTGTTGTAACAATTAATAAATCACAGGGGTAAACATTTAAACATGTAGGAATTGATTTACGTCAAGACTGCTTTTCACACGGCCAACTACATGTCGCGTTGTGAAGATCGGGTTGCGTAGAAAATCAATATGTTCTTCTGCCACAAGAAAAGCACTTTAAAATATATTCCTTTAAAAACGAATTAATCATAATAACAGAAAATGCCGCGGACGAAGTCGCGGGCAACAGCTAGTTTATTATAAATACGGAGCTCCTAAAAGACCATCATCAAAATCCTCTCGCATTGAACTCTGGCGTTACCAATTCCCACCCTCAACAAATTTAGTTCCTCCATCTGAGGAGCTACCTCCAGGATCCCAGCTTCCTTGGACCACATGGAAATGCCTTAATCGCCTCCGCACTGGGCTGTCAATGCCGACATAACCTGGCTAAATGGGGTTAAATCCAACAAGCGGAAGTGCAGTGCCAGTGTGGTCACGATGACCAGACCATGTTGTACCTCCTTTCGTGCCCTCTGTGCCCCACCAGCTGCACCAAAGATGATCTGTACAATGCATCCAAGAGTGGTGTCAGAGTCGCCACATAGTGGAGAAACAAAATCTAATCCCTTGAGCCTGAAGCATACTTTGTTTAGTTGTTTCCAGTTTGGTTAGGACATTGCAGGCTTGAATTACCTGATTGTCTGATAATAAGGATGATTCCGTGCTTCGGAAGGCACGCTAAGCCGTTAGTCCCCGCTGCCATCTGGTGGTCGTTAAAGGAACCACGTCAGAGGCCGAGAGGCGGTTCCGAAGAACTCTGACACCAGGGTGTGCATGGTGGATTGACCGTGACACCTACTAGAAATGATGATGATTAGGTTAATATTTTATTGCTTTTTTTCTCAGAGAAGTATATCCAGTGGCAAAGCCAATTCAACCGCAAACTATTTTGGAAGCCTTGGTGCGTGCGCTGAGTGTGGTACCAGCTGGCGCCAGCAGTGTGGACATTACTGTGATAAAGACGCAGGCTTTGAGGACAGTGGACGCATTAATCGCATGGTAAGTTTACAATTTTGGCCAGCTCCGTGGCGCAGTGGTTAACACGCCAGAATGCCACACGGGGATTCCCGGGTTCAATCCCCGGTCAGGTCATGATGGAAAACGATCTGAATTAGTATCCTTTGACAGAAGTTCACAACTTACTGTGGGATTTCAACAACTCAATTGGTGTGATATGTCCCTATATATTTATTTATTTAATTCTTCTCTATGTGACTGTCAACTGTATCAGTACGTTTGAACTTTGAACATAAATCACTGAGAACTGAATCAATCAAATTTAACACTTTTTTTCTTAAGTTATTGGTTTTCCAATTAAGAGATACTAGCTTTAGCCCGCGTCAATGTCGATCCCTCAGGAATAGTAGAATAGTAAATAGTAGCCTCTTTTTCCCGGGAATTCTCTGGAGAACAAGGAAGGACCCTTCCTTGTCCTCCAGAGAACTTGTATGCAAAATTTCATGATGATCGGTTCAGTAGTTACGGCGTGAAAGCGTAACAAACAAACTCACTTTCGCATTTATAATATTAGTAAGGATAATAAACTAAGACTTAACTTAAAAGTTCGTGCTAAGTACCGTTAATACTAATATTTTATTTTATTTGTAGCTGGTAAAAATAAAAGGCTCACACAATTGATTTAAATATTCATCATATTTAGTTACAGTCACAGATATAACACAACATGTTTTTGGGTACAGCTCTGATTTGAAGTGGAAGAAATAGTTTGCATGATATAATTATTCTATTTTTATATATGAATCAATGTTTTTGTCCTTTTAGCCTTGGAGCGAACCTCATTACATTTTCTGCATTGGTCATCAGATTTGTGATGCAGACCCTAAAATGGACATCGGAAAATTCTACCAATGAGTCTAGGTAATATAACATAGCATTGCTGACGCTAACCAGCCAATACTTGTTATCACCACAAATAATAAAAAAAAAAAATTTTAAAACAAATGTAGTAAATCTGCCGGCCTCCTTTTTTGAACATCACTTATTATACATTTATATACATTGCGGCTTTTGTAAGATGGACTGTTTTTATTTGTCATATATAGCGTGTAAATATACCCTCGACGTTCCCTTAAAGGGTTGATGCCAGCGACGTGCACACACATTTTTCAGAAGGTAGACAAAAAACATACTTAGTCAAAGACTTACCTAATAAATAACAACTCGCACCTGTAAATATTTCTTTTCTATTATTCAATAATTACTTAATTAAGAAGCATTTTGCTTGTGAAATTTTAGGGGCAACAATCTAATATTTTTGTGATAGAGAAAATTTTTATTATGTTTAGTGAGTTTAGGGTAGACAGAGTCTAACTGTCTGTATGGGCTGCACGTTAATGGGTGATTCAGACCATCAATATGACACCTTTTCTATTGGACCAAAAATGGGAACTCGAAAAAATTTCAGCATTTCCATACAAAAAGTTCTGCCGCCCGGCCAGTTTGTATGGGAATGACGATTTTGTTTTTAAGTTCGACGATTTTGTTCCCATAGGAAAAGTTGTTCATATTGATGGGCTGAGTCACCCCGTTAAGGGAACGTCGTGGATCATTTTTGACCTGTATAAACTGTCCTGTGAATCTTGTATAGACTAATAATTTCCTTATCTTTAACAAATTATTTTTGTAATCTTATAAAAATATAATTAACGTTTTGCTGAATGTTTAACTAACCATGCATTTACTCCAACAGTAAAGTCCGTTGCGCAGCATACAGTACGTTAGTGCGATGGCTAGGTGTACTCCATGCTCATCGATCAACGAATGAAAAAGGCCGCTGCTGGGAAGATGAACTGGCTAAACACATAACCGATGATATTACACCTGTCAAACACGTCGTGCAACTAACTGTAAGCTTTTGACCCGCATTGTCGGTTGTTTTACCTTAAATATTGTTACAATTAAAACACAAAACTCTTCAGAGGGAATTTATTCACTACGGAATCCCAACACTGACACCTGCCTGGTCTTCCAACACGTCGAATATCCAAAACGCAAAGCACTAGTAGTCATGGTCCGTTGCTGAAGACGTAGAAATTATCAATCGCACACAAATCACCCGTATTAGTATCTATCGCTCACTAAGAATACTCGCGGTCCACTGATTAACGATCGCCACGTCCGCTCCCTTATATACTGACTTATGGGTCTCCAAAAAGTTCCATATACTTCCGGTCCCGAAACCCGACAGCTTCAACCAGAATATTCGAGTATGTGCGTGAGCGGGATAGAATACATATGTGTGAGCAGGATGGAAGATGTATGAGCGCGACAGACGATGTTCGGAAAAGTTCTAGACTATTCTGTTCTGGGAGCTTCGCGGCACTATCCTGAATTCAGTCCCTGCCGAGAGAGACGCCGCAATACGTGAGACACTGAAACACGAATGGAAATATCTCTACTCGTTTGTAACGTATTGCGGCGTCTCAGGGACTGAATTCAGGATTATTTAATAGGCGTTTTAGCAGTATTTTAAATTCAAAATGCAGTCAGATGTAAGCTAATGATTTCCTTAAATGAACACTTTTAAATGTACTGTCAGGCAAACAGCCACTTCTTGGAAATTAATTAAACCATAATTGTCTATAAGAACGCTACTGACCGCTACTGAACGAGACTATTATCTGTACTGCACTCATTTTTATGATCGCTATATAAGTATTTATGTTATTCAGCTCTGTGGCGCAGTGGTTAACACGCCAGCCTGCGACACGGGGTGACCGGGTTCGATCCCCGGCCAGGTCAAGATGGAAAATGATCTTTTTCAGATTGGCCTGGGTCTTGGATGTTTATCTATATATGTAGTCGTTATAAAATATAGTATCGTTGAGTTAGTATCCCATAACACAAGTCTCGAACTTACTTTGGGGCGAGCTCAACCTGTGTGATTTATCTGTATTTATTTATTATTTATTTATTTATATATGTGAATTACTGAATACTACAGTATTTTGTATTTAGTTATTTTAAAAACTTATTACAAATTACAATTTAGGAAGTAATTATTTGAGAATTCCGTCAACATTCATTTTTTTTCTGCAGCTCAAACGGCATTTGTTCAAAGTGTTTAGAATGTAGTTCCATTAATTTTAGTTTTCTTATAAATTCTCTTGGGATAATGCACCTGTCTGTAATTAAACTCCTTTGATTGCAGATGAGCACGCAGCCAACAAAGAATTTGAGCAAGAAGGCTAGGAAGAGACTAGCCAACTCTATGCTGCAAAGCAGTAGTATAGCATCGCATATGCCTGGAGAAAAGAATAAGGTTGTTGTGTAAGTATTATCCATACTAATATTATAAATGCGAAAGTGAGTTTGTTTGTTTGTTTGTAACGCTTTCACGCCGTAACTACTGAACTGATCATCATGAAATTTTGCATACACGTTCTCTGGAGTGCGGAGAAGGACATAGGCTACCTTTTATCCCGGGAAAAAGTACTATTCCCGAGGGATCGACATTGACGCGGGCGGAGCCGCGGGCGAAAGCTAGTTAAAATATATTTCCAGTGCAATTTATATACTTATATGGGGCAGTAAATTATAATTATAAACCTTCATCTTGAATCACTTTATCTGTTGCTACAAACTGCATTAATATCTGTTGAGTAGTATAAAAGATCTAAGCGAACAGACAGCGGCAGCGACTTCATTTTGTACTATGTAAAAATTTGCGTAACTAACAATCCTTACTTCCTTACTAATCCTTACTAATAATATTATGCGAAAGTGAGTTTGTTTGTTTATTTGTTTGTTTGTTTGTTACGCTCTCACGCCGTAACTACTGAACCGATCATCATGAAATTTTGCATACAAGTTCTCTGGAGTGCGGAGAAGGACATAGGATACCTTTTATCCCGGGAAAAAGTACTATTCCCGAGGGATCGACATTGACGCGGGCGAAAGCTAGTTTTGATATAAAATAAAGTTATTATTAGTTGTTGTCGAGAGATAAGTTTTAAAATATGATTTATTTAATTTACAAAACAAATTTTTCCATCATTTTTGATTATCTTGGATTGAGAACCAGATGTTAAGTATAGTTTATGAACAGCCAAATAATATCACAAACTGATTTAGAAATGAGATAAAAAAAACCGACCAAGTGCGATACGGACTCGCGCAGAGTTCCGTACCATTATCTATATTAAGCTTTTTTTTTTTTTTTTTCATCATATATCATGTAACTAAAAATGTATGCTATTCGCTATTTTTACTTTATCTGTGCTATATATAAGACGTTGTTTCGTACCAAACAAGATTCTAAGTTATCGGGAAGTATCTTGTAGGTTTTGATTTCCTTGCGAATGTCGAAAGTTTTAAAGTTTTAAGGTCTTTAGGCATAAACGGCTGTATCTTTTAATTGCGTTGGCTTAGAAGTTTGATTTTTCACAGTTCCAAAGGACAGTAGAGCTGAGTATTTGATATTAATTACAGTTTGATACCTCCACGGGTTCCTGAGACAAAGGTTCTTGACAGACAGACGGACAACAAAGTGATCCTATGGGTTCCGTTTTTTCCTATTGAGATACGGAACTCTAAAAAGGGTAATTTGTAACACAATTTATATTCTTTATTGTTACAGGTCTGAAGAAGTAAATGATGAAGTGGCGACAGCAGCTTTGGAATGCGCTGAGACTTTCCTGGTCGTTTGTGGAATATTCCTGAAACCTACCACACATAAGGTACATGGCCGTTACGGCCATATTTCAGCTATTTATATCTGCTCTTCCAGGGGGAAGAGCAGATATAAATAGTTGGAAATGGCCCAACCTTACGAAAACATTTACAGGATATTCTTCGGAGAGTGTGCTCAAAAGTTGAACGAACTCTACCTCTTCCTCTTTCTTCATCGTTCTGGCGCACCGCTGGGTACCATCCTTACCTGGTTGTTGTCATGTGACATTTTTGTTATTTGTTCTTTTTTTTTTTTTTTTTTTTATTTATGGCTTTCACGCGTTACGTATTTAGCCAGTATCAAGTATAAATGAGTTTTCCCGCGCTTTTTTTCTAAGTCTTGTTATCAATGAAACGATGGTGTAGTTCATTTCATTGACTCTACGGAGCCCCTGGCGATAATTCCCACGAATCTACTAGCTTGATCACAGACGCAACGAGGCGAGGCGGTCCACCAGCCCGCTAAGTAAATCTCACTACAGCCGCACTGTGACAGTTTATTTCGGTTATTCCACACATTGTTCATAAACATGGGCATTTATAACACCAAATTACACCGATTTCACATTATAAAGTGCACTAGAAACAATTTACAAAACAATCCAAAACACAAGCCGTGCTCTCCGTCGAAATTCCCGCCAAGAACTCCTATTTGTTCTTTACCTTACCTAGTCTTAGTATATGATTTTTTTCTTCCTTTGTCTTGCTGTAGTTACTTATGGTCTTCCCCGCCACTCTTTTCAATTTGTAAACTTTATTTTTTGATAATCTACTCTGGCTGCCCGCGATACAGGCCTGTGCCTAGTGCGGGAGTCATTTTAAACAAGTGTTGTTGAAACTGTTTTTGGCACAAAAAGAACCTTTGTATTTTTTTCTCAGCTTTTCCAAGAACGCCTAGTCCGACAATGCTACACCCTGGAGTCGTATTCGAGCGAGCGAGCCCTCGCCTTACTCCGCGCGTTAGAAGCCACGAGGAAAACTTCGCCGACGACAGTGCCGCCACCTACGCAGTATTGCTTGCAGTTGTACAGCGTGCTGATCAACTCGCAACAGAGAGAAGTGAGCCTTATTACCTTGATTTTAGGTTGTCTTTCCGTTATTACGATATTTGAATCGTTTTTGAGATGATCACTCGCGCGTTAGAAGCCACGAGGAAAACTACGCCGACGACAGTGCCGCCACCCACGCAGTATTGCTTGCAGTTGTACAGCGTGCTGATCAACTCGCAACAGAGAGAAGTGAGCCTTATTACCTTTAGTTAAGGTTGTCTTTTCGTTATTACGATCTTTGAATCGTTTTTGAGATGATCCCTCGCGCGTTAGAAGCCACGAGGAAAACTTCACCGACGACAGTACCGCCACCCACGCAGTATTGCTTGCAGTTGTACAGCGTGCTGATCAACTCGCAACAGAGAGAAGTGAGCCTTATTACCTTGATTTTAGGTTGTCTTTCCGTTATAACGATCTTTGAATCGTTTTTGAGATGAGGGATCATCGTGCGCGCGTTAGAAGCCACGAGGAACACTATGCTGACAGTGCCGCCCCTCTACGCAATATTGCTTGCAGTTGTACAGTGTGCTGATCAACTCGCAACAGAGAGCCTTGTTACCTTGATTTAAGATTGTCATTCCGTTACCATGATTATTCTTGAGCAAATGACCCTCGCGCGTGGTATCAAAGATGATACCATCATGATAATATATAATAATTTACCGATTATTTATTCATCATCATTTCGAGTAGGTGTCACGGTCAATTGACCATGCACACCCTGGTGTCAGAGTTCTTCGGAACCGCCTTCCTTTAAGGCGAGGCCTCAAATGTTTGGTACCTTCGCTCGGCAAAGGACTGATCAAGTGCGCGCAAGGGATAGCGCTTGACGGTTTAGCCCGTGAATTATGAGATAGGAGATAGTCTCGAGTCGCTCAAAGAAAAAAACGTAAGCGCCAAATTCGTTATTTCTACTTTATATAAAATCAGACCGGTTAATTGTATTTTCATATTTACATTTTGATGAATTACTAATAACCTATCTTTTAGTCTAAAAATCATCATTTCATTCGTCGCATTTGAGCTACAATAACAAAAACTCTGCGAACGAAGACCATTTTTAAAAAAATATTTCTATCGAGAAAATTTTATGAAAACGTGTTTTCATCTTCAATTTTTGGAGATGAAATAGTCAAAAATCATATCACTTAGATTTGAAACTCCTAATTTAAGTATTTTGCGAGATAAATAAGGTTCAGAACGACCTTATTTACAGTGGTATCACCTTAAAGACTACCAGATGGCAGTCAGGACCACCGGCTTAACGAGCCTTCCGAAGCACGGAATAACCTTAATTATCAGACAATCAGGTGATTCAAGCCTGCAATGTCCTTACCAAACTGGAAACAACTAAACAAAGTATGCTTCCGGTGGGAATCGAACCCACGACCCCCGGGTCAACAGGCAAACGCCTTAACCACTGGACCACGGAGGCTGTTATTTATTACGGAGGATTATTTATTACAAATGTTCTGTCCTTTAACAGATATCAAAGTTCTGCTCCCAAGCCCTGCTGGACATCCGCCTGCACCTACACTGCTCGCCGCCCTCTCTCAACTTCGCCATGGAGCTCGACGACAACCAGAAGAGGGCGGAAGCCAAGAAGGCCAAGATGATGGAGAGGAATAAAGCCGCTTTAGACGCTTTCTTAGGAACCAGGTACGAATTCTAACCACAACATTGAATAGTTACAAACGTCACAAAATGTATCCGTTTAAAAAGTTATCGCTCAGCCCCGGGTCTAGGGCAAACTTGGGAAGCAATTTTGGATAACGCCAATTTAAAAAAAAAACGGTCCAATGGTTTTTTGCCAAATCCACAAGTTGTGTTTATAAACCCTGCTCATAAGCGATTTCAGCAAAGTAAGAGTACTGTGCGAAAAGACTATATTGGGATCCCGGGAGCGCCATTTCCAGTTTTAGCCCCGCCTCCAAAAAGTTATCGGTATAATAAAAATACTTTACATGGGATGGGAATCGAATGGATATTAAAACTTCAATATTTAGATGAGCGTCCCATACTTTTTGCAAATAGGGATATTGCTGTTTGTGCAATAGGGTTCTAACATAGATGAACCATATATAAACAATATCGGTTATTGGATATTACTAACAAACTAATCTAATCAAATATTTTTATGTTTACAGTGAAACATCTGAAACTACAAATTCAAATGAAGTAATTACAATAGTTGATGAACCATCTAATAAAAAACCTAGACTTGGTGAAGATGTTGCGGATAAAATAAGTGTCAGCAGTGACTCAGTAGAGTCGGTAGAAATTAGCGATGAATCAGAAGATGAAGTAGAGTTAGTACAAGAAAATGAAAAAGTAAGTGAAAAAAAGGAAAATATCGAAAATAATGGAGTAGCAGTAGAAATTGCAGTTTTCACAGATAATGTCATTGAAGTACAGACAGAATCTCCATCTACACAGAGCAAAACAACTGACAATAATTCACACATAGAGGATATTTCAAATGACGTGGTAGATACAGTTGACAAAACTAAACAGAATAAAGAAAGTATTATTAATGAAAATCCTCTACAAATAAATGCAGAAGAACCTACTTCTATTTCCCAAGAGACAGAAAAAGAAAATATTTTTGAAGCCAAAACACAGCTTCCCATAAATGCATCAAACGATACGGTTGAAGAAGAGGATATGCCATTATCAATAGAAATAGCTTATGATCTACCAACTACTGGGAAAGAAGTGCCAGTTTTAGAGAAAATGGAAGACGAGAACCTTCCAAGTACTAATGATACTGATGACATACAAATAACTTGCGGGCAAGTTGTCAAATCATCACAAGATGATGGTGAGAAAGTTAAAGAAATTGAAGTCCCTAAATTAAATGGGACTAAGTCTCCAGAGAAAATGATTGAAGATGAAGTGATTGTTCCTGAAGTTACTGTTAAAATAACTGCTGCTAATGATGCAATGACTGTTGATGATATGTTGGCAGATTTCGTTGACGAGGTCAACGAAGAGGGAACTGTTTAAGCATTCAATATTTTATACGATGTGCCAAGATGTTAAGCTTAAAGCAGACTTATTAGACTTAAAAGTCATAGAATTTAAGTATAAATTGTTTTCCTTTTGCAGTAATCAATATAATTGTATCTACGAGTATGTTGCTACTTTCACATAGACATTTAAAAGGGTATTTGATATAATGAAAATATGCTGAATAAAAATAATTACATCATATTTTAAAACTGTTATTTATTCATTTCCATATGTACCGTGCCGAAATATTTGTAAGTATTAATATTGATCAGATTGAATCGTTTTAACTATTGTATATAGAAAACGGTCAGTCAATGTAAAAAACAACTAGGTAATCATTTAACAGTAATGTGCTAGCCAACGTCGTTGGCCACCGCCGACGTTGGGTTTGACGACATTGTGTAGATTAGTATTTTAGGGCTGCCCATCGGGCCCCCATCACAAGTCAATCGGGACGGGAGCCAGGGCCATCAGGGTATCGAGGACGATTTTTACCAACGGCTATTTAGGTGTTGCGGCATGTTCCTATACATGCCGCAACACCTTTTCCTAACTGAAAAATTAATGGGGTCTTGCAAAGCTGTTGTCGCCTACATTCAAGTTTCAAGTAGTTTAAACGAGCACCACCATTGGGCACTATTAGTTGCTTGGCTTTTTTATGGGATTTTTTCAAGCTATGCAAAGTCAACAGTAGGACGTGACCAACGGCTCGACACGAGACGGGTGGCTGGCTTTGTATACTTATTTGTTTGTTACGCTTTCACATCAACGCAAGTGGAGCTGTTATATTATATGGTCTTTGGCGAAAGCTTTTTGATCTGATATCCATGCAAAAAAATTGTACTGTCACTGTCATTTATGTACAGACTTTGTTGTCAAACGTCACGCACAGTTGTCAATAAACTGTAAACACGAGAACACCAAGAGATATTTTTTAATTTGATTAAATAAATTCAGTTGATAAAATGGTTACAGCTCTTGGCATAGAAGGAAGTGCCAATAAACTTGGCGTTGGGATAGTGAAAGATGGGGAAATACTTGCCAATTGTAGACGAACCTACATTACTCCGCCCGGAGAAGGTTATAAGAATTGTAAACGTTTATTTGAATTAAGGCAGTCCTATTTTGTATGTTTATGTGTTAAATCAGTTATACGGCTGTATTTCAGACCGCTTTGTACATATATTGATATTATATGTATATTTTGGTATTGGAGGCAACAAAACAACATAACCTCTATTCATATTAAGACAAATACAATTTATTTTATACACCATATTATTATCTATGCTGGTCTGGGAGAATAGAAAAGGGTAAAATGTGCCAGATGCTACTTATCCCGCACAGATGGTAAAGGCCAATAGAGGGAATTGGCGAAAATCTGAGGATTCAATTCAATAGGCGATACAGCAACCCATCACTATTTTAACTCCATTTTCCATCTACACGCCAACCACATCATTTAGCATGTTGGTTTGTAATGATTTAAAGGCCATAGACAGAGTCCAGTTCTCTGGCCTTTAAGCCTTATAGACCTGCCTTGGCTCTGTCTACCATGCAAGGGGAAAATTATGTCATATTATATTATTATTGATACCATAAAATCTGAAATCAGAAGCATTAAGTGATATTACTATCATCATTTGAGAATAATTACTATTTTCCAGGGTTTTTACCTAGAGAAACTGCTGAACACCACCAGGAAAACATTCATGAAGTATTACAGGAAGCCATGAAAGAGTCCGGACTCAGCCCAAAAGATATAGATGTCATTTGTTACACTAAAGGTCCTGGTATGGGCGCACCATTGATGGTTGGTGCTGTAGTTGCAAGGACCCTCTCTAAGCTGTGGAAGAAACCTATCTTAGGAGTCAACCATTGTATAGGGCGTATCCTTTTAAACATCCTTCTCATCCCCTGTTTATCTGCTATTGTGTCAGTATGTAGTCAGTATATTACTTCATCTGGTTCCGTGGGCAATTTTCCACACCTAGGCCTCTTGTTTGGGCCCATTGTGTGTGAGCAGAAGACATTCTATCTTCCGGTCTTCTGCTTTGGAGAGACTGCGCTATCTAAAACTCAGTATATTAGTTTTAGAATATTCACCCTTGGCTTGAAACCTGCTCTCAATAAGTAGCTTCAAGTACAGATCTGAGATGGTCAGGGGTGTCATCCCCAACTGCATGTCCGATGGTTGCAGGTATGGCATTGGGTAGACGTGCCCGGCCTCCCGAGCTGCTACTTGCCTTCTCCCCATTCATCAAGTGAATAGTATTCCAATACCTCCATTCCCTTCCCAAATCCAACAAACTCATAGGAGTTTGTTGGATTTGGGAAGGGAATGGAGGAAGCCTTCCCAGCTTAAAAATGATTGCAGAAGAATTTTTAAGCTAGGAAGGATAGGAGTTTGCACAAGAAGCCAAAGAAACTGCACTTGCCCAGCTGTCTACCAATTGTAGTGAGTATGGTAATATTCTCCCATGGAACAAAGAAACCTTGGGAGAAGCCTTTGTCCAGTAGTGGACTTCAAACAGCTAGAATGATGATGATGACAGATCTGAGAAAATGCCGCCTGTGGGAATCAATTGTCAATCCCAGGGCTATTGCACCCGGAGTCACTTCAACTTTAGGACAGTCAAAAGTAATTTTATTGTTGTTTATTATTTTAGTCTAATTCTAGCTAGGCAATATTCTGTTTTTATGTGCTGTCCTGTTAAGAGTAATTATGTCTAGGCAAGGTAATTTTAATATACATAGAATTGATACAGATCTTAAAGACACAGACAGAAGACAGATACAGAAAGTATACAGAAGTTAAAGCTTTGAAGGCTGCTAGGGTCATCATCATCATTTCGAGTAGGTGTCACGGTCAACCGACCATGCACACCCTGGTGTCAGAGTTCTTCGGAACCACCTCTCAGCCTCTGACGTGGTTCCTTTAACGACTACCAGATGGCAGCGGGGACCAAGGGCTTAACGTGCCTTCTGAAGCTGAAAAAAGCTGAAAAAATGGAGATATCCATTTTTACCCTAGCAGCCTTCAAAGCTTGAAATTCGTCAAGGCTCATCACTTCCCTACTCCTTGTTGATGGTGCTTCTTTTAAAACAGCCATACCTTATTTCATTAAGTCCTCAAGCCTCAACATCTGGCATAATTTACCTTAAACAGCAATATACAGATATTGAAATGGGCAGACTAATAACCAAAGCCAACAACCCTACAGTTCTGTATGTGAGTGGCGGCAACACACAGATTATAGCATATTCCCGTCAGAGGTACAGGATATTTGGAGAAACCATAGACATCGCTGTAGGGAACTGTCTGGATAGGTAAGTGTTTGTACTTATACGAAATTATAACAGCCACTATAAAGCAAACTACTTTCTGCCTGTTCAAGGCCATATTGGAAGCATGGACCTACGAATAATATGACCAGGCGCGGAGAACGTCACAAGTGACGCCAACTTTTTACTTTACATGTGTGCAACATAATTGTAATTGTAGTATGTATTGTCGCGAAGCTCCCAGAACAGAATAGTCTAGAACTTTTCCGAACATCGTCTGTCGCGCTCATACATCTTCCATCCTGCTCACACATATGTATTCTATCCCGCTCATACACATACTCGAATATTCTGGAATGTTTTAGTTATCGGCCGTCGGGACCGGAAGTATATGGAACTTTCTAGATACCCATAAGTCAGTATATAAGGGAGCGGTCGTGGCGATCGTTAATCAGTTTACCGCGAGTGTTCTTAGTGAGCTATACTAATACGAGTGATTTGTGTGCGACTGATAAGTGATAATTTATACGACCACAGCAACGGACCAGGACTACGAGTGCTTTGCGTTTTGGATATTCGACGTGTTGGAAGACCAGTCAGTGTTGGGATTCCGTAGTGAATAAATTCCCTCTGAAGAGTTTGGTGTTTTACTCCAAATCCTGAACCCTAACCACGTAACATTTGGTGTCAGAAGTGGGATTTGGAAATGCCAGTGTTGCCGAGGGACGAAGAAGATAAGGAAGGCGTCCGGACCCGGGCTCAACGTGCAATGGAGGCTACCGCAGCCGCCGCCCAAGTTGCATCCGCTCGACATGCGCCAGCCGCCCAAAACATCGCAGCCGAGCAACTGCCGCCCGTAGCCCCAGAGGTCGCAGCCGCCCAAGACATGGCAGCCGCCCAGGACATGGCAGCCGCCCAAGACATGGCAGCCGCCCAAGACATGGCAGCCGCCCAAGACATGGCAGCCGCCCAAGACAGGGCAGCCGCCCAAAATGTCGCAACCACCGAAGCCGTCACAGCCACCCAGGAAGTTACGGCCTCCCAAGAGATTGCCGCCGCCCAACAGATGCCAGCCGCCCATCATCAAGCCACGTTTCCTAGCCCCTCTTTCCAGGTTCCCACTCAAGCATCTTTTGATTTTGGTAGCTTGATGCAAATATTGCAGTGCATAAATGAGAACCAGAGTAAACTTCAACGCATCAATGTGGAACTTAATGGAGAAATACAAAATATGCGGGATGAACAAAAGTGCTCGAGGGATGAACAAAAGCGTATGCAGGAAAAGCTGCATCATATGAGTGAGGACCAACGAATGGTATTAGCAGCTGTCAGCAAAGTCAGCAACGTGGTGGACCAGATCTGTAAGGATGTGGATTTGGTGGATAATCGCGTGACAGGTCTGGAAACAAACTTCTCCAGACTAGAGAAGAAACTAGCTGAATTGGAAAAGAAGATACAACGTTTGGAGGCAGTAGGCGTTACAGTAACGCCGAGCGCTCCCATCACTGCTGTAACGGGACCCAAGATAAAAGTGCCATCTTACGATGGTACCACTTCTTGGGCCGCTTACAAACAGCAATTCCTAACTGTCGCTACTGCAAACGGATGGACTGATGAGCAAAACTTGACAGCCCTCACCATCGCTCTAAAAGGATCGGCTTTATCAGTATTAGAGGCACTGCCTAACACAGGCCGTAAGTTCGGAAACTTAATAGAGGCACTTGAAGCAAGGTACGGAGAACGCCACCTGGAGCACGTATTCCGAGCCCAGCTTCGCGACAGAGTCCAGCGCTCAGGCGAGGGGTTACAACAGTGGGCACTAGAGATCGAGAGGCTCGTAAGGAAAGCGTTTCCCTCAGAAGACCCCCGGATGGTGGAGAAAAATCTACTGCAAGCCTTCGTGGATGGAATTAAGAATTCAGAGGTAAGGGCTACAGTAAAGCTCCAACATCATACCTCGCTTAAAGATGCCCTTGCACACGCTCTTGAAGTAGAAGCAGTAAGGCAAGATGAGCGACATAATAAAGGACGAGAAATTAGCGAGGTCGAGGAAGTCAGAGAGATAAGAGACACACCCAGGAAAACTAATAAAACTGGACGCATGTGTTACAAATGTGGTGAGAGAGGCCATCTACAACTTAGCTGTCCAGAAAAGGATAAGCTTGTAAATAAACATGGGGATAGTTGTCAAGCAGGTAAATGGCGCAGATTGACACTATTGAGTGAGCCCCGGAATGAGCAGTGTCCACAACGCTGCAACCGGGACAAGCGCGAGTTCCACGGGAATTCTGAGGGATTGGCTAAGTTTAACGTGAGCCCTATTGGCGATTATGACTCCAGACTCTCTTACAATTGGCGAACTGAGGGAGACTTTAACAGTTCAACGAGAACCGCTAAGGGAATGAAGGCGAGTGTCTTTGGAGAAGGAGCATTGGTTTGGGTATTCAATCCATTACACCAAAGGAGAAAGTCTACAGAGTCACAAGCAAGATGGGAAGGCCCATTCAAGATAGTAGCCCAATTGAGTGACGTGACATATGTGATTCAACGACGACCAGGTGGATCACTAGAGATGGTACATGTGGACCGCTTAGCGCGCTATCATGGCGGCAAAAGTGACGCTCGGGACGAGCGTCTCTAAGAAGGGGGCAGTGTCGCGAAGCTCCCAGAACAGAATAGTCTAGAACTTTTCCGAACATCGTCTGTCGCGCTCATACATCTTCCATCCTGCTCACACATATGTATTCCATCCCGCTCATACACATACTCGAATATTCTGGAATGTTTTAGTTATCGGCCGTCGGGACCGGAAGTATATGGAACTTTCTAGATACCCATAAGTCAGTATATAAGGGAGCGGTCGTGGCGATCGTTAATCAGTTTACCGCGAGTGTTCTTAGTGAGCTATACTAATACGAGTGATTTGTGTGCGACTGATAAGTGATAATTTATACGACCACAGCAACGGACCAGGACTACGAGTGCTTTGCGTTTTGGATATTCGACGTGTTGGAAGACCAGTCAGTGTTGGGATTCCGTAGTGAATAAATTCCCTCTGAAGAGTTTGGTGTTTTACTCCAAATCCTGAACCCTAACCACGTAACAGTATTGTGTAATATTTATTATTTTCATGTAAGTTTAATTTTCGAGCGACTATCATTCTATTTGTTACTATGGGTCATTGTAACCTTAAATAAATGAATTTTAATTTAATTTAATTAATAAGTAGGAACTAATTTAACATTTGTTTGAATTTGAATTTTGAACAGAGTAAAATTGCATGCTTATTGACTGCTGATGTGTGAGTGAGCTTGTGTCACGACACGTATGCATGCTTTATTATTTGCATCACTGTTGCGTTCGTGAGGGGCCTATCCTGATTATTCTTAGATCCATCACTGGAAGTAACCATTAGCTGGTAATCTTGATAAATCCCACATTAATTAATATCGGGCAAGATATAAGAAAGAAGAAAAAAAAGGGATTATGCCCTTTCGTTTGATATTAATGAGGGGAGAAAAAACCTGCTCTTAGACTTTGCTTTTGATAGAACAAATATCTATACATTGTTTGATTTTTACTTTGTTTTTCTTCCATCAGGTTCGCTAGGGTCCTGAAACTGTCAAATGCTCCTAGTCCTGGCTACAATATTGAACAGGCTGCTAAGAAGGGAAAGAAATATCTACATCTGCCATACTGTGTCAAAGGTATATGATTCTGTTTAGCTATACTTTCATTGAAATTGAGCTGATTTGTAGATCTCGAAAATGACGTCAGTTTTGGAATCCAAAATGGCGGACGCTACTTATAATGAAAAATCGACATGGGTGTCATTTTCTAGGTTTTTCAGTTTGGTTCGGTTTCAGTTCGAAAATAATGTCAGTCCAAAACTGATATTACTTTCAACATTTTCACCCTGGAAAACCTAGAAAACGACACCGACGTCGCGTCCGCCATCTTGGATTCCA
This sequence comes from Elegia similella, assembly GCA_947532085.1. Lineage (NCBI taxonomy): Eukaryota > Metazoa > Arthropoda > Insecta > Lepidoptera > Pyralidae > Elegia > Elegia similella. The sequence continues at coordinate 23,394,350 of OX383939.1, forward strand.
AAACTGACGTCAATTGCGAGATCTCCGGGGAAGATGATACTTGATTTATGCCCCGTTGGTCGACGGGGTCGATGAATCAATTTTCCAACCGTCTCGTCATCGGGGCAGTACCACCGTGGCAGATGGGAGTTACTCAAAATGAGAGAAGATAATGCGTGTAATTTGCGATTTACAATTTGTTACTGTACCTATGTACCTATTTTTATTACTCTTTTTCCATAGATTCTACTATTTTGCGAACTATGTTATTTTGATCTATTGTTCTTTTCACATCGAAGGCATAGACATGTACTATGTGTAACTATAAGTATTTTAATAAAATCCGTATTCATTCAGGGATGGACGTAAGCTTCTCTGGCATACTATCGTACTTGGAAGACAAGATAGATGACTTACTAAAGGAGTATACCCCAGATGACCTGTGCTACTCTCTGCAGGAGACTATATTTGCTATGCTGGTTGAGATTACGGAGCGGGCTATGGCGCATTGTGGTTCTGATGAGGTGAGATGCATTCCATTTCTTTTGGGTTATACTTTTAACGTGATAACGTCTGGCCGGCTGCACGCACATTAAGTGTGACGTTCCGTGTTCAAGCGAGAGCGCGGAACAAGCGATAGAGGGGCACGATCGGCCTAAGCGTTCGGCTTGTGATGCATCTATCTCTATTCCACCGTTATCACAATTAAACACTCGCAAATCATTATCACGTAAAGTTATCATCCGTAAACCGAATTTACAGACAGCCAATTTTTTACCTTACTCTTTCGCCCATGCGAGACAAGGGGAAGATAGCAGTTGATAAAGGAGTCCAGGGATCTATTTTGGGATCGCTACTATTTTATTCTTTACACAGCAGATGTGCTTCGGAAGGCACGTTAAGCCGGTGGTCCCGGCTGCCACCTGGTAGTCGTTAAAGGAACCACGTCAGAGGTCGAGAGGCGGTTCCAAAGAACTCTGAAACCAGGGTGTGCATGGTCGATTGATTGCGACACCTACTCGAAATGACGATGATCACAAAACTAAAACCGCCAGCACCATTTATACGCTGATGACCTCCAGTTATATTTGTTTTCAAACCTAGACTACAAACCAGGCAGTTGATGATAGCATTACTCAATAGTGTGATCAAAATAACCTTAGTATTATGGGCATAATACCTCTACAATGTAAATAAAAAAAGCAAGTAGATACAGAATCATCATCAGTTCCGCCATACGAATTCCACTGCTGCACATAGGCCTTTCCTTACGATTCTTCGTTCCATGGATGCCTCATTGTGCACGGAAGTTTGCTGTAAAGATAGGCTACATTTAGCCATCTTCGAGCACACCAGCGCCAAAACACCGACTAGGAGTCAAGTGGTCGCCATGACCGACATCGGTCGGACTAAATCATCATCATCGTTGCCATACTCACCACGCTAGCTGGCTGAGTCGGCGAGCGCAGTTTCTTAGGCTTCTTAATGTAATTCCGACACTGCTGCCCTATCGGAAGAAATTTTTAAGCTGGAGAAGGATAGGAATTTGTTGGTTTTAAGAAGAGAATTAAGGTATTGCGATACAACACACTCGGATGAACGGGGGAAAAGCGATCAGCAGCTAGGAAGGCCGGGCGCGTAACCGACGCCATACCTGCAACCACCTGACAAGCAGTTGAAGACGCCACTCGTGACCTCATCATCATCATCATCAGGTCTTTTTAGTCTCCACTGCCGGAGCATGACCCTCTCTGTACTACCGGAGCCATACTTGGCCTCGCTAGCCAGACGGGTTGGAGAGGTCTCATTGATGTTTACGAGCTTTGTTTAGCTTGTATTTCCTAAGCCGCCTCTTACGACCTCCATGTGAAGACTAGGAGTGGTCCTATTCTACTCTGCCGGAAACCACATGGCTAACCCCCTGACCTAATGTATCATATAAAGTTGACATAGTCAGACCTGTCTCACTCCCCGTGTAAGTATCGAAACCTACGCGCGCGATCACAAGCGGTTAATCCAGACAAATCCAGTAGGAACGACGCGCGTTTCGTTAGACACACGTGCTTCACGTCGACTTCATTGAATTTTGAATCGTTTGTTCAATGCTATAAGGCTGCAATTGGCTTGCAATCGGGTTCTGTAGGTATCTAAACGAAAAGGTGCCGCGTTCTGATGCGAGCTAAAGTACACCGTATCGCTGACAACATTAAGTTGATATTTCTTTGAATACCTTTGCAGAGTGCGCCTTCTGTACGTAAGTACTAGTACTTATTCTGTACTATAGTATAGAGTCTTATAACATCCTTTATAATTTCAGGTGCTAATAGTAGGCGGTGTGGGGTGCAACGAGCGTCTGCAAGAGATGATGGCGGTCATGTGCGCCGAGCGAGGGTCCAAGATATTCGCCACGGACGAGCGGTTCTGCATCGACAACGGGGTGATGATCGCCCACGCTGGGGCGGTCGCGTTCGCCTCCGGGACGAGGATGGACTTCAGTGATACTACTATCACGCAGAGATATAGGACTGACGATGTTTTAGTCACGTGGAGAGATGATTGAAATAAAATTTATTTTAAGTTTTAAATATGTAATTTCTTTATCTTATCAAAAACAGAAATATGTTTTGTGTATTCTGAAGTCACGAATAAAGTCCAAATTTTAGGCTATGTCACAACGTATTGCGTATGCGTTATGATAACAAAGGATGTGATGTGCCTCTCCGCTGCATGAAATAAGGATTGTCTGTAGGATTATCTTATCTCTATGGGATTGTCAAAACAAATCAATGTCGTGTAGACGTTTTATTAGGCTAAGGTCACAATGTTTTATTAGGCTGATTTCAGAGTCACGCGTTAGATTAACGCCGGCCACACGCGCGCTCTTGCAATTACTCTAGATAGTAGATGCGAATCACGTCAGAGGGCGAGAGGCGGTCCCGAAGAACGACATCAGGGTCGATTGACCGTGTCACCTACTCGAAATGATGATGAGTAGTTGCGTTTCATAGTCGCGCAGTTCAAACGCGCCGTTCGTGAGACGGACGCTGTCGGCCAGCGCTGCCGAAGCGCGCGCTCAATTATCAATTTGCATTTTTTTACGACGTTACTGTTGCACTCTTAAAGAAAAAAGCTTATCCTGTTATTATATTTGTCCCAATGATGACTATACACAGCTGTACATTGCAAGGAAATGCGCGATACTAAAACTTTCACAGTGCACGCTGGTCAAACGCGCTGTTGCAACGCGCTAGTCAACGGTGCCGGTCGCCGGCGTCACTGTGAAATCAGCCTTAGTAATTTTTCTCTGTGTTTTTAATAAGGATGAAGAGGTCATAAAAATGAAATATATTTAAAGTTATAAAACCTTTTATTTCATTAAATCAATCTTTCATTTGTTCAATAAGTTCAAACTCGGGCTATTTCACGCAACAAATAACATTATAAACAAGGCTTATTATCAGCAGGGACAAAGTGGCTGAATGTAAACTTCGTATCAAATTAGTTTTAAAACATTTTCAGTAAATCAACGGATATTATAAAATCATTTTATTCCACATTCTCGTTGACTGATTGGTAATGTGCTAAATCCTTACTTCCTTATCTTTACTAATATTATAAATGCGAAAGTGAGTTTGTTTGTTTGTTTGTTACGCTTTCACACCGTAACTACTGAACCGATTATCATGAAATTTTGCATACAAGTTCTCTGGAGTACGGAGAAGGACATAGGCTACCTTTTATCCCGGGAAAAAGTACTATTCCCGAGGGATCGACATTGACGCGGGTGAAGCCGCAAGCGAAAGCTAGTAACAAATAAATAGCATTTTTTTTGAAGTGACAACTTCTTTAGGGGCTTTGTGCACTTTTTGGGATGGGTAAAAAATCTTAAACTGGCATCAGAACACGTGACCTGATCGAAAATTGGCTAAGATCGCCGCAAAGGCGAGTTTTCACTTCTGCCGGCACTTCCGGCGTACAAACCGTTGTTTTTATTAGTAGGTTCAATTCCTTAGGAAACTGTATTAAAATATGTAACAACGCGTTGCGTTACTCACGTACGAAGTCAGCTACTGGCCGACATGTTTCGACCTTATCCGGAGGTGTTCCTCAGGGCGAATGTGGATAGAGACGCACACCAATATCCCGATCCGTACTGATACTTGCGATTGGAAGCGTGAGTAACCCGCTGTTACATATTTTAACAATGTCTATATCTCACGTTAGTTTTAATCAAAAAATTACTTGTACTTAATTTTCAGAGATATCTTATGTGGTTTTAGCTGTGCTTTATAGCAAATATATACATATTTGATAATCAGAACTATGGCGAATGTGGGCCTTTGAATACACATATTTTTATCTTATTCACTTCAGTTTACATTTATCCACTTTGTCTAATATAAATAAAACATTCCATTATTGATCAAGTATTCAACACCACAGTATTAAACACATTCGATAAAACTTAACAAGTAACATAATTATTTTGCTTAAATAATACTTCAATAATTATTATTTCATCTATGGAAATGGGAATGCTGCCACCAAAATACACTTAATTTAAGTTTTGAAGAACACCACTAGCAAGTGAAGAAAATAGATCAAATTTAAGAGTATATCATCCTGAATTCAGTCAATGGCGAGAGGGACGGCGCTATACGTGGGACACGAATGGAGATATTTCCATTCGTGTCTAACGTATCGCGGCGTCTCTCTCGATAGTATGAGCGCTTTAAGGTTGTACTTAGTGTTATCCTGATGACTAATCAACCTCTCAACAACTACTACACCACAGTGCGCGCTCTTTTAACATGGTTGTCGTCCGAATTTTCAGTACTACATCTACAGACAAGGGTAGAGTGATTATGAGTACGCACCGGATGTCATTTACAAGAATATAACGTAGGGGAGAAAAGGGTAATGGGAGTCAGCGGGCAATCGGGGTCAGGTGCCTCTAAGCAAAACTACCCGTTCGATATCTAGGTAAATGACATGTTCAGCTTGCTCTGTACCCGATGCCCATTGTACGAATGACTCGCGCTAGTAGCTCCACGCGTTTTTGAGTGACAATTATGTTTCGTTTTCACGCCTCGTCAGTGTAAATTTTCGTCAAAACAACATTAACGGTGAGTATAGACGTTGTAGCTGTACCAAATTAATAACTATGGATAGATTTATCCTTGATATTCAAAATTTAAATTAGCATATTAAATTGCGATTAAATTAACTTTGTGTTATTAAATTTTACAATTAACATGCAGTATAGGTTTTGGGTAATGGGAGCCAAAGGGCCTGCTAGTGATTACCATTACCCGCAAAAAATATTCTTATGTTTTTTCGCTTATAGATGCCGATATTACAAGTCAGAAAAACCAAATAGGCTAGCTGATCAACTGGTGATTGCACTGGATGGTATACTGCCGAATGTAATGTCTGCGATTGTTTGACTCTGATTTCCCACATGTCTGATTCCCATTGTACTGAGGTTAGTGCAATGGGAGTCAAACTTGTTTTTTTTTAAAACGCGGAAATATATCCAAAGTTGATTCCCAAAGTGGTGAAAAGTGATAACAACTAGTAGATAAATAAGTAAAGTCTATTATTAAACAATTTTAATCACGATATTATTTCGAAATAAGCTTATATTTGATATCTCGCTTAAGTGACTCCCATTACCCCCTTTTCCCCTACTGGTATCGCGGTGACACCATAACGACCAGCGGTACTATTTTTGAAAGTGTGACACTAGTCTTCGAGCGATTTTTTGTATGGAAAAATTGCTCGTTTACGAACGGCGTCGTTTCAAAAATAGCACTCCAGGGGACGTCGTGCAACGAGCACAGGGTGAACCCTGATCGCCCCGGGGGACACCCGTGCTAGCTACGCCACGGGATTAAGACTGACGTCAATTTTAGCGTCAGGACAAGACTAATTTCGTTGCAATATGAATCCACAAAGAAATTCGTGAAAAATTATGCAATTAAACGGTATACCACATCGGATCTGAAATCAGGAGGTGTTACAGAATTGGATTTATGTACAAAATAGGCAGTAGAATTAACATTTTGCACATTAATTCATCGTTTAACAAATTTTTATGTATAATGTTTACTCGAAAAGTAAAAAACGTTGGGAAAATCCCAAGAATTTTCTATAATTTTCTTACCTTCAGTTTCTTGTAACCTTTCAAATTCTATTTTTACAAAATAACTAAGCCAAAACTGAATCTAGTCATCGCAGCATCAAAAATCACCATCACACTTTTAAAATCTATCACACAGGGGCAAAAATTAAATGTGATTATGAGGAAAAGCAGGCACCTAATGTATTAACATTTGTATAACATATATTTAGTGGGTACTATAGTCTGCACATTAGAACTGAGCCTATCTTGCTCACAATTGTGGACAATATGGATTTAACTGAGTAGACGTCGACCTACGGTGGCAGATTTTAGGTGGGCGACAAATATATTGTTACATCATCAAAATGTAATTGGGGTGGCAATAATATTATAGCCCGGAGGCGGCAAATGTATAAATACGTCACTGGGCTGTATAGTAAAGGTTTAATATTGTGTTGTTATTTTTCACAATTTTTATCTCCATTGCAATTTATTTTCCCAACACTCAGTTGACAATACGCAGAGTATATACATTTTGTAAAGGTATAAATGCTGAAATTATGCTCACACCAAGTAGAGGGTCATTGCTGGCATCATTGGGAATTTAGTTGACAATGTTTCCAACTTCGCCTCAAATACAATATTGTCTGGAACAGAATATGAGGATTTTGCGTGGAAAATTCCCAAAATTGCCTAGTCTTACCCATCATTACACCCAGTAGGTAACCCAGTCCATGATAGCTTCCCCTAGAGATCATAAATAACATGGCATGTCACAATATCGGAGAACTTTTCTCTCCAATAATTAACATTCTATTTAATTTGGCACCAACAATAATAAAAGGGAGATAAAACATCAATCCAAAATACAATGGGATGAATTTAATAGAATGTAAGTACAGATGCCTGCAGAGGAATCTGACCACTCTTCACACTTCAGTTGTCACACAACTGAGAAGTCGTCAGATTCAAGTCACACCGCAGAGAAATCTGACCACCTCTCTTAGTAGTGTGACATTTCTCTGCAGGCATCTAAGTACATGCAGGTTCCAAGATACCTGAGCAAGCCCCCTACTTAAATCTTGAATTTTCTCTTAAACTCAAAATAATATGTATAGTTAGAACAACTTCATTAAAAATTTTCTGAATATACATTTTCATGTTAATATTATTTGTACTTTATCTCGGTGTGTGACTGTACATATTTTTTTATCTTATTAGGTTGTAAAACTCAACTTTTCATATAAACAATGTATACTGTCAAATTTGCGTGCTTGAACATTTTAAGTGATAATTCTTGAAAAGTTATGATAAAAAATATTTAAAAAGATGTGATTTGCCATGTTATTACAGATGTATCTCTAAAACCTACAAATACTTCCTTGTAATAGGTATTTCTTGGCAGTTATCTTCGCTGTATCTGCATGTATATTACTTTTCGTCTCATAAACTGTCACTGCCATGTAGACCTGTGTATACAATGATCCATGTCACCTGAAACATTTGAAATTGTTATTCAGAGACACATGTAATACCTGTACAAGGTAAATAAAAAAGGTAAAAGTTAATTCTTATCCTAACTTAATATTACAAATGCGAAAGTGAATTTGTTTGTTACGCTTTCACATTGTAACTACTGAACCTACAGGTTGGTATAACTACAGGTGACATGCTGGCAAAATGCCCTGGCCAGGAGTAGAATAGAAGAGCGGGGTGGACACTGACCTCAGACTCAGGGGCCCGATTGGGTGTGGAACTACAGGATAGTGGTGGTGATATCAGGGCTAGTTTAATACTTTTGGTTGTGATAATATTGTAAGGACCCACGCCCAGTGTCGCAACTCAGTCTCATGCATGGGCCCCATTGTATAACTTTGCCAAGGGCAGGTGTAGTTATGCCACTGCCATAGGCATTTTGTAATAGTTAAATTAAAAGTAAGTTTGATTACCAAAAAGCCAGCGAAAGAAGTCATGAAGCCTTCTTTAGTGATCTCCCACATGCCTCCAAACTCCTCCTCATCAACACTTTGATAATTATTGACATAAAAGTATATCACTGCCGCATTCACAACCACAAATCTGAAAACATTATTGTCAAATTATGTTTAAGGAAAAATTATTAAGTATCACATTTATTAGAACACAATTTATTTATTTATTAGAACACAAATATTGTAATTATTACAGCACTATTAAACATACCTACATTAAATTCATTTAATGGATAGTTAATAGATTCAGGTGTTACTTTGCAGAAGTCAAAGCTACATTTACTTTGAGACAATTTACCACTACCACTACCACTACCCACTACTGTTAGTCCCTTCATACCCGCCACCAATAGTTGATGCATGCATCAACTATTGGTGGCGGGTATGAAGGGACTAACAGTAGTGGCTGGGCGCTGGCCAGCAATAGTTTGCATGAACTAACTGGTGGCGGAAGCACGCAAAGTAAATTGTCTCAAAGTAAATCATTTAATGGACATATAGAAGTTTCTTCCATGCTGGTCTAGGAGAAAAGAAAAAAGTCAGAATGTGCCAGCTACTTCTCTACCCATGCAGATCATAAGATCCGCTCAAGAGAAAAAAATCTAAAGAATCATGACAATAGGCGATGCGGCTAGCAACCCTCTCTAAATCACTATTTTGATTTGATATTCCACCTTTACACACACCAATGCACTAAAGATGGCCTTTCTGTTTTATGACCTTAGGCTCCATCTACCATGATAATATGATTATAGAAAAGTTTTACTTTACAAACTGTACATTATGTCAGCTTTTTTTATTATAATTTATAGTGTAAAGTATATGTTAGATGATAAATAAAACTTGTCCTTGCCTCTCTTATCTCACATCTCAAACAGATGATAATTATAATTTATAAAACATCACAGCAACTTCTAACAATAGTTGAGCACAAGCTAGGAACTACTATTACGAAAACACGAATAAAACAGTTCAGTGAATACTTACAGTAACAAACCCAGGAATCCTTTGAGTGGCAACAAGCCCCAACACAGCCCTAAAATAATGCCTATTGCTTGCCTCATCCAGTAGATCACATCCAGAAACTCCTCCTGAAATTACGTTGCAAATATTATTCAAACTGATACAGCAATCTCTTCAGAATTGCAGATCTTGCACTGAAACTAACCTTGTCAGGCCAATCGGTCTTGGTCGAAAGCGCTTTTTTCCATAACGATTCTTTGCTCTTATTCTTATTGGCACCATCCGGGGATTTACTTTTGGACGACATATTTACACTAAACCTGTATCTTTAATTTACAAAATTAACATTCGTATCGTAAATTAATCAAATCAATAAAATAACCTCAATATTTTGTACACGTCACTCTGACATTTCAAATTTTTAATAGTAATGTTGCCAGAATAAATATCTTTATGGGCTTTAAAGTAATCCGATTTAAAAAATGTAGGTGTTTAGTTTTTTGTTAAAAACGGCAAAAAATGTTCATATCTATTAAAATAGTTGCACACAGTTGACACTGCGATTATTTTTATTTAATGGTAGCAGCTTTACCCCTAGCAAGCTACTATAAAATCGGCCATAATAAAAACCTCAGAAGATGGAATTTTACTGAGTTTTGTGTACATAGCACACAATAGTTATTTAACTTATCGGACCCTACGATACAGTGGTGCCATCTGGTGGTAAGCATTTCAGGAAACCCAAATAAAATGATAACAACAATCACCCAACGAGGACTGTGGCCTTTTAGAAACACAATTTCGTGTTATATTATGCATGCCTATACAATGTCATTTTTCGTGTGAAGTGAATTAGAATAATTAGAGGTCTACTCTAGTGTCAGATTTTTCAAGTTACCTAAGGCTCTACATAGCTTCAGGTCGGCCATCAAAGATGACAGCCGGGATCAACAGCTTCGAAGTACGGAGGAGCTTATAGATATTTTATGACTGGGCCCATCCCAGTGGGGACTGCGCCCGGGGTTGCTTAACATGCGTAATCGCTAATAATGCTCACGACCATTTTTCTCATATACAAAGATCATAAATAAATAGAAACATGAATGATAAAAAAGCTTTAATAACAAATTATCAGATCGCGCTTCTGTTGGCCAGTCGTTGCGCCCGTTCCCTTTCCATCTGTCTGGCGGCGTCCCAACAGTCCTTGTGCAAGGAGTCGCGCCCCCGCGACAGGCTGACCAGTCGCGCTAGTACCAGCAGACGGTGAAGCTCATCTGCGCTGACCGGGTTCTGAGGGTCGGACGTGCGACGCATTTCTATAAAGTCGTCTTCTACAAACTGAAACAAAAAAATATGGCTGTCTGTAAAACCAGTTTACGGACAATAATTTTCCACGATAATGGTGGAAGAGAAATAGATGAGTTACAAGCCGAACGCCTAGGCCGTTGTGCCTCTATAGCTCATCATCATTTCGAGTAGGTGTCACGGTCAATCGACCATGCACACCCTGGTGTCAGAGTTCTTCGGAACCGCCTCTCGGCCTGTGACGTGGTTCCTTTAACGACTGCCAGATGGCAGCCGGGACCACCAGCTTAACGTGCCTTCCGAAGCACGGAATCATCTTTATTATCAGACAATCAGGTGATTCAAGCCTACAATGTCCTAACCAAACTGAAAGCAACTAAACAAAGTATGCTTCCCGTGGGAATCAAACCCACAACCCCCGGGTCTACAGGCAAACGCCTAAACCACTGGATAGCTTGTTCCGCGCTATCGCTTGCACACGGAACGTGACACTTTTTCGTGCGTGAATAACAATAATAATAATTACTACTACTCCTCCTCACCCTCTTCTTCCTTCTCCCCCTCCTAATTTATCTCCAAGCAAGGACCAGGGTCGGTGACCAGAACGTAACATTTATCGTGCATGCACCCGGTGTTCATCGAAGTAATCACGTTAAAAAGTATATTTAATTAATAAATCTATACTAATATTATAAAGCTGAACAGTTTGTTTGTTTGTTTGAACGCGCTAATCTCAGGAACTACTGGTTCAAATTGGAAAATTCTTTTTGTGTTAGATAGTCCATTTATTGAGGAAGGCTTTAGGCTATAAAACATCACGCTGCGACTAATAGGAGCGAAGCATCAATAAAAAATGTTTTGAAAACGGGGAAAAATTATTCATCTATACTAATTAATCATAATAGTATAAATTGCCGCGGACGAAGTCGCGGGCAACAGCTAGTTTAAGCATATAATCAAATAATATAATAAATAAATAAAAATTACCTTTAAATCTTCACTTATAGTATACTTGACAAGCTTAAGACTAGTTAGATAGGTTCTGATGACGTTCATGATGTCTTCCTTCAGGTAGTAAGTAGCTGCTTCCACTATAGCGTCGAATATCTTCAGCGATGCTTCTTCTGGCCTCAGGGGAATGTGGTAATCACTCTGGAAATAAAGCAAAACGTATTTTTATACAAAGCCGAAACACGCTGGATGCAGGCCGCTTGATATTGGAAATCCTTGGGGGAGGCCTATGTCCAGCAGTGGACTTCTTGCGGCTGATATGATGATGATGAAATATTTTATGTTACATACTGAACCTAGCCTGGGAGAAAAAAAAAACGTAGAATGTGCCAGCAGTAGCTTCCCGCGGAGATCGTATAAGCCGATCGAGGGAATGGGTGCAAATCTGACGAATCATATTAGTAGGCGATGCGGCTTAGCCATCGCTATTTTGATTCGTTTTCCACCTAATGCCCACCAATATGCTAAATGTGGCTCCCGCAAGGGAAAAAGACGTGATACTATGTATGTATATACATACTGAACATCTAGATGATCGAAAATATTGCGGACTGTAGCTCTGTTATGGGTAAATAAATAAATAAATATATACGGACAAATTACACAGATTGAGCTAGCCCCAAAGTAAGTTCGAGACTTGTGTTATGGGATTACAACCAACAATTACATATATAGATAAACATACAATATCCATCCACATATCTATTTTATTTACAACTAGCTGTTTACCGCCATTTCGTCCGCATGAGTTTCGGTTTTTTTTCACTGATTATCTGGGCCTCCAAACTGACCCCTGCCCTTGCACCCTATGTTCCACAGCATCTCAGGTAAGAACCCAGAACAAGTTTAGATATTTAAAAAAAGTCTGTAGTGCACGCCCTGTAATGACTTCAGCAATATTTGCACAGATTTCAGTTAAAAAAATAAAAATTAAGTTAGGCCTTAGTTATTTGCTGATGCTGATGTAGCTTTCTATTGGTAAAAGAATTTAGAAAATAGGTTCAATAGTTTTTGAGTTAATCAAATACAAAGAAACATACAAACACACAAATGTTTCCTCTATATTTGTATATTATACATATTTTATAAATAAATAGTATATTTTTGTAAGATACATTAAAATACCTTATATTTCATGTATATTTTATTTTAAGTTTAGAGATTTATTGTACTGAGGAGATTGGTGAGATTTGGTGTGATGTCACACAGCCTAACCAGCGGACGGTCAATACGTGTCTAACAATATGTCAAGTTACGTTGGGTAGTTTAGGAGATACTAGACACATACATACATAGCGGACAAAATCATATCCCTTCTTTTTTAGTGTGGTTGGGTAGAAAAAGATCACTTACAGGTAACAAAGATTTTCCTTCAGACAATACCAGCACAGGTATATCAGAATCGAACTCCATCTTGTAATACTTAAAGTCGTACTCCACTTTCTGATTCTTGATCATGTAGCCGAGGGCAGCGATATTGTTGACTCCAGTAGCATCCAGCGTGCCTTGCTGCATTCTGGTCTCATCTAGTACGAGATGTGTGTGCTTGCTTAGCTGTAGGACCCCGCTTGTGAGGCGATTGCATTCATAGTCTTTTCTGAAAAGCGATAAATTCAATTCAAATTCAAATGTTTATTTAATATATATAATAAAGTAATAATATAGTAATAAAAATAATAAAGTAACTTTTACTCTCACTCACTTAAACCGTCAAAGTCAATACTTACTTAGGTAAGAGAGCCAGAGTATTCATATTCTCTATAGTGAGAGGCAAGTAGTAGCTCTTAGTGACAAACTGCCGAATGATGTCATACAACTGTTTGGCGTAGTTAGAGTACTTCTCTGTGGGCAGGTTTGAGATGTTTAGGCAGAACTGGCCGAGGGACATGGTGTCTTGACGCAGGTATCTGAAACATAAAAAAAAAGAAATGTTAAATCAAAATAAAAAATCAAAACGTTTATTCAGAAAATAGGAAATTTTCTGTATTACACCCGATTGTACCTCCCATAGCAATACTGGCGTGACGTCATAAGGGGGTATGATACCATCCTGAATCGGATTCGACGCCGCTATACGTGCGATACGATTGGAGATATCTCGTATCGTGTCTAACGTATAGCGGCGTTCCTCCCATCGGATCAGTTATTCAGGCTTTAATCGGCGCTATAGGGGGTATTAAACCATCCTGAATTTAGGATCCAATAGGAGGGACGCCGCTATACGTTAGAAACGATACGAGATATCTCCAATCATATGGCACGTATAGCGGCGTCTCTGTCATCGGATCCGATTCAGGATGGTATAATACCCCCTTATAGCTCAGCATCCTTTAGTCATCTTTTATACTTTGTTCTTTGTGTGTGTAATAGGTAAATAAGTATTTACACACAATATAATACTTACACACAAGCTATGAGGTGGCAGATAAGGTACTCTGCTGCCAGCTCATCCCCAAGTAACAGTTCCTTAAGAGCCTTCAGCAGATGTTCTCTTGCAACTGTTGCACTTTTCAGCACCACATCTGTGAAGATATAAAAAAAATCATTTTACTATCCAGTGTATTGCTATTCAGTGGTGGATAGCTAGTATGGGTGTCAGCTGTCGACAGGTGTCACCCCATGGACTGGGGTGATTTACTAAAGACGGTCGCTCTGATCGGCAATTTTGTTGCGGTCGATGTCCTGTGTGGAATGCCGTTAGGGGGCACCCTAGCTACGCCTTCTGTCTTGTGGGAATCATCACAATTTCAATCCAGTCAGTGGCGTAGCTACCATGGGCGTCACCCGGGGCGCTCGTGAAGGTAACATTCCAGTGCTTGATTAACAACGACGACAAACCGCCAAGTCGAAACATGTTACGCCCTCGGCACTACCTTGATAGGGCGGTCATGTCTGCTCTTTTCATTTCGTGTCAATAATGGCTCAAAATTTTGTTTATTCAGTATGCGGCAACTTATTATCACTCTCGGATGTGCAGTAGGTAAACAGAAGGTCATTCTTGGTGCAGCTGGTGGCGCACGAAGGGCATGCTAGATTTAATATTCTTGTGGGTGTCACCCCCAATGGGTGTCACACGGGTGAACCATCCCCAGTATCTTTCCATGAGCTTTATGCAATATAACAAGATTCTTATATATAACAAGAAGCGGAGATTGCATCCATAAGACTAAAGACAATGGGTACTTGGAAAAGTAACTCTGAGGCACCCCACACACAAATTCTGGCAAGAGCGATGGAATCATCCCTAATGATGGGAGCTATAAATGACAGAATTAAGAAACAATTTGTCTTCGACAAGAAATACAAGATTCAGTTACATGAGGGAAAATCTGACAGCTCAGGCATCAGAGAAATGAGAGTTTACACCGACGGCTCCAAAACAAGTAAAGGAGTAGGAGCAGGAGTCTTCTCTCATGACCTCAACATAAACTATGCAACGGCTCTGGGTAGGGATAACTCCATCTTCCAAGCAGAATGCGTAGCCATTACTCATGCCGCTGCACTTATCAACAGGATGAAGGTAACGCAACTAAACATTCGCATCCTATCAGACAGCGCAGCAGTACTCCATGCTCTAAGAAACCCTTTGATTGACTCTGCGCTCATCCTCGAATGCCACATCGCATTGAACGAACTCTGTAAGTATAACACAGTTACCTTACAGTGGATAAAAGGCCACAGTAACTCACTCGGGAACGATGCAGCGGACGAACTTGCAAGGAGGGGGTCGAATATGATTCCATTCGGCCCACTACCAATGGTACCCATACCATTCGCGCAGGTACGTTCATGGATCAGTAACCGAGGTAAGGCCGAACATCAAAGAATCTGGTCAACCCTGGACACATGCCGACAAGCTAGGGAAACCTTGCCTGTCCTAAACAGCAAGCTCTCAAAACGCATGCTGGCGCTACCAAGGGTAAAATTACGACTCCTTATAGGAGTAATTACCGGGCATTGCTCGTTAAACAAACACCTTTTTGTTATAGGAATCACTAACAGTCCCCTTTGCAGAGGCTGCCTACAAGCTGAAGAAACTGCGAAGCACCTCCTACTGGAGTGCCCAAGCATAGCATCTACTAGAGAGGAGTTCCTGGGACACCCGGGGACCATGAGCGAGGCCTGCAGCACACCCTCTGCAGTCCTACGTTTCCTCGACGAGCTGAGATGGCTCGAGTAAAACAACAAAAAAAATGAGGGAGAGAGCAGTCTCCCCAAGGCAGAAGACTGGGAGAATAGACGTCTTCAGCTTACACACAATGGGCCCAAATGAGAGGCCTAAGTGTGGAAAAATGCCCACGGAACCAGGTGAACCAGGTGAACAAGATTCTTAAATGTTTTGCTCAACCTAAATCTAGAGGACATTAAATAAAAGGAAAAAAAAATGTCCGTAATTGTTCCCACCACCTACCTTGATCAATAACATCTTTGACCAAAGGATTGCAGTGCTCTAACCTCTTCACATAAACTGCGTGTACCCGAGGTACCAGACTCGGTGGAGGATTATGTGTTATATTTTCCGCTTCTGTTTCAATCTCAGGTTCCAGAGGATTCTTCTCTGTGAATTCACCTGAAAGTGCCGGGTCCACAGACAGGAAGCCTATCACTTCAATCATTTCATTCAGTTTAAGGTTATCTGAGTCATCGTAAATCTGCAAAAGTAATTTTTTAATTAGTTTTAGTCACATTAGTGTAGTGTGAGTAGATAGTAGTGAAGGTTGCAAGAGTCAAAGCTGTACAATATTTCGTCATAAATTATTTAACGTAAACTCAAACCTACATTGTACATAAATGATATAAGAATTTATTTACCTAGGAAATAACATTATCATATAGAAAGTAACATATAGAGGTACAATAATTTACCGAATGAAGGCGACAGCTCATACAAAAAATGAATATATAGACTAAAAAAGGATGTAATGTTTTAAAACTGAAGTTATCCTCTTCTAATTATTGCTCTATGCTCTTCTCTGCATTCCACCTGACAAATCTTTTGAATACTATGTGTTTCCTAAAAAGTCGGCCAAGTGCGAGTCGGACTCGCGCACGAAGGGTTCCGTACCGTTATCTATAAAAACCGCTAAAAAAAAAAAAACATGTTTGCTGTATGGGAGCCCCCTTAAATGTTCTATTTTTTAGTATTTGTTGTTATAGCGGCAACAGAAATACATCATATGTGAAACTTTCAACTGTCTATCATGCTTCATGAGATACAGCCTGGTGACAAATGGACAGACAGACAGAGGACAGCGGAGCGATATTAATAGGGTCCCGTTTTTACCCTTTGGGTACAGAACCCTAAAATACAACAAACCTACCTTTACAATACATGATTTGCTGGGCACATCAGGCAATGGAAAATTCAATAAATGCTCCCTGGACACCACATTGCCTGTATTTCCTGTATCCTCACTGGTCTTTATCTCTTTAACCCCTGTTTCATTCTCAACCTCCATTGCATCTCCATCCTCATCATCTTCATAACTCCGTTTTAGTTTTAAACTGGATTGGCTGAGACGTCTAGACGTGTTGGGCTGTTGCTCTAAATGCTTCAAGACATTCTGCTTGTCCTCTATCTGCTGCGCCCAATCGTTGAAACCAGGCATGGAAACTACAACCATAGTCTGACGCTGAGCACCTTTAAAGTTTTCTGTGTAGTTTATTTTTTCATTTTCCTAGACAGAATAAAAACAGAATAAATAAAAAATGATAATTCAAATTTAAAATTTCATACCATCATAAGTTTTAAGTAATAATTTTTAGTTTGTTTCCATTTTACAAATTAATTTAGTATAATTAAATAAAAGGGTCACTAAAATTGTAATCCTGCATCCTGCAATGCCTAGAATGCTGGCAGCAGTGCCAGGCTTTATGGTATTTAATTGCAAAATACAATATTTCTCTTCTCATTCATTTTAATAAGCTATCAATAATAATCTCTTACCATAATATTAGCAGTATCCCGAAACTTCCCACTTTTGGTCTTTATCTCATTAGTTCCTGTATTATATACTTCAAATTGCTCAAAGTAGAATTCTGGGTTGTGCATATCCTGGATCATCCCCCGGAAACGGACCAGCTTACTATCAGCTAGGTTGTGAGATGCATTGCAGTTGATAAGGGGAATCTGAAAGGTTATTTTAAGGTCAAAAATTATTCTCCCTTAAAAATATGCACAATACGTAATTGGCTATAAAAAAATTGACACGGAATAAAATAATCCATAGAAATAAATATTTAACTCCGACAGGTTACTTATCTAATACACCTTTATTCGGAAAGGTAGATACTATTTGGGTGCCGTGTATTGCAAGCAATTTTATTATAAAAGTTTTCGTTTAAATACCTGGTACCAATTTGGGAGTTGCAACAGCTTTTCGCGCCACACATTCTCATTAGCAATCCATAGTTCTGGAGTCACAGCATCAAAATCAAAATTATGGTCATGCATATTGAATTTCGGTTTTGCTAGTGTTGTAAATATATGATATAGGCAATAGTAAAGGTTCTATAATAACATTTAATTAACAGAGATTTAGAATGATTAATTGTATGGATATTCGTAGAAACACAAAAAAATATAAGTAAATTCGTCTAAGGTCACACAAAATTTATTTTGACAAATATGACATTAGCGCGCGCTTTTATGACATGACTTTATAGGACTACAGATTCATACAACTGCCATTATTTCAATAATGGCAACATAGATTGGTTTAACGGACATATCACTAATGTATTGGTTTTTACCATATGGTGCTTGCTGATGCTGCACTCCGAGCCCCTCGGAGAGGCGGCACCGCTGAAAATCCTTACTATCTTACAATCCTTCTAAACCAACATGTTAAAAACGGTGGCATAAACCAACCATAGAGAAGAAAATACAACTAGTGAATGAATGAAGGAAACGTTAAAAAAAGGGACTGTCAAAAAAGATAGCGTCGCGTTGATTTCGTTTCGCTTAACTCGCTTTATTTATTTGGTATTTCGTGTTGAATATCAAATAAACGAGTGTACATATATTGCTCTCGTAAAAAGAATTTTATTACTTGATTTATATTTAAGTAACAATACTTAACCGACATCTTAACAGTTTTTTTAACGCCAATAACTTGTGAACATACATCACATTCGGATTCTAGTTTTACTATTCATATTATATCAATATGAGTAAGTTATTTTAGTGATTTTATAGATATATTAACGATTATGCTGATTTCAAGTATTTTTATATGCGAACAAGTATGCATTTTCTGTATATAACCTCCTCAGATATAACCTCAAAATTTATTATTTTCTGTTCCAGCTCTCGACATCCGCCCTAACCACACGATATACATCAACAATCTCAACGAGAAAATCAAGAAGGATGAACTTAAGAAATCTCTGTACGCCATATTCTCACAATTTGGGCAAATATTGGATATTGTTGCTCTTAAAAACATGAAGATGAGAGGACAGGCATTTGTTATTTTTAAGGAAATATCTAGCGCTACAGTAGCCTTAAGAAGCATGCAAGGATTCCCCTTCTATGATAAACCAATGGTAAAGTCTTTAAACTGTCTATTGCTTTCATAAGTATAAAAACAGAGATATGAAAAATGACTCTTCTAAATAAACTATATAAATAAATGGCCAATTAAAATTTCAGCCACTGAAGTATGTTTGTACTTTATATAACTACTAGCTTTCGCCCGCGTCAGTGTCGATCCCTCGGAAATTTCACGATGATCGGTTCAGTAGTTACGGCGTGAAAGCTTAACAAATAAACAAACAAACTCACTTTTGCATTTATAATATTAGTATGGATGTACCTAAAGTCTTCGATCAAATATAATGGTAGATACACAGTCTCATACAAAATAAAGCCTGTAATGTCCCCGAGCCAAAACATCATGCGTACTTACAAACAACAATAAAAATGGTACATACTGAAAGTATGACACTCCATCTTTCTTTCTCACTTTTGACATGTAGTATTTGCATCTTTTCACTGACCTTTGTCATCGCGAGACGTGAGAGTGCTAAAACAGCTCCGAAACTCGATTAGTGCGCTGTTTTGCTAGTGCCACTTTTCGAGTGCAAATTGTGTATTTACCATTATATTTGATCAAAGACCTAAAGTACATATTTATATCATTAAAAATACAGAAAACCATATTGACCTTTATGTAGAATAATATTTACATTTTGATGTGATAATGTCAAGACATTATCACATCAGAATGTAAATATTATTCTATATTATACTTATTATACTATATTAAATCAATGAAAGCCAGAGAGCTGCACACATGAAACAGTGTCCTGTTCCATAAGCAAGAGCACGGAACAAGCGATAGAGAGCATGATCAGCCTAAACATTTGACTTGTGATGCATCTATCTCTCTTACACTGCTATCATGTAAAATTCTCAACCATAAACCGACTTATACACAACCAAATTTTTATCTTTCAGAGGATCCAATACTGCAAAACGGACAGTGATGTCATTGCCAAAATGAAGGGCACCTTCCAAGAGAGGCCGAAGCGTCCTAAAATGCCAAAGAGCTCCGAGGACAGCAGGAAGAAGAAGAAGCAGGACGCAAGCCGCCAGATACCTGGTGTTGGTGCCCCAAGCTTACTCAACAATGTCAACATTGAGCAGCCGCCTAACCAGATTCTCTTCCTCACCAATTTACCTGATGAGACATCAGAAATGATGTTGTCTATGCTTTTCAACCAGTAAGTAGCATTTTATTCTTTACTAGCAACCTGCCCTAGCTTCGCACGGGTGCAATGAAAATCTAACATGAGGCAGTAAATTATACATATAAACTTTCCTCCCTTGAGTAGTTTAAGGTAGTTAATAGATTCAGGTGTTACTTTGCAGAAGTCAAAGCTACATTTACTTTGAGATAATTTACTTTGTGTGCTTCTGCCCTCAGTTTGTTCATGCAAACTATTGCTGGCCAGTGCCCATCCACTACTGTTAGTCCCTTAATGCGCGCCACCAGAGCTTATGCATGCAACCCTGGTCAATGCTGCTGCATCCATTGAGGCTGCAGCAATATCGGCGGTCATGCTCGCGATACGTGTTTCGCCTTTACATGAGGCATCTTCAAGCAGTGTAACATAGATGTTGGCTGTTCGAATGTGTTAGTTCATGCAATGCAATAGTTTGCATTAAAACTATTGCATGAACTAACTGGTAATGGAAGCAGGCAAAGTAAATTTCAAAATTTACTTTGAAAGTTTATTTTCAAAGTTGTTTAACCCCTCAAACGCCAGAAACGCAGACAATTTATTTTCTATTGTTATGCATCTCATTGGACGGTTGGTGGTTGAGAGGTCAAGTTCTAAGGATATCCCAATGTATATCAACATTATTGATAGATGAGCTAGTTTAGTGGGTAAACAGGTAGAAATGGAAATCGTTAAAGGCTTAGCATATAAATCTGTGCTTACCATAAGGCATATTCAAATGATTTTTATTTCTTCTTTTTTTGATGTGATAGATAACGTCTTATAAATCGATGAATTCCAGCTGCATGCACGAAAAAATGTCACATTCCAAACATGTGCAAGCAAGTGCATAATATATATAAAGGCATGATCAGCCTAAGTGTTCAGCTTGTGACGCATCTTTCTCTCTTCCATATTTATCACTTAAAATTACCATCCGCAAGCTGACTTTTCAGACAACCAATTTTTTTTAAAATCATTCAGAATGTAATCTTTTTTTTACAGATTCCCTGGCTTCAAAGAGGTCCGTCTTGTGCCAAATAGGCATGACATTGCTTTTGTTGAGTTTGCAAATGAAATGCAATCGGCAGCAGCGAAAGAAGCCCTGCAAGGATTCAAGATCACTCCGTCTCATGCTATGAAGATCACGTTTGCTAAGAAGTAGTGACATGTATCATGTGAAAGTTTAAGAGAAATAAATACATTTTAAGTACTTGAGATCTGATTCTAGCATTGCACTGGGCTTGAACGGGTCTCTGAGGCTGTGACTAGTTATTAAGCCCTAACTTGAGTAAATTATTTCCATCATCATATATATACTAATAATAATCTTTAAGGGTTGGTCATGGAGTACCTAAGATACTTTGTTTTCAAAAATATCGTGTTTATAAGCTCTATGACATGATACTGAAACTAAATTGAGGATCTTGGCTATATGTACCTCCATAACTCTATGAATTAACTGAATTTTATGAAATTTGGTAGATATTCATTTAGGCGTACAGGGCACAGGATAGGCTACGTATTTTTCTTCTCCTGTCATGATAAGACGTGGCCCCAATACAAGCATAACATAAAATGTACGCGACCGAAGTCGCGGGCACTGCTAGTTCAGTTATAAATTCTTACTCATACAAACATACTAACACGTCTTCATGCCTGACAGAGCAGACAGAGCCTATGGCCTAAGGCCTTGTTTAGCGAGTTGGCGGGCAGGGGCAGGTTGATAACGGAATTAAAAGTGATGGGTTGCTAACCACATCTTATCCCTATTATCATGATCCCAGAAGTGATTGTTCCTGTTTGATTGAGAGCTTTTAATTCCACCATAACTAAAAAATATGACTCAATGGATGGACGTATGGTCTTTGACAGAGCAACCCTGTTTTTATTTTTTACCTGACAAGGCGAAGCCAAAAGTTATTATGATTTTGGCCGTTAATATGTATGCAGATTGCAGAAGCATACATACATCTTTATGTACAAATTAGAGAGAGTATGTCCTGCCCGCCTATTTGCTAACTCAGTGTACAACGTTTTGAGTCATTTCAAAATACATTACGTTTTATATCTCTTAGTTAATCATAGGAAACCCGCAATGTATTTTAAAGTGACTATCAAAACGTGGGTCACTTAGCAAATAGGCCGGCTGGTCTTGACTGGCCACTGGTTACGGGCTATCTATTAAAAATAGCGCGCTCTAGAATACAGAAAGTCGCGACCTTAAGTTTTTTGAAATATATCGTGTTTGATATCAAATGAAAGTATTATGGGTTATGTATATCTGAAAAAAAATACTAGTATTTCAGGTTTTCATTTTTAAACTTCATCGTGTACACATTTATAGGATAGGTCCACGGAGCAAATTCCGTGTATAGGACCGAATATCTACTATAGATCTTTGCAAAGGACAAACAAAAAGCTCTCCTAGATAACACACCTAAAGAGA
Source organism: Elegia similella (assembly GCA_947532085.1). NCBI lineage: Eukaryota > Metazoa > Arthropoda > Insecta > Lepidoptera > Pyralidae > Elegia > Elegia similella. The sequence continues at coordinate 23,416,899 of OX383939.1, forward strand.
AAACCGCTTACTTATAGATGGGTCATAAACATAGAAGGATTTTTCAAAGTAGGTACAGGTACACCCTCATTTTTGGACCTTAGTCGGTTAAAATGAAAGATGCGTTCAGTAACATTGACGTTTCGTAAAATGAAATATAAAATTCTACGTTTACAAACGCACTCTGACAACAAAATAACCCTACGAAATAAAATAGTTAGCTTTATGACAGCTTGAATAAGACACACTATTTAAAAATGCTCATACCAGAGAGAGACAGCAATATGTAATAGCTGCTTTTAACATTGCTTGTGTTCATCGTTATTTTCGGTGATTGCGAAACTGTCAAATTAGTACAAATTAAATGAGTGTATCGATGTGTTTTTTATTTATTTATATTCGTAAATTTAACATTTGTGTTTGACACTTTACGTTTTACACGAAACAAGGAGCCTAATTGTATCTAAAAGTGTTTGATAACTTAGTACAAGAGCACAAATTGTTTAAAAATGGAAGATATATTTCAGTGGTGTCGCGAAGGAAATGCACTCCAAGTGAGAGTTTGGCTGGACGATACCGAGCATGATATGAATCAGGGGTAAGATACTATATTTACTACGATCTTAGCACGTAAGTATGCCATATGGATGTGGGGTTGACCCATATTTGGTGTTAAGTACACGCCCACCATGATTTCATGACCCTGGTAGTAGGTATGTGTCAGCACAGCCCGTACTAATAGGAAAATACGTTTCACAAATGTGGTTTGATGGCTGATATAATTTTTATGAAATACTTCATAATGAAATACCAATTGAAATTGGATCTCAACTTCCTGCTTAACACAGGTGTCAGATTTAGAGGAGACAAAAATACCTCCTACAGATTACTGTATAAATAATACAAATAGCATTAGCTATATAAATGAGTAGTTTATGTTTCAAACTACTTATGAAAATAAGTTTTGGGCCCAATTAAATTTAGTAATAAAGCACACCTTATGTATCGTTAATAACAGAGTTGGCCTACTATAACAGAGAATGGCTAAAACTAGATAAGCTTTAAAGAAGCTGGAGGAGGCCTTTGTTTCTCAAGACATACAAATTAATATGGTGGCAACTAAAGGCTAATAAATAAATCAAAATTAACACAGATTAATAAAATTACATAGTGTGATAGACAATATTTATTTCTATCTTATTTAAATTACCATCAGTATTTAAAAATAATAATTTAAAATGTTAAGTTAGTGTGATTCACAATCTTATATTATTTATACTTGTTTTCAAGAATGATTAGGTACATGTTTAGTTTTATTTGGTATCCCACATCGCAAATCTTTTCTCTGTAGTGATGACCATGGCTTCAGTCCGCTCCACTGGGCCTGCAAAGAAGGCCACCTCAAGATTGTGGAGATGCTTATCAGGAGGGGAGCCCGGATCAATGTCACCAACATGGGAGACGATACACCGCTGCATTTGGCCGCAGCACACGGACACAGGCCTATTGTGCAATTGGTAAGACGTTTGTCCTGGCCCTGGATCCATACTTTCAACAGTCAATAGTGGCATCTTAAACAGTACACTTTCTGCTCTGGTCTTAGTGTTTTTACATGTTTTTAATTGAATATCATTCCTGTCTATTCATATATGTAAGTATGGCCAAGATTATATTAATGAGTAATACACTATTCTTAACTCATCAGTTGTGGCGCAAACTGTTTCATACTGAATGCGGTCACCAGTATCCTCTTGGGCAAAGCCGTGTTAAAGCCTAGACTTCCTAGCTGAAATTCAGTGATTTGCTCATTGGGCAATCACCCACAATGAGCTACAGCTCTTTGAAATAATTTAGCACACTTCATATTTTATAATCTATGTTAGTTTTAAGAATGCTCTCTCTTGTTTACATTTTATGTATGCTATATGTTCAATAAATGATTAACTATCTATATTATTGCGGTCATACATATTAGCCGTCAACAATGAAGAGGCCCAATTGTGTCTATTGTTAAATTGCCGGTAACATATATGTATGGACAAGATAAGATGCCACTATTATCTAATTTATCTTTATTCATCACAACAATTACATGAAATGCCACTATTATTACTTCAAAGATTTTTGTAATATATCAATTGCAAAATAAACCTTGACACTAACTTTGACCTTATCTTAACCCTTTCCCTGTCTGTAAAATGGATTATAAAGATATACTTCTACAAAAACTGAAAATGCGATGGATGGACATAAATTATAGGCATACTAATCTTTCATATACCTATAATAACTGCCAAAAAATTATATTTTTATAAAAAAATTAATAAAATAAAATATTATTTTAATTAAAATTATTTATGATAAATTATAATTTTTAAACAATATAAATTTTAAAATATTTAATTTTAATAATTTTTATTTTAAAGCTTCTTTGTGTCACTTTTTATTTCATTACAATGTTAAATCTTATCTTTTGTATTTTACTAACAGGTATAGTATAGTAACAGGAAACATCTCTTAATGAGAAGTGGAATTGATACTGCTTCATTATAATTAAATGTGAGGGAAGTTATTTTGTTTAAATGGCATTTATTTAAATTTGAAATATTTAGATTCTTTGTTAATTTTTTTGCATTGATGAGCTATGGAGACCAGAAGCTGATGGATAATATCAGCATTTAGCATATTTGCAAGCATCTATCCATATGTATTTGTTATAATATAAAATATAGTATTGTTGAGTTAGTATCCCATAACACAAGCCAAACTTACTTTGGAGCTAGCTCAATCTGTGTGATTTGTCCATATATATTTATTTATACATATTAACACACCTTTATCCCTTACGGGGTAGACAGAGCCTAAATGTAATAGACCCAAAGGCCACCTTTAGTGTGATTGTGGGCATATAGGCAGAAACCGGAAAAATGTGATGCGTTGCTAGTTGCCTATTGACATGATTCCTTAGGTTTTCGTGTATTCCCTTGCCCTCTTCTACGGGAAGAGAAGGAGCTGGTACATACTATGTTTTTTTCTTTTCTGCCAGACCAGCAAAGAAAACATGCACAGATTCTTAATCTGATGAAGAAGTCATAGGACATCCGAAATGCAAAAACAATATTATTTACATATCCTGAAATAAATTTCTTTCAGCTCCTTCAAAACAGAGTAGATGTGAACTTCACGAATGAACATGGCAATTCGCCCCTCCATTATGCCTGCTTCTGGGGGTACAATGCGATTGCAGACGATCTGGTACAAGCTGGTGCGCTGGTCTCGCTAGCAAACAAAGATGGTGACACCCCACTCGACAAGACAAGAGGACAATTGGTGCAGAGGTATGTAAATTATTATTTAACATTTTTGTATAGGTAGTGCCACCACATGTATGACAGTTTCGTGGCGCAGTGGTTAACACGCCAGCCTGCGACACGAGGGTGCCTGGGTTCGATCCCCGGTCAGGTCAAGATGGAAAATGATCTTTTTCAGATTAGCCTGGGTCTTGGATGTTTATCTATATATGTATTTGTTATAGAATATAGTATCGTTGAGTTAGTATCCCATAACACAAGTCTCGAACTTACTTTGGGGCTAGCTCAGTCAAATTTGATTTGTCCGTATATATTTATTTATTTATATGTCTCTATTTTATTTGTAACCGCTTCGATATACTAGCAATCCGCCCCGGTTTGGTACGGGTGCGATAAATTATACATATAAACTTGCCTCTTGAATCACTCTTATCTAATAAAAAAACCGCATCAAAATCCGTTGCATACTTTTGAAGATTTAAGCATACATATGGACAGACAGACAGCGGGTAGCGACTTTGTTTTATACTATGTAGTGATATAAGTATTACTATAATAATGTACTTAGGTAAACGTTCACCAAATGATATGTAAAGTATCTTATGATGAATAAATGATATTTGACTTTGACTTTGTAACCTAAGGAGACAGGAGTATCATTCCCATCTACTTGGCTGGTGGTAGGTATGGCATCGGGTACGCCTTCCCGGCCTCCTAGCTTCTACTTGCTCTTCCCTTATTGATCCATATGATATTTTGTCAATTTATACAAATCCCGTTAATGGATTTGTAGTCGTATTATTATGATGGAGTGCAGATGTCAATGTACTGATAACTGATAAGATAAGTCAATGTACAGGTAAGTGCTTACTGAAGTGGTATACTATAACGTAATCATAAGCATTGTGTACATTGTACAAAATTACATAATCATGAATATTATTACTAGCCGTGTGGTTTTAGAGTAGAATAGGACCACTCCTTGTTAACTACACTACACTACACTACACTACACTACACTACACTACACTACACAACACGACACCACACTAGACTACACAAAATTACACTCCACTGCACTGCACTACATTACTTTATTATATTTGTATCAGATCAGTAAATACTGTAATTAATAATAAGGCAACGAAAGAGACTGGGTATCCACAACACAGGGAATCCTAGTGTGGAGCTCAGTTTTTTTTTTTTTTTTTGTAAACCTTATGTTACATACAGTTGAATAAAGAATTGAATACAGTTGAATAGTTCACACTCTCCGGGCGAAATGGAAAAAACGCGTAGAATAAGCGTAGTACCAGCTTTTTGAGATCGTAAAAGACGCGGCCGATATAATGGAAGGATATCGCCATACTTATTACACTTGGCAGATGGGTGGGCGAGTAAGGTTTCTTTTGCTTATTGTGCTTCCGACGCTGCTGCCCATCGGAAGCATAATTAAGCTGGGAAGCATAGGAATTTAGCGCCTATTATACCATCCTGAATCTAGGATCCGGAATTCAGCATCCGATAAGGACAAGAAATTCAGTCGTCAGAGCTCCTGATTAAACCGTCCGGAACGTGTCCTGAACGGAGACTGCGCGTCCTGAGAGAGCCATCCGTTGGCCATCCTGAATGCGTGAGAGGGACGCCGCTATACGTGCGATGCGATTAGAGATATTATCGTATCGTTTCTAACGTATAGCGGCGTCCCTCTCATGCGTCGATCCTAAATTCCGGATGGTTTTACTTTATGCTTCCGTTATGCTTCCGATAAGGACGCGGAAGCCATTCTGTCCTGACAACGGACCGACCGTCCTGAATGCGATTAAACTGTCCGTTGACTATCCGTTGACTGAATTCCGTATCCTGAATTCTGGATGGTCTAATTGGCGCTTTAGTTTGATTTGGGAAGGGAAGGAAAGTATTGGGATACTATACTCACTCACTCGGTAGAACGGGAAAAAAGCAAGTTGCAGTTCGGGAGGCCGGGCGCACGTACCATACTTGCAACCACCAGACAGGCAGCTGGGGATGACATCCCTGACCATTTTTTTGTACTTGATCGACACTTTCAAACAGACTCCATGAGATGGCGATCAACCAAGGTCAAGACCTCAAGAAGATCCAGTTCAAGGACCAATCCTGGCTTGGCCTCAAGACAAGAAGTCGTGACGCAACTCTCTCCCGTCACAAGGGCATCAACATCAATGAATTGGCGCTTCATACTCAAATTGCAACAACTCCTTCTGGTAACTACTCAATTATTATTCACTAGCGACCCGGACCCCGGCTTCGCACGGGTGCAATGTACATATAAAGCTTTTGAATCACTATATCTATTAAAAAAAACCGCATCATAATCCGTTGCGTAGTTTTAAAGATCTAAGCATACATAGGGACGGACAGACAGCGGGAAGCGACTTTGTTTTATATTATGTAAAAGTGTTTTTATTTTGCATTCACCATGCTATTTTGATATACTCTTAATAAATTAAGAAATAAAATATGGTAAAAAAAATCAATGCGGGCGGGACTTGAACCGGCGACCTAGGTCTATGTACCTATGCTCTGCCATCTGAGCTACCGCACAATTCAATCTCCACGCCGCAATTTTTCCACTGCTGGACAAAAGCCTCCCTCTCTCGCCTCTTTGTTTCAACATGTCCCTGTTTTGCGCTAAACTCCGCCAATTCCTATCAAAATGTGAGAACTCATTCATCTATCAAGGATATATTTCAAAGGATACTTGACTGATTTTCTTTTCCTTGTCTTATTTTATTGTATTATGTGTATGGATTGTATGTATAAATTGTATAATTGATTGAATAAATCTTCATTTTATCTATCAAGTCGTTGGGCTTGTCTTTTCCGTCGGCCGCTTGGTACCCAATTGGTAGTGCTTTGTGCTCATCAGTCAATACTGGACTGAGTTTCTTTCGGCGTATTCTTCTTAGCAGTGGTCGTTCCGAAACGCTAGTAGATTATTGATTTTGCTAAATATTGTGACGTTCAAAAAAAGGTACATTTTATCCAAATTTAAATAAAAAAATAATTTCATTTTGTCTCGCCTTGCCCAGTCCCACTTCAGCTTAGCCGCTTTTATTTCTACATCCATTATTTTAGTGATATATTTTGCCCTACTAAGCGCAAAAGCGGTATCTCACAAAAACAGAAAAGTAGATTTTATACCACAAAACAATACGCTATCCGATGGCATAAAAATCAATTTTTAGATTTTTTTGAGATACCGCTTTTGCGCTTAGAATGGCTGCATTATCCTATTTAATTTCTTATTTGCAGGCGAAACCTGGCGCGGCAAATGGCAAAAGAATGACATCGTAGCGAAGATATTGGCTGTGCGCGAGTGTACGCCGCGCATACAGCGAGACTTCAACGAGGAGTTCCCGAAACTTAGGATTTTCTCGCATCCCAACATTTTGCCTGTGGTGAGTTACTGATTTGTGAGTCACGTTGTACGGTCGCTTGCAAAAGTTCATATAGAAGTTGCGTATTACGTCGTGTGTAGCAACAGATACTATTTAAAATTTACAGCAATTTTATCCTTATACATGTGACATAAGGTTCATGATATTGTTGTTAAATATATATGCCTCCCTAATCAGCGCCTAACGGAACGTGTCTTGGGAAGCCTATGATTTGCGAAATAGAATCACAGGGCCTAGCGGAACGTGTCTTGGGAAGCCTATGATTTGCGAAATAGAACCACAGGGCCTATCGGAACGTTGACGGCTAACATACGTCTTGCGCCGCCACTGATTTGATGAAACAATAAACACATTATAAGTGTTATCACGCGTGATTTTTATGAAAACCATCGTCGCCTCATTTCAAGCAAAGCAACACATTTAAATAAAATCCCTTTAATACGGTATTATCGCGTATATTACATTAATTTTTTACACAGTCTTGCAGTCTTGTGATGAGCTTGAGATTTTATTGAATTGATGACAGGATCCCAAGCTGGTGGTAACTGCCAATCATCCTCTCTATTGAACCACCAGCTTGGGATCCTGTCATCAATTTAATAAAATAACTGTGAGCCAATACTGCGTACATCCGGAACGTCATCAATAAATAAAGTAGGCGGTAGTTTTGTATAGTTCTTATAACACAAAGACAAACGTTAACTTAGTCTACCTGCGACCATGAAAACTGGAAATTTTTCGAAACGTTAGGTGTAAAAAAAATATTGTAATATACGCGATAATACCATATTAAAGAGATTTTATTTAAATGTGTAACAATCGCGAATACATCAGAAACCATTATCAAAGCAACACAATTAAGTAGAAACAACTTCTTTGGTCCAAGTTTCACTAGGACTTCTCACTTTACTCGTTAGAATAGCACACGTCGGCATTTTTCGTTTTTTTTTTATGTAAATCTCATCTTTGTACCTTTGACGATCGCGGGACAAACTATTCAGGTGATCCAAGTGAGCGGATCATGCACATTGTCGGCACGCGTGCCACGCCCCCTTGCCATTTCTAATTTCTTCGTTGTTCTAAAATCAAATATCAAAACGTTTATTCAGAAAATAGGCCTTTACAGGCAAATCACATTTAAAAAAAACTAATTTAGTAATATTTATACTATTAATAAATGTGCAAAAGCTACAGACTGCTAGCTTTTCCGAACCGACCACTGCAAAGAAGAAACGTCAAAAGAAACTCTTTTCAACAGTGCTAGTCGCCTACGCCTGAAGGGCTTTTTTAATTTTATGACTATTTTTCTTTTTTTTTCATTTCTAGTAATCATTACAATTTTTATTATTAACATAATTATTTTTAGAGCATATTATGTCAGCGATTAAGTGTGCAATGGGTTCTGTGGACGAAACCTACCGAGTTGTTCCCCTTCCAGGTGGGTTGCTGCGTGTCCCCGCCGTCGCTGGTGGTGATCTCGCAGTACATGCCGTGGGGCTCGCTGTTCGAGCTGCTGCATGGCGCGGGCGGGCGCCGCGTGGTGGTGGACGCCGCCGCGGCTGTCAATGTGGCGCATCACGTGGCCGCTGGCATGGCATACTTACACTCGCTGCAGAGGGACCGGGATCACCAGCTTCCCACGTACCATCTGAATAGCAGGCATATCATGGTAAGTTTTATAAGTTTTTTTACAATGCCGCGTGGTGGTGGACATGGTCGCGGCCGTCAACGTGGCCCACTTCGTGGCCGCCAGTATATACACACACAGTACATAACTTACACTCGCTGCAGAGGGACCGGGATCACCAGCTTCCCACCTCAATAGCACGCATATCATGGTAAGTTTTATATGCTTTTTGACGTAATGGTCTTATAAATCTATGAACACCGGCTGCACGCACGAAAAATGTCACGTTACGGAGCAGCAGTAGAATCTATCTCTCATCGTTATTACGTTAAATTATCGTCCCGTATCTCTAAATACATTGAGTTGATAATTCTTTGAATACCTTTGCAGAGTGCGACTTCTGTGCGTAAGACTAGTAATTATTCTATGGCAGTGCTAACATTGGTTCTCTACGTTTAGCGCGACCATTACATACTTTTATAAAGCCTAATGCTAACTAACATTATATGTTATATTCCAGATCGACGAGGACATGACGGCGCGGATCAACATGGCGGACGCGAAGTTCTCGTTTCAGGAGAAAGGCCGCATCTACCAGCCCGCGTGGATGGCGCCTGAGGCGCTTCAGAAACCAGCCGCCAAGAGAAACTGGGAGGCTGCCGACATGTGGAGCTTCGCGGTATTGCTTTGGGAACTCGCTACTAGAGAGGTAATCATAGATATCCGAATATTATTAGGTTAGATCGGTTCCCGACCGATAGGTCGAGTACCGATGTCTCCAGTTAAATATTGCTACGTGGTTAGGGTTCGGGATTTGGAGCAAAAAAAAGCACAAAAAGCAAAAGAATTTATTCACTACGGAATCCCAACAATAACACCTGACAGGCCTTCCAACAGGTCGAATATTCAAAACGCAAAGCACTCGTAGTTCTGGTCCGTTGCTGTCAAGAAATTATCACTCGTATTAGTATCGATCGCTTCGAACACTCGCGGTCATTCCCTTAAATACGGTCTTACGGTTCTCTAGAAAGTTCCGTATACTTCCGGTCCTGACAGCCAGAACATTCCAGAATATTTGATAGTGTGTGTGAGCGGGATAGAATATGAGGTATCTAAAATCATGAAATTGTTGTGACGTAATTCATGGATAACACATGGCCCCCCTGCCAGGTGCCGTTCGCCGACCTGTCCCCCATGGAGTGCGGCATGAAGGTGGCGCTGGAAGGCCTGCGCCTGACCATCCCCCCGGGCGTGTCCCCGCACATCGCTAAACTCATCAAGATCTGCATGAACGAGGACCCCGGGAAACGGCCCTCTTTCGAGATGATCCTCCCCATTCTGGAGAAAATGAAGAGGCAGTGAGTGAACGAGTTCAACTTGTCTATGATATTCCTAAGGCTCAATGCAGACGAAAGACTTTTTGTCCGATCGAGTCTGCAGCACGTGTGCGTGTATATGATTGCATAGGTTCTATTTTCACAGGCTATAAAATGCGTCACGGATAGTCTGTCGTCTGGGTTGGGCCCAAACATGTTTTCGGTATGATTTGATTATGGAATATTGAATAGGCTGGGTGCACATATAAGTTTTCCGGATAATTTTTTAAGACGTATTATACACAGAAATATATCGGTAATATACTTTTAACTAAACATAATACTAATTCTTATGCAAGATGAATGTGTGTGTCCAGTCTTATAGATAGTAAGTATGTATGTACTTACACAAGATGAGATTTTCTGTTAACGATTTTGTTTAGCTAAGGAAATTTTCACACAGTCAATATACATAACCGGTAATATAACAACTTTATTTAAAAGAACTACTTGAAGTACTGAGCCGAATATTTTAAAGCCGGCGCGCCACGCAGTTGTGATTTTATAATCTATAAATGAAATAGTTTCTAGAACTATATAAATCGTCATATACAAGCAATACCATTACTTCTTACTGGTTTTCAGAACGATCGATAAAAAAAAAATCTAAGCTGTAATATGTAATATCTGACAGAGCCTAAAACCGCCATCTGGTAATGAAAGCCGGGACCCCAGATGGCCGATAGAATGTTAACCGTACTTTGAAAGGCTTAACGTGCCTTTCGAAGCACGAAGGAGCTCGACAAATTTTCGTTCCACCCCCAGTGACCACATCCGGGGTTGCTTAATGCATAGCTCCTCACTTAGTGAAAGTACAACATTTTCTAACTAATGAATTTTGAGTCAAGTATCTGATTTAATTATATGTCAACAATTTAATTTTATACAATAAACAACTGATTTAATTTTATACAACAAATGTATTTTAAATTTATTCTATGTCAATGATGTATGGTTCGCGTGGCCTTTATGAACACACCCTAAAGGTAAAATTTGAAGTTCGGCGACATCGGCAAGTGTTGCGCATTTTATTTATTGACGAGCTCTGTACCATGCTAAACGTGGTCTTGAGGTCTTATAGACCTAGGCTCTGTCTACCCCACAAGGGAAAAAGACGTGATACTATGTATGTACGAGCTCTGTGGCCTAGTGGTCATCATACTAGGCTGCCACACCGGAGGTCCCGGGTTCGTTCCCCAGTCAGGTCAAGATGGAAAATTATCTTTTTCGGATTGGCCTGGGTCTTGAATGGTTATCTATATATGTATTTGTTATACAATATATAGTATCGTTGAGTTAGTATTACAACACAAGTGTTATTATAACACAAGTCTCGAACTTATCTTGAAGTTAGCTCAATCTGCGTGATTTGCACTGCGCCACGGAGCTCGCCACCAATGAAAGCGACACCTGTCGCGCACTACAAATTTTACCTAAAAGAGTAGATATTTTTTAAATATAAAGTTAATAAGGTAGTGCAAGGGTAGTGCAAGGGTAGTGCCAATAACTGCACCTATTGAAATAGATATATTTTGTAGTAATTATTAAACGCTTGACTTACGAAATCTAAAATATTTAACTATTTAATATAGTGCCATGATCACAATATATTAAGGGGAATGTACAAGATGATTGTAACTGCCAGTATTTAATGTTGTTTAGTAAGTAGGTTGTGTTCTATCTAATGTTTGGTAAATGTAATGTAACAATGAATAAATGGAATAATCAAAAATAAGGTGCTAAAGAACTTGACGATACTGGAGTAGATATAAGGAAAAGGATTTTTTATTAACAATCAGTGGAAATGAGTACATATATGCTTGAACCTTCCTGGAAGTAGCGATGCCATCCGTCCGGATAAAACCGGATAGTGTTAGGGTTTTTGACCTCTTGTCTGGCCCATCTGGCTTTTGTTAAGCTTTTTATACTATACTTAAATTGTTTTTAAATAGCATTACAATGCTCGGTATAATATTAAAATTGAAAATATGTCATGAAAAAGAACTCGGCCACAGGTAGGATTCGAACCCACGTCTCTTAGGTTAACGCCCTAAGTGTGATACCATTTCAACCACCGTGACCTCGAATCACCACGCCGAATACTCTCATCACATATTACCCCGTAGGGTATACGCATTTCAAGCATGCGTACTTCAATATTACCCACTATTTAGTAGTGTGGTATTCTACTTCATTCATATCCTTTTTAATACTATTGTTCAATTCAATCACTTCAGTCAGTAGCGACGAGCGAGCGAGACGAGATTTACTGATGTGCGCTCTAAACGCAAGTTCACATAAGTCCGGCTCTTAAATATGTGTTTTATTAGATATTTTGTCAGAAATCCTTCATTTTTCTTGTCCGGCTTTGGGGCCCAAAAGTCCGGGTTTTTGGCCGGTAAGTCTGGCTATTTGATTATTGGAGATGGCAACGCTACCTGAAAGCTAAAATAATTCGTATTATTTATTTCATTGATAAGCTGTTTATTATATTTACAGCTATTAACAATAGAAGGTTTTGTGCAAAGGTTTGTATGCGTTTTTCGATACAGCAATTAGGTACATTGTAAAACTATTGTTGAAATTAAAAGCAAACTTTTATTTGACTTTTCATATAACTGACTCGTAATAGCTGTAAATAATAAATCTACCTGCGTAGCTTGTAGCTCTGGACTAGGTGTAATCTATGATTTTTGACTCAGTGAAAATTTAAGCACATACTGAATAAAAAAATACGTCATTAGATAATCAAATCTGCCCTCGATTTTTCATCTGAATAGTCCCTAGTAAGAATCTCTTTAGTGTTTAACTGTACATTGTATGCAATTTGTTGCGCTATTTATTTTTCTGCTTAAATATGTGTCGTAGCCTTCAGTGGCAAAATAAAGAAAAATAGAGGACAGATGATTGATTATTTTTGTGGCTTATACCCAACAGTGGGACGTAGAAAACGTGATGATGATGATTAATTAAACAATATTAAAGCTTATTCCTATGATGATATTTTTGTTTGCATTGTATGTCTATTAATATTTAAGAAGAAATTTATATGCACATAGATTGTGACATTACCTATTTACATAAAATATTAAAAAGGACATTGTAATTCTTCTTGCATTTGCACTGAAATCAATATTTTAGCTTCCATTACAATGTGCCTTACATTTTTTTAAATGCCTTATTGACAAAACAATTTATACTTATTAGATTATTATTATATATTTTTGATGTTACAACTTTCATAAAGTTGTTAATATACTAACATTTTTGTAATAAATATTTACCAAAATTAATTGTTTTTTTATTAAACATAATACCACATTTTGTATAAAATAATCTTCTTTCCTAAGATAGTTAATAGATTCAGGTGTTACTTTGCGGAAGTCAAAGCTACATTTACTTTGAGACAATTTACTTTGCGTGCTTCCGCCACCAGTTAGTTCATGCAAACTATTGCTGGCCAGCGCCCACCCACTACTGTTAGTCCCTTCATGCCCGCCACCAATAGTTGATGCTTGCAACCATGGTCGATATTGCCGCATCCGTTGAGGCTGCAGCAATATCACGCGACATTCGCCTCTACACACAGGCAGTGAAACCTAGATGTGGGTCATTCGTTGCTTGTCATTCGAACGACCAAAATGTCATTATTTTTTTTTTTAATTATGGCCTTTGGATTTCTACGCCTTCTTTTAGCCCTTAATAGTTTTCAACGAAATGATGGTGTAATTAATTTCCTTGATTCGACGGAGCACCTGGCGACACGAATCTACTGACGACGCAGCAAGGCGAGCGACCACCAGCCCGCTATATAAATCTCTCTACCTACAGCTGCACCATGACACTTTATTGTAGTTATTTTATTTCACACATTGTTCGTAAACATGGGCATTTATAACACCAAATTACACCGATTTCACATTATAAAGTCCACTAGAAGCAATTTGCAAAACAATCCAAAATACAAAACGTGCAGTTCGCTGAAACTCCCGCCAACAAGTCTTAATTTGAAATATGCGCCTTATCTTTTTTTCGTCTATGTGGCCATCGAACTTATTCAAAAGCTTATTTTAGCCAGTGACTAGTTAGCTAATGGCGCCATTAATTAATTTTTCGAGTTATTCTTGTGTATCAACGAAATTAAGGTGTAATTTATTTCATTGACTCAACGGAGCCCTTTTTTTGATTGTAGATGAAACAACAAGACGGGCAACCACCAGCCTTTATTTAAATCTCACTACAGTCGTCATGACAGTTTATTATAGTTATTTTATGCTTGCTTTCGCCCGCAGCTTCGCTCTCGTCAACGTCCTTAACTCGGGAACAGTACTTTTTTCCGGGATGAAAGATAGCCTATGTCTTCCGTACTCCAGAGAACTTGTATGCAAAATTTCATGATGATCGGTTCAGTGGTTATGGCGTGAAATTGTAACAAACAAACTCACTTTCTCATTTAAAATATTAGTAAGTTCATGGGCATTTAAAACACCAAATTATCCCGATTTCTCATTATAAAATCAATAAAGATGAAACTTGCAAAACAAAACTCGTGCCGCCGAAATACCCGCCAAGAACTCTCTCTATCTCTGATTATTGTCTCTGGTTATAGTGATTTTTTCCTAACAAATCATTCACTCACTCGTCTTTCAGTGGAAGTGTCATAATGACATTGACAGATTACTAGAAGGCAGGTCGCCTTGTACAGGTTTTTATTTTGATTCCTAATTTTTGTATTTTCCTGCCCTTATTTAATCTTTTTAATATGTTAAACCATCTAGTTGAATAAATCGAAAACCATGGATTCAGAAAAGAGCTTGGATTTGAGTGTTTTACCCAAAATAACAGACGTGGAATGGAAATTGGAAGTTGCAACTAACACTCCGGGAGTTGGTTCAGATAATTTGATTTACACTGTTATCCTGAAAACTGATGGTGGCAACAACGTGAGGTTTACCTGCGGCAGTCAGCAGCTGCAAGATCTGGTGTATAAACTGAAAGATTTAGTGCGACATTGTGAGAGAATGAAAAGTGAACTTACGTGATGGAAATGACAACTAATACGAATTGTTTTCATTACATTATAGAATTATACTATAAATAAGGACAAAGCAGAGTAACTATACTTAGTGGTTAAGTATTTACATTGATTTTTGATTGTTTGTATTGTGCAATTTGTGTTAAATTGATTTCCTTAGCTGGTGATCAGTATTTTTACTAAACAAAAAGATATTGTAAAACATTTAATTACTTAGAGCAGGGATTCCCAAACTTATAAGTATCACGCCTCCTTACTGCTTAAATTGATTATGCTCATGCCTCTCCTCGGCCCAGGGCCCAGCAAGTAGCAGCAAGTGGGCTCATAAGAGATTCTGATGATTTATTACTAAAATATTGCTTTGACACACTTGTTATTAAAGGAGTTAAAACCACCTCCCTGCGCCCACATGCCCCCTTGTACATGTCTTTGTGCCTCCCAAGTGGGGCGCACCCCCCACTGAAAATCAATGACTTAGAGATTTCTGTATTCTATATTCAGAGAAAACTGTAATTCTTATTTTTTTTTTTTAAATATCTGAATTATTTATTATTGTGTCTATTCTTAATGTGAGCTACATTCATCTGGCAGCACGGAATAATTTTCCTGAATGCAGCGAAATTGTGTTCCCCGCATGTACTTTCTCGCTCTATAGAAAAAGGCTAGATGTACAGGAAAGTGTGATTCTATTATGCCAGACATAGCTCAACCTTATTTTATTTCCTACGAAAATAATCTCAAAAAAAAATTTATGAATGTGCCATCTAAATAAACCTTGTATTTATAAATGTGTTTTTGCTATGTCTCCAATACATTTATCTGTATAAAAACTGTTGTTTTTAGTTTCTTGGTTTGCTTTGACTCAAATAAGCAACTTTTAGTGTTAAATACAGTCTAGTAGTATTGGGAACATTGGTCTTAAAGAGTATTAAAGAGTAGAGTAGCTCTTTTATTTTTATCTTTAGATTCTGTCATACATCAGATTGTCTTGGAAAAAGCTTTGGTGAAAAGATCTTGATAGGCATTGTAAGGTGTGTTGTACATCTGAACTGAAATAGTGAAATGAATTAACCCTTTCAACACAAGAATTTATATCTGTTGACATGCTCCAAGCACGAAGCATAGTGAATTAAAAATACATAAGTGTCACACATTATTGCACGTAATTTTAAGATTAAAGTGTATGCCATTGTAAATGATTACTAGAATACATATTTATGTAATATGAACATATTTTTATCCAAATACACCAACACTATTACGTCTTTTTTCCTTTCGGGGTAAACAAAGCCTAAGTCACATTTAGCATTTTGATAGGCGTGTAGGCGGAAATCGGAATCAGAATAGGTTGCTAGCCGCATCGCCTAATTACATGATTTCTTAGATTTTCGCCCATTCCCTCAATCGACTTTTACGTGGGAACAGAAGCAGCTGGTACATTCTACGTTTTTTCTTTTCTCCCAGACCAGCATCAAAGATTTTAAAAGCAGTGGTTTTTGTTCGGAAATATATGACACTTGCGAAATGGACAAGAAATGTTTGCCAGATTAATCCAATGTTCATGGTGAAAGGTGTTACAATTTTTTTTTTTTATATTGTTAAGACAAAATTTTTTGGAGACAACTTTGCTGCCATTACCAAACAAGTGGAAAGAAGATGGGTAATTAAGGAATTTTCTACTAACACAGAAGCAAAAAAGTCAGGTTGTATTCAAAATAACTTTATTTCAAAATACAATATAAAGTACAATAGTATAGTGAGAACACAAAAACAATTCCATTTACACAAACAAACATCACAGATTAACTAAAATGACTCAAGTGAGTAGGTAAGCTGCATTTTATTAACTACATGTTAGCTTCTTGGACTATCACTCTTATAATAAATTTATCTTAAAATATCACAATATCAACAACTACTCTACACATTACAGTGAACCTTGATGAGTTGATCTTTATAATACTATGACAACATAAACATTAGCTTTTGTAGACTTTAAAGAAATAAATCTGGTACTTTAAAACTTTATTATAATCTTTCAAGCAAGGAGGATGGTTATCTGTTATTATTATATTGCATTGAAGAATTATTAAAAAAATAAATGTTCATTAATTTTTAACCCTCTGCAAAAAGAAGGTTATAAATTTGACCATTATATGTGTGTGTGGCACTGTAACTCTCAAACGGGTGAACCAATTTGAATATGGCTATTTTAAAGCAGGTTTTAATAATAAATAAATATATACGGACAAATCACACAGATTGAGCTAGCCCCAAAGTAAGTTCGAGACTTGTGTTATGGGATACTAACTCAACGATACTATATTTTATAACAAATACATATATAGATAAACATCCAAGACCCAGACCAATCTGAAAAAGATCATTTTCCATCTTGAAATGGCCGGAGATCGAACCCGGTCACTCCGTGTCGCAGGCTGGCGTTTTGTAGCGATAGTTCTTAGACATTTTTTTTATCAAAATCGGCCGAGCGCTTTACGAAATAGAAAGATATTTATTGTGAGGGGTTAGAAATTCTGTTAATTTAATACTTGTGTATGAAAGTGACACTTGTTTAATTAAGCTTTTGGATACCATAAGTGACAATGCAAATGGTTGTTTCAGGAGATTTGGACTACAGAAGACAAAAATGTAGGTTAATCTTAAGACATTATAAGAATGGGGCACACAATTTAAATAATATTATAATGTTTATGTTGTTTATATATGTACTTTGTAATGTAACAATAAAGTTTATTCTCATCCACATTTAGGCATTACCAGATCATAATTCTGAGACTACACAAGGACAAACTATTCTTATTCTGTGACGGATAGAGAAATTCTATTAGGCCTAACAAAAATACCTTACATGTACAATACAAATAACAGTTTTGGACCGTTTAATCGATTTTTTCATAGTCAACACTGGTGCAATTTCTTAATAACAACTGAATTTAAACAGGTATCAGCCTTCCAAAATAAGCTTCAAGTCCTTAAAACTAGCTTATTTATATGATTTCATATGAGATTGTAGTAAAATATTGCTTTATCTTACCTAGATTAATGTTAGATTTAGTTCAACTTTAATAATTAT
This sequence comes from Elegia similella, assembly GCA_947532085.1. Classification (NCBI taxonomy): domain Eukaryota; kingdom Metazoa; phylum Arthropoda; class Insecta; order Lepidoptera; family Pyralidae; genus Elegia; species Elegia similella. Next base: position 23,434,767 of record OX383939.1, read on the forward strand.
CGATATAACATGGTGAAAACACATGTTATAACATAAGCCCTGTTTAACCCTTTGACCGCGAACGTCGGATAAATCCGACATACATTTTCTATAGAAATGTCTGTCGGATTTATCCGACGTTCGCGGTCAAAGGGTTAAAATTACTACTTTAAATTCAATGTGTAACAAAATGGCTCATCATTGTTGAACAAAACAATTCAGGGGACATAAATCGAAAAATGGTTAAAAATAATTCGACCTCCCATACAAAATGAGCTGATCGACTTTCTATGGAAAGATTTTTTTTCGTATTAGTCGGTTGGTCTCCTGGGGAAAGTTGTCAATATCATGAACTGATCATGCCCCTTAATGTTACCCCTATTTTGTTACACGTTGTAAATCTAAACAATAACAATTCAAAATCCTCTCATATACAACAATGAATGAAAACAAACGTTTAGGCTTCTGTTACAACACTTGAGTTGAGTTTCTAGGCAATATAAATGTAAACATTTCAATTTCCAATAGTGCTCAAGATAATGAACACTTAGCAGGTGCACCGAAAAGGAATAAATCATGAACATATGAGAGCAAGTAACTATTTACATAATCTAGGACACAGGACACCGCAACTAAATCTAGGGTAGGTACATAATTTTTTGCTAATTTTTATATTTCATTTTATTAAACTGGACTTGTGTGACTATGAAATTGTTGATAAAGCCTTTTAATGTACCGTTTTTACACCTGTTTAATAATACTTATTTGGCTTCAAGCGCAGTTTAAATATTTGCACAACACATAAAATCAGCATAGATAAAAAAAAACTTGAAATATTATGCTGGTTTTGAAAACGATACTTAGGCTCATATAAATTACAATAAAACATAACAAACAACACCCAGAACAATACAAACACAACTCACTTTTAATATATATAATTTTGGGAAATATCACATAGTCCTCTTAAAGCATTAATTAGTTTTAAGCATATTAGTAGTTGCGCAAACAAGTATAAATGTGATACAATTCTTAGCTTAAGGAAATTAAATAAATTGCAGAATAAACTCCCTCGATTAGGTTAAAAAAAAAACTAGGTTTAAAATACATTCAAAACGTTCTCCCTAATTCCAATCACTGGTTGGCAACAATTATACAGAAAACAATATTTTATTTAAAATTATTTTCTTTTCAAATGGAACACATTTTGAATTATTTATAAGTAGTATTATAGGCCACTCGCCTGAGATCGTAATCAGTCGTTTTCGATCGTCTACAACATGTTTGATACGTTTGCTCGCTTATCTTCAAGCCAGTGTTATTTTCCTACGATAAATTCGAGAATTAAATCTTTAAAGATAAGGAAAAGCTGTACACTACCTCTTAAAATGTAAAATTATACAATATTATTGTTAAAGTTGCAAATACTGTACGGTCGTTTGATTTTTTTAATAAAATGTAATACATATATTAAAAAGAAAAAATATTTGTGGAGCTCGTAACCAAAAATAGCAATCGATCAATTACCCTTTCAACGCCACAGTCTTCATCATCATCAGGTCTTTTTAATCTCCATTGCAGAAGTATAACCCTCTCTGTACTACCGGATATACCATACTTGGCCAGAGCAGACAGAGGATAGCCACAGTCTTTATGTGACAAATAAATTTCGTGTTTTACGTTTTCAAAATCAATCTCGTACCTGCGCTATCAGACTGTGGCGTTGAAAGGGTTAATAAGGTTTAAAAAGTGCTAAATAAAAAGAAAATTCGGTCAATAGGTATTTTCTTTCTTTACCTACACTGCAGTCATTTACTTCGGGCAATATACTCTGTCCCTGTCCCAGCCTTGCGTAATGCCTTGGTTTTCTTCATTGCGGTGCCGCACTTGTACATATGTCCAAGCACGACGGACTTATATACGTAAAAGAGATAGTTGTAAGGTTTTTTGAATTGACTATATAGCTAGGTCCAAGTGAGCTTTCGCTACTTCACCGGGCGTTTAAAGATAGTTGTAAGGGTTTCTCGCTCTTTTATATAGGTTTGTCCCGCTCTCACTGAATGTAGCACCGGCGGCACCACGATGGAGGAAACTAACATCCCGGCTGGCAAACGGGAGCAGGGTAGGTGTGAGCGCCATAGTAACCAATCAGATACCCGCAAGCTCACATCTATCACTTCTCACCTCTGGGATTTCGCCTTTATGACGGAAGGTAAACAGTGCTTAAGTCTCTAGGGCTTCCAGACCCAGGCCATTGTAGGCCAAGCCTAGGAGCCACAGATTATTATAGCAAGGATCCTTATGAACGTGGAAATTTTATTTTCTATTCATATAATCTAGCATTATTTTTCTTACACCACGATTTACAACTGAGTGTTATGTTCTTCGACTAAGGCTTTATTGACAAAACATAACCGGAAAACGGACAGACAAAACTCAGCAAAGACTAATTTGTCATTTTATCTAAATTAATCTTTTTACAACATGCTGGCGTTCATTTAGATCCTTGTAGCACTGTAATACGAAAGGCCGGATTTTTCATAAAGGCAAAGTACAATAACGAAATTGCTTATTCACCTTGACCGTTTCGCCTACATCACACCAACATAAATAGCTCTTAGATTTGCTTGTACCTGGCAGTGCTGGTCGTAGCTGCGGTGTTTAGAGCGAGAAGAACTTGAGGAAAGCGGCGGGAGGGACGGGGTGAGGCGCCAGCGGTCCGCCCGCCTCCGCCAGCCGCGCGCGGTACTCGGGGCACTGCCGACATACTTGTATATGACGTCATATCACACTCCAGCACCCGTAGCATGGCACCCGCGACGCGGTTTATATCGCGCGATAAGCTATCCACATCTCGTTCTTCAATATTACGGAAAACAAGATGGCGATAGTCGATAAACGTTGTCGCGCGTGCCATGCTACGGGGGCAGGGGAACTTATTAATCTAATGATTCGTCACACTCTAGAATCGGCCAAGCTGTTTGGGTTACAGGAAGCACAATTTACATACACACAAGACCCGCAAACATACGTCTCTTCCTTCCATCTCGCTCCTTCTGGGTGGGTCAATCGGGTAGGTAATAAGATACTAATATTATAAATGCGAAAGTAACTCTGTCTGTCATGTCATTTTCACCCTTCAACCATTGAACCAATTTGGATGAAATTTGGTATGGAGGTACTTTGAGGCCGGAGGAAGGACATATGGTACCTTTAATTTCGGGAAATTCTACTGTTCCCGAGGGATCGCCATTAACGCGGGCGGAGGCGCGGGCAAAAGGTAGTACCTATATTAATACCTACATTTTATATAGGGACAAATCACACAGATTGAGCATGCTGACTAGCTTGCTAGCTTTTCCACAGTTAGTTGTGATTTTGTGTCGTGGGATACTAACTCAACGATATTACATTTTATAATAGATACATATATAAATAAACATCCAATACTCAAGACCGAGCTGGCGTGCCATGGGAGAGACCTATGTCCAGCAGTGGACTAGTATAGGTTGATGATGATGATGATGATAACCCAGATAGAACCCAGGGCCCTGCTATTATAGTTGGCAAATAAATGATTATGATTATTCAAAAGCACTTGCAGTACCGCTACCACAGAGCCACAAAGGTCGACATAGTAGAAACAAAAAAAGTGTGCGCCGTCGCGGTACGATTGGCAGATGTGAAACATTGAATTTATTTTGTACATACATACTGTATCATTATAGCTTTTGCCACGCCTACAGCCTCGGTCTAACCCATCACATCAAAACCTAAAATCGAATCATACTTGAAAATTGAGAACTAAATCATGCTAAACCATCAGATAATCCACGTCATCGTAAGTCGAAGCACATTCTTGTTATTCATACCAGAATGAAGGGTAATTAAACCGATAAACAAAAATACCTGGTCGGCTATACAGGGATGTCCCAGCGACCGCCAGAACAGGCACTTGCAGTGGCGACACAGGGACAGTGTCTCGGCATACTGGGCGTCCTCACGAAGGCCGTACAACCTTCAAACAAATGTGTTTTATTGGGTAAAATGTTTATAATTACGTTTTTAAATAACCTCTTTCGTTTTATGGGACAAACAGTGACGGCGCAAGATCTAAAGCGCCTATTAAACCATTGAAATGAATTCAATGGTTTAATATGCGCTTTAGATCTTGCGAGCTTCGATCAAATATAATGGAAGATACACAATTCGCGCTCGAAAAGTGGCACCGGCAAAACAACGCACTTATCGAGTTTCGGAGCTGTGTTATCCACAGTTTCAATAAACCGCGCTAGCACTTAAACTCACACGTCTCCCGATGACGAAGGTACAGTGAAAAGGTGCAAAAACTAGGCATCAAAAGTAAAAAAAAAGATGGGAGTTATACTTTCAGTACGTACCTACCGTTTTTGTCGTTGTTTATAAGTATGTATGTTTTGACTCGGGGCCATTAGGTATTAATTCTTAATTTTGTATGAAACTGTGTATCCAATATATTTGATCGAAGCTGACGAGAGACAGTCCGCAATACGTTAGACACGATACCATAATATCTCCAATCGTATCGCACGTATTGCGGCGTCCCTCTTGTCAGTGAATGAAATAAGGATGGTATAATACCCCCTTAAGGGCCCGTACTATCTCACACTGCTTTGCGTGATTGTCTGTAATATCAATAATAATTAAATACTCAAGTTGAAATAAAAATGCAGCAAAGTTAAGGACTAACTCTGGTAACTATCTGTCTCAAAAACACGATTGCGTTAAATTTTCTTGATAGAAAAAAAATTTATAGTTGCCTCCAAATCACGTCTAATTTACTCGATATACAGCAGTATTCACCAAATACATTAAAGTTAACCTTGAAACTTTTGATTATAATTGCATTACAGATAAGGCAGCCATCATGATTTTTTTTTCGAAAAACCCTTGAATATTCTTTAAAAACGAAAATATCAAAGTAGCCAACGCGTTTAGACGCGCCTGGCCTATGACCTCCGTTATGTTGGGCGTGGGCAAGATGTTTCGCAAGGTCTTGTGGCTCTGTTTCGCAAATTGTAGGCTTTCCAATAAAAAGCTAGCAGCAAAAGCAAAAAAGTATCTACGTTATGCGTGAGGCCGTGGACCACACTGCCCACGCCTTATGCCGCCTCTGGGGACAAAAATCTCTTCCATTTACTACGAACGTATTTGTGATCCAGAATCCAAGGACGCCGTCAGCCAATCTAGGGAGGCAGACGGTTGATATTTTTAGTTTATACAATTCGCGGTTGTTGTAATTACCGCTAGATTGAAAGTTCCTTCCTTCATTCTGTGGTTGTTGCATTGCAGCTTTGAGATAAATTAAAAAATCTTTTAAAATACAGAGCCTCTACTATAGTAAAATGTATAAGGGACATGGTTTATATGTAAGATCATTTAGTACCTATACCTACATTTTGCAAATAAAGTATTTGCTTTGATTTATCAGCGATCACGTCTGAGCGCCCTAAGTCTGGAAAGTTAGACAGCACTAGACAGTGGAAGAAGAATATAAACAGAAGGTATAACTTTTGAACGCAGACGTGTTCAAAAGTTATACCTTCGATGGAGTTAATACCAAGTCGACAATCGACATCCATAACTATTTCCCTGGATTAGTAGGCTTTAAATTTCACTGTCCATCACTGCCACGACTGTTGCTGCCGTTTCATGGTAACGACTCGACCCAGAATACTTACTTTCTAAGCTGATGAAAAGTCTTCTTCCAATCAATATCCTTCTCTTCCTTATCCTTGAGCAGCGCGTCGCACTGTTGCTGCGTGAAATGAAACGACACCAGTTCCCGCCAAACCCGCTGTTCGGAGCACACGGACGCCATCACGTTCCACGCTGATGACGCAGACTATGGAAGTTAGAAAAAAGTTTAGTTCTTCGTCTAGGTTGCTAATGTACTTGTAAGTAGGTAGGTGCCAATAAACCAATACGGTAAATGCCGTCACAGGACGTAGGCAGATAGGTGAAACCATAGAAACATATTTGTAGCGAGCATGACGTGACATGTCATGTCGTTCAAAAAAAGATGCATCATTGTCATCATCATCAGGTCTTTTTAGTCTCCACTACAGGAGTATGACCCTCTCTGTACTACTAGGGCCATATTTGGCCAGAACAGCCAGAGGACTTGGCCTAGACTCTCAACGCTGGCGAGACGGGTTGGAAAGGTCTCACAGATATAACAGCCTCCGTGGTCCAGTGGATAAAGCGTTTGCCTGTTGACCCGGGGGTCGTGGGTTCGATTCCCACCGGAAGCATACTTTGTTAGTTGTTTTCAGTTTGGTTAGGACATTGCAGGCTTGAATCACCTGATTGTCTGATAATAAAGATGATTCCGTGCTTCGGAAGGCACGTTAAGCCGGTGGTCCCGGCTGCCATCTGGTAGTCGTTAAAAGGAACCACGTCAGAAGCCGAGAGGCGTTTCCGAAGAACTTTGACACGGGTGAGCATGCTCGATTGACCGTGACACCCAGTAACACCTACTCGAAATGATGATGACAGATGTTTATATGCTTTGTTTAGCTTGTAATTCCTAAGTCGCCTCTTACGACATCCACGGGAAGACTTGGAGTGGTCCTATTCTACTCTGCCGGATACCACACGGCTATTACGTATACATACGGTTTGAAGAATGCGATGAATGGTAATGGTACCTAACCTATGTGAGTGTGTTTTACTGAAAATAAATGTTTCACATATTAAAATAACTTATGGTTTTGTTTACTGATTTAAAAAAAAACTATGTTTTAATAGTACCTAACATAAAAGCAGCATAAAACTTACATCTAAATCCCTGTGATCCGATATCCTTAGTAAAATCTCCCTTATGCATTCTTCAGGCAAGTCGTGAAGTTTAGGCACTACCTCTGGGCCAGGCTGTAAAAAAGAAAATGTTATCTGAAATAAGGCGAACTCACGTACCCAGTGGTGGATCAACTTAAGGGCTATTTGGGCTGCAGCCCAGGGCTTCGTTAAAGGCCCCATTAAAAATGTACTAATCTGAGCGTCTCTTATGTGTTAGGTAAGTATTACAGATAAAACGGATAGTGGTTTCTCACTATCCGTTTCCATCAGACATCTCTCACTCAACTTCAAAACCTGAAGGTACCTATGGAAAATCAGGAATCTTCAAATTTTACCAGAGAATAATGTTTTCTGTTTGTAGGTCATTTTATTACCTATTATGTTTTCTGTCTACCTACAGACGGAAAACATAAATCTCTGGAAAACATAATACCTAATAAAGAGGAATATGCCTCCTAAGAAGCATTCCTCTTGCAGTGAATTTTCTTCCTTGAGTTGTTCCTCCTGTTAATGTGTTTTTCTTGTGCTTACCTCTTGAATGCGAATGCTATTAGCTATATCGTTGATCCTGGCGATGGCGTGGTCGTGGTGGCCCCATAGGGCCCGCGAACCCAACGGCCGACCCCAGCACGCTCGTCGCTCCGCTTCACGCAACGCTGATAGCGCGACCACGAGCGCGCGTAAAGCGTTCAAATTCTGTTTTGAAGTTGCAACTGTAAAGTAAAAATACGATTGTATAGCGGTACAGAGTATAAAAATAAATAAATATATACCGACAAATCACACACACAAATTGAGCTAGCGTCGAAGTTAATTTTGAGATTAATTAGAGAACCCTTCAAAATTTCTATCTGCGACCGCGCCTGTAGACCCTGCTAATTATTTCACATGCAATCACAACCGTCAATGCTTAAGACGGTAGTTGTTTGTAGAGTAGAGAAGTAGAAAAGGAAAAGTCAGAAACAGGTTACGGGTTCAAAGAAGAGAAGAAAAAGTCTGAAAGTTATCCGTGTCTCCGTGAAACATCGGAACCTTAGTCGTTTTTCACCGCGAGCGGTTCGAACCACGGTACGAGTTACCAAGAGCGCTTCTTGAATGGGTCCTTTTGCGCCGCGGTGCGAATCACCCAAAGCTTTTAGTAGGTCGATGCAGGCCGCAGTGGGGAACGAAACAGTTCTCTTTTTGAAGGGGTAAATTTAGACGGAGAAGACATGTAGTTTCATCCCAAGTACAACCAGGGACAAAATAACAGGAAACGCAAAATCATAAGATGTCCACTAAGTAAGTTTTTCATACTATTTACACGGTAAAATTATATATTTTTTTATAAGTGAACATGTTCGGGCCGCGGTTCGAATATCTCTTGGTACAAAACGACTAAAAACCCGAAACATCACAGTTGCGGATGGATTAAGCTGATGAAATAAAAGAGAACTATCACTTTTCTAGTAGCACTTTTATAATAGGATCGGCTTTGTTCGACGGCGCAGAATAGCATAACCAACCGTTGAATCAAACCGAATGAAAAAATCATTAAAAAAAATGAACTTATTCCTACTATTTAAGATTGGAGATCCAAAAACAACAGGACTCGCGCTGTCTTGATCGTAATACTCTACGGCGCGGGGCTGCACTGAACTCCAGACATGGCGCAAACGCATCAGCCAATAGCAGAAGGATATTTACGCGTCATGCAAAAATTTGATTTTTGCGGAGGTACATTATCATCATTATCATCATCAGGTCTTTTTAGTCTCCATTGCGGGAGCATGACCCTCTCTGTACCACCGGAGCCATACTTGGCAAGAGCAGACAGAGGATTTGGCCTACATCTCTCCTCGCTGGCCAGACGGGTTGGAGAGGTCTCATTGATGTTTATAAGCTTTGTCTAGCTTGTATTTCCTAAGTCGCCTCTTACGACATCCATGGAAAGACTTGAAGTGGTCCTATTCTACTCTGCCGGAAACCACACGGCTAGGTTTGGCTGGCACCTTGGCGGAGGTACATAGGTGTAACTTATAAAAGTGGTAGCATTGTACTTCCCTATCGCCGTACCTTGGTCCGCTAACTGCTCCAACATGGACAGAAGTAGTTTCTGCGCGGCTCCCGGTAGATGCGTCAGCCGCTGTCCGCCTAGCAGCAGTTCCAACAACGAGCAGATGTAGTTGAACCGCCTGACGTCACGCACGGCTGACGAGAAGTCCAGCCGTCTGACTGCTTCTGATAGGCCGTTGAAGCCTGCAATCTAAGAGAGAAAGAAATACAATATCACGTCGTTATTCCTTAAATGGTAGATATAGTGGAAGGTCACAGGCCCTAAGACCATCTCTAGCTATAATGTTACTTTTAGGTACACAAAGGGTAGTTGACCCCTTTCTTAACGACCAAACGGTCTGATTGGGCAGCATAACAATAGAAAATCTTGATGGGTTAAATGGTAGATATAGTGGAAGGTCACAGGCCCTGAGACCATCTCTAGCTGTAATGTTATTTTTAGGGTTTCGTACACAAAGGGTACGAATATATAGATAAAGTAGAAGTTCGCAGGCCCTAAGATCTCAAGCTATAATGTTATTTTTAGGGTTCCGTACCCAAAGGGTAAAAAGCGACGAAACGAAATATCCGTATTCTTGTCTTTTTAATTTTGCTTCAAGGTGGCATCAAGTAACTTACGATTCTTGCGTTACTTGGATGCCACCATCATCATCGTAATTTCAGCCGTAAATAGTCCACTACTGGATATCGACCTCTTCCATGGACTCTTCATTCCATGGGAGGGATTGCCGTGCTCACCATCAATTGGCAGGCGCCAGGTGGGTTGGCGAGCGCAGTTTCTTTGCCTTCGACGCTTTCGAGGCTGCTGCCCTTCGGAAGCAGTTCAAGCTGAAGATGGATAGGAATTTGTTGGATGTGGGAAAGGAATAAAGTTTTTGGGATACTTACTCGGATGAATGGGGTAAAAGCCAGTAGCACCTTGGGAGGCCTGCATCCACCGGACAAGCAGTTGGGGACCTCGACTTTTGCTTGGATGTGAGATAAGACAATAGGTATTTTACACTTAATGTCGTTAATAAATAATTTAAATGAACTTACTTCTCTAGTGCATTTGATAGTGATGTGGCAGTGTGGGGGGACCCTCGCTGGGTCGTTTGATTTATCGCCATCCTCGCCTTCCTGGTTCCTGGAGACAAAATACACATCCAGTTAAAGAGTAAGTAGAACAATCGGACTGTCAGATCGCCCTTTTGTATTACTTAGAGTGAGGTGGCGTAAATACAAAGAACAGTATAAACTTTATCAATGTCATCTTGCGGCTTTATGCTGGATTCGGAGAAAAGAAAAAACGTATAATGTACCAGCTGCTTCTCTTCCCGTGTAGATCGGCCGATCGATCGGCGAAAATCTGAGGAATCATGATGCGATGCGGCTAGGAGCCCATCACTATTCTGATTCCGGTTTCCGTCTATACGCCTACCACCATGCTAAATGTGCCTTTTAGTTCTCAAAGGCCTAGGGCTATGTCTACCCCGTAAGGGAAAAAGACGTGATAGTAGGGGGGAAGGTGCTGCGGGTTTAGATTCTTCACACTTCTAAAAACGCCATCGTATCGTGAAGCCGAATACAATAATTTCATAGGGCTTCACGATCACGAGTAGAGGTGTGCTTTTTTATATACTTTATAATTATATAGAGTAAAGAAAAAAGCAGTATATATACTTCCATATTTCTATACTTCCATAGACTGCCGCCTGTATCCTTATTATCCGAAAGACACAAACTACATAGGGATACCGAATCGGAATAATAAAATACTGGCCTAGTGGGCAATGCTCTGTTGACAGGCGACACGCGTTAGGGCATCCTATCTAGAAGTGCGATGATTATCAACAAAGGTAATCAACGAACAACAGTCGCCTGACAGTGCAATGACGTCACGCTCACTGACTACATTGCGTCCAGAGAAAGTGACATTTCCGTGATTAGCCAACGAGAGTGAGCCCTTAGATGTGCAACTTTCCCTGTAATTATAGGTTATTATATATAGGTGGCGCCAAGCTCGCGGTTGATATAAAAGCCAGATAAATATTGTATGAGTATTTAGTATGCTACTAACTATGACAATGTTATAACCATCATCATCATCATCAGGTCTTTTTAGTCTCCACTACAGGAGCATGACCCTCTCTGTACTACCGGAGCCATAATTGGCCAGAGCAGACAGAGGATTTGGCCTATGCTCTCCTTGCTGGCCAGACGGGTTGGAGAGGTCTCATTGATGTTTATGAGCTTTGTTTAGCTTGTATTTTCTAAGTCACCTCTTACGACATAGATGGGAAGACTTGGAGTGGTCCTTTCTACTCTGCCGGAAACCACACGGCCAGCCAGCCAATGTTATATGGTATGCCATTGGTAGACCACAGTGCCGGTTTACTTAAAGCTGATTAGCCAAGCATACTTGTGTGAGACACAGTATATTTTTAAGCTTTCTAGTAGGCTTCTGATTAAAATATATGATTCTGAACCTGAATATTTTAATCATTGAATCAGAATCCGTTGAATAAATAATCGAAAACAAATTATAAAAACTAAAAAAAGAAATGTAGACTTCCCATAGGAATTGGAGATTGGCGTTCAGAATCAACCAGTACTAGATGGCTCTGTGTGCTGGAGACCTCGCGAGACTCACAACGAATCCACATTGTCGTAAGCGCCAATGGCGCTTTAAATCTTTGTGCCAATTCCGCTATTTTGAGAAATATCCAAAAACGGAATTAAAAAAATATCTATAATTATGGAACTTCCACAAAATATCACGAGAATCGGTTGAGAAAATGCGACCAGTAGAGGAGACCAGCCGGACATAAGAAATATTTTTTGCTCAAACAGGGAGACGCTTCGCTCGCACTGCGCGTTCGCTCGGTCAAATTATATGAAAGTGCTATAAACCCTAAATCGTTGACAACCTTTTCCTCTAAACATCATGCCATGCACCGGTAGTCCGGCGTTCATAATCGTATCGTAAAACTCTATGGTCCGACCGAAATAACCGCGGAAAACCGAAAATATTGACGATGGAATATGGGTCGCTAGATACACGACCTATTTTATTTAAAACCAGCGACACAGGTCGGGTTGTCGAGCAAAATGTGGAAGGAGTAGGGTCTTAATAAAGCGGTGAGCATGTTGTATTCATACACGTCTCAGTTGATTTTGGTAATCCTTTATCAAAAGTAGAGACACTCAAAATGAGATTATTATATTTGGTTTCTTTATTACTAAGGGATTCTATAGGGAAACAGTACGACATGTCGCAAACTCAAATGACAACATTTCAAATTTTTTACATATTATTTTTTATATTTTAAAATGAAACTTTAACTTTAAATAAGGTACTCATAGTTTTTTATTTTTTTAAATTTTGCTTATTCTAAAAAGACTTGCTGCTAACTTCTCTACCGTAGAAATGACGTCAAAGCACGATTTTTAGTTATTATTTTTTTTCTTTAAAAATGAGCGACAAAATGTTTTTTATATTTTTTTTGGGGTTACGAAAGAAATATAAAGAAACGGTATTTTTATTTCAGGGCCTTATAAAATATGAAATGGTGTCAATTCTATCGTTAAATCGCAAAATTACAAAAAAGTCCATATATGATTACGTATACACTACACCCGAACACATCACCCTCAATACTGGACAGTCGAGCAAAACAGAAACGATTTTAAACAGCATTGTACAAATAAAGTAAGACAATTTTATGCAAAGAGCAATTAAATGTGTTATTTTATTTCACACCGTCTAAAGTTTACTTACGAAATTGGGTCACCTCGGCGTTCGGTACAGTAGTGTTTCGCGTAATGTATATATTCTTTGACAGTTTGCAAACAAAATCGCTATTGAATAAAAATTTAAACAGGCTAAGTTCCTTGCCACCATACAATATTTAACTACAAAAAATAGATTAAATATAGGGTTACCATTTAGGAATTTGAAAAATCCTGGCAAAAAGCCGGGCATTATGATACAAGTCCGGACTTTTTTGGAACCACTTAGTTTAGTTCAGTGCTAAGTATAAAATCTCCTCGCAAATCGCAATGCGAGCATCAGCTTGCCTACCAGGAAGACGCTCGCATTGCGAGGCGATAAAAAAATATTACTCATATTCCATAAATTCAGATAAATTAAAGGGCTGGACAAAGTCCGGACAAGAGTCGTCTAAAAATCCGGACATGTCCGGACTAATCCGGACGGTAACCCTAATTATATAGAACTCACTTTCCTCTTCATTATGACACCATTTTTAAAGCGCGGAGTCGTGTGATCGTGTCATTTAAAATTATAAGCGATTTGGCGAGCTCCGTGGCGCAGTGGTTAACACGCCAGCCTGCGACACGAGGGCCCCGGGTTCGATCCCCGGTCAGGTCAAGATGGAAAATGGTCTTATTCAGATTGGCCTGGGTCTTGGATGTTTATCTATATATGTATTTGTTATAAAATATAGTATCGTTGAGTTAGTATCCCATAACACAAGCCTCGAACTTACTTTGGGGCTAGCTCAATCTGTGTGATTTGTCCGTATATATTTATTTATTTATTATTTATAAGCATTTTAATTTTCATATATTGGCTATACAAAGTTAATTTTTTTGTTATTGTGTATTTTAAAATCACGAACGGGAGTGTGTTTAACGTATTGGGGCGCCCTCTCGTCAGTGACTGAATTCCGGATAGTATAATAGGCGCTTTATTCTCGGTCTGACACCAACGATAATATTTCCTCTTCTATCCATACATAGTATCACGTCTGTTTCTCTTGCGGGGTAGACAGAGCCTAGGTCTATAAGACCTGAAGGCCACATTTAGCATGTTGATGGGTATGAGGCGGAAAACGGAATCAAAATAGTGATGGGTTGCTAGCCGCATCGCCTATTATCATGAACCCTCAGATTTTACCCATCCCCTCGATCGGCTTTTACGATCTGCGCGGTAAGAAAAGCAGCTGGCACATTCTGTTTTTTATTTTCTCCCAGACCAGCATGGAAGAATCTTTTATCCATGACGCTTCCTTATTCAATTATCACAATAACTATTATTGAAACACTCTTTGAAAATGAAATAATTCTAGGTATAAAGGGCTGATATAAATCACAGAAAAAAATATGTATAGGTTAGGTAAAGTCGCCTGCAGAGAAATCAACTACCTACTGAGAGCGGTCACTACTGAGAGGGGGTCAGATTTCTCTGCAGGCGACTGTACATAGGTTTCTGGTTAATTTTTCGCTTTCACGTGTACTAATGACTTCGTTGATTTTACAGTTTACATCATGTCACAGGCACAGGTAGGTATACCTAAATAATATCTGTGGCTATCTAGCCATTATCTTATAGTAATCTTACTAGGTAGTATCTTTATTTTGATTTATATTACACTTACGAGTACATTGCGCAATATAAACATAAATTGCATCAAGCGATGGTTTGTTTGTAAGGCACGTTTTATATCCATTAGTTGCTTTCTTTTCATATCCGTTTCCCGCCATTCTGTGCTGCCAATCTATGGTCCCCATAGACTCTCAAACTTTTTGTTGCCACGTCTTTTTGCAGTCTTCGTTAATAAGAAAACCAAAAAAACCGGCCAATTTGGATCGCACACGAAGTGTTCCATACCACCATACAATATTCAACTCCTAATTACGAAAAAAAAACGTATGTGAGCTACGAATAAGTATGGGAGGGAGCTCCCACGTGAATATTTCTTTATTACTTGTTTTAGTATTTTAGCAGTAACAGCAATACATCATCTGTGAAAATTGTAACATGAGATACAGCCTGGTGACAAACAAACAGACAGATGGACAGTGGAGTGAAAGTATTTGGGTCAGGACTCGTTTTTACTTTGGGTTTGGGGTATGGTCGTTGTATTTCAAAGTTTGAAAAACACAGACCATAACCTCTCCGCTAATGGAAGGTGCTATATTAACAGTAACATTTGTTAGAAAGTCTAGCGTAACAATCTCGAATTGGATTTATTATGGAATAATTTTGGTCTTTGATTGTGTGTGACGCACGTAATAGCAGGTATTCAGAACAATGAAGGCATGTCATTGCTATGAGAAGTCGTACGATAATAAAGGTGAACCTGCATCAAGAATATTTAGAAAAAATATTCTGATTATGTAAGCATCTAACTTAAGAGCTTCCGCAGACCACAGACTTTTTATCGGCCGATAGTTTGGTATGAAGACGTAAGCGAGGGACATTACACCGATTCGGTATCGGTTGCATCTTCATACTGATTGAAAAGCCAATTAAACTATTGGCCGATGTAGTCTGCAGGAAGTATGCGGTGGGTGCCTTTAAAAAGCTTTGAACAGTGCCAGCTTGGGGCTAGTTGTAGCAGAACAGTGGCGCTTTGAATTGCGGTAAAAGCGACTGCGATGTTTTGCGATACATATACGATACGATTATCCTTTCCTTACTAATATTATAAATGCGTTTGTTTGTTTGTTACGCTTTCACGTTGTAGCTACTGAAATTATCATCATGAAATTTTGCATACACGTTATCTGGGGTACAGAGAAGGACATAGGGTACATTTTATCCCGGGAAAAAAATACTGTTCCCGAGGGATTGGCATTGACGCGGGCGGAGCCGCGGGCGAAAGTTAGTATACGATATAGCGGAGCGAGCGCGTAATTTCACGATTCTGATTGGTTAACCATCTATCACACAAATTTTACACGAGCAAAGAATATATACACACACGAGCGAGCAAGTGCATACAATAATTTTCACTCGTGCGTGATGTTACCGTTCGATTTTTAAAAAAACATTTTTAAAATCTCAACGATTTCGTAGCCCCTGCTACGAAATCTGGCTATTGGCAACGCTTTTACACTGCTTATATGTATATATGAACTTTTTTTATATACAGTCGGGGGCAGATAAATGTGACCCCTACAATTTAAGTCAGTTTTTAGAGGGGTCAGTTTTATCTGCCTGTGTACCTAAACGAATTAAAGTTTTAGAAAAAAACCATACAAAAGAGTTCCGCCGCCCGGCCAGTTTGTATGGGAATGTCGAATTTTTTATGAGTTCCCAGCATTGTTCCCATAGGAAAAGTTGTTCATTTTGATGGTCTAAGTCACCCCTTTAAGAGTCCAAAACGATAAAAAATTCACCATGTATATTTGTATAGAAGTTTCAAAAAACTAATCATTTTAGTTAAGCCTCGTAACCCAATATTGCTAACACTTAAATCAGGTACCTATTTCATTAGCATAGCAAGTGTAACACTGACTCATCACAATCTCTTACATTTTCAATGACGTTTCTCAACGTCTTGCGACGCAACCAACCAGCTATCGTTGAGCCATTCAATTCTCCTTATGTCCCCCTTCGACGTCTACTGGCGTAAGAGTTTTGAAGGGGGAGGATGTCAAGTAAGACTGGCGCGTTTAATAGGGAGTGCAATAGTTGAGCAGGTCGTTGACACGGGATTGCGATGTGCATCACTCTCTGTATACCAATACATTGTGCTGGAAGCACTGGAATCGGCGATGTAGGTCCTAAATAAAATAGCTACGAATAATAATTTATAATTCTATATTATTTGTAGAGTAATAGTAACACGAGTAAAGTATAGAGACAGTCAGAAGGGTGATGATGATGAATCAAGACAAAATATAATTCCAATTCTGAAACCAAGGTAACGTCCCTCTTTATAACCGACCTCAAAAAAGAGAACGGTTACATACTTGTTTTATGAATTTTATTTTGATTCAGATTCTGATATTTACAGCTTGATAGGTGTTGGAATACATACGTGAAGTACAAGTACAGGTGACGCCCTGCACAGCAAACACTGAGGGCAACTAGTTGCCTGTTTTATTAACTAAATCAATCATTAAATAAAATATAATATAATTAAAGTTATCAATCATTAAATTCATTTTATCATATGTTTATCAGGCTGTTAGAGAAATAAAAGCAATTCACATTTTATCTTTAAAAAAATCAGATTTTGATGAGTGAATATGTACGAAAGGTAATTCTTTTTTTTTACCCATTTTTTCTTGCAATTTTGTATTTCATTACTCCGACTCCGAGATTTCAATGTAGCGCAGAGGTTCAAAATTAAGCTGTAGGTAATATATACAGCTATATACATCTAGGAAAAGGTACAACTTAAATAGGTATTAATTTAAAATAATGATATATATAGTTTAATGAAACTAATGAGAGAAGATACTGTTTTACAAACTGTCTCGACGACGTCCCTCCGAAACTATGTCACAGTGAAAACTATCTCGGAAGCCAGAGGCTTTATGCTGTACAAAACGACTGACTTTGACAAATCTTAACTCTTAAAAACTTCTTAAAAACTAACAATTAAAAAACTTTGGATACGTATTTTTTTTTTCGATTTAACAAACAATTGTAAAGTAAGATTCCATATGACGTCATAGTTTGCTACTCTTTTAGGCAAACTTTGACGTCACGAGCCCCCACTCATGAACTTTGAAGCGCTATATCTTTATATTTTTTTTTGTTTAATTGACAAAAGTAAAATTATGTATCCAGTATTTTATGATTATCTAAATTATGGACTAATTGTAATGTTATTATTTTGACCCAGGAAACTAGCCTATTGTAAAAATTGGAGTTCGTATTACGTTAGTATTATCTTGTCTTTGGCACGGAAGAGTATAAAAATTCAAAAATCTAATTCTCATCTAAAAGTGTACATATACTTACTGCTATTAAATGTGCGTAATTCATACTGTATTACGCCAGAGAGATTTGTGCTGAAACAGAATATCATTCGACATCCATTAGACCGCACTTTGCCTTGTAATGCGTTTTTAATTGCCGCTACGCGTGAAAGTGACAATCTCTACTTATAGATATCCGACGGATTTGTGCTAGGGGTTACAATTTCTTCGCCTTGTTTGTAGCAAGATATGGAAAGTGAAGAACTGTTTACAAACATTCTGACGTGGAGTGATGATGTGAATTGATTTAAGTTTTCACGCAGGGTTCTAGACAAACAGAAGACAATGGTATATGGTAGGTTAGCGTGTAAATAGCTACCACCTGGTGGGATATGCTCCCAAAGAATGAAGATGCCTAAGGTATCTTCACTGCGTGTAAAAAAAGGGATATGATAAGAACCGCTATCAATGTTAATATGAGGACTGACCTGAATGTCGTTTCCACGTCGATGCACGTCCACGAGGCTGCTATCCACCGCCAGGACTTCTTCAGGGGGTGTTGGTGAACAATACACGTGTCAGTCTTTACACAAAGGATTACGAGTCCTTATCCCTTTTTCACAGAATAAATGGATTCACGAGATCCAGCGTCAATCGGCGGCGTATGATTCCCAAAATAGAATCACAATGAATAATGCACATTTACATATATGCAGGCGCGCGCGCCTGGTCAAAAACAACCTTATCGGTCAAGGTTCATAGACAGCAGTGTCAGGGGCGAAGAGGCTCCGCGCCATCTTTCCTCCCCCCACGCTTCCACAACAGACAGGACAACCAACATAAAAACATTGATAAAGCGGCGTAGGAAACATGTACATAAGAATATTAAATTTTTTATTGCGTTTTTTAAATTGAGACTTTGCTCGCGTTACCATGCACCCCGCCTTGAAACGTCGCAAGATGTTTCAAAACAAAAATAAATTTATACATGGTAAATCAGGAGATATATAGCGAATTAATTCAAATTATAGCTACCTAAACTAAATTTATACTAAATGCGTAAAGAGTTAAATGAATTTATTGTGTTGGAATAGGATATAATTTGGTAACAGCGCGTTTATAAATGCCATTCTGCGTTTTAACGGTCGCTACTCGAACGACGTTATCTGTACCCTTGTAGACATGAGTAATTATTCCTAATGGCCAAGTCAATGGAGCTGAGTTTTCCTGTTCTAATAGAACAACTGTTCCTATCTCTACAGGCTTGTCTGGTGTAGTCCATTTTTGTCTGACTTGTAACGTATGCAGATATTCAAGGTGCCACTTTTTCCAAAAGGATTGAACCATATGGTCGAGCAATTTTTTGCGTTCCAATAAACTATAGCGCTGATCTGAGAGATCAGTGGCAGGCAAATACTGCAGTGGAGTGGACATTAGAAAGTGCGCGGGAGTTAAAACTTCAGGGTGTGGATCAGAAGAAATGACACTCAAAGGCCGAGAATTTAAGATACACTCAACTTGCGCTAGAACCGTCAATAGCTCTTCATAAGTGAGCAACTGGTTTCCAATCACCCTATATAAATGCGTTTTCATACTTTTTATATTCCCCTCCCAAATTCCCCCGAATGTAGGGGATCGGGGTGGAATTGTTTTCCAATCTATTTTTCGAGACAAAAGCTCATTAGACAGTGCGTTTTTGAAGGTTGAACTTGTCAAAAAACTATAAAGCTCATCCAATTGTGCTTTGGCACCAATAAAAGTTGTGGCATTATCGGAATATAAGCAAGACACTGGACCGCGGCGGGAAATAAAGCGCTTGAATGCGTTTAAAAAACTGTCGGATGTCAGACTTGTGACTAAGTCCAGATAAATACCCTTTGTCACCATACAAATAAAAAGTACAATGTATGCCTTTTGAGCATGTTGACCTCTGCGACGCGAAAGGGTAATGCGTACAGGTCCAGCATAATCGCAAGCAGTATGAACAAAAGCTTTCGCTGTCTCTGTCACACGGTACCACGGCAATGCAGACATTATAGGCGTGGGATGCGTAGGGTTCAACTTGAAACAAGTGTTACATTTCCGACACTTAGACCTAATGACTGTTCTGGCATCTAATATCCAGTAGCGCTGTCTTATAATTGACATAAGAAGTCCAGGTCCAGCGTGACAGTTGAAAACATGAGAATGTTGAATTATTAGATCGACAATATGATCGCGTTTTGGAAGTAAAATTGGATGTTTAGCTTCATACGGAAGCATCGACCCAGAAAGTCTTCCTCCTATACGTAAGATTCCTTCAGCGTCTAAGAATACTGCCAAGTTCTGCAGCTTCTTTGAAGGTAACTTCTTAGCTTTGAGTAGTTTGATATCTTCAGCAAAATGCACTGATTGAACAGCAAGAATTAGAGCCCTTTCAGCAGCTGCTAATCCTGCTACAGATAGAGGATTGATTTTGAGTTTAGGTTTAGCGAATTTAAGTACATAGGCTATAATGCGTAGCAATTTTTGCCAAGAAGAAACTCGTTGTGCCAATGTACACAAGAGTGGTTCCTCTATATGCGTTGTGACAGCCATAACATTAGCCTTATGTTCAGGCAAATCATTACAATTAGCGGGAGCGAACGGAATAATAGGCCATTTTTCAGGCGGCTCGCGAATCCAAGGAGGGCCGTTCCACCACAGATCGTGAGACAAAAGTTGCGATGGCAACATGCCACGAGAAAGACAATCGCTTGGGTTAATAGCACCAGCTATGTGATAAAAATGTTTAGCGTCTAAATTTTCTTGGCACTGGGCTACTCTGTTGCTAACAAAGATTGACCATCTATGCGGGGAAGAATGAACCCACGATAAAGCTATCGTGGAATCCGAAAATGCGTATATGTCCACTATGGTCATGCGTTCAACGAATGTATCTCGTACAATTTTTATCAATTTTGACATGAGTAAAATAGCACAAAGTTCAAGGCGAGCGAGAGTGGAAATTTTCGTAGGACTAATTTTCGATTTTGCGCAAAGTAGACGCGTGTCAATAATACCAGAAGGGTAAGTGCAATGAGCATAAATAACTGCTCCTAGTCCATTCATACTGGCGTCCGAAAAAGCAACAAGACGCAGCTCACACCCGACCTCCACACCAACATGTCGAGGAATTTTCAAAGTGTTAAGCAAGTGCATCTCTTGAGCGAGTGCGTGAAAGCGGGCACGTATGTTCTCTGGAGCCAGGTCATCCCAATCACTCCTGCAGAGCCATAACTCCTTAATAAGCAATTTGGCTGCGAGTATCACAGGCGCAACTAGACCGAGTACGTCGAATAATCTAGCCACAACCGAAAGTATGTTTCTTTTAGTGCATTTTTCAGCAATTGTGATAGTGGTGAAAACCAAATTATCCTCACAAGGATCCCAGGAAAGACCTAAAACTTTAGATGAGTTGTTGTGTAAATCGAATTCGATTGATTTGCGGTGCGAATCAGGAAGTCAATCAAGTAGCTCAGGACAGCTACTCGACCATTTTACTAGGTCAAAGTCACCAGATTTGAACAAATTAATTAAATCACGAGCTAACAGCTTAGCAGAGCTTTTATCAGCTGTGGAATGGACCAAATCGTCCATATACAAACAGGTTTCAGCCACTTTAGCTGCTTCAGGATAGTGTGAACTCATGTCCGAAGCCAACTGTTTCACTGTGCGTAAAGCTATGTATGGACTAGACCTGAGACCAAAGGGTTGCCTGTTGAAAACGAAGGTGCGAATTTGTTCCGATTCATTGAACCTAAATAAAATGCGTAGGTATTTACGCTGCTCCGGCATAACGCCTATACGTAAATAGTGCTGTTTTATATCTGCGTTTATGGCGATAGGAAACATCCTAAAATTCAATAACAATACAAATAAATCAGCCTGTAGATTTGGGCCGATGTGTAAAATATCATTAAGTGAAAATCCAGTATGTGTTTTGGCACTTGCGTCCAAGACAATACGCGGTAACGGCTTATCAGGGCGTACCACGGCGTGGTGAGGTATATAATAACCATCAGAGGTCAAATCAGACACATCGACGGGGCTAAGATACCCATTATCGATATAATCTTGAATTACTTTATTGTAATTCTCGCGTACTAAGGGCGTTTGACGTAATTTACGTTCCAGCGAAATAAAGCGGCGGTAAGCGGTGGCATACGAGTTGCCAAGTTCAGCAGGGTCCCTGCTGAAGGGTAAAGCGACGGTATAACGACCGGAATCATCGCGACTCACGGTCGAAGCGAAAATATTTTCACACTCTGTCTCTTCAGGAGACAACAAGCGTTTTGTGGGCACTTCTTCGAGTTCCCAAAACTTCTGCACTAAATCATTTAATGCTAGCGCGGTAAAAGACGAAGTTGCGGGCAAAACATCTTTACGTGGGCATTCGCCCATAAATACATAACCGAGCGTGGTGAGGATTGCCGGCGGCGCGCGCGGTCCACAATCTGCCCTATCACCTAGGTATATATATGGGAAAAGCTGAGCACCCAGAACTAAATTAATATCTCCAGGGATATTCCAACTTAAATCCGCCAGGTGCAGATTGCGCGTGTCGAATTCTCGTCAATCGATAAATCGCGAGGGTAATTGATCCGTGATACATTTTACTACCAATGCATGAATAGCATATTTTTTTTCTGGATAGACACGGGACTCAATATTTAAATAAACATAGCCTAATATAGGACTAGAGTTCGAACCAACACCCTTAACAAAAGAATTACTTAAAGGCGTTATTGGTAAATTAAGCGAGCGGCAACATTCCGTTGTTATTAAATTATTTTGTGACGCGCTGTCAATCAAACAACGAACGATATATTTTTTATTAATACCATCTTTAGGGCATACATAAACTTGAGCGGTCGATAAAATAATATCACCCTTATAACTAGTAGCATACGACTGAGAAGACGTATCTGCGTTCATAATTGAATTCTCGCGAAGCATAGTAGTGACAGAAAACGTTTGAATATTATTATGTTCCAAAGCGGGCCGATCGACAGATACGGCTGCGCATGAAGTCGCGGTCGACTGTGACAAATGCTCAACGGCTCCGGCGCCTACATTCGCGCGTGATTTCAAATTATGATTATTGTTATTTGCAAAGTGCAACAACTTATGATGTTTTTTCTGACAGAAACAGACCGAAGTACTTTTACAATCCGGTAGCGTATGTAGGGTACTCAAACAATTAACGCACCCGCGTTTCGATTTGATATAATCGTATCGAGTTTTAGCATCGCGCATACTCTTAAACTGTGGGCAATCGTATAAATGTCTATGATCACTTTTAGCGCATAAGCTACAACCTGTATGTACATTAGTACCGGTCATAAACGTCTTATAGGTATGTGACGTCTGATCACGGGTTTTAGTTACGGGTTGCTTATTCATATATGATGAGTAACGAGGGTTGGAGCGCTCCAATATTTTAGCCTGATCTTGTACAAAGGAGATCAGCTGTTGCGTTGTTGGTATCTTTTCATCCCGAACAGATAATTCAAATGATTGAATACTTTGAGCATCCATTTTTCTTAAAGCGCATTGTAGCATAACAAAGTCTGTCAGATCAGGTATATCTAATTCTTTAAGTGCCGAAAATGATGCGGAAAATTTACTTATAAATGAGTCAAGTGCGTTCGCACTATGCGAGCAATTTTTTAAGTCTAAAATATTATTTAAATAAAATGTACCTAGGGCACGTTTATCATGATATTTTTTAACCAAGCTGTCCCATAAGATTTGATACGTTTCTCCACTGGGAACAATACCTGCAGTGAATTTTAATGCGTCATGAGTCAATTTGGCAATTAAATACTGCACGCGCTGCGAGTCAGACAATTGTTAATTCAAATGAATATTAGTCTTAAATGACTGATAGAAAACATTCCAATTTTCTGGGCGACCGTCAAAACTCGGAATTACTAAATGTTCTAATTTCACTACTGACTTGTTTGAGTCACTCGCAGTGTGTGAACTCTGCTTCAAGCTCTCGTTTATCTTATTTCGAGTTCGTTTAATCCGCGAATATAAATCTTCAAATGAGTCCAGACAGGCGTAGTCTGGGACCCCGATAGGTCTAGAACTCAATTTTAATTTATTTATTTCATCTACAATAGATTCAAACTTATGGCGCCAATCATCTAACATTTCTGATTCAGACATAAAATTTTCATTACTTCTTAACGACAAATCGTACGAAACAATCTTCTTCGATGCATCATACAAACGATTAACACGTTGAAATAATGCGTCCCTCTTACTGACTAACAAAGTCATCCTAACTTCGCTATCTCCTGATTTTTCCGTCATAATTGCGACTTAAAATCTTGATATTGAAAATCTGAGGGTAGGCGGTGCTTGGTACGGGCGAAAAAACTACAAGTTAAGAAGCAGCGATAAGTTAGTTTTAACCAACTAGATTATAACCAATTATGCAAAGCAATTTGCATCCATATATTGTATGTATTTACTGACAATACTGTATTTAACAGTATGGAATGCAAAAATGGGCGTCGGCCGGTGTTTGTGCCGGCACTACTAAATTGCGTTTTATGCGTAAAATTACGTGAAATAAGCGAGTTTATAAGCTGGAATATTATCTCAGCTTATAAACCAAACTACTGGGTAATGGGGCGTAAAATAAGCGTCAGCCAATGAATATGGCGGCGCTGAGAAATGCGTTTTTGTGCGTAAAATACGCAAAAATAGCGGGAATTTTTAAGCTGGATGTTATCCAGACTCGAAAGGACCAACACTTATGGTAGGTTAGCGTGTAAATAGCTACCACCTGGTGGGATATGCTCCCAAAGAATGAAGATGCCTAAGGTATCTTCACTGCGTGTAAAAAAAGGGATATGATAAGAACCGCTATCAATGTTAATATGAGGACTGACCTGAATGTCGTTTCCACGTCGATGCACGTCCACGAGGCTGCTATCCACCGCCAGGACTTCTTCAGGGGGTGTTGGTGAACAATACACGTGTCAGTCTTTACACAAAGGATTACGAGTCCTTATCCCTTTTTCACAGAATAAATGGATTCACGAGATCCAGCGTCAATCGGCGGCGTATGATTCCCAAAATAGAATCACAATGAATAATGCACATTTACATATATGCAGGCGCGCGCGCCTGGTCAAAAACAACCTTATCGGTCAAGGTTCATAGACAGCAGTGTCAGGGGCGAAGAGGCTCCGCGCCATCTTTCCTCCCCCCACGCTTCCACAACAGACAGGACAACCAACATAAAAACATTGATAAAGCGGCGTAGGAAACATGTACATAAGAATATTAAATTTTTTATTGCGTTTTTTAAATTGAGACTTTGCTCGCGTTACCAGTATATGTAGCAGGTAACAGCAGGTATATGTAGCTGGTTGTTCCAATTTTATACATATGTATATTAAAATACGCATGATCATGTTTATCTAGCTCATAGTATATTATGTATTTTTCATAACGAGGAGGAGTGTAGCTTAACAATCACATAAATCATGAGTCAAGCGGATTGCTGGATTTGAAATTCTGTTTAACGATGGGTCTACCTCATTAATGATAAGGCGTACCTACACAATAGACAAACTTAAACTTTGTTTGATCATAAAAAAAACAGTTGATATTGTAAAATTTGTAAATCTCAATGCACTTAATGGCACAAGATGAGTGCTTTTATTCTCTTTACAGTGGCACCATTTTCGGAACAAATCACTAAATATCTTATCTGTAGTAGATAGAGAATATTAAACGCAATAAAACCTCGTCGATTTATCCAAACAGCTGGCCGTCAAAATAAATTAAAATGCACCATTCGTAAATGGAACGCATAATTACGAAATAAGAGCAAAATTTAAATATAGAGCAACGAAATAGTTCACATTAGTGTCTAATCTATGTTGACCTCTCGGTTTCAACGTAATTGCTTAGATGCTAATGTTCAGTAAAGTTACGTTAAGTCGTAAACTGAACAGTTTACGATGGTGATATTCAAACCTGTTCCGATTCCTGAAGCGAAGTGATTCCGGGTCGCCGCGTGCGCAACATTCATGACTGGCGGGTGTAGCAATATCTATTTCTCAAGTAACATTTGAACATATTAAACGACTTGCATATCATTTTGGCATGGAAGCCGCTCGCACATTGCCATTTGCAGAATCCATTTGATGAGAAGTTAAAAGACTGTACTTACGTTTTGTTATTGCTTTTTGGAGTGGAGAGTCTCGCAACGAAATGGATAAGGAATGGGAAAAAATACTGTTTAAAAGCTTTGAAATTGAATTTCATTTTAAACGTGAATTTTAATCTCCCTTATATACCTTATTTTTGGGATAAAAGGCTTATTAGGGCATATTTGCCACGTATGGGTATTTGTAAGGGCTTTGAAGAGTCAAGATGAAGAATAATAGCAATTTCATAATATACAAAGTAAATATAGAAGGCCGGGCGCGCGTACCTACCCGAGCTGTGGCTTCGAGTTTCGAGTAGCAATATTCTACAATGAAACGAAATATCCTAGGAAAAGGCCTTTGTCCAGCAGTGGACTTCTAACTGCTGGAATGATGATGACACAAAATAAGCAAAATTTTATTGCAGATAAACAAAACGCAAGGAAAATCCCCGCATATTTCTATGCGTATTTAATTGATTAGAGATACGGTCAATTAGAATGAGGAGTCACACCGATAAACAGATATTGCGTATAAACTAGGCATTGAGCTCGGCTAGGCTCTAATGACAATGCGCTCGTACAAGGCCATATCAATAATAATAAAAGTTGAACTTGCAGTCTATCTATCCGACTGTGGCGAGGTGACAAGGTCATGGTGCAATCCCTAGCTATTGCAAGCCATTTATTCTATTTTTATCGTAACGAGATTGTGTATTGCATAGCTTTGTTTTTAGGGCTCGTCATGTCTGTCTGTCCGTCCGTATGACACAGCTACATTTTTTCCGAAACTATAACAACTGTTGAATCTTGGTAATTAGGTGTATTATGTGATCTGCATTAAGATTTTCACACAAAAATAGAAAAAAAAACGAAAAATCTTGGGGGTTGAGTTTCTCAAAAAAATGTTTTTCATCAAACCCATACGTGTGGGGTATCTATGGATAGGTCATCAAAAATGATATTGAGGATTGAGGATGAGGATATTAGTTTTTTCTAAACTAATAGTTTGCGCGGAAGACACTTCCAAAGTGGTAAAATGTGACTGTAACTTCTAAAATAAAACTAAGAAATACATATGATGTAGGTAGGTACATTACCATGCAAACTTCCACCTAAAATTGGTTTGAACGAGAAAGTACGTAGTACGTAAAGAACGTAGTAAGTAGTTTTTTTAGGGTGCCTCTTCGAAAGCATAAATTTTTTAATTATAATTTATTTTGGCATAACTGTTTTGGCATAAAGTTTTTAAGCATAAAACATTCATAGCAAAGTGTTCTTAAGGCATAATGTTTTCATAGGCATAACTTTAATTTAGTCCAATGTCCTTTATCATAATTTAAATAATCAGAAAAGAAAGGGCATAACTGTTGCATGACTAAAGATTTTAAATATAAAAAACTAAATGTATAAAAGACCTACACATAATAATAAAAACACACTAAAAGTTTAGAAAACATATTTTTATTATTAATTTTAATATAAATAAAAAATATAGTACCTGCTGAACCAAGCCGCTATTTCAGCTGTAAAAACAAAGAAAGACAAATAAAAATCTTGTGACAGAGCGCTATAGATAGGTTTAGGTTGCGGCGGGGTGGCCCTTGGGCCACCCCAAGCCGCACAACATATACACCTACTCACAAAAAGTAACAAGTTTAATATATTTTTGCGACAAAAATGTATTGTGACAGAGCGCTATAGATAGGCTTAGGTTGCGGCGGGGTGGCCCTTGAGCCACCCCAAGCCGCACAACATATACACCTACTCACAAAAAGTAACAAGTTTAATATATTTTTGCGACAAAAAAGTATTGTGACAGAGCGCTATAGATAGGTTAAGGTTGCGGCGGGGTGGCCCTTGGGCCACCCCAAGCCGCGCAACATAATCCACACAAGACACACACAAAATGTAATTATCAGATGCAATATGTATGTATATATTCCTTACTACAAAATTACGATAATCTTTCGAAAGTACCATATTGGTTTAATTTTTCCCTGGTACATTTTATGCTTTGTAATATTTATGTCTTAAGTTTCAATGCCAAAAAAAAATTATGATTAGTTGCCATTATAGTAAATTAATTAATGCAAATATTTACTATTCTAATATATTGTTATGATAAAATTCATAGTGCTAAAATAAGTTATGCCAATAAATTTATTCGTAATTATCTTTATGCGAAATGATGATAATTCCAAAAAATTTATGCAACATTAATATGTGCAATTTAATTTTATGCACTCGAATATGGACCCGTTTTTTTAATACGTCATAAATCGTAAACCGCAATGAGGATCAGTAAAGTTGTAGCAAATTCAATAGGACTAATATCCACATTATTCTTTATGACATTACAATGATATATCTTTTTGAATTATCCAAATCGGACAATTACTTACGAAGATATTAATAATAAACATTATGCTGTTCCTGCCGCGAAAAGGCATTGCACGCCAGTGCGTGTGACGTCACTGTGACGGACCGAGCGCGGTCGGCAGTCGACACTCATAGAGCGATCATTCGACTGAGCGACGGCGACGCGGTTCGTCCGCTATATTTAACAATTTATTGAAATAAAGTGTTGTTAGAGTGTAATTTTTGTGATATTTACGTATAAAACGTACTTATTATGGGAACTAATAAAGAAAAACAAAGCAAAGAAAGAAGCTTTTTATTTTTACTCTTGATTGCTATAATATAGACAATCTTTTAAATTAACTAAACCACATGCTATTGTTACAATATTATCAAAAAAAAAGCATGAAATATGGACATAGGCGTGAGGCCCGATCATTTTATAGTCTTTCAACTTCCATATGCTTCTTTCAACGAGAACTCTTATCGCTTATATCAGCGATCGTTTTTGTTTGCAAAACTTTTTCTGCTGTAGGTTTTGGGTTGGAACTGTCCGTACTTAAAACTCTTTAAAACTATTCTATTTATTAACATTTCTTAAAACCAGGTCTATAATTTTTAGGATTCCGTACCTCAAAAGGAAAAAACGGAACCCTATAAGGGTTCCGTTTCATCACTTGGTTGTACGTCTGTCTGTCTGTCAAGACCCTTTTTCTCAGGAACGTAGGAGTGTAGAGGTATCAAGCTAAATTTTATATCAAATATTCAGGTCTACTGTCCTAAGTACTTGGAGCTAAGAAAAAATCCGTTAAGAGCCCACCATATGCCAGGCGGCGTGGCGATACAAACGCGGATGGTCTAAATGCGTTGGCTACTTTGGATATTTTCGTTTTTTAGGAATATTCAAGGGTTATTCAAAAAAGAAAAACATATGATGGCTGCCTTATCTGTAATGCAATAATAATCAAAAGTTTCAAGGTTAATTTTAATGTATTTGGTGAATAATGCTATATACCGAGTAAATTAGACGTGATTTGGAGGCAACTTTGCAATTTTTTTCTATCGAGAAAATTTAACGCAATCGTGTTTTTTAGTCATATAGTTACCAGAGTTAGTCCTGAACTTTGCTGCATTTTTATTTCAACTTGAGTATTTAATTACTATTGATATAACAGTCAATCATGCAAAGCAGTGTGAGGTACTACGGGCCCTTAATGCCGAAAAATTTCGACGCTAACGCAATCTTAATATTCAGCTAATTGTGCCGCAAATTTTCGTGTTTTTAGGGTTCCATACACAAATGTTAAAAACGGGACACTATTAATTTCGCTCCGCTGTCCGGCTGTCTATCTGTCTGTATTTCTGTTGCCGCTATAACAACAAATACAAAAAAATAGAATAAAATAAATATTGAAGGGGGTTCCCATGCAACAAACAATGAAAAACATGATCTTTTGCTTGTTTTTGCTCGATATTGATAACGGCAACAGGTAGACGCCTGAAATATTTACAGAATATTAAGTTTGTATATTCACTTTTAAAATAAATAATTAAATAAAAATAAAATAAATATTAAAGGGCTCCCATACAACAGCCATGATTTTTTTGCCATTTTTATAGATAACGGTACGAAACCTTTCGCGCGAGTCCGACTCGCACTTGGCCGGTTTTTTCGATATTCGCAAGGGAATCAATACCTACCAGGGAACTTCCCATGAACTCAGAATCTTGAAATTTGGTACGAAGCAACGTCTTTTAGCACAGATAATGGAAAAATTGCGAAAAGCATACATTTTTAGTTACATCATATTTATAATAACTTCAAACTTATACGTGCGCGAGGCCGACTCGCACTTCGCCGGTACTTTTAAATCTTTTGACATTCAAACTAATGAGGCAAAACTCCCTTCTTCAGTAAAAGCTTTCCTGAAACCAACTTAACGTTATTTTCCATGTCTTTTTCCAACTGAAATATATAACTATAAAATAATACCATATTGTATCGGCATCACATTTTGTATGAAAATGTCGATATTGTTTATTAGTTTAATCCTGGGAATATAATTTTAAATTATATTCCGTTGTAAAAAGAGATGATATAAAATTCACACAAAACTTCGTTAAAAATTATTAGTTTTTCCAGAAGTTTTGTGTCTTTCGGCACGTTAAAAGATAGTTTTTCTAGGGTTTTAAAAGAAGTTTTTGTACAGTTAGGCACTATAAAATATTTGTACATAGTTAAAAAGACAAATTAGTCATAAATAATTTGTTTTAAAGTCGTAATTACCACACAAAACACTGCGCGCCTTGTCACTGCCAACGGGCAACTAGCGGCTTCCGTCACAGTGACGTCACAACCACCGCGCCGGCCGACCAGTGAATTTTGCTAGTAATTTGGTCATAACTTCGTCAATTTTCATCGTAGAACAATAATTTTTGCACTGTATGTTATGGATTTCTTAGCTCTATAATCCTGCATTCTCAACTAAAAACGTTACGGATCCTCATTTACCTTTCATTCAATCAACTTAAATATAACACGAACTTTTATATTATATTACTTACTGCTATGGAACCCTTCATGGGCGAGTCCGTCTCGCACTTGGCCGCTTTTATTTTCTATATAAACCAGGGATTCCCAAAGTTAATAATAAGCTGTTTCCCACGTTTGTAGGTAATTTTTTTAAGGCTTTGTGTTTTGCAATTATCGTATGCGACCATATTTTTTAAAATAATTGACATCTAGTTACTTGCGATTATTAGCTTTATACTGGCAAATATAATAAAATATTTTTTTAAATTGGTTCGGTAGTGTTTCAATTTACCCATTACAAAAAGACACACAAATAATTCTCGTTTATTGAGTACCTACACCTACCTTCTCACGCATACTAAAGATTTTTCCCAAGATTTATAGGTATGAATTTTCATAAAACTAAAAACTGATTTAAGTCCTAAACAACACTTTGGCGCGCAACCAGACACTGATATCATTCAATCTTTATGAGGCGACAAAATTCTTTTTATTTAAAAACTAGCTGTTGCCCGCGACTTCGTCCGCGGCAATTTCTGTTATTATGATCAATTACTTTTTTTCTTAGTATAGATGAATAATTTCCCCCCGTCCCATTTTTTATTGATGGTTCGCTTCTATTAGTCGCAGTTTCTCATAGCCTAATCAGTTGTTTCATAGCCTAAAGCCTTCCTCAAGAAAAGGGCTACCCAACACAAAAAAAAAATTCAATTTGATCCAGTAGTTCCTGAGATTAGCGCGTTCAAACAAACAAACAAATAAACTCTTCAGCTTTATAATATTAGTATAGAAGTTTAGATATATCGGGAAACAAGTTAACATCCTGGAATCATCCGCACCTGCCTCCAAGAAAAGCATTTACGTTTGAAACATCCATAGACAGCTGTTAGTCGCCAGCCAACAAGGAGACTAACCATGAGGGCCTGGCTTATTGCCAAGGATGGGCGGCCAACGACCAACCTTTGATCACCCCGACGTATACAGCCGAACGGTTTCGTTCCCATTTTAGACATTAAATCGTATTGTTACGTTCTTACGGTGAAATGTCACAATCCAAACAAAGCGTTGAATTTAGAATGTTGTTACATGAAAACGGCTTAGTGGCAATATCCTCCCATGGAATGAAGTATCCTGGGAGAGGCCTTTCTCCAACCGTGAACTTTTTAAGAGCTGTGAGATTAGGGTATTTATATGTACAGGTATTTAGCAATATCATGAACCTAATGCCACACACATAAGGTTGAAATCCTTACTATACTATAATATTATAAATGCGAAAGTGACTTTGTTTGTTTGTTTGTTACGCTTTCACGCCGTAACTACAAAACCGATCATCATGAAATTTTGCATACAAGTTCTCTGGAGTACAGAGAAGGACATAGGCTACCTTTTATCCCGGGAAAAAGTACTATTCCCGAGGGATCGACATTAACGCGGGCGGAGCCGCGGGCGAAAGCTAGTTACTGTTATTTTTAAATAGTATAGTAGCTACACACGAATTTTTAGGTACGCAACTTCTATATCGTTGCAGGCGACCGTACTTCATATTTTTATAGCCCAAGTATTCATAAGTTAAAAAAAACCGGCCAAGTGTGAGTCGGACTCCCGCGAAATGTTCCGTACATTATATTATATGTATACAATAAGTTGTATACTTATAATGTAACTCAAACTTAATGCCTTTCGCAATGTTTCCTTTATCTGTGCTTTAAGACGTTGCTTCGTATCAAATTTTAAAATTCTAAATTGACGGGAAGTACTCGGTTGATTTTATTCCCTTCTGAATTTTGAAAATTAGTATTTATGATGCGTTGTTGGTTTAGAAGTTTATTCCAAAGGACAGTAGACCTGAGTATTTGAATTTTAGCTTGATAATCTACGCGTTCCTGAGAAAAATGGTCTTGACAGACAGATAGACGGACAACCGAGTGTCCTACATCCTATAAGGGTTCCATTTTTCGTTTTGAGGTACGGAACCCTAAAAAATAGATAGTAGTAATTTTCAGTTGCTTCCTAGGAAGGAATATGGCAACACAAGTCACTGGATATGATCATCATCCATCATTGACCAACACATCTTTTGCAGATGAAGATTAAAAAAATACCGTGACACCGTTCTGTTCGCAAAACTCCCTCGACAACGAACACGTTCATTTACTAAGCAAATTAACGCAAACAGTAACGGATTACGTTATTACAGTTTCAAAACAATAGGCGGTGTCGACAAGTGCACTGATTGTCGGATAACGGGATATTCGTTACGATAGCGTTGACAATTGTAATTAACGTTATTTTTGAGTTTCTAGCTAGCTGTTTCCCGCTACTCCGTCGCGTGGGTTTTGGTTTTATACGCAATCTATTCGGAGCTCTGTGTCGACCTCGGGCCAATTCCGAACCATCTCAGGTAAGGACAACCGGAAATACGCTTAGTATTCAGGCAACTAGGTTTTGCTCGCGGCTCCGCCCGCGTTAGTGTCGATGCCTTGGTAACAGTAGCTATGTCCTTCCCCAGGCCTCAAACTACATCCATACCAAATTTCATCCAAATTGGTTCAATGGTTGAAGCGTGAAAAGGTCACAGACAGTCAGAGTTACTTTCGCATTTATGATATTAGTATGGAAGCATGAATAGTATGGACCATAACTTCAAGTTTTTTTATAGTGATTATAAACTTTTTTGAACAATGAGCATATCCTTATCCCCTATACCTTACTAATATTATAAATGCGAAAGTGAGTTTGTTTGTTACGCTTTCACCCCGTAACTACTGAACCGATCATCATGAAATTTTGCATACATGTTCTCTGGAGTACGGAGAAGGATAAAGGCGAGAAGGATATACCTTTTATCCCGCGAAAAAGTACTATTCCCGAGGAATCGACATTAACGCGGGCATATCGACATTAATTTTTGTAAAATTTTTGTAAAGTAATGAAAATGTAAATAATATTTTCATTACTTTCAACTTAAAAACTTGTAACAATCATGTTTTTCAATGTGCGTGAGATTGAAAGCAGAATCATGTCAATAGGCGATGCGGCTAGCAACTGCCCTTAAAAATGCTAAATGTGGCCATAAGGTCTTATAGCCCTAAGCTCTGTCTACCCCTCAAGAGAATTAGACTTGACTATGTATGTATGTATTTCGGTACCATAGTCGCAGAGACAAAATTTTCTGACGGATTAGTACTAGATCAGTACTCACACACAATGTATTGATTACCTATGCTCTTTTTTGATGCACAATACTGCAGTGAACGTCATATTTAGCGGCCGTCGTAAATTGAAAGGACTGTACTCTCTGACTCTCTGTATATCACAATCACCGTGGTCTCCACTCCGTTATGTAACGTTCGTGATCGTGACGCACGTAACAATGTCCGGACATCGTTACACTTTCACGGTAATAGCTTTAATTGTTTCAGCCGCTTCCCGTTAATTGCTAATCTGCTAAAGAGTTGTTGAGTCACTATTGTTATTGTATTTGTTATTACGTAGTAAAGTTCATTCATTAATTTAGTTACGTTATTAAATATTAATATCTATGTTAATGCGTCCTCAATATTTGTAGAGACCAATGTAAGTGTTCTGGTTATAGGTCTGTCTGGTACTCCTGAGACGTTTTGCGCGACTGCCCAAGAAATAGTTATGCAAATAAATATAAATAAATAAATACGGACAAATCACACAGATTGAGCTAGCCCCAAAGTAAGTTCAAGACTTGTGTTATGGGATACTAACTCAATGATAGTATATTTTATCACAAATACATATATTATTATAGATATACATCCAAGACCCAGGCCAATCTGAAAAAGATCATTTTCCATCTTGACCTGGCCGGGAATCGAACCCGGTCACTCCGTGTCGCAGACTGGCGTGTTGACCGCTGCGCCACGGAGCTAGTCAGTGCAAATGTAAGTGTTCAATTGTTAATGTATTATTCCACTGCAACTTCTTAGTATGGTGTGGATGTGTCAGGTATCGTAGTAACACTTGCCGTATCTCGAGTTTTAGTTTAATTTTAGTTTAATTTTAATAAAAGGCATAAGAGGCGACAGTCGTGTTTTCTTTATTTTCCTGAAAATAACTTGTTTAATCACTCATATGCGGGAGCGCAGATCTGTGCAAAAGTCAATTGTTTAACTATTGTGGCTGGTATTGCCGCATACAACAGGTATTCTTCTAGTCTTATTTAAGAGATTATTTATACCACAATAAGACCCCGGTCAGGCCAAACATGTTGGGGGGACAGACCCCTTAGAGCGGTCTACATAGCTCACTTTGGGAACCACTGGTTTACTCTAAAAGTCTTCCTTTCGAGTCAATGATAAAATAATTTACATAGAAAATATGATCACATCTACGCCGTTGGCTTCCATTATTTCCCCATTTTTCTAGAAAAATACATATTTTACTCTAAGTCTTTTCGTGTCAATGGTAAATGGGATTATATAAAAAATATGATCACATCGATATCCGTTAGTTGGCCTCTTAGCGTTTTGGGCAAAAGAGGAAATATGATGGATATTTCCTCTTTTGCCCAAAACGCTAAAGAGGCTCTATTTCTTCTAGAAAATACACCATTTCGACATTCACTCTTTTTATGACGCAAAAGAGTCAAATAGCAAAGATTATAAGTTTAAATGTAGGTGTACCTGCCTAAATCTCTTGCTAAATCACACTTGCGCTTGCGTGTCGCGCCGATCAGTCTGCTAAACAGTATTGGCATTATACTGTCACTTCAAAAAGACGCGAGAAGTGAATCACGCATTACGTTACATTACATTACCGATGCTAAGGTTATCAACCCTGGATTCCTTCCTCCATTTCTGGATCAATTGGTATGTACTTAAAATAAATTAAGTATGTAGGTATGTACCTTCTTAAAAAGAGTTTTTCAGTTTTAATGCCGACCAATTTTTCCTTAGCTAATCATATACAACTAGGTACCTAAATCAGTGGTTAGCCTACCTGAATCAGTGGCTAACCTACGTAACAAAAACTGCCAAAACCGAGACCCATCTAATGGCATAAAAATATTGGATTCGTGGATCTACTTAATGTTGTCTTATTTAATCGGGGTGTTTATTTTTTTCCACAACATATGCTTTTTCATGAAATTTGAATTTCGTTAACTGCAAAAATGTCACTGACTACGCGCGCCCGAGTCAGTCAATGGCCATCGGCTGTCAGTCACCACGATTGGTCGCGGAATGTCATCTTCTGTTTCGGGGCCTTTTTCGCTCGCGACCCACCAGTAGGCCGCGACTTGGCCACGACCCATACTTTGGGAAACGTTGACATAAATAAATAAAAATATATTATGTGGGACGGGATATATGTGGAACTTATAAGTCCCACAGATTAGGCTAGCCCTACATAAAGCTGTGAACTTGTGTCGTAATCGTAGGTACTAACTTACTGATACTAAGTATATTTTATTTTATAATGGATACCTACTACATCGAAGACCAAAGCCAATCTGAAAAAGATCAAAGCGAGATGTTTGATTTCTCATTCAAATTTATTCGATCGAGTTCGATAGTTCAAACAATATAAAGAATAAGAGGAAGTGTCATCATCCTTATCTAGTCTTTTTAGTCTCTACTGCAGGAGCATGACCCTCTCTGTACTACCGGAGCCATACTTGGCCAGAGCAGACAGAGGATTTGGCCTACTCTCCTCGCTGGCAAGAGCAAATAATAATCATAAAAAAACATGAGAGTCATGTATCCTTACGTAACATGCAGCTTATTATCTTAGAAGGCAATCAACCCCAGAGAATTCCTGCGTCCATATCTCATCTATTTGTATACTTCCGCGCACTGAAAATAAACTACGACTTGCTACGACTGCCACTTTTACTTCCCACTTTTACTGATATAACCTGACTCATTGAAGCGTGTCACGGCTGTGGACAGGTTGTTTGAAAGATGGATGCTTTTCAATTTGGAGTTGTACTCGTATCAGCAGTTCAGTGGCGCTGTCATTACTTTTTTGTTTGTATTCGTACTATTGTGATAGTCTTATAGTAAACAAACATCAACATTGTATAACAGTAGTTGAAATCGCTAGTAATCTATACTTCTATACTAATATTATAAAGAGGAAAGATTTGATTGTTTGTTTGCATCGAATAGGCTCTGAAATTACTGGACCGATTTGCAAAGTTCTTTCTCCATTGGAATCCTACATTATCCCTGATGAACATAGGCTATTTAAATACCTATATCTTCCCGTGCGAAGCCGGGACCGGCCGCTAGTATAATATAAATATAAATGTATGGTTGAAAATTTTGTCAGTGTTGTCGTTGAATCAGTTGGTGTGGCGTAGGCGGCATAAACTAGGTTCGCACGGGTCCCTATGTGTATATAGTAATTTTTATAAAGTCTTGTTATACCTATCTACCTACCTCTTAAAGAATAAATACTCTAAACATGACTTTAATATTACCTCATTAGATATACACGGTCAAATTTTGATCATTTTAGACCCATAAAGGGTGATTCAGCCCTGAACAACTTTTTCAACGGGACCAAGGCTGAGAACTCCAAAAAATGGACATATCAATATTTCATGCAAAACGTTTCAGCCACCCGGTCAATAAGTACGGGAATGTAAAAAAAATGAGTTCTCAGCATTGATCCCATGAGAAAAGTTGTTCATATCAACGGGCTGAATCATCCCTTTAAGGGTCCAAAACGATCTAAATTTCACCGTGTATAATAACATCAGGCAGAAGATAGACTACAATTAATTTGATATTATAATAATCACAGATATTCATTCAGTTTTTTAGCTGAATTAATTAATTTGATATTATATTAATCACAGATATTCATTCAGTTTTCTAGCTGAATTAATTAAATGTTAAAGTTATTGAGACTTGTAACTTGACCGCACAAACAATTTAATTTGTGTTTCCATTACATAAATATCTTATCGCACATGTGGTTGACATTCTCGTTCACTAGCTATTGGAAATTGGAATTCCTTCAGAGAAATACTCTAAATACCGCTCCAGAAATAAGTCTATTTTCCTTCCTTGTATATCTACATATAAACTGTTAATGGGATAAAATCCAACACGTGCTAGGCTTCGGTAAGTGATATTCTTTTTTTAAACTTTAACGCTTTAAGCACATAATTATGTATATAAACGGGACTTAGCACGAACCTTTTTATTATTTGTTTCCGTTGACGTTTCAATGGAGTTACATCCATCGTGGTCGCAACGAGTCTGAACGGAAACAAATAATTAAAAGGTTCGTGCTAAGTCCCGTTTATATACATAATTATTTGATAAGTGATTTCGAAGAAACTAATAACGAGTTTCAGAATATTTAGGACATTGGAAAGATTTTAAACTCTTTGGAATGCATAGAGTAAAAAAATAAACTTACCTACGTACAAGTTTAGCATCTTTTGAGGACAAGGAATCTTCGTAGCTTATGTCAATGAAGATGTCTTATGCCATGGGACCGAAAGTCGTAAAACTTTAATAAATTTCACGTGTAGCAACAAAGTTTAGGACCAAAATTTTACAGGTTATCTAAAACAAAGGTGACAATCTTCGGGACAACTCTGACTTTGAAAAGGCGCTATCGACTGTACTCCTGTTTTATTAATTAACGTTTCTAGTTTCTCATTTACTATTAGTCATTTACCTCTTTTAATTCGTTTTTAGGGTTCGGTACCCTAAGGGTAAAAACGGTACCCTATTAATTTCGCTTCGTTGTCCTCCCGTCTGTTTGTCTGTCTGTCTGTCTGTTTGCCTGTCTGTCTGTCGGTCTGTCACCAGGCTGTATCTCAGAAACCGTGATAGCTAGACAGTTGAAATTTTCACAGATGATGTATTTCTGTTGCCGCTTTAACAACAAATACTAAAAAATAGGATAAAATAAATATTTAAGGGAGCTCCCATACACGAACGTGATTTTTTTGCTTGTTTTTGCTCGATATTGATAACGGTAACAGGTAGACGCTTGAAATATTCACATAATATTCAGTTATTCACTTTAAAAATAAATAAATAAGTAAAAATAAAATTAATATTAGATGGGGGCTCCCATATAACAGACATGATTTTTTTGCCGTTTTAATAGATAACGGCACGGAACCCTTTGTGCGCGAGTCCGACTCGCACTTGGCCAATTTTTTACATTATTATACACTTAACGTTTCGAAAAATTACAGTTTTCATGTTCGCAGGTAGGCTAAGTTGACATTTGTCTATCGTGTTATAAGAACAATGCAAAAGAACCTTTTACCTACTTATATTTAAATAAATAACTCGTAACTCAGAAATTGCTTGATGTCCGTTTAAAAATCCTGTTAAATAAAAAATAGACAGAAAATTGAATTATAAATTGAATTAATATTATTAATAATTGTATCGAGCGACGACTGTTAAATGTGACTTAAAATATGGGCCAAGTAACCTGAAATAAACAAATTTTATTTTATTTTTATTTAAAACTCCCATACGGGACGTTGGATACAATCTCACCTTGTCCGTATTGCAGATATGAGTCTGGCTTGGCAGCCCTGGTGACCCACTTTTGAAGAATAGATCGTCTCGATATTGTGCGAGTTGTCAAGGGCAACTTAGATGGGAATTGTTGTTCTCGGTCTCAGAACTTTAATTAAAGGCAAGAGATGTCGAGGTGACGGATTGGTTTCAATCATACAAATAAATAAAGTTAATGCTTCTGACTGTGTGTGATATTTTCTTGAGGTATTCAATTATTCACCATTCAATTCGACCAATTGCCGTGTGGTACCCGGCAGAGTAGAATAGGACCACTCCAAGTCTTCCCGTGGATGTCGTAGAAGGCGACTTAGGAAATACAAGCTTAATATAGTTTATAAACATCTAAGAGACCTCTCCAACCCGTCTGGCTAGCGTGGAGAGTGTAGGCCAAGTCCTCTGGCTGCTCTGGCCAAGTATGGCTCTAGTAGTACAGAGAGGGTCGTGCTCCTGTAGTGGAGACTAAAAAGACCTGATGATGATGAAATTCGACCAAGCGTATCAAACATAGAATATTTGTATCTTAATAAGTACTTACGTATGCTTATATAGGAATTGATTATTCTTTGTAGAGTTTAAAATCTTTAATAAATAGAAATTAATTGGTGAAATTAATGGCGAGCTCCGTGGCGCAGTGGTAACACGCCAGCCTGCGACACGAGGGCCCCGGGTTCGATCCCCGGTCAGGCCAAGATGGAAAATGATCTTTTACAGATTGGCCTGGGTCTTGGATGTATGTTATCTATGTATTTGTTATAAAATATTGTATCGTTGAGTTAAGTTAAGCATTGGACTCTGTTGACCGAAGAGCCCGCAGGCTCATAAACAACGACGTGGTCTCAAATAGGAAATTGCAATCCCTGGAGCATCGCCGTAAAGTCGCTTGTCTATCGGTATTTTATAGGATCCATTTTGGAGAGTGTGCGAAGGAGCTCTTTGAGCTAGTTGAACCCTCACCATTCCTCCATCGGACTACAAGGCGCAGACAGAAATTTCACCCTTTTATCGTTGGAATACCAAAGAGTCGAACTAAACGCTTTGACAGTTCCTTTTTGGTTCGAGTAGCTAAGGTGTGGAATGAACTGCCTGCGTCTATATTCCCAAACAAGTACAGTCCCGGGACATTCAAAAGTAGAATAAATGGGTATCTCTTGGATAGGCATGTAACATCCCTGTCTTCATCGTCACTTACCATCAGGTGAGATGGGAGACAAATGCCTAATTCAATATTTAGTAAAAAAAAAAAAAAAAAAGTATCCCATAACACAAGTCTCGAACTCACTTTGGGGCTAGCTCAATCTGTGTGATTTGTCTGTATATATTATTTATTGATTTATAATTACGACATTGTAAAGCAGTTGATGTAAACTGGCAACCAGTAATAATAAAGATAATATAATACGAAGAAATACTGTTGCTCTTCGAGGCCAAATATGATAAAAGGTATTTAATAAAATCCTGATGATGAGATTCTTGAAACTGGCTGACTGCGAAGACTATCGCAATGCAAATGACTTTTCACTACTAGCCTCTAATTATCTGTACCGAAGCAAGAACGAAACAATAGCCACGCAAAAAGTGACAAAGTCCGTCAGATTGCAACGACAAAGACGAGGAACAAAAGGAAAGATAAAGTTTGAATGGAAAACTTTCTACTGGATAAGTACATATGTACTAATAGGTATATGGATGCTTCCGCGTCGGCTGGAAGGTAGATGGAATCACCGTACGGAAGGGTGGAAATTGTATCATGTATGACGCGTTGAAGACCTTCGTTCCCTGTACCACCATTTTTGATAAGCCATAAAAAAGCCGTTGTTGTGTCGCAACGGCAAGATATCTGTTGCCGTTGCGACACAGCAACGGCAACAGATATCTTTTAGGATTCCGTACCTCAAAAGGAAAAAACGGAACCCTTATAGGATCACTTGGTTGTCTGTCTGTGTGTCTGTCTGTCAAGACCCTTTTTCTTAGGAACGCGTAGAGGTATCAAGTTGAAATTCATATCACTCACTTCAAACTGATCCTGCAGCGGTTGAGCCTGCCTTCGTCTTGGTACTCTGGAGATGCCGCGGTCGACCCAATATCCTGGGCACTAGAGCCATTCCGTCTGGTCTGTTGTCAAGCCGTTTGGTTCTAAAACGGCGGAAACTTGGATGCTGGCAAGAGCACGGTAGATTTATAATATTTAGGGCAGCATGAAGCTCTAAACGGCTGGCATTTCTGAAGCATGAGAGTCCGAGATGCTCAAGAACATTTACGGTATAACCACGGGGGCAATGATGGCGGTTTACATATAAATTTTATGCCTAAGCGGAGCGCTGATGCAAGGCGAAAAGTGTCAGCACGCGACAACGTACCTTGATTGTAGCTCTCTTTTAGTGTAAGAATTATAGAAATTGGTCCAGTCGTTTTTGAGTTTATCCATTAAAAATTAACATACAACCATACAAATCTTTACTCTTTATTATATAGTCTAGTCTAGATATCGATATTTCTATTGGAATTTTCCGCGTAGTAAGCGCATAATCAAAAATCTGCGATATTTCTCAATGGGCGGAACCACGCACGTCCTGTCCTTAATCCATGACCTAATTAAAACATTATAACTGAATATAATAACAATAAAGTACGATTGACTAAATAATATCTCCTAAAATAAATTCTAATAAATAATAGGTTATATAACTTTAGACACGGTATTGACTCAGCAGTCTTGAACCATGAGTGAAAAGTCCCAGGTTCGAACATCTTTACGCCCAAACTCTCTGAGTTTGTGTATCTTCATTGACTACTACGTACTTTCGGTGAAGGAAAACATTATGAACCTGACACATTGTAGATAGTCAACACGTGACTGAAATATAAAAAAAC
The DNA here is from genome assembly GCA_947532085.1 of Elegia similella. Taxonomy (NCBI): domain Eukaryota; kingdom Metazoa; phylum Arthropoda; class Insecta; order Lepidoptera; family Pyralidae; genus Elegia; species Elegia similella. The sequence continues at coordinate 23,476,798 of OX383939.1, forward strand.
CGGCCAAGTGCGAGCCGGACTCGCGCATGAAGGGTTCCGTACCGTTATCTATAAAAAGGACAAAAAAAATATGTCTGTTGTATGGGAGCCCCCGTTTAATATTTATTTTATTTTTAAAGTGAATATAAAGCAATATTCTGTGAATAATTCAAGTTTGTACCAGTTGCCGTTATCAATATCGAGCAAAAACAAGCAAAAAAATCACATTTGTTGTATGAGAGCCCCCTTGAATATTTATTTTTATGTATTTGTTGTTATAGCGGCAACAGAAATACATCAACTGTGAAAATTTGTGTTGAACTGTCTATCACGATTCATGAGATACAGCCTGGTGACAGACGGACAGACAGACAGACAGATGGACAGCGGAGCGATATTAATAGTTCCCATTTTTACCCTTTGGGAACGGAACCCTAAAAAGCACTTTGAGATTCTTTCTACCCAGTGGCACCGAGTATGCCTAGCTTTATCTAGTTTAGTTGTTTGTTACGAGTAAGATTTTGAAGGAAATTTAGCACATATCCCTTTAAATACATAAAATTATTTTAATCGCGGACGATGTCGCAATTCCAAACCAATAATTAAACGGTGTTTATTTCCTTTTTCATCACAAACACAAATGTTTTAACGCCAATTTGATTGCAATTTCAAATTTAAAAAGCAATTATATTCAGTTTGATTGGCTGGCAATTTATTTGAAATTCGACCATGTATATTGCAAAATCATATTAAATACTAATTATATTTTTATATACCTATTAAATAAGTAATGGAATCCAATGTAAAAAAACATTTATGATTCAAATGAAAATTGATTTTGATTTCAGAGATGAGGTGAGATGGCAGACACTACTGCCATGCAAAAAAAAACAGGCACTTCCGGGACTGCGGATGAAGGAGGGATTCTATGATACCCTATAGATCCAAATCTTGATATCAAAATATGTTCAGGTATTTCGAGGTTATGGTGAAGTAAAGAAAAAAGTATTTACTTTATACATATAAATGCGAAAGTGAGTTTGTTTATTTGTTTGTTACGCTTTCACGCCATAACTACTGAACCGATGATCATGAAATTTTGCATACACGTTCTCTGGAGTATGGAGAAGGACATAGGCTACCTTTTATCCCGGTAAAATTACTATTCCCGAGAGATCGAAATTGACGCGGGCGGAGCCGCGAGCGAAAGCTAGTTATTTATAAATCTAGTATGTTATTGAGCATTCATTCTGAGTTACGGCTGTGAAGTAACATCTCTCATAATTTAACACTTTCGTGGACACTTACATGCGTCTATTGCGTGATGTGTGTTGACCATTGTTCTATTTGTTTGTTACGCTTTCACGCCGTAACTACTGAACCGATCATCATGAAATTTTGCATACAAGTTCTCTGGAGTATGGAGAAGGACAGGCTACCTTTTATCCCGGGAAAAAGTACTATTTCCGAGGGATCGACATTGACGCGGGCGGAGCCGCGGGCGAGAGCTAGTTATTTATAAATTTTGTATGTTAATGAGCATTCATTCTGAGTTACGGGCTGTGAAGTAACATCTCTCATAATTTAACACTTTCGTGGACACTGACATGCGTCTATTGCGTGATGTGTGTTGACCATTGTTCTATTGTGTAAAGAGTCAAGCATGATCAATTTCTCGATGCGTCCATGAAGCCATATAGTATTCACCACATAGAGGAAGTGCTTCGCATGGCATTGAAGTAAGTATGTTTGTTGGCGACACAGATAAAAAAATATCATATAATGTCTGTGGTTGGCGACTGGGTACTTTGAATAATTATTTTTTGCCATTAGATAGCGATCTATAAAAATGAATTTAAAGTATGACATAATTCTCTTGAGGTGAAGGTAACTATGGCTAATAAAAGAAAGAAGATAAGAAGTATATTAAAAACCAGCCAAGTGCGAGTCAGCCTTGCGCACGAATGGCTTCGTACCATTATCTATAAAAACAGCAAAAATCATGTGTTTTGTATGGGAGCCCTCTTAAATATTTATTTTATTCTATGTTTTAGAATTTGTTGTTATAGTGGCAACTGAAATACATCATCTGTGAAAATGTCGACTGTCTAACTATCATTGTTCGTGAAATACAACCTGGTGACAGACGGACGGACAGACAGACAAACAGACAGACGGACAGCGGAGCCATATTAATAGGGTACCGTTTTTGCCCTTTGGGTACGGAACGAAACCCTAAATACTCATGAATTTATACCTACCTGGAATTAATAAGTCAGTCAACAGAATCGATATTTTATAGACTCAAAATAACATAATGCCGCCCCTCCTAGTCTGCCGCCCTAGGCTTCAGCCTACTCAGCATGCTGGCAAATCCGTCACTGGTAATTCGTCGTAAGTTCGTAACTTATCATATCATGATAGAAACAAGAAAGCATGTAGGTATGTATATGCAGTCGAATTTCAAAGATACCACTGCGATTTCCAAATGGGTTTTCCAACCTTTTTTTTGGGCGTGGTGCAAAGGTAGCAAGATAAGGTGCGGTTTAATTCATTGCAGACGTCCAGCTTTTGTGACAGCTGAAAATGATGATAAATGCCTCAGGGCGACGGCTGTCGAGCAGAGCTCAACACGCTATTCGCTATCCAAGAGTCTGTGTTCGATTTTTAATGCAGGCCATTTTAGCAGGGATTGGCTTTAAGCAGGCTAAGCTGTCCTCTGGCTGCTCTGGCCAAGTATGGCCCTAGTAGTACAGAGAGGGTCGTGCTCCTGTAGTGGAGACTAAAAAGGACCTGATGATGATGATGATGATGAGGCTAAGCTATAAAATCTTTTTCAAATCATATTACAGCATGAATTCATTCATAGTCATCATTTCAGCTGTAAGAAGTCCACTGCTAGACAAAGACCACTCTTAAGATTCTTAGTTCCATGGGATATTGCCATATGAGTATGCCATATGAGCGTGGTGTGCTACGCTTAGCAGACGGGTTGGCGAGCGCAGTTTCTTCTACTTCATGTGCCTCCGATGCTGCTGCCCATCGGAAGCATTTGAAAGCTGGGGCAGGATAGATATTTGATGGATTTGGGAAGGGAGTAAAGGAGTGGTATCCCAATACCACTCACACGGATGAATGGGGGTAACCAAGTATCAGCCTGGAATGCAGGGCGCCGTGCACGGTGCCATACCTGCAACTAGCAGCCTAGCAGTTGAGGACACCCCTGACTTATCATGACAGCATGAACACTTGCTTTCAAGGGGACCCCGACTCCTATGCACCACAGCGCAGGATGCAACCGGGAGTCCAGAGTTTCATGTTGAGATAATAAAATGTTCTGAGGTTTCATGACAGCTGAAAATGTTGATAAATGTTTACACTGAAGGGCAAGAAAGGGCAACTGGAGTGGAACGTGCCGTAAACTGGGGCTATCCACTTGAGAAGCGGGTCGGAGGAACAGATTTTTACTCGACATCAAAAAAAGAGGTTTTCGATTCCGTTGTATGGTTTTAATTAATGTTCGTTGCCTCATACCTCCGGCGTTTATGAAACGATTTATTTATTTTTTTAATTGAAGGAATGCTTTCCCATTGCTCCCATTTAAACATCTGAATCGGTTCAGGTCGAAGTTGAAGGGTGTAGATTTTTTTTATATAAAAGATTATTTTATTTACTTAGCCTTAGGTAAGTCGGAGCAATAGGGACATAGCTGAGAGAAAACTAATAATGGTGTTTCCGCCACTTATAAAGAATACAAAAATTTGTAAACTTTTAATGTAGCTTTCTATAGGAAGGTCAAAGAATTATAAAACTCTGTTGAATTTAAATAACCCTTTAAAAATATATAAATCGTAACTGCTTTTTATCAGGTGGGCTGTATGCCTGTTTGCCTACTTAGTTGTATAAAGAAAACGAACGAATTATACGTCTCACTACGTAATAATCGTTCTCTTAGTCAAAAATAATACAACATAAATACAAAGTGTAAATTTACCCTCGACATTCCCTTAAGGGGGTGAGCCTCAGCCCACCAATGTAAACAACTTTTCCTATTGGACCAACCAAGCCAGATTGGCCAGAACTAAACTTGTTAAACACTGTTCAACGAACCACGAGTTCTATTCAATACTAATCTATGAACTAATCCAAGATTTTCAATTAAACTTGCCCACATCAGAATTTAATTTCCTTACCGCTAAGTAATTTGCCGACTCACTTAACTAGTTTAGTTAAAACACAAATGGGTACTTGAAAGTGGGCTCGGTAATAAAATTATTATTATTAGGTTCAAATTAAAATGTAGAAGTTGTAATTGGAACCTAATTAAAAGGAACTTCAAAAGTAATTGGTTATTGGAGTGTTCTTCAAGTTTTACAGGATAAAAAAGGTTTGGTTTACCAAACTTTTATAGCCAAGCCTTGGCTATTTATAGCCAAGTAATTTTTGTTTGATGTCCAGGATAGTGTTCTTCAAGTTTTACAGGGTAGAAAAGGTTTCGTAACTAAGTAGAAATAGTTAAATATAATCAAATAATTAATAGAATCAAATAGTTAAATATTTTTTTAATGTACTACCATAATAAAAATGTTATAATAGGCATGTTTCCTAAAAAAATACAATTAGTCCGTCTTATAGATAATGGAAAAATATTAGATACGTATTTTTTATTTTTTCAATCAAACAAAAACTAATAAACTTATAGCCCGTTAAATTTCCGCGTGACGTCACTATCCGGTACACTTTTTACCGGCTTGTTGCGTCATGACTCCACTCCTGAACTTTGATGCGCTTTATCTTTACCATCTTTAGTTTGATTGAAAAAGATTTTTTCAATCAAACAAAAGATGGTAAAGACGGACTAATATAAGATACGTTTAAGACGGAGTAATTATTTAAAATGGTATTGTTTTTAGGAAACAAGAATATTAAATGCAGAACAGCAAATCGTCCAAGAAAAGAGGGTCCAATAAAGATCCTTGAGAGACTCCCATTTTTGCAAACTATTTCTAGGGAATTTAATTTAACAAATGTCATATTTTTTATACACAGCTAATATACATAAAAGATACACAGCGTAGCTTATTAATACTCTGCATGCGTTGGTGCGACCATGGATGGTCCATGTGGAGTCGATCTACCGATATGAGTATTTAGTAAGTATTTTTAAAGCCCCTGACCGCATGAGGTTGTCTTGCTTGACTGAAATTTGTCATTATAAAAATTGCCATTATAAATAGTCTTAACAATTATTTTCAATCCGACCTATGTTTGGTATATGTACGGATAAAATTAATCAAATGAAAACTTTTATAGGCCTTTGCAGGTTTTTTCACGTCAAATCACATTTTAAAGAATCTTATTTAGTAATATTTATATTATTAATTAATGTACAAAAGCTACAGACTACTAGAATCGACCACTACAGAGAAGAAACGCCAAAAGAAACTCTTGTTTGTTTGTTTGTAAACTCTTTATTGTACACATAAAAAAAAAAAAAAAATTGGCTTTTTTAATTTTATGACAATTTTTTTTTTCATCTAGTAATGATTACAATTTTTATTATATGCATGATTATTTTTTGGAACATATTATGTTAGCGATCGAGTGTGCAATGATAATAAACATTATACACAGTAGTCTCAAAGAGATCGAGCAGACCAGTCCCCATACATCACTTTTTAAAGGCACACATGTTAAGAAGCTGGTATAATAGAATTACACAATACAAAAACTGAAATTCGGACAATATCACAAAGGGTTGAATTAACAACCTCCTTTATTAAATTTAGTTAAAAAGAATCGAGATGTTCGTAAATAACAAACGGCAAGTAAAAAGAAAATACTTAAAACACGATTGATGTTAACCAAAGCAATGATTAATCAAATATCGATAAATAACATCGCGAATCGAATCCAGAAGTACCGATATAGATGCGTTACGATTTAAATTATGCTAAGCGATGCTAATTTCGGCACGTAAAGGCAAATGAACTGAAGTTGCATGCCTTTGGTTTAAAATGCGTCATTTGGGTGGAAGGAAATATATTTGGGTTCCGAGAAGGTGTAAGGTAATAATTTATTAAACTTACTTCATTAATCAATTTGCGATTACGAAGACAATTATGTTTAACTGCGCATCAGTTTTGAGTATATAATGAGTCAATTCAATATAGGTTGCTTTATGGATTTTGGTTTCTGGAATATCTTACTTACTTCGCTGGATCAGCGACCCGAAGAGGATCTTGGCCTCCGATATTAAAGTGCGCCATTCTTCACTATTCTGTGCCAACTCTGACCAGTCGAATACTTCCAGCTCTTTCAGGTCTTTGATCTAGAATATCTAAAGTACTAATTCCTTTAACCTTGTTAACATATTTATCAACATTTTAAAACTACAAACCTTTTCATTAGAAGTTAGAATCCTCAGTGATTATAACTATTTTGATAATAGTTATTATATAAATATAATGTACTAAGAACCTGCATTACACATATGTATTTTTCATGACGGAGAGATTAGTAACGGTGCCACTGACTTTATGGAAAAGCGAGAAAACACCGTACCTAATTCATAGTTCGATCGAAATGCCGTTTTGACACGACAGTAGTCTTGTACTGTGACGTAACTATGCTGATTTTGCAATTTTCTTAGACGCGGATTCAATATAAATGCCTCGAAGTTTATTAATATTATAAAAGTACAAGCATTTCCCTTTATACGAGTAGTGGAACAGATTAGAAGCATTCAAAATGTGGTATTGGAGAAATGGAACGTATCAGCTGGACGAAAAACGAACGAGGTGTTGGAATTGGTAGAAGAAAATCGAAAAATATTGCACACTATAGATCTACAAGAGGGAACATGTTGGGTCATCTTATGAGACACGATGAATTTTTCAAAACATCGGGAGTGAAAGTAGAAAAAGGAGAGGAAAGGGACGACCTAGATACAGTTTTATGGGACAAGTAAAGAAACAGATTAATGTTAAAACATACGCGGAAGTACAAAGATAAGCTTTAAATAGGGAAGAATGGAGGTCATTGGTTATTCGAATCCACAGCCACAGACAAGAGCATTGTTGTTCTATGGACAAGAGCCTTACTCTTTAATTACAACAAGACAAGGATTATTTTATAGTCTTGCTACAATCAAGCCGTCAGTTGTTTCCCAGCCGATATAAATCAGACCAATATTGGCTAAAAAACATTTTTTACAACGTTTTAATTTGATTTAACCTCGGCCGTACTGGATAACTGTTGGATTACCTTCTTCCGTTTTACGCTCGTTATGTAACAAGTTAAGCATCAAACACATTCCGTTTCAACCAAAAAAACCCAGATTTTCATGCAAAGTTTGTATTAAAAGATATCATAATTAGGTCAGGGGTGTCATCCCCAACTGCTTAGCCGATGGTTGCAGGTATAGCATCAGGTACGTGCGCCCGGCCTCCCGAGCTGCTACTAGCTTTTTCCCCATTCATCCAAACGAGTTGTATCCCGATTCCTTAATTTCCTTCCTAAATCCAACAAATTCTTATCCTTTCCCGATTCCTCAATTCCCTTCCTAAATCAACAAATTCTTATCCTTTCCCGATTCCTCAATTCCCTTCCTAAATCCAACAAATTCTTATCCTTTCCCGATTCCTCAATTCCCTTCCTAAATCCAACAAATTCTTATCCTTTCCCGATTCCTCAATTCCCTTCCTAAATCAACAAATTCTTATCCTTTCCCGATTCCTCAATTCCCTTCCTAAATCAACAAATTCTTATCCTTTCCCGATTCCTCAATTCCCTTCCTAAATCAACAAATTCTTATCCTTTCTCGATTCCTCAATTCCCTTCCTAAATCAACAAATTCTTATCCTTTCCCGATTCCTCAATTCCTTTCCTAAATCCAACAAATTCTTGTCCTTTCCTAGCTTAAAAATGTTTTCGATGGACAGCAGCGTCGGGAGTACAAGAAGCCTAAGAAACTGTTCTTGCTAATCCGTCTGCCAAGCGTGGTCAGTATGGTAATATCCCCCATAGAATGAAGAATCCTTAGGAGAGGCTTTTGTCCAGCAGTGGACTTTTTACGGCTGTTATGATGATGATGATTACTTAGCACTAGTAGTTATATTTCATCTCTTTGGTATTGAAGTATTTTATCGTCTATAGCGAGCTCCGTGGCGCAGTGGGTTTCCCGAGTTCGATCCCAGGCCAGGTCAAGATGGAAAACATATTGACCTGGGTCTTGGATGTTAATCTATTTATGTATCTATTATAAATTCATAAATATAGTATCGTTAAGTTAGTATCTTACGACACAAGTTTACAACTTACTGTAGGGCTAGCTCAATTTGTGTGATATGTCCCTATATTTATTATCTATTATATATATTGGTGACGTGGTTTGAGGCCCAGGGAAGGAGATAGGTACCTTTCATCCCGGAAAAATCTACTGTTCTCGAATTGTCAACATTAACGCGGGCGGAGACGCGGGCAAAAGCTAGTCTTATATATATAACTTAATAAAGATTTGCAAAAAGTACGCAAAGCTAATGAGGCCGTGCGTATTACACGCATTAATACGCAAAACGCAAATGATATTACGCCGCTTAAACCATTTGCACGCTTTCTAACTGGTGACCCGGAGAATCTAGACACTGCTAATATCTTTCTACAGCAATTATACTGCACCTACGCAAGAGCTTGGTCAATGTATTGTAGGGGTCAATAAACAGAACCCAGATTAAAACTCAAAGATTGCTATTGCTGATAAAAGTGTTCTTTGCAAAATTATTGGCGAACACGAATATTTAAGTCGTCATTAGATTTTTCATCTCCAATTTTGTGAGTATTAAAAAAAACAAAGGTTTAAGTAAATATAACGTATGCATCAACCATGCTTTCATTGTTTTTTTCATCAATTGTTACCTAACATAGGCTACACAATATTCTATTCTACAGGAATATATTTCTTATCTGGCGGCACTTGCCCTGGCAAAGGCTCTGGCAAGCTTAGTTCCAAAAGGCATCATTAGATGGCAGTAAGTTCATTGCTAGTTAAATAAAAATATATGTTACGCATTTATTAAAATGATAAATATGTAATTTTAATAAAAATAGGATAATTGCAGAATCTAACACACCATGCCCGAAAAATTAAGTTAAATCATTGGATTAAAAATAAACCCAGCCGTTTCCTGTTGCGACATGTTAAAAGGTAAGGGACTGAGTCAGTCGTAATTAAATGCACGATTAGCGTGGGTTGGTAAGATATCGGTATTTCAAATTACCGATCAAAAAATTATCAACATCTTTTGTTTACGCTTTTTAGCAAAGATACAAATGCTTTTTAGTTGATTCTCATCAATCATCTCTTTTTGAAGTCAAAATCTGTACATATTGCATATTGTTTTGATTAATTTTCTCGTTATTGTTTTTAATATTTACAAAGTTGGGAAACTAAAACTTTTTATACATCATTTATTATTAAACCGCTTTTTTACACGACTGCCAAAAAGCAGCTTATTGTTTTTCGAGTTCATATATTTTTGTATGTGAGTTTCTTTATTCTGTCATGGGATACCGGATATCACTAGAATCCTTACACCTACCCGAGTAACATAGGCTACAATTATTTTGGCAAGGCAATCGTGTTTTATTTAAAAAGAAAGACTAGTCTTTCAGACGTGTAGAAGTTTATGGCATGCTTGCTTATTGAACAAGGACAAAATCATCATTTGTTTTGCTATCAATGAACATATTGATCGGTAGGTAGGTACTACGTCTTATGTGAATTGTACAGACTCATGACATAGATAGGAAATTACGTAGGTAAGCAAATTAAAAAAAGTGATATCTTGATCGGCTTTTAAGTCAGTGTAAAAAGACAAGCAGCTGGTATTAACGCATTTTTTTCTTTTCTATTTGGCCCTCAAACTTCATTCAGAAGCTTAATTTAGCCAGTGTCTAGTTATTTTTCGAGTTATTCTTGCTTGTGTATCAACGAAATGTTGCTGTAATTCATTTCGCTGATTTCGACAGAGCCCCTGGCGACAGTTCCCACGAATCCATTGGCTTGATCATATACTATGCAGTAAGGCGAGCAAACACCAGCCCGCTAAGTAAATCTCACTACAACCGCACCATGACACTTTGTTTTAGTTATTCCACACATTTATCATAAACATGGGCATTTATAACATCAAATTACACCGACTGCACATTATAAACTCCACTAGAAACAATTTGCAAAATAATCCAAAACAAAAACCGTGCAGTCCGTAGAAATTCCCGCCAAGAACTCTCAAACATTCTTGCTGATATAATAATTATCACTTAAAAACGTTCATTGTTAAGACAATGAACTTATATCTGTGATAATTTGCATGATCAAAGGCCTAGAAGGGCTGAATTACCTGATTCTACAGGCCACAACTTGGGAAAACTTGCCATCCTATAGATGGCTTTTCGTTCTTTGCTGTACTTATTCATTATCATCATCATCACAGCCGTAAGAAGTCCACTGTTGGACAAAGGCCCCAAGAATTCTTTGTTCCATGGGAGGATATTGCCTCACGACGCTTGACAGGCGGGGTGGGAAGCGCAGTTTCTTTGGCTTCTTGTGCTTCCGACGCTGCTGCGGAAGAATTTTTAAGCTGGGAAAGAAAAATAACTTGTTGGATCTGGGAAGGGAATGCAGGTATTAGGTAGGATTAAGATACTACTCACTTGGATGAATGGGGAAAGTAAGTAGCAGATGGGGAAACCGCGGACGTGCGTACCCGATGACATACCTGCTGCAACCACCGGACAGGCAGTTGTGGATGACACTCCTGACTCCCTGACACCCCTGGGTCCAGCAGTACTAATTACCGAAACCTAAATAAAATAGCTAGCCGTGTGGTTTCCGGCAGAGTAGAATAAGACCACCCTGGCAACAGTGGTGGCCGCCCCCACTGGTGGCAAATGGGATATACCCCTAGTCTTCCCATGGATGTCGTAAGAGCCGACTTAGGAAATACAATACAAGCTAAACAAAGTTCATAAACATCAATGAGACCTCTCCGACCCGTCTGGCCAGCGTGGAGAGTGTATGCCAAATCCTCTGTCTGCTCTGGCCAAGTATGGTTCCAGTAGTACAGAGAGGGTCATGCTCCTGCAGTAAAGACTAAAAAGACCTGATGATGATGATGATCTAGCAGATATGATAAAATAAAATAGGTACCGTACCGAGTAACTAAATTAAACAAACCGTTACTACGAACCACTTTACCAATTTATTTTGTGGAGTTTTTCAATATTCATATAATGAAAAAGTCCACAAAATAAATTGCCTCTCAGCTCGGAATCCAGCACATAATCGAGTGAGCCAATCGGTCTGTATTTTTCCGCCTGACCTAAATCTAACAAAACAAATTTTCTTTGCTCACAGCTTGGCTTCGACTTGCCAATGCATATATTAATATTCACCCGTTGCTAGGAAAACTTTTATAAGTACTCATTTAGGTATACCTAGAGCCAAAAATCTACTTATGTACCTCATTGGTTTATGTTCTTCTGGTAAGATAGTTTTTAGAGGTTTTTTGCGTATATATTCCGCGTCCTTCGTCCTTCCCAGTTCTACCTTTGCTATATGACTAAATCCTAGAGTATTAGTTACTTACTGCTCATTGGTATGCGAAAGGCCTGTAGGTTTTCGCGTAAATAGGTTATTCCTTTTTGTAGTTTGCGTTGGATTTATGCGTATGGTTTTCGAATGTTTTTAAAAACGATCAAGTTTTCTCTACGATTTACAAGATAGTGATCTGTAATGTTTAAGAAGTATTTTGGAGTTTTTTTACACTTACATAAAAATACACCCACACAACTTAGTACCCAAACGGTTTTGTTATGATCTAAGAACGTATTATTAAGGTGCTTATAATAAGGTATTTATACGCATCCTCAATACTATTTTTGTCTTAAGTTTTCCTGAAACGCTCGTTTCCCGTCCCAGTTACGATTTCGGAGAATTCTCGTGTTACTATATCTCGTAATCAGGTATTTATGCATGAAAGGAAATAGTCAGGTAAACAACAGATAAACAATAAATATTTATTAAAAGATGCGTAGCGATTTCTATAAAAGTAAGAAGGTATATTTTATTGTTTATCTGATGTTTACCTATCGTATCGTAATTGAATAAAAAATGTTAACCCCCTCGCGAGCGCGACGCCGGGCGCGAGTTTCTGGATTCAAAAATTTGATTGGAATGTTCGATTTTATTTAGTTACTAAGTTCAATTAAATTTTGAAATTAATACAATTATAATCGATTCATTTCAAAATTTAATTGATATAAACCAATTTGACGAAATTAGAAAAAAAAGCCCACAGAATTAAATAAATGTACTAACGTAACATGACATTATTGAAGTAGGTATTATGATCTAATTTATTGTCAAACAAATGTGATGGTTCACCAGTTCATTTCTGCGATAAATCAAGGTAAAGTATGGCATGGGCAGCGTTGAATTTTTTTTCTTTGTCATCATTTCTGTGTTTATTTCGTATTCACAATACTTTTAATTAAGAAATAAAATATGGTGAAAAATTCCACGCGGTTGGGGTTTGTACCAGCGACCTTAGGTCTATGTATAACTTAAGCTTTGCCAATTGAGCTACCGCGCTTCACATCCCGGCGTCGAAATCTCTACCATATCCAATTGCCTTTATTAAAGCTTTCGTCACCTAACACAACTACCCCACTTTTACAAGTGAGGTAGGTATCTGATTAACTCATCTTACAATGAATTTGAAAATCAGCTTATATGTATGTAGGAAACCATGCGATATTCATTCACAATGCTATTTTGATATACCTACTCTTATGAAATTAGGAAATAAACTAATATATTTTTTCACCATACTTTATTTCTTAATTTAATAAGAGTAGGTATATGGTGCATATTTAACTTGCCCTAATCTTAATTCATTCAATTGACGCCGAGACCACCGGAGACACGGCCGCCCCTCGTCTTGCGTCTAAGCAACAACCCAATCGGATCTAGTCGTTTATTCATTTATCTTATCTTAATGCGAACTGGGTTTTTGGGGCAGGTCGACCTTTGTGCGATTTGTTTATTTGAATTTCCCCTCGCGAAGTCTAAAATGTGGAGATTGTGTAAAGCGTTTTCTGAATTTGAGCGCGGTGACTGATTCGTCTAATTCTTTAAACTTAAAAGTAAATAAGTGTTATTTACTTTCAAGTATTTGACTATAAAACTTAAACGTATCTAGAATTAGACATTTAATTGGGAAATACCTGCAAGAGATTGGCATTGTCTGTTGAAGTAAGTTGTCTTTACCAACACTCCAGTCCCATTAAGTCATGAATTTGAATAGTTAGATTTATGAAATATCTACGTCATATGTGTCCAAGTTCAATGCCTAGAAATTGTTAAGTTAGTTGTTCGTTGTTGTTGAAAGTTATAACGTTCATCCTTTATGTAATACATATTTCGTGGATGTAAGTGTTATTTATGATTGTTAATAGCTCTTCAATTTGAATCTTTTAGCGTGCAAACACACAACTACGAAAAGAAATTTTGAAAAACAAAGGAGGATATTGTATTGGTTTAGTTGAGAGATTATCTGTATATTATGTACATAGGTCCTATATAAATAAATAAACTACAGAAACAAAACTCAAGCAAGATGACACTTCAAAGAGTGGTTAACTACACACCTACACATACGTACTCACCTAACTAAAATACAAGCGAAGGACTCACTCACACAGGCACAAGAAAATCAATACACAGTAAGACACAAAGAGTGCAACAACAGAAACAGCTGATCGTCGTGAAAGCAAGATCTAATAAACACTTACCACTTCTCTTGCTTCTCAGTGTTATTAAAATTAGTTATAGCAGGATATCTGGAATAACAAAAACCAAGCTTTACACTCTACATTCGAAAACTCCAAAAATATTCCATGTCACAAACAAGCGCAAATCTATTTCTATACTTAATTAAATGTTAGTCGGGTTCATGTCTATATAATGTTATTTCGTTGCGCTAAACCGCACTCGAACAAAGAAACGATTTGTTTTGCAATAGTACCTCTGTGCGGTGCACTCCAGAACCTTTTTCTTTTCCCATCCTTCCTGAGTTTTCACCCACTCTTCTCCTGGTGAACGCCAGTCTTTTGAAATAAAAGGCATTATTGCACAAAAACACAACAAAGTTCACAACGCGACGGTGCGTCGCCTCCGTACGGGTTAACACGGTCGACGCGAAACGAGGTTTGACGCGAGGTTGCGCGAGCTCGATTCGATGCAAATTGTGTGTTGGTGTGAGAGGTGTTGTTTAGAAAGGGACGGGCGTGCGCATGGCGCATGGATTTTGTTGTGTTGATCTTTGTGGACATGTCAGAAACAGCTGTTGTTGTATGTTTTTATTGTTGACATTAAGTTGTTACTACTTTTAGCATTAAATAAGAGAGTATGTATCCATAATCTGAGATAAAAAAGAAAATTAGTTACTTTGAACGTTACTTTCTTGGAACTGATTTACTTTTATCAATATGCCTAATCAGTGTTTGATCGTCCTCAAGGTGAAGGAGTAAGAACAAAAGCCAGGCCAGGGTCGTTTGTTGGTGCCAACAGCGAGATGTAGAGATGGGTGGGAAATGGAATTGACAACTTACTACAAACCGGAAGTGATGGTTTTTATTTATGCAATCGAAAGTACCTTAAATGTAAATACTTCCAGAATTTTTTCAATTTTTTTATACAAAATTATTTTTTTAAGAATTTAAACTAAATCCCAAATGTAGGATTTTAAAGCAATATTCCCATGCTTAACCACATGAAAATGTCAATCTGTCAAATAATAATGACGTTGACAGCCAAATCTTATGAGTTGCCAGGTTGGGGAAAATTTTTCCCGATATTCGTACAGCATACAAGAAATTGCTTCTGAATGAAGTTTGAGGGCCTATGTTTATGCTACCAACAATAGCAAAAAATATACATATATGTTAATGTAGTGTAGTCAAAGAATATATATAAAAAGCAAACCAGATGGAAGGGAAATAAAAACGTTTATATGAATTTATGCTGTTTTTATTTTATTAAACTGTATTTCTCGCGAAGTTACCATCTTACGGACTTCTTGAGGGACTATGCTTGTGGGTCGCTAGTTTCTTATTAAGGCGTAGCATTCAGGTCGTTGTTGACGGTTTATGCTCCGATGTCATGCCCATTAAAGCTGGCGTCCCTCAAGGATCTGTTTTATCACCTACGCTGTTTCTTCTGCACATCAACGACATGCTTAACACTATTAGCATTCATTGCTATGCAGATGACAGTACGGGTGATGCATATTATGCAGGTCGTGCAAATATCCCTTAAGCACAGGTGGAATGAGCTGAAAGAGACTTGTGTCTGACATTGAGACCTCTCTGGAGCAGGTCTCTGAATGGGGTAAACTAAACCTAGTTCAATGCAACCCTACTAAAACACAAATCTGCGTGTTTTCCGCTACGAAGACCCCATTTAACATGGCACCGAAGTTCCAGGACACCCCCCCCTATTTCTAAGAGCATTGGGATCCTTGGCGTCGATATTACTAAGGAGGTCCAATTCCGGAGTCATCTGGCAGGTAAAGCTAAAATGGCTTCTAAAAAACTTGGGGTGCTCAATAGAGCGAGACAGTTCTTCACTCCGGGTAATAGACTTTTGTTATATAAAGCTCAAGTCTGGTGTGGTGCACCTCAATACCAACTCCTTCCTCTTGATTCCATTCAACGCCGGGCAATTCGTATTGGTTGCGCCGTTCTTATTTATTAAACCGCTTCACTACTTTCGCTTTACTAGTATAGTATCGATTCCTTCGATCCGCATATCCCAGCCCTAATCTCAACTGACTCGCATTGCCGGCCTATTTTGTGAGGTCAGTACCCGCTCAGTGATCGCCGCGCGCGCCGCACGTATCAAAATACCGCCGCAATACTCGATTCACAACGCGAACGACATCCGATTGATTTGTCGCATAAACACTAATTATTTGTGCTATTGTGTTTGAGAAAGTTAAGGGGCCCCCTCGAAAGTGTTAAACCGGACGTTTGAAGATTTGCGCTGGTCGAAACGCAGCCACGAGTTGTGACGTGATCGTCAGTTGCAGTCTTGCGAGGTGAGAAATTACTTCATTTTTCCTACATAATAATCCCCTTTATCCCGTAATTATTCCCTAAATCCAATATTTTTGGTCCATTACGATCCGGATAAATCCAGTAATTTGGTTCCATAACGGGATATCGAACAATCTTTTCCCATAACATTTTTACGAATCAACGTCAGTATTCCAAATTCGGATATTAATATTCGCATTAGTAAATTAATATTGCGTTCATATAGCATACTATTATTGCTTAATTCATGTTTTACTTGAAAATCGAAGTGGAGTGATAATTAATTTCAAATCTACCTCCCACAATTTTCAACATTAATTTCGTTGTCTCATGATCGTTTTATACGATTATCCTACGTTATCAAACCTGATCTAGTGATACTTTGTCTATTTTATTATAATACACCCCCCCGCTCCGCTTCATTCAAAGCTATTCACTAGGTAATGGGTCAGTTACATATTAATGTCATTTTACATAATTGCAGCTATTGTTAATATATACGTATATACGCACCGCACTATACATACCTAAATAGGAAGTATAGCTGCTGCAATTTGTAAATGAGCCGCACCGCAAAACTTATGTGTTATATATACACCGTGTATCTTTGAACTCTTGCCATATTCACAGAACTAATAGTAGGAAGCATTACCTATTATTTTCGATAAATAAGTGAATCCCCTAAATAAAGCACACCAAGTTATCAGTAAAATTTTATTTACGGTACACATGGGAGTAAACCAATTTTTTAGAGCGCATTCAACAGGCGCAATAGGAATAAACCGAGTGGGCGTGGCCGGGCGTGCCAATTAATAATTTTGATTTCAGATTTTCCTTCCTACTTTACGGGCTTAGGATCGACAAAAATGCCTAATTATTATTATTATCTTTAATTTTTCATTGCTTTGAAGATTTAAAAAGTTAGAGAAACTGTTGATATTTTTATTATGAATAAATTAGTTATTTTTGGCGTAGTTAAAAAGCTGAAATCATTTTATTTACAATTGATTTAGGCATTTTTAAAGTTTATTTACAAAATCTACTTACAAATTTACGTTTTGCGTAGCAATTGTTCAAAATGTCCTCCATTCTCATGACGGCACAGTCTAGCACGGCGCAGCGAATTTCGCTTGAGTTTTCGCAACACATAGGCGACTTGTTTCACCGTTGCGAATGCCAAAATAATCCTCTCACGTAACACTTCTACACTGTCTATCTCCTCTTCGTACACCAAACGTTTTACATCACTCCATAAATAAAAGTCCAACGGGGTTAGGTCCGGGGACCGAGCTGGCCATGCTACTGGGCCTCCACGCCCAATCCACTGTTCACCAAATGTAACGTTTAAGTAGTCACGAACTTGGTGTCCATAATGCGGAGGAGCACCATCATGTTGGTAATACAGATTTTGGTGTAAGTTGAGGGGTATGTCATCAAGCATTTCGTCTATGACGTGTTGCAGCAACTCCAAATACGTTAAACTGGTGAGATAGCCGTCGATGAAGTAAGGGCCGAGCAAATACCCGTCAATTATGCCAGCCCACACGTTCAGACTAAAACGATGTTGAAACGAGTGTCGTTTAGTTTTTTTGGGGTTCTGATCACGATGAGTCCACCAGTGCTCGTTATGGATATTAAAAATTCCCACTCTCGTAAATAACGATTCGTCAGTCCTCAAGATGTTGACATGTTGATGCCTCAGCAGCCAGCGACAAAATTCAATCCGTGCAGCGTTATCCTGAGGGAGCAAATCTTGAGCATGGATTGGGACGTCAAACTGGCGATGATCTCGTAGTCTTTGCGTGGCACTAAGCATCACCTGACGGGACGGCCTTGGTCGATTGGGAAACATTTCTACTGCTCGTCGCAAGCTGTCACCACTTATTGCGTACAAGCGAACTATTTCCACTAATTCGTTATTGGAATACGCGTCAGTCATTTTTACGTGACACTCACTACTTTTCGCGAGACGACAAGAAGCGACACGCACGTCCGTTACGGTCAGCGGTTACGATTACAACTGGGGCGGGGGTAGTTTCCCGGCAGCGCGTACGCGGCGCGACTTTGTACTTTGTTCTTGCCGACGCCGACGGAATAGTGATGAGCAAGTGTTACGATAATTAGTGGTGTGCATTACAGATTGTCGATAAAATAAATTACAAAAAATTAAAACGAAAAATTTTAGGTCATGATTTTTTTAACGATTTGTGTTCAGATTCAGTAATAGAGTTACCTTAGTAAATATGGCAAGGATGCAAAGATACACGGTGTATAATACAAAATACATAAGTTTAATTTTCTAATAATAAAACTTTGTAATTAAGTTATTAGTTACATAACGAGTTTGGATACACGTATTTGTTTCGTCGTTGTGATCGAGGTTAAAAAAAAAAAAAAAACATATATTTTCTTTACGCAATTACGCTCATTAATTAATAGGGTGTTATTGCGGATTAATATTGCACAGTTTGTCATCAATTCTGAAACTCAAGTCAAAGTACTAACTTATATAAATAAAACCGCGCCGCACCACCAATACAGGGTGTCACCGTTATACAGTGTGTTGCCGTATGCAATATACAGGGTGATCAGTCGTATAAATTATACAGGCTTACAAACCGGAAAGTGCAATATTAATTCGTTTCTTGTTGTTTATTTCGCGCATAGTTGATCATGGAGAAAGACGAAAGCAAGTTGTCACTTCTTCACGCGAAGCGAGATATAATTTTCACACGCATACAAACTATCGCTAATTGGTCGAAAGATTTATCTGATCCACGCATTAAAGAATCGTTTTTATGTGATATTGAAACCGTAGACAGGTTGCGTACGGACTTTGAAAATATTTTGGATAAAATTAATTCTATTGAATCGAGCTTAAATCCTAAATACATGGTTAACTAGCAGCCGCTTCTTACTTTTGAGGATTTATATTGTCGAATTAAACGCGCCGCAAAATCGCTTGAGCCTATGCCTGAATTACAGAATAATTCACTCTTTATCAAGCGTGACAGACCAAAACTGCCACCAATTCAGCTTCCTGAATTTAATGGAGACATTAAGTCATGGCCGCTATTTTATTCTGCATTTAAAACTGTCATACATGATAACCCGACCCTATCGGACTCTGAAAAATTACATTATTTGATAGGCAAATTGACAAATAAGGCTCAATCGGTATTCGCAGGTATTACTCCGTGCGCTGAGAACTACAAAATTATTTTAGAGACTTTAATAAATAGATATGAAGATAAAAGGTTGCTTGCTACTTCGTATTTAGATCAAATTTTCGAGTTAAAGCCTTCTAATTCCGCTCATGTAGATAATTTACAGATATTTCTTGATAAATTGGTCACTTCGGTTTCAGCACTCAAAAACCTGAAGGTTGATGACCTGTCAGACTTAGTATTTTTGTATATCGCTTTGAAGAAGTTGGATCCCGAAACCGCTCGCTCCTTTGAATTAGATAATAGGGGATCTAATATTCCGTCTTTCGAGACAACCTAGTTACATTTGTCCGCGATCAACTTAAAATTTTGCAACGCACTTCCAAGGAAGTTAAGAAGATTGTCGATCGTCCCACAGACACGACATCAAAACCGCATAAATCAACGCATAGTTATATCAATACGTCTACCGCGCCCTCTCAACCTCGGTGTTCATTATGCAACTCCGCGCATGAACATTTGTATAAATGTTCGAGCTTTCAAAATTTAACTCCTATCGAGCGTTTTAAATTTGTTAAGTCGCAATCGTGTTGTGTGTCTCGCGACATCGATGAGGATAGACTTCATGTTCTCTCTCGTCATGATTTGTTGAACAAGTTAGTCCAATCGTTTTGGAAACGTTGGAGGTCCGAGTATTTACATACTTTGCAGTCTCGCGATAAATGGAATACACCTACTAACCCGATCACAGCAGGCACTATCGTAATCCTTATTACAGATAACGCGCCTCCTCTTCATTGGCCTCTAGGGGTTATAGAGGAAGTTTTTCCTGCCACTGATGGCATAGTGCGTGTTGCTCGAGTAAAGACTGCTACTGGCTCGTATTTACGCCCAGTTGTACGTCTGTGCCCGCTCCCTAGGCAATAGCTTTCATTTCAATTACTTTTGTTTAGGTTTAGTTTATTTAGTCTTACTTCTTTAATTTATATGTTTCGAAGGCATCTCAGATCCCTTCAAGCCGGGGGGAAATGGTTGCGCCGTTCTTATTTATTAAACCGCTTCACTACTTTCGCTTCACTAGTATAGTATCGATTCCTTCGATCCGCATATCCCAGCCCTAATCTCAACTGACTCGCATTGCCGGCCTATTTTGTGAGGTCAGTACCCGCTCAGAGATCGCCGCGCGCGCCGCACGTATCAAAATACCGCTGCAATACTCGATTCACAACGCGAACGACATCCGATTGATTTGTCGCATAAACACTAATTATTTGTGCTATTGTGTTTGAGAAAGTTAAGGGGCCCCTCGTAATTGCTGAAAACCAGGATTTGAAGATTCGTGCTCGTCGGAAAAGGCAGCCACGAGTTGTGACGTGATCGTCTGTTGCAGTATTGCGAGGTGAGAGATTCCTTCATTTTCCTACATAATAGTCCTCTTTTATCCCGTAATTATTCCCTAAATATACAGTCCATTTAAACCCCATTCGCGCAACCACGTATTATCGACGATCCCACACTCACAGACGATTTAGACACCCTCAGTCTACGGAGAGACGTTGGCTCTCTGTGTGTATTTTACCGTCTATACTATAGAGAGTGTTCTGAAGAACTTTTTGAATTGGTGCCACCGTCACCTTTCTACCACCGCACCGCTCGCCACAGGAGTAAAGTCCATCTCCACATCCCTGACGCTTGAGTCTCTAAAAATGTCAGAGCGTCACGTGGTTTTTTCCTCGTACAGCAGGATTGTGGATTCCCTCCCGAGGTTTTCCCTGTGTGTTATAACTTGGGGTCCTTCAAAAGGCGTGTTTACAGGTATCTTAAGAGTCGGCAACGCATCAGCACCTCCTCTGGTGTTGCAGATGTCCATGGGTGACGGTGACCACTTCCCATCAGGTGGCTCGTCTGCTCGTTTGCCGTCAAATATACATAAAAAAAAATGTTTTGAAGTTTACATTTGAAAAGATAGTTTTTTTGAAAGTGGTAATTGAAATTATGCATTGTTGGGTTTTAGATATACTTATGAAGTTTTAAAATCAAGATGTGTGCGAGTGTGAAACAAGATAAAATAAAATAAAATAAAAGAAATCAGAGTTTTATTGGGCGTAACCAAAGTTCATACTTCAACAGGTTATGGGATTGAGTTGTGAAAACTTTTTGCCAATAACATTGACAATTTCATGTGATTATCTTGTGATCTCAGAACAAGGATTAGTCCTATTAGTCCTTGTTCAGGAGTGCTATTTTTGAAATGATGCCGATCGTAAACAAGCGATTTTTCCATACAAAAATCGCTCGAAGACGTGTGTAACATTTTCAAAAATAGTACCCCTGAGCTTGTGATCGAGCAGGCGAATATTGCTTTATAAATCCTAAGGGTTTCTCCTTTACGTATAAAGGCCTTTTTTGCTCGGGGTCGGCACTGCTTGGTAGAAACCAAAGCATAAGTAAATCTGAATACAGACGCACCATCATGACTTCATGTCATCTATATAGTATGTGGTTTCCTTAGTACCCTGATAGAACTGTTTCAGATTTTGATATACGATATTAACCCTTAACACTTCAAGAATAGAGAGCATAATGCTGTGCAAAAAATTGTAGGGTAAAGTGAGACGGAAATACCTCGGCATTTTTTCCCTCTCGCACCCTTGCCATTGCATAAAAATGTAAATAATGGAAGAAAATGGTAGTAAAGCAAAACAGAAAAATTTAATTAATAATGAAAGAATTCCTGTTTTATTTTACATGGAATAATTATTTTACTAACTAAACTGTATGTTTACAGTTAATTTAGAATTTTCTCTTATCGATGATAAAAGAGCAATCTTAGTATAGTATTAAATTTAAATTTAGTCTAGCAACCCTAGTACGATCTCAAAATTGCCGCCATATTATTAAGAAATCCCGCAGCCTTCGAATTTTTTAAGCAGACTGAAAGAGTAAAATAATATAACTTGTTGTTTCAAGAGATCGAAGCGACAGTGCACTGCATTGTGCATTATCCTTTCACAGGTAAATAACATAACCGTTTTCAGTTAGTAAATGTTGTGCCTTGGCTAGGGTGTCCATTGTCCATGTTGTCCAGGTGTCCATGTTGGGTTAAAGTTTGTATGGAATTTTTCTCATTTCTGTACTTATAATTATGAAAATACGTATATAAGTTCTAGTATACATTTAAAAAAGATCTGTGTAGGTGAACTCTTATCTGTCTGTCTTTTGAATGTTCACGCTTCAACCATAGAACCGATTTGGATGAAATTTGATATGGAGGTAGTTTGGGGCCCGAGGAAGAACACAGGTTACCTTTCATTCCGGGAAATTCTACTGTTCCCGAGGGATCGACATTAACGCTGGTGGAGCCACGGGTAACAGCTAGTTATAGAATAAAGTTTCGATCCATCAGGCGTACTATGAACATCTCTACTGATGCTATTCCCTTCTACAGTTGCTATTTGTCAAAAGTGATCAGCATATGATCATAGCATGGGTCTTATCAATGACACCAACATAGGTACCTACCATAGAAATATATCAGGATAGAACGGCTACGCGTGGACTTTGTAAAGGGAACGCGTTTGTCAGTTATATAAGGCATAAGCCACGCCACCACCATTACTAGCGAAGTTTGTAGTAACTGCCCCCGTGGTCCAGTGGTTAAGGCGTTTGCCTGTAGACCCGGAGGTCATGGGTTCGATTCCTACGGGAAGCATACTTTGTTTAGTTATTTCCAGTTAGGTTAGGACATTGCAGGCTTGAATCACCGGATTGTCTGATAATAGAGATGATTCCGTGCTTCGGAAGGCACGTTAAGTCATTGGTTCCAGCTGCCATCTGGTAGTCGTTAAAGGAACCACGTCAGAGGCTGAGAGGCGGTTTCAAGAGTAAGAACTCTGACACCAGGGTGTGCATGGTCGATTGACCGGGACACCTACTCGAAATGATGATGATGATGCGCGAAATAGTAATGTTATATCCACAGAAATAAATCGCGTTATTTCGATAAACAGTCATTTGTATTTGTCGGTTGGCTTGCCTTTCATTCATGTACATCAAAACGCGACTTTTGATGTATTTTAACTTTTTGTATGCCAAAGTTCGAATTCTTTTCGTAACATGCATTCCATAATAGTTACTGATAAATATTTTAATCAACAAATGGGAGCAACCTAAAAAATGTGAGATAATTATATTAACTATTAGATATTATCGATAATATCAGTTCGAGTGCAACGCAGCTTTCGTGTTGCTATCACGCAATTGAATTTACATTGCACGTTCTCCTTGGAACGAGCTTTGGAACACCTTTGGATGTGAATTAGTCGTATTGTCGTTTTATATTGAAAATCGAAATAGGTCTTTTATTTTATTTTTTTTGTTGTTGTTAAATCACGATTTTAGTTAAAACAAAGTAATGATCCATGGAAAAAATACCTTGTTTCGACCTATTTACTTTCATACTTTTGTTTTTATAATTAAATACCGCTTAATAAAGCATATGTTCAAGTTGGGACGTGCGCGCTGACCGAATGAACGTTTAACGAATCTCGTACGATCGTACAAGATTGAGAAACGCGTGTACCACCCACTTGGCTTTACCTAAGTACTTCATGTCCGAGAAATCTATTCTATAGTTGGTCACCCTACTTTAGAGCGAGATAGAATTCCGAAGTTTGTCTTCGCTTTCTGCTCCAAATATTACTATGAGAGCTCAGTCCTTCAGTTTATTTTACTTTTTTTTAAACACATTTTTCATAAACATGGGCATTTATAACACCAAATTACACCGATTTCACATTATAAACTCCGCTAGAATAAATTTGCAAAATAACCCAAATCAAAAACTATGCAGTTCGCCAAAATTACCGCCAGAACCTAGGAACTCATAATCATAGAAAAAAATATCATGTCACAAGACTTGAAGATCCTCAGACCCAGAGTGCTATTTTTGAAATTACGCCGTTCGTAAACGGGCGATTTTTCCATACGAAAATCGGTCGAAGACGAGTGTCACACTTTAAAAAAAAGCACCCCAGACCAGACAGAGCAATTATATAAGAACCGCCCTATTTTTTCGGCTCTAGGAGTCTGTCTTTGTGTGTCTATGGTAGTAATAATTTTGGATGTGTGGAGAAAAGATGTCTCTGCATGAGATTTTTTTTTAATGATTCATTCATTCGTTCGTTCTTCTTTGACATTTATATCATTCATCGATTGATTTACTTCGGCTTTGGTGTAGTTTCTAGGTTATTTGTGCATTTTCTATCATCCTCGGAATGGGAGACAATACGTTCAAACCAAAGATAACCAGCACCGGAAAACAGGATCCTATCCTGAAGAAAGCTGAGCTGGAGTATATGAAGATAATAGAGGAGAAAAACCGCGAAAGAGTGAAGAAGTTAGAGTACATAGCCAAAAGAAATAGGTTTACTGGATTGGCTATTGGAGCTGGAGTATTTAGCATCTATTTGTATTCTATATTCGCCGTCAAACAAGAGACTTTCCTGGACGATTTCAACGAACCGGCTAAAATTCAACAATAATGGCGGTGGCACGGAAATCCCTACAAATCAGGTTGCCTCCTCTTCCAAGCATCAAAGATGTCATTCGATTGTACAAACTGCGTGCTCTTAGAGAACTTTCTCAAAATTTCCTCATGGAGCCAAAATTAATCGATAAAATAGTGCGTGCGGCTGGTTATATCGAAAATAATGTCGTCTGTGAAGTTGGACCAGGGCCTGGAGGCATCACGAGGTCGATTATACGTCAAGCACCACGTAAAGTCATTGTTGTAGAGAAAGATCGACGGTTTATTCCATCCTTAGAACTCCTAGCAGATGCCTGTAAGGACAGAGTGGAAATGGACATTATAACTGGAGATATTTTAAAAACTGACCTCACACAGTTCATTCCTGCTGATACAAAGGCAGATTGGCATGATCCGCCTCCTCCTATCAACCTAATTGGCAATTTACCATTCAGTGTGTCCACAATATTGATTATTCGCTGGTTGGAAATGATTTCAAAACATGAGGGCCCTTGGTCATTTGGTCGCACAAGAATGACATTAACTTTTCAGAAAGAAGTGGCAGAGAGGATGGCTGCACGTATTTTAGATAAACAGAGGTGTAGACTCTCTGTTATGTGCCAGAGCTGGTGCACAGTTAAATACAAGTTTGATATTCCAGGAGCAGCATTTTTACCGAAGCCAGAAGTAGATGTTAGTGTGGTCACCCTTACACCATTAAAGAATCCCATTATTAAGTTGCCATTCAAGCTCGCTGAGAAAGTTGTTCGTCAGATATTTTCAATGAGGCAAAAGTATTCAATAAGAGGTGCACAAACGTTGTTCCCTGAAGATGTCCGTGAAGAAATGGCTTTGAGAATGTTCAAAATGGCTGATATTGATCCTGTGACAAGGCCATTTCAAATTGCCAACATGGAGTTTGCAAGACTATGTGAGAGTTATAGTGAGATCATAAAAAGATATCCAGAGTTTGAACACTATGACTATAGAGCACCAAAAAATAAAATTGATGAGGAAGTGGGGATAGATATAACAGAAAAAAATATATAATTGTCTTACTATGTAAATATAGAGCTTAGTTATTGTTAAATAAATATTAGTAAAAAATGCTGTTTTATTTATACAGTTCACACTTTTTTACATTAATTTAAAACAAATGAAGATGAAAAATATTTATTTGCTGCAAAAAATTAACAATATATATACCTGTATATATATTAACAGCAATGCTATAAAACCAACTTTATAATAAAAAGAATTTATGTTTCTTGCTTCTCTTGTTTACGTTTTTCTTCAATCTTTCTCTTCTTTTTCAAAACTTTCGTATGTCTGTGTGATTTCAAATGAATTTCGTAAGTTTTGTCTCCTATTATTAATCTCTCGCAAACATCACAATAATTTCGAGAATTGCCATCAATTCTCTTTTTCTCCTCATCTATATTTATTCTAAGGGGTTCATACTCGCATGGGGATTCATTAAGAAAGCTTTCTATTATTTTTTCAGCTTTACTTTTCACATTGTCTTTCCATTTTGAAACATCTGTAGTGTCCAATTCATAAACTGGAGGAACCTGCAACAATAAATAAATCTAACATTATTTTTTTCATAGTTACCTATTATCAGTGTAATATTAATAGGTATTATTTATATTTTATATTCCATGAGAGCGTTACATTATAACAATTACATTTCTTTTTTTCACAAAATTATTTTTTACTCAAGTTGTGATAGCGACATCTAGACTAAATAATAACAACAAAAACATACGGTTTAATTATGCCGCTCGACACTAGATGGCGTTAAAAATATAAAGGTACACGCAATAGTAACAACTTCTTCTACTCGGCACTAGATGGCGTTAAAAAATTTTGTTTCCTGTTCTGTTATTCTGGTATCTATGGTTGCCACTATCTGTGCAATTATGTTGAAATAATGCACTGGTAATTAAGAAATATTTTCCGACAAATAATCAATCAATTTCAACAAAAGTGCATTTGACCTAATATTCGTGCGTTACCGAGTTGGAAAAGCTTGATTACGATTAGATATTATTGCAACACAAAAATCCCTATTCCATTCAATTTTTATCGTACAGAAATATTTATTAGCCGCGAGGCAGTGCAGTTTTAATCGTTGAAATGGTCGTTTGTATATGAAACGGAACATTGAAGTATGGTAGTAATATAACAAGAGCACGCGATACTTTCCACCGTATCGTAACGATCTATTGACTGTTTGCTTATGGGACGACATTATTGGACCATTTATTTAACGAGCATTTCAATAAAAATGATTTACCGATTGACCTTTCGTAGAACTAAGAATTTACCATAGAATATTTAGATGGGTCTCAGCTTAGGTGTGGGGGACAGATTAAAATCTTATAGATATATCTCCGCAAAACATTCCTTTAAATTAATTGTTTGAAAAATATAATTTAAAACAAATCAAACGTGTAAGTATTATTTTTTTATTAAGATTCTTACGTTATTCTATACTATATTAATATTATAAAGCTGAAGAGTTTGTTTGTTTGAACGCGCTAATCTCAGGAACTACTGGTTCAAATCGGAAAATTCTTTTTGTGTTGGATAGTCCATTTATTGAGGAAGGCTTTAGGCTATAAAACATCACGCTGCGACCAATAGGAGCGAAGCATCAAAGAGAAATGTTTTTAAAACGGGGGAAAATAATTCATCTATACTAATAAAAAACGAATTAATCATAATAACAGAAATTGCCGCGGACGAAGTCGCGGGCAACAGCTAGTAACTAGTAACTAATAAAAAGGGGAGGGGGTCGGCCTGTTCTTATTTTTTGCTACGCAACGAGTGGGTCAAAAACTCGCAAATGTCTCACGTAATAAATTAATGGAACCCTATTGCCTTATACTTTTACAATCTGCTAAGTAAGAGGCAAGACAATCGAAGATCTGCTTTAGCTACTTCATCTTGCACATATTAGAATTCATCAACGGAATGTGTAAACGGAATCAACGGAACTATCGTTTCGCTATTTTTTTTGTCGTAGGTATATATTTCGTACATTTCATCCGTTCTTAAGTTATTGTGTTCGAGCAAACCCGATTGTTTTAATACTAGACTGTTTTAGTTTTAAGACAGGTTTATGCCAAGGTTCAATGTATGTAGATATGTTTCTGTATTAACCTTTATACATCAGTATAAGAGTAGCCGTGTAGTTTCCCATGGAGGTCGTAAAAGACGACTTACGAAATACAACCTAAACAAAGCTCATAAACATCAATGAGACCTAACCAACCCGTCTGGCCAGCGAGGAGTATATATAGGCCAAATCCTCTGTCTGCTCTGGCCAAGTATATGGCTCCGGTAGTACAGAGAGGGTCATGCTCCTACAGTGGAGACTAAAAAGACCTGATGATGATAAGAGTGCAATTATTCTGTATAAAATATTTACCTCTCTAAGTGGGTGTTCCAAAAATCTCCCCTTGACCATTTTGTTCTGCCGTCTTGCGTATCTCCTGGTGGCCATCTTCATATTCTCTATGCTCTGCTGAAGGAGTTTACGTCCTTCGTCGGATTCTCTTTGGTCTTTCGTCAGCATCAGGTACTCGTGGAACTCCTTGAAGCCGAGCGTTTGGAAGATGCCTTTCGTGTAGTCTGGTGGGCTGAAAATAGCAGACAACAAATGGATTTAGTTGTAAGTTACAAGGAGAACATGAAGAGGTAGGTTTACAGCTCTGATATTTCCTGTGCGTGTGGTGCTACTTCTCAGACCATGGCACACCTGTTGTCTTGCCCTGCGTGTCCTACCACCTGCAGACGCGAGGACCTATACAATGCCACTGATAACGCTGTGTCAGTGGCAGAGTTCTGGTCAACACAAATTTAATTCGCCCGAGTCGACACGATAAGAAGAAGTTCTAAGTTAGGAAATAGCCGAACTAGTCTTTTCCCGCGATTTTGTCCGTGTAATTTATAGCCTTTGTGCTAGTCTAAAGCTATGTATAAGATTAAAGTCTCATCGTAATACAAACTTTGATTAATATTTCTTTCAACATTGATCTCATCATCATTACAGCCTAAGAAGTCCACTGCTGCACAAAGGCAGTAAACGAAATTAAAATAGTGATGGGTTGCTAGCCACATCGCCTGCTAATATAATTCCTCATATTTCAGCCCATTCCCTCGATCGGCTTTTACGATCTGCGCGGGAAAAGGCTTAAGGCTCCCAGACTAGCTTGGAAGAAGTACCGAGACAGCAATAAGTATTTAATTTATCATTTAAATTATGAATGAGCGAAAAAAGCATCAAAAGTTAAATATAAACGACAAGTAAACTGCGTAAAGTACAATTAAAAATTCTAAATAAAGATAATCAATACGTGTATTTCAGTTAATTAGCATTATCGTAACAGCGACTGCAATGTTTCCTTTGTCGAATTCTTCAATGAAAAAGAGGTTCCAGGAATCTTCAATGAAATTATTCAAATTAAATTGCGATACAAGTCGACGTCAGCGGCAGTAAACACTTACGGGACAGAAGTGTAACTTCGCATTTTAATTTTAAATACTTCACTCAGTAAAAAATAAAAACCAGCTTCAATACCCGTCTTGCATTCGTGGGCGTTTGCCTGTAGACCCGGGGGTCGTGGTTTCGATGCTCACGGGAAGCATACTTTGTTTAGTTGTTTCCAGTTTGGTTAGGACATTGCTTGAATCACCTGATTGTCTAATAATAAAGATGATTCCGTGCTTCAGAAGGCACGTTAAGCCGTTGGTCCCGGCTGCCATCTGGTAGTCGTGAAAGGACCACGTCAGAGGCCGAGAGGCGGTTCCAAAGAACTCTGACACCAGGGTGAAACATCTACTCGAAATGATGATGATAACTTATACTAATAGTAGATTGTGAACGCAGGGCTATAAAAAGGGACTATAAAAGATTTTTTTTAGTCCGTCGGTAGTAAAAATGTATTTTAGATCCTACTAGCTGTTGCCCGCGGCTCCGCCCGCGTTAATGTCGTTCCCTTGGGAACAGTAGAAATGATAAAAATTCTATACAAACCCCTGCCCCTTTGCTTTTTCCCCTTAAGTGGGAATTTAATACATTTCACCTGCATAGATCTTTAGCCCTTAAGGAGGGGATTTTGCCCATTTCACCTTCACAGATATTTTTTTATTGTAATGGAGAACTTCTTATTGTCATATTTCTAAGTAAATAAAAAAAATCCATACAAACTTTACCCCACCTATTCTACCCCTTCAAGGGGAAATTTCGACCATTTTAACTACACAGATCTTTTTAATTGTAATGTAAACATATATACTTATTTTTATAGTTCCATGTCCAGAAATGAGAAAATTTCCATACAATGCCCCCTTTATCCCTTAAGGGGGAAATTTTGTACATTTCACCTACACAGATCTTTTTAATTGTAACCTAGAACGTATATACTTATTTTCATACCTCTAAGTCTAGAAATGGAAAAATTCCATACAAACTTTACCCCCTATTTACCCCTTCAAGGGAAAATGTTGTCTGGTTCACCTAAACAGATCTTTTTTTAATTTTAATTGAGAACTTGCGTACCTACTTTCAAACTTCTAAGTCCAGAAATGAGAAAATTCCATAAAACTTCAACCCCTTTGATTTTCTAAAAATCCTTTCTTAGTGCTCATTTACATCATAAAAAGAATCCCTGTGCCAAATTTCAGTTTCTGCGCACAGTAGTTTCGGCTGTGCGTTGATATATAAGTCAGGTTTGCCTTTGGCCCGCGGCTCCGCCCGCGTAAGTGTCGACTTCTCAGGAACAGTAGAATTACCCGGAATACATTAGTTTATGACTTTCAATGAAACACCTTAATATTGAATTTCAATTTAATAACTTCAAAAATGGAAAGTTTAATACTAACTTTGCATCCCCGTTATATCCCCTTAAGGGATGATTTTTGAGAAAAATATTTTACTCGTGTTTCATGCCTTTTAGTAAAGAACCTTCATGCTGAATTTCATTCGACTAACTTCAAAAATGGCAAAGTTTCATGCTTACTTTGCACCCCTATTTTACCCCCTTAAGGGATGATTTTTGAGTAAAATATTTTATTCGTCTTTTATACCTTTCAGTAAAGAACCTTCATGCTGAATTTCATTCGAATAACTTCAAAAACAACAAAGTTTCATACTAACTTTGCAACCCGTTTTTCCCCCTAAGGAGATTAATTTCCAAAAATCCTTTCTTAGTGCTCCCCTACGTTATAAAAGGAACCTCTGTGAAAAATTTCAAGTTCCTAACCCTTATAGTTTAGGCCCTGCGTTGATAAGTCAGTCAGTCAGTCAGCTTCTCCTTTTTTTTAAGTATGGATTACTATGGATAGTATGGGTAGGTATAATGCTGTCGTATAATGATGATGAATTGACTTTGGATTTTAATTTTCTTATGTCACTTATTATTTTATTTTATTTTATTTTTGCTATATGTTTGCAGGCAAACTCATGCCTTGAGTTCATTCAAATGACGATAACTTTTTTTTTAATGAACCGATTTTGATGAAACAAACTTTAAATGTTAAACTGAGTTAAAACAAAGCAATTGGTGAAAGTTTGAAGTAAATCGGTTCAGTATTTTCGGAGATAATCGTGATCATACATACAGACAGACAGACAGACAGACAGACAGACAGACAGACAGACAGACAGACAGACAGACAGACAGACAAGAAATTCCAAAAAATTTTTTTTGCTTTCTATTATTCTTTTTAAGTGTCCCTCTATCCATTTCAGTCAAAAATTCGAAATGTACAGACAAAATAATTTTACTGTTTTATTATATGTATAGATACGGATGGGTAACAGTACCTAAGTTCTTGGTTTTTTTAATATATGAGATGAAAAACTTATTGAAAGTAGTTGGAAAAGTGGACGAATAAACTAAATTTCATTGAAAAAATTAATGAATTCCCGAAAATGAACTTGTCGAACGTCGATGAACGGTTATTTCGTTTGCAAGGGCGTTGCCAAGGGGGGGCAGGGAGGGGCAGCTGCCCCCCCCTAGAGATTCTAAAAAAGTTGCCAAATATAATGCAACCAAAGTCCTAAGTCTAGTACTAAGATACTGTTGTTAATACAATCGCTGTAGATGTAAGGCTCGTAGTACAAGTGAAAAGCTTCATGGGCTGTCGACTTTACCTACAATTTATACCTACTTTTCTCATTCATAGAGAATGAGAAAAGTATGAATTGTAGTAGGTAAAGTCAACTT
The DNA here is from genome assembly GCA_947532085.1 of Elegia similella. Classification (NCBI taxonomy): domain Eukaryota; kingdom Metazoa; phylum Arthropoda; class Insecta; order Lepidoptera; family Pyralidae; genus Elegia; species Elegia similella. The sequence continues at coordinate 23,508,870 of OX383939.1, forward strand.
GCCCCCCCCCCCCTGCGCCATCGGCTGGCGACGCCCTTGTTCGTTTGTGTGTGTGATCCATTTATTGCTCAAGCAATGTATGTATGGATGTTCTAGCAATTTTAGCATACAATGTATATATAAAGCGTGTTCTTCCATGCTGTTTTAGGAGTGAAAAAACAACGTAGAATGTGCCAGCTGCTTCTCTTCCCGCGCAGACCGTAGAAGTTGGTCAGAGGGAATGGGCGAAAATCATGACATTATTATGTTCTTAAGCTGTAAAATATTTCTATAATTTTATAAATTGTGAATGATATATACCTGTGTATGGCAATAAATAGTATTTTTTATTTTTAATAGGCAACGCGGCTAGCAACCCATCACTATTTTGATTCCGTTTTCCACATTTACGGCCACCAACACGCTAAACGTGGCCTTTCGGTCTTATGACCGTACGCTCTGTCTACCCCGTAAGGGATAAAGAAGTGATAATATGTATGTATGTATGTCATCTGTGCTCTATTTAATTTTTAATTCCCTTTTTTGTGGATTCCCTGTAATGCAATTATTAAGTAATTTTACTTGATCGTATTAAGCAACATTGTATCGAACGTTTAACTTTATTTTTTATTACCTTTTATATCTCGGCATTAAATATCGAGGGGTGTAATTATTGACAAGAATATATAATCTGTGGTAGTATTGTAAAATATCTACACACCACAAGATAGTATGTATCTAGAGTATCCTGTATTCTAGTGATTTATTTAGCATACTTTGTTTTGTTGCTTCAGTTTGTTTAGGACATTGCAGGCTTGAATCACCTGATTGTCTGATAATAAAGATGATTCCGTGCTTTAGAAAGCAATATAAGCCGTTGTTCCCGGTTGCCATCTGGTAGTCGTTAAGGGAACCACTCAGAGGCCGAGAGGCGGTTCCGAAGAACTCTGGCACCAGCGTGTGCATGGTCGATTGAAAGTAACACCTACACGAAATGATGATGAGTGATTTTTCATAAAATATTGCCTGTGAGAGTAAGCTGAGGGATTGGGCTAAAATCTCCGGAATCAATAATGAAGTCCACTACTGGGCAAAGGCCGATCCCTAGGATTCTCCGTTCCATGGCAGCGTATCGACATACTCACCACGCTCGGCAGGCGGGAGCGCAGTTACTCTGGCTTCTTGTGCTTACGGCCCACCCATCGGAAGCATTTTTAAGCTCTATCATAGGAATTTGTTTAATTTCTGACATTTGGACTATGGGGTCCTGCCTGGTGCAAGCAGTGATTGCTCCTCGTCTGATCTCCGCCGCACGTGACAAGCGGGCTGGCTGCTTTTTCGAACAAAGGATAAGCGTCGCTATCCAGCGTGGGAATGCAGCCAGTATTCTTGTCAACATGCTTTATGGGCAAGAATTTTAAAATTTTTGAGTTTAGTTTTATTTTAGTATGTAATTTTATGGTAGATTAGCTTATTAGTTTTGTTTTTAAATTATGTTGTTATCTTTATGTGCCTATTAAAGTACATTATTTGGGAAGGGAATGAAGATTGGAATACTACACGCTTGGATGAATGGAGGAAAAGCAAGTAGCAGCTCGGGAGGCCAGGCGCGTGTACCTGCAACCACCGGACAGGCAGTTAAGGATGACACCCGTGACTTAACAACTAGCTTTGTACGAATAGATAAACAAAATAAAAAAGGAACCCATGACAAAAATAAAGATTAGATAAGAATATGTTTATTCGACAAAAAGCACATACACAAATCAAAACACAAACACATTTACGCAATTTACAAAAATAAACAACAATATTACATACATACAATACAATCTAAACGTAAATAAATTAAATAACAAATTAATTAATTGATTGTGTGCTGTGCTGTGCTGTCAAAAAGGATCCAACTCAGCATATGCTGGCTGTACGCAAATGCCAGCGCTGGTCTTCCGTTGGACTCTTTGTTGAAGTCACGGAAAACTTTTATCTTGTAAACTGCTGAATTAAATTGAATCAAATATACTTAACTAAGATCACTTTCGATCGGTTTATATTGCAAACATAAATAACTTTAGCAGTTTCAGCGATTTGGGAGCTAACCCTCTTTTTGCGTCGAGAGTTACACATTTCCTACACAGACATTTTATTTTTATTGGCGCGCAGTTCCGGTTCGCATCTAGGTTACAGATCAAAAGAATTTAACTGCCGTATTAAAATAATTAATAATAAGAAATCTTATCTGGTATCTAATTACACATTCGATAAAATGAGATTCGCGCAAAAAACTAGAACAAAACGTAGCGGAGTGCGTACAACGGACCTGCAAGTAACTTCTCATCGAATCGAATGCTGCCAGCGCTTTTGTCGACAATAACTGTAAACTGTTAAGGCGATACCACTGTAAATAAGGTCGTTCTGAACCTTATTTATCTCGCAAAATACTTAAATTAGGAGTTTTAAATCTAAGTAATATGATTTTTGACTTTTTCATCTCCAAAAGTGTAAGATGAAAACACGTTTTGATAAAATTTTCTCGATAGAAATATTTTTTGAAAAATGTCTTCGTTCGCTGCTTTTTTGTTATTGTAGCTCAAATGCGACGAATGAAATAATGATTTTTAGACTAAAAGATAGGTTATTAGTAATTCATCAAAATGTAAATATGAAAATACAATTAACCGGTCTGATTTTATATAAAATAGAAATAACGAATTTGGCGCTTACGTTTTTTTCTTTGAGCGACTCGAGACTATCTCCTATCTCATCATTCACGGGCTAAACCGCCAAGCGCTATCCCTTGCGCGCACTTGATCAGTCTGCGTACGCCTTTGCCGAGCGATGGTACCAAACATTTGAGGCCTCGTCTTAAGGTATTCCGTTAGACAATACAGATTCACGAAGTTTTTCGGCGAATAAAAATTTCTGAAAACAGGTTTTTTTTTACCCGACTGCTAAGAAAGGTTATGTGTTTCACACATATCATGTACAGTCGGATACTAATATACCTGACCAGGCACTCTACCTATATCTTGAATTTTCTCTTAAACTAAAAATAATATTAACATGAAAATGTATACCTATATTCAGGAAGTCTTCATTTAAATCTTTCTGTAAATAAATTTCTATTTAATATTATTTATAATATAAGAGAAATATCAAAATATAGATAAATGGCCTCGTTGGATATCTCGGTATTTGACTGTACTTACTTATGTTTGTAAATTTCTTTATTACCTCGGCATCTTCCCACTGGCTGGATGGATTACTTAGGTTCGTTTCAAAGTAAAAAAAAAAGTCAGGTTTTTTTATTAATTTTTGAAATTTGGATGCTTGTACGTATGATATAGCATACTGCCGTATAGCGATGAGTTGGAGCAACGGCTTAACGTGTCTGAGTACGAAGCAGCTAAAGATATTTTTTATGCCAATTGTGGTCACCAGTCCAAGCGGCAGCTACGCCCGGGGTTGCTTAGGTAACGTAAGCGCTAATATTGCGTAAGTCAACAAGGCCATCGACGTACGAGTCGATTTTATAAATATATTATAAATTATAAATCAGTACGGTAAAATCTATAAAGTTATACATCTTTTTAAATTCTAATTAATCCAAAAAATACACATATCCTAACTAATATTATAAATGCGAAAGTGAGTTTGTTAGTTTGTTTGTTTGTTACGCTTTCACGCCGTAACTACTGAACCGATCATCATGAAATTTTACATACAAGTTCTCTGGAGTACGAAGAAGGACAAAGGCTACCTTTTATCACGGGAAAAAGTACTGTTCCCGAGGGACCGACATAGGCGCGGGCGGAGCCGCGGGCGAAAGCTAGTAGATTATATTTTGAGAATGTTCGATATTTTAATGATTACTTACAAAAATTGCCATATCTACTAATGTAAAAAGCCAAATCAAAATGCGCAAGCGCAAGATCAAACGAAAAGGGGATCGTGGTCGATTTTCCTGCTCATCGTACCCCTAGATTCGTCTCCTCCTTCATTATGCGAACCGCGACGGAATGGAATTCCTCCCCGCGTCACTGTTTCCCGACTTGTACAATTCAGGGATGTTCAAGGCAAGAGTCAATAAGTTAGTTTGCGTATACCTCATTGTTGCTTCCCATTAGGCAACATAGAGGTCAAACGCACTCAAATCCTTATCCTTACTAATATTATAAATGCGAAAGTGAGTTTGTTTGTTTATTTGTTTGTTTGCTACGTTCATGATGATCGGATCGGACCTACTAAACCGATCATCATGAAATTTTGCATACAAGTTCTCGGGAGTACGGAGAAGGACATAGGTTTTTATTCCGGGAAAAAGTACTATTCCCGAGGGATCGACATTGACGCGGGCGGAGCCGCGGGCGAAAGCTAGTTATTAATAAAAAAAGGTAACTAAGCATTTCAAAGTTTTATTCTGGCAACATAGCTTAGCCTGGCTGTATAGACAGACGCCTAGGCCTTTCACGCTGTGTGACCATCCAGATTGAATGAGCAACAAAAATGGAGTCGGCAACCTGGTGTTTTTTGTTGGTCCGGCCACGACCGTCATGACTGCTGTGTGACCGTTATTATGTAATTTACTTTAGTATTGTCGATATAATCACTTACGCGTACTAATGCCAGAGGCGTAACTACAAGGTGGCTTCTTCTTGTAATTAAAGAGCTTGGCTCTTGTCTGTGGAGTAACCAATATCTTTTATCATCATCATCATCATCAGGTCTTTTTAGTCTCCACTGTAGGAGCATGACCCTCTCTGTACTACCGGAGTCATACTTGGCCAGAGCAGACAGAGCCATATTTTGCCTACACTCTCCTCGCTGGCCAGACGGGTTGGAGAGGTCTCATTGATGTTTATGAGCTTTGTTTAGCTTGTATTTCCTAAGTCGCCTCTTACGACATCCATGGGAAGACTTAGAGTGGTCCTATTCTACTCTGCCGGAAACCACACGGCACAATATCTTTTACCTACCGCGTAAATGTTAACGTAAATCTGTTTCTTTACTTGTCCCATAAGTTATCGTAGGTCGTCCTGCGTCGGTATTCGGCAACGCATCAACACCTCCTCTGGTGTTGCCGATGTCCATGAGCGACGGTGACCACTGTCCATCAGGTGGCTCGTCTGCCCGTTTGCCGTCAAATATACATAAAAAAAAATTAATTTCCGTCTTGTTTACTCAAGCAATAAGTTATCCTTCCTGTGGGCGACAATATTTTGACACTTGTGTCACTATTTTGATTTCAGGTACGTAACTATCCAAGCGTGACGTCAGCTAATGATCGGAGCGCGGGAACAGTGCCCCACTGAGAGGAAAGCCTACGAGACCTCATAGAGATGCTGGAAGCGACAATATTACGGGGACAAAGCTTTCTGTGGGCCAGTTCTTAGTCTTCATCTTTTCGTGTAGATGACACGGTCAATCTACCATGCACACCCTGGTGTCAGAGTTCTTTGGAACCGCCTCTCGATGGTTCCCGTGGTTCCCTTAACGACTACCAGATGGCAGCCGGGACCAACGGCTTAACGTGCCTTCCCAAGCACGGAATGATCTTTATTATCAGACAATCAGGTGATTCAAGCCTGCAATGTCTTAACCAAACTGGAAGCATCTAAAGAATTTATGCTTCCCGTGGGATTCGAACCCACGACTCCCGGGTCTACAGGCAAACGCCTTAACCACTGGACCACGGAGGCAGTTTATAAGTAGCTAGCTGTTGCCCGCGACTTCGTCCACGGCAATTTCTGTTATTATGATTAATTAGTATAGATGAATAATTTTCCCCCGTTTTCAAGACATTTTTTATTGATGCTCCGCTCCTATTGGTCACAGCGTGATGTTTTATAGCCTACAGCCTTCCTCAATAAATGGACTATCCAACACAATAAGAATTTTCCAATTTGAACCAGTAGTTCCTGAGATAAGCGCGTTTAAACTAACAAAGAAACAAACTCTTTAGCTTTATAATATTAGTATTGATTTACTTAAAATTATAGACTTATATTTCCCAGTCCCTTCCAGACAACTGACATCCGTTGGTGACACTCGAGTAGAGACGTATTTTGTGGTGACTACTAGCTACCGTGCGTGTGCGTCGATATGGGAGCCAACTGTTTTGATACTTTAATAATATTTTCATCACTTTTATGGATAAATGTATCCCACAGCCATGGAACGATAAAAAAGAATAAAAGACCTTTTTTTTTTTTGCCGCCGTCACCATTCTACCACCGCACCGCCCGCCACAGGAGTAAAGTCCATCCCCACATCCTTGACACTTGGGTCTCCAAAAATGACAGAGCGTCACGTGGATTTTTCCCGCATACAGCTGGATTGTGGAATGGGAGCCCATCTCGAGGTTTCCCCTGTGTGCTATGACTTGGGATCCTGCAAAAGGCTTGTACAGGTATCTTAAGAGTCGGCAATGCATCTGGTGTTGCAGATGTCCATGGGCGACGGAGACCACTTTCCATCAGGTGGCTCATCTGCTCATTTGCAAATATACATAAAAAAAGTGCAAAGTAGGCGTGGCTCGGTCACCACAAGTAAGCGACGTGTAGCTTAACACCATGGCCCGTCGTGCCTAGTCGTATTCTAACGTCGCGTCGGGTCGTTTGTTCATGACATTGAATTCACTTCGTTCACTCTTTTTTATTGTTCCGTATCACCGAATATTTTTGTCCAAAAAGTCTTGTAAATCAACAATTAGCATCATCGTGAGCTAGAACAACAAGTTATTTAAAAAAAAATTACTTCAACGTCTTCATACTTTCCCATACTAATACATATTTAACTCAACACCCTATCTCAAAAACTACTAAACCGATTTTGAGGAATCTTGCACTATTCCCTGAGTTGGCCTTTGCTAATCGACTTATGGTTTCTGAGTTATGCGCGGACAACCATACAATATAGAAATAAGAATACATAAATACACCAATTTAAACTGGTGGTTCAATATGGTTGAGCTCAGCGATGGCTGATCCATGCGTCAACTCGTGAACGGGTGCTGCCGGGGGGGGACAGGTCTGCTCGGCCTCTTTGAGACTTCTATCTATCTTTGAGACTTTTATACCTAATATCTGTTGTTGTTGCACGCTCGATCGCTAACATAACGTGTTCCACAAAAATATGTAAATTTAAATTGTATATAACATGACATCAGAAAAAAATAAAAATATTAAATATCATACAAAGCCCTTCAGGCAAGTAGGCGACCAATACTGTTGAAAAGAGTTTCTTTCGGCGTCTTCGTCTCTGCAGTGGTCGGTTCCGAAACGCTAGTAGTTTGTAGCTTTTGAACAATAATTAATAATTTGAATATAATATAATGCGTATTATTAAAAATGCGAATTGACGTGAAAAAGTGCCTGAAAAGGCCTATTTTCTGAATAAATCTTTGAATCTTGAATCACAAAATAATCAATGAATAACCTCCTTTTTTTAATTCGGTTATTACTGGAATTTCCATTATCTTTGTGAAGGTTTCTGTATGTGGCACATGAAGTATAAAATAACACGTAAACATATATAAATAAAATAAAATAAATATATAAAACCTATTGTAGTTAAATCCTATCTAGACTAATATTATAAATTTTAAGCTTTCGCGGTCATTGTGATTTTTACTACTTGACTTACTTGAGTCTGTGAAAATGGCGCCTGCAATGTTGCTGTAATATCCGACAAACTCAAATTGTAAGTCTCGTAGTGAGTAAATAAATAATGCTTAGTAAAAAGAGGATACATTTGTGTGTTTGTTTTTAATGGATAAACTCAAAAACTTAAGAACCGAATGTACAGTCAGTGACCAAAGATACTTGACCAGGCCCTCTACCTAAAATCTTGAACTTTCTCTTAAACTATAAATCATATTAACATGAAAATGTATGTTAACAAAGACTTCATTAAAATCTTTTTGTATTTTATTATTATTTATAGTTTAAGAGAAAATTCAAGATATAGGTAAAGGGCCTGGTCAGGTATCTCTGTCCCTGACTGTAAATTATTTTCTTCTTCCTCTTGAGTTAAAATGACTATTTCTAACACTAGTATTGACCAGAATTTGGCCACATCCACGACACGAGTGTCCGCCTCAATCAGATCCTCTATCAGTGGGGCAGTTAGGGCAATCCATCAGATGGGCCATCGTCTGGACAGCACCGCAGCCACACAAATTGTTGTTAGAGAAACCCCACCTAACTCCGTTATCCTAGCACCTTCCAACACCAGCCTGAAGTCTATTTAGCGACCGAAATCTACAGTCAGATAATTAGGTGACCAGGCCCTCTACTATATCTTGCATTTTTTTCTAAACTAAAAATAATATATTAACATAAAAATGTATATCCAGAAAGATTTTAATGGAGACTTTCTGAATATACATTTTCATGTTTTAATTTTAATATCGTTTTTAGTTTAAGATAAAATTCAGGATATAGGTAGAGCGCCTGGTCAGATATTTTAGAATCTGACTGTACATTACCAGTGGGTGTCATAGGCTATAATTTAAGCGGACGAAGTCGCAGAAAAACGGCTAATTTATTTTTAATTTTAAATCTATCTCAGACACAACCAGTAGTAGGAAATAGCGCACTGTATCTCAAGCCTGAACTTCTTGGTCTGCAGCTCGGCAACAATGCTATCTAAAGTACTCGCTCTGAAAACATCGAATCTCACTTAGCAAAGGCGGTACTGCAAAATCCTTACTAGTAAAAAAAAACTTTATCTCTAGACAGACCATAGACAAGCTGAAGTCTAGACATTTTAAGACGGAAAAGGTTTTACTTGTCATTATGTATACTTTATGGTACCTCATTCTTGTTTTATTTCGCTTTTTAATCAATCATTTAGTTTTTTTCAATAGTTATGAGTAATAGTATCCCATAACTAAGTTAGCGTAGGTAATTTATCATGTACTCGTATAAATTATACATTTCAATTAAATGATAACATTTTTTTTAACTAGTCAAGATACGTATAGCCTAGCGGTTTGTGTAAGACCATATTGCCCTTGGTAAGGTCATGTTTAATGATAAAATTAATGATAATATGGAAATATTTGAGAATTAAGTGATTTATTTTAATTATAATCAGCGGAGCGTACATCATTTATTTCTTTTACCCATATAACTTAGGAGTTTGTTATTTTTTCTAAGTTACTTTTATTCTTCTTGTCGCGAGGCGGTCCACTGTTGTCATTATTTTTAAGTAGTTTTTATAATTTATCATTAATTTTGTACTTATAAAATCGCCTGATGATCAACGCACGATAAAAAAAGGATTAATTTAAATTAATTAAACAATTTTAATTTAGCCGTGTGGTTTTTGGCAGAGAAGAATAGGACCACTCCAAGTCTTCCCGTGGATGTCGTAGAAGGCGACTTAGGAAATACAAGCTAAACAAAGCTCATAAACATCAATGAGACCTCTCCAACCCGTCTGGTCAGCGAGGAGAGTGTAGGCCAAATCCTCTGTCTGCTCTGGCCAAGAATGGCTCCGGTAGTACAGAGAGGGCATGCTCCACCTGATGATGAATTAAATAATTAACTCTAATTTCCCCGTTCCGGATTTAGGCGTGATGAATATTTGTACGTGACAAATGCCTTATTTGATAGTAAATAAAAAAAAATAATTAAAAACGTATTACTCTCAATTATAATGGAGTAGTAATGTGTATGAAATGTATTTGAGTGATACTTGCCGGCAACAGATGCTGAAACATGATTGGAACATCTGTAACGATGCTGTAAGTCTCCTTTATGCTACATGTATATCTTTTTTTACAACGCGGGTAGTGACACTATAATTTAATCAATAATAAATGAAGTAATTAAGTACCAAACACAATTAGTTGGTACTAAAATAGACGGCACGCATGTAACACAAAACCATAGACAACCGCAAGCCATCCTCACAGCAGATGCCACTCGCGCGGACGTTGCCCGGCCGCCATCTTGCTTTTCTGCGACTTTTTAGGGTTCGTAATTCAAAAATTGATATCGGTACGATGGAACTTCATTGACTAAATAGGACCTACTTTTCATTATAAGAGTAAAAACATTATAGAAACAGAATTGAATACTAAGTATTTGATGTATTATTTTTAACCCAAGACCGAAAAGAAGCATGTTATAAGTTAAACAGATTAAAGTCTGTCTGTGTGTCTGCTGCACCCGTAGCATGACACCCGCGACGCCATTTTTATCGCGCGATAAACTATCGCAATCTATTACTTACTGAAAACATGTGTATAATTTATACGAGTACATTATCGTATTACTGAAAACATGATGGATAGTCGATAAACGTTGTCTCGCGTGCCATTCTAGGGGGGCAGGATATCTATTGAATATATAAATGTTTCTAAAAAGATAAAATATAAAATAAAATAGGCGGATTAACAGGCACACAATACTTATTATCTGTGATTTTTTAATGGGTTATTTTAGTGTGACAAAGCACAAAAAAATACAAAGGCTTTGGTTGTATGGGTTAGATGCATTTGCATTAAAAAAAAAAGTAGTCAGCAACCTGCGGTTTGACGTCTCTAATAAATTAACGGCGCATTTTACGAAATGTATAAATACGCTTAAAATACGATACTTGTATCTTCATTTTTATTTTATTTATATAAAGTAACAGCTTCTTTGAAAATTTCAGGCCTCTACCTATTACGGTTCAATAGTTACAGCCCTGTGACAGAGAAACAGACGGACATCGAGGCTTAGTAATCGGGTATCATTTTTACCCTTTGAGTACGGAATTCTGAAAATGCTTATGCCTGTCTTGACCTTTTGTTGTGTCGGTATATCGGTATCAAAAATTATATACAACCTTTTTCGAACGATACTACTGGCACCTTGGTTTTATTTTTAAATAGTTTTTAATTTCACGCTGAAATGCGATTTGTTCCTACTTAGTGTCAGCTCACTCACAGTCTAGTTAGCTAAAATTAGTCGGAGGAAACCAATAAAGCTTTTTTCTTTTTTAGAACCTACTTATACCGTCTCCTAAAATTATAAAGAACCTTTATCGCCAGAATCTACTCGCACTTACGTTTAATTTTTGCCATTGTTTAGTTCGATAGATCGAACGTTTCGTTGCCATATAATTTCACGGATAATTTGTCTAAAATGCGTTTTGTTTTTGCAAACTGCCGTCTAGCTCTGTCTAGTAAGCTAGTCGTGAGAAGATTCTTATCCCCTTATACATAAACAATAAAAAACCGACCAAGTGCAACTCGACTCGCGCACGAAGGGTTCCGTACCATTCTCTATAAAAATATGTTGTATGGGAGCTCCCTTAAATATTAATTTTATTTTAGTTTAATTATTTATTTTTAAAGTGAATATATAACTAAACATTCTGTGAATATTTCAAGCGTACCTCAGGCTACCTGTTGCCGTTATCAATATCGAGCAAAAACGAGCAAATTAAATGATGTTTGTTGCATGGGTTAAATATTAATTTTATTCTGTTTATAGTATATATATATATGTTATTATAGCGGCAACAGAAATACATCATCTGTGAAAATTTCAATTGTCTAACTATTCAGTTCACAAGACACAGCCTGGCGACAGACGGACGGATAGACAGACAGACGGACAGCGGAGCCATATGAATAGGATCCCGTTTTTACCATTTGGGTACGGAACCCTAAAACGCGTAATAAACCTGTTTTAGTTAAAATATATATTATGCCATACCCCTCTATAAAAGTACAAGACACTTTTTAATGAATATGGGGATCTTATAACTTACTAGACAACAAAATTAGTACCATACAACAAAATTGTAAAGAACCTCTACACGCGATCCTACTCGCACTTTCGTTTAATTTTTGTCTTTGTCGAGTCAACTGCGATCAAACGTTTCGTTGGCGTTTAATTTCACGGCTAATTTGTGTCTGGAATGCGTTTTGTTCCTGCTAAGTGCCGTCTAGTTTTGTCTGGTTATCATATCAGTCGTGAGAACTGATTGCTCATTGTTTAAATTGCTAATGGTTCCGAAATTTTATGATTGATTGCCTTTACGTTTCCATCCGGTACTTTGCATTAAATTGTTTGGGTATTTAACAAAATTGGTTCTACATTTTTTTTTAGGATAGTAATTATTTGCTCTTGTCGATGTTATTGTGTGTAAGTAAGGGGTCATCCATAGATTGAAATAAAAAAATGCGTCTTACTTATACAAGATGTTAGCGGTGACGTGCAGTCTATATAGACAGTTAGACTTTGTCTACCCTGGACTCACTAAACATCATCATCATCATCATCAGGTCTTTTTAGTCTCCACTACAGAAGCAAGACCCTCTCTGTACTACTAGATCCATACTTGGCCAGAGCAGCCAGAGGACTTGACCTACACTCTCCACGCTGGCCAGACGGGTTGGAGAGGTCACTAAACATAATATAATTTTTTTTCTCTAACAAATAATTATGCTCGGTGCCCCTAAAAAATGCGCAAGTAAAATGCTCAACATAGTCGAATTTGATCAAGCCATTTTCGTCGGTCCGCAGACGCTGTATCTACTTTTTCGCATCTAAGACTAAGTATGTATGTCTACCTTTGTCAAAAAAAAATGTCTGTGCATATCTTTAAAGGTGACCCCAATGCGATAGTTTTAAAAATCATAATTTTAAAAACCAACTTTTGGCACTTCAATATCTATCTCTTCACCAATTTTCGTGACAATCGGTGCAGTAGCGGCGGAGTACGAGCCCGGACGGACAGACAGACGGACGGACGGACATGACGAAACTATAAGGGTTCCTTGTGGACTACGGAACCCTAAAAACAATAGATCTAAAGGCTACGTTTAGCATGTTGATGGGCGTGTAGATGGAAAACGGAATCATAAGTGATATGTAACATGATTCTTCTGATTTTCGCCTATTCCGTCAATCGGCTTTCACGATCTGCGCAGGGAGAGAAGCAGCTGGTACGTTCTACACTTTTCTTTTTTCCCAGACCAGCGTGGAAGAGTCAGGAAGGACCCGAGTAAAACTTCGGACTTGTAACTTACTTTCCATCCTGTATCCTCTGCTTATTATGGCGATCGTGGAAGTCAAGCAACTCCTGGATGAGTCCCTCCTGCAGCATGGTGTCCACTCTGTCATCCAGCCGCTTGTCGTGCACAGACTGTAAATTAACAAATAACTGTTTTAGTAGAAAGTAGTCTTTATATTATACTAGCTTTTGCCCGCGGCTCCGCCTGCGTTAGTATCGATCCCGCGGGAACAATAGAATTTCCCGGAATGAATAGAAAATAACGGCAAAATATCACGGTCTTTTACACTCGTAATCCCCAACAACTGCATGTAATTTAATACCTATGTAACAAATAAATAAATTGATTGATTGATTAAAAGGTAGCTTCCCGGGCCTCAAACTACCTCCATACCAAATTTCATCCAAATTACTTCAATGGTTGAAGCGTGAAAAGAAGACAGACAGACAGACAGAGTTACTTTCGTATTTATAGTATAGTATAATAGTATGGATAGTGTGGATATGGAAGTATGTATAGTATGGTATGGATTTAAGGACTAAGCTCTTTGGATGTCACGATTTGAGTTGTTCAAAACGGCTATAAAGAAGCAGGGTACAGACTTGAAATTGAGTATTTTTTTATTTAATAAGTATTTATTTATTCTTTAATAAGTCTGCTCTTTAGCACACAAAAAAAAAATAACAAAAAACACAAAAGAGAAAGTTACAAAAAAATATAAATAAAAGTATAAATAAAAAAAAAAAAAAAAATAACAAATAAAAAACAATTTTAGTATGTTGCTCTCAAAAGGGGTCTAATTCAGCATATGCTGGCCGTACAGAACGGCCAGCGCTGGTCTTCCCTTGGGCCCTTTGATGAAATTACTATTTTGTAGGAAGCTTTTAAAAACGCTGTTATAGCGCGCGATGTAATAAGACGCGTGCCGTATCACGTTACATTATAAATGTCCTTTAACATCGTGACTGACGAAGTAAACAAGATTTTTAGCAAAAAACAAATTTAACAAATAATTTTTAGTGACAACTTGTAAGTAAAGTGTAAACAAATCAAATGAGCCCAAACACGACTGGTGTACCTTGTTTAGTTTCGAGTTCATATGGCCAGCTTCCGACTCCATCATCAGACCAGCGCAACTATCATCCGATTTACTTTATTATATGCATACAAAATTTCAGCTCAATCGGTATGCTTGTAAAAAGAAATTCATACCAAACTATTGTTGAAAGATGCAATGCAATCGGAAAACCTCAATCAGATAAAATTTTTTGGAGATTAGACGATTGACTTTTTAAAATATAATATTTTTGAACAATACGTGAATTGGTTTGTCTTGCCATTGTATATTTAATGTATATTTAACACACTAATAATAATGTCATGTGGTCCCAACACCTATCGCGTGTGATTTGTTTCATAATAATCACACAGATACGCTATAGGTTTTAACTATGTATCCACCATACAATTAGAAAATAAAATCAGTATTCTCGTAAAATATCTTATTTAAGATTAAAAAAATATTTGCGGCTTATATTAAAAAAAATATTTTACAGTTTTATCTGTAAAGCTAACGCCATCTAGTAACGAGTGGAAAAGATTGTAATTACAGCACCGCAGCGCCCTCGCCGCCCGCCGTCGAGGCATAATCATAGTGGCAATAAGTGGAACTAACTGCCACTACGATTTGTTTGAATTTGCTCCGATTACTGGTGACCGCCCGGCGGTCCCGGGTGACTTGCGCCTCGCTTACCTCAAACGCCCGGTGAAGTAGCGAAAGCTCAATTGGAGCAAGCTACATAGCCATTCTGACTAGCTCTGTGGCGCAGCGGTCAACACGCCAGCCTGCGACACGGAGTGACCGGGTTCAATCCCCGGCCAGGTCAAGATGGAAAATGATCTTTTTCAGATTGGCCTGGGTCTTGGATGTTTATCTATTTATGTATTTGTTATAAAATATAGTATCGTTGAGTTAGTATCCCATAACACAAGTCTCGAACTTACCTTAGGGCTAGCTCAGTCTGTGTGATTTGTCCGTGTATATTTATTTATTTAAAAAAAAGGCGAATATTTTAGTACGTGGTTGGCATGGCAGTATATATGTTAATATTATACGTACATATTGCCATTGACTAAGGTTACGAAGAAGGTAACACTACAACCGGCTTTTCTTAGTAGTTGCTGAAAATGGTTATTTAAGAAATCTAGAGTTGATACAACACCAACTCTAAATTCATAATCTTTCATATAAATAGAAAACCGACTTTCAACAAACGACTGAACCGATTATGGTGAATTTTAAATGGGAGCAATCTGGACGCATATCGTTTCAAATAAAAAAGAATTTTACAAATCGGTTCATAAATGACGAAATTACGCGAGGAAACAAACTTAAAAAAAACATACAACTGATATGATAACCTCCTCCTTTTTTGAAGTCGGTAATGTTCTGTACATTCGCCTTATAGTCGATTTCGTGTCTTTTTTCGGTGTAAAAAATATGTCAACTATAACATTAACCTAATTTTCCGTAATAAAAATCTTTATTTCCGAAAATTACATAAATTGTGCAAGGCGGGAGAGCGAACTAGATCCCTTCCCAAAAAGGAGCTCAGCAGTGGGATTCAAAGTGGGTTACCATATAATAATTATTATTTCTAACAGATGGTCATTCATTATAGTTATAGAGTACAACTGGGTTTTTGAGTCGCTGTACATGTACTTAGGTGAAATATAAAGATCTAGTTGGTGAATCTTTATTATTATTATTTATTACTAATATTATAAATGCGAAAGTGGGTTTGTTTGTTTGTAACGCTTTCACGCCGTAACTTCTAAACCGATCATCATGAAGTTTTGCATACAAGTTCTCTGGAAGGAACGGAGAAGGACATAGGCTACTTTTGATCCCGGGAAATAGTACTATTCCCGAGGGATCGAAAATATTTTTTTTTATCAGCTTTACCTGGGTCTTGAATGTTTATCTATATACGTATTTGTTATAAAATATAGTATCGTTAATTTAATTTGCGGCGAGCTTTCTATCTCTAGCCAATCTCTCTTCAAGTTTTATCAAAAGCATATAAGCCATCTGTCCATCTTGTTTTTGGTTTGCCTCTTGATCGTTTCATCAGTATGTACCTAATTACCTATGAGGTTTTTTAATATCATCATCAGTACTAATATAAATCTGTAAGGGTTGGTCATGGAGTAAGTTACTTTGTTTTCAGAGATATCGTGTTTATAAGCTCTATACATGATACTGAAACTAAATTGAGGATTATGTATGTATGTATGTACCTCGGTAGCTCTTTAACAAATTAACGAAATTTTATGAAACTTGGTAGATATACAGTAAGGCGTACGGGACACAGGATAGGCTACTTATTTTTGTTCTCCTGTCATTATAAGACGTGGCCCCCATACAAACATAACATAAAATATACACGAATGAAGTCGCAGGCACTGCTAGTATTACTATAAAATTTAACCATATTTATAAATCCCACACGCTGGCACGGTATCAGTGAAATGCACTCGATGCGACAGCGCATTATTGTGCAAGCGATGCGCATCACATGTTTGTGCGACACGTTGCACTATGAAAGTTATTTGGTGCAGAATTGTGCAATAATGCATTGCTATTTATTATTTTAAAAATATTTCCTTCAAGCCAGCAGTTTAATGTATGTGCGTAAAGGTTTGATTTGTCTGTTTTCATCCTCTTAGCCTGCATATATTTCTCGTATCTTTTTCTTAGAAACAATAATTAAATGTGTACTCAGAAATAAACAATTACCTACAAAAAGCAATGAAATAAAAAAGTACGAGTATTAAAGCTTTGGTTCTATAGGAAAAGTTGTTCATATGGATGGGCTGAGTCACCCCTTTAAGGGAGTGTCGAGGGTAAATTTATAGGGTATATTTATATATACCTAATAATATGCTGTCATCATCGTTTCGTATGGCAAGTTAGTGCAAAAATCCTATATATTTAATTTAAATTTTGATTATTTTTCAAGGGTTATATTTTGTATTCACAATTAAGAAATAAAAAAAATCAATCGTGCGGGATTTGAACCTGCGACCTTAACTCTATGTACGACTTACATAGTACTAATATAACATACTGAGTCGTACACTATTAGTACTTAAGTCTATATACGACTTAGTATGTATATAAGTACTATGTAAGTCGTACAGAGACTTAAGGTTCTGATCCCGCCCGCTTGAATTTTTTTAAATAATATTTTAAGATCCTCCCGGAGTTCTCTCTTCGCTAATATACCACAAAGTTTGATCTGCTGCCCCACAGTCACACTCTCTATAGAAATGGTGGTTGAACCGTCCGTATCCTGTCCGGAATCGGTTTAACTTTACCCACACTGCTTGCTGAGGATCGAAACCTTACTGGTTTCTGGGTCAGGTCCAAGATTAAACCTCTTTCTGTATAACGTCAATACATTTCTATCATCATCATATCAGCCGCAAGAAGTCCGCTGCTGGACATAGGCCTCTTCCAAAGATTTACAAAATGACCGGTAGGAAGCGGCCTGCAACAGCGTTTTCTTGCGACCTTAGTCAGATCGTCCGACCACATTTCTATACAAATAAACATTATGCAATTAAAATTGAATTTTAATGTTTGACCCTGTGACTTGTTGATGGTCATGGCAATGCAGGCGTTAACAGGAACTGTACTCTCTTGAACCACAGATTACTAAATAGTTACCTTGAACTCGACTGGCAGATCACTTGGGATCATGGGAATGCGAGGTATAAAATCAGTTTCTCCTTTGGCACATCCAGTTAATATTGCCTCAAGTATATTACGATGTATGTAAAATTTATAGGTGTTTGAAATCTGGTCGCATTGCACAACTTTAACCGTTTTAAATTACCTTTGTTAGGTAATTTATAACTGGTGTGCCAACTTTTAAAAATAGTTTGTGATGACTTCAACAGGGTAATGTACTGCGTCGTCTGCATTCAACATGGAGGATATACAAATAAACATTATGCAATTGTTAGATTGCACCACAACATAACACAAAAGATATCATCGCGTGCTGTACCTACTTCGAATGACGTCACCGCTAATGATACTTCACATTAGTTCATTCGTAATATTTATTTACTACTTTGCTCTTACAACCTTATCCTCTTTTTGACATATCATTAGATAAGACGGGACTTACGCTGAGGTAATTCCTGCTTTCTCATTCGAATGTCTTCCCACTTACATCCTCAGCCCCCGAGACAAAACCCAGGGTCCATTATTATGACAGCATGAAGTTTATACTATTCATACTGTAATATAATTTGCCAAGGTTTTTACAGGTAGCCTACCTGACGGTAACCCTTGAGAAAGTCTAATACCAGTGCCACAGACTAACACCAGTAAAAATGAAGTTCAAGTATTTGGGCGCTGGGAATTGAACCCCAAATCTCGTGAGTATCGGCGGCGTATTAACCACTGCGTCATCTTGGGTTAGGCAACATAGAAAAGGTGCAGGTAATCGGTACAAGGCCGCAGGAGCGGTGCATTGGTGCACACGAGACTCGGCCTCGATGACATAACGCGCTGATGCAACGCTTTCAAAGCTCTCATAGCATAATTAGTGCAATAAAACCCCACCCGACATGAGTGACAGAATCAGAGTTATTTCTTGTTACTACACCCAAAAAGGTGACATATAAAAGGTCACTGCATGCAGCGGAGCGCGAAGAACCGATGGCAGATGGGGCAAAAAGGTTCTCGAATGGCGACCACGTACCGGCAAACGCAGCGTCGGGCACCCATCTACCAGGAGGTCGGAGTTCGGATGATCTAACCAAGGTCGCAGGGAAACGCTGGATGCAGGCCGCTTCTAACCGGTAATTTTGAAAATATTTGGAAGAGGCCTATGTCCAGCAGTGGACTTCTTGCGGCTGATATGATGATGATGATGATGCGGCGGGGATGAAAATGTTGAGGTGGATGAGTCGAGAGAAATGATAGGATAGGAAACGAGTATGTGAGAGGAAGCACGAAAGTAACTCCTATAGCGGAAAAGTAGTAATTCCGGATGGTATGGACATGTTTTGCGAAGGCGAGAGAGTCATCCGAATTGATACCCATTACAAAAAGTTGTTGGATGATTCGCACCGCGGGTCAAAAGAACCCATTCAAAAAGAGCTTGGCACTTCGGTTCGTATCGCTTATGCTGTGAAACTAAAGACAGCTCCGTGGCGCAGTGGGTAACACGCCAGCCTGCGACACGGAGTGCCCGGGTTCGATCCCCGGCCAGGTCAAGATGGAATATGATCTTTTTCAGATTGGCCTGGGTCTTGGATGTTTATCTATATATGTATTTGTTATAAAATATAGTATCGTTGAGTTAGTATCCCATAACACAAGTCTCGAACTTACCTTGGGGCTAGCTCAATATGTGTGATGTGTCCGTATATATTTATTTATTATTATTTATTAAAAGACCCCGTAGTGGTAGCAGATGTAAGAAAGTCTTATCGTTACATAGTTTATTATGAAGTCGCGTCCGCTGTCTATTTGCTTAGATTTTTAAACTACTCATATATACATACATAGTATCACGTCCTTTTCCCTTGCGGGGTAGACAGAGCTCAGGCCTTTAAGGCGCTGTGCATCAGGAGAATACCGTAAAACGTGTATTTTTTCGTCGCGCAGTTAGCCTTATTTTTCTTGGAATACTAGTATGAAAAAAATATGACGTACAGTTCAAAGATCAAAATAAATGGTTACACTAAAATATTTTCAGAAATATATTTAAAAATTAGCTAAATAAAATAGCAAAAAAGCTCCAGAAAAAGTTTCGTCGCGAATTACTTGATATTTTCAGCGACAACTACCAACTTTTTTATATCTATAAAAAGTATAACTGGTTGAGCCAGATGGATACCTAAAAAAAAATACTATATTTGGTTATAATTATTGAATTATTAAATTAAAAGTGAAAATTAACACGAAAATGGCAGACACGGGTTTGAACTGAGACTGACGACAAGTATGACACGAGTAAAAAATATATCGCGCGATGTCCGCTACAAACGGTTAAGGGATACAGCGCCTTAAGACCTAAAAGCCGCGTTTAGCAAGTTGGTAGCCGTTAGGTAGAAAACGGAATCAAAATAGTGACAAGTTGCATCGCATCGCATACGCATGATTCTTAAGATTTGAGCCCATTCCCTCGATCGGCGCGATCTGCGCGGGATGAGAAGCAGCTGGTATATTCTATGTTTGTTCTTTTCTCCCAGACCAGCGCGGAAGATAGAAACTACTCTACGGATTTTAATGCAGTATTCAGCAATAGACAGTGATTCAAGAGGAAGATTTATATGTATAATTTACTGCCCCATATTAGTATCTATATTGCACCCGTTCAAAGCCGGGACGGATCGCTAGTACAAGTCATAATAACAGCCTCCGTGGTCCAGTTGTTAAGGCGTTTGCCTGTTGACCCGTGGGTCGTGGGTTCGATTCCCACCGGAAGCATACTTTGTTTAGTTGTTTCCAGTTTGGTTAGGACATTGCAGGCGTGAATCACCTGATTGTCTGATAATAAAGATGATTCTGTGCTTCGGAAGGCACGTTAAGCCGGTGGTCCCGGCTGCCATCTGGTAGTCGTAAAAGGAACCACGTCAGAGGCCGAGAGGCGGTTCCGAAAAACTCTGACACCAGGGTGTGCATGGTCGATTGACCGTGACACCTACTCGAAATGATGATGATGATGATGATAACTTTTAAATGGAAGTCCAATAAAGCTGAACCTTAGATCGACTGAACACGCATGAATAAACATTCCTACCATGCAATTACAACATAACAACAATCAAATGGTTACAGACGCAAACTTATTACTATTAAAATTATATTGCTACCATTTACAACAAAGATAAGGAAATATTTGCAATACGATGCGATATTTATGAGTTAAGTGTGGTTCACATCGTTGAACTAAGGCAATGCTAATCCTAACTTATATTACTAACAGCTTTCGCCCGCAGCTTCGCTCACGTCAGCGTCGTTCCTTCGGGAACAGCTTTTTTCTGGGATGCAAGGTAGCCTATGTCCTTCTCCGTACTCCAGAGAACTTGTATGCAAAACATGGTGATCAGTTACCGAATATTAGTAATGATACTAAGGATATACCTAGAAAGATTACTAAACCGATCATCATGAAATTTTGTATGCACGTTGTCTACAGTACGGAGAAGGTCATTAGGATACTTTTCATACCGGAAAAAAGTAGATACTATTCTCGTATTTTGGGATCAATATAACGCAAGTGGAGCAACTGGCGAAGCTAGTTTGCGAATACTTTAATTTTAAAATAAGCTTTTTTGTTTGAATTTAATACTTAAAAAGATGGTCTTTATTGACACAAAGTCACTACATCATGTACCCTACCTAATGTGTATATTTTTTTTTCTCTAGCCTACCCTTACTATGAATTCCTAACTGCACCAAATACTAGCTGTATTACTCTTAATCTACTTTATCAACATACATACCCTATTAATGTTTTGTTTCTTTGTTCAAATCTATATGGCATGATCATATCTAGCGGAAGTAACCCTTGTTTTATCATAGTAACCCCTGGACCTTCTTAAATGAAGTGATTTTGATTTTAACCTATGGTGAGGAAGCCTAATCCTATCTTATGCTATGCCTAAGGTTGCTATCGGCCTTGTGTATGACTAATTTTTACTTATAAATAAGAATAACCTTATCGTAAGGTACGCTTATGTTTTTCCTAATAAATATTGTTCAAATTGCACTTTGTGTTATTTTCTATTGCCTGCTATTTCACATTAATATAATTGCCTTATTTTATGAAGAATTGGTTAATTATTTTCATTAAGGAGCATATTGCTTATCTAGCATGGTTCATTCTACAGAAATTGTTCCTCTACCAGCGGCTTATAGATATAGTATTGAATTTCGGATATGTATAGTAAGTATTAGAATGTAAGTATCCATATTGATCTATAATGAGTTATAGATGTCCACAACTGTAGATATTGGATAGAAGTCTAAGGTAATAGTTTAATATTGTCATTGTATGTATTAGTCAGTGGTGGTAGATATACATTATAGTGAATGTACCCAGCATTTTGGTGTTACGGTTTACTGTCGAGCCCCGCCTTCCGCCCGCCAGAGTACCACTCGTCATCCAGACTTGGACGTGATTCCTCCGTATGCTAATTTCTTTTGGAAAGCAATAGGGATACCCATTAAAGAGTAAATAGTACCTGTTCCCACCTAATAGTAGGATAGGCAATTTGTCAGTAAAATTATGTCTGACTATTAAATCAGAGACAAGAGGGTAGACTAAATGTCTTCAAGCGTATTACCTGCTACACAAGCATTATGCTCTCATTGTGTTCGCTGGGATGAGTTCAGACTTATTTACTTTGAAATAACACCAAGGAGGTGTAAAAGCAAAGAACTCAAATTATGAATTTACAACAAGCAGGTAGTATTAGGTACTCAGATGGAGTTTTATAGCAAGGGTTTGTTTGTCAGTCAAACTATACCTCAACCTTCACTGTAGAAAAGGCATCCTTACATGATAATACTTCCTGTATCAATTGTTACTCATTATCCTATTATTTTCAGGAATTATGTAGCTATGTATGTAAGCATGTAAATGTTATGCCATGCTGTTATGTATAAGCACTATTATGCACTAACTCTAGATCTTAGAGATAGATTGAGATGAAATGTCTATTAGTATTTAAGCACATTTACATCAGACTTATTTGTCTCAGTGATTCAACCAAATTTAAGTGTGAGGATTGTAATATTCCTGTATTTCAATAAATAGGGATTGGAGTCAACCTTACACTCGCCCTTGGTAGTATATAAGGAACATTACTCTCCCAGAATTCATTATTCATTCCAGAATTAGATGAATCATATGGTATATATGTGGATTGTCAATATCTCAACCTTACAGAATTTACATGACTTCCATGGAACCAACAGACCATCCCCTTCAGAGAATGATTATCATGATAATATATTGTCAGAGAGTTATGAGATCTCACTGGACTAAACAAATCTGAATTTTTCAACAAAATAGGTAGATCAAGAAGGTATTTATTTAGTAATTAAATAGACAACTCCGACTCAATCCATTGTCAAGTAGCTATGAGATTATGCCACAAGTTATGATATTAGTTATTCATGGTCAATCTATGTGATTTTACAATATGAAAATCCCCAAATCATTCAGGTGGATACTCTATACACTATTATATATCAGGGCCTTGTACATAAAAATTAAGGTTAGGAATTTCATACCTTTGTTAGAAACAGATTCTCTGAATCTTTCACAATCAGAATACGCACATTTCGTCAGCATTATCACTTGTCACTATCACAGAACCAACTTATGCCATTTTATTATCATATTTTCACATTCAACTTCACTTTCATATTAGATACGACTATCTAACTTAAAATTACTGTCGAAGATTAATTGTTTGAATTATTAACGTCCTACCCACCAGCAGCTTGGATGGTTATATTGCTACCACCGGATTTACCGTGAAAACGAATGGAATTTTATCTCCTATACCCCTCTTTTCCTTATCCTGACGCAACCGTTAATGGGCCTAATCTAGTCCCTATCAGTCCCTAATTTCTAGTCTAAAGGTGTTAAGTTACTGTCCCCCCATCCCCAAAGTGTGTGTGTGTGTAGAACGAACTCCGGTGTAAGAGATCGCTCCCTAATCTAGCTAAAAAGATTTGAGGAAGCTTCCCTCGCCCTATTTTAATGATTCTACCTGCCTGACTGCTCCTAAAATCAGATTTCCTACTCTGGTAAATAGATTAGGTTCCTAGCAAGGATCCGTCATCTCTAAGCTGTAAAAGGGAGCCAGAGTTTGGGCCCACGAACCTATTATTCCTATCACTCTTGGGTTGTGGTCATCTCTTGTGGTCAGGATCGAGACTTCCACGCCCTAACAAAGGTTTGAGGTCCCAGACGTGTCCCCAAGTGGCTAGGGAGCTGAAAACTAGCGCACCGTTCGGACCGTAGGTTTCCGTAGGCACAGAGGCCGTCTGGACGCCCCAAGTAGCATAGCTAGGCTGGAAATTGCAGCCCATTCGACCAGCTACAATGTCGAATTATTTTTACTCCTACTTGGCCGCTACCCTCATAAAGAACAATCGCTCTCATAAGGAATAGAGGTCCAGCGTTGATCTTGGCCATGTATTCCCCAATTCGACACAAAACTCTACTAAACTTACATTAAAATCAAACAAATAGAAACTAGATATCTCAGATTTGATACGGAGAAGATTTCGAAGAATCAAAGATCTCCCCAACAAACTTTCCTCAATATCATTCAAAACTTTACAGTATATGAAACTATTATAGTGAATTTACTCTGGACAAGCTAATATTCATATATTTCAAAAGAATCTACAATATTTTAACTTCAGAACACGATACCAATGTGCTTCTTAGCTAAAATATTTTTGCAAGGGACTTCGCGGGATTTTTCGATCCTAATTTGCCAAGATAACGCAATAACCCACACTTTAAACTACTTCTTTCTTGATTTAAAATAAAACTTGCAGTGGCGTTCTGGCAGCAATTCCTCTTGACTCTTCAAATTTCCCGATGCGTAATGACCCAGACTTTTTTTTTTTTTTTTTTTTTTTTTTGAAAGGACTATGTAGCTAGCTCCAAGTGAGCTTTCGCTACTTCACCGGGCGTTTGAGGTGAGGGCAGAGTGCCCTCAACCTGTATAGACAACATCACCAAAGGGCCCCCAGGAGGGACGGACCTCGGCTTTGGGCGTTGCCTGTGTGCGCAAGGCTTGGAGAGACAGCAAACTCTCATATTGCCTGATGGGCCGCGTATGCGTGCATGCAAGCCTGAAGGGCCAATCTGCGAAACAATGGCAAAAGCCTTTAGAGAGCAGCAACTCTCATCTTTTGCCGTATGGGCCGAAAGCTACGTTGCCAGAAGGGCCTATCCTGGGTGCAAGTCACCCGGGACCGCCGGGCGGTCACCAGTAATCGGAGCTAATCCTACTCTACGCACTCTATTCCGGTGGCGAGTGCGACGGGGTCGGATAGTGGGATTCCTCTGGCTATTCGGAGCCGAAGAGGGGTCGGGGCGGGCTTGTGCGATGTCAATAGGATCATCGGGATCGTCAAGTACGTTCCTAGGACGTCTACGACGTAAGGTCGTATCGTGTAAGTTGGGGGAGTAGTTAGCAGCTTGCACTACTAACGGGTTGGGGTGGCGTGCGGCTTTCTCAAAGTAACGCTTGGAGGCGTTTTTGAGATAGCCGCGAATGGATGGGAGGTCTAGGTCACGGTGTAAGTCTGTCATGCGCAAGTACCGGTGGTGACTCGTATTCGTGGCACGGGTGACGAAACGGTTCTGCAATCGTTGCAGCCGATCGATGTGGGAGGGCGCGATATGGGAGAAGACTACGCCGGCGTAGGTCATGATAGGGCGGACGCAAAGCTTATAGAGTGTCAACTTATTTCTAAGTGACATCTTAGCATTGCCTATCATGGGGTGGAGACGGCCTAATACGAAGGCGGCATGGTTGCGGACTTTGGTGATGTGGGGGCCGAAGGTCATCGCGCTATCGAGTACGACTCCAAGGTATTTAGCCTTGCCTGCCCACTGAATGGGCTTTCCGTACAACGATACTGATCCTAACGAGGGGAGTTCTGCTCCGGACATGGTGATTTTTCGACGTGTCACAGCTTGGTTATCCTTTGAGAAAAACACAGCTGTGCTTTTCTCCGGATTAACTTCGATGCGCCACCTCTTGAACCACCCGCCGAGAGCGTCCACGGCGGACTGAAGACGATTCACGATGACCGTTTTAAGGTGATGGGACGTGTAGAGGGCCGTATCGTCGGCGAATAGTGCCACTTCTACATCTGGGGTCTTTGGGATATCGCTTGTGTACAGCGAATAAAGGAGGGGCGAGAGAACAGCGCCTTGCGGGACGCCGGCTCTAATGGGACGGGGCCTCGAGAGGCATCCCTCTACTCTGTACCGAAAAGACCGATTCGACAAAAAGTCTCGTATGATGTGCACGAGACTATCCGGCAGGCCCAAGTTGGTCAACTTGGATATCAAGCCCGAATGCCAGACTTTGTCGAAGGCTTTCGCTACATCGAAGAAGAGTGCTCCCGTAGGACGTCCCCAATTTCTCAACTTGAGAATATGCTCCGTGAGGCGGTGCAGTTGGTGGTGACACGCGTGTTTGGCCCGGAATCCAAACTGTTCGTCGGGGATGAGACTTTTGGACTCTACGTAGTCCTTGAGTCTTTTGAGGATGATCCGTTCGTAGATCTTGCCTATACAGTTCAAAAGACTGATAGGCCGGTAGGAGGAGGGGTTCTTCAGGTCTTTGCCTGGTTTAGGGATCCCGATCACGATTGCTTCTTTCCAGGCGGCTGGAAAAGTGCAATTTGCAAGACAAGCATTGAAGATGCTTACGAGCAGGAGGAGGAGGGTCTGTGGGAGGCATTTGAGCACTCCGTTCGAGAGTCCGTCAGCGCCGGGCGCTTTCCGGGGTTTGAGATCGCGGATGATTGACTTCACTTCGTCAAGTGTCGTCGGGGCAAGGGGGGTATTCGGTGGGATCGTCTTAGAAGCCACGAAGCGTTCTACGTGCGATTCCACCTCGCGAAGGTGATCGGGGTCTACTGGCTCACGACTAGGGGAGCATTGGCTCTCCAGGCTGTCTGCTAGGCATTCAGCTTTTTCATCATCATCGAAGGCGATGGAGCCGTCTGGACGTGTGAGGGGGGGAGTGGCCGCAACCGTGTCGGTCTTGAGGCTTCTGGCTAGTCGCCAGTATGCCTGGTGGGAGGGCGTCATCTCGGCAAGGAGATCGCCCCAGCGTTCGTTCCTAATTTCCGCGATGCGTTCCTTGACTCGCCGTTGCAAGAAACGAAGGTGGGCACGGGCCTCTTCGGTGGGATAATTGTCATGTAAGCGTGAAGCGCGATTCTTCTCTGTCAACAGCTGCCGCATATCCTCGGGGAGCTCCATTCTGTGGGTGGGATCCACAGAAGGGACTTCCCGAGAGCATTCCTTGTAGGAAGCTTGCAGGTGGCTGGTGAGAGAGGAGATTGCGCTGTCAGTGTCGTCAGTCGTGGTGATTATGTCAGGGATTGCATCCAAGTGCGGTGTTGGCTGGTTGATAACTTTTCCAAGTTTCTTCCAGTCAGTCACCGTCCTTGTATGCACTATACGTCCGTTGTCTGTCGGTCCTAGTTGTAACACTACAGGTCGGTGGTCGGAGGAGATGTCAGGGTGGACCTCTACTGAACACACCTGAAGGGTGATGTTCTTAAGGAGGGCAATGTCAAGAACGCTGGGGTTTTGTCCCTCTTGAGTGGGGTAACGCGTGGGAGCTAACGTGGCCACAACGTCGAAATCTAGTTCGTCATGGAGACTCTCTAGGATTTGTCCGTTGGGCGAGTTCGTGACAGAGTGCCAGCGAACTGACTTGCTGTTAAAATCTCCAGCCAAAATGGTAGAGTTTGACAGCGAGAAGAGGGATTCGAGGTCGCTACGGAGCAACGTCTTTTTGCAGGGGAGGTAAATCGAGGCGATGTTGATAGGCGCATGACCGGTCATGGCTATCCGGAGGAGGGAGCACTCGATATTTGTAAGAGCTGGGGGGTCCAGCTGGGTGCAGTGAAGTGACCTTTTGTAGTAGATTACTGTTCCGCCCTTTTGGGTGCGTAATCTGTCATTACGGATGATGTTGTAATTCGCAATCCGAGGATTGCGATGATGGGGCTTCAAAAAGGTCTCTTGTGCAAGGAAAATGTCCACCTGATGTGTTGTAAGAAACTCCTGGATGAGGGGTTTCACATCGGTGAATTTGCCGTTGGCGTTGTAGTACGCGATAGTGAGGGAGCGGGGTTTAGTTCTCTTATTGAGACTACCCATATTAACGCGAGGGGAAGTAACGCGCGAGGAAGGGCGCGTTTTCTAATCTTTCCATTAGGAAACGGTGTTGGAATACGATTTCCAAGATCGCGTAAGCGTCGCCGTTTGTCTCGAGAATGGCGTGACCCATTTCGAGGATCTCGGCGCGGTCCTCACGTGTTTCTCGCGCAATGTCGAGAACCACTCCGAAGGCCAGAGTGTCCTGGTCCCGGCTAGCCGGAGGAGCGCTGTGGCGCATCAGAGGTGGGGGCCTGCTGGGGGGAGCGCGGTTCCCCGTTGGAACCTTTGGGGCTTCTGAGCGAGACACCGGCTGTCTCTGCTTCAGAGGGGGGAAGGCAGCTTGGCTGCTCATAAGGGGTTGGGGGGCGGTGGGCGCCGGCGCCTGGGGGGCACGATTTGTGCGTGTTTGTGGGGCAGCATTTTGCGAGGATTTTGAGCCCCAGGCGTTCCTGCTCGCTTTGGGGGCTTTTGAGCACCCCCGCCAGTTGGCGGGGTGGCCTTCCTGCCCGCAAAGTACGCAGGCCGCCTGAGTCTCGTTCTCCGCACTGCGGACTCTTTCACAGTCCGCTGTGCCGTGATCCCCCAAACACTTCACGCATCTGGGATGGGCATGACAGTTACGGGCCGAGTGCCCGTAACATTGGCAGCGGTGGCATTGACCGATAATGCCACGCTTGTGGGGGGGCTCGACTTTAAACGAGGTTAGCCCAGCGCACGACGAGATTTGGAAAATCCCCTTACCTTCCGGTGTGTTGTCTAAGACAACTAGCACCATTGGGTACGGGGTTTTCTTTTTCCCGTACATGCGGTGGACCTCGTTTACGGGGAGTGACTGAGAGACAAGGGTCTCTTTTACATATTCGACCGAAGTCGAGACGGGGATGCCCTTAATGACCGCCCTGAGTTTGCGGTCCTCAGGTAGGCCGAATGAGTGCCAAGGGATTTGGCGCTCGTTAAGGAGGCGGGTGAGGGAACGGTAGTCCTCCATGGACTTGACATTTATGTCGATATTACCGTCGCGGTTGGTGGACGCGCGCGTGTATTGCACCTTTTGTGCATTTAGCGAGCGGGAAAGCGGTTCCCACTGCTTAGGGTCGCGTAGGACCACCATCGGAGGTGGTCGGGGCTTCCTTCCGGTGGAAGATGGGGCGGGCTGGGAGGGAGTCTTCGCGACGGATGAGCCGTTCGCGGTTTTGAGTGCCTTAGGGGCAGGCTCTTTCTCGGAGCCCTTCGCCTTACGCTGGCGCTTTGCTCCGGTGACGACGGTGTAATCGTCGTCGTCGGAGCATTGCGGCTGCTCTGGCTCGGGGTCCTGTCCAGAGGGGGGCGTCTGCTGGGAGGCTGTCTCCGTCTCCATATCGTCGGACTCGAGGACAGTCTCTAACGTCGCAGCTGGGTAACGGGGTTCGAAGGGCTGAGCGGCGGTCTCAGCCGGGTCGTCGGTGTAATAATAGTCGGTCTCATCTACGGGGAGGCCGTCGTATCTATTACCGGGGAGGGCGGTCGCGGTCGCGGTCGGAGAGGGGGAACCCGGGGCAGAAAATACCACGGGGGAACGGGGACGCGTCACGTCTGTGGACCCATCGGTGATGAGATCCTCGCGAGAGATGCCGCGGGCGATACGAGCACGGTACTTGCGCTTGTATGCGTTATAATCCTTCCTAAGAGAAGGATTGTTGATTACGAACTCTTTGAGGAGTTCGTAATCGGAGGGGATGGCAGCCATTACGAAGGCCGCATGGAGGGTTCGCGTTGGGGTAAAAACGTGGCCCTAATGAACCTAACGTCTCTGAGGGGTGAACTCAGAGCCCTAACGCCCTATCCTCTGTTGGGTGGCGCAGAGGGAACCCTACCGCCCTACTTACAAACTACAACGGAACCTGCCTATTAACCGCTGCCAACCTTGATAGTGCAAGCGGGACGAACCTAGGTCTTAACTACCTAACCGATACTCTGGCTTGACTAGGAGATCCCCCAAGGCCAAGTGCTCCAGAGCCCGTCCTGTAGTTGCCGTTACCCTGAAGGGGTAAAGGCTAGCGCCAGGGTCAGCACTACGTAAACTACGAGTGACCCGTATTGGCGTAGAACACCGCAACACGATCACTCGAAGCACGGCCTCGGCTAAAAGCGAGGACTACTCCACCAACGCACAATGTGTGAAGGTGGGCAAAGAAGGTAGTTGATCGGCAGAAACACTTACGGTCAGTACTTGCCCTGAAAAGGACAGACCGATCCGCGTGTACGCCACGAAGCGCGTTCAAGAAAAGAACACGCGCGTTCTAACGAACACGTGCGTTCTTAAAAAGAACACGTGTGGCGTCGAAGCGTAGACAGGAACCTCGCCGCCCACAGGGTCCAAGTGGTCGACGAGCTGCAGCTGGAACACGAATCGGAGTTAATGGGCTCGATCCCAGGATACGCCTGGCCGAGCAATCGCACTGAGCGT
This sequence comes from Elegia similella, assembly GCA_947532085.1. Classification (NCBI taxonomy): domain Eukaryota; kingdom Metazoa; phylum Arthropoda; class Insecta; order Lepidoptera; family Pyralidae; genus Elegia; species Elegia similella. The sequence goes on from OX383939.1 coordinate 23,539,285, forward strand.
TGGAGCCTGCGATTTCCGCACAGAGCCGACGGGGACAATCACCACGTGGCGATTTAAATCACTTTGTGGCCAGAGTCTCCGACAACAATGGGCCGAAACAACAAAACACAAACGGACAGTAGTTCCAATAAATACAGCCTCACAGAGAGAGCGTGCCGCGACAACACGTCTGCTCAGTTCGACTGCACAAACCGGAATGACCCAGACTAATGGCGCCGTAGCCTTTTATACTCGCTACCGTGCGGTTCTCAGAAATCACACCACTTCGACTGAAAAACCGTTGGCCAATATTTTTTTTAAAAACCTCATGCAAATATCTAACTAATATCTCTACATTTAATAACTAATCTGCCTTGCTCATTCCTGTCGATAAGACCTTTTTCATTAAATTCTCAATTGAATAAAGTTTTTCCATTGGTTAGTTCCAAAACTTTCTAAAACATTCCAAGACTACCTGTCTCTTTCTTCACCCCTAATAGTAACGAAATAAAGGTCAGCGTGCCTTGTAACAAATTTAATTCCATAGACAATCTCATAGCTTTCTTTTAATTATTAGTGTTCCCTGTGCTATCTATAGAATCCCTTGAATCGACCTATTAGCATAATCTGGTATCACGAGATATTATAATAAATTTTACCATTTAAATTTCTTTTACGCTGAGTATTAATTTATTTTAATATTTATTTAATTTTGATTGAATCGATTCTCTCGATTATCCGTAAAATGCTTACTTTTTTTCAACTAGACAAAAGAATAAACTAATTATCAATTATTTGATCAAATTTTTGTTATCATCGTGATTATTTATTTCCTTGTTCTTACTTAAAGATATAAAGTCAGTCAAACTATACTTTTAATTTCATATTTTTAATTTAAGTTCTACTTTTCATAGATCATAGATCAATTTTCTTCCTCGCGTCAATTATAGATAAGACAAACTGTCAATGTCATTCTGCTTCACAACAAACAAAATAAGATGGATATAATGAATTATTGTGGAACAATTTACAAAGGACTGTATTTATGATTGAATTTCAGTTTTCCAGTTAATATTTGAGAATCATGAACGAGAACATAAGTGTTCCGTTACAGCCGACCCTTCAAATTTAGACGAAAGCGACTTTCTCAAAGGACCTGGAGTTTAAATTTTACCAAATTTAAATTTTAAATTAAATTCTCAAATATTACTATATATGTTAATTATTTAAATATAAGCAAAACAACCCCTTTTTTTTTCAATTCCCCCCCTTTTCCAAAATATTATTCTCCCAAAACCTTCAAATGGTGTAGTCCTAATCTGTGTATGTGTGTCCCTAAGCTAGTGTATAGTGTATTTAAACCAAGGACATGTTTTTCATTACCAAAGCTACGGATTTGAGCTAATACCTTTATTTATAACCGACAATTACCCTTCTCAAGTTATAGATCAACGTCCAGGATGGAGTAGGTTGTGAGGCTACTGACCCTAGTGGTCCTATTATGGGCATATGAATTGATTCTACCTTACAATCAAAACTATATCCGCCATAAGTATCCTTCCAAGAATCTGATCTGCCTTTAAGGAGAATGACCTTTGTAAGCCATACCTAAAAGTCATATTCAAGACTTTCGCTCAAGTAAATCTTAACATCGCCTTGGAGAGTGTGTAGTGTGAATTTGTAGTAGCTCTCAGCTTCTTGTAGAGTGTAGAGTTTCATACGGGTGTTATAACACTTGGGATTATTTCCAAGAGAAATGTCTCTGAAAATTTAAAATTTACCCTAACACCAATATTCCCCCCGTATAAAACTCGTTTGTGATGTGTATATTCAAGGTCTTGGGCAAATAACATTGGTAATCTGGCTTCACATCTGGTATACCAAGGCCCTTCCTAGACGTTATTCCCCCTTCCCTTTTCCCCATCCCTGTTCTAACCACCAAGTTCATTCCTTCATACTCAATCATTCTTGCCAAGAATACATCAGCGCTTCACCAGATCACTTGCAACAATATAATATATTTCCATTAAATATGTAAAATAATCAATAAATAAGTATATCATTTCACTCATGTTGACCCGCATGACCCGCATGCTCCGCATGAACCACAAGTTCCTCGTCATCCGCATGAACCGCGTGATCCGCGTAATCCGCATAATTTGCATGACCCGCATAATCCGCATGAACTGCATGAGCGCGTAAACCTTAGGAACTGCGTGAGCCGCGTAGACTGCAAGATCTACGTGACTAGACATGAATTGAATGAATTTAAATCAAATCTACTTAAATGAAAAAATAATTATTTGAATTTATTACATTTTAACTAAATATTTTTGGACTAATCTGTATATATTTTTTTTTTTTATTTAAATTTATTTGAATTAATTTTAATTTATTTTAATTTATTTGAATTTATTTGAATTTATTTGAATTTTTTTTTTTTTGAATTTATTTTAATTTATTTTAAATTTATTTGGATTTATTTTAATTTATTAGAATTTATTTGAATTAATTTGAATTTATTTTAATTTATTTGAATTGATTTTAATTTTTTTGAATTTATTTGAATTTATTAGAATTTATTTGAATTTATTTGAATTAATTTGAATTTATTTGATTTTTTTTTTTTGAATTTATTTTAATTTATTTTAAATTTATTTGAATTTATTTTAATTTATTAGAATTTATTTGAATTAATTTGAATTTATTTTAATTTTTTTTTTTATAACTAATAATAAACCTGGCGAATCTCATACCACCGCCCCCTTAAGCCGGGTAAAATATTAGGCCAATTTTAGAGCGCCAACCACCATTACACCAAATACCATCAAAATTTGTACAGCCGTTTCGAGCTATCATTTATAATAAAACATTCAGTCAAACATAGAACCTCCTCCTTTTTTTTCTTTAAAGTCGGTTGAAAATTATCTCTGTGGTTGGATACCTCTAATTCATATACGCTGGACTACCTACTATCTGCTATAATATTACTACAGAGTACCTACGTCTATTACCGTGTTTCCGAAAATTTAAATATCCCGCCTTTTAGAATAGTTATGCTCGCGAAGTATACAGAAGTGCTATTCTCGAAATGATGCTGTCCGCAAACGAGCGATTCATCTATATCAAATGTACCCGAAGACAAGTGTCACAAAAATAGTCCCCCTAAAAGCATCGCATCGATTGATTTCTGATTTCTGAACAGACTATCTAAACATCCTATGTCATTTTCAACATGGCCGTCGTCAAATGAAACTTGGATCCCCATTTAGTTTGTGGTCAAATGAAACTAATCAACAAATCATAGTAAATACCTGATTATTCAAGGAATTAACGCATGTACGATCTCTAACCAACCTATAATGTGTTAATATAATATACCTCGCCGCATCAAATGGTACAAATGGATAACCAATATCAATGTATTCAGAACAATACGCTTTAACAATCGTAAGTATTTATGGACCCTTTTATCGTTAAATCTTTTCAATAACACAGTAGGAATAGTAGTAAGAGAGCTATGTTGAGCATATAAATGCCTTCCTATCTATAAACTCATGAAAGTAACAGTTTACAATACTATTGTGATACTAACCTAGAAATAACTTATTCCTACTATCTATTCAACCTAACCTCTATATAAAAGTACATAAAACTTCCCAATGACTCGTCATAAAGATACATCCTTCAATAATGCGACTCCTTTAATGATTTACATTAACTTCTTGATCAAATTGTTGTAAAAATATATAAACATAACCCTACTTCTATTGTTTCAGATAACCTGAATAAGCATCTATCTGTGCAGATCTATGTAATGCTACGAGAAATCTAATCAAGTCCTACATATATTGAAAAATCTGAAGAGCCTATAAGAAGTCATTGTCGGAATGTGACCTAAGTGTGAACTGTGACATAAATGTTATAGCCTTATTTATAATTAGTGAATCTATTTGAATAAAAATATGTTTTACTCTGTCTAAAAGATTTACTATGCCATACCTTGGAAACATTTAAGGTACCTATCATGTAAGTATGAGGACCATTATGTATGACCTTTTACTACATAATGTATTGCCTAAAGATATCTTAGTTGTTTTGAGACAAATTCGAATACTTGGATTAAATTACTGTAGTTGGACTCATAGTACTAAATTTATATTAAAGAAAACAAACATCAGCACATGATACAAGTAAATGGTTCGCTTTAGTTATCACATCCTAACCCTTCTTGTAATGAGTGGTACTATTACATAACCGTCAGTGTACAGCACCTAAACCGAACACTTCACTTTAATTTGAACACTATCACTTTACTTTGAACACTATCACTTTAACTTTCACACTTTCACTACATATTCCTTATTCAATCTAATTATTTTATGTATATAACTATTTTATATTAAAATTCCCCCCCAGAAAAGCCGCCACAACTCCCCTCTACCTGACCTTACGATTAACTCTGAGTATTTTTACTTTACCCTGACCTTAAAAATTCAACTTAACAGAGTTTATTTACTTTATGTTATGTTCGTTAATTTAAATTTAATTTAAACAATAGTATATTCCAGGTTTTCCTATAGAAAATATGCATGTATGAGAGTATCTTTTCAGCTAGCCAAGAGCGTTTTGAATTTCCTCTTGCGCATGGCAATTTTTCTTTTTACTCAAGCGAGCTAATTCCCATAATGTCAGATAGGCTTTTCCCTAAGTCCACCAGATTCTACACAAATCTACCCCTGAACTTTATTTATTAATTCTTATTAAATGATTCTTATTCAAATTACAATATTCAACCTTAATTAGCTAATACAAAAATATAAAGATCAAAATTAAACCAAAACATAACTTTTTTATAATAAATTTCTCATGTACATGTATACTAATGTGAGGGAAAACTTATATTTGATAACTTTTAGACATTTCAACTAATTAAATTATAACTGTATGTTCCTCACATTCTCCTAAACTTTTGTCTACAATTTTAATTTTCATCTATGATCACTTATAATACCTCGACAGATGTATAGTGTTAAACTTTCCTCTTTCTTTATTTGTCACCGGATCAACCAACAGATAGACATTTTTATAAGGGTTGGCTGCAATCACATATGGTCCTTCATATAACGGCTCAAACTTCTTTGTTATTTTCATCTTAGCATCTGATCTATTTAACCTTCTTAATTTAACTAAATCTCCTATCTGGTATTGTATAATTCTGTATCTTCTATTAAACTTGTCAATCCGTACCCGACTTGCCTTCTGCAAGTTCTCTCTAACCTTTTCCCTAATAGAATCCACAGTCTGAGTTCTTAAGTCAACACCAATTTCCTCATCAAAAGTTAGTTTTGTAGATTCACCATACAAAATCTCACAAGGTGTAAACCCAGTACTCTCATGAAGTGTGTTATTATATAATATTTCTATTTTTGGCAACACAGTCACCCAACTTTGATGTCTTGCACTACAATAGGTTCTGAACAGTCTGCCTAACTCCTTATTCACTCGCTCCGTTGTGTTTGGACGTGGGTTTCTAACTGTTGTATAAATAACCCTAACACCATACTGACTCATAGTTTCCTTCCACAACCTGCTAGCAAACTGAGACCCATTGTCTGACATAATAGCCTTAGGCTTAATTATTTTAAAGAATTGTTTAGTCTTATTAATAACTGAAACCGCTGTTGCTTTCTTAAGGTCAAATAATTTTACAAATTTACTAAATGAATCCTGAATCACTAAGATATAGTTCATTCCAAATTTCCCACTGGGTAAAGGGCCATATAAATCTATCATCACTAAATCTCCTATATTTTTAGATATTATTGATTGACAGGGCCCTACAAGCTTAACCGTATCGCTCTTTGAAATCTGACAATCATGACAACCCTTCAACACACTTTTGACCTGCCTAGTAAGTCCCCTCCAATAAAATCTATCTCTAATATATTTAATAATTTTATATGCCCCTTGATGTCCCATTTCTATATGAACTTGCCAGATAATCTCCTCCTTTAGCATTTGAGGTAAATAAAGGACTTGATTTACTATTCCATCTGGTAAAAAAATATAACAACCCATCTTTCAACATATATCTTTTAAGCGTTGAATTAGACTGACTATTTACCCCCTGTTTTCTTAATTCTGAAATTAATTTGGCCTAACCTCAGTATAAGATATTTTGGGCAAATCATGTTTATCTTCCTGCAAAATATCATTTACAGGTGGATACCTGGATAAAATATCCGCTACTATATTATCTCTCCCCTTAACATGCTGTACCTCATACTGAAACTGTTCCAAATAGTTAATCCATCTAGCTAACCTTGCATTATATAATTTACAGTTTTTTACGAAAGTTAAGGCTTTATGATCAGTTTTAATTATTACTTTAGATCCTCTTAGGTAAGTTTCAAATTTTTCTAAGCAACAAATAATTGAATAGAATTCCTGTTCTGTAATAGTCCAATTTAACTGCGCTCCTTTCAAAAGTTTACTATGAAATCCTAATATCTTTATTTGCCCTAAGTTATCTAATTGATACAAAAACCCAGCTAAGCCTATTCCTGAGCTATCTGTTTGCAAATAATATGGTTTACTGAAGTCTGGGTGGTTTAGTTCTACAGTTTTAATAAATAATGATTTTACCTTTTCAAATGCAGCCTGTTGGTTTTCTCCCCACTTCCAGGCGCTCGCTTTCTTCAGTAAATCACACAATGGTTGAATATGGAAACTATAATTTGGTATAAACCTTCGATAGAAATTACACAAGCCTAAAAAGGCTCTAACTTGTTTTAACTTTTTTGGAACTGGGAATTTTTGAATTGATTCTATTTTGTCTGGATCTGTTTTAAGTCCAGAAGTGGAAATTATGTATCCTAACATTTTCACTTCACTACACAAAAACTTACACTTTTCTAGGTTACAAGTTAGCCCAGCTTTTGCTAACTTTCCCAATACTATATCTAAATGCTCTAGGTGGTCTTCTAAACTTCCAGTAGTTATTATAGCTAAGTCATCTAAATAATTAACACAAAAATCACTAACTTCGTGTCCCAATATAAAATCCATAGCCCTACTAAAACTTCCGACTGACGTTTTTAATCCTTGAGGTAGAACATTGTATACATATGACTTTCCGTTAAATGAAAACCCTGTGTACTTCTTACTATCTCTCGAAATAGGGATCTGAAAATATGCGTTATTTAAATCTAAAATACTAATAAAACTGGCTCCCTGAAATGAATTCATTACATCTAACTGTAAAGGAGGTTTCTCGGTTTCCGGTACCATATGTTTATTTATTTCTCGAGCGTCTAATAGAACACGAATTGTACCATCCTTTTTCAAAGTAAATGTTAATGGGCTACAATAAGGAGTGGATTCACGACTAATAATTCCCTGCTCTAGCATTTCTTTTAATTTATTTTCTATCTTTTCCCTATAAGCATATGGGATTGGATAAGTTTTCCTCACTATTGGTGCATGAGGTTCCATGGTTATAACATGTTCATAACAATTACTACGTCCCAATTTTGATGAAAATAACTTGGCATGTTTTAATAATACCCTTTTAAGCTCTACTTTCTGATAATTACTTAATTTTAACTGAGTTATTAAATTTTGTATGTTCTTATACGAACTCTCGACTACTTCGTTCACTTCCAACGCCTGTTCCGGACATACCACACTGTTAATTTGCCGACTCTCATGGAACTTAAACAGACGCTTTTCCTGACCTATTAATATTTCGATCCCTTTTTCATGTTCGTCTAACTTAATAGAAACTTTATTTTCCTTCATCCAGTCGAAACCAAGAATAAGGCTGGAGGTAAGCCCTGGAATTATTAATACAGAAAGGTCACTTTCAAATGGGCCTATCCCTAATTTAACTAAAGCTATTTTACGAATTTCTATATTTTTTTGTCCTACTGCTATTTTAATAAAGAAAGGTTTAATAGGTAAGGAAGGTATATTAGGATTTTTAGAAAGTAAAAGATTCCAAAATTCTTCTGACACACACGTTATATCGCTACCTGTATCTAAGAGAGCAACTATCTTTTCGTCAAAGATGTTCACTAGTAACTCAGATTTAAAATTATGACTGCCCTGTGATTTTTCGACCCTTTCATCGAAAACCGCTGACACTAAACTGCCCTCATGTATATCAAATAATGAGTGTTGACTATTTAATTTTAAAACCTCTACTATTTGACCAGCTATATCTTGCGTTTCAAAGTCTAATTTCCCATATCCTAATCCTTGTCCGTCATAGTTAGCTCTTAATTTAAGACATATGGGATATTTTGACCCAGTACTAAATTTCCCTAACGCTTGACCCGGCCTCCAATTCATTCGAACCATCATATGATATCCCCTGTCCCCTGATGTCGGAGTTGATCCGGAGACTTTATCAACCCTCTCTAGTTTAACACTACAGCATCCGCACTGTTTACATTTTCGACTGAATTTACAGTTTGATTTTGTTTCGACTGCGACTCCTGTTGAGGTTTCTGCCAATGACGATATGCTTGTTGTTGCGTTTTTCTCTTAGATTCCCAAGTTTTAGTGTGTTTAGGTACTGCATTATTTCCCTGAAACTCCTGTTTCTGTACATCATCCATCTTCCTCAAAAATTCTGCAGTTCCTATAATGGTTTCAATATTGGACGTAATCCAACCTTGCTGTACATATCTAGGATAATGCCGCATTATATCCCCAACTAATTGTTTTTCAGGCATATTGAAACTAAGCATCCGCGCTCTACCGGTTAGATGAAGGAAGTGTTGAGTCATGCTAGGAGTACTAGTCCTATCCCACGTTCCCTGGACAATCTTTCTACGCAACTCATTTTGCTCGTTTTCCCCCCAATAAGCCTTGAGGAAATCCCTCTTATAATCTTCTAATGTATTCCATCGTCCCTTATAGATTCTTGCCCAGTCTCTGGCATGACCTACAAGACACTCTTGGATTAAATCTAACTGATTGGATTACAAAAATCAGTTTAATATACTGGTTCTTCTTCATTTTCCCTATTAGAATCCTGAGGTCCATACCTTCTCGGGATTTTACGTTTACGCTGAGGTCTAACCATCTTATAGGTTTTCAGCACGATTTAGGATCAGATAATTGTTACCCGTATCGTAAGGTCAGATCTGACAACCAAAACAAACCACATATCAATATCCCTTCCTTCAATAATAAATCCCAGTGTCCGAATATATACGCATTAAATCCGTAGTAATATATTAAAACGATAAAAGGTATAATTATTTTGTAATAAAATGTTTTAGTATGTAGATATTTTTCCTTTAGTTTTATGTAGTTTTCTACCTAGCTCAATATGCAAAATTTTTTTTTTTTGAAAAATAAATATTTAGGAATATCTATTTAAATATTAAGGTAATTTAAATAACGCGATGCTTAGAACTAATATCAAACCGTACTATCAATAGTTCAACTAGTGATCACTAGATGGCGCCGGTGATATAAAACATTTTCATAGCCGTAGATAATGTCTTAATAATTTCATACTATTATTTTGTTTAGTAGCTATGCAAAGTTACCATAATTACGAAATCGTTTTTATTTCTAAGTAAATTCTAATTGTTATTGTTAAATTATGTTAACATAATCCAGCAAACAGAAACAAATTAACATTAATTCTATAGAGATAAGAATTTGCTTAAAATATTCTCGCATAGTGTAAAGCCTCACTCGTATGGCTGCATAACACTACTTATCTTTGCTTAATATACCAACGACAACGACTACTGTCAAACGTGAAAATAATGACAGATTCACAATATCAAAATGCGTAGTAGCAAAATTAAGCATTTATTTCCTTTTTATTAAGCTATTTTATTTGTTTCAGGTATCTAAATTGACATATAATACAACTCACAGAAAATACGACCCTACTACTTTGCTTACGGTTTCGAGTGATGTGAAATGTGGCTTAATCCAACACGATTGAAAAACATGAAACCATTTCAACAAAATCACAACATCTTTTCCATGTCTCGGCATCAAAATGTGACCAAACGAAGCCATCCTTATGGAGAATCGCCTGTCCAGTCACTAAGCGGGTTTGAACAGTGAAACAAAACAATAAATCGAACATTTCTACTATCAAATTAACCTATGTATGTATACACTGCTATGCTAACACTTTGGATTATTGGGGCCGTAATCAATCAAAATACTATTACTAGTAATACAGCTATCACACCAGATATCCTGATCACGGGACACTAAAATTGTACCCTACCTAATGTGTATATTTTTTTTTCTCTAGCCTACCCTTACTATGAATTCCTAACTGCACCAAATACTAGCTGTATTACTCTTAATCTACTTTATCAACATACATACCCTATTAATGTTTTGTTTCTTTGTTCAAATCTATATGGCATGATCATATCTAGCGGAAGTAACCCTTGTTTTATCATAGTAACCCCTGGACCTTCTTAAATGAAGTGATTTTGATTTTAACCTATGGTGAGGAAGCCTAATCCTATCTTATGCTATGCCTAAGGTTGCTATCGGCCTTGTGTATGACTAATTTTTACTTATAAATAAGAATAACCTTATCGTAAGGTACGCTTATGTTTTTCCTAATAAATATTGTTCAAATTGCACTTTGTGTTATTTTCTATTGCATGCTATTTCACATTAATATAATTGCCTTATTTTATGAAGAATTGGTTAATTATTTTCATTAAGGAGCATATTGCTTATCTAGCATGGTTCATTCTACAGAAATTGTTCCTCTACCAGCGGCTTATAGATATAGTATTGAATTTCGGATATGTATAGTAAGTATTAGAATGTAAGTATCCATATTGATCTATAATGAGTTATAGATGTCCACAACTGTAGATATTGGATAGAAGTCTAAGGTAATAGTTTAATATTGTCATTGTATGTATTAGTCAGTGGTGGTAGATATACATTATAGTGAATGTACCCAGCATTTTGGTGTTACGGTTTACTGTCGAGCCCCGCCTTCCGCCCGCCAGAGTACCACTCGTCATCCAGACTTGGACGTGATTCCTCCGTATGCTAATTTCTTTTGGAAAGCAATAGGGATACCCATTAAAGAGTAAATAGTACCTGTTCCCACCTAATAGTAGGATAGGCAATTTGTCAGTAAAATTATGTCTGACTATTAAATCAGAGACAAGAGGGTAGACTAAATGTCTTCAAGCGTATTACCTGCTACACAAGCATTATGCTCTCATTGTGTTCGCTGGGATGAGTTCAGACTTATTTACTTTGAAATAACACCAAGGAGGTGTAAAAGCAAAGAACTCAAATTATGAATTTACAACAAGCAGGTAGTATTAGGTACTCAGATGGAGTTTTATAGCAAGGGTTTGTTTGTCAGTCAAACTATACCTCAACCTTCACTGTAGAATCCTTACATGATAATACTTCCTGTATCAATTGTTACTCATTATCCTATTATTTTCAGGAATTATGTAGCTATGTATGTAAGCATGTAAATGTTATGCCATGCTGTTATGTATAAGCACTATTATGCACTAACTCTAGATCTTAGAGATAGATTGAGATGAAATGTCTATTAGTATTTAAGCACATTTACATCAGACTTATTTGTCTCAGTGATTCAACCAAATTTAAGTGTGAGGATTGTAATATTCCTGTATTTCAATAAATAGGGATTGGAGTCAACCTTACACTCGCCCTTGGTAGTATATAAGGAACATTACTCTCCCAGAATTCATTATTCATTCCAGAATTAGATGAATCATATGGTATATATGTGGATTGTCAATATCTCAACCTTACAGAATTTACATGACTTCCATGGAACCAACAGACCATCCCCTTCAGAGAATGATTATCATGATAATATATTGTCAGAGAGTTATGAGATCTCACTGGACTAAACAAATCTGAATTTTTCAACAAAATAGGTAGATCAAGAAGGTATTTATTTAGTAATTAAATAGACAACTCCGACTCAATCCATTGTCAAGTAGCTATGAGATTATGCCACAAGTTATGATATTAGTTATTCATGGTCAATCTATGTGATTTTACAATATGAAAATCCCCAAATCATTCAGGTGGATACTCTATACACTATTATATATCAGGGCCTTGTACATAAAAATTAAGGTTAGGAATTTCATACCTTTGTTAGAAACAGATTCTCTGAATCTTTCACAATCAGAATACGCACATTTCGTCAGCATTATCACTTGTCACTATCACAGAACCAACTTATGCCATTTTATTATCATATTTTCACATTCAACTTCACTTTCATATTAGATACGACTATCTAACTTAAAATTACTGTCGAAGATTAATTGTTTGAATTATTAACGTCCTACCCACCAGCAGCTTGGATGGTTATATTGCTACCACCGGATTTACCGTGAAAACGAATGGAATTTTATCTCCTATACCCCTCTTTTCCTTATCCTGACGCAACCGTTAATGGGCCTAATCTAGTCCCTATCAGTCCCTAATTTCTAGTCTAAAGGTGTTAAGTTACTGTCCCCCCATCCCCAAAGTGTGTGTGTGTGTAGAACGAACTCCGGTGTAAGAGATCGCTCCCTAATCTAGCTAAAAAGATTTGAGGAAGCTTCCCTCGCCCTATTTTAATGATTCTACCTGCCTGACTGCTCCTAAAATCAGATTTCCTACTCTGGTAAATAGATTAGGTTCCTAGCAAGGATCCGTCATCTCTAAGCTGTAAAAGGGAGCCAGAGTTTGGGCCCACGAACCTATTATTCCTATCACTCTTGGGTTGTGGTCATCTCTTGTGGTCAGGATCGAGACTTCCACGCCCTAACAAAGGTTTGAGGTCCCAGACGTGTCCCCAAGTGGCTAGGGAGCTGAAAACTAGCGCACCGTTCGGACCGTAGGTTTCCGTAGGCACAGAGGCCGTCTGGACGCCCCAAGTAGCATAGCTAGGCTGGAAATTGCAGCCCATTCGACCAGCTACAATGTCGAATTATTTTTACTCCTACTTGGCCGCTACCCTCATAAAGAACAATCGCTCTCATAAGGAATAGAGGTCCAGCGTTGATCTTGGCCATGTATTCCCCAATTCGACACAAAACTCTACTAAACTTACATTAAAATCAAACAAATAGAAACTAGATATCTCAGATTTGATACGGAGAAGATTTCGAAGAATCAAAGATCTCCCCAACATCATTTCCTCAATATCATTCAAAACTTTACAGTATATGAAACTATTATAGTGAATTTACTCTGGACAAGCTAATATTCATATATTTCAAAAGAATCTACAATATTTTAACTTCAGAACACGATACCAATGTGCTTCTTAGCTAAAATATTTTTGCAAGGGACTTCGCGGGATTTTTCGATCCTAATTTGCCAAGATAACGCAATAACCCACACTTTAAACTACTTCTTTCTTGATTTAAAATAAAACTTGCAGTGGCGTTCTGGCAGCAATTCCTCTTGACTCTTCAAATTTCCCGATGCGTAATGACCCAGACTAATGGCGCCGTAGCCTTTTATACTCGCTACCGTGCGGTTCTCAGAAATCACACCACTTCGACTGAAAAACCGTTGGCCAATATTTTTTTTAAAAACCTCATGCAAATATCTAACTAATATCTCTACATTTAATAACTAATCTGCCTTGCTCATTCCTGTCGATAAGACCTTTTTCATTAAATTCTCAATTGAATAAAGTTTTTCCATTGGTTAGTTCCAAAACTTTCTAAAACATTCCAAGACTACCTGTCTCTTTCTTCACCCCTAATAGTAACGAAATAAAGGTCAGCGTGCCTTGTAACAAATTTAATTCCATAGACAATCTCATAGCTTTCTTTTAATTATTAGTGTTCCCTGTGCTATCTATAGAATCCCTTGAATCGACCTATTAGCATAATCTGGTATCACGAGATATTATAATAAATTTTACCATTTAAATTTCTTTTACGCTGAGTATTAATTTATTTTAATATTTATTTAATTTTGATTGAATCGATTCTCTCGATTATCCGTAAAATGCTTACTTTTTTTCAACTAGACAAAAGAATAAACTAATTATCAATTATTTGATCAAATTTTTGTTATCATCGTGATTATTTATTTCCTTGTTCTTACTTAAAGATATAAAGTCAGTCAAACTATACTTTTAATTTCATATTTTTAATTTAAGTTCTACTTTTCATAGATCATAGATCAATTTTCTTCCTCGCGTCAATTATAGATAAGACAAACTGTCAATGTCATTCTGCTTCACAACAAACAAAATAAGATGGATATAATGAATTATTGTGGAACAATTTACAAAGGACTGTATTTATGATTGAATTTCAGTTTTCCAGTTAATATTTGAGAATCATGAACGAGAACATAAGTGTTCCGTTACAATCACACATCACATCACATCATTTATTGTCACTACATCACACAGTGGAATAAAGCGTGTCTGAACCGCTCCTTTTATGTCTCTATTCATACAGAATTCTCATAAACTACTAGAATATATCGTTATGGCGCTGCAACGATTGGTTATTGGGAACAGGTTTTATTTATTTATGTGGAATAGTAAACACTGTGTGATTATGTCTTTAGATTCAAAGATTTATTCATAAAAAAGGCCTTTTCAGGCACTTTTTCACGTCAATTCACATTTTAAATAATACTTATTATATTCAAATTATTAATTATTGTTCAAAAGCTACAAACTACTAGCGTTTCGGAACCGACCACTGCAGAGAAGAACACGCTGAAAGAAACTCTTTTCAACAGTATTGGTCGCCTACTTGCCTGAAGGGCTTTGTATGATATTTTATCTTTTCTTTTTTTTCTGATGTCATGTTATATACAATTTTAATTTACATATTTTTGTGGAACACGTTATGTTAGCGATCGAGCGTGCAGCAACAACAGATATGATAAAAGTCTCAAAGATAGAAGTCTCAAAGAGGCCAAGCAGACCTGTCCCCCCCGGCAGCACCCGTTCACGAGTTGACGCATGGAACAGCCATCGCTGAGCTCAACCATATTAGATCCAACTCGACGACCCGACACACAACGCCGCCACCAGTTTAAATATTTTAGTGAGCATGACTTACTCGAACTCAAAAGCACAAAACTCAATTAGAATTTTATTACGTAGGGGATTCTGATATGAACTGATGAGTTTGCAATGAGCATCTTCTGGGGAATCCTGGTTGTGTTCTGTTTTTCGTGTGTGTAAGTGGCCAACACTGGTGTCAGATTGTTTTTATATTCTTCTGAGCAGCTTAGCCGATTTCTGTCACGGTTTTAGGAAGCATTTGCCCTAACTTGGTTACACATACATACTCCTATACGTTTCCTAACCGCATGTAAGAAATTTAATAATTATGTTCACTAATTAAGTACCCATCCACATATAATAGTCCCCAAACACTATCTTATACATCAGATGGCCAGCTTCGTGGCGCAGCGGTCAACACGCCAGCCTGCGACACGAGAGTGCCCGGGTCTTGGATGTGTATCTATATTGTATTTGTTATAAAATATAGTATCGTTGAGTTAGTATCCCATAACACAAGTCCCGAACTTACTTTGGGCCTAGCTCAATCTGTGTGATTTGTACGTATATATTTATTTATTAAGAAAAACGCGTTGGGACGGTCTACTTAGCTCTGTTACGTCGGAGTCGGGTTCCGTTTAATGGCAGCATATATTTGGCAAAGTTTTTACGGCCGGCGGCCTGCTTGACGATACTACTTTTTACTCAAGGGGTATACATACATTCCTTGTTGCACGTAAACACAATTACCGAGATAATTGATACGGCATTTAAATTAGATGTAATCGCCGCCGCTGCATGGCCACAGGACCAATCGTGACCACGTGTGACCTAAAGTCCTAGTTGCGAACACGTATGACACAGATTGATCATGTTATCTGCCAAATCCGGCGTTATAAATCATTGGCTAGTTAATTTGCGACCTCTGAGGCCTGGTGGCCTAGTGGTCATCATGCCAGGTCCTGCGTTCGATCCCCAGTCAGGCCAAGATGAAAAATGATGTTTTTCGAAATTTTATTCATTAGCAAACGTTTAAGGAGTGACTCAGACCACGAATCTGAACAACTTTCATTATGGGACCAACTTCGACATCGTGAAAAAATTATCTGCTCTTTCATACAAAAGTGGAATATCTACTTGGCCAAAATCTATGGAATAGGTGATTTTTCTTTTGCAATTTCGGTGTTGGTCCCATAATGAAAGTTGTTCAGATTCGTGGTCTAAGTCACTCCGTAAACGTTTGCTAATGAATTCAATTTCACCCTGTATGTGTATTTGCCTGTATTTGCTATAAAATATAGTATCGTTGAGTTAGTATACTTTGAGACTATCTCAATCTTTTTGATTTGTCCGTATATACACAAATTTTTAGTTCCCGGCATTGGTCCCATAGGAAAAGTTCTTTAAGGGTTCAGAACGATAAAAATTTCACCGTGTATTTATCTTATGTGTACCTATTGTGCGGTATAATTTCTTGTCACGCGGTAATCATTTTAAAACATTTTGTAAATTGGTTAATGGAAATGTAGATAAAAAAACACAATGAAGAAAGAAACATTATATTTTAAATTATTCTCCGTCATATAAAAATTGCCTAATAAAGCACCTTCAGTGCGCGAATGAAATAATACTCCCAGTTCGGAGTTTTTGTGCGGGAATTTTGGCGGACTGTACGGCTTGTGTTTCAGATTGTTTTGTAAATTGTTTCTAGTTGACTTTATAATGTGAAATCGGTGTGATTTGGTGTTATAAATGCCCATGTTTAGGAACAATGTGTGGAATAACTGATATAAACTGTCACAGTGCGGCTGTACAACAGCACACCTCACAGTAGTAAACATATTTACTACTGTGAGGTGTCTTCATAGTAATGAAGTGTCAAGTGAGACAAGTATAGATGGCATTCCAATGTAGATTCACTAAAGCCCTAAAATGGTCACAGCCGAGACGATATAGCGGCGTGACTCACATCCAGTGCCGTGGGTCTCTCAAGGCTGCCCAATACTATTCTGGTTAGTCAAGCGGGTGTAGCATTTCCTTGGTAACTGGAATAGTATAGTACTCGTACTGTGAGACCTCGACCTGTCCCGGCGCTCTTAGTCGAGTTCCCACATATAAGTAGAGAACAGACAGCCTCCGTGGTCCAGTGGTTAAGGCGTTTGCCTGTAGAACCTGGGGTTGTGGGTTCGATCCCCACCGGAAGCATACTTTGTTTAGTTGTTTCCAGTTTGGTTAGGACATTGCAGGCTTGGATCACCTGATTGTCTGATAATAAAGATGATTCCGTGCTTCGGAAGGCACGTTAAGCCGGTGGTCCCGGCTGCCATCTGGTAGTCGTTAAAGGAACCACGTCAGAGGCCGAGAGGCGGTTTCAAAGAACTCTGACACCAGGGTGTGCATGGTCGATTGACCGTGACACCTACTCGAAATGATGATGATGAGTAGAGAACGGAGAAGAGAGACTGACACAACAGAAGATTAAATTTATTTGCCACAACTTATAACTTCTATAAATATATTAACTTCTATATAACATAACAGATCAGAGACCGTAGGAACCAAGTAAACAGTCCGAGAGATGATGGTAGAATGAGAGATGACCGAGAGAAAAAATTATCTAAAAATGGATTGAAATGAAATTTGAAATAAAACGAGGAATGAAAAGTGGACAGGATGAGAAAGAAATGAGGTTGGAAGAGATGCAGCATGCCGGTGGCATGCAGCAACGTACTGTAGTACTTTGTTTAAACTGGTGGCGCCGTCGTGTGTCGGGTCGTTGAATTCCCTCTAATATGGTTAAGTTCAACGATGGCTGATCTATGCGTCAACTCGTGAACGGGTGCTGCTAGGGGATAGGTCTGCTCGGCTTCTTTGAGACTGTGTATAATGTTTATTATCATTGCACAGATCGCTAACATTATATGTTCCCAAAATAATCATATATATAATAAAAACTGTATTCATTACTAGAAATGAAAAAGAAAATAAAAATAGTCATAAACTTAAAAAGCCTTTTCAGGCGAGTAGGCGACCATGTTTGTGTTACTGAAAAGAGTTTCTTTCGGCGTCTTCTTCTCTGCAATGGTCGGTTCCGAAACACTAGTAGTCTGTAGCTTTTACACATTAATTATTATTATAAATATTACTAAATTAGTTCCTTAAAAATGTAAGTTGCTTGCAAAGGCCTATTTTGTGATAAAACGTATCTTTTTTATTTGACGTTACACAGGGTGTTATTTGTTCTAGAAGCTGAAAATATTTTTATTTTACGTCATTAGATTAGACCGCTTATTTTTTCTTGACGATCTACTGTTTTTGATATGTTTTAGTGCTGCGAGTTAGATTATTCGAGCGAGACTTATATACATAGTAGATATACCTACTATAAAATAACTAAATAGTGTCCCATGGCCACCATCTTGGAAAAAGGGGTTCAAATGGTTTTTACGCTTTATTTGCTAAACTATTATATGGGTCTCACAAAAAAAATTGTGGCGAATAAAATTAACTACAACTTTTGTCCAGTAACTCTTAGACTTAGAACCATATATAAAAAAGTTATAAATGAAAATCCATAATAATTTGAGAATTTATATTTGTCGATATAACTTTTTCTCTAATCATTTTATAAAAAAAAATATATCAGACCATTTTTGTAGATTGTGTTTTAAGGAACAATTTTCCTTATAAACATTTTAAATTTATTCATCAGTTAAGGTTTTCAAGATGGCAGCCGTGGGACAAGGGTTGCAACCCCACGAACTTGGATTTAACTTTACAATAACCCCTACATATCTAAAAAATAAAATTACGTCTTCTGACAAACGCACGCTAAGTCCAAAAACAGTAACATTTCAATGGATTAAAATGGAACGACTTGACATTTTTAAAGATATCTTATTTATTTAAAACATAAGTACTTGTATTTGACTTTCAAATTAAACTTTGCGTGCTTACTTGTACGTCTGCATCTAAATTAATTAAATAAAAAAACACTTTATTATTCCTAGCAATTAGAATTTTAATTTTAAACAATAAAGACGGATCGGCCGGTATGTGAATGAACTCCAGCGTTGAATGTCAAATTTTTATCAGTGAGAATTTTTGTGCGTAAAAAAACCGGTCACGCGAGTCTGCATTGTAATTCGTTTTTTTCGAAGGATTTACGTTCGATATTTAAAAATATCCTTTATTAGAAAAACAAATAAACAAGTCACAGTCACAAATCTCTATCAGTGGCGATGGTCTGCCAATTATAATTTTTTACATTTAATTTAAAAATTTAAATTAAAAAAGATTATTACTTTGAAACTATAAGTAATCTATACTATACCTCTAGAGGATTTCTAATATTATAAATGCAAAAGTACCTCTGTCTGTAAACACTTCACGCTTCAACTATTTAGCCAATTGCGATGAAATTTGAGGTACTCTGAGGCCCGGAAAAATCTACTGTGCCCGAGGGATCTACATTAACGCGGTCGAAGCTGCGGGCAAAGCTAGTATAAAATAAAAGATAATTATACCTTTATTCTCTCCCTAGATCCAACAAATTCCTATCCTTCTCCAGCTTAAAAATGCATCTGATGGGTAGCAGCGTCGGAAACACAAGAAGCCAAAGAAACTGCGCTCGCCAACCCGCCAGCCATGCGTGGTGAGTATGGCAATATCCTTTCATAGAACGACGACTCCTTGGGAGAGGCTTTTGTCCAGCAGTGGACTTCTTACGCCTGAAATGATAATAATAACCACCGCAGATGAAAGACACGATTTGAATCGCTATTTGGGCAAAAAATTTTGTACATTATTAAATTATATTTGCTATATGGTCAATAGCAACAGGTTTGTAAAACGAATTCCTTAGTAAGATAAGAAATATCTGTAGGCCTAATTTTGTGTACAACGATTTGATAGGCACTTTAAAATACATTACGTCTTTCGTATGATTGACTATTTTTATTTAAGATATATAAAACGTAATGTATTTTGAAGTGACTATCAAAAGTTGTACACTAAGTTAGCAAATAGGCTGGCTGGTCTGAGGTCTGGGCTAAAACCAGAACATTATTAATATTTCGGCAACTTGTTCGAGTCGCAGTGGTCATAAAAAGTTGTGTGTGTTGGCCACTTACACACGCGCCATCAACCAACGAGCAGGCCTTCTCGTTAACTTTTGTCAACAACGGTGAACAACATTTAGGGACTTACTTACTCGTAATACTTTTTAGGTGAAAATTTCCGGGACCAAAGAGGCCAAACTATATTTTTATAGAGTATAACTGGCCAATTACACTTATTTAAAAGTAAAATATAAGAACTTATAGTATTCTACGACATTTTTTTTTTAATCTATGGTATTTTATGATGCGTACTTGTATCATTCACTTCAAAATACATTGCGGGTTTCGTATGATTGTAATTTTTTTTTGAGATTGTTAAATCGTAATGAATGTCGAAATGAACATCAAACCGTTGTACATCGTAGTTATCAAAGTTTGGCGAGTAGGCATGCAAATGCCAATTGAATACCCCAGCAAGATAACACCCATTCTGGATTATTATATCGGCGACTTCTTCGGGAGTCGAAGTGGCCATTAAAATAACGGCACGCAACCGATCAGGCCGCTTTAGGGTTCTCTCGGAAAATGCAAATTGTTCAACTAATAACTAATCAAATAATGGTTATAGCAAAGAGTTTGCAAACTTATTTTCATTTAAGTATATTCCATATGTATGCTGAGAAAGAATCACTGATAAAATTATTAATTATTAATTTAATTATTAATATTATTAATTACTGTGGTAGAATATTTTACGAAAGTGTTCGAATTTTATAAGGATGGATAGCGTTGATACACCATTGCTTTCTGTCGTCATCATCATCATCAGGTCTTTTTAGTCTCCACAGTAGGAGAATGACCCTCTATGTACTACCGGAGCCATACTTGGCCAGAGCAGACAGAGGATTTGGCCTACATTCTCCTCGCTGGCCAGAGGGTTGGAGAGGTCGCATTGATGTTTATGAGCTTTCTTTAGCTTGTATTTCCTAAGTCGCCTCTTACGACATCCATGGGAAGACTTGGATTGGTCCTATTCTCTGCCGGAAACCACACGGCTATTATGCTTTCTGTAAGCTCTGATTAAAACGGCTATATTGCTTTCTGTAAGCTCTGATTAAAACTACGAAAATAGTACCGAGTCATTACCATAAGCTCAGTAAACTGTAGACCTTACGAGTCTTATCACAACAAACTTACAATTACACTTCGGATTTTTGTGCCAATTACCGCGATGAAATTTTTTTAAGATCTCCAAAAACTGTTTCGGCAAGAAAATTCTATGTAACTATCGTACCTGCTTACAAAATATCACGAATCGGTTGAGAAATGCGACCTGTAAAGGGACAGACGGACATACGAAATAATTTTTACCCAAGTTGAATTGGTGACGCTTTGCTCGCGCTTCACGCTCACTCGGTCAATTATTTCTTTATCTGCTTGCCCTATTTTTATTCAGTATTTAATTAAGCATTTGTCTCCCATCTAGTGTAGCCATATCACCCATGTCCACACGCCATTTTACTCTGCGCGAACAAAATATAAGTCTTATTCAATAACCAATATTTTCACTGGCTATGCGCATATATCACACGTCATCATCTTTTTAACCGGCTTGAAAAAAAGGAGGTTATCAATTCGGTTGTATTTTTTTATAATGTTTTTTTACTCATATCTCTGTCATTTTTGAACCGATTCAGAAATAAAATATTTTTTTAAGGGTATGCATTCTAACTGATCCCATTTAAATTTCATCGAAATCGGTTCAGTAGTTTGTTTGAACTCGTTTCTTTTTATATGCTAGATTATGGTATGAATGAAATGAATATTGTTTATCCGTTAAAAAAATGTTTATTAAAAATAAATGACATACGGAATTTCAAAAATTTCAGCGCTTCTGCCTTGCCCGTTCTCGGATCGCGGTCAATTTGATGCCGATCAATCGACCGCACTGACAACTGATGTATTGACAGGACACACGAGCCGATACATTTTTTGTAAATAATTAGTTTTTTTTCTCTTATTCTATTTATCGACCGTCGTTCAGTCCATCTGTTGCGGTTGGCGACCAGTTAGGCGTTCCAAATTCAAATCAAGACATTTTGCACTGCTAACTGCCTAAATAAAAAGAGGGTAATGTTTTAATTATTCATCATCATCATCATTTCGGTCATAAGATGTCAATTGCTGCCAAAAGGCCTCTCCCACGGATTATTGGTTCCATATGAGGATATTACCATACTCACCAAGCTTGGCAGGCGGGTTAGCGAGCGTAGTTTCTTTGGCTTCTTGTGCTTCCGACGAAGGCACGTTGTCGTTGGTCCCGGCTGCCACCATTGATGGCAGTCTTTAAGCTATGTAAGATGTCTATAGGCAGCTTGTTAAATCTGACACCAGCACATCGGTTAAGGATAAGTGCTTCAAAATTGAATTAGAAGATTTGACCCCAATAAACATATGTACATACATTGGAAGTTCATTAAAAGCTTGTAAAATACCTTTAGTATAACATTAAAATGGAAAATAAGGTCAAAAGTATACATTTCAAAGTGTATAACTATAATTTGTTGCATAATGACAACAATTCATTTAAATTTTTCGATTAATTTAATATTAATCTTGTTCCGGGTTAAATGATTGACCAGTTTCGATGTCGCTGTAACAGGACATAGAATTAGATTACGGTTTGGCATTTGATGGTTGGTGACAACTTGACAAGTTGCCCAACAAGTTTACTGTTCGCCCTATAAACTTTGTCTGATCGTAACTTAAGGCACTGTGTCAGAAGAATACCGTAAAACGTCTATTTTGCCTTATTGACGTAAAAAGTGGATAGCGACAACTAGCAACTTTTTTACGTCTGTGAAAAGTATAACTAAATGAGCAAGATGGATACTTCAAAAAATACAATATTTGGTTAAAATTATTGAATTATTAAATTAAAAGTGAAAATGAACACGGAAATGGCAGACACGGGTTTGAAATGAGACTGGTGACATGCCAACCGGTATCGCCACTTTCAACCTAATTTCATTATGAGTATGAACGCCGGCACGCACGAAAAAGTGTCACGTGCTCGTATGCAAACGAGAGCGCGGTACAAGCGATAGACGCACGATCGGCTTGTGACGATCTTTTATCTGTCTATCTCTCATCCACCGTTTTCACGCAAAATAATCGTCCGTTAAAACCGACTTTTCAGGGGTCTACAGTCGTTTCGCGCCACAAGCGTTTCGAACCGTGGTGCGAATCCCCTAAAAGCCCTTTTTGAATGGGTTTTTTCGTACCACAGTCGTTGGAGCGGTGTGAATGGCCAAGGTATCTTGTGAAACGATCCAATACTCTTTGCATGGGTCCGATTTAGACTCATATTAAAAATTAAAGTATTTGAATTATTTATTTGTACAGATAAGAAGAAAAATTAACAACGAAAAATAAACTTACGAGTTAGTGTGTTATGATTATATTTCAAAAAGTATAAAATTTAAACATGTAATTTACACAGATTGAATCAGTAATAGTCTAATATAAAAAAGATAAACATTGTTTAGCAAAAATATTCTGAAACAAGCGTGTATTATTATTAGTTAGCACCGCGGTGTGAAATAACCAAATCAAAAGAGCTATTGGGCGACTCGCACCGCGGTGCGAAAGATCCCATTCAAAAAGGGCTCTTGGGCTATTCGCATCGCGGTTCGAATCGCTTGTGATGCGATACGACTAAAGACCCCTTTTCAGACAATTAATTTTTTTTAGATAATTATTTATGTGAACACTAAACTCTTTATGATGTCGGCAAACAAACATTCCCTTAATGACCTAGCCTACAGCACTGAATAAGTACTGGCCTACAGGTACATCGGAGGCCTAATATGCGGATGCCTGCTAAATACATAATAGGACTCCTTCGTAGCGTAAGCAGATTAGGCGAAAACCAGCAGTCTGGGTCATGTTTAAGTCTGAAATTGGGGTGAAGTAGGTGGTACTACGGATTTATAGTCAAACTAGCTTTCACCCGCGGTTCCGCCCGCGTCGATTTCGAGCGCTCGGGAATATGACTTATTTCTGGGATGAAATGTAACCTAAGTGTTAATCCAGGTAATAACCTATCTTCGTGCACAATTTCGTCAAACTCCGTTCAGCCGTTTTGGCGTGACAAACATCCATACTCACAAACTTTCGCGTTTATATTCACAATATCAGTTTCACTGTCTCAAAGAAAACTGCATACTAACAGCTTGACAGTGATGTGTAAAAAAACCGGCCAAGTGTGAGTCGGACTCGCGCACGAAGGGTTCCGTACCATTATCAAAGCTTAAAATTATTAAAAGTAGTAGTAAGATTAAAATTAATTTAAATATTTTTATTATATGATGTAACTAAAAATTTACGCTTTTCGAAATTTATCTTTTATCTGTGCTATAAAAAGTTGCTTCGTACCTTTCAAGATTCTGGCAAAAATATTCGAGTGGTTAGCTGCATTGCCGGTTTTTTTTTTAAATCGGTAAATATAGCCTAGTCAACAAGTACTTAGGACAAAAACAAAACTTAAAGGTCCGAATTCAAGTGAATAATAAATATAATCTCAACTTATTAAATAAGAGGAATTATAAACTGATAAAATTCAGGCGCCTACAGGATAGATTATTGAAGAATAATTCGCGGTCCGAACATATTTAGGAAAAAGACATTAAAAAAAAACTTTTTTTTTAATTGCGAGCCGCCCTTGTATTTTCTTAAAAAAATATCTAAGTGCCATTTCAAATCGAATGACACCTCAATCATAATTTTCGGAGAATGCGAAAAAGTTTTGACCTAATAAACACCTTTAAAAAAAAACAATTTAAGTAATAAGCACTTGTTGACTAGGCTAATAATCAAAATTCAGTTGCATTGCAATATGAGCTTGTAGGGACTACAGGTCAGTTCCAGGCGTCCATCATCTCGTAACAGCGCCATAAAGAACCTGAATCATAATTTTTTGGTCAGTTTAAACGAACTTAGTGGCATGTTTAAAAAATATGTTACGTTTATATAAATATTTAAATAAATTTAAATATATACGGACAAATCACACAGATTGAGCTAGCCCCAAAGTAAGTTCGAGACTTGTGTAATGGGATACTAACTTAACGATACAATATTTTATAACAAATACATATATAGATACACATCCAAGACTCAGGCCAATCTGAAAAAGATCTTCTTGACCTGGCCGGGGATCGAACCCGGTCACTCCGTGTCGCAGGTTGGCGTGTTGACCGCTGCGCCACGGAGCTAGTCAATATACTTCTTCTTCAGTCCATTGTATTTGAAATGACGCGGCCGCCCATCGGAAGCATTTTTTAGCTGGGGAAGGATAGGATTTAGGAAGGAATTAGGGTATTGTGATACAAACACGGATGAATGGGGGATAAGCAAGTAGCAGCTCGGGAGGCCGGGCGCGCGTATCATGGTCATACCTGCAACCACCGGACAGGCAGTCGAGGATGACATCCTTGACCTACCTTGCCTGATGGGAAGCAACGATGAGGTCTAGGTAAGTACACGCAAATTCAAATAATGCCTATTCACTATGGCCTTGAAAACTCCGAAATTGTACCTGTAGGGAAACAACGACTTGGGGAGGGTGTTCCATTCCTTAGCGGTTCGCATGATGAAGGAGGAGGTGAATCTAGACGTAGGATGACCAAAGATATAGACCACATACATATAAATGGAATGTCTACGCCGCGTCGTTCAATGATGGAATGGTGCAGGGGGTAATTCCTGCACTTACAGTAAGGAGCATAATTATTGTGGTCGATTGACTGTGACAAATCTTGCTTGCTTTTCGTGCGTGTAAGTGCCCAGTTACACTAGTGCCAGATTTTTCAAGCTACCTTAAGGTGTCTGACATAGCTAAACGACTGGCTTCTAGTGATTACAGCCGTGAACAACGGCTTAACATGCGTTCCGAAGCACGGAGGAGCCGGAGATTTTTTTGTGCCACTTGAGGTCACCCATCTCAGAGAGGACCACGCCCAGGGTTGCTTTATATGCGCAAGCGTTTATAATGCACCCCAACTGGTCCCTCGACCGGTGATTTTAGGAGTTAGTGTATAGTTACTAAGCCCGACTAAACAAGGGCAGACAGGCGGGAATTATTTCCTGCGAGTCTGCCAGTCACGGCTTATAAACCTCTTTATATATTGAGCTTTAGTTTTTAACAAAGACTTCTAACTCCAAGCTAACTGCCTGTTGCAAAATATACCATAACATAAACTTTAACAAAAAGTAATTAAGCAATATATTATTGTTATTAAAAAGTTTAAACTATGTATATTAGTTAGGTACGGCGCCAGTTGAAATAAAAATAAATTATGTGAAAGAAACCGAAAGCGCTAATTAAAAAACCGGCCAAGTGCGAGTCTGACTCGGGTACGAAGGGTTCCGTAGGTATACAACGTGAATTTGAACCCCCTAGCTATATTGAAATCTGGGAATCAGAATCCCTAATGGAACACAAAATTGTAAGAAAAAAAGGTAAAATACGAAAAAGAAAATTACGCTTCCCATACAAAGTCGCCGGTCAGCTGGACGAATTTCTATGAAACGTTAAATTGATTTTTTCATTTTTTACCTTTTTTTCTTGCAATTCTGTATTCCATTAGGGATTCTGATTCCCAGTTTTCAATATAGCTAGGGGGTTCAAAACCACGCTGTATCATACATATATAATAAGTATGAAATTATTAAAAACTAATGCTATTCGCAATTTTTTCTTTATCTGTGTTATAAAACGTTGCTTCGTACCAAATTTCAAGTTACTGAGTTCACAGGAAGTACCGTGTAAGTTTTGGTTCCCTTGCGAGTGTCGAAAAATTATTAAAAATATTTAAGATAGTAGTAGTAGTAGTTTTTAAGATAAATTGTTACTAACAAATGGGCCTCGTTGTTGCCAAAATAAAAATATTTATTATTATTATAATTATTTTTATTATATGATGAAATTAAAAATGTATGCTTTTCAAATTTTTCCTTTATTTGTACTTTAAGACGTTGCTTCGTACGAAATTTCAAGATTCTGAGTTCATGGGAAGTACCCTGTAGGTTTTGATACCCTTGCTAATGTCGAAAAAACAAGAAAATTTGTGGCATAACCAGCTGTATCTTTTGATTGCATTGGCTTAGAAGTTTGATTTTTATATATATTTTTTCACAGCACCAAGGGACAGTAGACTTGTTTAGAATTTGATATAAATTTTGCTCATAAAAATTTCAGCTTGATATCTTTACGCGTTTTTGAGAAAAAGGGTCTTGACAGACCGACAGACAGACGGACAAGCAAGTGATCACATAAGGGTTCCGTTTTTTCCTATTGAGTTACGGAACCCTAAAAACGGAGAGATCTAAAGCAATACTATAAATAAAATACTTTTTATGGATTATTTATTTCTTAATGTCATAGAAGAAAGCTCCGGTTTACATTTTCATAGAAAATTACTTGCAAATGCACTAAAAAGGCTATTTAATGGCAGTTAATAAAATACTATAATTATTATATATCTGGTGACAGCGGTGTCAGTGATTAACTCGTACAGATAATCTTTTTCTTTTCTTTAATATTTGTACACGGTAAAAATTTGATCGTTCTGGACCCTTGGGTGTGATTCAGCCCGTCGATTTGAACAACTTTTTCCATACAAAAAAATTCGGACGCCTGGTCAATTTGTAAGGGAACGTTAAAAAAATTATTGAGTTTTCAGCATTGGTCCCATAGGAAAAGTTGTTTATATTGATGGGCTGAATCATCCCTTTAAGGGTCCAAAGCGATCAAAATGTCAACATGTATAGATTAGATAAGGTAAGATTAGTCCACATATTTTGTTCTAAGAATAAGAAAACCTACATAATATGATTGGTCTCTGCCAATCGTCAAAAGACTACCAGTATTGCCACGTTGGAAGTGATGAAATTTAGCAGACATGTGTAAAACGGTTGACAATACAATAAGGAATCGCCCAGACCAGTATGGAAGTAATCAAAATATGGCGGCACATATCGATATGGCCAGGCTTATCGCGATCTGCCCAATTAAACGATCGGCCTACGACATATATCATCATCATCTGCCTTACCTTATCCCATTACCTGGGGTCGGCGCAATATGTCTTTTCTTTCCAAATATTTCTATTCTGCGTCATTCCAGCATCCACCCCCAGCCCCTTCATATCTTTCTTTACGCAATCCATCCATCTCTGTTTGGGTCTGCCTCTTCCCTTATACCCATCTATCTGCATATCAAGCGCTCTTTTAGCTAAATGTTGCTCCTCTCTTCTAATCACGTGACCGAACCAGGCCAATCTGTTGCTTTTTACTTTTTCTCTAAATTTTAAAATCACATTTTTTTTTACTAATTATTGGATTAGGCATATGTCTCCCATCTCACTTGATGGTAAGTGACGATGAAGACGAGGATGTTACATGCCTATCCAAGAGATACCCATTTATTCTACTTTTGAAAGTCCCGGGACTGTACTTGTCTGGGAACATAGACGCAGGCAGTTCATTCCATACCTTGGCCACTCGAACCAAAAAGGAACTGTCAAAGCGTTTAGTTCGACTCTTTGGTATTCCAACGATAGGGTGAAATTTCTGTCTGCGCCTCGTAGTCCGATGGAGGAATGGTGAGGGTTCAACTACACACTCTCCAAAATGGATCCTATAAAATACCGATAGGAAAGCGTCTTTACGGCGATGCTCCAGGGATTGCAATTTCCTATTTCCCATTATTCTTCAAGTCCAGTAATCTGCCGTAAAAGTCTCAGGTTTTGAATTTCAATCTTACGTGACCTTGGACAGTGCCAAAAGTTTTCGACATTTGAGTAAAACAGCCCATTCATTATAGTTATAAATATTATAATATCGTGTCTGGCAACTCTATAATTAGGTAATTTATGTTAAATATTTAACGCGCGTTAACTTCAATGAATGAAGAGTCGTCGCGTTTTTAATTAAGTAGGTACAAGTACGTCGTATCTTGGTAGATATCTTTTACGTCAAGCATAACCACAGGAAATGTTCTTTGAACCAACGGAATTGTTTGATGTTTAAATGCTGATTCCTAAGTGTAATAAATAAATATTTATAGATAAATCGCGGAGATTGTAAGTTGTAAACTTGTGGCGTGGGATACTCAACTATACTACATTTTATAATAGATACATATATAGATAAACATCCAAGACCCAGTATGTTAAAGTTTTTTAAAATGCATGTTGAAAGGATCCAACACTTCCGGATTCTATTAAAGGTACAATATGTTTCATGAAGACTTAAACCACGTAGGTTACTAATCTCATTATATAAAGGTATAATATAGTTAATAGATTCAGGTGTTACTTATTGTCTCAAAGTAAAGGTATAATATTCTCTATGGTTACTGAAGCTGTTAGTTTGTGCGTGTATTGTTTAAAAAGAAAAAATATAGAGACATTCTTCCCAAAATAGCGATGTGGAAATATACTCGTGTGTGAGCGTGTCCCGCTCGATTAGCCAGGAAAAGTAAATACTGGCCACTATTAACATTCAAAATGTACCATTCATATAAAATCAAACAAACTCTCTGTTGTCTTCGAAAATAGAACGAGAAGGAGACGGCACGACGACAGCTGACAGTGCTTAACGACGTTCTATTTTCGAAATCCTGTCAAAATATTGTCAGAGTGATACACGTAACTTCCGACTTTTTTTTAATATTCAGCACTGGCGTAGTTACCGCTTGGCCTCGAGCGCGGTCGTAAAACTAGTATAAAGTCGTAGTTTCACGATTGGCGAGGTATTAAAATTCAGTAGGAGGCCAGCTGCTGTTCGACCGCCCTTGACTCCGTACGCGACTAATGGCGGCCAGACGAGCCTCCTCAGCCGGACGTTGGCGACCAAATTTTTTCCTCAATCACGTTTTGGCGGATTCCTTGAAAAAGTAAAAGCATTTTTTTATTGCGGCTTGTGGTCTTCGGTCGTGCCAAACGAAAATAAACATAATCATGTTAGTGAAATGAAAATAGTCTGTCGGCCGAATATACAAAGGTTGCTTCGAAGTTAATCTTTTTTTAACAATTAATCAATGCTCAAGTAACTTTTAAGAAGGGATTAACTATTTAAGCAATCTTTGAGCACTTAAGGAAACCGGAATTAAAAAAATATTGCAACATGAAAACATAAATGCTCTTAAATGCAAAGTATGTTTTATTTAATTGAAATTAGGATACATACCGGTAGATTTTGCACCCTTTGAAAATACTGAGTAGGCAAACAGGCATACGGCCCAACTGATGGAAAGCAATTAGAATTTAAAAAGTTAACAACGAAAAAATGTTTGGTCTGCCTAAAGAATCTTTATTGATTTTTATAGCTAAATACTGGTTGGTAGACTAATAGTTATTATGGCAAAACTAATAGTTATTAGTCTAAAAGATAATTATGCAAACATAACCTGTTTGCCGAAAAACAATTATGGCGAAGAATGATTAAGCCAAAACGTTTATGCCAAAGTACCCATATTAGACATCTGAAGACATTATATGAAACAAGGGTCCCTGTGTGAGAGACCCCTTGAAGGGGTTACTTTTAAAAGGGTCTTTTTCGCAGTAGATTGTCGATTTTGTAAATATTAAAAGTAATAATAGAACGTACAAAAAATCCAAATTTGACTAAAATACATTTTATTTCAATTAACCATCTGTATCCTTACTAATATTAGGTATAAATGCGAAAGTGAGTTTGTTTGTTTGTGACGCTTTAACACCGTAACTACTGAACCGATCATTATGAAATTTTGCATACAAGTTCTCTGGACAAGGACATAGGCTACCTTTTATCCCGGGAAAAAGTGCCTACTATTCCCGAGGGATCGACATTGACGCGGGCGGAGCCGCGGGCGAAAGCTAGTATGTCTATATATTGTGTATATGCCTGGCTAGTTAAAATAAAGATTTTAATAAAACAACAAGATTTTAGCGAAATTGCAACTTGTATCAAAACAAAACAAAGCGACAACAATGGGACGCAAAAAGAGTCCTCACGTATGATCATTCCAGAGCGATCTACATTTTTTTTGTATCGATGCTGTTGTTTTTTATCTCATCGTGATGCCATTAAATGGCTATCATTGATGGGAAGAACTGGCAAGTTTTTTGTGCGACTCATTCAAAAAAAGAACGCAGAAAAACATAGACTAACTGACATCACGAGTTCGCGCCAAAACTGAAGAGGCGTTGGCTTCACGCGCACCAAAAAAAGGCGCGCACTTGGACTTGGCACAAAAAAGTAAAAAGTTCATCGCTTCCATTAACTTTTAGATGTTTTGGTTTTAAATGTACAAATTATGGGAATTAGAGCCACTGGTTATATGCCAGCCAAATATCCACCTTGTTTATTGTATTGTATTATCAATACAATTACGTGTTTCGGCTCGGCATCAGGGCGTGTGACTGGTCATGTCAGGTCGAGTTGAGGACGACAATAAGTTTGTGACTTTATAAGGGTTCCTTGCTCAATGCGAGGATATCCTTTGATTGTAACACAGCTCTTAGAATTTTAACGTCTCTCAATTAAGTCGATTGGGTTTTAAGATATGTTATTGCTCTGGGAGATATGCCAAATATGCAATTTACCACTCGGCTGTATTGTGTCTGCCCCTGGTATGGAATGTACAGATTGTACAAAAACGCAGCTTTCTTTTAATCTTTTGATTGTCTTCGCCGCGTTGTTGTACAAGACAAATATTATAAAAAAGAAAGATTGGTGTGTTTCTTTGTAATGGATAAACTCAAAAACGATTGGACCGATTCAAAAATTCTTTCACTAATATATAGCTAAATTACTAGCATGTGCCGTGTGGTATCCGGACCACTCCAAGTCTTCCCGTGGAAGTCGTAGAAGGCGACTTAGGAAATACAAGCTAAACAAAGCTTATAAACATCTGTAAGACCTCTCCAATCCGTCTGGCCAGCGTGGAGAGTGTAGGCCAAATTCTCTGGCTACTCTGGCCAAGTATGGCCAGAGTAGCCAGAGAATTATATAATATATTACTAGATAATACAGAGAGGGTCGTTCTCCTGTAGTGGAGACTAAAAAGACCTGATGATGATGATTACTAGCAAGTAACAAAATGTATATTTGATTTATAAAAAAACAGGGATCCATACGTAAATTGCATCAATGTACACTTATGTATGAAAAATTTGCCTATAAACGTAATTATTAGGTAATGCGCTGCGAAAACTTGATGTGTGTGAGGGCTCGACTCTATCCCGGCGCTCTAGCCGAGTTCTCACATAAATAGGAAGTTAGGGAGAACACAAGACTCGACACACAGAACACAGAGAATAACTTTATTGTTACAACTTCACTTTACAACTTCAACTATGTAGATGTTGACTTCAATAAATTAATAACAGAGACTGTTATACTCCAAGAGATGGTAGTAGACTCAAAGATGTTAGTAGACTGAAAGATGGTAGCAGACTCAAAGATGTTAGTAGACTGAAAGATGGTAGCAGACTGAAGAATGAGTGATGAGAGAGAGAGAAAGTAATCTAACAATGGAATGGAATGGAATTTAATTTGAATTAAAAATGAAATTTGAATCAAAATAAGGAATGAAAAATGGACAGGATGAGAGAAATGAGGTTGAACGAGTTACAGCATGCAGGTGGCAAGCTGCAACGTTACATGTGTATCCATCATCTAAGCATATTCTCAATTACAGTCTCACCCGAGATGCTTCGGGACCAGGACCAGGGCCAGGACCCAGGGCCGGGGGTTGGCTGGGGGCCCGGATAGACTGTTTGAGTGTGTAATTCAAGTGCGAAAGACGAAGGTGCGAAGTGCTGAGGCGCGAAGAGCTTAGGAACGAATGAAGTCTCTGTAATCTAAGCGTGTGCCTGGTTAATTTTATTTTATGACATAGGGCAGATCACCTGAGATGCTTTGGAACCCGGTGTCCAGGTGCCGAAGGCCCGGATAGACTGTGTGATAAAACCGAAGACAACGAACGAAATTGCCTTTTCTTCAATGAAATGCTTACTTAGATATGTTTTGTACATAAGTATTATGCTTATGCATATTATTATATACATATTATCATTCGTTATTTGGCACAACCGGTAGTGCCATAGGCGATTTTCTTTTCCATGACACAATAGTGTATGCTTTTTAAGAACGTCTGGTAACTACTTATATTATTGCTTGCGCATGATCCTAATCCTAAGTAATATTATCTTAATGTTAACTAATATTATAAATGCAAAAGTGAGTTATTTATTTGTAACGCCTTCACGCCCTATCTACTAAACCACAGAGCAATACTAAACCGATCGTCATGAAATTTATCATACCCGTTGTCGAGGTTCGGAGAAGGACATAGTGCATATTTTATCCTGGGGAGAAGTACTATTCCCGAGTGATCGACATAGACGCGAACGGAGTCAAGGGTGAAAGCTAGTAATAAGAGAAATGATGCAAAACCTATGTTTAGTACTAACAGCCTGTTAGCAATAACCTTTCAAATAAAACGCTAGCTGCCAATAAACATAAATAAAAGGAGTAATACCTCACATATTACAATTTAATCTTCGCGAGTGCGATAGCCAAGACGTGTTTAAATTTTTTAATCACCACGGTTTTTGTTGGGGTCTATGAACGCCGCAGACTCCCACAGTCCCACGAGTCCGATCTATCGGCCCACGTTTGGTATCGATATCTTGTACACTCGTGAGCATGATAGAGTACTCACCATTTTTACTTTTTTACACGCTTTTTATAAGCTTCACCTGTATGCTTGCTTGTTTGTTTGTTTTTAAGCATCGTTTTGTAACCGACTGCTTGCTGAACTCGATTTTGACCCACTTTAATTAAACTGTCAGATTTAATTTAAATTTTGTAGACTTATTCATCTTAGACGCTGCGTCTCGGCCAACTGGTGTCCGACAAACAATTGAAAAACTATTGCGTGTTCAAAGTGTTAATGACAATACTCATTCTTTTTTAATTTGATAAAATCGTGTTTTTTAAATAAGACAGATAGTCTTATTGTAAAACGAGGACTAACTTTAGTACCTGGTTTAAACCATTATCCGACCAAAATAAGTCGACAGTTATCACTTTGACGTTTGGTCAACTGTCATTGTCAATTTGTTTTTCACGGATAATGGTTTAAACCAGGTACTAAGTTAGTCCTCGTTTTATAATAAGATTGAATTTATTTTTTTCATTGCTGTGCGACTGAAAAAATCCGTCCAGGAGAACTATTTTTGAAATGATGAATTCCATACAAAAATCGCTCGAAGACGAGTGTCACAGTTTCAAAAATAGTACCCCAGCTGATACGTTCCATGAGAAAAAACCAGAAAGCGTTGGCATTGGTAGGAGAAAAACGAAAATTATTGCGCTCTATCTTTTTCTCATGTATGGCATCGGGAACGCGCGCCCGCCTCCTGAGCTGCTACTTGCTATTCCCCCATTCATCCGAGTGAGTTGTATCCCGATACCTTCATTCCTTTCCCAAGTCCAACAAATTCCTATCCTTCCCCAGCTTAAAATGATTCTGATTTCGCTTTTGAGCGTCGTGGAACAGCACTTTGGTTCGAGCAGCGGAGCGCGGCTGTCCTTGCGACTATGCTTTCCCTCTATTAATATTTGATCTAATAGTTTGATATGATCTACGTGATTTGGTTTAGTAATGAGTTCAATAATTTAACTAGAATTGATATTTAATTATTTAAAGTAATGTATTTCCGATGATAATAAAATAGTGGTTTGTATGCGAGTGTTCAAATATTTACGTTAGTTTTATATAAATATAGTTGTAATGTGTATAAATATATTTTATTAATATATGATCACTAGCCTATTGTTTACATATATGAGTTGGAATTAAACAGAACTGCAACCTTGATAGTATTTTTACCACCAGACTAAAGACTACCTTCTGAAGAATAAACACTATTTACTGGCCTATCACAATGTTATTTTTCGAAACCGAATATAAAGTAAAATCCTAATCCTTACTAATATTGTTTGTTTGAGGTGAGTTTGTTTGTTTGTTTGTTACGCTTTCACGTTGTAACTACTGAATCGATCATCAATTTCAGAAGTACATACGAAGTACATTTCAGAAGTACATATGGTACATTTTATCCCGGGAAAAAGTACTGTTTCCGAGGGATCGAAATTGACGCCGGCGGAGCGCCGAGCGAAAGCTATTATCATATAATTTAATAAGAAAGAGAAATGTGAGTATAAAATTTTGCTAGCTCCGTGGCGCAGTGATCGACGCGCCAGCCTGCGACACGAGAGTGCCCGGGTTCGATCCCCGGCCAGGTCAATATGGAAAATGATCTTTTTCAGATTGGCCTGGGTCTTGGATGTATATTATTTGTTATAAAAATATAGTATCGTTGAGTTAGTATCCCATAACACAAGTCTCGAACTTACTTTGGGGCTATCTTAATCTGTGTGATTTGTCCGTATATATTTATATATTATTTTTTCTTTCAACAACACAATTTTTCAAATGTTTGATGGGTCATTTATAAGATACGCAGTTATGATATGATTGAATCTCAATTAATTAAATGAGCGATTGACTGACACGAATGATCAGACTTCCAGAAGCGGCTGCTTTTTATGACATCAAGTGTATCCTGTCGGCACTTTGATCCGACGTGCCTATCGATGATTTGAGGCGACGGCCGAAGCGTCGAAAATACTTATCATATATTTATTAACATGATTTATAGGCAACAACAAAGAGTTCAAGTAAAGAATAATTAGGGAAAATAAATCACACTATCTACACTAATACTTTAAAGAGGAAAATTTTAATTGTTTGTTTGTTTGCATTGATTAGGCTCCGAAATAATAGGATAGATTTGAAAAAATCTTTCACTATTAGAATCCTATATTATCCCTAATGAGCATAGGCATATATACAAGGGCAGATATAGGAATTAAAAAAATCCTATATCTATCCGTGCGAAACCGGGCGTGCCGGTAGTTGTCAATAAACTAGGTAACGACATTATAATTAAATGAAAATTTAATGATTCATAGTACACAGGCTATAGAATTAAATACCTATATTTACCCGTGCGGGGCGCAAGTTACATTGAAATGTAACGATTTTGTTTCTTCTGGGACCAAGAACCTAACCTGCCAAATAAAAAAAAGCTTTGCCAAATGTAGCGGTTTGGCTCAGTAGTCTAATAGCGCGACCTATAAGCGAAAGGTCCTGGGTTCAAACCCTGCATGGTCCGACCTATACCTGTTTGTACCAGACCAATCTGACTTAAGTACGGTCATTTTCAACGGTCAACACTCGTACCTGCTTCCGGTGAAGAAAACATCGTGAGGCAGACTGCGCATTAGTTGATTGTTTATTTTGATGACATTGGGAAAGGTCATAAGGGAAGGTCACATAGCGCGTAGAACCGATGGCCGATGGGGCAAAAAGGTTCTCGAATCGTCGGACAACCACCTACCAGGTGGTCGGACGACCTGACCAAGGTCGAAGGGAAACGCTGGATGCAAGCCGCTTCCAACCGGTCATTTAGGTAATCTAAGGGAGAGGCCTATGTCCAGCAGTGGACTTCTTGCGGCTGATATGATGATGCTGATGATGAAATGAATGCCATTAGAGAAAAGACAAAAATAGTCGTAGAGTGTACTAGCTGCTTCTCTTCTCGCGCAGATCGTAAAAGCCGATCGAGGGAATGGGCAAATCCGACGAATCATATTAGTAGGTAATGCGACTAGCAACCCATCACTACTTTGATTCTATTTTCCACCTAACGCCCACCAAAATGCTAAACATGGCTTTTAAGTCTTAGACCTGGGCTCTCCCCCTATCTCCAGGGATCTTATGAACCGTGATAGCTGAGACAGTTGAGATTTTCACAGATGATATATATCTGTTGCTGCTATAACAACAAATACTAAAAACATAATAAAATAAATATTTAAGGAGGATCCCATACAAGAAACTTTTTTCGCCGTTTTTTGTTCGATATTAATAACGAAATAAAATAAATAAAACAAACGAGAAACTAAAAAAAGTTTATAATATAGTGTCTAATGTTGTATAGATAATGGTACGGAACCCTTAAGAGCCCGCCATATGCCAGGCGGCGTGGCGATACAAACGCGGATGGTCTAAACGCGTTGGCTACTTTGGATATTTTCGTTTTTTAGGAATATTCAAGGGTTATTCGAAAAAGAAAAACATATGATGGCTGCCTTATCTTTAATGCAATAATAATCAAAAGTTTCAAGGTTAATTTTAATGTATTTGGTGAATAATGCTATATACCGAGTAAATTAGACGTGATTTGGAGGCAACTTTGCAATTTTTTTCTATTGAGAAAATTTAACGCAATCGTGTTTTTGAGTCATATAGTTACCAGAGTTAGTCCTGAACTTTGCTGCATTTTTATTTCAACTTGAGTATTTAATTATTATTGATATAACAGTCAATCAAAGCAGTGTGAGGTAGTACGGGCCCGTCCGACTCGCTCTTGGCCAGTTTTTTTGTTTATCAAACATCACTAATGATATCTTACTTGAGTTTCGATAGTAA
Organism: Elegia similella; assembly: GCA_947532085.1. Classification (NCBI taxonomy): domain Eukaryota; kingdom Metazoa; phylum Arthropoda; class Insecta; order Lepidoptera; family Pyralidae; genus Elegia; species Elegia similella. The sequence continues at coordinate 23,576,987 of OX383939.1, forward strand.
TCCCATGCACCGGCCTTTCCAATTAATCTTTTATGAATGGACTGTATAGATCTATTCATCATTGTTGAAAAGCATACAATTATGTTCTTTAAGCCAATATTAATTACTATATTTCATTAGTCAGTGTAAAAGATGTTTGAATACATCGACCATTTGATATTGAAAACGTTATGTTAATGAAAAACTGGTAATGAATATCGTTGCATTAATTACATTAATTATAATGAAAATGTCTTTCAAGCTATGAACATTAAAAAATGAGGCGTGGCGTGACGGCGTTAGAAAGCGACGTGTCGTATTTATCAAGGCATACAAGTTGATTTTATTGCCAACTAGCTTTCGCCCGCGGCTCCGCCCGCGTCAATGTCTATCCCTCGGGAACAGTACTTTTCCCGGGATAAAATGTACCCTATGTCCTTCTCCGTACCCCAGATAACGTGAATGCCAAATTTCATGATGATCGGTCCAGTAGTTACAGCGTGAAAGCGTAACAAACAAACAAACAAACAAACAAACTCACTTTCGCATTTATAATATTAGTTAGGATTAGGATTCGCGCCAAAGTTTTATCAAAGATATTAGAATACAAAAAAGTCGGCCATTTAAACTGTATTTATACCGCATAATTTTCAAGCTTTGAACTATTCTGAAATGTGGTGATGGAGAAGAATGGAGAAAATTAGCTGGATATATAAAATAACTAACGAAGAGGTTTTAAATATAGTAGAAGAAAAAGATCTATTTTATATAGGTACTATAATAGGGCACTTGTTGCGACACGATCAGTTTATGAAAACTATTATAGAAGGCAACATAGAAGTAAGGAGAGAGAGAGGAAAGCCCAGGCACAGTTATTTTAAACAGATAAAGGAAAATTTGGAAAGGGTTTCGTACCAAGATGTGAAAAGACTGGCAGAGAATAGACTAATATGGAGGAGCTCCACCGACAAGAGCGTTGTTCTTAAATTTATCCAGGTAAGTAGTAACCTTCATTCCCTTCTCAAATCCAACATATTTCTATCCTTCCGCAGCTTCAAAATGCTTCCGATGGGCTGCAGCATCGGAAGCTCAAGAAGCTAAAGAAACTGCGCTCACCAACCCGCCTGCCAAGCGTGGTAAGTATGGCAATATCCTTCTTTGGAACGAAGAATCCTTGGGAGAGGCCCATGTCCAGCAGTGGACTGTTAGTGGCTGGAATGATGACTTACAAAAATCATTTAGTATAAATATCAAATAGAAAAATCTCCTCTAGTCTCAAGGGCCTTAAAATTTTCCACGCACCACGTAACATGGACGCTATTAAGAGTTAGATGAATTCCGCGGCGATGCTCCCTAATCACAAATACGCTTTTTGTTTGTCAAACACTTTTTTAAAGTATAATGCCCGAGAGTTCTTTGTCCGCGGATGGCCTATGGCATAGGCGACAGCGGAGAACGTATAATACTATTGATAGCTTACTCCAACGGCCATCACCCTTAATCAGGGGTGTGCTCATCCAAATAACCTTTCCTGCGCCCCCAGGCGGAATTTTTATTCTGTGACCCAGGTTACAACATTTGATTGGCGTCAACGCACGTTGCTTTTTCTTTCCTTATTCCATAGCTTCGAATGTTATTAAGAGCGCACCAATGCGACCCGGCTGAAGCCATTTCGCACCCCGCGCCCCGCGCGAAAGCAGGATAGATCTAATGACCGTAACGCGTAAAAAATGATAAGAAGATAGTGGGTAGGCACAAGCGGGTGTCCTAGAATTAACGGGCGTAAGCGCCAAATCACTTAATTGTTATTTAAAATAAAAGTACGAGGTTAATGAGTAAAAAAACTTTGCCAGATTTTAGAACTAGTTATTGCTAAGCTAGGAAACTAAAAATCATTTCTAAAGACCTTAGGGTTTCGCCGTTCTGACCACAAACATCAAATAAAGGGGCTATGTTTGCAAAATAAAAGTATCGAGGCTTTTGTTATTAATCGTGTTTTCAGGATGGACAGTTTTAAGAAAATATGTTGAAGTTTTATATATAATAAATAACAGGCATGTAGTCGTTATAGATATAGACATCTAGACGAATGTTCATTGACAAGTTTCGCATTCGTGCCCTCTTAAAGTAATTATTTTTAAATCTGGTGAGGTAAACATTTTTTATTCCACACCAACCAATTTCTTTTAAAAATGTGTCATGGCTTGTGTTGCACAACTCATTAAATAAAAAAATTATTCGGACAAATCACACAGATTGAGCTAGCCCCAAAGTAAGTTCGAGACTTGTGTTATGGGATACTAACTCAACGATACTATATTTTATAACAAATACATATATAGATACACATCCAAGACCCAGGTCAATCTGAAAAAGATCATTTTCCATCTTGACCTGGCCGGGGATCGAACCCGGTCACTCCGTGTCGCAGGCTGACCGCTACGCCACGGAGCTAGTCAAAAAATCCCACTTTGATGATCTTAATCATTTTAGAGGAAGGGAACGTTAGGTATAAAAAGAAAACAATAATTTCTCTATTCGGACGGAGGCGGCATTGGGAGGAAGCATATATTTTTGTATGCCGAAAATACAACAAAATTCTCTTTTTTTATTTTTTGTTCTCACCCAAAATATGTGAATCTTTGTACCAAATCACAATAGTCCCAAACGGAGGCGGGGCGTTGGGTGTGAGAGCGTGCATTTCTCTGCGAAAAATTAAATGATTGATTTCTAAAACGTTCATCTCTCATAACTTGTACCACACTTTAATCGTCTCGAACGGAGGCGGCGTTGGGTGGAAGCGTACCTTGTATCTCACAGACAAATTGAATGACACCTCATTTACATGCCATTAGGACTTCTTTATTTGTTTACCGGCCTGTTAGTTGTGTCAATGGGCAAAGAGGCCATATGAGGATTTTCTTTTTTTTTTAACTATATGTTGGATTAGGCATTTGTCTCCCATCTCACCTGATGGTGACGATTTTAAGGATTTAAGGGGCGGTTTTGGAAAATCTAAGTGCAGTGTCGATTGGTTGTTTTCCTTTACGTGTGTGTAAGTGGTCAGTACTGGCATGGTAGTATCTTCTTTGCGTTTCATATAACCTAGAGTTGCGCTGCGACCATACACAGAGTGCATTAAAGTCTATCCGCCTAAATGGTTTGCAGTACACCCGCAAGAGATTTTGGAATATTTAATTTGTAGTACTCATATTCATATTCATATTCATATTTATTTATTCACATAGTACAAACCAGGGGTTGGAATACCGGTAAAATTCATTACCGGTACCTCTATGAAACGACAGTAACGGTAATTAGATTGGTACCGGTACATTTGGTAACGGTAAAAATCAAGTACCGGTACCTCTATAATACAACGGTACCGGTAATTGGATTGGTACCGGTACCTCAATAAAACGACGGTACCGGTAATTGAATTGGTATCAATAAGTTTAATAACAGAAGTACCTGTACTAAATACCGGTAAACAGTACCGGTACTCGTATCGGGAATTTTCATTTTGTTAATGTGTGTCATTGCCGTGTTGTGCATGTGCGGCGTGAGGCGGGGGCCGACAATGGGGCGGCACTTTTACAGTGGAGCGAGTCCCATGCGGCGCACGGCAACAATGCGTAGGTACCGGTAAAATTAACGCAATTTTAATACCGTTAAAATTTGACAGAATAGAGGTACCGGTACTTACCGGTACTTATAATGTGAATTTGGTACCGGTAACAAGTAGCGGTAAAATTACCGTTAACTGTTAACAATATTATTACCGTTAAATACTAGATTACCGGTACCCCATATTAACGTTAAAATTTTAACAGAATAGTAATACAGGTACTTACCGGTACTTATAATGGGAATTTGGTACCGGTAACAAGCCCTGGTACAAACAATTTGTTTAATTTTTCAAGTATCCGCCTTTATCTTCCCAAAGATAATAATTTTCAATCGCGTAGTTTGTTCGCTGCGTATCAAATTAAGCGGCTGTTCCGCGCGACACATCAATATGTCCTGCGTCTCTACATTTTTTTTTTTTTTTTTTTTTTGAAAGGACTATGTAGCTAGCTCCAAGTGAGCTTTCGCTACTTCACCGGGCGTTTGAGGTGAGGGCAGAGTGCCCTCAACCTTTATAGACAACATCACCAAAGGGCCCCCAGGAGGGACGGACCTCGGCTTTGGGCGTTGCCTGTGTGCGCAAGGCTTGGAGAGACAGCAAACTCTCGTATTGCCTGATGGGCCGCGTATGCGTGCATGCAAGCCTGAAGGGCCAATCTGAGAAACAATGGCAAAAGCCTTTAGAGAGCAGCAACTCTCATCTTTTGCCTTATGGGCCGAAAGCTACGTTGCCAGAAGGGCCTATCCTGGGTGCAAGTCACCCGGGACCGCCGGGCGGTCACCAGTAATCGGAGCTAATCCTACTCTACGCACTCTATTCCGGTGGCGAGTGCGACGGGGTCGGATAGTGGGATTCCTCTGGCTGTTCGGAGCCGAAGAGGGGTCGGGGCGGGCTTGTGCGATGTCAATAGGATCATCGGGATCGTCTAGTACGTTCCTAGGACGTCTACGACGTAAGGTCGTATCGTGTAAGTTGCGTCTCTACAGCGCTTGTCGAGCCTTTAAAGCTGCCGATAGCACCTTTAGCGGGCGCCGACACTTCTTTAGTCGGCTGCCGGCTTCGCCTTGTCAAAGCGCGCAAACCATTTGGCCGGACAAAGTATACGAGCTACATTAAATAGACATATTAGATATAAATATAAATAAATAAATATATGCAGATAAATCACACAGATTGAGCTAGCCCCAATGTAACTGCGAGGTCGTGTCGGGATACTAACTCAACGATACTATATTTTCATAACGAATTCATATATAGATAAACATCAAAGACCAGGCCAATCTGAAAAAGATCATTTTCCATCTTGACCTGACCGAGGATCGAACCCGGGCACTCTCGTGTCACAGGCTGGCGTGTTAACCACTGCGCCACAGAGCTCGCAGATCTACGAGTAACAATAAAAAGCATTTTTTAAGATTAGATTTTTATCATTTTAATAGTTAGTTAATTAGCAATTAATAGACTTATTGCCATATAACGATAACTTTTGAAACTAAGCCAGAGCGCATGCCGTCGGGTGAGATGTCTATTCCTGTAAATTATAATATCTATGATACTGGTTTGCTTCGATCAAATATAATGGTAGATACACGATTCACGCTCGAAAAGTGGCACCGGCAAAACAGCGCACTAATCGAGTTTTGGAGCTGTTTTGTCCACAGTTTCAATAAACCGCGCTAGCACTCACACGTCTCGCGATGGCCAAGGTACAGTGAAAAGATGCAAAAACTACGCAACAAAAGTGAAAAAAAAGGATGGAGTTATACTTTCAGTATGTGCTGTTTTTGTCGTTGTTTGTTTTATTATTAACGCATTATTAACGCTTCATTTTGTATGAGACTGTGTATCTACCATTATATTTGATCGAAGCTGGTATGTAAATAATATTTATTCATCCTGCCTTAAGACATCTGTCATAGCTTAGATGATTCCGTACCCAAAGGGTAAACGGGACCCTATTAATATTGCTCCGCTGCCCGTCTGTCTGTCAGTCTGTCCGTCTGCCACAAGGCATAGTTAGACAGGTTTTTTTTACAGATGATGTATTTCTTTTGCTGCTATAACTTAACAACAAATATTAAAAACAGAGAAAAATTAAAATTTTTAGGGGCCCATACAACAGACATGTTATTTTGCCGTTTTAAAATATAATGGTACGGAACGTTTGTTCGCGAGTCCGAGTCGCACTTGTTTTTTTTTTTTTATTTTTTAGTTGTTATGAAGGCCCAGATTTGGCAGTCAAGCATATAAATATCGTAATCCCCACTAAGCCTTTGGTCGCGGCTGCCATCTGGTAGTCACGTCAGAGGCCGATAGGCGGTTCCGAACCACTCTGACACTTGGAGAAAAGCAGCTGCGCGAGAAGAGAAGCTGCTGGTACATTCTACGTTTTTTTTCTTTTCTCCCAGCCCAGCGTGGAAGCGATTACGATGAAGTATATATAATAAAAAAAAAACAACGGTTTGCGCTCCGGGAGTCTCGGCAGAAGTGAAAACTCGCCTTTGCGGCGTCTCAGGTCACGTTTCCGTCTTACGAATTTTCGATCAGGTCACGTGTCCTGACGCGAGTTTAACATTTTTACCCATTCCAAAAACAGCACAACACCGCTAAAGAAGATTTCACTGAGTCTAAGAGTAGCGTTAGCAAGGGCGTGAGAAAATACTTTATCGAAATCGCTTTCCCCAGGGAGAGCGTTTCGAACGCAATTAGCATCTCTGACATGTCTGCGCCGTCTGTACATAAATTCCACTTATTTTCTCCAGCACTCAGAAGGCTCAAACAAATTGCATATAAAAACTAAGAGTGGACTTTCGCCGCGTGGATTGCGGCTTAGAAATAGGTACATTACATAGCATCACGTCTTTTCCCCTTGCGGAGTAGACAGATCCCCTGGTCTTTTAGACCTAAAAGCCACATTTAGCATGTTGGTGGGCGTTAGGTGGAGAATGGAATCAAAATAGTGATGGGTTGCTAGCCGCATCGCCGACTAATATGATTTGTCAGATTTGCCCATTCCTTCGATCGGCTTTTACGATTTGCGCGGGAAGAGATGTAGCTGGTACATTCTACTTTTTTCTTTTCTTCCAAACCAGTGTGGAAGAGATTGCACTGAAGTACAGAATATGATAAAGCTTTTTATATAAGTCAACTAGCTGCCCCGGCGAACTTCGTTTCGCCATAAGTTAAAAACTATCCTATCTCTCAAGTTGGATCGAACTGCACATGGTGTGCGAATATTATTATAATCGGTTCAGTGGTTTAAGTCCATTGAGGACAAACATTGTGACACGAGATTTATATATATTAAGAAGATTAAGAAGATGAGTCTATGAGCACACGCCCTTGACGTGAGAATACCTTTTCGAAATCGCTTTCCGAACGCAATTAGTATTCTGACATATCTACGCCATGTGTCCATAAATTTTATTTCCACTCATTTTCTCCAGCACTCAGAAGGCTGAAACAAATTGTGTATAAAAACTAAGAGTAGACTTTCGCCGCGTGAATTGCGACTTAGAAAGGTCTTGCCTTTTTAGGGTTCCGTCTCTCAAAAGGAAAAAAAGGAACCCTTATAGGATCACTTTGTTGTCCGTCGGTTAAGACCCTTTTTCTCAGGAACGCTTGAAGGTATAAAGCTGAAATTCATATCAAATACTCAGGTCTACTGTCCACTGGAACTGTAAAAAAAATCAAACTTCTAAGCTAACGCAATCAAATGATACAGCCGTGTATGCCGCAAATTTTCGACAATCGCAAGGAAATCAAAAACCTACAGACAGGGTACTTCCCGTGAACTCAGAACCTTGAAATTTAGTACAAATCAACGTCTTATAGCACAGATAAAGGAAAAATTGCGAAAAGCATACATTTTTGGGTTTATTCATATATTAAAAATATTTTTTAAAATTTATTACGTTTTTAAACTTTTGCGCTTTATACGCGGATCGTAGTCACGTGAAAATAAATACATATTATATGCACGATCATTCTCTGTTGTTGATCTCATTTTTGTCTTTATCTAGAACTGGATATGTGTGTCCATAATTCAGATCAGAAAAACCTAATCGACAGGTGTATGTCGGTGTTTATTTCCTAAACGGGACCTTGATTAAAAGCAGGGGTTAATACATGGCAGGGGAAGCAACAATGTTGCAAGCAGAACGGAAAAACAAGGCTGGAGTTCTACTTATAAGTGTAGGAATGCAATTTTTTTACTGAAGACACACAAAGTCGAACAAAAAATATTTTTCTAAAACATTCATATAATTCATGTAAGAGGTAGCAACATTGTTGCACACAGGACGGAAAAAAATAGGTGTGTAGCGTGTAGCAAAGACACAAAAAAAATGTGCTTAAAAAATAAGGTAGAATACACAGGACAAAAAAAGAGACTGTCATACAGTTAAAAGTATGTGAAATTTATAAAAAAATCAAATTGGTTGTTTGTTAAGTCGGTTAAGGGACTAATGTTATGGGAGTTTTTTTTATAAATATATATTAAATGGATTTACTCTTGACCAATTAGTTCAGAAGCAAAGATATGGTCTAAGATCGAGCGAGCTCACCCAAAAGAAGCCTATACACTCTAACTTATAAGAGATTCAGGTTATATGCGCTCGGAATACAGACGCAGAGAACGCATTCCAATCCCTAGTTGTGCGCATAATAAAAGATGAGGAAAAGCGCTTGGTACGAATGTTAGGAATTTCAACTAGGTAAGAATGGTATCCGGCGTTGCGCTTGAACGCCCGATAGAAGAAAGGAGAAGGTGGTATGAGTTCGTGCAGCGCTTGAGCACACTCTCCGAAGGATATCCTGTAAAAGACACACCGCTGTGTGATCTATCACAAATGAAACTATTTGGATAGACTTACCAATTATCAATACGTAGGCACACACGATACTCGACATATACTCAGAATGATACGTCCATACCGGAACTGGCTGAAGCCCTCTTTGTCCTTCAGTCTTCAGGCACAGGGATGGAGACGTCGCGGGCGCCACGTCACACAGCCCTCGGTGACGTCACCAATGATCACCGCTAACAGCTGTCGACTTTGCGTCTATGGTTAAGACTTTGCAGTTTATTCTTTGTTAGTGTTTGGTCACCGATTAATTTCCTGGCTCTGCGGTCCACCGAATCCCATGCGGCAAGTTGATATTTAGCTAAGCCATTCCAAACGTGCCTGCAATCTCCATGCATGACCGGACCTGCACCGTATAAAGTGTAAGGAGCTGTCCTGGAGTGAAGTATTGCCTATCCTTGTTCAGGATGCCTAGCTTTTGGCTGCCGTTTGAGCTTGGGTTTCGATGGAAGTCCCTAAGTTAAGGTCAGAAGACAACTTCATGCCAAGTAGTTAAAGCCTATTTGTTATAGGTACTGAAACACTTCGGAAAGTAGGAGTCAAGTTGAAAGGGCTCCTTTTTGCGGTAAACAAACACGCTTGTGTCTTGGTAGCATTGAAACAATAACCAAATTTCTGTCACTCCATTGGGAGACAGAGCTTAAGGTTGAGTTTACACGCTCTACCACGGGCTCTCTTTCTGAACTTCAGCTCCGCTAGTCCCAGCGCTGGACAAACAAATATCTCTCCATGACTGTACTAGATGAAAAGAGCTATTTTAGCGGTAAACGCACAAACTTGTCTCCGTTGGATCAATCGTGACAAGATTGAGCTGACCCCACGTGCCACAGGCATTTAGACGATATGGTGGAATTTAAAAAACCTTTATTGGGCAGTTGTGTACAAACAATATTTCATAAATTATATAGGAGAGTAATATTTTCGCATGTATCGTATTTATGATGTATGTGGGATGTGGGTGGGTATGTGTATTTGTTCCATTGTGAATTTGTGATGTGTAGTTCTGTAGCCATTTAGGCTAGAGCAATTTTAGATTGTGAGGTGTCATTAGATTCGTATTCCTCACTGGAGTGTCATAGGCTATGTGACATCAACATTCAATATTTCGGACGTTAACAAACAAGGGAAGTGGGGTTTATTAGTTTTGCAATTATCCTTCTTGTTTCTTATTCATTAGTGCACTAAGGACTGTGACATCAATTATTTAATTCACGAACTATTTTGTTTATTCAAAGTATTTATTTCTTTTACTCTAATGATGCATAAATAGCTTCTAAATTAGAACCCTAATATAAATTAAGTCATTAAGGAATACTTTTGCCGGAATGCGGCTAGCTGCAACCCTAAAAAGGCAAAGGTTACAACTAGTGATGTGCGGAGTCTCTTACCTATTCGGTAAGAGTGTAGAGTATTGAGTACCGAATATTTCTTAAAACTTTTCTGTTTATGCAAAACGTAAAAAAATCGAATTGTCGAAGAGAATTGTCGATGTATGCTATTGAGTATCTCAAAGCAATGCCGGATTGTGGCCGCTTTTATTTGGTACAAGAATTTCAAATGATTTGCTTACATTTATCTGGGTGTATCGATAAAACACATGTTTCTCAGTAAAAGTGGTAAGTACTATTCTTCAATAATCCAAATAAAAAGCTAAATCGTTTGTTTATCTTTCTGAGCACTGGTCGGGACTAACATCTGACAGGCACGAGTGGAAAAAGATGGGAGAGACCTTTGCCTAGAAGTGCAAAATTTTCATCTGAAATACATAGAATAATATTTTATCTTGGAATATATTACAGGTTCCGAATGACATTTTAATATTTCTGTTAAACCGAACGAGCTATTCGATTTACTACGAGGATAAGAAAGATACCGTGCATAAAGTGATTACCCAGAATATCTCTGGGTAAGCGAAAGATATCAAGTAAAATATATCACAGATTAAAGTAAACCGATCTAACAGCAAAAAGGATCAAGACAAGGAATTCAAGTTTTATGACTACTCGTAAAACAGTGCCGCCTATGCCGATTATGCGAAATACTAAGTAAACCAAGTACTCGGCACATCCCTAGTAAAACCATAGATATAAAAACAAAAAGACATAGCAGTTTGAAGTATGACGACCTACCTTAATGCATATTGGTTGAAGAAAGGGAACGGATAAAATACGACAGGTGCAAGCCTCACCTACAGGCTGTTGTATTTGTAATATTTTTCTGATGTAAGTACGTTTTTCTTACTCAATTATTTGAATAGCAATATTTTTTTTTTGAAACAATTTTCAACAAGTCAATTCTACAGTCATATATGTAAATAATTATAAATATAAATATAAATAAATATAAATATATACGGACAAATCACACAGATTGAGCTAGCCCCAAAGTAAGTTCGAGACTTGTGTTATGGGATACTAACTCAACGATACTATATTTTATAACAAATACATATATAGATACACATCCAAGACCCAGGCCAATCTGAAAAAGATCATTTTCCATCTTGACCTGGCCGGGGATCGAACCCGGTCACTCCGTGTCGCAGGCTGGCGTGTTGACCGTTGCGCCACGGAGCTAGTCAATTATATATATAGTTATACATGAATATGTCACATAAATAGGCACTTTTATAACCCGTCCTTCAACGTTTCTGGTGCAAAGGTGCCCAAAATACTAGCTGGGTTACCGCGCTCGATAGCTATGGCCTTCCTTTGCATCAGAAATGACCCAGAGCGGGGGTCGCTAGTCCTAATTAATTTACACGGCTATATCTGTGTTTGTATTGCGAAAATTTAAGGAATAGGCAATGCGGCTAGCAACTATTTTGATTCTATTTACCACGTACATACCAACACGCCAAACGTAATCTTTTGGTCTTATGGCTCTAGGATCTGTCTACCATTAGTAATAGAGAAATGATTAATATGAATATAATCTACATTTAGTCGTGTGGTTTCCGGCTGAGTAGAATAGGACCACTCCAAGTCTTCCCATGAATGTCGTAAGAGGCGACTTAGGAAATACTAGCTAAAAAAAGCTCATAAACATCAATGAGACCCCTCCAACCCGTCTGGCCAGCGAGGAGAGTGTAGGCCAAATCTTCTTTTTGCTTTGGCCAAGTATGGCTCCGGTAGTACAGAGAGGGTCATGCTCCTGCTGTGGAGACTAAAAAGACCTGAAGAAGATGAATCTATATATAAATTTTTTTTCGAAGCCACATTTGTTGGGCCGAACGCTGAAATATAAAGTTATGTGCTGTAACGCAACCAACCCAAACTGCCATGCTGGCGTGACGTCATAGCTCGCCCCACCCTGCCCGCCATTATGCCGTTGCGTTCACCGCCTAGAGAAAGCCACACAGACCAACATAAGCGTAGCTTCACATTGTGATGCATTGTCTCCTCAACGAGCGCCAAGTCCCTTGGCACTCATTCGGCCTTCCTGAGGACCGCAAACTCAGGGCGGTCATAAAAGGCATCCCCGTCTCGACTTCGGTCGAATACGTAAAAGAGACTCTAGTCTCTCAGTCGCTCCCCGTTAACGAGGTCTTCCGCATGTACGGGAAAAAGAAAACCCCGTACCCAATGGTGCTAGTTGTCTTAGACAACACACCGGAAGGTAAGGGGATTTTCCAAATCTCTTCGTGCGCAGGGCTAACCTCGTTTAAAGTAGAGCCCCCCCACAAGCGTGGCATTGTCGGTCAATGCCACCGCTGCCAATGTTACGGGCAATCGGCCCGTAACTGTCATGCCCACCCCAGATGCGTGAAGTGCTTGGGGGATCACGGCACAGCGGACTGTGAAAGAGTCCGCAGTGCGGAGAACGAGACTCAGGCGGCCTGCGTACTTTGCGGGCAGGAAGGCCACCCCGCCAACTGGCGGGGGTGCTCAAAAGCCCCCAAAGCAAGCAGGAACGCCTGGGGCTCAAAATCGTCGCAAAGCGCTGCCCCCCAACCACGCACAAATCGTGCCCCCCAGGAGCCGACGCCCACCGCTCCTCAACCCCTTATGAGCAGCCAAGCTGCCTTCCCCCCTCTGAAGCAGAGACAGCCGGTGTCTCACTCAGAAGTCCCAAAGGTTCCAACGTGGAACCGCGCTCCCCCCAGCAGGCCCCCACCTCTGTTGCGCCACAGCGCTCCTCCGGCTAGCCGGGACCAGGACGCTCTGGCCTTCGGAGTGGTTCTCGACATAGCGCGAGAAACACGAGAGGACCGCGCCGAGATCCTCGAAATGGGTCATGCCATTCTCGCGACCAACGGCGACGCCTACGCGATCTTGGACATCGTATTCCAACACCGGTTCCTAATGGAAAGGTTAGAAAACGCGCCCTTCCTCGCGCGTTACTTCCCCTCGCGCTAATATGGGTAGTCTCAATAAGAGAATCAAACCCCGCTCCCTCACTATCGCGTACTACAACGCCAACGGCAAATTCACCGATGTGAAACCCCTCATCCAGGAGTTTCTTACAACACATCAGGTGGACATTTTCCTTGCACAAGAGACCTTTTTGAAGCCCCACCATCGCAATCCTCGGATTGCGAATTACAACATCATCCGTAATGACAGATTACGCACCCAAAAGGGCGGAACAGTAATCTACTACAAAAGGTCACTTCACTGCACCCAGCTAGACCCCCCAGCTCTTACAAATATCGAGTGCTCCCTCCTTCGGATAGCCATGACCGGTCATGCGCCTATCAACATCGCCTCGATTTACCTCCCCTGCAAAAAGACGTTGCTCCGTAGCGACCTCGAATCCCTCTTTTCGCTGTCAAACTCTACTATTTTGGCTGGAGATTTTAACAGCAAATCAGTCCACTGGCACTCTGTCACGGACTCGCCCAACGGTCTTATCCTAGAGAGTCTCCATGACGAACTAGATTTCGACGTTGTGGCCACGTTAGCTCCCACGCGTTACCCCACACAAGAGGGACAAAACCCCAGCGTTCTTGACATTGCCCTCCTTAAGAACTCCCTTCAGGTGTGTTCAGTAGAGGTCCACCCTGACATCTCCTCCGACCACCGACCTGTAGTGTTACAACTAGGACCAACAGACAACGGACGTATAGTGCATACAAGGACGGTGACTGACTGGAAGAAACTTGGAAAAGTTATCAACCAGCTAACACCGCACTTGGATGCAATCCCTGACAAAATCACCACGACTGACGACACTGACAGCGCAATCTCCTCTCTCATCAGCCACCTGCAAGCTTCCTACAAGGAATGCTCTCGGGAAGTCCCTTCTGTGGATCCCACCCACAGAATGGAGCTCCCCGAGGATATGCGGCAGCTGTTGACAGAGAAGAATCGCGCTTCACGCTTACATGACAATTATCCCACTGAAGAGGCCCGTGCCCACCTTCGTTTCTTGCAACGGCGAGTCAAGGAACGCATCGCGGAAATTAGGAACGAACGCTGGGGCTATCTCCTTGCCGAGATGACCCCCTCTCATCAGGCATACTGGCGACTAGCCAGAAGCCTCAAGACCGACACGGTTGCGGCCACTCCCCCCCTCACGCGTCCAGACGGCTCCATCGCCTTCGATGATGACGAAAAAGCTGAATGCTTAGCAGACAGCCTGGAGAGCCAATGCTCCCCTAGTCGTGAGCCAGTTGACCCCGATCACCTTCGCGAGGTGGAATCGCACGTAGAACGCTTCGTGGCTTCTAAGACGATCCCACCGAATACCCCCCTTGCCCCGACGACACTTGACGAAGTGAAGTCAATCATCCGCGATCTCAAACCCCGAAAAGCGCCCGGCGCTGACGGACTCTCCAACGGAGTGCTCAAATGCCTCCCACAGACCCTCCTCCTCCTGCTCGTAAGCATCTTCAATGCTTGTCTTGCAAATTGCACTTTTCCAGCCGCCTGGAAAGAAGCAATCGTGATCGGGATCCCTAAACCAGGCAAAGACCTGAAGAACCCCTCCTCCTACCGGCCTATCAGTCTTTTGAACTGCATAAGCAAGATCTACGAACGGATCATCCTTAAAAGACTCAAGGACTACGTAGAGTCCAAAAGTCTCATCCCCGACGAACAGTTTGGATTCCGGACCAAACACGTGTGTCACCACCAACTGCACCGCCTCACGGAGCATATTCTCAAGTTGAGAAATTGGGGACGTCCTACGGGAGCACTCTTCTTCGATGTAGCGAAAGCCTTCGACAAAGTCTGGCATTCGGGCTTGATATCCAAGTTGATCAACTTGGGCCTGCCGGATAGTCTCGTGCACATCATACGAGACTTTTTGTCGAATCGGTCTTTTCGGTACAGAGTAGAGGGATGCCTCTCGAGGCCCCGTCCCATTCGAGCCGGCGTCCCGCAAGGCGCTGTTCTCTCGCCCCTCCTTTATTCGCTGTACACAAGCGATATCCCAAAGACCCCAAACGTAGAAGTGGCACTATTCGCCGACGATACGGCCCTCTACACGTCCCATCACCTTAAAACGGTCATCGTGAATCGTCTTCAGTCCGCCGTGGACGCTCTCGGCGGGTGGTTCAAGAGGTGGCGCATCGAAGTTAATCCGGAGAAAAGCACAGCTGTGTTTTTCTCAAAGGATAACCAAACTGTGTCACGTCGAAAAATCACCATGTCTGGAGCAGAACTCCCCTCGTTGGGATCAGTATCGTTGTACGGAAAGCCCATTCAGTGGGCAGGCAAGGCTAAATACCTTGGAGTCGTACTCGATAGCGCGATGACCTTCGGCCCCCACATCACCAAAGTCCGCAACCATGCCGCCTTCGTATTAGGCCGTCTCCACCCCATGATAGGCAATGCTAAGATGTCACTTAGAAATAAGTTGACACTCTATAAGCTTTGCGTCCGCCCTATCATGACCTACGCCGGCGTAGTCTTCTCCCATATCGCGCCCTCCCACAACGATCGGCTGCAACGCTTGCAGAACCACTTCGTCACCCGTGCCACAAATACGAGTCACCACCGGTACTTGCGCATGACAGACTTACACCGTGACCTAGATCTCCCATCCATTCGCGGCTATCTCAAAAACGCCCCCAAGCGTTACTTTGAGAAAGCCGCACGCCACCCCAACCCGTTAGTAGTGCAAGCTGCTAACTACTCCCCCAACTTACACGATACGACCTTACGTCGTAGACGTCCTAGGAACGTACTTGACGATCCCGATGATCCTATTGACATCGCACAAGCCCGCCCCGACCCCTCTTCGGCTCCGAATAGCCAGAGGAATCCCACTATCCGACCCCGTCGCACTCGCCACCGGAATAGAGTGCGTAGAGTAGGATTAGCTCCGATTACTGGTGACCGCCCGGCGGTCCCGGGTGACTTGCACCCAGGATAGGCCCTTCTGGCAACGTAGCTTTCGGCCCATACGGCAAAAGATGAGAGTTGCTGCTCTCTAAAGGCTTTTGCCATTGTTTCTCAGATTGGCCCTTCAGGCTTGCATGCACGCATACGCGGCCCATCAGGCAATATGAGAGTTTGCTGTCTCTCCAAGCCTTGCGCACACAGGCAACGCCCAAAGCCGAGGTCCGTCCCTCCTGGGGGTCCTTTGGTGATGTTGTCTATAAAGGTTGAGGGCACTCTGCCCTCGCCTCAAACGCCCGGTGAAGTAGCGAAAGCTCACTTGGAGCTAGGTACACAGTCATTTCAAAAAAAAAAAAAAATGTGATGCATTATGTTGATGTTGTCCCTAGTGGATTAAAATGCGCATTGTTATGCGCCAGCTGCTTTGTTTTATTATAAAATCCTGATCGTCAGTGACCACTCCATGTACCACGCGTTTCAGTGCGGTAGGTAATGCTAATACGTGTATATGTATTGAATTTCGCGTCTTAAGTCTTTTTTGATCTTTTTTAATTACAACAGCCTCCGTGGTCCAGTGGTTAAGGCGTTTGCCTGTTGACCCGGGGGTCATGGGTTCGATTCCCACCGGAAGCACACTTTGTTTAGTTGTTTCCAGTTTGGTTAGGACATTGCAGGCTTGAATCACCTGATTGTCTGATAATAAAGATGATTTCGTGCTTCGGAAGGCACGTTAAGCTGTTGGTCCCGGCTGCCATCTGGTAGTCGTTAAAGGAACCACGTCAGAGGCCGAGAGGCGGTTCCGAAGAACTTTGACACCAGGGTGTGCATGGTCGATTGACCGTGACACCTACTCGAAATGAATGAATGTTTTTTAATTAAATAAATTAAGAAATGTTTCCAAAATTCAAAAACATGTTAATAATATAAAAGGAAACTAAAATAACTGATCGGACTAGTACACAAACACCGGACGTCTAAAGATACTTATGAAATCCTAAACTCTTAAGCATATGCAACGTTTAAAGTTAAAAACTTTTGCTTTGTTATTTCGAAGTTATCAGCTCGGAAAATCTAAAAGTTTCCGTACGGAGAACTTTTAATATTTATACGAAATTTTCTCATCAAAATGTTTATATTTCTTACTTTGGTTAGATAGAAATTAAATGTAACAGCCCACTTCCTCCATAACAACTTTACTCTTTTCAATAAAAAACGAGTGCAGGGGGCTCTAAAGAATTCCACCGTTTTAGTATATCTTAGGAAGGATTCATGTGAAGGAAAATGATAAATACATCCATAACAGATATTATAAAACGTTTGTTAGTATGTTTGGATGTTTGTCATCACGCCATGACAGCTGAACGGATTTTGACATTTGCACACAGATAGATTATTACCTATTATATTCTAAATCGAGGTGTTAGTGGAATTTCAACTGACTGTCTATCTCAGTTGCGGCCATTCGTAATTGACCCTTTTTCGAGCACCAGATGTTACCTGATCCACCTCAGACTACAAAACTTAGACTACTTATAGACTATCTTTAATCTTGAAAAAAAAATACTGTTACCGCGGGATGGATACTATATTTCGTTACCGGTTACGGTTCGACGACCACTTTAAATAAAGCGGATCAAAGCACCAATCAAAACTCTGATATCCAAAAATACTATTGAATATTGTTTAAGTAACCATATTGAAAATAGTGGTTACTTACCAGAATTATTCTCCAAATGCCGAAATATAATTTGTATAGGAATGTTTATGTCAATTTGATCAAAACACATTGGCATCTTTCTATAAATAGAACAATTTAATTCATATTCTAAAGAATATGAATTAAATTGTTTTGAAATAGCATTACAATGCTCAGTGCATTATTCAAATTGAAAATATGTGATGAAAAAGAACTCGCCTCAGGTAGGATTTGAATCCTGCCTGAGGGACGTGGGTCCCTTATGTTTACGCCCTATGTGTGTTGCCAACTCCACCACCGTGCTTCGAACCGTGACTTCAAATCACCGCGTTGAATTTTCTCATCACATATTACCCAGTAGGGTATACGCATTCCAAGCATGCATTTTTTTTTAATACGATAACATTAGTTTATAATGATGGCTGCTAATGCAAGCGCCATACAGGTGGCTAAGTATTGGCAGGATACGATTAACGGTTTGCCACCGACTCGAAAAGAAGAAGTTTATATTGATACCAATAATTTTGTCGAGATCATCTCTCCACCTTCTTCTTGGTCTATCTCCACCTCGGCAAAACTTCTGTACCCAGAAGGTACCTTAACTAAGCCTACCTTTCTGACCACATATAATGGACAGAAATGAATGGAAAATGGAACAAGGAGGATTTGCCTATCAGTGGAACATAACATCTACAGGCTAAGAAAAAATATTAGTTGCCTGTAAAGTCGTTTTACGAACGATAATTTTAAGTGATAACGGTGGAAGAGAGATAGATGCGCCACAAGCCGAACGCTTAGGCCGATCGTGCCTCTCTATCGCTTGTTCCGCGCTCTCGCTTACACACGGCACGTGATGCGTTTTCACGCATGTAGCCGGCGTTCATCAATTTATAAGAGGTTATCACGCCAATAAAATAATACAAATGGAGCATCCTGTATTGTGAGAGAGGGTGCATTCACAACAGGTGGTCACCTGCCGCACGCGCCTCACGTCAGCCAATCGACACATAAAAACGTATTTTCGTGGTTAAGCAGTGAGAGTCTTTGTTTTAAAAAGTTTGAAAGTATAATCCTAATGTAATTATGTATTTAAACGGGACTTAACACGAACCTTTTTATCCTTATCCTTACTAATATTAAAAATGCGAAAGTAAGTTTGTTTGTTACGCTTTCACGCCGTAACTACTGAACAGATCATCATGAAATTTTGCATACAAGTTCTCTGGAGTGCAGAGAAGGACATAGGCTACCTTTTATCCCGGGAAAAAGTACTATTCCCAAGGGATCGACATTGACGCGGGCGGAGCCGCGGGCGAAAGCTAGTTTGTTTATATTTATTTTGGTTAAGGCGTTTACCTGTAGACCCGGGGGTCGTGGTTCGATTCGGGAAGCATACTTTGTTTGGTCCAGTTTGGTTAGGACATTGCAGGCTTGAATCACCAGATTTTTCATAGTATAACTTATATTTTATAACATTTTGATATCGTACCATAAAAGTTGCAGACAAAACTAACAAAAAAATATTCATAAATATTGGCCTATAATCTAACGGTAATATTTTCAATTACTCATAACAATTTATTTCTAAACTGTAATTCGTAATTTATTTACATAATTTATTACAAAATTAATATTACCGTGCCTGTAAGTATGCCGATTACATTGCCATATATGTAAGTACATTATTAAAGGCCTTTACATGTATTAATGCGTTGTGATAACTTATGAATATTGATTCATCACTTCAACATTTTCAAAATTTGCATTATACATTTTAGTACATTTATTAATTTAATCAGAACTACAGGTGCAATGTAGATACTAATATGGGGTAGTCAATTATACCTAACCTAACCTTCCTATTGTTTCTGATGTTATCGCGATTGTTACACATTTAAATAAAATCACTTTAATACGGTAATATCGCGTATATTACGTAATTTTTACACCTAACGTTTGGAAAACTTTATAGTTTTCATGGTCGCAGGTAGACTAATTCTTTTGAGAGAATTTTCTTTGTGTTTCGTGAGCAGTGGACTTCTTGCGGCTGAGATGTGGCTGGGTTCATTCGCGTCTGTGCTGTTCGCACCTGGGTCCATTCGCGCCTTAGCTCTTCGCATCTCAGTTCATTCGCGACCCACCTCTTCGCGCCTGGGTTCATTCGCGCATCATCTCTTCGCACCTCATTCGCACCTGAGCTGTTCGCACCTGGGTTCATTCGCGCCTTAGCTCTTCGCACCTTAAATCAATTCGCGCCTGACCTCTTCGCACCTCAGTTCATTCGCGCCTTAGTTCTTCGCATCTCAATTCATTCGCGCCTCACCTCTTCGCACCTCAGTTCCACTCGTGCCAATACTGGTGTCAGATTTTTCAAGCTGCCTAAAGGCATCTGACATAGCTTAACGACCGCCATCTATGAAAACAGCCGGGACTAACGGCTTAACGTGCCTTCCGAAGCACGGAGGAGCTCGAGATATTTCTATTATACTTTTATACCTTCCTATTGAATCACTTTATCTATTGCTGAAAACTGCATTAAAATCCGTTGAGTAGTTTAGAAGATCTAAGCAAACAAACAGCGAAAGCGACTTAATTTTAAACTATGGCGCTTATTAAACCATCCTGAATTTAGGATCCGATGGGGGGGCTCCGCTATACGTTAGACACGATACGAGATATCTCCAATCGTATCGCACGTATAGCGGCGTCCCTCTCATCGGATCCGATTCAGGATGCGATTCAGGATGGTATAATACCTCCTTCAGGCCTGTCCCACTCCCCGTGTCGGTATCGAAAACATACCTAGGCGCGGCGACCCCTTCCAAGGTGAAAACCGAACAAATCTGGTAGGAACCTATTAGTTATATGTGTTCACCGAGTCAACAAATTATGAATCGTTTGTTCAGAGCTATAAGTATAAAACTCGCCTGCTGTTGGTATCTAAACTAAAAGGTGCTGCGTTCTGACGCGAGCTAAATTACACCGTATCGCTAACTACATTGAGTTGATAATTCTTTGAATACCTTTGCAGAGTGCGACTTCTTCTGAGGAGCTCGAGATAATTTTATGCCGATTGCGGTCACCCATCCAAGTGGGGACCGCACCCAGGGTTGCTTTACTTACGTAAGCGCTAATAATGCTCACGTCCACTGGGCTATCGGGCTCCTCAGCTCAGCTCCAATTGCAGAACTTAATTTATTCCCTATTCATTCTATCGACAGTACCTAATAGAACCTAGATAAAAAAATATTTCTCCAGAACTCTATTATTGTATGTAAATATTCTAATATGCAAAAGAACAACAGACATTCAAATAAAATAAACGCATTCGCTACCATAATAAGCAGGACTTATTTTTTATCTGCGGTCTACGTAATTTATAGACAGGGCATAGAGTAAAAAAGTAAAAAAATGTCTATGCTTAACCTGGAATGATAAACAGGGAGGCACGCGCACCTTCGTTCTGCACCTGCCGCGGTGATCGACTTTTTTATTATTGCCGCCTCTAATTATGTAGTTCCAATGGTCCAGTTGCTTGATGAGTGATGACGTTTGAAGCGATTTTTGTCGAATAATCTATTGCTTATTATACAGGTGTGAGATTTAAACAAATCACCTTTTAGATTATGACAAGAAAAGATGTGAAGAATCAAGCTTGTCCTTTGATAGATTCTAAAGGAATTTATGGATAGTTCAGAAGAAAAATCGATGAATTTTATAATAAACTAGCTAGCGCCCACGGCTCTGCCCGCGTCAATGTCGATCCCTCGGGAATAGTATGTCCTAGCCTATGTCCTTCTCCGTACTCCAGAGAGCTTGTATGCAAAATTTCATGATGATCGAATGAGTAGTTACGGCGTGAAAGCGTAACAAACAAACTCACTTTTGCATTTATAACATTAAGTAAGGATAAATATAAATTTTAGTCGTGGTCCTAAAATTCATTTTTGCTAGTAGCATGCATGGGCCGGCTCGTCCGGGGAAGTACCACACTCTAACAAAAAATCGACGTTTGAGGAGAAGATTAACATAACTTACACGACTGTAGTCGTGTAAGTTGTCTGTTTGTATGTTGGTCAGTATGGTACATGCATGTACATGTGTACTTTTGAATTATGCAGACTATACTTAATTATACTTAAACATTATTATGTAAATCGTATTATGCGCGGTTAAAACATAAAATAAAAATGTACAGAAGTAGAACTTGTGCACTTCAGATTTGATAAGGTCTAAATTAGGCCCTGACCTCTAGTTTAAATAGCTATATGACGCCTGGGTCATGCCATCTTCAATCGCTTGGCTGGTGGTTGCAGGTAATGCCATCGGGTACGCGCTCCCGGCCTTCCTAGCTGTTACTTGCTTTTGCACCATTCAACCGAGTGGGTAGTATCCCAATACCCTCATTCCCTTCCCAAATCCAACCATTTTATATTCCTCCACAGCTTAAAAGTGCTTCCGATGGGCAGCAGCGTCGGAAGCACAAGAAGCCAAAGAAACTGCGCTCGTCAACCCGCCTGGCAAGCTTTGATTTTCTAACAATACGATAAAGATAGTGACATTATATTTCACTACAAGACTTCATTTCAGAGCTATCTCACTCTATTGTTTACTTACACAATTGGCTATGGATACTATTTTAAAATAACAGCAATTTCAACCTTATGCATGTGGCATAAGGTTCATGATATTATTAAATATATACCCCTCCCTAATCAGTGCAATCGATTTTCACCTTAAGGCTATGTATGAACTTTTGCTAAAATACAAGAAATCGAAAATCATCTACTTTTTGGCAATCGTTTAATAAAAAATAATACTTCGAAATGTGACCTCAAGCATAGAAATTCCTGAAAGTTGTCGCATCTGTGATTCTTTAACTTGCAGTTAAAATAGCCTCAAGGTGTTTAGGGCTAGACTTAGTTGTTCAATTAGTTCTAATCTAGAATTGCGCAGTCAGTTGGCTATCAGGTAATTGGGCCATGAAATTTATTGGCTCGTAATGAAAATGTTTTAGAATACCGGACAAGCCCGCCCGGACGTAAGCTGCTAGATATTTTTAAGTCTATAATAGCAGCTAGAAATAGAATCCAATCAGACAGAACAGCTGCGTTATTGTTAAAGTAGAAATAATTTAAAAATATAGATGTACTTGGGATATCTTGTACTTTAATTTTATTTTTAGGGTTCCGTACCTCAAAACGTAAAAACGGAACCCTTTAAAGTTCACTTTGTTGTCTGACTGTCTGTTTTTTTCAGGAAAACGTTTTTCTCAGAAACGCGTGGAGGTATCAAGCTGAAATCCATTTCAAATACTCAAGTCAGGAGCTGTGAAGAACTCAAACTTTTAAGCCAACGCAATCGTAAAATACAGCCGTTTATGCCGCAAATTTTCGATATTCGCAAGGGAATCAAAACCTACAGGGTACTTCCCGTGAATTCAGAATCTTGAAATTTGGTACGAACCAACGTCTTATAGCACAGGTAAAGGAAAAATTTCGAAAAGCATACATTATTAGCGACATCATATATTATAAATGTTTTTAATAATCTTAAACTTATCATAGATAATGGCACGGAACCTTTAGTGCGCGAGTCCGACTCGCACTTGGCCGGTTTTTTTATTTTCGTTTATTGCAAACAATCAAAGATTGATACAACAAGATAAATTATGTGCTAGTTGAATTGTCTGCCAGTTCTCCTTAGGGACATTGTGAAAGTAACATGGGGGGGGCAGTGCTACGTTAGGTTTGATTGTTTTTTCTTTTTCTTTTCACATCGTACAACTCTGAAACATTAAACTACTGGCTCTGTAAGTTGTAGACCTCGCAACTTTTACAAGTTGCGAGGTCTACAACTCACAGAGCCTTAGTATGTCGAACTCACAATAGTCCTAATCGCCAGAGACTCCCAATGGCCTTTATGGCAACGCCGCCATTTTGAAAAAAATGTAAAAACTTTATCGACAAAATAATCCTTTTAATTATTGAACCCGCTCATACAATTTCACGGGTATCGCTTGAGGATAAAAACGAGACTATGTTTTATTAAAAAGCCGGCAACGCTCTTGTCACACCCCAAGTGTTGCAGTTGTCTATGGGCAGCGGTGATCGCTTACCATCAGGTGATCCGCTTGTTCGTTTGCCGCCCTATGTCATAAAAAAAGCTGGAATACTCTTAGCTCTCGCTTCGCGCTCTCTACAATATATTATTTTTGTAAGAATTACATTTTGATGACATGATTTTATTATAAACGATTCCACACGGTTAAGAGATAGCTCTTAATAGATAAGATATATATATATATTTAAGAGCTAGCTCTAGATAGCTAAGACAAATCAAATGAGCCCAAACATGATTGGTGTAGGTTGTTTAGTTTAAGAGTTCCGATGGCCACCTTCCGATCCCCATCATCAGACCAGCGCAACGATTCCATAATATTGCATACAAAATTTCAGCTCAATCGGTAACCGGGATTGGATCAAATTTAATTCGCAAGATTTGATTACATACAAACATCGGGACAGGTGAAACTAAATAAAAGCTTGTAATGACTGGTCATCGTCGGTTGCCGTGTGGTATCCGGCAGAGTAGAATAGGACCACTCCAAGTCTTCCCGTGGATGTCGTATAAGGCGACTTAGGAAATACAAGCTAAACAAAGCTTATAAACATCTAAGAGACCTCTCCAACCCGTCTTGCCAGCGTGGAGAGTGTAGGCCAAGTCATCTGGCTACTCTGGCCGAGTGTGGCCCTAGTGGTGCAGAGGGGGTCGTGCTCCTGTAGTGGAGACTAAAAAGGACCTGATGATGATGAATGACTGGTCATCGTAATACTTGTATAGTACAGGCCACCCTGCCCGAACGCCGGAACCAAAATTCCTATGAGACAACTAGAATATAAAATCTTGAAACTTCTCGTTTTTCGAGTATGAAAACATAGACCTCAAGGCAAATCGCTGTACTTATCACTTTTGGGATGGGCCTAGCTAAAGATCATAAGACCAAGGGCCACATTAAGTAAGACTAATTTTACGTGATAACGGTGGAAGAGAGATAGATGCGTCACAAGCCGAACGCTTTGGCCGAATGCTTTGGCCGATCTTGCCTCTATCGCTTGTACAGCGCTTTCGCTTACACGCGGAACGTGACACTTTATTGTACGTACAGCCGGCGTTCATCTTTTTAAAAAACATTATCAGTTAAAAAAGAAGAAGTAAGTGGTACCTATAACGAGTATATGTTAATTATAACATATAAGTTTCCTTCTTCTTCTTCTCAGCATATTTGCGTGATAACGTGCTTCCGTATTATATGTTATAAGTTTCCTATATAACATATAATCGGAAATAGTGACAGGTGGCTATTTTATCCATTCTACGACTTTGAGGTCTAAAAATATCAAATATAAACACACGTAGGTTCTTTCGAACAAATGGCTATATAAATAACAGCAATATTTATATAAAAAATAGAAAACAAAATCAACAAAACGAAAACACTAAGGCTGCGTCCACACCACCTGTTCGATAACTAAATGCATTGTGAACATCTGCTTAGAAAAGAAGAAAATAAAAGGTGCGTCCATATCGGGCGTCCACACGTGGCTGTGGATAGCATGCGATGGTTCGGGTTCATCTGCAAAGTCAATAGCCTTAGGCCTTGGCCTGTGATATGTCAATTATAGTATTACTAGCTTTCACCTGAAGCTTCGCTCGTCACAGACAACTTTATCTTGTCTTAATATTGTCTGTCCTTGTCTTAATAACCCCAAAACAAAAGATTGCGATTTGTACTCTCAATACCCACACATATACAACGGGATTTTGAAACCCCTAGCTATATTGAAATCTGGGAATCAGAATCCCTAATAGAACACAGAATTGCAAGAAAAAAAGTTAAAAAACGAAAAAGAAAATTAGGTTTCCCATACAAAGTCGCCGATCAGCTGGACGAATTGCTATGAAAGGTTAAATTTATTTTTTCCTTTCTTACCCTCTTTTCTTAAAATTCTGTATTCCATTAGGGATTGTGATTCTCAGATTTCAATATAGCTAGGGGGTTCAAAATCGCGCTGTATACTACATTCCTGTATCGACTAGCAGGAAACAAACATAGCACTCACAAATAAATAATTAAATAGAGCCAAAATATCATGTAACTTTGTCACTAACAACAAAACAACATAAAGTGCAAAGTTGAGACACAGTGGCGGAAGAGGTTTTTAGCCGGTAAGAGTCCGGCACTACCTGGGTCTGCCTTCCCAGGTGTCCATGATGGATTTTTACATCTTCCACCATGAGTTGACTAGCTCCGTGGCGCAGCGGTCAACACGCCTGCCTGCGACACGGAGTGACCGGGTTCGATCCCCGGCCAGGTCAAGATGAAAAATGATCTTTTTCAGATTGGCCTGGGTCTTGGATGTGTATCTATATATGTATTTGTTATAAATATAGTATCGTTGAGTTAGTATCCCATAACACAAGTCTCGAACTTACTTTGGGGCTAGCTCAATCTGTGTGATTTGTCCGTATATATTTATTTTTATTTTATTATTTAGTCTCAAAAAAAAAATATTTTGTCTGTGGCTCGCGTCAACATGTAGTTCCCTCATTATCATCAAAATAATTTTGATACATATATACATAGGATCACGTCTTTTTTCCTTGCGCGGTAGACAGAGCCTAAGTCTACAAGACCCTTACGGTCACATTTAGTATGTTGGAGGGCGTGAATATTGAAAACGGAATTGAATAGTGATGGGTTGCAGCCGTATCTCCTATTAAAATGATTACGTAGATTTTAGCCCAATCCCTCGATCGGCTTTTACGATCTGCACAAGAAGAGAAGCAGCTGGCATATTCTATGTTTTTTCTTTTCTCCCAGACCAGCATGGAAGAGTAAATTTTGATGCATTTAATTAATCACGCTCTTGTAGTAGTGATTTAAAAATACGTAAAATTCTACAATTTCGTGCAGTACCTTTTATTTATTTACCATCTTAGCTTAATTCCATCATAACAGTTTGCACCAATGTTGATTCATAACTTCGTCTACACTTCTACACTAATATTATAAAGAGGAAAGATTTGATTGTTTGTTTGTTTAAATTGATAAGGCTCAGAAACTACTGGAACGATTTGAAAATTCTTTCTCCATTATAATTCAACATTATGGACCTAAGATTGGGGTCGTTCTCGTTTAGGACCATTTTTCGTACGTTGTTATAAGACTAGCGAGGTCTACACCGCCTACAGAAGCACTAGTTTAATTACAAAACTCCCGCTATTATTTAAAAAAACATACACATCATATTAAATTAAAAAATAAATTATTGTGAAAATTTTCAAGCGGGCGGGATTTGCACCGGCGATCTTAAGTCTATGTAATTTACGAACTTGAAATTTTTTCACCATATTTTATTTCTTAATTTAATAAGAGTACCTATATCAAAAGAGAATTGTGAATGCAAAATAAAACCCAAAAATATAATGTAAACATCAGTCAATCATCATCAATACTAATAATAAATCTGTAAGGGTTGGTCATGGAGTAAGTAACTTCGTTTTCAGAGATACTGTGTTTGTGTAGAATATATGACATGTGTATAGAATATATGATTATGAAATTAAATTGTCGATTTTTAGATTTTTTCCGTATGTATGTTCCTCAATAACTCTTAAACGAATTAACTGTATTTTTTGAAACTTGGTAGATAAACATGACGTTCAGGACACAGGATAGGCTACTTATTTTTTTCGTTTTTGTTTAGTTTAGAAATGGTAATGTAATATATAAGGACATATCACACAAATTGAGCTAGCCCCTCAGTAACTTCGAGACTTGTGTTATGGGATACTAACTCAATGATACTATATTTTATAATAGATACTTATATAGATAAACATCCAGGGCCCAGGTCAATCTGAAAAATATCGTTTTGCATCATGACCTGACCGAGGATCGAACCCGGACACCCCCGTGTCGCAGGATGGCGTGTTAACCACTGCGCCACGGAACCAAACATATAACTGTTATATATACAAAAAATATAATTAAGAGAACTGTGAGCTAAGCTAGATGGTATCAAGTGGCGTCTTATTATTGCGTGATAGGCTATGCATAATTAAAAGTGTGAATGTAATGTCTTGTTGCCATGCTCAGCCTTTTGAACTGGTTATGAATACGAATTTTTTGAGATCTTATCGCTAGATGCAATTAATTAAAGTCACTTTTTTTTTTATCTAGTAACTTTTTTCACCCATTTACTTAGGAAATACATGGGAAATAAAAGCTAAATAAAGCTCATAAACATCAATGAGACCTCTACAACCCGTCTGGCCTACGAGGAGAGTGTAGGCGAAATCCCCCGTCTGCTCTGGCCAAGTATGGCTCCGGTAGTACAGAGAGGGTCATGCTCCTGCAGTGGAGACTAATAAAACACCTGATGATGAATACTTTTTTATCTTACTGTACTAAACGGCTTCTTTAATTTGATGTTGTCCGAATTGTCAGTGAAAAAAATATTAAAATTAAAAAGTGTCTATTCGGACAGTGTGTCCGCGAATATATTGTGTCCGAGTCTTCAGGAACTCATCTGCTCCCGAGTGATTTTTCAATAACCCCGAGGATTGTTATGAGTTTCGGTCTTTGTGTTTGTCTTTCTGTTGCTATTGTACCCGCTAAACGAGTGGACGATGGGCAGATTTAACTACGGGCTTTCTATTTGAATGAGATACGATGTTTTATTTATTCGGTTTAGAAGGCTAAGAAAGTAAGTAGAAAATTTACCACCCTAAGTAGCCAGATTAGTAATAATTTATTTATCTATTAAGTATATAAATAACAACAACCGAATTTTCCTGATGATCGGTTCAGTAGTTACAACGTGAAAGCGTAACAAATAAACAGACTCACTTTCGCATTTATTATATTAGTTAGGATTAGGATTTTTGTCAGAAATTCTTATTTCTTCTTATTGTTCAGCTTGGGGACATAAAAGTCCGGCTTTTTAACTGGTAAGTCCGGCTTTTTGATGGTTAGGGATAACGACGCTACTCGTATTTCGTATTACAGCAATCGTTCATATAAAGTATGCTCATGGGGAAAAAAATGTCGATCTGCCACCTTTATCTTTATATATATTCTGACATCTGCGCTCAAAATATTCGATTGTATGCTAATTTAAACATTAATAGCTCTTACACGTCTAATGCAATTACAAACGTCATTAAAACATCGAATCCATAAAAGGGGACAGATAATAAAACCGAATAGAAATAATAGTAATTAACAAAAACGATAGATCGGGCATTTAGGTCTGAGCAAAAAACTAATTAAGCGGGTTAAAGCACCGTAATATTTCGTTGGCGGGCGGCCATCTTGGACGCTAGGGTTGTAAAAAACGTAAACAACGCGCGTTCACCTGCGCGCGCCGAGATTGGCAGGTGGCGTGCGCGGACATCTGCGCCCGAGTTAGGGTTGTCTGTGTGATCATTATTCAGTTGTTTACTTATTATAAATCCATATCCTTAACCTTACTAATATTATAAATGCGAAAGTGAGTTTGTTTCTTTGTTTGTTACGCTTTCACACCACAACTACTGAACAGATCATCATGAAATTTTGCATACAAGTTCTCTGGAGTACGGAGAAGGACATAGGCTACCTTTTACCCCGGGAAAAAGTACTATTCCCAAGGGATCGACATTGACGCGGGCAGAGCCGCGGGCGAAAGCTAGTTATATAATATTATAATTGGCAGATTTCTATTTGTAAATTCTTTGACGAAGCATGTTTGTAAGTTTTGACGAAGCTTGTTGCTGATGAACCGTTGTAACTTTTTGACGAAGCATGTTGTGGATAGTCTTGTGTAAATTTTTTGTTGAAAGTAAAATAAAGGTTGTAAATGCGAAAGTAACTCTGTCTGTCTATCGCTTTTTCACGCTTCAACCATTGAACCAATTTTTATGTGACTTGGTATGGAGATAGTTTGACGCCCGGAAAAGGACATAGGGTATCTTTAATAACTTAATTCTACTGTTCCCGAGGGATTGACATTAACGCGGGCGGAGCCATGGGCATTAGCTAGTTATAACTCTTTTATAGCTTGCGTCCTTCATGTACCTAAGAAGAGCGTCTTCAATAGATCCATGTATTGAAACGAAAATAATCTTGGTTCACAATAAACGGCTGATGTAGGCAGAGTTTATGACATTTCGGGACAGGAAAAACGCAACTAGCTTATCAGCAATAATGATGAATATTCAGGCTACGTTAATTAAAAGTTACAAAGCTTAATTAATTTCTTCAAAAAACAAGTTAGGCAAAAATGTGTCAACAAGAAGTAGATGAGACGTCTATAATAAAGGCAAACAAAAAAGTTTATAATACGCGATATTAACATTTTTTGTTTTAACAAACAATTTTTACCATGCCTTCATAAGATTAAAGGCTTGGTTCAAGTAAGTAAATATACATAAGACGTATGCTTAGTTTCATTAACGAGTACAAAAACGTTAGATTTAAACTTAAAAAAAAAAAACTTTTTTTATATATTTGACTCGACAACCCTATATCAGAGGAGGGTTTTTACTACACATAACCCTTGCAGATGCTGTTCGAAGCACTCGACTGTATGTTACTCCGATGGCATTCACATATGCCCGTTTTTTATACACAAGGAAATTTTAGTAGGAAATACTAACTATTTCAATAAAAGGTCGAAGCACTTGTGTGGTATTTTTCTATGTGCATAAAGCGAATTTTTGTTCAGACATGGAGCGTTTAGACCATGTTTAGACCACCTGTATGGGTTCATGCAAATGTGGCAATGACTTACGTGGTATGCACGCTATTGGTTGCGTTTTACTTATTGGTTCTCAGTTCTTTTTACGACTACGAGGGCTTGGCCTCACTTCGTTTAAGGTCAAGCGCAAAGTACAGTGTGCTTGTGTCCTGTTCTTTTGTGATTCGCACCGGTAGGTGGAAGAAAATGAGAAATTTATGGATGATATTTAAAAGTAAATTTAGTTTAGTCAGCATGCCATTACACAAAGTTAAATGTCTAAAGCAGTTTCCATCTGTTTGGTCTGTCTTTTTAGGGTACCGTACAAGCGAGTAACCGAGCGAGCGCCGTTTGTCTGACAAAATAAATATGTTGTTACAAAAAAAAATACACATAATCTGACAAAATACATATTATGTTGTTGCAAAAAAATTACTGCAATATCAAAAGCAAATATGGGGTGGAGGTACTTACACTGTGTCCAATCCAAGGTATACCTCGTATCTGAGGCGCTCGACAAAATCCCAAAATCGCCACTTGGGCTCCGCAACTATTAACATTATTTGTGATAAAAATATTTCATCATAATATCAGCCGCAAGTAGTCCACTGCTGGACATAGGCCTCGCCCAAAGATTTCGAATACAACCGGTTGGAAGCGGCCTGCATCCAGCGTCTCCCTGCGGCCTCAGTCAGGTCATCCGACCATCGTCAGATGTTCTGAGTTGTCGTGTCGTGTTGTGTCGACATGACGTGGTTGCCATTCGAGAACCCTGCTGCCTCATCGGTCATCGGTGCTACGCGCTATGTGCCCCGCCCACTGCCGCTTAAAAGAGCTAATCCGCTGAGCTATGTCGGTGACCTTTGTTCTCTTACGAATTTCCTCGTTTCTGATGCGATCTCGCAGAGATACACCGAGCATAGCCCTCTCTTTGCGACCTTAAACTAACATTAAAATACAGACATTAAAATATTTACCTGTTCACATTTCAGCCAAAATATGATGGTGGAACCCGGTTTACGCAGCTGCCCCTCGCTCAGCTTCTGCTCGGCTAGTATCTCGCTGTGGAGGCGACCGGTCTTCAAGAACACTTCGATCGACCTGCGAACGAAGAAAGAAGAGTTTGTATATGCTATAACTTATGAAAAGAATGGTTAACTCTTGTGCTGGAAAAAAGTTGGTATTAGGTTGATTAAAAGGATGGTACTATTACCATGCACTGCAATTATTTTTAAGAGTCGTGACCTAACACTATAGTTAGATCAGGACTCTTAAGCATTTCGCTGCCGGTTAGTGCATAACAATGCATTTTCTCGTTTTGCCCGCACATACGCGGGACGCGGCACTAAATCGGAGCGACATTGGGCCATCATCGGTTGTTGCTGTAGGATATTAAGGAAGAATTAAGTGTTGGTAAGTTATTGTTGCGTTTTTTACCAAGTTCAAATCATGTCGTGTTCCAAAAATGTATTTACCCCCACATTTTAAAAAATATACAAACGTTTATTTTTTAATAATAAAAAATTATCCTTTTATCTTTAGCATAAGCCTGTTTTCGAATGCCCAAAAGGCAATCTCATAAGTCAAATAATGAAGTTTATAGGCTCATTTTCGCCAAGACAGCCCTATTTCCGTTAGGTGTACTTAAACGGGTCCCTTCCCTTAGCAATCAGATCCTCTTTGACAAAGCACTTGTCCACTCGTCCTGAAGCGTCGGATTCTCACGCCGGATACCTACCTCATGACAACAATAGCATGTTACCTCAATCCGAGGCAATGGAGTAGAAAAAATTACACTGCACCTTCCCCTATTCTTTGAGTTTTAAGGCGCGTTTATACTGTCCAGTGACTTGCATATTTTTTTTGTGATATCAGTTCCATGCTAATGACCATGATAAGTGAAAAAGAAAATCCATGGAAAAAATGACATCGCATCTTCTTGTTTGAGTTTTGGGCCCAATTCAACAGAGTCCTTTCCGTAAAATAAGTCAAATGCGATCCAAAAGAGTCTCCGAAGCTTGATACGAAGCAGCATGTATGCTGTTATTATAACGGGCCCCGGTCTCCAGCCCACAGCTGTTAAAATGCAATCGGGAAATTTCTCAGATGCTGAACTGTCTAAAGCCTGAACTAACAAACGCGCACCGACTTCACCGCACATGAGACTTCGTATAACGACATTCGCTGTCCAGCTCCCTCATAACATTCAACTTAAAACTCCGAAAGAGACTCCGAAGCCTGATACGAAGCAGCATGTATGCTATCATTATAGCGGGCTTTGGGCACCCACCCACCACTGTTGAGGATGTACCCCGGAAAACTCTCAGATGCTATCTCAAGCCTGAACTAACAAACTTTTAGTTGTGGTAGCGCCATGCTTCCAGCAAAATTAATTTTTTGTTAGTAACATAAATGGGCCGACACGTCCGAGGAAGTACCACACTTTCACAGACGATCAAAGTTTTAGTAGAAGCTTTACCACTTCTATTCTGCGTTTGGTGAGTGAGAGAGCCCATCTTTTCCTCCATGCCCTCCCCCAACTCCTTGTAAGGCTGGCAACGCTCCCGTCACACCCTGGTATTGCTGTTGTCCTTAGCGTTGTCACTTACCATCAGGTGACTCGCTTGCTCGTTTGCCGTCCTCTATAATAAAAAAAAACAAACGCACCACCAACACCACCGCACATGAGACTTCGTATAACGACATTAGCTCTCCAGCTCTCTCATAATGGCCACTTAAAAACTCGTAAAGAGTCTCCGGAGCCTGATCTACGAAATCTCAACGTCCGCTTTTTAAAACTAGCTCTTGAGTTGTAGTTTTATAGCGGGCACTTCACGCGGCTTTGCGGTGCCGTCACTTACCCTTTAATACTTGAGAGGATCTGCTGTTGAGTTCTTTTTGTGTTTTGATATGAAAGCATTTTGATACAGTACCCATTAGTGTCGCCGTGTGGTTTCCGGCAGAGTATAATAGGACCACTCCTAGTCTTCCCATGGAGGTCGTAAGAGGCGACTTAGGAAAGACAAGCTAAAGAAAGCTCATAAACATCAATGAGACCTCTCCAACCCGTCTGGCCAGCGAGGAGAATGTAGGCCAAATCCTCTGTCTGCTCTGGCCAAGTATAGCTCCGGTAGTACAGAGAGAGTCATGCTCTTGCAGTGGAGACTAAAAAGACCTGATGATGATGATGATGACCCATTAGTGAACGAAAGAGCATAGACGCCGACTCGACCTAACGATTTGGCACCATGAATGGGTACTGCGGTAATGGGTCTTATATGGTGCACCGTATGGAACAAACAAATCAGAAAATTACATGGTATAATAATATGATGGACGTTGTGGCCACGCTCATGGGCTTTGGTTTATTTCAACCTGCATACTAATACCAAATTCAAATACTCGTAGTATATAAGTCAGTCTGGAGTGGCGTGTATAGGAAGGCACGTTAAGTCGGTAATCTCAGCTACGACTAAAACACTAATAGCACAGAATGTATACTATTACTAACGTTCAGCACGGAAACTCGCGGCGTCCCCACAACCCTTTCCCCTACTCGGGTGCTCTTGATGGATTTGAAAACAGGGTGAGTTGCAATCGCAAGTGTCGCGACATCACCTCGCGATGCCTCTAATACTACGATACGCGTAGTATTAGAGGATACGAAACGCGCACGTTACGCGACGCCTCTTACTACAATACGCGTGGTATTAGAGGATACGATACGCCCACGATACGCGACGCCTCTAATACTACGATACGCGTAGTATTAGAGGATACGATACGCGCACGTTACGCGACGCCTCTTACTACGATACGCGCACGTTACGCGACGCCTCTTACTACGATACGCGTAGTATTAGAGGATACGATACGCCCACGTTACGCGACGCCTCTAATACTACGATACGCGTAGTATTAGAGGATACGATACGCGCACGTTACGCGACGCCTCTTACTAAAATACGTGTAGTATTACAGAATACGATACGCACACGTTACGCGACGCCTCTAATTACGATACGCATAGTATTAGAGGTACACACAAATTACGCGACGCCTCTAATACTACGATACTCGTAGTATTATAGGATACGATACGCGCACGTTACGCAACGCCTGTAATACTACGACATGCGTAGTGTTATGTCAAGCATATACAGCTAAATAAGTATATTCTGTGAAAGAAGATTGCTAGACCCAAAATATAATCCGAAATAGGGACAGCTGGCATCTCATTGATTAGGAGTACTGATTGTTTTTGTCACAACCGGTTTTATAAAAATATGTATGTATTTATGATACTTACGTTCAGTAATATATCATATTAATTGTCGTTATTTCCTCCTCTTTATGAGTCTATAGAAAAGTTTTATTTTTTCTTTTCTTATATTTGGCGATCAAACTTCATTCTGAAGCTGGTAAAGTTTAAACTGCCATTTATTTATTTTTTCTATTTTTATATGTGGCTATCAACCTTCATTCTTATGCTTCTTTTAGCCAGTGTCTAGTTAGCCAATCGAACCATTTGTTCATGCTTGTGTATCAACGAAATGATGGAGTTATTAATTTCGTTGATTCGACGGTATGGCGGCAATTCCCACGAGACCACTGGTTTGATCATAGAAGACGCAATGAGGCGAGCAAACACCAGCCCGCTAAGTAAATCTCACTACAGCCACACCATGACACTTTATTTTAGTTATTCCACACTTTGTTCATAAACATGGGTATTTATAACACCATCATCATCATCATTCCATTTGCCATTTACTCACACTTGTGTATCAACGAAATGATGGTATTATTTATTTCGTTGATTCGACGGAGTCCCTGGCGGCAATTCCCACGAAACCACTGATTGGATCATAGGAGACGCAGCAAGGCACGCAACCACCAGCCCACTAAGTAAATATCACTACACTATGACAGTTTATTTTCGTTTCACACGTTGCTCATAAACATGGGCATTTACAACCCTAAATTACACCGACTTCACAATATAAAGTCCACTAGTAAAGCAATTTTTAAAACAATCCAAAACAAAAATCGTGCGGTTCACCGAAATTCCCGCCAATAACTCCGCCATTTATTCATTAAAACTCATAGTTATTGGACGAATTTTACGATTGGAATTTTTAACGACTAAAAATTTCATAAAAGTGTCCTCTTGCACATTTTTATTACTTTATCATTTTCCTGAATATGAAAATCGTTCTGCTGCTGATAAAATGATTTCCAGGATAATAATAAATAAATAATAATAAAATATATTTATTTTTTCTCTAAAACATACGTACTTACATGAATGACAAAATAAATTAGGCAATTTCAAACATACTAGAGATAAAATAGGTATATTAACAAAAAGTGATGTAGAGATCTAATGTCCGTGTTAGGTTTTCAGAGAAACTGTGTTTAGGGTCATCAGAAATCTTCATCTGCATACTGACTGTAACAGAAATACGACGATTCTTACAAAATATGTGTGTTGGATAATTAGAAATGCACCAAACAAAGCTATTCGCTTCTCAGCAGTGGTTATTCCGAAACGCTAGTAGTTTTTCGATTTTACAAACATAAAAGAAAGAAAAATAAACAACCAACAACATATAACGTTCAAAAAGCGATACATGTATCCTACTATAAATAAAAATTATTCATTTCATTTTCACTAAGAAAATAACATGTTAATGTCTCGATCATATGTTCGAATTTCCATTTAAATTAAATACTTACCTACATTATTTCGAAAGTAAGTATTCACTACTTAAATACCGAAATAAAAGTACTTGTCCGTAAAGTCGGATAACGGACGATAATTTTACGTGATAACGTTGAAATAGAGAAAGAGAGAGATAGAAATGCGTCACATGCCGTACGCTTCGGCCGATCCTTCCTCACTATCGCACTTAAGTAGGTACTAGGTAGTACTTACTCTGTGCTATCGCTTGTTCCGCGCTCTCGCTTGCACGCGGAACGTGACACTTTTTCACACGTGCAGAACGCCATTCGTCATTTATAAGACGGTACCTATCATGTCTAAAAAGGAATTGGAACCAGTCACTTGGAAACAATCGTCAGAGACAATCAAATCTATCCTCTTTATTATATTCGTGTAGATTAAGTGCCCACCCGGGGAGTAGCGTTGGGAATATTTGAGTACGGAACCCTAAAATGAACTATTTTATAGTCATAATCAAGATCAACATCGCCTCCGTTATAATCCGCATTAGTTCTACATGCCGCGCTCACTGAAGCGGGCTCGTATCGAATGGCCTACATACATATTATCACTGCTTTATCCCTTGCGGCGCAGACAGAGCCCAAAGCCATACGACACAAATGCCATATTTAGCGTGCTATTGGCCGCGTGCGGCCAGAGAGATGGTCTAAAATAAAATCCTTTTGGTTTCCCAATGGCCGCCGAAGTAGAGGTAGATCCAAAACGAGATGGCACGACGATTTAGCAAAATCCTTGCCGGAATGGCAAAAGGTAGCAGCGAATAGAGACTAGTGGATAAATAACGGGGAAGCCTTTGCCCAACAGTGGGACACAAAATCCTGGCAACTAAAAAAAAAACTAGGCGTATAGGAAAACGGAATCAAAATAGTATTGGATTACTAGCCGCATTGCCTATTGATACTTACATATTATCACGTCTTTATCCCTTACGGGGTAGACAGAGCCTAAAGTCATAAGGCCGAAAGGCCACGTTTAGCGTGTAGGTGGGCGTAAAGGTGGAAAACGGAATCAAAATAGTGATGGGTTGCTAGCCGCATCGTCTATTGTTATGATTCCTTAGATTTTCGCAATCCTTCGGTCAGCTTCTCCGGTCTGCGCGGGAAGAGAAGCTGATACATTGTACGTTTTTCTTTCCTCCTGGACCAGCAAGAATCATCATCAGTTCGAGTAGGTGTCACGAACCGCCTCTCGGCCTCTGACGTGGTTCCTTTAACGACTACCAGATGGTAGCCGGGACCACCGGCTTAACGTGCCTTCCGAAGCACGGAATCATCTTTATTATTAGACAATTAGGTGATTCAAGCCTGCAATGTCCTAACCAAACTGGAAACAACTAAACAAAGTATGCTTCCGGTGGGAATCGAACCCACGACCCCCGGGTCAACAGGCAAACGCCTTAACCACTGGACCACGGAGGCTGCTAGCAAGAATAGATAAGTGTGATATAAATAGGGTTTCCTAAGCATTCTTTGCGTACGGAACCCATATAAATTAGCTGAATTATAAACATAATCAAGATCAACATCGCCTCCGTTATAATCCGCATTAGTTCTACATGCCGCGCTCACTGAAGCTGGGTCGTATCGAATGGCCTACAAGAGGATGTCGATAGAATAGCTGTAATTTGTATTTTTGAGTATATGACTAAAAGTAAATGGTCTCTTCTTCCATGCTGGTCTGGGAGAAAAGTAAACGTAGAATGTACTAGCTGCTTCTCTTCCTGCGCAGATCGTAAAAGCCGATCGAGGGAATGGGTAAAATATGAGGAAACATGATAATAGGCGATGCGGCTAGCAACCCATCACTATTTTGATTCCGTTTTCCACCTAATGCCCATTAACATGCTAAATGTGACCATCAGGTCAGTCTACCCCGTAAGCGAAACAGACGTGATACTATATATATATGTCAACGGTATCGAACCAAAAACAAAGTTAAGGAAGATCGTCAGCGTTCCGGCTTTTGAAGTGAAATATTAACTTATATTAAGACTAGCGGCCCGCCCCGGCTTCGCACGGGTAAATATAGGTATTTAATCTATAGCCTATGTTCACCACGATTAGTGTAGGACTGTAATGGTGAAAGAATTTTTCAAATCGGAATCGTAATCCTACTAATATTATAAATGCGGAAGTTTGTATATTTGTAGGTTTAGATGTTTGTTACATAAACACACCAAAACGGTTGAACGGATTTGACGAAATTTTGCACATAGATAGGTAACACTTAAGCTACCTTTCATCCCGGAACCGTTACTGGTTCCGTGGGATCGTAACGCGAGCAAAGCCGCCAGCGATAGTAATTTAGCAAAAAATACCATTTTTTGCAAAAAATGCTGTGAAAAGCTACACGTTTTCTGTGATCACAGTATTTCAAAAAGTAGATTAACCTTAAGAAACTTAGCTAAGTTTAGAGCCGTGGTGGTGGGCCGCGTTACCGGCAAAATGAATTGCTGGTAGCATGAATGGGTCGGCTCGTCCGGGGAAGTACCACGCTCTCACAGAAAATCGACGTATGAGTAGAAGCTTTACCGCTTTTATGCTTCGATCGGTGAGTGAGAGAGCCGGAGGCCCGTCCTTCCCAACTCCACTCCCCATTTCCTTCCCCTTACTCCTTGAAAGGCCGACAACGCACCTGCCACACCCTGGTGTTGCAGTTGTCCATGGGCGGCGGTGGTCACTTACCATCAGGTGACCCGCTTGCTCGTTTGCCGTCCTATAACATAAAAAAAAGAGCCGCTTCCAAAGTGGCCAATGTACTAATCCTTTGGTAGTGTAGTACTCACACTCCCAAGAGATTAAGCTTATTAAACTATCAATACTGCCTCGCCCACGGCCACATCAATCAGCTGTTCAGCTGACCTATGTCAGCAACTTATGAGTCGTATCGTAATAATACTTGTGACTTATGAGTCATGAATGATAGTTTCAATCAAATAATGTTCTAACCGGTGCTATTGCATCGCAAAAACACAGGTGTGGCACTTCATACAATTGGCTGGCTCCGTGGCGCAGCGGTCAACACGCCAGCCTGCGACATGGAGTGCCCGGGTTCTATCCCCGGCCAGGTCAAGATGGAAAATGATCTTTTTCAGACTGGCCTGGGTCTTGGATGTTTATGTATATATGTATTTGTTATAAAATATAGTATCGTTGAGTTAGTATCCCATAACACAAGTTTCGAACTTACCTTTGGGCTAGCTCAATCTGTGTGATTTGTCCGTATATATTTAAACCTTCCTCTTGAATCACTCCATCTATTTAAAAAACCGCATCGTAATCCATTGCGTAGTTTTAAAGATCTAAGCGTACATAGGGACAGACAGACGGCGGGAAGCAACTTTGTTTTATGCACATAGTATAAAACAAAGTCGCGTACCGCTGTCGAAAAAAAAAAATGAGATCCAGATTTGGTCTCATAGGAAAGGTTGTTCATTCTGACAGGATGATTTGATGGTTTGAAGGACAACGGTGTTTACCCTAACATTTTGTAAAAAGCCCTTTCAATTTGAACCTTAATGGTGGTTCAACGGTCTACGAGTAGTTCGAAGGGCAGTAAAGCCTAAAGTATTAAGGCGCTGTGCATCAAAACAATAGAATACCGTAAAACGTCTATTTTTAGTCGCGCAGTTAGCCTTATTTTTCATGGAATACAAGCATGAAAAAAAATAAGTACAAACCAAAGATCGAAATAAATGATTGCATCAAAATATTTTTAAAAACATTTTAAGCCTAGCAAAATAAAATAACAAAAAAAGGTATATCCAGAAAAAGTTTCGTCGCGAATTACTTCATATTTTCAGCGACAACTACCAACTTTTTACGTCTGTAAAAAGTATAACTAAATGAGCTAGTTGGATAACTAAAAAATTACAATATTTGATTATAATTATTGAATTATTAAAATGAAAGTGAAAAATAACACGAAAATGGCAGACACGGGTTTGAACTGAGACTTATGACAGGCCAACCAGTATCGCCTCTTTCAACCTTATTTCATTACAAGTACGTAATAATCGCGCGATATCTGCTACATACAAACGGTTAAGGGATACAGCGCCTTAAATGGTCAATTAAGTACCAAACATATCACTGCTTAGCTAGCATAGTTAAAGTAAAAAACAGACACTTTTTTATGATTCTATTACTTTTTACTCGTAAGTTATTATATTTATACATAAATATCGTTTTTAATTCAGTCTGTTGAGCCCATTGATATTATAACTAGTTATTACATTTTTATACACAACATAAAAACGAGATCTTATTGTAAAGGTGAAAACATAATGAAGAATGTAAAAAGAAAAAATAAATGTACAAAAATATAATTATAATTATGGTTTATGGTTTAACTGCTTTCATATATTTGTAGCTATGGTCTATATGAAGGGTCTAGATCTTGAAGGCGCTTCAAAGGTCTTGTTTATAAACGACTAGCTTTGATCCGCGGCTCCGCACGCGTTTAAATTGTAGGGGGCGATTTTAAATTGTAGGGGGGTCACATTTATCTGCCCCGACTGTACACACTGTACATTATGTCCTTCTCCGTACCCCAGACAACGATCAGTTCAGTAGATTAGGTGTGAAGGCGTAACGAAAAACAAACTCAACTTTCGTATTTATAATAATAACACTTTTATAAATTCATACAGCGGGATTTTGAACCTATGAGCTATATTTAAAATCTCAGAATTAGAATCACTAACAAGAAATACAAAGTGCAAAAAAATTTGAGAAAGCGAAAACAAAGTTCTCCAATAAGTCGCCGATCATTTGGGCGAATTATTTGGGAAGTCTAATGGTTTTTTATAGTTGTTAACAATATTCTTGCAATTCTGCACGCTATATACAATAATTCATCAACATTTAAATATTATTGTTATATTAAATTTGTGGGGTAATTAAAATTATGGGACCAGATCATCGGCATTAGCCAATTTAGACTTTCAAATTGAAGCTAAATTCTAAGAAATTCATTTTAAAACGATGGACATCCTAAAATTTTCAAAAAAACTAACGTACTGTCTGCCATTTTTAATAAATAGTATCGTTGAGTTAGTATCCCATAACACAAGTCTCGTACTTACATTGGGGCTAGCTCAATATATGTGATTTGTTCGTATATACAACGTGATTTTGAACCTCTTAGCTATATTGGAATCTCGGAATCAGAATCCCTAATAGAATACAGACTTGCAAAAAAAAAGGTAATAGCAAAAACAATATATATATATATATATGGTTTCCCATACATACAAAGTCTCCGATCGTCTGGATGAATTTCTATGGAAGTTGGAAGGTCAACTGTTTTTTTTTCGTTTTTCTTGCAATCCTGAAAAAAATATATAGCTAGGAGGTTCAAAATCACGCTGTATTTATTATGATTTATTTATTGCTCCTCCATTTCACACACTAGTGTTAATCCATTAATGAACAGTAATTTCCCCCAAAATGATTGATCACCAACCTCCCACTCTTAAGTTATTGACCACACCAACACGCCTTCGCACACGCACACCACTCAACCGGTCAGTTGGGTGTAGGGTTACCATATCTCAGGATTTCTCCTGAGATTTCAGGATTTCTCCTGAGATTTCAGGATTTTGGACTCTTCCCAGGGTTCTGGCCGGATATTGTCTTTAAATACTCTTATTAAATTAAGAAATATAATATGGTGCAAAAATTTCAAGCGGGCGGAATTTGAACCAGCGACCTCGAGTCTATGTACGACTTATGTACTTCTTAATTTAATAAGAGTCTATCAAAATAGCATTGTGAATGCAAAATAAAACACAATAATATATTCTCTTCAAATCTTACGAAAT
Organism: Elegia similella; assembly: GCA_947532085.1. NCBI lineage: Eukaryota > Metazoa > Arthropoda > Insecta > Lepidoptera > Pyralidae > Elegia > Elegia similella. The sequence continues at coordinate 23,618,796 of OX383939.1, forward strand.
CTCAGGATTTTTAGAATTTTCAATAAAATACATTACATGTTAAAGATAAGAAAAGCAAATAAAACCAATTTTGCTAATACCTACAGAAAAAAAAAACCGTAATAATTGCAGAAATAAAACCAGCACTTACTTATCGAATGACTTTTTGAAATTGTTAAGTATATTAGTTTAAAAGGGAATTCTCCAACTGCAAAGAATCTCAGGATGTTTAAATATAAAAAAGGCCTGTTTTCCGGACTTTTAATTTTTTCATCTGGTAACCCTAGTTGGGTGTGAGAAAAAATAAACACTGATGTTTGATAATTATTATAAAAAATATTGTTGAGAGCTTTTTTCTAGACTGTAACGGCTTTGGAACGATGATAAATAATGCTAAATTCTTAGACAAGACTGTTATAATGTAATTTGTAATAGTGCTTGTGTGGTTCCCACGCCTATCGGCAGTTTTGTTAACGTGAATATATAGACTCAGGACCCTAATTGCATTTTAACAATATAGATAATCGCTTATCATCACTGATTTTATCCATCACTTTCTCCTTTTTTTTTAAAAAAGATTCTATGAATGGATTTTTATTCCATGCTGGTCTGGGAGAAAAGAAAAAAACATAGAATATACCAGCTGCTTCTCTTCCCGCGCAGACCGTAATAGCCGGTCTTGGCCGGCTATTACGGTAAAAGGGGTAAAAATCTCTCAGGAAACATGTTAATAAGCGAAGCGGCTAGCAACCCATCACTATTTTGATTCCGCTTTCAATCTATATTCACACACCAACACGCTAAACGTGGTGTTTGGTTCTTATGGCCTTAGGCTCTGTCTACCCCGAAAGGGATACAGACGTGATAATATGTTTGTATTATGTAGCTAGCTCCAAGTGAACCTTCGCTAATTCATCGGGCGTTTGAGGTGAGGGCACCTAGAAGGCAGAGTGCCCTCACCCTCATTCTGTAAAGGCAATATCAAAAAATGGCCCCTAGGCGAACCTCAGCTTTGGGCGTTGCCTGTGTGCGCAAGGCTTGGAAAGGCAGCACAGCAAAGTCTCATATTGGCTGATGGGCCGCGATTCCGTGCATAGCCTGAAGGGCCAATCTGAAAACAATGGCCAAAGCGTATGGAGAGCAGCAATTCTCATCGTTTTCATTATGCTACGTTGCCAGAATGGCCTATACTGGGTGCGAGTCACCCGGGATTGCCGGGCGGACACCAATAATCAGAGACTTTCTTCTTTTCGAGTCAAGATGACTATATGGCTATAAAGCCATCAAATATAGTGATGAAAGAAATCAATGATAGTATAAACATGGTATTTTAACATATGTAGGATAATCATTTTTATAGTAATTATCTTGGTCGTCACCTGGTTAATAAGCCTGGTTCAGAGCATATGTTACGTTCCATATAGTAAATCTCTTCTGACTATTTATTCGTTGATGTCTCATTTTAAGCAGCACATAAAATAATAAATAGGATATCCCTATAACGTCTATATAGATAGACGTTATAGGGATATCCTAATAAGAAAAAATTATAGACAATGCTTAGCATTAAGTTATTGCCTTTTGTACAAAATCATAATGATTGTAGGTGCAATAAATAAAATAAATAAATAGAAGTGTTGCTAAGTTAAGCAAAAACTATTCATAGACAGGGAACTATCTGTTGTTTTTTTTAAATATTGGCACTCTGTTAAAGTAGCTCTTTAATATAGTGCCTTAATAGACCACAACTAACCTACTGACGACACAGAACAACTTTACGTAAGGAACATAATAGTGAAACATAATAGGGTGACCATGACCGTAGATTCTTCAAAATCCTGAACGATTTTGTTATTTTTACAATTATTTTGACTGCCTTTTGTTCATACATTAGTTATCTCCACAACATATACCTAGCAATCGAATGAGACTTGCTATCACTTCTATTATAAGCATACATAACACCATTTTATAAGTTTTATTGAACTTGTCACTCTCCCTTTCTTATTGTTTCAATAATTAAATGAAACTTCAAGAATTCGCGATAATCATCATCAGCATTTATAATCATGAGCACAAGGCGTGTGTCTGATAGCTTTGATAAATTATGATGAGGTTCCCAAGCTATTTACGCTAAATTCAATTAATATGCAACGACCACGGTCGGCGGCAATGCGCCCATATAAAGCAGGATTCACTACCAATTCGCCGAATTCTGCAGTACTGCAGAGCTTATAAATATTCACTTTTAAGACGAACGAATCCGTGACGGACAGAAACGGAACGAAGTTTCGCTAATGCGCGAAAGAGACAGAAGAATTCATTTGTGAATGAATGGCACCATAGAGCATGGAGGTGCCGAATACGAAACACCATAAACTCGGCGGACTAAACGAGTATGCAGTGTTCGAAATTCGAACGCGATGTAATAATAAATCAATAACCATCGACTAAGAGGTTACAACAAAAACTGAGTGCTTAATAGACGAATGTCCAGTGCCCGTGTGATTAAAAAAAAACATAAGCAACAGGTGTTAGGGCGTCGACCTCGGTTACATCATGGCTTGGCGGGAAAAAATGGCGATATAAAATGTTATGTTACGATTCGGTCGACGAGTTTCGTACAGACCGTTTTTTGAGTTCCCATTGAGCAGGTATCTCTTGAGCGGCTGATACTTTGCATATTTGGTCCGGCTTATTCATTTCAAACAATGCCTTCAGCTCTGTTACACACAATGGATTTCTTTTAACAAGTTATTATAAAAACAGCTTCAAATTCAAAAGCTATTAAGTTGCGCGCATTTGTATTTCGTCACAGTTTTTTTGCTGCAGATGTCATTTACATTATACAAACAAAACGCAAGAAAAATAGAAAAATAAAGGATGAGAATTATTAATATTCTGAAAGAATAAAGATTAAACAAATTCTCGTTCTCTTGAAAAAGTACTCGAAAAACTTAGTCTTTGCGAACATAGAAAGAAACTGTAAAGTTTTCGAAACGTCAGGTGTAAAAATCCTTACTAATATTATAAATGCGAAAGTGAGTTTGTTTGTTTGTTACGCTTTCACGCTGTAACTACTGAACCGATCATCATAAATTTTGCATACAAGTTCTCTGGAGTACGGAGAAGGACATAGGTTAACTTTTTATTCCCGAGGGATCGACATTGACGCGGGCGGAGCCGCGGGCGAAAGCTAGTAAAATAATAAATGCGAGTAAACCGTATTGAGTCATCATCATCATCAGGTCCTTTTTAGTCTCCACTACAGGAGCACGACCCTCTCTGTACTACTAGGGCCATACTTGGCCAGAGCAGCCAGAGGACTTGGCCTACACTCTCCACGCTGGCCAGACGGGTTGGAGAGGTCTCTTAGATGTTTATAAGCTTTAATTAGCTTGTATTTCCCAAGTTGCCTTCTACGACATCCACGGGAAGACTTGGAGTGGTCCTATTCTACTCTGCCGGATACCACACGGCACCGTAACCGTATTGAGTGATTTCATTTAAATATCTAACAATCGCGAAAACATTATTACACAAATAGTGTGTTATTGATAGATAATTGAATTAGCACCTGACAACCTAAGAAGGTGTGATCCTGCTTAAAGGGCAATACAGACAGGGCCTGGTGTTGGCAGTCATTATCAGTAATTATTATAATCGTTTAGAATATTCTCAGTACCACGGTAAGGATCAACTTTAACTATGATGACATTGAATGTTGAAAGCAGATTGATAGTATCATCATCTTAGGCACTACAGCCGCATGTGGGCCTTGGCCTGGTCAAGTAAATCTCTCCAGCTGTTTCTTTTTCTGGCTTTTTCCTTCCATCCTCCGATTCCCAGTACTTTTAGGTCCTCATGTACTCCATCCAGCCATCGAAGTTTAGGTCTTCCAGGGGGTCTTCGTCCGTCAGGTCTGCCATTCAGGATTGATAGTACCTCTGTACTTTAATCTTAATTACTACTAGTAATGTTACGTGCTTGAAATTTAATAGTTAGTTAATTAGAATAGTTTTAAATAATGTATCCTAATTTTGGTGCAATAGAGAACATTTCATTCATTCATTCATTCAAATTTTCGAGAACGGTGAGAAGTGTTCGGAAATTATTCCCGAGAATTTCTTCTTCTTTCTCTCAATTGCGGGAATTATTGAGAAAATCTCGAGAATTATTGGAAATTACCCGCAAATTTCCGTGAGAAGAAATTCATGAGAACAGAGAATTTCTCTCTGGCACATCACTAATAACTACACAGATACATTTGTTTGGAAAAAAAATAAAAGGCTCACCGGAAGTGTTGACAGAAGTGAAAACTTGAACATTCGATTAGTAACATACAGAGGTTTACGGGTCGGTTACGGTAACAATAACAATCTCCGTGGTCCAGTGGTTAAGGCGTTTGCCTGTTGACCCGGGGGTCGTGGGTTCGATTCCCACCGGAAGCATACTTTGTTTAGTTGTTTCCAGTTTGGTTAGGACATTGCAGGCTTGAATCACCTGATTGTCTAATAAAGATGATTCCGTGTTCGGAAGGCACGTTAAGCCGGTGGTCCCGACTGCCATCTGGTAGTCGTTAAAGGAACCACGTCAGAGGCCGAGAGGCGGTTCCGAAGAACTCTGACACCAGGGTGTGCATGGTCGATTGACCGTGACACGTACTCGAAATGATGATGATGACGGTAACAGTGTCTCGAGTTCATTGGTTTTTTTTCATCTCAATAAATGCCCGACGCGCATAAAGAAGTTTTTATCAGTTACATAAAGGTAACTTCGACGTTTGTATAGATTTGCAAGGCTTCGTTTTAAGACTGCTGTTTTAAAGGAATACAAAAATCTTATATCAGCTTCTCAGTCGTAATGAATTAGTTAAATCATCATACCGCTAGGGCTATCATAAAAATACTTAACATACGACAAATACTTTTTTTTAATTGTACTGATACATCCTAAAAATCGTTTTAAAAGTGCATTAGTAAAGTTATACATGGCGAGCATGAGTGGGGTTCGAACCCCGGTCAGGTCAAGACGGAAAATGATCTTTTTCAGATTGGCCTGGGTCTTGGATGTTTATCTATATATGTATTTGTTATAAAATATAGTATCGTTGAGTTAGTATCCCATAACACAAGTCTCGAACTTACCTTGGGGCTAGCTCAATCTGTGTGATTTGTCCGTATTTATTTATTTATTTTTTAATGAAGCTATTTTTATTACAAACTTTTATTTAGTTTCACCTGTCCCGATGTTTCTGTAATCAAATCTTGCAAGTTAAATTTGATCCACTTCCCGGTTACCGACTGAGCTGAAATTTTGCATGCATGTGTAAATCGGATGAGAATACAATATTATGAAATCGTTCCACTGGTCTGATGAGGGAGTCGGAAGGTGATCACATGTAAACAAAGTATATCAAACATGATGGGATCATTTGATTTGTCTTGGAAAGCACTTTACAGTGTGGATTCGTTTATAATAAAAGCTGGTCACAAAAATGTAATTTTTGCAAAAAACTTGTTTCGAACATCAGGTAAGGATGCATAAACTTTAACGTTGCCAAATAACAAAACGAAAACAAAAATGGTCGTCCGGTATGACAAAATTCATTATCAAGTTCGCATTATCAGCTGCACAGTGCAGCCTTAATGAATTGCTTCCTGCTTATCAATGAGCACAGACGCTGCCATATCTCGAGGGCAAAAGGGATATATAATTAGTGTGGGAAAAGACGCGGCAGAGTTTGCAAATATGAGTCAACGACAGGCTGAAACTTTTATACTAATTTTATGAATGAGAGACATTCAGAAGTAACCTTAAGATAGTATACCTACTGCACGAAATTGTGGAAATAGACGTGTTTTCAAATCACTAATACTATGCGCTGAATTAATTAAATACTTACATCAAAAGTATTTGCATAATTAAGATCGATCCTTGCACAAGATCGCTCCCTTGTTGGAATTTGAAACAGATACATAAATATGAAATTTAAAAAACGATATATATTTTATGATATCTAAAACATTAATTATTTATTTTTAAAGTATAACTAAATATTCTGTGAATATTTCAAACCTGTTGCCGTTATCAATATCATAAAAAAATAAAGATTCGATAAAAGATTTTGGTTTGAGTTGTATTAAAAAAAAACATTGAAATCTTAACCAAACTCATTAGAGACGACATTGTCCGGGTAACCGGACCTGACCGCAACCGCATACATTCAATCACTATATTTAACTAATTTTATGAATGTATGAGCGCTCAGTTAACGAACGTGTGTTGGTATTTTTGTGACGGCATTTTTAGAGTTCCCTACCCAAAGGGTAAAAACGGGATCCTATTAATATCGCTCCACTGTCCTTCTGTCTGTCTGTCTGTCTGTCCGTCATTCCGTCTGTCACCAGGCTGTATCTCATGAACCGCGATAGTTAGACAGTTGAAATTTTCACAGATAATGTATTTCTGTTGCGCTACAACAACAAATACTAAAAAATTGAATAAAATAAATTTTAGACTCCCATACAACAGACATGATTTTTTTGCCGTTTTATAGATAAAGGTACGGAACACTTCGTGCGCGAGGCCAACTCGCACTTGGCAGATTTTTTTGTTAATTTCACGTTATGCCTAAATGTACGAAACGAAAGCGAAAGAAATACTGGCAATGTGTGAGTCGCATTAGCACACATACCAAGAGCTTCGTACCATTGAACAATATTTAACTACAAAAACAACGGGTCATCATAATTTGGTGTAGGTGTCATGGTCAATCGACCATGCACACCCTGGTGTCAGAGTTCTTCGAGACCGCATCTCGACCTCTCACGTGTTCCTTTAACGACTACCACATGTCAGGCGGGACCAACGGCTTAACATGCCTTTTGAAGCACGGAATCGTCTTTATTATCAGACAATCGAGTGACTCAAGCCTGCAATGTCCTAACCAAACTGGAAGCAACTAATCAAAGTATTGCTCCCGTGGGAATGAAGGATGGGCCTCCGGCTCTCTCACTCACCGAACGAAGCATAGAAGCGGTAAAGCTTCTATTCAGACGTTGATTTTCTGTGAGAGTGTGGTACTTCCCCGGCCGAGTCGGCCCATTCATACTACTAGCAATTCATTTTGCCGGTAGCGTGGCTCTACCACGACTAAAAATAGATCTAGGTTCTGTCTACCCCGCAAGGAAAAAGACGTGATACTATGTACTGAATAAATGTTTTATTTTGTTAGTTATATTTGGAGTATTCTCGCTACCTTCCACTAAAAGTTCCCATACTAGTACTTAGACTGATAGATATTCTAATCGTAGTTGACGCATTTCTCGAATTTAATTACGGCTCGCCATTGATTGGTAATTTCTAAACTGTAAGCGTTCATTGAGTTAAAACATAGAGATGTCATCGATAATTCAAGCCTGCAATGTCCTAACCAAACAGGAAGCAACTAAACAAAGTATGCCTCTCGTGGGAATCGAACCCACGACCCCCGGGTCTACAGGCAAACGCCTTAACCACTGGACCGCGGAGTTGCTTCTCTAAATAAATATATAGGGACATATCACACAAACTGAGCTAGCCCCACAGTAAGTTGTGAACTTGTGTCGCAGGATACTAATTTAACGATATTATATTTTATAATGGATACTTTTATAAATGAACATCCAAGACCCAGGTCAAACAGAAAAAGATCGTTTTCCATCATGACCTGACCGGGGGTCGAACCCGGGAACTCTAATGTCTTGGCTGGCGTGTTAACCACTGCGCCACGGAGCTCGCCTACGGATACTTATACTTAAGATACTTCATTAGCAACAAATAGGTGTAGGTACTTTAATATTACTTCGCAGAGTGGTTGAATATTATCACTAAGGCACTTGAAACTTTATCACTGAAGAAAAACATAAACCTCACGACAAATGCCTTGCATGGCATTTAAAATACATTTGATTAAATCAGCTATATTTATCGCAAGCAATGTTAGTTATGACAGCTCTTGCTATTTTTCTCATGTAGCATTCTTTCTCTTTATTCATTTCAGACCTTACTGTTCTCAACTTAAGGGCGTAAGTAAATGAGCTGCGCATTAAAAAACAAATGTGGCTTCAGTACGCCATGGTATGCGCCTGCGCATGCATACAGAACACCACAATTTACGTCGTACTCCAAATTCCAAGTTTAACATCTTTTTAACGACTGCGCTCGCGCGAATGGATAGTTGTTTTCGGGGTACGTACACACGTTTGAGCTCATTGTCTATCAGTTTAATCGAGATGCTGGATTTAGAATCATTGTTGTATTCTCGGAATGCCAATTAATTTCCTCGAGATATTCAGATTCAGTACAATTCTAGTTGTACGGTGTACAACGAAGATATAGGAATGTTTCAATGGGTATAAGTTCTCTTCAGGTCGACTGCAAAAACACCTTCGAAGCATTTTAAGATATCACCTATTCAACATATAATAGACTTGTTTCCTAAAAATATACCATTTAAAATAGTCAGTCCGTCTTATAGGTTATCGAAAAATATTAGATACGTATTTTTTCTTTTTTCAATCAATCAAAAGATGATAAAGATAAAGCGCATCAAAGTTCAGAAGTGGGGGCTCATGACGCAACAGGCCGGTAAAAAGTGTACCGGCCAGTGACATATATAACGAAAGAACTTCTTTGACAAAAAAAAAATGTCCAATATTTTTCAATAACCTACTAGATGGACTGATTACTTTGAAATATATTTTTTGGAAAACATGCCCTTCGCTTTGCTTTGAAATATTGTTTTGGAAGATATGCCCATGGCTTTGCCTACATTGTACAGTCAGCCAACGAGATACCTGACCCCGCCATCTACCTATATCTTGAATTTTCTCATAAACTAAAAATAATATTAACATGTAAATATATATTCAGAAAGATTTTAATTAAGACTTTCTGAATATACATTTTCATGTTGATATTATTTTACGTTTAAGACAAAATTCAAGATATAGGTAGATGGCGGGGTCAGGTATCTCGTTGGCTGACTGTACTATTATTCACGTATATCCTTACTAATATTATAAATGCGAAAGTGAGTTTGTTTGTTTGTTTATTTGTTTGTTTGTTACGCTTTCACGCCGTGACTACTGAACCGATCATCATGAAATTTTACATACAAGTTCTCTGGAGTACGGAGAAGGACATAGCTTTTATCCCGGGAAAAAGTACTATTCCCAAAGGGTTCGACATTGACGCGGGCGCGAAACTCGCTTGCCGTTCCAACTTTATTTCTGCGATGCGACAGGGTTCATATTGTACCTATTTTAATTACAGTGCAGTGACAATATCGTTATACCCGATGTATTGTACAATATGAAATGCAACTTAATAAATTGAAATTGAATGATAAAAAACCGGCTAAGTACGACTCGCGCACTAAGTGTTCCGTCGACATCATCATCATTTCGTGTAGGTGTCACGGTAAATCGACCATGCACACCCTGATGTCAGATTTCTTCAGAACCGCCTCTCGGTCTCTGACGTGGTTCCTTTAACGACTACCAGATAGCAGCCGGGAGCCCGGGACCAACGACTTAACGTGTCTTCCGAAGCACGGAATCTTCTTTATTATCAGACAATCAGGTGATTCAAGCCTGCAAAGTCTCAACCGAACTGGAAGCAACTAAACAAAGTATGTTTCCCGTGGGAATCGAACCCACGACACCTGGGTCTACAGGCAAACGCCTTAACCACTGGACCACGGAGGGAGTGTTCCGTCCAATTATCTATATAAAAAGTAAGGTCTTTTTTTTTTGAAATGACTATGTAGCTATCTCCAAGTGAGCTTTCGCTACTTCACCGGGCGTTTGAGGCGAGGGCAGAGTGCCCTCAACCTTTATAGACAACATCACCAAAGGGCCCCCAGGAGGGACGGACCTCGGCTTTGGGCGTTGCCTGTGTGCGCAAGGCTTGGAGAGACAGCAAACTCTCATATTGCCTGATGGGCCGCGTATGCGTGCATGCAAGCCTGAAGGGCCAATCTGAGAAACAATGGCAAAAGCCTTTAGAGAGCAGCAACTCTCATCTTTTGCCGTATGGGCCGAAAGCTACGTTGCCAGAAGGGCCTATCCTGGGTGCAAGTCACCCGGGACCGCCGGGCGGTCACCAGTAATCGGAGCTAATTCTACTCTACGCACTCTATTCCGGTGGCGAGTGCGACGGGGTCGGATAGTGGGATTCCTCTGGCTATTCGGAGCCGAAGAGGGGTCGGGGCGGGCTTGTGCGATGTCAATAGGATCATCGGGATCGTCAAGTACGTTCCTAGGACGTCTACGACGTAAGGTAGTATCGTGTAAGTTGGGGGAGTAGTTAGCAGCTTGCACTACTAACGGGTTGGGGTGGCGTGCGGCTTTCTCAAAGTAACGCTTGGAGGCGTTTTTGAGATAGCCGCGAATGGATGGGAGGTCTAGGTCACGGTGTAAGTCTGTCATGCGCAAGTACCGATGGTGACTCGTATTTGTGGCACGGGTGACGAAGCGGTTCTGCAAGCGTTGCAGCCGATCGATGTGGGAGGGCGCGATATGGGAGAAGACTACGCCGGCGTAGGTCATGATAGGGCGGACGCAAAGCTTATAGAGTGTCAACTTATTTCTAAGTGACATCTTAGCATTGCCTATCATGGGGTGGAGACGGCCTAATACGAAGGCGGCATGGTTGCGGACTTTGGTGATGTGGGGGCCGAAGGTCATCGCGCTATCGAGTACGGTTCCAAGGTATTTAGCCTTGCCTGCCCACTGAATGGGCTTTCCGTACAACGATACTGATCCTAACGAGGGGAGTTCTGCTCCGGAAATGGTGATTTTACGAGGTGACACAGCTTGGTTATCCTTTGAGAAAAACACAGCTGTGCCTTTCTCCGGATTAACTTCGATGCGCCACCTCTTGAACCACCCGCCGAGAGCGTCCACGGCGGACTGAAGTAATGTCTGGTGTATGAGAGCCCTTAAATATTAGTTTTGAATATAATTTTATATTTATAAAGTGAATATATAACTAAATATTCTGTGAATATTTAGTTATATACAAGCGTCTACCTGTAGCCGTTATCAATATCGAGAAATCACGTTTGTTGTATGGGAATAATTATTTTATTCTGTTTTTAGTACAAGTATATGAAAATTGTGAAAATTTCAACCATTTAACTACCACGATTCATTAGATACAGCCTTGTGATAGACGGGCAGACAGACAGACGGACAGCGGAGCCATATTAATAGGGTCCGGGTTTTACCCTTTGAGTACGGAACCCTAAAGAATGTGGCTGCCTGTAAAGTCGATTTACGGAAGATGTTGTTTGTTTTTTGTGTATGTTAGTGGTAAACACTGGTGTCAAATATTTCAAGATGCCTAAAGGCATCTGACATAGCTTAACGACTGCCATCAAAGATGACAGCCGGGACCAACGGCTTAACGTGCCTTCCGAAGCACGGAGGAGCTCGAGATATGTTTATGATACTTGCAGTCACCCATCACAGTAGGGACTGCGCCCACGGTTGCTTAACATGCGTAACCACTGCGGGCCATCGGGCTCAATTTTACGTAATAATGGTAGTTCCGATACCGTACTTCCGATAGATGCGGCACAAGTCAAACGCTTAGGCCAATCGTGCCTATCTATCGCTTGTTCCGCGCTCTCGCTTGCACGCGAAACGTATTCAATTTCTCATGAAAACGGTTTATGAAAGAATTTCTTAAGGCTTAACTAAGGCTTTTTATTTTTGTTTTTTTATAAATAAATAAATACATACGGACATATGTATGACACAGATTAAGCTAGCCCCAAGGTAAGTTCCAGACTTGTGTTATGGGATACTAACTCAACGATACTATATTTTATAACAAATACATATATAGATACACATCCAAGACCCAGGCCAGTCTGAAAAAGATCATTTTCCATTTTGACCTGGCCGGGGATTGAACCCGGGCACTCCGTGTCGAAGGCTGGCGTGTTAACCACTGCGCCACGGAGCTGTCAATTTAGTTTGTTAGTTTTTGGTTAGCTAATTTTTGGTCCCGTATGTTAAATTTATTAAATTCATCACCAGTGCCGTTAAATAGAAAATCGGTTGTTAATCTTTGCGATAAAATCCCGGGCATTTTGATTGCATATAAAATACTTAAGTATGCGCCATAGACATCTAAAGTTTATAAACCTAACTTATTAGTTAGTAGGAACAGTAAATTTCATGATGATCTGTTCAATAGTTACATCGTTAAAGCGAAACAAACAAACTCACTTTCGCATTTGTAATATTTATTGAACGCAAAGATCAGACTTTAGATTTGATTTACTTTCGTATTTTATGTTTAACAGAATAACACAATTTCCAAGCTTGTTTTACTATCGTTGGTTCATCTTAATAGTCTATGACCAAATATGCCCGTCTGTCTGTACTGTTCAGCAGAACAATCAAATTTATTGGCATTTAAGTGGTAATGAGTAATCAAATGGAAATTAAAGACAGTCTCACATAATTGAAATGCCTAGTAGTTTCCGCGTTAGAATGGGAGTATCGTCGACTAGAAAGACGGACGAGATGACTAGATGACTATATAGTTTCGTGGTAAAGCATATCGACGGAGGGTTGATGTGTGCACGACATAACTCCTTTGTGGGTATGCATGGCAGCTCGCCAGCAAAAACATTGTAGAGACCTTTTTGAAATAAAATATCCATACCAATATTATAAATAAGAAAGTAACTCTGTCTGTCTGTCTTCTTTTCACGCTTCAACCACTGAACCGATTTGGATGAAATTTTGTATGGAGGTAGTTTGAGGCCTATGGCATAGATTACCTAACGGGAAATTCGACTTTTCCCGAGGGATCGACATTAACTCGGGTGGAGCACCTACTAACGAAAGTATTCAATATCTTGCCTGGCTAATCTGTAAAAGATCGATTTGCATTATGACTTTGATGGGAATCGCACCCGGGACCCTGCTATACGAAGGCAACTGCGGGATCTCGAAGCTACTCGTAAGTTCCTAGCAAGGCTGAAACCTGTATCTTGGGCCACCAGCTCCCTCAAATTTATGAAAACTATAACCATTAAGTTTACGCCTTATACATTACAATTTTTTGTGAATTTAAACAATTAGGGCATATTTTTCTTAATTCTTACTAATAATATAAACGCGAAAGTTTGAGTATGTATGCATGTATGTATGTGGCTGAACGAATTTTGACGAGAAATTTTGCACATAGATGTTGTAGTAGTAAACTTTTAATTGCACAAAAACAATACATTAATAGTAAAATTGATAATTGATGCACAATAGGCTGCCTTTAAAACATTTCACAGCTCCGTGGGACAGTAGACCTGAGTATTTGATATGAATTTCAGCTTGATACCTCCACGCGTTCATTAGAAAAAGGATCTTGACAGTCAGACAGGCGGACAACGAAGTAATCCTATTTTCCTTTTGAGGCAAGGAACCCTAAAAAAGAAAATTTTAAGGAAAATTTCTAAATGAAGTATATAAACATGATAAATACATATACATACATATATATAAATATATACGGACAAATCACACAGATTGAGCTAGCCCTAAAGTAAGTTCGAGACTTGTGTTATGGGATACTAACTCAACGATACTATAATTTTATAACAAATACATATATAGATACACATCCAAGACCCAGGCCAATCTGAAAAAGATCATTTTCCATCTTGACCTGGCCGGGGATCGAACCCGGTCACTCCGTGTCGCAGGCTGGCGTGTTGACCGTTGCGCCACGGAGCTAGTCAATATCTTCTAAACACGAAAATTTAAGAATCAGCATATATGAATTTGAGATGTGACTTCAAGCTTTTGAGCAGGATAGGTTATTACCCGGATTAGCACAGGCTACAGCGCCTATACAACCATCCTGAATACCGTCACTGACCTGGGGTACTATTTTTTAAAGTGTCTCTACTATTTTTTAAAATAATCGTCTTGGAGCAATTTTTGTATGGAAAAATCGCTCGTTTACGAACAGCATCATTACAAAAATAGCACAGAGGAACGCCGCTCTACGTAAGACACGAGATATCTCCAATCGTATCGCACGTATTAAATCAAAAAATCAAATCATAAATCTTTTTATTTTCTCCACAATCTTACGGGTATTATTAAAATAAATAATAAGGTTAACAAGTGGGATTGTGAGAGACTGGTGTCTGAACTAAGCAGAGCCTGTATCTCAGTACACCAGCCTCTCCCCACATGGTGTGAAACATATATAGTTTTAATTATTATATTATGATAATTGAGTATGTAAGTGCATATATAATTTTGGAGAAATGTATGTAATGAAAAAGAGAAATATGTGCTACCGTGCAATATGTAAATATGTATGTGTAGTATTGCAGCGTCCCTCTCGTCAGTGGCTGAATTAAGGGTAGTTAAATAGGCGCTTACCTTTCATCCAGGAAAAACGTACAGTTCCCGCAGGATCGACATTAACCTGAGCAGAGCCGCGGGCGACAGCTAGTAATCAAACATTTTCTCCATATTCGCAAAGTTGACACGACTTAATTTGGGTTTTGTTAATACATACCAATTGAAGGTCAGATATTTTTAAATCACTGGTTCCGTTTCATTCAATAAATCTTTTGTATAATTATTAATACTGGTCGGTAAAGGTTAATTTTAAGTAATAGGTATGCGTAAAATTTGTTTAGAGTGAAGTCTGAATGACTTATCTATACCGATTTTTGTTTGCAATAAGTTGAAAAAATACAGGACTGCCGAAAAAAAAGTAGAAATGTTTTCAGAATTCTTGCGTGAATGTAAATAGATATGTAACTTCTTTATGCCTGTATATCGCTCAAGTGAGTGTATCGTCCCAAGAGACATACATAACAAAGTATCACGTCTTTTAACCCTATGGGGTAGACAGAGCCCATGTCTATAAGACCTGAAGGCCACGTTAAGCATGTTGGTGGGTATTAGGTGGAAAACGGAATCAAAATAGTGATGGGTTGCGAACGGCATCTCCCATTAACATGATTCCTCAGATTTTATCCATTCCCTCGACCGGCTTTTACGGTCTGCGCGGGAAGAGAAGCAGCTGGTACATTATACGTGTTTTTTTCTCCCATACCAGCATGGAAGAGTCATGTCAACAGACATGGCTAAAATTTTATCATAATAAGCAATATAATAGGACTACAGATGGAAAAGGATGATTTAAAAAAGATTGCTTATAACTCAAATTGCTTCATTGTTAAGAAATATTTTTTTGACTAACCTATTATTGTCGCACTGTTGAGCAAAGTTATCCCCCATTTCCTTCCACTTGTTTCTATCCAACGCAGTTTCGGACCAACCATATAGAAAAACAGCGAGGTCTTCGCACCATCGCATTCTAGGCCTTCCCCTTCGACGTCAACCATCCTGAGGTATTCCATTTCGTTATTTTGTTAGCGCACATTTCAGAAGTTATAAAAGGATATATTCCTTATATAACTTAGTTTATATAACCAGACAAGTACAATCCCGGGACATTCAAAAGTAGAATAAATGGGTATCTCTTGAATAGGCATGTAACATCCACGTCTTCATCGTCACTTACCATTAGATGAGATGGGAGACAAATACCAACTTCAATAATTAGTAAAAAAAAAAGGAAAGAATTGTTAAAGTTCAATATCTTCACCAAAGAAAATGTGCGTGGGCCTTGCTAATTTAAAACTTACTACAATACTAATTATATTTACATGTAACAACTATTTCTAACACGCCTCCTCTATCATAGACAAGTAGTAAAAAAAAAAGAGTGACGGGTCATCAATTATCCCCCGCTATGAGTGACACTTCGCGTGTGACAATACAGAAAAAATCAAATTCGAATTTGGAACTTTGTTGCCTATGCTCTAACGTATAATGAGTTCGTTAGAGTAACTGTGTATACTTTTTTCACCTCTGGTAGGTCAGTGACCGTGTTTTTATGGGATTATGAGTTTTTGTGTACATGCTTATTTCAGGAGTTAATGTTGCGTAGCCGTTGATATGAGATCGAGTGATGGTCTTATTGATATAATAATTAAAAGTTTTTTATTACCTACTTTAATACAAAATACAAAGTAACGTAGATAGCCCACGGAGAATGTGCGTGGAAATTACCTTTAAAATTTTCTACACTACACAATGAAACTGGCCAAGTGCGAGTCTGATTTTCAGACACACTGAAGGTTCCGTACCATAATCAACTACAACAACTATGTTTTTCGGACCCATGTGTTGAATTGTACGCATGAATAAATTAATATAGAGGGACAAATCACACATATCCAAGGAAAACTCTTCCATGCGACCTCTCTGAATTATACAAACTCTTTTGTATAGACACTACTGTTATTCACTGTCTGTTTTTTTTTTTAAGTATGACAAAAGATTGGAAATATATAAAATTCTCCTGTATAGGTTAGATACCGTTGCTTTTCCCACATAATAGGAAAAATACCTTAAATATCTCAATTAGCAGTGATTTAACGTCTCAGTAATAAATTAACAACACATTCATTACAAAAATATGGTTTCAGTTATTTTATATTGTTGGTATTTGTTGTTTAAGCGAAAAAAAATAAATACAATCTGTGAAAATTTCTATTTATTACGGTTAAAAGATACAGCCCTGTAACAGACGGACAGACATGGAAGGCCCGAAGGTTAAAAACGGGACCCTATTATTAATAATAGGGTCCCGTTTTTACCCTCGGGTACGGAACCCAAGAGTAAACCCATGACAAAAGCTTTAATAAATAAAGGACGATATCAATGATTGAACACAAAACAAATATGTAATAACTAAACTTGGACATATTGTACTCGTATTCAAATTCATAGACAACAGACATAAATAACTTTTTATACTTGTTGAGTTTGGCTCTAAATCTAATTTAGCTTCGTCTATTTTAGTTTTGTTATCATAGGTCAGCTACTATTTAGTCTAGACTCAACACTGGCTGCATATTAAAAATAATCTAAATGATTCCAAATTTAAAACAATTCTGATAAAAATTCAAATCGGAAAATCCCCAGTCGGTTTGGCGCGAACGGTTGCTTCGCTACTTTAGAAAAAGAAAAACTTGATTGACATTATTAAAAAACAGGTCTCGCATGACAACACGTTCTTATGGTGTTGAGTAACATCATTTATACAAAGTTGTATTTGCTGTTCGTTTAAATATAGAGCACCTTAATATGCGTCGTATAGTTGGGAGCTAAAGCAGTTGGCTTTTTGACAACTGTAATGTTAATTTTGTAGGTTAAATGATATGTAAAACGACCAATTCAGTGTATTAAAATAATAAATAGTCATTAATTAAGCATTAAGACGGTCCGTGGGGTCGCGATTATTTTAATAAAAGATTTGTCAACGAAGTGAAGCCACGTTCACGTTGACACACGATTTGGTTTCATAATATTATCAAGATATTGGTTTTATCATATTTACCTTCATTATCAGGTCTTTTTAGTCTCCACTGCAGGAGCATGACCCTCTCTGTACTACCGGAGCCATGCTTGGCCAGAGCAGACAGGGGATTTCATCAGAACTCTCCTCGCTGGCCAGACGGGTTGGAGAGGTCTCATTGATGTTTATGAGCTTTATTTAGCTTGTATTTACTAAGTCGCCTCTTACGACCTCCATGGGAAGACTGGGAGTGGTTCTATTCTACTCTGCCGGAAACCACACGGCTAATTTATATGATGTACCCAAACGAAAATTACCATTTTGTTGCTGTTTCCGTGTATACAGATAAAGAAAGAATAATATTTATAATTTTTGACAGTAATTATTAAAATTAAATATGGACGTCTTTGATTTATACCTACTTCAAGGAATTTAATTTCAGAAAACAAATCATGTTTCGTTTTCTAAAATAAAATATAAGTAGGTGGTAATAAAAGTACGAAAGTAGTTAACGTATGCATGTGAGCAAATAAATGTTGATCTAACTTTGTGTATTTTTTTAAGGGTGAACGTTTGGGTTGACGATTTCATTTTTGACGTATGTGCTGTATCATTGTAGCATTTTTTAAAGAAATTGGATTTTGAATCAGAAGTTTACTCTGATAAAGTAAAAAACATCTATTGTCCGGCAATTTTCCCGTATGTACAATGGACACAGTGGAAATCGGCGGAAATTCTTAGTGAAAAGATACTGCATGCATGTAAAAAGGCAGGTCTTTAATTATTTAAACCAGAAAGAAAACTCGAAAAATATATCATCCGGTATTTTTTCCGTGCGTACAGTGGACACAGTATTTATTGGTGGAAGCTCGACACATGTGGCTGGTACCACGGAGGTATGTAACAAGACAGGCGGTTGCCACACTTACATGACAATTATATTTAGTCTAAAATGAAAAATTTGAAAATGTATCAATAAGTATTCTTTCCTTGCATCCATCCAATAGACACAGTGGTTATTGGCGGAAGCGAGGCATAGGTGTGTTATACTATAAGGTAGGTGGCTGACACACTTACATGCATCTACAATAACCTATATTTTAGAATTAATAGCATACATAATACCATCCGGAATTTTTCTCCTGCATACAATGGACACAGTAGAAATTGGCAGAAGCTCAATACATGTGGCTGTTATCGTAGTTGAATATAAGAAGGCCGATGGCTGCCAAACTTCATACGTGGGTCTAAGACGAGAAGTTTATCGTCCGGCATTTTCCCGTGTGTCCAATGGATACAGTGGTAATTATCGAAAGCTCCTTATGTGGCTGGTATCGCGGCAGAATATGAGAAGGCAGATGGCTGCCAATCTTCATACGTCGGTCTAAGACGAAAAGTTTATCGTCCGGCATTTTCCCGTATGTCCAATGGATACAGTGGAAATTGTTGAAAGCTCTCCATGTGGCTGGTATCGCGGTAGAATGTGAGAAGGCAAGTCGCATCCAAACTTACATACGTCGGTGTAAGACGAGAAGTTTATCGTCCGGCATTTTCCCGTACGTCCAATGGATACAGTGGAAATTGTCGAAAGCGTGTGGCTGGTATCGCGGTAGAATGTGAGAAGGCAGGTCGCTGCCAGACTTACATACGTCGATATAAGACGAGAAGTTTATCGTCCGGCATTTTCCCGTCCGTCCAATGGATACAGTGGAAATTGGCGGAAGTTCGGCACATGTGGCTGGTACGCTGGCAGCATGTGACCAGGCAGGTGGCTACCACACTTTATGCGTCTATAATTACCTATAGTCTAGGGATGTGTGGGTCTCCGCGTTACTGATAATTTCATTCAGTTTGGCTATTCTAGGAATTGTAGTGTTGGTGTGTAATTTTGGAATGGTTCTGGCGTGAGTCGTTTAAGAATAGGTATAGTCTACTTCTGACTGCAATGAAATGTTCTGGGCGAATTTGAATTCTGTTTGATCGTACATTTAAAGTTGTTTATTAGATAGAAGACAATGTAGAGTGTAGAAGTTTTATTAATATATTTTATAATACCTACATATTATCAAGTCTTTATCCCTTGAGGGGTAGACAGAGCCCAAGGTCATAAGACCCAAAGGCAACTTTTAGCGTGGTATTGGGCGTTGAAAACGGAATCAAAATAGTGATAAGTTGCTAGGTGATGCCTATTACCTAAGACTTTTGATATATCACTACGCACTGTTGCCATTGGTCCTTAAATTTTCGCCCTTTTCCTCAACCGGCTTTAACGGTCCGCGCGGGAAAAAAAGCAGCTAGTACATTAAAATTTTTAAGGTTCCGTTACCAAATCGTACCCAAAGAAAATGGAATTATTAAGCCTACGATGTCCGTCCGCCTATCACATTTATTGAACCGTAATAAGATATAGTATTGTTTGAAGTAGTATCTAACACAAGCCTTGAACTTACTTTGGGGCTAGCTCAAGGTAATATGTGTTAATGTTTTGGTACCGGCTACCTAGGTTAGTCAGGTCGTCTATTTAGCTAAAGTATAAGAAAAGTAAAGAGAATACATTCAATTCTACCTCTACATTAAAAACCTGAATAATACTTATTATGACACAAACAAAAAACGTATTTTTGCACTGGGGTCGAAGATTGGGGTCATAGTTCTCGAAACCCATCCCAGTGGCAAACAGACGGTGAGCACTGAACCTTGAAATATGATTTCGGGAGGCGCCCCTGCGCCATAAATTTGGAAAAAATGAATCTGCGCACAAAATGTGTTACAGGAACAAAGTGGTCATTTCGAGTGTGGCTGATTTATGTGGGAAGTTTTTTATTGATACTCATACAAAAATAAAGCATTATTCCCAAACGGGCAGATAGAGCCTTAAGGCGCTGTGCATCAGAAGAATACCGTATACCGTCTACTTTTTCGTAGCCTTATTTTTCATGGAATATTAGCACGAAAAAAATACGAAGTATAGTTCAAAGATCAAAATAAATGATTACATCAAAATATTTTCAAAACAAGATTTAAAACCTAGCAAAATAAAATAGCAAAAATGCTATATCCAGAAAAAGTTTTGTTACGAATTACTTGATATTTTCAGCGACAACTACTAACTTTTTACGTCTATAAAAAGTATAACTAAATGAGCAAGATGGATACTTAAAAAAATACAATATTTGGTTAAAATTATTGAATTATAAAATTAAAAATGAAAATTTACAAGGAAATGGCAGCCACGGGTTTGAAATAAATAAATATATACGGACAAATCACACAGATTGAGCTAGCCCTAAGGTAAGTTCGAGACTTGTGTTATGGGATACTAACTCAACGATACTATATTTTATAACAAATACATATACATGGTGAAATTTTTATCGTTTTTCGACCCTTAAAGGGGTGACTCAGACCATCAAAATTAACAACTTTTCCTATGGGAACAATGCTGGGAACTCAAAAAAAAATCGACATTCCCATACAAACTGGCATACAAACTGGAAATGATGAAATTTTTTTAGAGTTTCCAGCATTGGTCCCATAGAAAAAGTTGTTCATTTTGATGGTCTGAGTCACCCCTTTAAGGGTCCAAAACGATCAAAATTTCACTATGTATAGATAAAGGGATACAGCACCTTAACATCTCGTTAAGTCATTTATTGCTTTTTTACATTGTACGGATATAAGGCGCCTATTAAACCATCCTGAATTTAGGATCCGATGGGAGGGACGCCGATATACGTTAGAAACGATGCGAGATATCTCCAATCGTATCGCACGTATAGCGGCGTCCTACTCATCGGATCCGATTTAGGATGCGATTCAGGATGGTATAATTTAAATTCACTTAAAATACTACTTTAATTGTACTACTTTACTTTTAATTGTAAGTACAACATGAACCCTGTAGGCATCGTAAAATAATTGTGGTGTGGCATGTGGTTTATCACTACATGGTATAAATTTAGTCGCTTCCCGTTGTCTGTATGTCCCTATATTTGCTTAATAGATCTTTAAAACTATGCAATGCAACGGATTTTGATGCGTTTTTTTTATCGTTTGGGGAGTATAATCTGTTTAATTTGGCCTTGTATATATAAATTTATTTTATAATGGAAATAGTGACATTTTTATCACTAGCTCTATCGAAATAAATATATGAACTAATAATATAAGTATATAGAGACATATCACACAAATTGAGCTCGCCCCACAGTAATTTGTGAACTTGTTTCTTAGGATACTAACTCAACGATGCTATATTTTATAATAGAAATACTTATATAGATAAACATCCAAGATCCAGGTCAATCTAAAAAAGGTCATTTTCCATCTTAAATTGGCCGGGGATCGAAACGGGAACCCTCGTGTCGCAGGCTGGCGTGTTAACCACTGCGCCAAGGAGCTCTCCAAATATATTTTAACCGCCTTCAAAAAAAGGAGGAGATTATCAATTCGGTTGTATGTTTTTTAATGTGTGCTTTCGCTTGCACACGGAACGTGACACCTTTTCGTGCGTGTAGCCGGCGTTTATCGATTTATAAGACGTTATCAACAAATTTATGGGCAGCGTCTACTAACAAGTCCAACAATAAAAAGTTTTCATTACAAAGCGTGGAACATTAAAATAGTTTCACGCCACCCGGACGGGCAGCCGTGAAATCGAGCCTATACCCCGCAATGGATAGTGTTTTATTGCGTTCACTAGCTGTTTCCCCTGGAGCCATTCTCTTTCATATTGAAGAATTATCGAATTCAAAAATATCTGTACTTAGCTAGTAAATAACTCGTAGTATTTGTATTTATAGGTATTTATTACAAGTTAAAATATAAAGAAGGCGACCAATACTGTTGAAAAGAGTTTCTTTCGGCGTCTTCTTCTCTGCAGTGGTCGGTTCCGAAACGCTAGTAGTTTGTAGCTTTTGAACAATAATTAATAATAAGTATTATTTAAAATGTGAATTGACGTGAAAAAAAGCCTGAGAAGGCCTATTTTCTGAATAAATCTTTGAAGCTGTAATCAACAATTACTGCTAAATGTGGCCACTTACGCTCATTTAAGCCCCTTAAGATAAACTGCTGAGTTTGGCGGCAGCGGCAAGTTTCGCGCCCTTGACATGAACTTATTTTATTTTCACGTTCGGCCTCGGAATTACAGTCTATGTTACAAGATCTGAGCGATGCAAGCCTTGAGGTTGGACTTAGCATGAATATGTCAAAGACCAAAATTATGGCCAACAGCTTTAAACGCCCTGTTAGAGTGAATAACGAAGTAATGCAGTATGTCACTGAAAACATCTACCTTGGCAATGGTATCCTTCAGGATCGGCAAAAATCGGAAGTTGTAGGAAGAACGGAAATCGCCTGGAAAGGATATTGGTCCATGGGTCCAATATTTAAGGGAAACTTTCCTGTTTCCCTAAAGAGAAAATATGGACATCTGCATCCTTCCTATATTGACATATGGCGCACCAACTTGGTCTTTGACAAAACTTCAAAGGTCCTAACTCAAGGTTTCTTGGTGGACAAAATCCGTAACACTGAACTATGCTCCCCAACAGGAATCGAAGATGTAGCTCAGAAGGCCGCAAAGCTGAAACAGGACTGGGCTGGCTACATATACAGCAGGCCAAATGATTTGTGGGCAAAGGTAACCTCCGGCTGTCATCATCATCATCATCAGGTCCTTTTTAGTCTCCACTACAGGAGCACGACCCTCTCTGTACTACTAGAGCCATACTTGGCCAGAGCAGCCAGAGGACTTGGCCTACACTCTCCACGCTGGCCAGACGGGTTGGAGAGGTGTCTTAGATTGTTTATAAGCTTTGTTTAGCTTGTATTTTCTAAGTCGCCTTCTACGACATCCACAGGAAGACTTGGAGTGGTCCTATTCTACTCTGCCGGATACCACACGGCTGGATCCCTACCAATACTAGAAGACTCGGTAGACCAAGAACGCGATGGCGCGATGAGCGCGATAAATTTAAGAATGAATGGAAGGAAATAACGCAGGATCGCACTGACTGGAAAGATGGAGGGAGGCCTTTGCCCAACAGTGGGACACATGATGGTTCGAAATAAATATATGAAATCATGGCAAAATCAGGGATCATGTTAGTTAGTGACGCCATTTTCATTCCGTTTTCCATTTGCACGCCTACCAGCATGCTTAACGTGGCTTTTAGTCTTATAAAGACCTAGGTTTTGTCTGCTCTGCAAGGAAAAAAGACGTGATGGTATGTATGTACTTATATGGAGTGATGCGACAGGTTGCACTATCATTCCTTACAAAATCCTATAGGTAAAAGTTTACCTTAAGCGTTTCTTCTATATCGCGTTTTCCCATTCGTTCTTCTCTGTATTCCACTCGTTCCATAACTTTCTGTCCCTTCAGAATTCCTTTCCTTTATATCTTATCTTCCATTGTTTTACCACGTCTTTTCTGGTCTTCCTCATTTTCTCATTGTCATAGTCAAAGACAGAGAAAGGCAAAGATATTTTGGCGGAAATAATGGAATGAATTGCCATCATCACATCAATCGTTTTAGCAGATAAACTCATATTATCTTTATCTATACGCACAAACAGACAAACAATGTTCTCCTTATAGAAAGCCAAATCGATTACATATCGATTTGGACATGTAATCGATTAGCCGTAGACATTAACGTTCCATCGTTCACACGTCGGAATCAATGATGCTTGTGAGGTCTGTTCCGAATGCCGACATATGTCCGAGGTACTACTTTCTTCTTTTTTGGCTTTTGTTTTAAGGGTTCTGTACTTAAAGGTGACCCTCGTACCCTATTACTAAGCCTCCGCTGTCCTTTCGTCCGTCCGCCTCTTATATAATAGGGCTGTATATTTTGAACGGTAGACATTTGATTTCGTTACAGAATTTGTATATTGCCGCTACAACAACAAAAAAAAACAAAAATTAAAGGGAGTCTGATACAAGAAACGTATTTCTAGAATTTTTATCGATTTTGGCTTTTTTTTTAAATTTCAGTATCAATTTAAATGAGTTCTCTCGCGCTTTTCAATATAATTCTTGTTAATCAACGAAATGATGGTGTAGTTCATACGAATCCACTGGCTTGATCACAGACGACGCAGCGAGGAGGACAACCACAAGCCCGCTAAATAATTTCACTACAGCCGCACCATAACAGTTTATTTTGTTATTCCACACATTGTTCATAAATATGGGTATTTTAAATAACAAATTACACCGATTTCACAGTATAAAATCCACTAGAAACAATTTGCAAAACAATCCAAAACAAAAGCCGTGCAGTCCGTCGAAATTCCCGCTACAACGTTGCTGCTAATTTATTACAGAGACGTGAAACCACAGATAATCAAGAACAATACTGACCATGCAAGAAAGAGTTTAGTTTACACATAGAGATAATATAATCCTGACGGATAGAGATCCAAACGGATGCTGTCAAACGAGACCGATTTTGTAATGCAGTTGTGGGTGTGATTTTGCATATGTATTCAGTAGTGTTTGGCTAAAATGTACCTGGTGTATGTCAATGTATCGATAGTCAAATCATTATACCTTCCCATTGAGAAAAGAAGCAAAATTATAAAGTTTTACAGGGATATATACATTTTCCGAAGAGAAACTTCACAAAGAGTAAAAGGCAATGAACTTCTATAAATAATTTATTTACATTGAAACACAGCAAATAAAACATAGATACCTTTTTCATTTCTTTATTGACACATAAATAATAGTTTAAATATTTTTCATACAAAAAACCGACTTCAATCAAACTACAGAACTTATTTTGATAAAATTTAAATGGAAAAAACTTGAAAGTATACCGTTTTATATAAAAAAAGATTTATGCGGTTATGAGGACACAAACAGTCATGCGATTAAAAAAGGCATACGGCCGAATTCGTAGTCGTATGTATTCGTAGTATTTGTCCTTTTTTGAAGTCGGGTAACAAATCAGCCCATTTTTGAATGGTCAGCTAATAATATATAATAATAATAGATAAAAAGATAATAATTTAACCAGACAATCAATAGATTTAGCAATGTATTTTAACTAGTATTGCTCCTATAGAGAAAATTTGTCATGTGCACAGACTAAATGACCCCACCGAGGATATATAATACGTACATTTTCACTATGCATATCAAAATATTTTACGAAAAATAAACCATAAGTATACAAACATATTTCACACCTGATATACAGGCTCAGGCTACTCTAAACATAATTTGTTTAGTTAGTCGTACCTGAATAAACTCTATGATGTTTATTAAAGATTCGCTGTATGATTTTTTTATGTCTATGTGAATAGTTTCACCCGCGAGTCTGCAAGAATAAGAAACATGCATAACAAATAGATTCTAAAAAAATATACGGCGACGTAAGCATCTAGCTGAAAATACTTTTGAGCACACTTTTGTTAGATATCGTTACGTGAAGTAGACGGACGGCCTATGGAATAGAAAGGTTCTCGAATGGCAACCATGTACCAGCAAGCGCAGCGTTGGACACCCACAGACCAGGTGGTCTGACGACCTGAGTTGACCTTTCCAATTATAGTACTGGAAATCCTTGGAGAAGGCCTATGTCCAGCAAAGGACTTTTTGTGGCTGAGGTGATGATGATGATGATGACGTTAATTTTGGAATAACTTCAATGGGCAAGTTAAAAATTAAAAGAAATAATACAACCATGACACTTGTTATTCATAGCAATTTACAACAATGCAATATTTAACAAATTGGTCATCGTACTCAAAGTATGCTAATGATGCTATAATAGCTCTGCTCTTATTAAAAACTGTAATGCAATAAATAAAACACAAACAATTATGTTAGTTTGGGCTATGGAGCGTACCATAAAATGTATAGATACATCCGTACTATTACATTTTTATTCCCTCGCGAGGTAGACAGGTCTAACCCAAAAGCCACGTTCAACACGGAATCAAAATATTGATGGGTTGCTAGCTGCATCTCCTACTAATATAATTTATCAGATTTTTGCCCATTTCCTAGATCGGCTTTTACAAGATTTTTTTGGAAGAGAAGCAGTCGGTTCATTCTACGTTTTATTATTTTCTGTCTGAACAGTATGGAAGAGTGAAATAGCATACCATACATATAAGTACGTGAAAGCTACAATAAACCTGCTCCGGACGCAGTCGGGTAAAATATCAAGTAACAATATTTCAGTAAGTGCAATCGAAACTATTGTCGATGTCGATAAAATATGAATAACTTCAAGCACTAGTGTAAACGTGTGCGAACTTTCTTTACATAATATTTTCGCTAATTCTCGTTTATGTTTAAATGTTTTCATTTTCCTATCAATTATGAAGCATACTTAACAATACTATCCTAGTAGAAATCAAAACTGTTCGAGTTTTTTACCGAAATTATACCGGTGACAAAAATGTATACTTACTGATGAAATGTATATTTGCTAGGATTATTCCTACGGGTTGTAGTGCACTCGACAACCGCACAAGACACCATGTTGGTATTTACCTAATTTAATTGTGTAAGTTAAAAGATTATTTATATTTTAGGTAAAATAATTTCCTTTTCAAATTCAGCGGGCCTTGTTGTGCCCAGGTAATGTCAAATGTCATTAAAAATGGGCCTGCTGTCAGCAGTCTTATCTCTCTTTCTAAAGCACAGTGAAGCCGTATAATGACGTACTACTCATTTTCATTTTGAAAGTCTAAGGTATGTCTATGAGTTTACAGCACAAGAGAGGTCGCGACGGAGAGGTTTCATGCGCTCTTTTACCTCACAGTCCCTATATCTATACTTCCATACTCTATACTAATATTATAAAGCTGAAAAATTTGTTTGTTTGTTTAAACGCGCTAATCTCAGGAACTACGGTTCAAATTGAAAATTCTTTTTGTATTGGATAGACCATTTATTGAGGAAGGCTTTAGGCTATAAAACATCGTGCTGCGACAATATAGCTCAGAGGTTCAAAATTACGCTGTATGCACAGTGAAATTTTGGTCGTTTTGGACCCTTAAAGGGGTGATTCAGCCCGTCGATATGAACAACTTTTCCAACGGGACAAAAGCTAGAAACTCAATAAAAATATATATTTCAATATTGCATACACATTGTATGGGACAGTCATATTGTATGGGAAAGTAAAAATAAAAATCGACGGGCTGAATCGTCCCTTTAAGGGTCCAAAACGATCACAATTAGGATAGCCTACCTCCCCACCCACATTCGTCAATGCATCGAGTTACATTGAAGGAGTAACTATAATATTGCAACATATTCCATGTCACTGTATCCTATGTAAGACAATGGTATCCTTTGGAGGGCAACGGCCGCTATGATGCCTAGAAAGAAAGATGAAGATTAAAAAGATTTAGATGATGCCTAAACTAAGATTGACGCTAGGAGGACGGGTTACGTTAAAATGTAGGACAATTAAAAAATTTCCTGCCATTTAAAGGTCGAAGAAAGTTTGTATGTTAAGATGTTTGTTACTAAATCACGTCAAAACTGCTGAACAGATTTTGACGAAATTTAGCAAACGAAATACGAAATATGGCCGGAATACTAGGATGGTCATATTACCATCCTTGTAATTAAACCAGTGATTATTTTCACGAATCATATATTTTTGTGCATAACATAGAAATATGACTTATAAAATTACATGATGCAGGATGAATACTGTAGTATTAGTAGAAAGGCTCCGACGCAAGACACTTGATGATGGTACTGGGAAAACGTTTAGGTGGTGGAAGAAATTGAATGAATTAATGAATGATATATTCATTTCACCAAAATTAAGATCATCATCATCGTCATCATCTCAGCCTGTCTTCCGCCCACTGCTGAGCATAGGTCCTCTCTTCGTTTCCGCCATCCGTCTCGGTCCTGTGCAGATCTCATCCAGGAGCGACCCGTGATTAAAATTAAGATACTAAAAGATAATTAAATCATCCTCATCAGGTCTTTTTAGTCTCCACTGCAGAAGCACTGCTGTCTGTACTACCGGAGCCATACTTGGCCAGAGCAGACAGAGGATTTCGCCTACACTCTCCTCGCTGGCCAGACGGGTTGGAAAGGTCTCATTAATGTTTATACGCTTTGTTTAGCTTGTATTTCCTAATTCGCCTCTTACGACATCCATGGGAAGACTAGGAGTGGTCCTATTCTACTCTGCCGGAAACGACACGGCTAATAATAATTAAATTCTGATACAATAAATATTTTTCAAAATAAATAAAACAACCGACGATGAAACGAATTGAAATGGAGTAAGAATCGAAATCAAAGTCATTCATTCAAAGGTCTCAAGCGTGATTAAGCGATCAAAATCAGGGCACGAGCCAAGTCGCGTGTCTGCGCATCGTTCAGTCAGCGTGGTTTGCAGAGACCGTAAAAGTTAATTAATATATAATTAGAGTAATATAAACAAAAAAAAATGTTTATATTCTTAACACCAACCTATATTAAAGTCTTAGAATTAGGTACGATCCAAAAATCAAGAAAGCGTAAATATATATGAGAAGCTGCTCATATTTCTGTTGGAGATCTTAGAAGGTAGTTTTTATTTATTTTTACGTTACGCCTAGTTCTGATATTGATTCCAAAATAACTATCTTGGCTCTCGATTTTACACGTTAATTACGAACCCTCGTATATAAAAATATATAAAAAACAGTAATATAAAAGTAATATAAAAAAAAGTCGGATTCGCGTACGAACTGTTCTGTAGGTATCATTATCTATAAAAACGGCAAATCATGTCTGTTGTATGGGTGCCCCCCTTAAATATTATTTTAAAGTGAATAATATAACTCAATACTCTGAGAATATTTCAAAAGTCAACCTGTTGCCGGTCCCGATCGCGTTTGTTGTATTGGGAGTCCCCTTAAATATTTATTTTATTCTGTTTTTTGACGGACAAAGGAGCCATATAAATAGGGTCCCGTTTTTACCCTTTGGGTATGAAACCCTAAAAATACACCGTCGTCCAGGAACTATTTTTGTAATGCAAAATACCATTGACAAAATCATTAAGCAGGCTTGTCTTTCAATAACATATAAAATTAATAAAGCTACAACGATCATAAGAAATTAAATAATAGGCAGATAACTTATCAATTGTCGAGTTACACACGTGTTATTTAAATATTTATATAATAACACTAAACATCATCGGTGAGGTGAGCATTCTGCACATCATCTTTGGTCAATTTATTACTCTTTGACATGCAAGTCCTTTCACTTGCCCGCATGCAGTGTTCAGTTTCAATTACCCCGCACCTTGAAGGAAAACTGCGCGAGAGCGGGACGCAAACATAAATACAACTGTGGGGGAAAGAGAAGGGGATACAAACAAATCGTAGGGTCGTAAAAACGCCATATGTCGTCGTTTGACAGATGGGCCGACCGCAAAGTAGCAGGTTCTCCTTATTTGTTTTCCTATTTTGAGGTTTTTTTCGTACTTTTTTTTTAGACTTTTTTACAATTTTTAATGAAAACAGTATGGGCTATCGGTTTTTGTGGACCTGCTTAGTGAAATGATTGCGTGGATGAGGTAGCGTGGGAATTTGTTCGAAGATAAATAAATTGGAGAGGATATGATCATGGCATGAAACGTACAAGATTTTGAGAAAGACATTTTTTTGCCGCGTCAATGTTTGGTCCCTTTGAGAACAATACTTTTTCCGGGATAAAATGAACACTTCATCCTTCTTCGTACCCCAGACAATGGGTATGCAAATTTCATGGCGATCGGTTTAGTGTATAGTATAGTTTAGGGTGTGATGTGAAGGTGTAACAAACAAACAAACAAATTCACTTTCGCATTAATAATATTAGTTAAATTATTATAGTAAAATATTAGTTAGGATTAGAATAGGATGTACTTCTAGCCTTAGCCCGTTCATGATAGTTGTATGAAAGATTTTCTGTATCCCTGATGTGTATGTAAAATTTTATGTTAATCGGTCGAGTACTTTGAACCGTGAGAACTAAAACAAATTGACAAACATACAAAGTTGCATAGTATTGGGGACGTAAATTGGTGAAACAAATACTCACCTCATCTACATACATTTAGTGATGTACCGCAGTCCGCAGTAACATAGTCGAAGTCAGAGATTTTTATTCAAAATTGGTTACATGTATCTCTTTCGGAACGTCATATTATTATTTCGTTTTTATATGCAGAATCGAAGAACTACTGAAGGAATGGGGTTTAAATGTTGATATGGTTAATTGCCGGGTGTTATTTAAACGGTTAGCAAAGTATTCGTATTCTTGTTAGCAAAAAAAAAAAATTATCGGTGCTAAAATAGCTAGTAGGGCAGCAACTATGATCAGCAAAACTTCTTTTCTGCGTTCAGTCGTTCCGGGTGGTCAAAAAAATAGCCTAAACCTAACTTCTTTTTCTGCCCTCAGTCGTTCCAGGTGGAAAGCCAAAGCTTATCCAAATGTTTTCTCTGCTGCCCCGATTGTAAAATCTGCTGCCTAAATAATTATTTAGCGGCCCAACTAATTACTTTCCATTGTTACCTAACCCTCCCTGGGATTGGTTCTGGTTTACCCCTTTGGGTTGCGGAGTTCAGACGGCAGTTGCTTTGTATAAAAACCAGTGTTCTCGTCAAATAGGTTAGGAAGCGGACCCCAGGCCATAAAGCGACATAGCTGAGGGTGCGACCGGGAAATCGCTCCAATGATGATGATGGTTAATGACAGTAAATTATGGAGAGAGTTAACAAACAGAGCCGACCCCAAATAGGAAAAAGACGAGGAAGAAGACAAGAGAGTAGTAAGTATAGTCGAGTATATCATCATCATCATTGCGTGTAGGTGTCACGATCAATCGAGCATGCACACCCTGGTGTCAGAGTCCTTCGGGATTCGCGGCCTCTGACGTGGTTCCTTTATCGACTACCAGATGGCAGCCGGAACCCGGCCGGTGGCTTAACGTGCCTTCCGAAGCACGGAATCATCTTTATTATCAGACAATCAGGTGATTCAAGCCTGCAATGTCCTAACCAAACTGGAAGCAACTAAACAAAGTATGCTTACCGTGGGAATCGAACCACTACCCCCGGATTTTTAGGCGCACGCCTTAACCACTGGACCACGGAGGGAGTACAGAGTATAGTCGAGTTTAAAAACAAACATATACATCTGAATATTTCCAGGTATCGCTATAAAAATATGTCGGTATTTATGACATACTAAACCTAAATACGGCGGATTGCAAAAAATGCATTAATGCAGCACCCACGTGCTTGAAATGCATAATTTTCATAAAATTCCTTTTTAATTTAGCGACGTGTTTATGTAAATCGACTTTGCATGGGGGTTCGGATATATTAGGATGCTGATAAGAAGCTATACATTTTTTACAATTATATCAACTGACTTATGAAATTATATCATTGAAACTAACGTGAGATACAGACATTATGTACTAAAAACGGATCACTCACGTGCTATTTCGTCGGGATTGCCGACTATAGTTTCGGACTCGTCAGGAGCCCATTTACAAGGCGAGTGTGAGACGCGCGACGGAGGGTCCTGAACTAACTGCTCTCGACGCACTGCTTGTGCGACTTATGAAATGTCACAATACAACAAATGTTTATAAACATATCTTTGTTTTACATACCTTTTAAGTAAATATGTGATATCAATGTTCATGTTTAGGGTTCCGTCCGTACCTCAAAAGGAAAAAACGGAGCCCTTAAAAGTTCGCTTGTTTGTCTGTCTGTCAAGACCTTTTTCTCAGGAACGCGTTGAGGTATCAAGCTGAAATTCATTTCAAATATTCAGGTCTACTGTGCTTTGGAGCTGTGAAAAAATAAATCTTCTAAGCCAACGCAAATTTTCGTAATTTTTCGATATTCGCAAGGGAATCAAAACCTAAAGGGTACTTCCCAAAAACTTAGAATATTTAAATTTGATACGGAGCAACGTCTTATATTAGCCGTGTTTGCCGGCAGAGTAGAATAGGACCACTCCAAGTCTTCCCATGAATGTCGAAAGACCTGACGATAGATGATAGATAGAACGTCTTATAGCACAGATAAAGGAAAAATTGCGTCCTTCGGATGGCACCTTAGGCCGTTGGTCCCGGCTGCCATGAGATAGTCGTTAAAGGAACCACGTCAGAGGCCGAGAGGCGGTTCTTAAGAACTCTGACACCAGGGTGTGCAGGTCGATTGACCGTGTTACCTACACGAAATGATGATGATGAGCTTTGTACCACGATGGATGTAACTCCGTTAAAATGTCAGCAGGAACAAAGAGTACGTGCTTAATCCCGTTTCGATAAACATAATTATATAATCAAAATTCAGTTTAAAAATGAAAAATAGTGATACGGTGGGTTTTAAACATGAATTAAATCTTAAATATGACAGCTCCGTGGCGCAGTGGTTAACTCGCCAGCCTGCGACACGGAATGCCCGGTTTCGATCCCCGGCCAGGTCAAGATGGAAAATGATCTTTTTCAGATTGGCCTGGGTCTATCTATATATGTGTTTGTTATAAAATATAGTATCGTTGAGTTAGTATCCCATAACACAAGTCTCGAACTTACCTTGGGGCTAGCTCAATCTGTGTGATTTTGTCCGTATATATTTATATCATAGTAAAATAAAATATAATAACACAAGAATAAAGAGAATAACAGTTCAAACTGAAACATTAACAAAACTGTATCACTGAACCTCATATCACCCAGTGTGTCCCAACTCTACATTCCCCGCATGCCTCGTGTTGCATTCGACGTGTATTTTTAGAAAACTGATCCACATGTAAAGCGATATTTAGTTTTTTTTATTGCGGCAGCATTTTGAGCAATTTATGAGTGTTTCTAATCATAGTCAATAGTCAAATATTCAACGTAAGATATTTTAAATATAAGTTGGTGAACGTTAACTTAGATAATTATTATTACAATATTTAACTGCCTCCGTGGTCCAATGGTTAAGGCGTTTATCTGTAAACTACTGCCTTCTTGGGTTCGATTCCCACGGGAAGCTAAACGTGGCTTTAGTTGTGGTAGAGCCACGCTACCGGCAAAATTCATTTTTGCCAGTAGCATGAATGGGCCGGCTCGTCCGGGGAAGTACCACACTCTCACAGAAAATCGACGTTTTAGTACGAGTTTTACCGTTTCTATGCTTCGTTCGGTGAGTGAGAAAGCCGGAGGCCCATCCTTCCCCCATGTCCTTTACCCAACTCCTTGAAAGGCCGGCAACGCTCCTGTTACACCCTGGTGTTGCAGTTGTCTATGGGCAGCGCTGGTCGCTTACCATCAGGTGACTCGATTGCTCGTTTGCCGCCCTATAACATAAAAAATAATAAAAAAAAGCATACTTCGTTCAGTTGCTTCCAGTTTGGTTAGGACATTGCAGGCTTGAAGTACATTCATCGTAAGCGTTTTTAAGCTGGAGAAGGATATTTATTTGATTTGGGAACGGAATGAAGATTACGATAATACTTACTCAGTCCAATTTATAATCTTCCATGCTGTTCTGGGAGAAAAGAAAAAACGTAGAATGTGCCAGCTGCTTCTCTTCCCGCGCAGACCGTAGAAGCCT
This sequence comes from Elegia similella, assembly GCA_947532085.1. Taxonomy (NCBI): domain Eukaryota; kingdom Metazoa; phylum Arthropoda; class Insecta; order Lepidoptera; family Pyralidae; genus Elegia; species Elegia similella. The sequence continues at coordinate 23,652,822 of OX383939.1, forward strand.
GTCAAGGGAATGGGCGAAAATCTAAACAATCATGACAATAGGGGATCATGATAATTTTGATTCCGTTTTCCACCTTTACGCCCACCAACACGCTAAACGTGGCCTTGCGGTCTTATGACTTTAGGCTCTGTCTACCCCGTAAGGGATAAATACGTGATAATATGTCTATGTCTTACGAGATGGATGGGTAAAGCAAGTAGCAGCTCGAGAAGGTCGGGCGCGACCTAATGAGATGCCATAACAACCGGCCAAGCAGTTGTGGATGACGCCCCAGCCAGCCTACTCACAAACTTTTGATAAATACGGTGTACAACGTTTTAATCATAACTTCAACATCCATTACCGTTTATATATCATAAATAAAAATAATCAATCATACGAAAGCCGCAATGTATTTGGAAGTTTCGATCAGAATGTTGGATGATGATCTATTATATCTTATCTTCGATGGGGCGGATTCAGAATCGGAAGCACGTCTAACCTTTGGGTTATTTTGTACTTACCCCATCGCTTACTCACCCACCCTCACGGTGTATTCCGAAGAAGGGACTGCGTGAGCTTCAGAACATCGCCCAGTGCGTAGTGCCTGTAGTCCTCTAGCTCAGGACAAGCTGACCCTAAGAGGTCCAAACGCTTACCAGTCAACGAGTCACAAGACACTATGCTGATCTAGTTTAAATCTATACTTTTTATTAAGTAAAAATTATTATTATAAAGCTGAAGAGTTTGTTTGTTTGTTTAAACGCGCTTATCTCAGGAACTATTGGTTCCAATTGGAAAGTTATTTTTGTGCTGGATAGTCCATCTATTGAGGAAGGCTTTAGGCTATAAAACATCACGCTGCAACCAATAGGAGCGAAGCATCAATATATAATGTTTTGAAAACGGGGGTAAGTTATTCATCTATCTATATTAATAAAAAAAACAATTAATCATAATAACAGAAATTGCCGCGGACGAAGTCGTGGGCAACAGCTAGTGTCTTATATATGGATATATATATTACTAGCTGTTGCCCGCAGCAATTTCTGTTATTATGATTAATTAGTACAGATAAATATACTAATATTATAAAGCTGAAGAGTTTGTTTGTTTGATTGTTTGTTAGTTTGTTAGTTTGTTTGTTTGAACGCACTAATCTCAGGAACTACTGGTTCAAATTGGAAAAATATTTTTGTGTTGGATAGTCCATTTATTGAGGAAGGCTTAAGGCTATAAAACATCACGCTGCGACCAATAGGAGCGAAGCATCAATAAATAATGTTTTGAAACGGGGGGAAATTATTCATCTATCTATACTATTAAAAAAACGAATTAATCATAATAACAGAAATTGCCGCGGACGAAGTCGCGGGCAACAGCTAGTGTCTTATATATTGATATATATATTATACAAACGGTAATAGCAACTTCGCGTCACGCTCGTCTGATGTCGGCGACATCAAAGTGTTACCTAAACCTCTCGTATTAATTACCATTTCTGCCGGCACCGCTTTCCCACGTCTGGCTGACCTAGGCTAGAACATGATAACTTTGTGACCGTTTTTTGCTGAGTCTGGTAACCATAGACACGGCGCATCCGTAGCGGTTATATTCGCAGAAGTCTTCCGAGTAGTTTTGAATTCAATGAATGATATTTAGGAGCTAGCTCCGTGGCGCAGCGGTCAACACGGCAGGCTGCGACACGAGAGTGCCCGGGTTCGATCCCCGGCCAGGTCAAGATCGAAAATGATCTTTTTCAGATTGGCCTGGGTCTTAGATGTGTATCTATATATGTATTTGTTATAAAATATAGTATGGTTGAGTTAGTATCCCATAACACAAGTCTCGAACTTACTTTGGGCTGGCTCAATCTGTGTCATTTGTCCGCCATGTTTGTCCGTATATATTTATTTATTTAAAGTTTAAAACAAGACATACATACATACATAATGTCACGTCTTTTTCCCTTGCGGGGTAGACAGAGCCCAGGTCCATAAGACCTTATGGCCACATTTAGCATATTGGTGGGCATTAGTTGAAAAACGGATGATGAATCATAATAGTGATGGGTTGCTAGCCGCATCGCCTAATGACATGATTCCTCTGATTTTCACCTATTCCCTCGATTGGCTTTTACAATCTGCACGGGAAGAGAAGCAGCTGGCACATTCTACGTTTTTTCTTTTCTCCCAGACCAGCATGGAAGTAAACAAAAAAAACAAGAACAAACTAAAAATCGCCTTTGACCTATGATCAGGGATGTCATCCCCAACTGCCTGTCCGGTGGTTGAAGGTATGGCATCGGGTACGCGCGGCCGACCGCCCGGGCTGCTACTCACTTTTCCCCCACTCATCCGAGTAAGTATTATCCCAATATCTTCGTTCCCATCCCAGATCGAACAAGTTTCTATCCTTCCCCAGCTTAAAAATGCTTCTGATGGGCAGCAGCGTCGGAAGCACAAGAAGCCAAACAAACTGCGCTTGCCAACCCGCCTGCCAAGTGTGTTGAGTATGGCAACATTCTTCCAATGAAACGAAGAAGCCATGAGAGCCTTTATCCAGCAGTGCACTTCTTACGGTTGAAAATGATGATGATGATGACAGCATCTTGTCTTTCATTTGACCAAGGACATATTGACCGAATAATTTCCTCAACAATACCAATCATCGTCAGGTCTTTTTAGTCTCCACTGAAGGAGCATGACCCTCACTGTATTACCGGAGCCATAGCATTGGCCAGAGCAGACAGAGGAATTGGCCTACACTCTCCTCGCTGGCCAGACGGGTTGGAGAGGTCAATACCAATCGTTTGAGCCCAAATTGACCTTCTTATTGTGAAATTGGTCATCTTGATCCAGCACAATAATGTTTTAAGGCTTGAATTCCATCTATTTCGTAAAGAACAAACATAAGAAGAGTAGCAACTGGGACATGCTACGTTTTGACGTAATAACGTCTTATAAATCGATGAACGCCGGCTGCATGCACTAAAAAGTGTCACGTTCCGCGTGCAAGCGAGAGCGCGGAACAAGCGATAGAGAGGCACGATTGGCCTAAGCGTTTGGCTTGTGACGCATCTATCTCTCTTTCACCGTTATCAAGTAAAATGATCTATTCTGACTTTACAGACAACCAAGTTTTTTTCGTTTGATTTATATTCCTTTCAAAAGTGAAGACACAAAGTAAGTCCGAATATAATGTTTCGTATGCTCCATTCATCCAAAACGAAAATAGATGAGGAAAGCGATTACGCCGGTGTAACGGTGGCGACCCAAAAAACCGGAGGATACAAGTAAATATAGAAAAATGCAGCGGAAAATTTTCAGATGGTTCGCTGCGTGCACGCATCCGTGATATATTGAACTCTGAGAACAACTACAACAGATTGTTGTCTTTGATGAAATTCATGTTTTGTTTTTTAAAAGAAAAGACAGAATGTACCTGTTTCTACTCTTCCCGCGCAGTCCGTAAAAGCTGACGGGGGGAATAGAATTGCCTCCATGGTCCAGTGGTTAAGGTTTACCTGTTGACCCGGGGGTCGTGGGTTCGATTCCCACGGGAAGCATACTTCGTTCAGTTGTTTCCAATTTGGTTAGGACATTGCAGGCTTGAATCACCTGATTGTCTGACAATTAAGATGATTCCGTGCTTCGGAAGGCACGTTAAGCCTTTGGTCCCGGCTGCCATCTGGTAGTCGTTAAAGGAACCATGTCAGAAACTGAGAGGCGGTCCCGAACATTCTGACACCAGGGTGTGCATGGTCGATTGACCGTGGCACCTCGAAATGATGATGATGGTGATGATGATGAATGGCCGAAAATCTAAGAAGTCATGTCAACAGGCGATACTGTTACCATAACATCACTACTTTGAAAAACCTTCCGAGGAACTCCGACCTGGTAACGACCCACTCTGGGCAGTCTGGAAGTCCCCAAATAGACTCCGGGCTAGTGTTGGGAGATGCACCATACGACCCCGTCGCACTCGCCACCGGAATAGAGTGCGTAGAGTAGAATTAGCTCCGATTACTGGTGGGTGACCGCCCGTCGGTCCCGGATGACTTGCACCCAGGATAGACCCTTCTGGCAACGTAGCCAATAAGGCAAAAGATGAGAGTTGCTGCTCTCCAAAGGATTTTACCATGGATTTTTATCGTTCATGCAAGTAATCGCGGTCCATCAGGCAATATGCAATTTGCTGTCTCCAAGCCTTGCGCACTCAGGCAACGCCCAAAGCCGAGGTCCGTCCTTCCTGGGGGGCCCTTTGGTTATGTTGTCTATAAAGGCTGAGGGCACTCTACCCTCGCCTTAAAAGGGTGGTGAAGTAGCAAAAGCCCACTTGGAGCTAACTACATAGTTAATTAAAAAGAGATTGTTTGGACATGCCGAGAAAACCAAGTTAGGTGGGGTTTCTCCAGCGAAAATTATGATTGCGAAGCCAATCAATCTATGAATCACTTTTTGTCGTGCTCTAACAATCCCTACACAGTGCAGACCTCAATGAGGCCAACGATAGGGCGATAAGCATGGCCAAATATATCTAAGGAAAACTAATCGACTCGACAGAAATACTATTTTGAATCAGTGTTCCACTTCGATCGATGATCGAAGGCTTTTTACCTTCACGATAAACGTGGTCTTTGGGTCTTACGAACTTAGGCTCTGTCCACCTCGTAATATATCTATATAACATATATATACACGGTGACATTTTGATCGTTTTGGACCCTTAAAGGGGTGACTCAGACCATCAAAATGAACAACTTTTTCTATGGGACCAACACTGGAAACTCAAAAAAAATTTCGGCATTTCCATACAAAGAGTTCCGCCGTCCGGTCAGTTTGAATGGGAATTTCGAGTTTTTTTTTTGAGTTCCCAGCATTGTTCCTATAAGAAAAGTTGTTCATTTTGATGGTCTGAGTCACCGTTAAGGGTCCAAAACGATAAAAATTTCACCATGTATATATATGCATGCATAGTAATGAAGATATAACTAATTACAACGAGTAAAGAGAACTACTAAATATGCCGTTGCCGTTTTTACATCCGCACATGTGGAAGCGGATACGGATTTCTGTAGGCTCACATCCGCGGATGCAGATGATTGGAAAAATTATTATGTTCATATCGACGGGCTGAGTCACCCCTTTAATAGAATAAAGTGTTCAAACAGTTAACCTATATCGTGCCGCGTTTAGCTTAAAGAAGTAGGCGATAAAAAGGTTACTATCAAACTAAAACTTAAAACACTACACGTTGGACGAGTTCTTCAATGACAAATAAATAAAAAAACACTTGACTAAAGCAACCCCCTTTTGACATTTATATTAATTTAGATATAAGTAGGTAGGAAATTTATTAAACCATTGACATATAATAAACTTGACATTTTAAAGAACTAAAAAGCTAAATTCATTTATGATTAAATTCAACATCTAATTAAGACCTAAATATAAATACCTAATGACAATATTCGCAATCTTGACCTATATTATGTTATTATAGCATTTTGCATTAAGACTTTTGTTTGATACAAGACATAATAAATAATCCGCATGCCGTTCCATAACTATTTTGCGATGCCCCTACAGGGTTCATGTTGTACCTACAATTTAAAAAGCGACTGTAGTAATTTAAAGTGTATTTTACCTGTACAATGTAAAAGAGCAATAAATAAATTGAATTGAGTTGAAAAAAAAGAGAAACTCATTATAACAAAAAACAAACCATATTCGAAGGAATAAATGATTATTGTTACAAAAAGCAAAGCATACAAAGGTCACTGTGTTGAAAAGGAAAACAAGTACTTATATCGCATAGAAAAATGCCGTTCGTAATCTCTCCCGACCTCTGTCCTATCCTTTACAATAAAGCCAGGAATGCTGTCCGTATGTTTCCTTACAGTCAGATTAGAATAGTAGGAGGCTGTGGAGGCTCCCGTCTGCCCCGGCGACACCCTTTGCCCTTTGTCATAGAAAAACTTCAAATGTCCGCACATTTAAATGCCTAAAACCAAGAGTTTTTAATTAATAGATAAATCAATTGATGCAATATACTCGTACGTTATAGTATCAGAATGTTAGCAAGCAGTATTAAAAATATTATAAACATCAGAGTGTGGTAGAGAAAACTGCAGCTCGGACCGAAAATACCTATGAAAATTATACAAAATTAACGCTTCGTAGTCCCCTGATTTCTTCTCTAAAACTTAAACGATATAATATAAAAATAAATTAAATCTAAAATAGAAAACATAGAAACACAGTCATCTGTGTTTCTATGTTTTCTATTTCTAATATAATCGCGTAGAATTTGTTTTCTTAATGTTTGAACATAACGGAAATTCTACCAATTTTTCAGGTTTTTGAAGGTTCATAACTCTTTAAATAATTCAATTATGGAAAGAAAAATAAACAAAGGGACATGTTAATATATCGATAGAATTTTTTGTAAAAAATCATTGCTGTACTAGTACTATCCGGCGAGGAACCAGGGGACTACGCTTGTATGGAAACACGGCCCTAGATTTCCTCTTAAAAATGATAAAGATGATAGGCAGTAAAGTCCGTGGGTGGTACTTCCTGTAAAGCAGTTACTCTATGTCGTCTCGCCAGTGCGCGTGTACCGAGCACACCCGACGCCCTTTCGTCCTGGTTGTCAGGACCCGGGACCGGGATAAACCGATGCTTTATTTGCTCTCAGATGTCGGCAATGACGATTATAATAATTTAAAACATGAACATTCAGTAGGCATTTCTTTTCATTCACGATTCAGTGAAGTATGGAATTATTACTCTTAGTTATAACTCCATACGGCTTCCTTTCGAGTGCAACGGATAGTGAACGGAAAAAACGGCCAAGTTCGAGTCGGACTCGCGCACGATGGGTTCCTTACCATAATCTATTATAAGTTTAAAATTATTAAAAACTTTTATCATGTGACGCTACAAAAAAAAAATGCTTATCGCAATTTTTCCTTTATCTGTGCTATATTACGTTGCTTCGTACCTAATTTCAAGATAATGAGTTCACGGAAAGTACCCTGTTGGTATTGAGTCCCTTGTGAATGTCTGTATCTTTTGATTGCGTTGGCTTAAAAGTTAGATTTTTTCACATCTCCAAAGGACAGTAGACCTGAGTATTTGATATGAATTTCAGCTTGATAATTCCGCTTGTTCCTGAGAAAAAGGATCTTGACAGACGGACAACAGCAAAGTGATCCTAAAAGGGTTCAGTTTTTTCCTTTTGAGGTACAGAACCCTAAGAAGCATAGATGCCGCCTCGAACTACAGATTTGGCGCGTAGAATGGTGTACCGCAGCAGAATTAAACCATTTATGTTCACGAATCTTAGTTTATAATATTTGAATCTATCCGCCACTCGTTATTCCGTATGGTGTCAAAATCAAAGTCAAAGTCAATTTTTCTATTCATCGTAAGATATTTTAAATATCGTATGGTGAACCTTACCTTACTTTACACATTATTATTTACAATATTATTATTGTTGACGTCGATAAGTTTCATACAGCTAAGTTGATGCCGCTTCCAAAGTGGAGTGCAGAAGAAGCGGCAACAAACTGCAGCGTATTTTCTCCAAATGATAAATAAATAAATATATACGGACAAATCACAGATTGAGCTAGCTCCAAAGTAAGTTCGAGACTTGTGTCATGGGATACTAACCCAACGATACTATATTTTATAACAAATACATATGAAGATACACATCCAAGACCCAGGCCAATCTGAAAAAGATCATTTTCCATCTTGATCTGGCCGGGGATCGAACCCCGGCACTCTCGTGTCGCAGGCTGGCGTGTTGACCGCTGCGCCACGGAGCTAACCGAAATGATGTCAACATACAATTTACTTAAAACGAAATGCGTGGACTTGAGCTTACATTTTCATGTCAAAATATATGTGGATCAAAATAATTGGCTCTATTTTTGAACTGTTATTTGAATGGGTTTTCCAAGTGGTCACATAAGATATATGTATACACTAGCTGTTGCCCACGACTTCGTCCGCGGCAATTTTTATCGTTTTATTAGTATAATAAGATGAATAATTTCCCCCCGTTTTCAAAACATTTTTCATCAATGCTTCGCTCCTATTGGTCGCAGCGTGATGTTTTATAGCCTAAAGCCTTCCTCAATAAATGGACTATCCAACACAAAAAGAATTTTCCAATTTGAACCAGTAGTTCCTGAGATTAGCGCGTTCAAACAAACAAACAAACAAACTCTTCAGCTTTATAATATTAGTATAGATATTACACGAATCTTCATTGGCCTAAATAAAACTTCAAAACCCAAAGACATGACCCAGGGCGAGGCGACCTTCCCAGCCAAACTGTCGCCGACGTCCCACAGGAAATCTGTCCCAGTCTGAAGTTTTCTCAACTGTCGAACTCATAACAACAAAGATTTTAACTAACTTTTGACGGTTTTTTTTTTGTTTTGAAGAAATATTGAATCATATTTTGATGAAGGTCAATGACGGAGATTTATTCAGTCTCGTTGCGACCACGATGGATGTGACTCCATTGAAACGTTAACGGAAACAAATATTCATAATGAAAAAGGTTCGTGCTAAATTCCGTTTACACAGCGTTGTAACATAACCAACGTCGTTTCCGTGAAAATGTAACTCTACGTGTTTTTTCAAGACCAGCATCGAAGGAATTATATGATTAGTTTCAATTTGCAAAACAAAGCGGTGTGCCGTATTAGTCACAAGCGGAATTATTAAAAGCACGATCAGGGCACAATGCGAGGAAAAACAATAAATTTAATTAGGTTACTTTATGTTCCATTGTAGGGCCGATCCGATCGGCCATGGGTGCTGCCTCTCGAACCGGTGGGAACTGATTCAGCCCACTTCACTAACTTTTAATCTCCTCGTCCAAGCGTGTTCCCGATTGAATCCTCAGCTTTGGCGTGTCGGGCCCGGGGTCCACGAGAATGGACTGCCACCAAACTGCCTCCGTGGTCCAGTGGTTAAGTCGTTTGCCTGTAGACCCGGGGGTCGTGTCGTGGGTTCGATTCCCACGGGAAACATACTTTGTTTAGTTGTTTTCAGTTTGGTTAGGACATTGCAGGCTTAAATCGGATAATTGTCTGATAATAAAGATGATTCCGTGCTCCGGAAGGCACGGTAAGCCGTTGGTCCCGGCTGCCGTCCGGTAGTCGTTAAAGGAACCACGTCAGTGGGTAAGTCGTTTGCCTGTAGACCCGGGGGTCGTGTCGTGGGTTCGATTCCCACGGGAAACATACTTTGTTTAGTTGTTTCCAGTTTGGTTAGGACATTGCAGGCTTAAATCGGATAATTGTCTGATAATAAAGATGATTCCGTGCTCCGGAAGGCACGGTAAGCCGTTGGTCCCGGCTGCCGTCCAGTAGTCGTTAAAGGAACCACGTCAGTGGGTAAGTCGTTTGCCTGTAGACCCGGGGGTCGTGTCGTGGGTTCGATTCCCACGGGAAACATACTTTGTTTAGTTGTTTTCAGTTTGGTTAGGACATTGCAGGCTTAAATCGGATAATTGTCTGATAATAAAGATGATTCCGTGCTCCGGAAGGCACGGTAAGCCGTTGGTCCCGGCTGCCGTCCAGTAGTCGTTAAAGGAACCACGTCAGTGGGTAAGTCGTTTGCCTGTAGACCCGGGGGTCGTGTCGTGGGTTCGATTCCCACGGGAAACATACTTTGTTTAGTTGTTTCCAGTTTGGTTAGGACATTGCAGGCTTAAATCGGATAATTGTCTGATAATAAAGATGATTCCGTGCTCCGGGAGGCACGTTAAGCCGTTGGTCCCGGCTGCCATCTGGTAGTCGTTAAAGGAACCACGTCAGAGGCTGAGAGGCGGTTCCGAAGAACTGTGACACCAGGGTGCGCATGGTCGATTGACCGTGACACCTTTTTTTTTTACTTGTGGAAAATGCGTTATGCATACTGATCTGCTACGGGGGTACAGAACAGTTATGCGGGACTCGCACCCGCTAAAAACCACATGATTGCTCTCTTCACGCCATATTACCGGAATGACGGGCACGGTTGAGCTACCACCACTCTACCACCATTCGTGACTGTACTTTGAACCTGGTCCTCGAAATGATCATGATAAACGTAATAAGTTAGCGGCACGTGTGACGTGCTCCATTCCCGGTCCATATTATTCCTAGGGTCATACTGTACTACGATTTGACATAGTTTTCAGTTTCACTACGCCACAGAAGCCTACAAAATTCCGTACCTAAATGTGTCTTTATTCTATGGGTTATATACTACATGCTCGTATTACATAGTTAGGTAAAGTTCGGGGTCTCCGGTCATTATAATTCGGGAGGCAGCTCGCCGCACTGCGGTTGTGTCTCCAAGTCTCCAACTTTAGGACTAGGCCGATCTCTTCATAATATGAGGGAGGACGCTTTTGTTCGAAATAGACATTCATTGACACTTCAACACGGCGGCGATAAGAAGCCACGGTAGTTCTCGTAACATAACATTGTATCACGTCATCATCATCAGTAATATTCGACCAACTTCTCGGCAAAGTAAAAATTTCATACAAATTTTATTGAAAATTAGTTAGTACAGTTGTTAGAAGTAAAACAACTATTGAATTTAAATTTACAAACCACGTATAGTTAAGAAAATATATAATCATAGCAGTTTAAATAATACCTAAAGGAATACCAATGTGTTTAAGTCCGATGGCGCGCGGCGCCGTCGCTAAACCGTGAGGCATGAACTCAAAGCTGATATTCGCAACTACGGAACCCTACACTACGCGTTGAACGACATAAACGCGGCTGGTTTTTAAATTTGTCACCAGATTCTTAACTGACTTCAAAAGGAAAGTTTGGTTGTAAGTTATTAAATATTTTTATGAGGTTATACTATCGAATTAGTCTCAATTAAATTTTATAAAGATCGAATAAGTAGTTCAGTTGGTAGTTTTTTTTTATTTTGAAAATTATTATGTCTAGAGTAAAGTGTATCAAAAAAGTGTTATTTCAAAGTTGGCATATCATCAACGGCGCAGACGGTCATCGCACCCACCTGCCCAGCTACTCAGATTCGAAACACCACAGCATAACGCAACCACAGTATACCAAGTTCGAATCCTATATCCACACATCCTCTTCCTCTGTTTTTAACTTTTTACCGATTTAAAAAAGAAAGTTATCAATTCGACCCGGGAGTATTTAATATTTTAAGAATTGCACGGCGTTTATATGTATATGTTTGTCAATATCAGCTTCTAAACAAATATGGTGAATTTAGTAAGTGTATGTATGTATCCCCGCAAATATCTCAGAAACTATTAGTCGGATTGAAAACAATATTTTTTATTTGATCTAAATATAGTATACCTAGTTCATAGGGAACATTGCAAATTACATAAAAAGTTAAGTAATTAGGTACATTTGAAGTCGGTTATTTTTTTTTTACTATTTTTGCTATTTAATTACTTTACTAATCATTGCCACAATGTGACAGCAATGCACCGAATAATACGCAAAATACACAATTACACTACACATGTATGAACAAAAAGTTCTCCGGAAGAACTGTACTCGGAATTTTAACAACAGTTAACAGTTAGTTTAGTCGTGGACGATCACACGTGTATATAAAATCAAGAAGACAATGTACTGTCACTTCTTTATACTGTGGCTGAAACCTATGCACTCTTTGTTGTCTGGGCTATATAATACAGATAATTTTGATTCCGCGACCAGCTACTCATTACCAATTCGAGTAAGGAACTGAAAAGGAATGGAAATTTTGACTTGTGCATATGTTTAATAACATATTACACGTAAGTACAAGTAATACATAAACGAGGTGATTTTATAAGCTCTATATAATCTTTAAGTTTTAGTACGTCTGTAATTTGTTTTAACTTTACATTATCGTGAAATTTTCTTCGTAACTGCATATCCCCAAGAGTATTTAAAGGTGTAGGAGATAAAGGTAGAAGGTAAAAGTAAACAGTATAGTTATTAAACAGTGGTCGTGAGCTTTATTTGCGCTTGCGCATGTTAAGCAACCTCGGCCACGGTCCCCATTGGGATGGATACATAAAAATATCTCGAGCTCCTCAGTGCTTAGGAAAGCACGTTTAAGCCGTTGATCAAGCTGTCATCATTGATGGCAGTCGTTAAGCTAGGTATTTCAGATGCCTTAAAGCGGAAATATATGACACGAGTGTTGGCCACTTACACACACTACAAATAAACAAACAATTTAATTGTAGTAATAGATTAAAACGTACACTAACTCTGAAAATATTGTATAAACAGAACAGTGATATTCGTATGAGAAACAATAGAAATAAAAATAAATTATTTACACGAGCGACCGTTGCGATTGGATAAAAATATGGATTCTTTGTTGGGTCTTAGATTACTATAGTAAAACTTCTGCGGAAATATTCTTTACGCTGTTCACTTACTAAAAAAGGCTTGTTATGTTTATTGTATACCGATTATTTACTTGATAAAAAATATTGGAAATATTTATGTATATTTTAATGTAAACAATTTATTAAATTTATTGTAACCTATATTATTATATCCGAGCCCTTCAGGCACGTAGAGACCAAAACTAGACCGAGTTCCTTTCGACGTATTCTTCTCAGGAGTGACCACGATAGCGTTTCGGATTGACCATTTCGAATAAAAATACAAATACAATCGTATTAGTTTTTGGTTACCGGTTACCGATTAAGCTGAAATTTTGCATGCATGTGTAAATCGGATGACGATACAATATTATGGAATTGTTGCGCTGGTCTGATGATGGAGTCGGAAGATGCCATAGGAGCTCTTAAACAAAACAAGCTACACCAATCGTGTTTGGGCTTATTTGATTTGTCTTGGAAAACACTTTACAGTGTGGATTCATTTCTAATAAAAATGCTTGTAATAAAATGTATTTCTCGCAAAAAATCCTGTTTTCATTTTATACAGGCCAAGCCAGGAAGAAAAGCTTATAACCACTATGTAGTAAAAGCCTCGTGAGTAAGCTTAAAAGCTGATCTCTCTAATACCGCCGGAACTTGCTTCAGGATAATATTATGAATTTATGATCTTTCATTCATACTAAAAATCTTTGACATATTAAAAAAGTGCGAGTCGGTATCGCGAACGAAGGGTTCCGTATCATTATCTATAAAAACGACAAAAAAATATGTCGATTGTATGGGGACCCCTTAGATATTAAATTTATTTAAATCTAATTATTTATTTTTAAAGTAAATTTATAACTAAATATTTTGTGAATATTTCAAGCGTCTACCTGTTGCCGTTATCAATAACGAGCAAAAACAAGCAAAAAGTTTGTTGTATGGGAGCCCCCTTAAATATATATTTGATTCTATTTTTTTTTTTGTATTTGTTGTTATAACGGCAACAGAAATACATCATCTATAAATTTTAACCGTCTAACTATCACGGTTCATGAGATAAAGCCTGGTGACAGACAGACAGACAGCGAAACGATATTAATAGGGTCCCGTTTTTACCCTTTGGGTACGGAACCCTAAAAAACACACATGATTACATGTTGGTCTTGGAGAAAAGAAAAAATATAGAAAGGCAGCTGCTTCACTTCCAGCGCAGATCGTAAAAGCCGAGCTAGGGACTGGGCGATAATCTGAGTAATCATATTAGTAGGCGCTGCCGCTTAGCCAAAATGGGGCAGGTCAATGCAGCTTTGCTTCTAGCTTCAGTATACTTCAAAGATTAAACTCTTTAGTTTATTTTAGGCACTGTGATATGAAAATAAATAAAATAAGTAAAGTCTACGGAATCTTATTATCAACAGACTAATTTATCGGTGCAGTACACCACTAAAGAAAGCTATTAAAGATTCGTCTGCTGTGGGGCGTGGTTGTGACAGCGAGGCGCTGATAACTCGAACCCCACGGGGTTGTCGCTGAGAGCTTAGAGACTTGGAACTAAATTTTAAAAATACGTAGATCAATAAATTATTTCTCCGTAGCAAAAAGATTACATCTGTATGTTACTGCATCTACTGTAAGCCGTGTGGTATCCGGCAGAGTAGAATAGGACCACTCCAAGTCTTCCCGTGGATGTCGTAGAAGGCGACTTAGGAAATACAAGCTTAACAAAGCTAATAAACATCTGTGAGACCTCTCCAACCCGTCTGGCGAGCGTGGAGAGTGTAGGCCAAGTCCTCTGACTGCTCTGGTCAAGTATGGCTTTAGTAGTAGTTAGGTAGTATACAGAGAGGGTCATGCTCCTGTAGTGGAGACTAAAAAAGACCTGATAATGACGTATGCTTCTGTTCGTAGGATAGATTCTTGCTTTTAACATCTACACAAATGTTTTTAAAGCAGTAAATACATTTTGTTTTATTTAATTTATTAATGATTGTTAACAAAATAAATATTTATAATTTGTATGAGAAGTACAAAAACACTTTTTTTCTCTTTTTCTTACTTAATCTTCTTCTATCGAGTCGTAAAATGGCTTTAATGGCTTTAATTGCGTTTAATTAAATATGTTTCGACCAGTGCATTGCTACCGTAATTGGCCTTCGTTTGCCTCATTCAGATCTTGTTGAGAGCAAGAAATTGGGCTTTCAACAAGAAGTGACTCATAGATTGGATAGCACGACAGTCGCACTCACAATTGTTGGAGAAACCCCACCTGACTCTATTTTCGTGGCATCTACCAACACCAGCCCGCAGTCTGATTAAGGACTTCCAGACTGGCCAGGGCAGACCACCCGGTCGTAGTTTCTCAGCAGGCGTTATCTGGTTTGGTGATGGCGGGTGGCGGGTATTTGTTCTTACGATATTTTATTTAGAAATTCTGATTCCATGATAAAAAATATTGCTAGGGGGTGAAATAGTTTTTGTTTTTTTTGTAATATCTTTATTGTACAAGAAAAAACATAGTACCTATAAACGAAAAGTAAACATACAATGGCGGACTTATTCCATAAAGGAATCTTTACCAGTCAACCATCCAAATGATATATATATATATATATATATATATATATATATATGTATAATGATATATAGTTTTTAACCGTTGTATACCCGAATGTCGAGTTTACGAGTTACGCCTTGAGATGGTGTGGTCAGGCCACAGAATTAAAATTTATATTACCTGTACGGAATTTTAAATGCGAGAAAGTTTATTTCTCGCATTCTAATTCTCATAATGGCTTTCGCATCATAATGGTGGAGCAGAAATTACGAATAAAAAAAAAATATCAGGTCTAGTTTCCGGTGGAATGCTGTCTTATCCCCATAAATACGCGTGTAATAGTATTCACGGCGTGTCGCCAAGGGCTACCGATTTATAGCAGAATCGATTCCTCGTTTAAGTGTGGCCACAAAAAGGGCGAATAAAGTTCAAAATCGCAAAAAAAACTCCATGATTTTCCAATTATTTTACTTATTTTTCGTGTGTGTAAATGGCCAACAATGGTGTGATTTTTCAAGCTGCCTAAAGGCATCTGATAGAGCTTAACGACTGCCATCAATGATGTCAGCCGGGACCAATGGCTTAACGTGCCTTCCAAAGCACGGAGGAGCTCGAGACATTTTTATGCCACTTATACGGTCACCCATCCCCGTAGGCCCGGGGTTGCTTAGCATACCTAACCTCATAGTGTGTATATATAATAAAAGAAGGTATATAACTCCGTCATTTATAAACCGGTATATTATTTTTTTATTCGAAAGAATATGCTTTCCAGTTTCATGAAAATAGGTTTATTACTATTCAATCAAAGTATGATAGAAGTCATTTTATTTTATAAAAAATATTTTTTCAAAAAACCCCTAGAAATTTATTGCGGCCAGTATAGAAAGATAGTTTCCCATTTAACAATATAGATCAGTTTTCATAGTATACTCGAAAAAACGTCGGGCTTCGATGCTACAGAGCTAAGGATACTACTGGCACGATTAGATCAGAGACAATGTAAAAATAGACAATCATAGATTTGCAGAAACTGATGTTATATGCCAAAATCCTAGAATATTTGGCACATTTCCTTACCCGAGCCGAGAGTTGACTTTTCATTTGATCGAGTCTATTTCAGTGTTCAGTCATAAATTATTTTTAAACGACAGGGTTCGTTAACATTACTGTATTAGTAAAAAACCGGCCAAGTGCGAGTCGGACTCGCGCACGAAGGGTTCCGTACCGTTATCTATAAAAACGGCAATAAAATCACGTTTGTTGTATGGGATATCCCTTAAATATTTATTTTATTCTATATTTTAGTATTTTTTGTTATAGCGGCAACAGAAATACATCATCTGTGAAAATTTCAACTGTCTAACTATCACGGTTCATGATATACAGCCTGGTGACAGACGGACAGACAGACAGACAGACGGACAGCGGAGCGAAATTAATAGGGTCCCGTTTTAAAAAGAACCGCGTGTCACATATAGCGAAAATTTATATTATATTAGCTTTCACGAATGGTTTCGCTCGCGTTAAAATAGTTCCATATGGTCCAACGCCTATTGCCTACGATTTGTTTCAGGCTCATCATATAGATGGCGCCATAGGTTTTTTCACAACTATTTATCCGCCATATTATGAGAATATAAAATTAGTATTCACGCAAAATATCATGATTCAGATTTTAAAAACATCGGCATATATTAAAACAATGTTTTTCAGTTTTACTTCGTTTTACCAAGGTTATGTTAACGCCATCTATTGACGGGTGAAAAAGTCTGTAACTATTGTATTTCAGCGCACTCGCCACCGCCCATAGTGATGGTTACTGGAACTAACTACCACAGCCTGCGTACTTTAAACGTACTTTTAACAGGCCTTAAGTTGTGTCAATATTTTTGTATGATGGCATGGCAGTCTATACTGTACGAGTGTTATATCTTTGGTAGTTCCTAAGGAGGGAACCACACTTATTTAATTTGACGAAAAGTATCAATGTCTTTCTCCAAACTCATGATAACTTAAAAGCTAAATTTCATGATTATCGGTTCTATAGTTAAGGCGTGAAAGAGGAACTAACAAAGAAACAAAATTCAGTAAATCATTTATTTTATTAGTTTTGATGATGGGTGCTGTTTTACATTAATACTAATGGGTAAGTTATGAAAAAATAAAATCATGCCTTGGCTCATCAATTCTGCATGAAAAGATAATCATCATCATCAGGTCCTTTTTAGTCTCCACTACAGGAGCACGACCCTCTCTGTACTACTAGGGCCATACTTGGCCAGAGCAGCCAGAGGACTTGGCCTACACTCTCCACGCTGGCCAGACGGGTTGGAGAGGTCTCTTAGATGTTTATAAGCTTTGTTTAGCTTATAGGTATTTCCTAAGTCGCCTTCTACGACATCCACGGGAAGACTTGGAGTGGTCCTATTCTACTCTGCCGGATACCACACGGCAAAAGATAATAATGCGTACCAAAACAGGTAAGATATATTTACCGATATTACATCGCAATTATTAATATTTTCACAGTTTCTAAACGTTACTAACAAGGAGCTAGTATACCGTATTAGGAATAAATAATGTACACTTTTGCTGTATTTCAAGGCACTGATTGATTTATATCGAGATAAAATCAGATAAACGTGGACATTTAAGCACTTCAAGGATTCAAACCTTAATTTTACCATATTTTTAAGATAATAAATAATATGTACTTAAATCATGTTTTCACTGACTGTCGTCGGTATGTCACTTATGGACAATATTTTATAACCTACAATAAAGATGGTAAATTAAAGACACATTGATGCTGTAGTTTACATATTAAAATATTTTTTCTTACAGTAAATGTTACATATTAATCTTAATATATTTTATATACGCATAATTTAAATTAATTTAAATCAATAAAAAAAATGCATAATTCTTTAGATCGTAAAGTACTTGTTTTTTCTAGTGTTTCTATTTTTTTTATAAACATGTGACAGATACTATAAAAAAACATCTAATAGATAACTGATAAATTGTGTTTTCATACTTTAATTGCTTAGTTTGAGCCATATTTGTAAGCGGTTTATTCCAAAAAATGCTGTTTTTTTTTAAAAAAAAACTCTGTTTTCGTGGCCATGATGTATGATCGCTAAAATATTTCCACGACGCACGGAATAGGACCCACTGTGTTAAGACAAGCTGGGTGGTCTGCAATGCTTAACATTGCCAAAATCGCTACTTTACTGGCCACAACGTAAGATCGCGAAAATATCTTCACGGCGCGCGGATTAGGACCCTCTGCTGCGTGCGGAAAAGCCGCGGGGTGGTCTACGATAGAGATATTGCACCACGTGTGATTTGAATTTGAATTAGGAGAAATTAAACGCCTTTTTTGTCACGTAAGTTGTTTATAGACAAAAAAATTTTGATGTTAAAACTTCTTTAACGGCGTTGTGCACTTTTTGGGCTGGGTAAAAAATGTTAAACTCGCGTCAGGAAACGTGACCTAATCGAAAATTCGTAAGACGGACATATGACCTGAGACTGCCGGCGCGGCGTAGGAGGAAGTAATATCCCCCTCTCTTTCTACCGCGCCAAAGAATATATACGCTACACGAAAAGAAGCGACACTCAAGCATGTGTGCACGTAAAAGCGCTTGTGGCTATGTGTGGGTGTCTGGATGTGCGCGGGGGCATCGAGAGGCGCGCGGGGCGGTGAACGATCCGCCACTGAGTGGATTATTCGAGGGATATAAGCGTTTGTTGTTTGCGTCTCGCTTACACGTTGCTATCCAAGGTCACAGAAACTCGAAGTCACACGTACAGGGAGTGTCACCGCTGTGACCGCGCGGAGTTTTCGCTTCTACCGGCACTCCTGGACTGCAACACGTTATATTTTTTGACGTGTTATAAATCGACAACCGCCGGCTGCACGCACGAAAGAGTGTCATGTGCCGTGTAAAGGCGAGAGCGTGGAACAACCGATAGAGAGGCACGATCGGCCTAAGCGTTCGCTTGTGACGCATCTATCTCTTCCACCGTTATCACGTAAAATTATCGTCCGTAAACCGACTTTACAGACAACCTTTTTTTTTATATATTTTTCATCAATTTATTTGTATTTGTAAGCTTGAATGAAGGCAGTGGGATACAACTCCCTCGGATGAATGGGAGAAAAACAAGTTGCAGCTCGGGAGGTCGAGCGCGGGTACCGGATACCTCCGTGGTCCAGTGGTTAAGGCGTTTGCCTGTTGACCCGGGGGTCGTGGGTTCGATTCCCACCGGAAGCATACTTTGTTTAGTTGTTTCCAGTTTGGTTAGGACATTGCAGGCTTAAATCACCTGATTGTCTGATAATAAAGATGATTCCGTGCTTCGGAAGGCACGTTAAGCCGGTGGTCCCGTCTGCCATCTGGTAGTCGTTAAAGGAACCACGTCAGAGGCTGAGAGGCGGTCCCGAAGAACTCTGACACCAGGGTGTGCATGGTCGATTAACCGTGACACCTACTCGAAATGATGATGACTGGATACCTGCAACTACCGGCAAAGCTGTTGACACTCCTGACCTGATAATTACATACCTGTTTACAATTTGCTTGCGGGACCAACGGCTTAACGTGCTTCAGGGCATGTTAAGCTGCCATATGGTAGTCGCTAAAAGAACCACGTCAGACGCCGAGAGGCGGTTCCGAAGAACTCTGACACCAGGGTGTGCATGGTCGATTGACCGTGTCACCTACTCGAAATGATGATTAGTTATTTTTAGAGTCTTCGCCTGTCAAGTTAGCTTAGCTAGGATAGGTCAATCGCGTCTTTACAACAAAGTTCCATGCTGGTCTGGGAGAACAGAAAGAAACGTAGAATATACCTGTGCTTCTCTTCCCCCGCAAATCGTTAAAGCCGATCGTTGAAATTGGCGAAAATCTGAGAAATCATGTTAGTAGGCGATGCGGCTAGCAAGCTATCACTATTATGATTGCGTTTTCCTACCTACTCGCCCTCCAACATTTTAAACTTTGCGTTTGGGACTCATAGACGTAGGCTCTTTCTACCCCGTAAGGGAAAAAGACGTAATATTAGGTATGTACGTATGCAGCACGAGACAGAACCAATGTTATTTTTACTTTGGCCGGCACCGCGAGATTCCTTAGAACTATCTTACTTATGGAGCTGCCATATTTAGAATTTCCAGGGTTAGGTGGAAAGCCAGGTCAAATTGGAAAAGCTTTAAAATCTGTTGAGAGAATTTTAGCTTCCCTTTACTGAGATATTTTTTTATTTTAATATTAAACGAAATATATGTTATTGATGATGACTGAACCGTGTTTTATTTTTAATGTATAATATATGCGTGGTAGACAGAGCCTCGGCCTATAAGATCTAAGCATGATGGCCGCATAGCCAACTAACACGATTTTCGCTCATTCCCTCGACCGGCTTTTACAGTCTGCACGGGAAAAGAATCAGCAGGTACAATTTACGTTTTTCCTTTTCTCTCAGACCAATATGGAAGGACTTTAATATAATTTGCTACAAAATGTGAACTATAAGTATGCATGCGTCATAGGGGTCAAAGTAGACCAGTTGGTTTAATAAACCACGCTATTTGCAAATTGAGGCCACTATGCCAAATGTCAACACGTACTAAGTCGTAAAAATTACGATTTCTGAATTAATTTATAAATAAATCATGAAGTTAAAGAGTGAAACAAGCTAGGAGGTTAAAAGTGTCTATGACTAAAAAGAACTCTTTTCTAATCCTTAAAAGAAACCTTCTAATTCTTCTCAAAGAAACAGAAAAAAGTGTTTATTTTTTTATTGAAATATTCGAACATCGAATTCAAATAATATAGAATATTCTAATCAGCCAGTTCGCATAAAAATTTACACCACGTGTATGTTAACAAGATCGAATTAATTTTAAATTTGGATTTGGAACCGAGTTGCTTCCTGGTGTAGATAATAAAAATTACGATTTTGAATCGATTGTCTATCCACGCCCACTCTACGCGTCACATCGTGCTATTAACGTTGTCTATGGCTAAATACGGAGCGGCGTTGCTGCCAACACAATAAAATTACACGTGATTTCCTACGCTTTTCGCTTTTCACGGAATTTGGTAGGGGCGCAACAACACAGATAAATAGAATAACAATGAGGAGGTAAACATTACCCTTCCCAAGCGTGTAAGGTAGGCAGCCGGCTGTAAAATTTTGCCAATTTAAAATAGAGCATGAATATTACAAACTTAATATCGTTAATATTCGGCTCCGAGCTCAAACCATAGCTGACGATGGCACCGGTTAACACGCTCGAGTCAGGGGAATGATGAGGATAGGTAAACATTTTTAGAAACTAAAATGACTGCAAAACATCTGTTAAACTCTGAAAATGGAAGGGCTTTATGGAGTCTGAAGATAGGGTCATTATAAACGAGTCTCTTGAAATTTCCTTGCATATTTCTGTTTATTATTATATTATTATGGTGTTTCAACATAAACTGACGCAGCTGACATAAATAGGAGTATGGATGCACGGCCTGGATCTAAATCTAAAAATATGTGAGCAACGATGACGTATGACAATAAACGTGATCACGAGTTATGACGGCGGCGTGATCGTCATGATATCGTATTAAACTCAGATCAAAGCGGCGGCGGGCGGAGGCGGCTTTATGATTTAAGGCGACCATGTTTTGTGTTAGACGTGTGGTTTCCGACAGAGTATAATAGGAACACTCCAAGTCTTTCCATGGAGGTAGTAAGAGGTGACTTAGGAAATACAAGCATAACAAAGCTCATAAACATCAATGAGACCTCTCTAACCCGTCTGGCCATTGAGGAGATACATCTCCTCAATGGCCAGACGGCCAACACCAAGCCAAGACGGCAGACGGCAGAGTATACAGAGGGTTTGGCCTACAGGCCAAACCCTCTGTCTACTCGGGCCAAGTATGGCTCCGGTAGTACAGAGAGGGTCATGCTCCTGCGGTTGAAACTAAAAAGACCTGATTATAATGATCTTTTTTGTATGTTACTGGCCAACATTACTAAAAGGCATTGATTTAAAGCAGGCAGTTGTACTGAATGCATGTTTACTAACAAGTTCAGCAGTGTAAACCAAGGAGTCTACCGGAATCAGAATAGAATGTTCTGAACACTGCTTTTTATTTCTATTTTAAAAGTAAAACAGAAAGAAAATGTAACACTTTCGATCTGTTTTCAAAAATACCGGTTCATTTGTGTTAGTAACTGTTACAGCCAATAAGGTTTATATTGGCCTAAGTTTGCGACAGCCCACGAATACTTGCCTGAGCAATAAAAAAAATTTAAAAAAAACAGTTTTCTTACCGGTTTTCTTACCGGTTACACTTTTTTGGCGAGTTCCGTGGCGCAGTGGTTAACACCTGCGACACGAGGGCCCGGGGTTCGATCCCCGGTCAGGTCAAGATGGAAATTTTTTTTTTTCAGGTTGGCCTGGGTCTTCGATGTTTATCTATATACCTATATTTGTTATAAAATATAGTATCGTTGAGTTAGTATCCCATAACACAAGTCTCGAACTTACTTTGGGGCTAGCTCAATCTGTGTGATTTGTCCGTATACATTTATTTATTTAATACAGTCATTATTTCGCACGGTGTAGACAGAGCACACATTATTATGGGGTAATATTGCTTGTTTGTTTTCCCGTATGTACAGTCAGGGACAGAGATACCTGATCAGGCCCTCTACCTATATCTTAAATTTTAATAACATAAAAAATGTATATGCAGAAAGATTTAATTAAGTCTTTTTTTTTAACTAACCTATATTGTCCCACTGCTGGGCAATGGTCTCCCCTATTTTCTTAAGATTAAGTCTTTATCAATACAAATTTTCATGTTCATATTATTTATAGTTTTAGAGAAAATTCAAGATAAAGATGGGGGCCTGGGCAGGTATCTCTGTCCCTGACTGTACGTAGCCAACACTTACTGTACGTAGAAATAAGCTTTCGTTTTTCCCTTGATCGAATTTCACAATGTGCGCCCGAAATGCGTATAAGCGGATCGCTACGTCCGATACAGAAATTCGCCTTAACGCGTCGCGGGCGCGTCTATTTCCGTCGTGTCAATGGGTCGGGAAATTCCGTTCATTCACTGTGAACGTTAGTAGGTTGGTAGCCCTACACAGTCTGTCTAGACGGCCGTCGAAGTCAACCATCTGATTGTAGCAGTTATTTCACATTTTTGATTCGGACAACATCTGAAACGCGAAAAAATGTAATACGGGGTGAATGTCAATAATATAGTCCACTTTAAAGTTTAAATAAAAATAAATGTCATCATCATCATCATCATCATCATCATCATCAGGTCCTTTTTAGTCTCCACTACAGGAGCACGACCCTCTCTGTACTACTAGATCCATACTTGGCCAGAGCAGCCAGAGGACTTGGCCTACACTCTCCACGCTGGCCAGACGGGTTGGAGAGGTCTCTTAGATGATTATAAGCTTTGTTTAGCTTGTATTTCCTAAGTCACCTTCTACGACATCCACGGGAAGACTTGGAGTGGTCCTATTCTAATCTGCCGGATACCACACGGCTTCTAAAAAAGCAATGTGTTTAACTAAAAATCATAGTCAAAAAAACATTAACTAAAAATAACAAAATGGCAATCGGAAAAAACGCCTATTTCATAGGTGAAGCCATTATGAGTAGAATATAGTTATTTCTGTTGTATCGCATATTGCTGGGAGCTCAGGCTCATCATCAGCCTATTAACCTCCATACTCCAATAGGCGTTACAAATCGTCCGTTTACCAGTATATCTCTGGAACGGAGCCACGTCTAGGGTTGCCATATCTCAGGATTTGTCCTGAGATTTCAGGGCTTTAGGTCCCTTCTCAAGATTTCGGCCTTTGCAAATCATAGAAAATGTTAAGAATTTTAGAATTTTCAATAAAATACAGTACATTTAAAAGGAAACAAAAGCAAACAAGAACTAAATTTGCTAATAAAATCATTTAACAAAACCTTTGGTAATCAATTTTGGTAGGATTAAAATCAGCAATTATTTATCGAATATTTTTTTTTTAATTGTTAACTTAAAGGAATGTAACGTTTTAAAAAAAAATTAAAAACTGCTACAAAATCTCAGGATTTTTCAATTAAAATCAGGCTTTTTTCCGGACTTTTGATTTTTTGATCTGGTAACCCTAGCCACGTAGTTATTACGACTAGTCGCGGGCGTGTCAAAATAATCGCAGCGATTCGCGACTGACGTCACTGTCGCCTTGGATCGCTTCCTTGTGTATTTCTAGTGAGCCCATAAAACGAGGGTTACACGGGTACGTTTCACACATTTAATAGTACGAACTAACGTATTTTTATACGTTCTATAGACGGGAAATAGAAACCAAAATTATAAGCCGAAAGTTAGCACGAAAGCGAACTAACTAACTATAATTCAGTGACGAATACGGAGCTTACAGTTCATCGTCATGAAGTTTCTAAAGAAAAAAAGATTTTCTAAGAAACATTTACACTTATGGTCTTAAATGTAATCAGCAAATCATATTAAAGAAATAAATCTATATTTATAAGATTTAGATTTTAGCTTATTTACGTATGTCTTGCTTGGGAAGGCACGTGATGGCAGTCGTTAAGCTATGTTAGATGCCTTTAAGCAGCCTGAAAAATCTGACACCCGTGTTGGCCACTTACACACACAAAAAACAAAACAACGTATGTATATTCCAAAGACTCATCATCACGGCTTTGCATTTCATGAAAATTTACTCAATAGCCGCTCTATAGATTGAATCTCTATGATTTGGGGGTGCTTGTTATTGTAGAATAGCACTAGGAATTTATTTATACCCCTTTTAACTATAACTTACAATAAAAATCACAAGAAAACAACAAGACACTTCAACATGAAATATTATTTAATCAGAAAAACATCCAAACTGGGTTACTACGTATAAATTACAGTCTTCTACCCATTTCAGTTCTGAACACCAAGCACAACAGTCCTAAACGCTAGAGAACCCAATGGCGCCTACATCCATTATTTATGACAATCTGAACATTTTGATTATTTTTTTAAATCTGAATCTACAAAAGAATTCTATGTAATAGGCTCGTTTCCTCAAAAAATAACATTTAAAAATAATTAGTTCGACTTATAGATTATCGAAAAATAATAGACACGTATTTTTTCTTTTTTCAATTAAACAACAATTGATAAAGATATAGCCCGTTAAAGTTCCGCGTGACGTAACTATCCGGTACACTTTTTACCGGCCTGTTGCGTCATCAGCCCCCACTCATGAGCTTTATCTTTATCACCTTTTATTTGTTTGAAAAGAGAAAACATACGTATCTAATATTTTTCGATAATCTATAAGACGGACTAATTATTTAGCCAGTGTAATGGGTACCTTTGAGCCGGGAACTATTCGGGGTGGCATTTTATGATTAGAAGTATTTTTTTTATAATGTTTAATATTCAATGCTCAGTTATTTAATATGATTTTATGTCAATTCGTTGGAGTAATTATATACATTTAAAATATTTAAATGGCATTTTTAGGAAACAAGCCATTCACAGAATTTCACGGGCATCGGTTTTCGAACGAATAATGCAAATATTGCACAAAAAAAGTGAGATTTAGAGGGGGGGAGGCGATCGAGTAAAATCTTACGAGATCTCACCACGTGGAGAGGGGGGGAGGGGTCGGAAAATTCCCACTTCACGTAGTTAATGGACGCCCCCTAAGTAGTTCTTAAATAATTACAATCATAAAGCTAGTGAATTAACAGCTGTTACGTCATAATGACCGATAAATTCCTAGACTTCCTCAATTACGTTTCTTTGTCACTCGCGAGCGGATATATTTGGGTCAATGGGAGCGCTCCAGCTTACTCGAGGTATAGTGCCGGGGACAGTCACTATTTAATTCTTAAAGGTCCGGGGTGTCATTGTCATCCTCGACTGCCTGTCCGGTGGCATCTGGTACTCGTACGCGGGCCCGACTTCTCGAGCTGCTATTATTGCCATACCCACCAAGCATACATCCGAGTAGGTAGTCATCATCATCATTTCGTGTAGGTGACACGGTCAATCGACCATGCACATCCTGGTGTCAGAGTTCTTCGGAACCGCCTCTTGGCCTCTGACGTAGTTCCTTTAATGACTACCAGATGGCAGCCGGGACCAACAGCTTAACGTGCCTTCCGAAGCACGAAATCATCTTTAATATCAGACAATCAGGTGATTCAAGCCTGCAATGTCCTAACCAAACTGGAAACAACTAAACAACGTATACTTCGCGTGGGAATCGAACTCACGCCACGACCCCCGGGTCGCTAAGGCAAACGCCTTAACCACTGGACCACACAGGCAGTTGTATCCCAATACCTTCATTCACCTGGGCCCATGGCCTTAAGCAAAAAATCCTCGGAATGAGAGCTAATAAGCTGGAAACTCGTATACACCTTCATTGTTGAGTTCTTCGTGTCTGCGTCAAGTTTCAAAAAAAGGTCATAAAAAGGAGCTATAAGAAATGTAGGTCTAATAAGGTTTTTTTATGATATAGAATGACAAACAAGCAAGCGACTCACCTGATCGTAAGCGATCACCGCTGCCCATGGACGCCTGCAACACCAGGGTGAGATAGGAGCGCTGCCAGCCTTTCAAAGAGTTGGGAGAGGACATGGGAGGGAAGATATCGGTCTCTCACTCTCACTAAATGAAGCATAGAAACAGTAAAGCTTCTATTTAAACGTCGATTTTCTGTGAGAGTGTGGTACTTCTCGTACGAGCTGGCCCATTCATGCTTTTGCCGGTAGCGTGGCTCTACCTGCCACATCCTACTCCTAACTAATATTATAAATACGATAGTGAGTTTGTTTGTTTGTTACGCTTTCACGCCGTAACTACTGAATCGATCATCATGAAATTTTGTATACAAGTTCTCTGGAGTACGGAGAAGGACATAGGCTACCTTTTATCCCGGGAAAATGTACTATTCCTGAGGGATAGACTTTGACGCGAGCGGAGCCGCGAGCAAAAGCTAGTGTTAATATATAAACTCTGTCTACCCCGTATAAATATTTATGATGTATAAAAAAAGAATAAAGAAGTGTCTAGCTTCAGGACTACTTCTCACTGGTTATTATTACTGCTGGTGATTCATTTAATTCACGTGACTTTTGCTAACACGATTGTACGAGTAGCTAGGGTCGCAGATTGCTAGGGTTATCGCTCGTCATCATTGCACACTCGATCGCTAACATAATATGTTCCAAAAAATAATAATGTACCTATATAATAAAAATTGTAATCATAAAATGAAAAAAAAAAATGATAAATGAAGAAATTAGATGATAAATGATAAAGATAGATGATAAAATAAAAAAAGCCCTTCAGGCGAGTAGGCGACCAATACTGTTGAAAAGAGTTTCTTTTGGCGTTTCTTCTCTGCAGTGGTCGGTTCCGAAACGCTAGTAGTCTGTAGCTTTTGCACATTAAGTAATAATATAAATATGACTAAATTAGATCCTTTAAAATGTGATTTGACGTGAAAAAGTGCCTGCAAAGGCCTATTTTCTGAATAAACGTTTTGAATTTTGAATTTGAATTTTGTCAAAATTTAAGATATTTTATCAATACACAGTGTGATGGCTATCCTATAAATTTATATTATAAATATTATTATGTAATTATTTGCCTAATAGTATATACTAGTTATATACTCCATTAGTATATAAGTAGGTATAAACCCAAAATGTAAATTTATAACGAAATAAATAAAACTTACAAAAAATATACCCTTTCAATTCGTTGCATATTTTTTGTCATAGTATATGAAAATTATGGAGGTAAATATATCTATTTACCTCCATAATTAAATTTAAGGATAAAATTATCATTTTATCCTTAAATTCAATAGTGGTCTAGGAGAAAAAAAAAACGTAGATTGTACCAGCTCTATTATTGTACTCTGGGCCTATGCCCAGCAGTGGGCTGATGTGGGCTGAAAATGATGATGATCTATATATGTATTTGTTATAAAATATAGTATCGTTTGAATTAGTATCCCATAACACAAGTCTCGAACTTACTTTGGAGTTAGCTCAATCTGTGTGATTTGTCCGTATATATTTATTATATACATATGTATATATGTCTTTCACTTGCAGCGCAGGCCGTAGGAGCCGGCCGAGGGAATGGGCTAAGGTCTAAGAATTCATATCAACCGACGATGCAGCTGGCCGGCACTATTTTGATTCTATTTTCCACCTTTACTTACCAAGCTAAATGTGGCCTTTGGGTATTATGGTCATAGGCTCTGTCTACATCGTAAATGATAAAGACTTGATAATATATCCCTATTTACGATTCAGTAGCCTCGCTTTTGTGTCTGATAACTTCTTTGGACCAAATAATTCTTAATAGAATTGTCGTATAACAATAATAGCGACTTAAGTACCTTATGGTATCGTTGAGCTAGTATCCTACGACCTACGACACAAGTTCACAACTTACTGGGGGCTTGCTCAATTTGTGTGATATGACCCTATATATTTATTTATTTATCTACTAGCTTTCGCCCGCGGCTCCGCCCGCGTCAATGTCGATCCCTCGGGAATAGTGTTTTTTTCCCGGGATGAAAGGTAGCCTATGTTCTTCTCCGTACTCCAGAGTACTTGTATGCAAAATTTCATGAAGATCGGTTCAGTAGTTACGGCGTGAAAGCGAAACTTTTTTTTTTTTTTTTTTTACTAAATATTTTTAATTAGGCATTTGTCTCCCATCTCACCTGATGGTAAGTGACGATGAAGACGAGGATGTTACATGCCTATCCAAGAGATACCCATTTATTCTACTTTTGAATGTCCCGGGACTGTACTTGTTTGGGAATATAGACGCAGGCAGTTCATTCCACACCTTAGCTACTCGAACCAAAAAGGAACTGTCAAAGCGTTTAGTTCGACTCTTTGGTATTCCAACGATAAAAGGGTGAAATTTCTGTCTGCGCCTCGTAGTCCGATGGAGGAATGGTGAGGGTTCAACTAGCTCAAAGAGCGCTTTCGCACACTCTCCAAAATGGATCCTATAAAATACCGATAGGCATGCGACTTTACGGCGATGCTCCAGGGATTGCAATTTCCTATTTGAGACCACGTCGTTGTTTATGAGCCTGCGGGCTCTTCGGTCAACAGAGTCCAATGCTTCAAGCTGGTATTTAGCTGAGCCATCCCAAAGGTGACTGCAGTACTCCATGCAAGAGCGAACCTGGGCTGTATAGAGATTGAGCAGCCGTTCAGAGCTGAAGTACCGCCGAACCTTTGAGATGATGCCCAACTTCTTGAAAGCAGTTAGTGCCATCGACTCAATCTGTTGGCCGAAGCTTAATTTGGACGTGACTGTCATGCCTAAAAGCCCAAGGTGGTCAACCAACGGCAAGGAAACACCCTGGAAAGTAGGTGCAAGTGGGAAAGCACTCTTTTTTGCAGAAAAGAGACACGCCTGTGTTTTGGACGGGTTAAACTTAACAAGATTGGCGTCTCCCCAATCGGACACCCTCTGTAATTTCGAGTTAACCCGTTCAATCATAGACTCTCTCAGAGACTGGACTTCTTGTGGACTTGCACTAGCACTGGACGTATAACTCTCTACAACGGTGCTGTCATCAGCATAGCCAATAATGCCAGATTTAAGAAGGTCATTAATGTGCAGCAGGAACAGGGTTGCAGAGAGAACAGATCCCTGAGGTACCCCGGCATTAATAGCCATTAGGTCGGAAGAGCAGCCATCCATAACCACTCGAATCGACCGTTCCCTCAGGAAATCGGATATCCAGTTGCAAAGGTCCTCTGGTAAACCATACGCTGGAAGCTTACTGAGGATAGCTTCGTGCCAGACCCGGTCAAAAGCCTTGGATATATCTAGTGAAACGGCAATTGCCTCACCGTGACCCTCCAAGGCTTGGCTCCATAAGTGAGTGGCATATACCAGTAGGTCACCGGTTGAGCGACCCTTGCGAAAACCATATTGGTTGTCACTAAGGAGCTCGTTGGTTTCCAGGTATGCCAGGAGACGATTGTTCAATACACGCTCCATAATCTTGCACAATATGGAGGTGATCGCAACAGGTCGATAATTGGCCGGGTCGGAGCGACTTCCCTTTTTAGGTACTGGCTGTACATTGGCAAGCTTCCAGGATCTTGGGACTTTGCCAGTCTCTAGAGAAAGTCTATAGAGGCGTGTCAGTACAGGGGACAACTCGGGTGCGCAGCGCTTCAGAACCACTGCCGGAATACCATCGGGTCCACTAGCCTTATTCACGTCTAGGTTTAGCATGCATTTAAGTACCTCTTTTTGGTGGATTTGAGCGGCCCGCATCTTGGGGCCGAACGAAGGTAACTGGGGTGGGCTTTTATTGCTACTATGTAGACGCGAATTATCTGCAAATAGATTGGCAAACAAGTCTGCTTTCTCTTTTGCACCATGGGCCAGAGAACCGTCAGGTTTCTGCAATGGTGGCAGCGATGGGCGACAGAAGTTCATCTCCACTGACTTGGCTAGAGACCAGAAGGCTTTACTTCCTGAGGGACAGGAAGCTATCTTGTCTCCAATACGGCCAACGTGGTCGAAACGAGCTCTTCTGAACACCTTTTTGCAGGACTTGGCAGCAGCGTTATACACTCTCTTCCTGTCTTGAAGATCATCAGCTTTGATTCTGCGGGCATCAGCCCAGGACAAGTATGCTTCCCGCTTACGCCTTTCAGCTAAGAGGCACTGAGCATTGAACCATGGGCGAGCTTTGGTTTCAAGGGATACGTTAGCAAATGGAATAAAATACTCCATTGCCTTACATATCACACTCGAGACAGCATCAGCGCAGCATGATGGATCCCTAGAAGAGAAGCAAACCTGCCGCCAAGGATAAGATGCGAAAAAATGTCGCATCTCATCCCAATCTGCCGACTTGTATCGCCATACTCGCCTGGTGCCTTTGGGGCTTGTGTCAGGAAGCGAGTAGTGTGATACAGACTTCACCACACAGTGATCCGATGTCCCGAGTGGTGGTGATACGGACACCGAATGCCTGTCAGGATCGGTTGTCAGCAGAAGGTCCAGGCAATACGCAGTGTGGCCAGCAACGTCAGGAATGCGCGTCGACTCGTTGACAAGTTGGGTGAGACCGTAAGTCAATGCAAACTTATAGGTTTCTCTCCCAGCATGGTCGGTGTCCTGGTACGGGTACAGCCACTCTCCGTGGTGGGCGTTAAAATCCCCCAGAAATACCAACTGCGCAGATGGAAAACGTTGCTGGACCTTATCTGCAGCATCGCTGAGATATTCTATGAGCCGAGTTGTCTCAGAGTCTCCGCTATGCGAACGGTAGACACTGGCGTAAACAATATGATCAAGGCCAGTATCCACATGAACCCACAAAACAGAAAAATGCGGAACTTCCAAGTCATGGAGACGCCGACAACAGATCTCATCCCTGACATACATGCACACGCCCGCGTGGGGGTGGAATTTAGCCTCCAGGACATAGCCTGGGTAATACAGGTATGACAGGTCTGATGGATTACTGATCTGCGTCTCGGTCAGAAATAGCAAGGCCGGCTTGGCAGTCTCGAGGTGGTAATGGACTGCATCAAGATTGGAATGTATCCCCCTAATGTTACAAAAATCGACTAAAAGCTTAGGGGGCTCGGCCAGAGAGCGCTTGCTATCTTGGTTGTAATTAGGATTCTCGACCTTCAGAAGCGGAATTTCGCCCTCCCCAGAATACGTAGGGCAGCCTGAGCATTGTTGCCCAGGGAGGGATTCTCCTGCACATGAACGCAGGTACCCTCCTGGGGTAGTTTTCTCTTTAATTGCCGCTATCATATTGGAGAAGATCTGTAGGGGTATTGGGCTACCGGAACTCTCACTCACTAGGCGAAACACAGTAGCATTTACATGCTGCTATTTGACGCCGGTATTCTGTGAGAGGGTGGTTGCTAGCCGGTTCGAGCCAGCCCGATTTATGAGCTAAAGATGTTGCTGTAGCTACGAGTAAATAGGCTCTACCACCGGGAAAACAAACAAACAAACTCACTTTCGTATTTATAATATTAGTAAGTAAGGAAGTAAGGATTGACATTGTTGGGCCCATCATCATTTCTCTAACGAAACAAGATTTATTAAACGTTTTCTCTTGGCAATTCTACGAATAATTATTATTTGTAGTGGCAATTCGTTATATGCGGACCAAAGAAAAAATACTTCATTCCAAGTACTTACGTAGTCCGCAATTGAAACAACGAGGTACTTTTAGGCTTTATCAATAATTATGTTACACTAGGGCCTACCTAATATGGATTGGCCACACGCTCAGGAGGGAGCCTTCTCACATTCCGAGACAGGCAATGGAATGGACTCCTCAAGGAAAGAGGAAGCGTGGTCGACCAAAGCAGACCTGGCGGCGATCGGTAGCGGCGGAAATGAGGACAATCGGGCTGTCTTGGCCCGAAGTAAAACGCGTTGCTCAAGACAGAACGAGATGGAGAAGTTCTGTAGCGGCCCTCTGCCCCACCTAGGGGACATAGGAAAATAAGTCAAGTCAAGTAAGTCAGGGCCTACCTAAGGCCACCTTATGTGCTGCTAGTATTTCGTTCTTAATTAAAGTCCCAAGTAATTAAACTTATACCTTCTAGGTAGATTGGTGTAACTGTAATTACTTGGTACTTCGGGGAACAAAATTCCCATTCAAAAAACAAAATAGGGGAATAGGCATTTGAAAGAAACAAAGCCTCCATACCAAACTTCATCATAATCTGTCTAGCCGTTCTAGAGTTATAAATGTTCTAACTAACCCAACTTTTGTTTTATTTATATAACTATATAGAATTCCAAGTCACATTTTAATTTACGACTGCTTAACAACGGTAAATAAATATATAAAAAAATACTTTGCTTTTTACAACCTAGAGTAGAGGTGAAACTTGTCCTTTAAAAAGTTGTAGGTATATAAAAAAATACATATTCAATTATTCATTGATATCACAATGACATTGAACTTCTTCCGCAATCTAATAGATCACTTATCAGAACATAAAATATCCTAAAATAGCTCCTCATAGATTCTAAATGCCAACAGGCCATCGCCCATACAAGTGACGTACGAATTCAAATATTGGTCTTTCTTTGCCACGTTTTTGCATAAATTCGGAGTCATTGATTATGAGTACTCAGAATTGTGATAGTGATGATAAGTCTGACGATAATTCGGACTCGGATCACGACCTGCATCCGGTCCGAGAACCTGCAACACGATCCCTGTTCCCAGTCACTGGCCCTAAAAGCCCCGACAAACACATGGAAACATATGTCACAATGACTTCGAGGTATATTTAACAGCGCTAGGAAACGATTCTCTCGGCTCGGCCCTGCTATTTAGTGGACTAGCCTTCTAACCATACAGCCATGGAAACCGTTTTTACGTAACATCAGCGTTACTCATCACAATGGTATTAATATTATTGGTGTTTCAGTCGTGGTAGAGCCACAATACCGGCAAAATTTATTTTTGCTAGTAGCATGAATGAGCCGGCTCGTCCTGGGGAAGGACCACACTCTCACAGAAAATCGACGTTTAAGTATAAGCTTTACCGTTTCTATGCTTTATTCGGTGAGTGAGAGAGCAGGACGCCTTTCCTTTTCCGTATGTCCTCCTTAAAAGACGACGCTCCTGTCACACCCTGGTGTAGCAGTTGTCCATGGGTAGCGGTGTCACTTACCATCAGGTGACTTGCTTGGTCGTTTATCGTCCTATATAATTAAAAATATACAGGTAAATGTATAGATAAACATGCCTATATAAAGCGTCAACATGATTAAGTTCCTGTACTCAGGTACATTCCATGCATAAATGTATGACCCCTAAAAACCTAATCCACCGCGCTATATCGCACAATAAGTATCGGTTCAGTATCCATCATTACGATCCGTGATGCAGGTCCAATTACTTAATCCAACTACCGCACCCATCTCTAATATCAGCATAGTGACCGCCTGTGAATAGCGGGCCACAGATAATATAAATATTCGCTCGGCGACACGTGACTGACTGATATACGGCGCTCCATTCCAATTTCAAAGTCACGTGATGGCCCTATAGGATCTTTAAAAGATTTAAACTTTCTGGCACATTATTGTAGGCCCATAAATTATGCTAAGTGTGATCGCTGAATGTCGATCTGGTTTGCATTTTTATCATTTTTTGACGTGTGATCATCGTGACGTCTTATAAATCACTGAACGCCGGCTGCACACACGAAAAGTGTAAAGTTCCGTATGCAAGCGAGAGCGCGGTACAATAGCGATAAAGAGGCACAATCGACGCAAGCGTTCGGCTTGTGACGCATCTATCGCTCTTCCACCGTTATCGCGTAAAATTATCGTCCGTAAACAGATTTGCCGCTAAGTGCTTGAACAGTCAACGGGGCGTTTACGGCGGTACGGAGAATGTTAAAAAAAAACAAGGGTGTCTTGTACAGACAAGACACCCTTGTTTTTTTTAAACATTCTCCATATTTGGATAGAGCCCGTTTATGGACGAGGTGATCAAAATCAACTGATTAGTGCTCAGCGGCACGTTGACTGTTCAAGTACTTAAAAAAATATTTTTAAAGCGTGCAAATCTATTTGAAACCACTACAGAGAAGGGAACTTTGGAAGGGAGGGAACTGGGGAGGGAAATGGAAAAGCTCCACAGACAATAGCCCAAGCATTATATTTTAGGATGATCATTCTTAAAAAAAGAGTTAAAAGGGTGGAACTATATTTCAAATTATATATATGGACAAATTACACAAATTGAGCTAGCCCCAAAGTAAGTTCGAGACTTGTGTTATGGGTTACGAATTCAACGATACTATATTTTATAACAAATGCACATTTGAGACCCAGGCCAATCTGAAAAAGATCATTTTCCATCTTGACCTGACCGGGGTTCGAATTCAGGACTTCCAGTGTGGCAGCCTATCTAGCATAATAACCACTAAGCCACATATTTATTCCAAACTAGCAACCCGGACCCCGGCTTCGCACGGGTGCAATGTATATATAAACGTTCCTATTGAATGACTCTATCAAAAAAAAAACCGCATCGAAATCCATTGCGTAGTTTTAAAGATCTAAACATACATAGGGACCGACAGACAGCGGGAAGCGACTTTGTTTTATACTATGTAATGATAATGATAATAAGTACATGGTGTCGTTTACTACAAGTATAGTCAACAAATCATCTAGAAACACCTTACAATCGGGTGCCCCACCTGACTCGAACCCGGTGACCTTGTAGTCCCTTCCTTCCTCTGGGCACCCATACATTACAATAAATTAAGTACGCCATTCCAGCCGCGTACTATTTATACATATAATTTGCATACAACAATAGTATTTTTTTTATCAAACAAATTAGTATTTTACTATTCGCAGGGCTCGCTTGTACGTGGTTAAGAATTTTTCCTGTCTGTTTCGTAATCTAACAGCTCATCATCATCATTTCGAGTAGGTGTCACGGTCAATCGACCATGCACACCCTGGTATCAGAGTTCTTCGGAACCGCCTCTCGGCCTCTGACGTGGTTCCTTTAACGACTACCAGATGGCAGCCGGGACCACCGGCTTAACGTGCCTTCCGAAGCACGGAATCTAACAGCTGCAAATTTGTGAAGCTTTTTTGACATGCACGTTTTTGAACGTTAGTCATACAAACGAATACGAACTTGAAAGAATACGAGTATACCGATTGTATTGCTTTCGGGCAATATTACCACTGAGCTGTGTCTTTTTTGTATTGCTGTAGCACACGCATCGAGAAATGGGCAGGTAGGTATATATGTATTTTAGTTAATTTTTGTACTTACTTTTATAAATATATACGGACAAATCACACAGATTGAGCTAGCCCCAAAGTAAGTTCGAGACTTGTGTTATGGGATACTAACTCAACGATACTATATTTTATAACAAATACATATATAGATAAACAACCAAGACCCAGGCCAATCTGAAAAAGATCATTTTCCATCTTGACCTGGCCGGGGATCGAACCCGGTCATTCCGTGTCGCAGGCTGGCGTGTTAAACACTGCGCCACGGAGCTGTCAACTTTTTTCTTATTACTGTGTATTTATTTTTGTATGTGTGTTATGGCAGCAAATAAATGAATTATCTATCTATCTATGTACAAAATACAAATATTCGGCCCAACATTCGGCGCATCACTAATTATTAGCATATTCGTAAGAGAATCAGATCCTATAGGGTACTTCAATTCGATGCCGATGTGACAACTGACAACAATAAAATAATTCCAAAATCCAAAGCAGAAAATTATCAATTCAGCTGCGCAGCGACCTCTGATAAATATATATGGTAATGAGCATATAAAAAGTAATATATTCAGATGGTACGTTGGTGAATTAAAGGTCGCGTCTTCGTACTTTTGGTAAGGTCGTCACACCACGGCTGTGAATGATAAAGCCATTGATTGCTAGTCTAATCCAGGGTTTCTCAAACTTATGGTTCTACATTCCAGTAGCTGTTGAAGAAACTAAGGTTTTTCTACAATTTAAATAAAACGTAACAACAACCACAGGTAAAAAATATCTTTTTTATTATTAATTAAATGGGTGAGTTTATTTTTTGTCGCAAATAGAGTAAATTTTAGGAGTAACAGGCTTGCGGCCACCATTTCGTAAATCTTGTCGCGGACGCCTATCGTCGATTGGCGAACCCCGGGTTCGTTTAACTCACTTTGAGAAACCCTGGTCTAATCTTTGTCACGTGGTGCCAATATGTCGTTTATATGCCACGTCGCACATAGTAATATATTTTGGGTTGTTGCTAGGAGGCACGTGTGTAAAAAGTTAGGAGTAGCTTGGATAAAGATAAACTAACGCAACATGTGGCGCTCCTTCAAATGAACACATTACTTTGGTGTACACTATTGGTAATGAGTGACAAGCACATTGATTGATACTCTTATGATTACCATGTGGTATTAGATTGTCATTTATACTTAAGTGACATTTCATAGCCGCTAAACTATGTCAGATAGACGCCTTTATCAACTTAATAAATCAGACATTAGTGTTGGCCACTAACACACACGAAAAACAAAACAAATAAAAAATGTTCTTAAGTATGCCTTAGTTTTTAAAATAATGAATTTGTTAAAAAATCGCACCGCAAATAGAATTTTTATAAGCACATTTTTGCACAATGTTATGGATTAAAAAAGCGAAAATTATTAGACAGTCTACAAATTTTTTGAACACGGGAGGAAAGAAACGAAAAATTTTTGCGATGTAATTTGTACATTAAAAGAAGTGAAGCCTTTAGACAAATAAATTAGAACATTGGTGTCCTTCATCATCGCAGCACAAGCTAAGGTCCTTAGCTTGTGCTGCGATGATGTTCAACTCAGACCGACGAAGGATGTTCGAAGACCTCTGTACTGGCGTTAGACTAATTAGAGAAAATATTACCTATCTGTTTGATACGACAAACCTGAGAAACGCCCTGTTTCTCCGCCAAATTCACACTACTATTATATATGCACAATTGCGGAAGCTGGTTTACGACAGATTGAGCCCAAATGAACTGAATTAGCGGAAAATACGTTGCCGCCTAAAGCGGTAACGTTCAAACGATAAGTTAAATAAATGAAGCTGGGTAATAAGGGGTGCATTCTCAACTGCCTGTCCGGTGGTTGCAGATATGGCTACGGGTACACGCGCCCGGCCCCTCAAGCTACTGCTTACACATCCCTAATTCATCCGTGTGAGTAGTATCCCATTTCCCCAACCCTCTATAAACCCACTACCATTCCTTCGTTTAAAAACGGTTTCGATGGGCAGCAGCGTCGAAACCGATATAAGCCAAATTATAACGAAACTGCGCTCAACATCCCGTTTGCCAAGCGTGGTGAGTAAGGCAATATCCTCTCATAAAACAAAGAATTCTTGGGAGAGGTTCTTTGTCCAGCAGTGGACATTTACGACTGTAATTATGGTTAAATCAATTTCGAAAAGTTCATGGATGCTTTCACTAATTAAAACAATCATTTTACCGGGTCCCGTACTTAGTGTCAAATGACGCCGAAGCAACACGTTGTGGCGAAAATACAGGTGAAATTGAATTAATTAGCATACGTTTAAGGAGTTAATCAGACCACGAATCTGAACAACTTTAATTACGGGACCAACTCTGAAATAGCCCAAAAAAAATTTGCTGTTCCATAGATTTGCGCCAAGTAGATATTCCACTTCTGTATGAAAGAGCAGATAATTTTTTCACGATGTCGAAATTGGTCCCATAAAAAAAGTTGTTCAGATCCATGGTCTGAGTCACTCCTTTAACGTATGCCAATGAATTCAATTTCAGCCTGTATTTTAGCGTGGCCATACTAGGGGACACTCATCGTAACGTAGTTGATCTTTACAATTGCGAATTATTACGAATTTGCTTACTATGCGAGGCAGTATTTTTGTGTGTCTAGTAACACAGTTTTGCATACAATAGCTTAAGTTTCAAGGGCCGCGAAAGTTGGCCAGTTGGATTTCCTTTTAGTTATGAAACGGATTTCATTTTTTACGCATGCTCCATGTATGTAACGTACACTTGTAGACTTAATGAATGTCTCGACATGACATGACGACAGCAATCTTTCAGTAGTAATAGTGAATTACGATACAAGCGGTTCAACTCACGTATTTTTAGTCGGAAAAATGCCGACAGTTTCAGCCTAGTCAGTAGGCCATCCTCAGGGCGAGTGTCAAGGACGTCCCGGCGCGGCCGTCAGCTGATCACGATGAAGTGATCATGATGAATTGATTAGCTGACGGCCGCGCCGTTTCTTTTTCTGACTAAAAATACGTGAGTTGAACCGTTTTGTGATATATTAAAATGATATCTCGCGTTAGTTTTAATAATATTATACGATACAAGCCTTCGTCTTCATCCGTATAAATAATGGCTCATTAAAATTAAAATAACGGCTCTATGAAATTATAAAGTTTCATAAAAATATAATTTAGCTTTTAAACTCTGACACCAGAGTTTATCGGGTTTATTTGATTCAAGATCCCACAAGATATGATGATGAAAATATATTCAGTAGATATTGCATTAAGGTTTACCGTGCCTCTAAAGTGAATAGCCAGACAAAGCAGCCAGTTTATCCAGACATTAGGGTAAAAAAGGTCTAAGTATAAAACACGCCTTTTTTTAAATAAACTGGGGTATGTAATCATTAAATATATATTCATTAAGAAAAAACGGGCAAGTGCGAGTCGGTCTCGCGGATGAAGGGTTCCGTACATTATATATATACTAGCTTTCGCCCGCGGCTCCGCCCGCGTCAATGCCGATAAAGTAGTAGCCTATGTCCTTCTCCGTGTCCCAGAGAACTTGTATGCAAAATTTCATAATGATCGGTTCAGTAATTACGGCGTCAAAGCGTAACAAACAAACTCACTTTCGCATTTATAATACTAGTGGTTCTGCAAGAACAGTAGACCTCGCGAGCCCTTACAACCAACATCCACATTTGCCCTCCAGTG
The DNA here is from genome assembly GCA_947532085.1 of Elegia similella. Taxonomy (NCBI): domain Eukaryota; kingdom Metazoa; phylum Arthropoda; class Insecta; order Lepidoptera; family Pyralidae; genus Elegia; species Elegia similella. Next base: position 23,692,395 of record OX383939.1, read on the forward strand.
CTCTAAAATATATCTGTTACTGATATGCTAATTGACTAAAGGATGATTTCCTTCAGTTACTATTTCCCAATCCCGCTCCCCTTAATTAGGTACCAGAGGAAACGGAAATTTAAACCTACATTCTCCTTACCAGAAAACCCGACCAGACCCTTTTTTTAAGAGGAAACACTAAGCTCGAGAGAATTGAAAAATAAATATTTATAATAACTATTGCTGTCGCGCCGCGTGCACAGACAAACCCCGCGGAGTGCGATAGAGATAACTGCAGCTCGGCCGTCTCGATCCTCTGCCTCGATTTCTTCTCTAAAACTAAACCGATTTAATTTCTTTTTACATTAAAAATTTAAAGTAAGCTATGGCTATGTTTCTGCGTTTCTTTTTCTTATATCATTGCCCAAATTTGTTTTCTTGATGTTTGAACACAACGGAAATTCGTACCAATTTTTCATATCTCTTTAAATAATTCAATTATGAAAAAATTTTAACATACGGATTTTTTTAGTAAAAAATCATAACTCTATTGGTACTATCCGGCGAGAAATCAGGGGACTACACTTGTATGGAAACACGGCCCTTGAGCACCATGTTTAGTATGCTTTTGTAAACATTAACTAAGTTGGAGTGATCCTCATCAAGATCGGAAATATCGGAATAGCGAACTTGGCATGGGTGAATGGGAGGCAAAGTTTAAGTACCTAGTTTCATAGTTGTTTTGTTACCAATTGGTCAAAATTTTAATAGGACGCACGACGAATTTCAACTACTGTGGCAGACAAACATTACGTTAAGAAGTGGCCGGCATCTATACTATAAGCCCCGGGTTCAATTCACAGGATAGCATGTGAATCTTTATTATTTATTCTTAATTTTTATTTCAGGATTCTAAGTTTATTCAGTGTTTTCAGTTACAAAAGTAATACGCAGTATCATGCTTTAAGCCAAAACATATTTTTCATATTTTGATTTTTGTTCCTTAGGGAAAGTTGTTCAATTTCACTCACTCTCCCACTTCACGTACTTCAACTTCTTTTATAAATATACAGAAAAACGATTTCAGACAACTTTTGGGCAAATTGCCGACTTATAGTCGGCAATTTGCCGTTCAAGTTTATCGTATAAAAAAGTTGTTTAGACAAAAAAGTTGCGTCTTAATGAGAATAACAAAAAAGTCTAATGACATTTTTGATTTTTTTTTTCAAATAGCTGTGCTATGAATTTTTTTAAGTTTCGGACCCCCTTATATCCGCCATTTTTTAAATTTCGAAAAACCGGCACGACAAAAAAATTCTATATAATTACCGAACCTGCTTACAAAATTTCATGAGAATCGGTTGAGAAATGCGACCTGTAGGCGAGAACAGACAGACAGACGGACAAAAGAATTTTGGGCCAGTGGAAACTGAGACGCTTCGCTCGCTTCGCTCGCTCGGTCAATTAGTAAGGATTTATAATAAGTTTGAAATTATTTAAAACAAAATATTATATGATGTCACTCAAAATTAATACTTTTTGCAATAAGGCGTTGCTTAGTACCAAATTTCAAGATTCTGAGTTCACGGAAAGTACCCTGTAGGTTTTGAGTACCTTGCGAGTGTGGAAAAATTATTAAATATATTTTTATTATATGACGTAAGTAACTAAAAATTTCTACTTTTCGCAATTTTTCCTATATCTGTGCTATAAGGCGTTGTAAATTTGAAGATTCTGAGTTTATGGGAAGTACCCTATAGGTTTTGATTCCGTTGCGAATCTCGAAAAATCACGAAAATTTGCGGCATAAACAGCTGTGTCTTTTGATTGCGTTGGCTTAGAAGTTTGATTTTTTCACAACTCTAAGGGACAGTAGACCTAAGTATATGATATGAATTTCAGCTTGATACCTCAACGCGTTCCTGAGAAAAAGGGCTTGACAGACAGACAGACAGACAGACAGACAACCGAGTGATCCGATAAGTGTTCCGTTTTATCCTTTTGAGGTACGGAATCCTAAAAACATAATTGGTGTATTTTGATTTGTTTCTTTGTGTTTTTTTTGTGTGGGTTACTGGCCAGAAATGTAACCAGATTTTTATGGTCACTTTCCAGAGGAGACCACGCCCGTGATTGTTTAACATGCTCAATGCTAATAGTGCTAACCCTTGGGGTTTATAACAGCTTCAGATTTTTTCATGAAAAATTATCATACCACTAAGTGTGCAAACAGCCAAACATTAACATAATTTAAACAAATGTCATTATCAGGACAATATTAGGCTGGGCACAGTACTGGGCAGAACATCCCTTTGACATGCGAAGCGCTCGTGATAACCCAAAAAAGAAAAATGGCGCGCCCTGTTGCTACCCGCAAATTTAATTATTGTCCATTTTTAGTGATGTCTAGATGTTTCACACCGAAGTCGCGGGAAATTAGTTAGTTAATTCATATAGGGCATGCTGGCCTTAAAGATCTGGGCTCTGTCAGTAGTCCTCTAGCTCAGGATAAGCCGATCCAAAGAGGTCCAAACGCTTACCAGCCAACAAGCCATAAAGACATTATGCATCTCATTGTCTCCTCCGATTCCTTACCCTACATACAAAGTGGGCTTTTGACAATTTTCAGTTTAAAAAAGTGACTGCTTTGTTTCATACATACATAGTATCACTTATTTATCCCTTACGGAGTAGACAGAGCCTAAAGTCATAAGACCAAAAGGTCACGTTTAGCGTGTTGGTCGGCGTATGGTGGAAAACGAAATCAAAATAGTGATGGGTTGCTAGCCGCATCGTCTATTGTCATGATTCTTTGATTATCGCCCATTCCATTGACCGGCTTCTACGGTCTGCGAGGGAAGAGAAGCTGGCACATTCTACGATTTTTCTTTTCGCCCAGACCAAAATGGAAATATGCATACCTTTACAAATATAAAATGTGCATAATTGTAATGGTACAGTCATTAAATGGCCTAAACACAATTGTGTTACGTACGAGTAGACCTACTCGAGTTATTTCTGACCACGTGGAGCCCCGGCGCCGGCGCACGTGGCGGTTTCCTATCGGACCAAATCATTATTCGGGGGACACGCCGCGCCGGTTACACCACCGTCATCAAATTGTTGCAATCGAGGATAGAAACCGCGCAGATTTTAAAAGCTGATTGAGGGAATGGGTGGAAACCTGACAGATCATAGATGAGAGATAGTAGGCAATGCGGCTATCAACCCATCTCTATTGTAGATTGTTGAAAATTTTTTGGATGGCTTTTAGGTCTTATAGACCTAGGCTCTGTCTACTCCGCAAGAGAAAAAGACGTGATACTATGTATGTATGAATATATCAATGTTATAATTTGACTTAAATATCATCATCATCAATATCAGCCCACATTAGCCCACTAGTCGTGGTAGAGCCACGCCACCGGCAAAATAAATTGCTAGTAGCATGAATGGGCCGGCTCGCCCGGGAAGTACCACACTCTCACAGAAAATCGACGTCAGAGTAGAAGCTTTACCGCTTCTATGCTTCGTTTGGTGAGTGAGAGAACCGGAGGCCGATCCTTCCACCTCCCCTCCTCATTTCCATCCCCCAACTCCTAGAAAGGCCGACAACGCACCTGTCACACCCTGGTGTTGCAGTTGTCTATGGGCAGCAGTGTTCACTTACCATCAGGTGACCCGCTTGCTCGTTTGCCGTCCTATATCATAAAAAAAACTGCTGGATACCGGCGTTTCTTTTTTAACACCATTTTTTACGGTCCTGTGCCAAATAAACGAACGTAGAACGAAGGTTGAAGAAGCGTACACGAATCAATGAGTGAGTCAATACAGTGGGGATGGGCGGGACACTCGGCCAGAAGAGAGGACAGTCGATGGACCAAAGCAGTGACAGATTGGAAGCTGGGAGCGGGGAGAAGACCAGTCGGTAAATCACCAGCCCACTTGTCAGATGACATTGTTCGGCTGAGTGGATAAGAATGGCACAAGACTTAAAAATATATATAAAAAAAAAACTGACATTTAGCATAACATATCAAAATGTGCGAGTCAGATTCGCAGTTACTAAAGGTACCGTAGCATCGAAAAATATTCAACTATGAAAGGCCACAATTACCACGTTTATTATATAGGGATAATGTATTAGTGACGCGCTTGCGCATGTAAAGCAATCCCGGGCACGGTCCCTACTGGGAGGGGTGACGACAAGTGGCATAAAAAAATCTCGAGCTGTTTCGTGCTTTGGAAGGCACGTTAAGCCGTTGGTCCCCGGTGTCACTTACAGACACGAAAAACAACCAAAACAATGTTTGAGGTGAGCCAAACTTTTTCTTTGTGGTTTTTTCTCAGCAAAAAATGAGCAGCACCTTAGATAGAATCGTAAAAAAACAACGGGTTGCACTGCAGGAATGCCAGAAGAAATGAAAACTCGCCTTTGCGGCGGTCTTAGCTCACGTGATCGTTTTACGAAGTTTCGATCAGGTCACATGCCCTGACAAGAGTTTAACATTTAGTACCCATCCCAAAAAGTGCACAACGCCGCTATATATTCTAAAAACAGTCGCAGATAGACCGGGTTCGCCTATAATGAGGCACTTTGTGCAGGAAACCAGGTCGGTGGCTTTATTTGGTGTGATATAAAGACCCCTTCATACCTAGCCCCGGCTTTAGGTGCATAGGTTCCTCTTATAGGTTAAAAGTTGATCAACAGTATACTAACGCTAGCCGTTAGTCATTGTATTCCTAACAAAATGGATCTAAGTTATCTGCAAGAAATTTAATTTAATTTAAAGAAGTTTTCACTTCAAAAAAGCGCTAAAAGAAACACGTGTCTTTGATCTGCTAACGTTAAACCGAATCACTCACGATGCCTAGTCGGCTATACATATTAATTTTATCGATATGTAGGCCATCCCTAGCGTCAAGGGCAGACGCGGGATTCCCGTGGCCTATTTATTCGACGAGTGTATTGTTGCGCCATTTTATTACTTTCAGACATACGAAAAAGGGTCAAGTTCGAATACATTTGCACATTCGTGATTTCGTTCAAGTATTGTACTCCAAAAGAATCTTTACATGTCCGATCTTAAGCTCAAAATTTAGGATTAAACTTTCCATTCGAGAGAAGATAAATAAGAAATATTGGTAAGTTTAAAAATTTGTTATGTTGAATATTATAGTATCCTTCCATGTAGGTCTGGGAAAAAGGAGAAAACCGACCAAGCGCGAGTAGGACTAGCGCAAGCAGGTACCATTATCTATAATACGTTTAAAATAAATAAAAATATTTTTATTATATGATATAACTAAAAATTTATGTTTTTGCAATTTTTCCTTCGTCTGTACTATATAAGACGTTGCTTCGTACCAAATTTCAAGATTCTGAGTACGCTGTAGGTTTTAATTCCCTTACGAATTTCAAAAAATTGCGGCATAGACGGATGTATCGTTTGATTGCGTTGGCTTAAAAGTTTGATTTTATTCACAGCTCCAAAGGACAGTAGATCTGAGTATTTGATATGAATTTCAGCTTGATACCTTCACGCGTTCCTGAGAAAAGGTGTCTTGACAGACAGACAGACAAACGCACAACAAAGTGATCCTATAAGGGTTGCTTTATCTCCTTTTGAGGAACGGAACCCTAAAAATGTAGAATGTGGTACATTCTACGTTTTGAGCTACGTTTTTTCTACGTGAGCTGCTTCTCTTCCGCGAGAAAATCTTAAATTCATGTCTATTACGCGGCTGCCTCCCAGACCAGCATGAAAGAAAAAGAAAGAGGAGATCAATTCGACTGTAAGTTGCTTTTTTGATTGTATTTACACCATAGCTGTTTCATTTCTGTTTGAATTCGGTTTTTATCTGTAAGATTATCAATTATTTTGTTACAATGTTTGTTATATAGCAAAACGACAAAAATAATCGATCAACGAAAATCGGGTGAAAAATCTCTTCTGATCTACCGACTCCTTTCCGTTATGGAGTTCCGATATCAGCGAATCGAACCCTGACCCCGGATACAGAGGAACCATAAAGCCATTGTTACTGCCTGGTTAGGGAATAAATAATGCTTTAATTGGGCTATTCTCACATTAATTACGACCTGAATCCAGTTAAACCGCTCACACAATACTTAAAGTATAGATAGAACACAAAACTCTAGATCTGGAATAGGACAAGTCAAGTCAAGTCAGGACTACTCTAGTGATTTAATAGGAAAGTATCTATTAAAACTTCAAATATTAAAGTGATTACATCATTGAAAGACTAAAATACTAACACCGCCTAGGAGGGGTAAAATCTGGTTACCAAACGGCTGTAAAATTTACACATTTAAAATTACCGACGTGATATTAAAATATTTAACAATGTGATGAAAAAAACATTTTTTTTAATGGTTTCTAATATTTTCGCGATTGTTACACATTTAAATAAAATCACTTTAATACGGCGTATATTATATTATTTTTACACCTAACGTTTCGAAAACTTTACAGTTTTCATGGTCGAAGGTAGACTAAGTTGACATTTGTCTTTGTGTTATAAGAACTATACAAAACTACCGCCTACAATATTTATTGATAACGTTCCGGATGTACGCAGTATTGGCTCACTGTGTGTCTTGTCTTGCGGTCTTGTGATGAGCTTGAGATTTTATTAAATTGATGACAGGATCCCAAGCTGGTGGTAACTGCCAACCATCCGCTCTATTGAAATTTAGATGTTTTTTTAATTTCAATAGCCTCACGAAGCATTCTTGGAATGTATCTGTTTTCTTTTGCAAGGACTTGAGGATTATCATAACGCATGTATGCACGTGTCACAGGCTGGCGTGTTAACCACTGCGCCACGTAGCTGTCAAGTAAATAAGAAACCTAGAATGAATCTGCAATTTAAATGTAGGTTTAGAAAGTGGCAAAATAAAAATTAAGCTGTGCCTAATAATTTGTATTTTATTGACCTGAATAAAGGATAATATAAAGATACATTGGAGTGATAAAAGAAAAAAGCAATTAACCAAAACGGTATCTGCCGGCCTATTTGCTAACTCAGTCATTTCAAAGTACAATACGTTTTATATATCTTTAATTAAATTAGTCAATCATCGGAAACGCGCAATGTATTTTGAAGTGACTATCAAAACGTTGGTCACTGAGTTAGCAAAAGGCCGGCTGAACCGACTTTCGTCCGCTGTGCCGCCCCGTATCTCTTTATTACAGAATTAATATAAATACTAATTTTTATGACACCGATACCGCCAATACTGACTTTCTTTATGACCTGCACTTAATATATCGCTGGTTTCCGGCTCGAAGTAAATGTTAATAATAAATATAAAAATAAAATTTAGGTTTGATAAAAAGTAATGATTATGGTATTACGGTTTTATTCGCCGACTAGTTTCGGTCTGTTACGGTTTTACGAAAACCATCATCAGGGCGAGTGTTAGGGGTGGCGACACGGAGGTTTCGCTTCCCTCAAAGCACTCTCGAAATTGTGATTCCATAATGAATTTATCTCGCGTAAGTTTTAATACTATTAAAAGTGTATGTAATTTACATTGGCAGGCAAGAAAGTGGATCTTGTTAAGACCATTAAAACAAGAAAAGTCGCATATCTTGCTCACATCTTGAGAAATCCACAGTATCATCTTCTCCAGACCATCATGTTGGGAAAAATTACTAGAGAGCGCAGAGTGGGAAGACGCAAAATGTCATGGCTCAGAAACATCCGCAAGTGGATTGGAAGTAAATCGGTAGAACTACTGTTCAGACACGATTTAAAGAGCTGACGGCCAACCTTCAGTGATGAAGCGGCACTTTAAGAAGAAGAAGAAATTACATAGACATAAAAAGACAATAAAAAGGAAAAAAATAAGTCCAAACCGCCACGAAGGTTTACGCCAACATCGCCTTACTAATTCTATATTTTTTCTAAGAGAGCTCTTACTAGATAATAGTTGTGCGTCACTTCTGTAGATTCCAGTTTTGTGTGCAAGTTAAACCACCGTACACTAATTTTACTTATGGGTGGAGAAAACTTACCGTGACCGATTGCGATACGATCATGCCTACCATTGATTTTTTGTCAAAAATTACATTATGATTTAGTTTAATACAAATCTATACTTAATATTATAAAGCTTAAGAGTTTTTTTGTTTGTTTGAACGCGGTAATGTCAGGAACTACTGGTTCAAATTGGAAAATTATTTTTGTGTTGGATAGTCTATTTATTGAGGAAGGCTAGGCTATAAAACATCACGCTGCGATCAATAGGAGCGAAGCATCAATAAAAAACAGGAAATTTATTCATTTATACTTATACAAAAACTAATTAATCTTAATAACAGAAACTGCCGCGGATGAAGTCGCAAGCAACAGCTAGTAATGTATATAAATTAGCTGAAGAACTGATACCAAATTTAAATAAGTTCTTTAGGCAGTGTAAAAACTTGTAAATTATTCTCGGAGGACGCCTAAATCTTACAATTTAGACCTGCCTGAAAGATCACGTTTATTAACGGAACCTCTATAATTACTCTACAATTTTTAAACTATAGGACCTAGAAGCCACATTTAGCATGTTGGTGGGCGTGTAGATGGAAAACGGAATCAGAATAGTGATGGGTTGCTAGCCTCATCGCCTACTACATGATGCCTCAGATTTTCACCCATTCCCTCGATGGGCTTTTACGATCTGCGAGGGAAGAGAAGCAGCTGGTACATTCTTCATTTATTTTCTCCCAGACCAGCATGGAAGACTCATGTTTTTTACTAGCACAGTTATTTAATTAGTTCTATTGTTGGGAAAGTTAGCCGTGTGGTTTCCGGCAGAGAAGAATAGGACCACTCCTAGTTTTCCCATGGAGGTCGTAAGGGGCGACTTAGGAAATACTAGCTAAACAAAGCTTGTAGGCCAAATCCTCTGTCTGCTCTGGCCAAGTATGGCTCCGGTAGTACAGAGGGTCATGCTCCTGCAGTGGAGACTAAAAAGACCTGATGATGATGATTATTATTATTGGGAAAAAGTATCATATAGTATATTTCCACATTTCTCCCCCTAATGCTGTTTGAAGCCACAACGGAAAAAGCACCAATGCTTAACAAAAGAAAGAAATAACTCATAATTATGTTACTTATATAAATATATTTTTGAAAAGTCGGTAGAAACATAACCTCATTTAACTAATCGATTGTTTTTAACAACGCATACATTAACGAGGGCCAATTAAAGATATTCATAACGAATTGTGACTTCCTGATGAACACTTTTCTAATACGCACTGACATGTGAAGGGTGACCAAGTCGGTACGGAAATGCAGGACACTCGTACATAAGCAAAAGTTTTCATTATATTTTATTCTCTATAAGAAGTAATCTTTATTTTTTCTTTTATTTGTTTTATAAAATCAAACTGGCGTAAGAAAGAGAGGAATGGAGAAAGCTCCAAACAAGAGCTCTTAAATTTGATGATGACGTTACAGGGAATCCTAGTGTGGAGTTCAGCGCTACCCTGATTACTTAATCAAGATAGTTACTTAACTATCTTTAATTTTAGTAATCTGTATTCTTATATTTAGTACTCGTGTGACCCCAAAGCACAGGTTATGTAGCCTGGTTTGGGGCCTCTGTTATTTGTTTAAAAAATAAACGATTTTTATTTTTTTATTTTATTATGATATTTTATTCACATTTACTTTCCTATTTATTCCAGTGGAAAACTTAATTAGGCGCGCTGGGCATTTTTTCAGATGGGAAAACAACCGCTGAACTCGCGACACTGTAACCGTTACAACGACCGACATCTCTATATACAAGTACCTATCCGAATGTTCAAGTTTTCACTTCTGTCGGTACTACTGGAGTGCAACTGTTCTTTTTTTATATTTTTATGCTGTTACTAGCTTTCGCCCATGGCACCACCCGCTTCAATGTTGAACTGATCCCTCAGGAACAGTACTTTTTTCCGGGATAAAATATACCCTACGCCTTTTCCGTACCCCAGACACCAGGTATGCAAAATTTCATGACGATTCAGTAGATAGGGCGTTAAGGCGTTGCAAACAAACTCACTTTCGCATTTATAATATTAATTAGGATTTTATATTATCATTTTTTTGTCTCAAGTTTGACAGGGACAGCCAACTCTCCGTGGTTCGTCACAAATGCAGAAATACACGAAGGCACACTGTGAACGAAGAAATAAGGCTCTTGGCTGAAAGATACAAGTCCAAACTAGCAGCTAATCTGAGAAATATAAGCCACCAGAAACGCCTAAAGCGATATGATATACAGGGACAAGATTCCCGATACTAACAAGGGCTACTGCCGGTGGGAAGTACCTTTGAAAAGAGAAATTGCTGACATCTCATCCGCTCATAGTCAACGACTGATGAAAAAAAGTTTGACAGGGAACCAAATATAGGTAGTATATAATAGGCTCAAAAACTCCTAGATAACCACAATAATCTGATGACAGCGCGTTGATATATGACAAGTCTAAATTATTTTACGATAAGACAATTAAACGCTTTTTTATTACCAAAACATACACCTGCTTGCTTATGCCGTTCGGTCGATTTTGGTAATAATAAAATGTTGCAGTTCGTTGCACTTGTTAACGAAGAATTAAGTAATTAAGATCTAATACGTGTAAATAGTTTTGAAACTCCCACTTACTTATTTAGGTACTTTTAACACGTATCGAAAATATGTGGTTGACATAAAAATAATCTCTACATAGTACAAAGTCGCTTCCTATTAAGAAACTACGCAATGGATTTGAACGCGATACCGATATTTTCCTACAGTAAATAGGAAAACGCAATACATTTCCACGCGCCACTAGAAGTCACGCATGCGCGCTACTTACTCAGAGGTCATTCTTATCAGCTGTAATTAATAAACTAAGGATTAATAAACAGGGAACTGCAACATTGTAAGTTATCAATCCTTGATGAAAGTTAAATAACAACAATATTATCTAGATTTACGTATTTTAATGGTCAGTTTAAAAGCTACTGTGATTATCAAAATTTGTAAAGATTTTTTATTACCCCGATAATGGGCAGTGCTTTGAAGTATATTCAAGTTTAACAGTTGTCGTTGGTACATTTTAGTACTACGTAAATAGTAAATACAGCATTCTTACAGGAGTGTTTCGAGGCCAAATTAAAATGTGAAATAATTGAAAATGTAACATCTATCCTTTTTACGGTTTACTAAAATAATGACTGAAAAATCCCATATAACATCGATGACGTATGATCACCATAATGACCTATAACTGGGTTTGACAGCTTCCACACGTCGGCAAGTTGGCGCATTTTGAAATTGCGACTTATTTTAAATACAAAAAAAATCCCACAAAATATCCATAGCGTGGCGACCCTAACCACCTGTGTTTGGCTGCTTACACACGTCGGCAAGTTGCCGCGTATTTACTTACTTACTTATAAGTTGCGACTTATTCGTTCTGCCGTGTAAAATACGATAACGTTTGGTGCCTCTGGTATAACTTATAAGTAAATAGCGATTATTTATGCACAGACACGTAATTTTTTTTATGATATAGGACGGCAAACGAGCAAGCGGGTCACCTGATGGTAAGTGATCATAGCTGCCTATGGACAACTGCAACACCAGGGTTTGACAGGTGCGTTGTCGGCCTTTCAAGTAGTTGGGTGAAGGATGGGCCTCCGGCTCTCTCACTCACCGAACATAGCATAGAAGCGGTAAAGCTTCTTCTCAGACGTCGATTTTCTGTGAGAGTGTGGTATTTCCCCGGACGAGCCGGCCCATTCATGCTACTAGCAATTCATTTTGCCGGTAGCGTAGCGTGGCTCTACCACGACTAAATTTTTAACAGAAACCACAAAAAACTTTTCTGCTAACTGATTGCTCGGTTCGTAAGTCAATGTAATAAGGTCTAAAATTGAATACTATTGTATATATATTAAAGCTCGTGTCTGTACATGTATTAATCTCTTCAACCATAAAATGAAGAACGCTGAATTACGTTTCTTCACTTTTTTCCCTATTCACCTTAGCTGCGTTTTTGCATGAACAATAATGAACATGACATGAAAAATGCATTGGAGAATTCAAATAATTCAAAAATACTTTACCAAAAAATAAACATCATTTGTCTACTATTATTTTTTCTCCAATAATTTCTCAATGAGATACACAGTAAAGTAAATTTCCCACCCACATTCCCTTGAAAGGTCAACTCAGCCCGTCAAAATGAACAACTTTCCATATGAAACCAAATCCGCAACTTCTATGGAAATGTAGAAAAGGTTTTAAGTTCCAAAAAATTCTTCGACATTTTTAATAGAAATTGCCGGGCCAGCTGAACACTTCTGCTTGGAAATGACGATTTCGAGTTGCCAGCATTATATTTATAGAAAAAGTTCATTTTGACGGACTGAGTCACCCCTTAAAGGGAATGTCTGCCTGTAGCTAATTTACACTGTGTATACTCAGACATCAGTCGTGTGGTTTCCGGCAGAGTAGAATAGGACCACTCCAAGTCTTCCCATGGAGGTCGTAAGAGGCGACTTAGGAAATACAAGCTAAACAAAGCTCATTAACATCAATGAGACCTCTCCAACAAGTCTAGCCAGCGAGGAGAGTGTACGCCAAACCCTCTATCTGCTCTGGCCAAGTATGGCTCCGGTAGTACAGAGAGGCTCATGCTCCTGCACTAGAGACTAAAAAGACCTGAGGATGATGATGATGATGATGCTCAGACATACATGAATAACTAAAAAAGTTTCCGATACAGATGGAAAAAACTATTAGAGAAAAAAGACTCTTAAAGAAAAAAGTACAATGCCATTAAAGATACTTGGTTACATACAACGTCTATGACTTGCACCAAACAATAACGAGTTGTAACATCGACACAAGCAACATACTCAAGGTTTACTAATTATAATTATAACGGAGGGGCCCAGCAAAGTAAAAGCGTTGTTGTGCCGGTAACGGGGAAGTTCACCCTTTGAGATGCCTGATGGCGTCACAGGACCCTTTTAACATAAGCGGGGTATTGGAAAATGTTGGGTGCATTAAACATGTAGATAACAAAGTATTTAGAAAAGTTTCTCTGAGTTAGATGCGTGAAAATTAGAAGCACAGCGTTGTTGAATTTTTTCTATAAAAATTTAATATCTTTTTGTATGGAAATGACCGTGAAAAAAATCTTTTAGAATAGTCTCCCAGTGTGAGACAGTGGACATATCCTGCCTATTTACTTTTCTATCATCCTCAGGTCTTTTTAGTCTCCACTGCAGGAGCATGACCCTCTCTGTACTACCGGATATACCATACTTGGCCAGAGCAGGACAGAGGATTTGGCCTACACTCTCCTCGCTGGCCAGACGGGTACGTAACGTGCGCCTAGCAGCTAACCCTGTTTTGTAAAGGAAACACAAGCACCCGAGAACGGGGGAGAGGTGCAGGCAGCCATATTGCGGGGGACGCTGTGAGTTTCCATTATGTACATTACTCATTATACTAATTTTGTGTCTATTCGAAACCATCTCCATGTCATAATCGTGGGGTAAGCGGCCCAATTAGGCCACGGACGTTTGCTGCCGACTTTCTGTTTCAACCCGCGGTGACGGAGTTAAGGGTTAGATTAAATTTTAAGGCAGCTTTTCATTCTTAAAGCCATTTTCACTTTTCTACATGTCGTGAAAAAAGCCTTATATAATCGTTTCAAATTTATAGTTGAAACACCTTAAAAAAGTCCCTTAAAAAATATGTATTTTGGTTTACAAAATACCCACAAATATGTACAAAATATACTTTTGCTGTCTACTAATACAATAATAATATTATCAGTTTTGATCTTAAACTGTGGATATTTGTCATCTTATCATTCAAAAACTACAGCACATATTTGAATGAAACTTGACACAAATAAAACAGTTGTTATAATTTAGAAGCCGGTCAATGGAATCGGCGAAAATCTGAAGAATCATGACAATAGGCGATGCGGCTAGAAAGCAACCCATTATTTTGTTTCCGTTTTCCACCTTTAGGCCTACCAACACGCTAAACGTGGCCTTTTGGTCTTATGACCTTAGGCTCTATCTACCCCTGTATTGCAGTTTTGTGGGGAATGCACGCAGATGATTTCGCGCGTTACACACAAAGTGCGTGTTAAATAATACATGTCTTCTTACCTAAGCTATGAATTTAGAAAGATTTATATACATTATGTTGCCGTAATATTTTAATACTTGGCTACGAACCCCGGACATATCTGAGCTAATAAATAAGGGTCATAACTAAAATATGAAAGGAGATTACATTAACAAAACGCTGGTAGTCCATTATTATATTTATACTGACATTATTTTTTATGTCAAACCGACAGATATGAAACTAAAAGTCTGGACAAAAATAAATTTATCGTCGTGTCTTTTCTATTTGTCGGAAATACAAGAAGCCAAAGAAACTGCGCTCGCCAACCCGCCTGCCAAGCGTGGTGAGTACGGCAATAGCCTCCCATGGAACGAAGACTCTATGGGAGAGGCCTTTGTTCAGCAGTGCACTTCTTTTTTAGGGTTCCGTAACCAAAGGGTAAAAACGGGACCCTATTAATTTCGCTCCGTCTGTCTGTCTGTCTGTCCGTCTGTTACCAAGCTGTATCTCATGAACCGTGATAGCTAGACAGTTGAAATTTTCACAGATGATGTATTTCTATTGCCGCTACAACAACAAATACTAAAAAATAGAATAAAATAAATATTTAAGGGGGCTCCCATACAACAAACGTGATTTTTTTGCTTGTTTTTGCTCGATATTGATAACGGCAACAAGTAGACGCTTGAAATATTTACAGAATATTTAGTTATACATTAACTTTAAAAAAATAATTGATTAAATATAAAATTAATATTATAGGGGGGCCATAAAACAGACAAGATTTTTTGCCGTTTTTATAGATAACGGTACGGAACCCTTCATGCGCGAGTCCAACTTGCACTTGGCCGGTTTTTTTTTATACAACAGGCATACTATGGAACTTTGCAACAAATAGAGGACCATAACTATCATCATCATTTCGTGTAGGTGACATGGTCAATCGACCGTGCACACCCTGGTGTCAGAGTTCTATGGAACCGCCTCTCGGCCTGACGTGGTTCCTTTAACGACTACCAGATGGCAGCCGGAACCAACAGCTTCACGTGCCTCCCGAAGCACGGAATCATCTTTATTATCGGACAATCAGGATCATAACTAAAATATGAAAGATTACATTAAAAAAACGCTCCATTATTATATTTTTACTGACATTATTTTTTGTCAAGCCGACAGTTATAAAACTAAAAGTCTGGATAAAAATAAATTCTACGTCGTGTCTTTTCTATTTGTAAATTATCTCAAACAATCGACCGCGCCTCTATATTATTATACTAGCTGTATAATTTCTGTTATAATAATTAATTCGTTTTTCTCTTACTATAGATGAATAATTTTCCCCCGTTTTCAACACATTGTTCACTGATGCTTCGCTCCTATTGGTTGCAGCGTGATGTTTTATAGCCTAAAGCCTTCCTCAATAAATGGATTATCCAACACAAAAATAATTTTCCATTTTGAACCAGTAGTTCCTGAGATTAACGCGTTCAAACAAACAAACAAACTCTTCAGCTTTATAATATTAGTATAGATGTTGTAATCGCTAGATGGCAGTCATTAAAGGGGGTATTATACCATCCTGAATATCGGATCCGAAACGAGGGACGCTGCTATAGGTTAGACACGATACGAGATATCTCCAATCGTTTCACACGTATTGCGGCGTCTCCCTCTCGACAGTGACTGAATTTAGGATGGTTTGACAATTTGCACTGTAGCGCCATCGCTGTCGCCCATATGGCAACTGTTGCAAGTAGTGGAACTAATGGTACCTAGTGCTAAGTTGTACATAAGTGTTACCTTGTACGTACTGCTTAGAGCAGGCCTTAAGTTGATGTGGTGTGGTTGATGACAGTATTTTTGTATGCGGTTGGTAATTCATTAATATCATTTTGTTTTTGCTCAAGCCTATCAATGGTCGTTAGTAGACTTTATAAGTATGAATGACATAGTAAGTATGTATGAAAGTCATAGTTTGTATGTCGGGTAGACAGAGCCCAGGTTATTAAAACCTAAAAGAAACGTTTAGCATGTTGGTGGGCATTAGGTGGAAAAACAGAATACTGATAAATTCCTAACCGCATCACTAACTAACATGATTTCTCAGATTTGCGCCCATTCTCTTGATTAGATTTTACGATCACGCGGAAAGAGAAACAGCTGGTATGTATCATTTTTCCTTTTCTCCCAGACCATAATAGAAGAAATTTTCATTTCTTCGACTAAGTTACAATAAAAACTGCAAAAGATTATAAAAACAAGTTCATTTATCAACCACAATTACGTCAGTTCTTATTAATAATTGTGTAAGCGAAAAGCGGGCAGTAAGCCGCCTTGCCCTTAACAAAAAACCTGCTAATTAGGGAAGTCAAGCTTTCGTGTTTATTAATTAAAAATAATTACGTAAATTATACAATTTTATAGTCGAGTACCTTATAAAGAATTTTTTTTTCTGATTAATGGGACTAGGGCTGAGCGATACCATCTTTATGCCTACAGGTGCCGTGGCATGGAACCAAGGATATGAGGACTACAGTGTGACCGAAAGAAGAAACATAGAGGATTCCATCTCTCTCTGTCTACGGTGAAATTTATATATGTGCGAAAAGGACACTATACTATTTCTATTAGTATGGCGCACTCGTTTATATGTTCTATTTCCTGCCATTAAGATTTAATTTTGAATTCCATGTAAAACTGAATGCTTATATCGAATCAGGAATATTGTATAAGATAAATTGAAAGAACAATGTAGCCAAGCCAACCCTTCCTAATATGCCATTTACTTTATCTCATCACATTATTTCTAAATATACAATTTTTAATTTCGGTCCGGAGCAATTTTTTCATAAAACGAAAATCGAGGGCGCGCCTAAGCAATTTTTTTATTTTTAATTTGATTTAATTATACATATTTATTATGAGATGTATAATATTTTTTTAAGCTTTCACGCTTTGAACACATGGTTATGTATGTAACTTATGACGAACCTTTGTATTAATTGTTTTTTTTTTGTTGACGTTTCCATGGAGTGACATAAATCGTAATCGACAACAAATAAATAAAAGGTTCGTGGTAAGGCCTGTTTAATTAAATACATAATTTACAGTCTTTGACATGTCTACTATCCCAGAAGTAAATGGTAAAAATCTGACCTGATATAAATTGATCGTAGATACGAGACGATAAAAAGTTAAAAAACTTAAGCTGACAAGAAAACCATTTCACTCGACTGTAAACTCTATTGCACAGGGCGCAAACCCTTAAATTGCATATCCGAGGACGTCACGAAAAGTGAGACTACAACAGGATTCTCAAGTCTCTTCATTAGCTATTTAGCGGCGTTTTTGGACGTAAAGAGACCAGTGTACTCTTTGAAGGTGTGAGTTGAGTACTTGACGCCAGTACTAGCCACTTTCAGTGTAAGAACAAAGCAAGTGCAGTATCGCCTCTTAACTTAGACTAACACTAGACCGCTGGTTGTTAAGTCACGTAAATCACCTGACGTACTTTAAGTTTTATAAGGGCGAGTTCAGTCCACGAGATAAGATCATGTATAAGATTTTTATTAATCATTCGAGACAAGATGCCGTGTGGTTTGAAATGAAATGAAATAGAATTTTATTGAAATATGGATATCATGTATCTCTTTTTGAACGTCATATTATTATTGTTTATCATCATCATCAGATCTTTTTAATCTCCACTGCAGGAGCATTACCCTCTTTGTATTACCGGAGCCATACTTGGCCAGAACAGACAGAAGATTTGGCCTACACTCTCATCGATGTTTATGAGCTTTGTTTAGCTTGTATTTCCTAAGTCGCCTCTTACGACATCCACGGGAAGACTTGGAGGGGTCCTATTATACTCTGCAGGAAACCACACGGCTCATATTATTTTTTTTAATATTTGCAAAATCGGTAAACTACTGGCGTTCCAGAAAACAATATGTTTCCGGCCTAAAATACAGAACCACACCATTCTGTCCTATGAATGTCTTACTAATGGTCGTAAACGTCCTATGAATGGCGACTAAAGGGACAAGCACATACATCCCGTGCAACGAATGCTTAACCAAGGAGGGTTGACGTTAGGCAGGCGGGCAGTCGTAAAAATAAGCCGAAACTTTTCACAGCATAAAAAAGTGTAAAAGACTTACATGCTGTCTCATCCCCAGATAATGTGGTATGAATAGTGGGGAAGAAGATTCGGGGAAAGATGTTGTATTTCTTTTCGTGAGCGATGACATTATTCTCGTCTATGTACATTGTTAAAATTCTGATAAAATTACCTGGAAACACGTTTTCGAATCTATATATTTGTAACATTGATTGGCGGCATATCAACGCACAGCTGAAACTATAAGGACTAGGAACCTGAACATTACCACAATAGTTATTTTTAAAATGAAAGCGAGCACTACGAAAGGCTTCTTAAAAATTCATCCTCTAAGGGGTTAAATAGCAGAAACAAGTTTGTGTGAAAGGTGGTGAGTGCATGCCTTACTTATTGAAAGTCAATAAAAACCCTTCAAAAGCTTTTGAAATTCATCCCTTAAATAGGTCATCATCATTTCGAGTAGGTGTCACGGTCAATCGACCATGCACACCCTGGTGTCAGAGTACTTCGGAACCGCCTCTCGGCCTCTGACGTGGTAAATAGGTGAAATGGGGGTTAAAAGTTAATATTGAAGATTTCAGTTATCGCTATGAAATTCGCTATTATATTAACTTGAGTAAAGATTTTCTTGTATTTGTCCCTTTTAGGGGTCGAATAGGGGATAAAAATTTATATCGAAATATCATGATATCACAAGTCAGCTTTTAAAAAATCAATAACTATATTGATACATACAGGGTAACCTAGAACTACATAAGGTAAAAAGCTTAACCGACAGATCTTTATTAACGCAAGCGTTAAGTTATGCTAGTTAAGTTAGTTGTTTCCAGTTTGGTTAGGACATTGCAGGCTTGAATCACCTGATTGTCTGATAATAAAGATGATTCCGTGCTTCGGAAGGCACGTTAAGCCGGTGGTCCCGGCTGCCATCTGGTAGTCGTTAAAGGAACCACGTCAGAGGCCGAGAGGCGGTTCCGAAGAACTCTGACACCAGGGTGTGCATGGTCGATTGACCGTGACACCTACTCGAAATGATGATGATGAGTTATAAATATGAACGACGACTTTAACAAACGTTAATCTAACCAATGTTATTTATTCAAACTTATCCTTGCTGTGTTTTAAAGTCATGCTTACCTGTAACAACATTTTAGAGGAATTAATTTAATGTTAATGTACTATTGTTGTTATATTCCTCGGGATTCTTTGTTTAGTTGCTTCCAGTTTGGTTAGGACATTGCAGGCTTTAATCACCTGATTGTCTGATAATAAAGATGATTCCGCGCTTCGGAAGACATGTTAAGCCGTTGGCCCTGGCTGCCATTTGGTAGTCTTTAAAGGAACCACATCAATGGCCGAGAGGTAGTTCCGAAGAATTCTGACAACAGGGTGTGCATTGTCGATTGACCGTGACACCTACACGAAATGATGATGATGAATGTTGATGTAGTCAATAAAAGATTTTTTTAGTCATAAATAAATATGTAGGGGCAAAACACACAGATTAAGCTAGGGGCAAAACACACAGATACAGTAAGTTGTAAACTAGGGTCTATACTAACTCAAGGCAAGTTATTTTAAAATAGATATTTATACCTATATGTAGATAAACATATAAAACGCATGCATCAGACAGATATCGGTTTCCATCATGGCCTGGCCGGACCCAAGGAACCTGCGATAAGGCACTTGCAGTATACCACTTGCCACAGAGGATTTATATATAAAATTTATATATCTTTCCATTACAAAATATCAGTAAATGAATAAAAAAAATAGTAAAAAAGTCACTTTCTTTCACGCATTTATCAACATACCTACTATCACGCCTTTTTCTCTTGCGGGGTAGACAGAGCCTACGTCAAAAGACCCAAAAGCCACGTATAGCATTTATCACTGGATTTCGTTATTTTAAATTAAGGATTTCTAGTTAGATGTTTCTATTTATGTTAACTGTACCTGAGTAACCCACAAATTATTTCGTTAAGCAATCGAACATCTCAATAGTCGATACTACTGATACAATCGGAATGCACCCCGCGCACAAAACAACGAGAGTACAGAAATGAACCTCTGTCTCGTATAATGCCGCTTGCTGTCAGCCAATTAAAAGCTTGTCGATGTCATACTGCCATAATCATAGAGAAAAATACTTCTTTCGACGAAAATAAGTATTTTTATCCTTATGTGTCTTTCTGCCACACAACCACATTAACCTAGCTTAATTATCAGATAAATATATCATAATGTTATGGAGGAGATGTAAGGAAACTTGCATACTTTATTTTTTTGTCTATGATGGGCTTGGTATTAAATTGCCTTACGCTATCTATATAAGAACCATAGATATAATAAATAAAATAAATAAATACGAATAAATATATACGAACAAATCACACAGATTGAGCTAGTCCCAAAGTAAGTTCGAGACTTGTGTTATGGGATACTAACTCAACGATATTATATTTTATAACAAATACATTTATAGATACACATCCAAGACCCAGGCCAATCTGAAAAAGATCATTTTCCATCTTGACCTGGCCGGGGATCGAATCCGGTCACTCCGTGTCGCAGGCTGGCGTGTTGACCGCTGCGCCACGGAGCTAGTCGTTATATATCAGAATATTTCGGTAGATATCAGAATATTATTAGGTTAGATCCGTTCCCGGCCTAGAGACTATCTGGGTGATCACGATCGCGAAGCCTATATGCCATCTTACGGTAGAAATGACTAGTAGCATGAAAGTACCACACTCTCACAGAAAATCGACGTCTGAGTAGAAGCTTTACCGCTATTATGCTTCGTTCGGTGAATGAGAGAACCGGAGGCTCATCCTTCCCTCTCCCCGCCCCATTTCCTTTTCCCAACTCCTTGAAAGGCCGACAATGCACGTGTCAAACCCTGGTGTTGCAGTTGTCCATGGGCAGCAGTTATCACTTGCCATCAGGTGACCCGCTTGCTCGTTCGCCGTCCTATCCTTACTAATATTATAAATGCGAAAGTGAGTTTGTTTGTTCGTTTATTTGTTTGTTTGTTACGCTTTCACGCCGTAACTACTGAACCGATCATCATGACATTTTGCATACAAGTTCTCTGGAGTGCGGAGAAGGACATAGGCTACCTTTTATCCCGGGAAAAAGTACTATTCCCGAGGGATCGACAATGACGCGGGCGGAGCCGCGGGCGAAAGCTAAGGAATCTTTTCTATACCTTATGTAGTTTGCACTCCGCGTTCCGCGGGAGCATTGTAGCTTTCTGCCCCACAGCGCGCATTGTGCGCAGACAATGCTGCAGCCCTGACATATTGGGGATTGGGAGATTATCTATGTTTCGCTACTTTAGAATATAATTTACTAATCATTAAGTAGCCGTACACACGGCATGCTTTTAGTTTCACATAGCATCAAAAGAAAAATGCGTATAAAGTACAATCTTCTTCATATCGAATCGACTGACATATTTTTTGCTTGGGGCCAGGAGTGTCATCCTAATCTGCCTGTCCGGTGGTTTCAGGTATGGTATCGAGTACGCGCGCAGTATTTCCCGAGCTGCTACTTTTCCTATTCATCCGAGTGAGTGAGTAGTATCCCAGTACCTTCACTTCCTTCTCAAATCCTAATTTCTACCCTCCCCTATCCGAAATTCTTCCGATGGCCAGCAGCGTTAAAAGCACAAGAAGCCAAAAAAACTGCATTTGCTAACCCTGCCAAGCGTGGTAAGTATGGCAATGTTCTCCCATGGAATGATCCTTGTGCGAGGCCCTTGTCCAGCAGTGGACTCCTAACGGCTGCAATGATGTAAAATTATGATGACTTCCTTATTTGCCCCATACTATGCAATGCAACTTGTAATGCATTCCCTGTAGCTACGTACAGGTCCTTCGGTATTATGGGCAGATCTCGGGGTACATACTACATAAGTGTGTCATGGTCTGAGGAGATCCACCACAGTTGCAGTTATTATTATTGGATTCTGTATAGGTCTATAACCTGGTCAGATGGGGACCTGACTAGGTTGTCCTTGCTGCGGCCGACTTGGGTTCTCAGTCGAGACCAACCAACAATAAATTAATTAATTGGTGTGGGGTAAAGTAAATCATACAAACAAAAAAAATGTGTCATGATAAAAAAATCATAGCGAGTTCTAACTTGCCATTAGCGCCATCTATTTGCCAATCCAGCAAACAAAATACAAAAGGCAATATAGAGAGCGCTGCTTTCAATGACACTAAATGGTATGTTACAAACTCAAGTTTAAACTTATTAATGATTCCGGCTATAAAATTTACTAATAAGTAAATTTTATATGGTTCTACATCTGTGATCTTCTTTTTGAATACCGCAGTATAAAATCAGCCTTGGTCAAATTTTCTGCCGATTAAATAGATAATTGTAATAATAATTGTAAAAGGCCGGGTTAGCTCTAACTAGATACTATTTAAAGTGCCCTTTTGCCCTTATTGATACGCAAAGATCAAATTTAATAATAGGTATCTAAATTAAACTGCTACCTACTGCTGTGTTACAAGGTGAATCAAATTAACAAAGGCTTGTAGAAAGGAAGTATACATAATTAAATGTACAGTCAGCGACAGAGATACCTTGCCAGGCCCTGTATCTATATCTTGAATTTTCTCTTAAACTATAAATAATAATAACATAAAAAATTATATACACAAAGATTTTAATGAAGCCTTTCTTAATATAAATTTGCACGTTTATTTTTTAATAGTTTAATAGAAAATTCAAGATATAGATACAACAGTATAATCAGCCGATTAATACGAAGCTAAATAAACAATCGCCACCTAGCTCTTCTCGCATCCATATTCATAGTGTAACTGTGGAGGATGTTATTACTGCAGTTAAACGTCTGAAAAGCCACTCCTCCATTGGTCCTGACGGTATCCCTTCATTCTTGATAAAGGATTGTATCGAGTTGTTTAAGCAACCTCTTTTGCATTTGTTTAATTTATCCTTGCAAACAGCTACATATCCTGCCCTGTGGAAAATATCAAAAGTCATACCGATACCTAAGGAAGGCTCAAAAAGTCAGATCGAAAACCACAGACCCATTGCTGTTCTTTCAGCCTTAGACAAGATTTTTGAATCCATCTTGGACCGCCAAATAATTCAGCAGGTACAACCACTCCTTAGTGACTGTCAGCATGGGTTTAGGGCTGGGAGGTCGACAACCACCAACCTTATTAATTTTGTCGATTATGTGGCCACTCACATGGATGAGGATCAGCAAGTAGATGCTGCATATTTTGACTTTAAAAAAGCTTTCGATCGAGTCCATATTAGCAAACTTTTGGCAAAGTTATCAATCATAGGCTTTACTCCGAAACTTCAACTTTTTTTTGAAAATTATTTTTCGAACAGGATGCAGTATGTACAGTTGTCTGGCTTTCATTCGGACCCCTATTTGACCTCTTCTGGGGTAAGTCAGGGGAGTACGCTTGGCCCAACTCAGTTCCTTTTGATGATCAACGACTTGCCCGAGGTGATCATAGAGGCACAGTGTCTTATGTTTGCGGATGACCTTAAGCTTTTTGTAGGTATTGGTTCAGATCAGGATTGTGATGCTTTGCAGCGCGACATAGATAGAGTGGTCCAATGGGCTGAGGAGAATTCATTAGATTTTAATATCTCCAAATGCAAAGTCATCACATTTACTCGATCACATTCTCCCATAATTCACCCATACACTATTGCCGGTGCACCCTTGCAACGTGTCACACAAATACGAGATCTAGGTGTTACTCTCGACTCCAAGATGACGATGAACGACCATATTACCGAAGCTTGCAAGCGCGCATATAAAGCTTTAGGTTTTGTAATGAGACAGTCTTATCAGTTTCAGGATCGAGATGTTATAACTACGTTGTATTTTTCTTTCGTCCGCAGCATTCTGGAATATAATTCTGTAGTCTGGTCTCCGCACGAAGCCAAATACAACATAATGCTGGAACGTGTCCAGAAGAGATTTGCTCGATCGTTATATAAA
The DNA here is from genome assembly GCA_947532085.1 of Elegia similella. Taxonomy (NCBI): domain Eukaryota; kingdom Metazoa; phylum Arthropoda; class Insecta; order Lepidoptera; family Pyralidae; genus Elegia; species Elegia similella. The sequence goes on from OX383939.1 coordinate 23,716,659, forward strand.
AAGCTTTATGGTTTTTATCCTTTTTTATATCCGTCTCTGTTTGTATCAGGAATGGTAGGTTTGAACTCCTTAGAGCTTAGGCGCAAATGTGCCATACTAACGCATTATTATTTGCTCCTAAATGGGAAAATTGACAACCCATTAGCTCTGGCTAGGTGTCGTTTTTATGCCCCGTCTGTGTTCAAGCAGTTACGTAACCGTCCGCTGCTCGTGCCGACCGCGGCGCGCTCCTACACCGCGCAGCACGCGCCTACCAGCCAGGCTGTGGCACTACTCAATGCTCTGATTGCTTATGTACCAAACGTCGATATTTTTTTCGATAAAGAAGTGTTTTTTGTTAATGTCTGTGTCATGTGTTTATCTCATATGTCTTTGTGATTTTCCCTAACTCACAGTACGCGTTGGGAAACTGTAAGTACTGTGAGTATTGTGATAATAAAGAAATAAAGAAATAAAGAAACAGGGCCTGGCAAGGTATTTCTGTTGCTGACTGTACAATAATGTTGTGTTGTTATGTCCAACCATGTTAGGTGAAATGCTTTTAGAGTTCATGTATGGTATATATAAGTATATAATAATATAGGTATGTATGTGACCTTAATGCCTGTACAGATTTAAAAACTAGTTTTCACTCAAACATGATAATCAATTCAGAAGTTAAGACATGAAAGTGAAACAAACATACTCAATTTAACATTAACATCATCATCAGGTCTTTTTAGTCTCTACTGCAGGAGCATGACCCTCTCTGTACTATCGGATATACCATACTTGGCCAGAGCAGACAGAGGATTTTGCCTACACTCTCCTCGCTGGCCAGACGGGTTGGAGAGGTTTCATTGATGTTTATGAGCTTTGTTTCGCTTGTATTTTTTTATTTTATTATTCCTAAGTCGCCTCTTACGACCTCCATGGGAAGACTAGGAGTGGTCCTATTCTGCTCTGCCGGAAACCACACGGCTACAAACATTTACGGCGTGTAACTAAATGGAGGTAACAATATTTAAGTGCATGATCTGGTCATAATATTGAACAACTTGCTTAACTTAGGACCAACAAGGAGATACGAAAAAATATTTTCTTAGAAAACAGATCAGCTCATTTTGTATGACTTTTTTCGTATTTCAAAGTAGGTATATCCCCTGGAAATAGTTGTTCAATATCATGGGCTGATCATGCCCTTCGAGTATCGTGACCCCTATTTTAAACGTCGTATAACAGAAGTTACGATTCTTTGAAAAATAAACTGTGTACATATTCTGAAAATATTGGTCTCGTAAAATAAATTTTCAAATCGATAAAAATCATTAATTATATTCAATCATACGTAGTAATGAAACAATATATATGTTACGGTAAATTTGATTAATCGAAAATTATTAATAATTTTATAACATTATTAATAATAACCTCGTGTTTTGGTAAATGTGAATAAAAAACTGAAATTAATTACTTTTGGTAGTTATTATTAATAATTCACTACACACATTGGTAAAAGTTATAAAAAACCCAAAGTTATTAGTCCAGCAGGTATTTATTTAGAATATGATATGACGACGATACTAGTTATTCGTAAGATATGACACATATAACAGTGGTTGTCTCAGATCACACAAACAAGGGTAGGTAGGTACTTGTTCTAAAGAAACTGACAACATTAATCACCTCTTAATCTGTACTCTTAATTAACAAAGTTAAAAGAGTGAGAGAACAGCCTCTCGGCAGCGAAAGGGACTCGCTATTGCTGCCCTATCTCGAGCTACTGGAACAGAGTCCACGTTGGCTCGAGACTTGCTCGTGTCAATGTAAAATAACTTTAGTTTTTAATAATTTTATTTGGCTCACTTTACTAACCCTAGTTTATAAGCTTATTTTTGGTACTAACCTATGTTATAGAAATGTATTTCTAAAATAAAACGTTATTAGTATTATTATTTGTATCTCCTTTGGTTTCACGGGTGTTACCGGTCAAGGTAAGGACCGGTCCTTTAGAGGCTTGCGTGGAGATATATATCCAACATGTAGAGGCCCTTTGGAGAAGTTGATGTAAAGTTGGTCTCCAGCCAGAACTTCTTTCTGGAAATACCAATGTATGATAAGTCCTTGAACAGGTCTAGGCTGGAGCAGAAACTATTGCATTATGAAAGACAAATTTATGAAATTGATATGTGGCTGGACTTGTGCTAGGTTATTGCCAAGGATCGGACACCTGCCATTAATATAAAATGGCAAAATTATAGACTCGTCATCACCATCAAGAAGGCCTCTTGTGATCAAAGTAGTAAAAAGGCCTCGAGATTACAACCATGGGAACAGGCATGAAAATATGTAAGTGTCTATTTTAGGGTGGAGATCTTGAAAATGATGTAATTTTGGAATCCAAGATGGCGGACGCGACTTTTCATGAAAAACCTGCAAAGGGGTCGTTTTTTGGGTTTTTATCTTAGTTATGTAATCCAAGATGGCGGGCGCGACTTTTCATGGTAAACCAACATGAGTGTCGTTTCTAGGTTCTTGGGGTTTAGAGGCGCATATCTCGAAAATGACGTCAGTTATATAATCTAAGATGTGGGACGTGACTTTTCATTATATATCGACGTGAGTGTCAATTTCTAGGTTTTTTTCGGTGTAGTTTTGGAAAATTACATCAGTTTTAGTATCTAAGAAGGCAAATCTTCGAAAATCGCCAGTGAACATTTATTTTTATCGGTAGTTATTACATTTATCGGTACTAAGGTTACATTATTAATAATCACCGACAAATGCGATTAATTTTTCACTTTTACCTGTACTTTCGGTAATTATTAATAATGATAGACAATTATTAATAATTTTTAATTAATCACTCTAACCGTAACATATACATTTATTTGTCTAGAGAACACATCATATTTCGAGTGAGTGTATCACTTCGATCGACAATACGTGTATCATTATAAATTGATACACTTAACAAGATCGGTCCTTTCATTCCCTCCCACATATTCCAATACTCCACTTTCGATGCACTGCAATGGAATGTGAATTTTATCAAGAAACAAAATCTCCCAATAAACTACTTTCTTTGTCACAGAATTCTAGCATTTTAAACCTAAACTCGATGATATAAGGTTGATATTAAAATTGGATGGTGAATGTTGAAAGGAATGTGCTTTCAATAATCGTTTTAATACACGGAACTGCATTTTATCACACCCAAAATGCATATTTGTGCAAAAAAACTTGTATTCGAGAAAAAAAAGTATTTCGAATGCAGGCCCCGGCGAGATTCGAACTCGCGATCTCCTGTTTACTAGACAGGCGCTTTAACCAACTAAGCCACGGCGCCGCTTGCCCGCATGACGAAATTACGTATCAAAAGCTGTTTGTGTATGAGATATAGAACGTTACATGTCTTATCAAATGAATTATCAGTTTATCTTGAATAGGGTAAATAATCGGATAATTTATTGCTCTGTAGCGTTTTAAAAAGAGTTTACTGTGTGGAATTTACGATGTACACAGATGTTAAAACTAGTATTTACATTTTTGTGTAATATAATGTACTTGGCTAACGTTTTCCTCATAAATTAGAGATGTCTCCAGAAATACATTTCGCAACTTCGTTCGCGGCAATTTCTGTTATTATGATTGATTAGTATAGATGAATATTTTTTTTTTCCAGTTTTCAAAACATTTGTTATTGATGCTTCGCTCCTATTGGTCGCAGCGTGATGTTTTATAGCCTGAAGCCTTTCTCAATAAATGTACTATCCAACACAAAAATAATTTTCCATTTTGAATCAGTAGTTCCTGAGATTAGTGCGTTCAAACAAACAAACTCTTCAGCTTTATAATATTAGTATAGATAATGGGATGTGCTCCGAGGAATTGTTTGAGTTGATGCCTACGGCCACTTTCCATCATCGCACCTCACGCCATCGGCAGGGAGTTATACCCACACCTTGGATCCTATATGGTTGCGTACAGTACGCTTCGAAAGGAACTTTCTTCCACGTACGCTTAAGTTGTGGAACGAACTCCCAGCTATGGTTTTCCCGAGTGACTACAACATAGGGTTCTTTAAAAAGGGCGTGAAAAGATTAATATAGGGTCGGCAACGCGCGAGTGGCACCCCTGGTGTTGCAGACGTCCATAGGCTACGGTACCCGCTTTCCTGGTGGGCCGTATGCCTGTTTGCCTACTAAGTGGTATAAAAAAAAACCATATGAATGAACTGTGGATGTGCTCATAGCATACAACAGGCATTACTGTGTTATATTGCGCATGGGGGTCACGGCCGCTAGGCTGGCTGCACACGATCGCCGCGATGAGTCACCCATTCATAATTACGAGAAAAACTACTATTCGCATGCCGCGTTCATTAATAGTTGTGGAGGTTTCGTTCAATTGGGTTGGGTTGTCGCATTCGTGACGTACAAGTACTGACCTTTTTCTCAATCAAACTAGTAGTTCTACGTACAAATCTATGTAATGAAAAAAAGGCCACAGGGCTACAGCTAGAGTCGAATTGAAGGTATAGCGATTCAAATGCCATCTATACACACAAAGAATTACACTAAATTACTCACACTATGATTAAGTTTATTAACAAAAAAATACAATTAAAATTAAATATTTACTAGCTACAAAACTAAAAATTAATTAATTCTATCTAAAATAAAAACCTACCTATTAAAAAACCTAACTATAAATAAATAAATATAAAATAAATAAATAAATATATACGGACAAATCACACAGATTGAGCTAGCCCCAAAGTAAGTTCGAGACTTGTGGTATGGGATACTAACTCAACGATACTATATTTTATAACAAATACATATATAGATACACATCCAAGACCCAGGACAATCTGAAAAAGATCATTTTCCATCTTGACCTGGCTGGCCGCTGCGCCACGGAGCTAGTCCTATGATTATGAGAAATAATAACCTATGATTAAGCAATTTAATTTATATTTGTTTTTGGTATTTTTAAGGTAAGCCTTGCCCCACAGTGCCCCCTCCCCCAGGAGCGCATGAAACACCTTATGGAAAATGTCATCATCGTCCATAGCCATCAGCAATCACGTTTTTTCACTTGTGGGGTAGACAGAAAAATAAAGAGTTTCCTAAAAGTATAAACCAGGAATTCGCTTAAAGCGCTGTACTGTATCCCTTAACCGTTTGTAGCGAACATCGCGGGATACTTTATCATCATCATCATCAGGTATTTTGAGTCTCCACTGCAGGAGCTTGACCCTCTTTGTACTACCGCAGCCATACTTGACCAGAGCAAACAGAGGATTTGGCCTACACTCTCCTCGCTGCCGGGTTGGAGAGGTCTCATTGATGTTTATGAGCTTTGTTTAACTTGTATTTCCTACATATACATTATACATGGTGAAATTTTAATCGTTTTGGACCCTTAAAGGAGTGACTCAGACCATCAATATGAACAACTTTTTCTATAGGAACAACGCTGGGAACTCAAAAAAAAATCGACATTCCCATACAAACTGGCCGGGCGGGCAGAACTCTTTTGTATGGAAATGACGAATTTTTTTGAGTTCCCAGCATTGGTCCCATAGAAAAAGTTGTTCATATTGATGACCTGAGTCACTCCTTTAAGGGTCCAAAACGATTAAAATTTCACAGGTCCAAACTGTTCCTGAGGGATGGACACTAACGGCGCCGTCGTAGCCGCGGGCAAACGGCAAACCAACCGAAACTGCTGCGCCTAGAAACTTGAAATTTGGTACAGGGGTTCTTTTAATGATGTGAGTGAGCGCTAAGAAAGGATTTTTAAGAAATTTAACTTCTAATGGGGTAAAATTTATATGGAATTTTCTCATTTTTGGTCTTGGAAGTATGAAAGTAGGTATATAAGTTCTCGATTAAAATTAAAAAAGATGTGTGTGGGTAGATGAAATTTGCTAAATTCCCCCCTTAAGGTTACCCCTTAAGGGGGGAATTTAGCAAATTTTAAATGGGGGTGGGTGGATGGTATAAACTTTGTATCGAAATTTTCTCATTTCTGGACTTAGACGTATGAATTTAAGTATATAAGTTCTTGGTTACTATTAAAAATATCTGTGTAGGTAAAATGGACGATATTTTCCCCTGAAGGGGTAAAATAGCGGGGTAAAGATTGTATGGGAATTAACTTATTTCTAGACTTAGAAGTATGAAAATAGGTAAATAAATTATAACAATTGAAAAAGATCTGTGTAGGTCAACTGGAAAAAAAATCCCCAGAAGGGGGGTTAAGTTTGTTTGGAAACTGGAATTTTTCTCATTTCTGGACTATGAAGAATGAAAATAAAAAAAGTATGTTCTCGATTACAATTAAAAAAGATGTATGTGGGTGAAATGGACAAAATTCACCCCTAAAGGGGTAAAATGGGAGGGTAAAGGTTTTATGGAAATTTTGTCATTTCTGGACTTAGAAGTATAAATAATATCCATACTTAATATCCATACTAATACTAATATTATAAATGCGAAAGTAACTCTGTCTGTCGTTTTTTTACGCTTCAACCATTCGACTGATTTGGATGAAATTTGGCATGGAGGTGTGAGGCCCGAGGAAGGACATAGGTTTGATTCCGGGAAATTCTACTTCCCGAGGGATTCATTGTTCCCGAGGGATCGACACTAACGCAGGCGGAGCCGCGGGCAACAGCTAGTATCAAATAATTCGCGACGAAACTTTTTCTGGCTATAGCTTTCTAGCTATTTTATTTAGCAAGGTTTTCATTATATTTTGAAAATATTGATGTAATCATTTATTTTGATCTTTGAACTGTACTTCAATATTTTCATGCTATGACGATAAATTAGACGTTTAACAGTATTCTTCTGATGCACAGCGCCTTAAGATTTAAATTTATCGCAAATAGCTCTTGTAGTATTTTCATAACTTTTAAAGTTAGATGCTTATTAACGGCGGCAACGTTACAATTTTATAGTAGCCATAACCTTTACTGCAGATTGTATGGAGATCTTTGATAACGAGGCAGGTCTTAAATGTTTCATAGCAGATATTTATACATTATTTATTGAATATTAACAAGATAAAGTCAAATTATTACAATGTGCTTACATATTACAATATACATTCATACATAAAAGTCTGTATTTATAGACCGCCTCTTATCCCGTGCAGAGTCTTTCTTAAATAAGAGACACAGCCTATCAATATGAACAACTTTTCCTATGGGAACAATGCTGGGAACTCAAAAAACCTTCCCATAAAACCGGGCTGCAAAACTCTCTCATATGGAAATGATGCTGATTTTTTTTGAGTCCCTAACATTTGTCCCACAGGAAAAGTTGTTCATATTGATGGTCTGTGGTTTCCGTGTGGTTTCCGGCTGAGTAGAATAAGACCACTCCAAGTCTTCCCAAGGAGGTCGTAAGAGGCGACTTAGGAAATACAAGCTAAACAAAAACATACTACCTAAAAAAACTAACTAAAAAAACATCAATGAGACATCTCCAACCCGTCTGACCAGCGAGGAGAGTGTAGGCCAAATCCTCTGTCTGCCCTGGCCAAGTATGGCCCCGGTAGTACAGAGAGAGTCATGCTTCTGCAGTGGAGACTAAAAAGACCTGGTGATGGTGATGATTGATGGTCTGAGTCACCCCTTTAATCGAGGGTATATTTTTACGCTGTATACTTGTCAGGCGAGTATTTTCCAATTCTCGATCCTCCGCTATGTCCTTGAAGAGGTCAAGACTATACGACACAACTTTCGCCTTCTCTTTTACTTCGTCTATGAAAGCTCCCCTTGAGAGCCTTTCGACAAACAATACTACAAATAAAAACAACTGTTCGTAAAGTACCAAATCCTTTCTTTACCATTTCCGTGAAACACAACTTCGCAAAACAAACAAATTCAGACAAAAACATTTCTTTTTAATTTTGTATTGTTAGGAAATAACCACAAGTGGAAACCCATGTTTATTGTAGTATTACTGTGTTTATATCGATACCATGAGGAGAACGCGTAAGTACCTACTGTAGGCTACAGTACTTACGTGTTAACCGTGGAACGTTCTCAATAAATATTGTAGATAAATATGTGTACATTAAAAATATATTGTGGTTACCTTAATCATATTTTATTACGAAGTTAATTTGTAGCAAAAAGTCTTGAAGTGTATTTTTCGATATCGATATTTTGCCGTATTGATACATCTCTTATGACAGCAGCGTCAAAAGTCAGTAGTGCTATTTTCAAACCGTCGACTTTACTAAATGACAGATTGTTTGTATGGAAACTTGTACGTCTTTATCGAATCGCCCCTTCACAAATAGCACCCCTGAAACCACGCCTCCCTTTCCTCTGTCTCACAACCCCTCTAGTGACACACTAGCTTCCCATACAAAAATGGCAAAATGTGACATCTATTTTGAGAGACGCAATTTTTTTTAAATCAATGGTTCTCATATATAATATAACACAATAGACAAATGTCAACATTCATGAAAACTGCAAAGTTTTCGAAACGTTAGGTGTAAAAATAATGTAATAAACTCTATAAAACCATATTAAGTGAATTAATTAAAAATAAAAATACCGTGTTGTTTTGTAATCAGTACGACGCTTACGATGCGACCCAAACATTGTGATTCATGATGCACCGGGTTCGACGCCCGACCGTGAACCAATTCGTCGCCGAATGCATAGACAATACGCAGTGTCAATGTCAATGTTAAGTACATTTTTGGTAATGATTTTTAGAGGTTAAAAAAAAAATTACATTACATTGCTATTCAAAGATGGAGCTCCGCTAGCGTAAAGGGTACATTTGAGCAGGGTACTGCCGAGGGTGGCATATTTGACTAGTTTTTTTTTGTGAAAACCTTTTTTAGCAGCATTGTGCACTTTTTGGGATGGATAAAAAATGTTAAACTCGCGTCAGGACACATGACCTGATCGAAAATTTATAAGAGAGTCACGTGACCTGAGACCGTCGGTGCGGTATAGGAGAGGAAGTAATTCTCTCTTTCTACCGCTCGGAGTTTCAAATTCTACTGGCACTCCTGGAGTGCAACCCGTTGTGGAACAACACTTGTATATATCAGTAGCCAATATAAATAATTTTAGTTAAAAAAACAAAAAAAAATAATTAAAATCCGTGCTGATATTTAGAAGATGTAAAGAGCTTTTTTGTGGAACAAAAATTAAATATGTTGCTACCGCCGTGGGGGTTTTTATTAGTTAGACGGATAAATGTAGTATAAATATATGTATAAATATAGTATAAAACAAAGTTGTTTCCCGCTGTCCGTCTGGCCAGATGTATGCTTAGATCTTTAAAACTACACAACGGATAGTTGATGCGGTTTTTAATAAATAGAGCGATGCAAGAGGAAGGTTTACATGTATAATTTATCGCACTCGTGCGAAGCCGGGTTACTTTGAAAAATCGCTAATCCTTACTAATATTATAAATGCGAAAGTGAGTTTGTTTGTTTGTTACGCTTTCACGCCGTAACTACTGAACCGATTATCATGAAATTTTGCATACAAGTTCTCTGGAGTGCGGAGAAGGATATAGGCTACCTTTTATCCCGGGAAAAAGTACTATTCCCGAGGGATCGACATTGACGCGGGCAGAGCCGCGGGCGAAAGCTAGTTCACTATAAAAAAAACCTTTAATTTTCAACCATTTGGTCAATGTTTCTTTCGTCAATTTCTTGTTATTTTTTGATATTAGTGGTGTTGGCAACACTGTGTAACGACGCCCGGAGTGGGGGGCCTGCGAGCGTCGTGGAACGGCACTTTGGTTCGAGCAGCGGAGCTCGGCGGGCCTTGCGACTAGGCTTTCCCTCTATTAATTTATTTGATCTATAGTTTGATATGATCTACGTGATTTGGTTTAGTAATGAGTTCAATGATTTAACTAGAATTGATATTTAATTTTTTAATATAATGTATAATATATAGCTGATGATAAATAAAATAGTGGCTTGTATGCGAGTGTTCAGATATTTACTATATTTTATATACTTATGAATACAGGTTAAGGTTGACTGGGAGAAAATGCTCATAGCATTAAGTCTGCCAATTGTAACAATTTTAAGTTGGAACAATAAAGTTTAATAAATACATAAATAAAATACAGTGATAAAGTGCATAAATATAAATTTATTTTTTTATACATGATCACTAGCCATTGTTAGCAGTCGTAGTATTAAATAAATAAATATGACGGACAACTCACACAGATTGAGCTAGCCCCAAAGTAAGTTCGAGACTCGTATTATGGGATACTAACACACAGTGACGTGCAGTTCATATAGACTGTAAGACACTGTCTACCCTGCAGTCGCTAAATAAATACAATTTTTTTTTCTTACAAAAAATAATTTTATTAGGTGCGCCTGCTAAATTCTGCTAGCAAATACTTTATAGTCGATTTTGTTCAAGTACGGCGCTGTGGCCGCGGCCCGCGCTTGCCCGCGCTAAGCAGTATCTATACGCGTAAGCCGCGTAAGACAAAATTTCAAAGGTCTGACTTTTCACGCACACATAGAAATTTTTTATACACCGATAGGAAATCGCTTTTGTAGTAGTACAAGTAAACATCTTTCATCGACTCACACATGCAAATCAAATTTGCGCTGTGTGTGTGAATTGAAGACACTGTCTCCGACGTTTCTATTGGCTGCCGCGCGCGATGTAAATGTCATCGTCACTTGTCAATGTCATTATAGATATTAATCATACTTATGTCAATGTCATATACAAACAATGTCATTGATTTACGTGTTTACAAACAAGCCAAGAGGAAAGTTTTATTTTAAAATTAATTGCTTTATCAGTTAAATCTTATTTGTGACAAAAATATTTTCATGTGAACGTTGTGTCGCTTGGTGTTTGCATGCCAAAACCGAAATATAAAGTGTTTTGTGAACACGCTTTTGAACAAATTAAGTAACCGGTTGGTTATGGTTAGTTATTATAAAGTTTAATCTTAAGCCGTATGATACGTGTACGTGGCTCACAGGTTGTAATCATATCTTTTATCTTTTGCTTGTTTTGAATACTTTTGCGTCGAAGATCGAAAGACTATCATAATATTAAACGAGTTGTATTGTAGATAACTAGCCGTATAGTAAGGTAAGGTATATAGGTGGTATGTTTGTAAGTAAATTTTATAATTATGTCTACCCTATGATAAATGTCTGTGCACGTCACTGCTAACACAACGATACTATATTTTTATAACAAATACATATATAAATATACATCCAAAGCCCAGGCTAATCTGAAAAAGATCATTTTCCATCTTGACCTGGCCGGGGATCGAACCCGGGCACTCTCGTGTCGCAGGCTGGCGTGTTGACCGCTGCGCCACGGAGCTAGCCAAATGCTTCAATAGACATATGATACACATTTTTTCTGTAGTAATTGCACCCACTTGTTACTTGTACTACCTTCGTAATCACACACGATCCGATTCACTGATGGACGGTGGTAATTCGTGTACGAGGACATTATTAATCAGCGACACTGATACACGCTATACATCGGTACCGTCAGCAGAAAAAAAATGGAATAAAAATTAACATATACCTGTATAGATTTTTGTTGGTAAATATATGTAGCAGCAATGTAACTTCTTGTAAAACTTAAATAAAGAACTTAAAAACAATGCAATATTAAAAAGAAACGATTGCAAAAAAATTGCACAGCCAGTACAACAGTATCAACTTAAGACATTTAAATTACTCTCTGGTATCAGCCAGGACCTCAAAATTACAACAATTTCTCATAACTTCAAGACTTTCAAGTCAAGTCAATTATTTAAGGTTAAAGATCATCATATTTTCTAAGTAAAAAAGTAAAGATAAACGTTAGTTACATCTTCATCAAATTCTTACAAAGTAAAAATTATAGAAAATAATAAAACTGGTCTCAGAGTTCTTTGGAACCGCCTCTCGGCCTCTGACGTGGTCCCTTTAACGACTACCAGATGGCAGTCGGGACCAACGGCTTAACGTGCTTTCCAAAGCATGGTGATTCCTTCCGTCTTTATTATCAGATAATCAGGTGATTCAAGACTGAAATGTCCTAAACAAACTGGAAACAACTAAACAAATTATGCTTCCTGTGGGAATCGTATCCATGACCCCCGGGTATACAGGCAAACGCCTTAACCACTGGACCACGGAGGCAGTTAATAAATAAGAAAATATGAGGGAGATCTTGGTGGGAATTTTGGCGGACTGCACGGCTTGTGTTTTGGATTGTTTTGTAAATTGTTTATAGTGGACTTTACTGTGAAATCGGTGTAATTTGGTGTTATAAATGCCCATGTTTATGAACAATGTGTGGAATAACTGAAATAAACTGTAATAGTGCGGCTGTAGTGAGATTTACTTAGCGGACTGGCGGTTGTCCACCTAGCCTCGTTGCGTCGTCTGTGAAAATGAACTACACTACACCATCATTTCATTGATTAACAGGACTTAGAAAAAGCGCGGAAGAACTCATTTATACTTGATACTGGCTAAATACGTAACGCGTGGAAGCCATAAATAAATACAAAAAAAAGAAAATATGATGATATTAACAGACTAATGTGCTATCGCTACAGATAGGTGCGTGGGAACGTAGAGTTAACAGCTTTAATTGTTATTGTTATGGAATAAACTAATATCGGATACTATCGCGTAGTATCAGGATAGTACACTCGAGCAATTGTATATTTTAGCCATATATATATATATATATATATATATGCTTTACAAAATATAATGACACTAGCTTTCGCCCGCGGCTCCGCCCGCGTCAATGTCGATCCCTCGGGAATAGTACTTTTTCCCGGGATAAAAGGCCTATATCCTTTTCGGTACTCCAGAGAACTTGTATGCAAAATTTCATGATGATCGGTTCAGTAGTTACGGCGTGAAAGCGTAACAAACAAACAAACAAACTCACTTTCGCATTTATAATATTAGTTAGGATAAGATTTAACAGACTAATGTGCTAACGCTACAGATAGGTGCGTGGGAACGTAGAGTTAACTACGTTAAGCTTTAATTGTTATTGTTATGGAATAACCAAATAAAGGACAAACGCTGTAGCGGCCGACACGTGTGCCCGGACGACCGTTTTGGATGTCCACGTCCTCCGCTTCTTGTACAGCCACAATTAGCATACATAAACAATGGTAGGTACCTATTTTATTATGAGTACATGGCAAAAAATACAACGTCAAATTTTGTCGGGGGAGGAGGACGAATCTATTGTTTGTAGCGACGGACTTGAGCGTTTGAGAGTCGACGGCCCAGTGCGATTGCACGCATTATTGGCGCTTGCACAAGTTAAGCAACTCCGAGTGTCGATTACACTTGGATTGGTAAAATAAAAAAATATATAAATTAATTATATATAATATTAGCTGTACCCGGGACTCCGTTCGCGTATTTACGATTTTAAAAAGAGCCTATCCTGTTACCTGTACCTCTAAATGTTTATCTATTAAGTTTAAAATTCAGTTTATTCGTTAGATAGAGGAACACACATACACTAGAAAAAAATCTAAAAATCGACAATTTTGTTTTAGTATCATGTAAAGAGCTTACAAACACGATATCTCTGAATACAAATAAACTTATTCCATGACCAACCCTTACAGATTTATTATAAGTATTAGTAACTAGCTTTCGCCCGCGGCTCCGCCCGCGTCAATGTCGATCCCTCGGGAACTTTTTCCCGAGATAATATGTACCCTATGTCCTTCTCCGTACCCCAGATAACGTGCAAGCAAAATTTCATGATGATCTGTTCAGAAGTTACAACGTGAAAGCGTAACAAACAAACAAACTCACTTTCGCATTTATAATATTAGTTAGGATGATGATATTGAAGTAAATGCGCTAAGATTATTATTACTTAAATATAATAATGTTATAAATTTGAAGAAAAACATTGGAATTGTCAAAACAAATATACTCATATCCACCTACCATCTCAACACGACCATATAATCTTCCAAAACAAGACATACGAAATGAAAAGTAAAAAGACAGGTTCCACGGAAACATTCGAGAAATTCGTAGTATTTTCCCACGAGCGTCACATCACAAGTCAACGGATTTGTATGTGTAACTGTGCAACGTCGTAACGTATTAGTTAATTGTTGGAAAAGTGCGTGACGAGCCACCGAGAACAGGTTCCGTATGTTTGACATTGTTAATAGGTGAATGAACCATGTTTTGATGGCACAATCTATGAACAGAAGACACGTACAACATGATTCCGAACTCTAGCATTTCAAAGACGAATTTAGAGTTCGTAATAAAATATAGGTACAACCGTCATTATATATTATTTATGTATTTAATTATTACATACAGCCTGGTGACAGACGGACAGCGGAGTGGATATTAATGGGGTCCCGTTTTTACCCTTTAGGTACGGAACCGTAAAAATTTGTATACTGCACAAACTACACAACTACTACTACCAACCGCAGTTTGCCAGCGAGCATAGTATGTCTAGTATTATAAGAACAGATCGAGTTAGAAATACCTACGCTCTATTACGAACATGGTAGATGCTGACTACAAATCAGACAAGCTAAAGTGACTGGGCGGGTCACGTCTGTCGTATGCACCAGGACAGATGGGCCCATATCGCTACCTTATGAACTTCGATAGACGGAAAAAGAAATAGAGGAAGACCCAGGATAAGGTGGTCGGATACATTACAGTATTATGAGGAAAATTGAAAGGAGAAAGATAGGAATAGGGATACTTAGAGAAATGCACAGACAGTAGGCTTTTGCCCAGCAGTGGGGCATAAACAACTAGGAAAAAAACAGAGACTACGAATAAGTAGTCAGAGCCTTGAGGCACGTTGAAAATGTATGCACCTGTGTTAGTCGGTAGATAATATTAACGAAAGTTTAAACATCAAATAACAGGAACCCGAAAAAAAGATCGCTACAGTTTTAATTTGCCGCAAAATGCCATACATCACAGCCAATCAAAATCGAAAGTCGGAAATCGCATCTTAATCACTTCCTGATGCAAATTCAAATCGATACCAGTAAATTATCACGTAATTGTATCGATGTTAATCGATATTCATCTCTTGTTAATCGAGTTGAGGTAGCGCGTGCGATATCGGGGAGGTTATAATACCGGAATTGGATTCCGATGTAAAATTATGCAGCCATTTATTATGTCAATTGCCAAGGACAGTTTTTTTACATAAAAAGAATACTAAAATCACATCTTTGCCCAGCAAAGGTATAGTATGATATAACGTAGCAATAGTAAGCACCAGTGATTATCCATCTGTCTAATTGCCCCAGCTGTCCTACTTCCTGCATCGTAGTAGACTTGATTGAGGCAAATAATCGTGCCGTCGAGGTTACCAAATTGTGGTCAAACTTAGTATAACATTTTTATAATATAGCTGTTTTGACTCGTAAAGTAGAAGTGAGCACCAGTTATGTTTCTGTCTGTATATATCCTATCTGTATATTCAATAGAAACATGACGATAAGACCGGTCTAGAGAATTTTTAAGAAACGAAAAATAAAAGTATCTTTTCCCAATGGTCCCCGAAAAAAACATTACTTAAGGTTTTGATGGACACTAAACGAGACATGATAGAACGTTATTGTTAAAACGGCTATAGCATTGCGGTGTCCATTAAAGAGTTACACTTGCTATACAGAAGTACGACTTGAGAAATTGTAAATGAAAACTAAATTGAAAATAAATAAAAAGGCACGTTCGAAATTCCGGTAAAAAAATCCGTAATTCCGGATTGTATGCCCTAAGTAGAATTTGAATCGAGTCGATTTGACAGATTTAACTGCGACGATGCCTTTGTCCGAATACAGATTTTGATTTATAGCTTTTTTATTATAGATAAATTAATTCCGAATAGTTTATACGCGTGAGGTGTTGAACTAAATGGTAATAAACTTGACGCGCGTAAAACTGATGCGTTTTTATTGGGTGATGAAATCAGTAAGGAATTCCAGAACATACGCATTTTATTACCGCTTTGGATGTATAGCAACACCCAGTATGGTTCAGATTTTATAGTTTTTTTTATTGCTATGTAGCTAGCTCCAATTGAGCTTAGTCTAGCTCCGTGGCGCAGCGGTCAACACGCCTGCCTGTGACACGGAGTGACCGGGTTCGAACCCCGGCCAGGTCAAGATGGAAAATGATCTTTTTCAGATTGGCCTGGGTCTTGGATGTGTATCTATATATGTATTTGTAATAAAATATAGTATCGTTGAGTTAGTATCCCATAACACAAGTCTCGAACTTACTTTGGGGCTAGCTCAATCTGTGTGATTTGTCCGTATATATTTATTTATTTATTATTAGCTTTCGCTACTTCACCGGGTGTTACAAATTTCATAGGTGGATTCTTCCTACTATGGAAAATAAGTTTAATCTACAGTCGGTTTACTCATGTCTTAAGATGGCAGAAAATACTTTTAAGCAGCTCAGCCCTTTCTCTGCGAAACAACATATCAGTTGTCGTGCTTTCAGCGCGAAGCATAGTGAATCGAAAATAAATAGGTATCTACTACAAATACGGCGAGCTCCGTGGCACAATGGTTAACACGCCAGCTACGAAAGTTGCATCACGAGGGTTTCCGGGTTGGATCCCCGGCCAGGTCAAGATGAAAAACGATATTTTCAGATTGATCTGAGTCTTGGATGTTTATCTATATAAGTATCTATTATAAAATATAGTATCGTTGAGTTAGTATCCTATGACACAAGTTCACAACTTACTGTGGGGCTAGCTTAAATTGTGTGATATGTCCCTATATATTTATTTATTTTATACGGACGTGCAACACTTGCGTGTTGCACTTAATCATGAGGTTAAAGTGTAACACATTGTAAATGATTACAAGACTACATATTTAGCTAATACTAGCTGCTGCCCGCGACTTTGTCCGCGGCAATTTCTGTTATTATAGACATGTAGATAGATTGATAGATAAAGTATTTATTTGTTCATCTGTATCACACATATACATACAGCGACATTAAATAAATAAAAAACAATGAAAGTAATTAAAACTTAAATCTAAGGCATGCAGCTGTGTGCTACAGTAGCACAAAAGGGCTACAGCTCAGCAAAATGTTCCTCTGTGAGAGCAACTGCTGATTTTCAGCTGGCACCCTGGAAAAAGCGCGAACGAGAGCAATTTCACAAGTCAACCCTTATGATCGACACCAAACTACATTTACTGCACAAAGGGGAAAAAACATGTCATTTTCGAATGGTAAATTAAAGCTAAATCAGATTAAATTAATGAGAAATATTATAGAGATAGTGAATTAAAATAATAAATATAAAAATTATAATAAAATTTAAAGTGATATCGTCGTAAATGAAATAAGATTGCTGGAATTAATTAATACTGAAATAAATAGATTAATCTTTTTTCTCCAAAACATATGGGGCTATAACTGTACGTAGGTAAGAGAGTGGACAAAGTCATGTACTGTCGCGGACATTTTTTTAGTTCGTTTAAAGAGGAATAATTCTGTAATAAACATTTTTTGGGTAACTTGAACCGTTTACGCATCGCACGCGCCGGATGTCCTCAACTATGAATAATTTTCCCCCGTTTTCAAAACATTTTTTATTGATGCTTCGCTCTTATTGGTCGCAGCGTGATGTTTTATAGCCTTAAGCCTTCCTCGATAAATGGACTATCCAACACAAATTTTCCAATTGAACCCGTAGTTCCTAAGATTAGCGCGTTCAAACAAACAAACAATCAAACAAACTCTTCAGCTTTATAATATTTTTAATATAGATTTTTATCCAAACACACCATAATAAAATAAAAACGCCTGGTTATGTATCTAAACGGGACTTAACACAAACATTTTTATTATTTGTTTCCGTTGACGTCTCGTTGATGAGAATCACTCTCTTTGCAACCACGATGGATGTAACTCCATTGAAACGTCAACGGAAACAAATAATAAAAAGGTTCGTGCTAAGTCCCGTTTATATACAAAATTATGTGTTTAAAGCGCGAAAATTTAAAAAAGAAAAAACGCCTGTTCGGGATTATACGACGCTCGCGAAATAGGCACGAAAATTTTTGTCGGATAAATCCGACGTTCGCGGTGAAAGGGTTAAAAACTAATGACAATGTTGACAAACATCTAATTCCGTCACACAACCACCTGACGGCGGTTACCATGACCACTGGTAAGTGGTTTAGGGTTAATGTTAGGAAACTAAAGTATAATCTAAAATTCTAAATTGCCAGAGTCGGAACGAAATAAATTTGACCTAAATCTCTTCATAAATAACAGAAATGGACATATTAAGAGAAGAGAGGAAAGTCATATAACCAGGCAGGTTTTGAATATGCAGGTCAAAGGTCATCGAAACAGAGGGAGACCAAGTACAGTACAAGTAAGAAACGTTGGATGGAGTGTGTAAAGGAGGATATGTGTAGAAAGGGAGTGACGGACGAGTTGACTGGAGATAGACAGAAATGGAAAAAGCTTACATGCTGTGCCGACCCCACATAAATAGTGGGATAAGGATAAGGCAGAAGAAAAGTAGTAACTAACAATAAAATAGGACAACCGAGTTGATAACTTCCTACTTTTTTTAAAGTCGGTTAAAAATTGTCATAACTTATTGCCTTAAGTTGTGTCTACTCCGTAACAAATGAAGACATGATGTTATATACATATAGACATATCTGTATGATAAGAGTGGTTACTGTCAAAAATAAACTTTAATATTGTCGGTCAAATATTTTATCAATGCTGGGATGAGTCAGGGAGGCGTGTTCCTCGCTTCAAGGACAGGTTCATTCATGATTATGGATATATGGGATCTCGCACATGTTGCAGTCAATTCAAAAATAAACTAGCCAATCGCGAGGTGGCATGAAAATAAACGAGTGGTTTCTTCTACAGCCGTATTATATCAATATTTTTTGCGTGTAAACGTTTTATAAATCGATGAACGCCGGCTGCACGCTCGAAAAACTGTCACGTTCTGTGTGCAAGCGAAAGCGCGCAACAAGCGATAGAGAGGCACGATCGGCCTAAGCGTTCGACTTGTGACGCATCTATCTCTCTTCCACTGTCGTCACGTACAATTATCGTCCGTACACCGACTTCACGGACAACCAATTATTTATTAGCCGTGTGGTTTCCGGCAGAGTAGAATAGGACCACTCCAAGTCTTCCCATGGAGGTCGTAAGAGGCGACTTAGGAAATACAAGCTAAACAAAGCTCATAAACATCAATGAGACCTCTCCAACCCATCTGGCCAGCGAGGAGAGTATAGGCCAAATCCTCTGTCTGCTCTAACCAAGAATGGCTCCGGTAGTACAGAGACTAAAAAGACCTGATGATGATGATGATGATGATGACATTTTTATGACAAGTATTTATTATAAACGTATCCATACTGTAAAGTGCTTTCCAAGGCAAATGAGCCCAAACACGATTGGGTACCTTGTTTAGTATAAGAGTTCCTACGTCCACCTTCCAACTCCATCATCAGACCAGCATCATCATCATCATCATTAGGTCTTTTTAGTCTCCAGGAGCCATACTTGGCTAGAGCAGACAGAGGATTTGGCCTACACTCTCCTCGCTGGCCAGACGGGTTGGAGATGTCTCATTGATGTTTATATGCTTAATTTACCTTGTATTTTCTAAGTCGCCTCTTACGACCTCCGTGGGAAGACTAGGAATGGTCCTATTCTACTCTGCTGGAAACCACAAGGCTATTTGAATTATATATTTTGCAAAATAAAACTAGTTTAATGTACAACATAGTCCCTTAAAACAATGGCACTAGATAAATAAAGTTTACTTATATATTATTAAAGATAATTAAAGTTTAAGTTGTCTAATCATAATAATAGTTAAGGGTTGTATAAGAGTAACTGTTAAATAAGTTATAAAGCGCTAATACGAGTCTATTATTTCGTTAATGCAATTACATATATTTCTCAATAAAATAATAGTGTCATTCCAAATGAGGTGTTTATGGTATACTAAAGGAATTAACCATTTGCCAATTTGGCCAACTCTATAATTTCATTATACCTAATAGAAGTTTGTAATCTATTTCAGTATCTATGCCGCAGAGAAGGTACTAAAATATTATTTTTATTATTATTTTAATGAGTATTTTTATATGTATAATATAGATATTTAATTTGATTTAATGTAATCCTTACTAATATTATAAATGCGAAAGTGAATTTGTTTGTTTGTTTATTTGTTTGTTTGTTTGTTACGCTTTCACACCGTAACTACTGTACCGATCATCATGAAATTTTGCATACAAGTTCTCTGGAGTACGGAGAAGGACATAGGCTACCTTTTATCCCGGGAAAAAGTACTATTCCCGAGGGATCGACATTAACGCGGGCGGAGCCGCGGGCGAAAGCTAGTTTAATATAATTCGATATTAAGTTTTGACAGCGATTTTTATTTATTACTAGCTTTCGCCCGCGGCTCCGCCCGCGTTAATGTCGATCCCTCGGGAATAGTACTTTTTCCCGGGTAACAAACAAACAAACAAATAAACAAACAAACAAACTCACTTTCGCATTTATTATTACCATACGATAAATAAATATGATTCGATTTAAGTTAGTTGGAGTTAATGTTTTTTTTATTTAATATAATTTAATTTGATTGTATTTAATTTGTGTATATTACTGAATTTATTTATTCATTTATTATATATAGGTATATATATATAGCGAATAAATCTAAGAGGAGCCTTTTCATATTTGACTTGCCTATCAAGACTAAACAAACCTAACAAGGTAATATCTGGAAGGAAGTATATCCGACAGCGTCTATCATCCAGCTGTCAGAGCACCTCCCCCCCTGGCCACGACATGGAAGTCCTTGAACAGACTCCGGAATCAAGTCGGCCGAAGCAAGGAGAACATGAATAGGTGGGGTTTCAGCTCTGAAATCTCATGGCACACCTGTTATCTCGTCTTGCGACTCCTACCACCTGCACACGCGAGGACCTATACAAGCTGAGTCTGTGACAGATATATACAGGTTAACACATATATAATTCGACCGAGTCGACACGATAAGAAGTAAATTTATGTACTAAAAACGGGTCACTCACGTGCTATTTCGTCCCGGAGGGTGTGCGGTTCGTGCGGAGGGTCCCGAACAGTTCGGGACCCTCCGCCGCGCGCCTCGCACTCGCCTTGAAAATGGGCTCCTGACGAGACCGAAACTATAGTCGGCAATACCGACAAAATAGCATCTGAGTGACCCGTTTTCAGTGCATAATGTCTGTATCTCACGTTAGTTTCAATGATATAAGAAGAAAATTTATAAGACAACTACCTTCGCCCGCTGCTCCGCCCGCGTCAATGTCGATCTCTCGGAAGCAGTATTTTTTCCAGGGATAAAATGTACCCTATGTCCTTCTCCATACCCCAGATAACGTGTATGCTAAATTTCATGATTATCGATTCAGTAGTTACAACGTGAAAGCGCAACAAACAATTTCGCATTTATAACATTAGTTAGGACTAGCTTTCGCCCGCGGCTCCGCCCGCGTCAATGTCGATCCCTCGGGGATAGTACTTTTTCCCGGGATAAACGGTAGCCTATGTCCTTCTCCGTACTCCAGAGAACTTGTATGCAAAATTTCATGATGATCGGTTCAGTAGTTACGGCGTGAAAGCGTAACAAACAAACAAACAAACTCACTTTCGCATTTATAATATTAAGTAAGGATAAGGATTAAGATGCCTTCTAGATATTTAGTCCTAATGGTTTAGACAAGTGCCTGCAACACAGCATGGCTGGCAGATGTTTTAATTAATGTCAATGTACTCTCTGCCAAGGTTGACATAAGTATCAGTCACTAATGTTATTAAGAACAAATAATTGTTTGTGAATTAGATCTTTCAAGTTACAAATAATAAAAAAAATCATATATTAGAGGATGATTTGTATTTGGCCATGAAATGTGACGTATGATAACGCGATCGCGTAGCAAAATTAAAGGGACTGTCGGTGGTAAAACACGTAGTATATTGTTTGTTATTTATATACTTTATTACGTCTTTTTCTTTTAACCGCTCAAAAACTGACGAGCATCATAAGATGCTCTCCGGTCTCTAGAGAGATTCATGGCGCCTATTAAGCCATCCTGAATTTAGGATCCGATGGGAGGGATGCTGCTATACTTTAAACATGATAAGAGATATCTCCCATTGTATCGCACGTATAGCGGCGTCCCTCTCATCGGATCCAATTTAGGATGCGATTCAGGATGGTGTAATACATAATCCAGAATCCCGACAGGGAATAATTCCACAACTCGTCCCAAATGCCTACGGCCCATTTGGGACGAATTGCAGAAAATCAACATTAATTAAAATTTATAAACTGCAGCTCGTCCCATGTTTATAAATGGTACAATCAGTAGAAAAAGTGTTAGTGTAGAAATAACAAAAAAGGTTAAGGTGTAGACAGGGCTTGGTTTATGAGACCAAAGAGCCATGCTTAGCATTTTGGTGGGCGTGTAGGTAGAAAACGAAATCAAAATAGCGATGGGTTGCTAGCCGCATCGCCTACTAACACGATCCCTCAGATTTTCGCCCATCCCCTCGATCGGCTTTGACAATTATTAACCTTTTGCCAAAATGATTTTGTAGTAAAATTTACACATAGCGCGCAGAACCGATGGCCGATGGGGCTAGGGTTCTCGAATGGCGACCACGTACCGGCAAGCGCAGCGTCATACACCCATCGACAGATGGTCGGATGAACTGACTAAGGTCGCAGGAAGACGCTGGATGCAGGCCGCTTCCAACCGGTCGTATTTGAAATAATTGGGGGAGGCCTATGTCCAGCAGTGGACTTCTTGCGGCTGATATGATGACGATGAGTAAAATTTTATTCTACCTAGATAAAAAACATGGACGGTACACCACATGTTCATGAGTACCAACTTAACGACAAAATTTTCCGAGACCAAACGGAAGCAATGATAAAAAATGTGACAAGCAGTCTTATCTGCTAGCGACATTAAAATGTATGTTGGGTTATTACTCCGGAAGTCTTTAAACACACAAAGCAATTACTACATAGTCTTTTACGATTAGCATTTAATTAGGACGAGTATCTATATTTTATAAGATTTAAGTAAATATTAGGTTTATAATATTGACTAGCTCCGTGGCGCAGCGGTCAACACGCCAGCCTGCGACACGGAGTAACCGGGTTCAATCCCCGGACAGGTCAAGATGAAAAATGATATTTTTCAGATTCAAAGATTCAAAGATTTATTCAGAAAATAGGCCTTTTCAGGCACTTTTTCACGTCAATTCACCTTTAAAATTAAATAATACTTATTATATTATATTCAAATTATTAATTCTTGTTTAAAAGCTACAAACTACTAGCGTTTCGAAACCGACCACTGCAGAGAAGAAGACGCCGAAAGAAACTCTTCAACAGTATTGGTCGCCTACTTGCCTGAAGGGCTTTGTATGATATTTAATATTTTTCTTTTCTTTTTTTTTGATGTCATGTTATATACAATTTTAATTTACATATTTTTGTGGAACACGTTATGTTAGCGATCGAGCGTGCAACAACAACAGATATGATAAAAGTCTCAAAGAGGCCGAGCAGACCTGTCCCCCCTGACAGATTGGCTTGGGTCTTGGATGTGTATCTATATATGTATTTGTTATAAAATATAGTATCGTTAAGTTAGTATCCCATAACACAAGTCTCGAACTTACTTTGGGGCTAGCTCAATCTGTGTGATTTGTCCGTATATATTTATTTATTTATAATCTTTGTCAAAAAAATAAATGTAGATATTGCATCAGCGTCAGAAGCACATGAAACCAAAGCTGCCGTCTTCAATCCGCCTGCCAAGCGTAATGAGTATGGCAATATTCTTCCATGGAACGAAGAATCCTTGGTAAAGAACCAGCAGTGGACTTCTTATGGCTGAAATGAATGAGTCGATCAACGATTAATCGGACTCATGTACGATCGTTTTCTTAACTTCCACTTACTACCGTCGAAGTAAAACGTCGTAGGGCCCACCTGTTACCTATTTTACTCACCAAGATATTAGAGTTTTAGTGGCAGTGGGCGAGGCACATAGCTCATAGAACCGATGGCCGATGGGGCGGAAGGGTTCTCGAATGTCGTCCACGTAGCGGCAAGCGCAGTGTCTGGTGGCATCAGATGGTCGGTTGACCTGAATAAGGTCGCAGGAAGACGCTGGATGCAGGCCGTTTCCAACCGGCTATATTGGAAATCCTCGGGGGAGGCCTTTGCCTAGCAGTGGACTTCTTGCGGTTGATATGATAATGATGATAAAAAAATATAGTATAGTTGAGTTAGTATTCCGTAACACAAATACCGAACTTGCTTTTAGCTCGATCTGTGTGATTTGTTCGTATATATTTATTTATTTACACGCCGTCTTCCCTAAGCAGTAGGTAGAGACCTGCAGCCATCTTCACAGACCTCTCTCGCCTCTTTCCATGCATGCTGCAGTTTCGGTAATTCCTGACTAGCCCTAGTCGCCCGGTTATACCTTATATTACAGGTACAGCACTTGCGGTCACCACCACCTGTGGGGACTGCAATAGGTTAGTCACTAAATACATATTATCACATCTCCGTCCCTAAGCGGTAGGTAGAGACTATGGACCTTCACCTGCAAAGATCTTCATAAACCACTTTCACCTCTTCCATGAATGTTCCCGGTTTCAGTTACTCCTGACTTTCCCTAGTTGCAACAGCTTATATTATGTTAGTAGGTAGACCACCCCGCAACAAAAAAGATCCCGAGGAAGGCCTAGAAAGCGATGAAAGGATTATCTCGAGGAGGACTTGAAGCGACTAAGCAAGCAAACAACTTGGAGACGGGAGGCTAGAGACAGAGCGAAATGGAAGATCGTAGAGGAAGCCCATAAAGGGTTGTAGCTACCTACTATATCTTAGTAGGTAACCTACTTACTTCCTTCCTATATATATGTATAATCTGTAACCGACAAGTTTCACACGGGGCGCCTACCACGTGTATACCGTCGTCACCGGCCGGTTTGGCCGCCCTTGACTCCGTTTTTTGACAATGGAACGTAGTACGTAAACTTTTTATGTTTCCGCCGCCGCTCGCGAGGGCTTTAGTGCTGTCTTCCGACGGTTTAGGTTATGATATATGAGGTATGATCGATAAGGAACTATGTTTACGTAGTGTTACTATGTATGATGTAGGTGGCTTAGGTTACACTTAAGAATGTTTCCCACATTTGTTCATCGGAGATTCCCTTCCTTTGTAGGCTTTGGAGATATCTCTAAATTTGTATCTTATACCTTTAAACGAACAATTCTTGTATATTTATTTATTCATATGTATGTATATAAATTTACTTCTATGATCTCAGAAACGGCTCTAACAAATTCGCTGAAATTTGGTATATGGGGGTTTACGGGGTAAACATTTAAACAATCGATCTAGATTAGTCTTACGTGTAGGAAAACGCGTGATTTCGAGTTTTCATGCGTTTTTCTATCCACGCAGAATATGGTCGCTAATGTCGTCCTGCCAGCCACGGTCCGTCTGTTATAAACCTAGGCTCTGTTTACCCCGCAAGGGAAAAAGACGTGATACTATGTATGTAACATGTTCACATACGATTCTAGGGACAGGAAACCTATAAACTCATAGTTAGGTACTTTGGCAAGCTCCGTGGCGCAGTGGTTAACACGCCGGACTGTAATACGAGGGTGCCCGGATTCGATCCCCGGTCAGGTAAAGATGGAAAATGATCTTTTTCGGATTGGCCTGGGTCTTGGATGTTTATCTATCTATGTATTTTTATAAAATATAGTAGCGTTGAGTTAGTTATAACACAAGTCTCGAACTTACTTTAGGGCTAGCTCAATCTGTGTGATTGTTCCGTATATATGTTTTTATTTATTATTTATTTACTTCTAAGTTCTTAGTACATCACATAAGTAATAAATACAACATATAGAAGACATGCGTTTTAAATGATACAACAAATCCTTGTGTATACACGGTGAAATTTTGATCGTTCTGGACCCGCAAAGTATGGGAACTCCAAATTTTTTTTTGAGTTCTCGTCATTGGTCTTCCTCGGGATTAATGATTATTTCATTAATAAGAATGCTTGGAGTCGAGACCTCGAGTGATATAGCAGGACTTCTCTTAACGCTTTTATTTTAATTTTACTTATAATTGTTTTCTTTTTTTGTTGCTGCTATTTTATTTTGTATAATTGTCTAAAATCAACTCTCAATTGTAAAACATGTATATGTTTGCGGTCAACGAGTGTCGACAATTAGTTTTCGAGTTTTGTGCTTGAGATCGAGTAAGTCATGCTCACTAAAATGTTCAAACTTGCGTCAACTCATGAACGGGTGCTGCCGGGGGGGACAGGTCTGCTCGGCCTCTTTGAGACTTATCATATCTGTTGTTGTTGCACGCTCGATCGCTAACATAACGTGTTCCACAAAAATATGTAAATTAAAATTGTATAGGTATAACATGACATCAGAAAAAAAAAGAAAAGAAAAATATTAAATATCATACAAAGCCCTTCAGGCAAGTAGGCGACCAATACTGTTGAAGAGTTTATTTCGGCGTCTTCTTCTCTGTAGTCGTCGGTTCCGAAACGCTAGTAGTTTGTAGCTTTTAAACAATAATTAATAATTTAAATATAATATAATTAGTATTATTTAAAATGTGAATTGACGTGAAAAAGTGCCTGAAAAGGCCTATTTTCTGAATAAATCTTTGAATCTTTGGTCCCATAGGAAAAGTTGTTTATATCAACGAGCTGAATCATCCATTTAAGGGTCCGGAACGATCAAAATTTCGCCGTGTATAATGATGGTATGCAAAAACTCATTAAAATCCATCCAGTGGTTTGGCGAAAACCAATTTTAAAATATTAGCTATTTTATACTTTTAAAATATAGAGATAAACCAAGGTTCAATGACCCTTTAATTCAGTTCAGCCAATAGGTAACTAAAATACGCAGCCACAGTATATACAGGGGCTACGAAATCCTCAAAAAAAAGGTAAAAAATTATATTGTAAAAAAACTACATTGTGGTTTTGATCCTTATAATAATTCACTATAACATAGTTATTTAGTTTAGTCGTGGTTTATGTCTAAAATCACTCTCAATCAAATCTAAAATCACACACAATGGAGTACATCACTGTAAAAGAAGGAAAAACACAAAAAAATTTGGCTGTGGCTTCTTGGCGGAAATGTCTTTCTTTAAATTCGGGTGCACAGTTTTTGTTTTGGATTGTTAAGCAAATTGTTTCTAGTGACCTTTATAATATAAATCGGTATAATTTCGTGTTATAAATGCCCATGTTTAAGAACAATGTGTGGAATAACTAAAATAAACTGTTAAGGTGGGAATGTAATGAGATAACTGCCCGCCTAGCTGCGTTGTCTATGATCAAACCAGTGGATTTGTGGGAATTATCGCCAGGGGCTCCGTCGAATGAACGAAATGAATTGGTTGTGTGTGAAATTATGTTTTTCAACACAATTTCTTTGATGCACTAGAATAACTTGAAGAATGAATAAATACCGCCATTGACTAACTAAGACACTGGCTAAAATAAGCTTCTGAATAAAGTTTGAAGGCC
Source organism: Elegia similella (assembly GCA_947532085.1). Taxonomy (NCBI): domain Eukaryota; kingdom Metazoa; phylum Arthropoda; class Insecta; order Lepidoptera; family Pyralidae; genus Elegia; species Elegia similella. The sequence continues at coordinate 23,744,364 of OX383939.1, forward strand.
ACAGAAGAAAAGAAGAATGTATTCGTACCTGTGATTCGTACATAAGTAAAATCTAAAACATTACACGCCCTTTTTGGTGCAGTCGTGCGAACAGTCTCTTTATTTCCCCAATATGCTGCAATTTCTCGCCATTTCGTCCGCGTGGATTTCGGTTTTATCACACAGTCTATCCGGGCCACCGGACTGGGCCCCAGTTCCGAAGCATCTAATCTCTGATCTGTTGTTCTCTCTGTCTGATGACAGAGATATCAATATTTTTTTATTTTATACCATGGTCACATTAAAAAAAATCTTATGGTCCCTAATACATACATAGTATCACGTCTTTTTCCTATGCGGGGTAGACAGAGCCTAGGTCTATAAGACCTGAAGGTCACGTTTAGCACGTTGGTGGGCATTAGGTGGAAAACGGAACCAAAATAGTGATAGGCTGCTAGCCGCTAGCTTGGATTCTCAGATTTTACCCATTCTCTCGATCGGCTTTTACGATCTGGGCGGGAAGAGAAGCAGCTAGTACATTCTATGTCTTTATCCATTTTTATTCATTCAATACATTGCATTACACTTGTTATAGTAAATACATACAAATGTACCTTGTCAGGCATTGCAATGGGCGAGAGGGAGGCGGACGTAAATTATGATTGTAAGTTAAGTATATTTGATAAGTATTCATTTACTGAGTAATATGGTCGTTCTATTAAATATTGTTTTAGTGTTGCATATAACTGTTTGTTATTTGTCATATTTTTAATATTTATTGGTAATTTATTAAATATTTTTATAGACATAGGATATGGCCCGGAACTGTGAAGTTGCAGTGAGTCTTTTCTTTTCTCCCAGACCAGCATGGTCCCTAATTCTTTTTGTTACTCACTTATGATGTAGCTTTCCACTGTTGAAAGCATTTTTAATATCGGTTCTGTAGAGTTTTTGAGTATCTATTACAAACAAACAAACAAATCTTTTCTCTACACGACAAATATAATATATTACTAAATTACTCTAAAACAAGTTGCTTGACCAGGGTGCGTCCACAGTTCCACACATAAATTATTTCTTTAATTTGATATCTCGCCACGGCGTAAGCGTTTAACATTGAAAAACGAAAAAAGCCGGATATTTAGAATATTTTCGGTCCCTAACGATCCTGGAAGAGACCATTACACTTTTAATGTGCCATTAAGATAACATTTGTGTAATTATTCCATTTGTACAGATTTTTTGTTTAGACAGCGTTCAAATTTAATTTAATAACTGCTCTACAGGTATAGCGCTTCGACAGTTCCGTGGCGCAGTGGTTAACACGCCAGCCTGCGACACGAGGGAAGGTGCCCGGGTTCGATCCCCGGTCAGGTCAAGATGGATGACTGATCTTTATCAGATTGGCCTAGGTTATTTTTTTCTTTTTTGCTAAATATTGGATAAGGCATTTGTCTCACATCTCACCTGATGGCAAGTGACGATGAAGACGAGGATGTTACATGCCTGTCGAAGAGTCTTGGATATTTATCTATATAAGTATTTGTTATAAACTATAGTATCGTTGAGTTAGTATCCCATAACACAAGTCTCGAACTTACTTTGGGGCTAGCTCAATCTGTGTGATTTGTCCGTATTTATTTATTTATACAAGCAAGAGTAATATTTATGCCTAAAGAATCATTACTAAGGTATGTAAATCGCAACTAAAATATCCATATAAGGATAGATTGTTGACCTACATAGTGTACTAACAGATCTAGGTAATAAGTTACCTAATATAATAACCATAATCATAATCCAGCAGTCTTCGTCGTCAGTCGCCAACCTTCAAGTCTTAGGTATATCCACCTCCATTGCAAAATAAACTTTAATAATGAACGCTAAGGTTGAGTGTTGTTTGAAGCGCTGTGGTAATTTTCATGAATGAGAGACTGTGAATGGGATGACGTCATCGCGATGGCGTCTACTCACACGCACCCTTGCGAATGACAACCTACCAACCTACTTAAGATCTTCATTATTGTCGAGTATTTTATTTGTTATTTTTACGTTTTACGTTTTATTTTAATTAGCTTTAATATATCTTATTTTGCATAAAGAGTCTCTCTTCTCTCTTCCTTTCTGGTCTGAGAACAAAATATTTTAAGCAAAGCATAAATTAATTTACGTAAAATGATATTTAAATGTTTATTTATGTTGGTACTTATATATTTAATTGTATCTTATACTTAATAAGGTTTGTCTACTTTTATTAAACACAATTTTATTGTATAATATCGCTTTATGTATAATTCTCTTCCATGCTGGTCTAAGAGAAAAGAAAAAACGTAGAATGTGCCAGCTGCTTCTCTTCCCGCGCATACCTTAGAAGGCGGTCGAGGGAATGGGCAAAAATCTGAGGAATCATATTAGTAGGCGATGCGGCTAGCAACCCATCACTATTTTAAACACAGCCGTATGAAGTCCATTGCCGTTCAAAGGCCTAGCATTTTTCGTCCCATGAGATGATATTGCCATACTCACTCATCACTCTTGGTGTAGAATTGGCTAGCGCAGTTTCTTTGGCTCCTTGTACTTCCGCCGCTTCTGTCCATGGGAAGCATTATTAAGGAATATATTGGATTATATGATGATGGGAACAGAATTAATGAGATTTTATGATGACCGGATCCCGAGCTTCTCGTAATTGCCAAACATCTTCTCTACGAAAATTAGTATGTTTTTTGTTTCAAAAGTCTCACGAAGCATTCTTGGAATATATCTATTTTCTTTTGCAAGGACTTGAGGATCTAAAATATTAAGACAGTTGTAAATAAGCTAAACAAAGCTCATAAACATCAATGAGACCTCTCCAACCCGTCTGGCCAGCGAGGAGAGTGTAGGCCAAATTCTCTGTCTGCTCTGGCCAAGTATGGCTCCGATGGTACAGAGAAGGTTAAGCTCCTGCAGTGGAGAATAAAAAGACCTGACGACGATGATGTTAATAAGTCAAATGCTTTAAGAAAGAAAAATCAATTCAAAAAATTTAGAATATTTTTTATATCAAAAGCTGCTTCCGTGGTCCAGTGGTTAAGGCGTTTGCCTATAGACCCGGGGGTCGTGGGTTCGATTCCCACGGGAAGCATACTTTGTTTAGTTGTTTCCAGTTTTGGTTAAGACATTGCAGCCTTGAAACATCTGATTGTCTGATAATGAAGATGTTTCCGTGGTTCGTAAGGCACGTTAAGCCGTTGGTACCGGCTGCCATCTGGTAGTCGTTAAAGGAATCACGTCAGAGGCCGAGAGGCGGTCCCGAAGGACTCTGACACCAGGGTGTGCATGGTCGATTGACCGTAGTAACGTAGAAACCTACTCGAAATGATGATGATTATATCAAAAACGTGTCCTCATACTGCGTGAGGCGCTGGGGATCGTCGCGACAAGTATGTCCTCACTCCTCAGTCCTCGCATTATAATAAATCAGTCAATACACTACACATTCCGCGAGGTCGATTCTGTTCCACATAAGGATATATCTGATCAAACCTGGTTAGACTCATATAGAATGTAGTCTATTTAATATACGTTTACGAAATGTAAATGTACAATAAATGGACTGGACTCTCATATGTGAGCTTACAATAAAGTGGTGCAAAACATTTATTTATGTACATTTAGTATGCTACCTCTTCTATCAGTTAGTCATATAAACTGACTTATACAAGGGCATTCAATGTATATAAAGATAGATAAAACTATACCAACTGCATTGATATGTAAAATGTTTAATTAGATATAAGTATAAATCTTATTATTTGTAAAATGATTAAAAAAGTTGAGGTATACAACCTCAACTTTTTTGGTCATTTTACAAATAATATGGTATACAACCTCAACTGTTTTAGTCATTTTACAAATAATATGATTAGGCCGCAGCGGCCAGTTTACCGAATTAGCTCCAAGTGTGGTCTTTTCGTGAGAGTAAACTGGTTGTAATAAAACCAAAAACTTACGTGAGATAAATTAATTATAGAATCACGGTTTTACTCGCGTTTTATTCGTTGGATTTGCCTTGCTAGTTTCTCGATGCACGATGACAGTCTTCGTAATAGACCACAGAAAAACAAATGTTGTTCTGTGTAACAGGTCGAAACTAGTAGGCGAATCCGACCAATAAAACGTGAGGAAAGAAACTGGTTAGTTAGCTTGAGCTGACTTTACGAATAAAAAAAACGGACTAGAATATAATTGGTTATTTATTAGTATATTTATAACAGGACAAATATACTAATAAATAACCATTTTTATTCCAGTCCTGCTTCGGAACTTCATGATATTTGAGTATCCCACCGAGTGCAGAATCACGCTATTGCGGACAATTGAATCGACTTCCTTATTGCAGGGCTTGCGTCATCTAGACAAGTGCCAAGCGTGGCTAGTGACATCTAACATGACCCACTGGCGAATATCTCGACCCAAGGTCAACTGAGAAAAGTTAAAAAGGAATGCGAATATTTGAATAGCCTTGCTAGACGTTAGGAGATAATTTAGTGAAGGACCTGCCCATATCTTCTTTACTATATGCATCATCTAGGCTTCTAGGCGCCAAGCGTGGCTAGTGACATCTCACATAACCCACTCGTGAATATCTCAACCCAAGCTCAGCTGAGAAAGGTTAAAAAGGATATGCGAATATTTGAATAGCCTTGCTAGACGTTAGAAGATAATTTAGTGAAGTACCAGCCCATATCTTCTTTACTATATGCATCATCTAGGCTTCTAGGCGCCAAGCGTGGCTAGTGACATCTCACATGACCCACTGGTAAATATCTCAACCCAAGGTCAGCTGAAAAAGGTTAAAAAGGAAATGCGAATATTTAAATAACCTTGCTAGAAGTTAGTAGATAATTTAGTGAAGGACCAGCCCATATCTTCTTTACTTTATGCGTCATCTAGGCTTCTAGGCGCCAAGCGTGGCTAGTGACATCTCACATGACCCACTGGCGAATATCTCAACCCAAGGTCAGCTAAGAAAGGTTAAAAAGGATGCGAATATATGAATAGCCTTGCCAGACGTTAGTAGCAAACTTAGTGTAGGATCAGCCCATATCTTCCTTACTATATGCGTCGTCTAGGCTTCTAGGCAAGCGCCAAGCGTGGGTAGTAACATCTAACATGACCCACTGGCGAATATCTCGACCCAAGGTCAGCTGAGAAAGGATATGCGAATTATGAGTAGCCTTGCTAGACGTTAGTATTTAACTTAGTGTAGTCCTAGTCCATATCTTCCTTACTATATGCATCATATTGACATATTATATAGGCGAGCTCCGTGGCGCAGTGGTTAACACGCCAACCTGCGACACGAGGGTGCCCGGGTTTGATCCCGGTCAGGTAATGATGGAAATGATCTTTTTCAGATTGACCTGAGTCTTGGATGTTTATATAAGTATCTATGATAAAATATAGTATCGTTGAGTTAGTATCCTACGACATAAGATCACAACTTACTGGGCTAGCTCAATTTGTGTGATATGTCCCTATATATTTATTATTATTTATTTATTTATCCAACATGACCCACTGGCGAATATCTCGACCCAAGGTCAACTGAGAAAGGTTAAAAAGGATATGCGAATATTTGAATAGCCTTGCTAGACGTTAGGAGATAATTTAGTGAAGGACCTGCCCATATCTTCTTTACTATATGCATCATCTAGGCTTCTAGGCGCCAAGCGTGGCTAGTGACATCTCACATAACCCACTCGTGAATATCTCAACCCAAGCTCAGCTGAGAAAGGTTAAAAAGGATATGCGAATATTTGAATAGCCTTGCTAGACGTTAGAAGATAATTTAGTGAAGGACCAGCCCATATCTTCTTTACTATATGCATCATCTAGGCTTCTAGGCGCCAAGCGTGGCTAGTGACATCTCACATGACCCACTGGTAAATATCTCAACCCAAGGTCAGCTGAGAAAGGTTAAAAAGGAAATGCGAATATTTAAATAACCTTGCTAGAAGTTAGTAGATAATTTAGTGAAGGACCAGCCCATATCTTCTTTACTATATGCGTAATCTAGGCTTCTAGGCGCCAAGCGTGGCTAGTGACATCTCACATGACCCACTGGCGAATATCTCGACCCAAGGTCAGCTGAGAAAGGATATGCGAATTATGAGTAGCCTTGCTAGACGTTAGTATTTAACTTAGTGTAGTCCCAGTCCATATCTTCCTTACTATATGCATCATATTGACATATTATATAGGCGAGCTCCGTGGCGCAGTGGTTAACACGCCAACCTGCGACACGAGGGTGCCCGGGTTTGATCCCGGTCAGGTAATGATGGAAATGATCTTTTTCAGATTGACCTGAGTCTTGGATGTTTATATAAGTATCTATGATAAAATATAGTATCGTTGAGTTAGTATCCTACGACATAAGATCACAACTTACTGGGCTAACTCAATTTGTGTGATATGTCCCTATATATTTATTATTTTTTATTTATTTATCCAACATGACCCACTGGCGAATATCTCGACCCAAGGTCAACAGAGAAAGGTTAAAAAGGATATGCGAATATTTGAATAGCCTTGCTAGACGTTAGGAGAAAATTTAGTGAAGGACCTGCCCATATCTTCTTTACTATATGCATCATCTAGGCTTCTAGGCGCCAAGCGTGGCTAGTGACATCTCACATAACCCACTCGTGAATATCTCAACCCAAGCTCAGCTGAGAAAGGTTAAAAAGGATATGCGAATATTTGAATAGCCTTGCTAGACGTTAGAAGATAATTTAGTGAAGGACCAGCCCATATCTTCTTTACTATATGCATCATCCAGGCTTCTAGGCGCCAAGCGTGGCTAGTGACATCTCACATGACCCACTGGTAAATATCTCAACCCAAGGTCAGCTGAGAAAGGTTAAAAAGGAAATGCGAATATTTAAATAACCTTGCTAGAAGTTAGTAGATAATTTAGTGAAGGACCAGCCCATATCTTCTTTACTATATGCGTCATCTAGGCTTCTAGGCGCCAAGCGTGGCTAGTGACATCTCACATGACCCACTGGCGAATATCTCAACCCAAGGTCAGCTAAGAAAGGTTAAAAAGGATGCGAATATATGAATAGCCTTGCCAGACGTTAGTAGCAATCTTAGTGTAGGATCAGCCCATATCTTCCTTACTATATGCGTCGTCTAGGCTTCTAGGCAAGCGCCAAGCGTGGGTAGTAACATCTAACATGACCCACTGGCGAATATCTCGACCCAAGGTCAGCTGAGAAAGGATATGCGAATTATGAGTAGCCTTGCTAGACGTTAGTATTTAACTTAGTGTAGTCCCAGTCCATATCTTCCTTACTATATGCATCATATTGACATATTATATAGGCGAGCTCCGTGGCGCAGTGGTTAACACGCCAACCTGCGACACGAGGGTGCCGGGGTTTGATCCCGGTCAGGTAATGATGGAAATGATCTTTTTCAGATTGACCTGAGTCTTGGATGTTTATATAAGTATCTATGATAAAATATAGTATCGTTGAGTCAGTATCCTACGACATAAGTTCACAACTTACTGGGCTAGCTCAATTTGTGTGATATGTCCCTATATATTTATTATTATTTATTTATTTATCCAACATGTCCCACTGGCGAAGATCTCGACCCAAGGTCAGCTGAGAAAGGTTAAAAACGATATGCGAATTATGAGTAGCCTTGCTAGACGTTAGTATTTAACATGGTGTAGGACCAGTCCACATCTACCTTACTATATGCGTCATATTGACATATTGGTCATTATGCCCAATATGCTGGCTGCATTACCGCTCTGAATAGCAATGGTCATCCTTTGCACCAAAAACGTGCCAGAGCGAGATTCACCATTTTTTTACCCTATTTTGTATCCTAATTCCCTAAAACGACGCTTTGCGTCCGTGCCCTAACATTCCATGGTCTCTACAGCTATGGCACGAAACAATTGAATAATTTATATTTATTTATTTAACAGTCGTAAGTATTGAAATTTTTAATTTTGTCTCGTTTTATGTTCGAACGTTATTCATGGTTTCCTCATCTGCTGGTACATCAATGTCCAGTAAATGTTACATTGTCCGCTGATACGAGTACACGCGGTTCCTTATAGCCCAGTAATATAGAACTTTATGAAGGTTGTTTGCTAAACACTTCATTTTGCAACATTGTGGAGACTTAGTACCCCGGAAGACCAGCAGGATGATGTCACATCGCATCAGCTTAGTTTTGTGGCAATTGTTCTGTTACTGTTGAAAAGAGTTTTTTTCGGCGTCTCCTTCTCTGCAGTGGTCGGTTCCGACCACAGAACAACAAACACATTAGAAGTGTTATCACGCGTGATTTATATGAAAACCAGCGTCGCCTCATTTCAAGCATACTACTAACGCAACACAATTAAGTTGAAACTCCTCCTTTGGTCAAAGTTTCACTAGGATTTCTCACTTTACACGTTATAATAGCACAAGTCGGTATTTATCGATATTTTTTCTTCACGTAAACCTCACTTTTGTTCCTTTGACGATTGCAGGACAAAGTACTTAGGTGATTCAAGTGAGGAGATCGTGCGCAGTGTCGGCGCGCGTGCCACGCCCCCTTGCCATTTCTAATGTCTTTGTTGTTCTGTGGTTCCGACGCTAGTAGTTTGTATCTTTTCAACAATAATTAATAATTTCAATATAATTGTAATTTGAATATAGGTAGTTGGAAATAAATGAGTATTATATAAAATATTAATTCACGTGAAAAAGTGCACGAAAAGGCCTATTTACTGAATAAATTTTTGAATCTTTTGAATCTCGAAACTTTAATTTATTGTCAAATGCTGCCACAAAGACAATGTGATGTACTAACTGTCTTAGACTTGTCTCAGTCCTCGGTAGGGTTGCCAACTTTTTTTTACAAGAAATAACGTATATTTAGGTCTGAGAAGAATATTCAACGGTATTTTAGAAAAATTAACGGTATTTTATTTATTTAATGTTTTAAATACATCTTTTTAGTGCTTCTCGGGCCACTGACTAAATAAAAAAAAATAAGCAGTTTGGTGATATATTCAACAGAAAAACAACAGAAAAAATTATAATGTAGTGAAAAACAGTATAGTACTGTTTTTAACAGTATAGTTAACAACCCTAGTCCTCAAAGAGGATAGCAAATTGTTGGACTTGCGAAGGGAATGAAGGTATTGGGATACTACTCACTCAGATGAATAGGGGAAAAGCAAGTAGCATCTTGAGGGGCTAGGGCATTAAAAAATATAGTTCTATTTAATTGTAGGTATGTTAAAGACGTGTTAAGCATAGGCATGAGTAATTTTACCAGTTAGCGTTAAGCGAGCTGGCGATCTTTGAACCAGGAAGTGAATCACAATGGACCTCCCTTGACAAGCACGATTTGGTAAAACTATGAATTTAAAGAATTGTTGAATAGTGTACGAGGTCAGACGAGAGGGGCCATAACATGTCAATGTGCGCGTAATATGAACGATTGTTCCTTTCTGAAAATAACTAGCTTGAAGGTTGTCACCAAGTCACAGGCTAAGTACAGAAGGCGCACTCTGCAAAGGTATTCAAAGAAATATCAACTAAATGTAGTAAGCCATATGGTGTAATTTAGCTCGCGTCGCAGAACGTTTTTGGTTAGATACCTAAAGCTTGTGTAAAAATAAGCATTTTCGGGCAGTTTTTTACGTCAATTCACATTTAAAATAATACTAATTTACTTTTAATCAAATTATTAATTATTGTTCATAAGCTACGAACGACAAGCGTTTTGGAACCTTTTATTATTTTGTCAGCAAGCTTAAAATTTTAGTGTCACCTCTACGAAAAGTAATTTCACCTATCCTGATGTTTGTCTGTAATGAAATTTTGCGAGATTTTGATTCACCTATAAAGCAAAAATTTTGGATGCATGTGTAAATCGGATGAAAATACAATATTATCGAGTCGTTCCGCTGGTCTGATGATAGAGTTAGAAGGCGGCCATAGAAACTTTTAAACTAAATGAGGTATACCAATCGTGTTTGGGCTCATTTTATTTGTCTTGAAAAACAATTTACAGTGTGGATAAAAAAAAGCTTGTCACAAAAATATATTTCTTTGCAATAAAACTTTGAATGTTTCTTTGAGTCAAAGAATAGCTTACCCTTATCGACTTTATGCAAATTATCATATATTTGTAATTTAAATGACTCTTTAAATAAATGCGTGTAAATATTATGACCATACCACAGATGTCAATATCAAGGCTCTACTATTCTGCAATATAATGCGACTGAGTTATTTGTGTATTTTGCACGAGGCCAGACTAGAATGTGGACCAGAATCACAGAAATCGAATTTATCCGTCCTTCCGTCCACAAAAAGTGTAGGACGTGCTCGCTGAGAATTCCGTAATGTCTAGGGCAAGAGTGCCAACATTCCGAGAATAATAAGTCCGCTACGTTGGCGCCTTGTATATTTATAAGGGATCGTTTATACCACGCGAGCCACGGACGAACCTTTTACGACTTAAGGCGATACCACTGTAAATAAGGTCGTTCTGAACCTTATTTATCTCGCAAAATACTTATATTGGGAGTTTCAAATCTAAGTAATATGATTTTTGACTATTTCATCTCCAAAAATTGAAGATGAAAACTCGTTTTGATAAAATTTTCTCGATAGAAATATTTTTTGAAAAATGGTCTTCGTTCGCAGAGTTTTTGTTATTGTAGCTCAAATGCGACGAATGAAATAATGATTTTTAGACTAAAAGATAGGTTATTAGTAATTCATCAAAATGTAAATATGAAAATACAATTAACCGCTCTGATTTTATATAAAATAGAAATATCGAATTTGGCGCTTACGTTTTTTTCTTGAGCGACTCGAGACTATCTCCTATCTCATCATTCACGGGCTAAACCGCCAAGCGCTATCCCTTGCGCGGACTTGATCAGTCCTTTGCCGAGCGATGGTATCAAACATTTGAGGCCTCGCCTTAAGACGGTACTGCACGAAATTGTGGTAATTGACGTATTTTCAAATCACTAGTACTATGCGCTGAATTAAAAAAATACGTCAAAAGTATTTGTATAATTTAGATCGATCCTTGCACAAGATCGCACCCTTGTTGGAATTATATTGAATACTAGCTTTCGCCCGCGGCTCCGCCCGCGTCAATGTCGATCCCTCGGGAATACTTTTTCCCGGGACAAAAGGTAGCCTATGTCCTTCTCCGTACTCCAGAGAACTTGTATGCAAAATTTCATGATGATCGGTTCAGTTACGGCGTGAAAGCGTAACAAACAAACAAACTCACTTTCGCATTTATAATATTAAGTTAGGATTAGTAAGGATAAGGATAAGGAAGTGAGGATAAGGATATTGAAACAGATACAGATGCAATTTAAAAACAGTATTTATATTTTATGATATCTAGAAACATTTTTCTTCGAAAAGTTTGTAAATTTTACGTCTACAACAATAATATTCACATGACAATGTTTATATTTACATCAACATGAAATATTTAGACGTTTTATCTTTTTACGTAATCGCCTTATAGTTTTGCGCAGCCCAATGGTCTAGCACTACTGGCACGAGATGAACAACTTTTCCTATGGGACCAATGCTGGGAACTCAATTGTTTTTGACATTCCCATATAAATTGTTCGGGCGGCCGAACATTTTTGTATGGAAATGTCCTTTTTTTTTTAGTTCCCTGTATTGGTTCCCATAGGAAAAGTTGTTCATATCGACGGGCTGAGTCCCCGTTAAGGGGACGTCGAGGGTCAATGTACTCACTGTATACTATAGTCAAGGAAGTATCCTCATCCTCTTTATTTCCTTCCCAAATCTAACTAATTCCTATCCTTCCCCAGCTTAAAAATGCTACCCATGACCAGACGGGTTGGAGAGGTCTCATTGATGTTTATGAGCTTTGTTTAGCTTATTTACAACTGTCTTAATATTTTAGTTACTCAAGTTCTTGCAAAAGAAAATAGATATATTCCAAGAATACTTTGTGAGACTTTTGAAATATAAAAAACATACTAATTTTCGTAGAATAGATGTTTGGCAATTACGATAAGCTCGGGATCCGACCATCAATTTCATAAAAATCTGATTATTTCTCTTGCCATCATCATAAAATCCAATATATTCCTATCCTTCCTTAATAATGCTTCCGATGGGCAGCAGAGTTCGAAGCACAAGAAGCCAAAGAAACTGCGCTCACCAACCCTACTACTAAGCGTGGGGAGTATAGCAATATCCTCCCATGAAACGAACAATCCATGGGAAAGGCCTTTGTCCAGCAGTGGGCTTCTTTACGGCTGTAATGATAATTATTATGAAGTATCCTTAAATGCCACCTATTCTATCCAACTTGAAATAGCATAGCATCGCATTGGCATCTTTGGGGTTGAAGACGTTTCATGGTTTCATGGATGACGAAAGTTCTTACCAGAAAATTTGCGTCGAACAACCGAATTCAAAAAAGAAGATTCTCAATTCGGTAGGTTTTTATTTTGTTTATAACCCCGTCACATATGAGCCGATTTAAAAAAAATCCTTTGTCATTTATGTTTTTTTTTTCTAAAGGATATACAATTGATTTGAATTGGTCTCTATTCATCAAATTAGGTTCAGTAATTTAGTTGAAGTGTTTTTTATTTGCAAGATTTATTTATTTGTGAGTTTGATGAGAGCAAACATTTTTCCATATGTTACAAGAATGACTCACAAAATCAAGAATGTATAGCCTCACAATGATCTGCAACCATGATTTGCAATTTTCCTCTGTGAGTTGACCTCAGATTCAAATTCTCAGAAATATTATCGAGTCACATACATGTTATCATGTCTTTTTCCCTTGGGGTAGACAGAGCCTAGATCTTAAACACCTAAAAGCCACGTTGAGTGGGCGTTAGTTGGAAGAGGGAATCAATAGTGAGTGTTAGTATTGGCCGCATCGCCTACAGCCACATCGTCAGATTTTCGTCCACTCCCTTGATCGGTTTTACGATTGCGCGAGAAGAGAAGCAGCTTATATTCTCGTCTCCCAGACGTCCTTCGTCGAAAATAGTTCACTTCTGTCTCAGGATTACTACTACTATGCCTATACAATAAAATTCACGTATTTTTATTTTATACGCACTTGACCGGTTTTTTTCTTGTTTCCTAGACCAACATTAAAGATGACAGGGAAGAGGTTAAAATTATTAAGGAATCCCTAGTTTTGTTCGAGCTCATCCCGGCCTTGGCACGGTGCCTATAAAGCCCACCAAGTTGGGCATCCGCCTAGCAACAGTGTTGCGTCATCCGCATTTCGCCAGCAGGAAGGCTTTACCGCAAAATCCCGAGGGTCTAGAAGGATAACAATTATGTACTGCTATATCTTCCATGCTATGGTCTGGGAGGAAGAAAAAACGTAGAATGTAGCAGCTGCTTCTCTACCCGCGCAGATCGTAAAAGCCGATCGAGGGAATGGGCGAAAATTAAGGAATCTTGTTGGTAGGCGATGCGGCTAGCATATCACTATTTTGATTCGCGGGAAGAGAAGCAGGTGACACATTCTACGTTTTTTCTTTTCTCCCAGACCAGCATGACAAAAAAATTCAAAGATTTGGTTTCAACAATTTCGAAAAAAATAATTACATATTTAGGGGACCTTGGGGGGGCTTTGGGGGCAAAAAATCGATATAGCTGGGTAAATATAAATAATAAAAGTATATAAATATATCAAATCACACAGATTGAGCTAGACCCAAAGTAAGTTCGAGACTTGTCTTGTGATAATATATTTTATAACAAAAACATATATAGATAAACATCCAAGACTCAGGCCAATCTAAAAAATATTATTATCCATCTTGACCCGACCAGGGATCGAACCCGGGCACCCTCGTGTCGCAGACTGGCGTGTTAACCACTGTGCCACGGACCACTTTTCCAGGTAGTCTTATAAAATGTCATTAGGTACACCTCACGGTACACTAGCGCCTCTAGCGGAAAATTCACTCGATAACTTCTGTCACCGACTATAATTTGTAGCTCTGCGGTATATTATACTGATTGTACAAATCCATTGACATTTTTACGAGAGCGTTTTATCAGTTTTTACGTCGCTCGTCGACTATAAATACCAATCTTGTGTTTCCAATGGCATTTTAGTAGCTAGAGCCTTACTACATGAGACTAATGTATTAAAACGCTATTTTTATTATATAATTTTCATACATATATTATCACGTCTATCACGGGGTAGACAAATCCCAAGGCCACTTGAAAAGCCACGTTTAGCGGGTTAGTGGACATTTAGTTGATAAACGAATTAGTTTATTAAATTCAAATTCACATTTAAAATAATACTTATTTAAACTACTTAAACGAAACTAAAATAATAATAAAAAAATGACCTACCTAAAAATATATATTTACAAATCGTACAGTCCCTCCAGGTGCTCACCTCTGGGCATCGTGCCCTAAAGGCTGACAGCATTGCCTAATTGAATGACAATGCTAATACGCTGAACTAGGTAATTTCCAGCCCTTTAGTCACAAGACACCTCAATAAGCCTTGTAGCCAAGAAAGTAAAAAGCTTATGTGCTGATGTACCACACAGACCCAATGTTTCTACCCCAAAAGGCTCAAATATGTAGTTACCTTCAATACCTACATATTTGCGTCTGTCAAGGGTTTCTGCTCCTGCAGCGGCTGTGCCTGCAGGAGCAGAAATTAACGAATTAGTTGTAAAATATATACTTGATATTTAAGATAAAGTACCTAAGAGATAAAATAATTAACCCTTTTAAACATATTAGGCTAGTTTCCTAAAAAAATATAATTAATCCTGTAGTTATATAATAAAAAAAATATTGGACACGTATTTTATCTTATGTCTTACAAATAAAATTCAACCCATTCAACAGGAAAGACTTCGACATTTTCTAATAAATAGACGGGCCCAAGAGATTTGGGAACTCAATTTTGGGAACTCAATTTTTTTGAGATACTCATACAAATTGACCGGGCGGACAAACACTCTTGTATGGAAATGTCGAAAATTTTTTTGACATCCCAGCTTTGGTCCCATAGGTAAAGTTGTTCATTTTTATGGTCTGAGTCACCCCAACAAGGGAATTTTTAATGGTTAATTTACACCTTTAATACAAATTAATGTAAAACTGTGTTATATATAAGTATGTAAGATTTTTCTGGAGTCCCTCCCCACATAAAGCATTCGCGAAGTTACATAGTTATATTATATGTAATTAAATTAACTCACGAAATAACAATAAAATATATTTGATAGTGGCGTTGTCGGATTGGCGTCTGTGTGTAATAATATAATCGGATGATAAATAATTCGGGGTTATCGAGGGGCCGCGATACTGCTAAGGTGACCACGCGTTGAAACGAATATGGGTCAGATTGGTACTGGCTAATCTCTCGTTATCTTTATTGTGATAGTAAATAATGGTGTTACTCAATGATTATCTGTGGGTATACCTATTTATTTGTAATAGTGATATAACTATGTTGCCTACAATAATTGTCAATAGATTATTGTGTTACTATTTAATAAAAGGTAAACAACAAAACTGAATTAATATGTTAGTTCTTAAATTTTTGAGAACGAAAATGTTGCATGAATGTAAAAGTTAAATAAAAGAAAAGATAGTAATCATTTAAAGTATCTTTTATGCTGGTTTGGGAGAAAAGAAAAAAACTAAGAATGTACCAGCTGCTCTTCCCGTGCAGATCGAGAGAATGGGAAAATTTAATACCTGTGAATTTGTCTTCCCCGCAAGGGAAAAAGACGTGATACTATGTATGTATGATAGTAATAAAGCTCATCAACATAGTAAATTAGAATAGTATTATTATAATTAGCAGTATGGCTGAGCTGGACAAATTAATGAATGAACGAATATGAAAATGTGAGAACTTTAATTGTGGATACAGACTCCGATCGTGATGGTATTAAAAAATCCTAACCTAGACGACAACCAGTGTCAAAAAAAAATGATCTTTTTTAAACTACCGCGCTTCAAACGCATAATGATATATATAAACGTGATAAGTAGTGTAATTAAAATACAATTTACGGCCATTTGGCATAAAAACACAAATGATTCGAAGCAAGTACGAAAAATTTGATAACGAAATATGTAATAAGAATTAAATAACAAACAGGAAAAAATTTCAGCGTAGATATTTTTATCTACGTCGCCATATTTTAAGTTCTATACTTTGTTTATAAAAATAATTTATACCAAACTGTTTCGCAATAATTTATTTTAAAACACATTCTGTTTGAAGTGAAATATAACACCCATGACAATAGCAATTTATTACATGTTAAAACATTCCAATAAAATAGCATGACAATACATTTATCGCGTAAACCCAATTGGGCTATTCGTCACGCGACCCAGTCCGCGATTCCCCGGCGACGCGTGGTCACACTAGCGGATAGTAAAGTCAAGGTTACATAATACGCACACGCGCAATATCTACGAAATCCTTGGGCTCGGTCGAAGACCCGCGGAAGTTAACACGACCAGCCTAGTCTGACCTCCCGACAACCTCCGAGCACCCCCTCTTTGCCTCCTAAAAGTAGGAAGAGCGGCTGCGCGGGAGCTCACGCCACAATTGCCGTCACCATGTCATGCGACCTTCAATTTCGAAGTTTTATGTAAAGCACATGATTGTATGTCTATTTGTGTTGCTAACCGTTGGGTATTTCGTTGTATTTGGAATTGGCGGGTAATTTTGTGAAGGTTATTTTATATATTTATCAGGAACGTTGGTGTTGTGCTGAATTTAATTTAAAGCATATCAGCGGGCGCAGTCTGCCTGCCTATTTGCTAAGTTAGTGTATGTTTTAATAGTCACTTCAAAATACATTGCGGCTTTCGTATGATGACTATTTTTATAAAAAAATATATAAAACGAAATGTATTTTGAAGTGACTATCAAATCGTTATACATTAAGTAAGCAAATAGGCCAGTAGGTCACCATATCAAATTTAACTGCAGGATTTTTTCATGGTATACTAACCATTTAAAGATTAGGTTATACTTTAAGATTTTTCTAAAATAGTATAAATTATTTAAGATTTAACTTTTAAATTTTAAAAATTAAAAAGTAAATAATCATGCAGATATTACGGGTACATATGCCTAGTTAAATATTTAATTTCGCAATTAACAGAACAACAAAATTATCGAGTTCGTGTATCAGGATTTCTCATTACACGCCGCAAAACTAATCAATTTTATTAAACGCCCCGTATAAAACCTATCGTTGAACACTAGAACACCAAACCTATAGTATGTATATATGTAATACTTATATATTCTTTGCCTATACTAATACTAAAATGGCTTCATCATTCATCGTCATTACAGCAGAATGTGCTTGATGACGATGGTGGCCATCGGAAGAATTTCTAAGCTGGAGAAAGATAGGAATACATACATACATAGTATCACGTCTTTTTCCCTTGCGGGGTAGACAGAGCACAGATGTACAAGACCTTATGGCCACATTTAGCATGTTGGAGGGCGTATAGATTGAAAACGGAATCATTTAGTGATGGGTTGCTAGCCGCATCGCCTATTGACATGATTTCGCAGATTTTAGCCCAGTCCTTTAATCGGCTTTTACGATCTGCGAGGGAAGAGAAGAAGCTGACACATTCTACCTTTTTTTTTTCTCCCAGACCAGTGCAGACGAGGAGAGAGAAGATTGTACGTTGATTTTCGGAAGGTAATGAAAGTATTTGGGTACTACAAAAATCAAAATCAAAATTTTGTGGAAACAGGTTTTGAGTTCTTAAATAACAATTAATCGTAGTTTCACTGTTACCTGTCCTGTATGGGCATTAAAATTTTATATAAGTGATTATGATCAATTTATAAAAAATATTATAGAGGGAAAAATTGAGACAAGGAGAGGGAAAGGAAGACCAAGAAGAGCATTTGGATGAGATAAAGGAAAAGGCTGGAGTTTTGTCATATGGAGAGGTGAAAAGAATGGCTGAGAACCGAGAGACATGGAGAGTACTCCACCGACAAGAACACAGTTCTTAAATTATAGATAGATAGATGATCAATTATTGAAAAATTTAAG
The DNA here is from genome assembly GCA_947532085.1 of Elegia similella. Classification (NCBI taxonomy): domain Eukaryota; kingdom Metazoa; phylum Arthropoda; class Insecta; order Lepidoptera; family Pyralidae; genus Elegia; species Elegia similella. Next base: position 23,762,488 of record OX383939.1, read on the forward strand.
TAAGTATAATCATCATTATCATCATATCAGCTGCAAGAAGTCCCCTGCTGGACATAGGCCTCTCCCAAAGATTTGCAAAATGACCGGTTGGAAGCGGCCTGCATCCAGCGTTGGTCCGCGACCTTGGTCAGGTCGTCCGACCACCTAGTAGGTGGGTAAGTATAATGTCAAAATCTATTCTATCAAATTATCTTCTAAGTATTCTTTTACATTATCATGTTAAATGTCTAATGTATTAAAACTATTATTATTATTAATACACTATTATTAACGAATTTGTTATAAATAATAATAGGAGCTATTCCAATCACACTTTTGCGAATCTTGGCGGTGTTGAATCCTCCAGTCGCCGTTTCCGTGTTCTGCGATCTGGTCTTGTTATAATTCGACCGGACACGCAACCTAACTTAACTGTCCGGCTTTATCCGGATAGTCAGTTTAACTGGCAACTCTATCTGTATGGGATAAAGACCTTATTGACTGATACGTAAGACAACTTGAGACTATCGGTCAATAGACAGTACGTTCTCACACTTGCACCTTGCATACAACCTAAATAAATAAATACATACGGACAAATCACACATGAGACCTCTCCAATGCGTCTGGCCAGCGAGGAGAGTGTAGGCCAAATCCTCTGTCTGATCTGGCCCAAATATGGCTCCGGTAGTACAGAGAGGGTCAAGCTTCTGTAGTGGAGACTAAAAAGTCCTGATGATGAAATCACACAGATTGAGTTAGCCCCAAAGTAAGTTCGAGACTTGTGTTATGGGATGCTAACTCAACGATACTATATTTTATAACAAATACAAATATAGATACACGTCCAAGACCCAAGCCAATCTGAAAAAGATCATTTTCCATCTTGACCTGGCCGGGGATCAAACCCGGTCACTCCGTGTCGCAGGCTGGCGTGTTGACCGCTGCGCCACGGAGCTAGTCACCTGAATATTTACCTTACCATTTGATCAACTACCTATAACAACTAAGTGTTGATGGCCCACATTGAGAACATTACGTAAGTTAAATTCTTGGACGCGACGACGAGTTCTTCCATGCTTCGGAATGCACGTCAAGCCGTTGGTCCCTGCTGTCATCATTGATGGCAGTCGTTTAGCTGTTTCAGATGTCTAACAGCTTGAAAATCTGAGAGTGTTGGCCACTTACACACACAAAATAATCCCATAGATTGGGCTAGCCCTACTGTAAGTTGTGAACTTGCGTCGTGCGATACTAACTTAACGATACTATATTTTATAACAAATACATATATAGACTAACAAACATCCAAGAGTCGGACCAATCTGAATTTTAGATAGGTTTTAAATTTCATTACCATTCAACTTATAAATTACTAGCTGTTGCCCGCGACTTCGTCCGCGGCAATTTCTGTTATTATGATTAACTAGCTGTTGCCCGCGGCTCCGCCCGCGTTAATGTCGTTACCTTGGGAACAGTAGAAATGATAAAAATTCCATACAAAACCCTCCCCCTCTGCTTTTTCCCCTTATGGGGGAATTTAATACAAATCACCAGCATAGATCTTTAGCCCTTAGGGAGGGCATTTTGCCCTCTTCACCTACACAGATATTTTTTTAATGTAATGGGGAACTTCTTATTGTCATATATCTAAGTAAATAAAAAAAATCCATACAAAATTTACCCCACCTATTTTACCCCTTCAAGGGGAAATTTCGTCCATTTTAACTGCACAGATCTTTTTAATTGTAATGTAAACATATATACTTATTTTTATACTTCCACGTCCAGAAATGTGGAAATTTCCATACAACCCCTTTATCCCTTAAGGGGGGAAATTTGTACATTTTACCTACACAGATCTTTTTTAATTGTAATCTAGAACGTATATACTTATTTTCATACTTCTAAGTCTAAATGAAAAAAAATCCCCCCCATTTACCCCAGCAAGGGAGAAAGTTGTTTGGTTCACCTAAACAGATCTTTATTAATTTTAATTGAGAACTTGTGTACCTACTTTCAAACTTCTAAGTCCAGAAATGAGAAAATTCCATAAAACTTCACCCCCTTTGATTTTCTAAAAATCCTTTCTTAGTGCTCATTTACATCATTAAAAGAATCCCTGTGCCAAATTTCAAGTTTCTGGGCACAGTAGTTTCGGCTGTGCATTGATATATAAGTCAGGTTTGCCTTTGGCCCGCGGCTCCGCCCGCGTATGTGTCGATTTCTCAGGAACTGTAGAATTACCCGGAATACATTAGTTCATGATTTTCAATGAAACACCTTAATATTGAATTTCAATTGAATAACTTCAAATTTACCCCCATTATACCCCCTTAAGGGATGATTTTTGAGAAAAATATTTTACTCGTGTTTCATGCCTTTCAGTAAAGAACCTTCATGCTAAATTTTATTCGACTAACTTCAAAAATGGCAAAGTTTCATGCTTACTTTGCATCCCTATTTTACCCCCTTAAGGGATGATTTTTGAGTAAAATATTTTACTCGTGTTTCATACCTTTCAGTAAAGAACCTTCATGCTGAATTTCATTCTAATAACTTCAAAAACGACAAAGTTTCATACTAACTTTGCAACCCGTTTTACCCCCTTAGGAGATGAATTTCCAAAAATCCTTTCTTAGTGCTCCCCTACGTTATAAAAGAAACCCCTGTGCAAAATTTCAAGTTACTAACCCTTATAGTTTAGGCCCTGCGTTGATATGTCAGTCAGTCAGCTTCTCCTTTGTTTTTAGTATGGATTACTATGGATAGTATGGATAGGTATAATGCTGTCGTATAATGATGATGATTAACTTTGAATTTTAATTTTCTTATGTCACTTATTATTTTCTTTTATATTTTTGCTATATGTTTGCAGACAAACTCATGCCTTGAGTTCATTCAAATGACGATAACTTTTTTTTTAATCAACCGATTTTGATGAAACAAACTTTAAATGTTTTGCTGAGTTAAAAAAAAGCAATTGGTGAAAGTTTGAAGTAAATCGGTTCAGTATTTTCGGAGATAATCGTGATCATACATACAGACAGACAGACAGACAGACAAGAAATTCGAAAAATTTTTTTTTGCTTTCTATTATTCTTTTTAAGTGTCCCTCTATCCATTTCAGTCAAAAATTCTAAATGTACAGACAAAATATTTTTACTGTTTTATTATATGTATAGATTAGTATAGATGAATAATTTTTCCCCGTTTTCAAATCTCTTTTTTTGATGCTTCGCTCCTATTGATCGCAGCGTGATGTTTTATAGCCTAAAGCCTTCCCTAATAAATGGACTAACCAACACACAAAAAGAATTTTCCAATTTGAACCAGTAGTTCCTGAGATTAGCGCGTTCAAACCAACAAACAAACAAACTCTTCAGCTTTATAATCTTAGTATAGATTTTTGGAATTCTGATTTTAGGGCCATCCGTACAAAGCTAAAAGCATCGACAAGTAAAAGCCAAAGACATGAGCTATGTTTGTAAACACAAATTAAGAAAAAAACTCAAGACAACATATCACAAAAAGAGCCAAATTTAGACAGCAACAAAGCGATAGAACAATGGACGCGGTAAAAAAAACCGTCTCTGGCTCGCATTAACCTGGCTGAAGCGTTTAAAAGGTCAACCTACTGCTGGCCTTCGCGAAACACTATCCTTTTCAACAGGCCAATCGCCATTCGACTCTAAATGAACAATTTGCAAAATGATACGATGATTTATTTATTAAAACTTTATTGCAAAATAAAAAGTACAAACAGGTAAGATGATGCCATGTAAGTAATTTGAGAAATGATTTATCCTCAAAATCTTATGAAAAAAGTATTATAGCTCTCGTCACTCCCACACACACAACGAAGACGAAAATAAATCTAACTACTTAATAATTCAACGTCATTTTGAACCCTACAAACGTTCAAACCAACAAACAAACAATCAAACAAACTCTTCAGCTTTATAATCTTAGTATAAATTTTTGGAATTCTGATTTTAGGGCCATCCGTACACCACCCAACACAAAATTGCAAGAAAAAAAGGTAAAAAACGAAAAAGAAAATTAGGTTTCTCATACAAAGTCGCCGATCAGCTGGACGAATTTCTATGAAAGGTTAAATTTATTTTTTCGTTTTTTACCCTTTTTTTCTTAAAATTCTGTATTCCATTAGGGATTCTGATTCCCAGGTTTCAATATAGCTAGTGGGTTCAAAATCACGCTGTATAAAAATTTACATGAATAGAAGAAATACATTGCTTTCCCTTTCGCCACAGAAGTGTAAAAATAATTAGTAAATTATTTTAATTTGTATTTTTGTAAGTGTGTTTTTTTTGCATTCACAATATACTCAAATTAACCCGACAAGCGCGAGAAACGCAGACACAATGGATTTTCTTATGTTATGCGGACCGATTGGCCCGCTGGGTGGTTGAGAGGTCAAGATATAAAACATGGCCCACGCGTGCTGGATTCGAACCAGCGACCTTAGGCCGTACATAAACCTGCTCGCGTGGATTTTTTCAACATATTTTAATTCTTAACTACGTTTCGCCCGCTTCGCTTGCGTCAACGCCGTTCCCTCGGGAACAGTCCTTTTTCGGGATGACTTGTACGCAAAATTTCATGATGATCGGTTACGGCGTGAAAGTATAACAAACAAATTCACTTTCGCATTTATAACATTAGTAAGGAAGTAAGGATTTAATATGAGTAAATTTATATTATTTGTGGTCTGTGATGTGACTATTGTTTTTTTTTTCTAATATTATTTTTGATATTTCTTAGGAGACAATAAGTTTCGCTTTTCTTAAACTAATTAGCAGTCACTTGCCATTTTGGAAATATACATTTTGCGTCAGCCCCAATCCCGCACCTGAATCAATTTATAAATCACCATATTTAATCGCTCGTCGAATTTTCATACTAATTTATAAAGATTTATTCAGCAATGACCTGATTTACATTTGAAATTCGTGTCATTAGGGCTAGTCTGGCAAGTTATAATGATGCAATAGCTCTAAAATATTACCTACTGTCTCAGACCTCTCCAGTTTTGCCTGTTTTAAGCAACGCTATTAACAGAAATTGCGTAGTAACTTTTATCATTATTTATAAACAAATGGAGAATCTCGTCCATTTTGCGTATTCAAGGGTCACTTTCAACATTTTGGCAATTATCATAATTTATTATCTCGTTCTTGATACAAGTAATTAAATTTATCTTTAAATAGTTTTGAATTAAATGTAGTTACTACAGACGACAGTCGTAATTTTATTTTGCTTTTTAATAAAGATTAGGTTGACAATAATATATTTTGTTTCCCGTCTGGAAATGTCTAATATTTCCGAAATCTTAGAAACATTGACAATACAATAAGTAAATCAGTTTGTCTATTTTTATGTTTTAGGACGACAAACGAGCAAGCGGGTCACCTGATGGTAAGTGATCACTGCTGCCCATGGACAACTGCAACACCAGGGTGTGACAGGTGCGTTGTCGGCCTTTCAAGGAGTTAGGAAATGAGAAGGGGAAGGATGGGCCTCCGGCTCTCTCACTCACCGAACGAAGCATAGAAGCGGTAAAGCTTCTGCTCTGACGTCGATTTTCTGTGACAGTGTGGTACTTCCCCGGACGAGCCGGCCCATTCATGTTACTAGCAACTCATTTTGACGGTAGCGTGGCTCTACCACGACTTATAGTCTTACTTCAATTGTAGAAACAAAATACGTACACGGAAGGGTTAAGTTCATAGCGTTATCAAGACCAGGTAGTATGATGAAATAACCGGGACGTATCTACGTATCATCTGAAGACCGTTGTGTAACAGGAAATATTCGAGAGGCCACAAAGATAACGAAACCAATAGAAAACGATTGTTCACTGATTGTGTGAACTCTGACATTAAACTATAAACAACAGATAAAATCGTTAGACAAACTAGAACAATTCTAATGATACTTATTGCTAAAGTAGTAAAGATCAATTTGACGAAATCGAAAGTACTGCTTGTGAACCAAACGAGCGACGATTTCATTCATAAAATCGTCACAATGACTTGTTTTCGTGAATTTCTACGTAAGGTGGAATAGGTAGGCGTTTGTTTTTGAACAGTTTGTGATATCGATGACGTAATCGTGTCTAGACATGGTGTTTTGCTTGTTGTAGAGATAACGAATACACGGAAAATTTGAATAGTCTGCGATCTTTTGGTGTCAATTACACATAGAATTAATTTACCACATTGAATTTTTTTAGAGGAAAATAAAAACACCCGTTTAGATAAGATCCTCTTTATAAGCTTTTGACTGAGCGCTTTTCTAGCGTTATATAAATATGTACCCCTTGGGAACAGTACCTACTCGGGATGCAACATAAATCATTGTCTTTTTCTAAACACCTAAAATACTGACAATGATTATGTAAAAATTCATAATAATCAGTTGAGTATATGCGTAAAAACTAAACTCAATTTCGCACTTACAGATATTTGTAGTGTTGTGTTTTCAGTTTTATACATATATACAACAATATGTAAAGAAAACCCAGTCCGATTTTTGAAGGGGTGATTCAGCCCGTCGACATGAACAACTATACCTATGGGACTAAAGCTGGGATCTTAACAAAAATAAACATTCCCATTCAAAAATGTTCGGTCTAGTTAGATATTTGTGTGTGTTTCAAATGGCAAATTTTAACGATCGTTCAAAAATGTATCGTTTTAATATACATGCTTAACTGAAAATATACAAAATGTTCAACATACACACACATAATCTGCTACAATATTTAACATCATAATAGTCATTTATTATTATATGACGTTGACCTAACAACATTGTCAATGTTCTATGACATCATAGTAGATAACATATTAACTTAATATATCTCATAAAGTATTGAATACCTAATAAAGTATTGAGTTTAATTTTTGGGTCCTATGCAGAAACGGAAAATATGCCATTACCTCTCACTCAGTAATGTGTTATGTAGTCCACCATTAGCGTACAAAAAGGTGGCCAAGTGCGAGTCGGTCTCGCCCATGAGGGGTGCCGTAGTAGTCAGCATAGATATGAATATATCATTACAGCTACAAAAAGTCCACTGCTGGTCCAGTATTATACAATCAAAAATCAAAAATACAATAATAATAAATAATCGCAAAAACTGCTTACTATATCTTGTTAGCTAGCCGTGTGGTAGAATACCACTCCAAGTCTTCCCGTGGATGTCGTGTAAGGCGACTTAGGAAATACAACCTAAACAAAACTTATAAACATCTAAGAGACCTCTCCAACCCGTCTGGCCAGCGTGGAGAGTGTGGGCCAAGTCCTGGCTGCTCTGGCCAAGTATGGTCCTAGTAGTACAGAGAGGGCCGTGCTCCTGTAGTGGAGACTAAAAAGGACCTGATGATGATGATGATGATATCTTGTACAAACGATAAAATTGTCTATATTTAAAACAATTTAGTACTTATATTGAATAGGATAGATTGAATAGACCTCGCACGTACAGGTTAGATGAAATAAAATGTTTTTAAATTCAGTTCCTTATATGGGGAACCCCCCCCCCCCCCCCTCGCACATGTGGCAGATGAACAGACGACATGACGAATCTAGGACCGTTTTTTGCCATTCGGCTACGCAACCCTAATAAATAATATACAATGACAACATACAGGCACTTATAATCTCTAGCAATACTGAACATCCTGTCAATTACTTGCCTGCTTATTCAAACCATAAATTTCTAAACAAAAAATATAGACACTTTAATTGGTTATTGAAATATGATTGATTAGTCACGTTTATACGAACATTTAAAGGTGACTTACCTTAATACTTTCCTCCTATTGTTTGGGTGTAAACGCGCCGCCATTAATGGATCAATTGAATACAGTTTTGCGTGAATTTCTTCATTAGAGAAGTCTTTTTCATTATTCACGTCATTTTGTAGCTTTTTTTTTATGATTTCTTTATTTTCCTGGCGTGTTTCATCACTCGTGCTTTGCTTTGAGTCATTTTCTTCTGTTTCAGCGTCTGTTGTAATATTCTTGCCTGTTTCTATCTTTTTCTTTTTAATTTCATCTTCGTGATCGTTGTCACAGTCTCTTTTTCTTCTACTTTTATCCCAAAGTAATGATTCCGTGTCATCCATGTCTTCAACTAGTATTTTGTATACAATAGATTCTATGTAATAGTTTGTACCGCCCACTATAATAGGTATTTTGCCCTGTTCTGTCAAATTATCTATCTGTAGTTGTTTGTTAAGGAAATAACGAGGTTTAGGCATGTATGGCAATTTGCATATTTTACTTTGAGAGTAAATGGCACAGTTACAATAATAGGAAAACAATTGAGAGGTTATTAAACTACATAGAAGCATTGACATCTGTACTTGTTGCTATCCAAAAAAAAACAAAGACAGTTGGAAATTTTGCCAAATAATATTGTTTAGTGATGCCAACTGCCACAAGAACAGTACAATTATAATAATAGACACATTTTTAGGAAACTAAAAATATCTTTCTTTGAATCACATGTAGTTATGCTTACATTTCCCGTACAATATGCAGATAGTAGTTTTTCGATTCTGCTTTCATTTAAGAAAATAAAAAAAAAACTTTAAAAAGAGACTTTTGAACGCTCTTGAGTTAAAATAGTTTCTTAACGTTTTGGCTTCCGTCCGTCTGTCACAGGCCTGTATCTTCTGAACCGTAACAGTTATAGAATGAAAATATTGTATATTTAGATTTTCAGCAATCCATGTGCGGCATGCGGGACAAGTTGTGTGTGTGAATGACTTCTCATCCCGAGTGACATAGGTTACAGTTTTAGCAGGGCAATTGTCTCTTTGTTAATCTTTAAAAAAACTTGTAATTGCGTGTTTAAGCCTACATCCGGGTGAGTTCTGCAGCGTGGTCACAGCACACGCCTATACGTTATTACAGGTGTGTGCTGTCGTTAATCAAATAAGCCGCCGAATACCTTCCCAGTACAAAATAGAAAGAGTTCGGAAGAATAACTATCCAAATTTTTATTGATAACAGCTAAGTTGTAAATAATCTGTGGCAACAGTCATAGCCTCCTGAATATCTCATAAATGGGAGTCGCCTTGACTGATGCTACTTCTGCTGTCCAACAGACTCATTCTCGTGTTTTGTTTTAAACAACTACAGATTTTTTATATTTAGGACAATCTATGCCTGCCTAATGGTAACTTTTCAGAAAAGTAGACGGGCTGATTTTGATATCGTCCACAAGTACATTTAACACTTTGACGGACACTGAACGAGACATAATACAAGTTTTATTATTATGTATGCTATAGCAGTTGACTGTCCAGGAATGAGTTAAATTACTTTTTTAGTCATCAATAATGTGTGAAACTGTAGCGCTATCCAATCTATGAGTCACCTCTTGATGTGCTTAGAAAACTCAGCTTCATGATTTCATTAAGATCTTAATGAGGCAAACGAACGAGCAATCACGGTAGAAGAGCAATGGTCGAAATATATTTAATGTGTATGTATAGCCATTTAACGACTCGATACAAGAAATACATTTAAAAATGATAACACTTTGAATCTGTCGTGTCGTAAAGTATAAATTGACTGTTGATTTTTGAAGAAAGTGAAGTACATAGGCGCGTTGGGCAATTTTTGAGATGGGAAAAACCATTGAACTGTTGCCGTTGCCGTATATAAGTAACCATCTCTGTATATAAATAGGTAATCGAATGATTAAGTTTTCACCTCTGTTGGTTCCCGGATTGCCACTGTTTTATATATATTTCTAGACTATTCTAGAGTTGTAAGTGTGCGTTATTTTAAGTGTCAATCTTCATTGCAAGGAGTGTCACTTCTTTGCATTCTTTATTTTGCTTTATAGGTTTACCTATTTTTTTCTCACCGGTCATTCACCTGATAATCGCCTTATAAATCCCATAGGTTAGGTCACACTCGGTCAGTTCGTGACCCTTATTATCGAGTAATAAGGTTGAATTTGTAGCACATGATAATATTTTTGTAACTGTCATGTTTTGGCGTCTTTTCAATGCACCGTTAATTAATCGATTAGATTGACGCGTCGTAAGTGTGGTTAAAATAACTTAAGAAGTCTTGTAAGTGATAAATAAACACAGGTCAAAATATAAAACTTACATTTTGTCCACAACTACTCTGGGGAAATGATTTAGATAAATTTCTTTTAAAAACAATAGAAATCACGCTTTTATTAAATTGTCATCGGTCCTTGATAATGATATGACAATTTTTTTAAAATTAAATCTGAATGTTTATAGTTGGTCAAAATTGAGTTTAAAGAAGTCGGTTACAAACAAACTAGCAAACATACAAGAGAAGCAAATGAAAAGCGTGTTATTTTCCTTTTTAACATTAAATAAGAACTCCTAATTTTACAATTTTTTGTATAGTTTATAAAGTAATTACAATGATTTCTATCTTAATGCAATAAGATCTAGAAGATAAAAAGCAACGTAGTTATCGAGATATCTCTTTACGTTTTGAGGCACAACGCTTAGTTAGCAACATTCCGACACACAGTTGTTCAAATACACACAAATAGCGCGTTTACGCGGGCCGCATTATCAGCTCCCTCTTAATTATACTAAAATTACTCGATTCGGGTTTCTTGCACATACGAGTATTTTTGGAGATTAGAGCCAATCGTTAATCATAGAAAGAACGAGATATAGTTTTACAATGGATTATAACAATAATAGTTTATTTGCGTTGTTATGGTATCATTATTCATTAGCCAATAATGAATAATGATACCAAAACATAATGATACCATAACAACGCAAAAAAAAAAACAATGCAATCCATGGCACGTTCTCTCTCACCTCTTGTACGAGAGAGGATTTGGCGAAAGCCACTGATGCGGCTGTAAAGGTAGCATCATTCTGGGTAAGATTAATTTAATCGTTTGGTCCATTGTCACGTGAGAAGAAGGTATCATTATAGTAAAAACCTATTTCTAAACTTATTTAGCCATGAAAAATTCTATCATTAATAATTAATTGAGATTTATAAAGAAATCAGTGAGTGCATGGACTTATTCGTTATAAATTTGATACTATTTTTCAGAAATCACACACATTCTGTAGAATAAAAAATCACTATCTAATGAAATAAATGTAACATACATCATTTGCCAAGTCAATCTGAAAAAGATCGTTTTCCATTATTCCTGGCTGGGGATCGAACCCGGACACCCGTGTCGCAGGCTGGCGTGTTGAACACTGCGCCACGGAGCTCGCCTAGATCTGCATCTTATGTTTTTCAAGCTATGACGTTCAAAAAGAGATACATGATATCCAAATTTGAATAAAATTCTATTTCATTTCATTTCAAAGTAATGTAAACTGAAATATTATTAGCTGAACAACGTTTAACATTTACCTACATACTTGTAGCTTTGTAAGTAGCCTTGTGTAAAAAACGCTAATCAAAAAGACCTACACCACATCTCCCTCGTTTCCATTATTGCCGGGACGCCCGTCGCGTATTCTTGGAGATCGACATCAGTCGTGACCATTCGTGACTGACATTTGATAATTGAAGACAGTTCACGATGAATTTCTATTTTCAGAGGCACGTGACTCACCAATGGCCTAACGCTTAAGTTTTATTAGTGAAACTAGCTTTTGCCCGCGGCTTCGCTCGCGTTAAGAAGAATAGGTTTCCTACAAACTTTCATCTCCTATTTTACCCCTTGGGGGTCTACCCCCAAGGGGTAGTCAATTCTAATTGATCCAAATCCTTTCTTAGCGGATGCCTACGTTATAACATCTACCTGCATGCCAAATTTCAGCCCGATCCGTCCAGTGGTTTGGGCTGTGCGTTGATAGATCACTATGTCAGTCAGTCACCTTTGAGTTATATATATTTAGATAGATAATGACTTGTTGAAATTTTAATAGGTTTCTTTATTTCATGTCGAACCAGTTCTAGCTCTAATAAATATCGGTGACGCGTTTGATATAGTTCAACAAACAAATTTAATTCTAAATTATAGACACACTTACATACACCTAACATTCATTCTGTTAGTTCGAAAATGACTTCTGATATCTTCTCGGCAGTGGTCATTCCGAAACGTTAGCAGTTTTTTAATTTTGTAAATATAAAAGAAAATAAAATATCACGTTCAATAAGCGATACATGTATCCTATTCATTTTCATAACATCCCTTTAAGGCGCTGTATCCCTTAACCGTTTGTAGCAGAGCAGACATCGCGAGATATATTATTCAATCGTAATGAAATAAGGTTGAAAGTGGCGATACCGGTTGCCATTTCCGTGTTAATTTTCACTTTTAATTTAATAATTCAATAATTATAACCAAATAAATATTGTATTTTTATAGGTATCCATCTTGCTCATTTAGTTAAACTTTTTATAGACGTAAAAAAGTTATACGCGAATTACTTGATATAGTCGCTGAAAATATCAAGTAATTCGCGACGAAACTTTTCTGGGTATAGGTTTTTGGTATATTATTCTGCTAGGTTCTAATTTTTTTTTTTGAAAATATTTTGACGTAATATTTTATTTTGATCTTTGAACTGTACTTCATATTTTTTTCATGCTAGTATTCCATGAAAAATAAGGCTAACTGCGCGACGAAAAAATATACGTTTTACGGTATTCTTCTGATGCACTGCGCCGTAATAAAAAATCGGCCAATTGGGAGTCGGACACGCGCAAGAAGGGTTACGTACCATTATCTTTAAAAACGGCAAAAATCATTTCTGTTGTATGGAAGCGCTCCGTTTGCGTACATTACGATTTCTAAACTAAACAAAATCAATGTAAGGTGGGTTAGAACCTTTATTTATGATGATATGTTACAAATAAACAAAAAAAATAAGCCTAATCCTGTACCCTAAATGCAAATGTCTATCGTTCAAGTTGCATAAAATCAGTTAATTCGTTTAAGAGTTATGGAGATACATACATACAGAAAAAAATCTAAAATTCGTCAATTTATTTTTTTAATTCGTCAGTTTCAGTATCATGTGTAAAGCTTATACACACGATATCTCTGAAAACAAAGTAACTTACTCCTTGACCAACCCTTACAAATTTATTATTAGTACTGATGATGGTAAAAGAGATAACTCGAGATAGAGCAAAATAAAAAACATGCCTTTCAGACCCCATATAAAGTTGGATAAGAAGAGTAAGAAGAAGAAGTAAATAAATAAATAAATAAATCTTGTCCATAATATAAAGGATACTATCTTCAGAGCTCTGTTCCGGAAGTCGACGACAGTGAACATCTGATGGGGCTCCAAGATGTCCAGTAAGTGGTGCTTGGCCATCTCACGCTCCTGGCGGCTCGCTTTGGCTGTCACTACGTCTAGCCCTTTGTATATCTGAAACAATGAGTAGATTTTTTTTATTTAACCGTAAGGTGGCCGTTAAGCTTCTTTTAGGTTTACTACTATCATCCCAAAAATAGCCTCTTCTGTTGAAATATCAGATTTTAATAAGCAATCTGTGGCAGATAAAACTGGGCCTCTAAACACAGATGTTGAATTGTCTGGGATCGCATCAAAGCATCAGTACCTCCTCTGGTGTTGCAGATGTCCTTATGCGACGTTGACCACTTCCCATCAAGTGGCTCGTTTGCCGTCAAATAAAGGGGACATTTATCTGACCTGACTGTACATAATAGTATAGTATATTTTACATAATAAAAGGTAATAATAACCCTAAAACCACACCAATCGACTATTAATCTAATTTAATCTTCAAAATTTGTTAAATGAAAGTTTTAAGGTAAAGATAAATTTAGACGATAAGTGGGCCGTAAATTCATCAGTCGCGAACAAACGCCTTATTTCAAAACTCATCAATATTCATACGAGCCCTATAAATCGTTACAATGCACAGAATAACAACACTGCAGAAGGATAGTCCTTCTCATCTGGGTATAACACGTTGCTTCCTCGGCTGTGTTGCTTCCGAGTCAGTTGTTGTGACAGCATTTTAGTGTATTCTATTATTATTTGCGAATGGTTTCAATAGACATCCTAACTAATATTATAAATGCAAAAGTGAGTTTGTTTGTTTGTTACGCTTTCACGCCGTAACTACTGAACCGATCATCATGAAATTTTGCATAGAAGTTCTCTGGAGTACCGAGAAGGACATAGGCTACTTTTTATTCCGGGAAAAAGTACTATTCCCGAGGGATCGACATTGACGCGGGCGGAACCGCGGGCGAAAGCTAGTGCAGAATAAAAAGAAAAGATTAAATCTTAGAGGGTGAATGCAAGGCTATCAATCCATTTAAGGGCCCGTACTACCTCACACTGCTTTGCATGATTGACTGTTATATCAATAATAATTAAATACTCAAGTTGAAATAAAAATGCAGCAAAGTTCAGGACTAACTCTGGTAACTATCTGACTCCAAAACACGATTGCGTTAAATTTTCTCGATAGAAAAAAATTGCAAAGTTGCCTCCAAATCACGTCTAATTTACTCGGTATATAGCATTATTCACCAAATACATTAAAATTAACCTTGAAACTTTTGATTATTATTGCATTACAGATAAGGCAGCCATCATATGTTTTTCTTTTTCGAATAACCCTTTAATATTCCTAAAAAACGAAAATATCCAAAGTAGCCAACGCGTTTAGACCATCCGCGTTTGTATCGCCACGCCGCCTGGCATATGGCGGGCTCTTAACAACGTTGCTATCGGCTTTGTGTATTTTTTGAATACCACCCTCAATAGACAGAAGCGGACAAGAGTCGATGAGATGAGACTTTCAATGTCTCTACATCATCAGATTGAGTCGGTGGCAAGTTCCATCAGTTCGGCGCACCTCTGCGAATTTTTTTATTTTTTTTTATGTATATCCGACGGCAAACGAGCAGACGAGCAGAGCAGCAAAGTTCTGTTTGAGTCTAGTACTTGGTTGTATTCTAATCGTGCAAAATATGATTTGGCAAACATTTTGCAGACGGTCTTCTATCTGACGCTAACCCTCCTAGGGTAGCTCCAGAACGGCAGACAAATACCGATGAAAAAGAACACAAGTGTTTACTTGCGACCAGACCCAGAGCATCTTGCTTGGCACGTTAGGAGATAACCAATACAAGTACAGATATAAGTCAGAAATGTCTATGTTATGTTACTTGAAAATTCCGAAGCTGAATCTGTCTTATTTGGACTATCGGTAGAAGAGCAGAAGATGCTGCTTTGTGCACTCCTCGAAGCTCTCAATGTAACCCACCTTACAGAACTTTTATTTATGATGATATGTTACAAATAGACCGACATATTTACCACTACTGGTGCAAATTTATATGAGTTCAGAAGACATACAATTAAATTAAAAAGTAAAATTTTATCATTAGGTACAAAAATTATAAAAAAGAAAGTTTTAATATTTACATCGAATCCATGTCACAAAATATAATACTACAGATTGTCAGATAAAAATTCGTCAATATAGGAGTAAGTTCTGTTTACATCTGTAAGGTCATATCCAAAACAAACGACGAAGAAGTGATGCCTTCGAACCATGACATTCACAAGATCACACATTTGACGTATCACTTCACCCAATGGTCACTCATCGGGCGAAGTGATGCGTCAAATGTGTGCTCTCCATAATGTACATTACAAAGGCTATCCTCGTTAATAAGTCAATATGACAATTATGTTAATGCGCGTAAGATGTATGAAATGTATGTAACAGGGACGCTGGGAATCCGTGTGAATAATCACGCTGGCAGCTTGAATATTTAAGAAGGTTGGTGAACCAGGTCGAACTGAAGACGCCGTGTTGATAAAAATAGACCATGATATATATGACGAAATTAAGTTTTAAATAGTATTAGAACTTACACAAGATAAGCTTTGAGAGAAGCGAAACGCCGTGTCGCCACCTGTAACACTCGCCCTGATGATGGTTTTCGTAAAAAACCGAAACTAGTTGGCGATTCCAACTGAATAAACCTGAGTGGAAACTGTGTTTTTATAATGAAATAAGTTTTTATTTAATGAAATAAGTCTTTATTTAAGATCATCCGTCAATAATAGTTTTTGCCTAAATTAGTAACTGTGTCTGTTTTCTTCCTTATGGATGAGCTAGTTCGGAACTCGAACTCGTCGGCGCACGTGGCTAATTTGCGTGCTATTTCGCTGAGAAAGTGATAGACTATGAACAGTGCGGAACTATTTACACCGATTTATTCGCACATCAGAACTACAGTCTAGTGTGTCGTATCCGACTTATCTCACACTTGCGCAAGCAATTGTTGAAACGGGCCTCTAAAAATTCACGAGTATGCGTTTGGGAGAAGTGTTCTTGTGATAAAACAGCTGAATGCCATGGGTGCTGAATAAGTGTGTAGCAACCCTAACAGTCTAGGTCCTAAAAACCAGACAGAATGCATATCACTCCGTACTGTCTTGTTTTATCACGTGATACATGATAATTTATCTTACATAACTCACATTTTTTCGTCATTCATAGTACATTGAAAGTCAAATGATATCTCTTGTGCGCAAGCGATTAAAAAAGCGAGATCAGGCCGGGTTATCTGAGGATCCTTCCATCCATTCACAAGATCACAGTGACCTTGCCGTTATCGAAGACGACGTTGCGATACTAAGATAATACTTATTACGATTTTGGTATGGGACTTTGAAGCGGTGTAACAAATATTTCGAGTTCGAATCTTGCACACATTTTAGCCGTGTGGTTTCCGGCAGAGTAGAATAGGACCACTCCTAGTCTTCCTTAAGACGGTACTGCAGGAAATTGTGAAAATTGACATGTTTTCAAATCACCAGTACTATGCGCTAAATTAATTAAATACATCAAAAGTATTTGTATAATTTAGGTCGATCCTTGAACAAGATCGCCCTCTTGTTGGAATTTGAAACAGATGCATACGAAATTTAAAAATGATATGTATATTTTATGATGAATCTAAACACGTTTTTCTTCGAAAAGTTTGTAATTTTTACGTCTTAGACAATATCTCTCACATGACAATATTTATATTTACATCTCGGAGGTCGCCCCTTTCTTATTTTTTTATAAAAATATAATTACGAAAATATTAAGACTTTTCATCTTTTTTTCCTAATCGCCGAATGGTTCTGCGCAGCCTAATGGTTTGCGCAGTAGCGACGTTTTTCGTTCGCGCGACACCCGCTAACTAGGAATTTCCTAATTTGGAAATAAACAAACTAAACAAAGCTCATAAACATCAATGAGACCTCTCCAACCCGTCTGGCCAGCGAGGAGAGTGTAGGCCAAATCCTCTGTCTGCTCTGGCCAAGTATGGCTCCGGTAGTACAGAGAGGGTCATGCTCCTGCAGTAAAGACTAAAAAGACCTGATGATTATGATGACACAGTTTAATTGTTAAGGCCATACATGACATTTTTAAAGTCTAATGTTGCTCCTATTTGAAATAAATTATTTGGAATTATTTCAAATAGTGACACGAAATCAATATTAATATACTACTTTTTAGGCCGACACACCTGGCATGGGCGCGTCCCCATAAAATTAGCCTAGGGCGGACACACTTTTGATCAGTCGCTGCTCATGGAATGAATCCTTGGCAGAAGTTTTTGCCCAGTTTGTTAAACACAGAAAATGATAATAACTGACATATAATAATTGATCTTTTTATACTATTACAAATAATTCATTATTATTTATTTAACAAATTAATTTCAATGTAATTGGGTGTATCTTAATATAATATTGATATTGGTGTAGACAAACGGGCATGATCTAATCTTTGTTTGTAGATGTATAAATATTTGAAAATATGTAAATAGTATTTGGTACGCTATCAGAGGCTAAATGTATAGACCGTATATATAGACCATACCGCGTGATTTTGAACCCTGAGCTCTATTGAAATCCTGGAATCAGAATCCCTAATAAAATATAGAATCGCAAGAAAAACTCACGAGCACTCACGAACGCCATCTTCGCTATTCTGATTCTCTTAAACTTTCATCATCATCATCATCATTAGCAGCCTGCGGCAGTCCACTGTTGGACGTAGGCCTCTCCTAAGGTGCGCCATTTTGCTCGATCCCTAGCTATGCTCATCCAATTGCTGCCAGCCGCCCTACGCTGACGCCGGGGGGGGGGGCGTCCCACACTTCGCCTACCTAAACGCGGTCTCCACTGCAGAAATCTCTTACTCCAACGATTGTCAGGTCTGCGACAGATGTGGCCAGCCAATTGCCACTTCAGCTTGCTTATTCGAGAAACTATGTCGGTGACTTTGGTTCTCTGACGGATTAGTTCCTTACGGATCTTATCCCTCAGTAAGTATTTATAAACTTTGCTTACTATCATCCTATATATCTTTTTTTGCACCTATTTATTTTATCTGTTTGTCATTTCCCAAGGGTTGACTGGGAGAAAATGCTTTTAGCAATAAGTCTACCAATTGTAGCTTTCAAGGCTCAATAAAATTCTTAAATAAATAAATAAAAAAAAGCTGAAAATCGAAAAAATTGGCTTCCCATACAAAGTCCGATCAGCTGGACGAATTTCCCCATGGAAGGTCCAATTTTTTTGTTTCGTTCTTTACCTTTTTTTTAAAATCACCTGTATATTATTACAAATAATATCTATATTTGACTCAACCAATGCAAATAAATTTCATTTCATTTCATAGCAGTGGACGTTTACGGCTGGAATGATAAAT
Organism: Elegia similella; assembly: GCA_947532085.1. NCBI lineage: Eukaryota > Metazoa > Arthropoda > Insecta > Lepidoptera > Pyralidae > Elegia > Elegia similella. The sequence goes on from OX383939.1 coordinate 23,781,204, forward strand.
AAATACATAGGGCGCACTGTAAGTTTCCGGAACTGGCCACTTACATAAACAATATTTAAAAATTTATTGCAACATTAGAAAATAGAACTCTTTGGCTGTAGAATGCAGTTTGTTTCATTTGACTGTCTTTTGTTTTTACCTTGTGACGCCATTTAAAAAATTGTGTCTGCATCAACATGGATTCAAATCGGGAAAATTTTCGTAGTATGATTTCTACGATTTTAAGTGTAATTTGACAGCTCAACAGAGCATCGCTCGGCTTGAAACAGCTTTTGGTAATCAAGCACCATGCAAGACAACTATTTATAGCTGGTTTGCAGAATTCAAGCGTGGTCGTATCAATCTCAGTGATGAATCTCGCGATGGTTGGCCGTCCACCGCTGTGACCAACAAAAACATCGATGCTGTGCGCCGTATGATTGAAACAGACAGGCATGTGACCTACCATGAAATTCGCGCATCCTTAGAAATAGGCATGAGTCAAATACTACACAAACATTTGGGTGTGAGAAAGCTGTGCTCGCGGTGGATCCCACACAACTTGACCGAGGCTCAAAAAACGGACCGCGTCACTTGGTGCAGTGCCATACTTACCAGATTCAACGAAGGTGCGTCAAATTTGGTGTGGGACATAGTAACAGGTGACGAAACATGGATTAATTGCTACGATCCCAAAACAAAGCAGACTTCGAGCGTATGGGTCTTTCAAGATGAGCCGAAACCAACCAAAGTGGCGCGCGTGAAAAGTGCATCTAAGCGGATGATTGCTTCATTTTTTAATAAAACTGGACATGTGGCTACTGTTGCTTTAGAGAATCGTCGTACAGTGAATAGTGACTGGTACACGACCATTTGTTTGCCGGAAGTTATTGACGAACTCCGTAAAAATAACCGTAAACGCCGTATCATCCAGCACCACGACAATGCTAGTTCTCACACGGCCAGACAGACAAACGACTTTTTGAAGGCGAAAAATGTAGAACTCATGAGTTATCCTGCATACAGTCCCGACCTGGCACCTTGTGACTTTTTTCTGTTCCCAAAAATTAAGAACCAATTACGCGGTCAACGATTTTCATCACTAGAAGAGGCTGTCGAGGAGTATGAAAAACACGTTTCAGAGGTAACCACAGAGGGAGTGGCACAAAAGTTTTCAAAACTGGTTTCATCGAATGAAAAAGTGCATAGACGCCAAGGGAGATTATTTTGAAAAACAATAAATTAATTTTGTACCTTTAATAGTATTTTTTCATATTCATTCCGGAAACTTATAGTGCGCCCACGTATATACGGACAAATCACACAGATTGAGCTAGCCCCAAAGTAAGTTCGAGACTTGTGTTATGGGATACTAACTCAAACATACTATATTTTATAACAAATACATATAAAAAACACATCCAAGACCCAGGCCAATCTGAAAAAGATCATTTTTCATCTTGACCTGGCCGGGGATCGAACCCGGGCACTCTCGTGTCGCAGGCTTGCGTGTTGACCGCTGCGCCACGGAGCTAGCTATAATGATAAAGAGAGAGAGAGGGAAGAATAAAGCCACAGTTTCCACAGAGAAACATATCATTTTGCCAGACAGCCTATGTAAATCTGTCACCACATATTTCATTCATATGTCATTGGCGACCTTCGTCGTCCTTGTCATCAGGCGCATTGTGGTAGGCCCGGATACGTTACGCACGTATCTTATCGTTCCATCAGCAGTGACCCCTGACCGAGAACATTTACCTCTGAATGGAGACTATATCGTAATTACATTACTCGTAATGTTTTCTAATATTTTCGCGATTACTTACCGTTTTATCGCGTTTATCATCATCAAATAAAAGTAAAGTTATTTAAACATTATGGGTGGCGCTAGATGGCTCACGTAAGCCTCTTAAGTGTTTTTAGTCTACTCAAATCACAAATGTCAAATTCATCAATTTTCTTTATTAATTGGCGACGTGTTTAGGAAGCGCTTGTGACATCTTTATTTCAATACTACTGGAAACTACCGGCGGGATGACGTCCGAAACTCAAAACATTTCCCATAACTTCTAGAAAATGAACTGCTAAAAAAATATGCTCGCAAAACTGACACATTATTTACGTAAAACACTTTATAGAACTTAAAACAAAGTCAATTTTTTGAATAATATATCAAATAATAATGTAATAACGCGATTAAAGCGTATTAATTTAAATTAATGTATTATTTCTAAATATGTATAACAATTATTCAATACAAATACGAGATACACGATTTTCCTTATCCTTATACTCTACTACTATTATAATAAATGCGAAAGTGAGTTTGTTTTTTGGTTAGTTACGCTTTTACGCCGTACCTACTGAACCGATCATCATGAAATTTTGCATACAAGTTCTCCATACTACGGAAAAGGACATAGGCTACCTTTCATCCCGGAAAAAAGTACTGTTCCCGAGGGAACGACGTTGATGCGAGCGAAGTTGCGGTTGCTAGTTAGTAATCTAATAAAGGCGATCATCATCATTTCGAGTAGGTGTCACGGTCAATCGACCATACACACCCTGGTGTCAGAGTTCTTCGGAACCGCCTCTCCGCCTCTGACGTGGTTCCTTTAACGACTACCAGATGGCAGCCGGGACCACCGGCTTAACGTGCCTTCCGAAGCACGTAATCATCTTTATTATCAGACAATCAGGTGATTCAAGCCTGCAATGTCCTAACCAAACTGGAAACAACTAAACAAAGTATGCTTCCGGTGGGAATCGAACCCACGACCCCCAGGTCAACAGGCAAACGCCTTAACCACTGGACCACGGAGGCTGTTATAAACGCGATTAAACCGTATTAAGTGATTTAATTTAAATAAATGCATTTTTTTCTAAATATGACAAATATTAATTACAAATACGAGATATGCACGGTTTATAATTGACAAGTTGCATATAACTCATCAATCGCGAGAAACGCAGACACAATCGATTATCTATTGTTATGTTTCCCGGTTGGGGCGTTCGGTAGTTGACCGGTTAACCGGAAGTAGTAGGTTTTGTTAATGCAATAATGTTGACTAGCTCCGTGGCGCAGCGGTCAACACGCCAGCCTGTGACACGGAGTGACCGGGTTCGATCCCCAGCCAGGTCAAGATGGAAAATGATCTTTTTCAGATTGGCCTGGGTCTTGGATGTGTATCTATATATGTTTTTGTTATAAAATATAGTATCGTTGAGTTAGTATCCCATAACACAAGTCTCGATTGGGGCTAGCTCAATCTGTGTGATTTGTCCGTATATATTTATTTATTTAATCGAAAGTAAATAGTCGACTTTTAAAACTTAATTCGCATCTTTTACTTTTTTTATTTGCAAAATTCATCTGGCGTAGGATTTATTAAAGTAATATTCCCATGTTTAAATACATACATACTAACAGGTCTTTTTCCCTCGCGGGGTAGACATAGCCCAATTCTAAAAGACCTTAAAGATACATTTAGCATTTTGGTGGGCGTTAGGTGGAAAATGGAATTAAAATAGTGATTTACGGCCATTCGCTACATCGGCGATCTGCGCGGGATGAGAAGCAGCTGATACATTCTACGTTTTTTTCTTTTCACCCAGACGTCATTCATCGACAATTACGAGGGGGGGTCAAAAAGTTCGCGGAATGGAGAGGTTGGCGGGGGGTGGGGGACCTGATTTTGATTTTTAACTAATGAGCAACTCTTTGTGAGTATATATGCCAAGTTTGAACCCGATTGTGTCAATAACTTTTGACCTGTCGTCGATCAAACAAGTGAATCCGAAAGAAAAACTTGAACATGGAAAAAATCGAGTTTCGTGCCGTCATAAAGTTCCTCACTAAGCAAGGAAAACCACCTCAGAAAATTTTGGAAGAAATGTCATCAGTATACGGGGACTCTTGCCCTGGGAAAACCATGGTGTACAAGTGGAATAGCCTTTTCAAGCAAGGCAGAGAGTCTCTTGAAGACGACCCTCGCTCAGGACGGCCGATTGAGGCCACCACCTCAAACATCGTTGAAAAAGTGGAGAATCTTATATTGGAGGATACTCGTTTAAAGAAGAAACAACTTGCAGAAATGGTTGGAGTATCACCTACAACCATTTTAAATATTCTACACGACAATCTTGGGATGTCAAAAGTCAGCGCAAGATGGGTGCCAAGAATGCTCACACCACCACAGAAACAGCTGCGCGTCGAGTATTCAAAGGAGTTTTCAAACCTCTGTAGCGCCGACAAGGAAGGAATTTTTGCAAGACTTGTTACTGCAGATGAAACTTGGGTTCATCATTATGAGCCTGAGTCGAAGCAAGAGTCTATACAGTGGCATAAAAAGGGTCAGCCCCCCCCTAAGAATTACAGGGTGTCACAATCGGCTGGAAAAATCATGGCAACTGTTTTTTGGGATACAGAGGGTATTTTACTAATAGATTATAAAGATAAGGGTGTTTCTATAACGGGAGAATACTACGCTAATCTACTGAGACAATTAAAAGAAGCAATCAAGGAGAAAAGGCGGGGAAAGTTGACAAAAGGTGTGCTGCTTTTGCATGACAACGCACCGGTACACAAGAGCCGCGTTGCGATGGCTGCCCTTCATCACTGTGGCTTCGAAATGTTAAACCATCCTCCCTATAGTCCAGACTTAGCCCCCTGTGATAATTTTTTATTTCCCAAATTAAAAAAAGAGCTTCGTGGGAAGAATTTTTCCGACGATGAAGAAGTCAAGTCGCGATTTCGGCCTATTTTGAGGACAAAGACAAATCATTTTTTTTCGACGGTATAAATAAGTTAATAGAGAGATCTGAAAAATGTATTCGACTTAAGGGGGAATATATTGAAAAAGAAAAATAGTACAGTATTTTATTTCACCTCCCTTCCCCTCCGTTCCGCGAACTTTTTGACCCCCCCTCGTATATTCTACAAACCAGAAATGGTTTCTGATTATATAATTACGAACGTACATAGCTCCACGCTGGCGGACTACTGTATGCCAAATCCTCTCTGATAGTACAGTCAGCCAACGAGATACCTGACCCCGCTATCTACCTATATCTTGAATTTTCTCTTAAACTAGAAATAATATTAACATGAAAATATATATTCAAAAATATTTTAATTTAGGCTTTCTGAATATACATTACATATTAGTTTAAGAGATAATTCAAGATATAGGTAGATAGCAGGGTCAGGGTTACCTGACGCCAACGAGTTATCGTTGGCTGACTGTACAGAGAGGGTCGAGCTCCTGTAGTGGAGACTAAAAAGACCTGATGATGATGATGATAAATAGTTCACGTCTTCCCATGAGGGGTAGACAGAGCCTACGTCTTTAGACGTTAGACGGAAGACGGAATCAAAACAGTGATGGGTTGCTAGCCACATCGTCTGATGACTTAACATGATTAGTCAGATTTTCGTCCACTCCCTTGGATCGGTTTTTAGGATTGCGAAAGACTAGAAGTAGCTGGTACTTTCTACGTATTTTCTTGTATCCCACACGTCCTTCGTCGAAAATAGTTCACATTTTTGTCTCAAGAATATTACTACTACAACGCCTATACAATAAAATTCACGTCTAATTATAGGCCAATTTATTTATTTTATTACTAGACGTAAATATCCGTCAGGTAGGATGTAGTGTGTACATTGAAACATACAATTTGGAGGCGTGCCAACGGAATTACGGGTTTACTTGATAAATGTATGGATTTGTGTGAATTCCTGATTTTTATTGCCGAGTTGGCGAGGTCAGGTCTAATATTGTCGAGGCTCGTTGCTAGTCCCGTGAATCTAGGTTATCGGAATTATATAAGTACCTTTTTCATGTTAGTATAACAGTAAAACGATGTTTTTTTTCATCATTGAGCTCCGTGGCGCAGCGGTCAACACGCCCGCCTGCGACACGGAGTGACCGGGTTCGATCCCCGGCCAGGTCAAGATGGAAAATGATCTTTTTCAGATTGGCCTGGGTCTTGGATGTGTATCTTTATATGTATTTGTTATAAAATATAGTATCGTTGAGTTAGTATCCCATAACACAAGTCTTGAACTTACTTTGGGGCTAGCTCAATCTGTGTGATTTGTCCGTATATATTTATTATTTATTTACATTATCATCGTCAGTATTTTACGACCCACTGCTGGGTATAAGCCTACTTTTGTCTGCGCCATTCTTTCCTATCATTAGCCTTCGCAATCCAGTACCAACAATCTGCTTCATGTCGTCGACATAAAGATTTAAGTCATTATTTACTTATATACTCTATGTTTTAATTTTTGTTATAGCAGCCACCGTTGGTGAGCTAACAAAATACAGACGTAGTCTTTAAATAAGATAAATAAAAGCGATAGTGGTTCCGTGGTCTAACAGTGCACTTCACATCCAAAGGATTCGAGTTCGATCTACTCATGACCTCCATGCTTAAAACCAGTAACCAACCAACTGGTGGGTTATTTAACCAATTTAGGTAATTTAATTTGGTAACTTTTTAAATAAGTACAATATTCAGCCGAGGTTTTTCCTGTATGCTATGACTTGGGGTCCTTTAGGGGTCCATGGACGACGGTGACCACTTTCCATCATCATCATCAGGTCCTTTATAGTCTCCACTACAGGAGCACGTCCCTCTCTGTACTACTAGGGCCATACTAGGCCAGAGCAGCCAGAGGATGTGGCCTACACTCTCCACGCTGGCCAGACGGGTTGGAAAGGTCTCTTAGATGTTTATAAGCTTGTATTTCCTAAGTCGCCTTCTACGACATCCACGGGAAGACTTGGAGTGGTCCTATTCTACTCTGCCGGATACCACACTTTCCATCAGGTGGCTCGTTTGCCGTCAAAGATACATAAAAAAAACATGTTCTTGTAAAAGTGGATTTTTGGTCTGGCAGTAAATGACTATTTGATTTTATTTAATTTTTTGGAATTTCCCGCCTATTCAATCGTTACCATGGCAATAATATTTACATAACTCATAGTATTCGAACACGTGACTGCTGCAATCGCAAAGGCCTTGGTTCTACTTTGAAACACTGCTTGAAGAATGCTAATAATTTTTACATGCGTGGATAAATATTATCGTAACTGAACTACACGGTATTATTATGCGAGCGTACTAGTCATGCGTCTTTCCTTTACTCAGTAGACATAACCTACGGTCAAGATCTAAAGGTCAAGTTTACCTTGGTCAATTCAGTGGGTATACAAGTGTTCTGGAAAACTAAATCAAATAAGAAGTATTATTTTAAAAAATTAAAAAACCCATTCCTTTTTTGAACACCTATCTAGAGATAATCTCAGCCGCAAAAAGTCCACTACTGGACACAGGCCTCCCACAAGGACTTCCACCATGGGGGGTTTTTCCATACTCACCCATCCACCACGCTTGGTAAGGGTTGGCGAGCGCAGTTTGTCTGGCTTAACTCGGTTCCGACGCTGCTGCCCAGCGAAAACGTTTTAAGCGTGGGAAGGGTAGGAGTTTGTTGGACTGGGGGAACGGGATAGAGATAGTTAGAATGCTACTCGCTCGGGTGGATTGGGGAGAAAGTAGCAGTTCGGAAGGTGGGGCGCGAATGCCACAATTGCAACCATCGGACTGGCAGATGAGACCCCCGACGAAAGTTCTAATCAAATCAATACTATTCATGAAGTCCTCCATGGCCCAGTGGGCGTAAGCATTTGCGTTAACGCATGTAAAGCAACACCGGGCACGGTCCCTACTTGGATGGGTGACCACAAGTGGCATAAAAATTTTCGAGCTCCTCCATGCTTCGGAAGGCACCTTAAACCGTTGGTCCAGGCTGTCATCGGGTAAGCTATTTCAGATGACTTTAGGCAGCTTGAAAAATCTGACACCAGTGTTGGCCAACTTTTTTTCAGTAGCCTAATTTGTGCCCCACTGCTGGGCAAAGGCCTCCCCCCTTACCCCTTTCATTCATCCCTATCAAATGCAGCCTGCTGTCAGTCACTCCGAAACCGGTCTCAGTCATCCCGCCATGTTGTCCGTGGTCTGCCCCTTTGCCTTCATCCATCGGGTACCCACAGGGTGACCTTTTAAGGCCAATCCCTCTTACACCATTGCAGAAACCTGACGGTTCTCTGGCCCATGGTGCAAAAGAGAAAGCAGACTTGTTTGCCAATCTATTTGCAGATAATTCGCGTCTACATAGTAGCAATAAAAGCCCACCCCAGTTACCTTCGTTCGGCCCCAAGATGCGGGCCGCTCAAATCCACCAAAAAGAGGTACTTAAATGCATGCTAAACCTAGACGTGAATAAGGCTAGTGGACCCGATGGTATTCCGGCAGTGGTTCTGAGGCGCTGCGCACCCGAGTTGTCCCCTGTACTGACACGCCTCTTTAGACTTTCTCTAGAGACTGGCAAGGTCCCAAGATCCTGGAAGCTTGCCAATGTACAGCCAGTACCTAAAAAGGGAAGTCGCTCCGACCCGGCCAATTATCGACCTGTTGCGATCACCTCCATATTGTGCAAGATTATGGAGCGTGTATTGAACAATCGTCTCCTGGCATACCTGGAAACCAACGAGCTCCTTAGTGACAACCAATATGGTTTTCGCAAGGGTCGCTCAACCGGTGACCTACTGGTATATGCCACTCACTTATGGAGCGAAGCCTTGGAGGGTCACGGTGAGGCAATTGCCGTTTCACTAGATATATCCAAGGCTTTTGACCGGGTCTGGCACGAAGCTATCCTCAGTAAGCTTCCAGCGTATGGTTTACCAGAGGACCTTTGCAACTGGATATCCGATTTCCTGAGGGAACGGTCGATTCGAGTGGTTATGGATGGCTGCTCTTCCGACCTAATGGCTATTAATGCCGGGGTACCTCAGGGATCTGTTCTCTCTGCAACCCTGTTCCTGCTGCACATTAATGACCTTCTTAAATCTGGCATTATTGGCTATGCTGATGACAGCACCGTTGTAGAGAGTTATACGTCCAGTGCCAGTGCAAGTCCACAAGAAGTCCAGTCTCTGAGAGAGTATATGATTGAACGGGTTAACTCGAAATTACAGAGGGTGTCCGATTGGGGAGACGCCAATCTTGTTAAGTTTAACCCGTCCAAAACACAGGCGTGTCTCTTTTCTGCAAAAAAGAGTGCTTTCCCACTTGCACCTACTTTCCAGGGTGTTTCCTTGCCGTTGGTTGACCACCTTGGGCTTTTAGGCATGACAGTCACGTCCAAATTAAGCTTCGGCCAACAGATTGAGTCGATGGCACTAACTGCTTCCAAGAAGTTGGGCATCATCTCAAAGGTTCGGCGGTACTTCAGCTCTGAACGGCTGCTCAATCTCTATACAGCCCAGGTTCGCTCTTGCATGGAGTACTGCAGTCACCTTTGGGATGGCTCAGCTAAATACCAGCTTGAAGCATTGGACTCTGTTGACCGAAGAGCCCGCAGGCTCATAAACAACGACGTGGTCTCAAATAGGAAATTGCAATCCCTGGAGCATCGCCGTAAAGTCGCATGCCTATCGGTATTTTATAGGATCCATTTTGGAGAGTGTGCGAAAGCGCTCTTTGAGCTAGTTGAACCCTCACCATTCCTCCCTCGGACTACGAGGCGCTGACAGAAATTTCACCCTTTTATCGTTGGAATACCAAAGAGTCGAACTAAACGCTTTGACAGTTCCTTTTTGGTTCGAGTAGCTAAGGTGTGGAATGAACTGCCTGCGTCTATATTCCCAAACAAGTACAGTCCCGGGACATTCAAAAGTAGAATAAATGGGTATCTCTTGGATAGGCATGTAACATCCTCGTCTTCATCGTCACTTACCATCAGGTGAGATGGGAGACAAATGCCTAATTCAATTTTTAGTAAAAAAAAAAAAAAAAAAAAAAAAAAAAAAAAACACGTAAAAAACAAACAAACGTTGCTGTCCATCATCATTTCGTGTAGGTGACACGGTCAATCGACCATGCACACCCTGGTATCGATTCTTCGGAACCGCCTCTCGGCCTCTGACGTGGTTCCTTTAACGACAACCAGATGGCAGCCGGGACCAACAGCTTAACGTACCTTCCGAAGCACGGAATCATCTTTATTTTCAGACAGTCAGGTGATTCAAGCCTGCAATGTCTTAACCAAACTGGAAACAACAAAGTATGCTTCCCGTGGGAATCGAACCAGGACCCCCCTCGAAGAAGGCAAACGCCTTGACCACTGGACCACGGAGGCAGTATCCATAATGGGAAGTAATCCAAAGAATATTCTAATCCATTCGTCCTTCCCGTGACTTCTCTAATGTCGTCTATACAAAACAATGTTCAGTCTATGACCTTACCTGACGCGGGATGTGACTAGGAAAATTTATATTAATACTTAATCTTAATAACAATAACGTCTGAAGGAGAAAATGTACAGCAAAAAGTGTGGTAGCGGAAAAACACAGGCAGTTGTACTTCGGATTGTATGTTGAGATGTTTTTCGAATTTAATTTTATAGTAACTAAGTCCAATATGTAGTATAGAGCTAGAGAGGTTTGGTGTTTTGACTACAAGACCGTAGTAAAGACTTGAAACAGAAGTGAAGAGAAATTGAAGTGATATTGGACCGCCCATTGCATTTCAATGAACTTGCAGACTAGTCTAGTGTGCACTTGTGTGTTAAAATTACTGCTGATATAAAGCTCAAAATCAAAATCAAAAAAGCTATACTCGATAGAGAAGGAGAGCTTATAAAGATAAAAACAATAATAACGGGTCCACGTTTAGGCTTTTTTAACCGACTTCAAAAACGAAACGTTATCAATACGCTTGTGTGTTTTTTTCATATTTGTAGAACTCCGTTATTTATACCGATTGTAAAAATTATTTTTTGTTTGACAGGATGCATACCGTTCAAATACATTGTGACTTTCGTATGATTGACTTGACTATTGTTATTTAAGATATATAATACACAATGTTGACCGTGTGGTATCCGGCAGAGTAGAATAGGTCCACTCCAAGTCTTCCCGTGGATGTCGTAGAAGGCGACTTAGGAAATACAAGCTTAACAAAGCATATAAACATCTAAGAGACCTCTCCAACCTGTCTGGCCAGCGTGGAGAGTGTAGGCCAAGTCCTCTGGCTGCTCTGGCGTATGGCCCTAGTAGTACAGAGAGGGTCGTGCTCCCGTAGTGGAGACTAAAAAGGACCTGATGATGATGATGAATACACAATGTATCTTAGAGTGACTATCAAAACGTTGTACACTAAGTTAGCAAACAGGCCGACTGGTATGTATGATATGAATGGTGAATTCTTTCGCATAAAATACACATGATATAACATCGCATACTTTTGTTTATTCTTATGATATTTAGGCATAACATACATTTTTAAGAATTAGAATGTTCTGTTTAAAATATTTATGATTAGAGAAACTATTTAAGTTTCGCTAAGTACACATTTTTTTACGCAAATTTATATACGCGATATTTAAATGTTCGTTTATGTTAGTTTATATTTAATTCTATCTTATCTATACATATAATCTATACATATAATAAAACAGTAAAATTATTTTGTCTGTACATTTCGAATTTTTGACTGAAATGGATAGAGGGACACTTAAAAAGAATAATAGAAAGCAAAAAAATTTTTTTGGAATTTCTTGTCTGTCTGTCTGTCTGTCTGTCTGTCTGTCTGTCTGTCTGTCTGTATGTATGATCACGATTATCTCCGAAAATACTGAACCGATTTACTTCAAACTTTTACCAATTGCTTTGTTTTAACTCAGTTTAACATTTAAAGTTTGTTTCATCAAAATCGGTTCATTAAAAAAAAAGTTATCGTCATTTGAATGAACTCAAGGCATGAGTTTTCCTGCAAACATATAGCAAAAATAAAATAAAATAATAAGTGACATAAGAAAATTAAAATCCGAAGTCAATTCATCATCATTATACGACAGCATTATACCTATCCATACTATCCATAGTAATCCATACTAAAAAAAAAAGGAGAAGCTGACTGACTGACTGACATATCAACGCAGGGCCTAAACTATAAGGGTTAGGAACTTGAAATTTTGCACAGGGGTTCCTTTTATAACGTAGGGGAGCACTAAGAAAGGATTTTTGGAAATTCATCTCCTTAGGGGGAAAAACGGGTTGCAAAGTTAATATGAAACTTTGTTGTTTTTGGAGTTATTTGAATGAAATTCAGCATGAAGGTTCTTTACTGAAAGGTATGAAACACGAGTAAAATATTTCACTCAAAAATCATCCCTTAAGGGGGTAAAATAGGGGTGCAAAGTAAGCATGAAACTTTGCCATTTTTGAAGTTAGTCGAATGAAATTCAGCATGAAGGTTCTTTATTAAAAGGCATGAAACACGAGTAAAATATTTTTCTCAAAAATCATCCCTTAAGGGGATATAACGGGGATGCAAAGTTAGTATAAAACTTTCCGTTTTTGAAGTTATTCAATTGAAATTTAATATTAAGGTGTTTCATTGAAAGTCATGAACTAATGTATTCCGGGTTCAACTAATAATTCTACTGTTCCTGAGAAATCGACACTTATGCGGGCGGAGCTGCGGGCCAAAGGCAAACCTGACTTATATATCAACGCACAGCCGAAACTACTGTGCGCAGAAACTTGAAATTTGGCACAGGGATTCTTTTTGTGATGTAAATGAGCACTAAGAAAGGATTTTTAGAAAATCAAAGGGGTTGAAGTTTTATGTAATTTTCTCATTTCTGGACTTAGAAGTTTGAAAGTAGGTACGCAAGTTCTCAATTAAAATTAAAAAAGATCTGTTTAGGTGAACCAGACAACATTCTCCCTTGAAGGGGTAAATAGGGGGTAAAGTTTGTATGGAATTTTTCCATTTCTAGACTTAGAGGTATGAAAATAAGTATATACGTTCTAGGTTACAATTAAAAAAGATCTGTGTAGGTGAAATGTACAAAATTTCCCCCTTAAGGGATAAAGGGGGGGGGGGGGGGGGGATCGTATGGAAATTTTCTCATTTCTGGACATAGAAGTATAAAAATAAGTATATATGTTTACGTTGAAATTAAAAAGATCTGTGTAGTTAAAATGGTCGAAATTTCCCCTTGAAGGGGTAGAATAGGTGGGGTAAAGTTTGTATGGATTTTTTTTATTTACTTAGAAATATGACAATAAGAAGTTCTCTATTACAATAAAAAAATATCTGTGTAGGTGAAATGGGCAAAATCCCCTCCTTAAGGGCTAAAGGTGAAATGTATTAAATTCCCCCTTACGGGGAAAAAGCAAAGGGGCAGGGGTTTGTATGGAATTTTTATCATTTCTACTGTTCCCAAGGGAACGACATTAACGCGGGCGGAGCCGCGGGCAACAGCTAGTACTCAATAAGGTTTTTCTATTTTTAATATACACGATTTCACTCTATAGTATTGCTTTATGTATACTTCGTTTCTTCTTAATCCACGTAGCACGACAATTTTTTTTTGTTTTCCTGTCACCCAATTGCACATAAAACTTTTTGTTTATATATTTTATTAAATTTGTACCTATTTTCCTGGTGCAGTAAAGTGTTTTTAAATAAACGTTAAACATTTTTCTTAAATTAATTAATGACGCAGACGGCCGTAAAAATTAGAGCCAAATAATATTACAACACGAATACTGTCATAATAGTGTCTCCGACTCAGCAAAGCTGAGTATCCAACCGGGAGAAACGGTCGGATGGAGGAGGCTGCGCTAGCGTTTATTGAACTGTCCACCTTCAATTTATAAAACTGTACTAATTTACAGTTATACAATTTGCTTCCTATCACAAAACACGTTCGCGAAATTTAATCCCAGATATACCATTAACCGTATGTTTCAAATTATACAATTATAATTGATTATAATCCCATTAAATAACTCAGTTTCCAGCCTCCATTTCGACACACACAGCCCGGCAACAGCCCATGTGGTACGCATTAATTTGTCGATAAGTAACTCGACAAGGCCACACTTTATCGCCACTAAATACTACGCTAGTTACGAGTGTTATATCTTAATTAGTGATGTATAAAATCGAGTCGGCGAAACTCGACTCTGATCTCGACTCGAATTTCCTAGTCGACTTGAGTACGGAGTTTAGATACTCAGCTCGATTTATGTAAGGAGTCATGCCGAATAAGTTACTTGACAAGGTCACATTTATATTGTCACTATTTAATACGTACGTTTACGAATACTGTATCCTAATTAGTGCTGTATAAAATCGAGTTACGAAACTCGACTCTAATCACAAGAATCGAGTTTCCTAGTCGACTCAAGTACGAGTATACTCAACTCGATTTATTTAAAGAGTCTTGCCACATAAGTTACTAGACAAAACCACACTATATCGCCACTATTAGTTACGAGTATTATATCTTAATATAAGTACGACATTTGTTTCTCAACTTGGTTTACGTAACAAGTCATGTCGAAAAAGTTACTCGGCAAGGCCATAAACTCGAATCAGCGAATCTACATTCATAGCTCGACTTATGTAGCAGGTGTCAGGGAAATTAAGACTTCGTTTTAGCTCCCATTTCGGGACAAAATCCGACAACCGTCCATGTGACACGCATTCATTCCTCAATACTCAAAGCGGCTACACTCGCCACTAAATAATACGCGACGCGAGTTACCATCTTTTCAGTGCTCTATTAAAATTGAGTCGGTTAGCGGCTCAACACAAGCGATTTTTTTTACTAAATTTTGAAGTAAGCTCCCATCTCACCTGATGGTAAATGATGATGAAGACGAGGATGTTACATGCCTATTCAAGATATACCCATTTATTCTACTTTACTTGTCTGGGAATATAGACGAAGGCAGTTCATTCCACTCCATAGCTACTCAAACCAAAAAGGAACTGTCAAAGCGTTTAGTACGACTCTTTGGTGTTTCAACGACAAAAGGGTGAAATTTCTGTCTGCATATAGTAGTCCGATGGAGAAATGCTGAGGTTTCTACTAGCTCAAAGAGCACTTTCGCACAGTCTCCAAAATGGATCCTATAAAAAACCGATAGGCAAGCGACTTTACGGACTTATATTTGTTTGTACTTCACCACAGACCAAACACTAAATTTTCAGTGGCCTTGTATAGATCCTGGCATGTACACTGTACAGAAGCACGACTCAATTTGTAGGATACTGTAAATTAAAACATTTATGTAAAGAGCTGCGACGAAGGCAAGTCCGAGGACTTGCCGGAGTACGCCCATCTCTAATTAAGCCTGAGATTTAACTTGAAATTGTGTGTACTATTTGGTTCATTGTCTAAACTTCGGTCGTTCACATATTTTATTGCAAGCTCTCTAAAGAGGAAATAGGAAGGCCACATTTCCATACAAGCGTAGTGCCCTGATTCCTCGCCGGATAGTACCAGTAGAGCAATTACTTTTTACCAAACATCTATAGATATATTAGCACGACCGTATATTTAAATTTTTTTCATAATTAAATTATTTAAAGAGGTATAAACCTTCAAAAACCTAAAAAATTTGAAGAATTTCCATTGTGTTCAAACATCAAGAAAACAAGTTTGACGCGATTATATTACAAACGAAAAATATAGAAACACAGCCATAGCTTATTTTAAGTTAAATCGGTTAAATTTTGGAGAAGAAATCAGGGGACTACGAAGTGTTAATTTTGTGTACTTTTCATAGGTATTTTTGAGCCAAGCTGCAGTTGTCTCTTTCGCACTCTGCGGCAGTTGTTTGGGCACGCGGCGCGACAGCAATAGATTTTACAAATACCTATTTTTTGATTCTCTCAAGCGCAGTGTTTCCTCTTAATTAACTTTAATTCTTATATAATAATTTTGTATAAGGAATTATTTAATTTCACACCTAGACTAGATTTAACATGACTCGTTACTTAAAAAGCCCGATGGTCCAGTGGGTCTGAGCATTATAAGCGCTTACGTATGTTAAGCAAGCTGGGTGCAGTCTCTATTGGGATGGGTTACCGCAACTGACATAAAAATATTTACCTAAAAATATTTCCGTGCTTCTGAATGCACTTTAAGCCGTTGGTCCCGGTTTTCATCATAAGTGGCAGCCGTTAACGTATGTCAGGTGCATAGGCATTCAGATGCATGTCAGATTTTTCAACCTGCCTATAGAGGCAGGTTGAAAAATCTGACACTGGTGTTGGCCACTTACACACGACGTCTAGAGTTCACAACACAAAGAGACTCGAGGAATAGGGTAGTTTCCTAAAAAAATATTATTAGTCCGTCAGTTAGATATTCAAAAAATATTGGACACGTATTTTTTCTTTTGTCGATTAAACAGAAAATGATAAAGATATAGCCCTTTAAAGTTCCGTGTGACGTCATAGTTTGCTACAATTTTTAGCAAACTTTGACGTCATGAGCCCCCACTCCTGAACTTTGACGCGCTTTATCTTCATTATTTATTGCTTATTTGACAAAAGAAAAAATACGTGTCCAATATTTTTTGATTATCTAACTGTCGGACTAATTGTTATGTTATTATTACGACCCAGGAAACTAGCCTATTATGTCGATCTCGAGTCGACTTAGAAACTAGCACAGCAACATTGAGCAGAACAGACCTTCATTTCACTCACCATCCGTCGTCCTTTGATTTAAGTCTTGTGATAGTCGAGTCATAAAACTCGAGGACTAGAGTTCTTTCACAACACTAACTCAATACTACAATGCAAGTGAAACAATGACCTGTGAATTGGAGTTTATAGTTCATTATCGGATGGTTTATTGAATCTGTTAGCGGCGAGTGATAAAGAAAAGTTTGTTGGTTTACAAGTGGTTTAGTAGCTAAGAACTTAGTTACATAGTAAGTTGTTTCGAAAAATATAAAACGAAACGGGCAAACATTTTTGTTTTGCGTGCGGAAGATCTTTTTATGATGTATCTATATTGTATATTTATATTAGTCTCATGATATTTCTATACTTAATGGACTAAATGTATAGGGTCAATTTAAGCCCCATTATTTGAATAAATGTAAGTACCTATCCCAAATCTTAGTCAAAAAGCGAAGCAATTTGTTAAAATTATCTGCCAACAAAATTCAATAAAAATAAAACGATATGTCTCAGACCATCAATATTGGTTTATTGAACAACAACCTGAAAAGACCTTATTCTATATCAATAAACCAATAGATTTATTAATATCAAAAGTTTAAAACAAATCAGTGCTTTTTCGGACATCGTATGCTGTGACGAAGACCATTATAGAAATAAAATCATTAATAAATAAATAATATAGAGAATTACACAGATTGATCTGGCCCAACAGTCAGTTGTGAACTTGTGTCGTAATACTAATTCAATGATTCTATAAATATTTTATTATAGATAAACATGCAATCCTTAGTTTAACTTAACTACTGTGCAATGACTTCAGATTCACTAATTACTAACTTCGTTGAAACCAGGCCTTACGCGGATACGATTTGAATGCTAAAGTAATGTCAAATATCTGATATTCATCATCATCATCATCATCAGGTCCTTTTTAGTCTCCACTACAGGAGCACGACCCTCTGAGGAATATTACCTAAGGATATTCCAAAAATATATCAATTAAGTAACGACCATTGAAGGAATTGAATGTCACACACAATGTTGGCAAAGTAACGAATTTACTCGAGACTCCGGTATACTCGGAGGAAAACTATATAAAGCCAGCCACATACGTTACTTTTCCTGGACCACAGGACTGAGTAAAAAAATTGGATGTCCGCAAAGTTGGTTTACGGACGATAATTCTACGTGATTACGGTGGACGAGAGATAGATGCGCCACAAGCCTAACGCTCAGGCCGATCGTGCCTCTAACGCTTGTTCCGTGCTCTCGCTTGCATACAGAACGTGACACTTTTACGTGTGTGTAGCTACCGTTTATTGGTTTATAAGTCCTTATCACGTTAAAACCTCTGTTCTCCAATTCAAAATGCGCCACTTATTTTGTATTTTGATTATGGCAACACTTATACAAGAAATAGACGTGAACAATATCTTAACATCCACTAGTTTATTATAAAATATAAAATCGTTGGGTTATGGGGGTTTTATTATTATATTTTCCATCCTGAATCGGATCCGCAATACGTGCAATACGATGGGAGATATCTTGTATCGTGTCTAACGTATAGCGGCGTCCCTCCCATCGGATCCGATCAGGATGGTATAATAACCCCTTTAGCATTCCACGAAACAATTCTCAGCTCAGTCAAGGCTAGCTCAATTTGTGTGATTTGTCTATATATATTTATTTACACATCATTATTTTAAACTTCGAAAATCAGCAAGCCACTACTCGGGAAACACATGAAATCAGACGTGTGGCCAGCCTATGAGTGTATGCCTATCGTTTGTTATACTCGTATATCACGTTACTCGTCACAATGCTAGTGCGGAAATATTACTCGCTCCGTGTAAATATAAAATTCCGGACGCATTTCGTTAAATGGCGTCAAGTGCGTGGCGTTTACACATGGAAAGATTTAAATAAATATATATAATTATATATACGGACAAATTGAAGCAAAAAAACTTGAGCTAGCCCCAAAGCACGTTCGAGACTTGTGTAATGGGATACTAATTTAACGATCATCATCATCATCAGGTCTTTCTATTCTCCACTGCACGAGCATGACCCCCTCTGTACTACCGGAGCCATACTTGGCCAGAGCAGACAGAGTATTTGGCCTACACTCTCAGTCTGGCCAGACGGGTTGGAGAGGTCTCATTGATGTTTATGACCTTTGTTTAGCTTGTATTTCCTAAGTCGCCTCTTACGACCTCCATGGGAAGACTAGAAGAAAGAAGTAATTCAACGATGCCCACGCTAATCTGATAAAGATCATTTTCATCTTGACCTGACCGGGGATCGAACCCGGGTTCTCTGGTGTGGCAGCCCGGCATGATGGCCAATAAGCCACTGAGCTCGTCTAAAAAAAAAAGATTAAAGCCCGCATAGCCAAGAAATATTACAGAATCCAAAAATAAATTGGTCAAATAACCAACTTCCGGCGTCAAGTGATTGAGAATCTTTTTTTTGGATATTGGACTTAGTCTCATATGTACTTATTACGAAGCTGGGATTTACACGAGTTCATTCAGCTTGTTAGTGTGTCTGTGACTCATCAATTTTTATGGTTCCGTACCCAAAGGGTAAAAACGGGACCCTATTCATATCGCTCCACTGTCCGTCTGTCTGTCTGTTGAAATTTTCATAGATGATGTATTTCTGTTGCCGCTGTAACAAGGAATACTAAAAAATAGAATAAAATAAATATTTAATGGGCTCCCATACAACAAACGTGATTTTTCGCTTGCTTTTGCTCGATATTGATAACGGCAACAGGTAGACGCTTGAAATGTTCACAGATTATTTAGATAAATATTCACTTTATAAATAAATAATTAAATAAAAATAAAATTAATATTAAAGGGGGCTCCCATACAACAAACATGATTTTTTTGCCGTTTTTATAGATACTGGTACGGAACCCTTAGAGCGCGAGGCCGACTCGCATTTGGCTGGTTTTTTTTACCACTACTAATCCTGAGATGGTACCGGATGTCGCCGTTTTTGAGCACTAAACTTTTGTTTAGTGCTCAAAAATGCCATGCAGCAATGCCATTTACTATTCCAAAGGAGCCCAATAGTCCAGTGGTTGTGAACATTATTAGCGGTCACGTAGGTTAAGCAACCCCGGGCGCGGTCCCTACTGGGATGGGTGATTCCAAGTAGCACTTCTGCCGGCACTCCCGGAGCGCAACCCGTTGTTTTTTTAACATCTTTTCTTTGCATAAAGCGCTATTAATTTGAGAAAATAAAAATATCGGTGAACTATCGCAGATAGTAATAATGACTAGCTCCGTGGCGCAGCGGTCAACACGCCTGCCTGCGACACGGAGTGACCGGGTTCGATCCCCGGCCAGGTCAAGATGGAAAATGATCTTTTTCAGATTGGCCTGGGTCTTGAATGTTTATCTATATATGTATTTGTTATAAAATATAGTATCGTTGAGTTAGTATCCCATAACACAAGTCTTGAACTTACTTTGGGGCTAGCTCAATCTGTGTGATTTGTCCGTATATATTTATTTATATATATTTATCGCGATAATGCGAACATTTAAAAAGACATACTTACATAGTATCGTGTATTTTTCCCTTGCGGGGTAGACAGAGCCTAGATCACTATAGACATTTTAAAATATAAAAAAAATAGAAGAAGCGTATAAATTTGCTTTCTTCAACATTCATTTTACTTTCCAATTGAGTATCAGTACTCTATTTGAATGAAGTCGGGTAGATTAAAGTACCTAAGAAGACTTCAACATAGAACTAAGTTTGCCTATTATTAAATAAAGGAATAATTAATACTGAAAATAGGAGATAACAAATAGGAAATACCTTTTCAATTAATAAATCCCTTACAAACGTAATAAATGCCAAATTTTAGTTACCAAGCAGTTCCAAGACAAGCTATAAAGCATTAACAGCCCCTTCGCAGTAAGCGAAAAAAATGAGACTGATCGCAACGAAAAGTAATGTCTTTTCTTTTAATTCGTGTTAAAAATAACATGAATGAATTAACTCTATATTGTACACCAAAGAGCTTATAAAATAGAATACAACTAAAAGATTTAACATGTACCATTAAATAAATGTAAATAAAATAAAAGGCAGTCATCATCATTATTTTGAGTAGGTGTCACGGTCAATCGACCATGCACACCCTGGTGTCAGAGTTCTTTGGAACCGCCTCTCGGCCTCTGACGTGGGTAAAAGATGTGTAAAGCCGTGTGGTTTCCGGTAGAGTAGAATAAAACCACTCCTAGTCTTCCCATGGAGGTCGTAAGAGGCGATTTAGGAAAAACAAGCTAAGCAAAGCTCATAAACATCAATGAGACCTCTCCAACCAAAGCAAAATTCATTTTTGCTAATAGCATGAATGGGCGGCTCGTCTGGGGAAGTACCACTCTCTTAAAGAAAATCGACATTTGAGTAGAAGTTTTACCGCTTCGGTGAGTGAGATAGGACAACCATGTTCTCCCCTCAACCTCTTGAAAGACCAGAAGTCACAGGTGTTGCAGTTGTCCATGGGCAGCGTTGATCGCTTACTATTATTAGGTGACACGCTTGCTCGTTTGCCGTCCCATATATCATAAAAAATATGTGTTTCACATTATCGACGGCGCGGTGGAGCGGATATTTCATGCAATAAAGAAATTTTGTTTTTCTATTGAGTTTAGTTAAATTCCATTTGAATAGCATAAACAATACAGAGTCCGTGTAAAGTGGTCGTTCAACAAATTTACGCCGATTTGATGATTCAAACATGAAATGGATCTTCAATATAGAAGATCCAATTTCCTTTGTAGCATTGTACATCCGATCCGCGCTGACACCAATAGTGGAAAATGCCCATCAGAATTAGCTGCATTTAGTGATTATTGACACAGACTAAAGGATTTTTCATTATTGTGTGAAATGGAGAAGTAATAATCCGGTTTTGTGTCAAAAATAGTAATTCTGCGTTTCTTTAATAACAACGACCCGTCTTTAATATCGGCATTAAAAGATAAGGTTATTACTACAACAAACGGTTTCACTCACGTATTTTAAGTCGGTATCGCTGACATCTAGTCAGGGATGTCATCCTCAACTGCCTGTCCGGTGGTTGCAGGTATGGCATCGGGTACGCGCGTCCGGCCAGGGAGGCCGGACGCGCGTACCCGATGCCATAGCTGCTTCTTGCTTTTCTCCTATTCATCCGAGTGGGTAGTATCCCAAGACCTTCATTCCCTTCCCAAATCCAACATCATCATCAACGTCAGGTCCTTTTTAGTCTCCACTACAGGAGCACGACCCTCTCTGTACTACTAGGGCCATACTTGGACAGACCAGTCAGAGGACTTGGCCCACACTCTCCACGCTGGCCAGACGGGTGGCAAATCCAACAAATCCAACAAACTGATAAAAATTCTTACCATGGGCAGCAGCGTTGGCAGCACAAAAAGCCAAAGAAACTGCGCTCACCAACCCGCCGTCCAAGCGTACCTAGTGTAGTGACTGGTGATTATGGCAATATCCTCCAATTGAACGAGGAGTGGACTTCTTACGGCTGTAATGATGATGATGATCGCCGACATGTTACGGCCAATTCAAATCGCCATTTTCAGAGCGAGAAACACATGAGTTAACCCGATTGTTGTAGTAGTCATGTCTCGCGTAACTTTTAATAAGATTAGGTTATCTTTGCACTGCGTCTTTATTTTTTGTCGGCACAGACTACAAACAGACCCATAGAACCCGGAACCCCAGACAAGATGGCCGTCGTCTGGAGGTCACCGACTGGTTCTCTTTGTTGTGGTGCCATGACCTACCTTTCAGTTCCAGCTATTTTGACTTTATGGTGAACTAATTAGATTTTAATCGTCGTTGTTTAAATGATTTGTGTTAAACAAATGCTTATATATTTTGTCAAGCTCTGTGACTTAGAGGTCTTCATGAGAGGCTGCCACACCGACAGTCCCGGGTTCGAACCCCGGTCAGGTCAAGATGGAAAGATTGGCCCAATAATAAACATACCCTAAGGATAAACATAATTAAAAAATAAATAATACTAATTACAGTATTTACTGATCTGATACAAATATAATAAAGTAATGTAGTGCAGTGCAGTGTAGTGTAATGTTGTGTAGTCAGGTATTGTGTTGTGTAGTCTAGTGTGGTGTCGTGTAGTGTAGTGTAGTGTAGTGTAGTGTAGTGTAGTGTAGTGTAGTGTAGTGTAGTGTAGTTTAGTGTAGTGTAGTGTAGTGTAGTGTAGTGTAGTGTAATGTAGTGTAATGTAGTGTAATGTAGTTTAGTGTCGTGTAGTTGTGTAGTGTAATGTAGTGTAATGTAGTGCAGTGTAGTTTAGTGTAGTGTAATGTAGTGTATTATCCCAACAGTGTCTCCGTCTCGCCATATCCAAGGGTAAGTAACCAAGAGGCTAGTTTCTTTTTGCAGATACGCCGAGTATTATGAGTATATAAAAAGAAAAATGTATAGTTATAATAACCTAATTTTTTTTTCATGATATAGGACGGCAAACGAGCTGGCGGGTCACCTGATGGTTAGTGATCACCGCTGCCCATGCCCAAGTGCAACACCAGGGTGTGGCAGGTGCGTTGTCGGCCTTTCAAGGAGATGAATGGGGAGAATGGAGGGTAGGGGGAAGGATGGGTCTCCGGCTCTCTCTCACCAAAGAAAGCATAGAAGCGGTAAAGCTTCTACTCAGATGTCGATTTTCTGTGAGAGTGTGGTACTTCCCCGGACGCGCCAGCCCATTCATGCTTCTAGCAATTCATTCTGTCGGTAGCATGGCTCTACCAGGACACGGCTGAAAATCAGTGCTGGTTATTGTGTCAAGCGTAACATTGAGGTGGTATTACCTACTAGTGATGTAACGAATGTCATATTTTGGACATTCGCGAATGCGAATGCGAATGCGAATATTTGCTACCGACATTCGCGAATGCGAATGCGAATGCGAATATTCAGATTTTGTTTTTCGCCAATTCACTATCGCTTGGTGACCTTGATAGCAGTTCCGTTCGAACGAGGCGAAGCGCGTTCGATTTGATTTTTGTTTCGATTTCTCAAAGTTAATAAATAAATGTTACCAACCAAATCATAAAGAGAAGACTGATTATGTGATGACGAGGTTAAATAATTTTCTTGAATTAAAACATAGTTAATGTATAGATTTTGTTTTATTAGGTATATCAACCAACAATAAAAAAAAAATTAAAAAAAAATATTCGCTAAAACATTCGCAGTAAATTCGCGAATGCGAATGCGAATGCGAATATGCAAAAATATGCGAATATCCGCGAATGCGAATGCGAATATTCGTTACATCACTATTACCTACACAAAATAAATCAAATAATATATGTAGGTATCGGAGACAGCTACATATTTGAGCCTTTTGGGGTAGAAACAATGGGTCCGTGGGGTCCATCAGCCCATCGTCTCTTTGACTTTCTGTCAAAGAGACTGATCGAGTTATCCCGCGACCAAAAGGCTGGCAATTACCTGGCTCAAAGGATAAGCATTGCCATCCAACGTGGCAATGCTGCCAGCCTTTTGGGCACGTTGCCACAGAATAACGGTTTGCAGGGACTATATAATTTGTAAATATTTATATATATTTTTTTTAAGTAGTTGTAATTATTATTAGTTTTTAATAATTATGTTAACAACTGAAGGATTATGGCAAATAATAAACATATATTTCCGTAAAAAACTTGGATTTATTTAATAGATACGTTCGCACAGGACCGGCCATCAAGCAAGAAGGAGGAAATTACATTTTGACAGATGTCACTACGTCATAAGAGCATTTACGAAGCATATTAGATATTTTGCGTTTACAAAGACTTCTATTTCTAACACTGGCCCTTAAACCAATAATATCTGTTCACTACTTAGTAAAAAAAAATTATACATAGCAAACAATGAACTATAAAAAAAAACTTGTCTTTTTTATTACAATCATGGCACAGTCCTGCAATGTAAAAAAACAAACTACAATTATTTCACTTGGGCTTAACATTACCGTAATCGAGATTCAGCACTCATGAATAACAATACTTATAAAACTATATCACAAAAAATAGGAAACATTAGATAATTAGCATAATGTATTATGTTAACGTTAGCTCAGTAGTTACATTACATGCACTGACTCAATACACAAATGAATTACAAGTAACAATTTAATAACATTAGTTGTTCCAGGTTACAAGTAATAATTTAATAACATCAGTTGTTCCAGGAATATCCTATATTTATCTTTACTTAATGGCTTGGTTAACATGTCAGCCAACATATCATTAGTATAAAGATATAGTCAAAGTCAAAGTCAAAGTCAAAGATTTTTATTCAAAATTGGATACATGTATCTCTTTTTGAACGTCATATTTTTATTTCTTATATATTTTTTTATAAATGCAAAATTGAAATACTACTAGCGTTTCGGAACGACCACTGGTGAGAAGAATACGCCGAAAGAAACTCAATCCAGCCTTGGTCCCTACGTGCCTGAAGGGCTCTGAATACATTGTTAACATTAAATACAATTTTTCATACTATAGATTAATTTTAACATTTAATAATTGTTAACATTAAATAAATTTATATAAATTTCCACGCTATATTTACATATTCTATTACAACAGATTTATTTTTGACTAATTGTCTAATAAAGTGATGTCTAACATCAATGTGTTTGGTACGTGAATGGTATAACACATTTTTACATAACTTTATAGCAGACTGGTTGTCGTTGAAAATTGTAATGACCAAGTCCTTATAAACAATTTCCTTTAAAAATTCTCGAATAAACAAGCCTTCTTTACATGAGTCGGATATCGACATGTACTCAGCTTCAGTACTTGACAAAGCGACCGTCTTTTGTTTGCGGCTTTCCCATGATACAACCGACTTACCAATCTTATAGATATAACCAGTATAAGACTTGCGATCGACGTTGTCGTTAGCCCAATCAGCATCAGCATATGCCGTAACCTCCAGTCCGCCTTTCATAAATGTTAAACGAAGGTTTGCTGTACCTTTTAAGTAGCGAAGAACTCTCTTTGTCGCTTTCCAGTGGACTTCTGTAAAAGACTCATTAAATTGACTTAGATAGCTGACTGCAAAGGCTATGTCAGGCCGAGTGCAGACAGCTAGGTACATGAGACAGCCTATTAGACCTCTATAATCATATGTATCATCTCGCTGATTACCTCTTGGTAATTTAAGTCCCATCTCCATGGGAGTGTTGGAAGATTTGCAATCTTCCATCTTAAATTTATTTAGAACCAATTTAATGTAGTTAGATTGGTCGAGAGTAATTATATTTTTCTCTCTACACAATCTCATACCTAGCACCTGATGTGCTGGCCCTAAATCTGAAATGTTAAATTCTTTCATTAATTTTGTTTTTATATCTGATTTCTCAGTGTTACTACATCTAGAAAATAGTATAATATCATCTACATATAGCGCAATAATGATGAGTGAATCCTTGTTGCATTTTATATAAACACATGGTTCCAATGAAGATTTGGTTAGTTTCAACTTTTCACATAGAACAGAGTCAATTTTTTCATACCATGCTTTCGAGGCCTGTTTCAAGCCGTAAATGGCTTTGTTAAGTTTGTATACTTTGTCTTCCTGACCTTTGACTACAAAACCCTCTGGCTGTTCCATAAAAACAGTTTCTTTCAAATCTCCATTAAGAAAAGCTGTCTGAACATCGAGATGTTCAATTTCCATATCATATTCCGCTGCTAAAGCTAACAAAGTACGTATCGTTGAATATCGGACAACAGGAGCGAAGGTTTCCTCATAGTCTATGCCATACTTTTGGGTACATCCTTTGGCTACTAAGCGAGCCTTATGTCTCAGTACTTGCCCATTTAAACCACGCTTCACTTTAAATACCCATTTACATTTGACGGGCTTCAAAGACTCCTGCCTTTCAGTCAAAGTCCAGCATTCATTTTTAATAAATGAGTTATACTCACTTGACATAGCTTCTTTCCAATTCTTCGCATCTGGCCCTTCAAGAGCTTCCTGCACACTTAGCGGGGCATCGGCATCAGATGTCCTGACCATGAACGATGTCTCAGTCATGGTTGATTCTTCATACTCAGATGAATCCTCACTCTCGTCCTCTGGAATGTAAGTTTCATCGGCAGGATCATCGCTCTCAACCGAGCTTGCCGAATCCTCTGTTGTGGACGAACTGTATCTCTGATTTGGTACCAAGTTTGTTGTATCATCAGACATATCAGCGTTCACAACAGATGATTCTGTTTGCTGAATCTTATCACTCATATTTACACATAAATTTTCTGTAAATACGTCAATAAGTGACTTACTATCATCATGCGATACATTGTCTATTACCTTGTTTTCTAAAAAGGTTACATCTCTGGCCTTTATGCAGTTTGTTAGACAATCAGGATCAATTAACCGATATCCATTGGTATCATTGCAATATCCCACAAATATGTAACTCTTGCATTTTGAATCTAGTTTTGTACGTTTTGGATTCAATACATAGGCCACAGTACCAAAAATACGTAAGTGTTTCAGAGATACCTTTTTGCCACTCCATTTTTCCTCCGGGGTGCATCCCAGGACAGCCTTGGTTGGACACCGGTTCTTTATGTAGACAGCCGTGTTGACCGCCTCAGCCCAGAACTCATTTTTCAGGCCTGCATCCTTCAGCATACACCTTGCTGCCTCCATAATGGTCCGGTTGGCTCGTTCCGCCACACCATTTTGTTCCGGAGTCCTTGGGACGGTCAGCTGATGCCGGATGCCATGAGTTCTCAGAAAATCCTGGAAAACAGAACTAGTGTATTCTCCGCCGTTATCACTTCTGAGGATTTTAATTTTTTTACTCATCTGGTTCTCCACCAATGCTTTGAACTGCTTAAATTTCTCAAAAACCTCACTTTTATGTCTTAAGAAATATACAAATGTCTTTCTGGAGAAATCATCGATAAATAGTAGGAAATATCTTGCCCCACTAAAGGACTGACAAGGCAGCGGTCCGCAGACGTCACTGTGGACAAGCCCTAGCACTTCAGTTGCCCTGTTGAAAGATTTTTTGGGAAAAGGCAATCTATGCTGTTTACCCTCAATACAAGATATACATGGTACATATTTATTATTGTAATTAATATCAGTAGCCATACCTTTTCTTAATAGTTCCATGCTTCGTTGGTTGAGGTGTGCCAGTCGCCTGTGCCATACCTGTTGTGAACCAGCCTCATACTCGACCACTGAGTTAGCTGCATTCTGTGGACGCTCGACCCCTGCATTCTGTGGACGCTCGACCCCTGCATTCTGTGAATTAACTTTACACTTAAATAATACAGCCTCGACAGTGTCGAGGACATAAGCACCATTTTTTAGATGGGCACTGGCCACAACTACCCCATTGTCCTTAATATGACAAGTACTGGAGCTGAATATCACATCGAACCCTTTGCTCACCATGCTACTCACAGATAAAAGGTTAACTGTTAATTTAGGTACATAATGAACATCACTAATTGTTCTTGTGACACCGTTTTTCAAGTACACTTTTGCAGTTCCATATCCTGCCGTAGTCAATGTTTCACCATTTGCCACTGTCACTCGAAGAGATTTGTCTTCCACAAAGTCCTCTAGCATGTGCCTCTCTTTGCACATGTGGCTAGTCGCACCGCTATCCACATACCATGAGTTGCTTTCCAAGTTGACAGATAGTGCAGTTAGCAGCGCCTTTGATGTATCAGCTAGTGTCTTCTTCTTCTTGCTTGCCTGCTTGGTAGGACAATTCTTCAGAAAATGGCCTGTTTTCTTGCAGCCAAAACATTTGGGTGCCTTCTTCACGGATGAGAGTGCAGTGACATTTTCATTCTTGTCATCTCGACGCAATCTTTCCTGAAGTAATTTGGCAGACACAATCTCGCTGGATAGCTTGATATTGGAGTTTTCCATGGCCATTATTAGTGGATCATAATCCTCACTTAGCCCGCTGAGCATGAGTACAGATAATTGTTGTGCCAGATCCATGATCTTGTTTATGTATTTCTGCATGTCCCCGCAGTCCTGCAGCTTAGTGCTGAACAAGGTCCTCAGTAAACCTAGCCGTCGACACAGCCCCTTGTCCTCGTACGCGTTCTGGAGGTTGACCCACGCCGCATGCGCCGAGCTGGCGTTCCTTATGTGACTGAACGCCGTGGGCTGCACGGAGAGCGCGATACGCGCGAGCGCTTTTTGACCTTTTTTGATGTCCTCCGGTTTGGTGGAGTCAACTTCATTTTCCACGAGGTCCCAAAGTTCCTCATGTATTAGAACCATCTTCATGACGAACTTCCAGGTGTTGTAGTTTTCAACACCCTTCAATTTTTCTATCAGAACAGACGATGCTGGATTACCTGCTGCCATGACGATGGGTTGCCGGCGTCCGAGGCGAGGTTAGGTTTTCTGCCGGATGCGATGTATTCAATGTAAAATACGAAAAATAAATGGCTAGCGCAGTCCAGAATTGTGTCTGGGCCCATAACCTGAAGGATTATGGCAAATAATAAACATATATTTCCGTAAAAAACTTGGATTTATTTAATAGATACGTTCGCACAGGACCGGCCATCAAGCAAGAAGGAGGAAATTACATTTTGACAGATGTCACTACGTCATAAGAGCATTTACGAAGCATATTAGATATTTTGCGTTTACAAAGACTTCTATTTCTAACAACAACATTTAATAGAAATAATTTTTATCCGGTTTAATAATAAAGTTTCTTGTAAATATTCTAATTATACAGAATAAAGCTCTTATTAAAGTTAAGTATCACTATAACTAGCCGTGTGGTTTCCGGTAGAGTAGAGTAGGACCACTTCTAGTCTTCTCATGGAGGTCGTTAGAGGCGACTTAGGAAAAACAAGCTAAACAAAGCTCAAACATCAATGAGACCTCTCCAAACCGTCTGGCCAGCGAGGAGAGTGTAGGCCAAATCCTCTGTCTGCTCTGGCCAAGTATGGCTGCAGTAGTACAAAGAGGGTCATGCTCCTGCGGTGGAGACTAAAAAGACCTGATGACGTTTAAACGAAACATTAAAATCATTATTATTACCAAATAATCCTCTTCCTATTTTAATGTGGGTTTGGATGTGAAGAAAATTCTCTTCTTTCTCTTATTTTCGCTATCATCATCATCATTTCGTGTAGGTGTCACGGTCAATCGACCATGCACACCCTGGAGTCAGAGTTCTTCGGGACCGCCTCTCGGCCTCTGACGTGATTCCTTTAACGACTACCAGATGGCAGCCAGGACCAACGGCTTAAAGTGCCTTCCGAAGCACGGAATCATCTTAATTATCAGACAATCAGGTGATTCAAGTCTGCAATGTCCTAACCACTGTAAATAACTAAAAAATAAATAAAAATAAACTAAGCAAAGTATGCTTCCCGTGGGAATCGAACCCACGACCCCCGGGTCTACAGGCAAACGCCTTAACCACTGGACCACTGGATTTTCGCTGTGATAGGTGCGCTATGTATATTATCACAACAATTTTCTACATTGTTTTCGCCAACATTACCCACATGTAAAGTATCACATTTCAAACCCCGTCAAGTGCGAATAATAAGTTTAAGGGTACCGTAATCATATTCATATCGCGTCTGCGACATAAAACTTTCAATATGGTGGCTTCCGAGGGTTTTAAAATCTTGCCACGACAGATAGACACGTCAGCTTTGTCCTTATAGGCATAGATACAGCAAGTGTAGACATGTGACAAGTGTGGGCATGTTTGTTACGCAAAACTTCCTCGAAATGAATTCAGTGAAAGCTATTATTAAAGGGTAAAATCGTATTTAATACAAGCATTTATTTAACTTGCAATGTATGTTTGTAACTATGTTTCATCATCAGGTCTTTTTTTTAGTCTCCACTACAGGATCACGACCCTCTCTGCACTACTAGAGCCAAACTTGGCCACAGCAGTTAGAGGACTTGGCCTACACTCTCCACGCTGGCCAGACTGGTTGGAGAGGTCTCACAGATGTTTATAAGCTTTGTTTAGCTTGTATTTCCTAAGTCGCCTACGACATCCACGGGAAGACTTGGAGTGGTCCTATTCTACTCTGCCGGATACCACACGGCAAAAAAACTATGTTTGTTCGGATGTAATCTTGCAACTCAATTTTGATGCAGATATCTTCCAATGATTGAGCTGATATTTTGTATACTCTTTTGGTTTGGATGACAATGCATGGTTAGCAGTGTGACGTCATAGTATATCCAACATGGCAGAACAAGATGGTGATGGGTTAAATTAAATCAATTAATACGGTTTTATCGCGTTTATTACATTTACGGCCATGAAAACTGTTACAAGAAGAAACGTTAGACGTTTCTTCTTGTAACAGTTTTCATGGCCGCAGGTGGACTAAGGTGTTAAGAGAGTGCCATCAATGATGACAGCCGGGACCGACGGCTTAACGTGCCTTCCGAAGCACGGAGAAGCTTGAGATATTTTTATGCCGCGGCCACCCATCCCAGTGGGGGCCGCGTCTAGCATTGCTTAACAGGCGTAAGCCCTTTTATGTTCAGACCCACTAGACTAATCAGTTCCATTTGAAATACGATAAGGATAGGGCAAGGATTATGTAAAGATATTATATAATAATAGGTTTAGTGATAGATATTCATCATCATCATCATCAGGTCGTTTTAGTCTCCAATGCAGGAGCACGATATATATGTATATCACTAAACCTTAAATGTCAAATGTGTCATTTCTTAGCAGAAATAATGAATTCTAAGAACCGACATATTTGCCGTTTGCATAGACTTAAAGGATTATTGACAATTAACGGAATAGTAAATATGTATGTTGTCTTTAAGGAAATATTGTGACGAGGAACCAACTGATTCTTAGAAGTTAATACACTGCGTCTCTTTTCATCATTATAATTATTTGGCGAGCTCCGGCGCAGTGGTTAACACGCCAGCCTGCGACACGAGGGCCCCGGGTTCTTTCTCTTATTTTCGCTTTCATCATCATCATTTCGAGTGGGTATCACGGTCAATCGACCATGCACACAGGTGTCAGAGTTCTTCGGAACCGCCTCTCGGCCTCTGACGTGGTTCCTTTAACGACTACCAAATGGCAGCCGGGACCAACAGCTTAACGTGCCTTCCGAAGCACGGAATCTTCTTTATTATCAGGCAATCAGGTGATTCAAGCCTGCAATGTCCTAACTAATCTGGAAACAACTAAACAAAGTATGCTTCCCGTGGGAATCGAACCACGACCCCCGGGTCTACAGGCAAACACCTTAACCACTGGACCATGATGATGATGAAACATAATTCAATAAAATCTAGCAATATTGAATGTAATTTGAATCTCAGGTGTAAGGTGCACTGGAAATGACGGAGCAAATTCAAATATCAAACGTGCATATTTTTGATATAAATGCCTCAACAATTTACAACCATATTTGGTCCTTGTTCAATAATCTTAAGGTCTATATTCTATTGAAGATG
Source organism: Elegia similella (assembly GCA_947532085.1). Taxonomy (NCBI): domain Eukaryota; kingdom Metazoa; phylum Arthropoda; class Insecta; order Lepidoptera; family Pyralidae; genus Elegia; species Elegia similella. Next base: position 23,813,310 of record OX383939.1, read on the forward strand.
ATTTTGATCAGGTCAGTCATTTTGTGGATAGCAAAAACAATAGATTTACGGAATTCTGTCATAGTATCACCACAATATATAGCCGTTTCTGAAGAATGCCACTAAAGGAAATTCGATCGCTAGGTTGCTTCAAGTGCATTTGTTTCAAATGAAGTTATTTTTGAACGTTATTATTACCTGACTACGGCGAAAAACTGAGGGTTATGATTGTTGCAGCCATGTATATATATGTATTTATAAATGTATGTATAAATTTATGTGTGTACGTTCGTTTGTTCCTCGTATATCCTAAACTAATCAACGTAACTTAGAATATGACACCTCGTTAGATGCGTGTTGACCTTCCGCTGGCTACAGGCTTTGTGACGTCACACTGAATGGCGCCTATATGTAAATCAATATAATATGAGTGAGGTTTAAGATTGATATCTTTATTTTAAAAATCTAACAACAAAATCATAACACGCATTAAATTCCGGAGTAAATTGAACTACGAGGCGTAAAACAAACATACATACATAGTATCACGTCCTTTTCCCTTGCGGGGAAGACAGAGCCTAGGCCTATAAGACCTGAAGGCCACTTTTAGCATATTGGTGGGCATTAGGTGGAAAACGGAATCAAAATAGGGATGGAACATTAAAACGAACACTTCATGTCAATAAATAAATCAATAGTTTATTTGCATGAATAAAAGAAATACATAAACGTCTTAAAAACGAGGACTAACTTTAGTACCTAGTGTAAACCATTACCGGTCCAAACAAAACTGACAATGACAGTTGACCAAACGTCAAAGTGATAAGTGTTGACTTATTTTGGTCGGATAATGGTTTAAACCAATAATATAAACCAATAATGGTTTAAACAAATAAAATTACCCGTGTGGTTTCCGGCAGACTAGAATAGGACCACTCCAACACTTCCCATGGATGACATAAGAGGCGACTTAGGAAATACAAGCTAAACAAAGCTCATAAACATCAATGAGACCTCTTCAACCCGTCTGGCCAGCGAGTAGAGTGTAGGCCAAATCCTCTGTCTGCTCTGGCCATGTATGGCTTCGGTAGTACAGAAAGGGTCATGCTCCTGCAGTGGAGACTAAAAAGACCTGATGATGATGATGATGATGATGAATGGTTTAAACCAGGCACTAAAGTTACTCCTCGTTTTATAATAAGACTATTTAAGTTAAGCATGGTGGCCTTAAAGATTGAAAAACCATCTTACGAAACAAATATCATTTTATTAAAATTTAAAATATGTGATGAAAAAGAACTCGGCCACAGGTAGGATTCGAAGCTACGTCCCTTAGGTTTACGCCCTAAGTGTGATACCATTACACCACCGTGACTTCGAATCACCGCGTCGAATTCTCTCACCACGTATTACCCCGTAGGGTATACGCATTTCAAGTATGCGTACTTCTTCAATACTACCCACTATTCATGGCTAGCGCCGTGGCGCAGCAGTCAACACGCCAGCCTGCGACACGAGAGTGCCCGGGTTAGAACCCCGGCCAGGTCAAGGTGGAAAATGATCTTTTTCAGATTGGCCTCGGTCTTGGATGTAGGTATATCTATATATGTATTTGTTATAAAATATAGCATCGTTGCGTTACTATCCCATAACACAAGTCTCGAACTTACTTTGGGGCTAGCTCAATCTGTGTGATTCGTCCGTATATACTGGGTGGCGCAAAAGTACTGGCACTAAAGAAAATACTTTTATTTTTTTTATATGACATTTTCTGTCATTCTGTTTTTGAAAATTGTGTAGTGAACAAATGTAAAATACACTGAAAATAAACATGGACCGTTTTACTCCCCAAGAACGTGGAATAATTGTGTGAGGGACGCTTTTCCAGGCCGAGTTATCTCTCGTTTTGGCGATTTGCCTTGGCCTGCAAGATCACCCGATCTGACCAGTCCAGACTTCTTTCTTTGGGGTTTTTTGAAATCTCGGGTGTATGTGAACAAGCCACAGACTCTCGCAGCTCTAAAAGAAAACATTCGTCAAGAAATAACGAACATATCGCAGGAAGTGTTACGGCAAGTTATGCAAAATGTCATAAATAGGGCTCAAATGTGTATCAACTCTGGAGGTCACCATTTAAAAGACATCATCTTTAAATCCTAATGGTACGAAATTTAATGGCACAAATATACATTTAAAAAAACCTAAATCTAGTTTTCTAATTTAGAAAAAATGTTATAGCTGAACCAAATAGGGTCTTTACTTTTGCGCCACCCAGTATTTATTTATTTATTCAGTAGTGTGGTATTGTGTATAATTGAAGTAGTCATTTATATCCGATGAATGGAAAGTTGATTAAATTGAAGAAAGCTTTTACTTACTTAAATTGTTTTTAAATAGCATTACAATTCTCGGTATGTTATTAAAATTGAAAATATGTGATGAAAAAGAACTAATATTGCCTCTCCCTGATTCCCATTTCCAACCCTGGGAATCAGAAAGGGGCTAACACTTACTCTTTGTGAAACGATGCTCCGTTCGCCTTGAAAATAATCAAAACATTTTTATAAATAAAACATATTTATTAATCAATTATTTTGATCAATAAAACTGTAAATAAATAAATAAATAAATAAATAAATAAATAAATAAATAAATAAATAAATAAATAAATAAATATATACGGACAAATCACACAGATTGAGCTAGCCCCAAAGTAAGTTCGAGACTTGTGTTATGGGATACTAACTCAACGATACTATATTTTATAACAAATACATATATAGATACACATCCAAGACCCAGGCCAATCTGAAAAAGATCATTTTCCATCTTGACCTGGCCGGGGATCGAACCCGGTCACTCCGTGTCGCAGGCTGGCGTGTTGACCGCTGCGCCACGGAGCTAGTTAAATGCCATAGCAGTCGCTATTAAAAGCTAAAAATACAGCGTTTTAAAACTGCAATCGTTGCCGCGAGCCGTAAAGGGGGTCTCGTATTTTATTACCCGGCGTTTTGTTCTTTTTCAAGACCGGACCCCGACCTGCCCCACAACACAAAACAGGGAAAGTAGGGAAGAATAACTCATTAAACCTTTACTTAAAAATTGAGGTAGCGCAAGATTTTGATGTGATAACGTATAAATCGAACACGTTCACGTAAGTGAGAGCGCGGATCAAGCGAAAGAGAGGCACGATCGGCCTTAGCGTTCGGCTTGTTAAGAATCTTATGGAAGATTTTGGCTTGTGACACATCTAACTCTCTTCTACCGTAATCACGTAAAATAACGGTCCGTAAATCGATTTATAGACAACATTTTTTTATGATAACGACATTTAAAAAAAACCTAATTCACGCTAACTCAATATTGTTATAGTATTTTCGAAAGTTTTGTTTAGTAGTAATAATGGAATAAACAGGATAAAACCGTATTAAGTGATTTAATTAAAATGTGTGACAATTGCTAAAACATTAGAATACATTTATTTCATGAACCATTTCTCGAGAAAAATGTAATAAATGATCCAGAACCACAGTGATGGACCAAATCAACAAAGAATTGTCGCTTCGTAGTGAGAAAGAGTCCAAAAATATTCTAATTATCACTCAGCACATTGTCTGTATATAGGACATACTTTAGTTATTTAAGAGCGGGTCTTCCTAACACAGGTTTATACAAAAAAAGGGAGGCCCAACCTTTTACCTAAAATTGTAATTGTCAAGACAATAAATAACTTATTATTATTATTAAGAATATCAATGGAAATGTCAAACTAAACTATGAAAGTACACTTAGCACTTTTAACTTCTGAGACGAAGCTACCTCAAAAGATGTTTCTCTGTAATCTGAGCGTTTTCTCGGTGACATTTTTAAACGTGACGCTTGGAACACCCGTGTCACAGAATAAGTACTCGCACTAGTACTTACGTACAGGTCGCACTCTGCAAAAGTATTCAAAGAAATATCAACTTAATGTAGTTAGCGATACGGTGTAATTTAGCTCGCGTCAGAACGCGGCACCTTTTCGTTTAGATACCTACAGAATTCATTGCAGGCTAGTTGTAGCTCTGACCAAACGATTCCTAATTCGTTGAAGTCGATGAACACATGTGACCAAATGCGCGTCGTCTCTACCGGATTTCCACGGTTTTACCGCTTCGAAGTGGTCGCCGCGCGTAGGTACCTATGTTTTCGATACCGACACGGATGAGACAGGCCTGTCCCAGATCCACATAGATTGGGAAAATGAGAGGAAGAAGAAGCATACCAATGAAGCAAACTAAGCATATGAATGAACTGAGGATGTACTTATAGCAGATTTTTTTCAATACCGACACCGTCACTTTCCAGCCAAGCCTTGATTCTATACTCTCACTATTTTATGTTACGATTTACGAGCTATACCGGCGGGGGTGCGCGGTCAACATTCTGGAGGTAGCGAAAGTGAATTTTGCGGCTTATGGGTCACCAGGTTTAAGGTTCTGTGGTCCATTTTGTTGGCGACGTCACGACTTTTCGACACCTCTTAAGTCTAAATGCCTTTTATACATATCAAAAATTTGAGAGCTTGAAAGCCTAAATCGATTTCCGACTAATATACTCGAAATTTCAATTTACTGAATTAACAATTTAGTAAATTGAATTTTTCGTACTCACGTTTTTAGTATCATTTGGGGTTTGATAAATTCAACGGAAGTGGAATTTTGCATGTATTTATCCGTAACTAATATTGCGTAAATCAAGCTTACTGTTGGCCGCAACAGTAAGCTTGATTTACGTATTATAAAATTTACTAAACGTTGGAAATAGAATAGAAAAATGACAACTTTTTCGATCAAAACAGACTACATCTGAAACAAGTTCTTTTCATAAGCATTTTCCAATAATTAAATTCAGAAAAACAAAACTGTAATGCATGTAGAATATTAAAAATATAGTCCACTAGCTTTCGCCCGCGGCTCCGCCCGCGTCAATGTCGATCCCTCGGGAACAGTACTTTTACCCGGAATAAAAGGTAGCCTATGTCCTTCTCTATACTCCAGAGAACTTGCATGCAAAATTTCATGATGATCGTAACAAACAAACAAACAAACAAATAAACAAACAAAGAAACAAACAAACAAACTCACTTTCGCATTTATAATATTAGTAAGGATAAGGATAAGGATTGATATATAAAATTTAAAATATAACTGTAACTTCAATGGTACAGTCACATAATGGGAAGAGACGAGGAACACGTAGTGAGAAAAGCTATGTACCTACCCGAGGGTAGAAAAGGTCGAGGGAGTCACCCTGCTACCTGGGGGCTAGTCCACCACATATGACACAGTTTTTACGGTTGTAAAATCCATTCCACCAGAATGGATTATATTTCAATCTCGCTAAAAGAAGTTGTTCATTGTAATCACTCACCGAAATTGTTCTTCGTTTGTGTTAGTGACCAACATTGAAGTCAGATTTTTTAAACTGTCCAAAGGCATCTAACATAGCTAAACAACTGCTATGATCGAAGGAACGTTAAACCGTTGATCCCGCTCGAGCGCTCGATAGCTCATAATGTTTTAATAATAATAATAATCATCCCTGGCCGTTTTCGGCTACAGTGACTGGCAAAGTTTTTTATTTTTTATTTTTTTTTTATACAAATATATAAGTGGCTTTACACGTTTTAGCGCTTATAACGCTCACGCTCTGGACCTCGAGCTCTTCGTTTAATATAATGTAGCAATTAATTTAACTGAACTCTGATTGTTTAGATTTTTTAAAATAGTAGAGTCAAAGTCAAAGTCAAAAGTCAAAGATTTTTATTCAAAATTGGATACATGTATCTCTTTTTGAACGTCATATTTTTATTTCTTATATATTTTTTTATATATGCAAAATTGAAATACTACTAGCGTTTCGTAACGACCACTGGTGAGAAGAATACGCCGAAAGAAACTCAATCCAGCCTTGGTCCCTACGTGCCTGAAGGGCTCTGAATACATTGTATTGTCTATGATGCACTGCATTTGTATTATGTTTTTTATTTTGATGTACAGTGTCACTATGTAAAATATATTTTCTCTCATACAAGTAAACGGAATGTTTGCAAGTATTATTTACGTTTTATTTAATTCCTATAGCCACTAGTCCACCCTATCAGCATTAAATACAATTTTTCATACTATAGATTAATTTTAACATTTAATACTTGTTAACATTAAATAAATTTATATAAATTTCCACGCATTTTTATCAGTAATATAATCATCAATGCAGTAATAAGCCTTTTTTATTAACTGGTTTTTTACAATCGTTTTGAACTTAAGTAAAGGCAGACCTAATATTTCTGCAGGAATTTTATTATAGAAGCGTACTCCTAAACCCAAAAATGAATTCATAGTTTTCTGCAATCGCAATACTGGTGTAGCTAGATATAATCTGTCAAATGTTGTAAGGCGTGTCCGGCCGGTCTGGCTAAATGCCAAACTTCGACATATTTACTGTCCTTCTGTCTGGTTCATAGAGTCGGTATAGTTTTAGATATTTGATCATTAAAAGTGATTTACACGAGAAAACTCCCTTCCATTTTAATTCCTTATTTCCAAGGAAAACTCTCTTCCATGCTGGTCTGGGAGAAAAGAAAAATCGTTGAATGTGCCAGCTGCTTCTCTTCCCGCGTAGACAAGTCAAAGTCAAGCGAATGGGCGAAAATCTAAAGAAACATGACAATAGGCGATGCGGCTAGCAACCCATCACTATTTTGATTCCGTTTTCCACCTTTACGCCCACCAACTTGCTAAACGTGGCATTTCGGTTATGACTTTAAGCTCTGTCTACCCCGCATGGGAAAAAGACGTAATACTCGTACTATACTATGATACTGATTTTCTATTTATTGGTCATTTGAACTGACCTTTTTCAGTCAATTATTCCAAAACTTAATTTAACCGACTTGAATAAAAGGTCCCGTTTTCCTTCGGGGTTATCATTTCGGTTGGATATTAATAATAAATAAGCAATTTCAACAAAGGACTAGCTCCGTGGCGCAGCGGTCAACACGCCAGCCTGCGACACGGAGTGACCGGGTTCGATCCCCGGCTAGGTCAAGATGGAAAATGATCTTTTTCAGATTGGCCTGGGTCTTGGATGTATTTGTTATAAAATATAGTATCGTTGAGTTAGTATCCCATAACACAAGTCTCGAACTTACTTTGGGGCTAGCTCAATCTGTGTGATTTGTCCGTATATATTTATTTATTATTTATTAAAAAAATTTCGCCAAATCTATACTAATATAAAGCTGAAGAGTTTGTTTGTTTGTTTGAACGCGCTAATCTCAGGAACTAATGGTTCAAATTGGAAAAATCTTTTTGTGTTGGATAGTCTATTTATTAAGAAAGGCTTTAGGCTATAAAACATAACTCTGCGACCAATAAGAGTGGAGCATTAATAAAAAACCGGCCAAGTGCGAGTCGGACTCGCGCACTAAGGGTTCCGTACATTATATATAATAAGTTTGAAATTATTAAAAATATATTTTTTATATGATGTAACACAAAATTTATGCTTTTTGCAATTTTTCCTATATCTGTGTTATAAAACGTTGCTTCATACCAAATTTCAAGATTCTGAGGTCACGGGAAGTACCCTGTAGGTTTTGATTCCCTTGCGAATGTCGAAAAAACACGAAAAATTGCGACATAACCAGCTGTATCTTTTGATTGCGTTGGCTCAGAAGCTTGATTTTTTCACAACTGCAAGGGCCAGCAGACCTGAGTATTTGATATGAAATTCAGCTTGATACCTCTACGCGTTCCTGAGAAAAAGGGTCTTGACAGACTGACAGACAGACAGACAGACGGACAACCGAGTGATCCTATAAGGGTTCCGTTTTTTCCGGAACCCTAAAAATGATTTGAAAACGGGGGAAAATTATTCATCTATGCTAATAGAAAAAACTAATTAATCCTAATAACAGAAATTGCCGCGGACGAAGTCGCGGGCAACAGCTAGTTACTTTATGAGTGGATATAGTTTATTACAACACCGAATAACTTGACCAGATATGATTACTTTAGGGATTTGGGCAATTAGGCCAGCTATTACATGCCGTAATTGATTGGTAAACTTTCCAGACACACAAGATAAGCTTCAGGCAATATACAGATTCTCTCATCGAACTGGGTCAGTTAGGTTAGGACATTTTATCTGTAGAAGATTTTTTTCACCTGATAAAAAAAAGTCATTTTCATCATCAGGTCCTTTTTAGTCTCCACTACATGAGCACGACCCTCTCTGTACTACTAGAGCCATACTTGGCCAGAGCAGTCAGATGACTTGGCCTACACTCTCCGCGCTGGCCAGACGTGTTGGAGAGATCTCCCAGATGTATTTCCTAAGTCGACCTTCTAACGACAACCACGGGAAGACTTGGAGTGGTCCTGTTCTACTCTGTCTTACATTTTTTTTTTCGTTTTGAGTACGGAACCCCAATTCAATTCAATTCAATTTATTTATTGCTCTTTCACATTGTACAGGTAAAATACACTTTAAATTACTACAGTCGCTTTTTAAATTGTAGGTACAACATGAACCCTGTAGGGGCATCGCAAAATAGTTTTGGAACGGCATGCGGACTATTTATTATGTCTTGTATCAAACAAAAGTCTTAATGCAAAATGCTATAATAACATAATATAGATATAGGTCAAGATTGCGAATATATCTATCACTTTTTTATTCTATGTCACTCGTCTTGTTAATAGAATCGGCCCATTATGATAGACAAATGGTTGGGCGGAAGTCCACTACATTAGCGAAGTGTTCGCGATTAATACATCTAAATTAATGGACGCCTTTTTAACGCTAGAGTATTAAAAATAGTGGCAGATATCTTATTAGTGAGTATGACATACATTTTGTGCGTGACATTGAGGTGGATAAATAAATTTGGGTGATAAGGGGTCATTCTAATGTTACGTAAGCACCGAAAGGGGGTTGGGGGTCTAGACTTGGCTTATTTTTGATGACATAGGGGAATAGGGGGTCACGTCAGGTGGCGATGACGTCACGAAAAGTTCACAAAATAAACAGATAGTTTATGTGAAAATGATACCAATGTATAAGTAATATTGGGGGGGAGGGGGAAGAACTTTTCTTACTTTTTCTGACAAGATGAGGGAGTTAAAAATAAGCATTTAAGACTGGAGCGAACAGGCATCTTCAAGGCAAGCTCGCTCTATCAAATATCGTGTCTTTACCCTTTGGGTTAGTCTCAGATCAAGAGTAAGGCTATTTGAAATAAAATAAAAAGAAAAACAATATTCTGCTTACATAATACTTAAACATACTTAGCTTAAAGTCATAAGATCGAAAGGCCGGTCAAGGGAATGGGCGAAAATCTAAAGAATCATGACAATAGGCGATGCGGTTAGCAACCCATCACTATTTTGATTTCGTTTTCCAACTTTACGCCCACCAACACGCTAAACGTGGCCTTTCGAATACTTACACAAATAATGACATACATAAAAATAACGTAATTTTCCCTTACGGGATAGACAGAGCCAAGTTCCCGTAGTAAAGGCCACGTATAGCGTTTTGGTGGGCGCATAGGTGGAAAACTCCATCATAAATAGAGATGGTTTGCTAGCCGCGTTACCTATTAATATTGTTTCTGAGATTTTCGCCCATTCTCTAGATCGGCTTTTACAGTTTACGGGGGGAAAGCGGCTGGTACATTCTACGTTTATTGACATAAATCGATGAACGCCGGCTGCACGCACGAATAAGCGTCACGTTCTGCGTGCAACGAAGAGCGCGAAACATGCGATAGAGAGGCACGATCGGCCTTAGCGTTAATCTATCTCTCTTTCACCGTTCTCACGTAAAATGATCGTCCGTAAACCAACTTATTTATAAACTTATATAAGTTTAAATTCTACGTCCGATGTTTGTTTAATAAAATCGTCTTATAATCCACGATGCTGGAAGAATAGTTGGGAAAGATTGTCTTTACCCATTCAAACAACTTTTTACATCTCCACAACGTGTGCCAGACATCCGTATCTGTATTAAGGAGCACCCTGTTCATGGTCTGGCGACATTAAACAGGCCGCGAATAGGCGGGTTCCAGAATTATCATTTAAAACGTTAGGGGTGCGTAATAGAAGGGTCTTACTATGGAAACGTCTCACGATATTGTCGATAGTCTTCTTCTTTCGATTTTGTTATTCTTTAAGTTCTTTAATTCTTCTTTCCCACTTTGCATTTAGATTGAGTTCCAATCAGCGATATTTCATCGACTACTAGGTAATATGCTCCTTGTGAAGTCATCATCATTTCGTGTAGTTGACATAGTCAAACGACCATGCACGACCTGGTGTCAGAGTTCTTCGGAATCGCGCCTCTGACGCGTTTCCTTTAACGACTATCACAGATGGCAGCCGGGACCAACGGCTTAACGTGCCTTACGAAGCATGGAATATCTTTATTTTCAGACAATTAAGTGCTTCAAGCAATGTCCTAACCAAACTGGAAACAACTAAACAAAGTATGCCCTTGGGAATCGAAACCAAGACCCCCGGGTCTACAGGCAAACCTTAACCACTGGACCACGGAGGCAGTCAAGTAAAACTTCTTGAAGTAACATAAGTGCTGAAGGAATGTGAAACTGCTGGACTATTACAGGAAGCGGCTGCGAAAACTGAGTCATAAGTATTAAACTTGGCCTGGAAAATCTGGCACTTATGCCAGATGCCAGCCCTTATACAACGTGATTTTGAACCTCCTAGCTATAATGGAATCTCGGAATCAGAATCTCAAATGGAAAACAGAATTTCAGGAAAAAAAGCTGATAGCAAAAAAAATTTGGTTTCCCATACAAACTCGCCGATCAGCTGGACGAATTTCTAAGGCATGTCAAATGATTTTTTTACCTTTTTTCTTGCAATTCTGTATTCCATTGGGGATTTTGATTTCCAGATTTCAATATACATAGCTAGGAGGTTCAAAATCAAGCTGTATATACAACTAGCTTTCGCCCGCGGCTCCGCCCGCGTCAATGTCGATCCCTCGAGAATAGTACTTTTTCCCGGGATAAAAGGTAGCCTATGTCCTTCTCGGTACTCCAGAGAACTTGTATGCAAAATTTCATGATGATCGGTTCAGTAGTTACGGCGTGAAAGCGTAACAAACAAACAAACAAATAAACAAACAAAAAAACTCACTTTCACATTTATAATATTAGTAAGGATAAGGATAACGAATATAATAGTTTGTTCCTCTTATCAAATCACATCCTTACTAATATTATAAATGCGAAAGTGAGTTTGTTTGTTACGCTTTTACGCCGTAACTACTGAACCGATCATCATGAAATTTTGCATACAAGTTCTCTGGAGTACGCAGAAGGACATAGGCTACCTTTTATCCCGGGAAAAAGTACTATTCCCGAGGGATCGACATTAACGCGAGCAGAGCCGCGGGCGAAAGCGAGTCTTTTATAAACTGCAATCGTATATCATTAGTTTTACAACTAGAAAACAAAGAATCGTAGTGTCGTGCGAGAACAATTAGTTGGGGCACCAAAATACTTAAGCAGCAAGTAGATTGGATAATTTCATTGTTTTAATAACTTGGAAATTTGTTCCGAATCCTCAAATTTATTGCAAATTGCGTATGTATTTAATTAAAATTCTTCTTCAGTTATTAAACGTTTATCTAAGGTCAGCCGGCCTATTTGCTAACTCAGTGACCAACGTTTTGATAGTCACTTCAAAATACATTGCGGGTTTCCTATGATTGACTATTTTTATTAAAGATATACAAAACGTAATGTACTTTGAAATGACTATCGAAACGTTGTACACTGAGTTAGCAAATAGGCCGGCTGGTCAGTTAATACATATTCTACGAATATTATGGATGTGAAAGATTGTACGTGTGAAGATGTTTGTTCCTAATTCACGCCGAAACTACTAGATCAGTGGTTCTGAAACTTTCTTCGTGGCGGATCCCTTTTATAAAGCAAAAAACCGGTCAAGTGCGAGTCGGACTCGCGCAGGAACGGTTCCGTACCGTTATAATTTTTAACTGTTATACAGTTAAAAATTATTAAAAATATTTTTATTTTTTGATGTAACTATAAATTTGTACCTTTCGCAATTTTTCCTTTATCTGTAATATACGACCACGGAGTAAGTATACGACGGTGCTTTGCACCAAATTTCAAGTTCCGAGTTCACGGGAAGTACCCTGTAGGTTTTGATTCCCTTGCGAATGTCGAAAAAACACGAAAATTTGCGGCTTAAACGGCTATATCTTTTGTTTGCGTTGGCTTAGAAGTTTGATTTTTTCACAGCTCCAAGGGACAGTCGACCTGAGTGTTTGATATCAATTTTAACTTGATACCTTAACGCGTTCCTGAGATAAAGAGTCTTGACAGACCCACAGACAGACAGACGGACAACCGAGTGATCCTATAAGGGTTCCTTTTACCTTCTGAGGTACGGAACCCTAAAACACGATTATGAGGAAATTTAAATAGTACTTATTTGAAAGCATACCCTTGTAAAAAAAAGAATATTGAAAATCCTTACTAATATTATAAATGCGTAAGTGTGTTTGTTTGTCTGTTTATTTGTTTGTTTGTTACGCTTTCACGCCGTAACTACTGAACCAATCATCATGAAATTTTGCATACAAGTTCTCTGGAGTACGGAGAAGGACATAGGCTACCTTTTATCCCGAGAAAAAGTACTATTCCCGAGGGATCGACATTGACGCGGGCGGAGCCGCGGGCGAAAGCTAGTCAGTTCATAAATAACAGACGGCAACGAACATAAAAAACAACCGAAATTATAATCTTCCTTTTTTGAAGACGTTTAAAAACAAGCTATTGAAACCAATGTGCAAAATTGCAAATCCTGCCTGCCTTTTGACATTGAACTAACAAAACTACATCAATCAAATATTCGTATACATAGTCCACATTTGTTTCCCTATCGACAGTTCCCAGTTTTTTCCCAAAGCCATGGGAGCGCGATAAAGGCAGGAAGACTGCGGTTTATATCGACTTCCCCAGATATACTCTCATTAGTTAATTGGGTGTTTTGTTCACTATTTTCCTCAATTAAATTATTTTTTCGTAGGTTGCCAGTTAGGCGTATAATGATAAAAGTAGCGAGTACTTAACCTATGAACTATTATTACTGAAGACCAATTATTGGTCTTGTAAAAGACAATGTTGTTTTTCTATGTGTGTGTTATTGATTTTGATTATTCTGACATGTATCATCATCAGGTCCTTTTTAGTCTCCACTACAGGAGCACGATTTTTTCTCTGTACTATTAGGGCCATACTTGGCCAGAGCAGCCAGAGGACTTGGCCTACACTCTCCACGCTGGCCAGACGGGTTGGAGGGGTCTCTTAGATGTTTATAAGCTTTGTTTAGCTTGTATTTCCTAAGTCGCCTTCTATGACATCCACGGGAAGACTTGGAGTGGTCCTATTCTACTCTGCCGGATACCACACGGCTAATTCTATTCTGACATGTATGTATTTTAGTATATATTCTTTATCTATTTTATGTATGTATGATTGTTATGTAAGTATATACATAGGAAACGTTAAAGGTGATGTATAAAACACACTTTCCTGGTTGTATTGAGACAACTATGGATCAAGCTGACCTCAACAGTCTTGAATCATGGGAAGTAAGAACCTTTAAAAGAGACTGGGATGTGGCGAAGAAGATAGTAGATGACAATAAATTGAAATGGGCTTTGGGAACCTTGCAGCCATACAAGGCACCAGGCCCAGATGGCATCTACCCAGTCTTCTTACAACAAGGAATCTCTTTACTGAGTCCCTTTGTAGGCTATTCAAGGCCTGCATTGCGTTTGGGTACATACCGAAAGCATGGAGATTAGTGAAAGTCGCTTTTATTCCAAAGCCAGGAAAAGCGACATATGATGAAGCAAAAGCTTTTAGGCCTTTTAGGTCTTCAGTCCTTTTTAGGGTTCCGCACCCAAAGGGTAAAAACGGGATCCTATTAATTTCGCTCCGCTGGCCGTGTCTGTCTGTCTGTCCGTCTGTCACCAGGCTGTATCTCATGAACCGTGATAGTTAGACACTTGAAATTTTTACAGATTATGTATCTCCGCTGCCGCTATAACAACAAATACTAAAAAATAGAATTAAATAAATATTTAAGAGGGGCTCCCATACAACAAACGTGATTTTTTTGGTTGTTTTTGCTCGTTATTGATAACGGCAACAGGTAGACACTTGAAATATTCACGGAATATTGACTAATATATTCACTTTAAAAATAAATTATTAAATAAAAATAAAATTATTATTAAAGGGGGGCTCTCATACAAAAGACATGATTTTTTGCCGTTTTCATAATTAACGGTACGGAACCCTTCGTGCGCGAGTAATTGGCCGGTTTTTTTATTGAAAACTTTGGAGAAATTGGTGCATAGGCATATAAGAGATGGTCCGCTAAAAAAGCATCCGCTACACAGCATGATACATATTCACAAACTGTCGCGTTTATAATATTAAGGAGTAAGGATAAGTATATCCCACTGTCAGGCTGCTTCCTGTACAGGTCACATTTTTAAACCGAAACCCCAAAATTTTGGGAGCATGTCCAGGTAATAAAAATTTAAAAATAATCATCTAGGGATTCGACCCATTGAGTAACAGCTCTTGGGATGAACAGACAAGTCAAAAAAGGCGCGAAAAGTTGCCGCCAGCACGCACATGCGTGACTGCTGATTGTACTCTGTTTTTTCTTCCCAACAGGATAGTTTCCTGGGTGAAAATAATAACATTACAATTAGTCCATTAGTTAGATAATCAAAAAATATTGGACACGTATTTTTTCTTTTGTCAGTTAACCAATAAATGGAAAAGATAGAGCGCGTCAAAGTTCGTGAGTGGGGGCTTGTGACGTCAAAGTTCGCTTAAAAGTGTAGCAAACTATGACGTCACACGGAATTTCAAAGGGCTATCTTAATATATATAAATCTCGTGTCACAATGTTTGTCCTCAATGGACTCCTAAACCACTTAACCGATTATAATAAAATTCGCACACCATGTGCAGTTCGATCCAACTTGAGAGATAGGATAGTTTTTAACTTATGGCGAAACAAAGTTCGCCGGGGCAGCTAGTATCTTTATAATTTTTTATTAAATCAACAAAAGAAAAAATACGTATCTAATATTTTTGACTAACTAACTGACGGACAAAATATATTTTTTTAGGAAACTAGCCTACATCCTTATTTAAATAAAATAATAACTTTATAACGTTAGTTTGCCTGGCTGCCACGTGCATGCCAGAATCACATTAAAATTAATTAATGAAGTTAGCAGGAAATATCAAAGGATAATGTGCGTAGGTACTAGGTACTCGCAATAACTATTCATAAGTACATGTCAACCGGATGCCAACTGCGGAATATACCACATTGAAATATAGTGTCTACTGTATGTCACATGTTTTAACTTTTGGCGGGAAACGAAACTGACGTTTTTCGGTTTGTACCACTTACAGTGTTTTTGACGTGACAACGTCTTCTAAATCGATGAACGCACGAAAAAGTGTCACGTTCCGTATGCAAGTTTGGCACATAAAGATAATTATGACTTTATTCCCAGACATGAACAACTTCTCCTATGGGATCAACGCTGGGAACTCAAAAAAATGGACATTACCAAACAAAAATGTATGGCCGCCCGCTCAATTTGTATTTGAACGTCAAAAAATTTTTAGATTTCCTGCATTGGTCTCATTGGAAAAGTTGTTCATATCGACGGGCTGAATCACCCCTTTAAGGATCGGACAGGGTTTTCTTTACATATTGTATAGATAAACATGCAAGCAAGACTAATGCAATGCTAATCTGAACAAGATAATTTTCCATTTTGACCTGACCGGGGATCGGACCCGGGACATCCATTGCGGCAGCCTGCCATGATGATGATTAGGCAACAGAGGTTATGATGAGGAGGATGATGATTTTGGGTACGGGCGGCCGAACTGTACAGTATAAATTAAAATTTCATCATCATTATCATATCAGCCGCAGGAAGTCCACAGTTGGACACAGGCCTTCCCCAAGGATTTCCAATACGACCGGTTGGAAGCGGCCTGCATCCAGCGTCTTCCTGCGACCTCAGTCAGGTCATCCGACCATTGGTGGATGTCCGACGCTGCGCTTGCCGATACGTGGTCGCCATTCGAGAACCCTTCTGCCCCACGAGCTATGTAAATTTAAATTTAAAAGGCCGAAATAGATACAGTGTACCCATAGATATAAACAAATGGACCGCTATTTTGAAAGAATTTGTTAGGTAGACACAAAAACAAAACAATGTACTATTCAAAGAACCTTGAGAAATCAGATCGAAGAAAGTACTCTTATCTTATCTTATCTTATCTTCGATGGGGCCGACTCAGAGTCGGTAGCACGTCTAACCTTTGGGTTATTTTGTACTTACCCCATGCCTTACTCACCCGCACGGTTTATTCTGAAGAAGGACTGCATGAGCTTCAGAACATCGCCCAGTGCGTAGTGCCTGTAGTCCTCTAGCTCAGGATAAGGTGATCCTAAGAGGTCCAAACGCTTACCAGCTAACGAGTCACAGATACACAGAATGTGTCTCATTGTCTCCTCCGATTCCTCACATGCCCTACATAGTGGGCTTTCGACAATTTTTAGTTTAAAGAGATGACTGTTATTTTCAAAGTGTCCAGTCAGGGCTCCCACTAGAACTCTTGTCTGTTTCCTGCTGTATTTGCAGATCACTTTGTGCCACCTGGCGCTGTCCAAGCCAAGTGTTTCCTTCGAGTGTAAATGTCCACTCATATTTCTCCATTCTGCTTGGTGTCTACTGTCGACATACGCATTGATTGCAGTAGTTACCACGCTATAGGATAGGCCTACGAAGGGTTCGGGTCCTACAAATGGCATACTCGATCCTTTCCTTGCCAGCTCATCGGCCCTCTCATTTCTCAGCTCATCATCAAGTACTCTTTCAAAACAACGCATGTGTGAATGAAAACACGTAGTGCATCGACCTCGCTTAGAATGCAAAGCGGACGCGAAAATCGTTCGGATTTTTTGCATTCCAACCGCTTCCATCCTATTGAGTAGTGTCCAATACCTTCATTCTCTTCAAAATGCTTCTGATGGGCAGTAGCGTCGGAAGCATAAGAAGTCAAAGAAACTGCGCTCGCCAACTCGCCTGCCAATGAACGAAGTATCTTTGGGAGAGGCCATTGTCCAGTAGTGGACGTTTGCCACTACTAGGGATGATAGAATTAAAAAACCGGCCAACTGCGAGTCGGACACGCGCACGCACTGTTCCGTACCGTTATCTATAAAAACGGCAAAAAAAAATCATGTCTGTTGCATGGGATTTTTAATATTAATTTAATTTTTTTTTATTTTAATTTTATTTTAATATTAATTTTATTTTTATTTCATTATATATTTGTAAAGTGAATATATAACTAAATATTATGTAATTATTTCAAGCGTCTACGTGTTGCCATTATCAATATCGAGCAAAAACAAGCAAAAAAATCACGTTTGTTTTATTGGAGCCTCCTTAAATATTTATTTTATTCTATTTTTTAGATGTTGTTATAGCGGCAACAGAAATACATCATCTTAAAATGTTCAACTGTCTTACTATCACGGTTCATGATATTAATAGGGTCCCGTTTTTACCCTTAGGATACGGAACCCTAAAAAAGGGTAATTAGAATACCCAAATTGTTCTAAAATGTAATATCGCATTGTAAACCAAAAATCACAAATCCCAACAAATTTGTGTAGTGCATGCATGCATGCATGCTAATGTCAATAATCAAATTTAAAAAAAACAAGTAATATGGCAAAACCAGAGTTGAGCCCGCCACAGCCAGAAGATTTATGATATTCATCGAATTAATGAGGTACATAAGAACATACCCTGCCAAAGCGAATTATACCTCTAAAGGAGAACCAGATGGTGCTTTCATGCACCTAATTTTGTTAATCATTCTTGAAAGTCGTGTCTGTTTTGACGTAGACGACAAATTCTGTTGAAAACAGGAGTTATCTTACACTTAAGATAAATAACGTAGTAATGGCAAGAGCCTGATGGAGAGAGTTTGAAATATCTGTTAAAAAAATTACTGAATTATTAAAATCTCTAAAACTAATTTGAACTAAGGACACGTAGACGACTATGTTCTAACCCATTATTGCTTGACAATGGTAGTTTTATCTTTTAATTAAATTTTGATGCACCCTTTTAGATGAATTACAGGAATCATTATCATTTTCGTGAAGGTCGACACGGTCAATCGACCATGCACACCCTGGTGTCAGAGTTCTTCAGAATCGCCTCTCAGCCTCTAACGGGGTTCTTTTAACGTTACCAGATGGCTGCCGGGACCAACGGCTTAAAGTGCCTTTCGGAGCACGGAATCACCCTTATTATCAGTCAATCTGGTGATTCAGCCTGCAATGTCTTATCCAAACTGGAAAAAACTTAACAAAGTTTGCTTCCCGTGGGAATCGAACCCACGACCCTCGGGTCTACAGGCAAACGTTTTAACCACTGGACCACGGAGGCAGTTAGTAAATTTGGTGTACAGTAGTACATAGATAATGTTCATTAAAATATCTAATGCCTCGTGCATAACCCCGCTAATTGTATTAGATCCCTCCCACCCCCGCAGATAACCTCAAGCCAAAGGTCGCCAAAAAGTTGCCGCCCAAAGAAAAGTTTTCGAATGGTGACCACGTAGCGACTAGTGCAGCGTTGGATATCCACCAACCAGGTAGTCGGAAGACCTAGATGGATGACCCGAAAGACGCTGAATGTTTGCCACTTCAAACCAGTCATATTGGAAATCCCAGAGGGTGTCTTCTTCGTCTTTACTCTTCAATGCTGATCTGGGAGAAAAGATTAATATGTAGAATATACCAGCTGCTTCTGATGTCGCACAGACCGTGGAAGCTAGTGGCGGTAATGAGCGAAAATATAAAACACCAAGGCAATAGGCGATACGGCCGTGTGGTATCCGGCAGAGTAGAAAAGGACCTCTCCAAGTCTTCCCGCGGATGTCGTAGAAGGCCACTTAGGAGATACAAGCTAAACAAAGCTTATAAACATCAAAGAGACCTCTCCAACCCGTCTGGCCAGCGTGGAGAGTGTAGGCCAAGTCCTCTGGCTGCTCTGGTCAAGTATGGCCCTTGTAGTACAGAGGGTCATGCTCCTGTAGTGGAGACTAAAAAGGACCTGATGATGATGAGGCGATACGGCTAGCAACGCATCAATATTATATTCCGTTTTCCACCTATACTCTCACTGAAATCATGGCCTATGGGTCTTATGGCTTAAGGCTCTGTAGGAGATAAATACATTATTACTGTGTTGCATGTATATATTACAAACTTTACCAGCAGTGGACTTCTTACGGATGTGATGATGAAGTTATGGATTTTTCGCTTCACATGAAGGCACTAGTTCTTCATGAGAACAAGAACTACATCAGCATGTAAATGAGAGAGCCGGAGACTCACCTTCCCTTCCACCCCATCCCCAATTTCCTCCCCAACTTCTTGAAAGGCCGGCAACGCTCCTATGACACCCTGGTGTTGAAGTTGTCCATGGGCAGCGGTGATCACTTACAACCAGGTGACTCACTTGCTCGTTTGCCGTCCTTTATCATAAAAAAAAATGTCCCATAATGCACGATAAGTGCAAAATCCTAATCCTAACTAATATTATAAAAGCGAAAATGAGTTTGTTTGTTACGCTTTTACGTTCTTACTACTGAACCGATCATCATGAAATTTTGCATACACGTTATGGGGTACAGAGAAGGACATAGGGTACATGTTATCCCGGGAAAAAGTACTGTTCCCGAGGGATCGACATTGACGCGGGCGGAGCCGCGGGCGAAAGCTAGTATAGTCATAAATCTGACCATGAACAATCAGCGACACCGGTAAAGACATTCCCATACAAAACCTGACGCAGGCCATTCTTCACATTTTGTATTTCAGAAAGCGCAGTGTGGTCTATTGTTTCCGCTAATTGCTAACTATTGGTTTTCTGACTTGTCTGTGGTGATTTGGAAATAAGGCTTTCGTTTTCACACACTTTGTCACCTGTTCAGTAGCTTTCTCTATTAGCGAGAATTATTTCTTGTGTTTAAGTAATGGTCCAAGGCTTTAGGAAGAGTGTCATCATCATTATCATTTCAGCCGTAACAAGTCTAGTGCTGGACAAAGGCAGTGGTTATGGAACGAAAAATCTTTGGAGGAGTCCAAGGATTTTGCGTTCCATGGGATATTGTTATACTCACCACACTTAGCGAGCGGGTTGGCGAATCCATAGGAAGCATTTCTAGATTGGGTAAGGATAGGAATTTGTTGGATTTGGAAAGGGGATGGAGGTACTGAAATACTACTCACGGAATGAATGGGGAAAAGTAAGTAGCAGGTCGGGAGGCTTGTCGCCGGCCTTTGTTAGGCAATGCAGGCCCATATAGAAACAAGAAATATACAACACATAAGGCGTTGGTGTGTCGTTTGATGTCAGGGTGTGGCGTAGCCTTCCCGGAATCGTCGAAACACTGCACCCATCGGCCAGAAGTCCGCTTTAGCGAAGGTCGCTAAAGCGGACGTCTGGTTCAGCGCTTTGTACTCGCACCACAAACGACGCCAAGTTCAGTTCAATGCGCTCCTCCAGTTTGGGCCGCGCTACACTGGCTTGGCATGGGATGGCATCGGAAGCGACGCGTCATTTAAAAACAAGCTATTATAACCTTTATGTCTAGTGATATAAGATGACTGGACGCCCGGGAGCTTGTTTTGAAATGACGCGTCACCTTACGATGAAAACCCATGCCAATGTAGCGCGGCCCTTTCTCGGCTCTCAACCATGAGGTAGGATTGAAATGACCAAATGTAAGTGAAAGTTGAAGTCCCGCTTATTTAAATGTCGTTTGATTATTATGTCGTTTTGACATAGTTTACACTTTTCCTTTATGGTCAGGGATATTCTACTCAACTGCTTGGCCGGTGGTTGCAGGCAGGGCTTGTTACCGGTACCAAATACATTATAAGTACCGGTAAGTACGGTATTACTATTCTGTTAAAATTTTAACGGTAATATGGGGTACCGGTAATCTAGTATTTAACGGTAATAATATTGATAACAGTTAACGGTAATTTTACCGGTACCAAATTCACATTATAAGTACCGGTAAGTACCGGTACCTCTATTCTGTTAAATTTTAACGGTAATCATCTAGAAAAATAACGGTAATAATAGTGTAAAAAATTCCGTTAAATTTACCGGTACCTACGCACGCATTGATGCCGTTCCCCGCATGGGACTCGCTCGACTGGAAAAGTTCCGTCCCATTGTCGGCCCCCGCCTCACGCACGCCGCACATACACAACACGACAACGACACACATTAACAAAATGATAATTCCCGATACTGTTTACCGGTATTTAGTACAGATACTTCTGTTATTACTGTTATTAAACTTATTGATACCAATTCAATTACCGGTACCATCGTTTTATTGAGGTACCGGTACCAATCCAATTACCGGTACCGTTGTATTATAGAGGTACCGGTACTTGATTTTTACCGTTACCAAATGTACCGGTACCAATCCAATTACCGGTACTGTCGTTTCATAGAGGTACCGGTAATGAATTTTACCGGTATTCCAACCCCTGGTTGCAGGTATGGCATCGGGTACGCGCGCCGGCCTCTCGAACTGCTACTTACCGTACCCATTCATCCCAGTGAGTAGTATCCAAACACATTCATTCTCTTCCCAGATCCAAAAAATTCTTAGCCTTCCCCAGTTTAAAAATGTTTCCGATGAACAACAACGTAGCACAAGCCAAAGAAACTGCGCTCGCCACCCCGCCTGCCAAACTCATGAAGAATCCTTGTGAGAGGTCCTTATCCAGCGGTATTTGCGGCTGTGATGATGATGATGATGAAAGACAGATACTAAGATTCTGTTGTGGATATATGACATGAATAAAACAACTTACAATTTTACAAAATGTACTTAAGTAGGGGATGCAAGCTTCGCCAACGTTCTCCAGCACAACATAATATAAAAATATCGTACCGTTCTCCCATTAAACAAAAGTTCAGAATGTACCTGAAAAATAAAAAAATAAGAATGAATACAATTGACAATGATATTATTAACACTTTCGCTGACACTGCCCGCCTTTAGACGTAATTCTATTGTTATTTCTTTGTGTCTGGTTCAGTGTCAGCGAAAGTATTAAAAGAGTACACTGGAAACTAAACCAATGATGCTTTGTCTTAACTTCACCACTACGTACTAACGTGTATAACTTCATCACTGGTGTCAGGTTTTTTAAGCTGCCTAAGGGCATCTGACATAGCTTCACGACTGCTATCAATGATGACAGCCTGGATCAACCGCTTAACTTGCCTTCCGTAGCACGGAGGAGCCCTAAACATTTTTACGCCACTTGCGGTCACCCATCCCAATAAGGACCGCGCCAGGGGTTGCTTGACATACGTAAGCACTTCCATTGGGGTCCTCTATCTCAACCTCTAAAAAAAACTCTACCTCTAGATATCGAGTCCCGTTGTCACCATTTCACTTGAGGGAAACCTCACAAAAACGGTTTACAGACTCAAGTACTAAAGTCACCTAAAATTTTTTTTTTTATTTTGTAGGACGGCAAACGAGCCAGCGGGCACCTGATGGTAAGTGATCACCGCTGCCCATGGACAACTGCAACACCGGGGTGTAACAGGTGCGTTGTCGGCCTTTCAAGGAGTTGGGAGAAGGAAATGGGAAAGGGAGGGGGAAAGATGGGCCTCCGGCTCTCTCACTCACCGAACGAAGCATAAAAGCGGTAAAGCTTCTACTCAGACGTCGATTTTCAGTGAGAGTGTGGTACTTCCCCGGACGAGCCGACCCATTCATGCTACTAGCAACTCATTTTGCCGGTAGCGTGGCATCTACCACGACTAAGACCTTGAGGGAAACCTAACAAAAACGGTTTACCAACTCTAGTACTAACGTCACCTACAATTTTACACCCCAAAGCAACACCAATTCTTTTTTCGGTTAACAGCCAATTTGCTACCCTCTACCCTAAGGGATCAAATTCCCAGATTTCCTCCCATAATTACATTGTTTGAGACAGGGGGGACACCGTGAAATTTAACTTTTTAATAGAAGTCGAATTAGGGGTCGTCTTGAACATGTTTTAGGTTAATTTATACAA
Organism: Elegia similella; assembly: GCA_947532085.1. Classification (NCBI taxonomy): domain Eukaryota; kingdom Metazoa; phylum Arthropoda; class Insecta; order Lepidoptera; family Pyralidae; genus Elegia; species Elegia similella. Next base: position 23,836,601 of record OX383939.1, read on the forward strand.
ATTTAGTAACTTATAAACAGGGAAAATGATAACAAATTATTTGTATAACTTGTATAGTGATAATGCGGATGTAATAATATGTTTTTCTGCTCCGTGTTTTTAACACACTTCATTAAGTTGAACCTGATTAATGAATTTTAACTTTAAAGCAGCGTATTGAGCACGAGATCTTTTTAACCAAATTAAAGCGGTTGTTTGTTTATTTGTTTTTCGTGTGTGTAAGTGGCCAACACTGGTGTCAGACTTTTCAAACTGTCTAAAAGCATTTAACATAGCTTAACAACTAACATCAAAGATGACAACAGTCGGGACCAGCTTAACGTGCCTTCCGAAGCACGGAGGAGCTCGAGATATTTTTACCACTTGCTGTCACCCATCACAATAGGGACTGCGCCCAGGGTTGCTTAGCATGCATAAGCGATTTCAAGGTCACGACCACTAGGCCATCGGGCTCGGCAAACGGCATCTAAATGGGGATGGGTTGCTAGCCGCATCAACTAGTAACTACGAATAAGTACTTATTACTTATTCGTAGACTACTAACATGATTTCTCAGATTTTCGCTCATTCCCTAGACGGGCTCTAACGATCTGCGCGGGAAGAGAAGCAGCTAGTACATTTTACGTTTTTAAGTTTAAAAACGGGACCCTATTAATGTCGCTCCGCTGTCCGTCTGTCTGTCAGTCTGTCTGTCCGTCTTACAGGCTGTATCTCATGAACCGTTACAGTTAGACAGTTGAGATTTTGACAGATTATGTATTTCTGTTGCCGCTATAACAAAAAATACTAAAAAATAGAATAAAATAAATATTTAAGGTGGCTACCATACAACAAACGTGATTTTTTTCGGCTTGACTTAGACGCTTGAAATATTCACAGAATATTGAGTTATATATTCACATTAAAAATAAATAATAAAATAAAAAATTAAAATAAATATTAAAGCGGGGCTCCCTTACAAAAGACATGATTTTATTGCCGTTTTTATAGATAACGGTACGGAACCCTTCGTGCGCGTGTCCGACTCGCACTTGGCCGGTTTTTTCTTTTCTCCCAGACCAGCATGGAAGTCTCACATAACAAACAATTCCTAAACAGATTTCGATAGTACTCAACTCATCCAATAAACATAGTTATGTTCATACATGAATATGTCCATAAATGTATATAAAACAGTTCCCGCTAAATACTTCCTAGTTATGTATTCAATACATATGCAATTGCTAATATTCATACAAACATGCAAATAAACACTACCGTTTCGCTATCGGTCACAGTGCGGCACCGTTATCCTGCTTGCGAGGTGTTCACATTGACTTCTACTTTACTCATTTTTTGTTTCACCTGTCCCGGTATCTTGCAAGTTAAATTTGCCTTACTTCAACTCATACAAAAACTCGTTCACAATAACTAATTCGTTAATGAATATAATAAACTAGCTGTTGCCCGCGACTTCGTCCGCGGCAATTTCTGTTATTATGATTAATTCGTTTTTGTCATTCTTCTTCTTCCATCGAGACGTAAAATGGCTATATATACATTTTAAATAAGTTTTGACCAGTGCTTTGCCACCATGATTGCCCGTTCGTTTGTCTCATTCAGATCCCGCTGGGAGCAAGAAACTGGGCTTTGTGGGCACACCAAGAGGTGATCCATAGATTGAATAGCACCGCAGTCGCACTCACCATTGCTGGAGAAGCCCCACCTGACTCTGTTTTCGTGGCATCTGCCAACACCAGCCCGCAGTCTATTTAAAGACTTCCAGACTGGCCAGGGCAAATTGCTACCCGGTGGTAATTTCTCAGCAGGCGATATATGGTTTGGTGATGGCGGATATTTCTTTAGCCATTGCTCTAATCTGGCCTTAGGAGCTTCTGTGGCGCTTGTATTAGATTGCCTCAAGAAACTATTGCGACTCTTGAGTCGTGAGGGTGCAGGGATTTGCCCATAAAGTGGATGGCGTTTATCTTGCTCCTGTTTGTATTTCTCCACTGCACTTATGATGTTGCGTCGTACGTCCGGTGGTGCTATTCCAGATAGGGTGTATAGATGAGAAAGCGGTGTCGGCCTTAATGCACCAGTGACAATCCGACAAGAGGCATTGAGGGAAACATCTACCTCTTTGGCGTGAGTGGAGCGGGCCCAGACAGGACACGCATACTCTCCGGCAGAGTAGCACAGAGCCAAACAGCTAGTGCGAAGCACATGAGGTGATGCTCCCCAACAGGTGGTGGTGAGACGTCGTAGAATTTTTTGTCATTAGTATAGATGAATAATTTTCCCCCGTTTTTAAAACATTTTTATTGATGCTTCGCTCCTATTGGTCGCAGCGTGATGTTTTATAGCCTAAAGCCTTCCTTAATAAATGAACTATCTAACACAAAAAGAATTTTCCAATTTGAACCAGTAGTTCCTGAGATTAGCGCGTCCAAACAAACAAACTCTTCAGCTTTATAATATTAGTATAGATAGAGATTATTTTTATTTATTCTAAGTTAATCCTTACTTCCTTACTAATATTATAAATGCGAAAGTGAGTTTGTTTGTTACGTTTTCACGCCGTAACTACTGAACCGATCATCATGAAATTTTGCATACAAGTTCTCTGGAGTGCGGAGAAGGACATAGGGTTTATTTTATCCCGGGAAAAAGTACTGTTCCCGAGGGATCGACATTGACGCGGGCGGAGCCGCGGGCGAAAGCTAGTTATATTTAAATTAAGCTATTTTTGGATACGTGTAAATATAAAAAAAATATCTAAGAAATGACTTCAACAATTTCGATGTAATTTTGCATATGCTTAACTTTTTTTAATGACATATAGTCATATCTACGATAAGGCTCGCCTTTACGATAAAGAGTTGTATTCATACAATAATATTTTCAATTTATTACGGGTTGGCTTAGTATAAACAGACATACAAGGCCCTCGGGTGGAAGGCGTGTTAGTGTCAAGACGCGCCTTTCCTAGCTGGTAGAATAGAAGGCTAGAAGGCTCGCCCCGCAGGCCGCTCCGAACCTTCTCGATAGAGAAGGCACCGAGAGCGAGTAGAGTTAAGGTCGCAAAACAAAGTGGCCGCCGCGCCGAGCTGTGGAGCGAGAGTAGCATATGGCCTCGGCAAAAGCGGCAGATTCGGAGGTTTTTAGTGGGTTCAAGCCCCACATACCCCCTGCTATCCCATGGCAGCGTGCATGACGCGAATGCATTTTTCTCCCAAACCAAAAAAAGGTACAAACAAAGTTCTAAGAGGTACAAACCGCCTGGTAATGTACAGTACATGTAAATCACAAGTAGGTAAGTAATACCCGCGTAAGTTTACTGTCATACGTTTTATAGTATTTACATTAGATTGTTAACTATGTTAATCCTATCATTAATGATATTTATGCAGCACACCGTTTGATCAAACGGAGTCACGTTTATGCATCATAAAATCTATAAATAACCTAGGAACGGTTATAGAAATACATAGACTTTCAGACTATAAATTTATCTTATCCAGGGTTTGTATTGCTTCTTTTGGTCACATAGCAGTAAGCGAGCTCCGTGGCGCAGTGGTCAACACGACAGCCTGCGACAGGGGTGCCCGGATTCGATCCCCGGTCAGGTCATGATGAAAAACGATCTTTTTCAGATTGACCTGGGTCTTGGATGTTTATCTATATATGTATCTATTATAAAATATGGTATCGTTGAGTTGGTATCCTACGACACAAGTTCACAACTTTATTTATTTATTTAATCGCTTCCGCACTTGGGTAGCCGTGTGGTTTCCGGCAATGTATAATAGGACCACTCCAAGTCTTCCCATGGAGGTCGTAAGAGGCGACTTAGGAAATACAAGCCAAACAAAGCTCATAAACATCAATGAGACCTCTCCGACCCGTCTGGCCAGCAAGGAGAGTGTAGGGCAAATCCTCTGTCTGCTCTGGCCAAGTAAGGCTCTACTACCGGAGTAGTACAGAGAGGGTCATACTTCTGCAGTAGAGACTAAAAAAGACCTGATGATGATGATGGTGATGCACTGGGGTAGGTCGATGCCGACACAACCTGGCTATGGGGCTTTGTCCAACAGGCGGAAGTGCAGTGTCAATGTGGCTACGTCGACCAGCCGGCCTATTTGCCAACTCAGAGTGTACTTTGTGTCGTATTCTACAAATGTCAGACGAGTTTAGAACGCCGGATTCTATGAATGTCGGATTCTACAAATGTCAGACGAGTTTAAATCGCCGGATTCTTTGAATGTCGGACTCTACAAATGCCAGATTCTACATATATAATACATACGTTTTCTACAAATGTCAGACGAGTTTTAAAACGCCGGATTCTATAAATGTCGGATTCTACAAATGCCAGATTCTACAAATGTCAGATTTGATAAACGCCTAATACAACGTTTTGATAGCCATTTCAATACATTGCGGCTTTCGTATGTATAACATTTTTTATTTAAGATACATAAAACGTAATGTATTTTGAAGTGACTATCAAAACGTTGTACACTGAGTTAGCAAATAGGCCGGCAGATCATGTTGCATCTCCTTTGGCCATTGTGCCCCACCATTTGCACCAAGGATGATCTATAATGTGCATCAGAGAGTGGTGTCAGAGTTGCCACTTACTGGAAGGACAAAAATTAAATCCCTTGAGCCATCGACACGAAAAGAAAAAGAATCCTCGGCTAGCTCCGTGGCGCAGCGATCAACACGTCAGCCTGCGACACGAGAGTGCCCGGGTTCGATCCCCGGCCAGGTCAAGATGGAAAATGATCTTTTTCAGATTGACCTGGGTCTTGGATGTGTATCTATATATGTATTTGTTATAAAATATAGTATCGTTGAGTTAGTATCCCATAACGCAAGTCTCGAACTTACTTTGGGGCTAGCTCAATCTGTGTGATTTGTCCGTATATATTTACTTATTTTTAACCGGCTTTGAAAAGAGGAAGTGGATAGGCGATTGTATTGTATTTAAAAACAAACTATAAAAATGTATGACATCACGCCGAACTTTGATTACATCCGCAAGAATTTTGTGGAAGCCACGTCTTTGCTACCATTTGTTCAAGCTCTTATTCGCTGGAATGTAAGGAACTTCCAAAAGTGACCACGATACGTAATCCGTCATTCATTAGCAATCTGCACGCAGCCTTACTTTGATTAAAGCAAGGTGCGTTCGAAAGTGACGTCAAAACCTAAGCATTCCTTCGAAGAGGAAAATCGACTCGACCGATTCGCAGAACGCTGCACTATTAATACTTCACAACATTATTTGCATCCAAAACAAACAAGATTAAACCGTATAACGACGCAACAAGGAGGATATTAAAGTGATGGAACGCAGAGATAAGCTTGCAGGAGCGGTTTTGGCGGGAAAACGTAACTGCGCCATGAGTCACAATCACAAATTGTTGTTTTGAATGCACCCGTGACTAAAATTTAAATTTCGATTTGGGAATGTTTGGATAAGGAACTAGATGTTTTCAAATTTGAATAATATTCGAGAATTCACGTGAGAATGTAACGTATTTTCTTTTTTTTTGTTTCGTTTTGTTGTTTGTTTTCATTATCACATATTTGCGTATTTGCTTTGCATCGGTAACAACCTATCTTTATGGTAACAATTCAGGTAAAACTGGTGAAAGAAAAAAGCATAGATGCCGCTTCGACCTTCAAGAATGGTGTGCCGTTGGCCGTTGCAGACTTATCTCAACGGCTGGACACGGGGAATTAACTCCTTTATGTTCACGAGACTTTTATAATATGCAGGATATTAATAGACTTGTGTATTTTATAATATCCTACTATAATATACTGAATGTAGTTATGTATGTAACTCTTTAGTTTGCTCCGTCAAGACTCAAGAGCTGTTATTTAGCGTAGTGCCAAAAATAATAGAGATTCAGAGGAGGTGGCTTTTCTGTTTTTTCATTCACTGGTTTAAATCAACAATCAATTTTATAAGCTTATTAGCTGTTGCCCGCGACTTCGTCCGCGGCAATTTGAACCGTTTACGCATCGCACGCGTCGGATGTCCTCAACTATGAATAATTTCCCCCCGTTTTCAAAACATTTTTTATTGATGCTTCGCTCCTATTGGTCGCAGCGTGATGTTGTATAGCCTAAAACCTTCCTCAATAAATGGACTATCTAACACAAAAGAATTTGTGACAGTCTTACCTACTTGGGAAAACAGAAATAATTGGCAAGTTAATAACGTGGTATAATATTTATTAAATTATTTCTAAAGTTAAATGTAGTGAGTAGGTTAGTTAATTATTCTAAAACTTAACATTTAGTATAAGGTTTTCTAATTGGTAAAACTATATAAAAAAAACAATTTAAATCTATAAAGGGGCGTGGGTTCGGTCACACACACAAACCGAAACGTAGTAGAATCAATAGTACTGAAACACCACTGTCCTGGCTATCCACTGTCCTGGCTATCAAGATTGACGCAAGGTTAGTACTCGCAGTGGAGGAGGCCCGACGTAAAGCTAGGCAAGGTAGGTCGACTTCAGCCCGTAACACCCCGTTGAGACAATAGGGTCGTCTGGTAGTACCGGAGTAGTAGTCCCTGGAATGTATAATTCCAGACATTTTAGAAATGTCCAGTTTTGTAAAGTAACTGCGACATTTCGTGTCACGTACAAGCGTGGTATGGCGATAGGCCGATGAGAAAATGGGTATTTCTAATTAACATGAAATACTATCAATGATGAGGCATACAAGCTTTTAATGGATTGCAATAGAAGTAGGTAATTTATTATGCATACATTTGGCAAAGGATAGGGTCTCTCGTGTCAAGCGAATATTTAATAATATTTTCAACAATTACTTGTGATGAACTTTAACGTTTAGTGTAACCTATTATGTTATATATATATTTATTATTTATATATAACCTTATAATGAGACATGAGAAAAATCAGCTTCGAAAGAATGATAACTGCTTGTCACCCGGTAAAGGTCATGCAATGTCATTCCAAATACTATTGTAATAAGCCATCGTGAATCTAACGAAATTCTTAAACGAATCCTTCTAAGATGCAATCGGAATGCTGCATTGACCTTTCACCAGTTGATGAAATGATTATAACACATGATTAACACTTCTTACTATACTACAGGTACTACAACTAATGTCTAGCTAGCCAGAATGTAAAACTATACAACACTTACCCAATATCATGGGGAATAAACACTTAATTTTAGTTACTTTCAGATTTATAAAAATGTATCAAATTCAATAGGCACAATCCGCGAACTTAGATAGTGTAATAAAAATATGTCGCGTTCTGGACACGCAAAGCAGCAGTGAGTGCCATCCCGACCTCCGCGGAGAATCGCCGCCCGACCGCCACCGGAACCGGTTTGTCGCATGTAGTAACACTGATATTGTGTTAGAACGCGCCCAGGGTTTGTCTATAGAGTATTTTATTTTATATAAGAATTTTAGCTAGGATTTAAGTTTTTAATTATGTTACATACCCCCCTTCTTTAGTTAGGATTTTTTTCTCAAAAAATCCGCTTTTTCATTATTCTTTGTAGTTTATTAGTTTTAGATCTTTAATATGCCAGTCACCTAAAGATTTATTGCACATATCTGCTAATTCGTATACTAGGGGAGACTTTTTTTCTATTACTTTACATTTTACGAACTTAGGGGCTAATTTTTTATTAAAGTACTTATCTTTGTCGCTCAGGTAAAAGGTTTTTTTCCATACAACATCGCCTATTTTGAACTCTGCTGGTTTACGTCGAAGGTTATAAGACTGACAGTTCCTGCTATGAGCTTGCAGGAGAGAGAGCTGAACTTTGTCGAATATACTTGATAGTGTGCCTAAATTTTCAGCATATGAATCACGAGGTTGGTACAAAACGTCGTCATCGTTCGCTATATCTACATAGTGCGAGCCACATGTCACAAGTTCACGTCCAAATACTAAAAATGATGGACTGTATCCCGTAACCTCATTGACTGAACAATTCATAGCAAATTGAACTTTTGGTATTAGTAAGTCCCAAACGCGATGGTCGTTTGTGATGAAGGATGAAATGGCAGTTATTAAAGTTTTGTTGTAACGCTCAACAGTGTTAACCTGGGGGCAGTATTTAGGTGTAAAATGCAAATTTGGTACTTTATATCTAGTGAGCATTTGTTTAAGTGTGGCGCTTACAAATTGCTTTCCATTATCTAGTATAATAGTGGATGGTATGCCATGAGTTAGAAACACCCTTTCTTCTAAGATTTTAGTTACGATTTCGGCAGTGGCACGTCTAATAGGGAACAACAAGCAGTATTTGCTAAAACAACAAGTCACAACTAATATGTAGTTATTTTGTTTTCTACTAGTTGGAAGAGGTCCAACCAGATCAATGCTTAACATCTGGAAGGGTCTGGAGCATAGCTTCGGTTTACCCATCATACCTAGTGGAGAATGAGTCTGGTGTTTATGGGCAATGCGGACCTCACATGATGTAACAACCTTTACAACATCTGCGTGCATACCTGGCCAGTAGTAATTAAGGCTAAGACGCCGATAGGTTTTAAAGATACCAAAGTGCCCAGCACTAGGTTCAGCGTGATTCTCTAATATGATTGCGATTCTATCTTCAGCTGGCACCACTTTCTTCCACTCGAACTCGCGATTCATTGGGCATTTAGATTTAATGTGACGATATAAGATATTATTTTTGATCAGATAATTTGGAAATAAATTAGGCGTATTTATACAACCACTATAGATATTTAAATACCATGGGTCTTTAGATGTAGTAAGATCAGCATCAATGGCAGATATAGGACATGACCGAGAAAGAGCATCTGGAATTATGTTGCCCGCACCCCGCCGGTGCTTGATTTCAAAGTTAAATGCGGATAATCGGACACCCCAACGCGCGAGTCTTCCCGTGGGATTATTTAGATTCAAAAACCATTTTAAAGAGGAATGGTCTGTGAAGACTGTAAATTTGAGGCCGTTTTCTAAGTAGCAGCGCCAGTGCTCGATAGCGGTTAGAACAGCTAAGGCTTCGCGTTCAGTGGCACTGTAATTGTGTTCTTGTTTGTTTAGAGATTTGCTCATGTATGCAATTACTTTTTCTTCACCATTAAATTTTTGTGTAAGTACAGCACCTAATCCGTGATCACTGGCATCAGTATGGACCTCGAAAGGTTGGGAGTAATCAGGGCAGGAAAGGATGGGTGCCGAGATCAGATAATTTTTAAGTTTATTAAAAGCATTGTCTGCTTCCTTGGACCAAGTGAAAGGTGGAGCCTTTTTACCCTGGGAAGTTAATTTATTTAGTGGTGAAGCTAATTGACTAAAATTTGGGATAAACCGACGATACCAAGAAGCTGTGCCGATGAAACGGCGAACTTCCTTACGATTAGAGGGGGTAGGATAGTTAATTATAGAGTCTACTTTGTTCGGGTCAGCATGTAGACCATTAGCATCAACAACGTAACCCAAATATTTAAGCTGTGATCTAAAAAATTGACTCTTCTCGAAGTTAATGGTGAGATTGGCAAACCTAAGCTTTTTTAAGACCCTGGATAAAAGAGATATGTGTTGTTCGAACGTTTCAGACACAATTACGACATCATCAACGTATACGAAAACCTTATGTTCGAACTCTGGCCCATAGAATAGAAAATCCATCAACCTCTGCTGCGTCGCAGGTGCGTTAGTTAATCCGAAGGGCATGGATTTAAATTGATATGTACCTCTAGAAGGAATGTAGAATGATGTTTTACACCTGTCTTCATCCCGTATTAAGATTTGCCAAAAACTTTTTGATAGATCAATACTACTTAAATACTTAGCATCACGGAGGTTATCTAATATTTCCGTTATATAAGGTAAACTGTATGCGTCTTTCTTAGTAATAGCATTTAATTTTCGACTATCTAAGCAAAATCTTAAATTTCCGTCCTTTTTAGGCGTAAGGAGAACAGGCGAAGACCACGGGCTCTCACAAGGCTCGACCACATCATCCTTTAGCATATCATCAAGTTGTTTAACTAGTATACGTTGTTTCTCAGGTGAAATTCTGTAGTATCGTTGACGTATGGGAGCAGCATTCCCAGTATCAATCGGATGCACTATCAGAGAAGTCCGACCTAGACCTTTATTTTCATATGAAATATCTCGGAATTTTTTTATTAAGCTATCAGCTGTCTGTTTTTGGGATTCTGACAGATTATTATAGGAAAAGAGTGCAGGTTCAAGTTTTTCGGTACAATTAATTGTTTCAGAATCTTTAAGGAAGTTAACGGCATCCAGGTGCTTTGGAAAAAGATCAAAGCCACGCCAGAAGTCAATACCCAGTATAAGAGGATTTTTTATACTAGGTACCACATATGCGTTTAACCTATGGGTTTGATTTTGGAACTGAACAGGAAGTTCAATCAGTCCTATAGAATTAAGTTTCTCCCCTCCCGCGGCGATAAACTGAGCATTGTTATTATTTTCCTGAAGTTTGAACCCGATGTTAATTAGTCTTTTGTAGTAGTCATTTCCTAAAATTGTAACACAAGATCCCGTGTCTAGAAGACCACTGAGAGTCTCATTTAGAACTTTTATGGTAACATAAGGCCGAGTCCTATCAATGTTAATTTTGTTATTTTCGATTGAGGCGACAGAGTTAAGTGTGAAGAATTTATTTATAAATGACAACCATTCCTTCCACTCCTTAGATCGGTCACTCCAATCGAAATGTGTTAGTTTTTTGGCATTTTAGAAGTTTTATTTTCAGATGAATGACAATCTGGACATTCTGGATAACGAACGTCCTTTTTACCGCATTTGAAACATATTAGAAACCTGGGTTGTCTGCAGTTGCCGAGAGAATGTGAGTTTGATCGACATCTAGGACAATACGTCGAGTTACGAGGTCCTGAACCAAGAGCAGCTACTTCATTTACAATTGTTTGGCTTTCTTCAATAGAATTTATTTTATTATCATTAGCAGTAGGATATCTTTTGAATGATTCATTTTTATTGTAATAAGAGATATTGCTATATTTATCATTAGATTTACTTAAATAAGAATGTTTATATTTGTAAGCATATTCAGGAGCAAGTGTGTTGTTAGTCACTCTTGGTGGTTCCTGAAATTGTGAAAATCTAGTTTGGATATTTTCATAATTTTTACAGACTGCTTTTAATTCCTCGATGGTTGTTACTGATGGAGCAGAAGTTAAAGCATTAGCATAGCATGGACGAATATTATGCATAACTATTTCAAGCTTTTCGTCTTCCGACATTGGTTTTCTTAAACGGGAGAACATGCCATGCATTATGGCCAAGTAAATAGTTATATTCTCCCGGTCACCCTGAGTACGAGAGCGAATTTCGGTGGAAAAACGGTAGTCATAGTCTTTACTACTAAAATCTTCTTTAAGTAAAATGCATAATTCGCTCCATGATTTTACTTTATCCTTGTTGTATCGATACCAGTGTAATGCGTCGTCTACAAAAATCTCGTATGCCAGTGACATAATTTTATCGAAAGAGATACCTCTTGATTGCACGAATTCGTCAACTCTTTGTATAAAAGAGTGTACGCAGGTTTGCCCACTATATTTTAGTTTATTGATTTCAGAATAAATATTACGATCGCAAGTGACAGGTCCTGCGGTAGAGGCGGGATTTAAGGTGCCTTCACTAGATGTGCTAGAAGTACTAGCCTGCGAATTTCCTTGTTTGAATAATGCTAAATCGTTAAGTTGAGTTTTTAGGTTAGAGAAACAAATCTTTAAAATCTCATTATCCTCTTTAGAACTTACTATTCTATTAATTCGGTGGTAGATATGGTGTAATAGCGCTTCAGTTCTGATGAATAAACTTCTATCAAATTGTTTGCGAAGGGCGCTTAAATTACTTTGTGACTTTAGGAGGGACTCCTTTGCTTCTTTTAAGTCAGTGACTGGGTCTAAATGAGATTCGACTACATCTTCAGAAGGCAGGATTGAAGATAGTTTAATTATTTGTTTCCTAAGTTCTTGAACCGAATCTCCACAACCACCTCGTAGTTCCACTTCATATTGTAATTCGGCTTTTTGAAGTGAAAGATACTTGATGGGGTAGGAGGCCATTGTAATTATGTAGGTAAGTGTTGCAGAGTGTAAATGTATCTAATTAACTACTTAAAACTACTTAATAACTACAGCCACATATGCTTTCAAAAAAAATTCTACGTAGAAAGCTTTTGTATTGCACAATTGATGAAATATAGGTAATAACAGCTTAGTAATAAAATCAATTATGCCATACTACAATAGTTAGCTGAAATCATCCTTAAAACTAAAGTTAAGAGCCAACACCAAAGAAAACTATTATATGCCCAGAAAATTTAGTACGAATCGGTTGTGTGGGGAATACCGTTTAGGCGCCACTGTGACAGTCTTACCTACTTGGGAAAACAGAAATAATTGGCAAGTTAATAACGTGGTATAATATTTATTAAATTATTTCTAAAGTTAAATGTAGTGAGTAGGTTAGTTAATTATTCTAAAACTTAACATTTAGTATAAGGTTTTCTAATTGGTAAAACTATATAAAAAAAACAATTTAAATCTATAAAGGGGCGTGGGTTCGGTCACACACACAAACCGAAACGTAGTAGAATCAATAGTACTGAAACACCACTGTCCTGGCTATCCACTGTCCTGGCTATCAAGATTGACGCAAGGTTAGTACTCGCAGTGGAGGAGGCCCGACGTAAAGCTAGGCAAGGTAGGTCGACTTCAGCCCGTAACACCCCGTTGAGACAATAGGGTCGTCTGGTAGTACCGGAGTAGTAGTCCCTGGAATGTATAATTCCAGACATTTTAGAAATGTCCAGTTTTGTAAAGTAACTGCGACATTTCGTGTCACGTACAAGCGTGGTATGGCGATAGGCCGATGAGAAAATGGGTATTTCTAATTAACATGAAATACTATCAATGATGAGGCATACAAGCTTTTAATGGATTGCAATAGAAGTAGGTAATTTATTATGCATACATTTGGCAAAGGATAGGGTCTCTCGTGTCAAGCGAATATTTAATAATATTTTCAACAATTACTTGTGATGAACTTTAACGTTTAGTGTAACCTATTATGTTATATATATATTTATTATTTATATATAACCTTATAATGAGACATGAGAAAAATCAGCTTCGAAAGAATGATAACTGCTTGTCACCCGGTAAAGGTCATGCAATGTCATTCCAAATACTATTGTAATAAGCCATCGTGAATCTAACGAAATTCTTAAACGAATCCTTCTAAGATGCAATCGGAATGCTGCATTGACCTTTCACCAGTTGATGAAATGATTATAACACATGATTAACACTTCTTACTATACTACAGGTACTACAACTAATGTCTAGCTAGCCAGAATGTAAAACTATACAACACTTACCCAATATCATGGGGAATAAACACTTAATTTTAGTTACTTTCAGATTTATAAAAATGTATCAAATTCAATAGGCACAATCCGCGAACTTAGATAGTGTAATAAAAATATGTCGCGTTCTGGACACGCAAAGCAGCAGTGAGTGCCATCCCGACCTCCGCGGAGAATCGCCGCCCGACCGCCACCGGAACCGGTTTGTCGCATGTAGTAACACTGATATTGTGTTAGAACGCGCCCAGGGTTTGTCTATAGAGTATTTTATTTTATATAAGAATTTTAGCTAGGATTTAAGTTTTTAATTATGTTACAAATTTTCCGATTTAAACCAGTAGTTCCTGAGATTAGCGCGTTCAAACAAATAAACAAACAAACAAACTCTTCAGCTTTATATTAGTACCTACTTCAGCCGTATATATTTATTTATTTATTTAATATAATGCTATCAAAAACATAACTTATAAAAAAAAACAAGTCTCGCAACTCAGTTTTTCTGATATCCATGGAATACCAAGTCGGTTAATTTATTCATCTCGACTTAAGGGACCTTCTAGTCATATGTTATTACGTACTTAGCTAACCTAAAACAACGTATATTGACCACTTTCAAAATTAAAAATCTTTCATATTTTAAATAAATAGATTGACTTGGCAATCACACTAAACAATCATTAAACTCTTATTAAAAGAAATAAAATATGATGAAAAAATTTCATGCGTACGGGGCTTGAACCAGCGACCTAGGTCTGTGTACGACCTACGCTCTGCCAACTGAGCTACCGCATGTTTCTAACCTCGGCGCCGAAATTCCCATTCTCCTTATAGGTATTAAGGCTTACGTCACCTAACAAAATTACCCGAATTTTACAAGTGAGGTATTTGATTCAACTCATTTTACAATGAATATCATATATTGAATAAGAATATATCAAAATAGCATTGTGAATGCAAAATAAAAATAAATCTAATTTGATTTAATAGTATTACTTGTGCTAGCTCGGTTCGGCTAGCTCCGTGGCGCAGCGGTAAACGCGCCAGCCTGCGACACGAGAGTGCCCGGGTTCGATCCCCGGCCAGGTCAAGATGGTAAATGATCTTTTTCAGATTAGCCTGGGTCTTGGATGATATCTATACATATATTTGTTATAAAATATAGTATCGTTGAGTTAGTATCCCATAACACAAGTCTCGAACTTACTTTGGAGTTAGCTCAATCTGTGTCATTTGTCCGGCTATATTTATTCAATATATTTATTTACATGCAATGTCAATTTCAGTTAATGACATAATTATTGAATATAGAATTCTTCAATTATGTACATGTATTTACTCAACGATGGCATGAGTCAATCCAGTTAATTCATTCGGAGCCACAATGCGTCAAGTCGATGACCGATTAAGTGTGATCAAGTGACTTTAAGAAATGCTCCTTTCACCACCTTGGCAGAATTCCAAGACTAGTTCGGCAAATGTAACAGTTATAAGTAAGAGGCTTTAAGGCTTTGAAAATATCTGGAGGTCTAATTGAATGAGGGGACATTAAATATAAATATATACGGACAAATCACACAGATTGAGCTAGCCCCAAAGTAAGTTCGAGACTTGTGTTATGGGATACTAACTCAACGATACTATATTTTAAAACAAATACATATATGGATACACATCCAAGACCCAGGCCAATCTGAAAAAGATCATTTTCCATCTTGACCTGGCCGGGGATCGAACCCGGTCACTCCGTGTCGCAGGCTGGCGTGTTAACCGCTGCGCCACGGAGCTAGTCAACATTAATTAATAGATAAGAGTTTGTACATAAAGCTTTTTAGGGTTCAGTAGTAAACAAGGAAGCCTTATAGTATCAAAGACAGTGAATTCAAATTCAAAAACGTTTATTTAATATAGGTCATTTGGACACTTATTAATTGTCATATATTTTCAACTGAGAATTGTTGGCGTCAGTAAATTAGTTATGGCTAAGTTTAATGCCGCTTCCAAAGCGGAGTGCAGAAGAAGCGGCTACAAACTGCACATCGCATTTTCTCCTCGACCGATTCCTCAATCGACGTCAACTTACAATTTTAGTTTAGCTTAAAAACTAGGTATGTGGACTGAGTATATATTGTCCTTATTAAAGTCATTGTAAAATGAATTTTAAAAGATGATGTTTGAGAAAATACAATATTAATATAAAGAAATATGACTGTGTGACTCCATCTAAAAAACTCTTTCGAATAATATCGTCTTGACCTCGAATTGTGGTTCTATGGGAATTATTTTATTGTGTGTTCGACTGTGTGACTCTTCCATGCTGCTTTGGGAGAAAAGAAAAACGTAGAATGTACCAGCTGCTTCTCTTCCCGCGCAGATCGTAAAAGCTTATCGAGGGAATGGGTAAAATCTGAGGAATCATGTTAATAGGTGATGCGGTTAGCAATCCCTCACTATTTTGATTCCGTTTTCCACCAAAAGCCCACCAACATCCTAAACGTGTCCTTCAAGTCTTATAGACATAGGCTCTGTCTACCCTGTAAGGGAAAAAGACGTGATACTATGTATGTATGTGTGTTCGGCAAGCCGTCTCATCACCAGCAGCCTACTCGCCGCATCATCAGAGGCCAAGAATCATCGCCAAATAAGAATAGATTAAGGTAAGCCAACTCATAAACAGTCGTTGGTTATGAACGACGTCCCCGTGAAGGGGTGACTCAACCCGACAAAAATGAACAACTTTTTCTAAGTGACCAATGCTGGGAACCTTTTTTTTTTGCAGATTTTATGGAAAACCTATATTTTTTTGCAATCGGTCTTTTTCTTCCAATCCTATATTCCATTAGGGTTTCTGATTCCGAGATTCCAATATAGCTAGGAGGTTCAAAGTCACGTATAAAACTTTGAATAAAAAACTTAGTCATCAATTCACACGAGTTAGCGACAAAAACCCGCGCGAGTCAAAGACAAACATACAACGGTTTTACATATCAATTCTCGGAATCGCATTGCGTAGGTTAATACAAATATTAGCAGTCGCTCGCGGTAGGGGACGGCTGATAGTGGAAACGCTGAATTCACGTGTTATTGTTACTATAGGGGATAGGGTTGGTGGCTCTTGACCGCGACTCCGTGCGCGTAATTCTCTAAGAACTATATTTATTTGTGATGTTTTTTCTTTTTAACGTGAAAAGTCTTATAAATCGATTAAGAGCCCGCCATATGCCCGGCGGTCTGGCGATACAAACGCGGATGGTTTTTTAGGAATATTCAAGGGTTATTCGAAAAAGAAAAATATATGATGGCTGCCTTATCTGTAATGCAATAATAATCAAAAGTTTCAAGGTAAATTTTAAGTCCTGAACTTTGCTGCATTTTTATTTCAACTTGAGTATTTAATTATTATTTATATAACAGTCAATCATGCAAAGCAGTGTGAGGTAGTACGGGCCCTTAACACCGGTTGCGCGCACGTAAATGTTCCGTGTGCAAGTAAGAGAACGGAACAAGCGGTAGAGAGGCACAATTGGGAACTGCTAGCGTTACACAATCTCAGAGGTAGAAATCGGGACGCGGGTTGGGATCGAACCTTTCGGTACAAGCTGCGCTCTTAAACTATGGTTTTTTAAGCCGTTTTTCGACCGTCGTGACGACTGACGGTGGTCCGAGATGACCCTACACTGCAGAGCGTAAAACCCTTACAACCTTGTTACAAGCTTTTATTTCGTTTCACCTGTCCCGGTGTTTGTCTGTGATCAAATCTTGCAAGTTCAATTTGATCCACTTCCCGGTTACCGACTGAGCTGAAATTTTGCATGCATGTGTAAATCGGATGACAATACAATATTATGGAATCGTTGCGGTAGTCTGATGCCATCATCAGACTGGCTTCCGACTCCATTGTCGAAAAGTGGCCATAGAAACTCTTAAACAAAACAACGTACACCAATCATGTTTGGGCTCATGTGATTGGTCTTGGAAAGTACTTTACAGTGTGGATTCGTTTATAATAAAAGCTTACAAATATACAAATACAGATAAATAATTTAAATATCTGTTTGTTTTTTGTACATAAACAGAAAGAGAAAATACAAAACAGAAAAAATAAATATACAACGGCGGACTTTTCCCCGGAAGGGATCTCTTCCAGTCAACCGGTGAGTAATTGAGAGGAATGTTAAACATTTACATATTTCGGTAGAAATAAAGTACAAAATATATATGAATTTACCTACAATATTACAAATCACGTATAATGCATACTACATAAATATATAAATACATATATCATACTTACTACGTAAATATATATATAACTAGCTGCCCCGGCGAACTTCGTTTCGCCATAAGTTAAAAACTATCCTATCTCTCAAGTTTGATCGAACTGCACATGGTGTGCGAATTTTATTATAATCGGTTAAGTGGTTTAGGAGTCCATTGAGGACAAACATTGTGACACGAGATTTATATATATTAAGAATTACAATCTGTACTAAGACGTCCGCGACGGCGGCCAATTTTGAAGGAAACCATAGCATATGACTGCCACCATCGCTTTTGTATCGTTCGAAGGCATTAAAATTCGCAACAGGACCATTTACATTACAAAACCCTCTTACTAGACATCACCATGGTCAACCCTACGAAGCAATGGACATGTAAATGCGCCAATAGTGTGGTCGTGAACGTAACAACAATACACCTAATACGAGTACCACGAAGTATGCATACGATTCCTTGTGCTTGGGCCTTCTACTCTATGCATGTTTTCACTGTTGAACTGAGGTGAACTGTTTTCTAAATAGATGCATTCGGCCTCTTTGCTTTCGGTCAAGCTGCTTTGAAACCGACGGCACATTTCAAAAGTTTAAGCTTTTGCCCGCGACTTCAAGCGCGTAGCAGTCGAAAATTTAAACAAGGAATCACGTTGTCCCATTCAAACTTTGCCCCCTTCTTACCCCCTTAGGGGCAGAATTTGGAAAATCCTTATCAAATGCCTACGTCATACTAATAACATAACCTCCAAGTTTCAGGTCTCTACGATCAGCGGTTTAGGCTGTGCGTTGGTCTGTCAGTCAGTCATTCAGGACAAAGCATATGCGGTTCCATTCTTAACCCATTTCAAAAAAGTAGGTTATCAATTGGGTTGTATTTATTTATATAATTGTTACCTTATAACTCCGTCTCCTCATAACCATTTAGATATCACAATATTACTTAAGCTACGAGTGGTGGGTGGAGGGTCTGGGCTAGGCTTATTTTTGCTGACAAAGGAGGTGGGTCTGCGAGGAACAGGTCTGCTTGGGGGGAGGGGGGAAGAGCTTTACTAACTTTTGCTGACAAGGGGGAGGAGAGGGTTGAAAATTACTGATATAGTGCTTACGTAATACTTGAACGGTCCCTCAGTCTTGAATCTATTTTCGGTTAATGATTTTATATTGTTATTTATTTGTATACACATTTTCTAGGCATATTTTGTAAATATATTTTCGATCGGCTACAAGCTCATAAACCGTTCCGGACAACGTCATCACGCCTGTCATTCGCATTGGTCGTGGGTTTCGTCACAAGAAACAAATTAATAAGCGTTGATTTTTTTTCAATAATAAATATAACAGCCAGAGTTACTATACTATTTCATTGAATTTCAACGAAATCAGACTTCGGATTCAGGTCGGCCGATGTAAGGACAATCTTTCCAGGAGGACCAATTGTGCGAATGTGAACTCCCACAAACAATATCCTACTTGTTGTCCTGTTCCTTGTGCACCTGTTCCTGTACATGGGATGACCTGATGACAGCCAACACTTACGCCATTCAAGTGGCTGAATACTGGAAACAAAAAATATAAAAAAGGTTTGCCACCTACACGAAAAGAAAAACGTAGAAACAAATGGAGGTGTTTTGGGGTGCGTGGAGACGGTAAAGGATAATCAGACAAATTAAGCAGTAGAATATTTATTTAGAAGAATGTCAGTATTATTTTCATACGATATCATTTTAAACCACTTCAAAAAAGGAGGTTATCAATTCGGCTGCTTTTTTTAAATTTTTGATACATCATAACTCCGTCATTTATGAACTGATTTGATTTCTTTTATTTGAAAGGTTATGCATCTAGATTTGACCCATTTAAATTTCATTAAAATCGGTTCAGTAAAGTATAAAGTCCGTATTTTTATATGAAAGATTATTTCGTGTTCAATAGATCATTCATGCATATATAGGACAATTCTCTCGGTCCACATATACCTACATAAGTTTTAAAATAAACTAAATTTTGAGTTTACGTCGATTGGAAAATCTGCGCCGTGAAGTTTGTTACTGCTTCTTCAAGTGGCAATTAACTTAGTTATAAGTAAATTGTGTGGGACTGGGCTGGACACGTATTCCTGGGCAAAGACCACCACTTGCTGGGTCCCAACTTCGAAAAGAAGACCTGGTAAGCCGAGAATGCGATGGCGAGACGAACTCGACAAATTCCAAAAGAACTGGAATAATCATCTAGCGGAAGACCGAACAGAATGGAAGAAATGGAGGGAGGCCTTTGCCCAGCAATGGGATAGTTAACGACTTGAAATGAAAAAATAAGTAAATTACTGACGACAGCAATTCTCAGTTGTAAGCACACATATAACATTTAATAACTGTTTAAATAACCTAAGAGTAAATATATGTTATAAATAAATGTTTTGATTCCTGATTCCGATTCTATCATGTATCTATATTTAAAAGAACTTTCCGTGCTTCGGAATACACGCTAAGCCGTTGGTCCCGGCTGCCATCTGGTAGTCGTTAAAGGAACCACGTCAGAGGCCGAGAGGCGGTTCGAAAGAACTCTGACACCAGGGTGTGCAACTGTGCATGGTCGATTGACCGTATCACCTACACGAAATGATGATAAATAAATAAAATAAATAAATATATACGGACAAATCACGCAGATTGAGCTAGCCCCAAAGTAAGTTCGATACTTGTGTTATGGGATACTAACTCAACGATTCTCTATTTTATAACAAATACATATATAGATAAACATCCCAGTCCCAGGCCAATCTAAAAAGATCATTTTCCATCTTGACCTGACCGGGGATCGAACCCGGGCACTCTCATGTCGCAGGCTGGCGTGTTGACCGCTGCGCCACGGAGCTAGTCAAAAAAAAGATGATTTAAAAGAAATAACGAATATATTTTATACTACAATTTGTCCAGCAGCGTTATCTCTTTTTTATTATTATGTTTTATTTTTACTGTTTTATTTTATGGACAGGTGTCACGGAAGACCTGCGGCGTGATGTTACTCAGGTACATCACCGCCTAATGCTGAGCGACGCCTTTTGATGCCTTGTTTTGTAAAATGTTAGAAATAAGTATTGTTTTAGTAATGTTTTACCATGTTTCGTTCGGTGAGTGAGCCGGAGGCACATTTTTCTAAATCCCTGAAAGGCCGGCAATGATCCTGTTACACCGCTTACCATCAGGTGACTCGTTTGCTCGTTTGCCGTCCCATAACATTAAAAAATAATATATAAACCCGAGACAAATAAATCAATATTGGTTCCAAATAAATTATTTTTCTTTCAGAAAAAAGCAGAGAATACAGAAGTGAGCTACAAAGGTCTTGAATAAGACGGCAAACATTTTAAACACTAACAAATTGATGTACTTTGTAGTTATCAACAGTTATCTTTTTTCAAATATAAAGGATTGAGAATTTAAACCTCTCATGACCCTGGAGACCGGGAGTTATTGACTGATAATAAAGCTGAACGGTTGTGAACCTAGGGTCAGTTCACACAGAGGCGCAATGACATACCATCTTATAGGGTCTCTTAAAGGATCACTCGGTTGTCTGTTTGTCCGTCTGTCACAGGTAATTTGCTCCGGATGTACTAAACCAATTGCGTTGGTACACGTATAGATTTAAGTGATACAAATCCAAATATGTTACGTAAACAAAAATAATAATATTTTTTTTTATGACATAGGACGGCAAACGAGCAACCGGGTCATCTGATGGTAAGCTATCACGGCCGCCCATAGACAACTGCCACACGTTTTATTATTGCCTGTAGCTTCATCGTGTGAGTGCGATTGCGTCTACACAACGCGTTATTTCTTTTTATTTTATGGGCGTAAAATATTTTATTACTGTGTGCGTAAAACTTGTGTTACTATTTAAGAGTGCATGTAGATGTCAATTTTCCTGGAGACGACGACAAATATCCAATCTAATAATATTCTGATATCTATAAAAAATTATAGATAATTGGTTCTCTTCATATCAAATTAATTAATAATTGCACATTAGTCATTGTTTGTATTAACTTATCGACACACGACACACATACGTATTGATAACGCCTTAATCGGGGTAAACAGAGCATTGAGCTAGAAGATCCAAAGACCTCGTCGACACACATAAGTGTCCTTTAACCCTTTGACCGCATACGTCGGATAAATCCGACATACATTTTCCATGATAATGTTTGTCGGATTTATCTGACACACCATAATTGTTTATTTTAACACTTTCGCTGACACTGAACTAGACACAAAAGAAATAATAATAGAATTACGACTGGAGGCGGGCAGTGTCAGCGAAAGTGTTAAGAAAACTTTATATTTATTTTAGTTGTGGTAAAGCCACGCCACCGGAAACAAACATTTTTGCTAGCAGCATGAATGGGCCGACTCGTCCGGGAAAATACCACACTCTCACAGATAATCGACGTTTGAGTAGAAGCTTTACCGCTTCTATGCTTCGTTCGGTGAGTGAGCCTGAGGCATATCTTTCCAACTCCTTGAAAGGCCGGTAACGCTCCTGTTTCACCCTGGTGTTGCTCTTGTCCATGGGCAGCGCTGATCGCTTACCATCAGGTGACTCGTTTGCTCGTTTGCCGTCCCATAACATTAAAAAATTATATATAAACCTATATAAACAATTCCCGAGACAAATAAATCAATATTGACTACGACTTTATCGGGATTGTAAGAGAAAGAGCACTGAGCTATAAGATCCAAAGGCCTGGTCGACACACATTGATGATTTCTTTATCGGGGTAGACATAGACCTCCTATAGCGTGGGCGCATATCTACACTTCTTCTTTTATCGAGTCGTAAAATGGCTATACGTTCACATTACATATGTTTCGACCAGTGCTTTGCAACCGGGATTGCTCGTTCGTTTGCCTTATTTAGATCTTGTTGAGAGCAAGAAGTTGGGCTTTCTGGCCACACCAAGAGGTGACCCATAGATTGGATAGCACCACAGTCGCACTCACTATTGTTGGAGAAACCCCACTTGACGCTATTTTTGTGGCATCTACCAACACCAGCCCGCAGTCTGTTTAAAGACTTCCAGACTGGCCAGGGCAGATTGCCACCTGGTGGTATTTTTTCAGCAGGCGGTATCTGGTATATCTACACTTCTACACTAATATTATAAACAGAAAAGATTGATGTTTGTTTGTTTTGAATAGGCTCCGAAACTAGTAGACCGATTTGAAAAATTATTTCAACATTAGAATCCTACATTATCTTTTATGAACATAGGCTATAGAATTTATTCAAAAATGTTAGAAATGGTGTGAAAAGAACACCAAAACAATCCAAATACCTATATCTACCCGAACAAAGCCAGGGCGGGTCGCTAGTGTAGGTATGAAACAGAATAAAAAAATATCATTTGCTTTGATTTAGATATCAATAGTTAATAATCAAATACTTTATTCATCGTAAGATATTTTAAAAATAAGATTTTTTATCAATCTATTTTGTCCCAGAGCAAAGGTTTACCATTGCTTACCATATTTCTCTATTTTGCGCTACATCTGATCATTTGTTTACGAATTTCTTTATATTGTCACACCAATGTTTCGTAGGCCTGCCACGTTCCTGTAACCATCCTCAGGGGTCCATTTCGTAACTAAAGTGGTCCATTGGTCCAGATGCGTTCGGCAAACGTGACCCGCCCAATCTCACTTCAACTTTGCGGCTTTACGAGTAATCTCACATAAACGATGCTAGTTTTAGAACAAAGTACGATGTTTGGCCCTCTATTCATCCTGGTGTGGTGACAACCAGGATACTTTGCTCGATCGATCTCTGGCAAATCTTGAATATTTTTTTTTTATAGTATTTGAATACTTCTCGTTTAACATTGCTTTTCGGTATGATCTGACCCTTAGTACATGCATGCTAAGCATTGTCAGAAATATATTGAGCAACCGGAAATTATCTTTTTTTTTCGAAAAGAACTCATGTACCACATTATTTGACTTGTACACTTGGTGACCGAATGTTGACACAGATAAAACGTAACCGATTAAATTTTATATCTATCTACATTCGACGAAATCGCTTTTTTTTCGATTGCTAAACAGCGGGAGTTTAACAGGTTTAGATTGTATCTAAGGAGTTTCAATTCGCCCTTTTTGGGAAAAAGATCTGTTTGTTTACGCGCTTTTTCCTAAGTGTTTTTTGGCTACTGTTTTTTGGGGTTCCGTATCCAAAGAAGGCCAATGGGACCCTATTACTAAACATCTACTGCAGGACTGTATCAATTGAATCGCAATAGGGAGATACTTAAAAGTAATATGTATTTGTGTTTCCGCTTTAAAAACAATTAATTTAGTTTAGTTCGTTTAGTTGTTTCCAATTTGGTTAGGACGTGGCAGGCTTGAAACATCTGACTGTCTGATAATGAAGATGTTTCCATGCTTTGGAAGGCACGTTAAACCGTTGGTACCGGCTGCCATCTGGTAGTCGTTAAAGGAACCACGTCAGAGGCCGAGAGGCGATTCCGAAGAACTCTGACACCAGGGCGTGCATGGTCGATTGACCGTGACACCTACTCGAAGTGAAGATGAACAACAATTAATAAAAATTAAATTCAATTAAAACTTACAGAGGAAGATGCTCAAAATATAACATAGTAGCGGCCTGCCCCAATTTCGCGCATGTAGACATAGATATTTAACAAAAAATATAAACTTTAGTGATGTTTTTTGGTATTTTTCACACCTTGGGTTACATTATCGAAGTTTTCATATGGATTCCTAACTTTTTGAAAATTTTCTAGCCTATGTTCATCAGAGATGTCTCGACTACTTATTTGTTTTGTTTAAGTACTTACTTTTAGAAGTAATGATACATGTCAAGTAGGTATGTAACCCAGATAAACCCAGCGAGGTTTTTTGTGGTTCGGTACCATTTTAATGTACTTGCATGTTTTAAGAGTTTTGAATAAATGATTTAAAAAAACTTTGGTACTTTCTTTCCTGGCCGCTACAATATTGGGGATTCCTGACCACCTCGCTCTCTCTGGCCTTTGCTTTTCTCTATAATTTAGATGAGATTCTCGAACATGCAATTAGAAACATATTATTCTCTTTTTGTTCGCAATAGACACATTTTGTGTCGGGTCGTTGAGTTCGGGATCTAATATGGTTGAGCTCAGCGATGGCTGATCCATGCGTCAACTCGTGAACGGGCCCTGCCGGGGGGTCGGGTCTGCTCGGCCTCTTTGAGACTTTTATCTATTATCTTATCTGTTGTTGTTGCACGCTCGATCGCTAACATAACGTGTTCCACAAAATTATGTAAATTGAAATTGTATATAACATGAAATCGGAAAAAAAAGAAAAGGTAAAAATATAAAATACCATACAAAGCCCTTCAGGCAACTAGGCGACCAATACTGTTGAAAAGAGTTTCTTTCGGCGTCTTCTTCTTTGCAGTGGTCGGTTCCGAAACGCTAGTAGTTTGTAGCTTTTGAACAACAATTAATAATTTGAATACAATTTAATAAGGTATTATTTAAAATGTGAATTGACGAAAAAGGCCTATTTTCTGAATTAATCTTTGAATCTTGAATCTTTGACATTTATTTTAATCAAAAGCCATTTTAATCCTTATGCTCGATTAGCATATAAAAGGATTAATAAATAAAATCCGTTCTTAGATAAATTCCAATCGATAAAGAAAAAAATCGATATTCAAATTCGAAATGGAACGCTTCGTTCCGTCCAAAAAAAAAAGAATTCGCAAGAGTCGAAACCAGTCGGATAGGAGAGTCCAGTTTTTTTGGCTACGGCCACGAAATATAGAGAATACAGAATCGACGACCGTGTGGCTCAAGGGTACCGCAAGTGCCGTGAATCACAAGGTCTCAGGTTCGAACCCCGAAGGGCCATGTAGAATACGTTAAATTTTCTGTATAACCCAAGGGTATAAAGATTAAATAATAATAAAACGTTATTATTCAGACTGGCCTGGGTCTTGGATGTTTATCTATCTACAAGTATCTATTATAAAATATAATATCGTTGAGTAAAATATAATACCTATCCTACGACAAAAGTTCACAACTTACTGTGGGGCTAATTAAATCTGTGTGATTTGTTCCTATATATTTAAAATTTACTCGTAAATACCTCTTTGAAATAGCGGACTAATACCTGCTTAAATGAAGTACCCACATGTTTTTTCCCACGTCAATCGAACCCAGTGCCCTTCGTGTAGCAGGCTGACGAGTTAACCACTGCACGACGGAGGCCGTTAAAACTCCTAAACAGAAACATTAGAAGGACTTTTAAAGAAGACGTCAGTCATTCCATCCGTGATCCTTCTATCCTCTCTTTAAGCTGCGAGGTCCAATTTTTTTTGTACCGGCGTTCGTTCACCTGGCAAAGGTTATGGGAAGAATGTCCGGGCGAGACGGAACGGAAGCCATGTTGGATGCTGTGTCCAAGGTCTGGGCCTGATTGTACTTTATGATGTGTGTAAATGGAAAGGCTTCTTCGTTGAGGTTTATTATTTGATGCAGTTTTGGTTCCCGCCGATATGTTTTGATGCAATCTGGAAATCTTCTGAGCTCTGCGACTGGGAAAGCCATATGTCATGGACTAAAATTATATAATCTCTGTATATTTTATTTATGACAGTTACTGAAAAACTGTTCTACTTGTTATGTTGGCCAAATCTTTTTGCTTTCGTGTGTTTTCGTACTACCCAACATTAGTTACCAACAAAATGTTTGTTCTATTTTAGTTGTTTTACACCTATGACCCAAGCAATGGTGTATCCTATGTTTTGTTAAGGCCGGCAACTTTGTAACATCATTAATTTTACAGTCCAATTGCTTGAAAAAACACGTAGTGGATTTATGAAATAACTAGCGTTTGCCCGCGGCTTCGCTCGCGTTTAGAAGTAGTAGTCATAGTAGCTTTATGCATGCAAAGTCTCAGCCCGATCGGTTTAAAATTGACAAAGTTTCATCCCCTATTTGATCCCCTTGGGAGCAGCATTGATCAAAATCCTTTCTTAGTGGATGCCTACGTCATAACATCTACCTGCATACCAAATTTCAGCCCGATCCGTCCAGTGGTTTGGGCTGTGCGTTGATAGATCACTATGTCAGTCAGTCACCTTTGAGTTATATATATTTAGATAAATAACATTAACATTATTTCGTATTTGCCGTTATTTTGTGTAATTCGCACTGCGGTGCATAAGGACCCATTCACAAAGAGCGATTCGCACCGCGGTTTGAGTCGCTCTCAATGTGAAATGATTAAAGACCCCATTTTTCAAGCTGTCTATAGCTACGTTTC
The DNA here is from genome assembly GCA_947532085.1 of Elegia similella. NCBI lineage: Eukaryota > Metazoa > Arthropoda > Insecta > Lepidoptera > Pyralidae > Elegia > Elegia similella. Next base: position 23,863,617 of record OX383939.1, read on the forward strand.
CTCATCCGGGAGCTGAGAAGTACCCTAAGAAATCTACGGCTGGACAAAGGATTACGAGTATTCGTTCCATGGGAGGATATTGCCATGCTCACCACGCTTGGCAGGCGGGTTGGCGAGGGCAATTTCTTTGGCTTTTTGTGCTTCCGACGCTGCTGCCTATCGAAAGCATTTTAAGCTGAGAAATGATAGGAATTTGTTGGTTTTTGGAAGGGAAAAAGCATGTAGCAGCTAAGGAGGCCGGGCGTGCGTACCCGATGCTATACCTGCAACTACCAGATAGGTAATTGAGGATGAGAGCCAACATCTTATCAAACGTAACCGATAATAATGTTCTTACCCAATTGACCTTCGAGTTCTTTCGTGAAATGTCTTATACTTACTATGCCCTGTTTATCGAGCTCCGTGGCGCAGTGGTTAACACGCCAGCCTGCGACACGCGAGTGCCCGGATTCGATCCCGGGTCAGGTCATGATGGAAAACGATCTTTTTCAGATTGACCTGGGTCTTGGATGTTTATCTATATAAGTATCTATTATAAAATATAGTATATGGCTCTAGTAGTACAGAGAGGGTCGTGCTCCTGCAGTGGAGACTAAAAAGACCTGATGATGATGATGATAAAATATAGTATCGTAGAGTTAGAATCCTACGACACAAGTTCACCACTTACTGTGGGGCTAGGTCAATCTTTGTAATATGTCCCTATATATTCATTATTATTTTATCTACAACCCCAGTTTGTACCGAACTAGAGATGGAACTTATTAACCGAGTTAACTAATAAACGTATAGTCGGTTCCAGGATGAACGGGCCCTTCCCTCGGGAGCACCGTGTGTGGCCGCCATGAATGAAGGATGCCGGAAGGATGGACGAGTATGGTCGCAAATATGTTGGCGATTGTATAGTACAGCGCCCGTAGCGGCGCCCGCGACGCCATGTTTATCGCGCGATAAACTATCTACATCTCGCTCTTTGATATTACAGAAAACAAGATGGCGATATTAGATATATTTTGTCGTACGTACCATGCTATGGGGCTGGAGCATATTACATATACGTGCTGATATCAGCGAACGAATAAGATCATTTCCATCTTGACCTGACCGGGAATCGAACACAGGACCTGCGATGTTACAGGCTGGCATGATTACCACTAGGCCACAGATGTCGTCAATTTTCTATATCTATATTAATAATCTATACTAATTACTAATATTATAAAGCTGAAGAGTTTTTTTGGTTGTTTGTTTGACGCGCTAATCTCAAGAACTACTGGTTTAAATTGGAAAATTATTTTTGTGTTGGATAGTCCATTTATTTAGGAAGGTTTTAGGCTATAAAACATCACACTGCGACCAATAGGAGCGAAGCATCAATAAAAAATGTTTCGTAATCGGGGGAAAATTATTCATGTGTACTACCTAATTAATCAATAACAGAAATTCCCGCGGACGAAGTCGCGGGAAAAAGCTAGTCTTTCAACCGACTTGCATCAAACTACTGAACCGATTGTGATAAAATTTCAATGAAAGCTTGATAAGCCAACTTAAAAGCATACCCTTTCAAACAATAAAATATTTTTTTTAAATCAGTTCATGATAACCTCCTCTTTTTTTTGAAGTCGGTTTAAAACAAGGCATACTCATTCACCATAACAATAGCTGTAAGTGGATCTCATTCAGCTGAAGATGTAGTGGGCGTCCATCCTCAATGGACGGCGTGACGTCCGCCGCTATCGGCGATATGACTAAGATAATGAGGTTAAGGGAATTGCATACTAAACAGAAATAATTGAAAAAAGACTATAAACTGTTAATTAACTACGGTAGTTTCTTAACCGACTGCGGCGGCCAAAAAGAGGGCTATGATTTTCGCCGCTGTGTATAGGTTGATTTGTTGTCGATAACTCCGGAACTACCGAATATAATTTGATAAATTTAGCATTTTATTTATTTTTTTAATAACTTTATATTCTTCCACGCTGGTGTGGGAGAAAAGAAAAAACGTACCAGCTGCTTCTCTTCCCGCGTAGATCGTAAAAGTCGATCAAGGGAATGGGTAAAACCTGAGGAAAGGCGATGCGGCTAGCAACCCATCACTATTTTGATTCCGTTTTCATCTAATGCCCACCAATATGCTAAACGTGACCTTTAGGTCTTATAGACCTAGGCTCTGTCTACCCCGCAAGAGAAAAAGACGTGATACTATGTATGTATTTAATATCTTTATTTAGCTTTAAAAGCTAAAATAGGTAGACTTAATGCTAAAAGCATTCTCTTCCACTCACCTTCCGAAAATGTTAACAGAACAAAATTAATAAGTATTATCTTATAAATTTGCACTGGCTATGTGACGTCACGCTTAGTTCAATATGTCTTCCATTATAGACCGTAATTATAAATATTAAATAAAAGTTTTTTTTGAAAAATATATACCTTGGTATCAAACGAACCTTAATTTTATGTAGATTGTGAAAAGATATATTTATTTTCCGAAAAGTAAAGATTTAAGTGTTTTGGGCGTTTGTTAGTAATTAATTAACCCAAAAACTACCAACCCGATATTTAAAAGGTTTTTTTACATATAGAAAGCTACCCTATACGCGGGTGACAAAGGCTATAATTTAAGCCGACAAAGTCGCGGGTACTCCGTTTTTTGTTTATAATTTTTTTTACCATTCTCCCCTAATATACATTAAAATATGCTTCAAAAACAAGTTGTCGGGGTTTAGTTTTTAAAACTTCATCTTGTTAACAATACAAGATGGCAGTCGACAAGTCACTGTACTTTTTAGGGCTCCCCAACACTACTTTTGAGCGTCGTCGTCTTGGCAGCGACAGCGTAGCGGCGACGCGTTTCCTGCGAAACGCTGCGCAGCTGCCGAACACAGGATAACGCGCTGGCATCGCTAGCGTTGGGCCTGTCTGACGTTATTGGACGGCAAACGAGCAAGCGAGTCACCTAATGGTAAGCGATGAACGCTGCCCATGGACAACTGCATCACCAGGGTGTGACAGGAGCGTTGCCGGCCTTATAAGGAGTTGGGGGAAAAATATAAGAGAGGGGGAGGCGGGAGGATGGGCCTCCAGCTCTCTCACTCACCGAACAAAGAATAGAAGCGGTAAAGCTTCTACTCAAACGTCGATTTTCTGTGAGAGTGTGGTACTTCCAAGGACGAGCCCGCTCATTCATGCTACTAGCAAAAATGAAGATTGCCGGTTGTGTAGCTCTACCACAGCTAAACTACTGTTAACGTTTCTAATACACCGAAAATGACGAACTGAAAGAAAAAGAAAACAACTTCGTCAATATTGGGAAATTATATATTATGGAGTTTTCGACGAAAACGATTATTCGACGTAACGTAATCTTAATTAATCAAAAGCGCAGTAATTAAAAGTAAAACCAAAAACACTACAAGTAATTTACTAGCGTAGCGTAGAAATATAGTTTTAAATTTTATAATTCGATCAGATATAAGAGTAAAGGAAATAAAATCATTGATTGCGCTACTTGGGTCACGTAAGCCTTTTAAGTTGTACGCATATAACATAGACCAAATTCAACGTATCTTTAAGAGCAACGACTTTTAAGTTGACAAAACATCATCATCAGCATTATATGGCAGATTTCTGGGGTATAAGCTTATTTTGGTCGGTGCCATTTCTTTCTATCTGTACTCATCGCCATTCAGTCACTATATGCCATATATCGCCAACCCTCCTAACTACCGGACGTCCAACCCGTTGGTACTGGAAGTTACTGTACTGTATGCTATTGTGCAGTTCGCGGGAGCCCTAAATACGCTTACGCAATAGTACAATGTGTGTCAGTAGGAGTTCGTTATCTGTGCGGAATAGTGTTGTACGCATAGACCAAATTCCGCGTAACCTTATCATATCAGTGATGTCATTGCAGCAGTTAGTCTCTCTAATAGCGATAGTTGTAAACCCCTATTTAAGAAACATAAAATTCTCACACTTCCTTCACTATATGTACTGGAGCTGGCAACATTTGTAAAACAAAATCCTCATTTATTTCCGAGTTTATCTGATACGAGTATAATAGTAAGAAATCGACGTGGTGGTGATAGACTAAGTCTCCATCTGTCAAAAACTGCATTGCTCCATAAAAGTGTAGTATGTATGGCACCAATGATTTATAATAAAACTAGCTTTCGCCAGCGGCTCCGCCCGCGTCAATGTCGATCCCTCGGGAATAGTACTTTTTCCCGGGATAAAAGGTAGCCTATGTCCTTCTCCGTACTCCAGAGAACTTGTATGCAAAATTTCATGATAATCGGTTCAGTAGTTACGGCGTGAAAGCGTAACAAACAAAAAAAAAAATGTAAATATAAAAACTTTCTTTGCACTTTTATTTACATTTTTGTAATTTTTTAAATTTAATTGATGCCTTCTTAACTTATATGAATTTGCACACCAGTAATGGTAAACATGTCGGTCTTTTTATAATATATCCATTTAATGTAGTTTACACATGTTTATGCAAATAAATATTCTTTGTCTTTGTCTTTGTCTACGATATAAGGCTTGTTACTTATTTATGTCGTTTAATATTTTATATAATTTAGCACCGCCGACTTATTTTGTTCTCCCTCTATGTTGCTATATATGTATTATTCTCATAAGATTTGGATCAAATTGTTTAATGGTACCTTTGGTTGACAGGAATTAATGATCAAAAATGTATGGGTGTTGTGATTGATAATAAGAGAGAAAAAAATAATAAACATAATCCTAACTAATATAAATGCGAAAGTTTGTTTGTTACGCCTTCACGCCCTATTTTCTGAACCGATCAACGTGAAATTTTGCATACACATTGTCTGGGGTATGAGAAGGACTAAGTGAACATTTTTCGTAAGTATCCCGGAATAAACTAATGTTCACGAGGGATGGACGCTGACTCGGGCGGACCCGCTGGCGAAATATAGTTACAAATAAAAAGGGTCCATTTTACAAATGATATTTCACATTAAATGCGTGAGTAGCCCGATAGTCTAGTTATCGTGAGCATTGAAAGCGCTTACGCATGTTAAGCAACAATGGGCGCAGTCCCTATTGTGATGGGTGACCGCAAGTGGCATAAAAATATCTCGAAATCCTTCGTGTTTCGGAAGGCACGTTAAGCCGTTGGTCCTGGCTGTTGTCATCTTTGATGGCGGTCGTTAAGGTATGTCAGATGCTTTTGGGCAGCTTGAAAAATCTGACACCAGTGTTAGCCACTTACACGAAAACATACAAATAAACAACATTAAAAGCGTGGCCGTGTGACTTTTTAAATATGTGTAATGTCATAGACATAGATAAGCCCCATCTACTAACTGTTCCCACACAGTATGAGTCAGAACTAGATATGTCCGGAGTCGGTGATAGTGCGGAACCAATAGGTTTGTAATAAAAGTTATAATAACATATGAGATAATTTAATTTGCAATAACGTTCATGTCTTATAATTGTCATTAGACCTAAAGATACTTAGCCTAATTTAATTTTCCGTGACATCTAATATTCGGTAATAACTTTTATCTAGTACTAGCTGTTGCCCGCGACTTCGTCCGCGGCAATTTCTGTTATTATGATAAATTAGTATAGACGAATAATTTTTCCCCGTTTTCAAAACATTTTTTATTGATGCTTCGCTTCTATTGGTCGCAGCGTGTTTATAGCCTAAAGCCTTCCTCGATAAATGGACTATCCAACACAAAAAGAATTTTCCAATTTGAACCAGTAGTTTCTGAGATTAGCGCGTTCAAACAAACAAACAAACAAACTCTTCAGCTTTATAATATTAGTATAGATAAAGAGCGTTATACAAAAGTTTTAGTTATCTACTAAATGAGAGCGTTCCTATTAGTTCAGAAACATAGGAGTAGGATGAAGCAGTGCACACTGACAATCCAGATAATAGAGAAAGGCTATCACTATATACTTATGAAATCACTTTACAAAAGAAAAGAGTATGTATATCAAATGACATTATGTTATATTACCATTAGGTCATTTGATTTTATGTTATATATTACGCTCCCGAAACAGTGGGCGACCGGACGCGCTCAGCGTTTCCACACTGCACTCACCTGCCTACGCTACACCCAGGAAATATCCGATTCCTCACTCTGACATTTAAGAGCTATGTTCTAGTCCAGATAGCTTTTCGAGCGTCTTAAAGAGCTATTCGGGTGTTTTAAAAAATCCTTTAAAATAAATTTACTGAAAATTAAAACTATTTGTTCACGTTTTGGACAACTGTAGAGAGAGGAAATGGTCAAAATGTAACAAATTATAATAATAGAATGACGCGGAGTGCGACAATTTGATCCTTCTTTCTACCTTTTACCAATATTCTGGTCTTTTCAATTCAATTTAATTCATTTATTGCTCTTTCACATTGTACAGGCAAAATACACTTTAAATTACTACAGTCGCTTTTTAAATTGCAGGTACAACATGAATCCTGTAGGGGCATCGCAAAATAGTTATGGAACGGCATGCGGATTATTTATTTCGTCTTTTATCAAACACAAGTGTTTATGCAAAAGGTTATAATAATATAATATACATAAAGGTTGAGATTGCGAATATTGTCACTATTTATAATAGGCCTATACTTAGGTCTTATAAGTACGTTGAATTTATATCATAAATTATTTTTTTTTCTAGTTCTTTAAAACGTCATGTTTATTATATCAAAATGTTTTATATAGTCAATGGTTTAATAAATTTCCTACCTACTTAAATCTAAATTAAATAAAATGAAAATGTCAAAAGGGGGTTCATTCAAGAGTGTTCAAGTATTTTTTTTTTTGTCATTGAAGAACTCGTCCAACATGTAGTAACATTTTTCTAAAAGTAATATTTTTAGTTTACATAAATATATGGAATATTTTTCTTCCAATTTTATATAATCTCTTTGGAGCTTACGACTTTAATGCTTTCTTTTTTTAACGGTCTAGCAAGAAATGTGTTTGATGTTAAAGTCAATTCATATAATGTCACTTTGACAAAGATGGGCAAAGCACCGGGTTTAAACCCGGTGCTTTGGTAAAAACCCAATAAACACCCTTAAACACCCAAAAAATCGGGTGTTTACTTTATTTGTCAAAAACGTTAGTAATATATGAAAAATATATTTTTATTAAATTGTAATGATCAATTCTACGTTGATGTACGTTAAAATAATTTAAAGAAATGTTAGGTACGTACTTAATTAAATTATAGGAAATTTTAAAATGTTTACTAATAATAACCAAGATGAAAATAATTAGTTCTGTGTTTTCATGTTGCAGTTGACCAACATGTTGGTCTTTTGCTTGCCATAAATATTTTAAAAGCTTTGCGCCAAAGTAGAAAGAGACGGCATGCTGTGTCAGACCCTATGTTAGAACGAGTGCAGCAATGACTTAGTAGTGAGTCGGTGGACGTAATTAGGAGAATAAATAATTCTATTGAAATTTGAGATTTTGATAGTTTTTTTTTTACACGACTTCAAAAAAAGGAGTGTATTGTTGTTTTTAAAGATTATGTTTGTATTCAAATATGTATAGGAGCATCTTATTCCACAATTACTTCAGAATGTCTCGAGGCATTATCTAGCGTTATAATTTTTATACCATTTAACCTAAAAAGATATACCCTTTGTTGTCGCTCCACCCGAGCGACGAATTTGGTAGTTACAGAAAAAACATGTCATAAAAAATCGACATGAATGTCGTTTTCCAGGTTTTTGGGGGGAAAATTTCGAAAATGACGTCAGTTATGGAATCCAAGATGGCGGACGCGAGTTTTGATTAAAAATCGACATGCGTGTTCTTTTTTACGTTTTTTGGGGTGTAGATCTCGAAAATGATGTAAGTTTTGGAATCCAAGATGGCGTACGCGACTTGTCTTGAAAAATAAACACTGGTGTCGTTTCCTAGGTTTTTGGAGGGAAAATCTCGAAAATGACGTCAGTTATGGAATTCAAGATGGCAGACGCGAGTTTTGATTAAAAATCGACATGCGTGTTCTTTTTTACGTTTTTTGGGGTGTAGATCTCGAAAATGATGTCAGTTTTGGAATCCAAGATGGCGTACGCGACTTGTCTTGAAAAATCAACACTGGTGTCGTTTCCTAGGTTTATGGGGGGAAAATCTCGAAAATGACGTCAGTTATGGAATCCAAGATGGCGGACGCGAGTTTTGATGAAAAATCGACATGCGTGTTCTTTTTTACGTTTTTTGGGGTGTAGATCTCGAAAATGATGTCAGTTTTGGAATCCAAGATGGCGTACGCGACTTGTCTTGAAAAATCAACACTATTGTCGTGTCCTAGGTTTTTGGGGGGAAAATCTCGAAAATGACGTCAGTTATGGTTTCCAAGATGGCGGACGCGAGTTTTGATGAAAAATCGACATGCGTGTTCTTTTTTACGTTTTTTGGGATGTAGATCTCGAAAATGATGTCAGTTTTTGGAATCCAAGATGGCGTACGCGACTTGTCTTGAAAAATCAACACTGGTGTCGTTTCCTAGGTTTTTGGGGGGAAAATCTCGAAAATGACGTCAGTTATGGAATCCAAGATGGCGGACGCGAGTTTTGATGAAAAATCGACATGCGTGTTCTTTTTTACGTTTTTGGGGGTGTAGATCTCGAAAATGATGTCAGTTTTGGAATCCAAGATGGCGTACGCGACTTGTCTTGAAAAATCAACACTGGTGTCGTGTCCTAGGTTTTTGGGGGGAAAATCTCGAAAATGACGTCAGTTATGGAATCCAAGATGGCGGACGCGAGTTTTGATGAAAAATCGACATGCGTGTTCTTTTTTACGTTTTTTGGGGTGTAGATCTCGAAAATGATGTCAGTATTGGAATCCAAGATGGCGGACGTGTCTTGTCATGAAAAATTTACATGGATGTTATTTCTTAGGCTTTTTGGGGTGCAGATCTTGAAAATGACGTTGATTTTGGAATCTAAGATGACGGAGGCATGTTTTCATGAAGAATCAACATCGGTGTCGTTTTCTACGTTTTTTAGGGTGTAGATGTCGAAAATGATGCCAGTTTTGGAATCTAGGATGGCGGACGCGGCTTGTCATGAAAAATCGAATGTGTTGTTTTTAGGTTTTTAGTGGTGTAGATCTAGGTTATAAAATCAGTTTTGGAATTCAAGATGACGTCACTTTATGATAAATCATCATGGGTGTTGTTTCCTATTCTTCCTCGAAAATTACGTTATTTACACCCCAAAAATCAAGGGATCAAAACCCATGATGAATTACCATGCAAAGCCGCTTCTGCCATCTTGTATTACAAAACTGACATAATTTTCAAGATCTTCTTCTCAAGAAACATAGAAATCGTAGCCCATGTCGATTTTTTATGACAAGTCACGTACGCCATCTTGGATTCCTAAACTAATATAAAACGCCAATATATACGATAATAACTTTAATAATTGAAGTACACTTAGTTATTATTCACAATTCAATTGTACACAGAACTTAAATCAATATCAAAAATATATAATTTAGGTTCACTTTTCTATACTTTAGATAATGCGACCGACGCTTGCAATTGCTGAGTAACGAATGAGCTTGTGCTCCTTACTTTGCTATGTCATCACCCCCACTCTCCAATGAGAGATGGTAGAGGCCACGATACCGGTGTTGCCAGAAAATAAAATATCAAAATTAATTCGTTTTTAAAGAAAAAATATTACAGGTGTTGCCAGAAAATAAAAATATATTTAATTATTTTAAAAAATCATGACATTCGGCCATCCGGCATCGTGCGGCCTCCTGGCGCACGTTATTAAATATTACAAAATAGTTAAATCTAATCTTAAGTTAAATGATAATTATATAAAATAAAATAATAATAAAAAGAGAACTTTTACATGTTAATATTTTGTGGCAAATTACTAGTGCCACATATAGTAACTTAAATTGCATACTTTTAGTGCATATTTTACAAAACCATTTGTTGTCTATTAATGCATTATTAATATACTAATCATGACATTCGGCCTGATTCGGCATTTATTTTTTTTTATTTTTAACTATTTTCCTATATTACAGGACAAAATGTTTGAGAATAAATAATATAAAATAAAGTAAAGGTTTCAATACATGCACAATTTCGAATACATACAAAAGAACGAAGACAAGAGAGACTTAAGTGAGGTAAGTGAGAATATAATAAATTAAGTAATAATTTCTATGTCGAGTCATTATTATCACTACTAGATTCACTACCAGAATCAGTAGTGTGTACTTCTAAAGCCTTTATATGGATCCAAGGTCTCATTCTGTCTGACGCAATTGTAGTAGAATATGGTTTGCCAATTTTGTTAAAGCCCGGGACATCTGTAATTTTATATCTATCATTACCTAATACATCTGTTATTTTGTAGGGACCAACAAATTTTGACATGAGTTTTGTACTTTTACCGCTATTATCAAAATTATTTCTCATAATTTTCACCAGATCTCCTACTTTATACTTTGCCGCGGGAGCCCTATTCTGGTCATATTTAGCTTTCATTAAGGCTTGACTACTGTCAATATTATTTTTAATATTTTGCCTGATTGTGTTCACGTCTTCATTACTCGAATTATCTAAAACGTCTAATTTATTAGTCAATTCGTCACGAAATCTTACGCCAAATAAAGCTTCGCTTGCAGTTTTTTGTGTGGAAGCTTGGATGGTATTGTTGATACCCCATTGGACTTTCCCTAAACATGTATCCCAGTCACGTTCATTGCCAGATGAATTCTGTGATGCTAATGCATTCAATATTGTTTGGTTGTATCTTTCGGCTTGTCCATTAGCCCTGGGACAAGCTACAGCGTTGAGGATATGTTTAATTCCATGACCGTCGCAATAAGACTTGAATGCTTTTGAAGTAAATGAAGTACCACGATCTGATATTATTCTGGCAGGTATTCCGAAATCGTAAAATATTCTATCTAGAGTTTTTGTAGTGGTTTTTGTTTTCAGATCTCGCACAACCTTTACAAATACATATTTAGTGAAAGCATCGACGACAGTAAGAATGTAGGTATTACCATTCTTACTCCTGACAAATGGCCCGAGATGGTCCATGTGAACCGTGTGAAAAGGAACATTTACTTTTTCTATGGGATGGAGATAACCAGACTTCTGTTTAGCCGCAGTATCTTTGTTATAAGCACATTCAATGCACGCGGCAACATATTTTTTTATAAATTTCCTTTGTTTTGAAAACCAATACTGTGACTTTATTTTCTCGAGTGTTTTGGCATAACCTGGATGACCGATATCGTCATGGTTGGCGCGGCAGATTTGCCACCTTGCGCACCGCGGTACAACTAGTCTAAACTCGTCACCCACTTTCCTATACACTGTATGATTTTTCACAGTGTAATTCTTACGGATGTCCTTACATTCTTCGTCATCCTCTGGTTTAAGGATCTTAAGAATTCTAGCAATATCAGGATCTGCCAGTTGCAGTGTTAGCAACCAATTTTCCTTTTCTATAGAGTACACGTTAACCAAGAGATTTTCATCTGAATCCGCAGACAGCGTGGTGTTCCGACTCAAAGCGTCGACGTGACGCATGTTTAATCCTGCTCTATATTCAATGTCAAATGTGAATTCGCTTATTTGGAGCCACCACCTTGCTATCCGCGGAATCAGATCCCGCTTGGTTAAGGTAGTTCTAAGTGCTGCACAGTCTGTGTATACCTTAAAGTGAATCCCTAAAAGATACACCCTAAATTTCTTTAAACTACATACGACCGCTAATGTTTCCAACTCGTAAGAATGGAGGTGTTTCTCTTCAGGTGTAGTCTGACGGCTAAAGAATGCTACTGGTTTTAGAACACGAGTGTCTCTTTGCCATTGCATGAGAATACCACCGATGCCCAAGGAACTGGCATCGGTGTGGACTTCCGTTTCTAATTTGGGATCATATAACGCCAACACGGGACGATTAATAAGCTGTTCTTTTAATGTAATAAATGAAGAGTCTTGTTTCTCGGACCACTGCCATTTAGCATCCTTTTTAAGCAAAGACGTAAGAGGTTGTGCAATCTCCCCATACCCCCTTACAAATTTCCGGAAATATCCTGTCAGTCCAAGAAACTGACGTATTTCATGGATATTGTTGGGCCTTGGAAACTCTTTGACTGCCATAATCTTCGCTTCTCCAGGCTGAACTCCCTGTGAGGAGACCTCGTATCCTAAGTAATTAACGCTAGTATCGAAAAAACGACATTTAGACAGTTTTAAAGTCAATCCGTTTTGCCTAAATAATTTCAGAATATCTTCCAGTCGTTCAAACATCTGTTCAACATCTTTCGATGGTATAAGCACGTCATCTAAATATGCTAGAGCGTATTCAAAGCGTCTGTTGCCTAAAATTTTATTAATCATGCGTTGGAACACGGCCGGCGCGTTTGCTAGACCGAAAGGCATGCGCTTGAACTCAAAATGGCCGTCAGGTGTCACGAAGCCGGTAAGGTGTCTACAATCTACAGCCATAGGTACCTGGTAGTATCCAGAAGCTAAGTCGAGAGTTGTAAAAAGGCTATTCCCGCTAAGGTTAGATACTTGGTCATCGATAACAGGGAGTGGAAAACGATCTTTAATGGTTTTGTTGTTAAGGGCCCTAAAATCAACACAAAGCCTTCGTTCTCCAGTTTTCTTTTTGACCATCAAAATAGGACTGGCATAATCAGAGCTGGACTCTTGAATTATATCGTGGCGTAACAATTCATCAATAGCCTCCCGAACTTGCTCGCGTTCCAAGTGTGACAGACGGTACGGCCGATAAACAATCGGTTTATTGTCTAATAATTCAATTTTCATCTCCATATCGACTGCACAACCCACCTCACCTAGATTTGTTGCAAAACAATCACGATAGTTTTGTAGAAGTGAATAGAGGCGATTTAATTGAGAATTATCTAAGCCAGGTCCTACTTTGATGTCGTCTTTGTTGAGAGATTCCAACTGAGTGACTCCCTCTGCTATTTTATTTACGTGACAAGTCTTATTTTCCACAAAGGGCATAGATCGTGCTATCAATAGGCCCTTATCAAATTTAACCATAGCGGGTGCTAGATTACATATCACAACTTGACCCTTGCCTTCAGACAAGTGATAAGCACCTTGGAGTACGCTATACTCATTCCCTGGGTCGGTAGCCGTGTAACCGTCTACAATAATATCACCAGTAAAATTAGATTGTGCATTTACAGGTACCACGGTAGTATTAGATACAATAGTAGGTTCGGATACGAATAGTTTCAATTTACGGCATCTGTCATCGAAAATATCATCATTCGGACTCTTAAAAAACGTCAATCGTTTATTATCCTTTAAAACGGTAACAAAAGGTAATTCTGTAAAGTTTTGACCAAGAATTAATGCACTCTGCATAAATCTATTATCAACAACTAGTATATCAACTTTAGACTCAACCTCATCAACTTTAATGTTTACATAAGACTTATAAATTGGTACCACAGATGATTCTCCAAATCCCTTGATAATGGGCACATTGTCAAAGCATTTTTCAAGACCAAGCAGCTCCGCTTCTTTTTTCCGGAGAAGCGTACATTCGCTGCCAAAATCAATAAATGCCGAAAATTGATTTCCGTTAACCATGACAACTTTATGGAATTTGTTGTTACCATCGCTGGAAGAGTCTATCTTTAGAGTCTTCTTTTCCAAAGAATTATCAGAACGATTGACATTATAAGATGAAGCAGCGCGTATTGGTTCTAGTTTACAAGAATCGTTATCATGTCCGACCCTATTACATTTCTTACACCTGACCAAAGGTTTCGGACATCTATAAAACGGGTGCCCTCTACTACGGCAATTATAACAAAGTACTGAACTGTTAGAGCTTGAACTGGATCCGGGACCATCGGTTAAATTAGATTTATGTACGCGATCCCGAGATTTGTAATGACTTGTAAAAGACTGTTGTGGTTTTTGTGAACATAGAAAATTTAACAGGTCCTCCGGCTCTGAACAATTTAGCGCTTGAGCACCATTTCTTATAGACCTATCGCTAATACCATACACGATACACTCTACTGCCTTCTTGCCTTCGATCTCACATCTAGTCAGTAGTGTTAATTTTTCATAAAAGTATTCGCGTAAATTTTCATCGTTGCGGGAGGTGCGGCCAAGCATTTCTTCTAAAAGACGGCCATAATTTTCACCACTTGGGAAAGCTTTCCTTAGTTTTGTCTGCCACTCCTCCCAGGAATAAACAACTGTCGGAAGGGCTTCAAACCATTTCTTTGCGAGACCAGTGAGTTTTTGCAATGAAAAATGGATTATCTGTTTTTCATTCCAACCATAAATGGTTGAGCATTCATTGACCTTACGCAACCAACTCTCAATGGTTTGAGTACCTTTCGCAGGATCGAATTCGGGAACAACATTATTATAATTATTATTACTTAATCTTGTGTCCTTACTTGTTTCTCCCTTTAAGGTTAACAGCAGATCCAATACCTCCTTTGCACTAAGACGACTTGCAGTTTTGCGTGTTTTTCTAGGTGGCTCTTCGTCACTAGAAGTTGAAGAGGTTGAACTGCGACGTCGGGATTTCCTTTTGCTTCGTTTCTTTCTAGGTGGCGTACCAGGTGGAGTGCCAGGTGAAGTAGTGCCATTTCTCATAGGTCTCATGATCTTAATATTTTCTGAAATTGAAAGAAGAATGAACAAACGAAATCCAATTACAATTCATCTCATTTAATTCATTTCATTTAATTTGATTAAAGTTCTTCAAGAGCTAAATAATAATGTTAATGTGTGTAGTTTCAAAAATAAACAATATTCGAGTTTGCTTTGTGAAAGAAAAAGGAATAAAATTGCCACGTAAAAATAAAAATAAGATATTTTCAAAACTAACTTTTATTTTAGAATATTTACTAGGCAACTAAACAGCTTATAAACTATCCCACTATGAAAACATAGCCTTAACTGTTTTATCATCAATTTATTTTACCAGGCATACTTAACCTTCACTGCATTTGAACAGGTGCACTTAATCTGCACTGCATTTAAACTGACACACTTAACCTGCACTGCATTTAAACAGACACACTTAATCTGCACTGCATTTAAACAGACTCACTTAATCTGCACTTTATTTCAACAGGCGCACTTAACCTGCACTGCATTTAAACAGACGCACTTAATCTGTACTTAATTTCAACAGGCGCACTTAACCTGCACTACATTTATATAGGCACACTTAACCTAGCATTAGATAATTTCATTACAACTGTAAAAGTCTTCCTTTCAAATCTGTCCTACCGTTACGTATTTAAAACAATAGTGAGCTATAATTTCATAAAAATTTAAATAACATCTACGTGGAATGCAATCGGAGGGTTAACCCGATCATACATTCAATGACAACAACTATGCATAATTATGCGGCCCGTCGACAGCATTACCGGGGAGTACCCCGGCCAAATGCTTCAACTAATTCACATAATCAGCTTTGATAGATTATAAAACTATTGATACCTAAAACCTGATCGTATGCTATACTTCATTGTAATTGTTAAAGTTTTTGTAAAATATGTATAATTATTGAAGCACTACTTCATTGTATGTATTAAGTAAGACAAACTTTAAAAGGAAGATTTTTTTTTAACCACCATAGAAAATGTAATATTTTAACATACCTTAGTGAGTTGTTTCCACTTCTGAAATAATATAAAACGCCAATATATACGATAATAACTTTAATAATTGAAGTACACTTAGTTATTATTCACAATTCAATTGTACACAGAACTTAAATCAATATCAAAAATATATAATTTAGGTTCACTTTTCTATACTTTAGATAATGCGACCGACGCTTGCAATTGCTGAGTAACGAATGAGCTTGTGCTCCTTACTTTGCTATGTCATCACCCCCACTCTCCAATGAGAGATGGTAGAGGCCACGATACCGGTGTTGCCAGAAAATAAAATATCAAAATTAATTCGTTTTTAAAGAAAAAATATTACAGGTGTTGCCAGAAAATAAAAATATATTTAATTATTTTAAAAAATCATGACAAAACTGACATCATTTTTGAGATCTACACCCCAAAAAACCTATAAAACGACACCCGTGTCGATTTATTATAACAATTCGGGTCCGCCATCTTGGATTCCAAAACTGACGTCATTTTTGAGATTTACACCTCAAAATACCTAGACAACGACACCCATGTCGATTTATTATGACAAGTCGCGTCCGCCATCTTGGATTCCACGACTGACGTCATTTTCGAGATCCCCAAATTCCTTACCCAAAAGCTACCAACCAGTCAGTAAGAAAACATTCATACTGTCGAACATCGTTTTCCATTTTTGAAATCGGTTAAAAAGCAATTATCATAAATGAATCCTTCAAAACACGGTCAAAACAATAAGTAACTGTATTATCCAAGAAATTAATGTATTATTCTTTGATCTGAATACGTCCACTTTCCTTGCCGTCCGTTCTCGTGAACACCTTGGCGCTGGCGTTTGCCCCTGCCGCGTGCGCCTGCCTCTGAAGCCTGTCGCAGCCGCGCGACGCGCGTACTCGTGGCCTTGCGGTCACTGTTATTACTCGCACACTCGTATTGGAATCGTTCGCTTCGAATACTCGCGGTCAACGAATGACGATGACCCCTTCCGTACCCTTATAATAGTCTTGTCTCTAGAAAATTCCATATAGTTTCGGTTCCGACTGCCAGAATATTCGATAGTGTGTATTCCCGCTAGCCTAGAATACATATGTGTGTGCAAGATATAAGATTTATGAGCGCGACAGACGGTGTTCGGATAAGTTCTAGACTGTTCCATTCTGGGAGCTTCGCAACAATATTTAATTTATTGAGCCACTAACAGTTCAAAATACCCGTTTATTTTATCCTCTGGTCATGTCACCTCGCTCTATCGCAAGAAAATATTATTTGATGAGGACATAAAACAGAAAGTTGAAAGAAGTTGACCAATTAGACCTGAAGGATTGGAACTGTAGCCCACTGTACCAGCTTAGTCAGGTCAAGAAGTAGCATAATTTAAGTAAAAAATCGTAAAAACCCAAAAATTTGGGTGCTTATTGGGTTTAAACCCAAAACACCCAAAACACCCGGTTTTTACCCAACTGGGTTTAAACCCGAGTGGGTGGATTGCCCATCTCACTTTGTAAATCACTCGTTACACAACACACATATTTCACACATTTTCGCACCACTTGGATCTGATTGAATCATCTACACATTTCCCAGCCTCGCAATCGCTCCACTACACAGCACATCTTCGGTTTATTTATTTTTCGTGTATGTAAGTAGCCGTGTGATTTCGGCAGAGTAGAATAGGACCTAGTCTTCCCATGGAGATCGTAAGCGACTTAGAAATTACAAGCTAAACAAAGCTCATAAACATCAATGAGACCTCTCCAACCCGTCTGGCCAGCGAGGAGAGAGTAGCCAGATTCTCTGTCTGCTCTGGCCAAGTATGGTATATCCGGTAGTACAGAAAGGGTCATGCTCCTGTAGTGGAGACTAAAAAGACCTGATGATGATGAAATGGCCAACACTAGTGTCAGATTTATCAAGATGCCTAAGCATATGACATAGCTGGACGACTGCCATCAATGACAACCGGGACTAACGGCTCAACGAGCTCTCCCAGATTAAGAAATATTGTTATGTCACTTGCTTACCCATCCTAGCGGGAACTGCGCCCTGGGTTGCTTAACATGCATAAGCTCTAGTTATGCTTACGCCAGGCCACATCTTCGGTGGAAACACGCCTTAAAGCTTGTGCAGTAACAGGAAATTGATTCATGTTACTGGTTTATCAATAAGTTCATTGAAAGTGACAGCGCGTAGCCCGGTACACCGCGGCGATGTCCCGCCCACAGATGCACTCGTCGAAAGTAATCTATGGTGTAGGCTGTAGCATTTTTTTTTTCTCTAGCCTATTGGTGTTGTGTCCCACTGCACGGCAAAGGCTTCCCCCTGAGTTCTCCACTCATCCCTATCCTTCGATACCTCATGCGGCCAGAAAGGTGGGCCTTGCCACTTTCTGGGTACAGGACGGCCGCCGTGGCAGAGGCAGACCAAGAAGGAGATGGAGACGACCTCGATAAATTTCTAAATGGATGGCTTTAGCATTTAGACAAATAATATATTAAACTTTTCAATATACCCCCCTGAGGACACCCCTGAGGTGTCATTCTCAACTGCCAATCTCTTTATGCCCTTACTAAACCCAACAAATTCCTGTCCTTATCCAGCTTAAAAATGCTTTCTATGGGTAGCACTTGTATACAATTTATGATTTGATTAGATTACATACATACTTACCCACATAGATTCTTACATACTATGCAAACGTAAATAAACTCTAATAAAAACAATATACTCCTTTTTTTGGGCAGTTTCGTATGAAATGGAGGTTAAGTATGGAGTTTAGTAATAATCGAAAATTATGATACTGAAGTACTTTCATTGAAGGCAAAGTCATTCTATTCAATTATTTATTGCATTTCATAATGTACATCAGTTCCAACTACTAAAAGTCACTGTTATATATTATAATAATAGTATATACGCACCGTATATACTATTATTATAGTATATACGGTGCGTAGGCTAGTGGTCAAATGGAGAAAAATTAACCCGACGTTTGGTATTCCGAGGCGTGTACCACCCACAGATTCACTTGACAAACGTGGGCGCATTGTACCGCGTATAGCTACGATTAGAATATAGTTATTTCTTCCTTAAAAATTCTTGTATGAATTTCCCCCTGCCTTTGGTTTATCTCCCTCAGATGTATAGCTAAGTTTTGGTGTCCATGATATTGCGCAGGAAAACCAAGAGCCTGGTGTACAAAACAAGTTATTAGACCAACCCCGATTTACGGTTGTGTGTGAAACATGGACACTAACTTTGAAGAAACGAAAGCTGTTAGTGGCGGAGAGAAAAATCCTCCATAAGATCCTAAGAACAACGCAAATAAATAATCAATAGTCAAATATTTTATTCATCGTAAGATATTTTAAATACCATTTGGTGAACGTTAACATAAATTACAAATTATTATTTACAACATTATTATTGTTGACGTCAATAACTTACTAAGAGCTAAGTTTACGCCGCTTCCAAGGCGGAGTGCAGAAGAAGCGGCAACAAACTGCACAGCGCATTTTCTCCAAATGACATCAACTTACAATCTACGACATATAGAACTAAATGCGTGGACCTGAGCTTAAATTGTCAAGTCATCAAATAAGGCAAAGGAAAGATGGGAGTTAGAGAGACCGGAACAATTATAAAATCGAAGATCTAATGTTTGAGCCAAACACCATTGGTGAAATGAAATGATGTCATTGATGGCATAGATATATAGAGAGAATAGGAGATGATCCAGTCGTGAAGAAACCGCACTCGGTTGGACTAAATTGCCGTCGACCAGTCAGCCGTCCCTAGGTACCACTGGTCATCATCATCATTTCGTGTAGGTGACACGGTCAATCGACCATGCACACCCTGGTGTCATAGTTCTTCGGAACCGCCTCTCGGCCTATGACGTGGTTCATTTAACGACTACCAGATGCCTTCGGAAGCACGGAATCATCTTTATTATCAGACAATCCGATGATTCAAGCCTGTAATGTCCTAACCACTGTATACAATTAAACAAAGTATACTTCCCGTGCGTGACACAGGTCTACAGGCAAACGCCTTAACCACTGGACCACGGAGGCAGTACTACTGGTGCGACGAGATGATGAAAGACCGATAGAGCCTCGAAGTTAACGATTGGCAACGGATGGTACATGATCGCAAGAAATGGCGCCTTCTAGTGTCGGTAGCCAACATCCACTTTAGGCGGATGTGCACTATGATGCACTTTTGCACATCCTAATTGCTTTCCATAAAAAATGTATTGAGTTGATGGGATGTTGATTTTGTTTAATGTCCAACATAAGTTGTTCACTGCCATCAATACATTAAACTTTACGGCTATCAAAAGCAACACATAGTAACCAAACGATCTCCCGCCAAAAAGAAATAAAGAATGTCGGCTCTTATCTGTGATCTGATTATGCAAATCCCGCGGCTTCGCCTGCAGAATACCGATCGATTAAACCAGTTAAAACCGGATCGCGCCGAAAAGAACCGGTTCTGCAGTGAGATCGACACTTTTCTGCATTCCTTTGAGTGTTTTATGTGGTGATACACATTCGATACTTGAGAATTTATGTCTTGGGTGGCAAGTGAAATGGTGAAGCTACATAGTAATCACGTCTTTTTCCCTTGCGGGGTAGACAGAGCCTAGGTCCTTAAGACCCGTAGGTCACGTTTAGCATGTTGGTGGGCATTAGGTAGAAAACGGAATCAAAATAGTGATGGTTGCTAGCCGCATCGCCTATTAACATGATACCACGGCATTTTGCCCGTTCCCTCAATCGGCTTTTACGATCTGCGCGGGACGAGAAGCAGCTGGTACATTCTACGTTTTTTCTTTTCTCCCAGACCAGCGTGGAAGAGATGGTGAAGCTAAAAGTGCCAATTTTTACTAAAAATATTATTTAGTATAAACCTTTTAATACAAGCTAAACAAAGCTTATAAACATCTAAGACACCTCTCCAACCCGTCTGGCCAGCGTGGAGAGTGTAGGCCAAGTCCTCTAACTGCTCTGGCCAAATATGGCCCTAGTAGTACAGAGAGGGTCGTGCTCCTGTAGTGGAGACTAAAAAGGACCTGATGATGATGATGATGATGATAAACCTTTTTATAATTTGTTTCCGTTGACTTTTCAATGGAGTTGAATCTATCGTAACGAAAACAAATAATAAAAAGATTAATCTGAGGTCCCGTTTATACATCGTGAAATTTTGATCGTACTGGACCCTTAAAGGGGTGATTCAGCCCGTCAATATGAACAACTTTTGCTCCTGTGGGACCCTTTCCTATGGGACCAAAACCAAAAAAATGTTGAGTTCCCAACTCAACATTTTTTTGACGTTCCCATACAAAGTGACCGGGCGGCCGAACATTTTTGTATGGAACTGACCTTTTATTTTTGACTTTCCAGCATTGGTCCAGCGTTGGCGTATTCACGAAAGTTAAAAATAATCCTTTCAAAATTATAGCATACATATTTTATAAAGGACTGTTTACAAACTAAATTGTAAACATGACTTGCGCCTCAAAAATGGCTTGCATATAGAGACAAGAAGACAAACACCAAAGTTGCACCAATTGGGGTGCTGAGCACCCATTAAGTGGGCTCGGGCAAAAGTCCACAGACAGCCACAGAAGGAGGTCATCATCAGGTTACTTATGACCAAAACAGGAGCAAGCGAACGTCCGCAACTAAGGACGAAGTCCTTGAAATACCAAAATCAACCTGGCTACTTAGGGAAAGGTAGATTACTTGTGGTTTTGGTCACAATCAAACACGGGCTCATCTACAAATCCAAATTTGTATTTGTTATGCTAAAATTATGTTTACATATATATGCTACTAGCTTTCGCCCGCGGCTCCGTCCGCGTCAATATCGATCCCTCGGGAATAGTACTTTTTCCCGGGATAAAAGGTAGCCTATGTCCTTCTCCGCACTCCAGATAACTTGTATGCAAAATTTCATGATGATCGGTTCAGTAGTTACGGCGTGAAAGCGTAACAAACAAACAAATAAACAAACAAACAAAATCACTTTCGCATTTATAATATTAGTTAGGATATGCTTTAGAATGTTATGTTTAAATAATTATGCGTAATATTATTAGGAAAAACAGATTATGCCACATTACATTACGTCTAAAAATGTTATGCGACTGAATAGCAAACCGTCTGAAACTGAGATAAACTTGGAACACGTTCCAGCGACTAGAAGTAATTTATTTAAATTAATTCCCTAGAAAAGCTTCAGGGGAATTGCGAGCACTTTCATGACACGTGTCTGATATCGGAACGGAACAGTACACGTGTCTGCGTGCGTTATTTTTTTTCCCGCACAATATGATTAATGTGAAAGTTCGTATGTTTGTTACTCAATCACGCTTCGATCACTACAACGGATAAGAATCTGGCACAACATAGAGCTTAGACGAAACTTAGCATATAGCCCAAGCCCTGACTTTTTATCCTATTATCTTTCAAAAATATATTAAAAAAACTGGCGAAGTGTGAGTCAGGCTCGCGCACGAAGTTTTCCCTACCATTATCTATTATTCATCATCATCATCAGGTCTTTTTAGTCTCCACTACAGGAGCATGACCCTATCTGTACTGCTAGAACCATACTTGGCCAGAGCAGTCAGAGGACTTGGCCTACACTCTCTACTGGACTGAGTTTCTTTCGGCGTATTCTTCTCAGCAGTGGTCGTTTCGAAACGCTAGTAGCTTATCGATTTTGCAAATATTAAAAATAATAATATGACGTTCAGAAAGAGATACATGATATCCAAATTTGAATAAAATTCTATTTCATTTCATTTCATTTCACGCTGACCAGACGGGTTGGAAGGGTCTCACAGATGATTATAAGCTTTGTTTAGCTTGTATGTCCTAAGTCGCCTCTTACGACATCCATGGGAAGACTTGGAGTGGATTCTACTCTGCCGGATACGACACGGTTTATCAATAATTATTAAGCTTTAAATTATTAAGAGTATTTTTATTATATGATGTAGTTGAAAATTTATTCTATTCGCAATTTTTCCTTTATCTATGCTATAAGCCGTCGCTTTGTACCAAATTTCAAGATTCTGAGTTCACGGGAAGTATCCTGTAGGTTTTGATGCCCTTGCGAACATCGAAATTTTGCGGCATCTTTTGATTGCGTAGGTTCAGAAGTTTAATTTTTTCACAGCTCTAAAGGGCAGTAGACCTGAGTATTTGATACGAATATCAGCTTGATACCTCCACGCGTTCCTAAGAAAAAGATTCTTGACAGACAGACAGACGGACAACAAAGTGATCCTATAAGGGTTCCGTTTTTTCCTTTTGAGGTACGGAACCCGAAAAATGCGTAGGATTAAGATTATAAATAACCAACTCTTATAGTGTTTTCAAATTTAAAATATTCCAATATATAATAATGATAATAGCGCCGTCCTTTTCTAACATAAGCGACAAAGCAAAAGGGGAATAAATTAATATTTATTCTGTACACTAACATACACTAATAATAAACACTAACATATTTTTCCAAATAATTCCGTAACGACTAGCTAGATATACCAGTTTCAAAAATCAAGTTTTAAAAACAGAAATTTCCAAATTGCTTTTTTATAACAAGCGCTTTGCATTTTTCTCAGGATTAAAAAATACCAAACGAATACGAGAAAAAATAATAATGCGCAACTATCATCTAGACTAATATAACAAACTAGGAAATAGTTAATATATTCAGGTGTTACTTTGCGGAAGTCAAAGCTACATTTACTTTGAGACAATTTACTTTGCGTGCTTCCAAACTAAGTGACAATTTACTGGTGGCGGAAGCACGCAAAGTAAATTGTCTCAAAGTAAATGTAAACTAGGAAATATTGGCGCGTTTGTTTGTAATGTAAAAAACTCAAAAACTACCGGACCTATTAAAATAATTCATTTACCAAAAGAAAGCTACATTATCAGAGAATAACATAGGCCATATTTTATTTTCAAAAAAGTTAGTGATCCGTACGAAAATTCCATTAATGTACTCAAAGGTCATCCTCAACTGCTTACCGGTAGTTACAGGTAATGGCGGTAATGGCGCGGGTATGCGCGCCCGGCCTTCCGAACTGCTACTTGCTTTACCCCGTTCATCCGAGCGAGTAGTATCATAATACCTTCATTTTCTTACCAAATCCAACAAATTCCCCATATATCCTTCCCCAGCTTAAAAATGCTTACAATGCGCAGCAGCGTCGCGGAAGCGCAAAAAGCCAAAGAAAATGCGTTCGCCAACCCGCCTGCCAAGCGCGGCAATATCCGTATCCTTATCCTTACTAATATTATAAATGCGAAAGTGAGTTTGTTTGTTTATTTGTTTGTTTGTTTATTTGTTTGTTACGCTTTCACGCCGTAACTACTGAACCGATCATCATGAGATTTTGCATACAAGTTCTCTAGAGTACGGAGAAGGACATAGGCCTTTTATCCCGGGAAATAGTACTATTCCCAAGGGATCGACATTGACGCGGGCGGAGCCGCGGGCGAAAGCTAGTATATAATAGTTTATGAAAGTTATTAAAAAAAATTACTATAGACGACATCATTAGGCGAGCGCTGCAAAAACCATCTAAGCGTGTAAGTCACATCCTCACCAGAGAAGCTTTAGAACCCGAGGTTCATGTTGTTGTTGTTGTTGTTGTTAATTTCTTTATTGTACATCATGCTTAACACTAGGAATACAAAAATAAACAGTTTGTCAATGAAAAATAAACATTGTACAACGGCGGACTTATCCCTTGAAGGGATCTCTTCCAGTCAACCAAGTGATTGAAATGACATTAGAAAAGCTTGGACTAGTGTCAAAACTACATTTATGAATAAACGTAAATAAACTACATATAAGTGATACATAAATAATGATATTAATACATATAATAGTATAAATATATACACCTACATATATATATACATACTAATTTGCTCAATAACCAATGGAATCTTTGTAGAACTTTTTCAACCTGAATTTAAAAGAATCAATAGAGGGAGCCATTCTAATTTCTAGAGGGAGTGCATTCCACCATGTTCATGGTGAGGGGTCGGCCCAGAGAGCCCGAATAGTCTGTGTGATGAAACCGAAACCCCCACGAACGAAGTCGCGGGATACTACGAGTTTCTTATATAAATAAATATATACGGACAAATCACACAGATTGAGCTAGCCCTAAAGTAAGTTCGAGACTTGTGTTATGGAATACTAACTCCACGATACTATATTTTATAATAAATACATATATAGATATACATCCAAGACCCAGGCCAATGTGAAAGAGATCATTTTCCATTTTGACCTGGCCGGGGATCGAACCCGGTCACTCCGAGTCGCAGGCAGGCGTGTTGACCGCTGCGCCACGGATATGAGGAGTTATGGTACTTATTAAATGACCAGAAACATAAAAAAACCAAATGATTGATTTTCAAACCTCTATAGACATTACTTATTGTCCGAGTAAAAAAAACGGACGAGTCGGACTTGCGCATGAAGGGTTCCGACCCATTATCTATACAACATTAGACACTATACAACAAACGTGAAGCTACAAAAAGTTTTATAACTTTTTGTAGCTTCACGTTTGTTGTATAGTTAGAGCCTCCCTTATTTAAAACATTTTTTTTTTTCAACATTTAATTCAACTTATATTTTTATTATCTCTTATTTCACAATCCGTACGCACAAATTTTCTCTATAACAAGACGCAATTTGATATTTTTGGATTTGATATCGCTGGAGTTTACCAATATTATTATTTAATGAAAAAAGTTGGTTGATATGAGGTTGTTTATTGTTGGAAGTTGGAACAGAAAGCAATAATATTTTCATCTACAACTTTTTGCATCCATAAACAGCCTCCGTAGTCCAGTGGTTAAGGCGTCTGCCTGTTGACCCGGGGGTCGTGGGTTCGATTCACACCGGAAGCATACTTTGTTTAGTAGTTTCCAGTTTGGTTAGGACATTGCAGGCTTGAATCACCTGATTGTCTGATAATAAAGATGATTCCGTGCTTCGGAAGGCACGTTAAGCCGGTGGTCCCGGCTGCCATCTGGTAGTCGTTAAAGGAACCACGTTAGAGGCCGAGAGGCGGTTCCGAAGAACTCTGACACCAGGGTGTGCATGGTCGATTAACCGTGACACCTACTCGAAATGATGATGATGATGATTCATCCATAAACAAAAAACTCCTTTCTACAAGTCGTAGACATACTTACAATTCACATAAACAATGAAATTTTCCTTCCAAATCTCATTGCAAGAAACCCTTACATCCTTGTTTCAAGGAAAACCATTGAAATGCGGTAGGACACGAACCTTTCGACATCGGAGAGTGAAAGGTGTGTCACATACCGGGGAACTAAGTTAAGTTCGCAATTGCCGCGATAACTTAATAATTATGAACAAAAACGTATCGCTAACTTTACACGCACCTCTGTGCTTCGATCTAGCGGGGCCACGTGAGCTAGACTGAAAAACATAGTGGCAATGCTTAGTTAAATCAATGTACCTCACGAATTTATTGACAATATCCAATGTACCTCAACCGTTTTAATAGAAATTTAAAAAAAATCAACTCGTCCAGCCAGCGGGTCCCTCGATTGTATTACGCTAGAAATACAACCAAGGGCCCCGCTGGCTGGACGAGTTGATTTCGGTTGAGGTACATTGGATATTGTCAATAAATTCGTAAGGTACATTGATTAAACTAAGCATTGCCACTACGTTTTTCAGTCTAGCTCACGTGGCCCCGCTAGATCGAAGCACATCACCTCTACGCCAAAGCTTTACCAACTACGCGTAATCGTGGTAAAGCCACGCCACGCTTCCGGCAAAATTCATTTTTGTTAGTAGAATGAATGGGCCGGCTCGTCCTTGGAAGAACCACGTCGATTGAGTAGATTAAGCTTTAATAAATATTTTTATACCATCTTTATCATCATCATCATCATCAGGTCCTTTTTAGTCTCCACTACAGGAGCACGACCCTCTCTGTACTACTAGGGCCATACTTGGCCAGAGCAGCCAGAGGCTTGGCCTACACTCACCACGCTGGCCAGACGGGTTGGAGAGGTCTCTTAGATGTTTATAAGCTTTGTTTAGCTTGTATTTCCTAAGTCGCCTTCTACGACATCCACGGGAAGACTTGGAGTGGTCCTATTCTACTCTGCCGGATACCACACGGCTGTCCATCCATCCGACCATCCGAGACCATCTTTATAATCTTAATAAATCCTAGGAGACCCTACATCCTTGTTTCAAGGAAAATAATTTGAATTCGCAGGAGTGGTTTTACCATTGAGCAGTGAAAGGAGCCAATCATGTGTGCGTAATGAATCTCTGCTAACCGTGTCACATACCGGAGTCTTTAACTGTTGTATTTATATAATACATTTATTTTTGACATGATAATTATGAGAAAGACTTATTTCAAAGCATCAAACTCAAAATTTAAGTTTAGCATGAGACACGAAATAGAAATAGTCAAACGGCGTTTAGCATATAAAATAATATGGCTCCACTGTCCGTCCGTTTGTCTGTCTGTCCGTCTGTCACTAGGCTCATGAGCCGTGATAGTTAGTAAAAAGTTTCACAGATGATGTATTTCTGTTGCCGCTATAGAAAAACAAATCCTAAAAATCATAATAAAATAAATATTTAATGGGGCTCCCATACAACAAACGTGATTTTTTGCTCGATATTGCTATCGGCAACAGGTAGACGCTTAAAATATTCAATTTAAAAAATAAATAATTCAATTAAAATAAAATTAATATTTAAGGTGGGCTCCCATATTTTTATAGGTAATGGCACGGAACCCTTCGTGTGTGTGGGTCCGACTCGCACTTAGCCGGTTTTTATCAAATAGGCCGTATGCCTTCTGGCCTACTTATTTAGAAAAATAATATAACAGAATTTCACCGGCAACAATCCTCGCCATGACTCCGCTGCAATGCGGCGAATAAGAAATCGGGCAAACATATAAATTCCGCGCCAAAGTGCTGTAATTGAATTCTACAAACTACGAAGTGGAATTTATTTGCGGTGGCACGCCGCTGACATAGTGCAGTGGACAAGCCCATATTTAGAGGAGGGGGTGATATTCGTGCTAAGTCCCGTTTATATACATACTAGCTTTAGCCCGCGGTTCCGCTCGCGTTAATGTCGATCCCTCGGGAACAGTACAATTTCCCGGATGTCCTTCCCCAGGCGGGGCCTCAACTCCATACCAAATTTTATTCAAATAAGTTCAATGGTTTAAGCGAGAAAAATCCTTATCCTTACTAATATTATAAATGCGAAAGTGAGTTTGTTTGTTTGTTTGTTTGTTACGCTTTCACGCCGTAACTACTGAACCGATCATCATGAAATTTTGCATACAAGTTCTCTGGAGTGCGGAGAAGGACATAGGCTTTTTACCTTTTATCCCGGGAAAAAGTACTATTCCCGAGGGATCGAAATTGACGCGGGCAGAGCCGCGGGCGAAAACTAGTTGATTATATATGTTAAAGTAAAAGGAGTTCCAAATCAGTCGGTACAGTTTATGTGCTTGAGTATATGCTAAGCTAAATATCCACCTGTTACGTACCGTTCCAATTAGTATTTTCTCAACCCACATCAATACGATTATCAACACTATGGTTTTCCGAGTTTGCTAAGCCCTGATTGCGGCGAACGAAACGTACTGCATATATGTCCTGTGTGTTACTTGTCAACTAGCTGTCAATGTCACTTTTCGGGAGGAAGTGATCAAGCTTCCCTTTTTCGCTCCGCGTGTGTGTGATATAAAAATAATAAACAAAGGCCTAAGAAAACTCCGAGGAGAAGAAAGGGAGGGGCCCAGGACCCAGATGTGAGAAGATCCATAGCTAAACCGGAGTTCATCAGCTCCTATCACACGAGGATAAGCGAGACGCCGCCGCGCGATAACCAGGTACGGCTACTCCTATCCACCACCTTTTATCAAGTAACAATGTTTTTCTAAATTTTTTTTATGATGTAGGATGGCAAACGAGCAAGCGAGTCACCGACATAGCTCAGCGGATTAGCTCTTTGAAGTGGCAGTCGGCGGGGCACATAGCTCGTAGAACCGATGGCCGATGGGGCAGAAAGGTGCTCGAATGGCGACCACGTACCGGCAAGCGCAGCGTTGGACACCCACTGACAAGGAGGACGAACGACCTAACCAAGGTCGCAGGAAGACGCTGGATGCAGACCGCTTCCAACCGGTCATATTGGAAATCCTTGGGGGAGGCCTATGTCCAGCAGTGGACTTCTTGCGGCTGAGATGATGATGATGAAGCGAGTAACCTGATGGTGTGATCACCACTACCCATGGCCAACTGCAACACCAGGGTGTGACAGGAGCAGTGCCGGCCTTTTAACGAGTTTGGGGGAAGACATGGGGGAGGAATTGGGGGACTCGTTAGAAGATGAGCCTACGGTTATCTCACTCACCGAACGAAGCATAGAGTCTTATAGTAAATCTAATTTGTATTCATCATCATCATCATTTCGTGTAGGTGCCACGGTAAATCGACCATGCACACCCTGGTGTCGTTATTTGCGTTGATAACAACAAACACAGAGCCAAAATCGTCACAAGAATCATTAAATTTCCTGGGACAGTTTGCAAACTGGGGTGTACCATTATAAATTCTCAGGAGGCCGCTTATAATTCAGAACTGTATTGTACGCTAACATTTTAACACCATCCCTTCTAGTAGATGGATGTTAATGGCCTGAGTACTTTGGGTCTTTAGTTGTTTCGCACCAAGAGGGATTCGGATCGCGGTACGAATCGCCGAGGAGCTCTTTTTGAATGAGTACGTACATTTACAACGCGGTATCATCACTTAACATTTTTTTTACAATTGAAATAAAACCAGTTCTCGTTTAGGATGGAAACATTTAGCAGCCAAGAAGATACCTTTATGTGGTTCTATAACACCTCTCTAGTACAACCAGGCACAAATTAACGAAATATATAATAGATAATTTACATTATGTCAAAAGCACACTAAGTAAATTATTCAAAGCTTATTGCACTGTAAAACTACACATTTTTGATTGAATGAATGAATGTCCATGGACAGTGGTGATCACTTACCATTAGGTGACTCGCTTGCTCGTTTACCGTCCTATATGACTAGCTCCGTGGCGCAGCGGTCAACACGCCTGCTTGCGACACGGAGTGACCGGGTTCGATCCCCGGCCAGGTCAAGATGGAAAATGATCTTTTTCAGATTGGCCTGGGTCTTGGATGTGTATCTATATATGTATTTGTTATAAAAATATAGTATCGTTGAGTTAGTATCCCATAACACAAGTCTCGAACTTACTTTGGGGCTAGCTCAATCTGTGTGATTTGTCCGTATAAAATAAAACAAACAAATATAAAAAAGCAAGGAAAATTACCCAAGGATTCTTGGTTTCATGGGAGGATATTGCCATACTCACCACGCAGGCGGTTGGCGAGCGCAGTTTCCTTGGCTTCCTGTGCTTCTGATGCTGCTGCCCATCGAAAGCGTTTTAGAGCTGGGGAAGGATAGGAATTTGTTGGATTTAGGAAGAGTATGAAGGTATTGGGATATTACTCTCTAGGATGAATGAGAAAAAGGAGAGCAGCTCGGGTAAGCCAGGCGATACCCGATGCGATACCTGCAACCACCGGACAGGCAGTAAAACAACTACGATAGCATATCAGCATTTCGTTATTCATTCATTTCGAGTACGTGGCACGGTCAATCCACCATGCACACCCTGGTGTCATAGTTCTTTGTGACCGCCTCTCGGCCTCTGACGTGGTTCCTTTTACGACTACCAGATGGAAGCCGGGACCAACGGCTTAACGTGCGTTCTGAAGCACGGAATCATCATTATAGGTCAATCAGGTGATTCAAGCCTGCAATGTCCTAACTAAACTGGAAACAACTAAGCAAAGTATGCTCCCCGTGGGAATCGAATCCACGACCGATATACAGGCAAACGCCTTAACCACTGAACCACGGAGCATTTCGTAAATCAATATTTTATGTGATTCATCTTCCGTTACAAGAATTAGCGCGTGTTAATTCTAACAGTTAATTATAACAAATGATTAATGTCCTATTGTAGGGAGTAGAAAAATTTGCAGCGTTTCCGGACTGTCGTCTAGACACCGGCGCCGGCGCCGGCTGAGACGAAACCGATGCTGCAATATTAAAGCAGTCTATTTCTGGAGGGTGCAATGATGATTCAGGTGTTACCAATGTGGATATAAATAATATTACGGACAAATCACACATACTGAGCTAGCCCCACTGTACTCTTATGTAAGAACTTGTGTCGTGGGATACTATCTCAAAAATCCTATATTTTATTATAGTAACATACAATAAACTAAACCCGTGAAGAATGACTCAGTTCTTCAAAATGAACAACTTACGTAATATCCAATATTTAGCTTTCTTGTCATTTGTGGTAGTACAGAAGAGGGTTTAGTCGGTAACGCGTCAGCACCTCCTCTGGTGTTGCAGATGTCCATGGGCGACGGTGACCACTTTCCATCAGGTGGCTCGTTTGCTCGTTTGCCGTCAAATACACGTAAAAATAAGGGTCATGCTCCTCTAGTGAAGCTTGACAGCTCCGTGGCGCTGTGGTTAACACGCCACCTGCGACACGGAGTACCCGGGTTCGATCCCCGGCCAGGTCAAGATGGAAAATGATCTTTTGCAGATTGGCCTGGGTCTTGGATGTTTATCTATATATGTATTTGTTATAAAATATAGTATCGTTGAGTTAGTATCCCATAACACAAGTCTCGAACTTACCTTGGGGCTAGCTCAATCTGTGTGAATTGTCCGTATTTATTTATTTATTATAGTGGGGACTAAAAAGACCTGATAATGATGATTCATTTGCATTTCTAACCCGTTTTGTAGGGTTCCGTACCTCAAAAAAAATTGAACCCTTATAGAATCACTTTGTGCTCCGTCTGTCTGTCAAGACCCTTTTTCTCAGGGACGCGTGTAGGTATCAAGCTAAAACTCATATCAAATACCCAGGTCTACTTAGAGCTGTGAAAAAGCAAGCTTCTAAGCCAACGCATTCAAAAGATACATTCGTTTATGCCGCAATATTTCTACATTCGCATGGGAATCAAAACCCACAGTGTACTTACTTCCCGTGAACTCAGAATCTTGAAATTTGGTACGAAGCAACGTCTTATAGCACAGGTGAAGGAAAAATTGCGAAGAGCATACAATTTTGGCCAAGTATGGCTCCGGTAGTACAGAGAGGGTCATGCTCCTGTAGTGGAGACTAAAAAGAACCTGATGATGATGATGATGATGATACAATTTTAGTTACATCGCAAAATAAATATAAACTAATTATAGATAACTACCTTTCGCCCGCGGCTCCGCCCGCGTCAGTGTCGATCCCTCGGGAATAGTACTTTTTCCCGGGATAAAAGGTAGCCTATATCCTTCTCCGTGCTCCAGAGAACTTGTATGCAAAATTTCATGATGATCGGTTTAGTAGTTACGGCGTGAAAGCGTAACAAACAAACAAATAAACAAACAAACAAACAAACTCACTTTCGCATTTATAATATTAGTAAGGATAAGGATGAAACGGAACCCTTTTTGCGCGAGTCCGACTCGCCCTTGGCCGGTTTTTTCCAACGTTATGACTGGAATATACAGGGAAATATCACTCCATTATTTTCTGACAAAAATAGTCATTACGTGTGATTCTTTCCACACTGACATCGACAAGAGCCTAACTCTTAATTATCAGAGAGAGAAAGAGGAAGAGACGGGAAATTAACACGGCGTGGGCAGGGATTCCATCCATATGTGGTCAATATATCTGTTCATCGGCAAGGCAAGAGTCATCATCATCATCATCAGTTCTTTTTGGTCTCCACTGCATGAGCATGACCCTATCTGTACTACCAGAGCCATACTTGGCCAGAGCAGACATACGATTTAGCCTACACTCTCCTCGCTGGCCAGACGGGTTGGAGAGGTCTCATTGATGTTTATGAGCTTTGTTTAGCTTGTATTTCCTAAGTCGCCTCTAACGACCTCCACGGGAAGACTAGGAATGGCCCTATTCTACTCTGCCGGAAACCACACGGCAAGAGTGAATAGGCATTATTTGAGTTTGCGTGTACCACCTTTAGGAACACGCAAACGAAACGAAATGGAAGCAACGAAGGTCTAGGCTAGAACTCATTGTTTCTTCCCATCAGGCAAGATATAGGTCAAACGCACTCAAATTCTTTAATAATAAACAAATAGCGTAAAAATACATCAATTACTTAAATTTCTTCCTCTGGTGTTGCAGATGTCCATGAGCGACGGTGACCACTTTCCATCAGGTGGCTCGTCTGCTCGTTTGCCGTCAAATATACATTTAAAAAAAACAATTTAGTAAAATTTACAATTAATTTCAAACGGCAGACATTATTATCCAGAGGATGTGGTTGAGCGATACGATACACGGAATAGAGGAAAACGCGACATAAGTTTTACCTCGTACTACGACAATAATTATTATCAGAATATGCTATACATAGTAGTAATAACAAATAATTTGAATTTGGCTATAATTGTAGGCTAATTCTAGACTATTAGAGATAAAAGATAGAAGTCTCAAAGAGGCCGAGCAGACCTGTCCCCCGTGGTAGCACCCGTTCACGAGTTGACGCATGGATCAGCCATCGCTGAGCTCAACCATATTAGAGGGAACTCGAGATTTCAATATAAGAAGCTAGAAGGTTCAAAATCACGCTGTAGAATGTGTTAAATACAGGGAGTAATTAAAGTATTGTTACACATTGATTTAAATCACATCCGGCATAGAGAAAGTAATGAGCCTTCAAACATCACACACCAACCTGAGGTATGTTCCTTACTGGCTCGCCACCTCGTGGTGAGCATAACGGCATCCCGATACTGATCGGAAGAACAAAGACCTGTGACTTTGCGAGCATAGAGTACTGAGCTACAGAGTCGGCATTGGAATGTGATCGTGTTATTTTTAACCGACTTCAAAATAAAAGGAGCATAATGGTTTCTATTGTCGCGATTGTACATTTAAATAAAATAACTTTAATACGGTATTATCGCGTATATTACATTATTTTTACACCTAACGTTTCGAAAGCTTTACAGTTTTACGACTAAGTTGACATTTGTCTCTTGTGTTATAAGAACTATACAAAACTGTGTATGTTTTTAATGGTTCATACAACACAATTTTCATTTAAGTGTAAAAGGGGGGTATTATCGATTTGGTTGTATTTTTATATGTTTGTTACCTCATAACTCCGTCATTTGGGATTCTATAATTTTTTTTTTAATTTAAACTTCTTTAGCGGCGTTTTTCACTTTTTGAGATGGGTATAAATTTTTTTATTCGCCTCCGGGCACGTGGCCTGATTAAAAATTCGTAAGACGGACATATGACGCGTGACATAGGAGGTAGTACGAAAGTATAATACGAAGGTCGCAATGTATTTTGAAGTGACTATCAAAACGTTGTACACCAAGTTAGCAAATATGCCGGCAGTTGTTTAAACATAACCAAATCATATTACAGCACATATTCTGTCATAATAGCGGACCCCGGGCTCCGACACACCGCAGCTGAGGATGCAACTGGGAAAACAGTAGAGGAGGGGGAACTTCAGAACCGCTAGATGTAGTTTTAAAGATCAGTTTTAAAGAAGCGACTTTGTTTTATACTATGTAGTGATGTATAGCAAGAAAACTGAAAAATTTCGAAATTTCGGTGTAAAAATAACGTGATAAACGTGATAAAACCGAATTAAGCTCCCCTCCCGAGGTTTTCCCTGTGTGCTATGACTTGGGGTCCTTCAAAAGGCGTGTTTACAGGTATCTTAAGAGTCGGCAACGCATCAGCGCTTTCTCTAGTGCTGCAGATGTCCATCATCATTTCGAGTAGGTGTCACGGTCAATCAACCATGCACACCCTGGTGTCAGAGTTCTTCGGAACCGCCTCTCGGCCTCTGACGTGGTTCCTTTAACGACTACCAGATGGCAGCCGGGACCACCGGCTTAACGTGCCTTCCGAAGCACGGAATCATCTTCATTATCAGACAATCAGGTGATTCAAGCCTGCAATGTCCTAACCAAACTGGAAACAACTAAACAAAGTATGCTTCCGGTGGGAATCGAACCCACGACCCCCGGGTCAACAGGCAAACGCCTTAACCACTGGACCACGGAGGCTGTCCATGGGCGACGTTGACCACTCCATCAGGTGGCGCGTCTGCACGTTTGCCGTCAAAAATATATAAAAAAAACAATGGGTGGCACTCCCGGAGTGCGCGCAGAACTGAAAACTCGCCTTTGCGGCGGTCTCAGGTCACGTGTCTGCCTTACGAATTTACGATCAGGTCACGTGTCCTGATGCGAGTTTAACATTTTCATCCCAAAAGTGCACAAATCCGCTAAACTACTTTTTTAAAGTAAATACTTCTTCTTTAAAAAGTAGTTAAGGAAAATTTTAAATTACTTATCAGTTGCTGCACAAAAATCACGTTACAATGTAGTCGTAATAATAAGTAGGTCAGTTATATTTATCAAAATCACATTAACCCCTGAAAATATTAATATTGACCTGACGTGTTTACTTTGGTTTATCAGTTATGCACTCGCATTACTTGATAGCGGTGCAGTGACGACTCTGTTTCGTCTTGACCTGTGCTATCAAAAAAAATAAGAGCAGATCCGGTTGGCAACTTTTTCGCTGTGTTTTGGGGTTCTGTTTGAAATGAGTTCGCAGAATTTTCAAATTTTTTTTTTCTAACCTTTATCAACCTCTATTGGAAACGAAGGTTGCATGGTTCGTAGTGGTAACATCCTTGATATTTTCATGACGCGCAAACTGGTAGTAGCAGTATAACCCATTTTGCACCAAAAATAATATCACAATTGACAAATTGATGCACAAAGGCGATAGGTTGGAGACAAGTTAAGACGGTACTGCACGAACATGTGGAAAATCTTTGAAAAAGTAATATATGACAGCCTTTACACATATCTTGAAAAGAACAATATATTTTGTGACGAACAAATGGGATTCAAAAAAAACAAAAATATAAATAATGGCAATTTACAATTTTTTGTATAAAATTCATAAAAATATGGACAATGGGAAAGCAGCAGTTGGTATGTATATGGATATGACCAAAGCATATGATCATGTGGATCATAAAGAACTATCGCAAAAACTATATTATTACGGCGTACGAGGCAATATACTACAATTAATTAATTCATACTTAGAAAGAAGAAAACAGTCAACACGTTTATCAAGCTTCGATCCAAAAACTAAAGCAGAAAGAATATATGCTTTGAAATACAAAACTATTGCATATGGTGTCCCACAAGGTGGGGTGCTTGCACCTTTATTATTTCTCGTATATATAAATGGTTTCCCAAAAACTATAAATCACCAAATGTCTTTATTCGCCGATGATAGTGCAGTAGTATTTAGCAATAATAATCTGAATGAAATTGAAAATGACGCAAACGATAGTTTAAAATCAATAATAGACTGGCTTGCTAATAATAACCTGAAAATAAATCCTAATAAAACTATGACAATGAATTTTCAGCAAAGACAAAAATATAAAAGACCATTTAATATATCTTATAATAATCAGATGATAAAAGAGACACAAGAAATCAAATTTTTAGGACTATTCATTGATAAAGATCGGACATGGAAAACTCATCTTGAGCACATCTGTAAGAAGCTGAATCAATTTTCATATGCCTTGTACATGTAAAGGAAAATAGCAGATCATACTGCCCTTCTTACGGCTTATCATGGGTTTGTAGAGGCACTACATTAAGATATGGCATCATATTCTGGGGAAATGCATCAAAAATTCATAGCGTTTTCCTAGGACAAAGGAAAGTGTTTACGAGCTATAATAAATTTAAAACCCCGTGATAGCCGCAAAATACATTTTTAAGAGCTAAAGATACTAACTCTCCTATCATTAAATATTTACGAAACTGTTATTTTCGTAAAAGGAATATTAATTTATTTCACCGTGTAGTCAACGTCGCTCAGACAAGCTTCTTCAAATACATACAAACACTACATTTCTACATAAGAGTGTATATGCAATGGCTCCCAAATTGTATAACGAATTGCCTAAAAATATACGTAATGCTAATAACTTTTATACTTATAAGAGAGAATTGTTTAAGTTACTTACTGACAAAGCATATTATTCGGTCAATGAATACCTTAATGACAAATTTAACTAAGTCATTAATTTATCTACTAACTAAATAATTTATTACCCTAATTAATATTTTTATATACTTAATAAATAAATATATACGGACAAATCACACAGATTGAGCTAGCCCCAAAGTAAGTTCGAGACTTGTGTTATGGGATACTACTCAACGATACAATAATTTATATTACAAATACATATATAGATACACATCCAAGACCCAGGCCAATCTGAAAAAGATAATTTTCCATCTTGACCTGGCCGGGGATCGAACCCGGTCACTCTGTGTCGCAGGCTGGCGTGTTGACCGCTGCGCCACGGAGCTAGTCAACTTGACATAATGGATTATATTTAGTTTGTGCATGATATTGTGTCTATAATGTTATATGTAAATGTATAGTCTAACACATTTAAGTATTTAATAAACTTTGTATGCCTTATGGCGGAACATAGAGAAACCCGCTCTTGTATACTATCTATTTGTAATGTACTACCTATGTTCACAAAATAAATGAATTATGAATTTTGAATAGTTTAGTTGTTTCTAGTTTGGTTAGGATATTGCAGGCTTGAATCAACTGATTGTCTGTTCCGTGATTCCGTGCTTCGGAAGGTACTTTATGCAGTTGGTCCCGGCTGCAATCAGGTAGTCGTTAAAGGAACCACGTCAGTGGTCGAGGGGCGGTTCCGAAGAACTCTGACACCAGGGTGTGCATGGTCGATTGATCATGACACCTACACGAAATGATGATGATACCACTGCGCTACAAAATGCAAACGGCCTCCAAGGCACGGTGGTTAACACGCCATACTTGCAATATGAGTAAATCAAATACCACACCTGTAATAGAGAATAGTTGTATTAGGTGACGCAAACACTAATGCATATGAGATGAATGGGATATTTTGACAGCTCCGTGGCGCAGTGGCACGCCAGCCTGCGACACGAAGTGCCCGGGTTCGATCAGGCCAGGTCAAGATGGAAAATGATCTTTTTCGGATTGGCCTGGGTCTTGGATGTTTATCTATATGTATTTGTTATAAAATATAGTATCGTTGAGTAAGTATCCCATAACACAAGTCTCGAACTTACCCTGGGGCTCGTTCGATCTGTGTGATTTGTCCGTATATATTTATTTATTTTTATTATATGGTGGAGGTACCAGAGCATGGTGGCTAAGTTGGCAGAGCGTAAGTCGTACATAGATTTAAGGTCACCGGTTCAATTCTGCCCGCGTGGCCTTTTTTTTACCATATCTTTATTTCTTTAAGATATTAGATATATTTAGTTGCAAAAACAAAAAAAAATGGTGTCAAATACAAATTATAGATCAACATCCTTGATGTCACAAAAGGTGATGGCTGAAAATCAGTGCTGGTCACAAATGTGTCCAGCGTAATACTGAGCCATCACCTATTGTAGTTACACTTCTATTAGTTGTATTTTTTAATGTTGTAATTGTATTTTTATGTTTGTGTTTCTACAATAACTATTTTTCATTTAATTTCATTTCATAACATGATTTACCGTGCATGCAAATTTTCATTAATATAATAAGTAATAGACAATCAAAGAAAAAATATCAAATACTCAATTAATTTTCGATTCACGCTTGCCAAAAATTTGTGCGTAGATTGTCCAGCCAAGGGTCATGTGAAAGACATTTTTTGCGTCCAAATTAATAAGATAGCCTCCGGCGGTATCAAATGTGTCAGCTCACGTGTTTGAATTGTGGTTAATGGACCGAGGGAATGAGAAGAGCGAGCGAATCGTCTCCGTTTCAGCCGAGGCACAATATCTTTCGTATGTTCTGCTGTCTGTCCAGATGTTTTCCTTGGTCGCATTTTTAACAGATCGTCGTAAAATTTTGTGAGCAGGATAAATAGAATATTTATATTTTTACCCAGAGGGTGCCATTCGCAACTGCCTGACCGGTGGTTGTTGCAGGTAATGACTACGGGTACGCGCGCCCGGCTCCCCGAGCTGCTGCTCACTCATCCCTGATTCCTCCGACTGAGTATAAATATAAATACATACGGACAAATCACACAGATTGAGCTAGCCCCAAAGTAAGTTCGAGACTTGTGTTATGAGATGCTAACTCAACGATACTATATTTTATAACAAATATAGAGACAAGTATCCCAAAGACCTTTAACCCGTTTTGCCAAATCCAACAAACTCCTGCGCTCACCAACCCCTCTGCCAAGCGAGGTGAGTATGGCAAAACCCCCTGATGATAGACGATATACTAAGTCCCGAGTCACCAGGAAGACGCTGGATGCAGGCCGCTTCTAACCGGTCATATTGGAAATCCTTGGGGGAGGCCTATGTCCAGCAGTGGACTTGTTGCGGCTGAGATGATGATGTTGATGATATTTTTTATCTGATTAGTTGTATGGAGAGGAATGTTAAGCGACAAAAAGAAGAAGGAACAGATGGTGGGGATGCGGATGCTGATATGGATGTGCGGGGTTACAAAGGGGAGGACATGGGGGAGAAAATGGGGGATAGATGGACCTCCAGCTCTCTCACTCACCAAACGAAACATAGAAGCAGTAAAGCTTCTACTGATACATACGTCGATTTACTGTGAGTGTGGTACTTCCCCGGACGAGCCGGCCTATTCAAGCTACGAGCAACAAAAAAAATTGTCGGTACGTGACTTTACAACCTCAAAGGCTACTCCGCAATCTACAAAGACGTGGTTCAGACATGAAACATAGTATCAGCAAGAACAGTTTTCTAGTTATTCTGTCGTATTGAATTACGATAAATGCCGCAACACGTCCATGTGACAGCATTTCGCTAGCGAACACTATTTTTAGGGTTGCGCTACTATTTTAACCGATTTAAAAAATGGTTGATCAAATCGGTTGAATCAGAGGTTCATATGTATAGAAATTATTCGACCAGTATGTTTGTTATATTGTTTGTGGTAACGTCTTCTTATAGATCGATGAACGCCGGCTGCACGCATGAAAAAGTGTCACGTTCCGCGCATTCGCTTGACTGCGCGGAACAAGCCATAGAGAAGCACGATTGGCCTAAGCGTTCGGCTTATGACGCATCTATCTCTCTTCCACCATTATCACATAAAATTATCGTCCGTAAACCGACTTAAGGCGCTGTGCATTAGAAGGATACCGTAAAACAACTATTTTTTCGTCGCGCAGTTAGCCTTATTTTTCATGGAATACTAGCATAAAAAAAATATGAAGTACAGGTCAAAGATCAAAATAAATGGTTACATCAAAATATTTTCAAAAAGGTATTTAAAACCTAGCTAAATAAAATCACTAAAAAACTATATCCAGAAAAAGTTTCGTCTCGAATTACAATATTTTTTTCAGCGACAACTACCAACTTTTATACGTCTATAAAAAGTATAACTAAATGAGCAAGATGGATACCTAAAAAGAATACAACATTTGGTTATAATTATTGAAATATTATATTAAAAGTGAAAATTACCACTGAAATGGCAGACACGGGTTTGAACTGAGACTGATGACATGTATGACACGAGTATATAAAATATCTCGCGATGTCCGCTACAAACGGTTAAGGGATACAGCGCCTTAACAGCAACCAATTTTTATATGTCAGTTTATTAGACGTGGATTGAATGTGTCAGAGGATATGAGGGAATGGGTGGTAAATATTGATATGGTTAAGGATAGAAAATTATGGGGAGAGTCGACATACAGAGCCGACCCCAAATAGGGAAAAGACGAGGAAGAAGAAGTTTATACCAGCTTCAAAACATGGGTGCTGTAAGAAGTCCACTGCTAGACAAAGGCCTCAGGCGGAGCAAGTGGCGGAAGCTATAACTTCTAGAAATACGGAACCATCTAGTAGCTCGGCAAAATGGATCAGTCCGCAAAAACGCGGATTACTCGGAATCTATGACAACAAAGTAAATACCGGAGAGTAATATTACCTTATAAACTGTTGTAAGTTGAGAACTGCGGCTTCTTTCAAATTGCCCAGTTATACATTTTGTGCTGATATGCTTTTCAATTGTGTTTCGACGTACTGCAGTGTTTTTTACAGTTATTCGACGTAGTTTTAGCTTTGTAGTATAAAAAACATAGCTCGAAGAAGCGATGACCGATGGGGCAGAAAGGTGCTCGAATGGCGACCACGTACCGGCAAGCGCAGCGTTGGACACCCACCGACCAGGTGGTCGGACGACCTAACCAAGGTCGCAGGAAGACGCTGGATGCAGGCCGCTTCCAACCGGTCATATTGGAAATCCTTAGGGGAGGCCTATGTCCAGCAGTGGACATCTTGCGGCTGAGATGATGATGATAAAAAATCATAACTAATAATAATAATAAATATATACGGACAAATCACACAGATTGGGCTAGCCCCAAAGTAAGTTCGAGAGTTGTGTTATGGGATACTAACTCAACGATACTATATTTTATAACAAATATATAAATAGATAAACATCTAAGACCCAGGCCAATCTGAAAAAGTTCATTTTCCATCTTGACCTGGCCGGGGATCGAACCCGGGCACTCCCGTGTCGCAGGCTGGCGTGTTGACCGCTGCGCCACGGAGCTAGCCAAAATTATAATAAATCAAATTTTTCGGGCGAGTCCATTACCGCCGCCGTTCGCCTTGATAAGACCAGTTTACACATGACATATCACTTTAGTATGGGTGATACTGATATGAGAAGTTTGTTCGGCAGCTATATTAAATACTAGCTGTTGCCCGCGACTTCGTCCGCGGCAATTTCTGTTAATATGATTAATTAGGTTTATTCTTAGTATAGATGAATAATTTTCCCCGTTTTCAAAACTTTTTTATTGATGCTACGCTCCTATTGGTCGCAGCGTGATGTTTTATAGCCTAAAGCCTTCCTCAATAAATGGACTATCCAACACAAAAAGAATTTTCCAATTTGAACCTGTAGATACTTCCTGAGATTAGCGCGTTGCATAATAATATCTCAAGCTGCTCCGTGCTTCGGAATGCACGTTAAGCCGTTGGTCCCAGCTGTCATCATTGATGGCAGTCGTCAAGCTATGTCAGATGCCTTTGGGCAGCTTGAATTTTTTTGAGTTAAGCCTGAGCTGCGTTGGCCACTTACACACACGAAAAACAAACCATTAGAATCCTACACTATCCGTGATGAACATAGGCTATAGAATTAAATACCTATATATCATATATACTCATGCGAAGCCAGGGCGTGCCGCTAGTATGATGTAAATCCTATAAAATACTCGTCGCACACTAATATTGAAATCAAGTTTTTCTTCAACCACAAAACATTTGTTTAACATTCCATACGAGCGTCCACTCTGATAGCAATTAATCAATCGGTCATTAAACCTACTTTTTATAGGATCAGCATGATAGAGACAAGATATAAAATCATGTAATGTAATCTTAGAGACTATCCATACATTTTAGGCTGATTTCATAGTGACGCCGGCGACACGCGCCGTTGGCTAGCGCGTTTCAACAGCGCATGTTGGAAACCCAACATTAGAATTTAAGAAAAAGAAGTGTTTGATAGGGCAACACTTGTACTCTTTCACTTGTTCCGTGTGTGCCTGCCGAATAAACGACACGATGATGCGTAAAGCCCCTTAATTACACAAAACAGTCCACTAGTTTCTAATTTCTTTATGGTCCTTCGAGCCGGATTGATTACCGACGTGCACTGTGAACAGAGTTCTAGTATCGCGAATTTCGTTGCAATATACAGCTGTGTTTAGTCTTCATCATTGGGACAAAAATAATAACAGGATTAGCTGTTTATTATCTACTAGCTTTCGCCTGCGGCTCCGCCCGCGTCAATGTCGATCCCTCGGAAATAGTTCTTTATCCCGGGATATAAGGAAGCCTATGTCCTTCTCCGTACTCCAGAGAACTTGTATGCAAAATTTCATCATGATCGGTCCAGTAGTAAGGGCGTGAAAGGGTAACAAACAAACAAACAAACTCACTTTTGATTATTGAGCCTTTGAGTCCGTTTAGCCGTCAGGGGTTGTTTGTTGTGGTAGAGCCACGCTACCGGCAAACGTCAATTTTGCTAGTAGCATGAATGTGTCGGCTCGTACGGGGACGTACCACACTCTCACAGAAGATGCTTCGTTTAGTAAGTGAGAGAGCCGAAGGCCCATAACCCGCCCATCCCCTCCCCTCAATGTCCTTTTCCCGACTCCTTGAAAGGCTGGCAACGCTCCTTTCACACCCTGGTGTTGTAGTTGTCAATGGGCAGCGTTGATCGCTTAACAGGTGACTCGTTTGTCGCCCTATATCATAAATAAAAAACTAGCCAAGTGCGAATCGGACTCACGCACGAAGAGTTTCGCACATTATATATAATAAGTTTGAAATTATAAAAAATATATTTATTGTATGACTAGGTTTCGCCCGCGGCTCCGCCCGCGTCAATGTCGTACCCCTGGGGAATAGTACTTTT
Organism: Elegia similella; assembly: GCA_947532085.1. Lineage (NCBI taxonomy): Eukaryota > Metazoa > Arthropoda > Insecta > Lepidoptera > Pyralidae > Elegia > Elegia similella. The sequence continues at coordinate 23,907,071 of OX383939.1, forward strand.
TCCCGGGATAAAAGGTATCCTATGTCCTTCTCCGTACTCCAGAGAACTTGTATGCAAAATTTCATGATGATCGGTTCAGTAGTTACGGTGTGAAAGCGTAACAAGCAAACAAATAAACTAACTCACTTTCGCATTTATAATATTATAGTAAGGAATGGATAAGGATGCAACTAAAAATTTCTGCTTTTCGCAATTTTTCCTTTATGGGTGTTAAAGACGTTGCTTCATACCAAATTTCAAGATTCTGAGTTCACGGCACGTACCATGTAGGTTTTGATTTCCTTGCGAGTTTCGAAAAAACACGAAAATTTGCGGCATGTATCTTTTGATTGCGTTCGCTTAGAAGTTTGATGTTTTCACAGCTCTAAGGGACAATAGACCTGAGTATTTGATGTGAATATCAGCTTGATACCTCTACGCGTTCTTGAGAAAAAGGAACTTGACAAACAGACAGACGGACAACCAAGTGATCCTATAAGGATTCTGTTTTTTTCCTTTTGAGGTACGGAACCCTAAAAAAAGGGAAAGTACTTTCAACCCAGAAAAAGGATCTATTCCCTGAATCAACATAACACGAGCGAAACCATGGGCTAAAGCTGTTGCAGTTAAAACAGAACACTTCTATTTTAAAGCAGTCGTCTAAAACCACAAAGTCACAAGTTGTTATTCAACATTTGGTAAAATCACTTTAGGAGCTTTCACTGCACCAACCGTCGCCATCACGTGCCACAAACCAGTCTCTGGTCCCACGGCAATACCTTACTAATTTATAGCTAATAGCCGAAACGTGTTATCATAGAGGCGTCTGTCTGTCTGTGCGGGCTAATCTCGCAATTTATTGGTATTTTCAGGTATGATGAATGGTCAATGGCGTGTAAAAAATACTTCTGATAGACTTTGGGCTACGATGTGATACCAGTTTTACCTATTGACACACTCTGGTGTCAGATTCTTCAAGCTGCCTAAAGGCATCTGACATAGCTTAACGACTGCCATCAATAAAGTACACCCCGTCCAATAAAGTGTTGATTTACTCTCCATGCATCAGTTGTCTGGAAGAAATCGCTTTTAGCGATAAGACTGCCTATTGTGCACTTAAATCTTTTATTTGTATTCTATTTTATAAGCTCATTCTTTGGTGTACAATAAAGAGTTAATTCATTCATCAATTATGACAGCCAGGCCATGAGCGACAGACAGGTACCAACGGCTTAACGTGCCGTGCGAAGCACGGATGAGTTCGAGATACTTTATGCCACTTGCTTTACATGCGAAAGCGCTAATAATGCTCACGACCACTAGGCCATTATATAGCCATATAGCCGTGTGGTATCCGGCAGAGTAGAATAGGACCACTCCAAGTCTTCCCGTGGATGTCGTAGAAGGCGACTTAGGAAATACAAGCTAAACAAAGCTTATAAACATCTAAGACACCTCTCCAACCCGTCTGGCCAGCGTGGAGAGTGTAGGCCAAGTCCTCTGGCTGCTCTGGCCAAGTATGGCCCTAGTAATACAGAGAGGGTCGTGCTCCTGTAGTGGAGACTAAAAAGGACCTGATGATGATGACTGGGCCATTGGCTTCTTAACTTTTCGTGATAACGGTGGAAGAGGGATAGATGCGTCACAAGCCGAACGCTTAGGCCGATTTTGCCTCTATCGCTTGTTCTGCGTTCTTGCTTGCACACGGATCGTTAGGGAGGTCTATTCTTCGAAATACCACGCTCAAGTCGTCAATGACTGTAGTGATTTCATACCAAATTAAAAACGTTTTAATACATATACTGCTTTAGAAGATAAGACATAGAGGTACAGTACAGTATACATCTGTATTCCATTTTAGACTTTATCACATTGACTTAAGAGCCGATGTCTATAATATCATTGCACATGACTGTACTTACCTAGCAAACCCTAGAGAGAAAGTTAATACCTACTCATCCAATTTGGCGGCTATTGACAGATGACGTAAGCATTACCAATGCCAAGGCTAAGGTCAACGACCGGCCGTCTTAATTACGATCGCCATGTTTGATTCGGACAACCGGACAGACGGACAAATTGACAAATCCTTGGGTCAGACCGCAGATGGTCCGAAAGGGGTGATCGACAATGTTGATTAAAGACTGACATGTTGACATGTGGTAAAACGGATGGCCTTTTTGCCCGACTGTTGTAAAAGGAGAAGTAATAGTATGAATAGACCGTCGTCCTAAGGCGATTTTCTGATGTATGATGATAATATCTGGGGACTATAATACGCGTGATTTTAACCCTACGAACTTCATTGAAATCCTGGAATCAGAACCTCTAATGAAATACAAATTTGCAAGAAAAAAGGTAAAAAAAGGAAAAAAAAATGTTGACGTTCCATGGAAATTCTCCCAGCTGATCGGCAACTTTGTATGGGAAGCGTAATTTTTTTTTTTATAAAACCTTAAACTTCTATATAAACACGATGGCAGTATTGTCCTAAGCCGTTTGGCTCAATTTCTGTAACGGTTTTAGAAAGCACTTGACTCGGTCACGGCTGACTGCCACATATAAAACTTCATATCTTGAAAAAAGCTTCGTAAGGCATGAGAAAGTAAGGGTTTAAATTACTATATGAAAGGAGTCCCTACCTCCTAAATATGGTTTCATTACACTATCAATAAATAAATAAATATATACTGACAAATCACACAGATTGAGCTAGCCCCAAAGTAAGTTCGAGACTTGTGTTATGGGATACTAACTCAACGATACTATATTTTATAACAAATACATATATAGACAGGGCTTGTTACCGGTACCAAATTCCCATTATAAGTACCGGTAAGTACCGGTACCTCTATTCTGTCAAATTTTAACGGTATTAAAATTGCGTTAATTTTACCGGTACAGACGCATTGTTGCCGTCTACCGCATGGGAATCGCTCGACTGTAAAAGTGCCGCCCTATTGTGGGCCCCCGCCTCACGCCGCACATGCACAACACGGCAACGACACACATTAACGAAATGATAATTCCCAATACGAGTACCGGTACTAAGTACCGGTACTGTTTACCGGTATTTGGTACAGGTACTTCTTTCAATTACCGGTACCGTCGTTTTTTTGAGGTACCGGTACCAATCCAATTACCGGTACCGTTGTATTATAGAGGTACCGGTACTTGATTTTTACCGTTACCAAATGTACCGGTACCAAACCAATTACCGGTACTGTCGTTTCATAGAGGTACCGGTAATGGATTTTTACCGGTATTCCAACCCCTGTATATAGATACACATCCAAGACCCAGGCCAATCTGAAAAAGATCATTTTCCATCTTGACCCGGCCGGGGATCGAACCCGGTCACTCCGTGTCGCAGGCTGGCGTGTTGACCGTTGCGCCACGGAGCTAGTCAAGTACATACATTTTAGACATGGCAACCATCTGTGTGAAGTTAGGGCAAATGCTTCCTAGAACCGTGACCGAAATCGGTTTCAACGGCTAAGAACAATACTGCTGATATAGATTTTTAACACAATCAATCCTTTTAACAATGTTTAACTTATCAAACTTCCGTACCTCCTATACGCTTTCTAACCGTATGTAAGAAATAGAGTATTATGATCACTAATGAAGTGCCCTACCACATATAATAGTATAGTCCCCAAACACTATCTTAAACTGTATATATTAGCCGTGTGGTATCTGGCAGAGTAGAATAGGACCACTCCAAGTCTTCCCGTAAATGTCGTAGAAGGCGACTTAGGAAATACAAGCTAAACAACATCCACCAACAAACATCTAAGAGACCTCTCCAGCCACCCATCTGGCCAGCGTGGAGAGTGTAGGCCAAGTCCTCTGGCTGCTCTGGTCAAGTATGGCCCTAGTAGTACAGAGAGGGTCGTGCTCCTGTAGTGGAGACTAAAAAGGACCAGATGATGATGATGACTATCTTAATATGTGAAGAATATGCAAAAAAGCATGATTTAATTTACAATGTTAAAAAGACAGAGATGTTGGTGTTTAGATCGGGTAAGGGGCCAGAGTCCGTACCTAGCTTGACCCTAAACGGACAGCCTGTAAAAATCGCGAACTCGTTCAAGTACCTTGGCCATATAGTTACATCGTCGTTAAAAGACGATGACGACATAGAGAGACAGCGCAGATCGCTGTGTGTAGTTGGCAATATGGTCGCCAGAAAATTTTATAAAGCTTCCCATGACGTGAAACTCACACTATTTAGATCCTTCTGCCAGTCCTTTTACACCTGTCAGCTCTGGACTGACTATACGCTTAAAACCTATGACGGTATAAGAGTAGCCTACAACAATATTTTTAGGCAACTGATGGGATTGAAACCATGGTGTAGTGCTTCTGGTATGTTTACGGAGGCTAGGGTTAATTCTTTTAACGCCATACACCGTCACCGTATAGCGAACTTCATGTCCAAAGTAAATATGTGCAGTAACAGTATCGTGAGAGGACTGGCAGAGAGGCTTGTCACCACGGACACGTACAGACACTGGCTGACTATTGTCGCCAGCTGACAATTATTTTTTTACAATATATATTTTGTATTTTTTGTTTTAATATATATTTTTTGTATATGACTAAAAAAAAAATTATGGATCCTTTGTGTCTGCAATAAAGCAATTATTATTATTATTATTATTAAACATCAGAAAATCGCGTTGGGACGATACATTTTGGGGTGTTGCTGGAATCGTTTTTCAGCCAGTCTTTGTTGCTTATAAAAATGGAAACATTCTATTTACACAAGCTGTTGCCCGCGACTTCGTCTGCGGCAATTTAGTTCTTTTTATTAGTATAGATGAATAATTTTACCCCGTTTTCAAAACATTTTTTTATAATGCTTCGCTCGTATTGGTCGCAGCGTGATGTATTATTAAAGCCTTCCTCAATAAATGGACTATACAACACAAAACTTTCCAATTTGAACCAGTAGTTCCTGAGATTAGCGCGTTCAAACAAACAAACAAACAAACTCTTCAGCTTTATAATATTAGTATAGATACAGAATCTACTGATACTGAAAATCGTAAGAAACAAAACTTACTGTCAGTGTCACATCCATTCATTTATTACTTGACTAGCTTTCGCCCGCGGCTCCGCCCGCGTTAATGTCGATCCCTCGGGAATAGTACTTTTTCCCGGGATAAAAGGTAGCCTGTGTCCTTCTCCGTACTCCAGAGAACTTGTATGCAAAATTTCATGATAATCGGTTCAGTAGTTACGGCGTGAAAGCGTAACAAACAAGCAAACAAACTCATTTTCGCATTTATAATATTAGTAAGGATTCGGATGGCACGTCGGGCCGTTAGTTCCGGCTGTCATCTTTGATGGCAGTGGCAGTGGTGGTTACGCACACAAAAAACAAACGAACATAATATAAATGGCGTGCTAAATAAGATGATATTATTAAATTACTATAGCGAATACAATATATACTTATACTTATCAGTTGCTTTAAGGAAATAATACTTTAATGATCGGGACATTTGGATCACAAATACCTAAAATAATGTAGTATACCAAATAAATGATCGTACGATATGCTAGAGCAATAATTATTTTGTAGTATTTTGTAGCAGTATTCCTTTATTACTTTACAAGCTTTTATTTACCTGGCAATGTATGTATGAAAAGATTTTAAAAAAATCTAATTAAAACATTTTTAATTTTTCTCTCCAATCTATATCAATATCCAGATATACAAATTGGTATGGTAGAATACTTGTGTTAAGATTGTGAGAGACTGGTGTCTGAACTAAGCAGAGCCTGTGTCTCAGTACACCAGCCTCTCCCCTCACGAATATGAAATATCCGACTTATAGTAAAAGAAAAACCTGAAAAGACAACTTAGACGCTTTTCTAAGAAGATCGGGAGTAACAAGTGACAGAGACAAGTGGAAAAAGATGGGAGAGACCTTTGCCCAGCAGTGGGCCAATATAGGTTAATAAAAATGAAACAAAAAAGTATTGAGTATACTTTGCCAAAAACAACCCAAAAATAACCGGAAAGGTCTCTTTTTATAGTGGTACTTACCGGTACTTATAATGGGAATTTGGTACCGGTAACAAGCCCTGTTATAAACTAAAGAGTAAATGTACTCGGAAAAGTAAAATATCATACAAAAATTGAAAATTAGTTACGTAAAACAACTACTGAATATAAATTTACGAATCATGTTAAGTTAAGAAAATATAAAATCGACAGCTTAAATAATAATAATAATACCTAAATGAATAGCATTGTGTTTACGTTCGACGGTGCGCGGCGCTTGGCGGAACGATACGAGGCCGCTTGGAGCCTCGGGAGTCAAAGTAATATTAGTACCTAAGAAATCTTGTTACCAGCGCTTGGCTATACTCGAGGTGGTACTCAAATAGATAATATTTTTTCTAATTACCCTTGTGAAGTAGAATTTTAAAACTCTTTCTTTAGTTACTACCGTCCTAAGTTTGACAGCTCCGTGGCGCAGTGGTTAACACGCCAGCCTGCGACACGAGGGTGCGTTCGATCCTCGGCCAGGTCAAGATGAAAAATGATCTTTTTAAGATTGGCCTGGGTCTTGGATGTGTATCTATATATGTATTTGTTATAAAATATAGTATTGTTGGGTTAGTATCCCATAACACAAGTCTCGAACTTACTTTGGGGCCAGCTCAATGTGTGATTTGTCCGGGTGCGTATTGATTGATATAATAACAAATTATATATTTACATTTCAATAAAGTTCAAAAGATATAATGTTTACTTGACATAATCATTACTGATTATATTCTTAAAAGCTATAATATTCATAAAATTTTCAATTCGAAAGGCATAAACCCATTTTTTATAACGTTTATGAATACTAAATATCACCTATTATACAACTTGTGCAGTATATATGCCAAAATGTATACCATTCAAAAAGGATAGTATTTAAAATAAATATGTATCAAAATCTATAGAAATCAAAATTTATACGTATTAAAAGTATATAACAGAGAAAATATATCAGCTAATTAGTAGACCTATGTCTATTTTGCGAATTTGATTTATTTCAGTAATACCTACGAAATAATTCAAATTCACACAAGTTCATAGCAAAAGGTGCATCATTCAATCAGATTATCGAATAACTAATAATAGGTAATTGATTTTCTTCGTAAAGCAAACGGAAAGTAATACAAGAAGTCATTAACTTCATAGGATTACAAAAAAAAACTATAACAAATAAAAGAACTTATTACTATATTTTATTGCATGTAAATATTAGGACAAAGTATGAAATAAATAAAAAAAATTGTGATACATACAAAATGCGCGCGCATTTTGTATGTATCACAATTTTTTTAAAGTAGAAAGATAATTTTACAATATTTTATTGTATTTAAATATTAGGACAAAGTATAAAGTAAATAAAAAAATTGTGATACATACAAAATGCGCGCGCATTTTGTATGTATCACAATTTTTTTTTAAAGTAGAAAAATACTTTTTACAATATGTTATTGTAAATATTAGGACAAAATTAGAAATAAATAAAAAAAAAATTGTGATACAATTTTCCTAAGTATTTTATTTATACTAATTTATCTATTTTCCTTATTTTTTTTTAATTTTAGACTATAGCTCGAAGAAATTCACACTCGTAATATTCAGATTTTCGTTTTAATATATTGTTATCTTTTTTCTTGTTTTATAAATATTTTTTTGCGTTTACGAGATCGTCAGGTGGCTATTAATTTTTGGCTAAGCGTTCTATAAATAGAAATAAGATAATTTACTAACCGGCTTCAAAAAAGGAGGAGGTTATCAATTCGACTGTTTGTTTCTTTTTTTTATGTATGTTTGTTCGCCAATTGTGAACCGATTTTGATATTTCTGTTTTATTTAAAGGCCTTTTTTACCAAGTTGGTCCCATTTTTATTTGGTGAAGATATAATGAAGAACTTTGGAGATATGGAAGAAACTTGTAAAATAAAATTGAGTTCGGTTTTTTTTGAAATTTAATTATTAGGTATGTATTGAGAATCTTCTACCAATTAATTCGATTGATTATTATCCGTACTAATATGTATATATAAAGTTTATTATACATAACAACTAATCTATTGTTTAAATTTTATTATAATAAAACGGTATAATAAAGGTTTGATATGTTGAATGAGTGTTATAATTAAAGATTTTAGTCTTTTTAAACTTATTTATTTCGATTTTTATATTACTTGTTAATTATACTGACCAAAATTATATGTTTCGTTGATATTTATCTTAAATTATATATATTTTGTGTTTATATGTTATATTACTTACCAGATTTGTCCGTATATATTTATTTATTTATGTGGGCTCGTTTTTAAACGTTTTTAGAACTCAAAGCTGGCATTCGCAACTACGGAACCCTGCACTGCGCGTGGCTAGACACAAACTTGGCCTTTTTTATATAAAAGATAATTTTAAAGTGTATAACAGTCTGTTGAGATGATAGAAGTATATCACAAGTAAATTTTTCCCGGTGTGATTCACACCAGTCGAATTTGCGTAGTCATCCTCAATGAATATTAATATCATCGATATTATGGTTTTTATTATTATGTATGTTTGTCTGCCACTGAGGTACCTTTGTCACGTTAATAATATGCAATATAGTTACAGAATAATAAAATATTCAACAAATAGGTATTCAAAAGTTTTCCTTGTAATTTTACAAGGTTGATTCATTGAAAATTATGTAAGATATGCAATGCTAATTATATTTATTTTGCATTCTGTGTTTTCCAGTTCGATGACGCCTAATTAAAAAGTATAAAGTAGTGATAATAAAAAAAAATACTGAAGCACTTTCAAAGAAATCGTTACGACGTTATCACGTTATCAACATCATTTCGAGTAGGTGTCACAGTCAATCGACCATGCACACCCTGGTGTCAGATTTCTTCGGGACCGCCTCTCGGCCTCTGACGTGGTTCCTTTAACGACTACCAGATTGCAGCCGGGACCACCGGCTTAACGTGCCTTCCGAAGCACGGAATCATCATTATTATCAGACAATCAGGTGATTCATGCCTGCAATGTCCTAACCAAACTGGAAACAACTAAACAAAGTATGCTTCCGGTGGGAATCGAACCCACGACCCCCGGGTCAACAGGCAAACGCCTTAACTGGACCACTGGACCACGGAGGCTGTTGTTAACACGTCAAAACGGACAATCCGAAACGCCAATAGACTCGTAGTCACCCTGTCGCTTATCTGTCGTAATCAGTCGCCGTGTCGTTCTCACTTTCTCAATTACTACCACTGGGCCTCACACGTTCTGTTGCTAAGAGCTACTAAAGGGGCTTCGTTCTTTCTATAGTACGTCTACGTATATTCGTGAACAGCTTGATGGCCCAGTGCTAGTACATTGAGAAGCAGTTATAAGAACCAATGTGTTTATACAGCGTGTAACATAACCAAGAACGGCGGGACCGTATGGAAATGACGATTTTTTTTTTAATTTCCAGCATTGTTCTCATAAAAAAGTTGTTCATATTGTTGGTCTGAGTCACCCCATTAAGGGTCCAAAACGATCAAAATTTCACCATGTATATTTTTACTATATTTTCTTTCTAATATTTCTTATCATGTTAGTAAGCGATGCGGCTAGCAACAAATTACTATTTCGATTCTTTAAGCCATCTACACGCCCCCGTTTGGGGGTTGGGGGGTTGGGGGGTTGGGGAGTATGCTTAAACGTTGCCTTTAGGTTTTATGGACCTGTCTCTGTGCCCCACAAGGGAAAAAGACGTGATAGTAAGTATGTATATTTTCGTTTATTCTCGGATGTAGTCGGCCTAAAATTAAAATTAATTATATTTATTTATAATTAAAAAAACTGCGTCACGCGAAGCGTTTCATGAAACCGGCTCGCGACCCAGATGTTCGTTTTCGTAATTATCAATCGGCATAATATAACAATAAATATCTATAATAAACCGATTCTATATCACTTTATTATCCGGTGACATTTATCTGATTTTATATTAATAATCAGACATCCTTCAATATTGAACTGATGAATAATTTTATTCATTATTCGCTGAATGTATAACTCGGGTCATCTGATTCGACCCGACGACCTAAACCTAACAAGGATTTCCGGAAATTACTGAACACGGAAAATTTTAGAAATATGAGGAAAAAACCTAATCAATATTCTGCACGGTTAATTTCCTATTTCCTTAAAAATTAGGGCAACCGAACTCCGAAATAATCGTGATAAATCAGGTTATTGCGTATTCGTCCCACGAATTCTCTACTCAATTTTAATAGTTACTTTAACATCCATTACGGTTTATGGATATTAAATAAAAGTACGCAATTATTCGAAAGCCGCAATGTATTTTGTATTGACGTTCAAAACTTCGTGCTTCGGATGGCACGTTAAGTCGTTGGTCCCAGCTCTTGTCATCTTTGATGGCAATCGTTAAGCTATGTCAAATGCCTTTAGGCAGCTAGAAAAGTCTGACACCACTGTTGGCCACTAACAACGAAAGACAAACATCAAAACGTTGTTCACAGTAATTGTCAAAAAATAGCAAGTATCCTTACTCCTTACTAATATTATAAATGCGAAAGTGAGTTTGTTTGTTTGTTTGTTTATTTGTTTGTTTGTTACGCCTTTCACGCCGTAACTACTGAACCGATTATCATGAAATTTTGCATACAAGTTCTCTGGAGTGCGAAAAAGGACATAGGCTACCTTTTATCCCGGGAAAAAGTACTATTCCCGAGGGATCAACATTGACGCGGGCGGAGCCGCGGGCGAAAGCTAGTCAAACATAAAGCCAGATTTACTAATGCAGTAAGCATGTCATAGGAGCTCTTTATTTTGTAGTCGGTTAAGAATCCAATCAACCACATCCCTTAGTTATTCCCAACACATGCGTTCCAAAGTTCGTATTAATATCAGCATCTGCTCTAACTTGCCAACTTCTGATAACTTGGAACTTTTCCCCTTTGTTTTGGGGTACTGATTGCAATCTAAAGGTCAACGGCTTCGATCAGATATAATGGTAGATACACAGTCTCATACAAAATGAAGCCTAAATAATGTCCCCGAGCCCTTTGGTGATATTATCTATATAGGCTTGTAAAGTTGCAGCATGCCACCTGCATGCTGCATCTCGTCCAACATCATTTCTTTCCTGTCCATTTTTCATTCCTTATTTCATTTCAAATTTCATTCCATTCCATTTTTAGATCATTTTCTCTCTCTCTCATCACTCATTTCTTAAGTCTACCATCATCTCTTGGACTGTTTACTTGATCGGTCTCTGATCTTTTATGTAAAAGTTAATATATTTATATAAGTTGTGAAGTTGTGACAATTAAAATTAATCTTCTTGTCAGTTGTGCCGAGTCTCTGTTCTCCACCACTACTTATATGTGGGAACTCGGCTAGAGCGCCGGGACGGTCGAGGTCTCACAGGCTGAGGGCACTCTGCTCTTGCCTCAAACGCCGGATGAAGTAGCGAAAGCTCACTTGGAGATAGCGACATAGTCCTTAAAAAAAATGTCCCTGAGCCCTGAGCCAAAACATCATGCATACTTACAATCAACAACAAGAACTGTACATACTGAAAGTATGACACTCCTTTTTTTTTTAGTTTTGATGCGTAGTTTTTGCATCTTTTCACTGACCTTCGTCATCGCGAGACATGTGAGTGCTAGCGCGGTTTATTGAAACTGTGGACAAAACAGCTCCGAAACTCGATTAGTGCGCTGTTTTGCCGGTGCCACTTTTCGAGCGCGAATCGTGTATCTACCATTATATTTGATCGAAATTCAAGGGGTTTATGGAACTAAGTAGTTATGTGGTATGTAATATGTAGGTATGTATAATGTATGAGAACATAAGTTAATTATATTAATAGCATTACAATGCTCGGTTTAATATTAAAATCGAAAATAAGTGATGAAGCATCGACGGGCTAGATGTCGAAGGTTGTAGGTTCAAATCCTGCCTGTGGCGAAATTTTTTCATCACATATTTTCGATTTTAATAAATTCTAACTTCTTTGTAGAGTTAAATCTAAACAATCTACGTACTCTAAACACTCTACAAATCTAAACTTTTGTTAAGGGGGACCAGCTACAGCAATCTTGCACATTCTACGTTTTTAGGGTTCCATACCCATAGGGTAAAACGGGACCCCGGTAATATCGCTTCGCTGTTCGTCTGTCTGTCCGTCTGTCACCAAGCTGTATCTCAGGAACAATTTTCACAGATGATGTATTTCTGTTGCCGCTATAACAACAAATGCTAAAAAAATAGAATTAAATTAATATTTAAGAGAGTTTTTGCTCGATATTGATAACGGCAAGAGGTAGACGCTTAAAATATTCACAGAATATTTAATTATATATTTATATACACTTTAGAAATAAATAAAAATAAGGGTAAAAATAAAATAAAATTAATATCTCATACAACATACATGATTTTTTTACCGTTTTTATAGATAACGGTACGGAACCCTTCGTGAGCGAGTCCAACTCGCACTTGGCCGGTTTTTTCTTTTCTCCCAGCATGGAAGAATTGTCACCATGCTTGACACAAAGCCAGATTGCACGTTTCTATAAGGGAATGTGTATTTATTATTTAAAAATACCTGTTATTTTCTCATCAAATTATTCTATCTTTTACTCTTAACACATCAGTAAAAGTAATTTCTAAGAAAAGCATTCAAACATTATGAAAGCTGGATTTCGACAATTCAAAACGTTTCTTATCAACTGAACAGTAAAGTTGAAATTTGATTGACGATAATTAGCAAGTATTGTTGTCCTAGAGTAGCAGGATCAATGACAGACGACAGACGACATTTAAGTTCACGTTATTAAAGTAGAGTTCAGTGGGCAAGACTTTTGGACGTGACAACGTCTTCTAAATCGATGAACGCCGGCTGCACGCACGAAAAAGTGTCACATACCGTGTGCAAGCGAGAGCGAAATAATTAAATTCAAATCTTGAATTTCACAAGTGGAATAACGCTGTTTACGTTATTCCAGTTGCGTTAGGCACGTAACTCAATAGACAATGGGCATGTTTTCTAAAAAAATACTTTTCAAAATAATTAGTCCGTCTGGTAGATTATTGAAAAATATTGGACACGTATTTTTTCTTTTGTCAATCAAACAAAAATTGATAAAGATATTAGCCCGTTAAAGTGCCGTGTGACGTCACTGTCCGGTACACTTTTTACCGGCCTATTGCGTCATGAGCCCCCACTCCTGAATTTTAATGCGCTTTATCTTTAACAACTTATTTTATTAAAAAAAAAAGAAAAAATACTCATCTAATATTCTTTTATTAGCCTGTTGTGCCCCACTGCTGGGCAAAGGCCTCCCCTTTCTGTTTTCACACTTCCCGATCCGGGGCTATTTGCTGCCAACCAGTTAAAAAGCCTTCTATATCGTCTCGCTATCTTTTTCTCGGTCTGTAATTTTCCTTTGCCAATTTCAATCTAATATACAACGTGATTTTGAACCCTCTAGCTATATTGAAATCTGGGAATCAGAATCCCTAATGGAATCCAGAATTTCAAGAAAAAAAGGTAAAAACCGAAAAAAAATTGACTTTCCATAGAAATTCGTCCAGCTGATCGGCGACTTTGTATGGGAAACCCTAATTTCTTTTTCGATTTTCAGCTTTTTTTCTTGCAGTTCTATATTTCATTAGGGATTCTGATTCTGAGATTTCAATAAAGCTAGGAGGTTCAAAATCACGTTGTATTTAGACGGACTAATTATTTTAGATGGTACAAACAAGTCTATTTGCAAATACAAATGAGAGGGAAACCAAATGCCTTCGACCAAATGCAAATGTTTTATATGTACACTTCATACATGTGTTCAATATAGTGTTTGCAGCAGACAAGCTATAGTTAACACCGCGTGTTTGCGTTGACATAATCGTAGAGATGTCACTGTGTTATGCAAAAACCGAACCGATAGCGTGCTAATAGGAATTATATAAATAAATACGGACAAATCACACAGATTGAGCTAGCCCCAAAGTAAGTTCGAGACTTGTGTTATGGGATTCTAACTCAACGATACTATAGTTTATAACAAATACATATATAGATAAACATCCAAGACCCAGGCCAATCTGAAAAAGATCATTTTTCATCTTGACCTGGCCGGGGATCGAACCCGGGCACTCTCGTGTCGCAGGCTGGCGTGTTGACCGCTGCGCCACGGAGCCTTTTAATAAGGCCAATAAAATAAAATAAAATAAAGCCAATTAAAACATTTGACGCCTATTATTTGCACGATATTTCTACAAACACGAATATGGTTTTGGTTTAAATCCCTACAGCCGGCATCATCTCTCACTTTTGTCAACTGTAGTATATGTCTTATTTAACATACTAGCAGTACCCGGGTGCCCGCGACTTCGTTCGCGTACATTTTATGTTATGTTTGCATGGGGGCCACGTCTTATCATGACAGGAGAAGAAAAATAAGTAGCCTATCCTGTGTCCTGTACGCCTAAATGTATATCTACCAAGTTTCATAAAATTCAGTTAATTCGTTTAGGAGTTATGGAGAATACACATACATATATCATAAATACAGAAAAAAATCTAAACATCATCGTTTTAGTTTCAGTTTCATGTATAGAACTTATAAACACGATATCTCTGAAAACAAAGTAACTTACTCCATTACCCTCACAGATTTATTATAATACTAGCTTTCGCCCGCGGCTCCGCCCGCGTTAATGACGATCCCTCGGGAATAGTACTTTATCCCGGCATAAAAGCCTATGTCCTTCTCCGTACTCCAGAGAACTTGTATGCAAAATTTCATGATGATCGGTTCAGTAGTTACGGCGTGAAAGCGTAACAAACAAACAAATAAACAAACAAACAAACTTACTTCCGCATTTATAATATTAGTAAGGATGTTAAGGCAAAGAGGAGGGCTTTTGGTCGCTGCCTTCGAACTGCCACTTAAGCCCCACATAAGGCTTTCGCCAAAACCCACTATGCTAAACGCGCATGCCCATTCCAAGACAATTAGCTCTAATTCATCCCACTATTGCTGTGTGATGGACACCTAATCTGAAAACAAGTTCGTGTACATGTCTATGAACTCGTACATCACGTTTGCCAAAGACATAATATATTGTCTTTGCGTTTGCACACGTGATATAGAAATAAGTAGCACTTTTATACAGCGTGATTTTGAACTCCCTAGCTATATTGAAATCTGGGAATCAGAATCCCTTAAGCAATACAGAATTGTAAGAAAAAAAGGTAAAAAACGAAAAAATAAATTTAACCTTTCATAGAAATTCGTCCAGCTGATCGGCGACTTTGTATGGGAAACCTAATTTTCTTTTTTTTTTCACCTTTTTTTTCTTGCAATTCTGTGTTCCATTAGGGATTCTGATTCCCAGATTACAATAAAGCTAGGGAGTTCAAAATCACGTTGTATGGATGTCAATTATGGAGCCCATATAGATTTTCTCTCAGAACATAACTTTCTATTTTTTTTTATTAACCTATAGGTACTGTCCCACTGCTGGGCAAAGGTCTTACCCATAAGTTTCCATGTTTCGTGCCACTTCCAACCACTTTCTTTCGATTTTCTACGTCTATCCTCCGGAATCCATTCTGTTGTTAAAGCAGCCCAGCGATCTGTGTGCATTCGGCAAACGTGGCCCACCCAGTCCCACTTCAACTTGGCCGCTTTGCGGCCCACATCGGCAATACCGATAATTGAACGAAGCTGTGTTCGGCACTCTGTAAAATCTTGTGACACCCAAAACACTTCGCTCCATAGCTCTTTCTATTAAAAAAACTCAAACTGTCTGTATTAAAAAAAAATGGTTGTCTGTAAAGTCGGTTTAAGGACTATAATTTTACATGATAACGGTGGAAGAGAGATAGATGCGTCAGAAGCCGAACGCTTAGGCCGATCGTGCCTCTCGCTTGTTGCGCGCTCTCGCTTGCACACGGAACGTGACATTATCGTGCGTGCAGCCGCCGCTAATCGATTTATAAGACTTTACCTCCTCAAAAAATATTACAAATATAATATTGGCGAATTTCAAGCCAAATGCTTCATCTACCAGTCAAACAACAGGTGATGCTGAGACCCAGATTTAGGCTCGTCCGGGGAAGTACCACACTTTCACAGAAAATCGACGTCTTAGTAGAAGCTTTACCGCTTCTATGCTTCGTTCGGTGAGTGAGAGAGCCGGGGGCCCATCCTGCCCCCTCCGATGCCCATTTCCTTCCCCCATCTCTTTGAAAAGCCGACAATGCACCTGTAACACCCTAGCGTTGCAGTTGTCCATGGGCAGCGGTGATCACTTACCATCAGGTGACCTGCTCGGTTGCCGTCCTGTAACGTAATAAAAAAAGCGCTTTTACTTCCCAGGGTGGCCACTAACACGGACTTACACCTGGAATCAAAAACGTTCTATCTAACTAGCATTTCTGAGAAACATCGAGTATTTGGCAGTCGTCACGCGTCCAGGCCAGGCTATTACCGAGCTAGATTCGTCGGTACCAGGTGAACGATCTTGGTACAAGGCCACCAATCGCTTGCTCACTTTTTTTATTATATTATTAGTACTTATACGTCCGCGGGTATCGACCTGACAGAAAAAAACGTATGGTGCGGAATAAAATGTGTATAGAAGTGACGCGCTCGCAATTTAGTGTTGACTAGCTCCGTGGCGCAGCGGTCAACACGCCAGCCTGCGACACGGAGTGACTGGGTTCGATCCCCGGCCAGGTCAAGATGCAAATTGGTCTTTTTCAGATTGGCCTGGGTCTTGGATGTGTATCTATATATGTATTTGTTATAAAATATAGTATCGTTGAGTTAGTATCCCATAACACAAGTCTCGAACTTACTTTGGGGCTAGATCAATCTGTGTGATTTGTCCGTATATATTTATTTATTATTTATTTATAGTCGCCTGATTCTTGAAAGTACAGTCGAGAGCAGATTAAACGGACCCCTCTAATATGAAATTTTAAATTGTAGGAGAGTCACATTTATTTATTTTATCTGGCCCCGAGTGTACAATGTCTAAGCGCTTAATTCAAGTATTATCAATACGCAATACTAATAATAAATCTGTAAGGGTCGGTCATGGAGTAAGTTACTTTGTTTTCAGATATATCCTGTTTATAAGCTCTATACATGATACTGAAACAAAATCGACGATTTTGAGATTTTTTTTCTGTATGTATGTGTAAATGAATTAACTGAATTTTCTGAAACTTGGTAAATTATTATTTAGACACACAGGATAGGCTACATTTTTTTTTTAAATAAAGGACAAACAACTTGATTGGTATGAGTATTCAAAAACACGCCATTTAAGAAAATAATAATATTTTGATTGATGTAGAACTTAAATAGGTATATGTAAAACTTCCCACTTAGGTATATTTTTTATCCCAGGCTGATATCCTAGTACCAGTTTCCATCCTTGATTTCCTAATTCCTGATAATGTTTAATACATACTATCACGTCTTTTTCCAATGCGGCGTAGACAGAGCCCAGGTTTAAGCCACGTTTATCATTTTGGTGGGCGATAGGTGGAAAATGGAATCAAAATTGTGATGGGTTGCTAGCCGCATCTCCTACTAATATGATTCATTAGATTTACCCATTCACTCGATCGGCTTTTACAATCTGCGCGGGAAGAGAGCAGCTGGTACATTCTAGGCTTTTTCTTTTCTCCCAGACCAGCATGGAACCAAAAATGAGATTTGTTGAAGACTAGCTGTCGCCTCCGGCTCCGTGTCGATCTCGCAGGAACAGTATTTTTTTCATGACCTACATGATGAAGGCCACGAGTCGCCCAAATGTGCGAGGTAAGTTCGTACAACATCCATGGGAAGACTTAGAGTGGTCTTATTCTACTCAACACGTAACATACTTTGAAGTAATTTTAATCAGTTTTTTAGTTTCGATCAAATATAATGCTAGATACACAGTCTCATACAAAATGAAGCCTTAATAATGTCACCGAGACAAAACATCAAAAACGGTACATACTGAAAGTATAACTCTTCACTTTTGATGCGTAGTTTTTGCATCTTTTCACTGTACCTTCGTCATAACGAGACGTGTGAGTGCCAGCGCGGTTTTTAAATAAATAAATATATACGGACAAATCACACAGATTGAGCTAGACCCAAAGTAAGTTCGAGACTTGTGTTATGGGATACTAACTCAACGATACTATATTTTATAACAAATACATATATAGATACACATCCAAGACCCAGGCCAATCTGAAAAAGATCATTTTCCATCTTGACCTGGCCGGGGATCGAACCCGGTCACTCCGTGTTGCAGGCTGGCGTGTTGACCGCTGCGCCACGGAGCTAGACTACTTTTTGAAACTGGACAAAACAGCTCCGAAACTCGATTAGTGCGCTGTTTGGCCGGTGCCACTTTTCGAGCGCAAATTGTGTATCTACCATTATATTTGGTCAAAGGTTTTTAGATGAACGCTTAGTTGTATACCTAATCTGTGCTTTGTTCTATGAAGTCTTTCCGTTCGTCTTATTTTACAGCCACAGACTAAACAACGCTCAGTTACGCCATTGTGGTGATAATTTCTGGCAATTGTACGAATGTCAACAATATTTCATTGATTGTTTATGCATGTGATCTTGTCGTGCGATAAAATCGCATCGTTTACACGATTGTTGCCAATTAGGACGCCGCTTTAGGGGGTGGCGACACGATCTTCGCTTCCCGCAAAGCACTGATTCTACACGGTGAAATTTTAATCGTTCTGGACCCTTAAAGGGATGATTCAGCTCGTTGATATTAACAACTTTTCCTATGGGACCAATGGCTGGGAACTAAAAAAAAATTTTTAAGTTCCCATACAAATTGACCGGGCGGCCGAATTTTTTTGTATGGAACTGCCCATTTTTTTTTTAGTTCCCAGCATTGATCCCATAGGAAAAGTTGTTCATATCGATAGGCTGAATCACCCGTTTAAGGGTCCAGAACGATCAAAATTTCACCGTGTATAATCAATTTATCTCCCGTTAGTTTTACTAAACTATCGCCAATGATAGGGAGCGATGGCGGACTAAAAAGGAGGCCTTTGCCTAACAATGGGACCGAACTGTGGAATGAACTGCCTGCGGCGGTATTCCCGAATAGATACGACATTGGAACCTTAAAAAAACGAGTCTATGTTTTCTTAAAAGGCCGGCACCACAGGTGTTGCAGTAGTCTATGGGCCGCGGTGATCGCTAACCATCAGGTGGTGACCCGCTTGCTCGTTTGGCGCCCTGTCACAAAAAAACCATAGGCTAAAAATGTTATAATATTGTAATGATTGACTATGTGAATTTCAAATCTACCATGTCAACACCTGGGCATGCCCTCAGGTCAAAATTCTTCTTTTCTAACCAGGAAGATGGATACCTACATATCCATGATGAATAATCTACTATGATGACGTAACGATGAGTGGAATCAAGGTTAGGACACGGACTTTTACTTAAAAAAGTAGTCTAAAACTTCAAAAGCAATTAAATAAAATCAATGTTTCTTAGAAAAACATTGACATACTTATCCCGATTCGTGGAAAATCACAACAATACCATCCGAAAACATTATCTGCCAACGAAACTGTAACTGTAAATGTAACAGTTAAAACGTGATGAATAGAAAATCATAGTTAACTCAGCGCTGGTATATTTTATCAAGCCTGAAGAAATCGATTACACCGTTCTACTAGTGTTGTACGAACTAAGTCTTCGGCACATATAACGACTTGGCTCTTATCAAGTGTCAGCTCATGAGACTGTGATGCTCGAGTTTTCGAGTTGCGACGAGTCTAGGCTCACATACCTCCTCTCCATTGTAGAAACTAAAATCTACGAGTGTACGTCCATATGATGACTTGGCTATTATCAAAAGTATTAACTTATGAGACTCAGCTACTCGAGTTTTGGAGTTGTTATGTATGAGTCTAGGCTCTCAAGACTCCTTTCCATTGCAGAAAGGAAAGTCTACGTACAAATAATGACTTGGCTCTTATCAAAAGTTTCAACTCATGAGACTCTGCTCCTCGAGTTTTGAAGTTGCAATGAGTCTAGCCTCACAAGACTTCTCTCCATTAGGTATAGAAACTAAAATCTGCGTGTGTGCGTACATAAAATGATTTGGCTCTTATCAAAAATATCAACTCAAGAGACTCTGCTGCTCGAGCTTTCGAGTTGCGACGAGTCTTGGCTCACAAGAGTTCTCCTCATCTTAAGGTTTTCCTGGATGAGTATTCTCAGCTGTAGTTCATCGAAGCCCGGTTCTATTATGATTATGACAGCATGTTTGATGCTTCAATTTTGAATACAGGTTAACTAAAACCTTCAAGCTATATCAAAATCTTGAAATAAGAATCACAAACAATTCACAAAATTGTAAAAAAAAAAACAAGTAACTAAAAAAATATATTTCCATACAAAGCTGGTCGAATTAAGTCAAAAAAATATTTTCCGTGATTATTGATTTCATTGAAAATCTTGTTACAACACTAACTACGTGTGACAACACGTGACTAGCCTACTGGAATGCGCGCCTTTGTTACGAAGGCGATAAGAATCAATTTGCGGTGTTCGTAACTCAATTAATCGCCCGCGACTTTGTACTATATTGCGTAACGCACTAAGGTCATTTTCCTTCTGGAGGTTGTGTTTGGTATTTAATTCTGCTAAGGGATAATGTACACATTTTTGTAAGGTTACTCAAGTTGCAACGTTAACGCGTAGTAGTTTTGTAGTTTTGTAAGCGATCATACTAATTTGGTCTAAATGTATAACGCACTACGGTTTTTTAACGTATGAACGTTGTCATCGTCATCATCATCATTGATCATCATTTCGAGTAGGTGTCACGGTCAATCGACCATGCACACCCTGGTGTCAGACTTCTTCGGAACCGCCTCTCGGCCTCTGACGTGGTTTTTTTTAACGACTACCAGATGGCAGCCGGGACCACCGGCTTAATGTGCCTTCCGAAGCACGGAATCATCTTTATTATCAGATAATCAGGTGATTCAAGCCTGCAATGTCCTAACCAAACTGGAAACAACTAAACAAAGTATGCTTCCGGTGGGAATCGAAACCACGACCCCCGGGTTAACAGGCAAACGCCTTAACCACTGGACCACGGACGTTGTTTCATCATTGGTAGATAAGATAGATAATACCGTTTATTTGCTGCTCTCATTCATCATCATCATTTCAGCCGCAAGAAGTCCACTGCTGGACATAGGCCTCCCCCAAGGATTTCCAATACCGGCCGGTTGGAAGCGGCCTGCATCCAGCGTCTTCCTGCGACCTTAGTCATGTCCGACCATCTGGTTGGTGGATGTCCGACGCTGCGCTTGCCGATACGTGGTCGCCATTCTAGAACCCTTGCCCCATCAGCCATCGGTTCTACGCGCTGTTTCAGTTTGTATGAATTTGCTGCTCTAGTCACACATATACAACAGTTTGATAAAAAACTATATCATTAAAAATACAGAGTAAATAAAAACAATACTTTACAATTGAGTATGTATGCCACAGCAATACAAAAAGGAAGCTCAGTGATTATATTGCCCTGAGAGCAACACACTGATTTTCAGCTATGGCCTGTCATCAAGTGCGAGTGCGCTTCAATTTACTTATGTGGAAAATATTCTCTCATCATTCATTGCAGCCGTAAGAAGTCCACTGCTGGACAAAGGCCTCTCCCAAGGATTCTTCGTTCCATTGGAGGATATTGCCATACTCATTACGCTTGGCAGGCGGGTTGGCCAGATGAACAATGTGTTTGGTTTAATTTCTTTTTTTATATTTATTATACAATTAACTTGGGAAACAGGCATACGGCCATCCTGATGGCCTATTTGCTAACTCAGTTTACAACGTTTTGATAGTCACTTTACACTTCAGTCGAAGAACAGAAACTACGAAGAAAAGAAAAAACAGAGAAAGCATCAGCTTCTTCTCTTCCCGCGCAGTGCTTAAAAGCTGATTGAGGGATCAAGCGAAAATCTAAGGCAAAACCTTAATAAGCGATGCGGCTACCAACCCTTCACTTATTTTGATTCCGGTTTCCACCTATAAGACAACTAGGCAACGCACTAAGTTTGGCCTTTAGCCCTCAGCATTCATTTCATGACCTTAAGCTTTTTGCAATCCGCCCAGTACATTAGCATAACACAACAACTCCCGGCCATTGTTTAGGGGTCAGGCTTGGGGTCGTCAAGTTTGGGAGCCTCCGTTTTTACAAACAAACGCACATATTTTAAAAAGATGGCTGTAATGTGTGTTTCCATTGAAGTAAGTTGGTTCTCTATCAACTTTGTATCGATACACACATAAGTGATATCACGGTATTACTTGCGGACAGACAGTCTATATTTTCAAAGACATATATAAAGGACACATTTAGCATATTGGTGGGCGTTAGGTTAGTTATATTACCGTTCATTTGATAAGTATAAAAAATCGTCCAAGTGCGAGTCGTACCCGCGAGCGAAGGGTTCCGTACAATTATCTATAAAAACGGCAAAAAAGATAATGTTTTTTGTATGGGAACCTCCCTTAAATATTTGTTTTAATTTAATTATTTATTTTAAAGTAAAATATACAACTAAATATTTTGTCAATATTTAAAGCGTCTACCTGTCGCCGTTATCAATATCGAGCAAAATCACGTTTGTTGTATGGGAGCCCCTTTAAATATTTATTTTATTCTAATTTTTAGTACTTGTTATAGCGGCAACAGAAATATATCATCGGTGAAAATTTCAACTGTCTTACTATCACGGTTTATAGGATACAGCCTGGTGACAGACGGACGGAGGGACGGACAGACAGGCGGACAGCGGAGCCGTATGCCGCCGCCTCTGTCCGTCCGCCCGTCTATCACAGAGTTGTATCTTTTGAACCGTAGGTAGAGACTTGAACTTAAAAAACTATACAAAAAAATGAATACAAGAAACGTGTATTTGAGCGTATTTTAGAGTTAAATAATACGGAACCCTTGTGCGCGATTCTGACTCGCACTTGGCCGGGTTTTTTTTATTTTCTCGGATGGAAGAATCGCTGGGATGAAAACTCGTTTCCTTTATTAAAATCTTCATTCAATAACAACGAGGATCTTCAAAGTTTCACTCGTACAAAAGCGGAATAAATATACATAAATAGTAAGAAATGTTCTTCTTATATAATACTAGCTTTCGCCCGCGGCTCCGCCCGCGTCAATGTCGATCCCTCGGGAATAGTACTTTTTCCCGGGATAAAAGGTAGCCTATGTCCTTCTCCGTATTCCAGAGAACTTGTATGCAAAATTTCATGATGATCGGTTCAGTAGTTACGGCGTGAAAGCGTAACAAACAAACAAACAAACTCACTTTCGCATTTATAATATTAGTTAGGATTTTGACAACTGAATGGTTATATCATCAATGCCTCTCTAAGCTTTGAAACAACCCTTGGCTTTTTTAGGGTTCCGTAACCAAAGCGTAAAAACGGGACCCTATTAATATGGCTCCGCTGTGTGTCTGTCCGTCCGTCCGTCTGTCACCAGGCTGATCTCATAAACCGTGATAGTTAGTATCTCACAGATTATGTTTTTCTGTTTCCGAACAAATACAATTAAATACTAAAATTGGATGTGACATTGACAGCTAAAATCAAAGCTCTCTCTTTAAATTTAATTTTAATTTATTTATTATTATTTTTTTATTCAAAAGTTTATGTTTAGACAAATAGTTTAACAAAGTAGTACCTGTGGTAGTAAATCCTTACTCAATCTCACATATCATGGAGGCGATTCAACATAGCATAAACACAATGACACTGCAGTTTAATACCAGAATGGCTGATTTCATTCAGGAGCTTCAGACTGTAAAGGATGCACCGCCTTTGACTATGGCTGCACTTGCTGCTAATTTTGAATCCTTCAAGACATTCACAACTGATTCCTTGAACTGTCTCCAGCAACAGGTGTCTTTGCTAGCCCGCCAACAAGATGTATTTGAGATGCGTAGTCGAAGAAAAATGTTGCTCCTGCATGGCATTCCCGAGGAAAACAAGGAGGTTTCATCTCTGGTGGTAGTCAGAGTGATAAATGACAGGATTGCTGTGCCCATCACTGAATCTGACATTCAACGCAGTCACCGTCTAGGAAGACCCAGTGATAACAAACCACGTCCCATCTTAGTTAAGTTCCTGAACACCATAATTAAGGACAAGGTTTGGTTTTCAAAAACAAAATTCAAAGGAAGCACTGTCACTATTTCAGAATTTCTGACCAAGGACCGACACGAAGCTTTTATGGCCGCTCGACAGCACTTTGGGGTCAATAAATGCTGGACTAGAGACGGCATGGTGCATATAATCGCCACAGACGGTACAAGGCACCGTGTAAGTAGTATTTGTGAGGTTCGGCACCTCATCACTTCTTCCCCGGCTGTTATAACTTCCAATTCCCCAGCCGAGGCCCAGGCCTCTACAAGCGGAACAGCTGGTGAGCCGAGGACAACATCGGCGTCAAAAGCAGGGGCGTCGACGGCGACGTCGTCTTCATCTGCGGTGGGGATACGCTCTAAGCGGCTGCCTAGGAAGTGATGATGTGCGTTGCATAAACTGGTCGTGAATTTTCTGTCTCGTTTCACAGTTGTCCATTTATCTTGTCGAAAACTTAACATTTTCATAAGTCCTTTATCGCCATAAATTACGTAACCTTATTTTGTTACAAAGGGTACAATCCAAGTTTCTTTTTACTTATTTACCTCCCAATAATTGTTTTAATTTTTACCGTCTTGTATGTATCTTTTTGTTTTGACAGCTTGACATCACAGATTTTACAGGTTATATCTTGACACTGACATTTGGCAGCTGTGATTGAGCACCTCTTTTTGTTTTTTTATGTGTGGCAGGCAGAGATATTGAATACATGCAGCCTGTACATATTTTTAAACTCGAGCTTTCTTGAATTCCGAATTGCGTTGTTATTTGTACACTATCTACTTTTCTATATTTTGTCTTCAATTTTTTTAGCTTCAGCAGACTACCAGCGGGTGACTTGAGTATTAGTTTAGCACTAGCTGGTATATATCTTAATTGAGTTTTATATAGGTATATTGTATTATATTATATTTATTTATTTATTTCAAGTATTTGTTTATATTTAATACTTACACGCACACACATGTCTGATGATGATGATAATGTTTCATTTCACTCTCTATCTTCTTCAATGATTGATGATGATAGTTTTCATAGCATCTCGATGCCGCTTTCGGAAACCATTAAAGAACATTTATCTGACGCGGCCAAAAATTTTAATGTACTGCATATAAATGCTCAGAGCATACCGGGGCACTATCCTGATTTTTTAGAGACTTTTGACGACAAAAACATCCACGCAGTCCTTGTCTCTGAATCCTGGTTTAAATCTTGTCACGCTTCTACTGCTTACGCTTTACCAGGGTTTCAGCTCATACGGCAGGACCGCGTTAATAGGAGTGGTGGAGGTGTGGCTATATACTTGCGTTCTCACCTTTCTTATAATATTCTTGCCACTTCTGACTCAACCAATACTTTAAATGAGCCGGAATTCGTCTTTCTTGAGGTTACCCTTTCTCACACTAAAGTCCTTCTTGGTGTTTTCTATAGCTCCTCTTTATCTATCAATTATTTTTCTCTTCTTGAAAATCTTCTTACTAATTTAATCCCTTCCTGTAGTCACACTATAATATTAGGAGACTTTAATACATGTCTCATCAAGAATGATCACAGAACTATCTCTCTTAAATCCCTCACTGAGAGTTGTAACTTAACCATTCTTCCCCTCGATGCCACTCACTTTTTTCCGAATTGCACACCGTCTCTACTTGACCTTATTCTTGTTTCATCACCGGATCATGTTGTTAAATATGGTCAATTTCCTGCGGAAGCATTTTCATATCATGATCTCCTTCTATTATCTTATAAAATTCGTCCCCCCAAATATAAACATAAAGTCTTCATGAAACGTAATTTTGGTTCCATCAATCTTGAACGCTTACGTGAGGACGCCCTTAAGTGTGACTGGACCTCAGTTGTTGATGCTTGTTCTGCGGACGATCAGGTACTTTTATTTAATAAACAATTAACTGAACTTTATGATCACCATGCTCCCATTCGCCCAGTTCGAGTGAAACATCTGCCGGCGCCGTGGCTAACTGTAGAAATTAAAGAACTCCAAAAAAAGAAAAACAGAGCCAAAGTTAAATTTCGTTCCAACCCTGATAGATACCGCGAGTCATATATTGCTGAGAGAAATCGCTGCAACAAGGCTTGTAGAGAGGCCCAAAGACGCCATATTCATCGTTCCGTAGAAAACGGAGACCCTGCAAAGGTCTGGAAATTTCTTAAGTCTCTTGGAGTTGGTAAACCTCAAACTGATATTCCTTATAACTTTGATATTAATGGTCTAAATGATCATTTTTCATCGGCTTCTGTGTTTGATAAGAACATCAAACAAAACACTTTAAATTCTATTTCTTTACTTCCCACTCCTGACCATCCTCAATTTATCTTTAGTCCGATAGCAGATTGTGATGTGAGGAAAGCAATACTATCAATATCTTCGAATGCCGTTGGTAATGATAGCGTTAGTCGTCATATGATCCTTCCCATCCTAGATATCCTGCTACCAATAATCACATCTATCCTAAATCACTCGTTATCCTCCGGCGTTTTCCCATCGATATGGAAAGAAGCGCATATAATACCTCTTCCTAAAAATACAAATCCTAAATCCTTTTCTGACATACGACCTATATCCGTTCTCCCTTTCCTATCTAAAGTATTAGAGCGTATTGTTCAACAACAACTTAATCACTTCCTAAATGTAAATGACCTTCTTAATCCTCTGCAATCCGGATTCCGCCCTGGTCATAGTACGACTACTGCTCTTGTGAAGATTACCGATGACATTCGTGCTGGTATGGACGACAGGCGGGTTACGGTGTTGTCGTTGTTGGATTTTAGCAATGCCTTCAACACTGTTGACTTTGACATTCTGTTAATGGTATTGCGTTCTCTTAACATATCTCCAACTGTAATCGACTGGTTTCATAATTACCTGTACGGGCGCCGACAGTGTGTACGAATTGAGGACTCATATTCCTCTTGGAGTTATTCTTCTGCTGGTGTGCCGCAGGGTGGCGTATTATCTCCCATTTTATTTGCACTTTTCATTAATTCTATCACTTTATCGCTTCGCTCCTCCTACCACCTTTATGCAGACGATCTTCAAATTTACACGCAATCGAAAATTGATGATCTGTCACAGGCTATAATAAATATTAACGATGATTTGCAACGGATATCTGCCTGGAGTATGTCCCATGGTCTAATAGTAAATCCTAAAAAAACGCAAGCTATTGTTATAGGTAGTTCAAGTCTTATTTCTAAAATTCCCTTCTCTGATCTACCTAAAATAATCTTTAATGGTTCGGTTATTGAATTTAGCGACCGCGTAAAAAACCTTGGCATTTATTTAGACAAAACGCTTTCATGGTCACCCCAAATATCTGAAGTTAGCAAAAAATTGTTCGGAGCTTCAGCCTCACTTAGAAGATTGCATAAGTTTTTGCCATTGGATACCAAAATTGCGCTTTCACACTCTGTATTGCTTCCTATTTTAGATTACGCCGATACCTGTTACTTAGATATTTCTCACGAGCAAATAAATAAACTTGAGCGTCTTCAAAATCTCTGTATTCGCATAATTTTCGGTCTACGAAAGTACGATCATGTATCTCAGTTTCGCACGCAACTCAAGTGGCTCCCCATTCGACTTCGTCGTGACTGGCATATTCTCTCTCTTCTTTACTCTATCCTCTTCAACCCTACTTATCCCAACTATCTTAAAGAACGCTTCGTATTCCTTCATGACTCTCACGACCGTAATTTACGCAGTGCAGGTAATCTTCGACTTAGAACTCCACCACATGTTACCGTGATGTATAATAAGTCCTTTACTGTCCAGGCTGTTCGGCTTTGGAACGCCCTTCCAATTTCTATACGTAGTGCTCAAACGCTGGCATCCTTCAAAAATCAAGTAAAAAGTCATTTTATGTCATTTCCCTAACATTTTTCTCCTTCTTAACGAAAGTATATCCTTATTATTGTATATGATGTGTGTATTTGGATATTTATTTATGTCGTATTTGTAGGTATTTATTTATATTTTTTGTATATATATATATTTGATAATGTTCTGTTGTATATATTTTACTGAATTAATAGTATCAATTATCTATATTAATAAATCTATTTGTAAATATATTTATATTATATTTTTTTTTTTCTCTCTCTCTTATTTTCAATCACATCACCCATAACCCAAGTTTTTGATTTATTCCTGTCACCCAAAGGTAGCCTGGAAGAGATTGCCTTGGCGATAAGGCCGCCTATTGTACTGTATTATTTTTTAGAATTTGTTTATATTTGTATGTATAGTTATGGTGCAATAAAGAATGTTTACTTACTTACTTACTTACTAACAAATAGTATAAAATAAATATTTAAAGGAGTGATTTTTTTTTTGTTTGTTTTCGCTCGATATTGATAACGACAACAGGTAGACGCTTGAAATATTCACAGAATATTTTGTTATATATTTACTTTAAAAATAAATAAATAAAAGTATAATTAATATTAAAAGGGGGGCTCCCATACAACAGACATGATTTTTTTGCCGTTTTTATCGATAACGGTACGGAACCCTTCGTGCGCGAGTCCGACTCGCACTTGGCCGATTTTTAAAATATAGTATCGTGGAGTTAGTATCCCATGACACAAGTTTACAACTTACAGTGGGACTAGCTCAATACGTGTGATTGTCTCTATTTAATTTTTTTTCTATAAAATTATAATCTGTATCTAATGATTCGAAGCTCACACGTAAGATTGAGCATTTTTGACATCAGTTCATTTTCATTAATTCATTTTTTAGTTGTGGTAGAGCCATGCTACCGGCATAATGAATTTTTCTTGTAGCATGAATGGGCCGGCTCGTCCGCCGTACCATTTATATAGAAAATCGACGTTTGAGTAGAAGCTTTACCGCTTCCACGCTTCGTTCGGTGAGTGAGAGAGACCGTCCTTCCCCCCATTTCCTACTCCCGTGTCATCCTCTCTGAAAGGCCGGTAACGCTCCTGTCACACCCTGGTATTGCAGTTGTCCATGGGCAGCGATGATCGCTAACCATCAGGTGACTCGCTTGCTCGTTTGCCGCCTTATGTCATTAAAAAAAACCAGCCAAGTGCAAGTCGGACTCGCGCACGAAGGGTTCCGTACCGTTATCTATAAAAACGGCAAAAAAGTCGAATGTTGTAGGTATATACAAATTTCATTTTGCGGTTGACTCCATACATTTTGTTCAGCCGACTATAACTACTTAAGTTGGTCGAATTGTATAAAATTAACTATTTATGATACCGAGACCGCTATAGTTTTAATTGAAAGTACTGGGTGGCGCAAAAGTACTGGCACTAAAGAAAATACTTTTATTTTTTTTATATGACATTTTCTGTCATTCTGTTTTTGAAAATTGTGTAGTGAACAAATGTAAAATACACTGAAAATAAACATGGACCGTTTTACTCCCCAAGAACGTGGAATAATTGTGTCAATGTTCTTACGGAATAATTCATCAGTGATAGTTATCTCTCGTTTTGGCGATTTGCCTTGGCCTGCAAGATCACCCGATCTGACCAGTCCAGACTTCTTTCTTTGGGGTTTTTTGAAATCTCGGGTGTATGTGAACAAGCCACAGACTCTCGCAGCTCTAAAAGAAAACATTCGTCAAGAAATAACGAACATATCGCAGGAAGTGTTACGGCAAGTTATGCAAAATGTCATAAATAGGGCTCAAATGTGTATCAACTCTGGAGGCCACCATTTAAAAGACATCATCTTTAAATCCTAATGGTACGAAATTTAATGGCACAAATATACATTTAAAAAAACCTAAATCTAGTTTTCTAATTTAGAAAAAATGTTATAGCTGAACCAAATAGGGTCTTTACTTTTGCGCCACCCAGTACATACTTTGAGGTATATATTAATATTTCAAAAGTTGTCCGTCTTACGAATTTTCGATCATTACACGTGCCCTGACGCAAGTTTAACACTTTTTACCTATCTCAAAAAGTACACAACGCCGCTAAAAAGTTTTCATTTCAAAAATCACAAAAAAAATCTAATTTTTATTTTACTAATAGAACTTTCCAAGTCAAACTACACGTTTCGCGTCACAAAACCCAAATGAAAGTTATCGCCGGTGTTTGTTCGACGTAATTGTATCACGCACTCCATTTCACCGGGTTCGGATTCGACCTTGACACGCGTGGGAGTATCAATAGGCTGTCCAAGCGTGAATTTATGAAAAATGATCATGTGATGCGACCTTTATTGTTCGCTGGTTACAGAAATTGATGGAAAAACTTTTAGTTGTGGCAATTTATGTTTTTTTCGTTAGGTATTTTGTTAGCCTGTGATAGAAATGAATATTCCGATCTATTGCTATCAGCATATCAGATTTGCAGTCAGGCATGTCTCGCATAATTTTAGTCGGAAATTCCGACATAGACACGGCGAGTGTCAAGGACGCTGCACCACGACCATCCCATTCATCAATTAATGAGTTTCTTAAAACTTCCTTAAAAATGACATTCTAAAACCGCTAAAACTTGTCAGCAGGTCTGACTTAAAATCCGCGTAAGTTCTTTATTAATAGTCATCATCATCATCATCAGGTCTTTTTAGTCTCCACTGCAGGAGCATGACCCTGTCTGTACTACCGGAGCCATACTTGGCCAGAGCAGACAGAGGATTTGGCCTACACTCTCCTCGCTGGCCAGACGGGTTGGAGAGGTCTCACTCATTGATGTGCCTCTTACGACATCCATGGGAAGTCTTGGAGTGGTCCTATTCTACTCTGCCGGAAACCACACGGCTAACAAACTAAACTATTAATAGTAATATACTTAAAATAAATAAAGAAAAGGATTGGCCCAGGCACACTTCCTTGTGGAATAGCGTTTACCTTTTTTTCATTGAGATCTATTTTTTATCTTGTTATTATCTAGCCAAGCCATTTCAAAAACAAAGCTACTCTAAGAACTTCATTATTGTTTGTATTCTCTCCACACCTTTTAAATTTAACTTAACTTTTGTCTACCATAATTTGTCCCAGTATTTTCGTGTCTCGCTCGATCCGTACCTAGAAAAAAACGAAATAAAAGAATTAACACACAAAGGGATAATATTAACCATTTCATGAATATTGGAACTGAACATGTTTTTTTTGTCTAAAACATACAAAGTACTCATTTTATTTCTTTGCCTTTACAATAAAAACAATTTCGGTAACAACGACAATGTAATATAACCTTTAACAGTGAGCTTTAAGATTAAAAATTGAACAACGTAAGTGTTTGAACCATTACTTTTTATTTTAAGGGAAAATAATGGTAGGGTTTAGATTAAATGTTATTGTTATTCGTGCGGGTATCCCTTTAAATAGCTTTTCAAAATTAACCCTAAGACCCTGAAAATAAGGAATATTTTTGCAATAAAACTTTTTTTTTTTCAAATCATATAAGTCCCTACAAAAGCTTAAGTAGCAAACATTTAAAATAATATGATAATAAAATTAAATTTTAAACGTAACATCAATAAGGCTTTTGCATATATTTGTGGGGTTTACGTTTATAACGTTTAATAATGATAGATAAGGGACACATCCCTAATATAAATTATATATAAGGTAAATTTAAATAAAGCGCAAATTCTAAGGGCTGGCTTCTTTTTGACTTGTGGGAGACAAGTCAAAAACGCTTTAGAAGTAAAATAAAAAAAAAACGACACGCTAGTTTTCGAGATATCTGGACCTTTACAATTAGAAAAATAGACGATTAAAAATTAAATTCACAAGGGGTGGCGAAACGACAGTTTTGGTTCTATCAAAGCACTCATATCTCGCGTAAGTTTTAATATTATTAATTTCATTGTGTCCTTTAGTTCTTTTCCTTTGTGATTGTTTTTCTTGGTGCTGGAATGGAGACCCAGAAGTGGTCGCCGAAGTGTGGGTAAACCGAAACACGATCTGGTCAAAGCTGGAAAAAAATGGATGAAAAAAGCGCAAGACCGAAGAAAATGGCGTGCATTATAAGAGGCCTACACTCAGCATTGGGTGACAATGGGCTTAAGAAGAAGTTCTTTCACATCAGGAAGTTACGAGAATGTTGGATTGACCAACATCCTCGTAACTTCCGCATACATTCGTACATCCATCCTCTTGAACTTGCTATATGCAAGCAATACAAAATTAGTAAGCTAAATTTCATTAATATTAGCACAATTTTTAGCAAAGGCAAGGAGTGTGGTTGTGAGCTTAAGCAACCCTGGGCGCAGTCCTACACTCAGCATTGGGTGACTGGGGTGGGTGACCGTAAGAGGCATACTAATATCTCGGGCTCCGTGCTTCGGAAGGCACGTTAAGCCGTTGGTCCCGGCTATCATCATTGATGGCAGTCGTTAAGCTATGACAGATGTCTTTTGATAAATCTGACACTGGTGTTGGCCACTTACACACACGATAAACAAGCAAGTACCAAACTGGTATTATATTAAAACTAGCAGTGCCCGCGACTTCGTTCGCATACATTTTATGTCATATTTGCATGGGGTACACGTCTTATAATGACAGGAGAAAAAAATAAGTATCCTGTGTCCTGTATCCTGTACGCCTAAATAAGATCTAGATATCTACCAAGTTTCATAAAACTCAGTTAATTCGTTTAAGAGTTATGGAGAACATACATACATACAGAAAAAAAAAATCTAAAATACCTTAATTTAGTTTCAGTATCATGTATAGAGCTTAAACACGATATCTCTGAAAACAAAGTAACGTACTCCATGACCAACCCTTACAGATATATTTCTACGCTTCGCAGATACGAAATATAAAATCATTGAATTCGTTTGAACCAAAATTTCACTACTTTGAAGATTGCAAAAGAATCATAACAAAATTGCAAGCAGACCAAAGAAAATCAACATTAATTTAACAACAGGGCTAAAATTATTCCCCGTAACAAAGGCGCTAACAAAAGACCTCAAGCCTTCCTACCGAAAACGAGCGAATAAGTACAACTTTGTTTACCAACAAACAGACGAAAATTACTAAAGCGGGCTTTTGAAGCGAAACGGTTACGTCATCAGCCCATTATGGCGGGTTTTGTTCCCGCCATTTAATAGAAAATGAACTTGTTTTAATGCCAACGACCCCGCGGATGATACCTACCAACCTGCAAGGTCGGAAACGTTTGCCCAATAAAGGAACCCATCATCATCATTTCGTGTAGGTAAACGGTCAATCGACATTGTAAACCCTGGTGTCAGAGTTCTTCGGAACCGCCTCTCGGCCTCTAACGTGGTTTCTTTAACGACTACCAGATGGCAGCCGGGACCAATGGCTTAACGTGCCTTCCGAAGCACGGAATCATCTTTATTATCAGACAATCAGGTGATTCAAGCCTGCAATGTCCTAACCAAACTGGAAACAACTAAACAAAGTATGCTTCCCGTGGGAATCGAACCACAACCCCCTGGTCTACAGGCAAACGCCTGTACTACTGCCCCTAAAAATTCCCAAATATAGTCTATCCACCCAAATGGTTAGCAATAAAATTATTTAATTTGGAAAATATTTTTCATAGGTACTAAACATTAAAAAAAAAAAACAAATTGATAAGAACCGCCTTTATCTTCCCAAGGACGAAAAACGTTTTTAATCGTATACTTTATGTGCTGCGTAATAAAATTAAACAGCCGTTCCGCGCGACGCATCCATGTGTCCTGCGTCTGTACAGCGTGTGTCGATGCCGTCTTTGAAGCTGTCGATAACGTATTTGGCGGACGCCATACATTTCTTATCGCAGCGGCCGACGTCGCCTTGTCAAAGCGCGCAAACCATTTGGCCGGACGAAGTTCAAAATGCTCCATATAGTCGACTTTGATCAAGCCAATTTCGGCGGCCCGCGGACGCTGTTTCTACTCATTTGCATCGAAGACTAAGTATGTATGTCTACCTTGCCAAAAATTTCTGTGCACCAATGTTGCACACTCACACACGAAAACAGACGTACTAATACCATATAGACATTATAATGAACTAGCTAATAATACGCCATTTTTGGGCTTTCGTTCATTCACTTATAGGTAAATACTGCATTTTTGCATTTTTGTGGTAAGATAGTTGGGTGAAAGATACAAAAACTGACAAAGTGCGAGTTGGGTCTTTACACATTAAGGGTTCCAAACCACCACTTAACTGCAAAAACCCGTTTCTTGTATGGGGACGATCGATATATAAGTACGCAAAACCTTTCGTGCGACCTTGCTTGTGGGGTTCAATCAAACCCTTTCTTGCACGGATTCTATTGTTCTAAATTATCTGTGGCTTGACGTCTCAATAATTAATTAGCAGCAACTTTAACACGATTCACGTATATTTTTAAACGACTTCAAAGAAAACCGGCCAAGTGCGAGTCAGACTCGCGCACGTATGGTTCCGTACCGTTATCTATAAAAACGGCAAAAAAAATCATGTCTGTTGTATGGGAGCCTATTTAATTTAATTATTCGCGTCTACCTGTTGCCGGACGGGCGAACATACAGACAGACGGACAGCGTTTTTACCCTTTGGGTACGGAATCCTAAAATTTGACAACGATGATGATAGATTTTCTCCGTTGTTACCTTTATACATAAATAAGCCTGTTTAGCAGTCGTATCTATAAGTCCGAAATCGTTGGACGTGGTTTTATATAACATCAGTAGGGTTGTCATAAGAAGGAAAATTATCTGTCACCTAAATGTAAAGGAAAATACAAACTAAGTCATATTTTCATGAAACAGAAATGATAATAACCCCCGCCAAACTACGAATAAGTAATAAGGTCGCCAAATTATGTATATCTACTATGAAATTACTTTTCAAGACACAATACAAAAGCTAGATGACAAAATACACATTTTATACACAAAAAAAGACAAGTTATACAACATTTGCCAGCCCTAAAGAATGACGGCGTCGTACTACTTGCCGATTGGCCTTGCCGGGTCGTTGCCACAGCCTAGGTTTTAACCTCAGCCCGCCAAGGAACCATTGGAACCACAATATTAATTAAATTCTCTACTTGTTCTCTCCGCCACTTCCGTTCGTTAATTGTAGCCTATGTACCTGATGATAATGCAGCTTCGTAAATAATTTTACGAATTCGTGCAGTAGTTTTTGAGTTTATCTATTACTGACAAACACAAAATGAAATAATAGTCTAGAAGACACAATACTGCACGGCAGCGTTACCAAAATACACACAAAAAAATAGAAGTAATACATGATTTTACAGCCCAAAATAATGATGGCGTTGTAATACTGGCCGATTGGCCTTGGCGGGTCATTGGCACAGCCTAGGTTTTAACGTCATACGGCCAGGCCACAGTGCGCTCCGAAATATCAAATTTGGCAACTATAAACAGACATTTAAACACACAATACTACAACTGATATGCCGAAGTACACATTTAATACACAAAATAGAAGTAATACATCATTTTACAGCCCAAAATAATGATGGCGTTGTAATACTGGCCGATTGGCCTTGGCGGGTGATTGGCACAGCCTAGGTTTTAACGTCATACGGCCAGGCCACAGTGCGCTCCGAAATATCAAATTTGTCAACTATAAACAGACATTTGAACACACAATACTACAACTGATATGCCGAAGTACACATTTAATACACAAAATAGAAGTAATACATCATTTTACAGCCCAAAATAATGATGGCGTTGTAATACTGGCCGATTGGCCTTGGCGAGTGATTGACACAGCCTAGGTTTTAACGTCACACGGCCAGGCCACAGTGCGCTCCGAAATATCAAATTTGTCAACTATAAACAGACATTTGAACCCACAATACTACAACTGATATGCCGAAATACACATTTAATACACAAAATAGAAGTAATACATGATTTTACAGCCCAAAATAATGATGGCGTTGTAATACTGGCCGATTGGCCTTGGCGGGTCATTGGCACAGCCTAGGTTTTAACGTCATACGGCCAGGCCACAGGCGCTCCAAAATATCAAAGTCATCTATAAACAGACATTTGAAGACAATACTACAACAGAGATGCCGATATACACATTTAATACACAAAATAGAAGTAATACATGATTTTACAGCCCAAAATAATGATGGCGTTGTAATACTGGCCGATTGGCCTTGGCGGGTCATTGGCACAGCCTAGGTTTTAACGTCATACGGCCAGGCCACAGTGTGCTTCGAAATTTGTCAACTATAAACAGACATTTGAACACACAATACTACAGCTGAGATGCCGAAATACACATTTAATACACAAAATAGAAGTAATACATCATTTTACAGCCCTAAATAATGATGGCGTTGTAATACTGGCCGATTGGCCTTGGCGGGTCATTGGCACAGCCTAGGTTTTGACGTCACGCCGCCAGGCAACAGGGCGCGCCGAAATGTTAAGTGTCGCGCTAATTATATCAACTGTGGAATTTATGGACTTTCTAACGCTTCTGCCGCAGCGTTCACGTACTGACAATTAATCGAGGAAATTTAAACATTTCAATTAAGTAAGTAGATAAAATTTCAATTAATAAAATTAAATAACCTAAATTATGTTTTTTGAAAATTACCCGGTAACATATTACCTGTTCGAATATCGAATAACCGGATATAATCTTATTGCTCTTTAGTTCTAATATTAGGTTACTGATAACAACTCCATGATATTACATGTTGTTTCACAGTTTTTTCAGCTTGTAGGCAGCCTCTGCAAAGGGGACTGTTAGTGATTCCTATAACAAATAGGTGTCTGTTTAACGGGCAGTGCCCGGTAATTACTCCTAGAATAACCGGATATATTCGAATTTTGTTATTTATTGCTAATATTATGTTATCGATAACGGTTCTTATATATTCGTAACACCACTAGACATTATTTATCATCATATTTACCGTTTACCGTCGAGCCTCCAGTTTATTATTAGTTAGAAAGTTAGTCTGTGTAATCTGATAGTGAACTGTGCGTTAATTTAACGTTTAATTACATTAAGTTAATTGCTAATTATATCTCAAATTGCTTTTGAAATACATCAAACGATTACTAGTGAGATATGACGACTTTTATAAGATTTCTGAGAATAATGCCTGTTTGACACGGTGCGAGCATTTGTAGCGGTGTGTAGTGAGGATGCGTAGCGGACTGTTTTAAACCCCTGACGCTAAAAGAGGGGTGTTGCAAGTGTCTGTCTTTGTCACTGTAGCTTTTAAACGGGTGAACCGACTTGGATGCGTTTATTTTATTTGAGTGCAGGTTTTCTAGCTAAGTATAAAGATTTTACATAACTAGCTTCTCATGCCCTTCGAAGAAACGGGGGCAGACGGAGGAAAAGTCACCTATACTCACAAATTACTTAATAAGCCTCCGTGGTCCATTGGTTAAGGCGTTTGCCTGTAGACCGGGGGTCGAGGTTCAATTCCGACAGAAGCATACTCTCTTTAGTTTTTTCCAGTTTGGTCTAAATGTCCTAAACATTGCAGGCTTGAATCAACTGATTGTCTGATAATAAAGATGATTCCGAGCTTCGGAAGGCACATTAAGCCGTTGGTCCCGGTTGCCATCTGGTAGTCGTTAAAAAAAACCACGTCAGACGCCGAGAGGCGGTTCCGAAGAACTCTGACACCAGGGTGTGCAAGGTCGATTGACCGTGCATGGTCGATTGACACAATATCGATGTGTACAACAACATTACACTTATAACACCAACGGTACATTTATATTTTGACAGCTCCGTGGCGCAGTGGTTAACACGCCAGCCTGCGTCACGGAGTGCCCGGGTTCGATCCCCGGCCAGGTCAAGACGGAAAATGATCTTTGTTAGATTGGCCTGGGTCTTGGATGTTTATCTATATAAGTATTTGTTATAAAATATAGTATTGTTGAGTTAGTATCCCATAACACAAGTCTCGAACTTACCTTGGGGCTAGCTCAATCTGTGTGATTTGTCCGTATATATTTATATTTATTTATTAGTATAGATTAATAATTTTTCCCAGATTTCAAAACATTTTATATTGATGCTTCACTCCTTTTGGTCATAGCGTGATGTTTTATAGCCTTAAGCCTTCCTCAATAAATGGACTATCCAACACAAAAAGAATTTTCCAATTTGAACCAGTAGTTCCTGAGATTAGCGCGTTCAAACAAACAAACAAACTCTTCAGCTTTATAATATTATAGTATAGATAAAATAAGCCTAGCTCAGACTCCCCCGTGCTTACGTAATATTAGAATAAGTAAGTAAGTAAATATTTATTTAACAACACACATATAAAAAAAATACAATTAACAAATAAGAGAAAAAATAACGAAAAAAAAACGAAATCATAAAAAAATGACAAGTAAAAAACATAACTCCATTTTGGTGCTCTTAAAAACGGGTCCAATTCAGCATATGCTGGCCGTACACAACGGCCAGCGCTGGTCTTCCATTGGGCGGGCCCTTTGTTGACGTCACAGAAATATGTATTATTATAATAGATAAAGCACCATGTTGGACAATTATTATTCTCCTTCGTCTCCAGGTGTGCCATTTTCGAAATGATGCCGATCGTAAACGAGCCATTTTTCCGTATAAAATACGCTCGAAGCCACACTTTCAAAAATAGAACCCCAGCTTGAAAAAAATGTCCCCTGGCCCATAGAGCTCTTCAAAAGAACACATAGCAGTATAATAGGAATGGTGTTTGAAAGTGAAAACACCGCTCATTGTACTGGTCCGTGACACCGTGGCCTTGCCGGGTCACCGCATGGGGCTCCGTAAACAAACTAAAACGTAGGCGTCATACCCCAACTATGTATCATTATGTTCATACCATAGTTAAATAAAAACCGGCAAGTGCGTGACGGCTCACGCGCAGTGTTGAGTTCCGTAGTTGTATTTTATTTTATAAGTCGGTCGGCTAATGCCGTGTGGTATCCGGCAAAATAGAATAGGACCACTCCAAGTCTTCTCGTAGATGTCGTAGAAGGCGACTTAGGAAATACAAGCTAAACAAAGCTTATAAACATCTAAGAGACCTCTCCAGCCCGTCTGGCCAGCGTGGAGAGTGTAGGCCAAGTCCTCTGGCTGCTCTGGCCAAGTATGGCCCTAGAAGTACAGAGAGGGTCGTGCTCCTGTAGTGGAGACTAAAAAGGACCTTATGATGATGATGATGATGATGATGATGATGATTGGTCGGCTATTTGTACGGTGCAGCCGTACATTTTCGTTGGCTCAACATTTTGCGCTATGTGCGTAATTTTTATTGCAACAATTGTCAATAGGGTTCACAATCACAAGTCAACTCTTGACTCACAAATTTTTTTGACGTCCCATACAAATTGACCGGACGGCCGAAATATTATGTATAGAACTGCCTTTTTTTGAGTTCCCAGCATTGGTCCCATAGGAAAAGTTGTTCATATCGATGGGCTGAATCACCCTTTTAAGGGTCCAGAACGATCAAAATTCACTGTGTATAAGGAAGTTAATCGGAAAGCTTTCGCCCGCAGCTTAACTCGCGACAACTTCGTTCCCTCGGGAACAGTACTTTTTCCGGAATGAAAGGAAGCCTATGTCCTTCTTAGTACTCCAGATAACTTGTAAGCAAAATTTCATGATGATCGGTACAGTAGTTACGGCGTGAAAGCGTAACAAATTCACTTTCGCGTTTATAATATTGTGTATGGGAGCGTCCCCTGCATGGCGGATAGGGGAGCAATCGGTAGTACAGCCCAGCCAAGCTACTGGTTTAGTCCGATGGACTCGCTGACCATTCGAGTAGGATGTGGTCCTCCGGTATTTTGGGGGTTGTGCGGCGGGTTAACACCCTCCTACGCCGCGCCGGCGGTCTCAAGTCACGTGTCCGTCTTACGAATTTTCGATCAGGTCACGAGTCCTGACGCGAGGTTAGAATTTTTTTCGTATCCTAAAAAGAGGACAACGCCGCTAAAGATGCCACGTCAAAAAACATTACTTGTAGTTTCCCGAATTATTAAGTAATTAAACCAAATAGGAAAAAAAATATGACGTTAAAAAAGATACACGAATACAACGTTGAATAAAAATCTTGTTCAAGTTTGACCTGTTATCAAAAAATAAGCAGCATAACCTGCCAACAGCCAATTCAATGTAATTTACCATGTATGAAAAAGGCACCCTCCTGAACACCTCCGCATGTTTTCCTTTCAAACAATGGGGCAACAAAAATCAACAGTTATGGGTGCCGTGTCATCATGAGCGTTTTTGGCAGTTTCGTCCGGTCGGGTCATGTTATCCCGTAGGGTTGTCCATAGGAAAACAAACAACATCTGTTTATTTATTTTGCCTGTAGTCTGCGGTGTCCCAATAGAATACAATATAATAGAATCTTTATTTACGAAATATGGGTATAAAATAGGTGACAAATATTAATAGTAGATCATACATATTTAACCTAGTAGGCGTGTAAATATTAACTAATATTAAGTATTACATACAATGTTAAATTATATAATGTTGGCAAATAAATAAAATGATACAATAAAATTAAGTCAATATTCTAAAAATTAAAATCATGTCATGCGAAAAAATATGAATCAAATAATAATGATTCGTAATAAAATAAAAAAACTCATGTCACAGTTTTATCATTTAAAAATTCGTCAAGTGTGTAATATCCCTTCGCAGGCAACAATTGCAAATTCCGAAAATCTGCGGGGCAATTTATTATAAATCCGAATGGCCATGAGCATTATTTTGAAAAATGGACAGATTTTGTGTTGTTGTTTTTTTTTTGTGTTGGTGCCTGCAGTTTATGGCCATGTCTAGTTCTACTGCTTGGCATATCACTCTTTTTTATAAATAAGTGAGGGTATTCAACTACAATACTGTCCGAATCTGCTATCAAAACTAATAATAAATCTTTTAGGGTTGGTCATGTAGTAAGTTACTTTATATACAGAGATATCGTGTTTATACATGATACTGAAACTAAATAGTCGATTTTTTAAAATATTTTTATGTATGTATGTTTCTTCACTCTGAAACGAATTAACAGAATTTTATGAAATTTGGTAGGTAAACATTCAGAGATACAGGATATAGGAAAGGCTATTTATTTTTTTCTCCAGTTATGATAAGACGTGGCCCCCATACAAACATAACATAATTAATTAGTAATTTACGAGAAAAAGAAAAGAGAGAATAAATAATCTCTTAGATAGGCATGTAACATCCTCGTCTTCATCGTCACTTTCCATCAGGTGAGATGGCCGCCACTAAGAGTTTGTTCTCCTCCTTCAAAGTTAGCGTCCAAGTTTCGTACGTTAAAAATAGCACCCGTACGTTAAAATCGGCCTAACGACTGCCTTGCGGAAGATTCTGGGACCAACAAGAGGAGAAGATGGGGCATGGAGGCGGAGGTACAACCGGGAGATAAAAGAGCTAGTGTCCGAGCCGAACATCATCAGAAAAATTCTTCCCGACTTCGCTGGCTATGACACGTGGAGAGGAAGGGAGATGATCGAGCCGCAAAGAAAGCTTATCATGATCAACCTTCCGGGCGCCGTCCAGTGGGACTCGTAAACGCCCGTCCAAGATATCGCTGGAAGGATGAAGTCGCCAAAGACCTGAAAGAGCTGGAAGAATCCGACTAGTCAGAGTTGGCACAGAATAGGGAAGAATGGCGCACTTTAATGTCGGAAGACAAGATCCTCTTCGGGTCGCTGAGCCAGCGAAGTAAGTAAGTAATAAAATTTTTCGGTTGAATTTTAACAACTCTACACGCATCGCAAAAAAAATTGCACGCGCTCATATGATCAAAGCACGCGCAAGCGTCGCGTCATCCCTTCATTTCTGAATGTAACACAGACCTACAAATGTCACGACAGGACATTAAAACTTGAGGAATCATTTAATTTATTTATATTTATATTTATTACTAGCTTTCGCCCGCGGCTCCGCCCGCGTCAATGGCGATCCCTCAGGAATAGTACTTTTTCCCGGGATAAAAGGTAGCCTATGTCCTTCTCCGTACTCCAGAGAACTTGTATGCAAAATTTCATGATGATCGGTTCAGTAGTTACTGCGTGAAAGCGTAACAAACAAACAAACAAATAAACAAACAAACAAACTCACTTTCGCATTTATAATATTAGTATGGATAAGGATAATATTAGTAAGAATAAATAATATATTTAAATTATTAAAGTTATGTCAGAATTCGTTGAACAAACGTTGTTTATGATGTAATACTTAATTCTGGGAGTTTATTAGTGTTTGACATATAACCCTCTTTGGGCCAGTTTTAAATAACTCCACAATCCTTAAAAACATAGGGAATACGAGCTTTTTTATAAAAAACATTTTATTATGAACTAATAGCAACTAAAAACTGAAAGTATGACTTGATGTCTATAGAATATAAGACCATCAGATTCCCTCCCCATTGGCTGGCAGCCCTACGCGGGGTCAACGCGACCGCGGAAACCGTAATGTCATGGGCTAGTCCACCATTATGCGAAATGAAAGTGAATCAGCTGCCATTGCCGCCAACCTAGATTCTATAATCGTTTTGACGCAATATGCACCATTCGCAAATCGCCTAATTTCGGAAATTATTGACTAGCACAATTAGAGCGTAGGAAGTTGTAATCGGAAAAGATAGACGATTTTACGTGTCTAAGCCGTCTCATAATTATTTCGATAGAATTTAGTAATTCTATTGACTATTGAAATAATTATGAGTTTTGTTTCATTTAGATATTCACAATGATAAAGACATACATAGTACAGAGCGCAGCAGGCATCTTTTGTATCCAATTTCGGTGTAGGCGATGGCTGTTTCGCGGCTACGCTGGGAACGGAGTTTGTTTTTTCTTGAATGCAAAACTGTACAAAAAAGAACTTACTTAAAAGCACAGAACTTTCTTCTCACGAGACGCGTACGAATTATGATGCATCGGAAAGTTGTCAGTTGTCATTTATTGGGCATTCCGTTCCCAGGATGTGACAACAATTTTGACAAGCTCGATCGCATACTAAATGATATAAATTATTATAAATATATTTTTTTGAGA
The DNA here is from genome assembly GCA_947532085.1 of Elegia similella. NCBI lineage: Eukaryota > Metazoa > Arthropoda > Insecta > Lepidoptera > Pyralidae > Elegia > Elegia similella. The sequence goes on from OX383939.1 coordinate 23,950,377, forward strand.
TGAGAAAGTAGAAAAAACCTAAATAATAACAGTAAGTACCATTTCGCGTAACCGGAATGGTTCGGCACTTCTTAAAGAAAGTCTTGCGCGTAATATTTCGGAAATCTGACTTCTTGCGTATTAGAGCTTTTGCTCCTAAATCCTATAATCGTGTCCTAACCGTCAAATAATTAAAGATGATTGAATTTCGAAGCGAAAAAAAAATAAATGAACAGCTAGAGCGATTTAACGGTCGTGCTGTAATAAATTAGATTTTAAATAGTTAATGATAGAGAGATTGGCGGCCATTTTGGAAATCGCTTGCAGGAAGCGGGATTTTGTTAATTCGCGCTTTGAAGGGCAAAGGTCGTACGCGTGATGACTCAGGCTGAATATTACAGAAACATTAATCTTTTAAGTTATTGTAGTAACGATAAAAGGTAGGATTTATTCAAAATACTAAAATAACCTTGATTTAAACTGTCTTCTAGACTTCGTACTTTTTACCATTCTTAAGGTAGGTAGCAACAATTGTTGTTTAATTTTATTGGAAACTAGGTGTGCCAGCGACTCCGTTCGCGTACATTACGATTTCTAAACTAAACAAAATAAATAAGTACCTACCTTATCGAGTGTCCTGTACGTCGTAATGTTTATCTACCAAGTTTAGAACGAACGTTTACCATGACTTACGGAGAATTATCATGTACTAGCTGTTGCCCGCGATTTCGTCTGCGGCAATTTTTGTTATTATGATTAATTAGTATAGATAAATAAATTTTCCCCGTTTTTAAAACATTTTTTATTGATGCTTAGCTCCTATTGGTCACAGCGTGATGTTTTATAGCCTAAAGCCTTCCTCAATAAATAGACTTTCCAACACAAAAAGAATTTTCCAATTTGAACCAGTAGTTCCTGAGATTAGCGCTTCAAACAAACAATCAAACAAACTCTTTAGCTTTATAATATTAGTATAGATATAGATTAAAGTATATCTAAATCAAATAAAAGCGTTCTACTTGACCAAAAAGAGATTAAAAATAATATGAACATTACAAGTTCTTACGTCCCCGCATTAAAAATAATCCAAACAGCATCAACTACAAAACAAAAATCCAATCGAACGCCCAAAAATGTAGTAGATTGGTCAAATTTATAGTTTTTGCACGTCACAAATTAACTAGACAATAGATCGGGCACTTTACATAAACGTTGTGCCGTGTGGTTTCCGGGTGCCGTGTGGTTTCCGGCAAAGTAGAATAGGACCACTCCTAGTCTTCCCATGGAGGTCGTAAGAGGCGACTTAAGGTATACAAGCTAAACAAAGCTCTTAAACATCAATGAGACTCGCCAAACCGTATAGCCAGCGAGGAGAGTGTAGGCCATATCCTCTGTCTGTTCTGGCCAAGTATGACTCCGGTAGTACAGATAGGGTCATGCTCCTGCAGTGGAGACTAAAAGACCTGATGATGATGATGACAAAAACCTTGCCTTTGCATCGGCATTGTTGACGGACATATTTTTAGATTGGAGCTTAGATGTTTATCTATAACCTTAAATATGTACTATAAATAAGTAAAATTATTCAAGACATGGCCTTGAACTCATGTTGCTCATTTTGTGTGACTCAGTCCGTCAAAATGAACAACTTATCCTTTGTGACCAATGCTAAAAACTGAAAAAATAAGACTTGTAATAAAAATTGCTGGCCTTCGAAGACTGTGTGACTTTTTCGGTTTATTTACACGCAGTATGTAAATATTTATTATAAAATATTTGTATCGTTGAGTTAGTATGCCACGACATAACAATTTAGTGGGAGATGCTCAATCTGCGTGATTTCTCCCTATATATTTATCTATTTTATTTATCACCATCATCATCATCGTCAGCTTTACATCACCCACGGGTATTGTTAACAGACAGTTGATATTAATATAAAAGCATGAGGTATAAGAATTTTCAATATTAAGATGACTCGATGATAGGTGTTTCTCCTTATTTTCTAAATCATATTTAACTTTTCATCATTTCGCTATGTAGCCACATTCAAGGGAAACGGGTTTTTGACCCGAAAAGCAACCCCACCTGTTTGCTTTACGGGTTAAGCGCGTTGTTAAGACATATAAATATATGGGGACATATCACACAAATTGAGCTAGCCCCGCAGTAAGTTGTGAACTTGAGTCGTAGGATACTAATTCAACGATACTATATTATATAGTGAATACTTATGTAGATAAAGACCCAGGTCAATCTGAAAATACCGTTTTTCCATCATGACCTGACCGGGGATCGAACCCGGGCACCCTCGTGTCGCCAGCCTGCGCCACGGAACTCGCCATCACTGCGTCACTAAAAGTTTAGGTACAAGCTGGATGTAGGTTTATTTGTATCTATCAGTTACTTTGACTTTAAATATTCTTCTACAATGTCGTTAATTTACATCAAAATACTCGATTTCAGAGATGTCGATGGCCGCAACTACAAAAACTCGAGAATAAATAGAATGCTACAAGTCATGCTCCGCAATAAGGAAAACTTATCAGATCTAGTGGAAGGGACGTTGTTCCCAAAATGTATTCAAGTACTACTTCATGTATATTTTAGAACGAATCTAGAATTTAATTTGCATCTTTAAGGCTTTACGGCGTTCTAAAACCTGTTTGGAATCACAACCTCATCTTATCTTCGATGGGGTCGATTCAGAATCTGTAACACGTCTAACCTTTGGTTTATTTATAGGCGAGCTCCGTGGCGCAGTGGTTAACACGCCAGCCTGCGACACGAGGGCCCCGGGTTCGATCCCCGGCCAGGTCAAGATGGAAAATGATCTTTTTCAGATTGGCCTAGGTCTTGGATGTTGTAGGTTTGATGGTCCACTACAGGAGCACGACCCTCTCTGTACTACTAGGGCCATACTTGGCCAGAGCAGCCAGAGGACTTGGCCTACACTGTCCACGCTAGCCAGACGGGTTGCAGAGGTCTCTTAGATGTTTATAAGCTTTGTTTAGCTTGTATTTCCTAAGTCGCCTTCTACGACATCCACGGGAAGACTTGGAGTGGTCCTATTCTACTCTGCCGGATACCACACGGCTAGGCTAGGCACGGAAGGTATACCACTTCAGGCAAAATAGTCTTTGTGTTTTTGTACGCTTATTTCCATTCAATAGACTACGACTACTACCGAGATGCCTTGAGGCAGCTTCAGCTTGAATAATCTGACACCAGTGTTGGCTACTTACACACACGAAAAACAAAGAAAACACTACCAATGACCTAGTTATTAATCTGAACATTATTATCTCTTGATTCACAAAATGTTATGTTATTTATTAGTCTCTAGCAGAACTGCCTCCGTGGTCCAGTGGTTAAGGCGTTTGCCTGTAGACCACGGGAAGCATACTTTGTTTAGTGGTTTCCAGTTTGGTTAGGACATTGCAGGCTTGAATCACCTGATTGTCTGATAATAAAGATGATTCCGTGCTTCGGAAGGCACGTTTAGCCGTTGGTCCCGGCTGCCATCTGGTAGTCGTTAAAGGAACCACGTCAGAAGCCGAGAGACCTTTCCGAAGAACTCTGACACCAGAGTGTGCATGGTCGATTGTCCGTTGCATCTGCTCGATGATGAATAAAATTTAAATACCATTACGCCGTTGGTCCCGGCTGCCATCTCGTAGTCGATAAAGAAACCACGTCAGAGGCCGAGAGGCGGTTCCGAAGAACTCTGACACCAGGGTGTGCATGATCAATTGTCCATGACACCTACACGAAATGATGATGATTTATTAGTCAGTCTCAATATTTTTTATAAACGAAAGCTGAACATTCAAAATATAGAATGTTGATTTGCAATATATTGCAATCGTTATGACTCTATGGATGATTAATAGCTTCTTTCATAGTACATCCTTGATTAAAGAATCTATTAAAAAGTTAGAGAGTTTAATTGATCTTTAGAGTAATCTCACCAATGATATAAACCTCTTTCTCATCAGAGCCTACTATATATATTCCTTGTAGATGGGACCCCATAGCTAAAACAGTTTTCAGTTTATTCAAGGAATAAAATAATTTTTAAGAACAATATTAAACAAAAAAACCGGCCAAGTGCGAGTCGGACTCGCGCACAAAGGGTTCCGTACCATTATCTTTAAAAACGGCAAAAAAATCATTTCTGTTGTTGTCGATTTCTTTATTGTTTTTAGTATTTCTTGTTATAGCCGCAACAGAAATACATCATCTATGAAAATTTCAACTGTCTAACTATCACGGTTCATGAGATACAGCCTGGTGACACACAGACAGACAGACGGACAGCAGAACGATATAAATAGGGTCCCGATTTTACCCTTTGGGTACGGAACCCTAAAAACAGTCATTTTATACGAGCAGACAATTCACAACAAACACGAAAGACCCGGCAAAAACATTGCATCACAGTGATGTAATTGTAACGATACCAAAAAACCACCACATCCCTAAAAACAATAATCTCTTTTTGAGGCGGTGGTGTAAAAAGTTGCTAATAATCCCACTTAGTTTTTATCCCACAATCTCCAGTCTCGTTTTTGTCACCAAACTAGTTATATTTAGCCTCGCCAAACTAAATGAATTATAACAATAGTGGCTAACAAGTAAAATACTACGGTCTGTCTGTGCCATTGTCGGGTGCCGGGTGTAAAATGGCTTAACTTGCTGCTAGAATGTGCAGGGCTGTCCAAATATATTCATTTGGAAGGTTACTCCTCTTGTTTTCGCTCGTTAATACATTTACGTAGCGTTCAGTGGATAAATTATCATTATTAAAGGATCCCATATCAAAATAAAAATTGCTGGCTGGCCTGTATTTTGGTCAAAAGATTAGCATTGCCATACAACGTGGCAATGCTGCCAGCCTTCTGGGTACGTTACCACGGGGTAATGAGCTGCCAGGGTTATTTTATTTGTAATTTTATTTTCTATTTATAAGTAGTTTTTAAGTTATTATTATATTGATATTTTATTTAATACATTGATAACATTGCTTTAGGTAATAAAAAAATCTGTATTTTTAGAAGAACTTTGTAGAGATTTATGACCAAAAAATTGTAAATACCATCGGGAGTCATTATGAGGACAGCTTGTGTTGTTATATCTAAATTGTCAGAGACATGTCAAGTGGATGGAACCAGGAACTACAGACAACCTAAGAAGCGATAGATTCAGAATTTCTAATTTCTAATCGTTGTGCTTCCATACAAGTTTTGGACTTGTATGGAAGCACAACGATTAGAACTGCTGAACGTCGGTTTATAAGAACTAATATGAATGTTTCTTAAGGAGGTACTGCACGAACCTGTGGAATTTGACGTATTTTTAAGTCACTAGTACAATTCGCCGGATTAATTAAATACATTAAAATTATTAGTATTGCTTAGGTCGATCCTTGCCCAAGATTACCGTTTGCTATTGGAATTTGATACAGACCCAAAAATTTAAAAACAATACTTATATGTTATATTATATGATATCATATATCTAAAAACATTTTCCTTCCTTGTAAATTTTACGTCTAAAACAATAATTCTCACATGAAAATATTAAGACTTTTCAATTGTTGGCTTGCGCTGAACTCACGTTCTTCGTTCGCGCGGCACACTCTTAATAGGCTCATATATTTCTGTGGGCTCAACCCTAATTCAACCAGTCACCACATCAGCAGCCGGAATATTTGCGTTTCAGCTGTGACATCATGAGCCAGTGACCTGCCGAGGCCGGCTCATCCATCAGATTAGAGAACTAAATACGGTAGTATTATTTACTTTGACGACATTGTCTAGACACCGCGGTGCGTTCTTTAATCCGTAGATGACAGCGAAAATCGATTACAATGTTATTCTTGAACGAAGTCTATCATCAGTTCTCTATGTAGGTGGGAGAAAATCAAAAAAACAACGTGTTGCCGGCAGAAGTAAAAACTCCACGCGGTAGAAAGAGAGGGGGATATTATTTCCTCTCCTATGCCGCGCCGGCGGTCACAGGTCACGTGTCAGGACACGGGTTTAACATTTTTTTACCCATCCCAAAAATTGCACAACGCTGCTTACAAAGTCTTCACTTCAAAAAACCTTAGGTGGTTTCCGATGAATTTTATTCATCGGAAAGAAATGGATTTCAAATTAAGATACCAACCGGCCTACTTGCTAAATTAGTGTACAACAATTTGATAGTCACTTCAAAATACATTACGTTTTATATATCTTAAATTAAAATAGTCATACGAAAGCCGCAATGTATTTTGAAGTTACTATCAAAACGTTGTACATTAAGTAAGCAAATAGGTTGGATGATATTAAGCACCCACTTTCTGTTATAATTATAAACAGTTTCTTTTATATCAATGACACTGGCAAACATTATTTTGCAAAAAGTGCCCTATGGATTCTCCATCTAAAGTTCTCACTTTCATCTGAGGGTGTTTCCCGTTGCCTTATTTGAGGTGCTTCGGAGGCCGGGGAACTATCCTAAAGTTCTGACTAAATCAAATACATAAACTTAAGTCAAGGACATACAAGAGTAAAAGTTATGCATATTTTTTCCTTAAAATTCTATGAGCTAACCGAGTCATGTGCTGTTCAGGTTTTATGAGCCTTAATCCAGAAAGATCTGCCTACGGTCTAGCCTTGGACTTTGCAGGCCAGATGATGACAATGTCACAGACATAATTTGCTTAAATATTTCCTCAAGTCTTATCTTGGAGTTGTAAATTCTTGCACAAACCGATGTATACTGTGAAGTCTAAGGATAGGTTCTTTGGCTGTCAGATGCTGCAATTTGATGATGGATATTTAAATGAGCGGCATTATATCAATTCTATAAACACAAAATCTATCATAGAACAGACATTCCTATCAGGAAGAGTGCGAGCGGAATATTTAATTCAGTGATATCACGAGGTGCTGACCCTGCGAGGGCGTCCACTAGCCTCAAAATAGTTGATAAAGAAGAGGACAAACTCGTTGCTAAGTCGTCGCCGAAATACGACAATGATCTTTAGGCCTCACTTGAGTGTTTTCCTTAATGGGGAACTACACATTATTGGGGACTACGCATCAGATAAGATTCATGGATTGTCCGGATGATAGGCATGTCGCGATGTCCTTGACACTCAGCCTGACAATTGCCACCTGAAAAGACGGTAACTATAAGGCGTCTTCGACTAATACGTAGGTAAAATCGTTCATTTTATAAAATTTATCAGCTCCGAAGTCATGACAGATCGGAAACACGAGAGAGAGACACAATATGTCAAACGGACACTGAACAGAAAGACAAGAGGTTCACCGCTTAGCAACATTGACTAAAACTCAATTCTTTTTTTTAGGAATAAAGTAAATGATGCCATTACACCCTGTAAGGGCCGAGACTCACTTAACTTGTGATGTGTGTTGATGCTTTAGGCACCTAAAGTATCATTAAGTATAAATAAAATGTAGGTTATTCTCTGCGTTAATCTTTCATTACCTGGGAGCATAATGTGTATGTGTTACTTCTATATGAAATTTATATTACATTATATCGTCGTGTTACAGCATATAACTATGAAATTATACTTCTAGACATCTATAACGACATATTTTTAAACTTGTGTACCTCATCATAAAGAATATTCATTAACAAGATGTATGTATACGTATAAATAAATGTTTTTAAGTTTCAAACAATCTGTTTTTCTGGTATTTCTGCGAAAATTGCGCAACTATTGTGGGCCTCAAAGATTAAGTGAAACAAAAAGAACAATATTGGAATGACTGGATGGGCAATAATGCAATTCATACATCTCTTGTCTAGCAGTGCACTGTTGCTAACTCACGTCAAAACAAAAAAAAGCCGCCAAACTGATTCCACGCCGTAGTAGGTAGTAGGAACAACTCGCGGAATATTTCAACTAGTCGTGACATCATGTGCCACTGACCTACCGAGGCCACGGTCTTAGATTAGTGCTAAATATTGCGTCTGCACATTCACAGCCGAATTGTGAACGCTCTTGACTCTTGGCGGACGCGGAAAACGTTTATTTACTTTGTTATAGTTACTTAAATCTGTTATCGTTGTTAGATGTAAATTAGGGGACTGTTAGGGTATCGATTTCTCGTTCAGCTGATGTTCTTTGTTGATCCGGTTTTTTAATTAATTATGGTATTGACATTTTAGTTGTCATTGATGGGATTTTTACAGTTCACGGTCATCATGTATCACTTAATAGACGTAAAGTAGTCTTTGTTCCCTTAAAATTCATTGGACAAGAAATAATTAACCTGTCCTTTCTTGTTATCTTATATTTTAACCCTGACAATAATTATTTAATAGTTAGATGTTAGTTAGGTGATATAACTGTCTTCTCTTTATATTATGTATTGAATCAGGCATTTGTATCTTATCTCACCTGATGGTAAGTTACGATCCAGACGAGGATGTTACATGTCTATCCAAAAGATCCCCATTTATTCTACTTTTGAATGTCCCGGGATTGTACTTGTCTGGGAATATAGACATAGGGAACATGTTATGTGACGATACGGTGGGTTTTGTAGTGAATTATAGAGTTGTTACTGCCGTTGATGTAATTCTGACATATTTCTTCAGTTTATACTATCGTGACTTGGCAGTTACGTGACGAGGAGGCTCTACTACAACTCAAGAATTCAATATATATTTAGTTACATGATACCAAAATATACTGAGACTTCAGATATGAATTAAAACAAAAAATACCACTATTGTGAGACCTAGACCGTCCCGGCGCTCTAGCCGAGTTCCCACATATATGGAGAGGTGGAGAACAGAGACTCGACACAACAGACAAGAGGATTAATTTTATTTGTCACAACTTCACAGCTTATATAAATATATTAACTTTTACATAAAAGATCAGAGACCGATCAAGTAAACAGTCTAAGAGATGATGGTAGACTGAAGAAATGAGTGATGAGAGAGAGAGAGAAAATGATCTAAAAATGGAATGGAATGAAATTTGAAATAAAATGAATGAAAAATGGACAGGATGAGAAAGAAATGAGGTTGGACGAGATGCATTATTACTGTTACACTATTACTGTTATAAAAGGGAATATAGTGTATAATAGGGTAGTATAAAAATACTCCGCAGTGAATTGGTTAAAGTTTGAAATGTCGACAAAAGTAAATAATCTTCAAGGCGCTTTAGTAAAAATGGGTCATCAGATAATCAAACCAAGGACTGGATACGCAGGTGTCCTAACCACCGGTCTGAAGGTCAGAGTGATTCAAGTTAACACGACTACGGAAATAATAGACGAGTATGTTAAATGTATCGAGAGGCGCGGTTTGAGGTGGATTCACATTTATGATGATATTTGTACTTGCGAATAGTTTCCAGACATATCTGCCAGTTTGTTTAGGGGAAATTAGGTACGAGCATATATGTATAGGTCCTGGGCATGTTGTCTATAAAATACTTTTATAAAAATTTGTCCGACTGGTAGTTTATTGAAAAATATTGGATACGTATTTTCCCTTTTCTCAATCAAACAAAAATTGATAAAGATATAGCCCGTTGTTCTGCATGACGTCACTGACCAGTATACTTTTTTCCGGCCTGTTGCGTCATGAACTCTCACTCCTGAATTTTGATGAGCTTTACCTTTATCACCAGTTGTTTGATAAAAAAAAAATACGTATCTAATATTTATCGATCTATAAGACGGAATAATTATTTTAAATTGTATTTTTCAGGAAACAAGCCTATTGTATACAATTTTGAACCTAATCACACATGACTTAAGAACCAATGTGTATACATATGCTCGTGACTGTACATGGTCAAAGAGACAGTAATGTATCGACAGAGACAGTTCAAGTTGGATTCACACTTTTGATCACACTTGCGAATATTTGACAAAAAGTTGCCAAATTTTACAGTATCAACATTTGATATGAAAGTAAGACAAGAATTATTTACAAGTCATTATTTTGGCCCCAAAGTCCACAACAGCCCATAGATCTCCACCAAATATTTCTTAAATGAGGAAGTGGCTTGACCCCAGTGCGTTGAGTCCCTGCGACCTATGCCATTGGACCTCCTGGTTGGTAGTTGTCCAACCTCGTCGCCATTTGAGAACCTTTCTGCCTCATCTGCATGGTACATGAACCGCCTACTGTAACTTCAATGAACTGACCTATGAGTGTGGTCTTTATCCTTCTACGGATCTCCTCATTTCTGGTTTTGCCTATTTTCCCTCTCCGCAAATTCTACTCAGATCAAGCTTCCTTTACAGCAGGCAACTCCGGAACCATAATATACTTTCATATTCTGTGACAATATTCATCGATATTCAATTACGATGCTGCTCACAGACAGTTAATATAAAATGTATCGCACGTTGATTGCATTTTTAAAACAATGGCGCCGAATTAGGCGATCATTAACTTAACAAATCTTATATTATAAATATACTCATCATAAAAATGGCGCAATCCGTGCCTACCCCTACGAAGCTACCTTCAGACTACCCTGCTAGGGCCACATCGAATTTCAATCACAGGCAGGAGATGCGGTATCAATCCACGACTAGTCCGTGTCTTATCTCCTTTTACGTCCTTTGGAGTATTGTTTTCTTCTAGAAACTCTAGAACTTTCTCGTGCTTCCGAAGGCACTTCTAAACTTTGGTCCTGTCATCGTTTCATGACAGTCATTACGGTCTATTAGATGACTGCAGCTTGAAAAGTACCATCTATTTCAGCACATCAGATACAGGTTAACGCCTAGTTCGATGGTGTAGTGCAAACAGACATATTTACTTATACCTTATAGGTACATATGTAAAAAAGGAGAAATGTCAATATTTTTTTTTTTAATTTGGCCCCATTAATGGATGGCCAGGTACTCTTAACGTTATACCTATTTACTCTTGATCTATCATATCAATCTTTCTCAGTAGCCACGGTAGTAGAATTCAAGTAACTTTAGGTAAGCTCTGCTTAAAATGTCAGCAAAATGTGATTTTGCTGAAAATTTAAATAAACATCGATGCTCCTTTCATATTCGTATTACGATTCTGAGCACGGACAGTTAATATTAACTGTATCGCACGTTGATTGCATTTTTATAACAATGGCGCCGAATTAGGCGTTCATTAGCGTAACGCTATTAGCATAATCCAATTGATAGAAGCTGTTCATTGTATGCCCATCTGTGTTAGTATTATCTTCTTGTACTTCGTAATAATATTACGGAACCCTTATAGTATTCCTTCGTTGTCCTCTGTCTGATTGTTAAAACCCTTGTTCTCGGAAACGCTAAGAATAATATAAAATAATCAATTCAGTAATTAGATCTGTAAAAGCTCAAAAGTTGTAAGACAAAGCAATCAAATGCTCCGCCGCATATTTTCCGATGAGCAGAGGCGTCGGAAGTACAAGAAGCCAAATAAATTGCGCTGCCTGCCAAACATATAACATTAATACCAGGGTTATTTATTATTCATTTTAAAGCTATCGCTGTCCCATTGTTGGTAACAAAGGCCTCTCTCGAACTTTTCCAAGATTCTCTAGAAAGTGCTAGTTAACGCAAATTTTTATTAAATTTGTACAGTTCGTCACTCCAGCGCGCGCGGTCGAACAAACGACTACAACCAGGCAATTGCTTGCCGTGAGTAATCCAAATAAGTAGGTCAATATGAAGGTCGTTGTTTGGAAATTTGGAATACTGGTGTACTAAATGTTATTTGAAAGCGGACCCCAGGCATTGACGAACCACCGCGGAAGATGAAACCGATAACACACTAAGGTCAGGTGGATGATAATTAAACGAAGAACAAAGCAATCTAAGGGAATGCTTTGTTCTTCGTTCAATGCAGAGTCACCGCACACTGAAGACTTCCTATCGGCCGATAGTTTAGTCTGGCTGTCAACAGTATGAAGATGTAACCGATTCCGAATCGGTGTAATGTAACGCGCTCATCATTTCGAGTAGGTGACACGGTCAATCGACCATGCACACCCTGGTGTAAGAGTTCTTTGGAGCCGCCTCTCGGCCTCTGACGTGGTTCCTTTAACGACTACCAGACGGCAGCCGGGACCAACAGCTTAAAATGCCTTCTGAAGCACGGAATCGTCTTTATTATCAGACAATCAGGTGATTCAAACCTGCACTGTCCTAACCAAACTGGAAACAAGTAAACAATGTTTCCCGTGGGAATCGAACCACTGAACCACGGAGGCAGTTAGCGCACTTGCTTATATCTTCATACAGATTAAAAGCCCGACTAAACTATCGGCCGATAAAGTCTGCAGTGTGCGGGGATTCCGCATTGAACTAAGAACCATCTACTGTTATTTGGTTTATTTTTCATGTAAGTTTCCACTACGCATAAATTTAACCATCACAAATATTACCGGTTCCAAACTTCTTTGTCTAGCAACAGCTACGTCATTCCGAAAAGGTGACGTAAAAAATAATGTTTGAATATACGTAAAATATACGAAGGGTTAGACTTTTATCAAAACAAAAGAATAATTTACATGATAATGAGTGTCACATGTTGGTTAATGGGACGTGGTTAATTATATACAATTTGTAGTTAGCAAAATACGTGAAACTATTGAATTTTGAAAAAATCGACACGATTTGAATACAGGAAGATCGAGCAGCACGTGTAAATTGGGGAGATCAGATATAAAGGAAATAAATAATAAATACATACGGACAAATCACACAGATTGAGCTAGCCCCAAAGTAAGTTCGAGACTTGTGTTATGGGATACTAACTCAACGATACTATATTTTATAACAAATACATATATAGATAAACATACAAGACCCAGGCCAATCTGAAAAAGATCATTTTCCATATAGACCTGTCGAACCTGGGGCCCTCGTGTCGCAGGCTGGCGTGTTAACCACTGCGCCACAGAGCTCGCATGAAATGTAGGCAAATAGAACAAGGGTTAGTAAGTAACTTATTATTGCTCAATAAAGACACATTAAAACTAAAAAGTAAATATAAATAGAATAAAATACAAGAGCTACAAAGAAATGAAATGGAAAGGACTAGGTACCAAAGGAAATTGTTTGGAAAATGAAGATGAAATTTGTGGACAAAATGGCTATTAGCAGACAAAAGAAATGTATACCAGGCTTAGCGATTGTTTTATATAGAAAGTAGAAGACCAGAAATGGAAAGGATGAGCGATATTCCATTAGAAAAACATAGAAAAGTATTTATTTTTATTTTTTAATGTATTTATTTGTTATATTAGATTATTTATTTGTATGTATTTATTTATTTGTTTATGTTATATTAGCGAAACATACAGTTATTTTAGTTTAACAAAGTAAAAGACACATAAATAATACTTAAATGATCGGAAGATTTATGAATGGACGGACTAGCTAGTAGATCCTCCCAAGGAGTATTGATGTCAGGCAGGCGGCCGGTCATAAAAACTTTTCCAAATCATATTAGCGGCCTTCCAACAAACTGAGGCAACACGTGGTGATCCCTGTTATTAGGGTTCCGTACCCAACGGGTAAAAACGGGACCGTATTAATATCGGTCCGCTGTCCGTCTGTCTGTCTGCCCGTCTGTCACCAGGCTGTATCTCATGAACAGTGACAGTTAGACAGTTGAAATTTTCACAGATGATGTATTTCTATTGCGCCCTTCGTGCGCCAGTCCGACTCGCACTTGGCCGGTTTATTTTATATATATTAGACGGTAAACAAGCAGACGAGCCACTGATGGAAAATGGTCACCGACGCCCATGGACATCTACAGCACTAGAGGAGGTACCTGATGCGTCGTTGTCACCTGTGACGGCGACTATCAACTATTATAGTTATTATGACTTTGTTCCTGCCTCCGTGGTCCAGTGGTTAAGGCGTTTGCCTATCGACCCGGGGTCGTGGGTTCGATTCCCACGGGAAGCATACTTTGTTTAGTTGTTTCCAGTTTGGTTAGGACATTGCAGGCTTGAAACACCTGATTGTCTGATAATGAAGATGTTTCCGTGCTTCGGAAGGCACGTTAAGCCGTTGGTCCCGGCTGCCATCTAGTAGTCGCTAAGGGAACCATGTCAGAAGCCGAGAGGCGGTTCCGAAGATAGGAAGATAGGTGGGCATAGTCAATTGACCGTGACACCTTCTCGAAGTGAATGAATGATGGCTCTGTTACTATGTTATGGCCTAAGAACCGCGCGACAGCAACTGACGACCTTCGTGACTTAGTGGTTAAGACGCCAAGACGTTAAGAAAACCTCTGATTTCGATTCACAGCACAGTTAAATAAATGAACTTTATTTCCACTTTGGTAATCTGGTCCTGGAGCTACTCAAGGAAAGATGGCGTCAGGAAGATGACAGCTGTAACTATGTCATATTAGCAAACCCCGGGCTCCGACGCACCCCTGCCGAGGTAGCTGTTTAACCATTTGCACGCCAGCGCTTGTTTACGTTACTTCACCCCCGATCTTCGATCAAATATAATGGTAGATACACAGTTTCATACAAAAATGGCCTTAATAATGTCCCCGAGTTAAAACATCATACATACTTACAAACAACGACAAAAATGGTACATACTGAAAGTATAACACCATCTTTTTTTTTTCACTTTTGATGCGTAGATTTTGCATCTTTTCACTGTACCTTCGTCTTCACCAGACGTGTGAGTGCTAGCGCGGTTAATTGAAACTGTGGATAAAACAGCTCCGAAACTCGATTAGAGCGCTGTTTTGCCTGTGCCACTTTTCGAGCGTGAATCGTATATCTATCATTATTATTTGATCGAAGCCCCCGACGCCAGGCTAATACAAATTGTAATAACTTTAGTTGTCAATGGCGTCTCAGTCACGCGACCGTTTTGCAACTAAAGTGGTCAATGGCGCCCAATAGGTTAAATCGTGTAAAGAATTATATCCACGTAACACGCGAAATAGATAGATAGATAATATTGTTATTCACCATCGAAAAAACACAATTCACATTGACATAATATAAAGTTACGTACAGTTTAGAAAAGGAACTTATACATGGTGAAATTTTGATTGTTTTGGACCCTTAACTCAGACCATCAATATTAACAACTTTTTCTAAGGGACCAATGCTGGAAACTCAAAAAAAAAATCGTCATTTCCATACAAAAGAGTTCCGCCCGCCGCCCGGCCAGTTTGTATGGGAATGTCGAATTTTTTTTGAGTTCCCAGCATTGTTCCCATTGGAAAAGTTGTTCATTTTGATGATCTGAGTCACCCCTTTAAGGATCCAAAACGATAAAAAATTCACCATATATAATTATATATAGGAAACAAACAATAAGAATAGTATAGGTACTCTTATTGAATTAAGAAATAAAATATGGTGAAATACGAATAAGCTGTTAGATGATACTCCTAAATTAGAAAAATAAAAAGATAGTTGTTTTTATATAATTGTACAAAAATATTTAATAAATTGCCAGAAGAATTAAGGATACTAAATTCTGTGCTCTTTAAAAAAATAAATATGGCTTGTTGACAAAAACTTTTATAGCCTTAGAGATTTCTAGGACCACTGATATTTGCATGCTATTTACTTATAGCGAAACATGCCCGTTCTTTATATATTTGATTCATCTTATAATACGATTTTTCGAGCAAATAAAATATGATTATGACCATTATTAATTTAAGGATTCAACCAGGAAAACACTCAGATGAGGTGGAGGAAGCTGGCAAGTTAACCATTTCAGTGAGAACTCTCACACCAGGGTGCGCATGGTCGATTGACCGTGTAACCTACAAATGATGACGATGAGCCAAGTGGCCAATTCTGAAGAAATTTAGAAAAATTCAATCCCGGAAGTCTAGAAACGTTTTGCCGTAACAATATCCGCAACACGGCCCACGATAATCAATTAAGTATCAATCGGTTTTGAACAAAGGGCTGACTTAATTGCCTCAAGTTAACTACTCGAGGCCAAGTCCAAGGCTATGGGCCCCTATGACAACAATTACTTGCTAATCTATACTAATATTATAAAGCTGAAGAGTTTATTTGTTTGAACGCGCTAATCGCAGGAACTACTAGTTCAAATTGGAAAATTCTTTTTGTGTTGGATAGACCATGTATTGAGGAAGGCTTTAGGCTATAAAACATCACGCTGCGATAGGAGCGAAGCATCAATAAAAAATGTTTTGAAAACGGGAAAAAATTATTTATCTATACTAATAAAAATCCTAATTAATCAAAACACAAATTGCTGCGGACGAAGTCGCGGGCAACAGCTAGTGGTCCATACATGTCTAGTAATGACAAAAGGCAAATAAAAGTCATTTTTATGTAAATGTCCATGATAAATTAACGAATACGAAAGTGACACGAAATAGTTGTATTTGTTCCTGTACAATAATATGGAAATAATAATGAACTAAATCACCACATGAATAGGTGGAAAGAGTGTGTCTAGAAGGGAATCGATAAACGTTCCAAGTAGAGTAATTTTCGTCTAGCTCCGTGGCGCAGTGGTGAACACGCCAGCCTGCGGTACGGAGTGACCGGGTTCGATCCCCGGCCAAGTCAAGATGGAAAATGATCATTTTCAGATTGGCCTGGGTCTTGGATGTGTATCTATATATGTATTTGTTATAAAATATAGTGTCGTTGAGTTAGTATCCCATAACACAAGTCTCGAACTTACTTTGGGGCTAGCTCAATCTACGAGTATGTGATTTGTCCGTATATATTTATTATTATTTATTTATTTATTTAAATCCTTCTCTCTCAGTTGATAATATTTGATTGCAGGCTTGAATCACCTGATTGTCTGATAATTATGATGATTCTTTGCTTCGGAAGGCACGTTAAGTCGGTGGTTCCGGTTGCCATCTGGTAGTCGACCGTGCTCTCGTGCCGACCATGCACACCCTGGTGTCAGAGTCCTTCGGAACCGCCTCTCGGCCTCTGACGTGGTTCCTTTAACGACTACTAGATGGCAGCCGGGACCAATGGCTTAACGTGCCGAAGCACGGAATCACCTTTATTATCAGACAATTAGGTGATTCAAGCCTGCAATGTTCTACCTAACCAAACTGGAATCAACTAAACAAAGTATGCTTCTGGTGGGAATCGAACCCACGACCCCCGGGTCAACAGGCAAACGCCTTAACCACTGGACCACGAAGGCTGTTATCGATTGACCGTGTCACCTACACGAAATGATGATGATGAACTTTATAAACGCGAAAGTTTGTGACTATGTATGGATGTATTAGGCCCAAACGATACTTATTTTTTAAAATTTAATTATTTACTTATGCAATATGTAGAGAAAACCTTGTCCGATGCATAGAGGGGTCAGCGTGTCGATATGAACAACTTTTCCTATGGGATCAAAGTTGGGAACTCAACTGCCAATCGAATGCTTTTTTAAGCTGGGAAAAGATAGGAATTTGTTGGATTTGGGGTGGGAATTAAGGTATTGGGAAACTACATATTTTTTTATATTATATAACTGACGGGCAAATTACATTTTTCTAGGAAACAAGCCTTTTTGCGGCATTAAGTCTACATAAAAGGAATATTAACCGGATAATATTTCTTATAAAAAAAAACTTAAAACACAATATTTAATTTTCTAACATTCTTACAAAGACACAAATCTGCTGTCTCTAATCCCTTGTGTTCACAATGATTGTCTGCCATTGTAATGTTAGTTTAAAATGATTCACTTGTCCATACAACCGCGCAAAACAACCAGAGTACGAAAGAATACCTTCAGCCGGCCTATTTGCTGACTTGCTGTACAACGTTTTGATCATCATCAGGTCCTTTTTAGTCTCCACTACAGGAGCACGACCCTCTCTGTACTACTAGGGCCATACTTGGCCAGAGCAGCCAGAGGACTTGGCCTACACTCTCCGCGCTGGCCAGACGGGTTGGAGAGGTGTCTGATGTAGATGTTTATAAGCTTTGTTTAGCTTGTATTTCCTAAGTCGCCTTCTACGACATCCACGAGAAGACTTGGAGTGATCCTATTCTACTCTGCCGGATACCACACGGCTATTCGTTTTGATAGTCACTTCAAAATACAATCGCTCCACTGTCCGTCTGTCACCAGGCTGTACTTCGTGATCCGTGATAGCTAGTCGGTTGAAATTTTCACAGATGATGCCACAATGATGTTGTCGCATGTTCGATCGCTAACATAACGTGTTCCACAAAAATATTTAGATTAAAATTGTATATAACATGACATCAGAAAAAAAAGAAAAGATAAAAATATTAAATATCATACAAAGCCCTTCAGGCAAGTAGGCGACCAATACTGTTGAAGAGTTTCTTCGGCGTCTTCTTCTCTGCAGTGGTCGGTTCCGAAACGCTAGTAGTTTGTAGCTTTTGAACAATAATTAATCATTTGAATATAATGAGTATTATTTAAAATGTGAATTGATATGAAAAAGTGCCTGAAAATGCCTATTTTCTGAATAAATCTTTGAATCTTTGAATCTTTGCCGACATAACAAAAAATACTAAAAATAGAATAAAGTAAATATTCGAGGGGGGCTCCCATACAACCAACGTGATATGTTTGGCATTTTAAGTTTGGTGTTAATAACGGCAACAAGTAGACCATTGAAATATTTACTAATTTCTTTAAAAATAAATAATTAAATAAATATTCAAGGGGGCTCCCATACAACATAAGTGATTTTACGGTACGGAACCCTTAGTGCGCGAGTCCGACTTGCACTTGGCCAATTTCTTACATCAAGCTTATTTTTGTTAACTAAGAACGTATTCTACATTATAAATAAATAAATAAATAGGGACATATCACACAAATTGAGCTAGCCCTACAGTAAATTGTGAAGTTGTGTCGTAGGATACTAACTCAACGATACTATATTTTATAATAGATACTTATAATAGATAAACATCCAAGACCCTACGAGAGCTGATTCTACGAGTGTAATACGCTATTTCTGTACACTTTCTTACTTTATGCCACCAGTTCCACGACACGATCTGGCATTCACCGATACAATGACCCGAGAACGTCAAACTCCTTTTATCTAAAATGAAAAGTAACAGGTGTGTGGCTAAGTGACTGTTAAAAGTGTTTGTAGATATAATGATAATGACAGTGTTTGCTGATCGCTGCTGACAAGTTTGGTTTAGAAGTCAAGTTAATGTGCTGAGGCTGATATTAGGTAACAACATGCGATAGTTATGAATGAAAGGCGTGGCGGCGATGGTCTTCCAAAAGAATGTTGAAGCTTTAAATCATTCAAACTAAAGTGTGATAAAGGCATTATGACTAATCCACCATGTGAAGGAGCACATCAGCAGCTTGAAGAATTTGTACAGAAACGGGTCAGCCATGGCCAAGGATACTTTGGAAGAGGACGTTACCCATTATATCCGGTTTGACAAGGTCGAAGTCCTAGCTAGAGAAAAGCATTAGACAAAAGAGGCCATAGAAATAAGTCGACGTCTAAATTTCAATCGAGATGTACGCTGGACTTTACTTGCAACCTGGAAACCGATTAAGGGAACTATAATTTAAAATACACAGAGTCAGTAGAGGCCGATACGATTAGCTCTTTCCACACACAACGTCACCAGACATCCACGAGGAAGAAATACGATACACTACCTCCGACTATGACTATTCACTAGGGTTCTGCCACCGACCTGCTGGTTCCCCCCTCCACAAGGGCGGCGCAAGCCGCTGCACGAGCAGCGCGTAAAGAGTTAGGGAAGAGTCCGAAACTAGTAGTTAGCAATCCCGATGAAATAGCACGCTGAAGCGTTGTTGAAGAAATGAACTATACCATCATTTCGTTGATCAGCAAGACTAAGAAAAAGCACGGGAAACCTCAATTATACTTGATACTGGGTAACACACGTTTGTTAACCCATTGGACCCGGTTGCAACATTGATAGCAGTCGCTTCAGACACCCTCAGTCTCCGGAGAGACATTGGCTCTCTTTGTGTATTTTTTTATGAATATTTGACGGCAAACGAGCAGACGACCCACCTGATGGAAAGATTTTGTATTTTACCGTATATACTATGAGGATGCATCCAGACCGATGGGCTATTATAGTTACAAAATGGACTCCGGAAGATGGATACAGAAAAAGAGGTAGGCCTCGAAAGCGTTGGTGTGATGATATCACGAGCTATGTAAAGAAATGGTCTGAAGTGGCACAAAATAGGGATGTTTGGAAGGAAATGGGGGAGACCTGTGCCCAGCAGTGGGACAATATAGGTTAAAAAAATACTATGAGGATTGTTCTGAAGAACTTTTTGAATTGGTGCCACCGTCACCCTTCCACCACCGCACCGCCCGCCAGTCTGCAAAAATGTCAGACACATGGTTATTCCCTTGTACAGCAAGATTGTGGAATGGGCTCCGTCTTCCCTGTGTGCTATGACTTGGGTTCCTTCAAAAGGCGTGTTTACAGGCATCTTAAGAGTCGGCAATGCATCAGCACCTCTGGTGTTGCAGATATCCACGGGCGACGTTAACCACTTTCCATCAGGTGGCTCGCCTGCTCTATTGCCGTCAAATATACATAAAAATAAAGCTTAACAGAGCTCGTAGTTACGCTATGTCGGATGCAGAAAAATCATTCACCAGTGTTGGCCACTTAGAAACAAACAAAAACCCTTAAAAATACCACACGACATTCTGTACACTGAAACAGACGTGACGTGATAATGAATACATTTGCATCAGCGAAATCTAACGCCTCTAACAAATTTCACATAATTAATACATTAAAAAACATGTTAATACAATGGCCTAAGACAAGTCTACAAATAGAAAGCTAATTTACTAGCTTATCTAGATCAGTTTAAACAAAGCTGGGTTATTCAGTAACTGATGACATCGATTTGATTACAAAGTGTGGTCAGTTTAACTTCAGTTTTAAAGTAAAATAAAAAGTACCTTACCTTTAATACCAATTATAAACTATTGCATTTTTCTCGTCCCACCACCAAAACTTAATTAAAAATTGGTTGTATGTAAAGTCGGTTTGCGGACGATAATTTTACGTGATAATGGTGGAATAAAGATAGATGCGTCACAAGCCGAACGTTAAGGCCGATTGTGCTTCTCTATCGCTCGTCCCACCACCAATATTTTATTTAAAAATTAGTTGTCTGTAAAGTCGGTTAACGGACGATAATTTTACGTGATAAAGATGGATGCGTCACAAGCCGAACGTTTAGGCCGATTGTGCCTCTCTATCGCTTGTGCACTCGCTTGCACACGGAACGTGACACGATTTATAAGACGTTATCACTCCAAAAAACGTGTGATCAGTTAGCAAAATCAAAAAGTAATTCACTTATTTTAAGTTTCAAGAATCGGTTACACTTACGGTCAGATCCGTGTGGTCAATTAGTAAAGAACCCAAACGCAGCTAACCTGAAACAGTTCCAAGCCTGTCAATTTCTGCCGTGGGCGTTTCGTGACTGAATTTAATAACTGGGTTAACATTGACAGCATCCTACATCTGTTGTTCGTGAGACTTTTTTACAGCTTTGTTTAGATTAATAAGCTATCACTTTTGACAATAGAGTGCTAACATCCGGAGAAATGGTATCAAACTGTTGTTATAGCACAGATATACAAATTGTTTTATTCGTCTCTGTGATTAAACGTCATAGCTTTAAAAAACACCGGCCAAGTGCGAGTCGGACTCACGCACAAAAGGTTCCGTACCTATAAAAACGGAAAAAAATAATGTTTGTTGCATGGGAGCCCCCTTAAATATTTATTTTATTCTCTATTTTAGTACTTGTTGTTATAGCGGCAACAGAAATACATCGTCAGACAGTACAGAGTAACAGACAGACAGACGGACAGCAGAGCGAAATTAATAGGGTCCCGTTTTTACCCTTTGGGTACGGAACCCTAAAAACCCAAAACCATGGCTTTAGTGCAAATGCGATTATAGTTAATACACAATATCACTTAACAGTTAAGTATGGATAAGCTTTAACAGATTTAGCCGCATTTAGTCTTAAGGACAATTTTCCAATATCTTTTGATATCGATATCTTTGGGGAAGGGGTACGCACCCCGCTAATGATATCTAAAGCGGCATGCAGCCAGTACCTTAGACCTTGATCCATCTTCAATGTACCAAGTGAACCTGATCAAGGTCGCTAGCATAGGAGAAAAATCAAGCGTTGGACTTGCAAAATTTCAGAGAACTTTACCGCTTCTGTCATTATTGTTTTCCAACTGACACAGGGCACGGAGCTAAGTGGGCTTTTTCTCCAGTTACAAGAAGGAACACCTCGATGATAGGTCTATTAGCGTGGCCCAATTTTGATCAAAAGATAAACCGTTTCGACTCATCGAGAAGAAGCGGGACACAGCTGGGGAGCTGTGATGATTTGTGGTCGGGATCCGCTCAAGCATAGATATTGATATCCTAAGTCAACATCTTCGGTCGATGGTTAACAGGATGTTCTGTATAAAGTGTTAGGTAATACCACGTAACAAAATGACATCACAAAACACTCGACATCGACAGACAGACAAATATTATTCTGTCGTCAACCATTTTTTTGTATTGTTAGTAGAACAAGAGGTGTAACTTTGTTATTTTGTCTATTATAGTACACAAGCTGATGCCCGCGAGTTCGTTCGCGTGGTCTTTATAACTCCGCAGAAGATGCTCATCAGGCTAAAGAACTTTTGTTGAGGCGCCATTTTTATATGTCTTATAGTTTAGATGGGCCGCTATAGTTCTGCATCAGGTATTCCTTGTTCCATGTTGTTATACGTTGCTCAGGCTTGATAGCTATGCAATAAAAAGTTTCATTGGAATCCGTCCAGTATTTTCGGAGATTAGCGTGTATAAACAGACAAACAGACAGACGTTTTTTTTAATTCTTACTCTATTATTATGTCTCTAAAAAAATGTGTCTGTACATTAAATATACATATTTACAAAAAAATTATATAGGGCAATATAATTTTTTTGTAAATATGTATATTTAATGTACATACACATTTTTTACTCTATTATTATATGTATTGATTTTAGCAGGAAACACGTCTACCCGTGTGGTTAGAAAATATGTGTACATTCAAAAACATTAACACATAAAGTTCGACAAACTGATAAACGAATAGAAGTTCATATATGTAAAGAAGAGCGTCAATTGATACAGCGACATGCTTAATCACTGAATATGTAATTTAAGTGCGAAAGAACGCAGGCACGCAGAGCTGAGTCGCCAAAGAACGCAGGCGCGAAGAGCTGAGTCCGAATAAACTAAGGCGCGTATAGCTGCTATCGTCCTTGCCACATGATAAAGTGGGATAAGGTAAAGAAGCAGCTTGGAATGGCCACTTTCTGGGCAATATTTCCACCAGGGCCATCTTAACCCGAGAGTGCAAGGGATGCACCCCGGTGTAAGGGTCTAAAATGTAACCCTTTTCACGCTATTTTTAAGTGTTATATTTTGCATTGACAATGCTTTTTTGATATACTCTTATTAAGTTTATGTACGACTTAAGGTCGCAGGTTCAAATCCCGCCCGCTTGAAGTTTTTTCACTATATTTTATTTCTTAATTTAATAAGAGTACCTTTTCACGCTGTCAGTACAAATTGCCAGAGTTGTTTCAGGATAAGTTTTTACATCATTCACTACTATTTCAACATTGTTATTCAACATTTTGTCCACAAGGCACTTTCAAACTAATACTTAAATATGCATTACATAAATAAGTATGGATAACAGCACATTTCGCAAGTAGTCAGTAGTTTTATACTCGTAATACAAGAGTGCACGACAGAAAACTTTATTTCTTCTTATTTCTTTACTTTTATTTATGTGGGGTCGTCGCTTACCATAGTCTTGGCATTGTTTTCTTGTTCATACTCTCCTTGATATCCATCCATCTTTTCTTAGGTCTTAGAGAAAACTCTATTTGCATTTAAGACGGCACTGCACGAAATTGTGAAAATTTACGTGTTTTCAAATCACTAGTACTATGCGCTGAATTAATGAAATACATCAAAAGTATTTGTATAATTTAGGTCGATCATTGAACAAGATGGCCCCTTGTTGGAATTTGAAACCAGGGGTTGGAATACCGGTAAAAATCTATTACCGGTACCTCTATGAAACGACAGTACCGGTAATTGGTTTGGTACCGGTACATTTGGTACCGGTAAAAATCAAGTACCGGTACCTCAATAAAGCGACGGTACCGGTAATTGGATTGGTACCGGTACCTCAATAAAGCGACGGTACGGGTAATTGAATTGGTATCAATAAGTTTAATAACGTTAATAACTGAAGTACCTGTACCAAATACCGGTAAACAGTACCGGTACTCGTATTGGGAAATATCATTTCGTTAATGTGTGTCGTTGCCGTGTTGTGCATGTGAGGCGTGAGGCGGGGGCCCTCAATAGGGCGGCACTTTTACAGTCGAGCGAGTCCCATGCGGTGGACGGCAACAATGCGTAGGTACCGGTTAAATTAACCCAATTTTTAACAATATTATTACCGTTATTTTTTAGATGATTACCGTTAAAATTTAACAGAATAGAAGTACCGGTACTTACCGGTACCTATAATGTGAATTTGGTACCGGTAACAAGTAGCGGTAAAATTACCGTTAACTGTTAACAATATTATTATCGTTAAATAATAGATTACCGGTACCTCATATTATTTTAACAGAATAGTAATACCGGTACTTACCGGTACTTATAATGGGAATTTGGTACCGGTAACAAGCCCTGTTTGAAACAGATACATATGAAATTTAAAAATGATATATATATGTTGTGGTATATAAAAACATTTTTCTTCGAAAACTTTTTAATTTTTACGTCTAAAACAATAATTCTCACATGACAATATTTATATTTACATCTCGGAGGTCGCCCCTTTCATATTTTTTTTTTATAAAAATACAAATATGAAAATATTAAGACTTCATATTTTTTCACAATTGCCTAAAGCTTCTGCGCCTGATGGCTTGCGCAGTAGCGACGTTTTTCTTTCGCGCAGCACCCGCTTAACAAACAATTTCGAGGAAATTCACATTCAATAAATAGGAAAAACATATCAACGACAAAGCAATAAAATCCACAATTCGGAGAGTACGTCTCCCACAAGTGGCCGCAACAATTCAAAATTATGGTCCCGTGCCATTCCTATGACACATAACAGTATGTCAGATGACATCATGGCTGCTACGCCCATCCACGACAGATCTACACATGATTCACTATATGGTCTGCAAAGTCTGCA
Source organism: Elegia similella (assembly GCA_947532085.1). Lineage (NCBI taxonomy): Eukaryota > Metazoa > Arthropoda > Insecta > Lepidoptera > Pyralidae > Elegia > Elegia similella. The sequence continues at coordinate 23,975,658 of OX383939.1, forward strand.
TTAACAGCTGTTCAAGCTTGATTGATGCAGATTATTCGCAAAAATTGCGAATGCAGTACATTAAGTTACTTTTAAAACAGTATAAACACCTCGAAAATGGGCGAAAATCTGCGGAATCATGTCAATAGGCGATGCGGCTAGCAAACCATCACCGTTCTGATTCCGCTTTTCATCTACTCGCCCTCCAACATGCTGTATGTGGCCATAAAGTCTTATAGACCTAGGCTCTGTCTACTCCGCAAGGGAAAAAGACGTGATACTATGTATGTATGTATACCTAGGCTCTGTCTACTCCGAAAGGGTTACCGGTACTCCGGAAGACGTGATATTGATGTATGTATGTATAACCACCTTGAGCAATGATCTTGCTAATCATCATCATCATCATCATCAGGTCTTTTTGGTCTCCACTGCAGGAGCATGACCCTCTCTGTACTACCGGAGCCATACTTGGCCAGAGCAGAGAGAGGATATGGCCTACACTCTCCTAATGCTAATGCTTCGCCCAAATCAATACAGATCGGAGATCCGTAAATTAACACATATTTGTAAAATATGTTACCTTACGAATTTGACAACCTACCTTGCAATATACAATTATATTTGATTCCGAAGTCAAAACTACTTTTTGAAGGTACTACTTAAATTTCTCAATTCCGATACGAGACGATGGGAGGATATTGCCATACTCACCACGCGGCCGGCAGCGGCACCATTTGGCAGGCGGGTTGGCGAGCGCAAATTCTTTGGCTTCTTGTGTTTAAATAAAGAAATATAAATATATACGGACAAATCACACAGATTGAGTTAGCCCCAAAGTAAGTTCGAGACTTGTGTTATGGGATACTAACTCAACGATACTATATTTTATAACAAATACATATATAGATACACATCCAAGACCCAGGCCAATCTGAAAAAGATCATTTTCCATCTTGACCTGGCCGGGGATCGAACCTGGTCACTCCGTGTCGCAGGCTGGCGTGTTGACCGCTGCGCCACGGAGCTAGTCATATTCCAACGCTGCTGCCCATCGGGAGCATTTTTAAGCTAGGGAAGGATAGGAATTTATTGGATTTGGGAAGAGAATGAAAGTATTGGGATACTACTCACTCGGATACTTGGCAGAAGAACGCCAGGCGCGCATGCCCCATTCCTGCCTGACTTATAGGATCACTTTGTTGTCCGCCTGTCTGTCTATCTGTCAAGACCCTTTTTCTCAGGAACGCGTTACGGAATCAAGCATGTTGGTGGGCATTAGGTGGAAAACGGAATCAAAATAGTGATGGGTTGCTAGCCGCATCGCCTATTAACACGATTCCTCAGATTTTACCCTTTCCCTCGATCGGCTTTTACAATCTGCGCGGGAAGAGAAGCAGCTGGCACATTCTACGTTTTTTTTTCTCCCAGACCAGCATGGAAGAGTGTTTAATAAACATCAATCAAAATATACATGAATGGATTTTGTAATTGTACAGTGTTGGTACACACTGTCACGTTATCACCTTCACTCTGCACCAGGGGTGTACAAAAATATAAAATACACAGGACTACTATCCCTTGGATCTGTTAAAAAAATCAAACTTCTAAGCCAACGCAATCAAAAGATACAGCGGTTTATCCGCAAATTTTCCCGTGAACTCAGAATCTTGAAATTTGGTACGAAGCAACGACTTAGCACGGACAGATAAAGGAAAAATTGCGAAAAGCATTAATTTTTAGTTACATCGTTATAATAAAAATGTTATTAATAATTTTAAACTTATTTTAGATAATGGTCCGGAACCCTTAGTGCGCGAGGCCGACTCGCACTAGGCCGGTATTTTTTTTTAAAGTTTTGAAGGTTTTGTGCTAACAAACCTCAAAAAAATGTCGTGTTATATACTTATATTAAAACATAAAGGGTTTCCCGCCTTTTTACTGAAATTTCCGGCTAAACTGGCTGTTCTGTCCGCCTATTCACTTTATAGACCTGGCAACACTAAATGGGAGCGATACACGAGTGAGATAGAAGATGATTTATACCTAACTCAGGAGCGTTGAACTATGTTTTAGGAAAAAATTAGAAATTTGGCAAAGTCTATTATACATACCTATGCCTATGCAAATTACCTTATTTGAAAGTCAAAAATATTGCAATCTTCGTGTTAATATTTACGAGTATTTATTTCTTAAGTTGGATTAAATGGTGCTAAAATATAGATGTTTAGTGGCTATAATATTGAAGCCTTTTTTTTGCTCGCATATTTATTTATTTCAATAACACTATATTTTGGATACTACCCAATACAATATTGTACTTAATTTTAGTAACTGAGTACAAATATCAGTCAACGAACAGTTGAAAATATCAGTCTTATTTGCAACATATAAAAACATACGAGTACATCGATAATGACCGGTCTCAATTGGTTCGAAGCTAAATTTTGTATCAGCGTAATCAAATATTGCCGCAATTCCCTTTCTCCGTTTGTTTATCTATACATATAATAAAACAGTAAAATTATTTTGTCTGTACATTTCGAATTTTTTACTGAAATGGATAGAGGGACACTTAAAAAGAATAATAGAAAGAAAAAAAAATTTTTGGAATTTCTTGTCTGTCTGTCTGTCTGTCTGTCTGTATGTATGATCACGATTATCTCCGAAAATACTGAACCGATTTACTTCAAACTTTCACCAATTGCTTTGTTTTAACTCAGTTTAACATTTAAAGTTTGTTTCATCAAAATCGGTTCATTAAAAAAAAAGTTATCGTCATTTGAATGAACTCAAGGCATGAGTTTGCCTGCAAACACTTAGCAAAAATAAAATAAAATAATAAGTGACATAAGAAAATTAAAATCCTAAGTCAATTCATCATCATTATACGACAGCATTATACCTATCCATACTATCCATAGTAATCCATACTAAAAAAAAAGGAGAAGCTGACTGACTGACATATCAACGCAGGGCCTAAACTATAAGGGTTAGGAACTTGAAATTTTGCACAGGGGTTCCTTTTATAACGTAAGGGCACTAAGAAAGGATTTTTGGAAATTCATCTCCTTAGGGGAAAAAACGGGTTGCAAAGTTAGTATGAAACTTTGTTGTTTTTGAAGTTATTCGAATGATATTCAGCATGAAGGTTCTTTACTGAAAGGTATGAAACACGAGTAAAATATTTTACTCAAAAATCATCCCTTAAGGGGGTAAAATAGGGGTGCAAAGTAAGCATGAAACTCAACCATTTTTGAAGTTAGTCGAATGAAATCCAGCATGAAGGTTCTTTACTAAAAAACATGAAACTCGAGTAAAATATTTTTCTCAAAAATCATCCCTTAAGGGGATATAACGGGGATGCAAAGTTAGTATGAAACTTTCCGTTTTTGAAGTTATTCAATTGAAATTCAATATTAAGGTGTTTCATTGAAAGTTATAAACTAATGTATTCCGGGTAATTCTACTGTTCCTGAGAAATCGATACTTACGCGGGCGGAGCCGCGGGCCAAAGGCAAACCTGACTTATATATCAACGCACAGCCGAAACTACTATGCGCAGAAACTTGAAATTAGGCACAGGGATTCTTTTTATGATGTAAATGAGCACTAAGAAAGGATTTTTAGAAAATCAAAGGGGTTGAAGTTTTATGGAATTTTCTCATTTCTGGGCTTAGAAGTTTGAAAGTAGGTACGCAAGTTCTCAATTAAAATTAAAAAAGATCTGTTTAGGTGAACCAGACTTAGAGGTATGAAAATAAGTATATACGTTCTAGGTTACAATTAAAAAAGATCTGTGTAGATCTGTGTAAGATCTGTATCTGTGTAGAAATGTACAAAATTTCCCCCTTAAGGGATAAAGGGGGGGGGGGGGGGGGGGGATTGTATGGAAATTTTCTCATTTCTGGACATAGAAGTATAAAAATAAGTATATATGTTTACATTACAATTAAAAAGATCTGTGTAGTTAAAATGGTCGAAATTTCCCCTTGAAGGGGTAGAATAGGTGGGGTAAAGTTTGTATTGACTTTTTTTATTTACTTAGAAATATGACAATAAGAAGTTCTCCATTACAATAAAAAATATCTGTGTAGGTGAAATGGGCAAAGTCCCCTCCATAAGGGTTAAAGATCTATGCAGGTGAAATGTATTAAATTCCCCCATAAGGGGAAAAAGCAAAGGGGCAGGGGTTTGTATGGAATTTTTATCATTTCTACTGTTCCCAAGGGAACGACATTAACGCGGGCGGAGCCGCGGGCAACAGCTAGTAAAGAATACAGAGATGATCGTCTCCAGGGCACTTTTAACTATATAGTAGTTTTTTTTTATGATATAGGACGGCAACCGAGCATACGAGTCCCCTGATGGTAAGCGATCAGCGCTGCCCATGGACAAATGTACCACCAAGGTGTAACAGGAGCGTTACCGCCCTTTGAAGGAGTTGGGTGAGGACATGGGGAGAGGAAATGGGGGAAGGACGGGCCTCCGGCTCTTTCACTCACCAAACGAAGCATAGAAGCGGTAAAGCTTGTACTCAAACGTCGATTATCTGTGAAAGTGTGGTACTTCCCCGGACGAGCCGGCCCATTCATGCTACTACATGCAAAAATTACTTTTGTCGTGGCTCTTCCACAACTAAAACGTTATAAAGTTTTCACATACCTCGATAGTCAGATAACTTGTATGAATCTATATTATAAAAGGAATCTATATTATAATAGGTGATTGACACATCAAAGGCAACCGATATTTAAAGAACTAGGACCCTGCAATTTTATATACATATTATATAAATTTTAATAATGAAAATAAATTAATCTTTTCGAATTCATCGCTTAACGGTCAAATAGGGCTTGATAGTTGGTATAGGATATATATTTTATTATATAAAAAGTTATCGCCTTAAAAATCCGTCAAGACATTCATCCCAGAAAAAGTTTTTCCGCTGGATCCTTCTAAACGCAAGCATAGCCGCAAACAAATGCTTGTATACAATATGATATCCGCATGCCAACTTAGTCAATAAAATATAACTATTATATACTCGATACATACATGGTGGTACATATATGGTCGATTGACAGTGACACCTACTCGAAATGATAATGATGATTATATACTAAAAACCTGTCACTCACGTGCTATTTCGTCGGGATTGCCGACGATAGTTTCGGACTCGTCAGGAGCAGTTGGTTCGGGACCCACCGCCGCGCGTCCCGCACTCGCCTTGGAAATGGGCTCCAGACGAGTCCGAAACAATAGTTGGCAATCCCAACGAAATAGCACGTGAGTGACCCGTTTTTAATACATTGTCTGTATCTCAATTCTCACGTTAGTATCAATGATATAAAAACACAACTAGCTAAAGAAACGTAGCAATATTTGATGGTATCCTTACTAATATTATAAATGCGAAAGTGAGTTTGTTTGTTTGTTTGTTACGCTTTCACGCCGTAACTACTGAACCGATCATCATGAAATTTTGTATATAAGTTCTCTGGAGTGCGGAGAAGGACATAGGCTACCTTTTATCCCGGGAAAAAGTACTATTCTCGAGGGATCGACATTGACGCGGGCGGAGCCGCGGGCGAAAGCTAGTCATCTATAATGAAATATTGCTACATACATTCTTTTACGTAAACTTGAAATGAATATATGAATGAATGAAACTTTGTAACTTTTTCCGGAGAAAATGGCATATCATAAATATATCACTACACTTCAGCATCCATAAACAACAGGTGAGTAATTCTCAAAGGTTTTTCACCTGTGTTTCGTAATGCATTAGCGCATCGTTCGGTGACGTAACCGAAGGCAGACTGCATCCATATCAGTTGCGGCCATGTAGAGTAGTTGAGCGTTTCGTCCCAATCACAATATGCAGGTTTAAAGTTCCGTTTCTTCTGGTACCTAATTAAGAGCAGCAGGGATTGGGAAATAGTAACTGAAGGAAATCATCCTTTAGTCAATTAGCATAACAGTAACAGATATATTGTAGAGCACTGGAGGGCAAATGTGGATGATGGTTGTAAGACTCGCGAGGTTAACTGTTCTCACAGAACCACTAGTAAATATTCTTAGTAAATAAATCTCAATTAATATTATAAATGCGAAAGTGAGTTTGTTTGTTACGCTTTCACGTTGTAACTACTGAACCGATCATCATGAAATTTTACATACACGTTATCTGGGGACTCTGGTGTAACGAGAAGGACATAGGGTAAATTTTATTCTGGGAAAAAGTACGGTCCCGGGAAAAGTTAATTATATAATAATATATTTTTTTTTTCTTTTCAGCCTCAAATTACGATGTAAGGGATAATTAGGCCAAGCGTTTTTTAACCGGTCCTAATTATAACTTTTATTTCCTACAAGCCGCCTATGAGCCGTGTGGTTTCCGGCAGAGTAGAATAGGACCACTCCAAGTCTTCCCATGGATGTCGTAAAAGGCGACTTAGGAAATACAAGCTAAACAAGCTTATAAACATCTGTGAGACCTCTCCAACACGTCTGGCCAGCGTGGACAGTGTAGGCCAAGTCCTCTGACTGCTCTGGCCGAGTATGGCTCTCGTAGTACAGAGAGGGTCGTGCTCCTGTAGTGGAGACTAAAAAGGACCTGATGTTGATGATTATTTTCCTACAACTGTACCTATTTACTTTTATTCCTACTACCGTCAGGTTGCCTGGAAGTAATTGTATTCGGCGATAAGGCCGCCTATTGCTTTTCTGTATGTTACCTATTTATCTTTATTTCTTAACATTTTTTGCAATAAAGAGTCAAATATTTAAATACTGTCACGTCTTTTTCCTTTGCGGGGTAGACAGAGCTCAGTTCTTAAAGACCTCTATTACATTTGGGAAGGGAAAAAGGTGATTGGGATGGATGCTACTCACTTTTTTTTTACTAGATATTGGATTAGGCATTTGTCTCCCATCTCCCCTGATGGTAAGTGACGATGTAGACGAGGATGTTACATGCCTATCCAAGAGATACCCATTTATTCTACTTCACTCGGATGAATGGGGGAAAAGCAAGTAGCAGCTCGGGTGAACGGGCGAGTGTTCCCGATGCCGTCTCTGTTATCACCGGCCAAACAGTTGAAGATGTTTTTAGTTGTGGTAGAGCCACGCTACCAACAAAATTTATTTTTGCTAGTAGCATGAATGGGCCGGCTCGTCCGGGCAAGTACCACACTCTCACAGAAAATCGACGTTTGAGTAGGAGCTTTACCGCCTCTATGCTTCGTTCGGTGAGTGAGAGCCGGAGGCCCATCCTTGCCCCATTTTCTCCCCCCTTGTCCTTTCCCCAATTCCTTGAAAGGCCGGCAACGCTCCTGTTACACCCTGGTGTTGCAGTTGTCCATGGGCAGCGGTGGTCGCTTACCATCAGTTGACTCTCTTGCTCGTTTGCCACCTTATAACATTAAAAAAAAATGACCCTGATCTCAAATTAACAAATGGTTACAATTCACTTGTCGCTAAGGAAAACAAGGCAAAGGAAAATGTTGCGGTAATTTGTTTATTTAGACAAATTGTTTCGTTATAACTATGTAACCTGGTAAAACCATACTATAAATACACAACAAATAGTTATTGTATTTTATATTGAAGTTATTAATAGCACTTATCATAATTTATCTAAAACTGAAAACCTCAGGGAAAATTTATAAACCTGCTAAAGATACCTACTTTTAGTTTTTAACCGACTTCAAGAGAAGGGGAATCAAAGGGTTCCGTACCCAAAGGATATAAACAGGGACCCTATTAATTTCGCTCCGCTGTCCGTCTGTCTGTCTGTCTGTCACCAGGCTGTATCTCATGAATCGTGATAGCTAGACAGTTGAAATTTTCACAGATGATGCATTTCTGTTGCCGCTATAACAACAAATACTAAAACATAGAATAAAATAAATATTTAAGGGTGCCCGCATACACAAACGTGATTTATTTTATTGTTTTTGCTCGATATTGATAACGGCAACAGACGCTTGAAATATTCACAGAATATATAATTATATATTACTTTAAAAATATATAATTAATTAAAAATAAAATTAATATTAACGGGGGGTTCCCATACAAAAGACATGATTTTCTTGCCGTTTTTATAGATAACGGTACGAAACACTTCGGGCGCGAGTCCGTCTCGCACTTGGGCGGATATTTTTTATTATTTTAATGTTTGTTACTTTATAACTCCCTCATTTATAAACCGATTTTAAAAATCTTTTTTGATTTGAAAGGCGTTGCTTTCAGATTGGTTGGATAAGTAGTTTCTTTGAAGTCGATTTGTTTATATACATACATAGTTTCACGTCTTTTTCCTTTGCGGGGTAGACAGAGCATAGGTCTAAGGCCACGTTTAGCATGTAGGTGGGCATTAGGTGTAAAACGGAATCAATTAACAATTAACATGATTCCTCAAATTTTAATCATATCCTCGATCGGCTTTTACGATCTGCGCGGGAAGAGCGCAGCTGTTACATTTTAGATTTTTTTTCGTGTTCAGCTATCAATCTGAAATTCATATCATACTAGCTTTCGCCCGCGGCTCCGCCCGCGTGGATGTCGATCCCTCGGGAATAGTACCTTTTCCTGGGATAAAAGCCTATGTCCTTCTCCGTACTCCAGAGAACTTGTTTACAAAATTTCATGATGATCGGTTCAGTAGTTACGGCGTGAAAGCGTAGCAAACAAATAAACAAACTCACTTTCGCATTTATAATATTAGTAAGGATAAGGATAATGTAGGAGTGGTCCTATTCTACTTTGCCGGAAACCACACGGCTATCAGGGATAGTTTTTCTTTTACATAGACACTCAAAGCCTGGCTCTTAAAGCATTCTACAATCAATCAATCAATACACGGTCAACTCTAGTTGACAAGGAGCAATTTCTTCATAATAACCATTATCTCTGATTTGGCTCGATTTATTCAAACAACAGTTTCAACATTTCAATTAAACATTTACCTGCAACAGAATTACTATAGTACTATAGTTTTCAGTTAGTATTGGTCAGTTTGGCAGAGGAGGCGCCGGCGGGTGGCGGGAAATACCAGCGCCGGCCTTGGCCAAGACGTCGAACTCGCGCCGGAATGCAAACACGACCTGCCGAAATGCTGCGTATATACTACAGCAGCAGATAAAACAATTCCTTCTGTAGTTACTATATATATGGTGGAGTCACGAATAAGCGTTGTACGAGTATGTAGCATTAAAGTCAGTGCAAATTGAAACGAGCCGCTGTTTCGAACCAAGTTTGGTCATTTATTTATTATATTATCTTGTTAAAATTATGTCAAGTTTTTGGAAACATCAGCGTAGGCCTAATGCAAACACGACCTGCCGAAGTGCTGCGTATGTACTACAGCAGCAGATAAAACAATTCGATCTGTAGTTACTATATCTATGGTGGAGTCGCGAATAAGAGTAGTATGTAGCATTTAAAGCCAGTTTAAATTGAAACGAGCCGCTGTTTCGAACCAAGTTTGATCCTGTTGTTGGACCGTATGTATTTATTATATTATCTTGTTAAAATTATGTCAAGTTTTTGGAAACATCAGCGTAGGCCTTTATCAAGACGTCGAATCGCGTCGAAATGCAAAATGACCTACTGAAAAACTGCGTCTGTACGTACTACAGCCGCAGATAAAACAATTCCGTCTGTAGTTACTATAGGTATGTATGGTGGAGCCGCGAATGAGCGTTGTATGTAGCATTTAAAGCCAGTGTAAATTGAAACGAGCGGCGCGGCGAGCCGCTGTTTCGAACCAATTTTGGTCCTGTTCTTGGAGCGTATGTATTTATTGACCGAGCGAGCGAAGCGAGCGAAGCGTCTCAGTTTCCACTGGCCCAAAATTCTTTTGTCCGTCTGTCTGTCTGTCTGTTCTCGCCTACAGGTCGCATTTCTCAACCGATTCTCATGAAATTTTGTGAGCAGGTTCGGTAATTATATAAAATTTTTTAGTCGTGCCAGATTTCCGAAATTTAAAAAAATGGCGGATATATGGGGGTCCGAAACTTAAAAAAACTCATAGCACAGCTATTTGGAAAAAAAATCAAAAATGTCATAAGACTTTTTTGTTATTCTCATTAAGACGCAACTTTTTTGTCTGAACAACTTTTCTATACGATAAACTTGAACGTGTTTATAGTCGGCAATTTGCCCAAAAGTTGTCTGAAATCGATTTTCTGTATATTTATGAAAGAAGTTGAAGTACGTGAAGTGGGAGAGGGAGTGAAATTGAACAACTTTCCCTAAGGACAAAAATCAAAATATGAAAAATATTTTTTGGCTTAAAGCATGATACTGCGTATTACTTTTATAATTGAGAACACTGAATAAACTAAGAATCCTGAAGTAAAAATTAAAAATAAATAAAAAGATTCACATGCTATCCTGTGACTTGAACCCAGGGCTTATAGATGCCAATCTGAAAAAGATCATTTTCCATCTTGACCTGGCCGGGGATCGAACCCGGTCACTCCGTGTCGCAGGATGGCGTGTTGACCGCTGCGCCACGGAGCTAATCGAATTGTTTTTATAGCACTACAATGCTCGGTATATTATTAAAATTGAAAATATGTGATGTAAAAGAACAATTAAGGCGTAAACCTAAGAAACGTTCGAAACATACTTGTGGCCGAGTTCTTTTTTATCACATATTTTCACTTTTAATATTCTATTATCTTATTTAAAGTTTGTCAAGTTTTTGGAAATACCATTGTTGGTCTTGGCCAAAAAGTCTAACATGCGCCGGAATGCAAATACGACCTGCCGAAATGCTGCGTATATAATACAGCCTCAGATAAAACAGTTCCTTCTGTGGTAACTACATACAACTAATATCCTAGTTAACTGTTGGAAGTCTCGAATCAGCGTAGTAAATACCATTTAAAACCAGTTTTAGTTCTCTTCCCGCGCAGACCGTAAAAGCCGGTCGAGGAAATGAACGAAAATCTAAAGAACCATGTCCAATAATATTATTAAAACTAACGCGAGATATCATTTTAACATATTACAAAACGGTTTACCTCACGTAGTCAGTAGGCCATCCTCAGGGCATTTTTCCGACTAAAAATACGTGAGTTAAACCGTTTTGTAATATATTAAAACCATGTCCAACACTATTTTGATTCCGTTTTTCACCTTTTCGTCCACCAACACGCTAAACGTTTTGGTCTTATGACCTAAGACTCTGTCTACCCCATAAGGGATAAAACCTGATAATATGTATGTATGTTTAGTCATCATCGTCATTTCGTGTAGGTGACTCGGTCAATCGACCATGCACACCCTGGTGTCAGAGTTCTTCGGAATCGCCTCTCGGCCTCTGACGTGGTTTCTTTAACAACTACCAGATGGCAGCCGGGACCAACGGGTTAACGTGCCTTCCGAAGCACGGAATGTTTAGTAGTATCGAGCCTCTGTTTGGGACAAGTTTATCCCTGGTTAAAGCGTGATTTTGTCCCAATATATTGGTTTCAGTTTTAGCTACTTTGGCAATACCAGCCGCTGCCTAAGTAGGCACGAAGACGATACAAAGCAATTATTCTCTTAGGTACAAAGTCTGTTGAACCACAGATTAAGTAAAAGTACGTTGAACGTATCGCATGCGTGATTAGCGTAACCGAATATTACAAAGTTTACCTTGAAATTCTATGCCATATAAATTAATAAAAAATAAATAGAGACAAATCACACAGATAGTAAGTTATTATTTTGGGTAGTGGGATACTAACTCAACGATACTATATAATGTAATTAAGTACCTGGGCGACCATATTCTGCGCGGAAAGAAAAACGCATGAAAACTCGAAAACACGCGTTTTCCCAAAATAACACTAATCTAGATAGATTGTTTACCTCCGAAAAACCCCATATACAAAATTTCAGCGAAGTCGTTAGAGCCGTTTCTGAGATCATAGAAATAAATTTATATATAAATATACAAGAATTGCTCGTTTAAATATACAAGGCTATTTGTAATACGAATTCTGACAAAACTTAATAAATTGAATAAAGAGGACTTTTAAATTTTTTAGGGTTCCGTACCCAAAGGGTAAAAACGGGACCCTATTAATATCGCTCCGCTGTCCATCTGTCCGTCTGTCACCAGGCATCTCATGAACCGTGATAGTTAGACAGTTGAAATTTTCACAGATGATGTATTTCTATTTCCGCTATAATCTATATAAGTATTTGTTATAAAATATAGTATCGTTGAGTTAGTATCCCATAACACAAGTCTCGAACTTCGTCACCACCTTCGTAGGTGAAATCCGATCAAGTCGGGTAGGAACGAGCGATGCGCGTTTGGTCACATGTGTTCTTCCGACTTCAACGAATTATGAATCGTATGTTCAGAGCTATAAGTATAAAATTAGCTTGCTATAGGTATCTAAATTAAAAGGGGCTGCGTTCTGACGCGAGCTAAATTACACCGTATCGCTAACTACATTGAGTTGATATTGTTGTTTACCTTTGCAGAGTGCGACTTCTGTACGAAGTACTAGTACTTGTTTGTACGAAGTACTAGTACTAGTACTTTTTTACTTTGGCTAGCTCCGTGGCGCAGCGGTCAACACGCCAGCCTGCGACACGAGAGTGCCCGGGTTCGATCCCCGGCCAGGTCAAGATGGAAAATGATCTTTTCCAGATTGGCCTGGGTCTTGGATGTTTATCTATATATGTATTTGTTATAAAATATAGTATCGTTGAATTAGTATCCCATAACACAAGTCTCGAACTTACTTTGGGGCTAGCTCAATCTGTGTGATCTGTCCGTATATATTTATATTATACTTGTTGGTTTTTCGTGTGTGTACGTAGCCAACACTGCTGTCAGATTTTCAAAACTGCCTTAAGGCATCTGAAATAGCATCAATGATGACAGCCGAGACCAACAGTACATTTATTATATGCCATTACTTTTTTTTTTGGGATTCATGAGATATGTAATAAGAATTAAGCAATTTCAAGGTGCTTTTTTTTTCGATGAGCTATAAATACACGCTTTTTTAACTCGGTTTAACTATTCAACAGAGACCGTGAAACAGTTGCTGAGACGACCTACTTAAGGAAGGTCTTCAAAGTCAAAGCCATACCTTGCTCCTTTGACATTTTCTTTGAATATGTATTTTATTTCAACAAAGCGATTGAGCAAGTTCCGCCACAGTCATTTTGCAAGATTTCATGGAAGTATTAGGTAAAAAACATATATAGAAAAAAAATTGGGCAAGTGCGAGTCGGACTTGCGCACAAAGGGTTCCGTACCATTTTCATTCCATCTAACGTCTAAAAACGAGCCCACATAAGACGGTGGTAACTGAAGAAAGATTTATAAAGTCCTACCTCACAAGGGAAATTAGAAAAAAATATCCATTTGAGTACTACCACGAGTAGAGGCAAGCGCTGGTGACAAGATTTCGTAGGTATATTACTTTGATTTCCGAGCGTAATAAGTACCAAGCGGCCTCCTATCGTTCCGCCAAGCACCGCGCGCTGGCGAACGTGAACTCATTGCTATTATTTTAGGTATTATCATCTCTCATCGGATCCGATATTCTAGATGATTCTAGTATAAACTCCCTAAGTGTTCGGCTTTTAACGCTCCGTTATCATGTAAAATGATCGTACGTAAACCGACTTAATAGACAACCTTCACAGTTACTGTTTAAATCTTCTTAGACAGTGACATAGTAAAATAAACAATAAAATAAGTTTCCTTACAAACACATTATGTGCAAATTAGAGGACAGAGTGCGAGCGAATATGTTGCGTTTCGTCATTTATGGTAATTTGTCTATACCTCTATCTGCACTATAACCCAAACAGTGTCAAAATACTTAAGTAGTTATTTTTAAGTTTCTTACGCACGCGTGACATCTAGTTATCCTTACTAATATTATAAATGCGAAAGTGAGTTTATTTGTTTGTTTGTTTGTTACGCTTTCACGCCGTAACTACTGAACCGATCATCATGAAATTTTGCATACAAGTTCTCTGGAGTACGGAGAAGGACATAGGCTACCATTATACCGGAAAAAGTACGAATCCCGAGGGATCGACATTGACGGGGGCGGAGCCGCGGGCGAAAGCTAGTTATGATATATTTGTGTGTTTTATGTATTCTAGATTTTTGTAGACTTTTCGTTTCTGAATGAATAACTCGTAAGGTAATAAAGTGTCGAATTAAACGCCTGAGACAGTTCCTTTTTAGTTCGAGTAGCTAAGGTGTGGCTATATTCCCAGACAAGTACAGTCCCGGCGGGACATTTAAAAGTAGAATAAATGGGTATCTCTTGGATAGGCATGTAACATCCTCGTCTTCATCGTCACCTACCATCAGGTGAGATGGGAGACAAATGCCTACTTCAATACTTAGTAAAAGAAAAAAAAGGCCCAAATTGGAAATGTCTCCTATTTATTTTTATGTATATTTGACGGCAAACGAGCAGACAAGCCACCTCATGGAAATTGGTCACCGTCGCCCATGGACATCTGCAACTCTAGAGGTGGTGCTGATGCGTTGCCGACTCTTAAGCCAAAGAAAGCAGGGAAAACCCCGGGAAGCCCATTCCACAATCCTGCTGTACGAGGGAAAAAAACCACGTGACGCTCTGACGTTTTTGGAGACCCAGTGGGTGGTAGAAAGGTGACTGACAATTCACTGCGGCGTCCCTCTCGACAGTGACTGAACTCAGTAAAGTGTGACAGGGCTGCAAAGAATAGCACAGCACGATGACTTGGCCGGTTTTTTTATTAATGTTCTTTATGTGTGCAATAAAATGTTTAATTATTAATATATATCACATTTTGCAAAGTTGGCTTATAGCATACTAGCTTTCGCCCGCGACTCCGCCCGCGTCAATGTCGATCCCTCGGGAATAGTACTTTTTCCCGAGATAAAAGGTAGCCTATGTCCTTCTCCGTACTCCGAAGAACTTGTATGCAAAATTTCATGATGATCGGTTCAGTAGTTACGGCGTGAAAGCGTAACAAACAAACAAACAAACTCACTGTCGCATTTACAATATTAGTAAGGATAAGGATAAAAAAAAATAAGAATGTGGGCGTCCTCCGAGATGTAAATATAAATATTGTCATGTGAAAACTATTGTTTTAGACGTATTAAATAACCAACTTTTCGAAGTAAATGCTTTTAGATATCATAACATATAATATTTTATATGTATCTGTTTCAAATTCCAACAAGGGGGCGATCTTGTGCAAGGATCACCTAAATTATACAAACACTTTTGATGTATTTAATTAATTCAACGCATAGTACTAGTGATTTGAAAATACGTCAATTTTAACAATTTCGTGCATACGCGGTTTGATGTTTTAAGAAACTGTGCATCAGAAGAACACCGTAAAACATCTATTTTTTCGTCGCGCAGTTAGCCTTATTTTTCATGGAATGTATGAAAAAAATATAAAGTACAGTTCAAAGATCAAAATAAATTATTACATAAAAATATTTAAAACCTAGCAAAATAAAATAGCAAAAAAGCTATATCCAGAAAAAGTTTCTTCGCGAATTAATTGATATTATCAGCGACAACTAATAACTTTTTGACAACTATACAAAGTATAACTAAATGAGCAAAATGGATTGGATACAATATTTGGTTAAGGCGTCCATAGGCTACGGTAACCACTTTCCATTAGGTGGGCCGTATGCCTGTTTGCCTACTAAGTGGTATAAAAAAATATTGAACAATTTAATTAAAAGTGAAAAATAACACGGAAATGGCAGGCACGGGTTTGAACTGAGACTGGGACAGGCCAACCGGTATCGCCACTTTCAACCTTATTTCATTACGAGTACGTAATATATCGCGCGATGGGTATACATAAACGGTTAAAGGATATATGGGATACACGATAGGTGCCTAGCTCCGTGGCGCAGCAGCCAACACGCCTGCCTGCGACACGGAGTGACCGGGTTCGATCCCCGGCCAGGTCTAGATGGAAAATGATCTTTTTCAGATTGGCCTGGGTCTTGGATGTATCTATATATGTATTTGTTATAAAATATAGTATCGTTGAGTTAGTATCCCATAACACAAGTCTCGAACTTACTTTGAGGCTAGCTTAATCTGTGTGATTTGTCCGTATATATTTATTTATTTATTTATACAGCGCCTTAAGGCGCTGTGCATCAGAAGAATACCGTAAAACGTCTATTTTTTCGTCGCGCAGTTAGCCTAGTTCTTCATGGAATACGTTGGTACCTACGCACGCACGATCACCATTATCAATTATAATCCTAATGCGACACGTGTAAGTACACGTAAGTGTTCAGTTTAAAACGAAGACATAAGTATCTTTATTAATATGGGAATTACTGGTTACTCACGTACGAATTCAGCTATAGGCGAGTGCGAATAGGGACGACTTCGTGCGCGCGCAATATCAATATTATATCTTAATTTAATCAAAAAATACGTTTCTCTTCTAAATATTTTAGACGAGGTACTTCTAGCGACATCATACGCGTGGGATTCGGTTTTATCACATACTAACTTTTGCCCGCGGCTTCGCTCGCGTTAAGAAGTATAGAAGTTTCATACAAACTTCATACCCTATTTTATCCCCTTGGGGGTAGAATTGATCAAAATCATTTCTTAGAGGATGCTTACGTCATAACATCTACCTGCAGGCCAAATTTCAGTGATTTGGGCTGTGCGTTGATAGATCACTATGTCAGTCAGTCAGTCAACTTTGAGTTATATATATTTAGAAGATTCCAGCCCCAGGATTCCGGGGTCCGAAGCACCTCAAGTATATAACAGGCTGAGACGACAGAGGCTGTCTAATGGTTTACCTAAGAGTATGAAATTGGCGTTTATGCCGCTTATCACTTTGTTCCTAATGACTATGATTTTTAGTTAAGGCGCTGTATCCCTTAACCGTTTGTAGCGGACATCGCGCGATATATGAATACTCGTAATAAAATAAGGTTGAAAGTGGCGATACCGGTTGGCCTGGCTTGGGTTGACATAGCTTAGTATTCACCAGAAACACGTTCGGATAACGAATAATGAAGATAACTTTGACTGTTCATCTCCTTACATACCATCAATTCTACATTCCACACATTTTGATAGTCTCAACCAGTGTTACCAGGTGTCCCGATTAGCTCGGGACGTCCCGATTTTCAGAGGTCTGACGACGTGTCCCGATTTGTACCTGATCGGGACGCTAAATATGTCCCGATTAATCAAAAAATGAAAAAGTTTTTTCATAAAAAACATTATATTTCCGCTACTTAATTTTTACTAGTAACATAGTGATATCAAATTCAAAATGGCACATCAGCGTCACATCACATTACACTAGCGCATCGCATGAACGAGAGAGCGTAATGCACTAGTAGTTTAAAATGCAATAAATTAAAACCAGGCTTAAAAATCCCTTATCCCGATTTTTTTGAGCTCATGTACCGATTTAAAACAAATTGCACCTGGCAACACTAATCTCAATCGACATTGAACTTGAACGTGAATATTATCTGCTTACGTAACATATACTACATCACCGACCGTCCGAAGGCTGCCGCCGCCTTCCCGCGTCAGTTATATAACGCGCGTTGGTAGGTTGCGTCTCCACTCCACTGAGGCGGAGTGGAGCGGAGAGGAGCTTAGCGGTGCATAAATTGGCCAATCACAAGACTCGAAATCAGATTTCAAGTCTTAGAGACGTACCCATAGACTGGCGAAATTCATGCATCGAAACTGTTCCTAACAGTTGACGTTGACGAACGTCTGAAAAACATTTAGTAACATCTGGAGATAAAACAAAACTGTTTAGTTACAAACACCGCTGTGGGAGCACCAAGAGAACATCATGCGTTTGGGTCGCGGCGCATGAGCCGCCAGGCACAAGCAATATCGTCAAGATCTCTAGCACGAACCAGCATCGGATTAGAATAAGTATACATATATAAGGTTGGTCCAAAGGTTTGGCTGGGAGAGAATGCCATATGGCATTAAGTCCACCTTTTGTACATTTTTTTTTTAAACTGTGCAATAAAGTTTAAATAAATAAAAAAATAAGGACAAATCACATAGATTGAGCAAGGCCCACTATTAGTTGTGAACTTGTGGCGTAGAATACTAACGCAACGATACTTATGATATAATATAATACATCTCTGCTCTTCCATGCTGTCTGGGAGAAAAGAAAAAAAATATTGTCGGTCGGTTTACAGAATTTTTACGTGATAACGGTCATCATCATTTCGAGTAGATTTCACGGTCAATCGACCATACACACCCTGGTGTCAGAGTTCTTCGGAACCGCCTCTCGGCCTCTGACGTGGTTCCTTTAACGACTACCAGATGGCAACCGGGACCAACGGCTTAACGTGCCTTCCGAAGCATGGAGTGATAACGGTGGAAGAGAGATAGATGCGATGCGTCACAAGCTGAACGCTAAGGCCGATCGTGCCTGTCATCCCTTGTTCCGCGCTCTCGCTTACACACGGAACGTGACACTTTTTCGTGCGCATCGATTGTAAAGACGTTATCACGTCAAAAAACGTAGAATGTACCAACTGCTTCGCTTCCCGCGCAGATCGTAAAAGCCGGCCGAGGAAATGGGCTAGAATCTGAGGAATAATGGTGGACGATGTGACTGGCCGCTCATTACTATTTTGATTCCGTTGTCCACCTACACACCACCACCACCACGCTAAATGTGGCTTTGTGGTCTTGTGGAGCAAGGCTCTGTCTACCCCGCAAGGGTAAACGACGCGATAGTATGTCATATGTTACAGGCAGTCTGTATAATCCGGTATTATACATATATATACAATACTTAGGCAATGAATAGAATACCTGAAACATTACTATGTTTGTTTCAGGTATTCTATTCATTGAATCTTATGCGAGATAAACTCATTATAAAAAACACTAGCCAACTAGTTTCGGTCTGTTACGAAGACCATCATCAGGGCGAGTGTTAAGTGTGGCGTCACAGTGGTTTTGCTTACCTCAAAGCATTGAAACGAATCCTCTTAGTGTCAGTTGGGGAAGCTCAATGGGGGTTTCATTCCGCCCTAAGTTAGGAATACTTGCTCGCTTAGCTTGCTCCTTTCTGTTTTGGTCACAAGGAATCCTAACCTACCCCAAACCAACCAAATAAATATTTTTAATGGTAATATTGAATTCTGCCATCATACTCTTGGTTTCATTCTTAGTGCGAATAAATATTTATTTTTGGTACTGGTTTTTTTTCTCCTGAACCGCACTGGGAATCGGATCCAATAAGAGGGGCGCCGCTAAATTTTGACACGATATATCTCCAATCGTATCGCACGTATAGGTGTGTCCCTCTCAACTTATCTGATATTTAGAATGGTTTAATAGGCGCCTTACAACACAAGGGACTATGCCCTTGATTATTATATATTATTTATTGTATTTACTTAACACTTTGGCTGACACTGCCTGCATGTAGACGTAATTCTATTGTTATTTCTTTTGTGTCTGGTTCAGTGTCAGCAAACAAGTTAAATACTTTAAACTTTCAAGCTGCATATTGACTAAATGCAAAATAAGGAATGAATGCGAATGGTTAAGAACAACATGCATGAGTTGCCATCATAAATAATAAGAATACATAGTTAGAAAAACAGAAATATGGCAGTGGCCAAAGATGTTATCTCTCTGACGGACCACTAACAGTTCAGTGACTGATGGTGTAACCCGGCTGAAATCCCTGGAAAAAAATGTGTGTCCAGAGTAATTCGAGATTTTGCATTTGGTATTTGTTATATTTGTACTTAAAAGCAGTATTTGTGTGTACAATTTAACCTATAATTCATGGGGTAAACAACGTTTTCATACTGAATGCGATGACCGGTGAGCGCTTGGGGTTGAAGCATTAAGAGAACCTCTGGTACCAAAGCATCTCAGCTGAGGCTGTTCAGAGGAGCAAGATTTGTATGGTGAATCTTAGACCTATGGCAATACATTTTTTATAGCTCTCTATTGGTGCCTTTGGAACCGTCCAATGAGCATGAACGACACGCTCTTGACCTTGGTGTACTTTCTTATATGTAATGCTTATCAGAATTTTATGAAGGTGAATGTTTTCTAATCAGTTTATTCTTTCTTATTTGCATGGGCTGTAAATATTGTGCAAGATAATAATTCTCAAACACAATGTACAAATAGTTTTCTTAGACTTTTCATATTTAATAACCATTCAAGTGCTAGTAAACTGGTACACAAAGTTGTGTCTACTACAAACATCAGATATAAGTGGAACAAACTTCTAGTTAGTCAACTAAAATAAGAAAGAAAGAAATAAATTATATCTAGATCATTTTACTTCTTTTTTGTTTACAATCAGCTCTTAGAAGTAATTCTATATCATGTTAATCTAAAGTATAAACATGTTTAGAGGTTATATTCAATCAGTTTGTTTTTGTACCATTCAAACAGAATTTCGACTGCCAATTATCTAATAAGAGATTCTAAACGATAAGTTATATCGACTGAACTCAGATTTCTAGAAACCAAATAAGAATATGCAACAGAATATAAGAAAATATGATCAAAAGTTTTCAGGTTATAAAGCGAAACCTTATTGGACTTACCTGCATAGAATCGGCGCTTATGATCTCCGTTTCAAATTTCTGGGCTAATTCCACACTTAACTTAGTTTTTCCTGTTCCAGTTGCACCTAATATTATCACCATAGGGATCCGGGAAGCCACAACACTTCGAAGAGCCATCATCAGGGCTGACCGCACGAACTTCACTATTGTTTTGAAGTTTTGACAATAACACGCGCAGCGCAGCCAGCTGTCAAGTTGCCGTTCCGTTCATGCAGCACTTTTTATTTCAAGTGCGTTCATTAATATTATACTTTACTTACACATCTTGAGCTTTGGTTGTTCGCATTTAGAAGAAGTTGGGAACTTGGTGGGGTGGGCCTAATAATATTTGTTACACAATCAGAAAGGAGACCAGACCATAGACTAGTGAGAGTTTGTTGGATACCTTTTCGTATTTTGTATATATTCCTTAAAATGTATTCAGTGCAGGACATCACGAATCACGATACATATTCTATCTCTACGGCGCAGATATAAAAATGCCACTACAATCTCGAGTATTAAGATCTTTAGAGTATGAAAAACATCTGTTACATACAATTTTTTTACGACCTCCCTGGACCCCTACCTAACCCAGAAGAGATAAAAAATCTTTCTCATAGTAATGAATATATTTTTGTGTAGAATCGGCACTGTCTGCAACTAGTTGAGGACTGCTTGAGTGACGAGCGTGTAGTACCTGCCTTTGTCAATGCCAATAAATAGGTGATGGCAAGGGTCTAGTTTAAACAGTGCGCCATAGGGAGCCAGGGGCCTCGCTTATCCCGAACAGGGGTCTCGCGCTCTGGAGCTCGTAGCACACCTCCCCTGGCAGCCAACAATATATGAATATGAAGTCATTTCTCGAGCTATCCTAGACAGGGGCATCACGGTCTGGAGCTCCGTGCCTCTTATATCAACTTGTATACATAACTACCAAGGGGGCCTCGCGAAGATCTGCCGCTCGGGTCCCGCAATGGTAAGGCCGCCACTGAGTCTAGATACCTGTCACACACTATTCTGTTTTCGGTTTTCTACCTACATATTTATGGTTTCTCACTATGGTTTTTTACACATTAAGGGATAAACTTGATTAGTAAGTTCTGTGCTATAGGTAAATATTTTGGTCGTGTAATTTTTTTTTAAATAAGACATTGAACGAACTCCGCAATGGATGGGTAAGGCGGGCACAAACTGAGTCAGACGCAATGGTTTTGGCATACATTGCAGCTTTTGTATATTTCAATTTTCGATTGAACATGTGAAAACTGCAGTGTATACCGAAGTGCCAGCGTTTGTGCTTTTTGAGCGTGATTTATTTACTTATTCAGGTTCCAAGCCTCTTTTCATTACTTTTATTATTTCAGGTTCACTTGCTTCCAGTTTTCTTTGGTAACTGGGAATCGAACCAGTTTCAGTTTTAGCGAATCTTCGCAAACGTCGTTTTAATCTAGGTATTTCATGTAAATAAAAAAAAACTTAAAAAAAGGGGTTCTCAATTCGATAGTAAATTGTAGATTTTTTCCTTTTTGTTAGTGTATATCTTTCCTGATTACTTTAACCTTTTTTATCTGAAAGGAAAGCAGATTTCCCTTAGTCCCATGTTTCGGTACAAACCGACTGCAACTACTGAACCGATTTTGATGTGATATAAATGAGACTTATTGGAAAGCATACCCTCGCAAATAAAAAATAAATTCAACCGAATTGATGACCCCCTTTTTTGAAGGCGGTTAAAATATTAAGGGTGTCTGTTACCTATTTTCTAGTAATTTCTTTTTGTAATATGTAATGTGTGTGTATAATGGTACTATCTGTGTGTTTGATAAGTTGAATACATCTACAAATTTTTTTAAAATAGAACTGGAAATATTTTTTTAAATCAAAAATGTTTATACCTAGATAAGGAAAAGGGATAGAGGATGTAAAAATGATTAAAAGAACTTCTTTTTTTTTACTAGTCGAACAAGGCAGAGCTACGAAACATCTCCCCAGCGTACCGCACAGGTACAAAAATCACAGAATCTTAACAATTATAAGTCAACCCCCAATTACACCGAAACAGTATAAAGATCACTATCAAACGTTGCCGTGCTCTGACTCGTGTCGACTCCTTTATTACATAATAATATTACCTTAATGCTTTCGATACACGTAATTAAGGAACAAAAACCAAAAAACTTTTCACAATAATAATCTAGTATCCGACTGATGGTAAGTACTTCAGGCGTCGCTTCAAAGATTGCATAGTGCATCATTAATATTAGGCGGAATTTCTTTGCGCCGTGCATTCTCTGTAGCGGTTGCAGCCGGCCGTGGACGCCGTAATGCCAACCTAACCACTCTGGTTTTCAACCTTCAGTTGGCATTACAGCCCAGCGGCCAGATGTCGTTCGGATACCAGGCGATATAAAAAGTACACGATAAAACGAACTAATAACATGACTTATGCGATTCATAGCTTACTTATAGAATGTACACGTTTATTTTATTTCTACCATCTGGGCAGTGGTGGAAATGTGCCTTGTCAACAAATTCCTGGCTATTTCATAACTCGATCGGCCTAACGTGACTTATAAAGCTGTCGACTCCTATAATAAACCTGTATTGACTGAACTGTCTTTCAATTTGAAGCGCCACTGGGTACTTTATCACCTAGGGGGCAGGTTTTGGCTGTCCAATAACTAAACTATTTATTTATGTCAAGATAAGATTAACAAAAAAAAATAAATGCAGGTACAACATTCGAGAAAACTCTCCAGTTTAAGAAAACTAAACGATCACTAGAAGAAAATGTCGTTTACAAACAATATACAGGCGTACGTGTATAAACTATGCCCTAATATGTACATTTTACCCTAGTGGAAGATAAACTGACAATCTTTAACACGATATCTATAAATCTTTCGTGTAACCACTACTACTAACAAACAATCGCCTAACTTATTAATATTTCTCACAAAAAAATATTTCTTGCAACTAATTCGAGTATAATCCTAATTATCTATATATACATAGCAAGGCACATTCCGCACGCAGTAAAAGCCACGATACAAACTGACCGACCATGTGCTTGATAAAACATCAACCTCTTTGCGGACCTGGGCAGAAAAATAAACTAATTATATTAACAAACGGTAACACTTGGTCGGATCGGCGTGGGACTTGGCAAGACTAATCAATTAGCGGTCGTCTCTAGGCTTAATCATGCAACCAATACATAGAGGCGAGTTTCTTTCCAAATCGAAGCACAACCAGACCAAGTTTGACAGTCTGGTAACAAAAGTCTAACAAAATCCCGCTGCCGAGACATTAAAAAAAAAACAAAAATGTAGTCTAAACCCACTGATATAATATTTTATATGTCAACAATTTCTTACAACTTTCTACACGATTCACTTTTATCATTCTGTCCAGGTTTGACGCATGCTATCGCGAGTACATCACTATCTTACTGCAATAAAAATATATAATAATGAAAAAAAAAAAATGCAAATTTACTATAAGTAGGTACTATAAGGAACTATTACTTGGTTATTTTTTAAAGTCCGTACGGACTCACTGGTTTATAGATTTTGATGTTATTATCAAAATACACAGTCTATTTCATTATAATCAGACGAATTTTCACTGAGATTTTTATTATTCACAGTATGTATGTCAACTGGAGTATAATAATTACATATTTCGGTCTTATGTTACATAGAAATTATATGTGCCTCTAAATTAAAGTTCAATTAGGTAATTCCAAAGAGTAACAAACCAATAATTATGTATAGATTCTAAAAGTAGTCATAATACATGAAATGTGAGCGCTACCCGCCTGCTTTCGTGATTGAAATGAGCTTTTTTTTAAGATTTTATATTTGAAATTTAAAATTACGACCAATCGAATAGCTAATCATAATCTAAAAGCGAGTAAAAAGAGTTTGACAATTCATGAAAATAGCGCGAGTCTAGACGGGTAGGTGATACGTGATAATTGTTACTTATTAGTCAATGTAATATGATATAATTCATGTAAAAAAGCCGTCGGTGCATACAGTAAAGTGGTCCAATATAATAACAATTCCCTTTGGAGTTAATCGCGTGACTAAAATGTAAAAAAAAAAAAACATTAAACTTGTTAAAATTTACAAAATAACAAAATCTAGGTAGGTACCAAAGCGTTCAGACCTAACTTAATGTAATTTATGCTTAAAGTAACCTCGCGGATATCACTACTCGTCGCGACGCGACAGTTTGTTTCTGCAGCATCGGGCCAAAAACATATAAAGGCCAATCATCTACCATCATCCCCGACCACCCTTGGGGCGGTCCTATCTCGCACACAACTAAACCAGACTTTGCTTTTGCATATAAAATACACTACTATGAAGGTCCAGTAAAAAATCTTTCTTTACCGATTCGAAACAATACATCAACATATGTCATATTTTTTCGATTAATCAACACGGGAGTAAATCTGTAATGTGTAAGTCAACTATGTATACTTTAATGATAATTCAAAAAACATTTTAGAGGTATAACCAGTCTACTAGTTCACGAAGCAGTCTGTAATAATAAAGATATTTTACTGAAGACCTAGGATTTATTTAACAACAGCTTTAGGGCTCACTTTGGCACTGCAAAACATCGTTTGAGCAAAACAAACTCGCAGTTATTGCTTCTTAACTACGTCACCCCGGTACGACCACAGAAGCAGAGTAAGCCGTAAAAGCTGACTTTCGAAATATAACAAATTCCCAACAACAATAGGACTTCACTCTAAAGACTTCGATACGTACAAATTTACAATGCGCCCGCGAAACGGCGCGAACGAATGGAGTTAAATCGTTGAAACGTCACTAGTACGTCCAGAAGAGACTTTCGATAAGTTACCAGTCCACAGTGTGGCGGCGCAGAACCCTCAGAGTTCCACCCTTGGAACTAAGCGGTCACCATGAGGCAGCCTCGCGCGCTCAGTACGCGCGGTAGCGAGCCGTGAGCGTACGCAGTTTTTTTAGCTTTGTCAGGAGTTTGGTCTGCTGCTTTTTGAGGATCTCGCGTTGGAGGTCTTCCTCTCTCAGTTTGCGGCACAGGGCAGCCGCTTCGCGGAGTATCACTACCTTGGGCGCACGTTCTTTGTCTCTCGTGGCCGGGATCTGCTTCTTGAGTTCGTCGAACAGGTTCTTGAGACCGATCCGCCGGAGTCGCTCCATGTCGTTGTGTATGGAGCGACGTTCGGTCTCGGGGCACTCGCCTTCGGAGTCTGTGTCGGTGTTAGATCGGCGTCCGCGCCGACCGGGCCCTTTACGCCGGCGTTGCACAGATGACGACGCTATACTAGTAGGTGGTATGAGTCGTTTTCTCGCGGCTGGCCGAGGTGACCGTGGTGTGATGGCACTTGCCACTGTCCGCTGGAACATTTGCCGTTCCTGGGCTGATGGCGCGCGCGGCAAGGAGTCAGTGCGCACGTGTGGACTCGCAGATAGCAGCTGCTGGGATGTTCCGATGGATACCACGTCGATTTCCTCCTCTGCGAACAAGAGAGAGCGCATTCAATCACATGCCGGTGACAAACCAGTTGTACGTTATCAAAATGTATTTAGAAACCCGCATTTACCGTTACATTCCTAGCATGCTTTCATTCACAACGTTCATTACTCGCATCACCATAAAAGGCGGGCTACGATTGTCATACTGCATCTATAGATATGGAACTAAATCTAGTCAGGGAGTCGAGATGCGACTGCAGTAGTCAGGTGCGCGGGATGGGGTGGGTGGAACGCGGAAGGGGGGAGGCCGACGACCCCATCGTACTACCGCAGCGTCTGCCGCCATCGATCCAGACGCCTGATGACTGACGTCACGGCGCGCCATTCGCGCCAAAACGAGCGCGCATGCGCGGCCCGCTGCCGCAGCGTCCGCACTCAATGGACTCCGGATTATCAACCGGTGGACACGCTTTCCGGCTTTCGCTCTACCCATTTAACAAAGCGATTCGAAATTAACTGTCACGCGACGGCTGCACGATAACGCTCTCGGCTGACTCATTTACCGAAGCTACCGGTCTGACCGGTACCTACATATACTTCCTATCGTCAACTCTGGCTAATCAAATTAAGCTTGAAAATATGTGAGAGACGTACGGGGTTGCATGGCGTCAAATGTGACTGCCTCAACACGGGCGTCTTTCTTGTTTTAATTTCCCTGCGTTTTCTAGAACCGAGGCTACGAGAGCGCGGGGTTCCCAAATGTACAGGTTAGGGTTGTAATAACTTCCTAATCGATTAATAACAGCATAAACCGAGCAAGTAAATAAATATGTCGCTAATTCCGATTCTGGTCGATGGATGAATGGGTCGATTCTGCAACCGCACCAAATGATTCCTGAGGGCAGCGTATTCGTTTCTATGAATGAGTTGGTATGCGAGCGTCGGGTTGACGATCGGATTGCAAGTATTACAGTGCGGATGTGGCCGGCTAGCCGCCTCGTGTTTACGCCGTAGTGCAAGTTTCGCGGAATACGCCGCGCTATCCGGTTGCACTAACAAATAATTATGTCAGCGGTTCATTGTGATTAAAGGTTACCGGTTAGCTCCCACCGCTACTTGCGTAGCAGCAAGGACGAGGGTTTCCTAGCATCTCAGAACGCTTGAAATAGAAACTTGTAGTATGTGGGCAGCTGTTAGCGGTATGTGAGTCAGGGACGCTCGCGAAATGTTCAACTACGCAGTTGAGATTGAAAAAAACTGCGCATCAGACACATTATCTACCTAAGCGACGATAAATTTATACGCCAACGCGATCTTTTTATCCGATTTCCGCATAGTTACGCGGTCGCTTATCGTGGTTGCGCGTCGATCTAATTCGAGTATCGGCGCCTGTCGTCGAACACGCCTCTCAGGTGTTTAAAATTAGCGATAGGGCTGGCTCGTGTATTTAATTAATTTTATCACACATAAGACAAGCATCATCATTGGCGTTTCAAAACAATTTTAATTTACCGTTAGAAAAGGCACAGCCCTGCGCCCACTGGAGTCGATTTCCAGGCGAGTATTTTCTCCCCGGCGCCAACGCGATTAACAGTCACCAGAGAGTATTTGTTTCAGCTCTGCGTGTAAGCGATATGGGCGGTATTGTCGCGGTGCGCCGCCGGTCCGGTCCGGTCTAGTGCATATCTATTATAACGCCATAGCTCTAGACGCGATTCTGAGATCCCCTGATGTTCCAATTTTAAAAGCATACCGCGGATAATCTGCTTTTTACTGGCCAGTATTTGTGTTGCAGAAAAAAATTGCTCTCAATGCCTAGCCTTCCTAGAAGTCTTCGTGCCGTTTCTTTTTGAGTTTTCTCATATTGTATGTTCTTTCAATGTAATACCATTTTATAACTTAGTGAGAATTAACAACCTAATGCTGTTAGTCAAAACTAGCGATTACTCACAAGATTCCGAGTATTATGACGGTATGCATGAATGGATAATTCACAAGATGTCGGGCATAACCTGAGATAGCTCCCGTGTCATCTGTTCCGACCAAACTATAAATGTTGAATGAAATTCTTTCGAAATCAGGCGTATCAAATCTTCGCAAAAACTAGAAAAAGTCGACTAAAAATGAAAAAGCATGCAATATGTTTTGTTCTGCCTATTTAGTAGGTGTCGAAATAAAAAGAAAATTCTTTCAAAAAAGGAACAAGTGCAATGGTGGTGTCGTCAAGTGTGACCTGGTAGGAGCCGAGGCACGCCTGGCTGGCCACGGCTGCGAGGCCAAGTTCACTGGCATTTGAGCGCGATAATTAAAAATTATAGTGACGCGCACACGGCGCACGCCATTTTACACAGCATGATTGAAACAAGACTCCAAAATAAACTTGTTCACGAATTTACGTTACTAATTCATTCAAACAGATTCCTTGATTTGAACAGGCTGATAGTTTTTTATGCGGTAAATCGTGTTAAAATACAGCAATTTGCTATCAACAAATGATACAATAAAACTATTTTTTGCTGTGGATGCTAGTCTGCTTTTTAATACGTTCTATAGTTCTCTGGATCACCCTGTAGACTCCGTCATATGACGGTATACATGATGCTAATGAGTACAATGTCCGCCCGTGCCAGCTCTTTAAAATCTCTTATAATTTTTATGAACTTTCTCATTATCCCACAGAACTTTAATGTTAACCGCTCAGCCTTAAAATTATTGTAATTAGCTGAAGTTTCAACATATTTGACTTTGATAAGTTTCGGCTTCAAGTTTGAGTTATGAATTGTTTGACTCGGATCTGGCCTTGTTACGGGTAAATAATTACTTTATACAGGAAGGTTTTAATACAATAGTGCGAAACCTACTTTGAGACTGGAAACCTTCCTTACCTCGCACCGCAAATGCATACATGGGTGTGAGGATCTAAAATACACCATTGACGTATCCAAACAGATCGAACCGAGTTCTATTTCTAAACTATTACGCAACCAGCAAAAGTCGGTCATCTGGCCTTAGGGAAGCACTCGAAATTTGCCGACTTCCAAAATAGACGGTTGTGTAATTTACGACGGGTATCATGGATCGATCGCACCATCTCCGACCTTGGGGAGTTCACGCGGAAGTTCACGGACGCCTGGGTTGATAGAAACGTGACGTAATGTTTTTTTATTGGTCATTAATAAACGGAAGAGTCACCCACGTGAGGCGACTGCTGAGCTGCTGTCTTGAAAAAATGTATCCATGGAGCTAACATCCCATGTGTGTGAACTTCATCATCATCAAGTCTTTTTAGTCTCCACTAGCATGACCCTCTCTGTACTACCGGAGCCATACATGGCCAGAGCAGACAGAGGATTTGGTCTACACTCTCCTCGCCGGCCAGACGGGTTGGAGAGGTATGTCTGTGCCATGTGTGACTTATTAGCATGTAAATAAGTGTTGTAAATAAATGGTATTCTAAATAATTAATGATATTAACGCTTTCCAAGTTGAAAAATGTGACATAATAAATTAACATTTTTAACTGACAGCACTGACTAACTAGCTTCAAAAATGACTCGTCTTCTGAAAAGTGGCCACCATGAGACAAACGGTCGAGCCAAGTTTCCGGAGCAATAAAACCCAAATGGGCTATTATTGCGTCATACGAATATTTATATTTATCTAGGCCCTCGACACGCCCATTCGCGACATCGTGAAACTAGTTCTAAATGTTACATCTTTAGTTAATTTATGTAAAATGCCAATGTTAAAAACTCGACCGGCATTAATTTATCATTCAATTAATTTGATAGGACGCGTGAATCCGACCCGGTTGAAGAGATCAAGGTATAACCTTATCTTGTTGCGAAGTTACTTATCTATCATTCGTCAGTTAGTCGGCTTATATTGATAAGACAATACAAATTTATGTTAGGGTGTCACGTTGTATTATTATCTCCATTGATAATTGGCGAAGGCCACAGTGAGACTAAGAAGACATTTAGACATAGTGATTCGGTTGAAAACTAAGCATATTACATAGCATTTTATGCACAGAGATCAAAACAGTCTTCGTCAAATAATAATAGAAAATTTAAATATATAATTGATTTTCCAGATTTAAAACATATTCGATTGTCCTTTTCCCATCCCTAATGTTCACCGATCGTGAAAATTAAATACCGAACGTTACTACGGTTATTTTAAATATCTGCGAGTAACTGCAAAATTCACGGCGATAACACCAAGGACGTTTCTACTACTTACTCTAAGTACATAGTAGCAGCATACGATATATCAACTACGAAGTTATCAATATCCGATAAGGGAAATAGGTGGTATTATAGAGTGACATTATTTTAAATATGTTGCGTAATTTTTGGTGTCCGACATTGGATATGGCCCCGCATGGTATAGCATTAAGGAAATATTTGATTTTCATCTGTTAGCCGCAGATGAATAATTCGTCACTGAATACAACGGTTCTTAATTTAATTTATGAAGGGACTGACAATTTTAAAAGGGCAAATGTAACAAATACGTGAAGTGGGGCTGTAAATCATAGGTTAGAAGCTAATTTCAGCTAAGATAATTTGAATGTAGGTTATAGGGCCGCTGTGCTAAGGCCGGGCAGTAAGTAATTCAACGATCACAACATTTAGGTCAGCTGTTACCTACTACGAGTATCAACCAACTACACCGAGAGAACCGCTCGAACTACGCGCCTAGCAACCGATTTAATAAAACATAGAAACCTGTGTAACATTACACACGTGATAACTTGAAAAGCAATAAATTAGATTATTAATTAGGCTAATTTTAATATTTTAGAATTTATTAGACGAGATTTGAACAACTATTTCCCTGATAAAATAATTCGACGCAATCAAATCGTACTATTAACATAATCAGCTTACATTTTCAAGTATTCTTAAAGATATTAAGTTTCATGGACTAGATAGATAAGTCATGTCAAACTAGCAAAAAAGATACATTTTACAAACTAGGACAGTCAATCTTGTCTCAATTTGAAGTCTAGAATGGGATTTAATTTATCTAGAAGTGAACATAGCCTTGGCTCACTGATTGATACTGTGTTTAGGACACTCGAACTAACCGGATCCAACGGCCTAAATTGCCCTTATAGGAATTCACAATTCTATAGGCGAGCAATACGACCTAGTTTCGACGCAGAGACTTGTACATCACGTGCCGACCTGTCGAGATAGTGCCGAAACCGACCTACCTTATCTCCTGTGTTAATTTTGATAACTTTACTGATGCTATGCTAAATATTTGCAATATTAAGAAATCTCTCTTTAAACTTAGTTATAGTTATGTTGATATTTAATCAAGAAACAATGTTACCAATAATTAAATAATGAGGCATTGGAAATAAAATTAATATCATAAAGTAACGTAAATGTGTTTTAATTATACTTTGTATGTCTGTTCGTATTTGATAATAAACATAATCTAGTATGTGGAATGGCGCACAGGTAGAACTTGTTTCTATCTTGTAGTTAAACAAAACATCGCTGTAAATACTATGCGAATAAAATAAAGAATTGTTGTATGCAACAACGAAGTAAATTGGCGCGAAAATGTGACAACTCAAACCATATACAGTTCGTAGCGTGG
Organism: Elegia similella; assembly: GCA_947532085.1. Classification (NCBI taxonomy): domain Eukaryota; kingdom Metazoa; phylum Arthropoda; class Insecta; order Lepidoptera; family Pyralidae; genus Elegia; species Elegia similella. The sequence continues at coordinate 24,007,353 of OX383939.1, forward strand.
CCGTACGCAAAACGATAAAGTGCACATAATACGTTGTAAATTTTTAGCACGCTCGCCGCACTAGTGATGTGGCACGCATCGGTGCGTTTCAAATTCTTAATCGATTAAGTGTAACTTAATCATATTCGCCGGTATCAAGATAAAGTAAATCTAAATGTTCTAAGGTGAAAGTCCAAGTTGATGGATTAATCCTACTCATATGATCAACTATTGGTTAAATTTCAAATCGACTGGTTTTCAATCACGATTATTGAGACACTGTCTATCAAATTGTCATCCGGTCGGGCTAGACATGGGAGTAAAACGTTTCAAACCGGTCTGGCCGGCCAAGCGAACTTAACTTCAATGAGATTCCATTTCATTCCGCTGTATTCCTATTCGAATAACGGACTAAACAAGATTGCAAAGCCCGCCAGACTTTTTGTTACTTACAGCGCAGCGATCTGTATAATTTAATTCACCCGGTTGAAATTACAGCCGAAATGTTTATTTGTCTACACAATAATAAATGTTGCGCAGCAAGTTTGTAAACAAACCGCAGGCGATTTAACACATGCCCATCGCGACCTTACCCACTGCCATCAACGATAGTATTATAAATAATTACATAACATTGTGTTTGCATATAATATCTGTGACATCCTTTTGAGGTCAGTCGGCACATAAATGATGCCGATTACAATGCAGTACGAACTCATGTGAATAAAATAAAGCTAATCAAATTGCAATAACGATTGATGTACGCATTTTTACCTAATAAGATTTTTTACAGTTGAACTTTTTAAGTGGATTTACAGTCTTTTTAGAGTATATCTTATTGGAGTATATCAGACAATAAAATCCACTTTAAGAAACGAGACACTACTTATTGGCGAATCCGACTCCCTACAGATTTTTGAATACCATAGCGGTCCAAGTATGAACCCGACCCGCGATTTGTCAGCGCCGACAGGAAGCGTCTACTTGTAACTGGATGCGTCAAGGTCAGGACGTCTCGGTCGACGCACTAGCGACCTTAGTTGTGTCCTAATCTCATTCGCAGGGAATGCAGGACGAAGATTAATCCTATTCTAATTAAACGTGTCAATCCCGAGAGATGAGCGGGCGGGTGCGAAGGTTGCGCAATCTGACATTAAGGAAGGTTGGGGCGTTCAAGGTCGTAATGGGCGAAGGTTCCGGAAGAGCGGAACCGCGGGTGCGTCTAGACGCGGTGGGGGACGCGGGACGGTCGATACGCGCAGTTTCCCGCGCTCGCAACATAGCGCCTGCGTCCTCATCACATTCCCGGTTAACCCAACTTGCCGCCTACCTACTTCAAGAAGTACCTAAGTTTAAGTATCCAATCAAATAATTCATTTGAAACGGCCGACACATTTTAGTTGACACATGAACACGGCTTCTCTTATACCTCAGACAATCCCATTAGCCGAAAAGTACCTAATAAATTATATTAAACGTAACATATACTAGACAGTTATTAGATTAGCGACAAATGATACATACCTGATTCACCTGAATCAGAAGGTGTTTGAACGCCGAGGTTATCGAAGTTTTGCCTGGCTAACGTGTACGAGTGATCTGCAGCGACATCTCTCAACAGTCTTCGGGCTGTGACAGCAACATCTACGGTATGACGGAACTGAGGTGGTTCATCGCCATCTAATGAAGGTGGCGTTTCAGGTCTAGGCGGTGATGGCTCTCTTCTCCGTAATAAACTCTGTCCAGGCGTAGCTGTTATTTGCTCTGCCGGCACAAATGTGTTGCCAGGATGGACAGAGTCAGCGCACGAACCGGCCCACATACAATCATGATGTACTATTTTCTCTTTTTTGGGTTCTTCAGGTGCATCAAGTATCCTCCAGTCTGATTCATTGTCGGTAATAATATCTTGTAAATTGGCGGGCGGTACCAAATCCAGGGTATCTACTTCAGTCTGCACTTGTGTCCAAAACTCGGAAGTAAGAGCTAATTCCATTGTTGCCTCATCCAGTTGATCCCATATGTCGAACTGAAGAATTGCGGGGTCTAGTGGTGCCGCCATTTTATATGCTATATCTAAGACTAACTAGTTTTAAAGCTAAGACGAACTTGTCGATATCACAGGAGCCTCTTATCACAGGGAACGATGCGCGCGTTAGGATCTACGCACACCGTCTGAAACAACGAAAAATCCTAGCTATAAAAACTATTCAACACAAATAACAACATCTTAGTCACATATTCAAAAAATCGTGAAGTTCTCAAATATATGCTGGTCAGAATTAAATAGCCCAAGTATCCAAAAAAAAAAGTTCGACAAAACTCAACTAGGCTTCAAATTGCTGCTGGTACTAAATCAGACATGTACAAATTATTTTCAAAAACAAATTAAAGAATTATTTTTCAAAAACAACTAAATTGTAAATAACGGGCAAATTACTAAAGTTCACATTACGATGATAGTCGAACATAACTGCAAATTCATGAATCAATAAAATCATACTTTGGGGTAATAAAAAGTACCCTAATTATTAAATATATTTTGGCTACGAGTATTCACTCAAGTTCTTTTAAAAAAAATATTACTGTTGATAAAAATGGTACCTTTCCACAAAAAAATCCAAATGAAGATTCAGGAGATTGCACTAAGTTTCCTAAAATAATGATCACTTATCAAACACCCACACTCTTTCAAAACACGTACAAAATATTTCAATTAAATTTGAATTGATTGAAATAAAATAAAAAACTTGAACAATATTGTAAAGGGGTGTTGACCCTTTGTATTTACAAACAAACGACTGTAGGACACCGGTCACAATTAACCGGGAAGTGTCCACCACGAAGCTCGAAACTATACTGAAGTCTGGATGCGAAATCGAACGGTTTTAAAGAGTACGTTGGCCTTGGGCCCTATCCCACTTTAGTCTAACAACAATTAGCCTTTGTCCCAATAATATCCCCCGCAACTTTTTTTCTCCCTCGATTCTTTCTTTTCTCGATTTCGTTTACCTGGGCGCGGGTACAGCACTTGTTCTGCGAATTTCACGCAGATTGGCCCAGGTAAAATTTTCTCAACTGTTTTTGTTTACAAGCTTGGTATGGCGCGAAATTGCTGTTTACTAATAAAACGATCGGTACAACGCAGTTTTCCCGCTATTTTACGATTACGAGGATTTTTATACGAGATTTTTCTAAAATTTTCCTTTTTATACCTATTTACCTCTAACATTATGCCATTGTAATTTTTAAAGATTTTCTTACAATTTAATGTAAAACAAGGTTAAAGGTAAGCCGGTTTGCATTGCAAGGAAGAAAGCGGCATGCAATAGTGCAGTTTAGTAAGTAAATACGTAGGTATGTGCTTACGGCAAGGTCGTACCTATTAAATAACTATCTACTTATTAGATAGGTAAAATTTCAAATTGGGGTCCTACCTAGGTACAAGTTTATACTTATTAATTTAAAACGTTAATTAAAAAAAAACACTATCATTATACTACCTATACATAACATCATCCTTAGGTACAAGTTCGTAAGACGTTCAATTTTGCTATTTACGAAAATTTTGCACTAATTTGTAGAAGTTATCAACAAAGAGACAAAAGTACCTAGGCTAGGAAAGTAAATTTATCCGAAAAATCACTTACGATTTTTATATTGCTGTGTATATAATAATATGCCTACCTTAGTATCTGCGACAGATGTTTAAATTATAAGTTTGCTTTGACACCAATTTTAAACTTATAATTAGGTAGGTACTGAATAGGTACTATGTCCATCATTAATGGCAAGATGAAATATAAATAATAGCTTTGTAGGTGTCTTACTATTTACTAGGTAATAACTAATTTTGAAATTTTGAATTATTTTGAAACTCCGTTTAAAACATATCGTGACACCGAAACAATCTCACTATGTACAAAAAAAATGCAAACATCATTATTTTTTCTTTTTCTCTGCCTACAAAGGATGCTGGCAGGTAAAATCGGCGTTTGTAGGATATGAAAAGAAAGAGTTCTAAATTCATTCAATTATGTAGAGTTATCTACTGAAATGATTTTTTAGGCAGGTAAATAGGTATTTCCCAATAATTTTCGGTATACTCAAATAATTTGTATCAAAATAGTTTATTAATTTCCTTCGATTAGGTACGTAAGAAATAACTTTAGCGGTGCAAAAAAAAAAACTAAGAATTGAATGTCATTCGTTTGTACCATATATTTATTATCGAAAAAAAACAAATATGTTTTCTATTAAAAATTAAAATCTATAATTCACTTATTTAACTGTTCTATTACCTTTTTCACTTTTATAAAGCAAGTCTCGCTTGGCGCCAAAATGAATTTTACACAACGATTTTCCGATTGTGCAATATCATCGCATTCGTCGTTGTCGTGTAAACATCAATCAATCCTCTACACAACACCACGTAATATCAATGATGTCTAAGTACCCACTGAAGTGCTATTTCGCGCCTTCAGTAGTCAATTTATTACATTCAGCGTTAACAGTATTAGCATACAGATTGAATCGATAATACGACAGGGAATGAATATTGTTAGCGCGAATTTGCAGAAAAAAAACTTGAACACTACGGCATTTAGCCGGCAACGCCCCGCCATTCTAACTACCAAATACCTATACTTATATGTCCAGCAGGTACCCGCAATTTATTATCATCACGACACTTCTGCTACAATTCTGACCGACTTACTAACATATCATCTAATAAAATGTTTATCACTCACCAAAAAGTTTGTGCAAAACGCAATCCGACCGCAGCCGGCGAATTACACAATTTTACACAAGATTCTTCAGAATCTTCGACAAAGTTTTTTCCGTACACACTGCGTAACACTCACTAAGAATATGCGATCGGTTATACAGTGTAAATTATTAAATACGCTTCTTCCGAGACCTCCGATTGAATTTGTCAAACACTGAAACATTATTCGGGAGCCGGCCGGTTCAAAGATTTGCCGCGCGTACGTTTCGTGTGACGCCGTGAACACGACTGAACAGCAAAACGCGAGGTAGCGTGTACTGCGCCCGCCGGTCGCAAGCCGTCGCGACAGCGCGCGCCGGCCGCCCGCCCCGCATCCCGCACGGCCCCGCGCCGCGCCCTACCGGCTAATTCTATGCCATTCAAGAAATACTCTGAAAATACAACTCGTAATTCGTAAAACTCTATAATATCGCTTCGCTAAGCATATAATATCGGAAAATTATGTATAGTTTTTGAAAAAAACCAATAACATTACAGCGGTAAAGAATTCGTCGGCGGCCGGCGTCTCGCGGGTCTTCAAGGAAGCGGGGCAAACAGCGGCATTCGGGTTCGACTGTGTGGGTGCGGTGGTCGTCGTGTGAGTATTTCTGTGGGAGGAAAAACGAGGAGTACGGAGTGTGGCTAGCTGTGGCTGGCTATACTAGAGTAGCTTGACTTAAAGCTTCATTTCGAGTCGGTCGGTGATCGGTCGGTCGGTCTGCCCGCATTCGGCTGCGAGCCGTGGTGGAAGCAGGACGTATGTCGCTCGTCGCCACGCTCGCCGGAGCCGGTTGTTGATCGACATTCCTACAGCGGCTTATGGCACGAAGCAAAGATGCCTGAGCGATTCTGATGAATTGCCCAGTTTTATTATCGAGTCCGGAGAACAATAAGCATTTTGCAAGAAATAGTTGAGTTTATGGGAATTCGTTAAAACTTAACGAACTTACAATTACTTCTGTGATTAGAACAAACTGGAAGCAATAAATATAGGCCATTATACCTACATTATAGTATATGTATGTATGTTTATCTTCCGTTTACTGTATATTGCACAGACGTCCTATAACCTACATTAATTAGAGGTAGTACAATCATAAATGGAAATTCCAGTTATAAAATTACGTATATACCTGCAAGATAGAATAGAATGATAAAAATAAGTCTTCATTTTCGTGCAATTTAATTAGGTAAACCAAAATGGCGGCGGTTTTTATGAAAATGTAAATAGTGAATGTATCATATGACAAATGCTAAAACCCTAGATTTATTAATATCTTGTGCTGCGTTTAAGTGCAATCGGAATATCTTTACTAGCTCCGTGGCGCAGCGGTCAACACGCCTGCCTGCGACACGGAGTGACCGGGTTCGATCCCCGGCCAGGTCAAGATGGAAAATGATCTTTTTCAGATTGGCCTGGGTCTTGGATGTGTATCTATATATGTATTTGTTATAATATATAGTATCGTTGAGTTAGTATCCCATAACACAAGTCTCGAACTAACTTTGGGGCTAGCTCAATTTGTGTGATTTGTCCGTATATATATATATTTATTCTACTACTATCACTACATAGGATAAAACAAAGTAGCTTCCCGTTGTCTGTCCCTATGTATACTTGCGGTTTTTAGAGACCCGTACCCAAGGTTAAAACGGGAGCCTATTAATATGGCTCCGCTGTCCGTCTGTCACCAGGCTGTATCTCATAAACCGTGATAGAGAGTGAAATACAACAAACGTGATTTTTTTTGCTCGATATTGATAACGGCAACAGGTAGACGCTTGTAATATTCGCAGAGTATTTAGTTATATATTCACTTCAAAATTAAATAATAAAACAAAATAAATATTTATGGGGCTTCCATTTGACATGATTTTTTTTGCCGTTTTTATAGATGGTACGGAACCCTTCGTGTGCGAGTCCGACTCGCACTTTGCCGGTTTTTTAATAGAGTGATTCAAGAGGAAGGTTTATATGTATAATTTATCGCACCCGTGCGAAGCCGGGCGGGTCGCTTGTTAATAAAACTAACTTAACTTTCTTCCCAAATTCGATCATCGGTCAAATCTCAGACCCGTATCAGGAAACATGAAACAAAATTTTAAGTCATAAGTACAGGTAAGCCTCTATACTTATGATTATGACTTAAAATTTTGTTTCCCATGTCCCCTCTATAGTTATTAAATTAATATCTTTAACTATTCATTTAATAACTATATTTGGAGTGACCAAAAATTAAATACCTATATCTACCTAACTAATCGTAATTTGTCACCATAAAATACCGTTTCTTCTGTTAGGATTACGAAATCGGTTCAGTTACTGTATCGAGATAAGGAAGTGTACTTCAATAAAATTAATCTTATCAGCCATTGATGATAATAATGTATACAATCATGTTTTACTTCTAGTTTAGGTAATGTTATGCCGGTTTGGTTATGTATTAGTTATATAATTACAATAATTTATTCGATTCAACTTATTGAACGAGCATAGCCGTGTTGTTTCATGCAGATTAGAATAGGACCACTCCAAATCTTCACATAGATGTCGTAAGAGGCGACTTACGAAATACAAGCTAAACAAAACTCATAAACATCAATGAGACCTCTCCAACCCGTCTGGCCAGCGAGGAGAGTGTAGGCCAAATCCTCTGTCTGCTCTGGCCAAGTATGGCTCCGGTAGTACAGAGAGGGTCATGCTCCTGCAGGACCTGTTGATGATGGTGATTGAACAGAGTAACTGGAGTCTTATCAATAAAGTAGGTACCTCAAGTTATGTTCTATCCAAATTGGGAATAGGAACTTGGAAATATTGACTTGATCTATACTAATATTATACATATATGCGAAAGTAACTTAGTCTGTCTATCTGTCTTCTTTTCATACTTCAACCATTGAACCGATTTGGATTAAATTTGGTATAGAGGTTAAGGCCCGGGGAAGGACATAGGGTGCCTTTAATTCCTGGAAATTCTACTACCGCATGGCACTAAACTCGTTTTATAGTTTCGAGCGGGCCATCCGCGTGCTTGCGAGCCGCGCTTACCACCCGCGCGGACGGTACGCGTCACTGTAAAACCAGCCTAAGGATACTGATTCCAGGATTTCAATATAGTTCAGAGGTTCAAAATGACGCTTATATATTCCATATGCCACCAACAATACCACCCAGCAAGGGGCTATTCAGACGAAAACAACATTTACAACCCCACTTTCCCATGATAAAGTTCGTTGACCCCGCGCATTCCACGCATTGCATTGCAATGCTGGCGGAATTATAGGGCAAGTGCGTTTTGTATTAAGCTGTGGTTCCGTATATATTTATTATGAGAACCAGCAACCTATACAGTCTTACGCTAATATAGGTTAAGATAGATAATTAAATGATCAAACGAACTGAAGTTCGATCATAATTATCCTATCCTCGTCGAAGAGATTTATTTTACTTACTGTAGCCCTTTATCCTAATCCTAATCCTAACTAATATTATAAATGCGAAAGTGAGTTTATTTGTTTGTTACGCTTTCACGTTGTAACTACTGAACCGATCATCATAAAATTTTGCATACACGTTATCTGGGGTACGGAGAAGGACATAAGGTACATTTTATCCCGGGAAAAAGTACTGTTCCCGAGGGGTCGACATTAACGCGGGCGGAGCCGCAGGCGAAAGCTATTTATTTCATATTTAAGTAAGGCCATAAACAAAGTTCTCTGGCAGAATGTATAATGGGGACTTGCACCCATTATTTTTTTTGTGCTATTGAAAGACCTTCCATCGTCATCAGTGTTAAAATTACCTAGCTAACACAAAGATATAAGCTTTTGTCCCGGCCTAAACTTTTATTTGAAAACACTTCAGAGTAGTGACGTCACAACTGACTTTTTGTTCGTATGTTTGTATTTGTTTGTTTAAATTTTATAAGTTATCAATGATGGTTCAAAACATACCCTGTGCCAGACGAACAGATATTGGAGGCTTAGTAATTTATCCCTTTAAGTACGAATTGGGTTTGGTATGCAAACGATTATTTGATTTACTCCTTCCTTTTCATACATAAACAATTAATCTTCTTCGTAAGTACATTGCCAATACTGATTTTAGTTTTCAATTCTACTTGGCCGTCCTATAATTTTTAGTACTTTCCTACAGATCCCTAAAACCGTAGGCTAGCCATCCAGGACTTATAACTACAGCTAATAAAACTCATTTCATCTCTTTCTTTTATGAATGGTGCCATAAAGCAAAGTTTAATCTGACACGTCTTAAATATATTTTATCAAGCTATCGGAATGCCTAGTTTCTTCTTAAGATTTATTCATAGATGTTAAATTAAAGCATTTTGTGCGATAAAACAATTGGTTATCTGTAAAGTCAGTTTACAGGCGATAATTTTACGTGATAACGGTGAAAGAGAGATAGATGCGTCACAAGCCGAAAGCTTGAGCCGATCGTGCCTCTTTATCGCTTATTATATAATAGGCAACAGCCTCCGTGGTCCAGTGGTTTAGGCGTTTGCCTGTTGACCCGGGGGTCGTGGGTTCGATTCCCACCGGAAATGCTTCCGGTGGGAATGTACAAACAAAGTATGCACTTTGTTTAGTTGTTTCCAGTTTGGTTAGGACATTGCAGGCTTGAATCACCTGATTGTCTGATAATAAAGATGATTCCGTGCTACGGAAGGCACGTTAAGCCGGTGGTCCCGGCTGCCATCGTGGTCGTTAAGGGAACCACGTCAGAGGCCGAGAGGCGGTTCCGAAGAACTCTGACACCAGGGTGTGTATGGTCGATTGACCATGTTATCTACTCGAAATGATGATGATCGCTTATTCATCACGTCAAAAGTATCCATCAGTTTATCAAGTCATAATAGAAAATATCCTTTTCTGATTGGCCTGAGACTTGGATGTGTATATGCATTTGTTATAAATAAAGTATCGTTGAGTTAGTATCAATAAATAACACAAGTCTCGAACTTACTTTGGAGCTAGCTCAATCTATTCGTATATATATTTATTTAAAATTTCGCATGTAAATTAAATGAGTTTGTCCCTAGCGATAGACCGTGTCCCACAGGATAACGAATATACTTAATCATCTAGTTCTATAGAATATATATGGCATATATTTTAGGTTTTATTGTTCAAAAATTTGTTATATTGCGTGAGACCGTTAGCCAGCTTTACTTGTGCTGGTACTTGCGTTATTGTTAAAAAGAAACCGTTAAGGCTTTTATAGTGTTTTAGATTTTATAGTTCAGATGAGAGACAATAAATGCGAAAATTTTAAAGATATTAAGTAGTTAAAGATGCGTAGCTGCCCATAAACAGTTAGGTTGGAATAGCTGGAATGTTATACGCCTACTTATACATGGTGACATTTTGATCGTTTTGAACCCTTAAAGGGGTGACTCAGACCATCAAAATGAACAACTTTTCCTATGGGAACAATGCTGGAAACTCAAAAAAAATCCGATATTCCCATACAAACTGGCCGGGCGGCGGAACTCTTTTGTAAGGAAATGACGAAATTTTTTTGAGTTCCCAGCCTTGGTCCCATAGAAAAAGTTGTTCATATTGATGGTCTGAGTCACCCCTTTAAGGGTCCAAAACGATCAAAATTTCGCCATGTATAAATAAAAATCTATCGCTATACTACGCTTACTATAACTACACTTTTGGGCACACCAATTTGAGTGCGCCGACGTATAGATTGCTAAAAGAAGGAAGTCGATTGATCCAAAACGCAAACTCACTAACTGACAGAACTTGACTAATACTTATGTGACATATGCATACAAAATCGGCCCCAGCTGGGCTATTGTCATGAAAACCGTAAAAAAATAGATCACGCTCGCCCCAGTACCTGTAACCCTTTAGCCGAAACGCCCTTCAATTAATTTCACATTCATCCAACCCTTGTATGCACAAAAAATATAAAAAAGTAGGAAGTAAAAACGCTTCCTCAAATCTAGGGTTGTCAAACAATGTCTACTATTTGTCTATTTTAAATGTTACAGGATTCTGCACCTTATGGCTTTGATGATGGACGGAAAAATAGGGGAACGATAAACTCGGATCCGTTATAATCTTTATTCAAACAAATTTATCTAGGGTTGTCAACCGTCACGTTTTACGACATGTCACTTTTATTATTTTGACAAGTGACACGTTTTGACGATCAAAGTCAAAGTGGACTCCGGCAAGATAAAGATATTAAGCATACGAGTTATAAATTTAATATTCATAGGGTTGCAGTGGGATCACTTTTATTCGGTTATTATTTTTAATTTGACTTCGGTTACTGTCAGGTTAATACAACTGCTATTAAGCCAATTATCGTTTAAAGGGTTTTCAGGTAAGGCATTCAAGAAAATATCTTTATCTATGTAAATTTACAAATAACTTACATTACATAATCTTAATTAATCATATATTTATGACTGTATAGGGTAATTACCGTGAATGTACAAGTAAACTAATGCTCATAAGCGTCCACAACCTTTTGGTAATTAATAAATTGTTTGATCAATACAAAATAATAATTACAGACTTCGGCGTTTCGCTTTTTCTTATGCCAAGTCAAGTAAGTAAGTTTTATAAATAAAAATGAACATAAAATGCAGAAATGACTGTCAAAGAATGTGCGAAACAGTTTACAAAAAAAAAAAGACGTGCGTAACAATTGGACTCGTATATTTACATAAAATCAGTAGTTTCTGGTTTTATTTAGGATATTTAAAAGTAGAATATCACAAATACTTTGTTGGTGACTGAGGAATTATATATATATATATACTATATCCGACTCATAAGGTAACTTTAAAACCTCATTCAATATTGTTTCGCTGTATGATACTTGTAATTTTAATACTACGTGGAAGTTTTAAATTCTTTTATGCTTATTTTAAAAAGATTTAAGAGGTTTTTTTCAAGAGCCTGTCGCTTCAATTTATTGTTCGGTTAATTGTAATTAACATTTTTTCCTGAATAATTAACTCTTTCGCGATAATAACCGCATTTAAGGGCCAATAATTATCTTTTAAGTACCTTTTTAATTATCTTTCTACCTGTCCCAATTATTTATTCATTGTTTTAGCTTAACTTACTACACAAATACTTATAAAGTCCGAATCTATCTCAAAATGGTATTTTTCAAAAGTATTTTTTATACCTGCCTACACATTTATTGCTTTTCTATCATTTAAGTAGTAATTATGTGATTAAAATAAGTGGTGAGTACAAAATAAATAAACAATTTTATTTCATAAAAGATTTTTTTATTCATTATGATAAAAGTAATCTTTCTATTAAACTCAATGTATTAGTCAAAATTTGGGATTAAGGGATTAAGTATAAAATTCTGTCATAATAGAAAATAAACGTGTACTTCCTCCAAAGACCATAACAATAATAATTTATATTTAAAAGACGTGTCGCACACAGGGTGGTAAGTGGTAACTGGCAATTTATCAATAAGGAGACAGATTATTCTCATTATGTGTTAGAAAGTCGCTAATCCTCTTTCTTCCCGTCCCTAAACTAAAAACATTTGAACGTGCACATACATAATGAAGTGTCAACCGCATGGGGTTACCTTTTGTATATAAAAATAAAACATTTATTCGTTAATTTTATTTGAGCGTATAACCGAAAGTACTACCGCTTTTTAATTCCCTGTAATTGCCATGTGAAGTGAAAAGACGTAGTTTTTGTAGATACTTATTTCTTTTATTAATTAAGTATTAATATATTTGGTATGTTAAGAATAAATTGCATACGGCAGTTATTATTACGGGGTTAATTAACTCCTCATTTGCAGTAAAAATAAAAAGATTATTTATAAACCAATTTTAAACAGTCTTTGTATTAACAATAGTATTTACAGGTCTTTGTTTTACTTTTAATGTTTAATTATTGATAATTTTACCTACAAAATGATATATTTAATTGTTCGAGAGCCTAATTTATTTAACATGAACATTTCGCATTTAATTTAGTTACTTATTCAAATTAATTACATAAATATCGACATCAATTGCTATTGTATTTATATAAAACTTATATTTTATTCATCATCATCAACAAGTCTATTTAGTCTCCACTGCAGGAGCATGACCCTCTCTGTACTACCGGATATACCATACTTGGCCAGAGCAGACAGAGGACTTGGCCTACACTCTCCTCGCTGGCCAGACGGGTTGGAGACGTCTCATTGATGTTTATGAGCTATGTTTAGCTTGTATTTCCTAAGTCGCCTCTTACGACCTCCATGGGAAGACTAGGACTGGTCCTATTCTACTCTGCCGGAAACCACACGGTTAATTTATTCATGTGTAAGTTTTCTATTAATTTCAATTGGAGTTTTTGTAGAAAAAATGAATGTCAAATAGCAAGTATTGCAGCTACGGCGATAAAGATGTCAATTATATTTTATTGTCGGGGCGCCAACCCTAATCGCCATAATGGGAGTCGTAAAACACTTTTGATCTAAATGATTCGAGTGTTACCATAATTGAAGGGCGAAATGTCATTATTTCGGCCATTCCAACACAAAGTACGTATAAACTAAGTATTATAATTATCTATTGAAAAATAACTGGTTACGAGCTTCGCCCAGAAGCAAAATTGGTTAAACTTTGTGTATTTTTACACCAAACACTACCACCAGGAGGATGGTATTTTTTTTCGAAACTATATTAAACTAGCTTTCGCCCGCGGCTCCGCCCGCGTCAATGTCGATCCCTCGGGAATAGTACTTTTTCCCGGGATAAAAGGCAGCCTATGTCCTTCTCCGTACTCCAGAGAACTTGTATGCAAAATTTCATGATGATCGGTTCAGTAGCTACGGCGTGAAAGCGTAACACACAAACAAACAAACAAACTCACTTTCGCATTTATAAGATTAGTAAGGAGTAAGGATTTAGTTGTCTGGTGTATATGTTATTTCTCTGGTAAGCTCTGCAGCATGAACGGCTTGAAAATTTTGACATACAACGTGCTCAGTTCGTGTAGATTTAAGAGAATTTTATTTCATTTCGATTTTTTAAAGGATATTTTCGCTTTCGCATCTTAAGTGACCCCGGGCGCAGTCCACACAGGGATGGGTGACCGCAAGTGGCCATAAAAATATCTCGAGCTCTTATGTGCTTCAGAAGGCACGTTAAGCCGTTGGTCCCGGCTGTCATTGATGACAGTCGTTAAGTTGTGTCAGATGCCTTCAGGCCTGTAAAACTGACACCAGTGTTGGCCAATTACAGTCTAAAAAAATACAAACAATCATTTTTGTTTCTTTATAATCCTGTATAATCATCATCATCAGGTCCTTTTTAGTCTCCACTACAGGAGCACGACCCTCTCTGTACTACTAGAGCCATACTTGAGAACAGTCAGAGGACTTGGCCTACACTCTCCACGCTGGCCGACGGGTTGGAGAGGTCTCACAGATGTTTATAAGCTTTGTTTAGCTTGTATTTCCTAAGTCGCCTTCTACGACATCCACGGGAAGACTTGGAGAGGTCCTATTCTACTCTGCCGGATCCCACACGGCTTGTATAATCACAAAGCAAGATTTACGCTCGGCCTCAGTTTACTAAAAAGCCGTATTAATTTGTCTATGAGTTTATCTTTTTTTTTTAATTTGAATCTCCAACCATAGATATTATTTTTCTTTTTCTTAAGATTAACACAAAATATTTTACCACCATCGACGTAGGAGTAAATAGATATTAAAATAGCAATGATCTGATTTATATTTCCAACAAAAACTTTTTGTATTGTAACTAACTTATCCTTTACTTATATTGCAGTAATGCACCTTGCTTTCATTCCCACGGCAACTATTCCTAACAATGCGATCTCGGATTACTATATCCATGTCTTTTTCTGGGTTTACACACCTGCATTTTGTGAATTTAGGACTTTTGTAGTTACTTACCGCGATTTGTAAGTGATATTGCAGACGTTGTTACAAAAAATACGTCAGAGAATAATTGTCAATTATGTTTCATACTTCATCCTATGTACATATTTGATGTGAACTACCTCTGTGGTCCAGTGGTTAAGGCGTTTGCCTGTAGACCCGGGGGTCGTGGGTTCGATTCCCACGGGAAGCATACTTTGTTTAGTTGTTTCCAGTTTGGTTAGGACATTGCAGGCTTGAATCACCTGATTGTCTGATAATAAAGATGATTCCGTGCTTCGGAAGGCACGTTAAGCCGTTGGTCCCGGCTGCCATCTGGTAGTCGTTAAAAGAATCACGTCAGAGGCCGAGAGGCGGTTCCGAAGAACTCTGACACCAGGGTGTGCATGGTCGATTGACCGTGACACCTACACGAAATGAATGAATGAATTTGATGTGAATGTTTACTTAGGTAATATAATACATACATAGTATCACGTCTTTTTTCATTGCGGGGTAGACAGAACCCAGGTCTATAAGACCTTATGGCCACGTTTAGAATATTGGTAGGCGGTCGCTGGAAAATGGAATCATAATAGTGATGGGTTGCTAGCTACATCGCCTAATGATATGATTCCTCAGACTTTCGTCCATTCCCTCGATCGACTTTTACGATCTGCGCGGGAAGAAAAGCAGCTGGCGCATTCAACGTTTTTTCTTTTCTCGCAGACCAGCATGGTAGGTTAGGTAATCACGGAATAATTGCTGAAGTAATTTGCATGAATGTCACAAGGGGTGACGCAGACCGTCAAAAGTAACAACTTTTTCTATGGAACCAACGCTAGGAACTCGAAAAAAATTTGACATTTTCATAAAAATGTGTTCGGCTGGCCCGGCAATAATAATGAAAATGTAAAAAAATGAGTTTCCAGTTTTGGTCCCATAGGAAAAGTTGTTCATTTTGACGGGCTGAGTCACCCCTTCACGGGAACATTATGTAACACGCTATATAAATATCAATACTAATAATAAATCTGTAAGGGTTGGTCATGGAGTAAGTTACTTTGTTTTCAGAGATATCGTATTTATAAGCTCTATACATGATACTGAAATTAAATTGAGGATATTTAGATTTTTTCTGTATGTATGTATATATGTTCTTCCATAACTCTTAAACGAATTAACTGAATTTTATGAAACTTTGTAGATATACAAGTTTCATAAAATTCAGTTTTTATTAAGTTTTATTAAATTTCATAATAACGGCTAAATAGGATAGGCTACTTATTTTTTTCTCCTGTCATGATAAGACGTGGCCCCATACAAACATAACATAAAATGTACGCGAACGAAGTCGTGCTACTGCTAGTACATAATTTTAGTGTCAAATTAGTGTAAACAACTGATTGTTTCTTTTTAATACGGAAAAGCACAGATATCCAGACAGTTCGGCATCACCCAAACTATAGTCCAGAATAGAAAGCGGCTCTCGAAGACAAAAACACAGGTAAGAAAACAACTCTTTGTTATACCATAAGAACAGCCTTCAAGGACAAGACAGTAAATCCTAATTACCAAAAACTCTTTCTTATCAGCAACATAATAACTTATTATTCTTGGGCGTTAAATAGAAATATTTATCTTTTCGTTTTTATTGTTGAATTTCTAAAGAATACTTAACAAAAGGTAAGGATTTTAGATTATTTTGAAACAGAGCATCTGCGAAATACTTACGAGTAACAATAGGATTAGGATAATAAATTCTAGTTAGGTACGTTTTAGCGGCAGAAAAATTTCTTTTAAATAAGCCGAATGGCGTAGTACAGGTATCATAAACGCGAGGTAGTTTATTATTATTATTGGTATTTTATTACCTGATTGTCTGATAATCAAAGATGATTCCGTGCTTCGGAAGGCACGTTAAGCCGGTGGTCCCGGCTGCCATCTGGTAGTCGTTAAAGGAACCACGTCAGAGGCCGAGAGGCGGTTCCGAAGAACTCTGACACCAGGGTGTGCATGGTCGATTGACCGTGACACCTACTCAAAATAAATAAATATATACGGACAAATCACACAGATTGAGCTAGCCCCAAAGTAAGTTCAAGACTTGTGTTATGGGATACTAATTCAACGATACTATATTTTATAACAAATACATATATAGATAAACATCCAAGACCCAGGCCAATCTGAAAAAGATCATTTTCCATCTTGACCTGGCCGGGGATCGAACCCGGTCACTCCGCGTCGAGGGCTGGCGTGTTGACCGCTGCGCCACGGAGCTAGTAGAAATAATGATGATGATTGGTATTTTGAAGTCTTTGGTCCCACCCAGTTCATTTGTCATAACTCATAGATATTATCAAGTTTTTCCAGTTGCTTGCTTTTCGTGTGTAAATGGCCAACTTTTCAAGCTATCTTACGGCATCTGACACAGCTTAACGACGGCATTTAGTGATGACAGCCAGAACCAACGGTTCCATGCCTTCCGAAGCACGGTGGAGCTTGAGAATTGTTTGTGCCACCCATCCCAGGAGGGGCCACGCTCGGGGTTACTTCAGATTCAGATTTTTATAGCAAGTCACAAGTTAATACAGGTGTTATAAATCATTTAAAGGTACAAGTGACGCCCTGTAAGGGCACAGCAAACATAAGAGGCGACTAGATGACTTTTTACTTATAAATTCAATCTACACTTTATAAATCATTTAAAGGTACACCCTGTAAGGGCACAGCAAACATAAGAGGCGACTAGATGCCTTTTTACTTATAAATTCAATCTACACTTTATAAATCATTTAAAGGTACACCCTGTAAGGGCACAGCAAACATAAGAGGCGACTAGATGCCTTTTTACTTATAAATTCAATCTACACTTTATAAATCATATAAAGGTACACCCTGTAAGGGCACAGCAAACATAAGAGGCGACTAGATGCCTTTTTACTTATAAATTCAATCTTCTACACTAATAATATAAAGAGGAGGTATTTGGTTGTTTGTTTGTTTGCATCGAATAGGCTCCAAAACTACTGAACTGATTAGAAAAATTCATTCACCATTAGAATCCTACATTATTCCTGATGAACAAAGGCTATATAATATTATAGAAATTCAATAATTTAATAAAAAACATCGTAATAATTTAGTTTCATAAGGTACACTGCATCCGAGAGTGGTTTCAGAGTCGCCACATACTGGAGAGACAAAATCTAATCCCTTGATCCAACGACACGAAAAGAAGAAGAAGAAGTTTGATAATAATTCAAATTTTCATAATTATTCAATATTTAAATTCATAATCATGTAGAGAAATCAAACGCTTTACAAACGTAAGCGCTTATAGTGTGCTAAATGGCCAAATAACGTAGATTTAAAGACCTAATATTCTCATTTATTCAAATCGAAACACGACTTTGTAACTTTGCAAGCAACTCTACCCAAAATCCCAATTTCCCAATGATAGCGGAAGTCCCGCGGACTCCCGCGCGATAATATTGGTCACAGACGCGTCAGGCCCGAGGTCAAGGTCACGCGACGTCCGATCAGGACCGTGGGATATCCGAATATTTCCCAATTCGATTGACACCCCAATCCGGATAGTACACACACCGTTAGCCCCAGCGAAAGTTAGCGTCATATACACGGTTTGCGACGAATGCGGAATTCTGTCTTGGTTTACAGATTGGGAATCCCCTAAATATTTTTTATATCAATTTACTTATTAGAAGACCTAATTTAAGTGTAACGAAATTGGAAGAATAACGAAAAAAATTGGAATTTTAAAATCTTATATCTTCTGACCTTTTTGCCCCCTTAAAACATTTGCTTTTAATTTAAATGGACCTTATACATCATCATCATTTTGAGTAGGTGACATGGTCAATCGACCATGCACACCCTGGTGTCAGAGTTCTTCGGAACCGCCTCTCGGCCTCTGACCTTGACGTACCTCATACAATTTATAAGGTACGTCAAGCCGTTGGTCCCGGCTTGAATCATATAGTAGCAAGCATAGCAATCTCCATTCAGGTTGATTTTGGCAAAATGATATAAAACCGATTTGCATAATTATACCCATATTTTTTTAACTAATTCTATTGTACTATAAAAAGGATATAGTAATACACATGTGGTTATAAACAATGTGATAAAAAACAGTAACGTTAAAATATTGAAAAAATAATTGGATATTGTTGTTTTAGTTCTTGAGTAGGATGTTGCTGTATTTGAATCTTCTACCTCAGGGATTCCCACGGAAAGCATACTTTATTTAGTTGCTTCCAGTTTGGTTAGGATTTGCAGGCTTGTATCACCTGATTGTCTGATAAATAAGATGATTCCGTGCTTCGGAAGGCAAAATAAGCCGTTGGTCCCGCCTGCCATCTGGTAGTCTGAACCACGTCAGAGGCCGAGAGGCGGTTCCGAAAAACTCTGACACCAGGGTGAGCATGGTCGATTGACCGTGTCACCTACTCGAAATGATGATGACCTTAGGGATATTGCTGTCATTGGTATCGGTTTTCGCCATATTGACTTAACGTTCTGTGATTGGCTAATTGAGACATTGCTGCTTTTGACAGGCTTAAATTTTGCTGTTCTTGCACTGAACGATAAATTTTAAACAACTTTTTCTATAGGATATGTAATACTATGTATAATGTAACACTTTTTAGGGTTCCGTACCCAAAGGGTAAAAACGGGACCCTATTTATTTCGCTCCACTGTCCGTCTGTCTGTCTGTCTGTCTGTCCGTCTGTCACCAGGCCGTATCTCATGAACCGTGATAGTTAGACGGTTGAAATTTTCACAGATCATGTATTTCTGTTGCCGCTATAACAACAAATACTAAAAAATAGAATTAAATAAATATTTAAGGGAGTTCCCATACAGCAAAATAGTGATTTTTTTGGTTGTTTTTACTCGTTATTAATAACGGCAACAGGTAGACACTTGAAATATTTAGGTATACATTTAAAATTAATATTAAAGGGGGGCTCCCATACAAAAGAAATTATTTTTTTGCCGTTTTCATAGATAACGGTACGGAACCCTTTGTGCGCGAGTCCGACTCGCACTTGGCCGGTTTTTCTATAGGATATAGGGTATACAGTGCTCCTAAAACAGATTACTGTACACTTAAAAAGAAATGTTTAGAATTTTACGCAGATGGCGGCGCAACCAAAATCATTTTGACAAAAAAATGGATATTGCTGTATTTGCTTCTATATGACTCAATATACCTAGGTTTATCAAAATAAAAGCGACGAGCCTTGTATACATCAGACGGACCTAAACGTGGAGTCTAAGTAAACCAGTTTATTTAAATAATTTAATTTATTGGCATTACCGATCAAGTCGATGGAGTCTACATGGCATCTAATCCTTGATAAGCCGGGCCAATATTTGTAGAAGCCGGAAACCGCGGGCGTGGCCGCTCTATTAGTTTATGATATGCTACCATAGATTACAGATCCTAAAGTACTATACTTATACGCTTTGATCACAGATAGATACATAGCTATACATAGTCATATACAGAAATGACAATTTATTCTGTCCATAATCCGCGATTTGTTTTGTAAATCTATACCACAAACCAAATCCATACTTCCATATCACCAATCCTAATATTATAAATGCGAAAGTGAGTTTGTTTGTTTGTTACGCTTTCACGCCGTAACTACTGAACTGATCATCATGAAATTTTGCATACACGTTATCTGGGGTACGGAGAAACACATAGGGTACATTTTCTCCCGGGAAAAAGGTCTGTTCCCGAGGGACCGACATTGACGTGGGCGGAGCCGCGTTCGAAAGCTAGTAAGATAATAAATGCGAAAGTGAGTTTGTTTGTGACGCTTTCACGCCGTAATTACTGAACCGATCAACATGAAATTTTGCATACCCGTTGTCCGGAGTACGGAGAAGGACATAGGGTATAATGTCCCAGGAAAAAGTATTGTTCCTGAGTGTTCATACTGTTCCCGAATTGACATTGACGCAAGCGGAGCCGCGGGCGTAAGCTAATAAGTAGGTATTGTTACGTTATAAAATCAATGCAAAACCAACCTTACTTGCATAACATAAAGTCGATTTTCTAAACCTGATCGTCGTCAGTGTCAGTTTCGGCAACTATGCACTCAAATGTCTAGTGGACACTTAGTTGGTTAGGATGCTTTTTATCGCGGGTTGTGAATCGTGTGTACAATTTGTTGAAGTGAAATCCTTAGCGGCGTTGTGCAGTTTTTGGGATGGGTGAAAAATGTTAAACTCGCGTCTGGACACGTGACCTGATCGAAAATTCGTAAGACGGACACGTGACCTGTGACCGCCGGCGTGGCGTTGGAGAGGAAGTAATATCCCTCTCTCTTCCTATCGCGCGGAGTTATCCACTTCTACCGATAGAAGCCTATACGTGAACAGTTTTTATTCAAAATCAAAACGTTTATTCAGAAAATAGGCCTTTGCAGGCTTTTTTACCTCAAATCACATTTTAAAGAACCTAATTTAGTAATATTTATATTATTAATTAATGTGCAAAAGCTACAGACTACTAGCGTTTCGAAAACGACCACTACAGAGAAGAAACGCCAAAAAAAACTCTTTTCAAAAGGTTAGGTCGCCTACTCGCCTGAAGGGCTTTTTAATTTTATCATCTATCTTAATCATTTATCATCAAATTTTTAATTTACCATTTTTTCATTTCTAGTAATAATTACAATTTTTATTATATACATTATCATTTTTGAACATATTATGATAGCGATCGAGTGTGCAATGATAATATTTTACATTATACACAGTAGTCTCAAAGAGGCCGAGCAGACCTGCTAATTATTTCTATATCTTGAACGCTCTCCCATGCTGGTCTGGGAGAAAAGAAAAACTATAGAATTTGCCAGCTGCTTCTCTTCCCTGATCACATCGTAAAAGCCGGCAGAAGAAATGGGCGAAAATCTGAGGAGTCAATAGGCGACGCGGCTAGCCACTCATCACTATTTTGATTCTGTTTTATTCACGTCCTCCAACATGGTTAATCTGGCGTTTTAGTTTTATAAACCAGGGCTCTGTCGACCCCACAAGAGATAAAATCGTGATAGTATGTTATTATATTAGTGGCGATGAGGCGGAAAAGTTCTCGAATGGCGACCCGTACCGGCAAGCGCGGTGTCGGACACCCACCGGCCACCGACCGTCTGGTCGGTGGGTGCCACTGGCCGTCTGTCCGTCTGTCACCAGGCTATATCTCATAAACCGTGATAGACAGTTGAAATTTTTACAAATTCTGTTACCGCTATAACAACAAATACTAAAAAATAGAATAAAATGAATATTAAAGGGGGCTCCCATACAACAAACGTATTATTTTTCCGTTTTTGTAGATAACGGTACGGAACCCTAAGTGCGCGAGTCCGACTCGCACTTGGCCGTTTTTTTATACATAATGTCTTTATCTCACGTTAGTTTCAATGATATAGATATAATTTATATTGCCCAGAAATCCTCTTACATTTTTGTATCTTATCTTTGTGCATATACCTATATAAGCTATCTACATGCTTTCATGTGTAGTTTTTATACGTGTTCATTAAGGCCGAATTGGGAATCCGTCGCCGTGATAAGATAAAAGCTAAGACATCAATAATTCATGATTTATAAGGAATTAGGTTAATGATACGATACACTTCAGCTCAGGAAGTGGATTAGTCTACATACACGGTGAATTTTTGTTACCCGGAATGTCCGGGCGTTGCCATGCCATCTCTAAAAATCAAATAGCCGGACTTACCCGTCAAAAGTGCCTGACTTTTGGGTCTCAAAGCCGGACATTAAGGATTTCTGGCAAAAAGAATAAGGACACATATTTAAAAGGCTGTCACTAAAGTAGTTTCCCACGTCACTAAAGTAGTCGACGTGGGAAAGAAGTCCGCTAAGCTAAAATGGGATTGGGCAGGTCACGTATGCCGTATGAGCCCTGAAAGATGGGCACGTCTGATAACGTCATGGGAACCTATTGATGAAAGACGTTTAAGAGGGAAGCCAAGAACGAGATGGAGAGACGAGCTGTTTGCTTTCAATGAGGGATGGCAAAACATGGCAATGAATAGAACAAGGTGGAAAACAGAAGGGGAGGCTTTTGCCCAGCAGTGGGACATAAATGGCTAATAAAAAAAAAAAAGCCGGTCTTTAGAATTCCTAAGGCGGACGCTAAAAAAAGGGATTTTTAACTAGATAAACGTGATTGAATTAACAATAGTATGAAAAGTATAACTCCGTCTTTGTTTTTTTTTACTTTGATGCGTAGTTTTTGCGTCTTTTCACTGTACCTTCGTCATCGCGGTTTATTGAAACTGTGGACAAAATAGCGCGAATCATGTATCCTCTTTCTGCTCTGGCCAAGTATGGCTCCAGCAGTACAGAGAGGGTCATGCGTCTGCAGTGGAGACTAAAAAGGTTCTGATGATGATGATGATTAAAAGAAGTATTTAGGGCATGTGCTAAGGCACGACAGATACGAGCTGCTGCAACTCATAATGTTGGGCAAAGTCGCAGGGAAAAGAAAAGTGGGGCGGAGAAAGAAGTCGTAGACTCACTGGAGACAAGCAGGAATATGTGGAGCGGACTGCCAACCTTCACTAGTTGGAGAGGCACTGTTAGAAGAAGAATTAAAAGCCTAGCAAAAGCCGGACGGGCCGAACGCGATCAATTTGGCTGGACAAGAGGTCACAAAGCCGGACACTGTCCGGCCTTATCTAGACGGATGGCAACGCTAATTTCGGGCGACGGAATATTTTTGTACGTATGTTGGCATCTGTACTAAAACCGATTTCTATCTGATTCCTAGAATTTCTAGCGCATGCCTTTGTTTTACCTGATAACGCTAAAATGTATAGGTAACAATTTTATAACGTGATTAGATAATTTAATCAGAGGTACAATATTGTAAAATATACATAATGATTGAGATAATATACTACGACGACCTTCGATCAAATATAATAAATAGTAGATACACGATTCGCGCTGTTTTGTCAACAAGCACTCACACGTCTAGCGATGACGAAGAGACAGTGAAAAGATGCAATTATTTATTATAGTATAGATTCACATCAAATAAATAGAGGAAAATAAATAATTTGGAGCTATGTCCTCATTTATACATTTTCGTTGGTTGCTTCGGGCACAGATAACAAATATTGTCGCTGTTACTATGCCGCAAACGTCCACATGTGCACACAAAGGTGAACACAGAGTGCTGGTAACACAGAGCCGACAGATTTTTTAATCCTTCACCTTTTTCCAGGATTTCACCCTAGTGATATATCATCTGAAAAGAAACTGGTTTTGAGCTTCAGGGGCAAAGGGCGCAGGGCAGTGTGATTCAATTTGCACCCCCCGCCATGAGGGATCGGAGAAATCTTGCCCAGGGCGCCGGTATTGCTAACGCCGGCACTGCACATGTAGTGATGTGCCGTTCCCAGGAACGTTCCTACATTCCCCAGATTTCCAAAATCGTTCCCGGGAACGTTCCCAATAAATGGAAATGTCAGGGAAAGTTGTAATTTTATTTGTCATACAACTTTTTTGTCAATGCAAATATATTGAACTGATGTATATGCATTACTTGGTATATGTAATATATAAATATTTTCAATAATCGACAAAATTTTCCGAAATAAACGGGAACGTTCCCAGGGAATGTTCCCAAATTCCCGAGGAACGTTCCCTTGTTGCCGGGAACGTTCCCTTGTTGCTGGGAATGAGACCAAATCTCAAAACTTTTTATTTAGTAAGTATACATGATTTTCCTAATTTAGATGGGAACGTTCCCCCGAAATTGGGAATGTTTCCGGAAACATTCCCGTAAACGGGAACGGGGAACGTTCCCTGGGAATGGGAATTTGGGAACGGCACATCACTATGCACATGTCGTTGGTTTATTTTTCGTGCATAGATAATAAATTTTGTCGCTGTTGCTATGCCGTGTACGTTCATATGTAATCACAAATCATAGACCTAAGAACTTTTTTTTAACAATCTTTGACAACATTATTTTTAATTGACATTTTGATTATAATTCAATGTACTTATTGCGGACTTACTTTTTAACAAATAGTCGAAGAGTCAAACAATTGTTCAAAAACTAAGCCATCTCCGGCACACGTTTACGACAGTTGAAATTTGTAATAATTTTAAGTTATTTATTAATAATAATAAGTAGTATATTATCTCCAACAATCTTACACATAACATAGAGAACAACAGGAGTGTTTTAGAATATAGATTGGAGGAGACTGGAGCCTGATGAAGGCAGGACCTGTATCACAGTACTCCAGTGCTCGCCGCCTCTGAACGGACGGACACATTTCGTCGGGAATTTCCCATTAGCGAAATGTGAAACTTAAACTTAAAACTAATTAAGAATATACACGAGAGCGTGTTAAGATTCGTAAAAACAAACAGAAATGATAAACAAATAAAAACAACTTATGATAGTATAACTAGTAGAAAGTAAAATATACCGAGTCGCGACACATATTACCTAATATTTCAAGATAAGAATATATAAAAACAATTTACAAATATATGCAATTATATAAGAGGGTGTATAAAAAATTCTGTGTTTTTATAATCAAGAGTTAAAAGATACTTAACTATTAGAAATTTACAAGAACGTTTTGGTAGATTTAGAATATTTAATATGGAGTGCAGTTTATTAAAGATAAAAGGCCATTTATACTTCTTCAAATTATTAAGTATCAGAGCCAAACGCCACAAGTAGAGTGTTCACTTTTAGCCATAGAAGTATATATTTTTTTAAATCTATGCTATAACAAATTTCAACAGTACTTACATAGTAACGTGTTTTATTCATTTTCCTGATGTCTCTGTGTCACACTACTCTGTAACTCTGTAACACTAACGAAGTACAGCGCACAATGCTTTGTCTATTATTTCTTTCGATACAAGCATGGCTTTATTAGAAATATTATTAGAAATTTATTTGTTGACGCAGTTGTAGAACTTATTTCCCCGAAGTGGGTTAAGTCAACATTGCAGCCCTTTTGCCTACTAGGTACGCTTAGTTCGCCTTGAATGTCATTCAAAAAGGTTTGTTTGTACATAACCGTCTGAAAAACCGGCCAAGTGCGAGTCGGACCCGCGCACTAATGATTCTGTACCGTAAAAATCACGTTTATTGTATGGCCCACCTAGAAGATTTATTTTATTTTAGTTACTAGCTTTCGCTCGCAGCTCCGCCCGCGTCAATGTCGATCCCTCGGGAACAGTACTTTTTCCCGGGATAACATGTACCCTATGTCCTTCGCCGTACCCCAGATAACGTGTATGCAAAATTTCATGATTATCGGTTCAGTAGTTACAACGTGAAAGCGTAACAAACAAACAAACTCACTTTCGCATTTATAATATTAGTTAGGATAGGATTTATTAAATACACAACTAAATATTCTGTGAATATTTCAAGCGTCTACCTGTTGCCTTCATTAATATCGAGAAAAAGTTTATTGTATGGGAGCCCCCTTTAATATTTATTTTATTATGTTTTAGTACTTGTTGTTATAGAGGCAACAGTAATACATTCTGTGAAAATTTCTACTGTCTATGACGGTTAATGATATACAGCCTAGTGATACACGGACAGACAGACGGACGGACAGCGGATCCATATTAATAGGGTACCGTTTTACCTTTTGCGTACGGAACCCTAAAAACGTGAAATTTTTAGACGTCGTGTTTGAATGTATGTACGAATCTCACACGTTCGATTGACTAATAAATAATAAATAAATAAATATATAC
This sequence comes from Elegia similella, assembly GCA_947532085.1. Classification (NCBI taxonomy): domain Eukaryota; kingdom Metazoa; phylum Arthropoda; class Insecta; order Lepidoptera; family Pyralidae; genus Elegia; species Elegia similella. Next base: position 24,033,830 of record OX383939.1, read on the forward strand.
GGACAAATCACACAGATTGAGCTAGCCCCAAGGTAAGTTCGAAACTTGTGTTATGGGATACTAACTCAACGATACTATATTTTATAACAAATACATATATAGATAAACATCCAAGACCCAGGCCAGTCTGAAAAAGATCATTTTCCATCTTGACCTGGCCGGGGATCGAACCCGGGCACTCCGTGTCGCTGGCTGGCGTGTTAACCACTGCGCCACGGAGCTGTCATAATGACTAATATTATAAATGCGAAAGTGAGTTTGTTTTATACGCTTTCACGCCCTATCTACTGAACCGATCGTCATGTAATTTTGCCCGTTGTCTAGTCTGGACTACGGAGAAGGACATTATTGTGTACAGTGAAAAGGAGGAATGCAAGGAGGAGGGATGGGGTTCTTACTGCTGGACCGACTATGAAATCTATAGCCACGATTATTCCTAACCAAAATCTCAGATCAATTTGAACAATCTAATCTTTGATTTGCACAAAAAATCTCGAGATTTGCCTATAAAATAAAAATCATTTTGGCGCATTCCTCACTTTTCAAAAGCCAGTCTCGCGCAAAAAATACTACGATCTCACACTTTAATCGATACAATTAATTGTAGCAAGGTCAGAGTCCAATAAATCGATTCGGGCGTAAAAAATCGTCTCGGAATGCGACTGGTTAATTGCATTCATACAGCATGGTATATATGTCGCTTGGAGACAGAATTTCTTTGATTTCCGCGCGAGAACGGTCGTGGGCGCAAACTGCGTAGGGACCGTGCCAAGTAGGCCATAATGTCTCCACTTCTACCTACTAAAATACCTATACCAACATTTAAAACATACATTGCGTGTTTTAAGCATATTGTTAAATAAATAAGTAACAAATGCAGCGATGGATGTTGCAGTAAATGCAATTTCCGCGGGGATTTTTCCCGCCGTGGCGTTTAAATTTAGCCGTTTCATTGTTTTGTCTGTCACGAATTGTGCAATGGGCCGCGAATGTTTCCTAGTATATGAAAATAGGGCGTTTAGCACTAATTGTTTCATAATATACGGCCAGTCGGCACGAGATGCACCGCAAATAAACCGGTGATTAGCCTCTCAGATGTTCGAGAAATGTTAGGAGCAGTGCAATTAATGCGTTTACTTTGTTGAATGTAGATCGTTTGTGTTAGTGGCTAACAGTATACGGCTTGTAACGACAACGACGTTCCCGTAAAGCCCGCTCAGCCCGCCAAAATGAATAACTTTTCCTACTGGACCAATGTTGGGAACGGATTTTTTTTTTTATATTCTCATGCTAATTGCCGGGCCGGCTGAACATTTTTGTATGAAAATGTCTTTTTTTTATTCCCATTTTTTTTAATTCATTACTTACGAAGCAACGTCTTATAGCACAGATAAATTAAAAATCGCAAAAAGCGTACATTTTTAGTATCATCATATAATAAAAATATTTTTAATAACTTTTTGACACTTGCAACGCAAGGGAATCAAAACCAAAGCAACGTCATATAGCGAAAATTTACGGCATAACCAGCTGTGAAAAATTAGATAGAAGTTTGATTTTCGCTATATTTGATTTTTTCACAGCTCCAAGGGACAGTAGACCTTGGTATTTTTTATGAATTTCAGCTTGATACCTACGCGTTACTGAGAAAAAGGGTCTTGACAGACAGTCAACCAAGTGATCCTATAAGGGTTCCGTATTTTCCTTTTGAGGTACGGTATCCTAAAAATATCAGATAAAGTAGTAAATTACAACCGAATTGAAAACCTCCTTCTTTTATATTCGGTTTAAAAATACTCTCTACTGGAAGACTAGCTCAGTTTCCTCCATTAAAGTAGATAGTAGAGTAAAAATAAACACTAGAGAACACTCCGCGTACTATTTCAGAGATACTAAAAGCGATACTTTTAGCGGGCAGAAATACTTCTGTAGTATTGATCTAAATGCAAGTATCAGGTACCAATATACACAGTAGTGCAAAGTAACGATAACCCATAGGTAAAATGTCATAAAACATAGTGAACTTGAAATGGGACTCATCATCATTTAGTGTAAGTGACACGGTCAATCGACCATGCACGTGTCGAGTTCTCCGGAACCGCCTCTCGGCCTCTTACGTGGTTCCTTTAACGACTACCAGATGGCAGCCGTGACCAACGGCTTAATGTGCCTTCCGAAGCACGGAATCATCTTTATTATCAGACAATCAGGTGATTTAAGCCTGCAATGTCCTAACCAAACTGAAAACAACGTATGCTTCCGGTGGAAATCGAACACACGACCCCCGGGTCTACAGGCAAACGCCTTAACCACTGGACCACGGAGGCAGTTAGAAACGGGACTAACAAAATCATACCTTGTATACATAGGCATTGGAGGCAATTATAAGGTACAAACTAACGTCAACAATTAGCCTCTAGGTCCCATATTAAGTATAGGAGTTTATTTATTTATTTTCATATCATCATGTCACCTTACAGACTAGCCAATACATAACATGATACATCTAAGACTAATTCGCTATTGTTACACAGATATGTCAATACTGTTCTATCAAATTCCGCCAGTGTACACTGAAATAGATCAGTATCTGGGGATAATTTATTCATTATTTTTATAGCCCGCGTCATTGGTGCTGGGGATCCGACCGGAATACAATATTTAATTATTTATTCTTATCCCCTGCACGGTGGATCAGAACGGAATAGAAATTAATAAAAATAAAACGGATCCACTAGGGTGTCAGATTTTTGGGATCAGACCGGAATAACCCGGTGCTTCTAATAATTGTGTTCTGGCCGTGGGGACCCTGAACACTGGCGTTAGTTAGTTAAAATATCTGATTTCATATTTTCATTTCTAGTCACTTCTTCTTCTTTTTTCGAATCGTAATGTCTTTTAACTACAACAATTTTACCCGGCCACGGCCACTGCCCTGTTGTATGAATGGAAACATTTTTAGAAATTCTATTTTTACAAACATGACAATCAAATTTATTACAGTGTGTGTAAAAATAATCAAAATACTACGCCGTGCCGATTATGAGATCCAGCAACCGGCCAAACGTTATCCCAGCAGAAATTTGAATATCGCCAGAGTCTGGAGACGCACAAATTCTATTTATACAACATTTACCACGCATTAACTACTAATACAATAAGTATCAACTTTCATTTGGATCAAAGAAAAGATTTTGCTGGCGTAACGTTTGAAATGTCATCCTTGCAGTATCTGATTTTTAAAATCTCAAAAATTAATGGTCGCAGGAATCTCAAATTTTCACACACATTTTCATGACGTTACGAACTGATAATCTAGAATATCACGTTTTGATATTCAGTACTTTTTTGCAGGCGTAACGCACACGCTTTTGGGAAAACTTGTAGGGTATAGATAAGTACCTTTTATAATAATTGGCCTTTTACGTGTATCTGTTGCTCGCGGCTTCGCCCGCGTTAATGTCGACTCCTCGGGAGCAATAGAATTTCGCAGAATTAAAGGTAACATAATGTCCTTGCCCTCAAACTACCTCCATACCAAATTTCATCCAAATCGGTTCAATGATTAAAGCGTAAAAAGACAGACAGACAGAGTTACTATCGCATATTTATAATATTAGTATGGATGGATGAAGAACTTACTTAATAATAGTGCCAATGAGTTATTTGATAAGCAGCCCCGGCTTCACACGAGCAGATATAGATAGTTATTCTATAGCCTATGTTCATTAGGAATAATTTCAATCTCAACTTAATATTTGTGCATATTTTTTTTTACATTTGTTATTCTTCAATCTTAAAATTACTAGACGGAGATTTGTTAATAGCACATAGATATTATATAAGAATTATTGTATGTTCATTGATGCTGTAAGACTCCTTAAGATTAAATAAATAAATAATGTAGGATTCTAATGTTAAAAGATTTTTTCCAATCTGTCCAGTAGTTTCAGAGCCTATTCAATACAAACAAACAATTAAATCTCTCCCTTTATAATATTAGTGCAGAAGCACAGATTAAGTAATACTAAAGTAGCAGTGTAGATTGCAAGATATAATGATGTAGTTACTAAATTTCGGGTCGAAGCCTCATTAACAATCTTGAAAATACCTTTCAGAATCCCTGTTCTAACCACCTATCTAACGCGCTTTTCTCGCGTGATCGTAAAGAATTAGGGCGTACTGGCCACCGCACTGTGTCTAGAGAGAAAAAAAAAAACAATAATCAAAGCTACCGCATGCGAATAAATCTGAGATAACGAGTGTGTTGCAAAATAGTGATTAGACAGATGTCTGGCTTCATAAAATGCAAGGATTGAACAAACGGTGGATACAAAAAAGTTCTATGTATTAATGTTGTACCTGGGGGTTGATATGCACATCCTATATCAACCTCCAGCGATCAAAGCAGGTCGTCAACATAATAAAATATACGCCCTACGCCTCAACATCGGAGTGGGTTTTTCGAACACTCGTTCGCAGTGCAAGCTGTGTAGCTTTGGAACTCCCTCCCAGCCAGCATTAGCAGGGTCCGTAGTCGTCTGGCATTTAAAAATTCAGTAAGCGCATATTTCTCTAACCATTTTAAATGAGTATGAAATATGTATGTAGTATATACATATAGTAAGTTTATATTTTATTTATTATTTAGTATATAACTACAAACACACTTTTGTATGGCTTTATTCTCGGCATCACCTGTTGGTAGATAAAGCCTTTGGCTTTAAGTCCGCCAATTACATTGTTGTAATAAAGTTTTTAAATTAATTAAATTAAAATATAGTATAACGTAACAAAATATTGGGTGTTTAACGGATACTTCAGATGCTGGAGGGATGGGATGGACTACTAGAATAGCGAACGTATAATATACCATTGTACAACTAGACATCAACGCTCAAAGAAGTGAGACACCAGAGAGTACAGCGTTGAACATCCTCGGTTGGTGGTGAAGGCCGTACCCTGTCTGAGGCATACTGCTGAAATAAAAATGTACTAAATGAATGAATAACCTTTATTTGCCTCAAATCAAAATCAAAACGTTTATTCAGAAAATAGGCCTTTGCAGGCACTTTTTCACGTCAAATCACATTTTAAAGGACCTAATTTAGTCATATTTATATTATTACTACAGACTACAAGCGTTTCGGAACCGACCACTGCAGAGAAGAAACGCCAAAAGAAACTCTTTTCAACAGTATTGGTCGCCTACTCGCCTGAAGGGCTTTTTTATTTTATCATCTATCTTTATCATTTATCATCTAATTTCTTCATTTATTTTTTGGTACATTATTATTTTTGCCTTTCTATATATACAGAAGATAGTCTACAAGTCATTATCTCCTATGTTGCCATCAAATTATAGGTTGGCATCTCGTTAGAGGCGAGAAAATACTCGACATGCTCGGTGGTAGACCTCATGGGGTCTGGCTGGCGACCACCCTCATACCGAAATCTGTCGCGAAGCGCCGTCGGTGTGTTTCGACTGTTGCGTGTGTGAGCCAGTCCCCATTATCTTAAGAGTCGGTAACGCATCAGCACCTCCTCTGATGTTGCAGATGTCTATGGGCGACGGTGACCACTTTCCATCAGGTGGCTCTTCTGCTCGTTTGTCGTCAAAGATACATAAAAAAATTTAAAAATTACATGAGTCACTAACATCAATTAAATTATTAAGTTATTCCAAATCCATACTCTTTAAAATGAATTTTCATAAATTCATTGATCAACTCTTAGTTTTTTTTACTATTTATACATATCATAAATTTGTCAGTTTCAACCTGATAAATTTATAAATACATATACAATTTATGCGTTGTATTAAAATCCCTGCTACATGAGCCACTCAAATAAGTTTTTTTTTTAATTAATTTAATTATTTTAATTATTAATTTAATGTCTTATTTTATGATTGTTATTGCCATAATTGATGATGTTCACCTTCTGTTCCTCTATATGCTGTGGCTTTGCTGAGGGAATTTTGACGTTTCAATATTGCCGCATCGCGTGTCCGATGCATCGTGTAAAGGAGCTTGCCCATGTGTCTTGAGGGATAGCTAAATACAGATAGTTCCCTCCACAGAAATATATCAATATAGATGCCAAGGATGCCAGGATTTTGCCAAGGCGAGGCCAGTGCCATTTTAAGAAATAAAATAGGGTAAAAAATTCTACGCGGGAGGGGTTTAAACTTGCGACTTTAGGTTAGGTCTATGTACGATGTATGTATTTCATTAATTGTCAGAGAAGCCGCCTGTTGCTTCCACTAATAAAAAAAACTGGCCAAGTGCGAGTCGGACTCACGCATGAAGGGTTCCGTGCCGATATCTATAAAAACGGCAAAAAAATCATGTCTGCTGTATGGGAGCACCCCTTTAATATTAATTTTATTATTATTCAGTTATTTATTTTCTAAGCGAATATAGAACTAAATTTTCTGTGAATATTTCAAGCGTCTACCTGTTGCCGTTATCAATATCGAGCAAAAACAAGCAAAAGAATCACGTTTGTTACATGGGAGACCCCTTAAATATTTATTTTATTCAATTTTTTAGTATTTGTTATAGCGGCAACCGAATTACATCCTTTGTGAAAATTTCAACTGTCTAACTGTCACGGTTCATGACATACAGCCTGGTGACAAACGGACAGACAGACGGACAGCGGAGCGATATTAACAGGGTCCCGTTTTTACCCTTTGGGTACGGAACAAAAACAAGTTACAAAAAAGGTAAAAAAATGTGTTTTAACAAAATCTACATTAAACACTCATCAAAACAAATAGTAAATATTAATGCCCGTGACAAATGTACTAGATAAGTGTGGTATCTCCGTAACTAGAGGCGCCGGCGCATTATGATCAGCCAACCAAAAAACTGCTCAAATCCTGAAGTCGGTTATATAGGAGCTGGCATATAAATGGAGACAGTCAGGGTCTTCCATGCTGGTCTGGGAAAAGAAAAAACGTAGAATGTACCAGCTGCTTCTCTTCCCGCGCAGATCGTAAAAGCCGATCGAGGGAATGGGCCGGAAATTCCGTACCGTCATCTATAAAAACGGCAAAAAAATCATGTCTGTCGTATGGGAGCCCCCTTTAATATTAATTTTGTTTTTATTTAATTATTTATTTTTAAAGTGAATATTCAACTTAATATTCTGTAAATAATTCATTCGGACAGCGGAGCGATATTAATAGGGTTTCGTTTTTACCCTTTGGGTACGGAACCCTAAAAAACGGCCCAGTGCGAGTAGGGCTCGAAGACACTAAGGGTTCCGTACACAGAAATTCTAATATATCGTAATAGAAGTGCCGTTGTTTAAATTTACTTAGTCCCATGGGCGCTGCGCCAACAAGCTCGACTCCAGTTGGACTTCTTGAATTATTTTTCACGCACGCAAACAGAACCGGGATTAGCACTGATTAACTAAGCCCTTCTAAGGCAATATAGCTTTCGGCCCGGTTGCTGCTATCCAAAGGCTTTGTCAATGTGTCTCACTTCGGCACTTCAGGCTATGCATGCAAATTGACAGTTTGTTTTGAAACAATGTAAACAACGTCACTTTTGACAGATGCACGGCCATTGTACATTTTGTCGCAGGTACATTGTCGCATATATACGTTTCGCACATTGCGGATTTTGACAAATTGATACTTTGTCATTTGTTCATTAAAACAATTACTCAATAATTAACTTTTTGACTATTGTACATTTTGACGATCGAGCGTATTAAGCCCAAGTACTATTTGACTTTTACTCATTAATGTTCCTGGGCGGCACATCACTCATACATCTGCATGCACATTAAATACTAATTAATAATTCCCTTTACTACGTTGAGATAGAGTTTAAAATCGTCTGTTGTAAATTACACTCACACATAAAAGTAGTGTGTGTTTTTTGAGCCGACCCTTGAAGGTGTGATTAAGTCTGTCGATATGAACAACTTTTCCTATGGGGCCAATGCTGGGAATTTCCAAATAAAAATGTTTGGCGGCCCGTTCAATTTGTATAGCAACATAAAAAAAATGAGTTGCCAGCATTGGTCCCATAGGAAAAGTTGCCAATATCGACAGGCTAAATCACACCTTCAAGGATTGGACAAATATGTAAAGGGACCCCCTTTACATACAGTAGTAAACGTGTAAGGAATTACTCAGACCACGAATCTGAACAACTTTCATTATGGGACCAATTCCGAAAATTCGAAAAGAAAAATCAGCTGTTCCATAGATTTTCGCCAAGTAGATATTCCACTTTTGTATGAAAGGACAGATATTTTTTTCACGATGTCGAAGTTGGTCCCATAGTGAATGTTGTTCAGATTCGTGGTCTGAGTCACTCCTTAAACGATTGCTAGTGAATTCAATATCACCCTGTTTTGTATATTTGTGGTATTAATTATTTTGTGGTATTAGTTATTTGTGTAACAATTTTTTTATTTACGGAACTAATTCCATTTCTTTCTAAATTCCTTGCAGTTAATCGTATTAATACAGCGTGACCAGCCTTTAATTTAGATCATACAGATACAAACAGTTAATTATGTACATGAATAATCGCACTCCGCTTTATGTAAATATGTATAATCCCGGGTCAAACACCTAGGAAGTGTAAAAACGGTGGTAGGCGGGTGGGAGAAATACTTTTTGTAGGTAAATTATAATTATAAATTACTACCTAATAGCTATTGTCCGCGGCTCCGCCCGCGTTAATGTCGAACCCCTGGGAAACTATAGAATTTCCCGGAATGATAGGTACCCTATGTCCTTCCCCGGACCTCAAACTACCTTCATACCAAACTTCATCCAAATTGATTGTCTGATAATATAGATGATTCCGTGCTTCCCGCCAAAGGAACCACGTCAGAGGCCGAAATGCGGTTACGAAGAACTCTGACACCAGGGTGAGCATGGTCGATTGACCGTGTCACCTACACGAAATGATGATGATGATCCAAATTGGTTCAATGGTTGAAGCGTAGTGTGCAAGCAACTAGACTGGGCTAATTATTTACGCTCGTGTCGCGACACGAGCGTCAATAATTAGCCCACGTGAGTTTCGGCAAGGCCAAAGCTTCGACCGAATTTATGCCGTGGCCGAATCTGTCGCCGAAATTTTTCTCTGCCGAAACTTACGGAAACCGAAACTCAATTTTATAAACCTTTCTAAATTATATATCTACATCAAACAAATCAACACGTATACACAGTGAAATTTTGATCATTCTGGACCCTTAAAGGGATGATTCAGCCCGTTGATGTAAACAACTTTTCCTATGGGACTAATGCTGAGAACTCAAAAAAAAATTTTGACGTTCCCATACAAATTGACCGGGCGGCCGATATTTTTTGTATGGAACTGCTTTTTTTTTTTAGTTCCCAGCATTGGTCCCATAGAAAAAGTTGTTCATATCGATGGGCTGAATCACCCCTTTTGAGGGTCCAGAATCCAGAACGATCAAAATTTCACCGTGTGTAAATATAGTTTCGTTGAGTTTAGTGTTGCCGAGTCTATAAAGTAAATAGCCGGACAGAGCAGCCAGTTTAGCCGGACATTTGGGTAAAAAGGCGGGAGACCCTTTATTGACTAGTCTTACTTAGTACGTAACATGAAATTTTATAAGGTAAGATTTTTTTTAAAACTTTGTGGTAACAAGCTCCTGAGATTCGTTTCCATAAAATCTTCAAAAATTATACAATAAGGGTCAAATCTTAAAAGTCTAACAAAAGTTGACCGGCCGGACTCAGTCTGAACCCGGACACGTAACCAAAGGCCTGACCTGGTGAAAAATTCTTAGACCTAGGTCACTGGTTTAAACCCCACCCGCGTGGAAAATTTTCACCATATTTTATTTCTTAATTTAATAAGAATAATACAACAAGTCATTACAATTGGAAATAGTGGGAAAATTCCAAAGAATTATCAACACCGTCTGGGGGAACAAAGGCATTAATGATTTACTAACTGTCAAAGTATAATTTGTACAAGTGTGTGTGGCGCTGACAAATATAAAGTTTGTATGCTTTTGTAAAGGTGGTTCCATATGCGATGCTCTCAATCTGTCTAGCTGTCTGCCTAACATCAACCCTTGTTGGGTATGTAAGTTAATCTTTCAGATAAGTGCATTCATAGGAAGATATTAAGTGTCCTTTTCTAGGTCGGAAACGACACAACAAATCATTTAATATATAATAGAGAGCTTTTAAACGTGTGCAATCGAATGAAACAGTCAGAACGGCTTAACGTACTTTACCAATCTAGAAATTGGTTAGTACATTGCAGGCTTCAATCACCTAATTGTCTGATAATAAAGATGATTCCGTGCTTCGGAAGGCACGTTAAACCGTTGGTCCCGGCTGCCATTTGGTGGCCGTTAAAGAAACCACGTCAGAGGCCGACAGGCGGTTCCGAAGAACTCTGACACCAGAGTGTGCATGGTCGATTGACCGTGTCACCTACTTGAAATGACGATGATGACCAAGCTAGAAGAACCCGACAAAACGTGATGGCTGAAAATCAGTGCTGGTCACTGGTATCCAGCGTAACACTAAGCCGTATTGTACAATAAATTGTTATAAATTTTGATTGTTATTAAATTAAGAAATAAAAGATGGTGAAAAAATTCCACGCGGGCGGGGTTCGAACCAGCGACCTTAAGCTTTAGAACATAGGTTGTACATAGACCTAAGGTCGCCGGTTCGAACCCGGGCTGCGTGGAATTTTTTCACCATCTTTTATTTCTTAATTTAATAAGAATATATCAAAATAGCTATGTGAATGCAAAATATACACTTAAAAATATTTGAAGTATTTTTGTATTTTGTTTTGTGTTTTTACTAAATATTTTTTGATTCATTACATTAAATTTAAGTAAGTCTCCCCCTCCCCTCTCCTCCTCCTCTGCGATATTTTGTCAAGATGTCCGACCAGTCTTGGTCGGCAGGTGTCCAACACTGCGCAGTTTTTAAAATAATTTAATAATTATAATATACTTATGCTACATGTTTGGTAAAGTACCGTGTTCCTATTATTTTCTCGACTTAACATGCATAATTTTCCAGCGAGGTGTAATGGTACCTTTAATCATATATTCAGCGTTAAATATATAGGTACTACACAGTTAAACTGACACTGGGTGGTCGGTTGGGTAACCGCGTAGAAACAGACAGTGTTACAATTTATATGGTAATGTATTTGCTTGATGAAACGGTGTTACAAGAAGTTGCATCGTTGATTGGCACAAGGAAAAAGTCATCATGTAACTATAAATCATCATCATCAGGTCTTTTTTATCTCCACTACAGGAGCACAACCCTCTCTGTACTATCAGAACCATACTTGGCCAGAGCAGACAGAGGACTTGGCCTACACTCTCCGCGCTGGCTGACGGGTTGGAGAGGTCTCTCAGATGTTTATAAGCTTTGTTTAGCTTGTATTTCCTAAGTCGACTTATACGACATCCACGGGAAGACTTGGAGTGGCCCTATTCTACTCTGCCGGGTACCACCGAATTATAAATAAATAAATATATACGGACAAATCACACAGATTGAGCTAGCCCCAAAGTAAGTTCTAGACTTCTGTTATGGGATACTAACTCAACGATACTATATTTTATAACAAATTCATGTATAGATACATGATACACATTCAAGACCCAGGCCAATCTGAAAAAGATCATTTTCCATCTTGACCTGGCCGGGGATCGAACCCGGGCACCCTCGTGTCGCAGGCACGCGTGTTGACCTCTGCGCCACGGAGCTAGCCGTTCACAATGCTATTTACATATACTCTTATTATAATGTATATGATGAAAAATTTCAAGCGGGCGCGGGATTTGAACCAGCGACCTTAAGTCGTACAAATACTTATGGTAGCTGGTTCAAATCCCGGTAGCTTGAAATTTTTCATCGTATTTAATTTCTTAATTTAATTAGAGTATAATTCTCTCTGGATTGCTTGTGTTCCTAGGTTATCTTTATTCTTTACAAACAATTCTGCGTTTTATTTTACAAAAGCTGCACTCAAAAATATACAAACAGGGTATTAAGTCTGATCTAAATAAAAACAAGCTTAGCCATTCAACTATTCGCCATCGCCATAAGCTCACGTAGCACCTTCCTGTGACGTCAGCGGGAGGAAAGCAAGTTTGTTGACTCCGACGGGAAGTCGTGAGGTGCATAGCGCGGCGCAGACGCTACCCAGACGCCATTTTTAAATGGCGGATCTTTCAGTACTGTAGGGCTGGTCCCTTCGAAGCAACAAAACGAAATGGGCAACCCTATCAGCCCACACATTAGATAGTATCGTTAATCCGATAGTGAAACCCATACAGTTTCTGTAAAACAAAGAACCGCTAACGTATGTGATAATGATGTACAAGTATTTTATACATATAATATCTACAGTTACATTTATAAGGGTACATATACCGAAGCCTTTGCTTTTTGAATTAATTGAAAGCTAGGCAAAATATAATTCAAAATGCATAGGCAAAATATAATTCGAGAAATCATATTTTGCCTAGCTTTCCCTTCCGCTCGTCCCCTTGAGAACAGTCCTTTTTCTAGGATGAAAGGTAGCCTATATACAATGCATATGCAAAAGTTCATATTTATGGGTTCAGTAATTAAAGCGTGAAAGTGTAACAACAAACAAATTCGCTTTTATACAATTATTAAAGAATTAGGAAGTATGTTTTTTCACCAAACCTTCTCTCTAATTATATTCTTAGTCACAATTCACAAATGGCAGGGCATGGCGACCCTGCCTTTTGTCAATTAGTTTTTTTCATATATTCTTTTACGACATTTAGCTTTCTACGCCTTTTAGCCCTATCATATTTTTCAACGTATGTAGTCAGCGATATTATGGTGTTCGTTGATTCGACGTAGCCCTTGGTGTCAATTCCTATGAATCCACTGGTTTAATTATAGGCGCCGGCTAAGTAAATCTCAATACAGCCGCACAATGACAGTATATTTAATTATTCCACACATTGTTCATAAACATGGGCATTTATAACACCAAATTACACCGCTTTAACATTATAGAGTCCACTAGAATCAATTTGCAAAACAATCCAAAACAAAAACCGTGCGGTCCGCCAAGAACTCTGTCAATTACTTCCTTATTATGCCCAAAATTATATGTATTAAATTACGTATATTTTTATTACACATAGAAGAAATTTGAATATAGTACAGAAATGTAATGTATAGGCTTATATTTACATTAAATGTGAGTCAATTAAAATCTATTGTTGATTCTAAGCAGATCGCCTAGAAACAGTACCGCGATACATTAATCTTATATTTCGTATGATACATAGTAAGTTTTATTTCCTTACTAGCTTTTGCCCGCGGCTCCGCCCGCGTCAATGTCGATCCCTCGGGTATAGTACTTTTTCCCGGGATAAAAGGTAGCCTATATCCTTCTCCGTACTCCAGAGAACTTGTTTGCAAAATTTCATGATGATCGGTTCAGTAGTTACGGCGTGAAAGCGTAACAAACAAACAAACTCACTTTCGCATTTATAATATTAGTAAGCATAGTGAGGATAATATCTTGCTGGTAAAACAAAAGAGATACGGCGTTGTAGCCGTATAAACTCTACTGCTGGACAGAGCCCTCTCAGGTAGAAAAGTTAGCTTTCCGCTAACTTTTCTATGAAATATAACTCCATAGAACAGTTAGCGGAAAGGTAACTTTTCTATGGAGTTACACCCATCGTGGTCGCAACGAGAGTTATAATTACACCTGAATACCATACATCTCTAGCTACAATATTAGAAAACTAGTAAGCATCTAAGTACTTCTGCAACGTTTTCCTGTAGCGTTTCCCTTGTCAAGTACAGTTATTATTGATAATACACCAATAAACAGTATTTTCCGGTGCATTCCATACTTATAATTATTTGGCGCCATTATTTACTCGTTTGCATAATATCACATCGATAAGCTGTCTGAGTGATTGCCGCGTCTGAGGAGGAAAAAGTGGTAATGGTTTTTATAACAAAAATATTTTTCTGAACCATGCTCGGTCTTGGGTCTCCCATCTCACCTGATGGTAAGTGACGATGAAGACGAGGATGTTAAATGCCTATCCAAGAGATACCCATTTATTCTACTTTTGAATGTCCTGGGACTGTACTTAATATGTTGGTTCCATCCTTATATTTGGTTTGCTCAGAAATATTGTTAGAACGAAGGTTACTTTTTTTTAAATTCGAACGGGCTTGAAATAAAAATAAAAAACAAAAGAAACTTAAGGCGCTTACTACTAATTTGTTAAAATTTCCTCTCATTATTTGAGAAAAGTAGGTAAATAATAACAACAAATATATGAAACAATATAAAATAAAATAAATTATAAAGGGTTCCCAAACAGGAAACGTATGTTATTATCGATTCTATCTTCTTATATATATATATATATATATATATATATATATATATGAGAATTCTTGAGTGGAATTTCGGCTTTTGTTTTGGATTTGTTTGCAATTTGTTCTGCTCCAATCTGTGACTAAGCCAGTGGATACCATTATTTCGTGACTTAGAGAAAACTTATTTATACTAGATTGGGCTAAATAAGTCACGCGTAAAAGCCATGAATAAAATAAAAACATATTTTTGACAGCCCTAACTACGGATCTAAAATCTACTATCAGACGTTTTATCGAAACGTAATATCTCCGCAACCATTGATATTGACATCTTTACTAGAAGAACAATAGGTTCAATTTCTGGCACGCAGCAGGAAGTAGGTTTGGCAATGGTAATATATGCGAATTTGCGTAGTCTATGCCCTTTTCATCGTCTGAATAGAATACGAACTGTATTTTTGTTTATTTGAAGTCAAGCGCCTTCCTCGTAACAATTCATTTGATCATACTACCGGGGAAAATATTCGTAGAAAAAAACTTATTTATAAGACTCGTACGTAAAGTAAGTATGTAGAATTATTCAAGGAGGGTTAGCGTCAGGCAGGCGGCCGGCCGTAAAAACTACGCCAAATAGAATTAGAGACGACAACAAAACTTATAACGGCTTCTTGTGGCTCAAGTGCCACAAGAAGCATACTTTGTATAGTTGTTTCCAGTTTGGTTAGGACATTGCAGGCTTGAATCACCTGTTTGTCTGATAATAAAGATGATTACGTGCTTCGGAAGGCACGTTAAGCCGTTGGTCCCGGCTGCCATCTAGTATTCGTTAACCAGGAACCACGTCAGAGGCCGAGGGGCGGTTTCGAAGAACTCTGACACCAGGGTGGTGCATGGTCGATTGCCGGTGTCACCTACACGCCATGGTGATGATGATGATGAATACATACATAATACATAGTATCACGTGTTTTCTCTTGCGAGGTAGACAGAGCCCTGGTCTGTAAGACCTTAAAGCTTTTAAATGTAAAGTCAAATCATATCCAGGCAATTTTGACAAATCTTACTTTTCGTAGACTCTTTTCACAACATTTTATTTCTTAATTCAATTAGTTAAATCTTACTTGTCGGAGTTATCGACTAAGTGAAACAGTTTGTTTGTATTATTAATTTAGAACAAATAGTCTTGTAAATGAATATAATTTTATTCATCATCATTTCCAGTAGGTGACACGGTCAATCAACCATGCACACCCTGGTGTCAGAGTTCTTCAGGACCGCCTCTCGGCCTCTGACGTGGTTCCTTTAACGACTACCAGATGGCAGCCGGGACCACCGGCTTAACGTGCCTTCCGAAGCACGGAATCATCTTTATTATCAGACAATCAGGTGATTTAAGCCTGCAATGTCCTAACCAAACTGGAAACAACTAAACAAAGTATGCTTCCCGTGGGAATCGAACCCACGACCCCCGGGTCTACAGGCAATCGCATAACCACTGGACCACGGAGGTAATTATATAATTATATTTAACAGCTATTAATTACAAAATAAAATGTAAAATTACGGAAACAGGATACTGCAAAATGTGCTGTTCGAGCTATCTTTATCAAAACATACATTTTGCAACAATACCCGGAATGCCGACATTATGGAATGTGACATGTCGGGTAAATGCACTGTTGGCATGTCTATCCGATGCATAGGTCTTGCGCAATGAAATCGATCCAACAAAGGGTTCTATCAAAATAGTAGCTGCGACTCCGCTCGCGTACATTCATCATCATCATCATCAGGTTTTTTTTAGTCTCCACTACCGTAACCCTCTCTACTACTACTAGAGCCATACTTAGCCAAAGCAGTAGGAGGACTTGGCATACACTCTCCACGCTGGCCAGACGGGTTAGAGAGGTCTCACAGATGTTTATAAGCTTTGTTTAGCTTGTATTTCCTAAGTCGCCTTCTACGACATCCATGGGAAGACTTGGAGTGGTCCTATTCTACTCTGCCGGATACCGCACGGCGGATCGCGTACGAGTACATTACGATTTCTAAACTAAACAGAAAGGATTTTTTTTTTGATATTTGTTTTACGGCATTTGGCTTTCTATGCCTTTCGTCATGTTATCAACGAAATGGTGGTGTAATTCATTTCGTTGATTCAATGGAGCCCCTTTTATCTTTTCTTTTTTTTCTGATTTCATATTATATACAATTTTAATTTACATAATGTTGTGGAACACGTTATCTTCGCGATCGAGCGTAAGAATGGAAAGAATACTTGATTTCTAATCCCAATTATAATATACTAGTATTTGTCCCGATAGCGATGGTGGGAATCAAATTCCTGTCACTAAAAAAGGAACCTAATGGAAACAATTACCTCCCTGCCGCCGTCAATAGCTGATGAACTGGAGTTATTACCCCGAGTGTCAGATCCTGTGAAGCTGACCTACTACACCATAAAGAGTTATCAGGGCCAAGCCAGGCTGTTAGGCCTTATGGATGACTTTAGAAGCGGTGTCCCCCGGACGGCGTCTCGAGGCGTCGTGTCCTGCTTCTACCGAGGACGAAAGGTCTACTCGGTGCCTAGCTTCAAGTGGGAGAAATACGATCCCTTATGGGACTAGCGACTGATTGTCAGGCCAGTCAGAGTGTTAGTGCGGTAAAGTGAAGACTATTGTAAAAAAAAACCGGCCAAGAGCGGGTCGGACTCACGCAAGAAGGGTTCCGTAACGTTATCTATATAAAACGGCAAAAAAATCATGTCTGTTGTATGGGAGCCCCCTTAAAAATTGATTTTATTCTATTTTTTAGTATTTGTTGTTATAGCGGCAACAGAAATACATTATCTGCGAAAATTTCAACTGTCTAACTATCACAGTTCATGAGATACAGCCTGGTAACAGACGGACAGACAGACAGACGGACAGCGGAGTGAAATTAATAGGGTCCCGTTTTTACCCTTTGGGTACGGAACCCTCAAAACAGCTTTGTATAAACTGTTGCCCGGGTTCGATCCCGGATCGAGAGATAGAAGATAGTCTTTTTTAGATTGGCCTGGGTCTTGGATGTTTAACTATATATGTCATCATCATCAGGTCCTTTTTAGTCTCCACTACAGGAGCACGACCCTCTCTGTACTACTAGAGCCATACTTGGCCAGAGCAGCCAGAGGACTTGGCCTACACTCTCCACGCTGGCCAAACGGGTTGGAGAGGTCTCAGAGATGTTTATAAGCTTTGTTTAGCTTGTATTTCCTAAGTCGCCTTCTACGACATTCACGGGAAGAGTTGGAGTGGTCCTATTCTACTCTGCCGGATACCACACAGCTGAACTATATATGTATTTGCTATAAAAATAGTATCGTTGAGTTAGTATCCCATAATACAAGTCTCAAACTTACTTTGGGGCTAGCTCAATCTGTGTGATTTGTCCGTCCGTACCTATATATTAGCTTCACCATAGCAACAAGTACACATCATAATGTGTACTTGCTGTTTAGTATATGTACTAATAATACGTTTTACCACATGTAATCTGTGGTTTTACTATCAATTATCGGCCTTTTGAGTACATTCGTCACCTACAGGTTGAAACGTCACTCGTTGGCATTCAGCCGCGAGGCCATAGGTTCCGTTTTATTCCACTATTTGAGGATCTCATTACCGAGTCTTCGAGTCACGGTACTTGGACCTACAAGACAAGTCGCTTAGCGATTGCGTCGAGGTTCAGGGATACTGAGAAACCGATGAAAACCAAATTGTAATCGTTCAACTTTTCGCTTTATCGTTTCTTTCACGTATCACGAAGTTCACTTAACTGGGTAAAAATGGAATCCTATTAATATTAGTCCTTAGTTTTAAATAAAAAAGTAGATTATTATCTTCAATCTTTTTTTTTTGGAAGAAAAGAAAAACGTAGAATGTACCAGCTGCTTCTCTTCCCGCGCAGATCGAAAAAGCCGATCGAGGGAATAGGTGAAAATCTGACGACTCATATTAGTAGGCGATGCGGCTAGCAACTCATCACTATTTTGATTCCGTTTTTTACCTAACGCCCACCAGAATGCTAAATAGGTCTTAAAAACCTGGTATTTGTCTACCCCGCAAGGGAAAAAGACGTGATGTATGTATAATGATAATGATTATTAAACGGATAAGAAAGCTTGGAGCCTAGACCTCATGTGGGATACGGAACTATATTTTGCTTCTTATGATAGTTAAATTATAACCCGCATAATAGGCTTGTTTCCTAAAAAATACCGTTTATAATAATAAGCCCGTCTTATAGACTATCGAAAAATAAAAGATACGTATTTTTTCTTTTTTCAATCAAACAAAAGATTAAAAAGATAAAGCACATCAAAGTTCAGGAGTGGGGGCTCATGACGCAACAGGCCGGTAAAAAGTGTACCGGTCAGTGACGTCACGCGGAACTTTAACGGGCTATATCTTTATAAATATTTGTTTAATTGAAACAAGAAAAAATACGTATTTTATATTTTTCGATAATCAATAAGACTGACTAATTATTTTAAATGTTATATTTTTAGGAAACAAGCAAAACATGTGATTTGCGATCAACAGGTGGCGGTCTTTTTTTTTGACAATATCTTCAAGTTAAACTAAGTAAAGGAAGTCAACACTTCACTTCAATCAATTTATATCTGTTAGTTTCTTGCTTTAGATAAAGATACACCTTAATATTCCACACGAATTACTTTATCTATTGGTCAAAACCGCACAAAAAATCGTACAGCAGTTTTTGAGTTCAACTCGAACAGACAGACACGGTGGGACAGTAGACAGGACTTTGTTTTATATACGTATGTAGTGATGATAATAGCACTTTTGCCACCTGTTTGTACTCAAAAGATTTTATCTTAAACACGAATCGATTTAAATTTATCATATCTTTTTACCACTTCATTTCACATTATCTGTGGTATTACGTACGTACTTGACAATGATCAGTTTTTCTCATCTGCACACTGAGCTAGTTTTTTTTTAAATTGACTGTGTAGGCAGCTCCAGGTGAGCTTTTGCTACTCCACCGGGCGTTTGAGGCGAGGGCAGAGTGCCCTCAGCCTTTATAGACAACATCACCAAAGAGCCCCAGGAGGGACGGATCTCGGCTTTGGGTGTTGCATGTGTGCGCAAGGTTTGGTGAGACAGCAATCTCTCATATTGCCTGATGGGCCAAGATTACGTGCATGCGTTGTTGGCTTTTCAAGGAGTTGGGGGAAGGAAATGGGGAGTGGAGGGGAAAGGATGGGCCTCCGGCTCTCTTACTCATCGAACGAAGCATAGAAGCGGTAAAGACGTCTACTCAGACGTCGATTTTCTGTTGTCCATGTTGTTGTCCACTAACACAGATAAAATGTAGTAGTTAATTCGGCAATAGCCATCACATGTCTACATATTCCATTACATTTCCGCATACTCAGGCCTGTTTAAATACTAATTTAATTAATTAGTACAATGGCTTGTCTGCCGTTATGTCATCGCTATGTGACGTGACTCACTGACACAATTGTAGGGTACACACTACACATACATAAGGTGACCATACGTGCCTTTCGGTGGGACAGTCCGTCCCTTTGTTTCGCTGTCCATCCAGCCAGAGCGAAATGGTCCGATTAGGCCGTACCGCTTCTACCTTAGAGAGTTGCTCGCTCTACGATCCCTACGACCAGGGAATTTACCGGTATCTACATAGAATGTTTTTATGAAAACGTAACATTTTCAATCTGTTTCAAAAATACCGGTTTATAAGTATTATAACTGTTAAAATAAGGTTTACATTGGCATAACTACGCGACAGCTTACGCAGACCTGAGAAATGCCTATGTGGATATAAACTGTGTAAACACGTACATAGAAAAATGTAAATATAGTTTTCTAACAGGTTGGTTACAGATAAGAGCAAAACAGGTTTAAAACACCCAAATAAGTGTTACAGGAATAATTATGTAACAGACTTAATGTGTAACTGTAATGAATTTGTATCTATTTAAAAGGTTTTACCTCCTACATTTCACCAACCGCTACGACCAACCTCCAAAGCCTTGGAGTAAAAAAATTGGTAGAAAATCTTTTGACGATGTTAGGTTAAGAGGAAGGAGGTTTGATGTCATGCCCCAATTGTCCCTCCACCGGCACGATCGAAGATCTTATTAAGGCAAACGAGAAACGACTCGCTTAAGCCACCTACTGGCCAAAAACTGTATAGAATAATGCATAAATAACCATTTTGACTCTAGAAACCAGACAAAGGTTTTTACAAATTCAAGGAGCTGGGTGCCATTTGTAAATGTCCTGCTCTGGTACAAAAATTTAGTCAAGTTACACCGCAGCGTTATTTATGTTTCCTTATTGTCATAGTGACGCTTCTACGTCTATTTATAAATACTCTATGGTGGGGCACCGTGTCATGACCTTCAATCGACTTGATATTGAAATTATAAAATACTAGTTTTTGCTCGCGGCTCCGCCTGCGTTAGTGTCGATCCCTCGGGAACGGTAGAATTTCCCCAGGCCTCAAACTACCTCCATACCAAATTTCATCCAAATTGGTTCATTGGTTAAAGCGTGAAAAGAAGACAGACAGACAGAGCTACTTTCGCATTTATAATATTAGTATGGTATGGATTTGTGTACGAAAATATGGTGAGAACCCAGGCACTTCTCAAAAAACCGGTAAATGCGAGTCGCACTCGCGTGGGAGGGTTCCGAATCATGATGCTCAATCAATGAGATTTATTTGTAATATTACAAAGTTGGAGCTAGCCCCAAGGTAAGTTCGAGACTTGATTGAGGATACTAATAGGGCCGCGCCACCCCTGTGTCAGGCCTATCTCACTCCACGTGTAGGTATTGAAAACATACTAACGCGCGAAATCCAAAAAAATCCGGTAGGAACGACGTGAGAAACGAATAATCACGTGGTATTTTTCCCTCGTACAGCAGGATAGTAGAATGGGCTATCCCGAGGGTTTTCCTGTGTCCTATGACTTGGGGTTCCTTTAAAAGGCGTGTTTACAGGCATCTTAAGAGTCGGCAACGCATCAGTACCTCGTCTAGTGTTGCAGATATCCATGGGCGTCGGTGACCACTTTCCATCAGGTAGCTCGTCTGCTCGTTTGCCGTCAAATATACATAAAAAAACAACCGGTCAAGTGCAAGTCGGACTCGCGCACGAAGGGTTCCGTACCGTTATGAATAATAAGTTAAAAATTATTAAAATACTTTTATTATATGATGTAACTAAAAACTTATGTTTTTCGCAATTTTTCCTTTATCTGTGCTATATGACGTTGTTTCGCACCAAATTTCAAGGTTTTTAGTTCACGGGAAGTACCTTGTAGGTTTTTATTCCCGTGCGAATGTCGAAAATTTGCGGCAAAAATATAAAATATTTTTATTATATGATGTAATTAAAAATGTATGCTTTTCGCAATTTTTCCTTTATCTGTGCTACAAGATGCTGCTTTGGACCAAATTTCATGATTCTGAGTTTACGGGAAGTACCCTGTAGGTTTTGATTCCCGTGCGTGTTTCGAAATTTATTAAAAATATTTTTATTATATGAAATAATAATAAAATGTACGCTTTACGCAACTTTTCCTTTATTTGTGCTATTAGACGTTGCTTCGTACCAAATTTCATGATTCTGAGTTTACGGGAAGTACCCTGTAGGTTTTGATTCCCTTGCAAATGTCGATAAAACACAAAAATAAGCGGTATTAACGGCTGTATCTTTTGGTTGCGTTGGCTTAGAAGTTTGATATTTTCACAGCTCCAAGGGACAGCGGACCTGAGTATTTGTTATAAATTTCAGTTTAATACCAGGCGTTCCTGAGAAAAAGGTCTTGACAGACCGACAGACAGACGGACAACCAAGTGATCCTATAAAGGGTTCCTTTTTACTTTTAGAGGTACGGAACCCTAAAAAAGAATAAAGCTGTGAATCAGCCTGCGCCGTCCTTCATAGCACTTTCCTGCAGAAAAACAGTGTTTAGGAGATTCCCATGCGGCATTCTCACGGCCCCAGCTGCTGTGTCCTCGGCCAATGGGCCATGGTCAAGAGTTTACGAGGTTTCTTAGGGTTTCCCAGCTACATGACGGAAACGATTGTATTTCTTTGTTTCGTCCAACCGGCCTATTTGCTAACTGAGTGTACGTTTTGATTGTCACTTCAAAATACATTGCGGCGTTCGTATGATTGACTATTTTTTTTAACATATATAAAGTGTAATGTATTTTTAAGCGACTAACAAAACGTACGCTAAGTTAGTAAATGCCGGCTGTTCGTTATTTTGGAACATGATATCGTCAGCAGTTTTTTTTTAAATAGTGTTTTTTGTGGGACGTGCCTTCCGAAGCACGCAGGTATTTTTATGTCACGAGAGGTCACCTATCCCAGTGGTAATTGCACCTTGGGTTGCTAAACATGCATAAGCGTTTATTATAATCACGCTCAATAAGCCATCGAGCTCCTTAAAAAATTACACGCTGATACATTGAAAGCTATAAAAAAAAAACAAAATTTTGCTACCCCTAAGAAACGGCTTTCTTTACGCATCGCAGGAAATCCTATATGTGAGAGCCCGACTCGCACTTGGCCGTTTTTTTGTCAAATTGTGAGCAGGTAACCAGTCGTCATAGGAAATCATTGTGACCGTGGTTTCCACGCGATTGTGTCATTCATGTATAAGTTTACTTGTTTCACCTTTTTACTCGTTTGTTACCTTTTTACAAGCTTTTGTTACCCATATTTTGGCGAGCTCCGTGGCGCAGTGGTCAACACGCCAGCCTGCGACACGAGGGTGGTTCGATCCCCGGTCAGGTCATGGTGGAAAACGATCTTTTTCAGATTGAGCTGCGTCTTGGATGTTTATCTATACACGGTGAAATTTTGTTCGTTCTGGGCCCATAACTGGATGATTCAGCCCATCGATATGAACAACTTTTCCTATGGGACCAATGCTGTGAAATCAAAAAAAAGGATTACTAGAGATATTATTAAATGTGACGCTAGGCATAATTACTGTTCTAACAAACGGTTTGTCGGTGTAATAATTGGATGACAATATAATATTAAGGAATTTTTGCGCTGCCCTGATGATGGAGTCGGAAGGTTCTTTCGAAACTTCGATCAAATATAATGGTAGATACACGATTCACGCTTGAAAAGTGGCACCGGCAAAACAGCGCTCTAATATAGTTTCGGAGCTGTTTTGTCCACAGTTTCAATAAACCGCGCTAGCACTCACACGTCTCGGGATGACGAAGGTACAGAGAAGAAAGATGCAAAAACTACGCATCAGAAGTAAAAAGAGATGGAGTATACTTTCAGTATGTACAGTTTTTGTAGTTGTTGGTAAATATGCATGATGTTTTGACTAGATCATTAAGGCTTCATTTTGTATGAGACTGTGCATCTACCATTATATTTGATCGACGTGGTTAAAAGTAAACATGAAAACTGCGTCGCTACATAGTACATCGAGCGCATACAGACAAAAAAACCTTGAATCGGCTAATAACTCAGAGGCGCCTGAACCGAAACCTGTTCAAACATCTTTGTCCAAAAATTCAATGAGTTAAATTGTTTAATACAGATACATTGTTCTAGGTCCTTGAGCTTCATGTTTGACTTAATGAATCATAATCGAAAGAAGGGTGCTGACTATGGTTTTCAAACTTTGCAAACTTTATTCACGCCACTGCCAGTAAACTGGCCAAGTGCGAATCGGACTCGCGCACATAGGATTCCGTACCGTTATCTATAAAAACGGCAAAAAAATCATGTCTGTTGTATGAGAGCCCACTTTAATATAAATTTTTATTTATTTATAAAATGAACATATAACTAAATATTCTGTGAATATTTAGAGCGTCTACCTGTTGCTGTTATCAATATCAAGC
Organism: Elegia similella; assembly: GCA_947532085.1. Classification (NCBI taxonomy): domain Eukaryota; kingdom Metazoa; phylum Arthropoda; class Insecta; order Lepidoptera; family Pyralidae; genus Elegia; species Elegia similella. Next base: position 24,058,148 of record OX383939.1, read on the forward strand.
AAAAAATCGCGTTTGTTGTATGGGAGCCCCCTTAAATATTTATTTTATTAATTTTTTTAGTATTTGTTGTTATAGCGGCAACAGAAATACATCATCTGTGAAAATTTCAACTGTCTAACTATCACGGTTCATCAGATACAGCCTGGTGACAGACGGACAGACAGACAGCGGATCGATATTAATAGCCGTTTTTACCCTTTGGGTACGGAACCCTAAAAAGTAAATGTAGTGTTTTTAGAGTTCATGTATGTACGTCACTCCTAAATACTAGAACAAATTTAGATGTATGGCTTATTTGATTTTGATTAACTTGTGTAACATCCATCCAAAAAAATGCATTAAAATCGGTTCAGAAATGCATTGCAACAGACACACCGATACACAACGGTCAAACTTAACACTCCGTTTTTGCGTCGGGGGTTAAAAATAGTTTATTAGGAATTATTCCCATATTTTTCTCTGAGTTTCCATGACACAAAGGAGGCAATCGTTCGGCCAGGTTGAGAAAAACTGGCGTATTGAGAGAAAAGGTCACGGGTGACGCAAATTCGCGAATAATTAATATTAATTATAATATGCATAAGTATAAATCGATAAAGCTGTACAAACGAGTCGTGAATTCGATTCACGTTGCGTGAACGAATAATAAAACAAAATTTAAAAAATTGTACCGTCCTTATCTTCCACCGAAATTCAAATATATTCAGTTCAGTTTTTATAGTCACTTCAAAATACATTGCGGCTTTCGTATGGTTGTCTATTTTTATTTAAGATATAAAAAAGGCAATGTATTAAGTAAGGTCATAGTAAGTGGTTTAAACCATTATCCGTCCAAAATAAATTGACAATGAAGTTAGTCCTCTCATAATAAGTCTTAAATATTGATTTTATTTCAATTTAATTATTTCTTTTTTTAAGTATAACTAAATATTCTGTGAATATTTCAAGCGTCTACCTATTGCCATTATCAATATATTGCAAAAACGAGCAAAAAGTTTACTGTTTTTTAGTTTTTGTTATAGCGGCAACAGAAATACATCATCTGTGAAAATTTCAACTGTTTAACATCACTGTTCATGAGATAAAGCCTGGTGACAGACAGACAGACAGACAGACAGACAGACAGACAGACAGACAGACAGACGGACAGCGGAGCCATATTAATCCCATCGTTTTTACCCTTTGGCTACGGAAGCAGTTGGTAAACGGATTGATTGTATCCGACTCGTCAGCAAGTCTTTTGAACATCCTTGTAATATTATGTACTCATGGATCCAGGGTCATTAAATGAACACTAAATCTAAAAAAACTTGTATCCTCCCATACACATTAATAGCTGAATTGGTCAATTTGTTTTGATACTATAAAAAATGTGAAGATATCCCATACGTTTAAATCCATTGAGATATTTAGAAGTTATGGTGGGAGAAATAAACAATTCTAAAAACAATACACTCCTTTTGTTTGTAGTCGTCTAAGAAGTGAGGCATACGGATAAAAAGTATAGAAAGTCTCCATAATTTCTGCCAAAAATAAGTTATTTTGTTTAACTTCTAAACACTCTTCTAATCGTGTCAAACATTAACATTTAAAATTTAAAATTTTGGTATTCAAATGAAGGGAATAAGGCCATATTTCTGAAATTTACGTCATTATACTGACCTTAGTGACTTCGCCTTGAAAGGCTATGTGTAACAAACATATGCGTTCTTTCCACTATGAAGCAAATTTATTATTATTAGCATATACAGTCCTTGTAGCGAAATAATTAATATACATTTTACACATGGAATTAATGAATAAATAAATAATTGAATAATGAAGGTTGACACGACGAAGACGAAGATATTATTACTGAATAAGAAATTATTTCAATAAAGTAAAAAAAGCCAAGACAATCCATATTTCTATACTTATATATCCTTGGTTCCATATCCATACTATCCATTCACACTAATATTATAAATGCGAATCAATCAATCAAATATAATTTATTCATCATCATACATATATACTTTACATATCTTTTGGTGAACGTTAACATGTATTTTACAACAAAATATTGTTGACGTTAATTTATTAAAAACTAAGTTTAGCCGCTTCCAAAGCGGAGTGCAGAAGAAGCGGCAACAAACTGCACAGCGCATTTTCTCCAGACGTCAACTTACAATTTATAGTATATTACTTAAAACTACATATATTTATATGTGGACTGAGATTACATTGTCATGTCATAATTCAAATTGAATACAATGTCAAATGTCAAATTGTATTGAACGGATGTCAATAAAAAAATATACGTTCAAAATGAACCAAATTATGACATTAAAATACAGATGCGTAAGAGGCCTCTGTGCCAGGCTCAAGCCATATATGACTGTCATTAAAGCGAAAGTAACGCGAAAGTAACCCTGTCTATCTGTCACCTCTTCACGCTTCAACGATTGACCTAATTTGGATGAAATTTGATATGGAGGTAGTTTGAGTCCCGGGGAAGGACATAGGGTAGGTACGCGCTCCCGGCCATGCCTGCAACCACTGACGAAGCAGTTATTAATGACACCGCTGATCTATATTTTTGTGTTTTATTTTGCATTCACAATGCTATCTTGTTGCTCTATATATTCTTATTAAATTCATCATCATCAGGTCTTTTTAGTCTCCACTGTAGGAGCATGATCCTCTCTGTACTACCGGAGCCATAATTAGCCAGAGCAGACAGAGGATTTGGCCTTCACTCTCCTCGCTGGCCAGACGAGTTGGAGAGGTCTCATTGATGTTTATAAGCTTCGTTTAGCTTGTATTTCCTAAGTCGCCTCTTACGACCTCCATGAGAAGACTTGAAGTGGTCCTATTCTACTGTCGGAAACCACACGGCTCTTTAAATTATATATAGGCTTATTAAATTAAGAAACAATAATTAATCTATTTTTGGTAGTTTATTTTTTTTAATATGTTATTAATTTCGTTGAAATGTTAAACAAAAAGGTTATGGGTATGGTGAAAAAAATTCAAGCTGGCGGGATTTGAACCTTAAGTCTATGTACGACTTACGCTTTACAAATTGAGCCACAACCTGATTGAATGAAATTTTTTTCACCATATTTTATTTCTTAATCTATTAAGAGTACCTATGATCTAGCTACTAAACTTTTTAAAATGAACACATATAAATATAAATCAAACTTCTCCTTTTAGTTTGGTCAAACGTGTAATCAGAAAAGTTTTATCATTATAAAAATTGGCATAGACAATATTACCGTTTATTCACCTCGGTAACTAGATATACTAACAAAACATAGTTTCATCATTACGTATCGTATTTCTTTGTCTTACAAACTTTATAGCCAATTCATGCCTGTAAGTAGGTCGATAGTATGATAGAAGTATATTAAATACAAAACTAGTCAAGTGCGAGTCGTTCTCGCGTACGAAGGATTCCGTTTCAGCGTACAATTTTCAATACTAGTCATCATCATCATTTCGAGTAGGTGTCACGGTCAATCGACCATGCACCCTGGTGTCAGAGTTCTTCGGAACCGCCTCTCGGCCTCTGACGTCGTTCCTTTAACGACTACCAGATGGCAGCCGGGACCACCGGCTTAACGTGCCTTCCGAAGCACGGAATCATCTTTAATATCAGACAATCAGGTGATTCAAGCCTGCAATGTCCTAACCAATCTGGAAACAACTAAACATGAAAATAAATGAATTATTATTATTATTATAAACAAATTATGCTTCCGGTGGGAATCGAACCCACGACCCCCGGGTCAACAGGCAAACGCCTTAACCACTGGACCACAGAGGCTGTTAACTAAAATACTATATTTATTATTCAATACTAGTTAAAATCCGGAAAACTAGAAATTTTAAATTTGGCAAATATTAAAAATAATAACATGATGCGCAATAAATATGTATGTTACCCAAATATGAATAAAAATTAGCAATTATATCATTGAAACTAACGTGAGATTGAGATACCGTCATTATGTACTAAAAACGGGTCACTCACGTGCTATTTCGTCGGGATTGCCGACTATAGTTCGGGACTCGGGACTCTCCGCCGCGCGTCCCGTATTCGCCTTAAAAATGGGCTCCTGACGAGTCCGAAACTAAAGTCCGCATAGTTTTTAGTTTAAGCTATAAAATACACATTTTTGTTGTATGCGTACCCCATTTATATTTAACTAGCGACCCGTCCCCGTGGTCCCCATTCGCACGGGTGTATACTAGTGAGCAGTAAATTATACATACAGCCATTCCTGAATCACAATATTTATTGCTGAAAACTGCATTAAAATCGGTTGCGTAGTTTAAAAGATATAACCGAACAGACAGCGAAAACGACATAATTTTATACTATGTAAAGATATTATTTCTTTTCCAAGTGAAAACTTCTTTAGGCGCGTTGGGTATTTTTTGAGATGAGAAAAACTCATAGATTTAAAAAAATGCGTCTCTGGAAAAACTATTGAACTCGCGATACTGTTACCGTTACCGTAACCGACACCTCTGAAGTAACTTATACTCTGAAGTAAAGTATAAGTTACTTCAGAGTACCTTATACTTTACTTCAGAGGTCAAGATCAAGTTTTGGCGCGACGATGGCGCTTGCCATCGTCGCGCGTTATACCTGCTGGCTCCAAAATGCTTGGAATTTCGGCGGTGGCAAGCGCCCTTTCAATTATATCGTTGAGGGAGCCGTGGCGGGAGAACCTGCCTATCTGTGAGTTGCCTAGGTAGCTTGTTGTAGATTTTTCCAGCCATACAAAGAACGCTTGTAACCATCTTGTAACGCTGTATAAGAACGGATATTTATATAGCATCAAAGTCAAAGACACAATCACAACACAGAGTTATTGACCTGTTACAGACATTACACTCATAAATACAACATAAGCTGCAATTCGGCGACAATGGTTGATCAAATATTCATCAGAATCGGCGGATTTCCTCCAATTCTTCGGCAATGCATTAGCAGCATCACGACTGACACCAGGGCAAGACTTGTTTGGAATGTCAATGATAAAGTATGTCCTTATGGGGCAGACAGCAAAATGAATCCACAGGTCAGGTAAGTAAAATAGCGGTTCATTATAAAAACAGGTTAGCCGTGTGGTTTTCATAGATGATGTATTTCTATTGCCGCTGTAACAACAAATACTAAAAGCAGAATAAAATAAATGTACTTACTACTTCACACTGCTTTGCATGATTGTCTTTATATCAATAATAATGAAATATACTCAAATTGAAAATAAAATGCAGCAAAGTTCAGGACTAACTCTGGTAACTGACTCAAAAAAACGATTGCGTTAAATTTTCTCGATGGAAAAAAATTGCAAAGTTGCCTCCAAATCACGTCTAATTTACTCGGTATACAGCATTATTCACCAAATACATTAAAATTAACCTTTAAACTTTTAATTATAATTGCATTACAGATAAGGCAGCCATCATGTATTTTTCTTTTTCGAATAACCCTTGAATATTCTTAAAAAAACAAAAATATCCAAAGTAACCAACGCGTTTAGACCATCCGCGTTTGTACCGCCACGCCGCCTGGCCTATGGCGGGCCCTTAACATGCGTAAGCGCATTATTAGCGCTCACTGGACCATCGAACTCCTCAATGAGATGACAAATCTATTCCAGATACCCATCACGTGGTCGAACGACCTGACCAAGGTTGCATGAAGGCGTTGTACGCAGGCCGCTTCCAACCGGTCGTACTGGAAATCCTTGGGGGAGGCCTATGGCCTAAGAAATCAGGAAGTACTCGTATTGCTGGCGTTTATGCCTCTCAATAATTCAAAAATCCGGCCAAGTGCGAGTCGGACTCGCGCACGAAGGTTTCCGTACCGTTATCTATAAAAACGACAAAAAAATCATGTCTGTTGTATGGGAGCCCCCCTTTAATATTATTTTTATTTGATTATTTATTTTAAAAGTGAATATATAACTAAATATTCTGTGAATATTTCAAGCGTATACCTGTTGCCGTTATCAAAATCGCGCAAAAATACGCAAAAAGTCACGTTTGTTGTATGGTAGCCCCCTTAAATATTCATTTTATTCTATTTTGTAATATTTGTTGTTATAGCGGCAACAGAAATACATGATCTGTGAAAATTTCAACTGCCTAACTATCACGGTTCATGAGATACAGCCTGGTGACAGACGGACAGACAGACATACGGTCAGCGGAGCGATATTAAAAGGGTCCCGTTTTTACCCTTTGTGTACGGAACCCTAAAAACACCTTTTAAAAAGCACTTAATAACCAATTGCAATTTAATGGCATTTTTACGCCAATTCCGATGAACACAAGTTTTCTCTCTTCAGTTTGCCGTTCCCATAAGTTGCGTTGACGCACAAACAGACAAACACGTTAAGACATCTCTTATTAGCGATATTAATCAGCGACGCCAACTTGGGCCTGCAAGTCGGTTAACAAACACATAAAATGCTCCCCGTGTGTGGGTATACTCCTCTTGTAGCTTTTTATTTTTGCTCCTAAATTCATAGTCTTACGTTTCATAGGCAAACGACAAAGGAGTCGCTGTGGCCACCTACTGGTCAAAAACTTATAAGGAAAAAGCTTCAATTATAACCATTTTGACTCGAAAAGAAGAAGAGTCTTACGTGTTTATTTACTAAGGGGTAGATAGAGGCCAGGTGCTAAAATATTAATAGCGAAGAGTCTCGACCAACATCTCAAGATGCTCTTGCTGGATGGCTGGATCAAGAGACAGATATGGAAGGCAGTAATCCTGGATGCGGAACGAATTGTCAGAAGGTTTATTTTTCTAGAGCCCTGACCGCCGATAGTTTGAGCCCTGCCCCGCTGCTGACGGCACTCTACTAGAGTGCCGTCAGCAGCGGGGCAGGGACGTGCACAGACATTTATCATAGGGTAGACATAATTATAAAACTTACCTTACAAACATACCACCTATATACCTTACCTTACTATACGGCTAGTTATCTACAACTCGTTTAATATTATGATAGTCTTTCGATCTTCGACCGCAAAAGTATTCAAAACAAGCGAAAGGTAAGAGATATGATTACAACCTGCGAGCCACGTACACGTAAGGTTTAAGATTAAACGTGGATTAAACTTTAGAATAACTGACCGGTTAGGTACTTGATTTGTTCTTTTGCGTGTTCACAAAACACTTTATATTTCGATTTCGGCATGCAAACACTAAGCGACACAACTTTCACATGAAAATATTATTGTCACAAATGAAATTTAACTGATAAAGCATTTAATTTTTAAATAAAACTTTAATCTTGGATTGTTAGTAAACACGTTAATCAATGACATTTACATAAGTATGAATAATATCTATAATGACATTGACAGGTGACGTTGACATTAATATCGCGCGCGGCAGCCAATAGAAACCTCGGAGACAGTGTCTCAAATTCACACACACAGCGCCAATTTGCTTTGCATGTGTGAGCCGATGAAAGATGTTTACTTGTACTACTACAAAAGCGATTTCCTATCGGTGTATAATAATTTTCTATGTGTGCGTGAAAAGTCAGACCTTTGAAATTTTGTCTTACGCGGCTTACGCGTATAGATACTGCTTGGCGCGGGCACGCGCGGACCGCGACCGCAGCACCGTACTTGATCAAAATCGACTATAAAGTATTTGCTAGCAGAATTTTGCAGGCGCACCGAATATAATTATTTTTTTGTAAGAAAAAAAATTGTATTTATTTAGCGACTGCAGGGTAGACATTGTCTAATAGTCTATATGGACTGCACGTCACTGCACTCTAGGTATAGGATTTATAATGTTTTTATGTTTTGTATTATATTTTACTATTTATATCAATATTATAAATCGTATGCTTAAGAATTGAAATAAATACAGAGCTAATAATATGTTTATTTCAGATTTAAATTCATATTAATATAAGGCATAAGGGCCACGTTTAGCACGTTAGAGGGCATTTAGGAGAAAAACCGAATCAAATAAAAGTATTTTCGGGTTGGCTAGCCACATTGCTTCATCATCATTATCATCAAGACAAGACTTACAAGATTCCTTAAAACTCCTACGGCCTGCGCGGGAAGAGAAGCATAAGCCCCTCATGCAAGGATTGTGACGGACTACTGTACTTATCTATACTGGTACTTATCTATACTAATATTATAAAGCTGAAGAGTTTGTTTCTTTGTTTGTTTGAACGCGCTAATCTCAGGAACTACTAGTTCAAGCCGGAAAATTCTTTTTGTGTTGGATAGTCCATTTATTGAGAAAGGCTTTAAGCTGTAAAACATCACGCTGCGACCAATAGGAGCGAAGCATCAATAAAAAATGTTTTGAAAACTGGGGAAAATCATTCATCTATACTAATTAATCATAATAACAGAAATTGCCGCGGCCTAAGTCGCGGGCAACAGCTAGTCACATAATAAAATAAACAAAATTTAGTTATTTTATTTAGTTATCACAAGGAAGAACAAAGAGAGAAGCAGTTGGTACATTCTACATTTTCTTCTCTTCCAATCCGGTATGGAACACTTCCCCTGGACCAGCATGGAAGAGTTCCAAGAGGAACATATTCCCGGGTAAGTAATAAAAAGGCGTACGCCATTTACGGCTGATTTCCGTTGGTGGTCTGGAGGGCGACACGTTAATGAGGAATACCTCCTCAAACGCAAACCTTACTGATTGTAGCTATTTGGGAATAAAATGATTGTGCTCTGTGTCTCTCTCGTCAGGATTCATCCTCAGCTACGGTGCTTCGAAAATCGGGGTTTTCTATTCATTCATTCATTTTCGAGGAGGTGTCACGGTCAATCGACCATGAACACCTAGTGTCAGAATTCTTCGGAACCGCCTCTCGGCCTCTGACGTGGTTCCTTTAACGACTACCAGATGGCAGCCAGGACCACCGGATTAACGTGCCTTCCGAAGCACGGAATCATCTTTATTATCAGACAATCAGGTGATTCAAGCCTGCAGTGTCCTAACCAAACTGGAAACAACTAAACAAAGTATGCTTCCGGTGGGAATCGAACCCACGATCCCCGGGTCAACAGGTAAACGCCTTAACCAATGGACCACGGAGGCTGTTGGTTTTCTATTAAATGATTGTTTTGTTTTTCGTGTATGTCAGTGGCCAACACTGGTGTCAGATTTTACAAAGTGCCTAAAGGCGTCTCACGTAGCGTAACGACTGCCATCAAAGATGACAGCCGGGACCAACGTGCCTTCCGAAGCACGGAGAAGCTCGAGATATTTTTACTTGCGGTCACCCATCACAGGCCATCTGGCTCTATTACTCTCTACTTAATGATCTTCCACGGAGACGAAGACGGACACCGGGAAAGAGGAAAACCAAGAAGAATGTGTAAGGGGTCGGTCAAGTATAATGTAAGCGAAATATCAGCTTTTTTAACCGACTTCAAAAAAAGGAGGAGGACATACAACCGAATTAATAATAACGTGTTGACTAGCTGCGTGGCGCAGCGGTCAACACGCCAGCCTGCGACACGGAGTGACCGGGTTCGATCCCCGGCCAGGTCAAGATGGAAAATGATCTTTTTCAGATTGGCCTGGGTCTTGTATGTGTATCTATCTATATATGTATTTGTTATAAAATATAGTATCGTCGAGTTAGTGGGATACTAACTCAACGATACTATATTTTAACACAAGTCTCGAACTTACTTTGGGGCTAGCTCAATCTATGTGATTTGCCCGTATATATTTATTTATTTACCAGCAAGACGCAAAATGATTGGAGTCTGGAAGAGATTGCGTTCTGCGATAAGTCCGCCTTTGTACCTCGTGTTTTAACTTATTCTTATAACGTTATTACTTTTAAGTGTTGGTGCAATAAAGTATCATCATTCATTCTCAGTATTATCCTTACTAATATTATAAATGCGAAAGTGAGTTTGTTTGTTTGTTTGTTATGCTTTCACGCCGTAACTACTGAACCGATCATCATAACATTTTGCATAGAAGTTGCATCTCTGGAGTGCGGAGAAGGACATAGGCTACCTTTTATCCCGGGAAAAAGTACTATTCCCGAGGGATCGACACTGACGCGGGCGGAGACGCGGGCGAAAGCTAGTTTCTAATAAATGAACCTCATAAGGCATTTCTCAGCGTAAAAAGGGCACTGCACCGTCAACAGTCGCAAAGGCATTCGAGTCACGTGTTGTTTGCAAAAATTTGTAGCGTCCGGAAATGCGCATTTTTTTTCGCGCGACTGCGCATGCAGACTGCGTTTTTGATTCATGAATTAAAAATATCGCACGACCCAAACGCAAAATAGTAAGTGTGACATAAGGATAGATCGTTAATTCATGTCACTTATTGCATGTTTACGTTTGAATTGCGTAACATCGTAGAATACTCGTTCTTTCGTGTATTTCTCACAAAACTTGTTCAATTTTGAATCATTAAAAAGTAGTTTTTATTCTATTTGACTCTTCTCTCACTTTTCTAGGCTACCCACGTATAATATATACTATAATGGTGAGCTCTGTGGCGCAGTGGTTAACACGCCAGCCTGCGACACGAGGGTTCCCGAATTCGATCCCCGGTCAGGACAAGATGGAAAACGATCTTTTTCAGATTAACGTGGGCATTGGATGTTTATATACGTATCTATTATAAATTATAGTATCGTTGAGTTAGTATCCTACGACACAAGTTCACAACTTACTGTGGGGCTAGCTCAATTTGTATATATAGAGACATATCAGTCTCTATATATTTATTTTTTTATAACAGCGCTGTCTTTTGCTCATATTTGTTTAAAACTGCTTTGATTCCAAAATAAACGTTTCCTTTCTGGTACACTACTGCTATATTATGAACCATGTCGCATCTGTTACTGCCTTTATTGGTGTTTAAAATGTAAAGGCGGCGCGGCGCCGCGCGATTGTTCTCAGAACTAATATTAGGAGCCGATGGAGGAAATACCATTTAGGTTTTTAATTGTATTTCCCAGACAATCCTTGCCGTTAACAACATTGAAGGGGAACAAATTGAACAGACAGACTGACGGACAGACAGACAGACGGCTGTCCGGAGCCATATTAATAGAGTCCCGTTGTTACCCCCTGGGTACGGAACCTTAAAAAGGGTAACAAAATTATTTCTTTAACTTAGTTAATAATGTTCAAAAGTTAATATTAATATGATGAGTTCATTATTTAAGCCCTTTTAGCGCCTCATTCAAATTTTGATGACGTCATTCCACACAATTACTACCAATTGTACACACACTAAATCACCAACAATACTATGCGATGCCATTGACGAAACTATATACGTACTCACGTTATTCGTGTCACGAGAGCTGGCACGTGGACGCGAAAATGTCGATTAAACTAATAATTATAACAATGTTAGTGTTTTTTTTAAGTGAAACCTTTTTTAGCGACGTTGTGCACTTTTTGGGATGGGTAATAAATTTTAAACCCGCGTCAGGACACGTGGATCGAAAATTCGAAAGACGGACACGTGACCTGAGACTGCCGGCGCGGCGTAAATAATAAATAAATAAATATATAGGGACAAATCACACATATTGAGCTAGCCCCAAGGTAAGTTCGAGACTTGTGTTATGGGATACTAACTCAACGATACTATATTTTATAATAAATACATATATAGATAAACATCCAAGACCCAGGCCAATCTGAAAAAGATCATTTTCCATCTTGACCTGGCCGGGGATCGAACCCGGGCACTCCGTGTCGCAGGCTGGCGTGTTGACCGCTGCGCCATGGAGCTAGTCAAATAATACCAATAATACCCTCTACCAGTGCGAAGCCGGGGTGGGTTGCTAGTTTATTTATCATGTAAACATGTTGACATTTTAATAGGTACATATCTATTGCCACGTGATTATGAACCTCTCCACTATTATCCGAATCCCTAATAAAATATAGAATTGCAAGAAAACAGCTGAAAATTGAAGAAAAAATTAGGCTTCCCAAAGTTGCCGATCACCTGGGCGAATTTCTATGGACGGTGATATTGTTTTTTTTTTCGTTTTTAACCTTTTTTCTGTATTCCATTAGAGATTCTGATTCCAGGATTTCTATACAGCGTGTAAATTTACCCTCGACATTCTCTTAAAGGGGTGACTCAGACCATCAATATGAACAACTTTTCCTATGGGACCAATGCTGGGAACGCAAAAAAAATTTCGGCATTTCCATACAAAAGAGTTCTGCCGCTCGGCCATTTTGTATGGGAATGTCAATATTTTTTTTGAGATCCCAGCATTGGTCTCATAGGAAAAGTTGTTCATATTGATGGTCTGAGTCACCCCTTTAAGAGAATGTCGAGGGTAAATTTACACGCTGTATAGTTCAGAGGTTCAAAATTACGCTGTCATTCTGTGCTTGGGATTTAAATTATCTGTCAGGGATAAAACTCATTTGTTATCAATATAGATACATCATCCTCAGCACTAACACAATTGTACTATCATGATGAAGCATACTAACTTGCTAGAGGTGACCTATAGCCACAAAGTCGCTATGCATAGTTCCGCGCAGAATACCCGTTTAAACAAAACAAAAAGCTGTCTTTAAGGAAAGTCAAAGTCAACTGCTTCGGTTACATACAGTTAAATATAAACAGCGTAATAGTGTCAATGTGGGATTTTGGTGGCATTGTGACGAGAATTATGTTTTGACAGCAGCTTTTTTTATGGATTATGTAGCTAGCTCCATGTGAGCTTTTACTACATCACGAGAGCATGTCCTCGCCTCAAATGCAAGAAGTGTAGACAACATCACCAAAGATTCAAAGATTTATTCAGAAAATAGGCCTTTTCAGGCACTTTTTCACGTCAATTCACATTTTAAATAATACTTATATCATCATCATCAGGTCCTGCTTAGTCTCCACTGCAGCAGCATGACCCTCTCTGTACTACTAGAGCCATACTTGGCCAGAGCAGAACAGAGGACTTGGCCTACACTCTCCACTCTGGCCAGACTGGTTGGAGAGGTCTCACATATGTTTATAAGCTTTGTTTAGCTTGTATTTCTTAAGTCGCCTTCTACGACATCCACGAGAAGACTTGGAGTGGTCCTATTCTACTCTGCAGGATACCACACGGCTAAATACGTATTAAATTATATTCAAATTATTAATTATTGTTCAAAAGCTACAAACTACTAGCGTTTCGGAACCGACCACTGCAGAGAAGAAGACGCCGAAAAAAAACTCTTTTCAACAGTATTGGTTGCCTACTTGCCTGAAGGGCTTTGTATGATATTTTATATTTTTATCTTTTTTTTTTTCTGATGTCATGTTATATACAATTTTAGTTTACATATTTTTGTGGAACACGTTATGTCAGCGATCGAACGTGCAACAACATCAGATATGATAAAAGTTTTAAAGATAGATAGAAGTCTCAAAGAGGCCGAGCAGACCTGTTCCCCCCGGCAGCATGTTCACGAGTTCACCAAAGGGACAAACACCGGGCCGCGGTGGTAGCATGGATGCAACAACCGGAACTGTCCGTAGGTTGCATGAATGCAACCACCGCTTAAACTGCCTGCACTAGTAGCATGACGGAAGAATTAAAAAACTTATTTCTGACCTAAATAAGAGAAATTCTTGAAATATTACACACTGAATTCGAACGGGTTGAACATCTATTTTTAATGTTTTGCCTCCAGCAAATTTCCCGAAAGCGGCTTCGTATGACAAACAATTAAATAATTTATGACAAATTCAACACATGTGCATTCCGTAATTAAATTTCGGGAACTATGTACTATGACTAAGTCACAAAATACGGCTGACAATTTTGGAAATTTATCATTTGCGCGTAAGACTCAGTCACAGCTTTGTACGAGTCAGACACGTTATGCAATATTCAAATTAAAAAAAATTGGCCAAGTTCGAGTCGGCTCCGCGCTCGAAGTGTTCCGTACCATTATCTATAATATATATAAAATTATTACCTCAATTTTTTTTAATGAATGTAAATTATAGCTGTAAGTAAAAATATATGCTTGTCGTAATTTTTCCTTTACCTCTGCTATAAGACGTTGCTTCGTAACAAATTTCAAGAGTGTGAGTTCACGGGAAGTACCCTGTAGGTTTTGATTCCTTTGCAAATGTCGAAAACTTGCGGTGTAAACGGCTGTATCTTTTGATTGCGTTGGCGTACTCGTAGAAGTTTGATTTTTTCACAGCTCTAAGAGACAGTAGACCTGAGTATTTCATATAAATTTCAGCTGGATACCTCTACGCGTTCCTGAGAAAAAGTGTCTTGTCAGACAGACTGATTACAAAGTGATCCTATAAGGGTTTCGTTTTTTCCTATTAAGGCACGGCACCCTAAAAATCAGCCAAGTGCGAGTTTTTTATAAATAACTAGCTTTCGCCCGCGGCTCCGCCCGCGTCAATGTCGATCCCTCGGGAATAGTACTTTTTCCCGGGATAAAAGGTAGCCTATGTCCTTCTCCGCACTCCAGAGAACTGGTATGCAAAATTTCATGATGATCAGTTCAGTAGTTACGGCGTGAAAGCGTAACAAACAAACAAACAAACTCACTTTCGCATTTATAATATTAGTAAGGATGGTACGGAACCTTTAGTGCGCGAGTCCGACTCGTACTTAGCCGCTTTATTTATTTGTAAAAAAAAAACAATAGTTTATAGCGATCCATCTTAAACATAAGAGAGATAAATAAGAAAGATTTTTATTAGCAGTGAAAAAGGGAAAACATAGGTACTTACTTTGCCGCCAAATGCAAATACGACGCAATTTCGTGAAAAAAGGTGCATCGATAACAAAATACTACGTAGTACTTGTTATCTCTTATTATGTAGTATCAGCAATAATCCCTGCATTGATAAACACGACAAATATGTTATTGTGTACTCGTTGCAACTTTATCATGTTATGCATATGTCATATCTGTGAGAAAATCGCTTATACAACGTATCATAAATAAGTTATTTCTGGCAGGGGCGGATCCAAGATTTTTTTCTGGGAGGGGTTCAAGGGGTGGATGGGCAAAAAATTAACAATCACTGTTAGAATAACTGTTTTTATTTAAAATGTGAATTGACGTGAAAAACTGCCTGAAAAGGCCTATTTTCTAAATAAATCTTTGAATCCTAGAAATAAACTTGAAGTATCATACTACAAGTTTATTTCTACAAGTTCAAGTATTTATGCAGGTTTATGAAAGTGTCAAGACAATAATAAAAATTTAATGTCAGAAATACAGAGGAGTTTCACTCATGTTATTTATATTATTTTATTCATATATTTTAACAACACTGATAATTTCATTTGCTTCTAAGTATGTTCTGTGATGGAATCTCCACAGTACACAAAAATACGCAGAGGCAGCGGTGATCACTTACCATCAGGTGACACGCTTGCTCGTTTGCCGTTCTACTTCTTATAAAACCCGTCGTGTCACCCCTAACACTCGCCCAATAATGGTCTTCGTAAGAGATCTCGTTCAAACCAATTTTCGGTGGAAGTTTGCATGGTAATGTACTTCATATATTTTTTAAGTTTTGTCATTCTCTTATTTTAGAAGCACAAAATGATATTAGAAACCTCAATATCATTTTTGAAGACTTATCCATAGACACCCTACACCTATGGGTCTGATGAAAAGTTTTTTTTTATGCGGTACCCCCAAATTTGTTCCTCTATTTTTGTGTGAAAATCTTAATGCGTTTCACAGAATACATCTGCTTACCAAGTTTCAACCGTATAGTTCTTATAGTTTCGGAAAAAAGTGGCTGTGACATACGGACGGACAGACAGACATGACGAATCCATAAGGATTCCGTTTTTTGCCATTTGGCTACGGGACCCTAAAAACATAGTTATTCCATTCTTAATCACTTTCATTTTTGGCATCACGCAAAATGACAGCTCTTGACGGAGCAAACAGCTAAAGAGTGACTAAATTACATTCAGTACAGTAAACCAGGCTAGTGAATATAAAGGTGTTAATTCCCTGCGTCACAGCCTGTAAGAAAAATCACTATTCGTGGGACAATTTTTTTTTTCATATCTATGGTGGGACTCAAGCGGTATTTTGTGGTGGCTTCTTTACTTTTTTCGTTCGCTGGTGAGAACGTTTTCCATCATTAGGCACAATATCTTGCCTGAGATGCGAGCGTTTTGTCTTGCTTGTAAAATCTGACACTAGAGCTGGCCTATTGCACGCACGAAAAAAAAACGACTATCAGCTACTGGATTACATTACATATAGTCAGTATTGGCGGTTTTTAGGGTTCTGTACCCAAAGGGTAAAATATCTTTTCATATAGCGGAGCCATATCCATGTCCGTCTGTCGGGCCGTCCGTCTGTCACCAGGCTGAATCTTAAGTACCCTGAATGTCAGACAGTTGAAATTTTTACAGATGATGTATTTCTGTTGCCGCTATAACAAATAAAAGTCAGAATAAAATTAATATGTATCCCATACAACAGACATGATTTTTTTTCCGTTTTTACGGAACATTTCGTGGCGATCAAATTGGCCGGTTTTTTTATCAAAACATATACGTATATTTAAAAAAAAAAGAAATTAACTAAATAGGTACCTTGAGTCGTACGCAAGTAAATAAACTAATACCAGGAACCTCGTGAAAACGTCAAGCTAACTCATAAAGAAACCAATGTAAACACAAGCTCTTGACTTCCTGCTGTAACACATTCGCTATCGCGCTGATAACGTATGTGTATGTGTGTTCATATCTCAGAAATCATGATAACTGTGGCGCCGAGTCGCCAGATAGTGACATGAATTCCTCGATGCTAATCCCTCAATAATCCATGGTAAAAACCAATTTCTTTGAATTTATTTTATTGATAAGCTGTTCCTATATGGTGGGGTCACCTTGTACTATTTAAATCTGAGAGAAACTATGTTTTAAGATAGGTAACTGCCCCACTAGTTGCACGGTACTAAAGAATATAATACACTACGAGAAAAGAAACGACACTGCACGTAAAATCGCTTGCGGCTAGCTGTCTGGATGTCCGCGGGGGCATCGAGAGGCGACATAAATATAAATATAAAAAAATAAAATAAATATAAATATATACGGACAAATCACACAGATTGAGCTAGCCCCAAAGTAAGTTCAAGACTTGTGTTATGGGATACTAACTCAACGATACTATATTTTATAACAAAAACATATATAGATACACATCCAAGACCCAGGCCAATCTGAAAAAGATCATTTTCCATCTTGACCTTGCCGGGGATCGAACCCGGTCACTCCGTGTGGCGTGTTGACCGCTGCGCCACGGAGCTAGTCAAATATGTATATGACTTTTTCATTTCACGATTTCTCCTAAATGCAGAACAGATACGGACATGTGAGGTTCTCGTTACTTTTCCTACCTTATCCTAAATGGCATAAGCTATTTTATTTGGTATCATCATCATCATCATCATCAGGTCTTTTTAGTCTCCACTGCAGGAGCATGACCCTCTCTGTACTAGGCCAGAGCAGACAGAGGATTTGGCCTACACTCTCCCCGCTGGCCAGACGGGTTGGAGAGGTCTCATTGATGTTTATGAGCTTTGTTTAGCTCGTATTTCCTATTTGGTATGCCAGTCGTATTTTATTTTTTGAAAAAGCTTTTGGTATATTTTCGCCATTTATGTCTATTTTTTTTCTTTAGCTATTTGTGTCCCACTGCTGGGCAAAGGCCTCCCCTCGTTGTTTCCACAAATTTCTTTCTTTTGATATATTCTTTCAATCCTTCTCAAACTGGTTAAGATCATCTCTGTCTCTATTATAATTATAAAATATTTTTAAATTAAGCATCTAAATTGATCATAAAAATCACTATGACAATATTCATAAAAAGGTTTGTTCTATAAAGTTTAAATTGACATTAAGCCGTTGGTCCCGGCTGCCACATGGTAGTCGTTAAAGGAACCACGTCAGAGGCCGACGAGCGGTTCCGAAGAACTCTGACACCAGGGTGTATGGTCGATTGACCGTGTCACCTACACGAAATGTCGATGATAGTCTAATTAAAGGTATAAATATCTGAACGACTAGGAACAGAAGGAGTAATACTATTAAGTGGCGAAAAACCCAAATAACAATGGAGTAACAATAGTTATTTACCAAATAATAACAAAAACCCATGCTAAGTTCAATAATAACAGACAATAAGCGGATAGAGGAAAATTATACCTTTAGTTTGTACTAATAATAATAAATAACTAATTAAAACAAACTCACAGAGAATTTCCATAACAAAAATTATTTAAAATTGTGGTTTTCCATATGCCTATTAATGGATAACATGAGCAGAACGACATAAGTGCGAAATAAATAACTGATTCATATTAATATTTATTTAATAAAATCTTCCGATGGGCAGCGGCGTCAGAAGCACAAGAAGCCAAAGAAACTGCGCTCACCAACCCGCCTGCCAAGCGTGGAGGAAAAATCCTTGGGAGAGGCCCTCGTCCAGCAGTGGACTTTTGGGGCTGTAATAATGATGATCATCATCATCATTTCGAGTATATGTCACGGGCAATCGAGCATGCACACTCTGGTGTCAGAGTTTTTTAACGACTACCAGATGGCAGCCGGGACCAATGGCTTAACGTGGCATCCGGAGCACGGAATCATCTTTATTATCAGACAATCAGGTGATTCAAGGCTGCAATGTCCTAACCAAACTGGAAACAACTATACAAAGTATGCTTCCCGAAGGAATCGAACCCACGACCCGGGTTGACAGGCAAACGCCTTAATCATCGAACCACGGAGGTAGTTCTAATCATGATGATGATGATGATATTTTAATAAAACTGCAGTATGCAAGACGGATTTCGTGTGAACTGAAAATGACAACTTTACCTAACCCTTTGAATGACTTTTCAAACATTACAAAACGCACGCTCTATTTACATTGCATAAAGTAGGTTAATCACTTCACTGATAAGATACAATGATAACAGACAATGGGCAGGCAATTTTGAAACATATCATTGCAAACATAAGGTGCAAATTACAATGGGATGTGTAGTACTAATAGTTTAATCTAAGGCTTACCAAAAATATATTTCTAGGGTGAAAGTAAAAACAGTTTGTTTGTTTATTTATATATATGCTTGTATATATTGAGGAAAATCTATGTACAGCCCTATTTTAGTTAAACTGTTATAATTTTACATGATACAGTGGAAAAACAAGGAAGACAAGCTTTTAAGAGTGCAGTACGCGCTCATTTTCTTCAAAAACAATCAGATAGAATATAAATTATATATATGTAGTTTATGTATTATATATTATATTTTAATATGTATGTAGTCTTGATATGTATGTTTATAAATATTATTAGGGTACACTATAATTTAGTTTTGTTTAAAGTATACTTTCTTGCACCAACTTCCAAAATTCTCCTTTTTCGGCACCACCTGTGGGTTGACTGGTAGATACAGCCTCTGGCTTTAAGTCCGCCTTTTACATTTTGTAAAGAAGTTAAATAAAAAAAATAAAAACAGATGCGTCACAAGCCGAATGCTTAGGCCGATTAGTGACTCTATCGCTCGTTTAGCGCTCTCGCTTGCACGCGGAACGTGACTCTTTTTGCGCGTGCAGCCTACGTTCACCTATTTATAAGACACTATCACGTAAAAACCTATCTTATTCGTAGATAAGTAACCATTTTGATACTAATATTAATCTCATCGTTGTGCTTGTAGTTTTTATTTAATTTTAAGAACCCATAGTAGTGAACTGTGTTCTAATTATTTTTATTTTATGGTCTAACTATTAGTTTTGGGCACTGTTATTGTATTTTCTATGTGTAATCGAACGATGTTTACAACTGTCATGCTGTGTATGCACGTTTTTGGGTCTCAATCCAGCTCAGAAATATTATGTCTTTAGAATAAGCTATAACTGATTGTTACCTGTTGTGTATGCCTTATGTTAAATAAATAAAATAAAAAAGTACTTAACCTTCAATGTACCGGGTTCCATTCGCGGCAAGGGCATACTTGTTTCGTTTTCTCAGGTATATACGCGGTTTTCGAGCTGCCTAAGGAAGATTAGAGAGCTAGGCAGGATTAACATTACCTCTATGCTTAGCTCTAACTGGAGGCCCCTTCCCTGCCCTATTAACCCCCCTCCCCCCCATGTTCTCCCCAATCCTCCCCCCATGTCACAGCCTGGTGTAGCAGTTGTCCATGGGCAGCGGTGATCACTTACCATCAGGTGACCGCTTGCTCGTTTCATCATCATCATCATCAGGTCTTTTTTAGTCTTTACTACAGGAGCACGACCCTCTCTGTACTACTAGAGCCATACTTGGCTAGAGCAGTCAGAGGACTTGGCCTACACTCTCCACGCTGGCCAGACGGGTTGGAGAGGTCTTACAGATGTTTATAAGCTTTGTTTAGCTTGTATTTCCCAAGTCGTCTTCTACGACATCCACGGGAAGACTTGGAGTGGTCCTATTCTACTCTGCCGGATACTACACGGCTTGCTCGTTTACCGACCTTAAAATAAAAATGCATTAGTTTTTAATTTTACATTGTTTAAGTCAGCTTTGTCTGTAAACAAATATAAATAATGCATGTATGTAAAATGTGCAAAATGTTACACAAGCCGTAGTAACGTATGACGGAATTTGTTTTGCTCAAATTTGCAAGTTGCACTGTGGCATGAATGAACGTTGCGTCAGTGCATGTGTTGCGGTTTGGGTGAAGTTTTCGACATTTTAAAATATGTCTAATAAGTTGAGAAAAAACAAAGCGTTTTTTAAATAAGTGACATTATGTGTTAGTACAAGTTTGTGTTTGTATATCATATTATCAAGTCAGACAATGCCGAAGGCCATAAGTGCGAAAGGCCATGTTTAGTAAAGGTGGGGAACGGAAACATAATAGTGATGGGTTGCTAGCCCCATTGCCTATTGACATGATTTTTATATTTGTATGTTCTATTTCGCTTCTAATATCCCCCTGACTCGGTTTTTTTATGTACAGACATTCGACTTCTACGGTTTTATTATACCTATGTATTGATTTCTTCTAATTGAAAATTTATATTTATCTTATCATAACGTACAGTCACGAGCATTGATACGTAAACATACACTTCGGTTCTTAAGTCAATGTAATAAGGCCTGAAATAGAATACATTTTTTTAATAGTGTATCATATACCTTAAATCTGAGATTATGTCCGGATAAGAGATGATCTTTTCGTGGCGGCACTGAAAAAGGAAGAACTCCCTTCTTTCAGTGCCGTCAAGGTCAGGTTTAGGTTTAATTTGTAAGTCGTTATACTGAGTTTTTATTTAAGTAATCTACCTATCCGATAGGTACGAAAATCACAATTTGTTATTGCCAGGTCCCGTCTGAAGTATTTTCTGACCTTTTCGATTTTTTGACCAACAAGCGTTATTTTTTTAGAAAGGCTATCCTAATTATGCGCGCACTCTTTAACTAAATCTACGTTTTCTCTTCTTAGGAAGATCTGATGAGTCTTTTTAGGAAGATCACATAATTGCTTATATTATAAACTGCCCGCTACCGATTAAAATAGAAGCGCAAATCTTTCACTGAACGTAGTAGCGTACTAAGTGACAAGTATTTTTAGGAAGATCGCGAAGCTTCTTATTTCACGAACTGCCTACAACAGCTTGCAAAAGGAGCGCGCTGACATTCATTAAAAGCTAGGACGTTTCGGTTTTATTTGCGTGTACTAAGTGAGAAACGAAATAACATCCTGTCGGGATAAAGACAGCAAAACAGGCAATATGTTTATCCTAACTTTAATGAAAAATGGGAAAGTGAGATCGTTTATTTGTTACTAGCTTTCGCCCGCAGATGCTCTCGCATCAACGTCGTTCCTTCGGGAACAGTACTTTTTCCGAGTAGCCTTTGTCCTTCTCTGTACTCCAGAGAACTTATATGCACAATTTCATGATGATCGGTTCAGTAGTTACGGCGTGAAAGTGTAACAAACAAACAAACAAATAAACAAACAAACAAACTCACTTTCGCATTTATAATATTAGTAAGGATAAGTAAGTATAAGCATTACGCTTTCTCGCCTGAACTTTTGATCAGATTATAATGGAATTGTGAATTATTAGGGAGCCCCCCAGTAATTCACAATTCCATTAAAATCGGCCCACGGCTTCGCACGTGTAGATATAGTTGTTTTATCTATAGCCTATGTTCATCAGAGATAATGTAGGATTCTAATGGTGAAAAAAATTATAAATCAGTTCAGTAGATTCGGAGCCTTTTCAATGCAAACAAATATACAATCAAATCTTTCCTTTTTATTATATTACGAGTAAGTAGTGTAGGATATCTTGGACGCTCGATTGGTTTGGGACATTTCAAGTAGAAAAAAGTATTGTTTGGTACAAAGGTAGTCTAGTTTCGATATAATCATCATCATCATCATCGACAGCCTGCTGCTCCTACTATCTTACACCTATCATCCTGCTGCTATCATCCTATCCTACTGCTGGAAGCATACTTTGTTTAGTTGTTTCCAGTTTGGTTAGGACATTGCAGGCTTGAATCACCTGATTGTCTGATAATAAAGATGATTCCGTGCTTCGGAAGGCACGTTAAGCCGGTGGTCCCGGCTGCCATCTGGTAGTCGTTAAAGGAACCACGTCAGAGGCCGAGAGGCGGTTTCGAAGAACTCTGACACCAGGGTGTGCATGGTCGATTGACCGTGACACCTACTCGAAATGATGATGACTGCTGGATATAGGCATTTCTATATGCACGCCATCTATCTCCGTCTTATGGCTTAGATAGGTACGGTAAATCCGTATTTATTTCTTATCATCATCAGTATTGTGTTGTTATGTTTGTAATTATTTTACTGTACAAAAAACTGTTTTATGTAAAAAAAGAATATTTGCACAACATCATCATTTCGTGTAGATGTCAAGGTCAATCGACCATGCACCCTGGTGTCAGAGTTCTTCGGAACCGCCTCTCGGCCTCTGACGTGGTTCCTTTAACGACTACCAGAAGGCAGCCGGGACCACCGGCTTAACGTGCCTTCCGAAGCACGGAATCATCTTTATTATCAGACAATCAGGTGATTCAAGCCTGCAATGTTCTAACCAAACTGGAAACAACTAAACAAAGTATGCTTCCGGTGGGAATCGAACCCACGACCCCCGGGTCAACAGGCAAACGCCTTAACCACTGGACCACGGAGGCTGTTTGCACAACGGCAGACTTATAGCTTGAAGGGATCTCTTCCAGTCAACCAAGTGATTGAAAGGGTACACGAGAGGCATAACGGGAATAGTTTCAAGATGTAAATCTAATTAATTACACTAATGTAAGTCTAATAAATAAACATAAATAATGAATATACAAATAATTGCAATAATACATATTATTGCTCCTGCAGTGGAGACAAAAAAGCCCTGATGATAAATAAATAAATAAATAAGTACGAGACTTGTGTCATGGGATACTAACTTAACGATATTATATTTTATAACAAATACATATATAGATAAACATCGAAGACCCAGGCCAATCTGAAAAAGATCACTTTCCATCTTGACCTGACCGGGGATCGAACCCGGCTGGCGTGTTAACCACTGCGCCACGGAGCTCGCCAAATCGCCATCAATAGTTTACATTATATATAACCTTCATCATATCTTTAACTTATACATTTTTATCCTGATCTGCCTCAGTCTTGAGGGAAAGTATTGCAACACCACAATCCCCTAAGTTCTGTTCATTATGGACGCAATCTGATTATTACAAGGCAGAGTGTGACAAGTGTGACAGTTCGTTTGAACGCATCGCCGTCTCAAACACTTTAAATGGCCAGAATGAATTTAGTATGTTAATATTATGGAAAGACGAGGAATACACTTCAATAAAATTGCAATTTTAAAATAAATATTACTCTGATGGACAATTTTTCAGAATAAAAGAGAAAATAAAAGTATTTTATTAAAATTGGCTTCGATTTTTATAGGGGCAATCATATAATGTAGAGTTTATTATTATTTGAGTGTGTGACAGTTGCGAAAACTGTATATATTATTATTAAATTCATTTTAAAAGAAACACGAATTTGGATTCACAATTTTATATATAGTATTTTTAACAATTTATAGTTAGCAAATTGTATATAAACATATCAAATATTAAATTATATGTATTATTATATATTAGCTGTCACCCGCGACTCCGCTCACATTAATGCCGATTCCACGGGAACAAGTACTTTTTTCCAGAATTAAAGGTATCCTATGTGTTAATTCAATTATAGGTTATATTACTGTGTGCAAAATTCCGTCAAAATCCGTTCAGCCTTTTGGCGTGATTGGCCATACATCTAAACATACTCCCAAACATTCGCGTTTATAATATTAGAAAGAATAAATAGGTCAAGGTAGTCAGCCGTGTAGTATTCGGCAGAGTAGAATAGGACCACTCCAAGTCTTCCCGTGGATGTCGTAGAAGGCGACTTAGGAAATACAAGCTAAACAAAGCTTATTAACATCTAAGAGACCTCTCCAACCCGTCTGGCCAGCGTGGAGAGTGTAGGCCAAGTCCTCTGTCTGCTCTGGCCAAGTATGGCCCTAGTAGTACAGAGAGGGTCGTGCTCCTGTAGTGGAGACTAAAAAGGACCTGATGATGATGATCATCGGTATTATCTTCAACTGCCTGTCCGGTGGTTGCAGGGGCATCGGGTACCCGCGCCCGGCCCCCCGAGCTGCTACTTGCTTTCCCCCCATTCAACCCAGTGAGTAGTATCACAATACCTTTATTCTCTTCCCAAACCCAACAAATTCCTATTCTTCTCCAGCTAAAAATGCTTCCGATGGGCAGCAGCGTCGGAAGCACTAGAAGCTCGCCACCCCTAAGCATGCCAAGCGTGGTGAGTATGCCAATATTAAGTGGGGTTTTTCCGGCAACAACACATGTGATTGCGGCGATATTCAATCTATGAGCCACCTTTTGACGTGCCCTAAATGCCCCACCCAATGCACACAAAAGGATCTGGAGGAGGCAAATGACAGGGCAGTGGCCGTGGCCACATATTGGGCAAAATTACTATAATTAAGACATTACGACTCGAAAAGTAGAAGAAGATGGAACAAAAAATCCATGGGTGAAGCCTTTGTTCAGCAGTGGGCTTCTAACGGCTGAATTGATTTAATCATATATTTGAAGCTTCGCACTGTCTTTTCGTCCAAAATACTTCAGTGCCTAAAGGCAAAGGTCTTTTTTTCTTTTTTTTTTATGTTGTAGGGCGGCAAATGAGCAAGCGAATCACCTGATGGTAAGCGATCAACGCTGCCCATGGACAACTGCAACACCAGAGTGTGACAGACATTGCCGGCCTTTCAAGGAGTTGGGGGGAGGACATTGGGAGTAGGGAAAAATGGGGGAGGACATGGGGGATGGAGGGTGAAGGATGGGCCTCCTTTTCCCCGTTCCCCATTGAATTCTCCAGGAAGGAAGTCTTTAATTAATGTGTGTTACCAGTGATGACTTTCGGCTCAGAAACATGGTGGCAGAAAGGTTCTGGAATGGCGACCACGTACTGGCAAGCGCAGAGTCAGACACCCACCTGACTACCTGACCAAGGTCGCAGGGAAACGGTGGATGCAGGCCGCTTCCAACCGGTCATCGGAGGGGGGGGGGGGGGGGGGCTATGTCCAGCAGTGGACTTCTTACGGCTGATATTTTTCCATTATAGAAACAGCACCACGTACATAAATTAATTATGCTAACAATGTACCAGTTCAGTACATTGTAATATTTAATTAAAATTCTCGTACGATCGATAACTCCCTATGAGGACATATTTGGAATATATCGACTGTGAAAAACCAAGTACGTGGACTTACTCGACGAATTAATCGACATTCAGTCGGCGGCAATTTGTATTGGAATGTCGATTTTTAGGGCTCCGTACCACAAAAGGAAAAAACAGAACCCTTATAGGATTGCTTAACCTCTCCAACCCGTCTGGCCAGCGAGGAGAGTGTAGGCCAAATCATCTGTCTGCTCTGGCCAAGTATGGCTCCGGTAGTACAGAGAGGGTCATGCTCCTGCAGTGGAGACTAAGACCTGATGATGATAGGATTGCTTGGTTGTCCATCTATCTGTCAAGACAATTTTTCTCAGGAACGCGTGGAGGTGTTAAGCTGAAATTCATATCAAATACTCAGGACTACTGTCCCTTGGAGCCATGAAAAAATGAAACTTTTAAGCCAAGGCAATCGAAAGATTCAGCTCTTATACTGCAAATTTTCGATATTGGCAAGGGAATCAAAACCTGACATTTGGTATGAAGCAACGTCTTATGGCACAGATAAAATAAACATTGCGAAAACCAAAAAAATTTAGTTACATCATATTACTAAAATATTTGTAATAATTTTAAACTTATTGTAGATAATGGTACGGTACCCAGTGCGCGAGTCCAACTCGCACTTGGCCGGTTTTAAGTTTTTCAATATCATTATACTACTTCCTTTATTATACATTTAATCTCATCTTAAGTAATGTCTCTTCTAATTATTTAATAGTGTTACTTGCAAAACACTAATAATCTCGCAAAAATAAATAGCTATTACCATAAATAACAACGTTTTTTCTACGACTTCTGTCTGACATAACAAATTAAATAAAAAAATATTTTTTTACGATTTTTAAGTGTTTATATTTTGCATTTACAATCTTATTTTGATATACTCTTATTAAATTAAGAAATAAAATATGGTGAAAAAATTTCAAGCTGGCGGGATTTGAACCTGCGACCTTAAGTCTCAATTTAATTTTTTTTTCACATATTTTATTTCTTTATTTAATAAGAGTATGTAAAAATGATTTTAACCTGCGACCTAAGTCTATGTACGACTTAAGGTCGCAGGTTCAAATCTCGCTTGAAATTTTTTCACCATATTTTATTTCTTAATTTAATAAGAGTATGATTTTCAAGCTTTTATTTTCCTGTCGTGACATTCGTAAGTCTATGTTGCATTCATAAGCGAAAGGATGACGCTTGACTCGCGCTCGTAATCCTTTTTTGAAATGCGTGTAGAGTTGTTAACATTCAATCGGAAAGTAAAATAATATTTAATTTTGTATAAAAGTTACACAAATTATCAACTGTCGTAGAACAAACATTTTTGTCCATAATTTAAGCAATGTAGTCCTGCGAGGTTTAGTATTCTTCAAGTAACCCTGTATAAATAAGCATTTACTGTAAGGCGATGCGGCTAGCAACCCTTCACTATTCTGATTTCGTTTTCCACCAACACGCCCATACATGCTAAACTTGGCTTTTGGACCCAGGTCCATAAGACCACTTGCGATACACACACTTACGAGGTACCAGAGCCCAAACTTTATCTACCTCGCAAGGAATAGGGACGTGATAGTATGTATGTATGTTTCTTAAACGTACCGACCGCATCCAAAAAGACTTTTTTTATATTTCAAAATATGTTTAATCTGTGGTCGGTACCCGAGGGAGGTGTGGGAAAAAGCGCGGGCGTCATCGCTAATTTAGCGCAAACTTGCATGTGTCCGTCCGTCCGTGCATTGTTTGTCTTATACAGGGCATGTCGGAAACATGTGTGACAACTTCGTACTGGCTCTTGATATCTCTTCGTAATCCTTTGAAATTCTATAAAAGCTAATTATTAAAAGCTATTCTTCAAAAGCTTAAAATAGTATGAATCAAAATAAAAAAGAAGGCGTACACAAACAAACCAAGGTACATATATGTTTTATTTTTATTTTAGTTAAAGAATAAGCATCGAATTAGGGGAAGCCATTGCAGCATTGTGAAAAGGATAGCAGGAAGATACAACTTTTTTTATGCCTCACTGTCTGCCTTCTATTTGAAGGCTGCAGGCAACTTAAGAAAAAAAAATTTAAAGGTGTTTGTAAAACAAAATTGTTTAACTTTGTTATTATATATAAGTAATGTGTGAAACATTACTTATATATAATAAAAATTGTAATCATTACTAGAAAGTACAAAAAAAAATATAAATGAAAAAATTAGATGATAAAATTAAAAGCCCTTCAGGCGAGAAATACTGTTGAAAAGAGTTTATGTTCACGTTTTTCTCTGTAGCTAGTCTGTAGCTTTTGCACAGTAATTAATAATATAAATATTACAAAATTAGATCCTTTATAAAGTGATTTGTCGTGAAAAAGTGCCTGCGAAGGCCTATTTTCTGAATAAACGTTTTGATTTAGACTTTCCTGGCCCAAAATAATGATATTAAAATTTGTCAGTCAGTTAGAAAATCAAAAAATATTGGACATGTATTTTTTCTTTTGCCAATTAAACAATAAATAATAAAGATAAATCGCGTCAAATTCATGAGTAGAGGCTTGTGTCCATGTGAAGTCATAGATTGCTACAATTTTTAGCATTTTATAAATTAAAGTATTGATAAGCACAGAATTCGGGGAAGTCAAAACAGCGTTATGAAAATAATTTTCAGGAAATTAAATTAGGAAGGTTTGATATTAATCTTCTTGCTTTATTGTCGCCTTTCATATGAAGGCTGCCGGAAATTGTAGCAAAAAATGTTAAAGGTGTTTGTAGAACAAAATTGTTTAACTTTGTTTCTCGCATTACTCTCCTTCCTGGCCCAAAATAATGATATATAAATTTGTCCGTCAGTTAGATATTTAAAAATTATTGGCCAGTTATTTTTTCCTTTATCAATTATGACTATGACGGTACTGCACGAAATTATGAAAATTGTCGTGTTTTTAATCACTAGTACTTCTTCTTCTTCTTCTTCTTCTTCCCTTACCTTATCCCACTTTTTATGTGGGGTCGGCACAGTATGTCAGTTCCCTCCATTTTGATCTGTCACCTACCATATCCTTTTTCACTAGTACTATGCGCTGAATTAATTAAATACATCAAAAGTATTTGTATAATTTAGATCGATCCTTGAACAAGATCGCCCCCTTGTTGGAATTTAAAACAGATACATATGAAATTTAAAAAGGATATATATATACGGTATGATATCTAAAAGCATTTTTCATCGAAAACTTTGTAATTTTTACGTCAAGAACAATAATTTACACATAACAATATTTATATGTACGTCTCAGTTTCGCCCCCTTTTTTTTTTATAAAGATATAAATACAAAAATATTAAGACGTTTCATCTTTTTTCCTAATCACGGAATGGTTCTGCGCAGCGGTACCCGCTTAAATAAAAAATATAAAGATAAAGAGTGTCAGAGTTCATGAGTTTGTGTCGCTACAGTTTGCTAAAAAGCGTAGCAAACTGTGACGTCACATGGAATTTTAACGGGCAGAGCAGACAGAGGATTTGGCCTTATACACTCTCCTCGCTGTTCAGACGGGTTGGAGAGGTCTCATTGAGCTTTGTTTAGCTTGTATTTTCTAAGTCGCCTCTTACGACCTCCATGGGGAGACTTGGAGTGGTCCTATTCTACTCTGCCGGAAACCACACGGCTATATATGTATCTAATTAGACCTTTTTGTTGTGGTAGAGCCACGCTACCGACAAAAGTAATTTTAGCTAGTAGCATGAATGGGCCGGCTCGTCCAGGGTACCACACTCAACACAGAAAATCGACGCTTCACCGCTTCTATGCTTCGTTTGGTGAGTGAGAGAGCCGGAGGCCCGTCCTTTCCTCCATTTCCTCCCCCATTTCCTTCCCCCAACTCCTGCAACAAAGGCTGGCAGCGCTCCTGTTACACCTCGGTGTTGCAGTTGTCCATAGGCAGCGCTGATCACTTACCATCAGGTGACTCTCTTGCTCGTTTGCCGTCCTATATCATAAAAAATAAATTATAATAATAGGTAGTCAAATAAAATATTTTTCTACATTACATGCACTGTTATCACTGGCCGTGTGGCCGCCACGTCACATGCAGGAAACATTCGCAATGATAACGTACGCGTATCTTTGCCAAGGTCATGAATAGGGAAGTTTTGTTATCTAGTATTTGAGCTCGTAATTAAGGATCAAGCGGTGTCGGAATGAGATGTGAGGAGGAAAAAAACAGTGGCTCCGGGAATGTCGGCAGAAGTAAAAACTTGAACATACGGTTAGACGTGACACCTACTCGAAATGATGATGATGAATATTATTTTTGACTTTCCTACACCGCGGGATTTTGAACCTCTGAACAATACTGAAATCCTGGATTCAGAATCCCTAATGAAGTATCGAGTTGAAAGAAAAATTGTTGGCTTCCCATACAAAGTCACCGATCAGCTGGGTGAATTTCTATGGAAGGTATTTTTTTTATTTCTTGCAATTCTGTATTCCATTTAGGATTTTGATTCCAGGATTTAGTATATTCAGTATAGTTCAGAGTTTCAAAATCACGCGGTAATATATAAAAAACCGGGCGGCGGCCATTTGTGTTTGGAAACATCAATTATTTTTGAGTTCCCAGCTTTGATTCAATAGGAAAAGTTGTTCATATCGCCGGGCTGAATCACCCCTTCAAAGATAGGACAGGGTGTAAAGAAAACCCTGTCCCATATTGTATACAAAGGCGTTGGTAACGGTAACATTGTCGCGAGTTCAATAGTTTTTTACTTTTAACTACGCTGCAATTCGATCATAACTACATATCCAGCACAAAGCGGACCTTTGCTGCTCTAAAGCAGAAAAAAATTATGAAAATCCTTTACTGCACTGGTTAGTTGTTTTTTTTAAACGTAGGTTAAATTGAATCGTCACGTTTACCTGCGTCATTAAATTTAATCAAATTAGCGAAGAATTCGCATTAACGCCCAAAAACGGACCGAATGTCAATAACACGACAAGCATTATTAGGGCTCCAATCAAGACGTTTTTATCGGAGAACACTAATGGAATGCAAATAAAAAAGAATTCTTATCAAAGTTTTGTTGGTAGTACGATAAATCACTTGTAAAGTCGATTCATCAAGTGTAATATTACTGAGAGTTTAGGGGCCCTGGGCAATCTTATTGGGGGTCTGCTTAAGACTGCGTCGCCGCTGACGTGAACTGGAGCGGAGAGGAATGGAGAAAAGCAGTGTTTCCACTAAAACGGAGCAGAGTGGAGTAGAGTCTAGCGGAGCAAAATGAAGGTGAGGGGAGTTGCCTCACTTACCGTCCAACCGTCTTTCTTATTATAGAACGAGAACTAATTTTAGTTAAATCATTTATCCAGCTGGTTTGAACCATTAATCAACCAAAATAAGTCGACACTTATAACTTTGAGGTTTGGTCAATTGTCATTGTCAATTAGTTTTGGGCGGGTAATGGTTTAAACCAGCTATTAAAGATAGTCCTCGTTTTATAAGAAAAACTGGAAGAGTTTGTTTTGTAGACGAACTCTTTTCACAGTTTTGTAGAGTTTGTTTGTGTAAAACAGCTCTGTTCATACGATACCCCGAGTTATGTAATATTCTATGCATTTTACGTAAATGCCAAATGCACTTTTGCGTTGCAACATTTTTGTTCGAAGGCTGAAATGTGAGCCTAGTGGACCGGAAGTCGTGTTTGTTTATTACTATAACATTGAATGGCTATTTTATTTACTTATGGAATTTTATAATATAGATCATCATTATTAAGACAAAAGTGATTTCAAAGTCTCGGCGAGTTTTTTCCTGCCACGTTGGCTTATGTCGAGTAATACAATCATCATCATCATCATCATCATCAACCTATACTAGTCCACTGCTGGACATAGGTCTCTCCCATGGCACGCCACTGAGCTCGGTCTTGAGCTTTTCTTAAATAATAATACAATATAATGAATATATTATATAACTCGTCACAATTACCAGGGGAGACCACGAGGAGGTGTGAGTTAGGAATTGAAGTCTCGCTGGATGTCAACATGTGTAAAAGGATGTTGCCATCCAGCGTGAAATTGTCCAGCAGTGGACTTCTTACGGCTGCTATAATGATGATCTCATCATCGTCAGCTTTCCACGACCCACTGCTTAGGCTTATACCCAGCAGTGGGTCGTGGAAAGCTGACGAAAAGCTGAAAAAAGTGGAAAAAAGACAAAGGCCTTTTCCAAGGATTCTTCGTTCCATGGGAGGATATTGCCATAATCACCACGCTTGGCAGGCGGGTTGGCTAGCGCAGTTTCTGTGGATTCTTACGCTGCTGTCCATCGGAAGCATTTTTATGCCGAATAAGTATAGGATTTTTTTTTTAATCTGGGAAGGGTATGAAGGTATTGGGATACTACTAATATGAATGCAAGTAGGGGGGAGGCCGGGCGCGCGTACCTAAAGACATACCTGCCTACCTGATATAAAAGATGATAATATGTAAATGTTAATTGGATTCAAGGGCCCACATTACCCGTACCGGGATTATTCAGTAAACTCCATAAAAGCTTTTAAGAAAAAAATGATAAGAATACTATGTTTAAAGTTAATTCAAATCGTCATAATATTTTTTTTATGATATGAGTCGGCAAACTGTTACACCAGGGTGTGACAGGAGCGTTGCCGGCCTTTCAAGGAGTTGGGGGAGGAAAATGGGGGGCGGGGGGGAATTAAATGGGGAATATATGCGCACAAAAGTTAAGAACCAGGCCTCCAGGAGTCCATATTGTAAGTGCCAAATATCTAACTAACAAAAAAATATTTTCGTGCTTTGTGTGAGATAGTCAGCAAGCTTTTTGTTATGGGATACCCGATACGCTCACGGAGTATTATCTCGTTATGTAACACCCTATATATCGAAAGGAAAAAATAATACATTTTTGAAATATGCCGACAAAAGCTAACATGAATTGCATATGCAGATCCTAATTTATAACTCTTTCGACGTGTTATATTACCTCATATTAATGAACTGTTTTGACGCGCGCTACATTAAAAACGTTTTAATCAAAGAGCTCACGATCAATTAACGAACAGCGTAGGGTTACCACTCGTTGGTAATTTAGTTGTGGTAGAGCCATGCTACCGGTAAAATTCATTTTGCTAGTAGTATGAATGGGCCGGCTCGTCTGGGGAAGTACCACACTCTCACAGAAAATCGTCGTTTGTGTAGGAGCTTTACCGCTTCTATACTTCGTACGGTGAGTGAGAGAGCCGGAGGCCCATCCTTCCCCCATTTCCTCACCCCATGTCCTTTCCCCAACTCCTTGAAAGGCCGGCAACGCTCCTGTTACACCCTGGTGTTGCAGTTGTCCATGGGCAGCGCTGGTCGCTTACCATCAGGTGACATGCTTGATCGTTTGCCGACCTATAACATAAAAAAAAACTTTTTTATTAAATTCGGACATCGTAGCAAGTGGAGATCCATTGTCTCCCTACCCCCGTGGGAAAGAGGCGTGATCTAATATATAAAATTCTCGTGTCACAGTTTTCGTTGCCATACTCCTCCGAAACGGCTTGACCGATTTTGATGAATTATTTATATGGCAAAACAACGTTTGCCGAGTCAGCTAGTAATATATAATATATGTACATATATGGTGAAATGTTGATCGTTCTGGACCCTTAAAGGGATGATTAAGCCCGTTGATATAAACAACATTTCCTATGGGACCAATGCTGGGAACCTAAAAAAAATGGGCAGTTCCATACAAAAGAATAAAAGGGTTTCTAGAACAAGGACAGATGAACTTTTTTCTTTTAACTTATTTTAAAAGTATTTATCCTAACTAATATTATAAATGCGAAAGTGGGTTTGTTTGTTTATTTGTTTGTCTGTTTGTTTGTTTGTTTGTTACGCTTTCACGCCGTAACTACTGAACTGATCTTCATGAAATTTTGCATACAAGTTCTCCGGAGTACGGAGAAGGACATAGGCTACCTTTTATCCCGGGAAAAAGTACTGTTCCCGAGGGATCGACTATGACGCGGGCGGAGCCGCGGGCGAAAGCTAGTAGTTAATAAATGTATATATAAACTCTTTTGATACAAGAATTAATATTATGAATAGACAAGAGTTAATATTATAACAAGTAGTATAGTTGCCAACATACCTGAAACAGGATCCGTATTCATCTATTCGGTAGCTAAAAGTATATAAATAGCAGCTAAGTATTTATATTGAAAATTATCAGCAAATACTACAATAACACAAAAAAAATTGTTGTCTGTAAAGTCGGTTTACGGACAATAATTTTATGTGATAACGGTGGAATAGAGAAAGATGCGTCACAAGCCGAACGCTAAGGGCGAGCGTGCCTCTCTCGCTTGCTCCGCGTTATCGCTTGCATACAGAGCGTGACACTTTTTCGTGCATGCAGCCGGCGTTCATCGATTTATAAAACGTTATCACGTCAAAAAAGCATTGATAACATAAGTGCGATACACTTTACTGGGAGTTCTTGGCGGGAATTTCGGCGGACTGCACGGTTTTTGTTTTGGATGGTTTTGCAAATTGCTTCTAGTGGACTTTTTAATGTGAAATCGGTGTAATTTGGTGTTATAAATGCCCATGTTTATGAACAATGTGTGGAGTAACAAAAATAAAGTGTTATGGTGCGGCTGTTGTAAGATTTATATAGCGGGCGGTCGCTCGCCTTACTGCGTCGTCTATGATCAAACCAGAGGATTCATGGGAATTGTCGCCAGAGGCTCCGTTAAATCAACAAAATGAATTATACGATCATTTCGTTGATAACACGTAGAAAAATATGAAGGGCTAAAAGGCGTAGAAAGCTAAATGCCGTAAAACAAAAATGAAAACAAAAAAACACTTTCCTGCTAGTGACAGCCCTTACAACCATCATCTATATACAGATTTAGAAAAACTTTAAAGGGACGTCACGTCATTCCCGACGGATGCCAAATAGACAGTTTTTTCGTTTCCCAGTCGTTGACCCTGCAGGAGACAGTGGCTTTTGGTTGTTATTTTTGGCAATTAGTTACTGGACTATTGGCGGGTAAATGACTTTGACTCAAGTCAAGCATCCCACCACCATCCCGCTTTATAGGTCCTTTTGGGATGGCTTTTTCTATCATTATCATTTCGTGTAGGTGACATGGTCTATCGACCATGCCCACCTTCGTGTCAGAGTTCCTCGGAACCGCCTCTCGGCTTCTGACGTAGTTTCTTTAACGACTACCAGATGGCAGCCAGGACCACACTCTCGCAGAAAATAGACATTTGAGTAGAACTTTACCGCTTCTATGCTTCGTACGTTGAAGCCTTGGTGTTGCAGTTGTCCATGAGCAGCGGTGATCACTTACCATCTGGTGACTCGCTTGCTCGTTTACCGTCCTATATCATAATAAACCGGCTAAGTTCGAGTCGGACTCGCGCACTAAGGGTTCCGTACACTATATATAATAAGTTTGAAATTATTAAAACTTTTTTTTATATACCTCATATAAAAAAATATTAGAACATACATAGCACCCGTGCGAAACCGGGGCGGGTCGCTAGTTTTTACTAAAATACATAGTTTCGTCTATTTTACAAGGCAAATAATATTACTCAGCGTAACAGTTAACACATGCTAACATAGCTAGCGACATTACAAAATAATCACTTGACCGTTTAAGGTGAATATGTAATCCGAGCCGATGTTATAGTTCCCACTACTGGCCAAAGGTTAATCGGAAGTACGCTTCATATCGTGTCACAACTTGTCCACAGGGAATGCGGCTTCTCATTTTGAAGTGATAACGTATTAAAAATCGATGAATGCCGATTGCACTCACAGAAAAGTGTCACGTTCCGTGTTCAAGTAAGAGCGCGGTTCCGTGTACAAGCGATGGAGGCACGTTCGGCTTGTGACGCATCTATCTCTTTTCTACCGTTATGACGTAAAATTATCGTCCGTATACCGACTTACAGCCAACCAACTTTTTTAACCAATTCTTATCGATAGCTAGTTTTACTTGACATAAACTTAACATAGGTCTGCTGTTCAGCTTGTAGCGACTTGTGGAGAGTAGCGACCCCATGGATCCGAGTGCCCGAGGGGCACCTGTTCCTCGCCTCTGGCCTTTCTTCTCCAAGTCGGAGTGGAACCTGACGTGGTGAGAACCTGGACCCCTACCTCTGGCTTGCTTTTATCAGCCGACCAGAGTGGAGTCACTAAAGCTATGTTGCTAAGTGACGCTTGGTATTTTTAAAGTTTTTTTGCTTATCTTAGATCTTCAATGGGACAACTATTAAGGCTTTTTCCAAGACTATCCAGTCTACCCAACGTAATTACACTGATAGCTTTTATTCGTAGTAGAGTTACGACAAAAACTGCCACGCTAATGGCAAAATTCATTTTTGCTAGTAGCATAAACGGGCCGGCTCGTCCGGGGAAGTACCACACTCTTACAGAAAACCAACGTTTAAGTAGAAGCTATACCGCTTTAATACGGTAAAGCTCAGTAAATCGTTCGGTTAGTGAGAGAGCCGTAGGCCCAGCTTCCTACCCCCCACTCCCCCATTTCCCCCATCATCCATTTCCCCCCACATCCTCCCCCAATGTCTTCCATCCAACTCCTTGAAAGGCCGGCAACGCTCCTCTCACACCGTAGTGTTTTAGTTGTCCATGGGCAGCGTTGATCGCTTTATCAGGTGACGCGCTTGCTCGTTTGCCGTCTTATAACATAAAAAAAATACTTAAACTATCACGCCGGCTACTAAGGCTTTTGATCCCCCATAGTACCTGCCCCCTTCTCAAAGGCTGGTGAAGCCCTTGTGATTGAACCCTGAATCTTTCCATTACAAGCTCTTTGACCACCACCAATGTAGTATTGTATGGAAAACCCCCACAGTATCGAAAAGCAGGCCGCAGTGGAAGCCCTAAGCGGCATTTTCTCATACAATGTGTACAAAGCTACAGAGTATAGCTCTCTTTTATACAGCCTTACAATTCTTATTTAAATTCTATTTGAAATATGAACTTGCTATTTGCGTGGTCATTATTGTCTAGAAATCTGTATGTGTGGTTATTCATGACCATACATCTCATTCATTCATTCATGAAAGTACTTTCATTCAAATGCTTATAGTAATACAACAATTGTGATGGGAGCGGCTTCGTCTTAAGTAGTAAGTTTGACGAGTTTTCTAAGTACTCTTAAAGATGTAGTATAGAATGTGCCGTGTGGTCTCAGGTGCCGTGGTTTCAAGTTTCGAATAAGATGACTGCCTTTTCCAACGGATGTCGAATGACGCGAAAAAGCATACCCGCAAAAGGTTGTTTCCAGCCGCAGTAGAATTTATTTCGTAATGAACGTTCTGTTGGATAAACAAAGTTGGTACCTATATATGATTTCGTACTTCATAGCACTGTTTTGTTTCTTTTCGTGTGTGTTAGTGGCCAAAGGGTCAGGGGTGTCATCTTCAACTGTCTGGTGGTTGCAGGTATGGCATTGGACATGGCTCGGCCACCCAGCTGCTACTTGCTTTCAACAACTTCCTATCGCTCCCGTCCTTAAAAATGCTTCCGATGGGCAGCAGCGTCGGAAGCACAAGAAGCCAAAGAAACTGCGCTCGCCAACCTGCCTGCCAAGCGTGATCAGTATAGCAATATCCTCTCATGGAACGAAGAATCCTTGAGAGGTCAGTTGTCAGTCCAGCAGTGAACTCCTTAGCGCTGAAATGATGATATACGCTGGTAATTTCACGAAGTAAACATCTACACTGTAAAGGGCTTTTCAAGACAAATCAAATGAGCCCAAACATTATTGGTTTACCTTGTTTAGTTTAAGAGTTCCTATGGCCACCTTCCGACTCGATCATCAGACGAGCGGAAAGATTCCATAATATTGTACCTATTGTTAGCCGTGTGGTTTCCAGCAGAGTAGAATAGGACCACTCCAAGTCTTCTAATGGAGGTCGTAAGAGGCGACTTAGGAAATACAAGCTAAACAAAGCTCATAAACATCAATGAGATGAGACCTCTCCAACCTGTCTGGCGAACGAGGAGAGTGTAGGCAAAATTCTCTGTCTGCTCTGGCCAAGTATGGCTCCGGTAGTATCATCATCATCATCTTCATCAGGTCCTTTTTAGTCTCCACTACAGGAGCACGACCCTCTCTGTACTACTAGAGCCATACTTGGCCAGAGCAGCCAGAGTACTTGGCCTACACTCTTCACGCTGGCCAGACTTGTTGGAGAGGTCTCACAGATGTTTAAAATCTTTGTTTAGCTTGTATTTCCTAAGTCGCCTCCGGTAGTATACAACGTGATTTTTAACCCCCTAGCTATATTGAAGTCTGGGAATCAGAATTCCTAATGGAACACAGAATTGCAAGAAAAAAAGGTAAAAAACGAAAAAGAATTAGGTTACCATACAAAGTCACCGATCAGCTGGACGAATTTCTATGAAAGGTTAAATTTATTTTTTCGTTTTTTACCTTTTTTTCTTACAATTCTATATATTCTGATTACCAGATTTCAATATAGCTAGGGGGTATAAAATCACGCTGTAGAGAGGGTTATGCTCCTGCAGTGGATACTTAAAAGACCTGATGATGATGATGATGATGATTACAACATCAGGACAGGTGAAATTAAATAAAAGCTTGTAAAAGAGAGATGAATGAACTGGTTATGAAAACTCAGCTGGCAAAAAATTAAACGCTTTTCATTGAGAAAAGTCGGAGCTCCGCCAGCGGTATACGTGACCGGTAAATATAGCCGGTCCGTTTTAAAAACGTTCAACTACAAAACTAGAACAAAACGATTGTTTGACAATACAGAAATAGGAAAGTGGGCGATCTCGGGTGACGAGCGAAGCGGCGGGATGATGTATGTCGTGTTTCCGTTTTCAGCTTTAAGTTTTCAGCTAATAAGCTTTTCTAGGAATATTTTATTTGATTTTTTCCTTATGGGATTTACGTAAGAACATAATTTGAAAATTTAAAAAAAAATTGGTATTCTTTAAAGTCGGTTTACGGACTATAATTTTACGTGATAATAGTGGACGAGAGATAGATGCGTCACAAGCCGACCGCTTAGGCCGATCGCGCCTATCTATCGCTTGCCCCGCGCTCTGCACACAGAACGTGACACTTTTTCGTGCATGCAGTCGGCGTTAATCGATTTATAAAAAGGTATCACGTCAAAAAAATTAAACCGACTAGATTTTTACTCTGTTAAGGCAATGACACTTTACTAGTGACTGATACTCACTTTACTCTCTTATCTCAAAAACTACTGAACCGATTTTGATGATACTTGCACCGTTCCCTAAGGTGCACTGAGTAGTATCCCAATGACTTTCATTCCTGTCCCAAATCCAACAAGTTCCTAAGCTTCCCCAGCCTAAGATGCTTCGGACACCAGCGTCGGAAGCACAAGAACTGCGCTCGCCAAACTGCCCGCCAAGCAAGATGAGTATAGTAATAGCCTCCTACGGAACGAGGAAACTCAGGAAGAGGCCCTTTTTTATGATATATGACGTCAAACGTGCAAGCGAGTCACCTGATGGTAAGCGATCAGCGCTGCCTACGGACAATTGTAACACCAAGGTATAACAGAAGCGTTGCCGGCCTTTGAAGGCAATTGGGGGAAGGACATAGGGGAGGACATGGGGGAAGGACAGGCCTCCGGCTCTCTCACTCACCAGACGAAGCATAGAAGCGGTAAAGCTTCTACGTGGTACTTCCCCGGACGAGTCGGCCCATTCATGCTACTAAAAAAAAATATTTTTGTCGGTAGCGTGGCTCTACCACAACAAAACCCCTTGTCCAGCAGTGGACTTTTCGTGGCTGTAATGATGATGATGATGATGAAATGATAGAGAGAACAAACAATTTCTCATAAAGTTTCTATTCATACAAACCTATCAAGTGCGTAATGTAACTTCAGTATGCAAATAGTTGGTTCACGACTCGTGCTTTCACAAATTTGAGATGGCCCTAATATGCTAGACCCGTTTTGCCTGATAGGGTTGTCAGACACATGATAAAAAAACACAGATAACTAATTTTTATATCATTCTAATGTCTGGGTAATCGTTAAAAAGCTTTCAAGCACTTTAATAAAAATAAAAATAAATAAATAAAAATATATTAAAAATTTGTAATTTTAAAATATTGAGTAATAACATCAAGTATTTTTTAGCCGACATAACAACAATATGCCCATTTTATTCATAATTATTGCTAAACTTAAAAATTACTATCATATCATTATATTTTCTTATTTCTTTCCTGATCCACTACGATTGGAGTCAAAATAACTTGTAGGTAGGTCTTCTTACTATCTATCTTTAACCATATCATAACTGTTAAAAGAATATTCTTCTTCTAATCTGTTTGCCAGTTAAAATAAATGTCCCTTTTTAATTTTCAGTTTAAGATTATCCAGCTCTGTCTACCCCGCAGGGGGGGGGGGGGGACGTGATAGTATGAATGCATTCTAAGATTACTTATCCATTCGAGTTTACAAATTTCCAAAAATTACAAGCAGTAGAACTGTTTGTAAAAGATACTAAAGTACCTAAAGCCATAAATGTTAATGGTGACAACCCTAAATTCTATAAAGAGAATATCACCAAATCACCAATGAATGTCCCGGTTGCATTGCACAGTGATTCGTGTATTTAGAAAATTTCGGCCAATTAAGATGCCTCACTTTATAAGGGACTCACGACGCCGCTCGCCTTGGACTGCGTAAGTGCTAACTACTAGGTTAATAAACCGTCTGTAGTACGTCTAATATTATGTGTTGAGAAAAACTAATAAGGAAATTTTGACGAAGCATGTTGCGGATATATATAACTAAATATACCAAGATACCAGCAGGCTTTAATAGTCAAAAAGGTGAGTGGGTAAAACTAAACCGATTCCAAACAGGATACGGACGGTCTAAATACGAAAACCAAGCAAGTAAGTACTTCGCCAAGTCATTTACAGCTTGCTTCGTCATAGTATACAGCTGAGAACGGATAGCTCTGCCCGCGACTCAGTTCGCGTACATTAGTAACTGGAGAAAAAAAATGTAGCCTATTCTGTGTCCTATACATCTAAATGTTTCTCTACCAAGTTTTATAAAATATAGTCTTACGTAAATATAGTCTAGACTTGGCCGGGTTTTTCCCTTTCATGGTTATCGTTTTCCTTGGGTACATAATCCAGTGAAAACGCGGCCTTCACCCGCCTAGCAATTACTCTCTGCCGGCCAGCTGTGAGTGTTTCGAACTGACTCACTCACAGACATACAGACAAATGGGTTGAAGACCGGAGGAATCAAATTCATAATTGCTGTTTACGCGTAATTATCATAAATAAATAAGCATATAGGACATATCACACAAATTGAGCTAGCCCCACAGTAAGTAGTGAACTTGTGTCGTAGGATACTAACTTAACGATACTATATTTTATAATAGATACATAAATAGATAAACATCCAAGACCCAGGTCAATCTGTAAAAGATCGTTTTTCATCATGACCTGACCGGGAATCGAACCCGGACACTCTCGTGTCGCAGGCTGGCGTGTTAACCACTCCGCTCGCCCATAAATGTCCGAATTTATAAAAAAGATTAAAAGTCGAATAGCTTGTAATGCAAAAGAATTTGACATAAAACCAGAATGAAACAAAGGAGTGATTAGCTGAAGAGAATTGCTGGAGCAAAGTTGACGATCGTGAGAATCCGCGAGATACTGAAACTTACATTTCAAGTAACCGGGAGAAAGAGGATTTTTAAGTATGAGAATAGGGAGCAAAGGAGTCTCTGCTGTCTGCGTAAACGAATAGGGAGCCAGGACAATTTAGATCGAAATTGAGAAACGTGATCATAATTTACGCATGCAGAAAATGAAGCGAATATAATTATTAAGAAGACGGTCGAGTTTATTGAGAAGCTCTTCATTTAGCTCTGGATAACACACATCAGCATAGTCAATAATGTATCTATCTGTTACACTTATATAAAGTTTATATTTAGTCTATTTAGAAGTTCGTCAATGGCGTTACTAGTCAACCGCGACCCAGTTCCCTTTCGAAACCGGCATAAAAGGACCTTCGACTTACAAAACCTAAGTCTAGACTCTAGGCTCAGCTGTTAATGAAGATTGGGGCCGATCTGTTTCAACATTGTTAATTGTCTTAACGTTGTATCCAAGCAAATAAGCTAAGTAATTTATCAGGAATGGACAATACTGACGGTAATTATTGTAAATTGAGTTTCTGCCAGTGGTGTAACTATACATATATATATAGGCGTAGTGGTTATGTTCGCAGCAGCGCGCACTGACTGTTTTCATGCGACTATGCGCAAGCGGGCCGCATCTCTAGTGCGCAGGACACGGGCCAGCTCCAACGCTTCCTGGCGCTGATTGCTTACAGTATAAACTGTCCCTATATCTGGCATTGCTGTAATAGACACCTAAGCAGCAGTGCTGGATGTAGGGGTAGGACATTATAGTTATATGTATTTTATTTTATTGTATTTTGTGTATATATAACTTATATTTATTAATTTGTTTGTGCTTATATGGGTTCTGTAACCTGAAATAAACGTATTTTATTTTATTTTATTATTATTTTTATACTGTCCGGGGCCCGAGGAAGACTCATTCGATGGGGCCCATGAGAGTGGCTTTTTGCTAGGCCAGCTCACAGAATAACAAAGACATTAGAAATGGCAAGGGGGCGTGGCACGCGCGCCGACAATGCGCCCGATCAGCTCACTCGAATCACCTAAGTAGTTTGTCCCGCAATCAAAGGATTTGTTCCTTTGATTGCGGGACAAACTAACTGTGAGATTTAAGCGGAAAAAATAAATCGAAAAAAGCCGGCGTGTGCTATTCTAACGGGTAATGTTAGAAGTCCTAATGAAACTGATCAACGGAGGAGTTTCTACTCGCCGGTAAAAAAAAGTATTAAAGTAATGTATTGTGTTGTAGTAGTATGCTTGAAATGAGGTGCCGCTGGTTTTCATAGAAATCACCCGTGATAACAACTAGCAACCCATCACTATAATGGGTGGATATCCATCACTAGGATGGCTAGTTGCATCGCCTTTAACATTTGATTCGTCAGATATTCGCCCATTCCTTCAATAGGGAATTTACGATCTGCGTGGGAAGAGAAGCTGGTATAGTCTACGTTATTTTCTTTTGGAAACCTTTGCAAAATATATTTATTGACGTAATATATACGTTTTCTGGTGACATAAATCTATAAGGGTGCTAAATTTCAACTCAATCGATCCAGTTGATTTATAACGTATAGACAGACACACGAGTTATCATATTTTGGTTCCGTTGTGTCAATCGGTCGTACGGAATCTTATAAATAAGCTTATACATTTCTAGCTTATAAAGTGCAGTTATGAGAAAATTTATTACATGACTCAAATGACTTTCTAGACCGCTTTAATGGAACTATTAAGCGCAAACTCAATTTTACACTTGTTCAAAATCAAATAAAATAGCTATTTATTTACTTCAAAGAATCAACGTTGATTAAAAGCCTACTCACATAAATTCCAATGACATCAATACCTGGAATCATAAAATGCAGCCCAGGCTTGAGGCGCAAAACATCAATTTCTCAAATTGTTTAAATAGCACAGGCTAGTAAAATTGAGACGGTGTTAAAATGCTCATTCATCGGGGTAGTCATGTGCCAGTAAATTAGGATGTCTCTCTGGTTGTCTAAATCGGAGGAAATTCTCTCTGCATCACATACTAAAGTCATTCAACGCACGTATTTATAAAAATAAACGGTGATGTTATTTAAAATGATTGAGTGCGTATCAATATTGAGCAACAAATCACGTTTGTTGTATGGGAGCTCCTTAAATATTTATTTTATAATTTTATTTTGGTATTTGTTGTAATAGCGGCAACTGAAATACATTACCAGTGAAAATTTTAACTATCTATCATGGTTCATGAGTTACAGCCTGGTGACAGACGGAGCCATATTAATAAGGTCCTGTTTTTACCCTTTGGGTACGAAACCCTAAAAATAGCCTTGGCCAAATTTGCACTTTGCGTTGGTGCCAATTAAAACTGTCATTTTACGTTTTAAACCAATTGCGTCTATAACTGTGGTGGAACCTGGTTCTAAGCATAGAAGGCTGCGTTCAAAGGCGATGCGGCTAGTAAACCGAAACTATTTTGATTCCAACATTGCCCTTAAATCACAGACTTAACTTCTGTCTACCCTGTACGGATTTAAAAGTTATAATATGTATGTACAGCCTCATAAACATCACTGAGACCTCTCCAACCCGTCTGGCCAGCGAGGCCAAATCCTCTGTCTGCTCTGGCCAAGTATGGCTCCGGTAGTACAGAGAGGGTCATGTTCGTTCCTGCAGTGGAGACTAAAAAGACCTGATGATGATGATGTATGTATTTATGCAAGTGCGAGCCCCCTGCAAGTAAGCGCTAGACGCCCTCCCCCCTGCAAGAGCGAGGCCTCGGGTGGATGTCCGGTTCGCCAGCTCTTAAGGCTACGTTTCCACTGACGCAGACTGGAGCGTTGACCAATCAGCTCGAAATCTCCGCTAGGCTTCAACAAAATCTGTACTAACGGAGTGAAACTGTTTGGAAATATATAAAATATGTGAGCAACCAGTTCCGAGTGGAATTGTATGGAGTTAGGCGTTGAGTCGGCGTTGCGGTGCAGAGTAGAAGGCAAGTTGTGCAGTTATCGAACTTGGAGCGTAGCGGAGAGGTGCAG
Organism: Elegia similella; assembly: GCA_947532085.1. Taxonomy (NCBI): domain Eukaryota; kingdom Metazoa; phylum Arthropoda; class Insecta; order Lepidoptera; family Pyralidae; genus Elegia; species Elegia similella. The sequence continues at coordinate 24,102,788 of OX383939.1, forward strand.
ACGGTGGGGTGGGGTGACGCTGACACCGTACTGCATGTACGTGCATTTTAGTTAGCATTATTCTTACTAATATTATAAATGCGAAAGTGAGTTTGTTTGTTTGTTTGTTACGCTTTCACGCCATAACTACTTAACCGATCATCATGAAATTTTGCGTACAAGTTCTCTGGAGTACGGAGAAGGACATAGGCTACCTTTTATCCCGGGAAAAAGTACTATTCCCGAGGGATCGACATTGACGCGGGGGAGCCGCGGGCGAAAGCTAGTTACATCATATTTTGTACACGGCATCAAATTTCTTTTATTTTTAACGACAATATATCATAAGGCCTCTGTGAGGAATTAACTAATCGGCACTCCAAAATATTCCGTTCCAGTCCACGCACTCCACCTTCTTTTCCCCTCTCCACTTCATTCCAATCTGCTTCACTCTACTCCGCTCTGCCTCGCTTCAGTGGAAAACCCACCAATTTTCCCGCTCGTCACTCCATTCCTTGTCAGTGGAATACAATACAACCTATTGGAAGCGTAGCCTAAGGGTGCCACTTTCCTTGCACCACTCATCTTGATCTCACAGTGATCTTGATCACTCACTGATCGTCGTGGTCGTTGTGGTCGCAACGCACCTTCGCATCGCTGCGCATTGGTGGAAGCGTAGCCTAATGGTAAAAAGTCAGGCATCACGCAGTCTGGTTCAAGTTTTTGTCGCGTTACCATAGGGATCATCGAATGATTAAGACCTGACATAAAAGCTCTTGTAGTTAAGTAATTTATTAGATTTTCCAAGTGCCTTGATCATCTACTACGGGTTAACGACTGCACAGTCGGTGACAGGGGGAGTGCGGGGTGAAGAAGAGTTTGTCGGTTTATAGTTCAAAGAAAAGCGCCGTAGAAAAGTATTTTTTTAAAAAAGCTGTTAAAGTTGGTATTTTTCGCATGAAAAAACATATATATTATGTAACCTAGTAAGTTATGATATATTTTATTCGTTCGCTGTTAAAGTTGGTATTTTTCGCATGGAAAAACATATATATTATGTTACCTAGTAAGTTATGATATATTTTATTCGTTCGCTGTTAAAGTTGGTATTTTTCGCATGAAAAAACATATATATTATGTAACCTAGTAAGTTATGATATATTTTATTCGTTCGCTGTTAAAGTTGGTATTTTTCGCATGGAAAAACATATATATTATGTAACCTAGTAAGTTATGATATATTTCCTTCGTTCGACATTTTTGCAGACATTACATTGAAAAAAAAACGCGTGTGTTTCGTCCAATTAGGATTGGGATGAAACGCTCCATTACTCCTTTTAGACATAAATTAAAAATATAAATGTGATTTGGCGTAAAAAAGCCTGCAAAGGCCTATTTTCTGAATAAACGTTTTGACTTTGACTAAGATGACAGGTCCTTTGGACGGATAGCTTAGGATGAATGAACTCCTTCAGAAAGTTTGTTCTTATAAAAAAATACCCCTAAAGACAATACGCATTACAATCGAAGTCTGACACTGGTCAGGTGTTGTGTCCTAAAAAACCTATAAAAAATCTATCCCATATCAAGCAAAAACCGATATACTGTCAACGATCCTGCTGTCCATACCTTCACCATTTTTTCTGGCATCTCGTCCACATACTTAACTAGTTCGCGACTTTGACAGATTAGCAGGCTGCGTACCCTACGGCTAGTCGTGACTCCGCGTCACAAAAAAACAAAAACAATTATGATTCTTATGTCTATTAGCATTAAATCAATTTCTCTATGCTGTTACTCCAATTACTGTATTAGTTGGGTTAGTCGACATTGAAAACATTCGCATATAGACCTGTTATTGCAAAGGTATTTTTAAATGCCACATTCGGGCCTATTTGGTATTTGCTTTGAAAGAGCAAAACACAAATGCATCAAATTATAAAAAATACTGGTAATAATAATATATAATTATAATATTAATTATATATACTCTGGCTGCTCTCGCCAAGTATGGCCCTAGTAGTATAGAGAGGGTCGTGCTCCTGTAGTGGAGACTAAAAAGGACCTGATGATGACGATGATAAAAAATATTTTTTATAAGAATCTCTAAGTCATTTAGCTAACGTGCTTTTAGGAATTAGTGATTTTAGATTAGATTTAGAGGTCATATTACGAAAAAATAATTTTAAATAACTTAACATTTGTTTGTTATACCAGAAGGGCTGCTTTAAGTTGCTCCATCGTTATTTAGTGATGATTAAATTAAGGGGTTTCTAAACTAATCAACAAATTCAAATAGATGATTTTTTTGATCAATTTACTCGTATATTCCAAGAACCTGGACTACAATAAATCTAAGAAGTAACCATGAGGTCCTTTTAAGAAATAAAGCATACTTTGGCATATGTCATTTTGCGAAAACGTTCAATGTAAACTACCTTACATTTGAAATATAAAAAGGACTATTATAACTTGATCTTCCGGTGGTCTATAATTTCAAAGCTAGGGGGATCTAAGTCCGCTGGTGATGGGATAGTAATTTGCGCCTATCCCTAAACCGATCTAAGCATGTTGGTTTTGTTTTACGAGCTAACGGGCCGTTTCTTTTTATCCTACTGCGTGTAATTTGCAAGTGAATAATAAGGCACTAGCATTTGCCCGCGGCTTCACTCGCGTTAAGAAGTATAGAAGTTTCATACAAACTTTCATCTAATATTTTATCTCCTTGGGGATAGAATTGATTAAAATTCTTTCTAAGCGGATGCCTACGCCATAACATCTACCTGCATGCCAAATTTCAGCCCGATCCGTCCAGTGGTTTGGGCTGTGCGTTGATAGATCACTATGTCAGTCAGTCCGTCTCCTTTGAGTTATATATATTTAGATTTTTTATGACCTCAATGTATTTGTTTCTGCCCGTTGCTACAGCTTAGTCGTCAAGCCATATGTCCGTGGGTACAGTCCTTTCGTCGTAAAATTACGTCATTGTCTGTGTTTTTTTTTTCACACAATGACATCGACAATGTCAGAGAGATTCGTAAGGGATCCGCAGGGGAATTGTTTTCCAGGGTTCCGCGTAGCGTTAGTAAACAAGGCACTCTTACGCGTCTGTCTCGCGGTATACCTCGGAGACTATTAAGCACTTGGGTATAAATATTATTTATGCCGACAAAGAGGTGTAATAAAAATAAATAAATTAGTGTTCCTCCCATATATGTAAGGTATATATATTTTTTTCCTCAAAATATCAAAGTCAAAGATTTTAATTTAAAAAATTTATACATGTATCTCATTAAGAACTTTATATTTTTATTTCTTATATATTTTTAGCGTTTCGGAACAACCACTGGTGACAAGAATACGCCGATAGATACTCAATCCAGACATGGTCCCTACGTGCCTGAAGGGCTCTGATTACATTGTTCCATTAGTTAGACATAATTTTACATACTATTAATTAATTTGTTTACATGAAATAAATTTATATAAATTTCCACGTATTGTTGGATAGGTCTTTTAAAAATATTGTCGGTGTCAGAACCATTTTTCGATTCTTTTAGCTTTTGAAACGATTTAGATTAATTTAATGGGACGATATTTGCCCAATGTTCGACAAATATCGTCCCGTTCCTTCCAAGAAATTAATCATTAGGAAAAGACTGTCATAAAAATTATATTTCCTCAAAAGCTTGCTTTATAAACAGACTGTTTGAGTTCCACAACAAAAACTAACGTATGCCGTGCCATGTAAGGCCAGGAATTGGTTGGGGGCCAATTACCGGTAATAAAGGCCCACAATGCAATGTGAATCAGGACGGCGGTTCGCGGGAACTGAGATTTTGACACTTGACAAGCTCCGTAATGAGAATGAGTTGAAAAAGGAATATGTAAAATTCCTTGGAGGTCAAGTGCCTCTGCAGTTAGTAATTTAAATCATCTACCTAGTGTAGTCTACACTTCTACGCTAATATTATCCTTACTTCCTTACTATCCTTATCCTTACTAATATTATAAATTCGAAAGTGAGTTTGTTTATTTATTTGTTTGTTACGTTCACGCCGTAACTACTAAACCGATCATCATGAAATTTTGCATACAAGTTCTCTGGAGTACGGAGAAGGACATATGCTACCTTTTACCCAGGAAAATTACTATTCCTGAGGGATCGACATTGACGCGGGCAGAGCCGCGGGCGAAAGCTATCATATAAAGATAAAGAGGAAAGATTTGCTTGTTTGTTTGTTTGCATTGAATAGGCTCCGAAACTAATGGATCAATTTGAAAAATTCTTTCACCATTAGAATCCTATATTATCCCTGACGAACATAGGCTATACACGGTGAAATTTTGATCGTTCTGGACCCTTATAGGGGCGATTCAGCCCATTGACATGAACAACTTTTTATGGGGACCAATGCTGGAAACTCAAAAAAAATATGGGCAGTTCCATACAAAAATTTTGGCAGCCCGGTCACGTCAAAAAATTTCGGAGTACCCTGCGCATTGGTTCCATACAAAAATTTGTTTATATCAACGGGCTGAATCATCCCTCTAGGGGTCGAGAACGATCAAAATTTCACCGTGTAGATTAAATACCAGACTGCTAACGGCTGGAATGATGATGATGACCGCTGAGGATGCAACCGGGAAATTCTTTAGATGAGGAAGAGCAGTTGTTAAAATTTTTATGTGCTTCTTTGTTACTCATTAACTTAAATGGGTATTTCACATACAACTGTCTGTGATACGGCGATCAATATCGCCGACGCGTCGGTTCAAAATTATCGCACGACACTTTCCAGGACATCGGAATTATCAAAATTACTTAATCGACTCAAATTGTTGCACTCACGGAAACGAGCAAACAATTTAAAACACAATTATCAGATATTTTTGCCCCAAAACTCCCCCAAATTGAAAGGAGGCACGAAGTCCGATAATTAAATTTTCCTTCGCGGAAACCATAAAAACAACGCCCCATGGGATATCCACGTTTGGTAACGCCAGAATTGGTAGATACAATCTAGAAAAGTTATGGGCACGAGGTATAATATATTAGTAATATATAATATATAATTATAAATAAATAATATAATATTATAATATTATATACATAATAGTTTAAATTATATACATAATACATTAAACAAATAATGTCATAAATTGTTCCATTCTGGTCTGCAAGAAAACAAAAAACTTAGAATGTACCAGCTGCATTTCTTCCCGCTCAGATCGTAAAAGCCGATAGAGAGAAAAACCATTTAAAATAATTAGTCCATCTTAGAAATCATCGAAAAATTATAGATACGTATTTTTCCTTTTTAAATCAAACAAAAATTTATAAAGATATAACTCGTTAAAGTTCCGTGTGTTCCGGTACACTTTTTACCGGCCTGTTGCGTCATGAGCCCCCACTGCTGAACTTTGATGCGCTTTATCTTTATCATGTTTTGTTTGATTGAAAAGAGAAAAAATACGTATATAATATTTTTCGATAATCTATAAGACTGACTAATTATTTCAAATTGATTTTTTTTGGGCTACAAGCCTATACATTAACCTTTTCAGACATTTTCGTTAACATATAAGTACACATACACAAACCTAGAAAACATTATACTCCCTTTTCTGGTGAGCTGTGTAGAAGCAGCTCTTCCATTTCGCTTCAATAAAACGTATCTTCGTAAACGTAGCTTCAATGAACGAGCATGGTGATTCAACCCAAAGGTATAAAATCCTCCGTCTTTACGTGTGATAACTTACTTCAATTTTACGTCCAAAATAAAACTAACACTGAATGTACTGAGTTCCTTATCTATCTCTTATTTAAGAGAACTTGCGCTGTTCGAACGGAAAATCCTGAGGCAAATTTTCGGACCAATAAAAAATAAAAAAATAAATATATACGGACAAATCACACAGATTGAGCTAGCCCCAAAGTAAGTTCGAGACTTGTGTTATGAGATACTAACGATACTATATGTTATAACAAATACATATATAGATACACATCCAAGACCCAGGCCAATCTGAAAAAGATCATTTTTCCATCTTGGCCTGGCTGGGGATCGAACCCGGTCACTCCGTGTCGCAGGCTGGCGTGTTGACCGCTGCGCCACGGAGCTAGTCAATACGCCAAGAAGACGGCACATTCCGCATCAGGATGAACTTTGGACTCGAGGATCTGATAAACAAAGAAATCATTGTCAGGTTCCGCAAGTCAAGGCTGCGATGGGCAGGCCATCTGGAAAGAATGGGTGACACCAGAGCTTCCAAAAACATATATAAATGGACCCCACAACAGAAAAGACCCCGAGGAAGGCCTAGAAAGCGGTGGAAGGATTGTCTGGAGGAGGACCTGAAGAGAATAGGCAAGAAAACATCTTGGAGACGGGAGGCTAGAGACAGAGCGAAATGGATGAGCGTAGAGAAGGCCAAGACCCATAAAAAGTTATAGCGCCCAGGAATTAAGTAAGTATCAATTACTAGCTGTTGCCCGCGACTTTGTCCACGGCAATTTCTGTTATTATGATTAATTCATTTTTTATTATTAGATGAATAATTTTCCCCCGTTTTCAAAACATTTTTTATTTATGCTTCACTCCTATTCTTCGCAGCGTGATGTTTTATAGCCTAAAGCCTTCCTCAATAAATGGACTACCCAACACAAAAATATTTTTCCAATTTGAACCAGTAGCTTCTGAGAGTAGCACGTTCAAACAAACAAACTCTTCAGCTTTATGATATTAGTATAGTTTAGAACTTTAAGGTGAATCCAGACTTGGCCGCACCGCAAGCGCCGCAGTCGCTTTTGTTTCAGGTAATGCGGTGACTGCGACGGCGCGGAAAGGTGTGCGAGATTACATAGAACTTTATATAAAGCATTCGAATGTGGCGACTGCGGCGCGTGCGGTGCGGCTCAAGTCTACGTTCACCTTTATTCGTGTCGATGGAGTTATTTCCATGCCTCCCTATCCTCAGTCATCCGTTTAAGATTCTTGTATGACATGAACTCTACCTTCTCCCTTAATTTGGCCCGTGTATGATGTCTTCTAGGCCTTCTCTTTCCTCCCCATGCCTTAATATTGCCTTCTAAGATAGTTTTGATGAAATGGTCACGTCGCACAAGGTCATCATCATTTCGAGTAGGTGTCATGTTCAATCGACCATCCACACCCTGGTTTCTGACACCAGGGTGTGGATAGTCGATTGAACATGATATCTATTATAAATTACTAAAGGGGTTTATAAGCTATATATTTACGACCATTTTAGTGTTCAAGCAGGTCGGCCAACAGCCTTTATTCTTCATTCAGGCTAGTCAGCAACTCAGGCACACATTGGCGATAAAAATGCTCGGAACCACGGATGTCGAAATAATTTCGCAAGCATTTGCTTGCGAACGTTTGCAAAGTGCTGGAAATATATATAATATATTTATATAAACTGTTTACAGAAAACACTTAGATATCAGTCACTGAATTCAAATATCAAGTACATGACAACTCCTGACTTGGCCATAAAATAAGCCAGCGTATCCAATTACAGAACGCTGTCTCGTCGACGAATTCTTCATATTTAAATGTTCTAATAATGCAGCCATTATTGTTTCTTTAATTTAAACATAAAAACTTGCATTGTTAGTCGTTACCTTAAAGCTGGGTCCAGACATGTTTTTTTGTCCTTACCGTACCTCCGATTCGTATCAGTGCAGAGCGTTCGCGATCCAACAATAGGTTAGTTTCCTAAAAAAATAAAATTAGTCCGTCAGTTAGTAATTCAAAAAATATTGGATACGTATTTTTTCTTTTATCGATTGAACAAAAAATGATAAAGATATAGCCCTTTGAAATTCCGTGTGACGTCATAGTTTGCTACACTTTTTACCAAACTTTGACGTCACAAGCCCCCACTCATAAACATTGACGCGCTTTATCTTTTCCATTTATTGTTTAATTGACAAAAGAAAAAGTACGTGTCCAATATTTTATAATTATCTAACTGACGGACTAATTGTAAAGTTATTATTTTGAGCCAGGAAACTAGCCTATTCTGGACGCATAATAAAATAGCCAGTATCTTCGTAACGTGTCTGCAATCACCACTATTCACCACGGATTAATTTCTTTGTGAAGTGTCGTCCGACTATATCGCCTCTAAAGAAAACTAAAAAACCGACTCGCGATGGATCGGACCGTACCTGTATTCGTATTGAGACGCCGTCCCACCGTACCACGGTTGCCAACTTAGGGATTTTGCCCCTTGGGCTTGAAGTGTTAAAAGGGACATTTTAGGGGCAGGAAATTTTTGGGAGTTTTTTAGGGGCTCAAAATATGTTTGAGATTTTTAGGGCTTTGAAACAAAACTTGCAATTAAATCGTGTTTTCAGTTGTGCGCGTAGATTGGCACGCACTATATGAAACGCGTGAACTGCGCGACGCGTTGTTTTATTCAATATACTCTTTTATTTTACGTTTTATTTTATGACCTACAAAACAATTTAGACACTAATTTAGACAAGTACATATATAATTCTATATTTAGGGGTTTTTAGGGACATTCAGAAAAAAAAATAGGGGGAAAATTTTGATGGAGGTTGGTAACACAGCACCGTACCGTACCGAACATGTGTCCAAAGAAGCGTTCTTGGATCGCGATGGCGGCGATACGAGTCGGAGGTACGGTACAGACATAAAAACATGTCTGGACCCAGATAAGGCTTCTGTAACTCTTATCATCATCATTTCAGCCGTGAGATTTCACTATCAAAGACCAACTCGACTTATCCTCAATCATTCATCGGCATTTCGTTTCCTCAGACGGTTTGAGAAAACAACTGTCTTGAGGTCTCCTATGTTGAGTTGGAGACAATATTGGGAACATGATTAAGAACACGAATGTGAGTGTCTTTTAGACTAGGTAGATTTTGCTCATGACAGAACGCGCTTGCCTTCAGACTTAGATGGCAAGAGTCATTAAATAGCAGAGTTAAATCCCCGTTCAGGTCAAGATGGAAAACAATATTTTTCAGAATGGCCTGAGTCTTGGATGTTTATCTTTTAATTATCTATCATAAAATATAGTACCGTTGAGTTAGCCCACGACACAAGTTCTCAATCTGTGTGATACGAGTATGTACCTATAAATTAATTTAAAGATAGTTGTGTTTCTATGTTTTCTTTTTCTAATATAATCGCGTCGATTTGTTTTATTGATGTTTGAATGAACACAACGGAAATCTTACCAATTTTTCAGGTTTTTAAGGTTCATATCTCTTTAAATAATTCAGTTATGAAAAAAAATTAAACATAGGGACATGCTAATATACAGATAGATTTAAAAAAAAACATTGAAGCTCTGCTTGTGTTTCTATGTTTTCTTTTTCTAATATAATCGGTACGATTTGTTTTCTTGGTTTTTGAAGGTTCATATATCTTTAAATAATTCAATTTTAAAAAAAATTAACATAGGGACTTGCTAATATATAGATAGATTTAAAAAAAAAAAATTGAAGCTCTTCTTGTGTTTCTATGTTTTCTTTTTCTAATATAATCGGTACGATTTGTTTTCTTGGTTTTTGAAGGTTCATATATCTTTAAATAATTCAATTTTAAAAAAAATTAACATAGGGACTTGCTAATAAGTATATCGATAGACTTTTTTTGTAAAAAGTCGATGCTCTACTGGTACTATCCGGCGAGGAATCAGGGGACTACGCTTGTATGGAAATACGGGTCTTGTAATAGCGTTATATTTGAGGCTTTTCAAGTTATAACAGAATTATTACGACTCAAGTTTAGCTCGGTCTTTAAATATACAGTAAAGTCGAATGGACTATAAAAATTATAGCGCGCCTGGCATTAAGGAACATAACATATCAGGCTCTTAGGAATATGGTATTTACGATCAGCAAAAGTTATTTTCGATTAAGCGACCATATTGGTAATCTTCGATCTTGCATGAGCACCATGAGTACCAACCAATATTGATTTCATGCTGGTCCTTTGGTGAAGAAAACATATATAAATACATCATCATCAGGTCTTTTTTAGTCTCCACTACAGGAGCACGACCCTCTCTGCACTACTACATACTTGGCCAGAGCAGCCAGAGGACTGGGCCAGACGGGTTGAAGAGGTCTCATAGATGTTTATAAGCTTTGTTTAGCTTGTATTTCCTAAGTCGCCATCCACGGGAAGACTTGGAGTGGTCCTATTCTACTTTGCCGGATACCACACGGCGATGCAACATAAATACATCATCATCATCATATCAGCCGCAAGAAGTCCACTGCTGGACATAGGCCTCCCCCAAGGATTTCCAATACGACCGGTTGGAAGCGGCCTGCATCCAGCGTCTTCCTGCGACCTTAGTCAGGTCGTCCGACCATCTGGTCGGTGGGTGTCCGACGCTGCGCTTGCCGGTACGTGGTCGCCATTCGAGAACCTTTCTGCCCCATCGGCCATCGGTTCTCCGCGCTATGTGCCCCGCCCACTGCCACTTCAAAAAGCTAATCCGCTAAGCTATGTCGGTGACCTTTGTTCTTCTACGGATCTCCTCATTTCTGATTCGATCTCGCAGAGAAACACCGAGCATAGCCCTCTCCATAGCTCTTTGAGCGACCTTGAGCTTTCTTATGAGGCCCATAGTAAGGGACCACGTTTCGGACCCGTAAGTCATCACTGGTAACACACATTGATTATAGACTTTCGTCTTCAGGCACTGAGGTATTTTGGACGAGAAGACATGGCGGAGCTTCCCGAACGCTGCCCAGCCGAGTCGGATTCGTCGAAACACCTCGTCCTCGAAGCTGGAACTGCCAACCTGGATCAATTGACCCAAGTAGACATATTGGTCCACAGCTTCAAGGACGGAGTTCCCAACAAATACCGGTGAAGGCACAACATGGACATTCGACATTTTTTTCGTCTTGTCCATGTTCATTGTAAGGCCCACCTGTTGGGAAACTCCATTGAGGTCCTTGAGCATGGTACTTAAGTCCTCCAGCGTCTCCGCCATAACCACGATGTCATCGGCAAATCGAAGGTGAGTGATATACTCGCCATTGATGTTGATGCCAAGTCCTTCCCATTCCAGGAGCTTGAAAGCATCCTCCAGAGCAGCGGTGAACAGTTTCGGAAATATGGCGTCTCCCTGTCTCACACCTCGCTGCAATGGTATAGCCTTCGTGCTCTGCTCCTGTACTCGAACTGACATGGTGGCGTTGCTGTATAAGCACTTGAACACTTCGATATACCGATGGTCGATGCGGCACCGCTGGAGGGACTGAAGCACGGCCCATGTTTCGACCGAATCAAAGGCTTTCTCATAGTCCACAAACGCTAAGCATAATGGCCGGTTATACTCTCTGGTCTTCTGTATATCCTGCCGCAGCGTATGGATGTGGTCTATGGTACTGTAGCCTTTTCGGAAACCGGCTTGTTCGGGAGGCTGGAAAGCATCGAGCCTGTTCGTGAGACGATTCGTGATCACCCTCGAAAACAGCTTATAGACGTGGCTCAGGAGTGTGATGGGTCTATAGTTCTTCAGTAGAATATTATGACCCTTTTTGAAGAACAAAACCACCACACCCCTGTTCCACGCCTCCGGCGTAATGCCCTCGAACAGAACGGAATTGAAGAGCCTCTAAAGGACTTTCAGTACTGGCGTTCCGCCCGCTTTCAGAAGCTCTGCTGTGATTCCGTCCTCACCTGGCGCCTTGTTATTCTTGAGCTGTTTGAGAGCAATCCTAATCTCGTACAGGCTGATGTCCGGGATATCTTCGGTATAGTGTCGGGTAAGTTTGGCTCTAGGATCTTTGGCCAAACTTATAATGGGTTTGGCTACTGAGGTAAACAGCTGTCCATAAAACCTCTCGATCTCGCCCAGCACCTCGGCTTTTGACGATACCACGCCGCCGTCCTCCTTCTTCAGCTTAGTCAATCGGCTCTCCCCAATAGACTCCACTCTTGCGAACACTTTGGAGCCCATATTTTGCTCTATCGTCTCCTTAATACGCTCGGTATTGAAGGAGCGAATGTCGTGTCGCAAGGACTTATGGATTCGTCTATTGAGCTGCCGATGCACGTTTGCGTCTTCGGAGGTCTGCAGCGGCGTGGAGCGTCGCGCGGCCATCAACTCCTGGGTCTGGGGCGAGATCTTTTGAGGTTTGTATTAACTGCGGGACCTAAAAAACTTTGATCCCACCGCTTGGACAGTTTCCACAAACCCATTGTTTAGCTCGTCCACTGTAACGCAATCCTTCAGGCAATCAAAGCGATTTGAGAGTTCCAGTTGGAAATCGTCGACATTCTGGATATGGATCGGTGATGGTCGGAGCGTAGACTTCATGAAGCGAGTCCTCTCTCGTCTGAGATTGATATTCACGATGCCTCTCACGATTCGGTGATCGCTACCGGTTTTAATCCTATTGATCACCGAGACATCGTTGAATATCTCTCTCCTCGTCGACTAGATGAAGTCTATCTCGTTTTTGACAGGGGGTTGGTCTCTTCTGCTGGGGCCCATCCAAGTCCATTATCTATGAGGCGGCTTCTGAAAGAAAGAGTTCATCGCATAGAGTCCCTCTTCTTCCAGGAAATCAGCCAGCCTATGGCCCCTGTCATTCCGTTCTCCATATCCAAATTGTCCTACTCTGGACTCTCCATCGCTCCGCTTACCAAGTATTGCGTTGAAGTCCCCCATAACAATCGTAAAATAGGTTTCGGAAGCGTGTATGGCCCTACTAATGTCCTCATACACCACTTCCACCTCTTCATCTGAGTGTTTCCCGGTCGGCATATATACCTGTACTACCTTCAACAAGTATCTTTTAGATACTCTGAGTATCAGGTATATTACCCTGCTGGAAACACTTTCGATGGTTACAACGTTGTTGATGAGGGACTTGTGGACGAGAAACCCGACTCCATGCTGTGACTTTTTAAAGTCACCCTCCCGGTGATAGAGTAGGTTACCAGACTTCAGGGTTGTCGTGCCCTCTCCCTCTCTTCGGACTTCAGACAGACCCACTATGTCCCATCGTAACCTACTCATCTCCTCTTCCACTTCCTCCACCTTCTCGTCTAGCCTCATTGTGCGAATGTTGTGTGTTACCAGGGCCAGTCTCTGTTGGGGGTGGTAGCCGGATCTCTTCCGGAGATTCTTCGCACCCCCTGCCCCGCCGTTACCGTGACCGCTACCGGAGTCAGGAATAGCGGGGCCGCCCGGGACTGGGGGCCTTGGCATATTTTCTATAACCATGGGGGGTTTTTGCCATACTCACCACGCTTGGCAAACGGGTTGGTGAGCGCAGTTTATTCGGTTTAATGGGTTCCGGTGCCCATCGAAACCACTTTAAGCTTGGGAAAGGAAGGAATTTATTAGGCTGAGGGAACGGGAAAAGGTATTTGGGATGCTACTTGCTCTGAAGGATTGGGGATAAGAAAGTAGCAGCTAAGAAAGTACCATAAATACATATTATCACGTAATTATCCCTTACGGGGGTAGACAGAGTACGTTTAGCGGCTAGGTAGGGCCTAAAGGTAAAGTAAATGCGTAAAAAATCCAAGTTCTCTCTCTTCTAGTGTGAGTATCGACAGGCATAAAATTGTGATCTTTTGTGAAGTAAAAACTTTTAGCGGCATTGTGTAATTTTTGGGTTTGGGTAAAAAATATTAAACTCGCGTCAAGACACGTGACCTGGTCGAAAATTCGTAAGACGGTCACGTGAACGGAGACTACCGCAAAGGCGAGTTTTCACTTCTGCCGGCAATCCCGGAGTGTAACCCGAGAAAAAGGAGGAAGGGCCTCCGGCTCTCTCACTCACCGGAAGAAGCATAGAAGCGGTAAAGCTTCTACTCAAACGTCGATTTTCTGTGAGAGTGTGGGGCTTCCCCGGACGAGCCGGCCCATGCATGCTTCTAGCAAAAATGAATTTCGCGGGTAGTTTTGAAGTTTGCCATTATCCCAAACCTCCCGAGAAGTAGTCTAATCTCTGATCTCCGTCTATTTTACTTTTTTAGGGTTTCGTACCCATAGGGTAGGGACCCATTCATGTGGCACCGCTGTCTGTCTTTCTGTCTGTCCGTCCGTCTATCACCAGGCTGTATCTCGAACAATGATAGTTAAACAGTTCAAGTTTTCACAAATTATGTATTTCTGTTGCCGCTATAACAACAAATACTAAAAACAGAATTAAATACATATTAAAGGGGAGGCCCCCATACAACAAACGTATTATTGGCAGTTTTTATAGATAATGGTACGGAACCGTTCGTGCGCAAGTCCGACTCGCACTTGGCCGGTTTTTGTATCATTCTTTGAATTAAGTAATAAATCGCGTAGAAGGTATGTCTGCGACCCAAAGGTTAAAAAGTAAACACAAAGTATCGGGACTTTAAAAACGGACGCATGTCTGAGATTTGTGATAAAAACGGCCGATTTTCCCCATTTCAGGGCAATTACAGCTACCTACTCATTATTTTAAGAAAATATTAACTGCTTAACATAAAATTTCGAGTCGAAAACGCTATGCAATTACGTGCAGTGCAAAATTGCGAGGTGCATAATGTAGGTGGCGGGGGAAAGGGGAAGAACGGATGCAGTTTACTACTGGATGTGACTGACCAAGTTGAAAATTTGAACATTTTATGTGTCACCGTTTCACTCCTATACTTTACTCTTGCTAGAAAAGCTGTGACATTACGTGGCTTCTGAAGCACGGAGGAGCTCGATAATTGTCTGTGACACTTGTGGTCACCCATCATAGTGGGGACCACACCCGGGGTTGCTTAACATGCATAAGCGTTTAAAATGCGCATGCCAACTGGAACATCAAAATCCTCCATCATCATCATCATCATTCCAGCCATTTGAAGTCCACTGCTGGACAAAGGCCTCTCCCAAGGATTCGCTCGGCAGGCGGGTTGGAGAGCGCAGTTTCTTTGGCTTCTTGTGCTTCCGACGCTGCTGCAAATCGGAAGCTCCTCCAACAAACGATTAATGTCCAGGTTCCATGGTATTTTTCCTTCGTCGGATGCAACTATAAAAGTAAGTAGAGATCAATCAAACAGCCATATAAATGAGGTTAAATAGGGTTTGAAATCGCACCTTTTTAGAGAACTGACACTATTTCAAATTACTGATATGTTATGTTTAATAGTTTCAGAGATATAAGGAAACAACGATCATGCACGCTTGGTCAGGGTTCGGACACACGAAGTACGTGCATTTACATCATCGATGTACTTATTATATCTGTGGAAGCAAATAAATATAAAATATATTTAAACTGATTTATTGTCAATTACATTTCCCGTCGTTTCATTTACATTATTTAAAACCTAGTTGATATTAAAATATTGTAAAGTTTCTTCAAAATCCTACACAAAATCAGCCAAAATCACCCTTTTTCGGCTTCGCCAGTGCCAGTTTAGAGGTTGACATGTCACTTAGTTATACTTTTGCTTAAAAGAAGATTCCAATGTGCCATGTACATGTTAAAAAAAATAAAACACTTTTTTATTTTTTAATTAATATTTTACACTTCTAGCCACTTTTTGTACAGTTATATCTTTGTGTCCAGCCCGGTCAGCCTACCTACCGGCGACTCAGATTGAAAAAAAAAACAAAGATGGCGGCGCTCCAGATCAAATGAGATGTTCCCGGGGGCCTGCAGAGTAATCTGAAGTAGATACTGTGAATTTACGAGTATTTGAATAATTCACTATGCCGCCCGGGTCGATGACCCGTGATGTCCGAGAGATGAAGGGATGACTGCCTTTGATTGAAGGCAGTGTTGTTTCGGGAAAGAACAACTTACTAAGGTTATAAGGAAAAACTTTTCTATAAACGATATTGTTTGAAAACTTAACACTTAGAAAAAAGTATAAATATGTATTTACCTGCACCGGAAATCGAACCAGAACTACCTTACTATAGTGGCGGGCAATAATTGAATATCAACAATAACTTGGCTATTAAATGGGGAAAATAACTGAATAAGTGTGAGTCGCATTAGCAAACACACCAAAGGTTCCGTACCATCGTACAATATTTAACTAGAAACACGTTTCTTGTATGGGGACTCCGATGTATAAGTACGCTTAAAACCTCTTCTAAATGACCTCTCTTATGAGGTTAACCAAACTCTTTTGAGTATGAACGCTATTGTTCTTAATTATCTGGTGGTTTGAGGTTTCAATAATAAATAAGCGCAACTTGGAGTAGTTGCTACTGGCTAAATACATTGCTAGTAAAAGTCAAAAAAAAATCTTGAGTAGTGGCGGGAGTTTCGGCGGACTGCACGGCTTTTGTTTTGGGTTGTTTTGCAAATTGCTTCTAGCCGACTTTATAATGTTAAATCGGTGTAATTTGGTGCCATAAATGCCCATGTTTATGAACAATGTGTGGAATAACAAAATAAGCTGACATGGTGCAGCTGTAATGAGATTTACTTAACGGGCTGGTGTTTGCCCAGTATTTTCGCGGGAATTCGCCAGGGGCTCCGTCGAATCAACGAAATAAATTACAACATCATTTAGTTTAAAAACATAAGAAGAAAAAGCGCGGGAAACTTCAAGTGTACAAATACGTGACGCGTAAAAGACATAAAAAAGCGGCAACTTCAACTTTTATAGTTTGGAGGTGCAATTAAGTATCTTTCTAATTCTTTAAATAATAGTGGAGGGGGCCATACATTGGCTGGCTGACAGGCTAGCAAATATTTTTTTCGTATGTTTCTGGTGCCCCCCAAGTTGTGACGCCCTTAGCGATTGCTTAATTTGCATCAGGGCTAATCCGGCAATGGCCCTGTCTGTTGACGCGGACCGGACCAGTTTCTCGGAACCGAATCGAGGTTTTGACAGTTCGCGGGCTATTATCTCGCCTCTTGACATGTGGGAGGCAGGTGAAATTTTAATACCGAGTACTTGGACACGCTACGCTGGACCAAAGGTATTAAGGCTGAGTTACAACCAAAGCTGTCAGGTAAGTAAGTAAAAAAAATATCATTATTAAATTACAAACACACAGATTGAGATGGCCCACACCGGACACAAAATCCCTTACCCCAGACACAATAGGCTTGTTTCCTAAAAAATACCATTTAATATAATTAACTAGTTCGTCTTATAGATTATCGAAAATTATTACATACGTATTTTTTCTTTTTTCAATCAAACAAAAGATGATAAAGATAAAGCGCATCAAATGTGGTGGTTCATGACGCAACAGGCCGGTAAAAAGTGTACCGGCCAGTGATGTCACGCGGAACTTTAACGGGCTTTTACTTTATCAATTTCGTTTGATTGACAAAAGAAAATATATGTTTTCAATATTTTTCATAATCTACCAGACGGATTAATTATTTTGTAAAGTATTTTTTTAGATAACATGCAAATAAAACCTTAGACACAAAAAACCCTGTTGTATCTTGCAAACGGCTGAACCGAATTTGATCAAATATAGCTAAAACAAAACCTACAGGCAGAATGAATGAATGCGTCAATTTTTCACAAAGAAACGCGCAAACAGACACATCCAATTTGTAACACCTTTTCTTGCGTCGAGGGTTAAAATAGACATCGTCTTTACTAAAACTAGTAGAGTAAGTCTCTCTAACTGATAAGTGTACTCTACCCGTATACCACAAGCTCTAGAACTGTCTAGAGTCATTAATTCATTGCTGCAAATAATTTCATGGTTAAATAATAATTTTTATGGCTGTATGTGAAAATAAAATATTATAATAATCTGTGGAACGAACAGAATTCTCGTAAAATATACATATAATACGTTCGCATACAAAATATTTACAGTTTCTTAAACAATAGCTTGTAAAGTATTATGATATATAACATAGTGAAAGAAGATACTACATATAATCTAAGACAACGAGTCGTGTCTTTGTATAAGGAAATCAATCACTAAAACAAACAGGAAGAAAACATCAAAACGTCTAAAAACCTGCTCACATTGTAAGTCTTGAATATATATAAATAAGGTCTAATAAATGTGGGGAGTTTAAGACCATGTACGCATGTTCCCATGCTCGTCTAACGTGCGGTCAGCCGCAAATCTGCAATGAACAATTTGCATGGATATCAATGACAAATAGCTTGGATGGAAGGATATACCTATAGATAGGGGCAATTCATACACTTATTCCAGCTTTTCACTCCATTTCTTTATTTTGAACAAGATTTAGCGGATAAGATCACCCTGAGAAGCGGAATTGAAGACGTCTAATGAATAGCTTGAACGTTGGTTTTTGTTGGAAATTCAAATTAAGACTACTGAGCTTCTATCCTTATCCTTACTAATCCTTACTAATATTATAAATGCGAAAGTGAGTTTGTTTGTTTGTTACGCTTTCACGCCGTTACTACTGAACCAATGATCATGAAATTTTGCATACACGTTCTCTGGAGTACGGAGAAGGACATAGGCTACCTTTTATCCCGGGAAAAAGTAATATTCCTGAGGGATCGACATTGACTCGGGCGGAGCCGCGGGCGAAAGCTAGTTTTTAATAAAGGTGCCCTTGAACTTGTATTAATAATATTTGATTTCTCAACAATCTTGACATCAATATACTTATAATGTTTACGTCAACTGTGCTATTATATACATATTTTTAAATAGTGAGTTGACGTCACTCGAAGAAAATAGTGCAGTGCAGTTTGCTGCCGATTCTTCAACAGTTTACGAAGTATAATGTAGTATACATACAAATAGTGAGGCGTCTGTGCCAAGCTCAAGCCAAACATTCCCGTCATTGAGGTAATCGTCAGTAAGTATAAGCCTTTTTACAAAATAATTGTTTAACATACCTTTGGATTTTTTATCCCGCAAATCAAGGTCTGATTTTGGCTACTTGTTATAGTAACGTACACAGTTCCCAGATTAAATCTCATTTTTTTTCCTTTACCTTTCTTTATTTTTTTCTCTGCCTAACCGTTGCTTAAAAATTATGATTGTTATGCTGTTAATAATTGAATCAACTCTTTCTCGATCTAACAGGGGCAGCAACATCGTTGTCGCTTACATAGAATGGAATAGCTAGGATGCAATGACACATATAGATAATGATGTGCACGTTACTTTGTATCATTGTGTTGTATCTCCTGGTATCCAATTTGTAGTCACAATCAGAAAGTACCAATATTAATGTCTCAATTTATTTGTCTTGGAGACATAAAATCTAAACAACCACATCCATTTATGAATTACTTGCTTAACTTCTATAACACATTACAGTATATATAGTTTCTTGTTTATCTTTAGCAGTGTCTCCAAGGTATTTATGACTAGTTTTAAATATGTCAGTTGGTATTGAAACAGTTTTATTGGCTACGGTTTAATGTGACCAGTTCAGCTGAAGATTGGTTGGCCATGGGTGGTCTCTATTGATGTCTGCATCAAGCAATTAAGTGCGAACCCGGAGGTATGTTAAAAGTCTGCAAGCACACATGCTTGTTTGTGTGTCTGTCTGGAGCATCGTAGCACCCAAACGGCTGGATCTTTTTTAATGCAGTTTTTTTGCATGAGAGGATTGACAGGTAATTCCATCGAGTGGGTTCTTTCTTTGCTAAGTCGGTTTAGCTTTTGACAAGATTTGCGGGGGTGGGGTAAAAGAGGGGATGAACAATTAGTTTGATATCGATTCGTTAAAAGTTGGGCAAGACCATTATTATAGCATAAAAATCTTAAAATACAATAACCTTAATATATAATCCACTTAATTTTATTACGAAGTCATTTCCATAAACTCAATATTTAATATAACTACCAAACAAAGTTCTCATGCCACCCGTACAAAGAGCTTGCTCGTGACGTCACGAATTTAAGAGGAAACACTAAGCTCGAGAGAATTGAAAAATAAGTATTTGTAAAAATCTATTGCTGTCAAGCCTCTTAGAGTGTGATAGATACAACTACAGCTCGGACCGAAAATACTTATAAAAGTACACAGAATTAACGCTTCGTAGTCCCCGGATTTCTTCTCTAAAACTTAACCGACTTAATTTCTTTTTTCATTTAAAAAATTAACAAAAGCTTGGCTGTTTTTGTATGCTTTCTTTTTCTTATATAATCGCGTCAAATTTGTTTTCTAGATGTTTGAACACAACAGAAATTCTTACTATCGTTTTAGGTTTTTGAAGTTCATATCTCTTTAAATAATTCAATTATAAAAAATATTAAAACACAGGGACATGGTAATATATCTATTATTATTTTTTTGTAAAACGTTATTGCTCCACTGGTACTATCCAAAGAGGATTCAGGGGACTACGCTTGTATGCTTAAATGCCTAGAAATACGGCCCTTTCTAGGCATTTAAGCAATCCTTATTAAAAAGTCTAAAATTTTGTGTCCTTATAAATTTAACATCTGAAAGAGTTCTTTTGTTTTAAAATATTTACTTTTCATTAATGTGTTTATTTTAAGGTCATTCCATAACAACACAAAAAAATGTGTCCAATATGCCTAGTCTAAGTCTTCTCCGTTCGTGTGTATTAGTGAATTATCACTGGCATCATATTTGTCACCCTGTTGGCTGTAATTGTAATAATTTTTACGTGTAATTTTTATTTGTAAGGTGCGCACACCCGTGACGTCAACATGGGTTCCAACGGAAGATCAGCGCTGGCTTATCGCCAGCAAATGCTGAGTTGGGACCTATTTGAGAACGGACACAGTGCTGGAAACATTTGTAATTTTACTTAATATTAAGTAGGGGAGAAAGGGGTAATGGGAGTCGCTTAAGCGAGCTATCAAATAAAAGCTTATTTCGAAATAATATCTTTGTCAAAATTGTTTAATAATAGACTTTACTTATTTATCTACTAGTTGTTATCACTTTTCACCACTTTGGGAATCAACTTAGGATATATTTCCGCGTTTTAAAAAAAAACAAGTTTGACTCCCATTGCACTAACCTCAGTACAATGGGAATCACACATGTGGGAAATCAGAGTCAAACAATCGCAGTCATTACATTCGGCAGTATGCCATCCAGTGCAATCACCAGTTGATCAGCTAGCCTATTTGTTTTTTTGACTTGTAATATCGGCATCTATAAGCGAAAACAAAATAAGAATATTTTTTGCGGGTAATGGTAATCACTAGCGGCTCTTTGGCTCCCATTACACAAAATCTATACTGCATGTTAACTGTAAAATTTAATAACACAAAGTAAATTTAATCGCAATATAATATGCTAATTTAAATTTTGAATATCTAGGATAAATCTATCCATAGTCATTAATTTGGTACAGCTACAACGTCTATACTCACCGTTAAGGTTGTTTTGACGAAAATTTACAACGGCGAGGCGTGAAAACGAAACATAATTGTTACTAAAAAACGCATGGAGCTACTAGCACGAGTCATTCGTACAATGGGCATCGGGTACAGAGCAAACTGAACATGTCATTTACCTAGGTATCGAACGTTAAGTTTTGCTTAGAGGCACCTGACCCCGATTGCCCGCTGACTCCCATTACCCCTTTCTCCCCTACAATTTCTTTTTTTATTTGTACTGTGTATGAATCTCAAATAAATCATTCATTCATTCACCTTGCCTAAAGGCAAGCTAAAACATATTTAATTTCTGTAAGTAACAGCACAGCTGTAAAATGAGCAAGAATTAGTGGAGGTAAAAAGTAGCTGGCTATTGCATCCAAGATTTTTTTTCTAGTCGGCCGGCGGTGATGGTGGTCTGTTAATCCAATTGACCTAGAATGCCACAGACAGACCCACCCTCGCCCTCACAGTCACACACAGACTAAATCCTAAGATAAATCTTCACTTTGCAACCTCACACATCACAGCAAGTAAGTATAGCAAAATTCTGCGAGCCTAACCCTTACCGTCCCACGGTACCAAGGGCTTTTTTGGCCAAATTATTTAGGACCAGTTCTGGGTGCGTCGACCCGGCGCGGGCGCAGGAATCCGGCCTGATTTTGGACCGAAAATCGCACTTGTGCGTTGTTTTTGCTGCGCGCTTTATTATTAATTGGATCACCGACTGTCCAATGATGGAGATCGTTAAGGAAAAGCAAAGAGTGAGGAGGAATTGAAGCAAGGGTTTCGTATAAAAAGGGGAAAACGCGAGTTGGATGTTATAAAGCTTAATTTGCCAAGAAGTTACTTATCTCCATAAGGAAACTTTTTGTTTAGTTCATCATCACAGCTGCAAAATATTAACTGCTAGGCAAAGGCCTCTCCCAAGGATGCTTCGTTCCACGGGAGGATATTGCCATACTCATCACGCTTGACACGCGTGTTGGCGAGTGCAGTTTCTTTGGCTTGTTGTGCTTTCGACGCTGCTGCCCATCAGTAGCATTTTTAAGCTTGGGAAGATTAGGAATTTGTTGGATCGTTGGATTGAAAGGCGGGCCACGCTCCTAACACCCTGGTGCTGTAGTTGTCCATGGGCAGTGTCACTTACCATCAGGTGACTTTGCCATCTTATATTGTAAAAAAAGATATGGGAAGGGAACGAAAGTAACAGGCTACTCACTCCGATGGATGGGGGCAAAGCAAGTATCAGCTCGGGAGGCCGGGGGTACCCGATACCATACCTGCAGGACAGACAGTTGAGGATGACGCCTCATATCTAGATATTAAGTGGTGTCATCATAGGCAAAAAGTTAGCCTTTTGTCTACATAGTTTGGTAAAGAAAAGTGAAGATTTTTACAGCTTTTTCTTTCGGGTAGGTTTCGGAAAGACGAATAGTTGTGCTCTGATGTCATTTGTTTGTCTTTCTGTTCCTTTTTTAGTTGTAGGATGCCTAAGTACATCTAGCAGACCACTGTTGTTTCCTGCCCTTCGAGTCTTTCAAAACTTGTGGCAAAAATCACGTTATTCCAAACAGTTGCCGGAATCCTCAAGTTTTCACATCATAAGCGCAGTTTGTTTTGTGTATAACAGTGGATAAGACATCTTCGTCCTTCCCTTTTCCCACCTATCTGGGGTCGGGTCTCCCTGTCAATTTGCGCCAGATCTCTCGATTCTGGGTTGTCTCAGCCGTGGTGTTCAGGGTTCGTAGGTCCTTTTGGATTGTAGACCACCATGTGAATTTTGGTCTGCCTCTCCCTCTTAGATTTTAGGGGAGATTTAGGGCGATGTTGACCACGTGGTTCATTCCTCTTCTCTGCGTGTGGCCATACCATCTCAATCTGTTTTCGAGGAGTTTGTCTTGGATTGGGACAACTTTAAAGCTTCCGCGAATGTATTCGTTTCTTATCCGGTCTAGTCTCGTGAAACCGCCAGCCCAGCGTAGCATCTTCATTTCGTTAACATGCAGGGTTTGCTCGTGGCATTTTTTCATGGGCCAGCATTCAGATCCATACAGCATAGCTGGTCTTACTGCGTTTTTGTTGACTTTCTCCTTTGTTTTTATCGGCATGCGGCTGTCACATAGGACTCCGGACAGATTCCTCCACTTAAGCCACGGAGCTTGAGATCTATGGCCAGTGAAATATATTCTTTTTGATACAGTAGATGAGACACAAGTATCAAAAATAATATATTTAAATATAGATATATTTCCCTTTGTCTCGAAAACTTCACTACAGCAATCAACATAAAATTCACAAAGCTCAATTTTGCAACCAGATTACAACCCGGATATACGAGAGCACAGCGTAAAAGTAGTAAAAATGAAACTACTTGAATTCCAAGGGAACGTTTTCATATTTCGTCGAGGGGTACTAAAGCAAGTCTCGCGTTTATAACCCAAATAAATCACATTGTAGTCACAAAGTCGGCAAAGACCGTGGCCATGATGTCTTTGCGAATCGGAGGCTTTGCATCCTCAATTTGTTGAGGGTTGAATTGTGTTGGTCGGGCGTGACGTAGTGCCAACATACGTTATGGCGCTGATTTGATTTTGTCGGGTTATAAATTTCGTGACTGCCCATGTCACAGTTTAGAAATATCAGTGGGGTAAGAAATTGCTCACTGCATATTGTTTGTACAAGCACAATGCAACATTGTTTATATTTATAGTGATGCTGACATTGAATATAATTATGGCTTCAACTTTATAGGTCTTAATTCTTAGTTTACAGATATTAATGGTAGATGTACTAATAGTAAAGATTGTGAATAAGGGGTCATTCAAAAATAACTAATGTATTGCTTACGTATTAGTTGAATGGCAATATTATATGATAAATAAATATGTATTATCCATTTATATCATACATACACTATATATAGAGAAATAGGAGTTACGTAGTGGTGATTTATACTAAAAAGACAACCAAGGTCTCCGCAGCCTTTGGGTCAGAAGGTCAGAAATTCGGCGAGGTGGGGAGTTCCGAGATATATTTAGGATAAGTAAAACAATAAAACCCCTTATCAACGCCCTTGTGGACTATGGGATTGCGCCCTTGAAGGTTGTAATGAAAATAATTAAGTATTTAATCACTTCGCAACAATCTGGGCATCGCTGTTCATAGTATTAAATTCAAGTCTCTCAGCTCCGCATAATATGCGGAGCGGAGATGCGTATTTTCTTAGTATATACCTACTTGCGAAACGGTTTCAGTATTTTTATAACCATTTGTATAGCCGTGTGAATGAGACATATTGTGCTGTGTGGGTTAAATCTTAAATTATTACTACTAATTTCAATTAAACTAACTAAATTCAAATTATTAACACTCTTATGTAAATAGGATAACGATGCAATATTAAGGAATCATGAAGCTAATCTGACGATGAAGGACGCTACAACGCTGAACAGCCTGGTCACACTGAATTGTCTGCTCTGTGTATTTCTGGGAAGGCCGCGGCGCGGCGTCCGTTTATGCGAGCTTAATGAGTGCTGCGATACTTTACCCGACTTGGTAATAAAGAGGAATAGCGCTGGCCGTTTTTATTGTATAACAGTAAGTTGCAGCCAATGCGACGTCCGACTCGTTTGTTTCGATTTAATTTGCACTGTTTCAAACATTTTATGAAATATTTCTGTGTCTGAAAACACATTGAACTAAATAGTTGTTTGTTTTTCGTGTGTGTTAGTGGCCAACACTGGTGTCAAATTTTCAAGCTGCCTAAACTTATCGACTGCCAACAATGATGACAGCCGGGATCAACGGCTTAACGTGCCTTCCGAAGCTCGGAGGAGCTCGAGATATTTTATGCCACTTGCGGACATCACAGTGGGGATCAACTTTAATTTGATATTCATATTGTCAAAGTAAGTAAGTAAAGTAAGCTGTCAGATGCCTTGTAAGATCTGACACCAATTTTGGCTACTTACACACGATAAAACAAACAAACAAACTATTATCAAAGTTCAGCAAAAATAGCTAGTCCGCCATCTTGGGTGTTCCGCCATGTTTGATTTAGAATGACGTCCGTCACACGACTTACAATGCATCGTCATCCAAACAAAAAGATTTTACCCGAACAGACATTGTTACATACATACATTGTAAGTTAAATAAAATCTTGTAAAATAGAATTTAATTCAGAAAATGTACAAACCTTTCCGAATATTAAGTTTATGGTTAAACCTCTTCTATGCTGGTCTGGGACAAAAGAAAAAACGTAGAGTGTGCCAGCTGCTTCTCTTCCCGCGCAGACCGTAGAAGCGGGTCAAGGGAATGGGCGAAAATCTAAAGAATCATAACAATAGGCGATGCGGCTAGCAACCCATTACATTGATTTCGTTTTCCACCTTTAGGCGCTCATGTTAAACGTGGGTTTTTGGTCTTATGACCTTAGGCTCTGTCTACCCTGTAAGGAATAAAGACGTGATGTATGTATGTACAATTCAGCGGTATGGTTCATCTTTTCCAGTTGCTTTGAATGGCTTATGGCCTATGGCTACAAAAAATACCTCCGAATCCCCGCCAGTTGTAAGAACAAGAAAAAATATGAATGGTCGAATACACTTCGGGAATTCCCTAGGGGAGTTTCGGCCAACACATTGACAAATTCTCGTAAGGTCTGCTCAAAACGGGGCTTGGCAATATATTGCATGAGTCACACAAAGTACTGATAACAATCCTAATCCTAACTAATATTATAAATGCGAAAGTGAGTTTGTTTGTTTGTTACGCTTTCACGTTGTAACTACTGAACCGATCATCATGAAATTTTGCATACTCGTTATCTGGGGTACGGAGAAGGACATAGGGTACATTATATCCCGGGAAAAGTTCCCGTTCCCGAGGAATAGGCATTGACGCGGGCGGAGCCGCGGGCGAAAGCTAGTGAATATATAAGGACTCACAGATTGAGTTAGCCCTAATTAAAGTTAGAGACTTGTGTTATGGGATACTAACTCAACGATAAATATACATATGATACTATATTTTTTAACTAATACATATATATATACTAGATTTCGCCCGCGGCTCCGCTCGCGTCAATGTCGTTCCCTCGGGAACAGTACTTTTACCCGGGACAAAATATACCCTATGTCTTTCTCCGTACCCCAGACAACGATTATGCAAAATGTCATGATGACCGGTTCAATACTTACGGCGTGAATAAACAAACAAACTCATTATCGCATTTATAATATTAGTTATGAACCTCCAAGACCCAAGCCAATCTGTAAAAGATAATTTTCATGTTGACCTAACAAAGGATCGAACTTGAGACATTCGGTGTGGCAGCCTCGCATGATGGCACTAGGCCACAGAGCTCGTCTAGAAGAAGCTGATGATAGCAGCTTTTAAAAATTTTAAAACTTAGTTTTACTGACCTTAGGCGTGCAACAGGTTGCATCCTCAGCCACTAAGTCTCGCTCGGAGTACGGGTCCGCTTTCAGACTTAGCGTCAGCCGACAGTATTGGGATAGGATATCATAGGTGAATAGATATCCTACCCCAATACTGTCAAAAGTCAGAAGTAGGAATAGCCGTGTGGTATCCACCAGAGTAGAATAGGACCACTCCAAGTCTTCCCGTGGATGTCGTAGAAGGCGAATTAGGAAATACAAGCTAAAAAAAGCTTATAAACATCTGTGAGACCTCTCCAACCCGTCTGGCCAGCGTGGAGAGTGTAGGCCAAGTCCTCTGGCTGCTCTGGTTAAGTATGGCTCTTGTAGTACAGAGAGGGTCGTGCTCCTGTAGTGGAGACTAAAAAGGACCTGATGATAATGATGATGATCATAGGTGAATAAAAAATATTTGTCTATCATAATCTTTATCCCTTACGGGGTAGACAGAGCCTAAGGTCACGTTTAGCGTGGTGGTGGCGAGTAGGTGAAAAATAAATCAAAATAGTGATGCATCGCCTATTGATATGATTCCATAGATTTTGCTCTATTCCCTTAACCGGCTTCTACGGTCTACACGGGAAACACCTGATACATTTAACGTTTTTCTTTTCTCCCAAACCAGCATAGCACTGTTAACTGATTGTTTTAGTATAAAAATATCTACATTTGGTAGACGATTACAAATTCGTAGTCAAAACATAAAAATAATATGAATCGAGGAAGTATGTGCGGGAATTCCCTTAAAATTTTTTGACTTTCTTGTAGGACAAGTTGAAGGAAACATGGCCGGATTAGATAACAAAAACGGAACTAATAGAACTGAGAACGGGAATAACCTAACAGAGTTTTTATGTGTGGCTTTATTTATTGGAAATTCTGCCGTCTTGAAAATTCGAGTAGGTACCTATTAATGGTGTTCATAGTACAGTAAAGTACTATATGAAGATCTCTGATAGGATAACGTCATTTACTTATTTAGACTTTTTTTGTCCTGGGTCTTGGATGTTTATTTATATATACATTTATAAATATATTACAATCATAAACACTATCAAAAAATAAAACCTACCTAAAAAATATATATATAAAAAGTACACTCGACACATCTTTGAAGGGGCGAGGCATCCCGTCAATTGAAATTACTTTTACTCTTCGTATGGGAGTAATGCCTAGAACTCCAACAAGTTTTGTAAAGAAAAATAAAGAAAGCATTCCTATCAAAGAAATTATATCACTCGGCAAGGGCGTAAGTAATATAAGAACGATAATACGTCCAAATCCGTCAAGCCTTAACGGATTTTGACGCCTTGGCCTTGGCCTTAACGGTTAAGATATTGAGAAAATATGGTTAAATAAAGATACTAATACGTACTTAAGGGTACTTTCAACATACAAAAATTTGTACAATGTCCAATTATTTCTTCGAGATATAAAAATTAATTCCATAAAAAGCTGAGTGAGTGGCTTTTTCAAGCATTCGACGAGCATGCTCATATCATATAAAATATTTAAGATATGCATCATTATCACTAACAACGTAACCATATTGATCATGGCACTTATGGACCGTGTCATTATATACACGGAAAAAACAATGACAGTCCTTAAATTCCATAAAAAGCTATACATACATTCATTGATTAACACGAAGCAATAAGACCAAAAGCTATTTGTAAACACCGACAGCGGCTGCTTCCGTGCAAAAAAAGGCGATATTGCAAAAAAGAGCTATTTCAGTTCGGAATCGAAGGCATTCGTAGACTGTTTCTTTGGAGGTGGAGATGATCGCGTGATCACTGTAAAGTACAGTGCTACGCATATAACTAGGGATAAGCTTAACGAATTCCATCGTATGGATAATGTTTTATATATCGGAAGCCTTTTTTAGCTGGGGAAGTATGTAATGTCGGATTTGGGAAGGGATTTAAGGTATTGGCCGTCGTGTACGGCCAGCATATGCTGAATTGGACCCCTTTTGAGAGCACCAAACTGAAATTATGTTTCTTTATTTGTTATTTTTTTTTCTCTTTTGTGTTTTTTGTTATTTTTTGTGTTCTCTTAAATAAAATACTTACTTACATACCACTCTAGGCAGGCGGGTTGGTGAACGCTTTGGTTCCTTGTGTTTCCGACGCTGCTGCCTATCGGAAGCATTTTTAAGCCAAGTAGAATAAGAATTTGGTTGGATCTGGAAAGGGAATGGCGATATTGGGTTACTACTTACTCGGATGAATGGGAGTAAATCAAATCGCTCGGTAGGCCGGGCGCGCATACACGATGTGCTTGTCATCAAGTACTTGGCTGGTGGTTTACTAGCCAAGAACTTGATGATAACACCCCTGATTCTATGTTGATTTGTCCCTATGAAGGTATATATTTATTTGCAAGCTTTTCCTCTCTTATGTTTTCATATGAATATATTCAATGATAATTCCTTTTTTGATTTCTGCTTCAAATTTCTCATAATACATGCGTAAGTACCTCAGTATTATATTGTCTTTGGCCAAACTTTAGGCATAACGGGATCTAAATAAAAGCATATAGCTTAAACAATAATAACAATTTTAAGATTTACCTACTAAGTATAAATCGGTACTATTAATCTTGAAAAAGGTTCTCGTACATTGTCATATAATTTACTTTTTATGTCTAGCTCGTTCTTTGAAGTCACCGCATTGCAACAGCAACTTGCAACGCAAGTGAAGTGATATTTTACGACTCCTTACAATGTTATCTGCAACCTTTCGTGGTTGGCATTTACATTTATGTACAACTATATCTCATCAATATGTCGTTACTGGACTAATATAATAATAATAATAATAATAAAATGTTAGAAATATTAATTTCTCTTATTGTCCGACTTTTTTGACGGGTAAGTCTGGCTATTTGATTTTTAGAGATGGCAAAGCTAATTGCAGCATAAATAATAGTGTATACAATCATCACAGCTGCGAATACAACCAAAAAGACGCTTGAATGAGGAGGATTATAGAAACATTAATTGCAGAGGACTGTACCATATCCAACATTTTGGAATACGTAATACGCTGGCCGCATTACTTACCCAAAGAAACAATGAAGGCATGCTAATAAAATATTTACATTTTCATAGCCGGCTGGCTCGCACTTAGCGGTGCGATTATTTAGCGGAAAAAAACGCTAAAACCTAACGAAGGTAATCCGCTCCACTGCGCGTTTTCCTAATAAAGCCTTTTGTATATTCAAAAGGGTGAACAGACCCGTGACTTGGTGTGTGTAATGACATACGAGGACCTCCGCGGTGTGGACCGTGCGCAAACGCAGTCTTCCTAGCGTGTCGATTCGGGGCGTTTTTCTTATTAAATCTATGGCTCATATATACATACATTTTATCACGTCTTTATCCCTGACGTAGTAGACAAAACTTAAGGCCTTAAGACCCAAAGGCCACATTAAACGTACATAAGTACGTTTAATGTGGCCTTTAATTCTATATTTTAAGACTAATAATAGTCTTTATGACTCGGCCAATTGTGGACCACATCATGAAGAGACAAATAATGTAGATATTGGGGACAACATACATACAAATTATTAATTATATTATATGTAGTCTATTTACTACGGTGTAGTGTAGACATGCCTTAAGTCATGAAAACCAAAGGACACGTTTAGCGTCTTTATGCGCATAACTAAAAAACGCAATCAAAATAATGATAGGTTGCTAGCCGCATCGCCTATTTCCATGATTCCTCAGATTTTGCCCATTCCCTCGATCGACTTTTACGATCTGCGCGGGAAGATTCCGTTTTCCACCTAATGCCCAACAAGATGCTAAACGTGGCCTTCAGGTCTTATAGACCTAGGCTCTGTCTACCCCGCAAGGGAAAAAAATTTACCCTATTTGAAAAATAATTTGGGGCCAAGGGGCCTCCAATCCTTTTTTGCCTAGTGCCCGTGGACTCCAGACCTTCAAATCCGGCACTACAATATTCGGTAAATCAGCTACTTCTGACATCAGTATCCGATGTCATATTGATAGTAATCTTTTATCAAACAACTAGCGGCGATCATGTTGATAGTAATCTTTTATCAAACAACTAGCGGCCGGTCCGGGCTTCGCACGGGAAGGTATATGTATTTAAATAGCCTATGTTCATCAGGGATAACGTAGGATTCTAATGGTGAAAGAATTTTGCAAATAGGTCCAGTAGTTTTAGAGCCTATTAGATGCAAACAAACAAACAAACAATCAAATCTTTCCTCTTTATCATATTAGTATAGAAGTATAGATATAGAAGTACAGTTATAGATATAATAATTTGATACTATACCAAGCCTGTCTCACTCCCCGTGTAGGTTTCAAAAACATACCTACACGGGGCGACACCTCCGAAGTGACGCCATTTTTTTTTAAATGTATGCCTTCAGTAATAAAATAGCTCAATACAAACTTACTGTTTTCTTTTATATTAAAATATTGACAGACTACAAAGAATTATGAATCGTATATTCAGAGCTTTATGTATAAAATTGGCTTGCTGAAGGTATCTAAACTAAAATCTGCTGTGTTCTGACGCGAGCTAAATTACACCGTATCTCTAACTATATTGAGTTGATATTTCTTTGAATACCGTTGCAGAGTACGCCTTCTGTACGTAAGTACTAGTACTTATACCGTGACAATACTAAGCTTAGATATAAAATGCCGGACTTGAGTATAGATTTTTATTGCCCATAGAAATTTTAATAAATACCTGCGTATATTTAAGTGACAGTCATATTTATAGACAAAGAGCTTAACAAGAAAACGCCACTAATCAATCTACAAAGTTTCAACTGAAATTAACCTTATTCCCTTAAAATAAGGTCGTCACAAATACCGATATCGCCACAAAAAAGGTACCATTTAACTTCATGTCACTCCAGAGTCTACGACTAATTAAATTTCGATGTTATCTCAAACAGATGTTCGAGCGAAGTCGATTTTATCGCAACATACGAAACGGTAGATCTGACATATGTATTAAAGAAATCTACAACTTTCTATTTTCAGTTTTATTACAATCGTCATAGAGTTGATTTTAGATTGTGGTGTAATGTTATAGAGTTAGGAAATATCAAAAGTTAGAGATGACTTTCCAAATAACATTAGTGGTTTCACTTGTTTACGATATAATCAACTCGCGATATGAGTTAGGGGTGCTTACTTTTCTCATTTATGTATGTTATTAAGAATTGGCGTCATCTAATGATGAAAAGTTTGACTGTTGTTAGAGATTGCATCGTTATATCAAAAACAAAGGAAGTAAGCAAAGATAACATTGAGATTAATGGTGTTTTAGAATTTCTCATCTTAACCCGTCAATCGCGGAAACGCAGACACAATGGAGTTTTTATTGTTATGCGGCCAGATCTGGCCTCTCGGGGGCTGAAGGACATACATTTCAAGGTTTTTAGAGTTCCGTAGTAAACAAGAAATCCTTATAGTCTCGCCATGTGCTCTGCGGTTTTACTCAGAGACAAAAGTAAAAATACTTTAAAGAAAAATAAACATTAAATAACTTACTTACTTACTATCCTGGCTCAGCGACCCACAGTGAGTCTTGGCCTCCAGCACAAGAGAACGCCAGCGCTTTCGGTCCTTTGCTAGCTCTTGCCAGTTGTCGCCTACTTGCAGCTCGCGCAGGTCCGCCGTCACAACGTCACTCCAGCGATACCTGGGACGGCCCACCGGCCTGCGACCGATCGGCCGGCCCAGGTATGCTCTCTTCACCCCCCGATCCTCCTCCATTCTTTCGACGTGGCCAAGCCAGCGAA
This sequence comes from Elegia similella, assembly GCA_947532085.1. Lineage (NCBI taxonomy): Eukaryota > Metazoa > Arthropoda > Insecta > Lepidoptera > Pyralidae > Elegia > Elegia similella. The sequence goes on from OX383939.1 coordinate 24,135,322, forward strand.
GACGGTATGCTTTAACTTCGCCCATAATGTAAGGCTCGCCCACTAGGTCTTGTACTTCGCCGTTGCTTCTCCTTCTCCAAATACCATCCTCTCCTTTCACTGGTCCCAGGATCTTACGAAGTACCTTTCTTTCCGCTACGAGCAGCCTTCTTTCCTCTTTTAAAGTTAGCGTCCACGCCTCACAACCATACATTGTATAGGACGGATGATCGTCTTATAGATCCGTATTTTAGTCCTTCTGCTAAGAAGTTTGGATGTCAGCACCTTATGTAACGCTGCACTACATCGTAGGGCATTTTGAATGCGGATGTTAATTTCGTCTTCTCTCGTGTTTGTGTCTGTAACCGTGCATCCTAGGTACTTAAACTTCGCCACTCCCTTAAAAACAGTACCATCCACATGGAGATCCTCTCGCTTGACCCGCGTGTTCTTATAACTCTTCATGTGAATATATTTCGTTTTTTCTTTATTGATCCTGAGGCCAACCTTTGCAGCTTCTATTTCCAGGACCTTTACGGACTTTTGAACGTCTTCGCGGTTTTCCCCTAACAGAGCAAGGTCGTCTGCATAACCTATCACCTTATGACTCCCATTTAGTTCCACCCCAGAACTTAGTAGTAGTACCTTTCTGATGACATATTCCAGGACCAAATTAAAGAGCATCGGTGACAGGGCATCGCCTTGTTTGAGACCGGTAATCACCGTGAATTCATCCGTTAACTCACTACCAACTCTGACTCGCATTCGACTTGTACTAGTAGCGACTTGAATCATAGTGACGAGTTTTTCAGGAATGTTAAAGCTCCTCAAGATGTTATAAAGCGCATGCCGGTCTATGCTGTCAAAGAGTTGGGTGTAATCCACAAATAATGTGTGAATGCTTTGCGCGTACTCCCACTTCTTCTCCATGAGTTGTTTTAGGAGAAAGATTTGGTCTACTGTGCTGCGATTAGGGCGGAATCCACACTGATAGTCGCTGAGATTTTTTTCCGTGTGAGATTCTAATCTCCTCAGCAACACATACGAAAGAATTTTGTATGCTGTGGGTAGCAACGCAATTCCCCGATAGTTAGCGCACCTCTTCTTGCATCCTTTTTTGTGAATAGGACATATGACTCCAATATTCCATTCCTGGGGTTGCTGTTCTGTTTCCCATATCTGCTGAATTATTTTTTTTTATTTATTTAAATATTTATTTAACCACATACAGCGTGTTATTACAGGCTAAACCTAATGCAACTACGCTGCAAAATCTTTTAATTTAGGTACATAGAATAAGGTCATATCCGTGAATTTTTCGTAGAACTTGGAATGAAGAGCTTTTCCGCCTTGTTTCCACAACTCTGAAGGTAAACCGTCTATTCCCGGGGCTTTGTTGTTTTTGAGGGTGTTGAAAGCTTTATGAACCTCCTCAAATGTAGGCAGTTCTACATCCTGGTTGCTGTCATTTATCTCTGCGAGTATACCAGTCTGGATGGGTTCACAATTTAGTAGCTCCTCAAAATAATTGCGCCACATACCCTTTTTTTCCTCATCCGAAGTCACTAAATCGCCATTTTCTTTCTGCAAGATTTGTGTGTGGGGTTGATAGCCTTTCCTACATGACTTAAGTTCTTGATAGAATTTTCGTGAGTGGTTTGACCGTATCAGTGTTTCCATATTCATCACTATGCCATCCAGGGGCTGTCTCTTCGCTCTCTTGATGGTTTTTCTAGCATCTGCCTGTCTTTGCATATAACAGTCCTTCCACATAATGTCCTGTTTTGCACGGATCTTAACCTCTCTTCTTTCTTCTACCACCTTCTCACATTCATCATTCCACGATTTCTGTTTATTATGTCTGACTTTGGGTCCCAATATTTGGAAAGCTACATCTTTAATTGTATTTTTCATACTCTCCCAGGTTTCGTTTACATTTTCATCTACAACTAAATCTTTGAATCTGTTACTAATTTCTATTTGGAACTTTTCTTTAAGATGGACATTTTTTAAATTATCTATATTTATTTCATTGTATTTATTACTAAATTTACATATTTTATTAACTTTAATTCTCAATTTTAACTTTACGCCTACCATATAGTGGTCGCTGTCGCAGTCTGCACCTCTAAAAGTTCTTATATCTTGGATGGAGTTTTTATGTCTTTCGTCTATTATAACATGATCAATCTGATTCACCGTATGACCATCGGGAGATTTCCACGTACCCTTGTATATATCTTTATGTGGGAACATTGTGCTTTTTATTACCATAGATTTAGACGATGCAAAACTTATCAATCTTATTCCATTGTCGTTTGATTCAGCATGTTTGCTGTGTCTTCCTATTGTTGGCACAAATATTTCCTCGCGTCCCACTTGGGCGTTAAGGTCGCCTAGTAATATTTTAACGTCGAAACTCGGAAGTTGGTCATATACAGTTTCTAGATATTCATAGAAGTCATCCTTTACATCATCTTCAGCCACATTCGTTGGGGCATAAGCATTGACTAAGGATATGTTGTAGAATCTACCCCTTATGCGGAGCACGCTTATTCTGTCAGAAACTGCATCAAAACGGATCACGCTACTTAGGATATCTTTTTTCACGAAAAAGCCAGTTCCATACATGTGTTGGTCAGAGTCGCTTCCACTATAAAATAGTATAGAGTCCCTATCAACATCGCACTCTCCTCTACCCGGCCACCGTAATTCTTGGAGTGCCGCTATATCTATCGCATATCTTTTCAACTCTTTATTAACTTGGTAGAGGCCACCGGGCCTGAACAGCGAGCGCACATTCCATGTTGCTATTTGGAGGTCCTTGAATCGTTGCCATTTGTCGTTAGGTTTTGGATCAGATCGTATATTCTCTTGTGCTAGTTTCGTAACAATTTGTTTTTCCGTGGATGGGTTGTTAACCCTTCGCACAACCCCCGAAATGCTGGAGGAACACACCCATCGTCGGTCAGTGAGTCCATCGGACTTGGCCGGAAGCGTAGCTAAGCTGTACTACCGACCGTTCCCCTATCCGCCAACTTGGGGACGCTCCTCTTACGCTAGATGGGACAGCGCGAGGAAAAAACATTAAATAAAATAATAAATAAATAAAGCATCCAGCGTCTTCCTGGACCTTAGTCAGGTCATCCGACCATCTGGTTGGTGGATGTCCAACGCTGCGCTTGCCGATACGTGGTCGCTATTCGAGAACCCTTCTGCCCCATCGGCCATCGGTTCTACGCGCTATGTGCCCCGCCTACAACCACTTCAAAGAGCTAATCCGCTGAGCTATGTCGGTGACCTTCGTTTTCTTACGAATCTCCTCGTTTCTGATTCAATCATATTGAAAGGAATACATCGACGAAATTAATAGGTGATACGACTGGTTTGAGAAAATAAGTGTGAATAAAAAACATAAGTACTAGAAAGCTGTTACTTGGTGTGGATATGTACATTAATCATGCCGAAACTATAAACATAGTTTATCTACTTCTTCTTTAAACTTATCCTACTTTTTCATGTGGGGTCACAGTATGTCAGTTCTCTCCATATTGATCTGTCGCCTACCAATTTGTCGCTCCTTTCTTGTTCATACTCTTCTTGACACAATCCATCCATCTTTTCTTAGGTCGTCCTCTGTTTCGGGTTCCATTCACCTTCAGTTCCAAAGCCTTCCTTGCGATATGACCTTTATAGATGTAAACAAAACGTTAAATGAACATCAACTTCGAAAAAATATTCCAGCTAGATAAGTTTTTATTGCCGCCCGGTTTTTGCAAACAGGTTGAATATCTAATAATAAAAACGGCCCACGAAAGCGTGCAGAACACATAAATCGAGCCGAAAGAGATGAAAGTCATTATACTAAATTAACCGAATCAGGATTCTGACAATTTATGTTAGTATTTATAGCAATATAGCACTAGTCTCTCACGAACAACTCTACAACAGGTTTGGCCACAACCTAAATCGATTAGAATATTTGATTTGTCCAACAAATATCTTTTAGTAAATCGTCAATGTAAAAAAATATATATTTATTTTTATAAGATCAGACGTGTTAGCCAACTGTCTGTCCAGTGGTTGCAGGAATGGCGTCGTGTACGTGCGCCTCCCGAGCTGCTATTTGCTTTCCCCTATTCATCTGAGTGAGAAGTATCCAAATACCTTCATTCTATTTTTCTGCCGAAATTTGCCGAAACCGCATCTTTGGTTGGACTCTAATTACTGTTGGTACATACAAAAGTTGTTCCGGTTGATGAGTATATATTGCTGCGGCCTTAACGGATGCAACAGTATCGACCAGGGTTGCATGTATCAACTATTGGTGACGGGCATGAAGGGACTAACAGTAGTGGGTTAGCGCTAGCCAGCAATAGTTTGCATGAACTAGCTGGTGGCGTAAGCACGCAAAGTAAATCTATTTTCGCCTGATGTTCCAATATCCGACATATGTTTTGCATAAACCCTTCCCTGTCCATAAACGAGATAATAGTAAAATAATTGATAAATTCTCATACTAGCTTTCACCCGCGGCTCCACCCATGTCAGTGTCGATCCCTCGGGACTGATAGTACTTTTTCCAGGGATAAAGTGTAATCTATGTCCTTCTGCGTACCCCAGACAATGGGGTATGCAAAATTTCATGACGATCGCTTCAGTAGATAAGGCGTAAAGGCATATTAAACAAATAAGCTCACTTTCGTATTTATATTTTAGTGAGCGAGCGTTATTAGTCTTAATAAATTAAGAAAATAAAATATGGTGAAAAAAATTCATGCGGGCGGGACTTGAACCGGCGACCTAGGTCTATGTACGACCTATACGCTCTGCCATCTGAGCTACTGCACGATTCAATCTCGGCGCCGAAATTCTCCACCATATCCCATTCCCCTTATACAGCATTATTAGTATTCGGCGAGCTCCGTGGCGCAGTGGTTAACACGTCAGCCTGCGACACGAGGGTGCCTGGGTTCGATCCCCGGTCAGGTCATGATGAAAACGGTCTTTTTCAGATTGCCCTAGGCCCTTATGATTATCTACATAAGTATCTATTATAAAATATAGAATCATCCTATGACACAAGTTTACTGTGGGGCTAGCTCAATTTGTGTGATATGTCTCCATATATTTATTTATTTATTAGGATTAGGATGATTCATGGGACAGGATACCTGTTTAATGGATCTCCGTACAAGTACTTTTTTCTGGCGCGCTTCGCCGCCACTTATACCCAGCGTTTTTTCCTATCATCCGTAAATACACTTGCTTCACTTTTTTGTTTCTTCACCGCGCTTTCACCAGTAGTCGGGGCTAAAAATAGAATCGGGATTAGACAAAATATTTGTAAGTCATCGAGAGGCACAAACAGGTTTAAGTGGGGAGGCGGTTTTGAGTTGTCAGAAGCTTTTTTTGTACTGTTGAGGTCATCTTTATCTCGTACTAATGGTATGCATTTCGGAGTAAATAAATAAATATATATGGACCAAGCACACAGACTGAGCTAGTCCTAAAGTAAGTTCGAGACTTGATTTATAAGATACTATCTCAATAATACTATATTTTATAACAAATACAAGTAGATAAACATCCAATACCCAGGGCAATTTGAAAAAGATCATTTTCTACATTTTCGAAGTTTCCGGCTATAGATTTTTATATTTCAGCCCAGGGAAAATTTGAACTCCCTGGCAATACTATAATATTTCTCTCTAAAATAAGCTAAAAATGAAAATAAATTGTAGCTGCCACACAAATTCTCCGATCAGCTGGTTAAATTACCATAGTTTTTTTATTCCAATTTTTTTCTTGCGTATGTTTATTCTATTAGGGATTTTGCTTCCATCATTAACCTATTGAGCGCCACTGACCACTTTAGTTGCAAAACCGTCGCATGACGGAAACGCCATTCACAACTAAAGTTCGGATAAAAGGTGTCGAAGTTGAAGTAACGCAAACAAGCGCTGGCATGCAAAAGACTAAAATTTGGCTAGCTCCGTGGCGCAGCGGTCAACACGCCAGCCTGCGACACGAGAGTGCCCGGGTTCGATCCCCGGCCAGGTCAAGATGGAAAATGATCTTTTTCAGATTGGCCTGGGTCTTGGATGTATATCTATATATGTATTTGTTATAAAATATAGTATCGTTGAGTTAGTGTCCCATAACACAAGTCTCGAACTTACTTTGGGGCTAGCTCAATCTGTGTGATTTGTCCGTATATATTTATATTTAATAATTATTATTATAAAATATTGGAGTTCAAAATCTCTCTGTATTGTGCAGCACAACGAAAAACATAACATTATATGCTTGATTACCGTTTACCATTAGCGTTAATTAATCAAGTGTGATTACAAATGTCATTAGGCACATACAGCCTTGATTAAGCCGGCAATAAATAACACGTAATTAAATAAACGGCAAACAAGACCTAACTATCGAAACTGCATTAAGCCCGCCTTTGAGTGTTCGCCGAAATCGCGCTGGGTTGGTTTGCCAAAACATTAATCAGCACTTGGTCACAAAATATAGACAGTCAAGGACAGAGATCCCTGATCAGGCCCTCTACCTAAATCTTGAATTTTCTCTTCTTATATCGAGTTTAAAATGGCTATACGTTGAAAGTAGAATAGAAGGGTAGCTCAAGCAGATGCAGACATTATAAAAAAATTATTTGTCTGTATAATATTATATTGGTTTCCGGCAGAGTAGAATAGGACTACTCCAAGTCTTCCCATGGATGTCGTAAGAGGCGACTTTGAAATACAAGCTAAACAAAGCTCATAAACATCGATGAGACCTCTCCAACCCGTCTGGCCAGCGAGGAGAGTGTAGGCCAAATCCTCTGTCTACTTTGGCCAAGTATGGCTCCGGTAGTACAGAGAGGGTCATGTTCCTGCAGTGGAGACTACAAAGACCTGATGATGATGTAGGCCGGATGAACGTCGGCCGTCCAAGGTATAGCTGGTGTGACGAGCTCATGAAAGACCTACAAACCCTCGGAGTTTGCGATTGGCAACGGTTGGCACATGACCGCAAGAAATGGCACCTTCTAGTGCCGGAGGCCAAGATCCACTTTGGGTCGTTGCGCCATTGCAGTAAGTAAGAGTCTCGTTGCGACCACGATGGATGTAACTCCATTGAAACGTCAACGGAAACAAATAATAAAAAGGTTCGTGCTTAGTCCCGTTTATATACTAAGTTAAAAGAAAGTAAGTAGTTTGTGTTAACAAAGAACAAACACCACATATTCTTCTGTCACATTTCTTAACGCACACTTGTTGCCATGGCAACAGAGTCTGCGAACAAACGCGAGATAGCATCGCAGTAATCAGGCCACTTTTTTTATTTAAAACGAATATTGCATTCCGATACCTGTGCCCTGATAGTCTTGAGCGAGGACCTTAGAAACAAATCCGAGGTAACTTATAAAACAAATAGTATGTAAATAGTGATTCGCTTGGGAGAATTCGTGAGGGATGAAACTTATGTAGTTTGATGTTTTGCCCCCAAACTCTCTGTATACTATCTAAATGGTGGGAGTCGGCAAGTTCCTTGTGATAAGGTTTCATAATGAACAAGGATTTTTTTATAGTTTCGCCATGTCTGTATGTCCGTACGCGGCCTTCTTCAGATACTACATATTGGTACTAGAAAGCTGCAATTTGGCAACGCTAGCACAGTTAGGTATAGACGAAAGTTTGTAACTAAGGCTAATTAATATTTTGTGGCTGAAATAAAACTCCGTGCTGAAAGGTTCATAAAAAATGTCATTTTAGGGTTTTGAAGGGTTTTTTGCATTCACTTTGAACTTGTAGATTATTAAGTCGGTTCATCTAATCCATAATGACAAATTAATAGATGTATTGATGCAACTCATGATAGTAAATAAATAAATATATACGGACAAATCACACAGATTGAGCTAGCCCCAAAGTAAGTTCGAGACTTGTGTTATGGGATACTAACTCAACGATACTATATTTTATAACAAATACATATATAGATACACATCCAAGACCCAGGCCAATCTGAAAAAGTTCATTTTCCATCTTGACCTGGCCGGGGATCGAACCCGGTCACTCCGTGTCGCAGGCTGGCGTGTTGACCGCTGCGCCACGGAGCTAGTTGATAGTTAGTTTATGAATGAATTAAATTTTTTTGATGCTTTGTCTTTATTCAAATACTTTAATGTATAAACTACAAATCCCTTGCTCCAATTAGTAACAAAATCTCCATTTTATTTGACACTCCTTGGGGTCAAAATTCTGAGCATGTCGTCTTTTTCGTTTTGTACGCCGCGAGAGAGAGAGAGGCACTTTTTCGGCGGGCCAAAGAAGTCTGGTTGATTTCTTCATCGGATGTGATTGGCATAAATTTATTATGGTACCGTTCATGCGGAGGTTTTTTATCGAACCGCTGTTTAATTGCAAACATATAAATGAATTTGAATGGCATATCGATATTTGACCTCTGCACGATAATCTTTTTTGTTTTATACACGTGATGATATCTTAACTATTAAAATGTGTAACAACGGTTTACTCATGTGCAAAGTCAGCTACTAGCCGACATATTTTTAAGTGTTTATATTTTGCATTCGTAATGCTATTTTGATATACTTTTATTAAAAATAACAATAATAAATCATTATAATTTTTTTTTCTATATTTTATTTCTGAATTTATTAAGATTTTTTAAATAAAATATAGTCGTTGAGTTAGTATCCCATAACACAAGTCCAAAACTTAATTCAGGGCTAACTTAGTCGGTGTGATTTGTCCATATATATATATATATATATATATATATTTATATACAATACGTGCAGTATATAAACAGCCGGTGCCTGTGATCAAACACTGTTTATTTGTGTATTTAGTGTCTTGTAATAGTAACACAGTGAGGCTCAAATTATCCCCAGTTTTTCTAATACAATTAATCTCTTTGCAAACTTCCAAAGTTGCTGGTAATTTTGGAAGTTATTAAGAATATTTCCGAAATATTCCAAAGTTTCGGAAACATTCCGAAGTTTTCCCCACTAGTTATACTTTAATAATGTTATCTCACGTTAGTTTTAACCAAAAAATATCTTTATTATACTTCAACAAAAGTCCCATTTTCCCATATACGTCCACTATGTAGAGATGCTTGATACCTTTCAGTGTAGTGTAGACAGATTAAGATTATTATCTATATATCATTAGAATATCATTAACCATAAGACCTCAAAAGCCATAGATGTTTAGGAGCCAATTGACACAATCAAAGGTTTTCAAACATTCGACATGCGCAGGTTCAAAACCGCTTGACGTGTTTCTTCTATCGGCAGATTTAAGTTTTTATTGTGTCCCAGACCAGGTTCTCGCAATGCATTTGGAAGTGGCGATTAAAACGTTGTACACAGTAGTTTTCAAAACTAATCGAATAGCCCTGCTGTACCGGGAATATAAATGAAAATGCCGAAAATTTTTTTGAGTTTGGAAACTCAAGAAATGTTTTCCGCATTGTTTACATAGAAAGAGTTGTTCATCTGACAGGCTGTGTCACCCCTTCAAAGGAATTTCGGGAAGTAATTTACTCGTGGTACAATACAGATACTGCAAATATAAAGAAGTTTAAAATAAAAACATAAAGATAATTAATAAAACTATTGCAAGGTATAAGCAAGTACTCAGTACATAAAACTTTAGTTCTTCTAAAATAGTCATAACGACCAACCATTGAGCTTTACGAGGATACAGATAAAACTATTAAAAACGTTGAAACGCCAGCAAAAAGTCTAGATTAAAATTACCTTGCATTCCACGCAAGAATGGCCATGGAAATGAACCTATAAAGTTAAACTATAAAGACTCCGATACACGGGTAGAGTAAACGGTATAGTAGACAGTAGAGTTCTAACTATGCTACTAACTTTACCAATGTAAACAGTATTGGCAGAATAGAGTACTGGAAATTGAGTTGTAACGTGGGCAAGCTACTCTACCAAATGGTAGACGGACGTGGTGGTGGAAGGCAAGTGCCTTCCCCCACCACCGCGTCCGTTCTACTTCACTACATCATCAGGTCCTTTTCAGTCTCCACTACAGGAGCACGACCCTCTCTGTACTACTAGGGCCATACTTGGCCAGAGCAATAATATTAGTATTTCCTAAGTCGTCTTCTACGACATCCACAGGGAGACTTGGAGTGGTCCTATTCTACTCTGCCGGATACCACACGGCTAACTCCACCACACACTCTACCAATATTCGGTCATCATCATCATTTCGTGTAGATGACACGGTCAATCGACCATGCACCATATTAGGTTACTATACCCATGTATTCGCTTATTAAGTTAATTAAAAGTAGCAGTGACGTCACGGCATTCTAACTCTACTAACAAAATATAAATGTACATCTACTTAACCAAAACATGTACAGTCAGGGACAGAGATACGTGATCAGGCCCTCTACCTATATCTTGATATTATTTCTTAAACTATAAATAATATTAACATGAAAATGTATATACAGAAAGATTTTAATGAAGTCTTTCTTAATATACATTTTTATGTTAATATTATTTATAGTTATAGAGAAAATTTAAGATATAGGTCTCCACCTATAGGCCTATAAGGCCCTCTGGCCTAGTCAGGTATCTCTGTCCCTTACTGTTTCCGCATGGGTAGAGTAGTAGGCTAGTGTACTCTACCAATAGTGGTAGAGTAGAGTTAGTTACTCTACGCGTGTACCGGACGCTTCGTTTTGTGAATTAGGCTTAGTACCTATGCATGCGCCAGGACTGTGCTAGTAAGCTTTAAGGCGCTGTGCATCAGAAGAATACCGTAAAACGTGTATTTTTACGTCGCGCAGTTAGCCTTATTTTTCAAAGAATATTAGCATAAAAAAAAATATGAAGTACAGTTCAAAGAAGTACAGTTCAAATAAATGGTTACATCAAAATATGTTCAATAAAATATTTAAAACCTAACTAAATAAAATATCAAAAAAGCTATATCCAGAAAATTTTTCGTCGCGAATTTGTTGATATTTTCAGCGACAACTACCAACTTTTATACGTCTATTAAAAGTATAACTAAATGAGCAAGATGGATACCTACAATAAATACAATATTTGGTTATAATTATTGAATTATTAAATTAAAAGTGAAAATTAACACGAAAATGGCAGACACGGGTTTAAACTGAGACTGACGACAAGTATGACACGAGTAAAAAATATATCGCGCGATGTCCGCTACAAACGGTTAAGGGATACAGCGCCTTAAGGCGCCGCACACAGCTTCACGGCCGCCATCTAATGATGATGGCTTAAGATGAGGCCTCAAATGTTTGGTACCATCGCTCGGCAAAGGCGTACGCAGACTGATCAAGTGCGCGCAAGGGATAGCGCTTGGCGGTTTAGCCCGTGAATTATGAGATAGGAGATAGTCTCGAGTCGCTCAAAGAAAAAAACATAAGCGACAAATTCGTTATTTAAATTTTATATAAAATCAGACCGGTTAATTGTATTTTCATATTTACATTTTGATGAATTACTAATAACCTATCTTTTAGTCTAAAAATCATTATTTCATTCGTCGCATTTCAGCTACAATAACAAAAACTCTGCGAACGAAGACCATTTTTCAAAAAATATTTCTACTAATAATGCGCTCGACAACCGGGCCATCGCTCCTCTAGCTCAGTATGGTACTGAGGAGCTCGATAGCCTAGTGGGCATTAGCATTATTACCGCTTCGCTATGTAAAGTAACACCGGGCGGTTTTTTTGACGTGATAAACGCCGGCTGCACGCACGAAAATGTGTCACGTTCTGTGTGCAAGCGAGAGCGCGGAACAAGCGATAGAGAGGCACTATCGGCCTAGGTTCGGCTTGTGACGTAACTATCTCTCTTCCACCGTTATCGTCCAGAAGAAACAGACTTTACAGACAACTAATTTTTATGCTAAAGGTAGGTGGCATGCTGGTCTGGAAGAAAAGAAAAAACGTAGAATATACCAGCTGCTTCTCTTCTCGCACAGATCGTTAAAGCCGATCGAGGGAATGGGTCAAATCTGAGGAATCTTGTTAATAGGCGATGTGGCTAGCAACCCATCACTATTTTGATTCCGTTTTCTATTGCCCACTAACATGCTAAACGTGGCCTCCAGGTCCAGGTCCAGACCTAGGCTCTGTCTACCCCGCAAAGTAAAAACACGTGATACTATGTATGTATGTAGGCGGGTATAGATCATACCCGTCTTTTTGGTCTCGCCATCAAAGAGATCCCGTAAACTTTTTAAAGTTAGCCGGTGTTGACTTTCTTCTTCTTCTTATCGTGTCGATGGACTTAATTTATGTCAAATTTTATTGGCCCAGTGTTGGGCCACTCCTATACCTCTCTTGGAGGCGGAATACAAATCCTCCAAGGTACAGGTGGTTGGGCAGCTAGGACATGTCAAAAGATGCGCCATAGTCTGAGGAGAGAAGCCACACTTGCACTGGTTCTGCGAACTGTCGACTATTCCTTTATAGCTTCGCGATCCTAGTAGTCCCAGTCGCGTTAATATTACTAAGGCTTTACGTAAGAAATCGTAGTTTTCTATGCAAGGTGAAATTGAATCCATTAGCAAACGTTTAAGGAGTGACTCAGACCACGAATCTGAACAACTTTCATAAAGGGACCAACTCCGAAATTGCAAAAAAAAATACCTGTTCCATAGATTTTGGCCAAGTAGATATTCCACTTTTGTATGAAAGATAATTTTTCACGATGTCGAAGTTGGTCCCGTAATGAAAGTTGTTCAGATTCGTGGTCTGAGTTACTCTTTAAACGTTTGCTAGAATGAAGCCGTTGGTCCCGGTGCCATCTGGTAGTCGTTAAAGGAACCACGTCCGAGGCCGATTTTACCCGAAGAACTCTGACACCAGGGTGTGCATGGTCGATTGACCGTGTCACCTTTTTTTATGATATAGGACGGCAAACGAGCAAGCGCGTCACCTGATAGTAAGTGATCACCGCTGCCCATGGACAATTGCACCACCAGGGTGTGACAGGTGCGGCCTTTCAAGGAAATGGGAAGGGGAGAAGGAAGGATAGGCCTCCGGCTCTCTCACTCACCGTACGAAGCATAGAAGCGGTAAAGCTTCTACTCAGACGTCGATTTTCTGTGAGAGTGTGGTACGTCCCCGGATTCTGCTCCCCATTTATGCTACTAGCAATTCATTTTGCTGGTAGCGTGGCTCTACTACGACTAAAAACCTATCGAAATTCTCAATAAGACCTCACCTATTTGAAATGACGATGATGATTAGGAACAAAATGGCAAACGGAAAAGAACGTCAATTTCATAGGTTTTACCATTATTTTCTTACCTTAATCTACCTGTGGCCACTAACACGAAATAAAAGTTAGCCGACGCTGCCTTCAGCTTCCGCGCCGCAAATAGAATCCAGCGATGAGATCACATCACAACCGCGCGTAATATTTTCGTTGGAGTTCTTTCACCCGCCCGTGGGTGGCGGCCGCTAGCGAGGTGCGTGCGAAAACTTGTAACTTTGGATTATTTACACATCCCACTGTTTTAAATGTTATGGAACAAAGAGTTTTCCTACTTAAGGTATTCAATAACGTAATCATTCATCATTCCAGCCGTTAGTAGTCCACTGCTGGACAAAGGCCTCTCCCTATAGCACAGATACATCTTATAGCACAAATACAGATTTTTTTTCGAAAAGCATAAATATTAGTTACATCATACAATAAAAATATTTTTAATAATTTTACTATAGATAATGGTACGGTGCCCTTTGTGCGCGATACCGACTCGCACTTGGCCGGTTTTTAATAGTAACTAGCCCTTATTAAAAGCTGCATCTCTCGTCCCTCAAGATCGGATCTACAAACAGCAATTCGAGGGTAGAAATATGTAAGAGAAAGAAATAACTATGAAAAGGATGCGATGATGATCGCTTTTGTTCCATTGGGAGGATATTGCCATACTCACCACGCTTGGCAGGCGGGTTGGCGAGCGCAGTTTCTTTGGCTTATTGTGCTTCCGACGCTGCTGCCCATCGGAAGCATTTTGAAGCTGGGGAAGAATAGGAATTTGTTGGATTTGGGAAAAAAACTAGAATATACCAGCTGCTTCTCTTCCCGCGCAGGTCGTAGTAACCGGCCGAGGAGTGGGCGCAAATCTAAGAAATCATGTAAATAGGCGATGCAGCTAGCAACCCATCACTAATTTGATTCCGTATTCCATCTTTAATCGTTGTCAACGCGCCAGCCTGCGACACGAGAGTACGCGGGTTCGATCCCCGGCCAGGTCAAGATGGAAAATGATCTTTTTCCGATTGGCCTGGGTCTTGGATGTTTATCTATATATGTATTTGTTATAAAATATAGTATCGTTGAGTTAGTATCCCATAACACAAGTCTCGAACTTACTTTGGGGCTAGCTCAATCTGTATATTTATTTATTTATTTTAAGCCCAGTGAACATGCTAAACGTAGCCTGTCGGTCTAATGGCCTTAAGCTCTGTCTACCCCGTAAGGAATAAAGACGTGATACTATGTATGTATAGAAAAAACATTATCTTCTCTCGTTTCTCAGGTCGCTAGTAATAGTGGTCCCTTGAAAATGAACATTTCCTAATCCGCACGTTCGGCGTGACGTTAAATAATATAACGTCAGTCGTCGAGGTGGCTCGTCATTGTGTCGCTTCTGGAAAATTCAATCAACGGGGTTCAGCCTCAGCCGTAAAGATGTGGAAACTATTCTCTATTTTCTTTACTTTAAGGTGCTGTATCCCTTAACCGTTTGTAACGGACATCGCGCGATATATTATATATATATACTCGTAATGAAATAAGATTGAAAGTGGCGATACCGATTGGCATGTCATCAGTCTCATTTAAAACCCGTGTCTGCCATTTCCGTGTTATTTTTCACTAATTATAACCAAATATTGTTATTTTTTTGATACCCATCTTGCTCATTTAGTTATACTTTTTATAGACGTAAAAAAGTTGGTAGGTGTCGCTGAAAATATCAAGTAATTCAAGATTAAAACTTTTTCTGCATATAGCTTTTTGCAATTTTATTTTGCTAGGTTTTAAATATTTTTTGACAATATTTTGATTATAATTTTTTAAAATCTTTGAAAGTAATTCTAAATAAGGCTAACGGCGTGACGAAAAAACAGACGTTTTACGGTATTCTTCTGATGCACAGCGCCTTAAGCAGTATCCCTATATATAAATAAGCAGTATGCAAATGTGGTGTATCTCCACAGACCATGACACATCTACTGTCATGCCCAGCGTGCCCTGAGACCTGCACACTGAAGGACCTATACAACGTGATTTTGAACCTCCTAGCTATATTGGAATCTCAGAATCATAAGCCCTAATGAATTATAGAATTGAAAGAAAAAAGGCTGAAAATCGAAAATAAAATTAGGGTTTTCCATACAAAGTCGCCGTTCAGCTGGACGAGTTTATATGGAAGATCCAATTTTTTCTTTCGCTTATTACCTTTTTTTCTTGCAATTCTGTGTTCCATTAGGGATTCTGATTCCCAGATTTCAATATAGCTAGAGGGTTCAAAATCACGTTGTATATAGATACAGAAAATGCAATACAAGTTGCTCAGTATTGGGCGAAAAAAGGAATTTGATGACCGATTCGATAAGAAGAAGTAGAAGCAGTATCCCGAGAATCCGTCATAATATTTATTGATTGCAAAAGAGAGTAAGGTGGGCACACTAGTAAGGATTATTACAGAGAGTTATATACTGGGTTATTTGTAAAAAAACAACGTTTGTTCTACGAGTTGTAAAATAACTTAATAAATTAAATAAAAATGATTTTTCTAGTTTTTAATGTCCTGTCGTGATATTTGTAAGTCTATGTATACGAAAGGACGACGCGACACTCGTGCGTATCTTTTTTTGCGATGCGCGTAGAGTTGTTAATATTGAATCGGATAAATTAAATTGATATTTGCTTTTGTATGAAAGTAAAATCTAACAAAAATATTAGAATAAATAAGGGTGATGTAAATTAACCGTAAGTAAGCAACGTTTTACGTGAAAGGTCAAACCGAGTACAAAATTATACCTACGAATATTTTATAAATAAATAAATAAGAAATGTTATAAAATAAAAATGTCGTAGATGTTTCCATAGAAAAAGTAATTTCCGACTGCAATTAAATATTTTTAAATAAAACTACCTCCTATTTTATCAAATATATACTGCTATATTTACAACTACTAATATATACTTTTATAAATATAACTGCAAAATTCTACCGCGTATATACTCGTTATCCTACCAGTCACAGATTCACAATACCACAAAAGCCAAAGGTTAAATTAGATAGACGGTTAAATGATATAGCAATGAATTTTTGAGAATATTTAAAACTAGATATTGAGGAAAAAAAGGATATTCAGCTTGGAGAAATAAAATTAACAATGTTTTAAAATTTCAATTGTTTTTGACGTTCTAAAAACATATTTAGAACTGTTTACACAATTTAACAATTCATTATTATTTTGAAAATATTTATAATTCAGGATAATATAAAAAATCAGCTCATTTTCTTTTTATAAATTAAAACTATTTTTTTTGTCTTTCCCTCACTTAAGAACGGGCCTATAGTAGACACTTTTTGTATAGAACACTAAAAAGTACCAACGTGCGAAAAAAAGTTTAACCCTGATTTAACAAGTCTGGTTGGCAGCCCTGCACACCACGCGCAAAATCGCGTGTCACCACTACCAGATAAGTAGAGTAACGAATGGGTATTTAATGTGGGGTGGGGCACTTTTTCATTTACAGTTAAGTAAGAGAAAAGGCAGTAACAAAATCGATTCTTGATATTCAGTTAATTGTAGTAAATTATAGGTTCACTTTTTGGGATAATTAACTCTTGAATTAAAAATAAAATAGCAATAATTTTGTACAACCCTGACGATTTTGGTTGACCCTGTTATGTAGAGAAACTAGCACAATTGTAAGTATTCTTTTTCCATTGCTTTTTCTATTTCATACAGCGTGTAAATGTACCATAGTATATTCCCTTAGAGGGGATTATGAAAAACTTTTCTAATGGAACCACACTGTGAACTCAAAAAAAGTCGACACCCCTATACAAATTGCCCGGGCGGCTGTATTGTATGGAAATATAGTTTTTTTTCACTAGCACCCACAGGATAAGTTGTTCATAATGATAAGCTCAGCCTGCCAAGCGTGGTAAGTATGGCAATATCCTCCCATGGAACGAAGAATCGTTAGGAGAGGCCTTTGTCTACCAGTGGAAGATTACGGCTGGAGTGATGATGATGAGTCAACCTTTAACTCCTTTGTTTCCTGTTTTTTCCTCACAAAATTTTCTTTGCGGGAAGCTAGAGACGATCATTAGATCGTCGATGAAAATGAACACATATGCCAGTGTTGGATTTGCCAGCAGGCTGAGTGGCATAGGATTTTTAGGGTAGTAGAGTAAGAGGGGTGGCAAAAAATATTTTTTGGCTTACCCATCCCCTCCCCCTCACTTCGCACGTGAAAAAAGTTAGGTTAGTAAAACACTAAAATATTATATGCTTGAAATTGCACTCAAACTCAAAACCGCGGTACTTAAACCCGGAACTTTTCAGAATCAAATCGCATTCTTTAACCGCTTGATCTTAATTACAAATAAAAATTGCTTTATATTTTTTTCACAAACATCGTACCGCAGATTGTATCACGCACGTCTCTGTCATCCAAACTGCACCGCAGTGCCTCAGTTTCCAGAAAAAAACAAGCAACCAACATTAATCAGGTTCGGCATACTTACGTCCGCCTTTAAGCGAAAATCATATCAAAATTCCTTCAAAGGAGGTCGAAAAACGCGGAACGAAAATGGTGGGTCTACTTAAAGTTTCTCAAAAAGACAGGTACCAGTTTGCGGGGTCAATAACCGGAGCGATTCGATAATGCGAATACATATAGGTGCGCGGGCGCAACTGTGTATTCGCTAATTTAGTGTGCGAGACATTTAACAAACTAACAATTTAATATTGTCCTTTGTAGGAAAATGAACTACTGCTTGAAGCTTTTAGTCTTATAGCTAAATGTGTCGTAAAGAAAAAGAAAAAAAGAAATTAGAAGCTGGGCAAGAAATTTTACAAACTTTTAAAATTTATAACGCTACGACGCGTTTGTATGCTTGCAAGAAATAAGTAAGCAAACTAGGAGGCTTTTGTTAGGTAGCCATTGTCCAGTTTGTCTAACTCTGTGGAAAATTTTCAGGTTTTGCGCCGATAACCTGAAATTGCCAACATCATTCTACATCCATTTAAGCCCAAAATTCCTTAATTATGAAATAATAATTATATAAAAATATTTTTGAAATAATGTGATTCTAAATTGTTATCTATAGATTCCATTGATACTAGCATCATTTGTGGCAAACTCTGAAGGAAGCGGGTTTTCTTTTATTCACAAAGAAATTCTTTGTTTTGGTGGAGTTATTTCACATCCACCCTGAGCAATGGATAAGATATATTTTTAAGCAAACAAACGATATATTTTTATTTACAATATCATTCATTAGACTGGTCTAGCTCCGTGGCGCAGCGGTCAACACGCCAGCCTGCGACACGGAGTAACCGGGTTCGAGCCCCGGCCAGGTCAAAATGGAAAATGATCTTTTTCAGATTGGCCTGGGTCTTGGATGTCTATCTATATACGTATTTGTTATAAAATATAGTATCGTTGAGTTAGTATCCCATAACACAAGTTTCGAACTTACTTTGGGGCTACTTCAATCTGTGTGATTTGTCCGTATATATTTATTTATTTATTTATATACTTCGTTGTAGTTTTATACAACTAATTTCCACTAAAATATATATCAGCTGGCAATAAAAAACGGTTCTGATTTAACATCATACAACGTAATTCTGCGCGGAAACGGTTGAAAATTGATACCGTTGATATTTTAGCCGCTGAATCACCAAACTTATGGGCTATGTCTGAACTTGTAAAAGAAATTTTAAAGCAAATTAAAAACATTTTTGGTTAAATTCAAGAAATTGGATCGGAGTAACCGCGTAGTTTCAGTGATGCTGATGATACTGATGATAATTAGGTGTATGCTTTCATTTTATTCTAGTTTTTGGCTCTCGTTCTATATTTTCGTTTTGAATATCCTCTTTCTCTCTTTGTGACACGAATTTCAGATATCTAAGCCCAGGATTTTCTTTCTACTTTTTAGGATTCCGTACCCAAAGGGTAAAACCATCTGTCTGTCTGTCTGTCCACCAGACTGTATCTCATGAACCGTAATAGTTACAGTAAATTTTTTTACAGATGATGTATTTATGTTGCCGCTATAACAACAATCATAAAAATATATTTTTTATTTATAGGAAAGGTTTTTTATTTATAGTTAGGTAGGTTTTATTTATAGGTAACATTTTATTTTAGATAGGATTCATAATTTTTTGAGTTTTGTAGCTAATAAATATTTAATTTTAATTGTAATATTTTTGTTAATTTGGAACAATAAAAGTTTTAGACGCCAACACTTACAAATATCATATAAATGTTTAAAGGCCCCTAAAAGCAAACGTGAGTTTTTTGCTAGATAGTGATAACGATATTAAAACAAATAATGAAACTGCATTAATTTCAATAAAACATGCAACCTAGTTTCGCGCGCGGCCTGTAATCGCGGGCTGGTCCAAACGAGGCCTTCATTCCTGGGCGCTAATTTCGGGGGTCTGGGGTCCGAGCACCCGCCAATGATGTATAATTTGATTAATTTGCAAATAAAACACCGACGCTATCGTATTTGGGCATTTGGCCCCGGGGACAATGTAGCGGGTTGTTTTTAAAGTGGTCACGATACTGCCCAAAGGAAACTAAAATATAATAAATTTTTGAGTCAAAACAATTAATCTGCAACAAAGTTTTTACCGTGTGGTTTCCGGCAGAGTAGAATAGGACCCCTCCTAGTCTTCCCATGGAGGTCGTGAGAGGCGACTTAGGAAATACAAGCTAAACAAAGCTCATAAACATCAATGAGACCTCTCCAACCCGTCTGGCCAGCGAGCAAAGTGAAGGCCAAATCCTCTGTCTGCTCTGGCCAAGTATGGCTCCGGCAGTACAGAGAGGGTCATGCTCCTGCAGTGGAGACTAAAAAGACCTGATGATGATGATAGTTTTTAACCGACTGACCTACCCAGAAGGAGGGTAATGTTTTTTGAGCGTATATATGTATCTGTCTGTTCCATTGTCGTCTCCTGTAGCGTAAATGGCTTGATCGATTTTGAAGTGCAAGGTATCAGATTCCTATTCTTCCTCGGAGTGTCATAGGCTATGTGACGTTAGCAAAAATCTATATGGTGAACGTAAATTGTCAAAAAAGAAGTCGAGTCTTAAATTTTTTGAATTTAATTCAGTATTATGGAACAATAATCTATAAATTAAATTCATTAAAAAATTGCTACTTCTAAACCCTTAAAAAATCCAACAAAATTGATTGTCACATACATGTCTTTTAAATTAAATTCCGTTTATTACATCATATTTCCACCTTAAGTTTCGAAAACTTTACATCTTTCATGTTAGCAGATAAACAAAGTCCAACTAAGGCACAGAATTAATATAAGTACTAAACTAAGGTGTAAAAATAGTGTAATATTGCGACAAAACCAAATTAATTTAAGTTAAATGTGTAACAATCGCAAAAGCATAACAAATCAGCATATTTGCGTCCACTGCTGAACATATGCCTCTTGATGGGACTTCCACTCTGATCGTGACGCGGCGATCCTGGTCCAGGTCGGCCCTGCCGTCTTTTTAATGTCGTCCGACCATCTGGCTGCTGGTTTACCCACACTTCGTCTTCTTGTACAGGGTCGCCAAAACAGAACCCTCTGGCTCCATCTATTGTCATCTGTGCGACAGATATGCCCCGCCCATTGCCACTTCAGACGTGCAACTCGTTCACTTATATCGGTAACTTTTGTGCGTTGGCGTATGGTTTCGTTTTTTATCCTGTCTCGCAGAGTGATTCCGAGCATTGAGCGTTCCATAGGCCGATCGTGCATCTCTATCGCTTGTTCCGCGCTCTCTATTGCACACCGAACGTGACACTTTTTAGTGTGTGCAGCCGGCGTTCATCGATTTATAAGACACTAGTCGATCCCTCGGGAATAGTACTTTTTCCCGGGATAAATGGTAGCCTATGTCCTTCTACGTACTCCAGAGAACTTGTATACAAAATTTCATGATGATTGGTTCAGTAGTTACGGCGTGAAAGCGTAACAAACAAACAAACAAACAAATAAACAAACAAACAAACTCACTTTCGCATTTATAATATTAGTAAGGATAAGGATAAGGATTATCACATCAAAAAAAATGTGACTTCCCTGACCGGTCGGTAAATTTGTATGGGAGGTTTATTTTCCTTAATTACTTTTTTGTAGGTCTATATTCTATTAGAAATTCTGGTTTCGACGTTAAAATATTGCTATGGAATTCAAAATCAGCCTGTGATATCATATAGTAAAGTGAAAAAAATAATTAAACTACAATTTATATGTTAATCACTGTGGGTGGACGCTACTTATTAATTACTACTAAATATGATAAATGTATCGATAAATCTAAAAAATGATTTACGATTATATTTATGAAAATTATTGTATTTTGTGTTTGATACTTATAAATAATTTTTTTGTGCATGCAAATTGTTAACGTTAAAAAACTAGTTCGGCGACAGATTCCAAAAAACATATAATTATTGCGAAAATGGCGAATTCGGCTCAACGTACCCATTCCAAAAAAACCCGACAAAACAATTTCGACTTTATTTGATACGAACTATAGCTTCAAACAGGTTGGACACGTTTCAAATTTGTCAATATGCAAGTTCAAAGAACTACACACCCACATCAATACATCTTGTTATAATTTCTTTTTTGTTACACATTTCTTATTAATGATGAATAGACTGTTATTTGAATAGCTGATACTGGCCACCGAGTATTTATAGGCCAGATGGTAAAAAAGAAAATAAAAGACGTAACATATCGGGCCAAGTGATAATTTTTGATTGACAATCATTATAAAAGTCATGAATGGCGGCCGGGATTAATTTTTGTTATTTTTTTTATCGTGAATTCTTTTCTTGACCAATGCGGATGTGCTGTATACCTATACGAATATTTTTTCGGTACTGAGTGGAAAAGTTATCTATCTATCTATTAAGATATCTATCTTAAGTAGGTATATTTCGCGACCAAGGAGGATTTTAGCATGCGATGCCTAGATATAGCGACGAGATCAGTGGAGAACCCACGGGGAGGCCTATTATTATTATTTATTTTCTTATTTATTCTTTCAAACATGGTTTGGGGAGTTTTATCGCATTCGCGGGCTTACGTAAGCAATGAAGGAAGAAGTAGACAGAAGTCAAAAAATATACACGGTGAATTTTTGATCGTTCTGGACCCTTTAAGGGGTGATTCAGCCCATGGACAGATGCTGCCAACGCTGGGAACTCAAAAAAAATGGGTAGTTCCATACAAAAAATTTCGGCCGCCTGGTCTATTTGTATGGGAACGTCAAAAAAGTTTTTGAGTTTTCATTGGTCCCATAGGAAAAGTTGTTGAATCATCCCTTTATGGGTCCAGAACGATCAAAATTTTACCGTGTATATGAAGAGGTTATGATTCTGAGGAGAGAAAACGCACCATACGGCACGTATTTAAATTACTGCTTTCTTAGTAGGATGAGGCTCGTGTGCAAAGATTTTGGTATTACACCTGTGGAAGAGATGATTATGGGTATCACACTTAGGGCGTAAATCTAAGAGACGTGGGTTCGAATCCTACCTATGGCCGAGTTATTTTGCATCACATATTTTCAATTTTAATAATATACAAGCATTGTAATGCTATTTAAAAAACAATTTAATTAAACAATTGAATCACTTTAATTGGAGAGATTTTGAATAAAAACATTATACTCCATTTTTGACCAGTTGCGTAGAATTATCGATAATTTTCTAAGTACAGATAGAACGATTAATATGATACTTATGATATTCGCTAATGCTCCCAATTGGCCACAAGTATGTTTAGCAACAAGCAATCAACTACCAGCTGGAAGTAAATAAGGCAGTGACGTCACATAATGTTAAAATAAGGAAAGTTAAGAAATTGTTAAGATAAAAAAACAAGACAATAACAACAGCCTCCGTGGTCCAGTGGTTAAGGCGCTTGCCTGTTGACCCGGGGGTCGTGGGTTCGATTCCCACCGGAAGCATACTTTGTTTAGTTGTTTCCAGTTTGGTTAGGACATTGCAGGCTTGAATCACCTGATTGTCTGATAATAAAGATGATTCCGTGCTTCGGAAGGCACGTTAAGCCGGTGGTCCCGGCTGCCATCTGGTAGTCGTTAAAGGAACCACGTCAGAGGCCGAGAGGCGGTTCCGAAGAACTCTTGACACCAGGTTGTGCATGGTCGATTGACAAAGACACCTACTCGAAATTATTATTATTTTTTATCAAAGGTGTCTGTCATCCTCATCTGCTTGACCAGAGGTTGCAGGTATGGCATCGGGTACTCTCGCCCGGCCTCCCGAGCTGCTACTGGCTTTTCCCTCATTCATCGGAGTGAGTAGTATTCCAATGCCATCATTCCCTAAATCCAATACTTTCCTAGCTTAAAAATGCTTCTAATGGGCAGCAGCGTCAGAAGTACAATCATCATCATCAGGTCTTTTTAGTCCCTACTGCAGGAGCATAACCCTCCCTGTACTACCGGAGCCATACATGGCCAGAGCAGACAGAGGATTTGGTCTACACTCTCCTCACTGGCCAGACGGGTTAGAGGAGGTCTCATTGATGTTTGTGAGCTTTGTTTAGCTTGAATTTCCTAAGTCGCCTCTTACGACCTCCATAGGAATACTAGGAGTGGTCCTATTCTAATCTGCCGGAAGGGGGTGAAAGAGTCATAGAAAATACTTCATCGTTCCTAATTTCTGTACTGTCGCTTCTTTAAGTCGGTGACGTCACGTGCCCACACCCACTGATCATAAGCGCATTAATTTCAGTGTTTCTAGTATTTATTTCGAGGACAGAACTTGTACAATTTTTTGACCTGATATCCTTACTAATATTATAAATGCGAAAGTGAGTTTGTTTGTTTGTTTGTTACGCCTTCACGTCGTAACTACTGAACCGATGATCATGAAATTTTGCATACAAGTTCTCTGGAGTGCGGAGAAGGACATAGGCTACCTTTTATCCCGGGAAAAAGTACTATTCCCGAGGGATCGACATTGACGCGGGCGGAGCCGCGGGCGAAAGCTAGTCATTAATAAACCGATCGTATTCCTGCTACATTAGATTTAAAATTCTAAAACAACAGGACTCGTGCTATCTCGCTCATAATATTTATACGACGCAGCGCTACAGCGATTTCCAGACATGGCGCGAACGTATCAGCCAATAGCGGACGGATATTTTCGCGACATGCAAAAATTTGATTTCTGCGCAGGTAAATCAAGGTACATGTAAGATATCATTATCATCATCAGGTCTTTTAGTCTCCACTGCAGGAGCATGACCCTCTCTACCGGAGCCATAGCTGGCCAGAGCAGACAGAGGATTTGGCCTACACTCTCCTCGCTGGCACTGGCAAGTAACATACACACGGTGAAATTTTGATCGTTCTGGACCCTTAAAGGGGTGATTCAGCCCATCGATATGAACAACTTTTCCTATGGGACCAATGCTGGGAACTCAAAAAAAATGGGCAGTTACATACAAAAAATTTCGGCCGTCCGGTCAATTTGTATGGGAACGTCGAAATTTTTTTGAGTTCCTAGCATTAGTCTCATAGGAAAAGTTGTTTATATCAACGGGCTGAATCATCCCTTTAAGGGTTCAGAACGATCAAAATTTCACAGTGTATATCAAGTATTCTCTGTACGATGCTAGCGAGGAGAATGTAAACTCTGTCATGCTCCTGCAGTGGAGAATAAAAATACCTGATGATGATGATGATATCTTACTTGTTACAGTAAAGTCACTTTTATAACATACACCGATGTACCTGCGCAGAAATCAAATTTTTGCATGGCGCGAAAATATCCGTGCGCTATTTGCTGATGCGTTCGCGCCATGTCTGGAAATCGCTGTAGCGCCGCGCCGTATGAGTATTATGAGTGAGATGGGATGAGTCCTGTTGTTAAAGGATTATATCTTATGTCATGATCAGGTGACAGCCTCCGTGGTCCAGTGGTTAAGGCGTTTGCCTTTCGACCCGGGGGTCGTGGGTTCGATTCCCACCGGAAGCATACTTTGTTTAGTTGTTTCCAGTTTGGTTAGGACATTGCAGGCTTGAATCACCTGATTGTCTGATAATAAAGATGATTCCGTGCTTCGGAAGGCACGTTAAGCCGGTGGTCCCAGCCGCCATCTGGTAGTCGTTAAAGGAACCACGTCAGAGGCCGAGAGGCGGTTCCGAATAACTCTGACACTAGGGTGTGCATGGTCGATTGACCGTGACACCTACTCGAAATGAATGAATGAATCAGGTCCCTTCAGTCTCCACTACAGGAACACGACCCTCTCTGCACCACTAGAGCCACATTTGGCCATAGCAGCCAGAGAACTTCACATTTTTCCCCGTGTATGTCAAGTATTCTCTGTACGATCACCCTAACCCGCGCCCCGACCGGTTGGCATGGAAAGTGATATATTCCGAGCCCACAATGATACGTAGGCGATCGACTCTCACCGACGCATTGTTGCTCGATGTATTGACGGACAGATAAATAAAGGATAGAAAGGTATGACAAGAAGGCTAGCCGGAGTAGCCGGCCGTGGTATTGGTAACTTACGGTAAAGTGCTGCTAGAAGCTTCCTCCATACAACGTGGTTTTGTACCCAAGAACTATATTAAATCTTGTCAGAATCCCTAATTGAATACAGAATTGTAAGAAAAAAACGTAAAAACGAAAAAGAATCTTACTTCCCTCGTATGGGAGGTCTAACTTTATTTTGCGTTTTTTACCTTTTTTCTCGCAATTCTGAATTTTAATTAGGGATTCTGCTTCCAGGATTCACAAATACACACTGTATTAACTGAAGGTACGACCACTGGTTGAGTTGAGGAATGGAAAATCCTGTGGGGAAATAATTCTGACATATTTATCCATATTCCAATAGACTTCTTGCTACTTGGCTAGTTCAAAACGTTCCAAAATAAATAACCAATTATATAAACTTTGTAAAAAATAATTAAAAAGGGTTAATAAACTTATATACTAAATTATTAGTCAGGGTTAATGTAAAAATAGGAAAAAATATTTTTTTCTTCCATGCTGGTCTGGGAGAAAAGAAAAAACGTAGCATGTGCCAGCTGCTTTTCTCCCAGCGCTGACCGAAGGTTTTCTACTGTCAGCGCTGGAGGAGAAGGGAATGGGCGAATATCTAAAGAATCGTGTCAATAGGCGATGCGGATAGGAACCTTATGACATTATGACCTTAGGCTCTGTTTACCCCGCAAGGGATAAATACTTGATAATATGTATGTACGAGTAATATTTACATGTAGGAAAAATCATGTAAATTACTTAAATGGAAATACAATTATTTGTGATATAATTTACTTGAAAAAACATTTTAATTATGCACAATCCTTACCTACTTATATTTTAAATGCGAAAGTGAGTTTGTTTGTTTGTCACGCTTTCACGCCGTAACTACTGAACCGATCATCATAAAATTCTGCATACAAGTTCTCTGGAGTACGGAGAAGGACATAGGCTACCTTTTATCCAGGGAAAAAGTACTATTCCCGAGGGATCGACATTGACGCGGGCGGAGCCGCGGGCGAAAGCTAGTCGCTAATAAATAAAAAAAAAGTAATATAAATAATTGAGCCAATGAGCAAATGATAATAATTAATGGCTGAATCCAATATTTAAGCGAAAGTATTGAAAGTAAGGATTGCTGTAAAGTAAGAACAGGAGAATAAGATAATGTCTACCGCATATCTTTGACAATTTAGGTATGCGGTATTAAAGCGGTGTAGTCCGTGTACGGGAATTGACATCACTTCAATTCAATTTTGTGACTATAATATAATTGTCTTATAAACAATGAACTGACTGGATAAAAAGACGATGCACTGC
The DNA here is from genome assembly GCA_947532085.1 of Elegia similella. Taxonomy (NCBI): domain Eukaryota; kingdom Metazoa; phylum Arthropoda; class Insecta; order Lepidoptera; family Pyralidae; genus Elegia; species Elegia similella. The sequence continues at coordinate 24,162,504 of OX383939.1, forward strand.
TGCTCAATATATCGCTCCTAGACAGTGTAAAATGAAGAACAAGTGGGAATAGGTTAACAGATCAAAATAGACGGACTGTCGTACGGAAAATAAACTAAAAGAGAAATCAATTGATATGTGTCCATGTTTAATTTCTTTTTTTTTAGTCTACTTTGAAGCGACAGGCATTCCAAACTGATCTTAGAAAAAGAACTTGAACTTTTTATTTAAACACCTCCGTGGTCCAGTGGTTATGGCGTTTGCCTGTAGACCCGGGGGTCGTGGGTTCGATTCCCACGGAAAGCATACTTAGTTAAGTTGTTTCCTGTTCCTGTTGTGACATTGCAGGCTTGAATCACCTGATTGTCTGATAATAAAGATGATTCCGTGCTTCGGAAGGCACGTCAAGCCGTTGGTCCCGGCTGCCATCTGGTAGTCGTTAAAGGAACCACGTCAGAGGCCGAGAGGCGGTTCCAAAGAACTCTGACACAAGGGTGTGCATGGTCGATTGATCGTGTAACCTACTCGAAATGTTGTTGTATTACTTTTCATTATTTATAATATACATTTAATAAATTAAGAAAACTACTGATTACCGCGAAAAGTTCCACTTTTGACGGTAATTAGTGCAATTATCACTACATAATATAAATCAAAGTCTCTTACCGCTGTCTGTCCCTATGTATGCATAGATCTTTAAAACTACGCAACGGATTTTGATTCGGTTTTTTTAAATAGATATAGTACTTAATTCAAGATGTGGGCTACGTACATTGCACCCTGGTCGCGAGTAAGTAATAAAGACCAACCGTCAAGCGTCGGATCCGATGTATGTCACCACCCCTAGTATTCTGAACAAAAGACATTGTTTCTGGCGAGCATCGATCTAAACTCGAGCAATTACTGCTATCGATGGACACGCACGATTAGCCGAATATTTCACATTCATTCACATTGGAGTTGTGGATGTAGTACACTCAGAACTGGAAGCGATAGCTCGCATAGACTACTAGCTTTCGCCCGCGTTAATGTCGATCCCTCGGGAATAGTACTTTTTCCCGGGATAAAAGGTAATCTATGTCCTTCTCCGCACTCCAGAGAACTTGTATGCAAAATTTCATGATGATCGGTTCAGTAGTTACGTCGTGAAAGCGTAACAAACAAACAATTATTAATTTTTATCGTTTTGGACCCTTAAAGGGGTGACTCAGGCCATCAACTTAAACAACTTTTCCTATGGGCACAAAGCTGGGAACTCAAAAAAAAATCGACATTCCCATACAAACTGGCCGGGCGGCAGAACTCTTTTGTATGGAAAAGACGAATTTTTTTTTGAGTTCCCAGCATTGGTCCTATAGAAAAAGTTGTTTATATTGATGGTCTGAGTCACCCTTTTAAGGGTCCAAAACGATAAAAAATTCACCATGTATGAGATTTATAGAACTAGCTTCCGTCTATGGCTTCGCCCACGTGGATGTTGGTTATCGCGACCAAAAGTAGCCTATGTCTCCCTTATCATGATTCAAAATATCTCCATGCCAAATTTCTGGCCAGCCGTTTCAGCGTGAACAGGTAAAAGACAGGCAATACACCTTCTATTATTTGTATTTAGTAGCTCGGATATTAAATTACATAAAAATGTTTTTAAGAGCATGTATCTAAATTTTTATCAAAATCGTTGCTGATTTAAAGATTTTCTATAAAAAACTTTCAACCCTTATTTCTCCCCTTTAGCCTTCTTAGTGAGCGTCCGCATTTTAAAATTTCACGTTTCTTAGTCTCACTTAGGACTATTAGGTCAATACCTAATAGCGCTAAGGTCACACACAGCAAACTCATAATGGTCCTAAGCAGCAATGTGCATAGGACCATTGTGAGTTTGCTGTGAAACGAGTAAGTCTCGCGAGCTCTACAGCTCTGAGAGCATTAGCTTATTTACCTGCGTATATGGAATGAATATGCACATTGTTTTAAAGTTCAACGATGTCGTCAGCGTTAGTATTATTGTCTTTGTCTGCGGTCAGTGTCTCCTGTCGTCTAGGAACGTGGAACTTTGGCAACGATGCGTGTTAAAAACCGCGTTGGCGGCCCTTTGAGCATATCGTTATAGTAAATTGGTGCGTAGCCCAAATAAACATACGATATGGCTCCCATTCTATACATTATAAGTCTGTCAGAAACAGCGTGTCCGCGAATAATTCTTGGTTCTTTCCATTGCTTGAACCATGCCATCCTGTCACATGTCGATGTCATGGAAAGAATGTGGATCAGAAATACAGAAGTAGTATAACTTTCTGAGATAACTTCAAATAAAAATATACTGCTCATATAATATTACAGTGAAGTACACGAATCTATGACACTTCCTCCTACAAAGATGGGCTAGCCGTTTGGGCTAAAGGAGGCATAAAAAGGAACATATTTATATTAAACATACACACATACGCGAGAAAAACGTTTCCCTCCTTCTGATTCTGTGTCAGTCGGCAAAAAGCACCTTCCTCGATAGTCAAGGATCTAAAGGCCCTAAAGGGGTGCTCATTTTTGTAAAAATACCATTTAAAATAATTAGTCCGTCTTATAGAGAATCTTAAAATATTAGAAACGTATTTTTTCTTTTTTGAATCAAACAAAAGATGGAAAAGATAAAGCGCATCAGTTCAGGAATGGGGGCTCATGACGCAACAGGCCGGTAAAAAGTGTACTGGACATTGGCGTCACGCGGAACTATATTAATTAATTTTTGTTTAAATGACAAATAAAAAAATACGTATCCAATATTTTTCAATAATCTACCAGATGGACTTATTATGTTGAAAAGTATTTTTTTAGAAAACATGCCCATTGATTTATTTGTATAATTAATTACATAGATTCAACAGCATTCCCTTAGGTTCCTTAGAGAGCTGACGTCAGGCAGGCGCGCGGCCCGTCGTAAAAATAAGCCGAAACTTTTTGCGAGTTCCATGCTGAAGAAAGAGAATAATTAAAAATTACATAGATTATGAATTTAAGATTTAATTAATTCCAGACGTTTTATTTATTATAACGACCGGTCTCCCAATCACACGAGAAAATAGTAATACTAGTGAAGGTACTTACCAGAGTAGATGAGGCATGTTGCAGTTAATGTGTAAAATCTTGCTAAGTAATTAGTGATATCTCGAGTCATAGTTAAGTTACATACACTAACAACTTTATTCACTGATAAATACCATCATTTAAATACCAATTATGTGGAAAATAATGCGGACAAAATCCTGTATGCGTGGCGGCGAAGAAAGTTACAGTGACAGCTCACTAACAGATATTTGCCAGCTATAAAAAAAAACATAAATAATGCCTTGGAGTAAGTAGCACAGATTATAGATAAATATAATCAATGCATCAAAAATATTAAAAAAAAAGTGTGAATGATCTAATGAGCACAGCAGAAAATGTTTTTATTTCAAAATATTCAAGAGAAGCGCATTACGGCGCGACCTTTTTTTTTTAATGGCAGTAGTACGACGAGCACCAATCGCTTAGACTATAGACACTCCAGATTATACACTATTATTTTGACTACGTGTCCTAATAATAGCCGCGACACGACAATTGTCCTATAAATAGTGTCTCCCAACTAGCAACAACCGAGCGCAGATGCAAGAGCTACCGGCCGGAATATAAAAATATACTCTTTCATTGGAAATGTCAACTACGATCAGAATCGATGATAATGGCCGCCAGCACGCAAAGATCGTAAAACGCCGCGTTTTGGATACACCCCTACACAAACGTATTGAGAGGACAGAAGAATAACTTAGTTTTAAGATGTTATGATGAAATGTAAACTACGAGCAGAATCATTTGATTTAAACGAACCCGAGATAATAACATTATTAATATGCGAGTGTTAATAGAAACGACTTGGTGTGCTCGCGTCTCAGTTCACATGACCCTCATACAGACCTCCGGATGAGGTTGAAACATGTTAGCCTATAGCTCAATTCATACGTGAGCAACCCGTATTTCGCAAATTAATAACGAGCAGAATCTTTAATAACGTATCGAGAGGACAGACAATAATAGCGTGTGAAAAGCATTTCAAAAACTTAGGCATCTTAACAGTAGCTGTTTATACTTACTTGTCTTTTTAACCGATCTAAAGAAGAATTTGCCTGAGCTAGAGTCGGCGGCGGATAGATAGATACGAGAAAGTACTCGCAGAAAGGCTTTTAACATAATAATTCGCCTAACCTAAAAATAATGGAACATAGTGCTCAGTATCAAGCTTATCTAGCTGATAACAAATTGTCCGATGAAATTAAGAATATAAATACCATAAAACTATAAAAAAAAAAAGTTGCGATCATATCTATTATAAATGGAAATTACTACTCTATTAATGATTACTTTAAATAGTTCAACAGTTATACATTTTATGTCAAAATTATATATGAGTATGCACATAATATTGAAAAATTGTGTTGAATAAATTCTTTGTATTGTTTGAGTTTCAAACACAATGTATATTATTTATGAATAAAAAACACTTGAATACTTGTATCGTCCGGTCTAGAAAAGGAACACTTTTTCAATAAATGTAGTACGAAGCGCTAACAAAGGGTACGCAAGACGGCAGGCAGACGGCTGGCTGTTAAAATTGTTCATACTCTTCTCTTCTCTTGATGGTTTCTTAATACTATTAATTCTGTTAAACAACAGCATGAATAAAAACCATGGTATTTAGCAAATTCCTGGTTTCAAAGTAAGGATGCATCCTGAATACGCTAAGATAAAAGATAAATAACACATTATCTACAATGAATACCTATTATTAATTCATTAATTATTAGCAAATCGCGTTGACCTTGCACTTTTTAAGAGAGTTTCAGGTCAGTGAAAATGTGAGTTCATTAGAGTGACCCATCCGTAACCTATTTAATTTCGTACCCTTGTGCAACTCTATAAATAAATAATACTCCGGTGCGTGTATCCGATTGGAAAGCCAAGTGGGCTCTGTATTACTGGCAATTTATGAAGAGGAGGTAACTGCTGGAAAGGGGAAGTGGGAAACGATGCAGAATACGAGCGATGAAATGCCTGGGAGTTTATATGGATGATCAAGTGATGTTTTGATGTTGGAGTAATAAAATCCAATAAATTTTAAATTATAGAATAAAAATTGGTTGTCTGTAGGTTCGGTTTACGAACAATAATTTAATGTGATAACGGTGGAAGGGATATAGATGAAAAGTGTAGGCGATAATACAGAACCTTGTGGAACACTAGCATTTATACACTTGACCTCCGAGCATGCACCGTCAACAACGACCTAGCTGCCACAACCTGATAAAAAGCTGGCGATCCAGTAACACAGCCTCTTGGGTAGTCCATACGATGGAAATTAAGAAGAAGTGCCTTATGCCGAATTATATCGAAGGCCTTAGCAATATCCAAGCTAGATGATGCCTAAGATATTCAGTTGTTCTCCACAGCCAACTATGTATAAAGTAGACTCGTTTGGACACAGAAAAGAACATAGGTTAGTATTCAAAGTAATTTCTTGTAGACCAACAAGTAACTAAGGTTATGACAAATATTAACAAATCGCACGAAGTCAAATGTACAGTAAAGTAATGAAGCTATTAATGCCCTTGAAAATTCAAGCTCAATCAAAATTTGATCATACAATATTTGCAGTGTAATCTCATCACGTTGTCTCACTGAGATATGATTTACAAATGAATAAAAGAAATTTACAAGGAGAAAGAGCATGCTTTATCATCTAATGCAAATATTAGATAACAATGCAGAACTTTATCAAGGCTGTTCAAGCACGCAGTTTTTGAATAAATACACTTTTCTCATTATATCAGAAATACGAGCATCAAAAGGCATTATCTACGTGTACATTGTGTGACATTGGCAACCTCTCGCTCACTAAAACGAGTAGGTATCGATGGTTGCAAACATAAGTACCTATAGTAAGTAACTCACCTAAATTGCAAGTAGTCAGTAGGTATTGTTAATTTGTCTTGGTTGCTGGTATAAGTATAATATGCTAAGTATAATATGCTGCAATAAGTGTATGATATAATTTTGTCTACTCCTGCAACTGGTGTCAACCACTTCCTTTTATCCTACAAAGTTTAATTTTATGTTTTTTATTTAATCTTAATTGTACAATGTAAACGCACAATAATGGGTAGCAGAGAGATACTTACGTAATAACAAAAATATTTAAAACATTAATACAATTACATACCTATATAATTAATGTTCATAAAGTTACTCTGACAATTTTATATAATGGTGCCCAATTGCAAATGCACAGCTCGGTTTCAAAAAATAGCACCAACAGCTCTCAAAAAGAGTTAAACACAAAAATAAAAACTTTGAGAAAACTTAATATTATTTTTCATTAGTGTTTATTTGAAGTGAAAACTCAGTTTATAATATAAAAGATAATTAAACAAAGTAATGTTTATTTTAACAAATTAACAATCACGTCTTACACTTTTGTTCAAGAAAACTTAGGCGTATCTAGTGCGTTATATCATCACTATTTCACTAACAATCCGGTTTATATGAGTCAGAGTATGATCGATGGGTGTGAATCAGGTTGTCTACAGCTTTCGTTCGAGTGGGCATACAATCTGTATTTTTTATTTATAATAATAACACATGTTATGTCGTTTCAATGTAAATTTTGGGCGTGTGCGACTCCGAATAGTTTAATTGGGTACAATTACTGTAAAGTCGTTTGTATGTCGATACCGTTCACTTATTATTGCTTGTGATCATAAATTATTTTAATTGATCAGTATTTTGTAACATAATCGTTTAGCGTATCTAGTTAATGGCACAATATTTTTAAAAATAAATTGACAAATACTTTGTCATTCTCAATACCTGTTCCTCTGATATGCTATACGTTAAAAAAAAAACTTTAAAAATATACACACTGGAACGTCGGGTACGACCTGCCTATGTTCTTCGACAAAAGATAAATAAAATAAAAAATATATATTATTTCAAAATTAAAATACGTTGACGATACGATTTATTTATTTGAATGTATTGAATGAATTTAGAACTTAAGAACTAATTTTAACAGTATGAGCGAATAATAATTTACGCCAACAATGTTGCGGGAAACAGCTGATTTGTATTTCTATTCACGGACTTCTTGAGTCTATCATGATAATTATGATTAAAAGGGTGAATTGTTATTTATATTTTTTTATATATACGGACAAATCACACAGATTGAGCTAGCCCCAAGGTAAGTTCGAGACTTGTGTTATGGGGTACTAACTCAACGATATATATAAACATATATAGATAAACATCCAAGACCCAGGCCAATCTGAAAAGATCATTTTCCATCTAGACCTGACCGGGGATCGAACCCGGGCAATCCGTGTCGCAGGCTGGCGTGTTAACCACTGCGCCACGGAGCTGTCATCATTATTTGTTTGCCCATCATAGTTTTCGCATTCAGATATACTCTATGCATCGGTAAGTAACATTTTATTTCAGGGAATTGAATAGCTTCGGTAGACTCATAGATAGTCAGGGGTGTCATCCTCGCCTTGCTTTTCCTCCATTCATCCGAGTGAGTACTATCCCTATACCTTTAATTCCCTTTCTAAATCCAACAAATCCCTATCCTTCCTCACCTTCAAAATGCTTGCGATGGGCAGTAGCATCGGAAGTACAAGAAGCCAAAGAAATTGAGCTCACCAACCCGCCTGCGTGGTGAGTATGGCAATATCCTCCTATGAAACGAAGAATCCTTGGGGGAGGCCCAATGCCCATGTCCAGCAATGGACTTTTTGTGGCTTTTTTTATACTAAATGTTGGATAAGGCACTTGTCTCCCATCTCACCTGATGGTGTGACGATGAAGACGAGGATGTTACATGCCTATCCAAGAGATACCCATTTATTCTACTTTTGAATGTCCCGGGACTATATTTGTCTAGGAATATAGACGCAGGCAGTTCATTCCACATCTTAGCTACTCGAACCAAAAAGGAACTGTCAAAGCGTTTAGTTCGACTCTTTGGTATTCCAACGATAAAAGGGTGAAATTTCTGTCTGCGCCTCGTAGTCCGATGGAGGAATGGTGAGGGTTCAACTAGCTCAAAGAGCGCCTTCGCACACTCTCCAAAATGGATCCTATAAAATAATATATGAAATAATGATAGATGAAGACGAGGATGTTACATGCCTATCCAAATACCCATTTATTCTACTTTTGAATGTCCCGGGACTGTACTTGTCTGGGAATATAACGCACGCAGTGGCAGTAATGATGATAATGATGAGACTCATATAGCCTAATTTGTGTGTGAGGGAGAACATGGGTAAGAAGGGCGCAACAGAGGATATAACCAGCGATAGATTGAAGTGGAAGAAACTGACGTGTTGTTCCGACCTCCACGTAATAATGGGAAGTGGTAAAGAAGAAGATGAAACAGCATCGGTAAGGATACGAGAAATCCAAATGTTCCACGCCAAAGCCGAATCTTCAACCAAATCGAAAACAAGTAGATGCTAGGCTCTGAACACGAAGAGCTTAAAAGAAACAATTCCAAGCTTTCTAACTCGGCACCCAATTACTTAATATCTCACCTACGCTACGCCCTATACCTTCAAGTTTTCATAGCAAGTCATCTTGTTTATATTATAACTCATTCCGCTTGGTGATTAATCTACCCTGGCGTTCATTTTCGCTCAACATAAAAGCAAACTTTTCTAATTAACTAACCAAGTGCTCCGTAGTCCAGTGGTTAAGGCGTTTGCCTGTAAAGCCGGGGGACGTGGGTTCGATTTCCACGGGAAGCATACTTTGTTTAGTTGTTTCCGGTTTGGTAATTGTCTGATAATGAAGATGATTCCGTGCTTCGGAAGGCACTTTAAACCGTTGGTTCGGCTGCCAACTGGTAGTCGTTGGAAAGGAACCACGTCAGAGGCTGAGAGGCGGTTCCGAAGAACTCTGACACCAAGGTGTGCATGGTCGATTGACCGTGTCACCTACACGAAATGATGATGACCAAGTCACTCGCCTTTTAGCTAGCTTGAAAAATCTAAAATACTATTTGCTACTAAAATACAGGAAAATTAAAGGCTACTTAATGAATCTCTAATAACTTGCTAAGCACATTAAGTTCTCTAAAACGATAAAAATTTTCGCTATGTAGACTCATATGTATAATTAAATAGATATAATCAAACTTATAATTCAGGGTTATTTTTTTAGAACTCATACTTTTGGAACGCCCTTCCTAGCATTACTCAAACAAGACGAGAGCTATCTTAAAACTAGGATACCTCAATCAATTTATGATGGCATACTTAGTCATGACGCGCTGGAAACTCCATAGTGATAAAAAGCCTGATTTGTAGAGCACACAGAGCAAAGTACAGTGACGTTGGAATGCTAACCGCCGGTATTTAGGTTGTATTATGTAATAGCGCCGGCAGTAAAGATAAAAAAACTCGCATGAATAACTGAAGCGAGGCACATTTTAAGGAAAATCATGATGAAGTTGATTATATTATACACTTTGCATATTATTATAACTAAAAAGAGATAAATATTTTGACGTGACACGTCTTTAAAATCGGTACTATAGGCGGGGTATCATGTCAGAAAACCGGACCGAAACGAATTGGCCTATATCGTCTGACATTAATAACTACAAAACTATTCATCGTAGAAATGAATGAATGAATAACTGCTTTATTACACCACAAAACAAAAAAAGAATACATTTGGAGAAAACAATTGGTAATATGGTACAAAGCCGGACTTATCGCTAAGCGATCTCTTTCAGTCAACCTTAGGGTAGACGGAAAAGAGAAACGTCATTGGCAAGGTGTAGCAAACAAAATTATTGTATAACTAAAACATAACAAATATACTAAACTTGACAACATGATTTTTGTGTCATTATTTAGCGCATATAGTCATCTTGCTGCTTAGACCTTGAGTTTGCATCGCGGCATCTGGTTTTCTATCAATCTTTAACACTAAAAGCGACTCGCTGATATAGACGTTTCACGGTAAAACCAACGGCCATGCGAACCGACACAACCCCACCCGGGGACCCCTTTTTTTCGCCTAATATGCTTTGGCATACCGGTTTTAGCATAAATATTTTTGGCATAATAGGTCTTACGCATAATTGTTTTTTGGCATACGGGTAATTTGTCATATTCATCATTTAGGCTAATTTTTTTGGCATAATGATGATTCGGATAATCTCCATAGACATAATAACAATGAGACTAATAGTGATTAGGTATAATGTTTATAAAATACCTCAGAATAGGTTAGAAATCGCTTCCAGAAAAGTAGTTTAGGTTAGGTTAGGCTTTTATGTTTAAATACAATTATGCTTTAGTAATGTTATGCCTAAATATGATTATGCTTAGGTACATTATGCTTAAAGTAATTATGCGTATACTGCTATGCGTAAGAACGTTATGTTTAAAAATCATTATGCCAGAAATCAGTATGCCACGTTACATTATGACTTAAATTTTTATGCTTATAGATAGGGACCCCCCCCACCCGACTTTTTTTACTGTTGATATTTTTGTATGATATCGTTGTACGAGTAATTAATTCCGTATCTTGTAATGCCAAGAGCCACAAGAAGCCAAGAAACTGCTCTCGCCAACCCGGTTGCCAATCGTGGTGAGCATGGCAATATCCTCCCATGAAACAAATAATCCGTGGGAGAGTCGAGATGTTATAAAGTTTCATCAATATCTGTGCAGTAGTTATAGTCTGAAAGACTTACAAACATCTAACCATACATGCATCCAATTAAACTTTACATTTATCCTTTACTAATTAAAAAACAATTTTTGCCCTCGAAAACAGCTTCAATGATTCCGAGAATGATTTGGATGAAATTTTTAATTAAACGGTTTTCTAGGGCCAAAAATCGATCGAACAAGATCAGCCCTGAGGTACTTTTCCGAGGGAAGCTAAGCCACCCAGGCACTTTGTGCCAAGAAAAAAGTTTAATGTTTTTATTCTGATTATTCAAAACTAAAAGCTTCGGCCAATTATGGGACCAATCACTTTCTCTCCTCAAATCACACATCTCTAACCCGTTCTAGGAATCTATTCTATCGTAGGGATGCCTGCGCTTGAAAAAGTCAGACGGCTCAACAAGAACGAGAAAAAAACAAACAGTAAAACGTATACACGATTCAATTCAGAAAGATTAGTCCTAGGAAATCTCAGGTCGCAGGTCTTAAACATCCGGTCGACTGAAGATGAGGAAAGGAGCACCTGCGTACACAAGTGGGTGCTGCTGCTTACTCATCCCCAGCTCATCCGAGTGTGTAGTATCCCAAATACCATTCCTCAATCCTCCTTAATCCTCCTAAAATAAAAAGGATTTCGATGGGCAGTGAGTCGGAACATATACCAAAGAAACGAAATAAACCAAAGAAACTGCGCTTACCAATCCGCCTGCCTGACAGAATCCTCCCATGGAACGAAGAATAATCAAATCAAATCAAATCAAAATATTTATTGCTACATTAAGGAAGCAATAAATATTTTGATTTGATTAAGAATTCTTGGGAGAGACCTGTGTCCAGCAGTGGACTTTATGCGGCTGAAATGATGATGACAATGATGATGTACGCAAGTGAAGCAGCTATGATGACGAAAAGCCTCACAAAATTCGGAAGTACGTAGAAACTTTCTTATGTTGTTGAACCTGTCATTAATCTGCGTTAGGCCAATGATACAGGCTTTAGAATCCAGACGTCTGGCAGCCCTATTCCCGCCGGTGCGAGGTGAAATGTCACACTTTACGACACCGGGACATGTCGGGGTCAACGAACACACCGCATTCCGTGGCGAGTACTAATGTCTATATATTTATTACTATCTTTTGCCAGCTTCGTGGGAACGCGTTGTGCCCACTATAGATACTAATAGTATCTTTTTTTCACGACGGCCTCAGAGACGCCTTCCCCAGTCTGCGCCTAGGCATATCATGATACGTCCAGCCATATCTCGATGCGGCCAAGTAACAAAATAGGAAAATCAACAAATAGGCTGGTTTTGTCGATCTGCCCAACTTTACATTGGGCACATCATGAAATAATTAGCCAAATCAAAATATGGCGGCACATAGCGATCTGCCGGCCTAAATACGGGACCACTCAGAATGGAGTGATTCCTATAGATATCGTAAGAGGCAACTAAACTGCCAAGAACATACATCTCATGCAGCGAAAGCATTCCCAAGGAGAGATGACGTAAAAATAAGGCGAAACTTTCCACAGCATGACAAAAGTAAAAGACTTACATGCTGTACCGACCCGACATAAAGGGGATGAGGAGTGGGAGAGAAGATATGAGTTTATTTCGATTGAGGCACTAGACATCGGGTAGGGTCTAATCATTATCTCGTTGAGATTCATCATCATCATCATCATCATCATCAGGTCTTTTTAGTCTCCACTGCAGGAGCATGACCCTCTCTGTGCTACCGGAGCCATACTTGGCCAGAGCAGACAGAGGATTGGGCCTACACTCTCTTCGCTGGCGAGGTTTCATTCATGTTTATGAGCTTTGTTTAGCTTGTATTTCCTAAGTCGCCTCTTACGACCTCCATGGGAAGACCAGGAGTGGTCCTATTCTACTCTGCCGGTAACCACACGGCTTGAGATTAAACGTAGCTTATTACGAAGTAGACAGTGTTAAAGTTGTATATGGCTAGGCATAGTAGACAGGCGATACCGCAGGCATGACGCTGTCTCAATGGTTAGCCAGTGGCTCCTAAACTGTAGTGCTAAGAAAAATCCTTAGATATTTCACGTACGTGGTCAGGGATGTCATCTTCATCTGCCTGTCCGGTGGTTGAAGGTATGGCATCAGATGCGCACGCCTCTCGAGCTGCTCCTTACATTTCCTTTGCATCCGAGTTAAGAATATTTTTATTATATGATAAATAAATAAATAAATATAAATATATACGGACAAATCACACAGATTGAGCTAGCCCCAAAGTTCGAGACTTGTGTTATGGGATACTAACTCAACGATACTATATTTTATAACAAATACATATATAGATAAACATCCAAGACCCAGGCCAATCTGAAAAAGATCATTTTCCATCTTCACCTGGCCGGGGATCGAACCCGGTCACTCCGTGTCGCAGGCAGGCGTGTTGACCGCTGCGCTACGGAGCTAGTCAAATGATGTAACTAATATTTCTGCTTTTCGCAATTTTTCCTGTATCTGTGCTATAAGACGTTGCTTCGAACCAAATTTCAAGATTCTGAGTTCACGGGTACTTCCTTGTAGGTTTTGATTCCCTTGCGAATGTAGAAATGTGCGGCATATACTGTATCTTTTGATTGCGTTGGCCTAGAAGTTTGATTATTTCACAGCTCCAAGGGACAGTAGTAGAAGTAGACAGTAGACCTGAGTATTCGATATGAATTCCAGCTTGATACCTGCACGCATTCCTGAAAAAGGTTCTTGACAGACAGACGGACAATAAAGTGATCCTATATTTCCGTTTCTTCCTTTTCTGGTACGGAACCCTAAAAATTAACAACTTTTCCTATGCCGGAAACTCAACTTTCTTCGACATTTTCATAGAAATGACTAGGCCGGCTGAGCCCTGTTGTGGGTAAATGACGATTTTTTTAATTCCCAACATTTTGACAGGCTGAGTCACCCCTTTAAGGAACATATTTCATACAGTTTGAGAACCGATGTTATTATTCTCTCTGGTCTAGACCACTTCAACTGACATATTGAGAAAGGGAAAGTAGACAGTGAGTTTGATGATAAGTTGTTTTGTCAGCGTTCGTTTTAGATCGACTGAGTGTCTGATTCGACCACGATAAACAAATGGAGGGTGATATGTAGACATCCGCATATGACTCACGCACGACGTAATTGTTAGTGATAGTTTTCAACAACAGTTATATTATTAATATCCTTCGATGCTAGTCTGGGAGAAAAGAAAAGAAAAATTGGTTGTCTGTAAAGTCGGTTTACGGACGATAATTTTACGTTATAACGGTGGAAGTAAGATAGATGCGTCACAGGCCGAACGCTTAGGCCAATCGTGCCTCTCTATCGCTTGTTCCGCGATCTCGCTTCCACACGTGACACATTTTCGTGCGTGCAGCTAGCGTTTATCGATTTATAATACGTTACACGTCCAAAACATAGAATGTTAGTTTTATCTTTTCAATGCAGCGTAAATATTTTGAATCACAGAATACATAATTACCTATATCATTTAAAGCGTTATGTTTTCGATACCTTATATATATATATCATCAGGTCTATTTAGTCTCCACTGCAGGTGCATGACCCTCTCTGTACTACCGAAGCCATACTTGGCCAGAGCAGACAGAGGGTTTGGCCTACACTCTCCTCGCTGGCCAGACGGGTTGGAGAGGTCTCATTGATGTTTATGAGCTTTGTTATGCATGTATTTCCTAAGTCGCCTCTTACGACATCCATGGGAAGACCTGGAGTGGTTCTATTCTACTCTGCCGGAAACCACACGGCCTATTCCTTACTTACTTATTATCCAGGCTCATGGATGTGTTGTGCTGTGCATGGTCGATTAAACATGACACCTACTCGAAATGATGATGATGATGATCCAGGCTCAGCGACCCAAAGTACTCACTTTGCCTGTGTGTACTTTGGGTTCTGGCCTCCAGCACAAGAGAACACCAGCGCTCTCGCCCTGTGCTAGCTCTCGCCAGTTGTCGCCAACTTGCAGCTCGCACAGATCCGCCATCACAACGTCACTCCAGCGATACCTGGGACGGCCCATCGGACTGCGACCGATTGACTGGCCCTGGTATGCTCTCTTCAACCCCCGATCCTCCTCCATTCTTTCGACTTGACCGAGCCAGCGAAAACGGTGTGCTTTTGCTACTTCGCCCATAATGTTAGGCTCGCCCAGTTCCAAAAGATTCCGATTGTAAACAAAATATATTCACGAATTCAACCACACCGCATTCAATAAATAAATAGATTTCACAAACGAACGAAATTTCCATAAAAATGTTGCATTCAGGATTCCCTAACTTATAACAGTCATAAAAGTCCCTTTTCCTTTTTTACGACTGTTTTATCGTGTCTACTCGACCTAAATCAATTAAGAGCACTCGGTAATATTTAAATTTGCTTCATGCGTGCTTGACTTCAACTTTGTATTCAAATAAAATACTGGTATGCATCGTAATTAAAACTTACATGCTTCCAAAACTGCAATTTAAGTATAGTTAAGGGATTCCTAAGCAATAATTGGAGGATAAATCAACTGTTTATGGATATCTATACATATATGGTGTCCGAAGAGATGATAGTGCATAGAACAGACATTGAAAACAAAATCCTAGACCCATGTTATGTGCGTGTGCATGTATCATGAGTGTATGCATTATTAGCGCTAATATATAATGGTCTTTAGGTAAGCAACTCTGGATGGGCAACCGCAAGTGGCATATAAACATATCTTAATCTCCTGCGTGCTTTGGAAGGCACGTTACGCCGTTGATCCCGATGTCACAGTCATTCGTGGCCCGATTCTCTAAAGGCGGCTTAAAAAATCTGACACCAGTTTTGGCCCCTTACAAACATGAAAAACAAACATTATCAATAACAGTCGCCAAATTCAATGACAAATGCCGACCGGACAGGTTTTTTTTTGGAAGGACTATGTAGCTAGCCCCAAGTGAGCTTTCGCTACTTCACCGGGCGACCGGACAGGTAGTAGAAATATAGAAAGTTTCGTAGCCAACATTTGTAAATTTCATGACGACCCGATATTTCTACTGCATCTGTTAGATCAATGGGTCCCACGGGCAACAACCATACCTATGTATCTATCTCACTATATTTCGGCGACCTATTACGATTAGTAATAAATAAGTAAGTAGGCTTATAAAATTAACGATTTAATGTTAGCTCTATTTATTTTATCTCTTTGTCAGTATCGCATTCGTTCTAGTTTTAATGTTATATTTTGTAACTAAATTACAAGTGGGTATTAAGTGTTTGTGCTTAATTTTATGTGTGTTTTGGTAGGTAACAGCCTATTACGACCCCTGGTCGCACCAATTAAAGTGGTTGCCTTATTAACACCACAAACGGCTTTGTAATGAGGCTACTTAAGATTTTAAGGAGTTTTCAAATTCGACGAAAGGCAATTTTCACTTTATTACTTTTTCGAGTCGTTAGTCGTTGCTGCGTTGCGTTTTTGACACGTAGTTATGCTAACGATCGTTTTAACTTTTTTCTACCCTATTTTAGGAAGCAATGCGTTTTGGAGAAAAGCCATAAAATGCGTTACTAATGCATAACGCCATTCATTATTAATACTTAGATAAATAAATATATAGGGACAAATGCTATGATATACTTACAATACATATATAAGGTCAATTTGAATCAAGCGCAAATATATTAATGGCTGACACTTATAAGCTAGAGAAATGCTTTAGAAAAAAAAATCGATACGCTATAAATAGTTTTCGAGATATCTGGAACTGAACATTTAGAAAAAACAGACAAAAGAAACGCCATGTGTACAAAAACAGTTTTTTTTTTTTTGTTTTTTTCTTTTATGAAATGTGTTTACTCTTGACCATAATCTAGGCCAAAGGCAAAGATGTATCTTTGCCTTTGGCCTAGATTATGGTCACTTACTTAGACTTAGAATGTATTCTAAGTCTAGTATCTAGCGAAAGCATTTCTTTGACCTATGAGACGCAGCCCTTAAAATATTTGGTATATTAAAACTTCAGGTCAGCCACAGAAGTCGTAGATCAGTGAATGAAAGATTTTTTTAATATTTTACTTATTATCAGCATCGATATTTTAACGGTTCAGTTATTTTCTTTAATTGTATGTCTGCGGACTCAAAAGGTTATAATAAAGACTTTGCAAAAGTCCCTTTTAAACCGTAACAGACGCTTGACCTACTTAGACCGTCGCGTCGTCCTAACGCAATTTTCTGATGTACGAGTATAAGATAGTGTTTGGGGACTATGATATATGGATGGGCACTTCATTGGTGAACATAACCAATTTGTTACACACAGGAAGCGTATATAATAAATAAATAAACTAGTGGTTTTGCGAGAAGAGTAGATCTCGCGAGCCCTTACAACCAACATCCACATTTGCCCTCCAGTGCTCTAAAATATATCTGTAACTGTTATGCTAATTGACTAAAGGAGGATTTCCTTCAGTTACTATTTGCCAATCACCGCAGCTCTTAATTAGGTACCAGAACAAACGGAAATTTAAACCTACATTCCTCTTACCAGAAGACCCGACCAGACCCTTTTTTTAAAAGAAACACTAAGCTCGAGAGAATTGAAAAATAGGTATTTATAATATTTATTGCCGTCGCGCCGCGTGCCCAAACCAACCCCGCAGAGTGCGATAGAGATAACTGCAGCTCGGCCGGAAAATACCTATAAAAAGTACACAAAATTAACGCTTCTTAGTCCTCTAATAAAATTATTTTATTTCAGACCACAAATTTTGTCCATAAAGTTGTTAGTAACAGATAATCTTACACTATGTTAGTAGGAACTTATACTAAGGTGATGATTGACGCAGTGCTTTTAAAGCGATCTGCTATCACGCTTAGGATACTGTTGGTACTGCCGCGCAGTCTGCGCAGGGCCACCGCTTTAATAAAATTGTAGGAGTTTTTGTATTCATTCATTCATTCATTTCGAGTAGGTGTCACGGTCAATCGACCATGCACACCCTGGTGTCAGAGTTCTGTATTAATAAGTATGATCTACATTACTTTTCAGAGCAGTTTAGACCTATTTGTGTCACGGTTTTAGTAAGCATTTGCCGTAACTTGGTCACAGCTGGTTGCCATATGTCTAAAATTGATGTACTTGATTGTGTAATTAATCCATATTCACGAGGTAGAACTCCTTTCATACAGTAATATATAAGCTTCGTAACAAATGAGAAAGAAAGTGTTTATTCTTTGTCATTTGTTACGAAGCTTTTTTCAAGATATGAAGGTGGCAGTCAGCCGTCACCCAGTGGTCAAGTGCTTCTTGAAACCGTCACAGAAATTTATCCAAACTGCTTAGAACTAAACTGGCGAACGTCCTTTTAAAGAATGTTAACACAACCACTCCACCATTTTTTAAAAATTTAACTTTTGAAACTTTCATAACTTCTGTTAAACTTCCTAACCGGATTTAAGAAATTGTAAATTTATGTTCACCAATGAAGTACCCATCCATATATTATAGTCCCCAAACACTGTCTTATACATCAGAAAAACTAGGCTTTAATACATGATTGAGCAGTGTTTCCATTATCAAAAACGTATTTTTCCCAAATAACATAGAACAAATGCCTTTAAAATGTATACAATATCTTTATATAAATAACTAGCTGTAACCCGCGGTTTCGCTCACGTAAACGTAGATCCCGTGGGAACTGTCTGATTTTCCGGAATAAAAGGTAGCCTACGTAATCCAGGTAACCTATCAGTGTACAAAATTTCGTCGACACCCGTTCACCCGTTTTGGCTTGATAGAGTAACAAATATCCATACATCTCACAATGCCCGTTACAGTACCTATTTCCGGTCGTATTGAAAATCCTTTAGGAGGCCTATGTCCAGCAGTGGACTTCTTGGATGATGATGGATTTTGCAATCATGCTAGCCTTATATCAGTAAGGACGAATTGACCACTCACTTATATCTAGGTTTGTTTGTTTGTAATTTCTTTATTGTACAAAAACCTTAACACTTAATAAAATAAATAAAACATATTTAGTTATCATTTTCCCTGCAAAAATGTCTACTCATTTTGCCAAATTCATTTATTTATTCACTTATCCAATACACATTTCCAATAACCATTTAGTTAATATCCAATTTAGTCGGCTGCAGGTAAATGGATGCCAGGTCGCAGTCACAATATCCAAAGTATTTGAAACAGCTCTCAGATGGAAATACCTAGGTCTAAGCCGGGTCTAGACGCTAGACTTCTTAGAAATGCCTGCCTGCAAGCGATTGTTTAGATTGCATTGTAGATCAGAGACAGAAGGAGATATCACTACATTGTATAAAACAAAGTCGCTTCCCGCTGTCTGTCCCTATGTATGCTTACATCTTTAAAACTACGCAACGAATTTTGATGCAGTTTCTTTTAATAGATATAATGATTCAAGAGGAAGGTTTATATGTACATTGCAACCGTGCGAAGCCGGGGTCCGGGTCGCTAGTAGAACATATTTCAGAAAGTGTATTTTCAAATACTCCTTGCTGGTCTAAAAGAAAGAAAAAACGTAGAGTGTGCCAGCTGCTTCTCTTCCCACGCAGACCATAGAAGCCGGTCAAGGGCTAAAATGTAAGAAATCATGACAATAGGCGATGCGGCTAGCACTATTTTGATTCCGTTTTCCACCTTTACGTCCTCCAACACGCTAAACGTTGCTTTTCGGTCTTATGACCTTAGGCTCTGTCTGCCCCGTAAGGGATAAAGACATGATTATATGTATGTATGTATTTTCAAATATTATTACACTTAAGTAAAGAAAGTCAAAGTATAGCATAAAGTTTGCCTACCTAGTGGTATTAAAATTTTTACGATACTACTTCAAAATACGGCTTACTCGCATAAGTTATAATAGGCTATTCTATAAAGCCAGTATGGAACATAAACCCTGGAAAACTATTCTACATACGATGCTAGCTTCTCATGCTACATTTTTTAAATAGCCTATTTGCATATCCCACAGCTGGGAAAAGGCCTTCCATTTTTTCTCCATCCCTATCGCGGGCAATAATTTGCCAGCCACTTATATATGCATATTAATTATTTATTTAAAATAGCGAAAAAATAATTTATCAAAAACAGCAACTGCAGAAAGCACGTACATATTTTGGTCTCTAACCATGTCTCCGTGTTTCTTTATCTCTGGATTCAGCCGAGGTCTGAGATACTATAATAATCCGCTGTCAAATTAATGGATTATAAAATTTTAAGACTTTAAACATTGTATTTAATTAATGATTTAGACAACAGAGTAATGAAATTTAGAAACGTAGTTTGTTTTGAAAGTTAAGAACACGATAAATTTCACAAGTAACGTTTAAAGTTTAATTAACATCTGCGATATTCCCTATTCTTAAATTTTAAGTAGGTATAAAAAGTGTAAAATATTTATTTGTACATTCTTAATCCTTACTAATATTATAAATGCGAAAGTGAGTTTGTTTGTTTGTTTGTTACGCTTTCACGCCGTAACTCTTTGCATACAAGTTCTCTGGAGTACGGAGAAGGACATAGGCTACCTATTATCCCGGGAAAAAGTACTATTCCCGAGGGATCGACATTGACGCGGGCGGAGCCGCGGGCGAAAGCTAGTTTAAGATATAAGCTTGAAGTAAATTCGCCGTGGTGTCCAAGGGTTAAAGCTCTAGGCTACACAAAACATTTTAGGCATCCATCGGAAATCGCCTTAAAAGCCCAACTACTTCTTAAGTTGTTTAAAATAGTATGACATTCAAACTGATCGCAGCGTAGAAGGCACGGTTGTCAGTTTTTCTTGCTGCGTTCAAAGAGTTAAAATCCACTCGAAAGAAATAGACAAAATGTGGGTAAAAAGGCTAAGCAGGTAGCAAAGGTCATGTTTTTTACCGTTAGCTGTTTTCATCGCTACACGTGACTCTTAGGCATAAACCATGTCTTCTCATCATCATCATTTCGTGTAGGTAACACGGTAAATCGAATATACACACCCTGGTGTCAGAGTTGTTCGGGACAGCCTCTCGGCCTCTAACGTGGTTCCTTTAACGACTACCAGATGGCAGCCGGGACCAACGTGCCTTCCAAAGCACGAAATCGTCTTAATTTATCAGACAATCAGGTGATTGATGCTTGCAATGTCCTAACCTAACTGGAAACAACTAAACAAAGTATGCTTCCCGTGAGAATCGAACCCACGACCCCCGGGTCTACAGGCGCCTTAACCACTGGACCACAGAGGAGTTGTTTGCTCCTTTAAGTTAAAGGTACATTTTCTTGCATCGCGTCCTATCGCAGCCGCATGCGATCAATCGCTTGACTTACGTGCGCGACCGATGCGACAATACTCACACTATGAAAATGTATGGTGCCGTTTCCTAGGTGTGCGTTTGACGCGCCATACGCGTTAGTCGCAGGGCGGCATTTACATATTTTTTTTTTAATAATACATTATTTTATTCAATTAATAGGAACATATTTTACAATACCTTATAAATACATTAAGGGACATAGGAACTAAGGGTGCCTGAGCTAGGATGAAAATCATCCTGTATTTCAGGCGTTATAAGACTAATTAGTACTAGAAACTCATAAACAATTACACTTAGAATTAAATTATACTTAGTAAAAGAATAAATTATACTGTAACTGTGAGAAGCTCGATGTCCCAGTTGGCGTGCGCATTATAAGCGCTTACGGATGTAAAGCAACCCGGGGCGTGGTCCCCACTGGGGTAGGTGACAAGTGGCACAAAAAATTATCGAGCTCGTCCGTAATTCGGAAGGCTCGTGAAGCCGTTGATCCCGGCAGACATCACTAGATGTCAATCGTTAAGCTGTCAGATGCCTTCAGGCAGCTCAAAAAATCTGACATCAGTGTTGGCCACGCGAAAAGCAAGTGTCATAACTGGTATGAAGCGGGTATTCCCATCAGGTGTATCATGAACTACTCGTAACTAGGTGTTTTTCTTCGATAACTCTCAATTACATTACGAATCGTTCAAGTTCAGGATAACATTATTACGCGTATGCAAATGATAGGTACATATTTCTTAGTCATGTTTATGCAGATAACTTGACACATATTTGTTTTCTGTGAAGGGACTTAAGAGGAAACACTGCGCTCGAGAGAATTGAAAAATAGGTATTTGTAAAATCTATTGCTGTCGCGCTGTGTGCCTAACATCCCCCGCAGAGTGCGATAGAGACAACTGCAGCTCAGACCGAAAATACCTATGAAAATTACACAAAATTAACGCTTGGTGGTCTTCTGATTTTTTCTCCAAATCATTACCGATTTAATTTACTTTTTCATTTAAAATTAAAACTAAGCTATAGCTGTGTTTCTCTGTGTTTTTTTCTAATATAATCGCTTCGGATTTGTTTTTTGATGTTTGAATACAACGAAAATTCTTACCAATTTTTCAGGTTCATATATCTTTAAATAATTCAATTATGAAAATAAAATAAACATAGGGACATGCTAAAATACCAATAGATTTATTTTGTAAAAAATCATTGCTCTACTGGTACAATTATTAGCCGTGTGGTATCCGGCAGAGTAGAATAGGACCACTCCAAGTCTTCCCGTGGATGTCGTAGAAGGCGACTTAGGTAATACAAGCTAAACAAAGCTTATAAACATCTAAGAGACCTCTCCAACCTGTCTGGCCAGCGTGGAGAGTGTAGGCCTAGTCCTCTGGCTGCTCTGGCCAAGTATGGCCCTAGTAGTACAGAGAGGGTCGTGCTCCTGTAGTGGAGACTAAAAAGGACCTGATGATGATGATGACTGGTACAATCCAGCGAGGAATCAGGGGACTACGCTTGTATGGAAATACGGGTCTACGATTTCCTCTTAATGAATCAGTATTATACAACACTAGGTACCACTACCGTTGTTGCACTCACTAGTGTTGGACATCAACCGACCAGCCGGCCTATTTGCTAGCTTATTGTAACAACGTTTTGACAGTCACTTCAATTTACATTGCGGCTTTCGTATGACTATTTTTATTTAAGATATATAAAGTGTAATGTATTTTGAAGTGACTACCACAACGTTGTACACTAAGTTAGCAAATATGCCGGCAGGTCGGATGACCTAACCAAGGTCGCAGGAAGACACTGAATGCAGGCCGCTTCAAACCGGTCATATTGGAAATCCTTGGAGGAGGCCTATGTCCAGCAGTGGACTTCTTGCGGCTAAGATGAGGTACTTACCACTAAACACCCCGGTTACATCCAGGTTACAGGTAACCCAGAAAAGTTATTTGTACATTAGTGAAGACTTAATCAAATTTGTCCCTGTAGTTTCCAAGATTTAACTATACATACAGACCAGCAAACTGACAAATATATGTAAGGTGGGTCAAACGATTTTATCGTAAAAGTCGTGATTACCGCCAAAAGTGGACACTGCTGATGGTAATCAACATTTATTGACGTGATAACGTTTTATAAATCGATGAACGCCGGCTGCACGCACGAAAATGTGTCACGTTCAGTGTGAAAGCGAAATCGCGGAACAAGCGATAGACAGGCATGATCGGTCTAAGCATTTGGCGCATCTATCTCTCTTCCACCGTTATCACGTGAAATTATCGTCCATAAACAAACTTTACAGGCAACCATTTTTAGGGTTCCGTACCCAAAGGGTAAAAACGGGACTCTATTAAATTCGCTCCGCTGTCCGTCTGTCACCAGGCTGTATCCCATGAACCGTGATAGACAATTGAAATTTTCACAGATGATGTATTTCTGTTGCCGCTCTAACAACAAATACAAAAATATTGAATAAAATAAATATTCAAGGGAGCTCGCATACAACAAACGTGATTTTTTTGCTTGTTTTTGCTCGATATTGATAATGGCAACAGGTAGACGCTTGAAATATTCACAGAATATTTCGTTATATATTCACTTTAGAAATAAATAATTAAATAAAAATAAATTTAATATAAAAGGGGCGCTCCCATACAACAGACATGATTTTTGCCGTTTTTATAGATAACGGTACGGAACCCTACGTGCGCGAGTCCGACTTGCGTTTTTTTTTTTGTTTTATTTGATGTGATTCAGGGCAAATAAAAATAAAATTATGGGTGACGTTATTTGACTCAAGTAGTCCTCTTAAAGATCGATTTGGTATATTTTGGAACGGTATGTTATAATTACTGATGGGATCTGATAGTATGACAACCAATTCGATATGCATGACTTAACTGAGCGAACTATAATTATATAATTATATTATACAAGAGTTTGTGTTGTATGCGATCCGGATGCTCGGGCAACAGTTGCAAGTAAAGGTTTTGGCCAGTGCAAGCGATAAGAAAGATATAAAGTGTAACAAAAAACCGGCCAAGTGCGAGTCGAAGTCCCGCACGAAGGGTTCCGTACCATTATTTATAAACATATAAAAATCATGTCTGTTGTATGGACTTTTATTTTAAATTAATTGTTTATATTTAAAGTGAAAAATACTCGTATAACTCAATATTCTGTGTATATTTCAAGCTTCTACCTGTTGCCGTTATCAATATCGAGCAAAAAAATCACGTTTGTTGTATGGGAGCCCCCTTAAATATTTATTTTATTCTGTTTTCTAGGAATTGTTGCTATAGCGGCATCAGAAATAAATCATCTGCGAAAGTTTCAGCTGTCCAACTGTCACGGTTCATGAGATACAGCCTGGTGACAGGCGGAAAGACATACAGACAGCGGAGCCATATTATTAAGGCTCCTACACACAATGCTGGCGCACAGCCGGCGGGTTTTTGCAGCGCGGCTCGAGACTCTGCCTTATAGTAAATATTTATAAGGTACATAATGGGCGCCGTCCGGCACAGAGCGGCTTGCCCGGAGCGGCCAGGGCGCCGGCATTGTGTAGGAAGGACGCAGGAAGATGCTGGATGCAGGCCGCTTCTAACCGGTCATATTGGAAATCCTTGGGGGAGGCCTATGTCCCTATGGGTCCCTTAAATTTAAGATATTACCCTTTGGGAACGGAACCCCAAAAACGAATCTCGCCGAAACTCACATGTTCGGTTGAATTCGTGTCGCGACACACGCTTATAGCGACGCCCATTGTAGTGTGTCAGTGGGTCTATGCCTTTTAGGAAAGTGTTGTCTTTGTATATTTTTTTTTTAATCATAATTAACCTATCATGTATGCGTAGTTCCGATACATATTTATTAGATTCTATTAATAATTGTTTTTATTCACACATTCAAATAAGACAACTTCATTGGCAATCTCCCACTGTTATAGAGTAATTATCTCTTCAACTCGACACTTCTTCACATAACGAGACCTGATGTTTTTCCATGCTGTGATTGATGCTGAGACGAAGTGAACTTTCAATAATATATGCATTGATTGTGTGCAAATGTGAGTAATTGCGGATTGTTCTCTTATCGGCCAGATTAGACCATTCGCTCTCACACACAACTCGATGGCAATACACAATCGGCTTACTCTCTTTGTCCCCGACGGAGACGTCCCGTGTGTCGTACTGAACTTCGAAGTGGCCAATGGAAGAATTGTAAGCAGACTGATAAGGAAGTCGACTGCAGATTTGGATGGGCAGCAAAATATTGTTGCTAAGCTAGTATTTTTTTTTATTACTTTAGTTGTCAATGGCGTTTTAGTCGCGCGACTGTTTGACAAGCAACGAATTCGTTGCTTCTCATTCGAACGACCAACATCTAGGTTTCATTGCCTGAAGATGCCTCGCGTAGAGGCGAAACACGTGTCGCGAGCACGACGTCCGATATTGTTGCAGCCTTAACGGATGCAGCAGTATCGACTAGGGTTACATGCATCAACTATTGGTGGCTGGCATGAAGGGACAAACAGTAGTGGGTGGGCGCTGGCCAGCAATAGTTTGCATGAATCGACGTTTGAGTAGAAGCTTTACCGCTTCTATGCTTCGTTCGATGAGTGAGAGAGCCGGAGGCCCATCCTTTCCCCATTTCCTCCCCCTATGTCCTTTCCTCAACTCCTTGAAATGCCGGCAACGCTCCTGTTACATCCTGGTGTTGCAGTTGTACATGGGCAGCGGTGGTCGCTTACCATCAGGTGACTCGCTTGCTCGTTTGCCGTCCTATATCATAAAAAAAAAATGAGCTAACTGGTGGCGGAAGCACGCAAAGTAAATTGTGTCAAAGTAAATGTAGCTTTGACTTCCGCAAAGTATCACCTGAATCTATTAACTGAAGTGTTAATGACTTTCGATAGGTTAAATATAGTATAGCTTGGTATATTTCGAGCTTTTTAGTGGATCGCTATCTCTAAATCCGCCAATTGAAGGCAACCTAATTAAGTCGAATTTCGCAAGCACGAAAGCGGTGCCGTGACAACTTTTATTTATCCGTGGCGGCCATAAGGACCGCTTATAAAAATGTCAGAGTTTAATTCTGATGGTATGCGGTTCATTCTTTAGTAGCCAATGACTCAAACAAAGACATCGAAGATTTCAAAGCTAAAAAAGAAATAAAGCAAATGTTATATGTTTGTTACATCTTAACTACTGAACAGTTCATTATAAAATTGCTATGTTACATGTTGTCAGAAGTATTGAGAAAAACAGGATAGAAAGATCTACATTAACGCGAGCGAAGCCGCAGGCAGGTCGATATCAAATGGTTGTTTCTTATCATATGTCATGTAGAGTTTACCATCCTTTAAATCTTAGAACTAAGGCAAGTGGACAAAACATTAAAAAGACTATTAGATAATGGGAAACTAGTTTGTTACACAAAAAATCATCATGGAATTTCATATTCATGTTTTTCTTCTTCATCTTCATCAGGTCTTATTTACTCTCCACTGCAGGTGCACGACCCTCTCTGTACTACTGGAGCCATACTTGGCCAGAGCTGTCAGAGGGCTTGGCCTACACTCTCCACGCTGGCCAGACGGGTTGGAGAGGTCTCATAGATGTTTTTAAGCTTTGTTTAGCTTGTATTTCCTAAGTCGCCTTCTACGACATCCACGGAAAGACTTGGAGCGGTCCTATTCTACTCTGCCGGATACTACACGGCAATTTTTATGGATAAAAAACATAAGAATACTTTTGCTGATACCGGAAAAGCAAGGTAAATGGAAATGATCGTTTCATCAATGTATCGGTAACATATCACATCCTTATACTTTATTTGTATATTTTGACTGGATTATGGAATTTTATCTGCGTACCGATATTGATCTGGGCCGAAGCTTTCATTCAGCTTTAAAAGCATGTTTTTGCATTTACAGATAACGGCAGATCGAGTTCAACATGCTCCTTTATACAGTTGTAATAGAAGCCAAATTTCAATTATTTCGAGTACCTTGATGCGCTGTTGACCGTACTTAATAAAATGTGAAAGTGAAACCTTATATCGCTTTATTTAAAATATAAAATTTATGAAAACGTGAATTTTTATTTGATTACACTCCTTCGTAAATAAAATCTGTATTTTATTGAAATCTGTAAATTAAATGAACCCAGTTGGACTAAGTTACTTTAAGATACATTTTAACACTTTAATATAGTATGTATATCTATATATCAATTTCCCCATTATTTTATTTATTTTATTAATGTTGTATCGCGTAGACATTTATTTCAATTAAAAGTAAATATTAATAGAAATCTTTGTACTACGAAATAATTTACGACTTTGGTAACGGCGCAACACAGTGTTACTTAAATTTATGTACCTAACACCCATTGTACCTGTGATTAACAAAAATAAATGATTATGATTAAAAAAATTTCTTTCGGCACGGCGTATTCTTATCATGTGGTAGTTAAGGAACAAGATAAATTGACTTCCAAATTCTGAAATTCCAAACATCATATAGATTTAATCATCAATTCATATAGATTTCGGTTTATCATGTCATCTTTAGATCTTTTTAGTCTCCACTGCAGAAGCATGACCCTCTCTGTACCACCAGAGCCATACTTGGCCAGAGCAGACAGAGGACTTGGCCTACACTCTCCTCGCTGGCCAGACGGGTTGGAGAGGTCTCATTGATGTTTATGAGCTTTGTTTAGCTTGTATTTCCTAAGGAGTGGTCCTATTGTACTCTGCCGGAAACACACGGTTACAGCAATCTATTTAGTATGTAATCAAATACAATTGTTTCTTCTATGCTGGTCTGTGAAACGTTAAATGTACCAGCTGCCTCTCTTCCCGCGCAGACCGTAGAAGTCGGCCAGGGAGTCCAAAATCTATATCAATAGGCGATGCGACTAGCAACCCATCACTATTTTGATTCCGTATTTCACCTATACGCTCGCTAATATGCTTAACGTGGCCTTTAGGCCGTATGCCTTAAGACTCTGTCTACCCTAAGTCGATAAAGATGTGATAATAAGTATTAACATACAATTGTTATTGTTGCTGGTGATCGAGCAACTGCCACAGGCTTCTAATGATGATGATACGATTGATACAATTTGAAAATTTTACTCACCATATGTATGTGACAACATTGACAAAATATCGTGAGGCAACCTTAACACTAGTTGATTGTTCTCTAGTGTATGAAATGGAGGAGGCAATGGCAAACCCACAGGGCAAACCTCTCCATAATTTCCTGCCAAAAATAGTCGTTGCGTGCGTTTCTTTTCACAGTAACACGTACAAGAGCCTAGCTCTTAAATAAAAAATCTGCCAACGTGGTTCAGTGGTTAAGGCGTTTGCCTGTAGACTCGGGGGTCGTGGGTTCGATTCCCACGGGAAACATACTTTGATTCCAGTTTGGTTAGGACATTGCAGGCTTGGATCACCTGTCTGATAGAGATCACCTCTCTACCTATAGATATAACATATATCAATCTATTCTGTGAGCGTAAATGATCACAATTTTGAGGAAAGGGAGGCGTTGGGTATCAGATAAGACAATTTCTACTTTCATATCCTTTGTCTTACCGAGCAATGTCTATTACTCAGCTTTGATCGGGCGTCGTTCTAAATACGATAATTATCTGTGGGATTTGGCGGGTGAATGCCCTCGCCTAGATCATAACTGATAAGGTTGTGACGTTCTGACAGACATTTCATTTCACAAGATGAATTAATTAGTTTCACTAATCCTCGTACATTGGTTAACATTTTTTTTAAAGATTTTTGATTATTTTAATGTTTGGGTACTATTGTGTTGTAGAATACACCATTTTTTTTCTTGTCTGGATTTATTAAAGCGGCTGATTTTTACGGGTAAAATATTCTTATTTTCCATGACGAATTTATTCCTATATAAAACATGGAAAGTGTTGATATTTGTGTCAAGATAGCCTATACTACAGGTATCTAAGAAACCATTTAGACACTCACAAGTTATCCATGCCGATTATTTAAAAAGTGAGATATTTTTTTCTCGACTTTTTTAGATTTGCACTAAAAGCCGTGTTTATGTGTGTACTAGCTTACGTTAACGCTCCAGTCACACCCTGGTATTGCAGTTGCACCATGGGCAGCGGTGTTCGCTTATCATCAGGTGACTCGTTTGCTCGGTTGCCGTCCTATGTCATGAAAAATAATATAATGAATATACTAAAAATACTAACAAGTTAACAAAAACTAATATCTACTACATTGCCCACAATAACAATGAGAATATCAGCAGTGTCCCACTAACACGGCCCAATTCAGCTAAATATATACGCTCTAGAAACGGGTGTTGGTAGTTGGTACCCGCGAAAATGTTCAACCTTCAACGACCCAGACCGATAGGAAAAGTAATTTATGACAACAACTGTTTAAATTTGCTAAAAGTCTATATTGATCCCAGGACGGTTAATTCAAACTAAGTAATATAACATTAACAATAAAGTGGGTTTTCGTGTGGAATTCCAAGTTTGTTGAATAGCTTAGTCGGTTCGGAGAGGTCGGTCTGTCCCGCTGACATTGGCTTAATTGAAAAATGACTTTACGTCCGACCTCCAAACGAGCTATTCATGTGGACGCTGGGAACGTCTTCCGAGGAGCAGCACATGTGATCTCGAACCTTTATGACACATTCGACCGAAATCACCACCAAAACTTGAATCTTACATCATTGAAATAAGATTTGATACTGATATACCTTCCAGATATCATAAGATTAATGAAATCAAACAACCTCTACATGCCGAAATGTTTATTTAATAATAATCAAATAGAATAAAATTACATCGATTCCAATTTAATCAGATTGCATAATCAAATTTTTCTTCTTAAAAAAACTAGAATGCAATCCCCGGGTATTGCCATGCATTAACTAAAACTCGAATTTAGAGATTGATTGAATTTAACCTAAAATCAAGTTTTATGGAGCAAGGCGTACGAATTAACTGATCTCAAATATTCTGATCACTATATACACATTGTTGAAGTAAACGTTTCAAAATCAATAATATTGCATTAAATAACAAAAGCATGTCAGCGTAGCGGGTTGTCTTAATATTTAATAATGTATAAAACAAAAAATTAAAGTCATGCACACTCGCGAGTTGAATTTGTAAAATATAAAGTCATGCGTTAGAAATTTTAGTATTTGTTAGTCAATATAATTCAAAATTCACATTAAAATATAAAAACATATTCATAAAAAACTAAAATATATAATTTAAATGCGCGAACGTGTCAGGATCTTGAAGGAAAACAGAAAAATGTTATGAGGATCACAATGTGCAAAGTCATGTAACTTATTAACTAACCGAGCATTTTTGCGATTCCCTTCGAGACCTTATCAATGTAGATAAAAACTTTAACAATAGTTCATGGGATAACATTGGACTACAGAATGTTACAAATCAATTACTCCTAAGAACAGAAGAAACCGCAGTGAAACATTATCATGTACCAAATGGGGATAATATATAATAAAGTGAACCAAATGATAATAGTCAACTGCTAGTTTATTATGTTCCAAGTGATGCTAGGATATAATAAGGTAGTGTGAATTCTAACAATATCATCGTAACAAAAAGAGTCTAATCTTGTATGGTGGACTGTGACGAGCGATGGAACTTCTATACACGGCTACAGATGTGTCGCGTTGTATCTGTAACAAGAAATACGAATCATTTAGAAATTTGATCCAGTAAGCTTAATTAATGATACATGACATTACAATCTATGATAATTAATAAATGCGATCATCGAAGTAATAATCTACGTTAAATCTAAATGTTAAAAGGAAACAGGAGACTACAATGGAGCTATAGACATATTCACTGTTTAAGAAATATATAACAACAATGAACAAATTCCTAAAATCTGAACAAATACAGCAAGTCACTTCAAACGATTCAATTACTTTGAAAACTACAATGCTGCAAAATAAACACGTCTCGATGAAGTAAATATATGAAATGGCAGTGAATTAAAAATAAAAACCGGAAAGTGCTGTCTCACGGGATGGTGTCTCGAGGAGAGTACTCTCGAAACCGATGACGCAGCACAAACTATTAGATTTAATAAACTTCCACATTGTCGTAGATAACAAAGACCGCCGATGTGCCAACTTCGTGCGAAATGCATTTTCAATTTGGTCAAATTACGACGTGACGAATTCCGTAATAAATCTAAGGGGGGCAGAGATTAATACGCAACGGATGACGACGCGTTTTAAAACTTTTTGGATCAATAACGATGAATGAACGAGTGAATGTTGAGCGCAGACGATGACATGTAAACACGTGAATGCATTCATATTTACATTCCCCTGCGTCTGCTTGATACAATAACCGACTGCCGCTGTCAATGAATTCGTTTTCCATAATAAACATTTTCAGCTGATCGCTCAATTAATAGGAAGATGGCTTTTTTTTGTTTCGCTTGCATCCTTCGCCTTTTAGTATCATGGGCCGATCTTGTCCGTAAGATGTTTTCAATTCATAATTGAAAATCCGACCGACCGATTTAGATGAAATTTAAATGAGTCCAAGATAAAAGTAGTATGTTTCGAATAAAGAAAGAAATTTTAAAATTAATTCATAAATGACGCAGTAATAACGAATTAGCGGCCTGCCGCGGCTTCGCACCGGTAAATAAAGGTAAGTATTTAATTCTTTAGCCTATGTTCATTAGAGATAATGTACGATCCCATGAGCTGATAAAAGAAAGGATAAGTAAGGAATTAAAATTTGGGATGAGTGAAGAATTTTGAACACAACAATTAAAATTTGGGATGAAAACGGAATAACCCGATTCGAATAGTAAAATAATTGTTCAATTCCTTTTAGAGCCTATTCAATACAAACAAACAATCAAATATTCCCTCTTTATAATATTAATGTAGAAGTTTAGTCTATAAAAAAGCTCCGAATAAAACCTTTTTTAATACGGTTAAGAAAATCACAGGAAAAGTTTCCAAAACCCGTATGTACAAGTGTGTCAGTCAAATTTTATCATGTACGCATGAGCCTACGTCAGCGAAACTTAAAAGATCAATGTCCTATGCCAATGCTATAATGACTCCCAAAATAGCGGTAGAAGATTCACTGTCGGGTTTCGCCATAGCAACAACGATATTGTTATCACAGTTTTCGGCGTTATCAATCACGTTTCGTCATGCCCTCGATTGCGCCTACGCCCCATCGTAATCTTAACGATTTACCTCGATTCCTAATCCAACACATGACCACTATACGAAGAACTCCCATGGCCAACATTGTGATCTTACACTCAGTTCATATTATAGTTTTGTAAGACCAATGAAATCGGACGTGTGTGATATTGTAATTTATGAAGAAATAGGGATCTTGGTAATTTGTTTACACAAAGTCTGCCAAAACTCCCTTTTTCTGGGGCTTCCGTTTAATGTGTTTTTAATATTCGACGTTTCGCCACAACATCATTATTATACGTGTTTTATTTCTATTTCTGTCGTACGGATTAACGATTCGATAGTATATGTTCAGTTTTGAGTTTAACTTTAATAATCTATACTAATATTATAAAGCTGAAGAGTTTGTTTGATTGTTTGTTTGTTTGTTTGAACGCGCTAATCTCAGGAACTACTGGTTCAAATTGGAAAATCCTTTTTGTGTTAGATTGTCCATTTATTGAGGAAGGCTTTAGGGTATAAAACATCACGCTGCGATGATTAGGAGCGAAGCAACAATAAAATATGTTTTGAAAACGGGGGGAAATTATTCGTCTATACTAATTAATCGTAATAACGGAAATTGCCGCGGACGAAGTCGCGGGCAACAGCTAGTTTTTTATATGGGGAAATTCGTCTTTTTGACGGGAAGTTTATATGGAGAACATGCATTTTTTCCCTTGTACTATGTAAATTACAAGGAAAAAATATGCATCCTAACTAATTATAAATGCGAAAGTGAGTTTGTTTGTTACGCTTTCACGTTGTAACTACTGAACCGATTATCATGAATTTTTGCATACACGTTATCTGGAGTACGGAGAAGGACACCTATGTCTTTCTCCGTACCCCAGATAACGTATATGTACCCTAGTACATTGTATCCCGTGAAAAGTACTGTTCTCGAGGGATCGACACTGACGCGTGCGAAGCCGCGGGCGATAGCTAGTATTAAATAATATAATAAATCCCCTACCTACTAAAATAGGCAAATCAGTAAAAAGTTCCCTAATAATCCAAAAACTATGAGATATAAACGTTATAGTCACATTTTTTTGGACGAGCCCATTACACCACCTTTATACAGGTTAATTTTTAATTACCTGGCAACATTTCAATGTTGGAATTAAAATCCCTAATAGAATCCTCTGATAAATCGGCCGGCTCGTCGGGGGAAGTACCACACTCTCACAAAAAATTGACGTCTGAGTAGAAGCTTTACGCTTCTATGCTTCGTTCGGTGAGAGGCTCATCCTTCTCTTTCCCCTCCCTATTTCCTTCCCCCAACTCCTTAAATGGCCGAAAACGCACCTGTCACACCCAGGTGTTGCAGTTGTTCATGGGCAGTGGTGATCACTTACCATCAGGTGACCCGTTTGCTCATTTGCCTAACTTTAACATAAAAAAGTCACTATGAGAGAGACGCCGCATTACGTTAGACACGAATGGAAACATCTCCATTCGTATCTCACGTATTGCGGCGCCCTTCTCGTCAGTGACTGAATTCAGGATAGTTTAATAGGCGTTTCTTCTTCTTCTTTTCAAATTTTGTCCCTCCAGTATGTGGCGACTCTTATACCACA
Organism: Elegia similella; assembly: GCA_947532085.1. NCBI lineage: Eukaryota > Metazoa > Arthropoda > Insecta > Lepidoptera > Pyralidae > Elegia > Elegia similella. Next base: position 24,196,465 of record OX383939.1, read on the forward strand.
CTCCGTCGCTGAGTATAGTGTGCAGTTGGTTGGGCACATTGGGCACGAGAGAAGGTGCAGCATGGTCTGATCGACTTGACCACGCTGACACAGAGCTTCGGTTTGATGAATGTAACCCCACCGCGCTAAGTTATGCCTACAGCGACCCACCCCAGTTCGAAGGCGGTTGAGAGACTTCCACGTGAGCCATGGTGTTTGGTGACCCGGTGGTAGCTCTTCCGATGGAGGAATAAAGTCTGACGGTTGTCACGTCGTGATTTTTCCTAGAGGATTCGATTTGGTGGAAACCAATTATTCCTTTTGTCTATGGCAATTCATCCAAATTGTCATTGGTATGACTTTGTTTCATCTGTGACATTCGCAGAAAACGTCACGTCCTGGTGTGGCGGCTATATGACAAATGGCGCCCAACGTGGGGCCCGAACCCACGACCCTGAGATTAAGAGTCTCATGCTCTACCGACTAAGCTTAGACGAAGGCAATAATAGGCGCTTAAGGGCAGACAGGAACTATATATTAATATCAGACACAAATTCAAGGTTCCTGTCTGGCATGAACAATGAGCTCACGTTGAGTTTTAGAATATTTAAATCAACGAAGTACGCATTTTGGCCTTTAGTTGTTTTAAAGATCTTACAGTATCACATCACGTATTTTGTAAATCAAGGCATGAATATATAACAGATTTGAAAAAACATATCACGTGGAAGTACAAACTCGCTAGTCATTTTAGATATCTACTTTTATTCTATTAAAAGTGAGACATTATTTTAATTCCCCTTTTTAAAACTCCTTTGACGTGATAACGTCTTATTAATCCACTCCGGCTGCACGCACGAAAACATGTCACGTTCCGTGTGTAAGCGAGAGCGCAGACCAAGCAATAAAGAGGCACTGATAAAATCTTATAAATCGATGAACGCTGGCTGTGCGCAGGAAAAAGTGTCACACACACATTTACTTAGCTACCCAAGTAGGGTTGGCGTCAGGCAAGCGGCCGGCCGTAAAAACTTTGCCAAATCATATAACAGCATCACTGCTGTCATAATTGCAGTCCCCGGGCTCTGGCAGCTGAATATGCCACTGTGAAAACGCTCATATGAGAGCAAGAGGTAACATTTACTAAGTTCCATTATTTCATCATCATCATTACAGCCGTCAAACGTGCTATGCTGGACAAGGAACAATTCGCAAGGATTCTTCGTTCCATGGGAGGATATATCCCTACATTACTCACCACGCTCGGCAGGCGGGGTGGCGAGCGCAGTTTCTTTAGCTTCCTGTGTTTCCGTCAGCCCATTAGAAGAATTTTTAAGCTGCGTTTCATTATTTGAGGACAATCATTTAATAATAACTGTCGTTACAAATAGCCAAGTGTGCGAGAACAATGGGGTAGTTGTAAAAGATAATGAATCTCAATATTGAAGTGTTATTGACGTCATTGCGAAATCCAATGCGCCACAGACACAAGTATAAATAGACAGCATAAATTCACGAATCTTTTACTAGCTTTTGCACCTAGTGCAAGCATCAGCTCCCACAAACTTGTTATAGTTAGGAATAATTATTTTTTAATACATTAGCATTAAGACCCGTGTTTGTGGAGATAAATAAACATTTTATTATTATTATAGCTTTTGCCCGCGGCTCCGGCTACGTTAATATCGATCTCACAGAGAACAGCCTCCGTGGTCCAGTGGTTAAGGCGTTTGATTGTTGACCCGGGGGTCGTGGGTTCGATTCCCACCGGAAGCAAACTTTTTGTTAGGACATTGCAGGCTTGAATCACCTGATAATAAAGATGATTCCGTGCTTCGGAAGGCACGTTAAGCCGGTGGTCTCGGCTGCTATCTGGTAGTCGTTAAAGGGACCACGTCAGAGGCCGAGAGGCGGTTCCGAAGAACTCTGACACCAGGGTGTGCATGGTCGATTGACCGTAACACCTACTCGAAATGATGATGATGACAGGGAACAGTAATTTTTACCAAGATGAAAGGCACCCTAAGTCCTCTGAACCCTTGGACGCCACTTTATACCTCGTACTAGTAAAGAAAGCTATTAAAATTAGGAAGCATCCCGATTTCAATTAGGAATACGGCTTCAATTTATCTGGAACATGAAATCCAGTGAATAACGAAAAAGGTGTATACGCATTCCAGGGAACAGTTCCCAAATATATAATATTAGAGACTAAGTGTTTACAATAAACACAGAGTGCCAACTAATTGCGTACGCACGATTCCTGTTAACTGAATACCTCATAGCTCGCGCTCTTCGGGATCACCTCCATGAGCGAGAGAATCACGACGATTTTAACGCTATGCGTATTATACACTCTCTTAGAACGTGTCTTCACACGGCGATGTTATCACTGCAATCCGACTAGTAGCAGAGTGCAACGAATGTAAATCGTATCGCCTATAGAATAGAATATATAATAATATAAGATAGAAGATAGGACTCGTCGCGATTCTCTCGCTCGTAGAGGCGATCCCTTAGACTACTAAGCCACTACCGCTTTTATGAGGAAGTAAAATTTTATTTTTATTGACAAAAAAAAAATAAAGATGCGCTGTCTATTAATCTATTAGGTCTACAAATGCTTCCTCGTAAAGTGACCCAGTGACACGGTTTTCGCGTGAATTTCATTGTGGCCCGTGGCGGCGCCAGACGCACCTGAACAAATTGGTTACAGTGCTTTGTACCTGCGTAAATGACGCAAGTGTGCTCAACTGCCCAGCTGGCGTCGTACGAGTACCTGTATCATAATGAGGCTACGACTTATTTGTGACCTTCAACATTACTGACGGAATAATATCCCATCCACATATCATGATAGAATGGCTACGCGCGGACTTTGCTAAGGAGACGTGCGTGTAGGGTTATCATTCTTTCGGATTAGTCCGGACATGTCCGGTATTTTAGACTCTTGTCCGGCCGTTTAATTTGTCCGGATTTATGGAATATGAGTAATAAAGGCCGCTAGGCTATACTAGGCGAAAAATCCCCGCCTGCACCACGCATCCTACCCCCTAGCAATGCGAGCATCTGCCTACCATGCTTACCTTAGCACTAAACTAAACTAAGTGGTTAATGTTTCCAAAAAAGTCCTGACTTTATCGAAATGTCCGGCATCCGGATGTGTATCTATATATGTATTTGTAATAAAATATAGTATCGTTGAGTTAGTATCCCATAATACAAGTCTCGAACTTATTTTGGGGCTAGCTCAATCTGTGTGATTTGTCCGTATGTATTTATATATTATATATCCGGCAAGGATTTTTCAGATTCTTAAATGGTAACCCTGTGCGTGTCAGTTTTTGCATAAGCCACACCCCCAATTTTACGTCATAAATCGCGTCATATCGATAAACAGTCACCGAAATAAGGGTTTTCTGTCCTACTATTTAAATAGGATATAAAAAGTAAAATAATAAAATAACGTTTAACGAATCTTGCACGACAGTGCAAGATTGAGACACGCGCGTACCGCTCACCTGGCCGTTCTATCTTGATATATTTCTGTAATCCCATCAGTAAGATTAAAACGCATCTTAAAAATTTCCAGCATATTTCACTAACGAGGAAGTGTTAGAAGAGGAAGAGGCCTGCTCATAAATATCAAACCACACATTGAGCTAGCCCTAAGCTAAGCTTGAGACTTGTGTCATGAAATACTAACTCAACGACATTATATTTATAATAAATACATACATAGATAAACAACAGCCCTTTAGGCACATAGGGACCAAGTCTGGATTGAGTTTCTTTCGGCGTATTCTTATCACCAGTGGTCGTTCCGAAACGCTAGTAGTATTTCGATTTTGCATATATTAAACAAAATATAAGAAATAAAAATATGACGTTCAAAAAGAGATACACGTATCCAATTTTGAACAAAAATCTTTGACGTCTGACTTTTTTTGACATCCAAGATCCAAGGTAATCTGGAAAAGATCATTTTCTATCTTGACCTGACCGGGGATCCACCAAGAGGCAACCTAACAGCGGATCAGAGAAGTCTGATGATGATAATGATGAGCCGATGGGAGTCTAGTTTTGAGGGAATCTTGTTTTGCATTTAGTTCGGCCTTACTATATAGTACATATATATGTAAGATGTATGCAATATGTAAAGAAAACCCTTTCGAGCCCTGAAGGGTGATTCAGCCCGTCAATCTGAACAACTTTCCCTATGGGATCAAAGCTAGGAAGTAAAAAAAAACGGTCATTTCCAAACAAAAATGTAAGGCCGCCCGGTCAATTTGTATGGGATCGTCAAAAAATTGAGTTTTCAGCATTTGTTCCATAGGAAAATTAGTTCATATCGACGGGCTGAATCATCCCTTCAAAGACCAGACAGGGTTTTCATTCGCCCGCGGCTCCGCCCGCGTTAATGTCCATCCCTCGGGAATAGCACTTTTCTCGGGATAAAAGGCCTATGTCCTTCTCCGTACTCCAGAGAACTTGTATGCAAAATTTCATGATGATCGGTTCAGTAGTTACGGCGGGAAAGCGTAACAAACAAACTCACTTTCGCATTTATAATATTAGTAAGGAAGTAAGGATTATTGGGTGCTCTAAGTAGCAGTTTCACCTAATTTCATACTTATTTAAAAATGAATTCCTCCAATCGTATAGTTTTCTATCAAATTAAAACATCGATAATCTGTAATAGATATACCTATCACCATTTAATATCGATATCATTATATTTGAATTAAACATAACTTTATTTAACCGGAGTTCATATCAGTCGAGTTAAGCTTCATAACTGATAACGCGCTTGGAGGTCTGATAAGAAGTTACTGTTGTCAAGCAAGGTTTCTCAATCATCGTCACGTGATTACTATTTAAACATTAAACAAACAAATAGATATATGTTAACTCAAGTCTACCTATGAACATGAAAACTGTAAAGTTTTCGAAACGTTAGGGTATTATTAATTACTAGGCGACCTTCGAGGCGCAGTGGTTAACACGCCAGCCTGTGACACGAGGGTGCCCAGGTTCGATCCCCGTTCAGGCCGAGATGGAAAATGATCTTTTTGAGATTGGCTCTATACATATATGTATTTGTTTTAAAATATATTGTATCGTTGAGTTAGTATCCTAACACAAGTCTCGAACTTACTAGTTAGAAAGTACTAGTAGCTAGTTCAATCTGTGTGATTTGTCCGTATATATTTTTTATTTTATTTTATATTTAATAGTAATGAACGCGATAAAACATTATTAAGTCATTTACCCCATTTAAAATGTGTTTATGGGGTCAGGGGCGTTATTCTTTACTGTTTGGCTGATGGTCAAATGTCATCATCATTTCGAGTAGATGTCACGGTCAATCGACCATGCATGCACACCCTGGTGTCAGAGTTCTTCAGAAACGCCTCGAATGATCGAAGGTAAGGCATCGGGTATGCACGTCTGGTCTCCCGAGCTGCTACTTGCTTTTACCCCGTTTATCCGAGTGAGTTGTATCCCAAAATAATTCTTATTCCTTCGTATTCTTATTTATTCGTAGAATAAATTCTTATCCCTTCCCAGGTGGGCAGCAGCGTCGGAAGTACAAGAATCCAAAGAAACTGCCTTGCCAACCCGCCTGCCTGCGTGCTGCCGGCGTGAGTACGACAATCCTCCCATGGAACGAAGTATCTTTGGAAGAGGAAGTCTATATCCAGTAGTGGACTTTTTACGGCTGTAATGATGATGATGATGACATTCATATACAATAGCAATTTTATTACGACTATGTCCATACTTTTTATAACTTCAAATCCAACTATCTTAGTACAATAAATCTTTGTAATACTCAGATAAATAGAGTGTCCTTCGGAGTATCGATGGAATAATTTATTAATCAGATAAGCCGATAATTGAGGCCACCGGTAGCATCTAGTATCTAGGGTTGCCAGATGGTCGGGATTTGAAGGGATTGTCCCGATAAATTATAAACATTTTTAAACTTTTCAAATACTCTTAAGGGTACCAAATCGGTGAACTCAAATACCAAATAATAATGGCGTAATAGAAGTATGCTTAAGTACTTATATGTTTTATCTGTAATCTCATAATTCCCTTAATAATTTTATTGTACGTAATTATAACTTTAAATTAAGTAAAAACAAAAAAATTATAATTAGAAATAATACAGAACTCACAATCACGTTTCGTCAATATTACAGATACATTGAAATCAGTCAAAAATACCACCTCGAATCGTACCCACCACGGGCCAGCTGTCTATACAGCCAGCGGGACGAATTCAAAAGTTAAGTTATTAAAATAAAATATTTAAAAATAATAACAACCTTTAAAAAAAAGTAAGGAACTCACTAAAAAGTAAAAAATAATCAAACTAAGATTTATAACACAAAAAATGTTTTAAAATAAAATGTGCACATAATAATCGTTGTTTAAACTAAGTAAAAATAAACAAAAACCTTATTAAACCTAATACTCGTATATCATATTCTACTATATTCACACAATTAGGTTACTGTTTAATTTGTAATATTTATCTTTGTAATATTTATTTGTCCCATATCCCGACTTTTCATAATTTTGCCTAAATATTTTGTTTATCCCATCTGGCAACCCTACTAGTATCTTATCTTTGCGCTAGAACTGGCACGTAATGTTCAAATGACTAATGTACTATCTTAGGACACAAAGAAGTAGAGTACTATATAAAAGGTAAGTATTTTTATTATCTCTATAAAATAATAAAAGTTTTATGTTTATAAGAATTAAGAAAACGGAGCGCATGTCGAACGTTTAATAAAATATAGAGTACTAACTTTCGCCCGTAACTTTATTCGCATGAATGTATATTCCTCGGAATAAGTACCTTTTCTAAAATGCAAGGTACTCTATGTGCTGTATCCCTGAGCCTTAAACTACCTCCATTCAAAATTTCATTTAAATCGGTTTAGTGGTAGAAGCGTAAAGAGGCAAACAGAAAGACCGACAAACAGCAGAGTTGCTGTCGCATTTTTGTTATTAATATGGATAATATTAATATGTTACGGCAGCTTTTGTAAATCAACACTAGTTTTGGCTATGAACACGCACGAAAAAAAAGGATTATTCTTACTAGTTAAGTAGAATTTTAACTAGATTTTTTTTTCAGTAGTTCCATTGACATTATCAAATCAATGCAACTACTATGAAAAAATCTCACCTGATGATAAGTGATGATGAAGACGAGGATGTTACATGCCTATCCAAGAGATACCCATTTTTTCTAAATACACCTTATACACCTTTTTCAAAAACGGTAAGTCTCATATGTATTATATCATATTCTTCCATGCTGCTCTGGGAGAAAAGAAAAAACGTAGAATGAGCCAGCTGCTTCTTTTCTCGTGCAGACCGTAGAAGCCGGTCAAGGGATTGCGCGAAATTTCAAGAATTATGACAGTAGGTGATGCGAACCTATTACTATTTTGCAGTGACGTGCAGTCCATATAGACTGTTAGACACTGTCTACCCTGCAGTCGCTAAATAAATACAATTATTTTTCTTACAAAAAAATAATTATATTCGGTGCGCCTGCAAAATTCTGCTAGCAAATACTTTATAGTCGATTTTGTTCAAGTACGGCGGTGCGGCCGCGGCCCGCGCGCGTGCCCGCGCTAAGCAGTATCTCTAAAGACAAAATTTCAAAGGTCTGACTTTTCACGCACACATAGAAAATTATTATACACCGACAGGAAATCGCTTTTGTAGTAGTACAAGTAAACATCTTTCATCGGCTCGCACATGCAAAGCAAAATTGCGCTGTGTGTGTGAATTTGAGACAGTGTCTCCGAGGTTCCTATTGGCGCGCGCGATGTAAATGTCATCGTCACTTGTCAATGACATTATGTCAATGTCATAAACGATGCCATTGATTCACGTTACGTGTTTACAAACAATCCAAGAGGAAAGTTTTATTTTAGAATTAATTGCTTTATCAGTTAAATTTCATTTGTGACAAAAATATTTTCATGTGAAAGTTGTGTCGCTTAGTGTTTGCATGCCGAAATCGAAATATAAAGTGTTTGTGAACACGCTTTTAAACAAATCAAGTAACTGGTTAGTTAGGGTTAGTTATTCTAAAGTCTCATCTTAAACCGTATGATACGAGTACGTGTACGTGGTTCGCAGGTTGTAATCATATCTCACTTTCGCTTGTTTTGAATACTTTTGCGGTCGAAGTTCGAAAGACTATCATAATATTAAACGAGTTGTATTGTAGATAACTAGCCGTATAGTAAGGTAAGGTATATAGGTGGTATATTTGTAAGGTAAGTTTTATAGTTATGTCTACCCTATGATAAATATCTGTGCACGTCACTGCTATTTTGATTCCGTTTTCACCTTGACGCCCACCAACACGCTAAACGTGGCCTTTGGGTCTTATGACCACAGGCTCTGTCTACCCCGCAAGGGATAAAGACGTGATAATATGTATGTAGTTCCATACAGTGACAATAATTGTGGTGTTACTGCGAAAACTTAAAACCGTGAGGACAGAAAATTAAAAAAAAAAAGAATTTCATAGATCCCGTTCATAATTCAAAAATTTTCATACTGTGATGATGATGAGAGTGGTAAAAATACTCACCATTATTATGTATATAAACGGGACTTAGCACGAACCTTTTTATTATTTGTTTCCGTTGACGTTTCAATGGAGTTACATCCATCGTGGTCGCAACGAGACTGGAGTACCGCGGTGTCATCTTGTGGTGGTGGACGCAGTTTCACTAATAATTTTGATAATTTCACTACCCACATAAAGTTTTGTATTTAGGCATTAGCCCCGGTACACACTACACTAACAGTGTCCGACTTTTTGTTCGACTCCGGACGACGGGTTTTTATTTTGGCAATCACTGGATTCCATGCTGGTGATAATTTGTATCCGTCTTCTCTGTTGAAATTTTTAAACTTCTTAATTTCAACAGCTTTCCGCACTATCCTCTTGTAATAGTGTCGGTCAGTGGATAGTACTTCAGGCTGGTGTAATTCAATCCAGTGGTTGCAGTTGGTGTCCATAAGATGCTCAGCAATGGCGGACTTATTGGTCTGGCGATTCTTTTATTTATTTCTTTCTAAGTCCCGTTTATATACATAATTATGAGGTGAAAGCGTGAAAGTTTAAAAAAGAATATACTCACCATTGCTGCAAGTGGTAGAAAATTGGCGTTGGTCTCGATATTCGTAAGTACCTGTAAAAAATAAAAACGCAATTAATATTCCTAATTTAACAAGAATAACATTTATAAGCTCTTGTTTTCAAAGAAATAAAAAATACGAAAGCCTTTGCAAAAAATTATTTTAATCGGGATGATGAAAGATTCGTTAGATACCCTGTACGTAAGCATCCGATGAGGCATTTAGAAATTCTCTTCTTTTCTTAACTACCGCTAATGGGTTCGGTCCCCGGCCAGGTCAAGATGGAAAACGACCTTTTTCAGATTTTTGGATATTTATCTATATAAGTATCTATTATAAAATATAGTATCGTTGAGTGTGGGACCAGCGCAATCTGTGTGATTTGTCTCTATATATTTATTTATTAATATTGATACTTCTGGGTAAAGGTCTTTCCTATCTTCTTCCACTTGTAACGTGAGTACTAGTACTTATTCTGTTCACTTGTCCCACTTTTCACTATACAATGTAACACTATTAATAAGTTAGAGTCATATTGATACAAATTTTGGTATTTATATACGAGAGCACTTATATTAATTCTGTGATAAGAGTTTATGGGAAAGTATGATGTTCGCGACTGCAATAGAAAAGCTCCAAAGTCATAAACTGAGTTGGTATGGGCATGTCATGAGGAGAGAAGAAGGTCATATCGCAAGGAAGGCATTGGATTTTAAGGCAATGGAACCCGTAAGAGAGGACGACCTAAGAAAAGATGGATGGATTGTGTCAAGGAATATGATCAAGAAAGGAGGGACAAAGGATATGGTAGGCGACAGATCAAAATGGAGAGAACTAATATACTGTGCCGACACCACATGAAAAAGTGAGAAAGGTAAAGGAGGAAAAAAACGGTATTTTTTTTTTTTTTATAACAGTACGGCAAACGAGCAAGCGGGTCACCTGATGGTAAGCGGTCACCGCTGCCCATGGGCAACTGCAACACCAGGGGTGTGACAAGAGCGTTGCCGACCTTTGAAGAAAACATAAGACTCGTTTTTTGAAGGGTCCAATGCCGTATTAATTCCAGAATACCGCCGCTGGCAGTTCATTTCACAGTTCGGTCGTACATGGCAGAAGTTCCGTGGGAGTTCAGTAGTGATGATTCCAACATTTGCGTTTCCCGTTATCAATTTATTACAAATTCAATATTTTCAAACAACCCCATAATATTGATACTTGAATTTTACGACCTATAACCGAAATAGCCATGTAAGCCGATCCGAGATCCTTCAATACGGTCTGCCACACTACAATTGTGACGTTACGTTTTAAAAGGGACTCTATTTCAAGGCAGCACAGCCTACGTTGTTGAACTGTCACACAGGTTTGCGGGTCGGGTGTACACCGGAAACAACCACAATGGCCCTAAACAAACAGACAACAGCAACATATGCCGTTGATAAAAAGTCAATCCTACGAATTTGTATCAATGTTATGACACACGTAAAGCCTTTTTGAACCGACTGTGTAAAAGGGGAGTACTTCAGTATCCTCATCTATGCGTGTTCCCGCTTGCGTTGTATATCAGAGTTCGCGGCTTTTATGACCGCATATTATTACGTATGATCATGCAGTATAGAATAAGACCACTCCAATTCTGCCCATGGATGTCGTAAGAGGCGACTTAGGAAATACAAGCTAAACAAAGCTCATAAACATCAATGAGATCTCTCCAACCCGTCGGCCAGCGAGGAGAGTGTAGGCCAAATATTCTGTCTGCTCTGGCTAAATATGGCTCCGGTAGTACAGAGAGAGTCATGCTCCTGCAGTAGAGACTAAAAAGACCTGATGATGTTGATGCTGTATAGTTGCATTTTTTACTTCTGTCTTCTACTTTACTTTTACTTTTTACTTCTGGAAGCTGCCTTCCAGATCCCATATGGTCTTTTAATGTCTTCGTAAGACATCCTAAGAAAAATTAGATTGGCGCTATTGTAAGACGAAAGCGACCAACACGGCGTTTTAGACGTGACAGAGCTACACTACGGGCAAACTCATCTTTGCTAGTAGCATGAATGAGCCGACTTGTCCGGGGAAGTACCACACTCTCACGTAAAATCGACGTTTGAGTAGAAGCTTAACCATTTCTATGCTTCGTTCGGTGGATGAGAGAGCAGGAGGCCCATCCTTCCCCCTTCCATTTCCTCGCCCCATGTCTACCCCACAGTTAAATTTCTCATCTCAAAAATAAATATTATAGGCTATGTGAAACACTTGCTAAAATAAAAAAAAAATCAATCCCACATACTGTTTAAAAGTAAAAATGTATGACACAATTTCCTTATATTATGCAAACGTAAACAATCAAATAGATAAATCGCCCGCGAGCGCACATCAATGCATACAAACGGCGGGAAAAAATCAATATGGCGGCGAGACCTCAGTCCGCAAATATAAACTCCATTCATAAAATATATCTACAGTGCACCCACACTGCAACAATGCACTCGACGGCGCACTCACACACGCACGCTACTACGTTACTACGATAGAGTACTATAAACGGTGTTTCATTTTCTGATCTAACTTTACAGGCTGTACAACTGCAAATAAATATAAACTTAATAACACTGCAATAGAGTACCGTTTTGCATGTCGAGGGTGAACGGTTGTAATTACAACTTTATACGGCAGACGTTAAGGTCGATTCACACGCAGTGGCTGGCGTCTCGGGTCTATTTATAGAGATGCGAGGCTCGCGATTAACTTGACTGGATGCAGTTAGGTCGGGGATACACTAGGTCGGAGTTGTGACAGCAGCGTAATCTGTTATCGAGTATATTAACAGGTTTATAGCAATTCATTTAGTTGTGGAAATATTTTTTATAGTTAAGCTACAGTACAATAAGTCAAGGCTTATGCCACAAAGAATTTGATATAGGATCACACACGCCCCGTTATAGCCAGAAGAACTAGTCTGCATTAAAATTTTATATATTTGTACAGGGATTTCCAACATTCAGATGGTTCTTTTTTATTTTATTTTATTGAGGAACAACAAACAGTTACATAATATATCTTAACTATCTTACAATGTAGGATATAAACAAAGTAATAAGTACAGCCACAGACAATAAGTACAGCTTATTAATTACGTAACCCACTACGTCATCCACAGATTAATTAAATTTTTATTAATTAGAATATTGCCACTAGGAACTATGTACCTGTCATAAACTTAACAAAAAATATTAAATATAAAAAAAAAAAACGAATAACAAATAGAATAGAAAGGAAATTACTAGGATACATACGTAAAAAAATTTTTTACAAGAACTGGTAGTAGCGTAGACTGTGGCACGAAATGTTACGTAAGTACTAGTACTCGTAGCATATTGACCCCACCTAAGTACTATTGACCTCTAGAGTTACAAGACTATTGTGTTTTTGTCATTGAAAATAGTTGGCCATTTATTCTATATGCTAATATTATTAATATGAAAATTTGTGAGGATGTTTGTAAGTACACTAAACCTTCATGCAAATACTACTATACTATAAAAACTTCGCGAGATTAATTGATTTGAGGGAATCACTATAGTGTTTTGAGGGAAGCGAAACCGCCGTGTCGCTACCCCTAAAACTTGCCCTGATTATGGTCTTCGTAACAGACTAGTCGGCGATTCCAACTGAATAAACGTATTTTATATATGATAAACTTTACAATATTATAGTTTACTAGCCTTTGCCCGCAGCTTCGCTTGCGTTAAAATTGACAAAGTTTCATACAAACTTTCATCCCCTATTTTATCCCCTTGGGGTAGAATTGATCAAAATTCTTTCTTAGCGGATGCCTACGTTATAACATCTACCTGCATCCCAAATTTCAGCCCGATCCATCCGGTGGTTTGGGCTGTGCGTTGATAGATCACTATGTCAGTCAGTCAGTCACCTTTGATTTATATATATATTAAGAAGAAGAAGATATATTTAGAAGATACACCAGAATGGCATATAGACGATTTATAAGTCTTATTCGTTTCACACCACGGATGCTGTTTTTCCAACCACCGCAGAATTTGGAGCGGTACGAAAGTCCCAAGGTATCTTTTGGAATGGGTCGATTAGGACCACGGGGCAAAGAAGCACATGTCCGTGCTCCAGGGTTGTTTTATTGTGACCGGTAAGTCTTCTTTTTAACAAAGGGTTAATGTTCACTATCCGAATTTACCTATCCAAAAAAAAGAAAAGCTTTCGTCACTGCGGTCCGAATCATCGTCATCATCAGGTCCTTTTAGTCTCCACTGCAGCAACATGACCCTCTCTGTACTACCGGAGCCATACTTGGCCAGAGCAGACAGAGGATTTGGCCTACACTTCGCTGGCCAGACGGGTTGGAGAGGTCTCATAGATGTTTGTGAGCTTTGTTTAGCTTGTATTTCCTAAGTCGTCTCTGACCTCCATGGGAAGACTTGGAGTAGTCCTATTCTACTCTGCCCGAACCCACACGGCGGTCCGAATCGGCCCATTAAAAAATTTCTTCAATATTACCCACCTTGATTTAACCCCGCCCCTGCCTGAAAACTTCCATAACTTCTATTCTATACGCTTCCTAACCGGATGTAAGAAATTGGATGTTTATGTTCTATTCATCAATGAAGTGCCGATCCATATATTATGGTCACCGAACACATCATAAACATCAGAAAATCGCATTGGGACGTCGATCTATCAGTTTTGTGTGATGGGGTACAATTTGTACGTGTCCCGCTCTGGGATAAGAAATATAGTCACGTTCCGAATACAGCGACACTATAAGCGTTACGGTGCTTGAAATACTCATAAGAATCCTTACTATAATATTATAAATGCGAAAGTGAGTTTGTTTGTTTATTTGTTTGTTTGTTTGATACGCTTTCACGTCGTAACTACTGAACCGATCATCATGAAATTTTGCGTACAAGTTCTCTGGAGTACGGAGAAGGACATAGGCTACCTTTAATCCCGGGAAAAAGTACTATTCCCGAGGATTCGACATTGACGCGGGCGGAGCCGCGGGCAAAAGCTAGTTTAAAATATTTGCATGCCTTATTTTTCAGTTAAATACAATGGACACTTCTAATACACTTAAGATCTTCAATGTACTGTATTTAAGGAAATAAATGATTGTGATTATAATTATAAAAACCTGGCCAGTACGAGCCGGTGGCGCGCACGAAGTGTTCCGTACATTATTTAAGTGAGGTTAACATTATTAAAAATATATTTATTTTAAATGATGTAACAAAAAGATTTTGCTGTAACAAAAAGTTTCTTTTATCTGTGCTAAAGCGTTGCTTCGTACCAAATTTCAAGATTCCGAGTTCACAGGAAGTACGTAGGATTTGATTCGTCTATTTCCCTTACGGGGTAGACAGAGCCTAGGTCTGTAAGACCTTATGGCCACATTTAGTATGTTGGAGGGCGTGTAGATGGAAGACGGAATCAAATAGTGATGGGTTGCTAGCCGCATCGCCTATTGACACGATTCCGCAGCCTTTAGCCCAATCCCTCGATCGGCTTATACGATCTGCGCGAGAAGAGAAGCTGCTGGCACATTCTACATTTTAGGGTTTCGTACCCAAAGGATAAAAACGGGAGCCTATTAATTTCGCTCCGCTGTCCGTCTGTCTGTCTGTATGTCTGTCCGTCTGTCACCAGGTTGTATCTCATGAACCGTGATAGTAAGACGGTTCAAATTTTCACAGATGATGTATTTCTGTTGCCGCTATAACAACAAATACTAAAAAATAGAATTAAATAAATATTTAAGGGGGCTTCCATATAACAAACGTTATTGATAACGGAAACAGGTAGACACTTAAAATATTCGCAGAATATTTAGTTATACATCATTAAATAAAATAATAATTAAATTAATATTAAAGGGGGGCTCCCATACAAAAGACATGATTTTATTGCCGTTTTCATAAATAACGGTACGGAACCCTTGGTGCGCGAGTCCGACTCGCATATGGCCGGTTTTTTTTCTCCCAGACCAGTATGGAAGAGAGATTTGTGTGATATGTATATATTTATTTATTATTATATACCTTCAGTGTGCCCTAACCCCTGCGGATAGAAACTAAATTCAGCGCAGTCTCGAGCCTCGAGACAGTCGCTCATTGTATCGATTTGACGCAGTTTGACTGTTTGTTTAGCTCGTGCGATATCAAAGTTAGTAGTGTCGAACAAGTTCCACACGGATTCATTTGATAAACTTGCTCGACTTCAATTGTGCTTTAGCCGGGAGAAATGGAATTAGATTTTAGTGCTCTCTGATATTGTCAAGTCGATACTTTTCCCATACAAATTTCGGGGGGGCTGTACTCCATTGTTTGACATTGTACATCCAAAGTTTAACATGATATCGTTTTGTCTTATTATTAATTTTGTCTTTACGGTAACAGATAAGTAAAATAAAAAGCCATTAATAAGTTATGAGCCAACAAACTTTAGCTTTTCTTACTAATTTTAACACAACTTTGGGCGTAAATAAGTAATAAAAGAAGTATAATATATCGGAAACAAAGACCGTACCGACAAAGTTCAATTATCGAAGATTTCAATTAACATTATTTATAATTGATTTATGCAGTAGTTTTTTCATAAAACCCCATTTTCCAAAGGACGTTTTGCAATTTTTTACGCTCTCGGTAGTGTTTGTGTGCGTGCGATTCGGCGTATGCGTGTAGATATAGCGTCTTACTGCTCATCCATATTTCTGTGTGCTCATCACTGATACTATCTCTGTCGGACACAATGCTAGGTGAAGCAACGTGCTTTTTGACCGCGCCCGCCAGTGAGTTCGAGCTCGCGACCTGTTCCTTCAATTGTCTTTAGCAAAGAAGAGAGATATGTTGAGCAATACCTTGTTCATTTGGCAGCAATTGCTCATTTTGCTAATGTACAATCTACATCAGAAATTTCCATGCTAGGTTAAAAACCTAAATTATTTTTTGCCTCTGATATTTTATCTAATTATTATATGTCATGCAGGAGCACGCATACATTTTAGCCGCGAGGTAGACAGAGGAGGATATTGTTTCCTCTCCTACGCCGCGCCGGCGGTCTCAGGTCACGTGTCCGACTCACGAATTTTCACGTGTCCTGACTCGATAACATTTTTTACCCATACCAAAAAGTGCACAACGCCGCTAGAAAAGTTTTCACTTACACAAAGAGAGTAAATAAATATACAAAAAAAAAATATTACTTAAACTAGCTTTCGCCCGCGGTTCCGCCCGCGTCAATGTCGATCCCTCGGGAATAGTACTTTTTCCCGGGATAAAAGGTAGCCTTTGTCCTTCTCCGTACTCCAGAGAACTTGTATGCAAAATTTCATGATGATCGGTACAGTAGTTACGGCGTGAAAGCGTAACAAACAAACAAACAAACTCACTTTCGCATTTATAATATTAGTAAGGATAAGGATTAGCATTAGTTTTTATGGGGAACCATTCGCTCTAACATCAAAATTAGGTTCATTCATTTCGAGTAGGTGTCACGGTCAATCGACCATGCACACCCTGGTGTCAGAGTTCTTCGAAACCGCCTCTCGTGCCTTCCGAAGCACGGAATCATCTTTATTATCGGACAGTCAGGTGATTCAAGCCTGCAATGTCCTAACCAAACTGGAAACAACTAAACAAAGTATGCTTCCGGTGGGAATCGAACCCACGACCTCCGGGTCAACAGGCAAACGCCTTAACCACTGGACCACGGAGGCTGTTAAATCAAAATTAGGTGAGAGGAACATAGGCAGCCAAACTTTAGCGACTGCGAAAACCATCACAGAATGGGTTCTTGACTTCTGGTAGGCTGGCGTCGAAAAAGAGCACGCCCAAGAATTATTTGGGCTAGTGAATTGACGGCACATGACAATAATCTTTCTAATAAAAAACCGATTTCAACCAAGCTACTGAACCGATTTTGATGAAATTTTAATGAGACCAATTTTCCGACTGGTCATTTAATTTCCTACCCACTACGCCTTCAAATAAAAAAGGATTATTCAAATCGGTTCATAAATTACAGAGCTATGTAACAAACTATGTAACAAACATAATAAACGTACAACCGAATGGAAAAGTTCCTCTTTTTTTGAACTCAGTTAAAAACTGAAACGCCTGAGATTATCATGTCATACAACGGATAAATTTAACTCATTCCTAGACAATGCACTGCATAATTTGCATATACATACAAAGAACATACATAACAATAAAACTTACGTCTCGTTCAGTGTCCGTCAAAGTGTTAAAAACATCTGGCTCGTAAATATCGCCAGGATAAATTTGGGAAGTAAGAAAAGCGTCTTGATCTTTTGACTGCTGGTCAAGCAAAAATGTTATGTCGCCAAATGCTTTCGCCTATTTGTAAACATCCTAAACGCTTCTTACATATCAATACTTCCGCATTCCTATTACATCGGCTATGAACGTAATAGAGGAAAACTTCTGGAAAGTGCAATTTTGCAAATAGGCGCAATAAGTGACACTTGGTTCCATATTGAAAAGATTTCTCGTTGGCCTAATAGGTTTGCCCCTAAGTTTTAACTATACGGGTACCTATATACTCAGAATTCTATCGTTAAACAATACTAAGAAAGAAGTTCTTTTACAAAAATGTAATTTTTGTGACAAGCTTTTATCATATACGAATTCACACTGAAAAGTGCTTTCCAGGACAAATCAAAAGAGCTCAGAGTTCCTAGCTATGGCCACCTTCCGACTCCATCATCAAATCCGCGCAGTGATTCCATAATATTGTATTGTCAATCGGTAACGGGGAAGTGGATCAAATTTAACTAGCAAGATTTGATTACAGACAAACATTGGGCCAGGTGAAACTAAATAAAAGCTTGTAAAAAAACCAATTGAGGAGGAGCTAAATATTCTTAGATGTATATTTGTTGTTATCCAAAATTTGAAAGTAATATTATAAAGAGGAAAGATTTGATTGTTTGTTTGTTTGCATTGAATAGACTGCGAAACTACTGGACCGATTTGAAAAATCCTTAATATAACAAGGCCAACACAAAATGGAAATCGGAGTCTTGGTAATATAGTCTCTTTTAGGGTTACCATCAATATCAGGAATGATTGTCTATTGAGTGAGGATGCACAAAACGCCAGATTTTTTCAGTAAAATGCCTTTCTATGATAACAAAAAAACTGTATGTATTTAAGCATGCGAAGAAGCTGGCGGCCCGCTTGCATTTTTGGAGTATGTATTAGAGCGATTAGAGCTATTGAGACCTGCGAAATTCAAAAATGCCTGTCTATTTTGTTATGGCAAACGAGCAGACGAGCCACCTGATGGAAAATGGTCACTGTGTAAGCATTAACTTTAAAATCCAAATAAAATTACCTATCTGTGTCCCGTTTCCGTTTCCCCTCCCATACATACTTTTTTTTGCCGTCGGCGGCCTGTGATTGGTCGCCCAAAAGAGTCGAAAAAAATATGGCGATCGAGTCTTGTGGAGCGCGTCGCTTGCGCTAATATAATTTCCAAAAATAACGACCCTAAGAGCTTCGCTGGCCGAAAATAACTCTAAATCCTCATCCGCGAGTGTGTGATGGTGTACCACAAGTGTAGGCAGTGAGAAAAGGAATACAGTTCAAACCAGGGAGGTTCCCAGCCAGCCGCCACGAGGCCTGCCGCAGGTGATCCTTCCCAACGTCCTGTTCACCGAGAATCCAGGTCAGTGTTTACTGAATTTTCCCTTGCTGTGATTCTGGGGTTGATCGGAGAATGCAGTGACTCTTCCAGGAAGTCGCAACAGTCACCGTCACCCATGGACACCTGCAACACTAGAGGAGGTGCTGACTGCTGATGCCTTGCCGACTCTTAAGATACCTGTCTATGCATAGGACGGTACTGCACGAAATTGTGAAAATTCACGTGTTTTCAAATCACCAGTATCTTCTTCTTCTTCTTAAGGTGCCTCTCCAACTAGTGAAGGTTGGCGATCAGCTTGGTACAGTCATCTCTATTCTTGGTTCGACGGAACAGCTCAGCCGCTTTAGTAATCCCGGTCCACTGTCTTATGTTCCGCAACCATGACTTCCTTCTTCCTACCAGTATCTACTATGCGCTGAATTAATTAAATACATCAAAAGTATTTGTATAATTTAGGTCTTATTTTTTTTATAAAAATATAAATATGAAAATATTAAGACTTTTCATCTCTTTTCCTCATCGCCTAATGGTTCTGCGCAGCCTAATGGCCTGCGCAGTAGCGACGTTTTTCGTTCACGCGGCACCCGCTTAAATGCCTGTCAAATGCGGCGAACGCCTGTCAGATGGTAACCTTAGTCCCGTTGGCATAATTTGGGTGAATAATAAAATCTCTAATACCAAACATCGCATTTCCATACGCACAGTTTCAGCTGCTGCAGCTGAGTAGCTTGTCTGCAAAAGTATGCAATACAGTAGCACAGGTGCATTTTATTGTATTAGTAATATACTTAGGTTATTTGCTTCAAATTTGATAAGCATCGGCATTCAGTCTACGACGTTCTCATAGAAGGTTTGAGATTATTAAAATCATACGTGATTTTATATAAGTTATAATACAATAAGAAAATCTTTCACTCATCCCAACAAAGAAGTTTTCAGATCACGTGTCCGCCTTACGAATTTACGATCACATCACGTGTCCTGACGCGAGTTTAACATTTTTTACCCATTCCAAAAAGTGCACAACGTCGCTAAAGTTTTCACGCCAAAAAATACTTACTTTGTCATTTCTTTAACAACTCTTCAGAGTTTTCTCAAGCACTACACATTACTTAAGACGGTGCTGCACGAAATTGTAAACATTGACGTGTTTTCAAATCACTAGTTCTATGCGCTGAATTAATTAAATACGTCAAAAGTATTTGCATAATTTTAGTCGATCTTTGAACAATATCGCCCCCTTGTTGAAATTTGAAACAGATACATATGAAATTTAAAAATGATATATTTATATTATGATATCTAAAACCATTTCTCTTCGAAAACTTTATAATTTTCACGTCCAGAACAATAATTCTCACATGACAATATTTATATTTACATCTCGGATCTTTCTTATTTTTTTAATAAAAATATAAATATGAAAATATTAAGACTTTTCATCTCTTTTCCTCATCGCCTAATGGTTCTGCGCAGCCTAATGGCTTGCGCAGTAGCGACGTTTTTCGTTCGCGCGGCACCCGCTTAATAATTGTCCATAGTACCTTCCCTATTTAAGTCGCGTTATCTGTTTCTTAATTTAATATGTTTCCCAATTTGCGGCCACTCTATAATTATGAGTATAAAACTAACCAAGAATTGACAATTACCGTCTTAAAAGTCTCTTTTTGAGCGGCACCAAACCGTAAAGTGATATTAACCCCCCACAGTGGCTAATATTTTTACGTAGCTAATATATTAAGACGACTTTGCCCATTTCATGAATTTGATAGCATTGTACAAAATTAATTATAGTCCTTCATGACTAAAATGCATTTAAAACCGATGGTTAATGCCCGTTTTATCTTTATCGCCACCATATACTAAGTGATTTATAGTCACTAAAAGTGTATAATAAGTAAATAATTTTAGTATGAAACATATCGGTATCCCAGAAACGAGAAACATAGCGTTCTGTAGCGTGGTAGTTTGACGACTTAAGGCAAATTGCTAGGAAGTCTGGATCGAGATTTTTGTAGATAGGAAAGAATGACGCAGGCAAAAGAAGGCTCAAACCCAGCAGTGGGTCGTAGAAAGATGATGATGACGATATCGGGGTATTTACCGTGATTACTGATTAACGTGGTTTCCGAGTTTTGTGTTTCAAATTACATGGACCATGATCACGCACGAAGGAACGGAACATGGAATTAGAAAAAAATATGGAAGCGTTACTCTCATACAACTAACGATTCAATATCAGTCCCATTAACGCAAACAAACCTAACTCAAATCACAACGAAAAACTTACGCACTCATAGACGACGCTAGTTTGCTATTGGCCGCGTCAAGGTCACGGGGCAGTGTCAACATATCTAATGTACGCTATGGTGTCAATATAACGGAGTAGGCAGGCTAGCAGTCGCAAAACATATTTTGCTCACCAATGATAAGTTACTCAAGTGTCAATTTTCTGTCTTCGTTGCATTTCCTGCACCACTTTATTACACAAGAAGTCATTTTTTCTTAATTCGTTAAGATTTCGCCGAAGTTAACAAAAATATTTCGTTAAATGCTTTTATCGACGCGTCCTTCTGTCATAGAGCGCGCGGCAGACTAGTTCGCGAAAAAATCTACTTTTAAGCCCCGCCAGCTTTGAATGCTGCTTCCATAGCTTTTCTGATTCAATGGAAAGGAAGAAAACATCTAAGGCCCAACGTAGACGATGGACAGCGACGGCCTAAGGTTGCACTTTGTACTCATATATCCGCCATGCGACATGAAATATTGCGCGGACAAAGTGCATGCTTACTTTAATACCAATTTATGTTATTGTGACCACTGTTCTTCGTC
This sequence comes from Elegia similella, assembly GCA_947532085.1. Lineage (NCBI taxonomy): Eukaryota > Metazoa > Arthropoda > Insecta > Lepidoptera > Pyralidae > Elegia > Elegia similella. Next base: position 24,218,170 of record OX383939.1, read on the forward strand.
TGCGTTGGGCCTAAGCAGTAATGTTAATCGAAATAAATGCTGCTATCTAAACTTGCATACATACATATCTAATCTATCATTGTTAATTACGGAGTAGGTAGAACCTAGGGCCATAAGAACTAAAGGCCTTTAGTGTGTAGATGGAAACGGAATCACAAATAGTGATGGATTTATAACGCATCTCCTAGTGACAATATTATAATTTCCTCAATTATTTATAAGTTTAAGCGTTTGAAAGTAGATTTAAAATTTAAGTTTGAGAATTTTAATGCCAATGCTACAGTTCAGCACTTTTGTAAAAAATCTCCACACAATGTACGAAAAGACTTTTCCACGAACTTATATAAAAGTAGTTTCAGATCTCTTCGCGATTGTTAAACAATTAAATTTATTTAATCGCGTTTATTACATCTCAACATATATTATAATTTGAAAGTGAGTTTGTTTGTTTGGAACGCTTTCCCGCCGAAATTTTGCACACACGTTGGTAATGATACGGAGAAGGACAAAGAATACATTTTATCCTGATAAAAGTACTACTTCCCGAAGGATCGATATAAACGCGAGCGGAGCCGCGGGAAAAATAAAGTTAATAATATACTAAGTCAAAGTAAGCGAAGTAGTAAAACTACATGCGCAGATTTGATTAAATTGAGTGTCGTCCAGGAACAGCTCAATCATCGTGTACAGCTCTATAAAATGTTATAAAACAATCGGCAGCAAGCGCCGGCGCCCCTGACAAAGTTGCAGCTAGGGTTGTCACGTAACGTAATATTTTTATCTGTTGTTTAATGTTGTTGTGTTCGATACCAAAAGCTCTTTGGAACCTAGCAGTCAGTCAGCTAATATAAGCCAAAGTAGTAAAAGTAGAAACGCAGAGTTGAATAAATTGAGTGTCGTCCAGGAAGAGCTCAATCATCGTGTACAGCTCTATAAAATGTTATAAAACAATCGGCAGCAAGCGCCGGCGCCTCTGACAAAGTTGCAGCTAGGGTTGTCACGTAACGTAATATTTTTATCTGTTTTTTTTTTATGTTGTTGTGTTCGATACCAAAAGCTCTTTGGAACCTAGCAGTCAGTAAGCTAATATTAGCCAAAGTAGTAAAAGTAGAAACGCAGAGTTGAATAAATTGAGTGTCGTCCAGGAAGAGCTCAATCATCGTGTACAGCTCTATAAAATGTTATAAAACAATCGGCAGCAAGCGCCGGCGCCTCTGACAAATTTGCAGCTAGGGTTGTCACGTAACGTAATATTTTTATCTGTTGTTTTATGTTGTTGTGTTCGATACCAAAAGCTCTTTGGAACCTAGTAGACAGTAAGCTAATATTAGCCAAAGTAGAAACGCAGAGTTGAATAAATTGAGTGTCGTCCAGGAAGACTCAATCATCGTGTACAGCTCTATACAATGTTATAAAACAATCGGCAGCAAGCGCCGGCGCCTCTGACAAAGTTGCAGCTATGGTTGTCACGTAACGTAATATTTTTATCTGTTGATTTATGTTGTTGTGTTCGATACCAAACGCTCTTTGGAGCCTAGCTGTGTGCTAATCGACTAAAACACAAATTCGTGAGAAATACCAGCCCGACCACCCAGAATCCTCCCGAACACAACTTTAGGATCTAATACTAGCCTCTATTCGATTAGCTTTTCAGTTTTTTTTTATGACATAGGACACAAACGAACCAGCGGGTCACCAGATGGTAAGTGATCACCGCTGCCCATGAAACTGCAACACCCGGGTGCAACAAGAGTGTTGCCGGCCTTTTAAGAAAACATAGACACGTTTTTGAAGGTTCCAAAGTCTTATCGATTCGAACATACCGCGGCAGGAAGTTTCTGTTAAAACGTACGGTGGTTGACTGCCAGTTATGTAGGTTTCCATGAGCAACTATGAACCTTCTTAATAGCCTTCATAATGAGGCAGGTTTATGCTGACCAGACGTCGCACCTCTTGTGTGGCAATAGAGTGCCATCAATAAATGATCCCAGAAAACATTGGTCTATGCATTTCGCTGCCTAGCATAAGGCTGGTTTCAGAGTCACGAATTTGATCAGCGCCGGCCAAGCGCGCGCGCTTGCATTGAAACTGGATAATAGTTGCGTTTCATAGTCACGCAGTTCATACGTGCCGTTCGTGAGGCGCGCGCCGTCAACCAGCGTTACCGAAGCGCGCGCTCAGTAATCAATTTGCGATTTTCTACGACGTCGCTATTGCACTCTTATCCATAGAACATAAACAGCTGATCCTGTTATTATATTTGTATCTATGATGATGACTGTACACAGCTGTAAATTGCAACGAAATGCGCGATAGCAAAACTCGTTTCACACAGTGCACGCAGGTCAAGCGCGCGTTGTTAAAACGGCGCTTTTTTCAGGCGTCACTCTGAAATCAGTCTAAAATGTAGTTGGCAACCTTAGCTGAGCGGAGCTCTGTCACGGTTCTCCATGGCGAAATGCCCCGTATCACCGTCACTGCGGACACTACAATATTTTACAAAGCAAGAAAGAGAGAGGAGATGGAAGAGATAGAACGAGAGACTGTCATCAAAAAGAAATCCCAGAAAACATTGGCCTATGTGTATCGATGCCTAGCAGAAAAGGTAGTGGTACCTTAGCTGCAGCTGAGCTGGGCGGAACTCTGTCTCGGTGCTGCACGGCGAAATGCCCGGTATCACCGCTTGGATACTTTAGTATTTTACAAAGCAAGAAAAGAGAGAAGGAAGAGATAGAAAGAGCGAGTGACATCAAAAAGAAATCCCAGAAAACATTGGCCTATGTGTATCGGCCTAGCATAAAAGGTATGTCAACTACCTTTTATGCTAGGCCGATACACATAGGCCTGCACTGCAAAATGCCCGGTTTCACCGCTTGGATACTATAGTATTTTACAAAGCGAGAAAAGAGAGAAGGAAGAGATAGAAAGAGCGAATGACATCAAAAAGAAATCCCAGAAAACATTGGCCTATGTGTATCGGCCTAGCATAAAAGGTAGTTGGCAACCTTAGCTGCAGCTGAGCTGGGCAGAGCTGCTCCGTCACGGTGCTGTACTGCAAAATGCCCGGTATCACCGCTTGGATACTATAGTATTTTACAAAGCAAGAAAAGAGAGGAGGAAGAGATAGAAAGAGCTAGTGACGTCAAAAAGAAATCCAAGAAACCATTGGTCTATGTGTAACGATGCCTAGCATAAAAGGTAGTGGCAACCTTAGCTGCAGCTGAGCTGGGCGGAGCTGCTCCGTCACGGTGCTGCGCGGCGAAATGCCCGGTATCACCGCCACTGCGGATACCATGATATTATACGATATGCACAACAAACGTTTACGTGGGGCTCGCGACGTGGAAAATTAGTGCGCGAATTCTTCGCGTTGACGTAGTAATTTATTTGGGATTTATTTTCTTGAATCTTTGGTTCAATATTCCTTCTCAAGAACGTTGTATACGTCACGAAATGTGGATCTAATATTCGCAAACCAATGTCACTGGATTGGCCCTTTATCCAAGATGTTTTCACTTCTGGTCCAAGATAATGTCAAGAGGAAATGTTTAGAAATAAATAATTAATTACCCTAAGACTTAATCAGCCTATCAATGAGACAATAAACACTAAGCGAGAAAAATAAAAAAGTATTTATTTCTCTCATTCCCAAGTCACAAGAATCATTACTCTAAAAATCTTATATAATTTTCATTACTATTGTGATTTTATACAATGCAAACTTCTTTCACAAGACTCTTCTTTCACGTCAAAAGCTCATTGTTTAGACATTATCACCCCGAACTAACACATTCCTTCGGAGTTGTATGTCTGTTTATACATATTTTACGTATTTTAGACACAGCAGACAGAGCCTGTCACTTCCACAAGTGTAACATGTTTTTGCAACAAAAAGCTCCATTGAGATGTTGCGTTGCACATAAAGAAAGGACAGTAAAAATTAACACAGTGTCGAATTTCGCACTGACATTTAAAAGTAAAGTGTGTTAATAATAAAATCGGTGTAGATCAGTGTTATTCATTCATTCATGTATTTACCGCTTACATATTGCATAAAGTTGACGATATAAGTGCAGTGTAGACATGTACCGATTCAGGGTCTTGTGTCACAGATGTAATTCGACTATAAAATTAAAATGACACGGAATGGTATTGCGTAATTCAATAAATTTATATTATAAATAAGTTTTGAAATAAAAAATTAAAGTACATTAAAAAGAACCATGATAATACGTAATTTCTTCCATAAAAAAATACTGTATTTTTTTTTTAATGGGATTAAAAAGTTATTACTTTAATTTCAAACTAGCGACCGGCCCCGGCTTCGCACGGGTGCAATATAGATACTATTATGAAGCAGTAAATTATACATATAAACCTACGTCTTGAATCACTCTGTCTATTGCTGAAAACTGCGTTAAAATCCGTTGAGTAGTTTAAAAGATCTAAGCGAAGGAGGTTATCAATTAGGTTTTTTCTTTTTAAATGTTTGTAACCCGTCTGGCCAGCGCGGAGAGTGTAGGCCAAGTCCTCTGGCTGCTCTGGCCAAGTATAGCCCTAGTAGTACAGAGAGGGTCGTGCTCCTGTAGTGGAGACTAAAAAGGACCTGATGATGATGATGATGATGAAATGTTTGTAACTTCAGAACTCCGTAATTTACAAACCGATTTTTTAAATTCTTATAATAAGCTTTAAACTTGGTTCTATTTCATTTTTATCACAATCGGTTATGTTGTTTAATTGAAGTCGGTTTTCTTATGAAAGATCATATACTATGTACTTCATCATCAGATCTTCTTAGTCTCCACTGCAGGAGCATGACCCTCTCTGTACTACCGGAGCCATACTTGGCCATAGCAGACAGGATTTGGCCTACACTGTCCTCGCTGGCCAGACGGGTTAGAGAGGGCTCATTGATGTTTATGAGCTTTGTTTAGCTTGTATTTCCAAAGTCGCCTCTTACGTTACGACCTCCATGGAAAGACTCGGAGTGGCCCTATTCTACTCTGCCGGAAACCACACGGTTAACTACTTGTAACTAAGATATTCGTCGATAATATATTACGCCTTCGAAAGTAAAAGAAATTAAGTCGTGTGGTAAATATTGTTTTTCTTCAGTCTATATTTTGCTACTGCAAAGACTGGCCAACCAAAGCTCAGAACAGAGAGGAGTGGAAAGAAGAGAAGGAGGCCTTTGCCCAGCAGTGGGATTTAATAGGCTAATAATAATAATAATAATTCAGTCTATATTTAGTCCAAAAACGGTATTTTAGAGCAAAGAAAAAAATTATGGTATTTTCTTTAAAATGTTTTAAATACACGACAAATAACGAAGGCGTAACGACGCTATAAGCGTTTGTCAACATTGAAGTGGTACTTGCAGTGCGTAAACTTTTATTAGTGTAAGTATAACATCGCGTTATTATCTCGTAAATTTTCGACGATATCCCGTTATTTATACTTACGAATACGTTCAGAAGTGTCAATTTCAATTTTATTGTGTATGTTTACGGTCCCTTTTTGGGGTATATTTTTTAATGATTTGAATATTTAACTGAATATTTGAGTGTTAAATTGAAGTAATTGTTAATAAAATCAGGTGTTACTTTGCGGAAGTCAAAGCTACATTTACTTTCAGGCAATTTACATTGCGTGCTTCCTCCACTTCATGCAAACTATTGCTGGCCAGCGCCCACCCACTACTGTTAGTCCCTTCATGCCCGCCACCAATAGTTGATGCATGCAACTCCGGTGTGCTCGCGACACGTGTTTCGCCTCTACACGAGGCATCTTCAGGCAGTGAAACCTAGATGTTGATCGTTCGAATGACAGTAACGAACGGGGCTGGCCAGCAATAGTTTGCATGAACTAACTGGTGGCGGAAGCACGCAAAATAAATTGTCTCAAAGTAAATGAATTAATTGCGTACACTTGTAATTTTTCTAGGTTGGACAAAAGTCGTACTAATCTGTATTTGCAAAAATTTGTAATATTTATTACAAATTTTCGCCAACAGCTTCGCTCGCGTCAACGTCTTCTCTCGGAAACTACTTTTTCCGGGCTGAAAGGTAGCCTATGTCCTTCTCCGTACTTCAGAGAACTAGTATGTAAAATTTAATAATCATCGTTTCAGTAGTCACGGCGCAAAAGCGTAACAAACAAACATTTTCGCATTTATAATATTAGTATAAACTTGGTACGAAAAACAAACTTCACACGAAAAGCATTTAAAATCTTAAATTAAACACATTTCCAAGAACGTGCATTTTATGAATGACAAAACGGGTCACGTCTCTCATAAGCCTCTAGAGAAATAAAAAAAAAGAACACGTGGGGCGCATCTTCGCAACCCTCCGTCATCAAATCGTCGTCTGCGAGGTGGTCTGTGAGAAATGTAATAAATCTGTCTGTAGTACACGAAAAAAAGATCCACTTAGCAGTACCATCGAAACAATTTGGAAGGCGCTATCGGTTGCCGCTTCCGAACGAGCGACATGAAGTATGCAGCTTACTGCAGCGTAAATCTAAACCGAACTGCTATTTTTTGTCGTCCGTTTGACAGATAGTGATGTGCGGTAACGGATCGGAAATAAAAAAGCTCATCTCACGACTCCCGACTGATTGGTGTTTGTAAAAAACAGCCAAGACCGATCAATGGCGGCGCTTGTAAGGGTTCTTAATTAATTTGAACTTAAGAGAGTTGTACTTTACGAGGATTGAATTGGAAAATTAGGTGAATGCGATACAATTAAGGTAGAAACGAATTGAGTTAGTAACTTGGGAAATAATTAGATTATATGTCTTAGATATTTTGATTACGTTGCATGAATTTTGTACGCAAATAATATTTACAATATTGGATTGTAAAGGTACTCGTCGCAGCAAACATTGCTCTAAAGATATCCCGCGTAAATTTGAACCTCTGATCTATATTAAAATCTTGGAATCAGAATCCCTAATAAAATATAGAATTGTAAGAAAAAAAGCTGAATAATGAATAATGAGCAAGTCCAGCTCAATTTAGGTCAAGAGCTTTCCAACCTCAAGAGACCAACTTTCATGTGAATGCTAAATTTGTTATATATCTTATAAAGTACTAGCTGTTGCCCACGACTTCGTCCGCGGCAAATTCTGATATTATGATGATTTTTTTTTTTATATTAGTATATAGATGAATAATTTTCCCCCGTTTTTAAAACATTTTTTATTGATGCTTCGCTCCTATTGGTCGCAGCGTGATGTTTTATAGCCTAAAGCCTTCCTCAATAAATGGACTATACAACACAGAATTTTCCAATTTGAACCAGTAGTTTCTGAGATTAGCGCGTTCAAACAAATAAACAAACTCTTCAGCTTTATAATTTACTAGATTTCGCCCGCAGCTCCGCCCGCGGTAATGTCGAACCCTCGGGAATAGTACTTTTCCCGGGATAAAAGGTAGCCTATGTCCTTCTCCGTACTCCAGAGAACTTGTATGCAAAATTTCATGACGATCAGTTTAGTAGTTACGGCGTGAAAGCGTAACAAACAAACAAATAAACAATCAAACTCACTTTCGCATTTATAATATTAGTTAGGATTAGGATTATCTTATTAAGTATATTAATATTTATAATATATTTATAATAATATTTATACGGACAATACGGACAAATCACACAAATTGAGCTAGCCCCAAAGTAAGTTCGAGACTTGTGTTATGGGATACTAACTCAACGATACTATATTTTATAACAAATACATATATAGATACACATCCAAGACCCAGGCCAATCTGAAAAAGATCATTTTCCATCTTGACCTGGCCGGGGATCGAACCCGGTCACTCCGTGTCGCAGGCTGACGTGTTGACCGCTGCGCCACGGAGCTAGTCATTTATAAATATATTATGAAATATGTCTTTCCTTACTAATAAAATAAACGCGAAAGTTTCTGAGTACGTATGGAAGTTTATTACTCAACCAGGCTGAACGGATTTAATCGAAATTTTGCACACAAATGGGTTATTACCTAGATTAACACATAGGCACCATTCCGGAAAACTGCTAAATTTCTTCAAAATCCAGTCAGCCGTTACGGGTATTTGTTATATGAAACATTTTTCAAAATGTTAACATGATGCCCACCCATTTACACATTAATAGTGGACCCCGGGCTTCAATCTGACACACACTCGTATCAGATGAGAAAGATCTTATCAGGTACTTTTTACAAGCTTTTATTCAGTTTCACCTGTCCCGATGTTTCATCATCAGATCCTTTTTAGTCTCCACTACAGGAGCACGACCCTCTCTGTACTACTAGGGCCATACTTGGCCAGAGCAAAGAATGAATGTTTGAATGTAATCAAATCTTGCGAGTTAAATTTGATCCACTTCCCGGTTACCGACTGAGCTGAAACTTTGCATGCTTGTGGAAATCGGATGACAATACAATATTATGGAATCGTTGCGCTGGTCTGATGATAGAGTCATAGCTAGGTACTCTGGGCTCATTTGATTTGTCTTGGAAAGCAATTTACAGTGTGGACTCATTTATGATAAAAAAAATGTCATTTTTGCAAAAAAATATTATACAAAAGTTATTTTTGTAGAAATAATTTATTGACCAAAACATTGATAGTTTCCAACTGGTTCAAGCAGAATGAGGAATGGAACTGGCAGCAAATAAAGGTAGCGGCTGAAAGGGTGCGATGTGACCTGACTAGTTTGTCCACTGGCCTTTGACCAGGGCCGGCAGCGGGTCATCGCACCGGGGCTAGTTAAAAATAATGACGCTTGTGCAAACTTGACGTATTTGGCGGTTAGTGTTTGATGTTGGTCAGTTACACATTCTTTATGACTACACGACTGCCCAAAAAAAGAAGGTTGTGTTTTCGGGGTTCATGATTATACATTATGGTGATTTTCTTTAAGTCTTATGTTGCCTGAAAATAGATATATGAGGGACCATTACAATCTTTAACCCGTTACCTGACAGATTTCCAGACAGTTAAATAATCAAAGTAGCATTTTTCAATTTTCATTAAGCGGGTGCCGCGCGAACGAAACACGTCGCTACTGCGCAAGCCAGGCTGCGCAGAACCATTAGGCGATTAGGAAAAAAGATGAAAAGTCCTAATATTTTCATATTTATATTTTTATAAAAAAAAATAAGAAAGGGGCGACCTCCGATATGTAAATATAAATATTGTCATGTGAAAATTATTGTTTTAGACTCGAAAATAACAAAGTTTTCAAAGAAAAATGAATTTAGATATCATAACATAATATAGCATTTTTAAATTTCATATATATCTGTTTCATATTCCAACAAGGGGGCGATCTTGTTCAAGGATTGACCTAAATTATACAAATACTTTTGATGTATTTATTTAATTTAGCGCATAGTGATCAGCACTAGTGATTTGAAAACACGCCAATTTTCACAATTTCGTGCAGTAGGACCGTCTTAATTATGTACACCAAGAGATCAACCAAGTCATGGTTGATCTGTTTATCCAGATGACCTGAAATACGTTAACGCCCGGTGAAGTAGCGAAAGCTCACTTAAAGCTAGCTACATAGTCAAGTTAAAAAAAAAATCTAAAATACTAATGGGTGGATTTTAGTAAAAATTTTACAAAATGAGAAAAATCACATCCAAATCTGTTCACCTGTACCCAGACTCACATAGCAGTCAAACTTATAACACCCCTCTTGACAGAAAAAAACCTTGTACTTAGCCACTTTTTACAGCAATGATTTTGTAAGACCACCGTGAGACATGATTTAGAACAAAAAAAAAAGCTGCGTTCTCGGAAGCGAAGGCTGTCGTGATTGAAACTTCTCGCAACGAGAGATATGTACTTACTTACTTAGTTGTTTTTTTATGCTCCGCACACGCTTGTTAGTTTTTTTTATCAGTTATTCAGATGTTCAGACTGCTTTTAAAATGTGTAATGCATGCTGACTTGAAGATGATTTAGTTTTTATTAGAAATGACTTGATAGATCCGATACTATTCAATGACCTGCTTGTGACCCCGTGTACACAAAAAGGAGGGTACAAAAACTTCGCTTGTCACAAAAAGTTGTTTTCGTTCGTGGAGTAAAATAAAAAGCTCGCAGCTCGCTCCTAATATATGTATGTACATTTAATTTTCACAATCACTATGAGTTTGATATTCCCCACTATTGCTTTTTTGTCGGAGCTCTTAAGGGAAATTGATACCATAGAGTTATTCTGTAGGAACCCGTGATGTATAATTTAATAGCAAAAAGTATCTACCCTTTTAAATCTCCAATAGAGCATCCAATCCTTTGAATAGATTTAAAGTAACAAAACGCTACTAGAGGATATCCGGTTTTTTAAATCGATGCGATGATCCCACGCCCGCAACTAAAACCTCTTTTTTTGCCGGCAACAAATTGACAAAATTAAATAAATACAAGAAAGAGAACCTTTATCTTTTGGGGGCGGGTGTGTGCCATCGGAAACAGATCTTATCGGATTAAACCGCATTCGTTTACAATTGAAAAAAAACTACCTGGTTTTGCACAAAGTACTTCTATTTTTAAACTCTTAACAATTTTAACGGAAACCGGACATTGTCGGAAACATGGTGATTTTGTAAGGCATTTATCTAACGCCAGTTGTCAAAACACTTACACAAATCACATTTGACACTGGCCACACGATAGCCCCACAATGGACTTCCGCTCAGAAAAAAAAAAACGGAACAATCAGCCGGCTTAGAGCCGAAACTGCCGAAAGTAGCCACATGTCCCATTGTCCCACCTCGTTATTAGGTGTGAACCGGCCGCCTGATCCGTTTTTATAGCAAACGACATAAAAGCTATAGATATAAACATACGAAGAATGCGTGTGTTCATTTAAAAGCAATAAAATTCCCGAGCTATCTCGAGTATCGAGTGAAGAAAGCCGATATATGAAATGCGTGGAACAGGTTCTGATAACGCGACCACAGATGAAATTAACACCAGAGTCCTTCAAACAATATAAAAGAAAACCAGAAGTTCCTGCCAAACATATTTGTACTTCAATCTTAAAAGAAATATTGCACTTTAATTTGAGTTAGGGCCGCAAGTTATATTCATATTCACCAAAATTTGTAAATGGTACACATGCCAATTTTTCCTTTATCTGTGCTATAAGAGATTGCTTCTTACTAAATTTCAAGATTCTGAGATAACGGGAAGTACCCTGAGGGTTTATATTCCCTTGCGAATGCCGAAACTATGCGACTTAAACGGCTGTATCTTTTGATTGCGTTAGCTTAGATATTAGATTTTTTCAATAGGGACAGGGACATTAGACTTGATTATTTGATATGAATTTCAGCTTGACACCTCCACGCATTCCTGAGAAAAGGGTCTTGACAAACAGACAGGGTCTTGATATATGGAACCCTAAAAACATATTGAACTTCAATTTGAATCAGAACCGCAAGTTTTGCCGCACAAATATAAATAAATAAATATAAATATATACGGACAAATCACACAGATTGAGCTAGCCCCAAGGTAAGTGAGACTTGTGTTATGGGATACTAACTCAACGATACTATATTTTATGACAAATACATATATAGATAAACATCCAAGACCCAGGCCAATCTGAAAAAGATCATTTTCCATCTTGACCTGGCCGGGATTCGATCCCGGGCACTCCGTGTCGCAGGCTGGCGTGTTAACCACTGCGCCACGGAGCTGTCGCATAGTCGACAAGTGCATATCAATTTCCCTCGAGGACAAGAAAAAATAAACAACGTACATACTAGTTTAAAACAAGGAAAACAATGTCAAAAACACTATTTAAACAGCATGTTTACTCAATTCCACGAAATGATTAGCCTAGAGACTCTAACATTCAACATGACAAATGTTTATTTTATTTATTACTAATGTAGAAAGTGGATTCTGATTTTTAGCAAGCGGCTTGTCGGAAGAAGACAAACGGTTTTTTAATCAGTTCCTCTTCGAAGCACAGGAATTCATATGATTGCCTCGAAAGATATCCTCTGTATTTGCCTCTTCTGTGCCGTGGTAACGAGTGATCGGAGTGTTCCATGTTCGAGCCTACTCCCTTTCGAACTTTCACACGGACAGCACATGTCTCCTTACAACTTGTGCAACGGATGTCGTCGCAATTACGACCGGCCGCGATTATTATTGCACGGTATTGTACGACCAAATTACAGCATCTCGGCTTCCCATCCGGTCTAATAAAATCGTAAGAAAGAACAAGCCAAATTGACCTTTGAATCATTGTAATAGAGTTTATGTGGAAGATGAAAAGATGCGTCGCGATTACACGACCATTTGAGATGAGGCGTCTACAGGACGCGACGAGGTCGGTATCGACGAGCTAATAAAGGGATGGACAAATCGCAGGTGAATGAATGCGTCGTACAATCGGAGTTGGACAATGGACGCCCCGGCAAGACGACACCGCGGCCACCTGCGGGACGTGAATAGGTAAACTTCTGATTTATGGACACAAATGAACAGAAATGTAAATGCAAGGTTTGGTCTCGCTCCGGTGAAAATCGCGCCTTTCTAGTGCAAGTTAGCACAAAATAAAGTGAGCAGAAGATGCGACGGCGGTGTTTTGTGTGATGAAAATTTTAACTAGACACTTGATATTGGTTATGTTACAGTTAAGGATTTTAGTTAGTGATCAGTCCAGCCAGACATAGACTATATGAAGTTTAAAGAGAAAAACAATACTGCTTCACTGTATCCCATAGTTCTTAACATTAATAGCTTATTTATAACTCCTTTCACCTTCAAAAAAGTGAAGCTATCTTGGTTTAATTTAATTTATTTTTGAAACATTGTGACGAAACGATTAACACCATTTACAATCATCACATATTCTATATAAATCATCACAAGTCATTACATTTAAATAAGATTTCGGGAGTTCTATTTAATTTTAAAAGAGTTTAATGAATTCCATGAACGAGCCACCTCAAACAATCGAATCATGGTGTACGTTTATGAACGATCGTACAGAACGACAATTTTAACTCACAAAATTTAACTAGGCCGAACAACAAACATTGGAACCAAGAAAGTACAATGCATTAATAAGTTATTGTTCTGTAAGCCTCTCTATTTAGTTCGGCTAGTTCGCGATCAATGGACTCATCCAAGCGAGAGTCTCCGATATTGTCTCGAATAATAGAAACTGTTCATGTAAGCCATACAAAATGTTTATGAAATATTGTTCGCCTTGAATGCCTCCAATTTCGAGAATCTCCTTTACTAAGAAACGGTAGAAAAAATTGTGCAAATGTTAGCCTAGTGAAACAATTTTGCTTTGAAAATTTGCACACCGGACACGTGGTCAGGTAAAATAGATAGGAAATGTTTAAAAGTATACCTACTCTTATAAATAGTTATATTGCAGCTGCGGCCTTTCAACGGACATTTAACACCATTATATAAATTTAGACAAAGATAGAGAATAAGGAGATGATAGAGAAAATCAAAGGCGTCAAAGTGTTCACAAGGGTGGAGTTTATTTAGCAGGGCCGATTGACGAAGTTGAAGAGAATGCCAACGTGGCATTGACAAAGGCCTAGGTGCTAGGAGAGATCGAGAGGTTTTATGGATAGCTTAACACCTCAGTAGCCAATCCCATTGTCAGCTTGGCCAAAGATGCAAGAACAAAACTAACCCGACACTATACCGAAGATATCCCGGACATCGGCCTGTATGAGATTAGGATAGCCCTCTAAAATTTTGGATTTACCTTTAAAATCTGGTCATCAATTTGCTTTAAGCCGAATTTTTACGTTCACGACACAAGTTTATATCTTACAGTAGGGCTAGCTTAATCTGTGTGATTTGTCCCTATTTATTATGGCTAGCTCCGTAGCGCAGCGGTCAACACGCCAGCCTGCGACACGGAAAATGATCTTTTTCAGATTGGCCTGGGTCTTAGATGTGTATCTATATATGTATTTGTTATAAAATATAGTATCGTTGAGTTAGTATCCCATAACACAAGTCTCGAACTTACTTTGGGGCTAGCTCAATCTGTTTGATTTGTCCCTATTTATTAAGGTATTTAATTGTTTCGCTCAAAATCGAAAATCTCACACTGTTTTGCCCTGGGTTCCTTCAAACGAATTCCTATTTGAAAAGGCCGGCAGCAATCTGTCCACAGCCTTCATGTTGTAGATGTCCATGGACAACGAGGACACTTACCATCAGGTATCTATCGAAATCCATCCAGCCGTTTGAAAGATTCTAGATAATAAAGAAACATACAAACATCCATTATAAACGAGAAACACATAATCCTTGTTAGCAGTCCGTGGTCCAGTGGTTAAGGCGTTTGCCTGTAGACCCGGGGGTCGTGGGTTCGATTCCCACGGGAAGCATACTTTATTTGTTGTTTCCAGTTTGGTTAGGACATTTCAGGCTTGAATCACCTGATTGTCTGATAATAAAGATGATTCCGTGCTTCGGAAGGCACGTAAGTCATTGATCCCGGCTGCCATCTGATAGTCGTTAAAGGAACCACGTCAGAGGCCGAGAGGAGGTTCCGAAGAACTCTGACACCACTGATGTGCATGGCATTGAACGTATCACCTACACGAAATGATGATGATGGTAGCAGTGAGTAAAAAAAATCAAATCCCTTGTCCCTTGTGAACAACAAGGCAATTGTTAACTTTATCTTTATATACAGTTGGTCAATTTATAGCTCCAATAGTATCACCGGCAGTTTCTATTATTTGGGTCAGGAGCCAGATACTGTCAATGACACAGTGACACTTTGATAAACTTAGTCATTATTCTTATATTCGACTTCAATTGATTTGATTTTCTGATATAATATAATATATATAATATATAACATGAATTCTTCAAAGATAATTTCCAAAAGTTTACTGCTGTGCTGTACTTACAATACCAAAGATTTTTTAAACCTAGAATTTTCCTCTGCTATTTGAATTTGGGTTGTATCATTGAGATAGTGCGAAGTAGATTTCTTGATTGCCAGTGCATCGTGAACAAGACAGTTGTATAATGAGCTCATTTTACATTTTCACTACAACATTAGCACCTTGTTTTAGATGGCACCCTGCTCTCTCGTGAGGTTGTTTTTCTTGGCCTCTTCCTTCTAGGCCCACCTTTCCGTTATTTCATAAATCTTGAAATTTTTGGAACATTTCAGATGATCTTCAATTTTCCGGTATGGCTGTCCATGCCGATA
This sequence comes from Elegia similella, assembly GCA_947532085.1. Lineage (NCBI taxonomy): Eukaryota > Metazoa > Arthropoda > Insecta > Lepidoptera > Pyralidae > Elegia > Elegia similella. The sequence continues at coordinate 24,233,403 of OX383939.1, forward strand.
AAGATTTATTATAACTTTTCGCAAAGTTATAATAAATAAATAATAAATATATACGGACAAATCACACAGATTGAGCTAGCCCCAAAGTAAGTTCGAGACTTGTGTTATGGGATACTAACTCAACGATACTATATTTTATAACAAATACATATATAGATACACATCCAAGACCCAGGCCACTCTGAAAAAGATCATTTTCCATCTTGGCCTGGCCGGGGATCGAACCCGGTCACTCCGTGTCGCAGGCTGGCGTGTTGACCGCTGCGCCACGGAGCTAGTCAAAGTCAAAGTTGCGTCACAGCTTTTCTTTATCTTTAATTACTTGATGCGTTTAAGTTTGATACGTTTAAGTTTGATGCGTATAACTCGCACGATAAGAATGTCGCTTTTCAAATAGGCGAAATTACAAATTAACAGAATAAAAGATATCACATGTTAGGAGAGAGAGGCCAAGTCCTCTGGCTGCTCTGACCAAGTATGGCCCAAGTAGTACAGAGAGGGTCGTGCTCCTGTAGTGGAGACTAAAAAGGACCTGATGATGATGATGATGATGACATGTTAATTTTTTTAATTTAGAAGGAAACTGTAACTCTAATTAGGTGGTCAGTTCGTGCGTACCATAATTATTGATTCATGACTAGCTCCGTGGCGCAGCGGTCAACACGCCAGCCTGCGACACGGAGTGACCGGGTTCGATCCCCGGCCAGGTCAAGATGGAAAATGATCTTTTTCAGATTGGCCTGGGTCTTGGATGTGTATTTATATATGTATTTGTTATAAAAATATAGTATCGTTGAGTTAGTATCCCATAAAACAAGTCTCGAACTTACTTTGGGGCTAGCTCAATCTGTGTGATTTGTCCGTATATATTTATATTTATTTATTTATTTACAATGCTATTTAGATATACTCTTATTAAAAAAATAAAAAAAATAAAAATGTGATTTGATTAAGATTAACTGCCTACGTGGGCCAGTGGTTAAGGCGTTTGCTTGTAGACCCAGCCTGCGACACGGAAAATGATCTTTTTCAGATTGGCCTGGGTCTTGGATGTGTATCTATATATGTATTTGTTATAAAATATAGTATCGTTGAGTTAGTATCCCATAACACAAGTCTCGAACTTACTTTGGGGCTAGCTCAATCTGTTTGATTTGTCCCTATTTATTAAGGTATTTAATTGTTTCGCTCAAAATCGAAAATCTCACACTGTTTTGCCCTGGGTTCCTTCAAACGAATTCCTATTTGAAAAGGCCGGCAGCAATCTGTCCACAGCCTTCATGTTGTAGATGTCCATGGACAACGAGGACACTTACCATCAGGTATCTATCGAAATCCATCCAGCCGTTTGAAAGATTCTAGATAATAAAGAAACATACAAACATCTATTATAAACGCGAAACACATAATCCTTGTTAGCAGTCCGTGGTCCAGTGGTTAAGGCGTTTGCCTGTAGACCCGGGGGTCGTGGGTTCGATTCCCACGGGAAGCACACTTTGTTTAGTTGTTTCCAGTTTAGTTAGGACTTGCAGGCTTGAATCACCTGATTGTCTGATAATAAAGATGATTCCGTGCTTCGGAAGGCACGTTAAGCCGTTGGTCCCGACTGCCATCTGGTAGTCGTTAAAAGAACCACGTCAGAGGCCGAGAGGCAGTTCCGAAGAACTCTTGACACCAGGGTGTGCATGGTCGATTGACCGTGTCACCTACTCGAAATTATGAAATTATCAGATAATCTGCAATGTCCTAACCAAACTGGAAGCAACTAAACAAAGTATGCTTCCCGTGGGAATTGAACCCACGAGCCCCGGGTCTTCAGGCAAACGCCTTAACCACTGGACCACAGAGGTAGTTCTACTAGAAATAAGAAACACTTTCTCGTTCCAACGACGAGGATGATTTAAAAATAAAGGACATTTTAAAATGTCCAAAGTCTACAAACGGTTTATTCTAATCAGGATCCTGTTACGAATTTGTTTAAAATGACTTTACGTAAAGGTCTTGTTGTGTCTCGAAAGTTTTCGATCGATTCAAATATACGGGCCGGAGGGATACCCACCGATAAGTCCCTAAAGTAATTACTTCACGTCCAAGTATTTGATTATCTAATATTAAAATTACGTAAATGTAATAATCCTTCCAGATAGATGGAGAGACGAGTTTTTTGCTTTCAATGAGGGATGGCAAAACATAGCAATGAATAGAACAAGTTGAAAAGTAGAAGGGGAGGCTTTTGCCCAGCAGTGGGGCTTAAATACCTTATTTAAAAAAATATAGGTATAATAATGCTTCTATGGTCTGGGAGAAAAGAAAAAAAGAATGTACCAGCTGCTTCTCTTCCCGCGCAGATCGTAAAAGACGATCGAGGGAATGGGCAAATCTGGAATCATGTAAGAAGGCGATAGGTTCCTTGCCGATTAGTTTGATTACGTTTTCGTCAGACCTGGGCTATGTCTACCCCACAAGGGAAAAGACATGATAATATGAGTGTGTGAGTATATGTAATAATCGCTCTTTAAGCCTCATAGTTTTTATCTCGGGTATAGTACTTTTGCCGGGATAAAAAGTAGCCCATGTCCTTCTACGTACTGCTGAGAACTTGTATGCAAAATTTCATGATGATCGGATTCAGTAGTTACGGCGTGAAAGCGTTACAAACAAACAAACTCAGTTACACATTTATAATATTAGTGAGGATAGTAACGATAAAGATAGATAGTGGTCCGCACCGACTTCGCACGGGTAGGAATAGGTATTAAATCTATAGCCTAAGTTCATCAAGGATAATGCAGGATTCTAACGGTAGAAGAATTTTTCAAACGGTCCAGTAGTTTCGGAGCCTAATCAATGCAAATAAACACAATCAAATGTTTCCTCTTTATAATATTAGTGTTGATTGTGTATATGTAGATTAGTGTAGAAGTATAGATTAGCGTAGATGGGTAGTACGGATTTAATGTGAATTGTTTATAAATATTGTTTATTTTTATAATTTAAAAATAAACAAAACAAACTATACAACACGTGGGTGAAAATAGATACTTTGATCACTTATTCATTCATTTCGTGTAGGTGACACGATAAATCGACCATGCATACCCTGGTGTCAGAGTTCTTCGGAACCGCCTCTCGGCCTCTGACGTGGTTCCTTTAACGACTACCAGATGGCAGCCGGGACCAACGGCTTAGCGTGCCTTCCGAAGCACGGAAACATGTTTAGTATCAGACAATCAGGAGATTCAAGCCTGCAATGACCTAACCAAACTGGAAACAACTAAACAAAATATACTTCCCATGGGAATCGAGCCCACGACCTCCGGGTCAACAGGCAAACGCCTTTACCAACATTTACCAAAACCTTTAAGTAACTGCTATCCATGCCTGTTCCCAGTTGCATCCTCAGCTGGGATACTTCGAAGCCAGCGACCCGCTTTCCGGCTTTTTTTTTTTCGTCCTCTCATCGTTGGTTGTGAGACCATTGGCACGCATAATCCTAAATACCTAACGGATACCTTTCCTTCAAGTTATAGAGAGTACTTAATAGAAACAATCTCCAGTCGTAATCTTGTTAGTACCATAATTATATTCAGACTTTAAACATTACAATACACAATGCGACAGAAGATCATAATTTTCTCATATCGATTTCCAATAATAGACGATTACTTTCAAGTGCCCAGACACCTAAAGGCCCCTGTACAATGTTTAGCAATCCTATCTCGATGTTAATGAGAAAGTGAGTTTGTGAGTTACGCTTTCACGCCGTAACTTCTACTAATGGAATATAATAGAATGTTTTGTTTCAACAAGCAATTGTTGTTGTACTAGACAATGCAAGCGAAGCCGCTGGCAAAAGCAAAATAAGTAATAGTACTTTTAAGTGATAAAAATTACTGCCAGCTGTAGCTAACATTGTGAGGCTAACAATTGATAAACTAAACTATTATTGTGCAAACATATTTATCAGGGTAAACGATAGTTTTAAATTAAAAACTTAGACCAATAAGGTTCGGCAAAGTGAAATTAGAAGTAACAATTTTACGCGAAACAAAGGGTACCCATTTAAAGCTACTTGTGGTCACCTCTGCTAAAGCAGGAAGTACAATCGATCACTGTAATTGTGTACACGGTCCTTCATGGTATAATCCGCCATTACAAGCTATCTCTTACTAGCCACTATAAATGTCATGGTAAGTATAATTTCATGAAATAATAACGCGGTGGCTACAGAGTACATGGAACATAAAGCATTGGCAATAATTGGTGGTAATGCACTCTTAATGTCAGACCACAGACAATTTCACGGCCTCCAGCGGTTCGGAGATAAAACTAATATGAAATTGAAATTACTGATACTGTTTTATAGCTGAGTACAAATCAAATAAAATAAAATTCTTTTATTTCAGTTCACAAATTTTGTCCATATAGTTGTTAGTAACAGATAATCTTACACTATGTTAGTAGGAACTTATAATAAGGTGCTGTTTGACGCAGTGTTTTATAAAGCGACTGTCCAGCCTATCTGCTATCAAAAAAAATACCTCATGGTGTCACTGGTAGAGTATTAATGTTGATCCATAGAGAAAAGGTAAGACAGTGTGTTTCTTATCTGTGAGTAACGCGAAAAATTCATGACCTTTTTTAATTAAAAAACCGGCCAAGTGCGAGTCGGACTCGCGCACGAAGGGTTATTATCTATACATATAATAAAACAGTAAAAATATTTTGTCTGTACATTTAGAATTTTTGACTGAAATGGATAGAGGGACACATAAAAAGAATAATAGAAAGCAAAAAAAATTTTTTCGAATTTCTTGTCCGTCTGTCTGTCTGTCTGTATGTATGATCACGATTATCTCTGAAAATACTGAACCGATTTACTTCAAACTTTCACCAATTGGTTTGTTTTAACCCAGCAAAACATTTAAAGTTTGTTTCATCAAAATCGGTTCATTAAAAAAAAAGTTATCGTCATTTGAATGAACTTAAGGCATTAGTTTGCATACACGGTGAATTTTTTATCGTTTCGGACCCTTAAAGGGGTGACTCAGACCAACAAAATGAACAACTTTTCCTATGGGAACAATGGTGGGAACTCAAAATAAAATTCGACATTCCCATACAACCTGGCCGGGAGGCGGGAATTTTTTGTATGGAAATGAGGAAATTTTTTTGAGTTCCCGGCATTGGTCCCATAGAAAAAGTTGTTCATATTGATGACCTGAGTCACCCCTTTAAGGGTCCAAACTGTTCCTGAGGGATGGACACTAACGGCGGCGGCATAGCCGCGGGCAAACGGCAAACCAACCTAAACTGCTGCGCCTAGAAACTTGAAATTTGGTACAGGGGTTCTTTTAAAGATGTAAGTCAGCGCTAAGAAAGTATTTTTAAGAAATTTAACTTCATAAGGGGTAAAATTTATATGGAATTTTCTCATTTCTGGACTAAGAAGTATGAAAGTAGGTATATAAGTTCTAGATTAAAATTAAAAAAGATGTGTGTAGGTAGATGAAATTTGCTAAATTCCCCCTTTAAGGGGTAAAATGAGGGTCGATGGGTGGTATAAACTTTGTATGGAAATTTTCTCATTTCTGGACTTAGACGTATAAAAATAAGTATATAAGTTCTAGGTTACAATTAAAAATATCTGTGTAGGTAAAATGGACGATATTTTTCCCTGTAGGGGTAAAATAGCGGGGTAAAGATTGTATAGGAATTTACTCATTTCTAGACTTAGAAGTATGAAAATAGGTAAATAAATTCACAATTACAATTGAAAAAGATCTGTGTAGGTTAACTGGAAAAAAACCCCCAGAAGGGGATTAAGTTTGTTTGGAAATTTTCTCATTTCTGGACTATGAAGTATGAAAATAAATAGGTATGTAAGTTCTCGATTACAATTAAAAAAGATATATGTGGGTGAAATGGACAGAATTCACTCCTAAAGGGGTAAAATGGGAGGGTAAAGGTTTTATGGAATTTTTCTCATTTCTGGACAGGTATAAATAATATCCATACTTCTATACTAATACTAATATTATAAATGCGAAAGTAATTCTATCTGTCGTTTTTTTACGCTAAATTTGGTATGGAGGTGTGAGGCCCGGGGAAGGACATAGGGTATGTTTGATTCCGGGAAATTCTACTGTTCCCGAGGGATCGACACTAACGCGGGCGGAGCCGCGGGCAACAGCTAGTCTATAATAAGTTTAAAATTATAAAAAATATTTTTATTATATGATGTTACCTAAAATGTATGCTTCTCGCAATTTTTCTTCATCTGTGCTATAAAACGTTGCTTCTGGATTTCTGGAAGTATCTCGTAGGTTTTGATTTCCTTGCGAAAGTCAAAAATTTGCGGCATAAACAGCTTTATCTTTTCATTGCGTTGACTTAGAAGTTTAATTGTTTCACAGATCCAAGGGACAGTAGCCTTGAGTATTTGAAATCAATTTCAGCTTGATACCTCCACTTGTTTCTGAGAAAAAGGGTCTTTACAGACAGACGGACAACAAAGTGTTCCTATAAGGGTTCCGATTTTTTCCTTTTGAGGTAAGGAACCCTAAAATAACTTTTAAAATGTAACTACACACACAAGTTGCCGTCTATCCATAGATAAGACAGAACAACGTCTGTCTATATTTTTTTTTCATAAAAAAAGCGAGTATCAAAAATTAAATAACAAAGCCATATGTGCGAAATCCATAGCAAGTGATGTGAATGAACACTGAACAAGTAAAGTGACCTTCCCAAGTCTGTCATTGAACGGCGCAGTTTACGAGTGGTACCACAGATGTATTAAAGAGCTACGCACGTTGGCAAGAGTCCTGTGGTTCCCGTCCAGGGTTGCCTATCAGATTAACCTCCTCTTTTAAACAGGATGTTAGGGTAAACACCGTTTTCCCTCGAACAATCAATCAGCCAGTCAAAATGTGGAACTTTTCCTTTGGGCCTGATGTTGGGATTGGGAACCCAAAAAAAATTAGGGAAAACGTTTTTTACCTTATAACATCGTGTTGAGGATAAGCTCTTGTGAGTGAAATTCTGCTTGAAGCTTTTGTGAAATTCTTGTCTGTGAAATAAAGTCCCAACGCGTGACGTCAGCAGCGGATGCCGAGGACTTTGCACTGATGAGTCAGATTACAATCGAATCTCATTGAATCGATGCAAAATAGGTATGAACAAGAATTAAGCTCTTAGTTCTATAAACAAACCGGAAAGTTTCCGGTCCTTTTCCTCGTTTTTCTGGATGTTTTCAGCGGAAACATCCGAAATTTCGAGGTGATGGCAACCCTAGGTCAGTTGTAGTAGATCCCGACGCGTGACGTCAGCAGCGGATGCCGAGGACTTTGCACTGATGAGTCAGATTACAATCGAATCGAATTACATCGATGTAATGTGACTGTTAATTAAACTCGTAGGTTTGCCGTGAACAAAGAGTGCAGAATGTTTCAATACTGTACCGTGATACTGTATAATAAATAAATATATACGGACAAATCACACAGATTGAGCTAGCAAAGTAAGTCCGAGACTTGTATTATGGGATACTAACTCAACGATACTATACTTTAAAACAAATACATATATAGATACACATCCAAGACCCAGACCAATCTGAAAAAGATCATTTTCCATCTTGACCTGGCCGGGGATCGAACCCGGTTACGGTCCCGGTCTTGTATGTATGTATAATAGAATAGAATAGAATAGAATAACATTTATTATAACACTTAGACACACACACAAAACGATATAAAATAAAATTATTAAAAAGTACAAAACATAAAAGTTCGGTGCCATCAGTGTTACAAAAGGTGACGGCTCAGCGTTACGCTGGACTAGGGATACCCTAATCCAGCACTGATTTTCAGCCGTCACCTTCTGAGGCATCGCGAACTGAAACACGCACTATACGGCACGCACATAAACAATATATAAAACTAAATTAAACAAAACAAGTGTACACAAAAATAAAGACATCGATTAAACGCATACAATAATAAATAAAATAGACAGAACAAGTATAATAAATAAACATTTGAAATGAACATTTTGACCCAAATACCTGCACTAACTACTATAACCCCCCTTGAGATCGCCGCAATCGGTTAATAAATTTGCCGGTCAATACGTCAAAGTAGAGGTTATAGTGCCACGCAAGTGCCATGCTTTTGCCACGTCAGTCAAACTTCAATAACAAAAACAATAAAAAGTAAAGAAAATTAAGAAACAAAACGTCAAATTACCAAAATGGCGTCGCAGACACATTACAAGTTATTGCGTTGTACAGATTTTACAGTGATATTAATAAAAGATGTAGGTATGTTATTTTAAAAAGGAGTTCAGACGAATTAAATTAGTTTCGTCTAATTAAACTAGGCAGAACTCAAACAATGAAACTAAAGGTACTCAGAAATAATCGTCATATCACATGTAGGAATTCAATTAATCATACGAATATTTAAAACGGCCAGCTTATTTATAGCAATTCAACTTAATGTGACTCATGTCATTTATATTTCGCCAGAATCACACGCCTCATCCCGTTTAAAGGTCACTTCCTTACTCAGTGATAAACCCAGTACCCATGGGAATTATTAATCAAGTGATAAACTAAACAAACTTCTTTTTTGTTCTTCAATACATATACGTTCGTTTGTAAATAAAGTGTTCTTCCGTAATATTATGAGTCCTTAATATTATAATATTTCTTTATTATATATAGTATATGATTATAATCTATCATTTAAGGTATATAAATTGCCAGCTAACATTCATCATCATCATTTGTAATTTTTTATCTAGAAAACATATCCCACATATATTGTATATATATCCCATACAATATATCACACATATAATGTATCTCTATACAATAGAAAATCGTTTTCATCAAGTGCCTCTGTGGTACAGTGGTTCAGGCGTTTGCCTGTCGACCCGGGGGTCGTGGGTTCGATTCCCACAGGATACATACTTTGTTTAGTTGTTTCCAGTTTATTTAGAACATTGCAGGCTTGAATCACCTGATTGTCTGATAATAAATATGATTCCGTGCTTCGGAAGGTACGTTAATGCGTTGGTCCCGGCTACCATCAGCTAGTCGTTAAAGGAACCGCGTCAGACCAGGGTGTGCATGGTCGATTGACCGTTTCACCTACATGAAATGATGATGATGATCAAGTGCAAATTAATAATTAACGCATACGAGGCCACAAAAAAAGTAATCAATGACAAAACCTAGATATCACTTCTAACAATGACATAAAATTGGAGTACCTAACTGTGTGATACTTTTAACTCTATCTATTTTTCTCATCATTTTTATGATTCACCAGTATTCGCTTCATCCCGTAAAGGTCACTTACTCATTGATAAGCCAGCTCCCCCAACCACCCCGCTGACTCATGCGGCATGACGTCACGCCACTAAACCTTTTGGGGAATTCTGATTAGGCACCCTAGTTGGCCTCAATTTATTTTTAGCTTCGGAAGCAACCTGAAGAATACGATCGATTATAAAAAATATTACTGGTTAGTATGCGTTTAAAAGGTTGTGTGTAAAGTGGGTTTACGGACGATAATTTTACGTGATAATGGTGGCAGAATGATAGATGCGTCACTAGCCGAACGCTAAGGCCGACTGTGCCTCTCTATCGCTTGTTCCGCGCTCTCGCTTGCACGCGGAACGTGACATATTATCGCGCGTGCAGCCGGCGTTCATCGATTTATAAGATGCTACCAGCAGTGCCCGCGACTTCGTTCGCGTACATTTTATGTTATGTTTGTATGGGGGCCACGTCTTACACGACAGGAGAAAAAAATAAGTAGCCTATCCTGTGTCCTGTTCGCCTAAATGTATATCTACCAAGTTTCATAAAATTCCGTGTATATTTAAGTGTATAAGAGTTATGGAGGAACATAAGTACATTACATACATATATGTACAGAAAAAAGGTCTAAAATTCCTCAATTTAGTTTCAGTATCATGTATATGGCTTATAAACAGGATATCTCTAAAAACAAAGTAACTTACTGCATGACCAACCCTTACAGATTTATTATTTACTAGCTTTCGCCCGCGGCTCCTCCCGCGTCAATGTCGATCCTTCGAATATAGTCCTTTTTCCCGGGATAAAAGGCAGCCTATGTCCATATCCGTACTCCAGAGAACTTGTATGCAAAATTTCATGATGATTGGTTCAGTAGTTACCGTCGTGAAAGCGTAACAAACAAATAAACAAACAAACTCACATTCGTATTTATAATATTAGTATTGATATTGATTACGTCAAAATTTGACACCAATAAACTTGTCTTTAGCCTTGGCCGCGGGACAATATAACCTGGCCGCGGGTATTACGATCGGAGTATAGTATCTCTAATGGCCACTCATCAACCTACAGAGTATGTGTTTGTCGTATATCTGCTAAAAGTCGCATTTATATGTGGCTTAGCTTAAGAAATGAGGTAGTGTGGGAGCGATGTGGATTGAACTTTGATCAAATATAATGGTAGATACACGATTTGCGCTCGAAAAGTGGCCCCGGCAAAACAGCGCTCTAATCGAGTTTCGGAGTTGTTTTGTCCACAGTTTCAAATTAACTGCGCTAGCACTCACACGTCTCGCGATGACGAAGGTCAGTAAAAAGATGCATAAACTACGCGTCAAAATTGAAAAAGAAAGATGGAGTGTCATACTTTCGGTATGTACCGTTTTTGTTGTTGTTTGTAAGCATGCATGTTGTTTTGGCTCGGGGACATTATTTAGGCTTCATTTTGTATGAAACTGTGTATCTACCATTATATTTGATCGAAGGAATTGAAAGATGATGTAGTGACCAAGATTGAGAAAGGAATGTTAAGGTGGTATGGACACATTGAAATAAATAAATATATACGGACAAATCACACAGATTGAGCTAGCCCCAAAGTAAGTTCGAGACTTGTGTTATGGGATACTAACTCAACGATACTATATTTTATAACAAATACATATATGTATAGATACACATCCAAGACCCAGGTCAATCTGAAAAAGATCATTTTCCATCTTGACCTGGCCGGGGATCGAACACTCTCGTGTCGCAGGCTGGCGTGTTGACCACTGCGCCACGGAGCTAGAAAGAATGAATAAAAGAAGAACAACAAAAGAATTATAATACCAGTGTGAATGGAAATGTTGGCCAGGGTCCACCTCGTTGAACGTACTGCGATCAGATTGCAAACGTTTTAATAAAGGAGATGTAAGAAGTATCCGACACCGAAAGTAGTGAGTGTAGATGAAGCTTGAAAGATTTGTCAGGATTGTAGCAAGTGGAGATCACACACAATCTGCCTATGAGATACATGCGTGTTAATATATATGTATACTAGCTTTCGCCCGCGGCTCCGCCCGCGTCAATGTCGATCCCTCGTGAATAGTACTTTTTCCCGGGATAAAAGGTAGCCTATGTCCTTCTCCATACTCCAGAGAACTTGTATGCAAAATTTCATGATGATCGGTTCAGTAGTTACGGCGTGAAAGCGTAACAAACAAACAAACTCACTTTCGTATTTATAATATTAGTAAGGATAAGGATAAGGAAGTAAGGATAAGGATACGATAATTTAATTCCTAAAGTCCAATGTCTTCAAACTAAAATTTAACATTTATAACCATTCTATTGATAATCCTATCTAAGAGATGGGAAGATGATATCAGAAAAATAGCGGGTTCAACATTAACAGCAAGGGATAGAATTGAATGGCGATCTTTAGAGGAGGCCTTTGTCGGGAGTAACTACTTAGGCATACTTACAAAACTTTTGTTATTCAAACTTAATCCGCAATAAAGGCTTTTTTTATTATATTTATTCATATTGATAATCCTATCTAATATTCTCTAATCATTAGACTGTTAAAAAGCGTTCTCCATTTCAATTACTTGATCGGAAGTCTGGATGAAAACAAACCAATTCACTTTACCCAAACGGTAGCTTCCTGTCCACTGTCACTCCAAGTATCAATTTCAAACCCAACAATTACATGACGCATCTATGTTTTGATGCACCTGGCATCAAAACATAGATGCGTCATATAATTTACATCGGCACAATAGACGCCAACTGTCACCGTTATTACAATCCCGGGCAAAAAGCTTAATTCTGATGACTTTTTAATTTATTTGGGACCTGTTCCGAAAGGGCTAATGACGAAAAAAGTTGGAAAAAAACTGGTAATATAACGGTATTCGAGGCGGGCGGAGCAAAAAGTCGGCCGGTTCGCTGTTGTGAACGGTTTACAAGGATAAGAACACATAGTTGCATTTAAATTCTTTAATGAGGAGTTGCTATGGGTTCGAGAATAAAGGAATACTAAATAAATTGTTTATTTAAGTCAGACTCGCTTGATTTAACTTCAGTTGTAAAATACAAGTTCAAAGCTACCAGTGTTTGTATTAAAACATACCTAGATATACTTTAACAGTGTGGTTTTGAACCATCTAGCTATAGGCGAGCTCCGTGGCGCAGTGGTTAACACGCCAGCCTGCGACACGAGGGCCCCGGGTTCGATCCCCGGGCAGGTCAAGATGGAAAATGATCTTTTGCAGATTGGCCTGGGTCTTGGATGTTTATCTATATATGTATTTGTTATAAAATATAGTATCGTTGAGTTAGTATCCCATAACACAAGTCTCGAACTTACTTTGGGGCTAGCTCAATCTGTGTGATTTGTCCGTATATATTTATTTATATCGAAATCTGGGAATCAGAATCCCTAATGGAATACAGAATTGTAAGAAAAAAGCTAAATCTAAAAAATAATTTGACCTTCCATAGAAATTCGTCCAGCTGATCGGCGGCTTTGTATGGGAAACCAATTTTTTTTGCATTGAGCTTTTTTTCACACAATTTTGTATTCCATTAGGGATTTTAATCCCGAGTTTCCAATATAGCCAGGAGGTTCAAATCACGTTGTATACATCTCTGTGATTGACAAACTGTAGTGTTTGTTTGTTTGTAACCGTGGGGAAACCCTAAGGAATGCAGATTCCTTGGATTGATTATAAAGGGAACTAAAAATGCCGATGAAATAGCAAATTAGAAATAAACAGAGAAACAACCGGACACCGCAAAGTCAAAGTCAAAGTCAAAAAGTCAAAGATTTTTATTCAAAATTGGATACATGTATCTCTTTTTGAACGTCATATTTTTATTTCTTACATATTTTTTAATATATGCAAAATTGAAATACTACTAGCGTTTCGGAACGACCACTGGAGAGAAGAATACGCCGAAAGAAACTCAATCCAGACTTGGTCCCTACGTGCCTGAAGGGCTCTGAATACATTGTTAACATTAAACACAATTTTTCATACTATAGATTAAATTGTTAACATTAAATAAATTTATATAAATTTCCACGCATTTTTATCAGTTCTATAATCATCAATGCAGTAATAAGCCTTTTTTATTAACTGGTTTTTTACAATCGTTTTGAACTTAAGTAAAGGCAGACCTAATATTTCTGCAGGAATTTTATTATAGAAGCGTACTCCTAGACCCAGAAATGAATCCATAGTTTTCTGCAATCGCAATACTGGTGTAGCTAATTTATTTTTATTTCTCGTGTTTCGGTCATGGATATCACTATTTTTCTTATATAAATCAAGATTATAGCGCACAAACATAATATTCGCAAATATGTACTGAGAAGGTAAAGTTAAAATATTTATATCTTTAAACAATTCTCTAAGAGATTCTCTAGCACCAAGTTTATATATAGATCTAATAGCGCGTTTCTGCAGGACAAATATGGTGTTTACTTCTGCAGCGTTACCCCATAGTAAAATCGCATAAGACATAACACTATGAAAGTAACTAAAATATACCAAACGCGCAGTATCAACATCAGTCAGTTGTCTAATTCTCCTGACAGCATAAGCTGCAGAACTAAGTTTACTCGCTAACGTAGTAATATGGGCACCCCATTGAAGCCCGGCATCAAGAGTTATTCCAAGAAATGTTGTTTTATCAGTTAAATCTAGTGGTTCATTATCCATTACTATTTGTGTTGGAATTTTTGTAACATTTGGTAAGCAAGATTTAATACATTTCGCTTTCAAATCATCACAGTAAAGAATACAACAATAAACGCTCACATGAAAGGACATTTTTTTTCATGATATAGGACGGCAAACGAGCAAGGGGTCACCTGATGGTAAGTGATCACCACTGCCCATGAACAACTGTAACACCAGGGGGTGACAGGTGCGTTGTCGGCCTTTCAAAGAGTTGGTGGAAGGAAATGGGGTAGGATGGGCCTCCGGCTCTCTCACTCACCCGACGAAGCATAGAAGCGGTAAAGCACTCAGACGTCGAGATTTTCTGTGAGAGTGTGGTACTTCTCCGGATGAGCTGGCCCATTCTTGCTACTAGCCCTTAATTTTGACAGATAATGTAACATTTAACACATGTACAAAGCTAGCTTCAACGTACCCAAAAAAATCTAAAGCAAAAGCAACCCAACATGAAATCATAACACCATAAAAACACCGTTACCCAGGGACGCTCACTTATCACTTCCCTACCACGAATATTTCTACTTTTTTCGCCCCGTCCATTCACGAACCTAGTCGCTATCGTTTCGGAGAACGGGGGTTATCGGCGTGTCGATATCGACGCCCGCCTGATAAACCGAGATTTCCGCCGGCTCGATTGTCGGCGAAAGGAGTGCTAGTAGTTTGGAAGTTTGAAATATCTCTATATTATGTATGATCGGGACGCTTGGGATTGAAAACTATTGACTTGTTTTGATAAGAGTGATTTGAGACTTGGTTTTCGCATTCGAATCTATCTACAATTGCTAGCGTCGATTCTCAGCAGTTGTTCACATATGGACATACAGTTATGGCCTCTTTTTCAAAGAAATATTCATACAATAAATGTTACGCTTGATCGGCGGGCCATCAAACAATCAGACAGTCGTAACATCATCTTCATCATCAACTTTCGTTACTATATATTCAGTGCATTTTTCATTCAGTCGGTTATCAAAGGCGTTTAATTCCAATCTTTCTTTCTCTTTTCCTTTTCGTCTGTGTAAGAAGCCAACACTAGTGTCATATTTTTCAAGCTGCCTGAAGCAATCTGAAATCTTAACAACCGCCATCTAGTACATCTAGACATCCGAGACGTTAAGCCGTCGGTCCCAGCTATCATCAATGATGACAGTCGTTATAACTTAACAACTGCCATCAATGATCAAATATCGAATGGCTTTAGGCAGCTTGAAAAATCTGGCACCAGTGTTGCCCACTTACACACACGAAAGACAACCCTGTGCAGCCGCAACATGTCAATGTGAGTGGAATGCAAACGCGTATGAAAGAAGTGCCACGTCTGCGACCTCTTTATTTCACTGTACGGGCAGGTCTAACTCCCTATGTCGGTATCGAAAACATACCTACGCACGGAGACTACTTCGAAGTGGTAACACTGGCCACATCCAGTAGGAACGAGACGCGCGACTTCATCGAACGATTTAAAGCTATAAGAATAAAATTGGCTTGCAATTAGGGCGTATTGCGTGTCCGGCCAAATTAGTCGAACTCCGGCCTGCCCAGCTATATACGAGGCTTTTAAAAAAAAATGCGGCATGGATAGGGGAGGTGGGTACCCACAAAAAATAAATTATAGCTGTGTTTCTATGTGCACCCCGGGTTTTCCAATATGTGCGGCAAAGGTGGCGGCTCTGTCCGGCCTTTGTACCCAAATGTCCGGCCAACTGGTGGGTCTATCCGGTTTTTAGGTTTGTCGACCTGGCAACCCTATTTGCAATGGATTCTGTAGGTATCTAAAAAGAAGGTGCTGCATTGTGAAGTGAGCTAAATTACACCGTATCGCTTACATCACTGAGTTGATATTTCTTTGAATATCTTTGCAGAGCGCGACTTCTGTAGGTAAGTACAAGTATTTATTCTGTGGTACAGGGCTGAGTTCGCCCACATAACGCTTACCTTAATGGCACCGTCCGATGCTGCAGTTCTCAGAAACAGCACAAAACAACATTTTTATAGATGCAAATGACGAGAAATGGCACGCAAAAAGATAAAGTGAATCTTTATGCGAGTCTGCTCGAGGTAATCATATTGTACAGGCTGAGCCGTAAATATGGAATGTTGATGTACTGCGTTTAGTGTATGCTTCACCTGTTTAAGGTTTTATTTAATTTATGTGTGAGAAATCTCACACATAAATTATTAAAGTGAATATATAACTAAATATTCTGTCAATACTTCAAGCCAACGTGTTGCCAACAAACACGATTAAAAAAATAGTGTTTGTTGTAAAGGGGGGGGCTCCTTATTAAACATTTATTTTGTTTATTAGTAATTGTAATTAGTGAATTTCAAGTGTCTATCATGGTTCATGAGATACAGCCTGGTGACTGACGGACAGACAGACAAAGGAACAGCGGAGCCATATTAATCATCATCAGGTCCTTTTTAGTCTCCACTACAGGAGCACGACCCTCTCTGTACTACTGGGCCACACTTGGCCAGAGCAGCTAGAGGACTTGGCCTACACTCTCCACGCTGGCCAGACGGGTTGGAGAGGTCTCTTAGATGTCTATAAGCTTTGTTTAGCTTGTATTTCCTAAGACGCCTTCTACGACATCCACGGGACGACTTGGAGTGGTCCTATTCTACTCTGCTGGATACCACACGGCTAGGCATATTAATAGGGTCCCGTTTTTACCCTTTGGGTTCGGAACCCAAACAAACATGCAGTCACAGGGACTGCAAATAGAAGCGAAAACAACTCTAGCGTGACGCGTGACACGAATCCACTAGCTAAGAAGTTTTCACATTATAAACAAACTTGAATTTAAATGTTACTTGAACTTATTAAACTTAATATAAGTCACTCCAAACAACTTTTGATTGCTTGACGAAATTCAAATAATATTAGGTCGGCGAAAATATTTTTCTATTTTCATGTACAAAGTTGTAGTTCCGAGGTCCAGTGGTTAAGGCGTTTGCCTGTTGACCCGGGGGTCGTGGGTTCGATTCCCACGGGAAGCATACTTTCGCGTCAATGTCGATCCCTCGGCAATAATACTTTTTCCCGGGATAAAAGGTAGCTTATGTCCTTCTCCGTACTCCAGAGAACTTGTATGCAAAATTTCATGATGTTCAGTAGTTACGGCGTGAAAGAGTAACAAACAAACAAACTCACTTTCTCATTTATAATATTAAGTAAGGATTACACCCTCAGTACGTCAACATAACTTCAAAACAAAACCGTCTCGCCGCTTCCCGCGTTCTGGCTGAAAGTTCGTCGTATTCTCGGAAACCGCCGAAGCCAAATAAAAAAAAAATATGTAAAAGTACTTACGCGTGTGCAGATCGTTTGTTGTGGTTATACCTGGAACAAAACAGCGGATTATTAGGTTTTTGGCTGTTGTAATAAATATTTTATATGTTTATATGCCTTCCATGCTGGTCAGGGAGAAAATAAAAACATAGAATGTATCAGCTGCTTCTCTTCCCGCGCAGATCGTAAAAGTCGATCAAGGGAATGGGCGAAAATCTGAGGCACCAAGTTAATAGGCGATGCGGCTAGCAACTCATCACTATTTTGATTCCATTTTCCACCTAATGCCCACCAACATGCTAAATGTGGTCTTAGGTCTTATAGACCCATGCTCTGTCTATCCCGCAAGGGAATACAACGTAACAACATGAATGTATATGCCTATTCTCGCTATGAATATACCCCTCCCCGTTTGACAAACAGCTGGCACATACCTCTTTTTAGGAAAGGAACACAGAACTACCAAAATATGAGTGTTACATATCATCATCATCAGGTCCTTTTTAGTCTCCACTATAGGAGCACGACCCTCTCTGTACTACTAGGGCCATACTTGGCCAGAGCAGCCAGAGGACTTGGCCTACACTCTCCACGCTGGCCAGACGGGTTGGAGAGGTCTCTTAGATGTTTATAAGCTTTGTTTAGCTTGTATTTCCTAAGTCGCCTTCTACGACATCCACGGGAAGACTTGGAGTGGTCCTATTCTACTCTGCCGGATACCACACGGCTAAGTGTGTTACATATATATGATACGTATTATAAGTTTGTCTAGACAACATGACATCAACACATGTTTACAAATACTAAGATATCCTAAAATATCGTTGAGTATGCGATTTAGTTCTGAGTAGTTAGTATTGACTCACAGGTGGCGGATTGTTGACTGGTGACTCACCGGCGCTTGAGGAAAACTGATAGTATCAGTATATTATTATGATCTGTGATAACGAGAATTGCAGTACTAATACTATAACTAAAGTAGAAGGAAGAAAATCCCTGAATAAACATCATCCTCAGGTCTTTTTAGTCTCCACTGCAGGAGCATGACCCTCTCTGTACTACCGAAGCCATACTTGGCCAGCCGGCCTAGTTACTAACTTAGTGTACAACGTTTTTATAGTAATTTCAATATACATTGCGGCTTTCGTATGATTGACTATTTTTATTTAAAATATATAAAACGTAATGTATTTTGAATTTTGAAGTGACTATAGAAACGTTGTACACTTAGTTAGCAAATAGGCCGGCAGAGGATTTGGCCTACACTCTCCACGCTGGTCAGACGGGTTGGAGAGGTCTTATTGATGTTTATGAGCTTTGTTTAGCTTGTATTTCCTAAGTCGCCTCATAAAATCTCCATGAACTAGGAGTGGCTGTCACCCAGGGCTCCGCCTGCGTCAATGTCGGGAACAGTACTTAATACTAACAGCCTCCGTGGTCCAGTGGTTAAGGCGTTTGCCTGTTGATCCGGGGGTCGTGGGTTCGATTCCCACCGGAAGCATGCTTTGTTTAGTTGTTTCCAGTTTGGTTAGGACATTGCAGGCTTGAATCACCTGATTGTCTGATAATAAAGATGATTCCGTGCTTCGGAAGGCACGTTTAGCCGTTGGTCCCGGCTGCCATCTGGTAGTCGTTAAGGAACCACGTCAGAGGCCGAGAGGCGGTTCCGAAGAACTCTGACACCAGAGTGTGCATGGTCGATTGTCCGTTGCATCTGCTCGAAATAATGATGATGATGAATAAAATTTAAATACCATTATTAATTACTGAAAACATTGTTATAACAGAATCTCACAGATTTCTATCATAATAACTAATCGTTATCAGTGCGCGGACAAATCGCATGCAATCACAGCGTACAATATTACGAATACAGTCGTAAACTACACGGCGACATTTATTGCAACCGCATATCTTGCTTGCGTGGCACGTATAAATTGAATCATTTTTCAACAATCAATTTTATGAGTTTGTACATACGTACATACATAGTATCACGTCTTTTTCTCTTGCGGGGTAGACAGAGCATAGGTCTACTTAAAGGCCACGTTTAGCATGTTGGTGGGCATTAGGTGGAAAACGTAATCAAAATAGTGATGGGTTGCCTAGCCGTATCGCCTATTAACATGATTCTTCAGATTTTACCCATTCCCTTGATCGGCTTTTACGATCTGCGCGGGAAGAGAAGCAACTAGTACATTCTACGTTTTATCTTTTCTCCCAGACCAGCATGGCAGAGTATGAGTTTTTGTTAAAACTAAACGGGTTTCAGGCTATCATGACTGCCTCTACGCCTAAAAGAACATGTGTCATTTGGGGGACAGTTTGATAATTTAATAAATATGTTACAATCACCAATGTTCTACGTTTGCCGAATGGTGCCGGAAACGATGGGCTTTTAAAACACGTCCTACCTACTGACGGAAAACGATCATGAGGCAAACCAAAAAGAAGAGGGTGACAGAGCAAAGTGGGAAAAGAAAGGGGAGGTTTTTGCCCAGCAGTGGGACCTATACAACTAATAATATTATTATTATTAGGTGTTCAAAAGACAACATTTATTTCTCGAAACTTGAGGATCGATCGAAAACTTCAACTTTGAGACCGGCCGCACATAGTCTGAATTCGGAATACGACAAGAGCACCGTAGACAGAGATACCTGACAGTGACCAGGCCCTCTACTTATATCTTGAGTTTTCTCTTAAACTATAAATAATATGAACATGAAAATGTATATTCCGTAAGACTTCATTAAAATATTTCTGTATATATATTTTTGTTATTATTCATCATCATCATATCAGCCGCAAGAAGTCCACTGCTGGACATAGGCCTCCCCCAATGATTTCCAAAATGACCGGTTGGAAGCGGCCTGCATCCAGCGTTTCCCTGCGACCTTGGTCAGGTCGTCCGACCACCTGGTAGGTGGGTGTCCGACGCTTCGCTTGCCGGTTCGTGGTCGCCATTCGAGAACGTTTTTGCCCCATCGGCCATCGGTTCTACGCGCTATGTGCCCCGCCCACTGCCACTTCAAAGAGCTAATCCGCTGAGCTATGTCGGTAACTTTCGTTCTTCTACGGATCACCTCATTTCTGATTCGGTCTCGCAAAGAAACACCGAGCATAGCCCTCTCCATTGCTCTTTGAGCGACCTTGAGCCTTCTTATGAGACCCATAGTAAGGGACCACGTTTCTGAGCCGTAAGTCATCACTGGTAACACACATTGATTGAAGTCTTTAGGCACTGAGGTATATTAGACGAAAAGACAGTGCGTAGCTTCCCGAACGCTGCCCAGCCGAGTCTGATTCGCCGAAAGACCTCATCCTTGAAGCTGGAACTGCCTGCCTGGATCAACTGTCCCAGGTAGACATATTGGTCTACAACTTTAAGGGTGGAGTTTCCAACATCGACCGGTAACGGCGCAACATGGACATTTGACAAGACCTTTGTTTTGTCCATATTCATTTTAAGGCCTACTTGCTGTGAAACTCCATTGAGGTCATTGAGCATGGTGCTTAAATCCTCCAGCGATTCCGCCATGACAACGATGTCATCGGCAAATCGAAGGTGAGTGATATTCTCGCCATTGACGTTGATGCCAAATCCTTTCCATTCCAGGAGTTTGAAGGCATCTTCCAGAGCAGTGGTGAACAGTTTCGGAGAAATAACGTCTCCCTGTCTCACCCCTCTCTGCAGTGGAATAGCCCTCGTGCTCTGCTCCTGTACTCGGACTGACATAGTGGCATTCTTGTATAAACACTTCAACACTTCGATATACCGGTGGTCAATGCGGCACCGCTGGAGAGACTGAAGCACGGCCCATGTTTCGATCGAATCAAAGGCTTTCTCATAGTCCACAAACGCTAAGCATAGTGGCCGGTTATACTCTTTGGTCTTCTGTATAACCTGCCGCAGCTTATGGATGTGGTCTATGGTGCTGTAGCCTTTTCGGAAACCGGCTTGTTCGGGAGGCTGGAAGGCATCAAGCCTGTTCGCGAGACGATTTGTGATCACCCTCGAAAACAGCTTATAGACGTGGCTTAGGAGCGTGATAGGCCTATAGTTCTTCAGTAAGGTATTGTCACCCTTTTTGAAAAACAAGACTACCACTCCCCTATTCCACGCCTCTGGCGTCTCGCCCTCGAGCAGAACGGAATTAAAGAGCCTCTGAAGGACTTTCAGTACCGGCGCTCTGCCCGCTTTCAGAAGCTCTGTTGTGATTCCATCCTCGCCCGGTGCCTTGTTGTTTTTGAGCTGTTTGAGGGCAATCCGAATCTCGTACAGGCTGATGTTTGGGATGTCTTCGGGATGTGGCGATATCTCAATTTCTGTCTAACGTACTGAGGAATCCCTATCTTCAGTCTGAATTCAGGCTGTATGCGGCTGGTCTTATACTGTTTCTTCCATGCTAGTTTGGCAATTTCAACCTATTTACCTCGTAGATATGTCCTCATACGACATGTTATTATATTAATTTAAATTATGTATATATATTTATTTTATTCATATATTTTAGATAAGTTTTTATGTAAGATTAAATATGTTTTTGGTTTAGTTAGAAATTAAGTATTTTCGCACTTTGTTTAATATTTTTTGATTAAAACTAACGCGAGATAATAACATTATTTATATGTGAATTACGGGTTACTCACGTACGAAATCAGCTACAGGCCGACATGTTTCAACCTCATCCGGAGGTCTTCCTAAGGGCGAATGTGAACCGAGACGCGCGCACGGAGTCGTCCCGATTCGCAGTAGTGCGAATCGGGACGACTAATTGTTTAATATTGTTCATATTTGTTACGCTACCCTGTAGCTTTCTTACCTGTCTTCTCGAATGCCGGTAGACTGGAAGAAATCCCTTATTGGGATAAGTCCGCCATTGTACTTGTTTAATTTTTTAAGAATTGCCTTTTGTTATTTCCTTTTTTTATGTGCAATAAAGAGTTTACATACATACATGTTTAATTTGACCACATGCGAATTTATATCTAAACGTGGACGTCATGCCGCTGACATGATGATGAAATCAGCCTTTCCCAGTAGCTATTATAGTTTAAATACCATCAACAATGTTTGCATGCTAGTCATAATTAACACTGAAATGACATATAGTGCAAGTGCAAATATACCTATACTCTATAAGAGTGTATACTGTATAAGTATATAGAGTATAGGTATATTTGCACTTAGTACACAACACATACACGGTGAAATTTTGATTGTTTTGGACCCTTAAAGGGGTGACTCAGAGCATCAATATAAACAACTTTTCTATAGTAACAATGCTAGGAACTCAGATCTGCACCTTGCATTCATCGACCTTGAAAAGGCTTTTGACAGAGTACCACGTAAACTGGTGTGGCAGGCTCTAAGAGCACAACTTCTGCCGGAAATCTACATAACACTTATACAAGATATGTACTATAACGTTCGCACCAGAGTCAAAAGCCCCGCCGGCGAGAGTGAGCAATTTGAGGTGAAAGTGGGAGTACATCAAGGCTCAGCTCTCAGCCCACTGCTCTTTAATCTGGTCATGGATTATGTTACGAAACAGATTCAGTCCCCACTGCCTTGGAACCTCTTGTACGCAGATGACATAGTCTTAATGGCCAAAACAACAACGGAGTTACAAGCCGCTCTCGCAGCATGGATCGCTGCCCTTGAGACTGCGGGTCTTAGAGTTAGCCGCTCCAAAACCGAATACCTACATTGTCGCTTTGGCAAAACCAGCAGCCCAGCCATAATTTATTACCCGGATAATGCTCCAGTACCTAAGGCCACCCAATTTAAATACTTGGGATCTGTCATAACAGAAACAGCAGATATAGGCGCCGATGTGTCACACCGGGTAAACCTAGCTTGGCAGAAATGGAGATCACTTACTGGAGTCCTATGTGACCCTCGTATGCCCGTACGAATAAAGGGAAAAGTATATAAGACAGCGGTGAGACCCGCATTGATGTATGGAGCAGAATGCTGGCCTATTGCAAAAACACATCTGCAAAAACTACACACAAACGAAATGAAGATGCTACGGTGGTCAGGAGGAGTGACAAGATTAGACAAGATCCAAAACTCGTATATACGTGGTAGTTTTAAGGTTGCCCCTATATCTGACAAACTGACGGAAAGCCGACTTCGATGGTACGGTCACGTAATGCGAAGAGACGAGGAGCATGTAGTAAGGAAAGCTTTGTGCCTCCCCGAGGGTAGAAAAGGTCGAGGGCGTCCCCCTGCTACCTGGTGGACTAGTATGACGAAGCTTATAAAAGCGGAGAATCTACCCAGTCCGACAATCCAAGACAGATTGTCTTGGCGCCGACTTACTAGGAGAGCCGACCCTGTATAAAACAGGAATGTGCTAGGGGAAAGAAGAATGCTAGGAACTCAAAAAAAAACTTAATTTCCATACAGAACAGAGACTCGACAAACAATACACACAGAGATTAATTTTATTTATCACAACTTCACAACTTATATAAATATATTAACTTTTATATAAAAGATCAGAGACCGATCAAGTAAACAGTCCAAGAGATGATGGTAGACTGAAGAATGAGCGATGAGAGAGTGAGAAAATGATCTAAAAATGGAATGGAATGAAATTTTAAAGAAAATGAGGAATGAAAAGTGGACAGGATGGGAAAGAAATGAGGTTGGACGAGATGTAGCATGCAGGTGGCATGCTGCAACATTACAATACCGGGGCCGGGTAAAAAAAATAAAAAAATCTTATGTAATAAAATAAAAATTATGTAAATAGTAAAAAAATAAGTAAATATAAATAATGATATATGTGTGATCAATGCTGTAACGTTACAAGATGATTATGGATAAACTAGATATGTTGGTGAACAGGTAATACTAGTAATAAACACAATGATGTGCAAGATTCAAGTTACTAGTATTCAATAAGGTAATAAAATCTCTAATTTATGTTATTGCTACCACATAATACCAATTGAGTCATCGACGATCATACGATATACATATATCGTTCTCGGAAACGAAAAATGCGGCGCCACGGCTACCGATTCGATTCCTATCAGTTGAACAACGTGATTTTAAACCTCCTAGCTATATTGGAATCTCGGAATCAGAATCATGGAACACAGAATTGCAAGAAAAAAAGCTGATTGCAAAAAACGAAATAGTTTTCCCATACCAAGTCGCCGATCAACTGGACGAATTTCTTTTTGTGGAATATGACCACATAATATTATAACAAAGTTGACTATCAAAGTTAAAAATCTTTAAGCAAACAATATTCTAGCTATTTGGTCGCCCTACTCCCGGAAACAAAGGTCGATAAGACCGACAAACGGTAGCGGAAGCGAGGTCACGGGTTCGATTCTCAATTAGAACTGGAGGATATTCGCTCTATAATCTGAGAAGAGATAAGGAAAAGATTTTTACATTTAAATGTCTCAATAATATAAGTTATGAATTTAGGTTACCGATAATCATCATATTTTTACCAATAGTTTTTTCTAAAGTAAAGTTTTGTCTAAAGAAAATCCAAACTTTTCCATGATATGACAACATTTAAGGGTAAGTTCACCAGGATCCCCCAGCCTGATCCCCCAAGGCAGGGGAGAACACAACAGTTCACCAGGGTCCCCTGAGTAAAAAACAGAGTCTTAAGATCGTATCACACGGGAGTCAGATACAGAGGATTTTAGAATGAACGTTGGATGGTTTTGGTTCAGGGTGATTATGGGTTAATTTAAGTATTGTTTTGGAATATAAGGGGGGGAATAGTTTATGTGTATGGTTTCATAATACCTAGTGGCAATAATTCTGGATTATTGCAAATGGTTTTGGAATGTATTGGGGATGGTTTTGGGACATATTGAGGATGGCTTTGGGTTGTTAAAAAGTATTTATCACATTTCGTTTCCAATTTTTTTTTTAGTACATAGATGCAAATCGGAAATCTACAAGCCTTTCCAAACGACCACTGGTAAGAACGCCGAAAGAAACTCATCAACGAAACCTTTCCTTTGCCTTTGTTGAGGTTAGTGAAAATTGTGGATTGTAACGCTTGAAAGAGATACGCGAAGACACTTTACACTTTAGGTATCAACAAAATTCTAATGAATGAATATATTTGCGGAAAACTGAAGTGAAGTACAAGCACCAACCCCACTTCGAAACCAGACCCCAAAGAGGCCTCGCGCGGGTCCTATATTTAGAGTACTATTGAGGGTACAATAAAATGTTGATTGCTCAGTCATAAAATAAACTGACTAGAAATATAACTCTACGGAATGTACAGCTTGTATTCAGGCCTTAAAATGTATGAGACACAAACATAAAATTTCCACGCATATAGTATCAACACCACCGCTACGTTTCGCCACCAAACTTACTGATGGAGCCATCGCAGCCGTGAAGCTAAAATGGGAGTGGGCTGGTCACGTCCGCCGTATGCCATCAGATCTTTGGGGTGGATTCCTGTCAGCATCGACCCCAACAAATGGACAACGGCGACCTGGAAGATCTCGACGGAGATGGCGGAACGACTTGGATGCGTACTGTGAAGAATGGACAACCAAAGCTCGGAAGGGAAGAGTGGAAAGCAGAGAGGGAGGCCTTTTCCCAGCAGTGGGATTTAACAGGCTAGTAATAATAATATAACATCAATAAAAAAACATGAAGAAGAAGAATTCAATAACAATGCACCAAAAGTGAACTGGCAGACGATGGATCTAGCATTAAGTCTTTCTATTATAATATTCTTTGATTGAGTGCAATTAACGTAAAGAAATAATTAAGAATCCAAATTAATGTTTTCTATGAAATAAAAAGGAGATAGAAAAAAAAACCCTTTCTCATTAAAACAATACCCTTTCTCATCGTCACCTCTTTACTCACACACATCGTTGGCTTTGTTCAAACGAAACTGTAAAATGCAGATGGATTACCGTTTAAATTTGCAAGTATTTTTCACTAAAAGGAAGGCCTAGTTTTTAAGATAAACTAAAATAGTAGGTTGACGTCGATTGAAGAAAATGTGCTGCGCAGTTTGTTGCCGCTTCTTCTGCACTCCGCTTTGGAAGCGGCATTAAACTTAGCCATAAGTAATTTACTGACGCCAACAATTCTCAGTTGAAAACGTATGACAATTAATAAGTGTCTAAATGACCTATACTACATAAACGTTTTAAATTTGAATTTGGCCTAATGTGAACCATAACAATTGCTTTGATAGTGTCTGTCAATAGCAGTTAAGCTTCTTATTATGACTATGTTATGTGTCAGGTCTCGCGACCTTGCGTGGTTTGGGGCTAGTGTGAGTCACACGCCCACAGACAAGTGTGTCACCAAATATGAAGATTTGCGAGCTGAATCTTGGTACTCCTGCACTTGATATTGCCATTTTTGTTGTTTGTATTAACGATTTTGGTATGATCATCGTAAGTCTGTGTCAATTTAGACATGTGGGCTACTAGGAAGTCCTTGAAAGGTTTACGGAACGTTTAAGAGGAACGTTTCATAGAGTACATACATGGAACATTAACATAACATATAATATGATTACATGTATTCGTATAACCGCAAGTGCTTAGGAAAATAACAAGCCACAAATATTCATGTCAAATGTACTACATATTTTTTGTGAAATTTATGGAAACTTGGTCGATCATCTTCTACGTACGTCAATAATACCATTGGGCGTAGACCTCTCTTAATCAAATACCCTTTTCCGTGGTACTGTACTTTACATACATACATACTATCACGTTTTTCCCTAGCGGTGTAGACAGACCCAGGTCTTTAAGACCTAAAAGCCACGTTTAGCATATTGGTGGGCATTAGGTGAAAAAATGAACCTAAATAGTGAAGGCTTGCTAGCCGCATCGTCTACGTTAATCAGTCACAAACATAAATTATAGATTTTCATACATCTTAAAGATACATTCTGCCTTCGACACTCGAAACTTGATGTATTCAATTCAAAATCAATTCATCAGTCTGACCACGCATGACATGTGTCCCCCTGGGCGTGGAGACAGAGAGGTGTGAAGTCCGTGTAATTGTTTATTTATTTAACTTCACAATTGGTGCGACCACACGCCAGACGCGACAAGCCGTAACCGCCGAGACACTAGTATGAATTATTTGTTGAAATGGCCCTTCGTGAACATTTTTGGAATATTGAGTTTCGTAATTCAAAGATATGAAGTCGCCAATGAGATGATGGAATAATGTTATAAAATCCTTTTAGCAAGCCTTTCTTTTGCAAAAAAAAACACGACTGCTTTACCAAAAAAATATAGCCCATACAATCGGGTATAAGGATTCTAACGATATGTCCAAATTTTTTATGGCATAGGAGTTATGGTGGAATAGATAAACTCACATTAATACATATGTATTTCTATGAACTCAGAAGGCATTACACTCCTTTTTTGGCAGTCCTGTATTAAAATAATAATAATACCGCAATAGGATTTTTTGCTATTTCAAATGTAGTTAAAGCAAATCCAACTTGGCTTCGATTCAACAGATTTGTCTGCTCTTCAAAATTTGTTGAATCATTATTATTTATACGCTTACCAATTTCGTAGTTACCAATGATGTATTAATTACTTTCCCTAAAGCAATACACAGCATGTGCTAGTTCCAGCTTAATGAAATGTTTAATTGGATAGGTTTTAAACTTTGAAATGCAATAAATACTACTTTCTAAACGATACTAGAAAGTTCGAGATCAATTTCAGTTAGTCATCAGCTGATGATAGCACGAAATAAGCCGTCATCATTTGTTCAAGGAGACCCATGGCAGTAACTAGTCATAAAAATACACTTTGAATATTATCTGAATATTTATAACCAATAACTTTCGTTGGCACACGTATCAGTCCAAAAATATGGCGGAAATACTTTTACTGAGGCAAATGTAAATAAAGGAAGTAAAATATAAATCGTTGTATCGTGCCAAAAGAATTTCGAAATCACGATGAGGCGTATGTATTCTATACATGCTAGTCATCAATACATGTGTCTGGGCGACTAGTTACGCAAACGACGCAAAAAGCGAGAGAGTAACGACCCAGAGGCCGCCCTTGAACTTGAACACGTGCCTCGTGAAGCTGATGTGATCATTGTCAACTTTTTATAACTAACTTGTAGTAGGAGACGGTTGGACAACCTCAACAACCTGTCCTTATTTTCATTTCCGTGCCCATACCACATGAATACGCTGCGCCAAAAAATCGCTGAAAGTTTCTATTGTCTCGAATCCTTGTTGTTGATACCATCCCGAATGCCAACGCCATCTTTGCCTGATGAAAAATCTGACATTAGTGATGATGATTGAATTGGCAATTTAATTTGTATTGAGTATAATGGAAAAGTAAGGCAGCGGTCTCTAATAATCAACTAGTAAAAAACTCCAATAATGCTTTTGACTCACTATTGAGGAATAAAACAAAAACTAACTCAAGTCTAACCACATCTAGTTTGATCACTTATATTTTCATGATACTGAAGAATTCATACCGCTTGATTCATATTCGATCTGTATTCCCATTATATACTAGTAATATACTAGTGACCCGACCCGGCTTCGCACGGGTGCAATGTATTAGTATGGGGGTCAGTAAGTAGGTAATATGGGGCAGTAAATTGTACATATAGGTAAACCTTCCTCTTGAATCACTCAATCTATTGCTGAAAACTGCATTAAAATCTAAACGAAAAAGATCTAAACGAACAGCCTTAAATAACAAAATACATATTTAAAAAAAAATGGGGTTCAGTAGCGGGGCTAACCCGCTACTCAACCTCAACAACCTGTCCTTATTTTGATTTCCGTGCCCATACTACATGAATCCGTAGAGGTAAAAGATCTTAACGAATAGACTTAAATAAAAAAATATTTAAAAAACATTAGGGTTGATTTAGCCCCGCTCCTCACCAGCCAGGTCTGCAGTTCCGTGTTAGACTATAAGAGGAGAGGCATGTGACAAGTTTTCAGCTTGCCTAAAATACATACCCAACAAATTGGTTCCATCTCACGGACTGTCAATGATGGTATGCATGGCTCAATTTGCATTGGACCGACTACCTACTGTCAGCTGTATCAATTTTGATTGTATGCTTGTGAGATTTTTTTATTAATTGATATGGGAATGTGACTAAGATATAAAGTATGTTTAGCTATAATCGCTTCAAGTCAAGTTGGTAGCTCTTCACTTCACTCTCACCTCACGGCAAAATAGTCATCATTATTGGCGAGCTCCGTGGTGCAGTGGTTAACACGCCAGTCTGCGACACGAAGTGCGGGTTCGATCCCCGGTCAGGTCAAGATGGAAAATTATCTTTTACAGGTTGGCCTGGGTCTTGGATGTTTATCTATATGTATTTTTTATAAAATATAGTATCGTTGAGTTAGTATCCCATAACACAAGTCTAGAACTTACTTTGGGGCTAATCAATCTCAATCTGTGTGATTTGTCCGTATATACTTATTATTTATTTATTAATTTCGCTCTATAATATTTGTGCGCATTTTGTTTCACCCAGATAATCAATGCATCTGAATTTCTATTTCTATATTCGATATCTCCCCAACAATATAGATAGAAGTGTAACCACTGAAACAAAGTTTAGATGCAGAGAAAATTTTGAAACTGCTGAATCAAAATTAGTTATCATCATAAAGTAGATCTTCAAAAATCGGGTTTTGGCGTGGAACCAATTCATCAAATCCCGCAAGAAATTCTAGGGCCTTTACCCCAGACGAAACACATATAGAATATAATAAGGCTCCCAATACCACAACTACCGACATCAGCTGAGATGAACGTTGCTCCCGTGTCCCGACCGACCTTGAACCCGGCTAGATATAGAATTGGCAAAGCATTCTGGATAGAACACAGTACATTGCTTTCACTGCGTTTTTGTTACTCTCAAAACTGACACCTCCGAATTTGATACTGCGGCAACCAGACCAAAGAGTTTTGTTCCTGTTCTAGGTCGAACTCATTGTTTGTTCAAACTAGATTTTTGGAAACCTGAAACTACGATTTCTCCAAATCAGAACGTTATGAAACAAAGCGATGATATTCTTTTTCATTTGCAAAATATTCTCATGAATCTGATCCGTTTCGCTTGTGCCATGCCAAATCATCAAGGAACATTTTTTATAAAGATAGTGCGTAATATTGTTACACTTTATATTTTTATTAAGACTCCGTGGAGGCGAAAACCTCCATACAAACGGCGAAAGGGACTCGGGGCCATATTTAATAATAATGTTACAATTTTAAGCATTAAATTAATTTATTTCATCATTATCTATGTACGTTCTTATACAGTTTGATTAAAAATCAATGGTTTAAAAAAAATGAGCCTCTAAACATCGGTATTTTAGCACCATTTTTAACCCAAGCATTATGAACATGAAGATTCCAATATTATTCACTAGCGTACATAGTTTGGTTACTCATAAGTTCTAATAACATATTTTACGTAACTTTATGAAATAGTTTTCTCAAAATCCCTATATCCTAAAAGGCTGAAGGCGTGTTGAATAATGCTCCGGATTTAGGTAAAATCGTCGTCTCATCTCGCTCACTCACATAGCGCCCGTTTGATGCAGGTGAAACAGCAAACACTCAATAATATGTCCATTGCCGAGTTCGCACGGCTATCCAATCAACTCTTAACTTTCAAGCCTTAGTCACATAACGATCATTATAAAATATTGAATACTCGTAGACGTTGTGAAATCACCTGTATCTGAAGAATCAACATACTCCAGCCGGTCTATTTGCTAACTCAGTGTATACCGTTTTGGTAGTCACTTCAAATTACATTGCGGCTTTCGTATGATTGAGTATTTTTATTTCAGATATATAAAACGTAATGTATTTTGTTAGCAAATAGGCCGGCAGATAACGAAACTGCGAGCCAAGAGTTAGTTCTTATAAAATTAGGCACTTTGTAATGTGCTAATCTTTTAGATTGTCTCGAGTTCATCGACACTGAAACATTGGCCCATGATACAATCACGAATACGCCAACCCACTTAAAACACGAGTGTTAATTAGGCTCTAAGTGCAGATGCGACGAATAGGGAAACACGCGATCAGTCACCTACGGAGGTATACGTAGGCACATGACTCCAAAAGAAGAAGACACTGCCAACAGCAACAGTTTCTTGGGATATCATAACCACTTTAATTAATGTATATTATCACGTCTTTACGCCTTGCGGGGTTGATACAGCCTTGGTATTTCAACTCACACACAACCTCAAGGCCACGTTTAGCATCATCATCATATCAGCCGCAAGAATTCCACTGCTGGACATAGGCTTCTCCTAAAGATTTCCAAAATTCCCGGTTGGAAGCGACCATGCCGTGAAATTCTACGTTTAGCATGTAGGTGGAAGACAGTATCAGAATTGTGATGTCTCTTGCTAGCCGGGTTGCCTATAGACATGATTACTCAGATTTTCGCCCATTCTTTCGATCGAATTTAGATATATCTATCTATCTAATATCCTTATTCACCATCGAAAACACACAGTTCACATTGAAATAATGTGAGGTTACATACAGTTTAGAAACCTTTAAGGAACTTATATAATTATATATAGAAAACAAACAAGAATAGTATACTCTTATTAAATCAAGAAATAAAATATGGTGGAACAATTAAATTTAAGAAGAAATTAATCAATGTAGCATTTCGAAATAAAAAACTATTCCTAGATATTAGAAAAGTAATTATGTACCGGTCCAAATAATTTAACGATCTGTGCGGGAAGAGAAGTTGGCACATTATCCTTTTTGCTTTTCTCCCAGACCAGCTCGGAAGAATTCACGCCTATGAAATATTTGCAACAATTCATCAAATCCACATTCCATCCAGGCATCATTATCAGGGTTTTTTGGAGATCAATATACGCACAGCAATGCATAAATCAACGTTCTCGCCTACTCATTATTCACAGCTAAATAGCTGGCAATGTTTTGGGTATTCGGAAGAACTCCATTCGTCATCCTCATTTAAAATGCATTGTTGCTGACGCACGTAGTTTACTCCATTAGTCCTGGCTAAATTCTAAAGCGTCAGTATCACAAGGAACAATATTTAAGCAGGTGCGGTCCAAAGATCTTACCTCGTCGGGTAAGTTTGTCAACTTGAAAATCCTGCCACAACCAATGTCCAAAACTTTCATCCGGATCCGGAGAATGAATAAATCAAACCACGCGAAGATTTGCGGGGTTCAAAAGGGGATTTGAAAGTTTCCACACAAAATTCAGATATAAAAGTAGAAGTTAATTATTCAAATGAGTTAATAAATAAAGATAGATTTGGCCGCTCTTGACCTCGATGAGTATTATAAAATCATATCGATTTACGTGAAGGCGGCATTGAGGTTGTAAAAACATTTTTCATTGGCAAGGCCACATGAAAATAGACGGCTGCGTTATTCCGTTGATTAAGCTGTATTCCTATCAAAAGCTGGGCGAGGGAGCGATGCGGTGTGCAAGGAAAAATCCTCCAATCATAGATATCAGAATATTACGAGGTTAGATCGGTTTCCGGTCAGAATTAGTTCGAGTACCGATGTCTCCAGTTCAATATCTTTCAAGTTTGTGCCCAAAATGCCTAATAAACACAATAGTATGACACTTACTTATGGTAGGTGATGCCATGATGCACAACATGGCATTTAAAAAAAGACCCGAACGTGTTACGAGTATGCACATAAACTCTAAGGCGGTAATTTTTTAGAGAAATATAATCAGTTTGAACATAAAGTGTTCGCATAGGCCACGCCCGCAGGTCCAGTCTATACATCTTTGTGCCTCCAAGTCCTTATCTGAGCTTTATCCCAGTTGCGTCCTACCTAAACAGTGGTGCGTCGGCGCGAATTATGCTGAAATATGTCAAAGATTTAACGACCGACCAGCCGGCCTATTTGTTAACTCAGTGTACAACGTTTTCATAGTCACTTCAAAATACATTCACACTCCAAGTCTTCCTGTGGATGTCGTAAAAGGCGACTCAGGAAATACAAGCTAAACAAAGCTTATAGACATCTAAGAGACCTCTTCAACCCGTCTGGCCAGCGTGGAGAGTGTAGGCCAAGTCCTCTGGCTGCTCTGGCTAAGTGTGGCCCTAGTGGTACAGAGAGGGTCGTGCTCCTGTAGTGGAGACTAAAAAGGACCTGATGATGATTTATATATCTTAAATAAAAATAGTCAATCATACAAAAGCCTCATCTTGGGTAGCTCAAAAACAAAACCGTGAAAATGATGTACATGTTACATATGCCATCAAAAATCCACTAACGGAAACGCTTAATTTCCTAGCATCACTTAGTACAGCTCTGGAGGAAGCACCGAGCGTGGAATGTGTTTATTTTGGCATTTTCAGTGAAATAAAGTCACCCTGATAAAGTCCCGCTAGGTATCACAGCTTTGCTACTCATATATTTTAGCACCGTTTACCTCTAGTTTAAGAAGAAACATTTCAGTCTCGAGATGCATCGCATCGTTCCTCGACACAGCACATCTTTGGTTCTCGCCGCTCTAGTTTTATGTCCAACTCGTTTCATTTGCAGGCTATAAGACTATGGAATGCTCTTCCAGAATCCATCAGAAGGGCTCAGATTTGCGTTCAAGGAGCCAGTGCACAAACTTTTCTTGATAATTTTTCTGCAACTCTATAATCATCCACGTAACTTATATTTTATATATTGTAGTTAGATATATTGTGTATTTAGTTTGATTATTGTTATTTATGGCGATTGATATTTTTTGTGAGTATATGATTATTTTTACTTTTGAACACTTTATCGCACCACCTATATATCTATGTATATCTGGTATAAACTCGGATAGGTCTCAAGGTTTGACTTGCAGATAACTTCACCTGTTTGTACTTTTTATTGTGCAAAAAAGTTTAAATAAATCTTAGATGGAAACACAGCCTTATTCCGCGGATTAACGAGGTGGCTTGCTTTGATTAGTCGGCCATCGCGAAAGCTAGGGTGCCGGCTGCAAAAAACCTATTTAGTCATTGTCCAATACGTACGAACAAAAAAACGTTCTATTCCATTTGAAAAGCTAGAGCATTCAGAAAAACTAAGAGCACATTTACATTTTGGACACTACATTGAACCAGCTACATCTGTAAATTTGCTCAAAAAACTATTTATTTATTATTCTATACCTTTTCTTCCTCTTTTTCTCCTAATCCCACGAGACAGCTTTTCCATTCTTCCATTTTTGTTACCGTCTTTTTCCCCATATCCCTTTTTTCGCATACTACACCCAACTTTTCTTAGAAGATTTACTGTTTTTTACTTTTTCTTATTATTTTTACCTCTGACACCTCCGTGACCGTGAGTTTCTATGACGCCTCCCGCCAATCGTATTACAGGTTAGGAATAATTCCTAGCTCGATGGTGGGTTGCAGATGTAGAGCAAGCGGTTTTGTCAGGCCGTATTTTATTGTACAATTACTTAGTTGTAGTGTAAGAAACATGTCAATAAAAAATATTTGTATAGTTTATTTTTAATAATTTTATTTTACTTAATTGTTTATATGTTTGTAAAAGTAGCTACATTTTCAGCGGATAACCTCACTACATAGTATAAATCAAAGTCGCTTCCCGCTGTCTGTCTGTCCCTATGTATGCTTATATCTTTAAAATTACGCAACGGATTCTGATGCATTTTTTCAAATAGATAGAGTGATTAAAGAGGAAGGTTTATATGTATAATTTACTGCCCCATATTAGTATCTACATTGCACCCGAGCGAAGCCGGGGCGGGTCGCTAGTAGACTTTAATTTACGCTGGCGAAATCGAAGACAAACATCTACTTTGAAATAGTTGCCCGATTGAAGATCAATATTTTTGTATCACGAAATAAATATGATGAGATTCAGTCTGTCTGTTGTGAAGCACGTGAGCGTAAGTATTATTAGCGCTTACGCATGTTCAGCAAACCCCGGCGCGGCCCCCACTCGGATGGGTGACCAAGTAGCATATAAATATCTCAAGCACCTCAGTGCTTCGGAAGGCACGTTAATATGGTCCCGGCTGTCATCATTCATGGCAGTCGTAAAAAAATCAGACACCAGCAACGTGATTTTGCAGATGTTAGCTCAATCCCTCGATCGGCTTTTACGATCTGCGCGGGAAGAAAAGAAGCTGGCACATTTTTTCTTTTTTTCCAGATGCCGGTCTGGGAGAAAAGAAAAAACGTGGTACGATTTACAATAACTTTTTAAATTCTAGATGAAATGTGGAGGCAAACAAGGATTTTTTTGGAAATGAGTAAACGAAACGAGTTAATGAACCAAAACGACCGGAAGGGCCTAAGACGATCAGCTCTATATCACACATGAATAAAATAACCAGTCGGTCTATTGAACTCACTGCAACTCACGTAATGTATGTGTCATTCTAAAAAACTTGGCTCTTGGCTCTAGAAAACGTTATCGTCATCACCCATCATTTAAGAAGCTAATGGGTAAAGGACCCGGATCTTCCATACTACCCAATCGAGGACCTAATAGGTTCTTTACAATGTCATCTCAAATACAAAGAGTTTAATATCAAATGTGGATCTACTTAGAGCAATTTTAGCAAACAATTGTACATGGAAAGCAATCTAACCAGATAAGATCTGAGCTTCGTAACAGTCCCGGTGTCAAGGTACACCATAATAACACCACTTTGTTTCATTGAGATTTTAATCTTTAAGGCGCACACCGACTGGTCCATTCAAGATTGTGTTGTCATGGGTGGTAAGCTTGGTCATTGCAACTTGAAGCTTGATATTACTATATTAATTTGTTTTGTTTTATAACAACACCGTCAAACAAATTGATAGGCTAGATAGAGACAGAGGTGACTTCCAACATTAAACAAATAAATAAAAGAGACAACAGGGCTGGCACTTTCCTCGCGCAAATAATTGCAATTGCTATTCAGCGGGGGAAAGCAGCTAGTGTTCTTGGCACTATGCTACACGGGCAACACCTTAGTTTAGATTTTAGATTTTTAGATTTAAATTCTTTTATATTTAAGTTTTTTTTTATAATTTTAGTTTTTAGTATTAATATAGTTATGTGTATTGATAAGTAGTTTAATTTAAGATTATTGTACATTTGTTTGGAGATAATAAATAAATGTATAGGGACATATCACACAAATTGAGCTAGCACCACAGTAAGATATGAACTTGTATCGTAGGATACTAACTCATCGATACTATATGTATTTTATAGTAGATCATCATCATCATCAGGTCTTTTAAGTCTCCACTGCAGGAGTATGACCCATCTCTGTACTACCGGAGCCATACTTGGCCAGAGCAGACAGAGGACTTGGCCTACACTCTGCTCGCTGGCCAGACGGGTTGGAGAGGTCTCATTGATGTTTATGAGCATTGTTTAGCTTAAAAGATCGTTTTCCAGCATGACCTTGCCGGGGATTGAATTCGGACACCCACGTGTCGCAGGCTGGCGTGTTAACCACTACGCTTCGGAGCTCGCCATTGAATAGACATCGTCTTGAGAGCAAAAGCCACTCCCTAACCTTTGAGGAACCCGATGGCAAAGTGGGTGTGGGCATTATTAGCGCATATGGATGTTAAGCAACCCAGGGCGTGGTCCCCACATGAATGGATGACCGCGAGTGGCATAAAAATATCTCGAGCTCCATCGTGCTTCGGAAGGCACGTTAAGCCGCAGGTCCTGGCTGTAATCTATCTATACATATAATAAAACAGTAAAAATATTTTGTCTGTACATTTAGAATTTTTGACTGAAATGGATAGAGGGACACTTAAAAATAATAATAGAAAGCAAAAAAAAATTTTTCGATTATTTTGTCTGTCTGTCTGTCTGTATGTATGATCACGATTATCTCAGAAAATACTGAACCGATTTACTTCAAACTTTCACCAATTGCTTTATTTTAACTCAGCAAAACATCTAAAGTTTGTTTCATCAAAATCGGTTCATTAAAAAAAAAGTTATCGTCATTTGAATGAACTCAAAGCATTAGTTTGCCTGCAAATATACAATGTGAATTTTTTATCGTTTTGGACCCTCAAAGGGGTGACTCAGACCATCAAAATGAACAACTTTTCCTACGGGAACAATGCTAGGAACTCAAAAAAAAAATTCGACATTCCCATACAAACTGGCCGGGCGGCGGGACTCTTTTTTTATGGAAATGACGATTTTTTTTTGAGTTCCCAGCATTGGTCCCATAGAAAAAGTTTTCATATTGATGACCTGAGTCACCCCTTTGAGGGTCCAAACTGTTCCTGAGGGATGGACACTAACGGCAGCGGCGTAGCCGCGGGCAAACGGCAAACCAACCGAAACTGCTGCGCCTAGAAACTTGAAATTTTGTACAGGGGTTCTTTTAATGATGTGAGTGAGCGCTAAGAAAGGATTTTTAAGAAATTTAACTTCTAAAGGGGTAAAATTTATATTGAATTTTCTCATTTTTGGACTTAGAAGTATGAAAGTAGGTATATAAGTTCTTGATTAAAATTAAAAAAGATGTGTGTGGGTAGATGAAATTTGCAAAATTCCCCCCTTAAGGGGTAAAATGGGGGTGGGTGGGTTTTATAAACTTTGCATCGAAATTTTCTCATTTCTGGACTTAGACGTATGAATTTAAGTATATAAGTTCTAGGTTACTATTAAAAATATCTGTGTAGGTAAAATGGACGATATTTTCCCCTGAAGAGGTAAAATAGCGGGGTAAAGATAGTATAGGAATTTACTTATTTCTAGACTTAGAAGTATGAAAATAGGTAAATAAAATTCACGATTACAATTGAAAAAGATCTGTGTAGGTCAACTGAAAAAAAATCCCCCAGAAGGGGAGTAAAGTTTGTTTGGAAATTTTCTCATTTCTGGACTATGAAGTATGAAAATAAATAGGTATCAACTCGTGAACGGGTGCTGCCAGGGGGGACAGGTCTGCTCGGCCTCTTTGACACTTTTATCATATCTGTTGTTTATCATATCTGTTGTTGTTGCACGCTCGATCGCTAACATAACGTGTTCCACAAAAATATGTTAATTAAAATTGTATATAACATGACATCAAAAAAAAAGAAAAGAAAAATATTAAATATCATACAAAGCCCTTCAGGCAAGTAGGCGACCAATACTGTTGAAGAGTTTCTTTCGGCGTCTTCTTCTCTGCAGTGGTCGGTTCCGAAACGCTAGTAGTTTGTAGCTTTTAAACAATAATTAATAATTTGAATATAATATAATAAGTATTATTTAATTTTAAAGGTGAATTGACGTGAAAAAGTGCCTGAAAAGGCCTATTTTCTGAATAAATCTTTGAATCTTTGAATCTTTGTATGTTCTCGATTACAATTAAAAAAGATATATGTGGGTGAAATGGACAAAATTCGCCCCTAAAGGGGTAAAATGGGAGGGTAAAGGTTTTATGGAAATTTTCTCATTTCTGGACTTAGAAGTATAAATAATATCCATACTTCCATACTAATACTAATATTATAAATGCGAAAGTAACTCTGTCTGTCGTGTTTTTACGCTTCAACCATTGAACTGATTTGGATGAAATTTGGTATGGAGGTGTGAGGCCCGAGGAAGGACATAGGGTATGTTTGATTCCGGGAAATTCTACTGTTCCCGAGGGATCGACACTAACGCGGGCGGAGCCGCGGGCAACAGCTAGTCATGAATAAGCTCAGTCAGATGACATTAGGCAGCTTGAAAAAATTGACACCAGTGTTGGCCACTTGTAGTCTCTACCTATTACGGTTCAATAGAGACAGCCCCGTGACAGCGGAGGCTTAGTAAAAGGTTTTACCCTTTGGGTAAGGAATCCTCAAAAGGTGTCAAGTTACTAATGAAACCTTTTTCCTAAAAAAAAATGGCAGCGTAATCCTAAATAATATTATAAATGCGAAAGTGAGTTTGTTTATTTGTTTGTTTGTTACGCTTTCACGCCCTAACTACTGAACCGATCATCATGAAAATTTGCATACAAGTTCTCTGGAGTACGGAGAAGGACAAAGGCTACCTTTTATCCCGGGAAAAAGTACTATTCCCGAGGGATCGACTTTGACGCGGGCGGAGCCGCGGGCGAAAGCTAGTGATACATAAAAGCCAGATGGTTGATACGCCCTTCACCGACGATTAGACCTTTTCACACTCCTTTCAATATTTCCCCAAAGGACTACAGCTGTCTATCATTCTCATGCTGGTCTTTTGGGATTCACTATACATTATTAAGACATTTATCATCATAGGCAATATGTTCTGAAAGCATTTGGCATGTATTAGTGCTTTTTATAATACGTCGCGTATTTACATTCTTCAAAGGTTGGAATCCGATTTTATGTTAACACTCTACTCATGATGTTTGTTTGTTTTTCGTGTGTGTAAGTGGCCAACATTGGTGTTACATTTTTTTTAGCTTAGCCGCGGGCTCCGTACTTTGTTCTTCTGATTAGTCTATCTTAAGATTAAGAGAGAGACACGTCGGCCTAAGCGTTCAGCTTGTGACGCATCTATCCATATCTCACCGTTATCACGTAAAATTATCGTCCGTAAATCGACTTACATATAACCAACTTTTTTAAAAACAACCAATTTTTTAATAACAACTAAATTATTAAAGCCTTGTGGTTTCCGGCTGAGTAGAATAGAACCACTCCAAGTCTTTCCATGGATGTCGTATGAGGCGACTAAGGAAATACAAGCTAAACAAAGCTCATAACCATTAATGAGACCTCTCCAACCCGTCTGGCCAGCGAGGAGAGTGTAGGCCAAATCCTCTGTCTGCTCTGACCAAGTATGGCTCCGGTAGTACAGAGAGGGTCATGCCCCTGCAGTGGAGACTAAAAAGACCTAATGATGATGAGTTATTAAAGCTGTACTACACTTCTCGTTAATTGATAATTATTTGCAGTAAGCTATTAAAATATAAATGCCATTGATCCCATAAAATACCGATATATAGTAGACAATAAAATAATATTTCAAGTTATAAATGGAATTTACGACATAGTAAATAACTTAAAAAACGTAATAACGCCATGAACAAGGTGTGACATTATTTCGTGACAGATGCAAAACTGAGGCAAAACTACTAGCTAATTAATTTTTAAAGGGTTCCGTACCCAAATGTGCCAAAATGAACCCTATTACTACGCTTCCTATGTCCGTCTGTCACGGGGCTCTAACTAATATAGGTAGAGAATATATTTTTTTTGCAGAATATGTATATCTTATGCCGCTATAACAACTAATAATAAAATTAATAATTATTATTTATAATTCATAATCATTATTTAATCTCCTTTAATTCTTCATTTCATAAGAGGATATGGCCTTACTCACTACGCTTGACAAGCACGTTGGCGAGCGCAATTTGGCTTCTTGTGCTTCCCACGCTTCTATACAGGATGTCGAAGTTGGTCCCATAATGAAAGTTGTTCAGATTCGTGGTCTGAGTCACTCATAAACGTATGATAATGAATTAAATTTAAACCTGTATAAGAAGCATTTTTAAGCTGGGGAGGGTAGGAATTTGTAGGATTTGGAAAGCTAATGAAGGTATTGGGATACTACTCACTCGGTCGGAAGCAAGTAGCAGCTCGAAAGGCCGGGCGTGCGTACCCGATGCTATACCTGCTGCAACCACCGGATATCCAGTTGATGTGACCTGTTGGCCTATTTGCTAACTCAGTGTACAACGTTTTGATAGTCATTTTAAAGTACATTACGTTTTATACTATCCGTAATAAAAATAATCAATCATGTGAAACCCGCAATGTATTTTTGACTATCAAAACGTTGGTCACTGAGTTAGCTAGTATTGTGTTTAACCGCTATTTTAAGCTGGATATACGACCAGGGGTATATTTGAAAGTGTGACACTCGTCTTCGATCGATTTTTGTATGGAAAAATCACTCGTTTAGGAACGGCGTCATTTCAAAAATAGCACTCCTGCTCGTCTCGTCACAGCACATTTTTTATACATAGTAATTCAATTACTATACCGATTCAACTCAAATATTAACGACTGTACTTGCCGTATGATCATTTATTCCCTATTCAAGATCGATTTATCTTGTTTTACATTAATAGTTAATAAATGTATTACCGACCATGGTACTAAATGGGTGCAATTGCCGTAATGCGCGCCATGACAGCTGAATAATGTTCCTCGGGCTACTTAGCAGCGGAATATGTAAAGGAGGCAGGAAAGACAAATAGAAATAATGCGTGCGTAATGTTTTGTTGTCGCTCTTAATGGATTATTTTTATACATTTAAATTAAGCCTTTAAAGGGCCTCCCTTTTTTTTAAAGGGGAGTCCTTTACCCAGCCTTTGAAAACGAAGTGAAATGAAATGAAAAGATTAATTGGCTCAAGACATTTGGAATACCTAAGCGAGTTTATTTTTATAACTAGACATATACATACATAATACATTTTTTTTTATTTTGGAAGGACTATGTAGCTAGCTCCAAGTGAGCTTTCGCTACTTCACCGTTTGAGGCGAGGGCAGAGTGCCCTCAGCCTATATAGACAACATCAGCAAAGGGCCCCCAGGAGGGACGGACCTCGGCTTTGGGCGTTGCATGAAAAACATATTATCACGTCTATACGGGGTAGACAGACCCTAAAGTCATAAGACCGAAAGGCCACATTTAGCGTGCTGGTGGGCGTAAAGGTAGAAAACGGAATAAAAACAGTGATAGGTTGCTAGCCGCATCGCCTATTGTCATGCTTTTTTTAGATTTTGCCCATTCCCTTGACCGGCTTCTACGGTCTGCGCGAAAAGAAGAGCAGCTAATACATTCTACGTTTTTTCTTTTTTCCCAGACCAGCATGGAAGATCAGATCTGTCTCCTGAACTAGGGGTTACCTGTATCCCGTATGGCAAGAGAAAGTTCCTTCCCAGTCATTTGAAAAAAAAAGGTTTAGAACAGACATTTGCCTTTAGAAACCATGCTGATACGAGTACATATCTGTATCAATATTGCCAATATTGTTTCAAATTAGAACCTTTCCAACTAATTCGTCCCGTTCTTAATGGCCCAGAACTTAATAAGGGCTTTGACCAGAATCCCAAAGGTTGTAACTACGCCCTTACCTATCTACCACTTAATTTATTTATCATATCGGTACTTAGGGAAAAACTTTGTTTCCATTCCTACCTTTGAACGTGAACTTTAACCTGTCTAAAATATTTAATCACATTTGCCTATGTGATCGCCACTTTGACCATCGTCTAACCTTGACCGGCCCACAAAACTCGCAAGATTGCCCGCGTCCCTGGCCGTGAATTACAGTCCATACCAGTCAGTGTC
The DNA here is from genome assembly GCA_947532085.1 of Elegia similella. NCBI lineage: Eukaryota > Metazoa > Arthropoda > Insecta > Lepidoptera > Pyralidae > Elegia > Elegia similella. The sequence continues at coordinate 24,276,131 of OX383939.1, forward strand.
GTAATCTTTCCTGTTTCGGCCATCACCTTTTTAGTGCTTTGTTTTAAACTTACAATATTTGTAATACTCGTACTAGCTGTTCTGGCGGACTTCGTTTCGCTATTACATTTGTTGTTGTAAATATTCCTTATATTTTAATAGTCATTACGCTCGAAATAAATGAATCTGCGCGCTTTCAAATCGGTTGACCAGTTCGTAAGTTATTAAGTGTTCGAACAAACCCACCTCTCAACTTTTTGAGTTCCCAGCTTTGATCCCAAAAGTTGTTCTTATCGACAGGGTGAATCATGAAAATTTACCGTGTATATTAAGATTTGACAATATAACTACTACATAGATACATTCATACAGGCAAGGCATGTTTTTTTTTTGGAAGGACTATGTAGCTAGCTCCATGTGAGCTTTCGCTACTTCACCAAGCTACAGGCAAGGCAACATACAAACCAGCGACGATAAGTATGTATCTGTGAATGTTCGTTAAGTGACTCTATTTCGGTAACTACTCACAATCATAATTTTAATTCTAAATTTTCGCCTTCCAACGTGACTTCACAACATAAAATACTCGATAAATATTTGGGCATGTGACCGCGACATTGGCCGGCCAACCTTGACTTTTTACATCCTACGTCTGTGGCCGACGGCAGACATGATTAACCTGCTTTGGTCGGAGTACGAAAAAGTCTATCAATTAACTGTATTAATCTTACCCCCTAATCTCTCACATCTCCAATTTATGGTAAACTAGCTGACTTACCGAACTATGTACTGCTTTTTGGGTAGTCAGATAAAAAGTAGTATGTATGTTGATCTAAGGTGTCAGCTACCTCCTAACCAAATATCATCAAAATCTGAAAAACCGTTTTTGAGTTATAGATAGTGAAATAACACGACTTTGTTTTTTATATATCTATACTTCTTTACTAATATTATAAAGCTGAAGAGTTTGTTTGTTTGTTTGAACGCGCTAATCGCAGGAATTACTGGTTTAAATGGGAAAATTCTTTTTGTGTTGGAAAGTCAATTTTGCGGTGGACGAAGTCGCGGGCAACAGCTAGTTATATATATACATATAAATAACATAGATCTGTAGTACTTATTATGGCTTATTAATAAGCGAACCCCCTCTGGACGTGACTTCTCAAAACACAGATAAATATCTACTTGATAAATATTTGGACATGTGACCAGACCACGAATTTGGCCGCCGTAAAGCCTTGACCCCAACATCGCCTAAGGACACTTGTACTATAAGCTATAGAACAGTCGGCCACATATTAAGCGTTACTATTTACATACATACAAATTACCACGTCTTTATCCCTTACGCGGAAGACAGAGCCTAAGGTCATAACACCCAAAGGCCACGTTTAGCGTGTTGGTGGGCGTTAAGGTGGAAAACGGAATCAAAATAGTGATGGTTGCTAACCGCATCGCCTATTGTCATTATTCTTAAGATTTTCGCCCATTCCCTTTTACGGTCTGCACGGGAAGAGAAGCAACTGGCACATTCTACGTTTTTTCTAGCACTGAAGGCGTTACTATTTTTATAATATATAAAGCTTTTAGGAATCTATTCTATTTCAATAATCTCGTAAAAATGATCATTGATCACACACACGATCCCATTAAATGTAATATTCAATAAAAAAAATATTGGCATCGATCTTTTCTATTTTCTTAAGTTTTACTCGGCCTGTCACAACTTAGCCGCGGGCTCAGACATTATTAATCTGATTAGTTTATATTTACTAGTTTACCTCAATTAACAATCAAATATTGTGATCCCATTTTAATTACTGATTTTATCGTTATTATACAAGTAACTTTCTCTACCAAAATATATTCATTGCTAACCTTTTTTTTCTAACGATGACCGTTTACAAGGATTTTGGGACCTCTTATTTCTAATGATTATAATTTACAATGTTTTGTGAAGCAACTAAATATTGGTAAAAGATATCTTTTTAAGATTTTTCTTTTTCATAAGTGCAGAATTATGTTCAACGTGAAATCAGTTACGAATGAACCCACGATACTATATAGTCAATTCTGTTCATATTTAACTATGACTTTTCGCTACTGACTGTACTTCATTCATTGACTATGTGATGCTCACTACATATAATTGTGTTCTATAATTGAAAGCGGATATGGCTCATCCTCAAGCACTCTGTATAGAACACGGACATCCACTTCCTACAATAAAACAGATATGTCATACAAGTTTCATGACCAAGGTCAAGACCGAATATAAATGTTACCAACCCATAACTATGTGCAAATCTTTTGCTGCTCTGTTCTCTATATTAACCTTACTTCCTTATCCTAATCCTTACTAATATTATAAATGCGAAAGTGAGTTTTTTACAAGAATGCTTAGCTTGACCTACTATATCGGCTAAGAAAGTTTCCTTCGTATGCTGAGTTTACGAGTAAAGTCGGGGACAGGCATAACTGACCCCTCTAATACTCAGTAGAAACTGGTAGGTAGATAATAAACATAGAATAATCCTTATCCTTACTAATATTATAAATGCGAAAGTGAGTTTGTTTGTTTGTTTATTTATTTGTTTGTTTGTTTGTTTGTTTGTTACGCTTTCACGGCGTGACTACTAAACCGATCATAATGAAATTTTACATACAAGTTCTCTGGAGTACGGAGAAGGACATAGGCTACCTTTTATCCCGGGAAAAGGTACTATTTACGAGGGATTGACATTAACGCGGGCGCAGCCGCGGGCGAAAGCTAGTACTTACATATGCAACTAAGCATGAATAATCTTTAGATTGTATGTATATTTAATCACAGAAATATGATCTTAAAAAAATATTAATTTGAAGAAAATACAAACTTAGATTTATGAATCCTAGTGTAGGTTGGTATGAAGTTCTTTTTAAGTATATTCTGACGATATTAAATGCCTATGTCCTTTTCCGTACCCCAGACAACGGGTATGCAAAATTTCATGACGATCGGTTCAGAAGATTAGGGCGTGAAGGCGAAACAAACGACGAACAAAAAATAAACAAACTAACTCACTTTCGCATTTATAATATTAGTTAGGACTATGTAGTATCCTTCTAAAAATATGAGAAGATTACCTAAATGCGTCTGCATACCTTCTTCAATTTCCGATAAGTCAACAAAACCAAGCTGTTCATTGACAACAAATCAATTCATATTCGTCGCCTTTACGTCAGACTTGTCGATACGACATTTCGTTTCATGACGTGTTCTCAAGGAATGTCCAAACGAATAAAACTGAATGTATCCGTTCAGAAATGAATAGCTGGCACAGTTTGGTCAATTTTGATAGGCATCAGTACAAAACGGAACGTAGGCGTTGTAGGTATTTCCTCTGGAACAAGCTGGTCGATTTAGGCTGCCCGAATACAGTAACAACTTGTATGTTGTGGCATTTACTTTTGATATTAATCCAAAATATTCTTTCATTGTTATTGGGCTGCGCGAGCGAAACGAGCAAGACGTTTAAGTCGGGTTGGAGTGAAAACATATTTTTATTACTAGCTGTTGCCCGCGGCTCCGCCCGCGTTAATGTCGTTCCCCTGGGAACAGTAGAAATGATAAAAATTCCATACAAACCCCTGCCCCTTTGCTTTTTCCCCTTAAGGGGGAATTTAATACATTTCACCTGCATAGATCTTTAGCCCTTAAGGAGGGGATTTTGCCCATTTCACCTACACAGATATTTTTATACTGTAATGGAGAACTTCTTATTGTCATATTTCTAAGTAAATAAAAAAAATCCGTACAAACTTTACCCCACCTATTCTACCCCTTCAAGGGGAAATTTCGACCATTTTAACTACACAGATCTTTTTAATTGTAATGTAAACATATATACTTATTTTTATACTTCTATGTCCAGAAATGAGAAAATTTCCATACAATTCGTGTTTCATGCCTTTTAGTAAAGAACCTTCATGCTGAATTTCATTCGACTAACTTCAAAAATGGCAAAGATTCATGCTTACTTTGCACCCCTATTTTACCCCCTTAAGGGATGATTTTTGAGTAAAATATTTTACTCGTGTTTCATACCTTTCAGTAAAGAACCTTCATGCTGAATTTCATTCGAATAACTTCAAAAACAACAAAGTTTCATACTAACTTTGCAACCCGTTTTTCCCCCTAAGGAGATGAATTTCCAAAAATCCTTTCTTAGTGCTCCCCTGCGTTATAAAAGGAACCCCTGTGCAAAATTTCAAGTTCCTAACCCTTATAGTTTAGGCCCTGCGTTGATATGTCAGTCAGTCAGTCAGCTTCTCCTTTTTTTTTAGTATGGATTACTATGGATAGTAAGGATAGGTATAATGCTGTCGTATAATGATGATGAATTGACTTTGGATTTTAATTTTCATAAGTCACTTATTATTTTCTTTTATTTTTGCTATGTTTGCAGGCAAACTCATGCCTTGAGTTCATTCAAATGACGATAACTTTTTTTTTAATGAACCGATTTTGATGAAACAATCTTTAAATGTTAAACTGAGTTAAAACAAAGCAATTGGTGAAAGTTTGAAGTAAATCGGTTCAGTATTTTCGGAGATAATCGTGATCATACATACAGACAGACAGACAGACAGACAGACAGACAGACAGACAGACAGACAGACAGACAGACAGACAGACAAGAAATTCCAAAAAATTTTTTTTGCTTTCTATTATTCTTTTTAAGTGTCCCTCTATCCATTTCAGTCAAAAATTCGAAATGTACAGACAAAATAATTTTACTGTTTTATTATATGTATAGATGTGTGTATGTAACAATTTTTTTGCTCCGCGATAAATCTCAAACCACCAAAGCTTTATTTAAAATTAAATTTTAAAATGTACGTAGGTCATATAGTACAATTTTTTAAGTTCGTATAGTATCGGTTAAGTAGTTCGAGATATTTAAATAAATGATCGCGGGTTCCAAGTTCGCGGCGAATTACTAGAGAAACGAGAGAAACTGGCGTTTGAGTTGGCATCAGCCAATTAGATATTACATCTAGCAATTGAAGAACTTGTACTCTACGACTGAAGTCAATGGTCTCTTTCGGTCTGAAGACTAGTTGTTTTTAGTTGTTTTTCTTTGTGGGTTTTACCAGCAAGATGACCCAACTCAGACTGCATAAACGTGACCCTATAAGGAAACTGGGGAATTTGGTTTTATTTCGCAACCGGTTCGCTCCCGTCACATTAAATTTATTGTTTCAAAACACAGAATTGTGATACCTTTTCCCAACAGTGGCAATCTAAATAAAGCATTAATTACCCGTTTGCGGCAAGCAACAAGGTAACTGACATCGTAAAACGCGACGGTTCTGATGAATTTGATTTTATTCGCAACCGGTTCGCTCCCGTCACATTAAATTTATTGTTTCAAAACACAGAGTTGTGATGCCTTTTCCCAACAGTGGCAATCTAAATAAAGCATTAATTACCCGTTTGCGGCAAGCAACAAGGAAACTGACATCGTAAAACGCGACGGTTCTGATGAATTTGATATTATTTCGCAACCGGTTCGCTCCCGTCACATTAAATTTATTGTTTCAAAACATAGAGTTGTGATACCTTTTCCCAACAGTGGCAATCTAAATAAAGCATTAATTACCCGTTTGCGGCAAGCAACAAGGAAACTGACATCGTAAAACGCGACGGTTCTGATGAATTTGATTTTATTCGCAACCGGTTCGCTCCCGTCACATTAAATTTATTGTTTCAAAACACAGAGTTGTGATGCCTTTTCCCAACAGTGGCAATCTGAATAAAGCACTAAATAACCGAGTGCCGTCAACGACAAGGAGATTGACATCCACCGCGACGGTTCTGAGGCATTTGATACTTTTTCGCAACCGGGTCGCTCCCGTCACGTTATATTTATTGTTTCACAACACATTGTTGTATTTGTATCTCTTAAATACCTTGTCCCAACAGTGGCAATCTGAATAAAGCACTAAATACCAATAAAAACTGACATCTTAGAAGACGACCGTTCTAAAGAATTTGATATTATTTCGCAACCGGTTCGCTCCCGTCACATTAAATATATTGTTTCAAAACACAGAGTTGTGATACCTTTTCCCAACAGTGGCAATCTGAATAAAGCACTAAATACCCGTCTGCGGTCAGCAACAAGGAAACTGACATCCTAAACCGCGACGGTTCTGATGAATTTGATTTTATTCACAACCGGTTCGCTCCCGTCACATTAAGTTTATCGTTTCACAACACAGAGTTGTTCATGTAACTCTTAGACACCTTGACGCAACAGTGGCTAAATAATCATGTGCAGTCAGCAACAAGGAAACTGACATCCTAAAACGCGACTGTTCTGGGGCATTTGATTTTATTTAACAACCGGTTCACTCCCGTCACATAATATTTATTGTTGCTGCCCAAAGTTGTATGGGTGCGGCGGAAATGTGGCGGACTGCTGGACACCTTTAATGACGCAAGAAATATTTAAGTCTTATTATTTCAAGTTCTATTTAATCAAAAATTCGTTTTCAGAATTCACCATGTTACATAATCTGGCCAGACTTTGCTAGGACATTTCTCATCTTTAAACTTTGTATTTACTGTACCTGGTATGTGACTACATATCTTCCCACCACCTGTCTATACTTTAAAATCAAACTAATATACAGCACAAATTATTATTCAAGTAGGCAAGACTACAATTATATAACATTTTGTTTCCACTTGCCCAATAGCTTCTACTAATGCATAAATATTTTTTTGCGGGTGTATTGTGTAATATGGTTCGATACCCCGGCCGATGTTTCGGAATGTGACAGAACGCATTGTTCTTTTTTTAGAGACAAAAATCTTTCCCTGACCTGTTTAAACAATACAGGTCAATATAGTTTGTAAATTTTTCTAATAGACAGTGTAAAAAACCGGAAAAGTTTTTTACTATTCTTGTTGCAGCCGCTTTCGCCCGCGGCTCCGCCCGCATTAATGTCGATCCCTCGGGAATAGTACTATTTCCCGGGATAAAAGGTAGCCTATGTCCTTCTCCGTACTCCAGAGAACTTGTATGCAAAATTTCATGATAATCGGTTCAGTAGTTACGGCGTGAAAGCGTAACAAACAAACAAACAAACTCACTTTCGCATTTATAATATTAGTAAGGAAAGGATTATAATATTAGTAAGGATAATTCGCAATGCATACGTTACGGAAGTCAATAACCGGTGAGATGTCGAACGATGAAGATGAACGAAAGATAGTTAAACTATATGTAAAGAAAATCCTGTCCGATCTAGAAGGGGTGATTCAGCCCGTCGATATGAACAACATGTCCTATAGAATCAAAGCTGGGAACTCAAAATAAAATATTAGACATTTTCAAACAAAAAAGTTCGTCCGCCCGGTCAATATGTAATTTTTCGAGTCTCAGCATTGATCCCATAGGAAAAGTTGTTCATATCGACGGGCTGAATCACCCCTTCTAGATCGGACAGGATTTTCATTACATATTGTATATGGCTTATATATTGTATGGGCTGAATCATCTTATCAAGGATCGGATTTTCTTTACATATTGTATAAACGATACTTATGTCCCAAAACATAATAGGATTAGTGAGCAGAGCAAGCCTAGTTGTTATCCCGATGCCAATAATGTCTTCCATGCTGGTCTGGGAGAAAAGAAAAAAACGTAGAATGTACCAGCTGCTTCTCTTCCCGAGCAGATCGTAAAAGCCGATCGAGGGCATCGGCAAAAAACTGAGGAATCATGTTAATAGGCGATGCGGCTCGTCACTATCACTATTTTGATTTCGCTTTCCACTTAATGCCCAACAACATGCTAAATGTGGCCTTCAGGTCTAATAGACTTAAGCTCTGTCTACCCCGCAAAATTTGCAATAAAAAAAAAAAAAAAATATATATATATATATATATATATATATATATATATATATATATATATATATATAGTGACAAATCACACAGATTGAGCTAGCCCCAAGGTAAGTTCGAGACTTGTGTTATGGAATACTAACTCAACGATACTATATTTTATAATAAATACATATATAGATAAACATCCAAGACCTAGTCAGCCAATCTGAAAAAGATCATTTTCCATCTTGACCTGGCCGGGGATCGAACCCGGGCACTCCGTCTCGCAGGCTGGCGTGTTAACCACTGCGCCACGGAGCTGCAAATAGAAGCCTTCACATATCTTACCTACGTTAGTCTAAGACTAAATATTTTAAACTATTCGGATACAAGAGGCGGCCGTCACTATGTAGAACTCCGACAAGATAGATAGGCGCAATCCATAGATCGGACCTAATCAATTTCAGAAACCGCCAGTCATGAACCATTGGTAGACTAACGATTCCTAGTTGATATGCCAATATATGTGATTCAAAGGCCTCATTAGTTATACACTGAGATAGGGTCATGTCGCTCCAAGTAAGGATCGAACTCGCGTACAACAAAACATGCATATTGTCAAGTGTCAACACACAGCCATTGCTTCCACAATTTTTAGGGTTCCGTACCCAAAGGATAAAAATGGGACCCTATTAATTTCGCTCCGCTGTCTGTCTGTCTGTCCGTCTGTCACCAGGCTGTATCTCATGAACCGTGATAGTCAAACAGTTGAAATTTTCACAGATGATGTTTTTCTGTTGCCGCTATAATATCAAATACAAAAACATTGAAAAAAATAAATATTTAAGGGTCTCCCATAAAGCAATGAACGCCGGCTGCACGCACGAAAAAGTGTCATGTTCCGTGTGCAAGCGAGAACTAAGAACAAGCGACAGAGACGCACGATCGGCCTAAGCATTCGGCTTATGTCGCATCTATTTATCTCCACCGTTATCACGTAAAATTATCGTAACCGACTTTACATACTTTTTTTAAAATTTACCTATTTTGTCCCACTGCTGGGCAAAGGTCTCCCCCATCTTCTTCCACTTATCTCTGTCAGATGTTACTCCCGACCAGTTTCTCATAAAAGCGTCTAGGTCGTCTTTCCAGCGATTTCTCGGCCTACCGGGGCGACGATGATCATCTACAAGCGACCACTCTGTTGCTATCTTATCAACTTTTTTTGCGTTTGTGTCTAACTCCTGGGCGAAAGCATTTCCTGTCATTAAGTCCTCGGTTTGCCTCTCTTTGGCTATTCCTATACCCATAGAGAAACATTTTAAATGAAGCTAATTAAAATAGGAAACGTACTACATATCTTTTTAAATGTAAAAAATACGATACAGTGAAAATTTCCACGCGGCATTCGAGCCAGCGACTTGGTCTTTGTACTACCAATGCTTTCCTAATTAAGCTACCGTACTTCGGTCCTATTTGAATATCTCCACCACATCCCATTCCTCTCTAGCGAATGAGGGCGTCACCTAATATAACTGTCCCATTATTATAAGTGAGTTTAACCTTATCCCGACGTTGCCGATTCTTCTAATATGATTTATTATCATCATCATCTTCATCATCACTGTTGTTGTTTGAAGTCGATGTTGTTCAATTGAATTCGGTTTTCTTATGAAAGATCATATACTATATACTTCATCATCAGGTCTTTTTAGTCTCCACTGCAGGAGCATGACCCTCTATGTTCTGCCGGAGCCATACTTCGCCAGAGCAGAGAGTGGATTTGGCCTACACTTTCCTCGCTGGCCAGACGGGTTGGAGAGGTCTCATTGATGTTTATGAGCTTCGTTTAGCTTGTTCCTAAGTCGCCTCTTACCTCCATGGGTAGACTTGTAGTGGTCCTATTTACTCTGCCGGAAACGACACGGCTGATTTATTATACAGATTACTAATACTCAGATAGTATAACATTGTGAAACTTAAAAAGAAATCTTATAATCTACTACATATTTTCAATTCCACCAATCACTTGTGCCCAAACCTTTACCCGAATTGGGCGTCCGCGCGCCCACCGTGATTTTGCATTTATTCCGTTATCTTAGGGTTGTCACAAATGATTTATTACTATACTGACAGTCATTGTTCGCCGATGTAGCCACACAAAAATAAATGGAAGGAAAAAAACCGGTAAGTGTGAGTCGGACTCGCGCACAGAAAATTGCTTGCAATCTATACGTTTTTATATTATAAATGCGAAAGTCTTGTGTTTGTGTATGTATGTTTGTTATCTCACACTAGCCCACTAATAAATTCTTGTCAATGACTAGGCCTCCCAATAAATAGTAAGCCTAAATATTTAATTACTTTACTTACCTATCAACTTCGTATTTGGGTACATTGTAAACTTTATCAGATTAGGTGCAAATTTGTTAGACCAAAGGACAGACAGACGGGCAAACCAGTGATATTAAAATTTCGTTTTATTATTCGGTCGCACGGAACCCTAAAACATTATCTTAAACTTATAACTCATAATTTTATAAACTGGCTCGGTAACGACTTACATAAATTGACATTTTTACTACAGGAATTTATAATGACGTAATTGCATTTTGTAACAGTTATATTTGACCGGTTGATTAAAAAAGCGATTAAGTATAAACAGGAGTTCAATGGTAATTACTCTATAATAATATGGGAAAGTTTTTCAAACTGCTGTTAGTACTTCAATTCAATAAAATAAGAATTATTATTAAGAGTGCACTTGTTAAAATATGTTTAGCATTTAGCCAAACCCATTTCAACACAAATTACCTAGTTGATGAATTTACAATTGAAATGTATATAGAACTAGCAACCCGGACCCCGTCTTCGCACAGGTGCATGCAATGTATATATAAACCTTCCTCTTGAACCACTCTATCTATTAAAAAAAGCGCATCAAAATCCGTTACGTAGTTTTAAAGATCTAAGCATACATAAGGGTCAGATTGAGAGCGGGAAGGGACTTTGTGTTATACTATGTAGTGATATACCTATCAATATTATTTAATTACTAGTAAGATAGAAGGTCTCGGTCATCATCATCATTTGAGCGTTTTCCGGTTAAAACCTCAACTGCATAACATTCATGCTATATAATATGATTTGGCATAGCTTTGACGTCAATCCTCTGTTGATAGCTCCAAAACCACTGACAATACCTATACCATACCTGTGAAAATAAAGTACAAATATTTGCCCGCACCGGCAATCGAACTCAGTATCTCCGAATAATGGAGTGTGATGTGTAGAATTCCTCAAATTCAGACTAACCACAAATAAATTAAGAGGAAGAATATGAAGTTTTTTTTACAGAACAGAGTTAGCGAGTGTACGAGTCGCACGTCATTCGCCGAGATGTAAAAACATTTCTATTATAAAGATTAAGTATTAATAAAATTTATATACTTAATTAAATCAAGAATATCTCTGGATTTCCTTCAAGCTCTTTCCTATTTGCATCCCAACATAAATTGAACTTCTTCTTTTAACAATGCCTCTTCAACTAGTGAAGGTTGGCAGTCAGCTCCGCAGATTTCTGCTTGTCTCCAGCGAAGCGAAAAAGTTCGGCTGCACTCGCGATACCAGTCCACTCCCTGATGTTACGCAACCAAGACTTCTTCCTCCGACCTACTTTACTTTTCGCTGACTTTTTGATGCATCGCGTTTTTTTGAATTGAACAACAAAACAACTCAATATTGGAATGAAATAAAAAGTATGCGGCAATACGTCAGACGGAACTGCCAAGTGGCAGCCCTAACCGCAATCTCTCGCCAAGATATCTAGATGGATCGGGGTCGACGCCCGCCGCAATAGATACCAGCTGATTGCGTCGGACAAAAACTTCTGTCGTCAACAATTAAGCTTCAATCAGAGGTGCCACTCCCATTTTTTTTGCCAGTAAAAAGTAGAGTACTTGAAATGCCAGGTACATGCGTATAACATTTGTTTGAGCCAGTCCTTCAAGTCTAATGCTTAGCTCTGCCGCCAATTCAATAACCTTATAAAATCTATAGTTATTGACTGCTCAGATAAATACTTTTGTTGTCTACAATTAGAAGGCTTCAACCAGGGCTGCCACTCCTTTTTATGCCAGTTAAAAGTAGAGGAATATGCTTTTGATGAACATGAAAGTATATATGAAAATGTATATTTAGAAACTTATTAAAATCTTTCGAAATATATATTTTAATTTCAATATTATTTAAGTTTAAGAGAAAATTCAAGATATAGGTAGCCTGGGTAAGGCGCCTGTTTAGATATCTCGATACCTGAATGTACATCATTTTCTTCAAATCTTTAATGCTTACCCCTATATCCATATTTACCTTTTATAAAGCCTATAGCTTTCAGCTAGCTAAGCTCAGTAAAAAATAAAATAATGAATAAAAACTAAATAAACAATTATTATTCTTCTCCATTGATCCCTCAATGATGAGGATGGTGACTACACTACACATGTACCTGTAGAGTGATCTCAAAGAAATCGAATTTTCTTTAAAATAATTTAGTTACATTTATAAATATTTATTCAGATAAATAATTATTTATTCTAATGATAAATAATATTATCCAACGCTAAATGCGAATGATTGCCAACGTTTTAATACAGATTAACTGACAGCAGATTTTTTTATAATAAACAACATACATTCACATTTCCTTGTGAATGTAAGCAACACAATGATGTATATATGTATATATATATATAACAACACAATGTATATATATTAGAAGATCGCAATTTTTATGTTTACTGTAAGCAAAGGCAATAAATTACTTGTTTATTTATTTATGTGTTAAATAAATGCATTTTAAACTCAAGGGACTACCATTCGGACTAAGATTTTTGAGTATTTGTAAAAATAATAAATTATATCTTCTGCACTCCGCTTTGGAAGCGGCTCTAAACTTAGCTTAAAGTAAATTAACGTCAACAATATTTTGTTGTAAAATAAATGTTAACGTTCTCTAAATTATATGTAAACTATCTTATGATGAATAAAAGATATTTGATTTGATTTTATAACATGCATGGGTCTCAATCAATGCACTCTTATACAAAGTGCCTAGCCTGCGAACAACTGCAACACCAATAAAAGATATGGTAGTTGTCGTGCCTTTCTCTAATTTGATGTATGGTCATGTAGCATAGTCCTACCAACAAGGCATGACCATGCTCTCGGTGACCACACCCGACGCGCGACGTTCCGATTTACGATGTAATAGATTGAGAACCAGTTAGCTTAATCACACATTAGTGACGTAATTATAACAAATAAGTATTGAAGAAGGAAGGCTTAGTATTAAAGTGACAGATCAAATCGTACTTAAGTAGCAAACCGTACTTTATAAAACTATCTTGATTTAATGAATAGAAATATATAATTAATTAGTAATTAAAATTAAATTGTATTAACTAAAAATTTATATTATTGTATTGAGATTGAGACTAAATAATACTACGCCTACTAGGCAGAATATGCGGCGTCTTATATATATTGTAACATCATTGTATCACTATATTCTAAGGAATAAATGAATATATCTAACTAGATCATTGTGGTGTGACCCGCCCGACCCTTAAGGACAACTAGCTTTCGCCCGCGGATCCGCTAATGTTTATGTCGATTCTGCTTTTGGCGAGCTCTATGGCGCAGTGGTCAACACGCTAGCCTACGACACGGCGTGCCCGGGTTCGATCCTCGGTCAGGTCATGATGGAAAACGATCTTTTTCAGATTGACCTGGGTCTTGGATGTTTATCTTTATAAGCATCTATTATAAAATATAGTATCGTTGAGTTAGTATCCTACGACACAAGTTCACAACTTACTGTGGAGCTAGCTCAATTTGTGTAATATGTCCCTATATATATTTATATTCTTCCGGACAGTACCCTTTTCCGGGATGAAAGCTATATGACCTCCTTATATACCAGAATCTTTTGGCGATCGGTTCTGTAGCTAAGCCGTGAAAGCGTTACAAACAAACTCATTTTCGCGTTTATTTATTTAGTTGTATTAAGGTCTATCGAAAAGTCAGCATTTAGTATTTTTAACCAGTTAGCTGCGTCTTGAGTAAGATTCTAGATATCTTCGCGTTCATAATATTTCACAGGTGACACAAATTTTTCTCAAGTGTTTTTAGTTGTTTTTATTTTGTGTTTAATCAGCATTTTATTTTGTATACTAACATAGGTTAAGACGTACTAGCAAAATATGGATCTAAAGTTATTTGAAATAAATGATGATTAAATTATTTAAGTTAAGATATAGTTCGGATTAGAATTATACCTAAAGATGAATTAAATGTATTGCGAAATGTTTATATGTTTAAAGCATATGTATTCTTCTCAGTATAACCACAAATCACTTAACGTTTCGTAGTGTATAACTCTTTCCTAATAAAGCTATATTTGATGAATAAATAAATAAAATATATCCTACATCGGGACTAGTCAGGTATTTCAACTGAATAAATATAAATAAAATTGTGATTCTTATTATTAGGTTTCAATAATATTTATACAAAGCTTACATTAATTTCGGAAGGCACGATTCAGAAGGCAATTCGTACACTTTTAACATTTTCTTAAGTAAAAAAAAAATATTAATACGAGTATAAAGAATCAAGTTGAACAGTTAGGGCTCATTGACACAATAACAATAAACGTCAAATACAAAGTAAATCAAACTCAAAGCAAAATACAGCCCAATTAATTGTGGTGCGCATAAACCGCGAATAATCCATCAAACAAACATGAGCTCCGAAAAGGCTCCATAAAACCTAATTACACAACTTAGCCATAGAATACTTAAGTAGCACATAAAAATAAATCAGTGGGCTGGCCACTTGAAAACCGGAAACAATAAAAATCATGGGATCATAATAAGCACTTATAAATTAAAAGGCGCATCGCACTGACCTTGTAGGCGAATAGAAATGATATATAACATCTAATGAGATCGTACTAAAAGAAACTTTCAGTAGTTATCTAAGAACCCAAGTAAAGGGCCTACCATCCTGAATTCAGTATTTGACGAGAGGGACGCCGCTATACGTGCGATACGATTGGAGATATCTCGTTTCGTATCTAACGTATAGCGGCGTCCCTCCCATCGGATCCGATATTCAGAATGATATCAATCAAAAATAGGATGCTGCTTACATTAAACTAGGTTGTTTGGTGGTTATTTAAAACATCTTTTGATGTTTGATCTTTTGATGTCGTCAGTCAAGTTTTTGACCTCAATGTATAGACACAGAGACAGTACAGGCTGTTGAGAAATCTGAACCCCTCTCTGTAGTTAGTCACTATTGAGAAGGAGTCATATTTCTCTGCAGTCGTCTGTACTCGTTCGTACATACAACCGGAACATTGTAATTTGCTTGAAAATCTGCCCAAAGGGTGGGGATTTTTTGCAGGGAGTTACCGCAGGAGTCACGAAGGTAATATTTTTAATGTACTAATTTTACAATTATTCAATGAAACCAATTTAGCCCTTACACGTCTAATAGTTTAAATTACAGTAGCAGATAATATTTCCAATATTGCATTTTATTTAATTCTTCTATCTATTAACTAGGCCGCCAATAACATGACTTTTTAAAATCCTATATCTTCTACCTTAGCAAGCGAAATGTTCAGTTGCAGCCGTATGTCAAATTAAAAGTTAGATATTCTGTCCTCTACACGTTACATTGTCTATGCATTCGGAACGTAGCCGTGACTCGTGGATCCTTTACACCGCACGCTCAAGAACCCATCACTGTTGCGTAACATTAAAAAAGGCTGTGTACTTGTATGTATGACTCTGTACAATAAAATAAGTGAATCATCATCATCATTTCGTGTAGGTGTCACGGTCAATCGACCATGCACATCCTGGTGTCAGAGTTGTTCGGAACCGCCTCTCGGCCTCTGACGTGGTTCCTTTAACGACTACCAGATGGCAGCCGGGACCACCGGCTTAACGTGCCTTCCGAAGCACGGAATCATCTTTATTATCAGACAATCAGGTGATTCAAGCCTGCAATGTCCTAACCAAACTGGAAACAACTAAACAAAGTATGCTTCCGGTGGGAATCGATTCCACGACCCCCGGGTCAACAGGCAAACGCCTTAACCACTGGACCACAGAGGCAGTTGTATAAGTGTAATAAGTGAATTTTAAGTGAACTGTGACAGGAAGCGCGAGATACTCGTTATAGTAGAGTAAGTCACGGAAGATACAAAATAATGGGGCAATTTTTTTGATAACTGCTTACAAATCCACCGGCTGCACGCACGAAAAAGTGTCACGTTCCGTGTGCAAGCGCGAGCGCAGAACAAGCGAGAGAGAGGCACGATCGACCTGCGTTCGGCTTGTGTCACATCTATCTCTCATCCGCCGTTATCACACTTCACAGACAACCATTTTTAGTAAAAACGGGACCCTATTAATATTGCTCCGCTGTCCGTCTGTCTGTCTATCTGTTTGTCTGCCCGTCTGTCACCAGGCTGTATCTCATGAACCGTGATAGATAGACACTTTAAAAATAAATAGTTAAGTTTTTCAAAATCAAAATCAGAATTTAAGATAATGGTACCGAACCCTTCGTGCTCGAGTCAGACTCAACCATGGCCGGTTTTTTTATTTTAAAAAAAGAATACTCCAGCCGTTTATTGTCAATTCCAGCCAGTAACGTCTACACGCGAGGCTCAAAAAAGTTGGTGTTAGCTCCATAAAAACAAGTCTGACTTGTAATGAAGAGAAGAGCGCCAGTTGACGGTCCGTGGCGCCCCAGGCATGTTGATCCCAAGTTTAAGTTTAAGTATCAGTTTTTTTAACGCGATTTTTTTGGGATCTGTGCCGAAAAAGGCAATTATAGATACTATCACGTGCTTTTCCCATACTATCAGTCTTTAAGAATTAAAAGCCACGTTAAGGATGGTGGGCGTGTAGATGGAAAACTAAATAGTGATGGGTTGCTAGCCGCATCGCCTACTAATTTAATTACATAGATTTTCGATCATTATCTGGGTCGGCTTTTACGATCTGCCCGGTAAGAGAAGCAGCTGGTACATTTTACGTTTTTTCTTTTCTCCTAGACCAGCATCGAAGATTAAGAAATTTCTATAAGGTAATAAATGAACTCCAATAATATTACTTCATTGTCCGTCTGTATGTGAATAGTATTTTACTGATCAAGAGATCATAGTGTCCACATTATCATAGCTTTATGGTACTAGAAACATGTGTACTTATCTACAACTTGATACTACCTATGCTCCAGAAAAAAATGGGTCTCCTCAGAAAGATGAGGGCAGTGGCCAACACTGGTGTCAGATTTTTCAAGCTGCCTAAAAGCATCTGATATAGCTTAACGACTGCCATCAATGATGACAGCCAGCTCAACGTGCCTTCCGAAACACCGAGGAGCTCGAGATATTTTTTGTGCCACTTGCGGTCACCCATCCTAGCGGGGACTGCGTCCAGGGTTGCCTAACATGCGTAAGCGATAATATCGGTTTAGCCCAATGGGCCATCGGGCTCCTTACTTGCAATTGGCCGGTTATATTAAAAATATAACTATTAATTTTAACGGGACATAGCGCGAACCTTTTATTTATTTATTTCTGCTGATGTTTCTATGGATATAAATAGAAGGTTCGGTATAAAGAACGAAACTTTAAAACAGAATACATATACTACAAATATGCCATTGTCTAAGAATGCATTAACATCGCAAGCATCAAGGGACTATGATGACCATTATCAACAAGTGCACATCGCATACCAGACTTATATAGAAAAATGTCTGTAAAGCGCCAAAGAAAAAATAAATAAGGGTATCATTATCCAACCAACAACTTACACCATTAAAGCAGTTAATTCAAATATCATTTCACCGAGCACGCGAGCCTCTCAGAAAAGCACACAAAAACCCGTCTGAGCGCCTAATGAAGATCTAAAAGGGCGCGTTATACACAGCCGGCGGAATGCGGCGGCATGCTAGTTGCTATGCAATGTAATTGCGAAATGACCACGGGCAGACATGAAACTCGAAAAAAACGCATTAACGTATTCGGCATAAGCTCGATGCTCGTTAAGTTCAACTTCTCAGTTCGATGGCCCAGTACGGAGTCTGAAGCAGAACATTAAGTTTGAAGCAAAAATTGTATTTCTCAAATGAGCATTTTTGCAAAACAAAATGTTTTTTTTTTACCAAATGTTGGATTAGGCATTTGTCTCCCATCTCACCGGATGGTAAGTGACGATGAAGACGAGGATGTTACATGCCTATCCAAGAGATATATGTAAATAAAAATTGATAAATGTGATAAGATTGTGTTTATGTGACAAGGTTTTCGTACCATTATCTATAAACCGCAATCAAAACATGTCTGTTGTATGGGTATCCCCTTACATATGTGTTTTATTTTAATTAAAATATTAATTTTTAAAGTGAATATATAACAAAATATTCTGTGAACATTTCAAGCGTCCGTTATCAAAATCAAGCAAAAGCGAGCAAAAAATCACGTTTGTTGTATGCCACTAAAAATTGCTATGCCATGATGCCTTAAGGCAGCTTGAAAAGTCTTGCATTAGTTTTGGCCGCATATACACACGAAAAACAAATAAATCGACAAATATACGTTTTGATAATCACTTCAAAATACATCGCAGCTTTCTACTATGACTATTTTTATTCAAGATATGTAATAGTTAATGTATTTTAAAATGACTATCAAAACATTGTACACTAAGCTAGCAAATTGGCCGGCTGTTCAGCTTTAAACTTTCAAGAAGAAATACGACCTCAGTACATGTTTACAAATTCAAAATAACGCCAGCTCCATCGCTTTATCAAAAGAATATCTAAATATAATCATGACAAATGAAATGTGTCCCATGGACAGGTCTCCCCCGCGACTTATAAATAAAATACGAAGAAAATAAATGTATCTGTCGGTGATCTCGCCCGGAATAGCTAAGATAACAACCAAAATAGTCCGCCCTTTTACATCTTCTGTGCGGTTTGTTACCAAATAGAGTTATGATAGAGTCTGATAGTGATATAAATGGTAGCCAGTACTAGAGAGAGTAAAGTATGGTTTACTGATAGAACTCTGCCGAGCCTATTCCGCTGATAGAGCCGTTTCCGAGAACATAGAAATAAATTTATATACATACTAGCTGTTGCCCGCGACTTCGTCCGCGGCAATTTCTGTTATTATGATTTATTAATATAGATGAATAATTTTTCCACGATTTCAAAACAATTTTTATTCATGCTTCGCTCCTATTGGTCTCAGCGTGATGTTTGATAGCCTAAAGCCTTCCTCAATAAATGGACTATCTAGCACAAAAAGAATTTTCCAATTTGAACAAGTAGCTCCTGAGATTAGCGCGTTCAAACAAACTCTTCAGCTTTATAATATTAGTATAGAATAAATATACAAGAGTTGCTCGTTTAAAGGTATAAGATATCTACCCGTACAAAGCCGGGGCGGGCCGCTAGTAGCTAAAACGTTTGATCAGCAAACGCTTAATAATTTAGATTTCCTTACAACTATAATTAGAACAAGCCGTGTGGTTTCCGGCAGAGAAGACTAGGACCACTCCTAGTCTTCCCATGGAGGTCGTAAAAGGCGACTTAGGAAATACAAGGTAAACAAAGCATAACCATCAATGAGACCTCTCCAACCCGTCTGGCCAGCGAGGAGAGTGTAGGCCGAATCCTCTGTCTGCTCTGGCCAAGTATGGCTCCGGTAGTACAGAGAGGGTCATGCTCCTGCAGTGGGGACTAAAAAAGACTAAAAAGATCTATTCTATTCTATTCTAAAAAGACCTGATGATGATGATGAGAATTAGAAACGTATCTACAATCACTCAATGTCAATTGGAATAAAACCGCAATTTGTTCGCAAGAAAATTATTATATGCCTTTGTTATAAGATTTCTAGAAAACCTACGGCTTGATAAAATATTTTATGTGCGTGATAACAGAGCTTTACGCTTTGCTGACTTTACGGTATTTATAATTAGACCATTTCCGATTGAGGGACTTTTATCTCCTGTTTGAATTAACATAGGTATATAGAGGGATATTAGCAACTAGGGTCCAAGATTGCAATTTTCTTTTAATCAAACTATCTTTTTAACACGACTCAGTCCGCGGTTATTTGTTGGAAACCTGAAAGTATATTATTAGAGGATTTGTGAACTTGACTATAGCTAGCGACTCTTTTTTTTTTTTTATACGGACAAATCACACAGATTGAGCTAGCCCCAAGGTAAGTTCGAGACTTGTGTTATAGGATACTAACTCAACGATTCTATATTTTATAACAAATACATATATAGATAAACATCCAAGACCCAGGCCAATCTGAAAAAGATCATTTTCCATCTTGACCCGGCCGGGGATCGAACCCGGGCACTCCGTGTCGCAGGCAGGCGTGTTAACCACTGCGCCACGGAGCTGTCTTATCACTGCACAATCATAATAGTCCTAGCCTAATATGGACAAGCGGGCCAATAGGTCCGCATAACAATAGAAAATCAATTGTGTCTGGGTTTCTCACGCGTGCCGGGTCCATTTATAAATGAAAGATTATTTTTTTCACTACAGGACAGCAGGACATACGAAAGATTTTTTTGAAACAGAGAAGCTTCTCTCGCTCGACCAGTTAATAGGTATGTGTAATCTTGATCTGCTATGTTTTATACAACCTTTTAAACACATGCAAATTATATTTTAATATAATTGTTGATTAAAATTAACAAATTAAATCACTTAATAAGGTTTTATCGCGTTTATTACATTACTAGCTTTCGCCCGCGGCTCCGCCCGCGTCAATGTCGATCCCTCGGGAATAGTACTTTTTCCCGGGATAAAAGGTAGCCTATGTCCTTCTCCACACTCCAGAGAACTTGTATGCAAAATTTCATGATGATCGGTTCAGTAGTTACGGCATGAAAGCGTAACAAACAAACAAACAAACTCACTTTCGCATTTATAATATTAGTAAGGATTTTACACCAAACGTTTCGAAAACTTCGTAAATTTAAATGTGTAATAATCGCGAATAACATTAGATAACATAATTGTTGATTTTTGTCCACAGTCGAAGAGAAGTCATGATAAAGAAATATATTATATGGATATTTCCAACAGTAAAACCAAACACGGGGAATACTCACAACCACAATAGGGGAAAACATGTCAAAGTACAAAAGTATCACTGAATACGAAAAAAATAGTTTCTATATCGCAAATAATAAAACAGTTTACATGTGGACAAATCTTACCTATAATCTGTAAAAAATGAGGGAGAATTTTGTCTATGAATGAATGAATCCACATTACAAAAAAGTAAAGCAGGTTAATCATTGTATAATATTTATTTTGCAGCATACAGTCGTTGTGTCATCGTCCGCCGTCAAGAAACAAACTTATCAATGATAATGTAGTGATTGTATGCGCAAACACGTGCCTCCTCGGACGAGAAAAAATAAAAACGCCTTTTCGCTAGTATTCTGTTTGAGGTAAAGCGATGTGCAGACCACGGGGCGTGATTAGTTGCTCGCCGATGAGTTTGGAGTAGTAAACAGTATGAAAATTAAGCCGATTTTCTTTTTTTTTTTAATTCATTTTTGACGTGATAGGGTCCTATAAATCTATGAACACCGGCTGAATGCACGAAAAAAATGTCACGTTCCGTTATTCTTATCATCATCATCATAATCTCTATTCCACCGTTAGCACGTAAAATTATCGTCCATTAACCGACTTTAATTACAGACAACCAATTTTTTTTATCTGAAAGATTATTTATTGTTCGCCGTCCGCCGTCTTTACTTAGTTTCTCGGTCTGCTCGGAGCACGACCGTGAAGCTTCCCAGGTCGACACCCTGCTTATAAATAATACTAGTTAATTACACGTTCTAATTCAAAAACAAACACTCACCTAATTAGTTATTTTACACCTCTCATTTATTTAATACATCCCGTGCTATATGACTTTGATCTTTACGTCAGGAAATCAAGTTACGATTTACATATTATTTTTCACTTGGAAGTTATTGCGTTTTAATACTGCGTCTGTTTGTGAGGAATGTCCAGATCGTCAAATTATGATACTTTGAATTTTAATGTTGATAAATATCTACATGAATTATATACATACATAAAAAAATATTGTTATAATAAAAATCCTAATGAAATAGTAGGTAAAAGTTATTATAACTAGCTGTTCTTGCGACTTCGTTCGCGGGGGCTTCGATTTTGTCACGAAATCTATCCCCGGACATCATGGCCCGAACCGTCTCAGGAGAGAATGCACCGGAAAAACGCTCAGATGATAGGTAGTTCGGTAACGATAGCCCAAAAATTTGCGAATACAATAAATATCCTGGGTCCTTTACATATGGGTAAGTCGCGCTTAAACCATGAGCCACTGCCACTTTAGGAAAATACTAACGATTCTTAATATAAATTGAAGACCCCCCAGCCCAGCGCATCTATCTGTCTGTTAACCTGGATAAGATGCCATTAATGAAGTAGCTTGAAGTATCGACACCATAATTGGCCAGGAACACAATATAAATTAGCTACGACAATAAAAAAACGCATGATTAAAAAACCTTGAAGCGAAGGGCTTATTGTTTTTTTTTTTTCATTAAAACTAACGTAAGATATAGATACTAATTAAATATGTAACAATGGGTTACTCACGTAAGAAGTCAGCTACAGGGCGCCATGTTTTAACCTTTTAACTCTCATTCGGATGTAAATCGAGACGAGCGCCCTAAGACGTCCCGAAGTCGTCCCACGGATCGGGACGACTTCGGGTGAGGTGAGGTCGAATATTTTGGCCAGTAGCTGACTTCATACGTGGGTAACCCGTTGTTACATATTTTAATAAGACCTATTGAAAGTACATAATGCAATAGACCCGGAAACGTTACCATTTACGTACTACAATAACACAATCGCCTACTAAAACGATATCACTTTAAAACACGGTCGAAACTACAAAATTATTCACGATCGTCTTTGTTCAACACAGTCAATAGACAAAAAGCGATTGAACTGTTCAGATTTGAATAAACCATCGATTAAGAGGTTACATAATACTCATTTCACTTTAATTTGTATTCGAAGAGGCGTTTTAACGGGAAACAGTGCTTGTTGGCGCGGCAACCGATAGGTTCCATCGCTCTTATCTGCCATCGGTTTTATGCTATCTATCTTTGACAGCCGTTCTCAAACGCTAGTTCCACATACCTTCTTTACAATAATAATAATAAAGCCTCTATATTCCATATTTAGTTGTACATGCTTGCATTTTACAGAACATTAAAATAAAGGTATCAATTGAAATTTCCTTCTTTACAAAGTTAGATGTAAATGATTCGAGGTACTACTTGCTTTCCCCCATTCATCCGAGTCTCAATACATTTATTCACTTTCCAAATTTAAAAAGTTCCTATCATTCCCCAGCTTAAAAATGTTTGCAATGGGCAGCAGCGTCGTAAGCACAAGAAGCCAAAGAAACTGCCCTCGCCAACCCGTCTGCGAAGTGTGGTGAGTATGGTAATATCCTCCCATGCAACTGACGATGAAATGACGATGACGTTGACATGGCATTCCATTGCTCTTTATGCTGTATTTTCATATACGACCCTATTTTTAAGACTGCTTTGGAGCCCTGTAGCTCCGCTGTCGACACTTTGAGAATGGCTGTTATATGGTTTCGAATGTCTTACTGGCGCACTCACAGTTGTCATTTAAGTTAATTCCTTTTTTAATACCTACAAGCTAGTGATCGATAGATAGATCTGATAGGTAGACGTACATAGTAAGTGACGTGCCGAAGATAAAATCGGTTTCAAAAAAATGTTTTCTCTGTAATATTCCGGAATTTCTCAATAATTGCCAAGAACTCAGGAATTCTCGGGAAACCCTTAAACCCGTTCTCTCCGTTTTTAAACATACGAGAAATCACTAGTCATAGTTGAGTATGATTTAAAGATCATATGGCAAAGAATTAAATTGTTTCATAATTCACATTTCTTATACATAATCTGCCGACTAAAATCGGTCGTATTATACAGTCACTTTAAATGGCTATAAGTTACGATCGAAATTAATCTGGGTTAATGTTCACTTGCGAGTTTACCTATCCAAAAAGAGAATAGTTTTTCTACACTGCGGTCTGAATCGACCCATTACAAAAAGTCCTTGGTGATTCGCACTGCGTACAAACGGACCTATTCGAAAAGAGCTCTTGGGAGATTCACACCGCGGTTCGACTTGCTGGCTGTGCAAAACGTCTAAGGAACCGAGGATGTAACCGAGAACATGCTTATTATGACATAATTAACAGTTTTCGCAGGGCTCGCCCAATAAATGACATTTATAGACACATTGTTGATACCTTGGTTTATATAATATAATTTTCGTACGGACCATTTTTTTTTTCAATAAAGAAATATATCCTGTTATTACCGATAATGTAGTTTTTGATTAGTGAAAGAATTTTTAAAATGTGTCTTGTAGTTATTGAGTCATAATCAAA
Organism: Elegia similella; assembly: GCA_947532085.1. Lineage (NCBI taxonomy): Eukaryota > Metazoa > Arthropoda > Insecta > Lepidoptera > Pyralidae > Elegia > Elegia similella. The sequence goes on from OX383939.1 coordinate 24,300,610, forward strand.
AAATTGTTATTCCTATTTTTTTGGTGCCGCCGACCGCTTTTCTTTGGTGGAGTGATTTTTATTTCTCCCTATCCTCGGCTAATTGTTCTATTTCCTTATTCTCGTTAAACTTATTTTTAAATTGGAAATCATTCCACCAAAAAAAGCCAGGCTCATAAAGACGATGAAGAAGACGTTTCCTTTCGAATTCAGATACACTCTTCAACAATTATTATTATAAAAATTATAGTTATCGTAGAGCCCCCTTAGCCCCCTTAAGTGCCACGTAAAACAAAGGTTATATACTATTTGCTTATTACTCAGTAAAATAAACACGTATATTTGCTTCCACTTATAATCTTATAAATATTCAACCAATGCTATGACTTACGAAGATTATTATCACCTACAGGCCCTTGGTAACGAGCGGTAGTTAGAACAACACGTAGGAATACAAAGCAGTACATATATTCACATGAAAAATAAATTATACCATAATCAAATGATAATTATATCATGATTATACATCTGGGAACACGTTGGCGCCATGAGCCATGTTTTAATCGAGCAGGAAAATTGCAAACCATAAACAAACAATCGTGCTTCGGAAGGCACGTTAAGCCGTCGTTAAGCTATGTCAGATGCCTTTAGCAGCTTGAATATTCTGACACCAGTGTTGGCCACTTACACACACAAAAAACAACAAAAACAAATAATCTATGATAATTCCGAGAAATTGTAATCAACTCAGGTATGTCAAAATTACTAGTAAAAGACAGTTAGTGCATAAATATAGAATTTAAAAATATCTGAATCTCTACATACATAGTATCACGTTTTTTTCCCCTTGTGGGGTAGACAGACTCTAGGTCTATAAGACCTGAAGGCCACGTTTAACATGATGGTAGGCATTAGGTGGAAAACGGAATCAAAATAGGGATGGGACGATTCCTCAGATTTTACCCATTCCCTCGATCGGCTTTTACGCGCGCGGGAAGAGAAGCAGCTGGTACATTATACGTTTTTTTCTTTTCTCCCAGACCAGCATAGATCACCAAATAACCTATAAGAAAATTCCGAGAAATCGTAATCAACTCATGTAAAATTTTTCAAACTAAACTAGTAAAAGACAGACAGAGGTTTCGGTTAAGAAGTTTCAGGTCTAATGTTCGTAAATTGTTTCGGAGTTGATACAGTAGTTGTCAACTTTGCAACAATTTAAAGTGAACACACAAGTGAACGTGGTTCCTTACTATGGGCCTCCTAAGAAAGCTCAAAGAGCTATGGAGAGGGCTATGCTCGGTGTTTCTCTGCGAGATCGAATCAGAAACGAGGAGAGTCGTAGAAGAACAAAGGTCACCGATAAAGCTCAGCGGATTAGCTCTTTGAAGTGACAGTGGGCGGGGCACATAGCGCGCAGAACCGATGGCCGATGGGGCAGAAAGGTTCTCGAATGGCGACCACGTACCGGCAAGCGCAGCGTCGGACACCCACCGACCAGATGGTCGGACGACCTGACTAAGGTCGCAGGAAGACGCTGGATCCAGGCCGCTTCCAACCGGTCGCATTGGAAATCCTTGAGGGAGGCCTATGTCCAGCAGTGGACTTCTTGCTCTGATATGATGATGAAGTGAACAGGTTCTAAAGGTGTATATTACCTTCTGTTATACAGCGTGTAACATAACCAACGGCGTTCCCGTGAAGGGGTGACTCAGCCTTTCATAATGAACAACTTTTCCTATGGGACCAATGTTTGGAACTTCAATGGAGTTATGAAACAAGACTGATCGTTATTATAATTATGTCAAACTGGCATGTTAAACTACCGGGAGAATATACACATCTTACATAAAACACATTCCTATATGTACGTACATTCCAAATTAAGCTTAAGATGTTTTATTTATGTACACATCGTATCAAAATGAAAACTTTTATTCAGAAATGCCTTCAGAAATGCCCTCATTTAATGATGTTTATATTATTAATCTTCAGTTTCATTCATAATTTTATGTTGATTGTTAAATACGTAAATAATACTCATAGTTATTGTGATAAAAATGATTGATCTTCAAAAACTACAGACTACCAGCGTTTTGGAATCGACCACTGCAGAGTAGAAACACCGAAAGAAACTCTTTTCAACAGTATTGATCATCTCACTCGCTTGAAGGGCTATTAAATTTTTATCATCTCAATATATATATCGTACTAGCTGTTGCCCGCGACTTCGTCCGCGGCAATTTCTGTTATTATGATTAATTAGTATATGTAGATGAATAATTTTTCCCCGATTTCAAAACATTTTTTATTGATGCTTCACTCCTATTAGTCGCAGCGTGCTTTTTTATAGCCTAAAGGCTTCCTCAATAAATGGACTATCCAACACAAAAAGAATTTTCCAATTTGAACCAGTAGTTCCTGAGATTAGCGCGTTCAAACAAACAAACTCATCGGCTTTATTATAATATTAAGTATAGATATAGATAAATTTATCACTTCAAGTTCTCAAATAACAAACGTTTAATCACCCTTATCCGACGATAAGTGTCACACCACACCCTACCACTTTAAATTCCAAAAAAACGGCGGGCGATTTTTCTAACGTTATAAAAAGCATATCGTGCGTTTTAACATGCCCATTTGTCTACGTTACGCAACAGGAAGCCCACAATGTTAGCCCAGAATAAGGCGGCAACGACCCAACCCGATTTAGAATTGTCTCGCGACAAAAAGTATGTAGGAACTGACGAATTCAGAGACAACGACTTCGTTGATGATGGACATGGCACAAGTTAAATAATAGTAAAAACAAACCGGCAAAGTGGGTGTCGGACACGCGCGCGCACGAAGGGTTCCGTACTTTATATTTTTAATAAATTCAAACTTTTTTATATTTTTAATCTATGATGTAACAATTTATGGTTTTCGCAATTTTTCTTTATCTGTGCTGTAACAACGTTGCTTCGTACCAAATTTCAAGATTCTGAGTTCACGGAATGTACCCTGTAGGTTTTGATTTCCTTGCGAATGTCGAAAAAGACACGAAAATTTGCGGCATCCATCTTTTGATTGCGTTGGCTTAGAAGTTCAATTTTTTCACAACTCTAAGGGACATTAGCTCTGAGTATTTAATATGAATTTTAGCTTGATACCTCTACGCGTTCCTGAGAAAAAGAGTCTTGACAGACAGACGGACAACAGAATGATTCTATAAGGGTTCCGTTTTTTTTCATTTTGAGGTACGGAGTCCTAAAAACCACGGGTTGCACTCCGGGAGTGCCGGCAGAATGGAAGACTCCGCGCGGTAAAAAGAGAGAGGGATATTACTTCCTCTCCTACGCCGCGCCGGCGGCGGTCTCAGATCACGAGTCATGCGCCACATAAAAAAATAAACGCATACGTTACGCTATTGTACTAGGAAAACTTGGGTAAGAAATAAATTAATAAATATTAAACTAACAGCTAAAGAATATTTGCGACCATAGTGTAAAGCATCACCTGATTTTCAAGCATTAACACCAAATTCTACGAGTACGTCTTTTCAAAGAAAGTAAGTTTATATTGATGATTGCCTTTGTTGAAACTATACTGGGTGTAAATTTACCCTCGACCTGTAGATTTATCTTGAAGGGGCGACTTAGCCCGTCAATATGAACAACTTTGCATAAGGGACTTTTTTTTCTTTACATTTCCATATAGTGTTCGGGCGGCCGGGCAATTTGTATGAAAGTATCAACAAATCGAGTTCCCAATATCGGTCTTTAGAAGTCTACGATAGGAACTTACAAATCCAGCCCGGCGAACGGGCAAGCCTAATCTATTTCGGCCGCATTTACACCGCCGCGAGCGCGACGAATCCCGTTTATTTCTGAGTTCGATTCAATCGATACCGTGGACGACAAAAAGTGGAAATCAATTTGTTTTGTGTGGTTTAGACAACCGGTTGTTTAGTACGGCTGGACGTAGAGAAAAGTTGTGACTGACAGCACACCTCTTGACCACGACTGTTAGTTTCGTGGTCACGACGTGTCCTGTCAGTCCCTTTTTTCTTAACGCTTATTGAATGGCGTTAAGAAAAAAAGAGTCCACCTGATGTTATTTGCCAAGGGAAAAAATCTTCTTGTCACTCAACGCTATAAGAGATTTTATATCATTACGCTTTTTCAGAGGTCAAAGTCAAAGTCAAAGTCAAAGATTTTTATTCAAAATTGGATACATGTATCTCTTTTTGAACGTCATATTTTTATTTCTTATATATTTTTTTATATATGCAAAATTGAAATACTACTAGCGTTTCGGAACGACCACTGGTGAGAAGAATACGCCGAAAGAAACTCAATCCAGCCTTGGTCCCTACGTGCCTGAAGGGCTCTGAATACATTGTTAACATTAAATACAATTGTTCATACTATAGATTAATTTTAACATTTAATAATTGTTAACATTAAATAAATTTATATAAATTTCCACGCATTTTTATCAGTAATATAATCATCAATGCAGTAATAAGCCTTTTTTATTAACTGGTTTTTTACAATCGTTTTGAACTTAAGTAAAGGCAGACCTAATATTTCTGCAGGAATTTTATTATAGAAGCGTACTCCTAAACCCAAAAATGAATTCATAGTTTTCTGCAATCGCAATACTGGTGTAGCTAATTTATTTTTATTTCTCGTGTTTCGGTCATGGATATCACTATTTTTCTTATATAAATCAAGATTATAGCGCACAAACATAATATTCGCAAATATGTACTGAGAAGGTAAAGTTAAAATATTTATATCTTTAAACAATTCTCTAAGAGATTCTCTAGCACCAAGTTTATATATAGATCTAATAGCGCGTTTCTGCAGGACAAATATGGTGTTTACTTCTGCAGCGTTACCCCATAGTAAAATCGCATAAGACATAACACTATGAAAGTAACTGAAATATACCAAACGCGCAGTATCAACATCAGTCAGTTGTCTAATTCTCCTGACAGCATAAGCTGCAGAACTAAGTTTACCCGCTAACGTAGTAATATGGGCACCCCATTGAAGCCCGGCATCAAGAGTTATTCCAAGAAATGTTGTTTTATCAGTTAAATCTAGTGGTTCATTATCCATTACTATTTGTGTTGGATTTTTTGTAACATTTGGTAAGCAAAATTTAATACATTTCGTTTTCTTAGCGTTCAACAATAGATTATTCGCTGTGAACCAATCCAACACTTGAGCTAAAGTACTATTAACCACGTCAAAAGAATTAGTTTGTCTATCAATTTTGAAGACAAGAGAAGTGTCATCGGCAAATAGTACAGCCTTACATGTATTGACACAGTAAGGTAGGTCATTGATGTAAATGAGGAATAACAGAGGCCCTAGGATAGAGCCCTGGGGTACGCCCATCTTAACCGATGATCCGGAGGATTGTACCCTATCTAAACTAACTTTTTGAGTTCGGCCACTTAAATAAGATTCAAGTAAATCGCGAGATTTACCTTTTATTCCATAGTGCTCCAGCTTGGAGAGAAGGGTATTGTGGTCTACGCAATCAAAGGCTTTGGAAAGATCACAAAAAACACCAATAGCATTTTGTTTTCCCTCCCAAGCATCATATATGTATTTCAACAGAGCTACACCCGCGTCTGTAGTTGACCGACCCTTTGTAAATCCATACTGTTCACGATGGAAAAGGCTATTTATGTTAAAAAAAGCTAATAACTGATTAAAAATCATTTTTTCAAATATTTTACTAAGAGCTGGCAGAATAGAAATGGGACGGTAATTAGTGGGATCATTTTTATCGCCAGATTTGTACAAAGGAATGACTTTACTTAACTTCATCAAGTCAGGAAATGTCCCAGTATCTACACACTTATTAAATATAGAAGCTAAATATGGTGCAATTACTTCAATGATGTTACTAATGACAGCTACAGAGATATCCCACAAATCTCCAGTTTTCTTATTGTTCAAACTCTTAAATGTATCAATGATTATTTGAGGTGTTACATGTTGAAATATTAAATGATTGTTACATTCTGGTATACAGCTTGTTAATAGTTTTTTAGATTCCTCAGATGATGAACGTAAGGAGGCAGTAGTATTTACGGGAATGTTAGTAAAGAAATCTTCGAAATATTTTGCGACGTCTTCATTAGTACTGAGGATCTTATTATCTACTTTTAATTCTATTTTGTTGTCACGATTTTTGGTTTTCCCGGTTTCCATGTTAATAATTTTCCAAGTGGTCTTTATCTTATCATGAGAATCTAGAATAGCTTTTCTTGTATATAAAGATTTTGCGCACAGGCACGCCTTTTTAAAAACCTTAGAGTAAGTTCTAACATAATTAATAAATTCAGTATTTTTATTGTAAGCTTTCATAGCTAATAATTCGTATAACCTGTTTCTACTAACGTAAATACCAGTTGTAGCCCATTCACTAAATTTTTTACCGATACGTTTAGTACATTTTTTAATTTTGAATGTATTGTTGAATTCCGATTCAATAATACCAAACATTTTATTATATAGAGCATCCGGATCATCTCTAGTTTCTTCAATTAGGGGCATTTTTTCAGATATTTTTTTCTTAAATACATTTATTTTAGCTTTGGTTATAGATCTAAAGGTTACTTTTGGTAAGTCTACTTCTACATCATTTATAAGTTTTACAAACTGACCGTAGTGATCCGAGGTTAGATTTTTAGTTATATATTTGTCAACAGCAGTGCAATTGCAGAAAACATTATCTATGCACGTTGCAGAATCTTCAGTAACTCTAGTTGGTTCCAAAAACAAATTAACCAAATCAAATGATTTAAAGACATTTAAAAATCGAACACTTTCAGTTGTTGTAACTAACAAATCAACATTAAAGTCACCGCATACTATAATATTTTTGCGACAACAACATAATTTTCTCAAGACATCTTCAATAACTGATTCTAAAGTATTATAATCTGATCTTGGGGGTCTGTATACACATACTATAATATAATTCCCTAGTTCGATACATGACAGCTCAACATTACAATCTACCGAAAGACTAACAATATCCTTACGTTCTTTACATTTTACGTCACTTCGAGTTAGAATTAAGCTACCGCCTTTCTCTTTAGTCTCTCGGGTGTAAGAGCTTGTCAATAAATAATTTTCTACATTGAACTGTTGCTGGTGCGACTGCATAAAATGTTCAGTCACACAAACTACATGCAAATCTTTACTGTTTATAAACAACTCTAATTCTAACAATTTGCTAGTCAGGCCTTGGACATTCTGATGAAAAATATTTAATTCTTTAGCCTCGACTGTTGTCTTATTAATTAGTTTAAATCAGACTGAGGATTTTGTATTTTAGGTATATCATTAGTTGCAATACCTGTGTCAAATTTAAAATTATTTGCAGTTGTACTACATACAACAGAAGTTTGTAAATTAAAAGCTACTACTGTAGCTATTTGTCTTTTAAAATTAAAAGGAAGATACATAGTATCGTTAGTCAACTTAAATCTACTTATAAACTTATTTATATCTAAATAAAAAATAAAATCGCCATGACGATACGTCATGTTGTACATATGTACATTTAAATTGTGTATGTGCTCGTTTCTTTTCCTATCTAAAGATTCGGAATACGGAAAGGCACATATCATAAATTTACATTGTGTTCTTTCATTTATATTAATTAATTTGTCTATACTTTGTTTAATATTCCTTTTTGATACAGAGGAACTGTCACCACATAATATTAATATTGTACAGTTTTCATCAAGACTGTCACAAGTAATACTGTTTACCAGGTCTAAATAAGAAGCGCCGGGTGTACATGTGTTGTAGACAGAACAGTTATGGTTGAGGTGACTCAAAATTATGCTACTAAGACCTTGACCTAATTTATCAGAGTATATAAATAATTTGTTACAAAACCTTTTTTTATTAAAACTATTTTCTATCGTACCTATCCTTGTTTCTAAGTTACATTTACCAGTATCACATTCTCTAGACTCGGGAACAATGGCTATTACAGGTGACATTGTAATTGCCGTTTCAGGAGTACTATAGCACTGCTGTTTTTGTAAGAGAGCATCATACCGCTCTTTATTATAGTGAGCTTCAGCCACAAATTCTTTGGCCTCTAAAATATATTTACTTATATCTTTTTGGGACAATTCATACATTTTTGATAAATTATTTAAGGACTGTTGCAATTCCGAGACCTGTGACTGCAACTCATGAATCTCGGTGTCATATATACGGCTAGCCATATATAGGTCATCTTCACATGATCTAAGTTCCTTAGACAAACACAGTTTTTCCCTACTTAACTGCGCTAAAGATTTACATTTTTTTTGTTTAGATAATACTTTCTTAGTGCGTTTTATTATTCTATTAATTTTTACATACTTTTTAATTTTATTATGACTATTTAAAATAAAATACTGTGACTGCGGAGTACTCGCAGGTATTTCCATGACCGGTCCCGAGCCACACTCCATGAGTTCGCTGTACAAATGAAGCGTTTTGTTACATATTTCGGCATCTTTTTGATCTTGTATCTCTAATGCAGATTTTTGTGCATAGTATAAGCTTTGTTCTAACTCATTTATGCGACATAGGGCCCGTTCATGTACCATACGGCACTCGTTAGCTTGCTCTAAACATTCTTTCAACCTAAGGTTTTCTTCCAACAATTCTGTAGTGTTATTGTGAAGACTTATACATTCATTTTTTAATTGACTATGGCGATCATTTATTTTCTGAAATGCTTCTTCAGATTCCTCCCGTTCCAGTAACAGTTGTGCCTTATCCTCACGACACGCTTTAAGGTCAAAAAAAAAGGTTAACAAGACGTCAAGTGGCAAGAATACACCTGATGTTATAAAATATGACAATTTAATAGATTTCATTTTGAGCAATCACTTCAATGACAATTCGTGACAGTGTGGTAGATTGCACTTCATGTAAAATATATCATGTACATATTTCCTAAGGCTGGTAGTTAGTACACACTAATAAGAATTATCTGAATGTTTCTCGGTAATCTTACCCATATAATACGAGTAGGTGAGCACACCAATCTAATTGTAAAGATTGGATAGGAATTGCTATTCAAACTATATGTGCATTCCAAAACTATTCTTCTATTATACACCTTTCGTTGTTTACCCAATTAGATATTATTCTGTACCCAGTATTTGTTGCTTTTAAAGATGACAAAACCATTAAGATTGAGATGGATCTCTAGCTACCTTTTGACAATCAGTGCTTGTTTCTTCATTTCATCATCATCATCTCAGCCGCAAGAAGTCCACTGCTGGACATAGGCCTCCCCCAAGGATTTCTATATCCATGGGGGGATTTTGCCATACTCACCACGCTTGGCAGACGGGTTGGTGAGCGCAGTGTATTTGGCATATATCGCTTTCGACGCTGCTGCCCATCGAAGACGTTTTTTAAGCGAGGGTTGGGAAGGAGTTTGTTGGATTTTGGGAAAACGGGATAAAGGTCTTTGGGATACTACTCACTCGGATGAATCAGGGATGAGTAAGCAGCAGCTCGGGGAGCCGGGCGCGCGTCCCCGTAGTCATTACCTGCAACCAACGGTCAAGCAGTTGCGAATGGCACCCCCTGGCTGGAAAAAGCTTCAAAATTTGACTGGTTTTTATTTTATCCAGTGTTCTCTTACTTATTACAATACAATGTACAAGTATAACACAACGTATCATGCGACTGAAGAAAGCAACACGTCCAGTATGCCAATTATACCAAGGGTCAATAGGTGTGTGGCAGTGGTCAACAACCAACGGCTAGACACGAATTCTATCTACGATCACAACAAATTGATTTCACAGACATCCAGAGCATTTCTCATCTTCATTCAAAACAAGAAATAGATCAAGTTCCTCGTGTATCCACCCAGACAGGCCATCAATGAGATAATCGAAGCTTCAAAACACATACAGTTAGTCTTGCTAAAACAATAACCGAGCGCGGTCACATCATCAATCAAGCTGGCCGAAACCCAATCAATTTGGAGATAATACGGACTGACAGTACATTTAGTTTTAAGTAATTACATTCAATCATACATGTGTATTGAACTTTGATGGTTTGTTTAGATAAGTCAATGATTACAGTGCCAATATAGGTTCCAGTGACTAAATAAAAATGTAGAGTGAATAAAAAAACCGGCCAAGTGCAAGTCGGACTCGCGTAAGAAAGATTCCGTACCGTTATCTATAAAAACGGAAAAAAATCATGTCTGTTGTATGGGAGTTTACCATTTAATATTAATTTTATTTAATTATTTATTTTTAAAGTGAATATATAACGAAATATTCTGTTAATATTTTAAGTGTCTACCTGTTGCCGTTATCAATACCGAGAAAAATAAAGCAAATATCACGTTTGTTGTATGGCCCCCCTTATATATTTATTTTAATCTATTTTTTTGTATTTGTTGTCATAGCGGCAACAGAAATACAGAACCCTAAAAAGTAGTTTTGAGATCAGAAATCGAACTGCATCTACCTTTAAATAGGTGTCACTGTTTATCATTTTTGCATCTAATTGCGTTTAAACATCCCATCGACGTCTACATTCATGCCACTTGGACCTGAAAGTTTTTTGTAAATCTGGAAATAGTCTTTTTTCTGCGAAGTTTCACTTTTGTTCAAATTTCTTATTTCAATTCAATGTTGAAAAACTTAAAAATCACACCATTACACAATCGTATGAGAGAAGTCTTTGATAAATAGCCAGATATTTCTGGACAGGCGACACCCTACACTGGCATCGTAATAGACACCGCCAGTGGAAGGGGCACTTGACTTATATGGTGGGGAAAGGTTACGTCACCGGATTGAAACCCGAACTTGTTATCTATGATGGACGGGTGTCATGATATCTATGGGAAATGGTTTCTACGAAAAACATATCCCATAACGAGGAGAATCTTTAGAAGGATGAATCGTTTTCAGCAAAGTAAACTACAACATCGAAAATAACTCAAATAAGAAAACATGAACAAATTCTACATACTCGTAAAACATAAGCAATGTAATTATAATAACTTGGTAGTCGTATTACAAATTCCCTTTGACGTCAAACCAGCCGAGCGGATGTCCAGGCCCATTTATCGAAAACCTCCTAATCCGTCCTCTTCAATCCATTTGGTAGTATTGTCGCAGAATGTTCTATTCGCGAAATGGATAAATCATCACATTTATCATGTGACTGGACTTATGTCTTACTTATTTATAAATCTGAAAGTTTGTAAGGATGGTTGGATATATAAATGTTTGACACTCCTTCACGTTAAAAATTACTGACAGATTTTTATGAAAGTTGAAAATGTTATAGCTTCATCAAGGATGTTAGTAACAGCGCGGATGGTACGTATAACACGCGTGTGAAAGTTTCTCAGCAGCGGTACTATTCCCTGATGTGATTTATCACTAAATATACGCTTTGCGTGCCGACCATTAGTTATAATATAGACGGACGACGTAGTATATCAAAAGCTTGTTCAAAATACATACATATATGTAATTCAGTTTGTATGTCACCTGTGCCTTGCGTAAGTTCGTTTATTAGGCAGTCAATCAATTTTGCTTGCGTGCGGTTTGTATATATTCTCGCACACTTATTTATTATCGACAATGCTACCTTATCTCCATTAATATTTGTTTTGACATAAAATTAAAATATTAAAAATTACTAGTTAATAATATATACTTTATTAAACACTAGCTTTCGCCCGCGGCTCCGCCCGCGTTAATGTCGATCCCTCGGGAATAGTACTTTTTCCCGGGATAAAAGGTATCCTATGTCCTTCTCCGCACTCCAGAGAACTTGTATGCAAAATTTCATGATGATCGGTTCAGCAGTTACGGCGTGAAAGCGTAACAAGCAAACAAATAAATAAACAAACAAACAAATAAACAAACAAACTCACTTTCCCATTTATAATATTATAGTATAAAGTAAGGATGCCGATCGTGGCTCTGTCGAAGCTCTAGATTCGATTTCCAGATAGAATTACTAACTTGTATAAATTTTTTCGTGTATTTATCTGCGGTGCGAATGTTTTGTTTAAAAATTATATTAGGGTCATTCAATCCTCGACCTAAGCTTAATGGTAAGTATTATTCAATATGCGCATTCATTTTTCGAATCATTTCAATTAATTTTGTAAATCGAACCTTCTGCTAATTGGATGTTCCGCGCCCAAATCCATTTGACTCAGTTATTCGTAATTATGCATCCGGGCTTCACCTTGACCTCTACGATTAAGAATGCAGACAGTGAATGACCGGCATCTACTCGAAAATCATTGGCAATGAAATTAGTGAAGGTTTGTTTTGATGAAATTACGTCGTGACTGGAGTAATTAAGTGTATTATGATTGCCGCGTAAGAGTGTTGATTGCATAGTAGTATTCTAGTTTAATGATGAACTATGCTGGAGAAGTAACAAAACACCAAACAAAATTTAGATGGCTTTGCGTGTATTTTAATTTTAACAGCCGCAAAAAGTGTTCTTCGTTCCATGGAAAGGTATTTGGCCATAATCACCACGCTTGGCAGGCGGGTTGGCGAGCGCAGTTTCTTTGGCTTTTTGAGCTTCCGACGCTGGTGCCCATCGGAAGCATTTTTAAGCTCGGGAGTTATAGGATTTTTTTGGATTTGGGAAGGGAATGAGGATGTTGGGATTGGGACACGCACTCAGATGAATGGAGGAAAAACAAGTAGCAGCTCGGGAGAGACTAGTGCAGTGTAATTATAATTTGGATGTTTATAATTGTACTGAATGGTATTACATGATAATTAGTATTAAAGGTTGATATATCGTTATTTAGCATGTAGGATACAGTTCTGGTTCCAAGCGGGCTCTACCATGAGAACAGGTAAGTCAGTATAAAATACAAACTCTACCTAATTTGACGAGAAGGAGATATAGGAATATTATTCTTGATTTGTCAAACAAAATGCAAAAATCTATACTATGATTATGAAAAATATTCTTTTTTAGTTATTGGTTGATTTTTGCTGTTAGTAAGCGAATTAACAATACTCCACATTAAAACATGACGAATTTACTTTAAAAAATAGAGGTAAATAAATAGAGGTGTGGCAAATATACACATACATTTTTCAGTGACGAATTTACTTTGTGGAAAATTTACAACAACCCATCTATATACCTAGCAAAATTCTTGAAGTAAATCTCATCTCTACAACTAAAACTATTGTATCATCTATACAACTCGCTGTTTTATAATAACATATTCGGTTGTAAATAACATTCACATAACTAGACTTAGTGAATATATTAATAATTAAATCCTAGACCCAAACTACGCAGATTTTATCTTTTAAATCGCAAAAGAATTTTAATGAGAACCAGGCTGATTAGCAGTTCACTTTTTCCAACACCACATTCTCAGACAATTTGCGAAACATCTTAATAAGAAAAATGAACGAATCAAACCGCGCCTTAATCAACAAATTTCAATATACGAACGCGAAAACAAGAAAAACGTTTATAAAGTAACAAACCCTAAAACACAAGTGACGGCTTAATAAGACATTAGCCAAATTGAAAAAGGGCAAAATGGCGAGCGGCGAAAGATTTCAAAAGCCGCCGAAGATTTCAAACAGCGTTCCCTGCTATCAAAACATCGTAACAAAGTTCCGAGAAGTAATTCTAACGTTTAAAAGGGAAGTAGGGTTAGCCCTAAGGGTTGCTAATCACCTTATTGTTCCATCGAAGGGTAAAAAAGCGGGCACGAGATTTTAATGGCTGCGAAATTCGCTGCGTAATTTCACCAACCCCATTTATAAAAGCCATTTTGGAATTTGTATATGGATGATTAAATTAAAACATTTGAAAGGATAAATTAAACAAACAATAGCGTGTATGGAGATAGTAAAATAATACAAATTTGAAACATTGTATGTACATCAGTTGCCTTTTTATTTATTTGCGTGGTTCTCACTTCGAAACTAGTTGATACACATTCGTAATGACCTTGAAAAATCCGTTTGATAATTTAGTACCACGGACAAGAAAATTTTCCGATTAAACTACTGCATTTTTTATTGATTAATTGAGTAAACAAAAAAAGACAAACGAATAAGATAGCTGAAAACAAAAACAGAGAATCGGGCGAAATAAAAAAAACGCACTTTACAAAAAAAATTCGCACAATTTTATTTTATTTCGTGTCATTTTCTCTTGTTTCGTGTGATTTTATTTGCTTTCTTTTCAATTGTCAATGTAGTAAACAGTAAAAAATTAAAGAAGATATAACATTCTCTTCTTTTTTTTCGCAGAATAAAGTTGGGTGCTATACTTTTAGGTACCGCTCTTGCCCAATTCTGTGGGCATACTGATATTACTACGCTTACGTAATTTTCGTTCCGGTAGATAGCTTAATATGCCGTGAGTCTTATTTTATGTTGCCAGCACCGTATTAGCAGTTGCTACTCGGACCAACTTTAATTTACCATCCGAGTAACAAAAAAACCGCCCAAGTGCGAGTCGGACTCGCGCACAAAGCGTTCCGTACTATCTAAGTATAAAAATATATAGTATCTAAGTATAATAATATTAAAATATTAAAGATATTTTTATTATGGGGTAACTAAAAATTTATGCTTTTCGCAATTTTCCTTTATATGTGCTATAAGACAATGCTTCGTACCAAATTTCAAGATTCTGAGTTCACGGGAAGTACCCTGTAGGTTTTGATTCCCTAGCGAATGTTAAAAATTTGCGCCACTAATAGCTGTAACTTTTGATCGGGTTAGCTTAGAATTTAGTTTTTTTTTTACAGCTCTAAGTAGACAGTAGACCTTAGTATTTGAAATGAATTTCAGGTTGATACCTCCACGCGTTCCTGAGAAAAAGGATCTCGACAGACAGACGGACAATAAAGTGATCCTATAAGGGTTCCGTTTATTTCCTTTTGAGGTACGGAACCCTAAAAGGCTAATAGGTTAGTTTCCTAAAAAAATATAATTAGTCCGTAAGTTGGATATTCAAAAAATATTGAACTCGTATTTTTTCTTTTGTCGATTAAACAAAAAATGAAAAAGATATAGCCCTTTGAAGTTCCATGTCACGTCATAGTTTGCTACAATTTTTAGCAAACTTTGACGTCACGAGCCCCCACTATTGAACTTAGACGCGCTTTATCTTTATTATTTATTGTTTATTTGACAAAAGAAAAAATACGTGTCCAATATTTTTTGATTATCTAACTGACGAACTAATTGTTATGTTATTATTACGACCCAGGAAACTAGCCTATTATCAAAGCGCAATATTGTAATTCAATATTTCCGTTTGAAACCTAATAACATTGACTGACTCGAACAAATTACGAAAAAGGGCATGGGTTGCCGAAAATCGCGATCCAATGTTGCACCCTGCAATTATTTGCCCATCAATTTTCGATCAAAGACTTCAATCTGTCGAAACACATTCGCTCTTTACTTTTTATTCTTAAGCTTAAGCTATTAATCATCGAAAATATTTACCGCGTCTTAAAAACGCAATGCCATTTCTTAAAATTTTACAATATCACGTCTCATCCTTTACGATATTATTATTATCAAACAGAACGATATTAGGAAGGCTCAAACTCGTTTGACATTTAAGAATAGAGTGAAAGCTCATTTTCTACAAGGCCTGTCAGATTGTTCATAATATGTATGTAGTTTATGTATTGTTTATTTATTATAATAATATATACTAGCGTGTATATTCTATGTAGTTTATTATTCTTGATTGTTTAGTTTTATTTTATTATAAATGTTGTTATAAAGTTTTTTTTGTTTTCATTTAATTTTTCAACATCAAAATTTTGCACTACCCCAACAATTCTCGACATCACCCAGTTGGTTGACTGGCAGAAAAAGCCTTTGGCTTTAAGTCCGCCTTTACACTGTATTGTGTATGAAGTTAAATAAATAAAAAAAAAAAAAAAAAAACGATAAGTCGCAATTATCGTAACTGTACATAATTAAATTTCTTCTTATTTAAAAGGTTACTTCTTACATGCTGGTCTGGGAGAAAAGAGAAACGTAGAATATGCCAGCTGCTTCTCTTCCCGCGCAGACCATAGAAGCTGATCAAATGAGACGAAGATCAAAAGAATCAAGACAATAGGCGATGCGGCTAGAAACCCATCACTATTTTGATTCCGTTTTCCATCTTTACGCCCACCAGCACGCTAAACGTGGCCTTTCGGTCCTATGACCTTCGGCTCTGTCTACCCCGTAACGGATAAAGATAAAGAGAACGTGATAATATGTATGTATGTTAAAAGGTTTGTCGATGGGGTATGCGCCAAACTTCTCTATTCTCTCCTTTATAATACTAGCTTTCGCCCGCAGCTTCGCTTGCGTCAACGTCGTTCCCTCGGGAACAGTACTTTTTCCGGGAAAGGTATACGCCTATGTCCTTCTCTGTACTCCAGAGAACTTGTATGCAAAATTTCATGATAATCGGTTCCGTAGTTACGGCGTGAAAGCGTAACAAACAAACAAACAAACTCATTTTGGCATTTATAATATTAGGAAGGATAAGGATGTGTTTACTAAAATGTAAAATTGACATTGTTTATTATTATGTGCTTGTAACGCTTTCACATCTAAACTAAGCCGATCGTCATTAAACTTTGCACACATGTTGTCAAATGCATGGAAAAGTACATAGGGCACTTTTACGAAGATACGATATATAATGTGCGAAGTCACGGTCAACAGCTAGTAGTTTTATAACGAAAATTGATTAATACATATGGCAATAGATTTAAGTCAATTTAATGGTGGGTTCTTCAACGTACACGGCTTTTGTTTCAGGGAGTTTATAATGTGAAATTGGTGTAATTTGGTGTTATAAATGCCGATGTTTATGAACAAAGTGTGAAATAACTAAGGTGAGATTTACTTAGCGGGCTGGTGGTTGTCCACCTCGCGGCGGCGTCTGTGATCAAGCCAGTTTCGTGGGAATTGTCCCAGGGGCTCCGTAGAATTAACGAAATAAACTACACTATCAATTCGGTGATACACAAGAATAACTCGAAGAATAACTAGACACTCGCTAAAATAATTTTCTGAATGAAGTTTGATGGACAAATAGAAGAAAAGAAAAAAAATATATCGTGACTGGCTGTTAACATAGCAATCCAGGGTTTCACCTTCTACGATCTATATATGTATTTGTTATAAAATATAGTATCGTGAGTTAGTATCCCATAACACAAGTCTCGAACTTACTTTGGGGCTAGCTCAATCTGTGTGATTTGTCCGTATATGTTTATATTTATTTATCTGTGCGGCAGGACCAAATGTGCCTGCCATTCTAGGTACCTGGTTGTTCAATTATGAAAGATATCCTTCATCTTGTCGAAATAATCAATTTAAAAATGCAGCTATATTAAAAAATAACATCACCGCGTTAATCATTACGTAAGTAAACAGAGTGCATTCAAAGTAGATCCAGAGCGCCAAATTTTTTTACCAAAAAAAAAAAGAGAGGTAAGCTTTTCGAAGGCGCCAAAAAGCCGCCGCTATTCTTAGAACGGGCATGAATGAAAAAAGCTATAAACCTAAGCTTGCCCGCCGGCAAACGGCTTCACGAACCGATGCACCCAAATTGTTGGAGGTTTAACAATCTGACGATAACAAGAAAGTTTCTTTCTTGTTTTTTGTAACGTTTGCCTTATCTGCGTTTGCGTTGATCAATGCGAGCGGTGCTTTGGCGACAAGGAAACGTCTGTGGTTGAAAAAACTGTAAGGTGGACATTCCGACTAATACAGTGTCAATAAAAGCCACAAATCAATTTAGATTGTCAAAACCCGTTGAGTCAATAAAAAAATAAACTATAACAAAATATTTCGGAACATAGATATTTTTTATCTTTTACCTATACTTATTGGAAAAAGACAGATTACTTAATAATGTTTCACATTGTAGTGGGCAAAACTGATGTCAGAAATCTTACAACTGTCGGAGAATGATGATAGCCAGGAAGTCCAAGAACCAAGAGCTTAATCACTACATAGTATAAGACAAAGTCGCTTCCCGCTGTCCGTCTCTCCGTATGTATGCTTAGATCTTTAAAACTACGTAAGGGCTTTTGATGCGGTTTTTTTTAATAGAGCGGGCGAATCTTGGGCGGAACGCTAGTAATAAATACATTTTCAGTTATAAAACAGAGTACAACCAAAGTACATTTCGACGAATTGAGCACCGAGCACCTCCTCATATTTTCAAGTAGGTGGAAATCCCTAAACTACGAAGGAGCTAGAGATATTTACTGCCCAATCCAACTGGGGACGCACTGGGCCATCAAGCTCGAAACAAAACTGATTCGACGAAATGCTCTAAATTATTTTGATTAGCAATCAGACATGATTGAGTGCCGTCGTCAAGGTCAAGGTCAAATCATTCTACTCAGTAAAACGATTCAAGGAAATTACTTGCAGCATGTATTGGTTGTTGGCGTTTCAAGGACGTGTGACGCATGATCAGGCAACAGGTAATGCTATAATCCACATCTATACTTCCATATTTATACTCTATACTAATATTATAAATGCGAAAGTATTTCTACTGTCTTCTTTTCACGCTTCAACTATTGAAAATATTTGGATGGAATTTGATATGGATAGTTTGATGCCCGGGAAAAAGAACATAGGGTATCTTTCATTCTGGAAAATTCTACTGTTCCCGAGGGCACTAACGCGGGCGGAGCAGCGGGCAAAAGCTAGTGTGAAATATTTTATTCTAGTGATGATTGGTGGGATAGAAAATCATGGAAACAGAGTCGTCACTAAATAAGGAAAAGGCGAGAAAGAAGAAATAAAATGATATACGTAGGTAGGTGTATCATTATATGACACTAGAGTACGTACTGTAGTATTTAAAATATTAAAGAACTCAATTTCCAAGTCACATTTGAAGTAAAAGGAATACATTTGAAAAGATTCTGATGTTATGTTAGTGATAAGAGTTAAACATAGAAATGATGTGACCAGGTTGCACTCTTCCATGCTGGTCTGGGAGAAAAGAAAAAACTTATAATTTAGCAGCTGCTTATCTTCCCGCGCAAATCTTAAAAGTCGATCGAGGGAATGGGTAAAATCTGATGAATCGTGTTAATAGGCTATGCGGCTAGCAACCCATCACTATTTTGATTCCGTTTTTCCACCTAATGCCCACCAACGTTCTAAACGTGGCCTTTAGGTCTTATAGACCTAGGCTCTGTCAACCCCGCAAGGGATAAAGACGTGATACTATGTATTGTATGTGACCAAGTTACCATCTGGATTTTTGAAACAACAACCAGGTCATTTGATTTCTGGCTAGTGGTTAGAAAATCACGAATATTTTACGATAGATACTGTTTATCACAGCCTTGTGATGGCAGCCTTCCTATAAGTGTACCTAGTACCTACTAACAGCTTAGCCTCATGCACTGTCTGCTGTGCTAGGTAGTACAATAGACAGGCCATTTTAAACCAAAATTCGAAGTAACAAGCCATAATGGAAGTCACATAGAAACCAGGGCACATAGATTTATAATCTAAGAAAAGGACCAGAGATATAGTTTAAATAATACTCATTTTCCAGGGTTGCCGCTGTCCGCATTGATAAATAAGACTATTAACGGAATTTAAACAACTAAAGTGTTGACAATGAAAATCCATACTCCGATATTTTTAGTTCAGACTCGGATGTAATCGGAATGATAACGATGTCCGCAACTTTTAAAATAAAAGAAGTTTTACTTAACCTTGAGATTGTAGACATATAATAAAACTTTAAATAAAAAACAGTGCTTCAGCCAGACAGCTTGTTACACAATTTATTTACCAGCATTTCTAAGTCAAACAATTGGAAAAAGTAAACAATAAAAATTATTCTACAAAAATAACAAAACCAATCCTCTTACCGGGAAGACGCGTTTCCCAAACTACCCTAAAACAGGGAACAAAAGGCGGAACGGGACCCATTGTTGCATTCTCTTTTATGGACTCTGGTTCATGAATGTCTATGGTCGGTATGTAACAATTACGAATAGACTAGATGCCTTGGCTTTGTCTATGAAGAGTCAAAAGAAGGCAAACATTATCCTAAGCGTCATTTATGACACTTCCCTTTTTAATGACGGCAGCTGCAAAGGAAAGGTGTTCCGTAAGGTGATACGAAGGACGCTTTGTTTCTCTATCCGTAATTGGTATCACCTGCTGGCCGTTTCCTTGTTAAATTATCTTTGTCCCCACTGAGGCATTCATTTTGATGAGTGTTCCTCGATCACTTGGATTTGTATCCTTCAGAAGTAATTATTGTTTGGATTAGGAAATTGATTACGGTTGTAAGTCAATCGCTTGTTCATTTGAACTTCCTGTCATTAATAGTTTGCGCTTCAATCATTGATATTTTATTGTGACTTGGATAAATTGCTTGCCGTAATTAACATCTACCCCAAGGTAGACAGTATTTTTGCCATAAGCAGAGTATGTGGTTAGATATCAAACCGATGTAGGAAAACAGGATCCCAAAAGTTAGGTTTAGATAGATGCTGACAGGCCGTCTGATTAACAAAAATCAGAAACTCTACCAGGTTGCTAGCCTATCACCATGATAAGCTTTGCGATGTTCGCGGGATGAAAAGTACTTTTTTTTATTATCATTATGATAATCTTCGCGATGTTCGCGGGATGAAAAAAACTTTTTTTTATTCTTTGCAGCAATAGTATCATAAAAGAACTTAGATGTTATAGCAATAAATAAAACTAACCTTTTTTAAATCTTCAATTTATGAGCGGATAAATAAGTTCGCCTATCATATAAATTAAGCAAGATGTAATATTTCTTGCAAGATTACGCCTCGGCGATTAATTCAAACAAAATTATCAAACCCACCAATAAATATGGCGGCGCGTGGATGTTAATCCTGATACGTATGTGGCAGGTGACCGGCATTTTGCTCGTAAATTTTGGGCGCTTCATAGGCCCTTTACAAAGTTGATCGTCAAAACATTATCAGTCTTATTATCACTGTCTTGTTTAACTTTTTTTCTCTAAGCGCTTTATTGATTAAAATTAACGTCATTCAACAATTTTGGATATTTTATAAGGTCTTCTGCGAATTTGGTCGACAAAATATTCTCTGTTAGTATAAAACGACGAATAACTCTTACCGGCCTATTTTCTAGTTTATTTGCTAGTTTTGGTAGTCACTTAAAAATACATTGCTGCTTTCGTATGATTGACTATTTTATTTAAGTTATATAAAACGTAATGTATTTTGAAGTGACTATCAAAACGTTGTACATTAAGTTAGCAAATAAGCCGGCTGGTTTTTAACCAATTTAGAACAAAATAAATCACAATTATCATTTTGAAGCGGTCCATGGTGTCTTTCGTTCACGGTTCATTTACACAATTTAAGACCCAATCCACCGTTTTCAGCATAGAATATGATCATTCCATCTATGTCTGTCCTTCGATTACATCAAGTTTAGCTTAGGAATGGTATTAATTTAGCATTGAAAATGTTAGAAAACATTTTTATACTATACTTCCACGAGTTCCTTCACTTCTGTTTAAGAAGTAAACTTTTTTTAAATTCTTTAGAAGAAAGAGAGAAATTAAAAACGTTCCAACGACAAGAGCCTAGCTCTGAAACTTGATGTAGATGAAACTAACATCAGTATGTCGATACGTAACAGTATACGTAAGGCTTCATAGCACTACAGCAGGTTGAATATGTAACCGAGAATACACTTGCATGAGAGTGATATATCGTATCAAACATATCGTGACGACGTAGTAAGAAGAAGGCCTTATTCAGTTTCGGATTCCGCCCATTTCGTAATGATCCCCTAAACATTTGTTAATACGCGCCCAATGGCTTTTTAATGGACGTTCCTCTTTTTTTCTACCCTAGATTTTTGCCCTAATAGGAAATCGTATTTTATGTGGTTGTAAATTAGTTACGATTTCAGAAGCACCTGTTTTTGGGCCTTGTTTAATACACAATGCCGTAATCTTTGTATAAAAGGTGGATCTAGTGACATTGTCAACTTAAACTTTCTTTCGCTTCGTGCGCGTCATTATGATTTTTAAGTTACTATTGCTTCGATACTTATAAACCTCTTTCGCTTCATTACATTCGTCACCCTTTTCATGCCATCTACGATATTTTAATCATAATCCTTACTAATATTATAAATGCGAAAGTGAGTTTGTTTGTTACGCGCCGTAACTACTGAACCGACCTTCATGAATTTTTTTAACAAGTACTCTGGAGTACGGAGAAGGACATAGGCCTAACTTTTATCCCGGGAAAAATACTATTCCCGCGGGATCGACGTTGACGCGGGCGGAGCCGCGGGTTAAAGCTAGTGACTTAATAAGCTCAAAAGAGTTGACAATTTAGTAACATTCAGTTAGTCACGCACGTCCCTAGTTTATGTCAGCGACTTTTTATTTTTATACAATTCTTATTCTTAATTTTTTCGTACATTTAACGTTACTTCGAGCCTATTCGGCGAGCTCCGTGGCGCAGTGGTTAACACGCCAGCCTGTGACACGAGAGTGCCTGGGTTCGATCCCCGGTCAGGTCAAGATGGAAAATGATCTTTATCAGATTGGCCTGGGTCTTGGATGTTTATCTATATATGTATTTGTTATAAAATATAGTATCGTTGAGTTAATATCCCATAACACCAGTCTCGAACTTACTTTGGGGCTAGCTCAATATGTGTAATTTGTCCGTATATATTTATGATTATTCAATACCCTTATTAAAAAGTTACACCGCACACGCGAATTTCGAACAACGACAAGTTTACTTACTGTCAGTTTCAACGGTTATTTGCACACTGACTTTGCGGCAATAACGGCTAAACTCAGGCCTGAATGTTTAGCGAGCGAGGTCTGATTTGTGTGCTGCGTGTGTTTGTTTACTGGTCACTGTGTGAACATTACATAGTACACATCCTAGTCACGATATGTTTGATTTCATTGTGTGAATATAAACGTTTTATTGTTATTTAGCTCCCTGCCTATACTTTGGAAAAACATATGTTTACATACATGTTATCACGTATTTAACCTTTAAGGGATATACAGAGTCTAAGGCCATAAGGCCCAAGGCCACGTTTACTTATACGTGGAAAACGGAATCAAATAGTGATGGGTTGCTAGCCGCATCGCCTATTGATGTGATTGCTTAAATTTCGCAAATTCCCTGGACCTACTTCTACGGTCTGCGAGGGAAGAGATGCAGCTGGCACATTCTACATTTTTCCTTTTCGCCCTAATCAGCAGGATAAAGCATGACATTTTTTTAGTTACAAATACAGTAATGGAGGGTGGTCAAAGAAAATATGGATGAAGTATGTGTAGGAGGATACGGGGGCAAAGAAAGTTAAATTAAAGGGTAAGGGAAGATATTAACTGGATAGCGACATTACTTCGTCATGACAGTTGTTCAGATGAAAAACCCTTTAATTTAATGTTAAGACGAAGTAACGTCATAAATAGCTAGTTCGCCATCTTGAGTGTTCCGCCATATTGGACTTGAATGAAGTCACATAGTTAGCCATGCATTATCATCGAAACTAAATGAGTATACAAAACTTCAGCTTAATCGGTGGAACATATCTGCTTCAAAATTGAGTTGCAAGAGTCCACCCAAACATAATTACATACATACATTCACATACATTGCAAGTTAAATAAAAGCTTGTAAAAAACAAAGAAGTATACATAGGCAGTAAAAAACATAACATGCCGGCTAGCTCCGTGGCGCAGCGATCAACACGCCATGCCTGCGACACGAGAGGTTCGATCCCCGGCCAGGTCAAGATGGAAAATAATCTTTTTCAGATTGGCCTTGGTCTTGGATGAGTATCTATATATGTATTTGTTATAAAATATAGTATCGTTGAGTTAGTATCCCATAACACAAGTCTCGAACTTACTTTGGGGCTAGCTCAATCTGTGTGATGTGTCCGTATATATTATAAAAAAAATATGATTAAGAACAAGTAATACCATTTATTCTTGTCACTGATATCTTTTAATTTAATCGTCTTGTATCCAAGAATTGTAAATATGATTACGTCAGTTAATAGAAACAGATTAAAAGCCCCAAGCGGCAACCGGTGTAAGTATATAAAAACCTAATAAATAACATGTTTGGACAACCTATAATTCGTTTTATCAGTTCAGAAGTGTCAACGCCCGGTTCCTATAAATAGAAAATGAAGTTAATATTTTGAAACAGTTAACATAGACTTATTAAGAGTGATAGACACGGAAAACAGTGAAAATTAAAAGTTATTGATAATATCTATGTTAGGCAAACCCGGGCGCAGTCCCCGCTAGGATGGGTGACAGCAAGTGGCATAAAAAATATCTCGAGGTACGTTAAGCCGTTGGCCCCGGCTGACATCATTGATGGCAGACGTTAAACTATGTCTGATGCCTTAAGGCAGAGTCGAACTAAACGCTTTGACAGTTACTTTTTGGTTCAAGTAGCTGAGGTGTGGAATGAACTGCCTGCGTCTATATTCCCAGACAAGTACAGTCCCGGGACATTCAAAAGTAGAATAAATGAGTAGCTCTTGGATAGGCATGTAACATCCTCGTCTTCATCGTCACTTACCATCAGGTGAGATGGGAGTCAAATGCCTAATCCAACATTTAGTAAAAAAAAGTAGGTGATTCAAGCCTGCAATGTCCTAAAGACACTGGAAGCAACTAAACAAAGTATGCTTCCCGCGGGATTCGAACCCACGACTTTAGGCGTTTGCCTGTAGGCAAACGCCTTAACCACTAGACCACGGAGGCAGTTTGCATGCATGTTTGCATGCACCAACGCATGGTCAGGGCTGTCATCCTTAACTGCCTGTCCGGCGGTTGCAGGTGAGGCATCGGTTAAGCCCGGCCTCCCGAGCTGCTACTGGATTTTCCTAATCATCCGAGTAAGTAGTATTCCAAAACCTTAATTCCCTTCCCGAATCCAAAAAAATCCTATCTTTCCTCAGCTTAAAAATGCTTCGGGCAGCAGCGTAGGAAGCAGTAGAAGCCCTGAAGCACCCTGATGTTGCAGGCGTCCATAGGCTGCGGTAACCGCTTTCCATGGTAAAAAAGCCTCCGTGGTTCAGTGGTTAAGGCGTTTGCCTGTTGACCCGGGGGTCGTGGGTTCGATTCCCACCGGAGGCATACTTTGTTAAGTTGTTTCCAGTTTGGTTAGGACATTGCAGGCTTGAATCACCTGATTGTCTGATAATAAAGATGAATCCGTGCTTCGGAAGGCACGTTAAGCCGGTGGTCCCGGCTGCCATCTGGTAGTCGTTAAGGCGAGGCCTCAAATGTTTGGTACCTTCGCTCGTCAAAGGACTGATCAAGTGCGCGCAAGGGATAGCGCTTGGCGGTTTAGCCCGTGAATGATGAGATAGGAGATAGTCTCGAGTCGCTCAAAGAAAAAAACGTAAGCGCCAAATTCGTTATTTCTATTTTATATAAAATCAGACCGGTTAATTGTATTTTCATATTTACATTTTGATGAATTACTAATAACCTATCTTTTAGTCTAAAAATCATTATTTCATTCGTCGCATTTGAGCTACAATAACAAAAACTCTGCGAACGAAGACCATTTTTAAAAAAATATTTCTATCTAGAAAATTTTATCAAAACGTGTTTTCATCTTCAATTTTTGGAGATGAAATAGTCAAAAATCATATTACTTAGATTTGAAACTCCTAATTTAAGAATTTTGCGAGATAAATAAGGTTCAGAACGACCTTATTTACAGTGGTATCACCTTAAAGGAACCACGTCAGAGGCGGTTCCGAAAAACTCTGACACCAGGGTGTGCATAGTCGATTGACCGTGACACCTACTCGAAATGATGATGATGACCGCTTTCCATCAGGTGGGCCGTATACCTTGCCTACTAAGTGGTATAATAAACAAAAAAGCCAAAGAAACTGCGCTCGCCAACCCGCCTGCCAAGCGTGGTGAGTATGGCAAAATCAACAACAAGAACAAGAATCCTTGGGAGAGGTCCTTGTCCTGCAGTAGACTTTTTGTGACTGTAATGATGATGATGATGAATCTTTTGCTAACTCTACTCGAAATTCAGTTAATATTAGGGCTGTTGATTGTAATTGTATGCCATCAGTCATTTAATAAAGATTTATTGAGACATCACAATTATGTTATTAGTTCCGAGTACAATGTTATTGTAATGGCACAGTCCGCCGCTGAAGTGTGTATTTCGGTCAGGTTCGTGCCTAAAGGTGTATTTTACTCATTGTTGATTCATGAACTACATTGTCAGTTCCAAGTTAATATATACCCTTAAGTATAAGGTGCGTTCATTCAGTACTTATGAAACTTGACATTATTTAATAATTTCTAAGGAAAAGTGTAATATGAACTTTGTTCACACGTATCATTTATACTTTGATAATATAAAGATCATCATCATCATCAAAATTTAAGAGCAACGCTCTTGTCGGTGGAGCTCCCTCCATCTTGGTCTATTCTCTGCCAGTATTTTCACATCCTGGTACGAAACCCTTATGAAAACGTTTATGAAAACTATTATAGAAGGCAAAGTAGAGGGAAGGAGAGGGAGAGGAAAGCCCAGGCACAGCTATTTTAAACAGATAAAGTAATATAAAGATACAAAGCTTGATTGTTTGTTTGTTTTAAAGAGACAAACTCAATAACTTCTATAGAAAGCTACATTATTAGTGAGTAACATAGGCTATGATTCATGCGGACGACGTCGCGGGATAACAGCTAGTGAATTGTTGAGTAAGCTAAGTGAGTTCAGTCGAGACTTGGTATACACATTTGTCTTAAAAAAAGAATATGTTAAACTTAACTTTTAGCGTTAAAATACCTGGGCTCTATCTACCTCGTAAAGGAAAAAGATGTGTTAGTATAAAAAGTTCCATCCGATAAGTACTTAAAATCACTCACAAGAAGTCAAAAATGAAGTTAAATAAATACATTCATATTTTTTGTGTGTTTATTTTGCATTCACAATGCAGTTTTGATATACTCTTATTAAATTATGAAATAAATTATGGTGAAAAAAATCCTTGCGGGCGGGATGTGAACCAGCGACCTAGGTCTATGTACGACCTACGCTCTGCCAACTGAGCTACCGCATGATTCAATCTCGATGCCTCTCTACCATATCCCATTGGGGTTACACGTATTAAAAGGTTTACGTCGCCTAACACAACTACCCGATTTTACAAGTGAGTTGGCAGAGTGTAGGTCGTACATAGACAAAAAACCCCGCAATGAATCTTTTCACCATATTTTATTTCTTTATTAAGAGTTAATACATGAAGTTTACATCGTCGTTATAAAGTTTATAATCTGATCAAAGGTTAAGAAAGCAAAAAAAAAAAAGTTAGTAGAAATTACAAATTAAAAGGTTATAAGCTGAAATTACTAAGATCAAAAACTAAAATTCATATCAATTGTGGTAACATTTTGTATTCAATTACGAGTGATAGGGTAACAAAAAGGTGCGTGTTGGAAACACCTGACGGCCGCCCCGGTAATTACAAAATAAACAGGATTCCGACAAAAAGTGGTCCAAAAAACCAATCGTTCCGAGACAATGAGTACCACCCAGTAGTTTGATAGTAATCAATTTTGGACCACAATTATAAAAATAAAAGTCGCCCGCCGTGCCTGTCCGTCTATCGGCTATCACGTCTTTGCCGTTGTAGAGTAGACAGAGCATTGAGGTATTTTATTTTTAAGCCAAGTTAGGATAAGAACAAACATATCCTATTTATGTTATTAATTTTTGTGGTTGTTTTTTATTAATTGGCGAGCACAACTAACTATTTACATACATAGTATCACGTCGTTTTATAAGGTCACATTTAAGTTGAAGGGCGTGTAAATGGAAAACGGAATCAAATAGTGATGGGTTGCTATGCTAGTCGCATCGCCTATTGACATGATTCTGCATTTTAGCCCAATACCTCGATCGGCTTTTACGATCTCCGCGGGAAGAGAAGCAGCTGGCGTATTCTAGGTATTTTTCCTTTCTCCTAGACCAGCATGGAAGAAAAACTTAATATTAATAATAACTTTTGAATAAGGTATCATCCAAATATATTACGTAAGCAGCGAAAGGGGAATGGGAGGTCTAGGGTATTTATTTTTGATGACATGGGGGATCCCCCCGCATCGCAAACCCCCTGTTTGTGTGGTAAATCTGACGTCAGCGACATTAAGCAAAAAATGCATGTTTTGTGAAAGTGATACCAATATTTAAATAAACTAGGGGCAGGGGAGAAAAGCTTCTCTTACTTTTGCTGACAAGAGGGGGGTTAAAAATAGTCTTCTACTTACGTAATGCTTGAACAGCTACTTACTGATGTTGGGCTATGACCATATGAAATGTCTTCATCATCAACTGATTTGAAATGTTTTCAAATTAGTTGATGATAATTAGTTTTAAATTGAGGGGGATGAATGCAGACCCGGACTTGACGACACCAAAGCTAAGGATGCCATTTAAAACAAGCTAGAGAAGAAAGGGATGAACGTAGTCAAAATCATAACCCAGCTAAAATTTGTTGTTATATATGAAGGCCAGGCTCTATTTCAAATCACTGATCAAATATAAAACCAAGTTAAACAATCGACAACAAGGTATAGTAACTTAGATTTTGTGTGTTCTAGACACATCAACAGCACCAAAAAACCAATATTTAAACTTGAAAATGTATATGTTAAGAATTTTTGTCGATCAAACGTTCTATTTTATCTTGTATTTTATTAATGATCATATTAATGATCACTTTTTTATTTTTTATTTATTTATAAGACATAACAAAAATTATCATAATTAATGCTAATGAATACAGTTTAATAAAAAAAACATGAAATATTTTAGTAGTTATTTTTACCGATAATTTAATCCTATTGTGTTCAACAAAGTAACATAGGTATTTCTTTTAATTTAATAGGAATGGTATTGTTGCACGTGCCTCTGTGAGTCTCGGTGGTGGTAGCTAAAAAACCACCAAATTTTTTTGATTTGATAGCGTCTTATAAATCGATGAATAACGGCCACACACGAAAAATGTACCGTTCCGGAGCAGCAGCAGTAGCAGCATCATCATCATTTCGAGTAGGTGTCACGGTCAATCGACCAAGCACACCCTGGTGTCAAAGTTCTTCGGAATCGCCTCTCAGCCTCTGACGTGGTTCCTTTAACGACTACCAGATGGCAGCCGGGACCACCGGCTTAATGTGCCTTCCGAAGCACGGAATCATCTTTATTATCAGACAATCAGGTGATTCAAGCCTGCAATGTCCTAACCAAACTGGAAACAACTAAACAAAGTATGCTTCCGGTGGGAATCGAACCCACGAACCCCGGGTCAACAGGCAAACTCCTTAACCACTGGACGTAGTAGCAGCAGTAGCAGTAGTATCTATCACGCATCTATCTCTTTTTTTATGTTTTTGTTTAAATTAATGAATGTCTTTTCAGTAACAATAAAACTACCTAGCTACCTAACTTTCAAGGCCGCATGTGTTGAGGTAACTGAACTGCAGACGCTGATACAAAAAGTCTACCACCCGTCGCCAATGCACTAAGACTTCACATCAATATTCATAAACACGGAATATTTCCGTAATACATACATACATACATACATATTATCACGCCTGTTTCCCATGGGGGTAGGCAGAGACTATGGATCTCCACTTGCTACGATCCTGACATATGTCCTTAGCTTCTTCTACACTCATTACTCTCCTCATACATGCTCTACGGTTTCGGGTCCTTCGAACAGCTCCTTTTTTAAGAACGTCTGCAATCTGATCGCAGTACGTTCTACGAGGTCGACCCTGAACATTATTCCCATTCACACTGGCTTTATAAATTTTCTTTGTTGTTCTTCTTTCATTCATCCTTTCAATGTGGCCAAACCATCTTAACATTCCTTTCTCAATCTTGGTCACAACATCATCTTTCAATCCACATCGCTCCCGCATTTCCGTAATAATGACTGATTAGAAGACGAAAACCGCGGTTGACATGTCGTATGGACCTTATTAATTATATAATTAAGTTTACAATTGATCACACAGGGTAACCGTTTCCCGAATTGCAGAGCAGAATTTACAACATAAGCCGCATTGAAGTAACTAACATGTTTAAGAAAAGCCTAGGCTACAAAAAAACATTTTTTTTGTAATTGAAAGAGTTACGTACGTACTCAGGTGAAGGGAAGAAGAGATTTTTAATCAACGGTCTGTAGAGAATTAAACGACTTTGTCTCAACACCTTATTATCATCAATATCAATACTATTATTCATGGAGTAAGTAACTTTGTTTCAGAGATATCGTGTTTATAAGCTCTATACAAGATACTGAAACTAAATTGACGATTTTTAGATTTTTTTATGTATGTATGTATCTCCATAACCCTTAAACGAATTGACAAGATTTTAATGAAACTTGGTAGAAAATCATTTAGAAGCACAGGACACAGGATAGGCTACTTAATTTATTTCTCCAGTTATGATAAGACATAGTCCCCATACAAACATAGCATAAAATGTACGCGAACGGAGTCGCGGGCACTGGTAGTTTATAACTATGAAGGTGAATAATTATATCTTCATAGTTATAGACTAGCAGCTCCGTGTAGTGTTCAGTTAATGACAGCTCCGTGGCGCAGTGGTTAACACGCCAGTCTGCGACACGGAGTGCCCGGGTTCGATCCCCGGCCAGGTCAAGATGGAAAATGATCTTTTTCAGATTGGCCTGGGTCTTGGATGTTTATCTATATATGTATTTGTTATAATATATAGTATCGTTGAGTTAGTATCCCATAACACAAGTCTCGAACTTACCTTGGGGCTAGCTCAATATGTGTGATTTGTCCGTATAGGTATATTTATTTATTTATTTATATCTTGGAGTCAGAGAACTAACGGTATACAACCTGTACCGTGATGGCACAACAATAGTTAACGTAAGCATTGACGCAATAAGAACAAAAGCAAGATAATAAACAAGACTTGTACCGCAAAGATCCAAATTACTGTGCCACCTAGCATAGGACGTTTTTGTGCCCTGGCCATAGCGGCCATTTCTCTGCTTGCCTATGTCACTAATATCTTCCATTTCACTTTAATAAGCCACCATGACACCATCTCAGCATAACTGCCTCCATGGTCCAGTGGTTAAGGCGTTTGTAGACCCGGGTGTCGTCGTGGTTCGATTCCCACGGGAAGCATACTTTGTTTAGTCGTTTCCAGTTTGGTTAGGACATTGCAGGCTCGAATCACCTGATTGTCTGATAATAAAGATGATTCCGTGTTTCGGAAGGCACGTTAAGCTGTTGGTCCCGGCTGCCATCTGGTAGTCGTTAAATAAACCACGTGAGAGGCCGAGAGGCAGTTCCGAAGAACTCTGACACCAGGGTATTGTCCATGACATAAAACGAAATGATGATGGCCATCTCAGCTAATAAAAAAAATGAGAGAAAGAAAATAAGTGTTTGTGTCTTAAAATCGTTCTTAAAATCGTAACTATAACAGAAAGAAAGTCCTAACTGAAATTCAAAGTAGGCCGATATTGTGATACATGACCCACATAATGAAACGTTGGGTAACACTGGCTTGGGAGAGCATAATGATAAGTAAAACAACAACCAGTAATTTGGGGTAACAGCGTGTTGTTTTTACTTACAACAACGCCTTTAATTACTAATTCGTATAATTACACTCAGTTAACGCACTAATAGCTTTCAATTACGACTTCTGGGGGCTTTGTTAGGGAATCACTTCATTTTTACTGCTTCTAAACTGGATGTAGAAAATAAAATGTACAGAAGTAAAGCTGAGTTTTGGAAAACAAATCTTAACTAATATTTGTTATTGTAATGGATAAACTCAAAAGTACTTAATCGATTTTTTAGGTAATTTTACCAATGAAACCTACCTAAAAACCGATAATTCTTATTTATTGAGAAGATTTCACTACAGTCCAAGTCCAGCCTTGAGATTAATGGGATGACAAAGTTGGACAGATTTTTAGAGAATAACTTGCGTTTTTTCCCGGGCCACAAACTGCCTTCATACCAAATTTCATTCAAGCGTGAAAAGGTGACAGACAGCGTTACTTTCGCATTTATAATATTAGGATGGATAGTATGGATATGGACAGATCAAGATCTATATCTGCTCAAATTATTCCTGAGATAATTTCAATCTAAGTGTCAAGATTTTATAAAAGACCGGACAGACAAAACTGCAATACACCTAATGGTATGTATCATCAACAATAGGCTAGTTTCCTGGGTCGTAATAATAACATAACAATTAGTCCGTCAGTTAGATAATCAAAAAATATTGGACACGTATTTTTTCTTTTGTCAAATAAACAATAAATAATAAAGATAAAGCGCCTCAAAGTTCAGGAGTGGGGGCTCGTGACGTCAAAGTTTGCTAAAAATTGTAGCAAACTATGACGTCACACGGAACTTCAAAGGGCTCTATCTTTATAATTTTTTGTTTAATCGACAAAAGAAAAAATACGTGCCCAATATTTTTTGAATATCTAACTGACGGACTAATTATATTTTTTTAGGAAACTAGCCTATTGCCAGGAACGCCATGTTGAATGGCCAACCATCTATGTGATCATCGTCTCAGTTTACGATCATTTCAATTCAAATGACAATGTGCGCTCTGCTTATACGGACTTTATCCTCCGTGGTCCAGTGGTTAAGGTTTGCCTATAGACCCGGGGGTCGTGGGTTCGATTCCACGGGAAGCATCTTTTGTTTAATTGTTTCCAGTTTGGTTAGGACATGCAGGCTTGAATCACCTGATTTTCTGATAATGAAGATGATTCCGTGCTTCGGAAGGCATTGGTCCCGGCTGCCATCTGGTGGTAGAGAGGCGGTTCCGAAGAACTCTGACACCAGGGTGTGCATGGTCGATTGACCGTGACACCAACACGAAATGATGATGATGACGGACTTCATTTCTACATTCTTCATATTTTATGATGTAAACTCCGAATCTCTTTAATCTATCTACAATTACGTAATATTATAGTCTGGACTGGAACTACAAATTACTCGCGAATAAGTATAAGTCACAGGTCTTTCATTAACATTTTTTATTTGGCTTTGTTTTGTTTCCCTTTTTTGCCAATGATTGGGTCTAAATATGCACCTATTTGTTCATCTTTTTGCGTACGAATTGCTTCTTAGAGTAATGACTAGGGCTATTGAACTTAGTTTAAAAAGACTTTTGATGTGTCATTTTATTCATCACATGTCATAGCCTAGTCTTTTACTGGGTAGATATAATTAAGAGTGAGTTTTAAATGAAATTAAATAGTTATGTAATATCACTACATAGTATAAAATAAAGTCGCTTCCCGCTATCTGTCTGTCCCTATGTATGCTTAGATCTTTAAAACTTCGCAACGTATATTGATGCGATTTTTTAATAGATAAAAGCATTCAAGGGAAAGGTTTATATGTATATCTAGCTGTTGCCCGCGACTTCGTTCGCGGCAATTTCTGTTATTATCATTAATTAGTTTATTTCTTAGTATAGATGAATCATTTCCCCCCGTTTTCAAAACATTTTTTATTGATGCTTCGCTCATATTGGTCGCAGCGTGATGTTTTATAGACTAAAGCCTTCCTCAATAAATGGACTATCCAACACAAAAAGAATTTTCCAATTTGAACCAGTAGTTCCTGAGATGAGCGCGTTCAAACAAACAAACAAACAAACTCTTCAGCCTTATAATATTTATATTATGTATAATTTATAGCATCCATGCTCTCTTACATGCTGGCCTGGGAAAGAAGAAAAAACGCAGAATGTGCTAGTTGCTTCTCTTCCCGCGCAGATCGTAAAAGCCGATCGAGGGATTGTGTTAAAATCTGCGGAATCATGTCAATAGGGTATGCGGCTAGCAACCCATCACTATTCCGTTTTCCATCTACACGCCCTTAAACATGCTAAATGTAGCCATAAGGTCTTATAGCCCTAGGCTACTACTATACATACGTGATATTATGTATGTATGTATCGCACCCGTGCGAAGCCGGGCCGGGTCGCCAGTAATAATATACGAGTAAATATAATTCCTGGTGAAGTATATGTTATGAGTATAGCGTGTTGGATAATCCAATGTTACTCTTCTTCTTCTCTCTAGTCGTTAAATGGGCTAAACATTTATTTATTTATTTAGCCATACGAATGATATGAAATAAAATGTAATTTATTCGCATTGAATGAGTCAAATATAGATGTTGTTTGTAATAATATATAGTCCTATACATTCAGCCTTTGTCGGCGTGCAAAAACACAAAACTATTTATTTATTTTTAAATATTTATATATCTACAAACAGGGATTAGATCATGCAATAATAATGAATTATTAGTAATAGTATAAAATGTCACTTAGTATATGTCAGTTATTATCATTTACGTTAGTTTAACTCAATTTACAATTTATAAATTCCTGAACACTATAAAAGCATCTGTCTTTAAGAATTTTATAAAGTTGTGCTTTGAATGAACTTAATTGTAATTGCTTTAAGTATTCTGGAAGTTTATTGAAAATACTTATGCAGCAAGAATGGAGAAAGGATTGGCCAATCTGCGCTACCGACTAACTCTGCCCTGCAGATTGTTGCCCAGGGTATGCCTGACGAATAGAGGGGATCAATCTTATTATAGATATATCTTTGGCGATTAATGAATCGCCAGTTAGTACAAATATTTTTATAAGTGTTTTATTTTGCATTCACTACACACATACTTTTAATAAATTAAGCATGCGGTTGCTCAGATGCCAGAGCGTAGGTCGTACATAGACCTAGGTCGCTGGTTCATGTCCTGCCCGCATGAAACTTTTTTTAACATATTTTATTTCTAAATTAATTTATAGTATACTTACATCTTGTCCTGTAAAGGTCCCTCGTCAAAATAGGTTTGATATTTAGCAATTAAAAACAGATAATTCTTTTTCTTCGTTTTCTATTCCTCATTCACTCTTAGATTATTATCTATGAAAGATTTAGGCTTGGTAGTGCTATTCTAAGCATCACTATGTTTAAATCCACAATAATTAAATGAAACTCGACAATATTTCTTATATATTAGTTAACTTAAAGTATTAGTACCCGGGTGACCGATCTCCGCTCGGCTCCGTTGTGGTAGTTTCCCTAGGAATAAAACTTAATTAGATCTATTTTTCAACCCGACAACTACTTCGCCCCTACACACAAAATTACATCGAAATTGTTGGGGCCATTTCCGCGATCCTAAATACATATTTGTAAGAAATATGAGAGAATTACCCGTTTAATAGTATGAGATTTTGCGAAAATGGTTATTTCTACTCGCATTAAAAGTTTAGATGTGAAGGTCTGAAT
This sequence comes from Elegia similella, assembly GCA_947532085.1. Lineage (NCBI taxonomy): Eukaryota > Metazoa > Arthropoda > Insecta > Lepidoptera > Pyralidae > Elegia > Elegia similella. The sequence goes on from OX383939.1 coordinate 24,336,098, forward strand.
AGGGTTCCGTCATTTAAAGACCCCTAAAATTGACACCAGACACCACTCGTTAGCGAAAATTAGAGTCCCCCATTATTTGCATGGCGACGAACCCACGACCTGAAGGGTATGTCCACGCGAGTAATATGATCAGTTTCAAATGCAAATGGATAATATGTGAACAATTCACTCTGATCGTGATTTAACGAGGAGTAATTTCATTTCGGATTTCACCAAACAGGAAAATGTTTATTTCGGATCATTTGATCATTATTCTTCTTCTGCCTAGCTGTTACTATCTAAAATTAATATCCTAGCTTACTATAAAGTACCTATGGCATAGTAAAATTACTCACTTATGTCTTTTTTTCAAACTTCTTACAAGTTTCCCTTATCCGGGCCAGCCGTGTGTGAGGTCTGTTTATTCTGCGTTATACAAAATCATTAATCAGAGTTTCTAGCGCGTACGATCGTTTGTACTTGTCATATATCATATGATCAAAGTGGAAATACCCGGCCTGAAGGACGAAATATCCATTCATTTATTCATAGTGTGCCTGTATTTACATATTTTAATGCTCTCATTTTTTTTCCGAAAAACAAACGCTGAGAGGGAAAATGAAGGTTGTTGAGAGGCTGAGGGGGGAAGACGGGCTTTCTTCTCACTCATCGATCGACGTTGTTTTTTTTTTTTCTTAAATGCCATGTTGTTCTACCATTACGTGCAAAATTGAAGCCCCGTTATGAGTCTGAAACATCATGGCATCACCTACCATAAGTAAGTCTCATAATATTGTATACTAGCGGCCCGTCGCGGCTTCGCACGGGAAGGTATAGCTATTAAAATAGCCTTTGTTTATCAAGGATAATGTAGGATTCTAATGGAGAAAGAATAATGCAAATCGGTCCAGTAGTTTTAGAGCCTATACCTATTCGATTTAACCAAACAAACAAATAAATCTTTCCTCTTTTTAATATTAGTATAGATATAGATAAGGCATTTTGGAGCAAAAACTTAAAGGAAAACTGGAGACATCGGTACTCGAACTAATTTGGTTAGCTCCGTGGCGCAGCGGCAACACGCCAGCCTGCGACACGAGAGTGCCCGGGTTCGATCCCCGGCCAGGTCAAGATGGAAAATGATCTTTTTCAGATTGGCCTGGGTCTTGATGTGTATCTATATATGTATTTGTTATAAAATATAGTATCGTTGAGTTAGTATCCCATAACACAAGTCTCGAACTTACTTTGGGGCTAGCTTAATCTGTGTGATTTGTCCGTATATATTTATTTATTTTAATTTCGGTCGGGAACCGATCTAGCCTAATAGATATCTATGGTTCGATCCGTACTCGTACGAAACAATCGTAAAAACGTTTCTACAACAATAGTCCGCTGGAATGTTTACGATGTTTTTACTGTGGTGCGTAAATAGATAAACAGTCGCGGGTGGTTGCCGCGCTGGCCGGGAAACGGCGCTTTGTTTTTATGCAACGCAACGGTCAATAATATATAAACATTAGCTTTCGCCTGCGACTATGCTCGCGTGAATAGGTCGTATATTAATACCTTAAGCCGGGAAATAGCTTTGCCATCTCTATAAAATCAAACAGCTGGACAAACTCGTCAAAAAAGACTGACTTTGAAATTAAAATTTGTATGGATTAGTCAAAGGGCTTAAATAACGAAACAAGCGCTAACCGTTTAAATATCAAATTAAAAAAAAAGAAAATATTTTTGGAAGTATATATCTTTCTAATGGGTCCCATTTAAATTATATCAAAATCGGTTCAGTAGTTTGATTATTGTCGGTTTTTTATCAGAAAGATTCCATCAATGATTAATAGGAGTATACGCCGACAGCCATGCATATCTGTGCAAATATGCACGAACAAATAAATATAAATAAATAAATATATACGGACAAATCACACAGATTGAGCTAGCCCCAAAGTAAGTTCGAGACTTGTGTTATGGGATACTAACTCAACGATACTATATTTTATAACAAATACATTATAGACACACATCCAAGACCCAGGCCAATCTGAAAAAGATCATTTTCCATCTTGACCTGGCCGGGGATCGAACCCGGTCACTCCGTGTCGCAGGCTGGCGTGTTGACCGCTGCGCCACGGAGCTAGACGAACAAAGTAAAACACGATAAAGCGATACATCAGAAACTAAGAACATACACATTGGTAATTCAAACATTTTCATTAGCTTTAAATAAGTTGTTTGGTTTTTATTGCGGTTTTTATATACTGATGTTTTCAATGTAACATATGGAAGCGGTATTGTATGCTGAAGCGGCGGCATCTGCGGCTTGCAGTCTAATCGGTTCCTACGGTGAAAAGAAAAAGCAAACATAATTACGCGAGCAAATTGCCATACGTAAGCACGGTTCATTAATAGTTAAAAATTATTGCCAGCCTCATGGAAGGCTAGCATGCAATGCACTTAGCATAGACCTTACATCAAATAGATAGTACAACTCTCGCCCTGAAGATAGCCTACTAAGTAAGCTTAAAGTTACGTAAGTGAAACCGGTTTTTTACTAGACTTGTTTTATGAGCTGCCCTTATGCGCTGGTCACATAGAAAGGACGTAAGATGTAGACGGGGCGCGGACAGAGCTCATACGAGGCGCCGTCACGATTTTTATTCAACATTTAGAAAAGACGAGGCAGGGATATGACGCTGGACGCCGCGAGAGATGACAATAGATTTTTTTAAATAATGGAGAATCCACCTATGTTTCCAGATCATTTTCAAGAAGTATATGACTCTACAATGTTTTAACTTCATATTGTCCAAGGTGAATAATGCTTTACAGAAAGAGAACTGGTCTTTCTGTATGTCTTAAAAAAATCGAACGGCGCCCCGTCTCCGCCCTGTCCGCGCCCTAATATGTGGCCAGCGCCTAGGGCAGCTCATAAAAGAAGTCTATTAACTTTTTTTATACTTAATAAAGTGGTTTCACTCACGTATTTTTAGTCGGAAAATGCCGACTGTTTCAGCTTATTTAGTATGCCATCTTCAGGGCAAGTGTCACGAATATGATGATTATCGGACGGCCCCACGCCGCTATTGAATAGGCTAAAACTGTCGGCATCTCACTTAAGTTTAGACAAAACTGTTGCGTCTTCTTCTTTGTCTACGCCCACGAGGAGTCAGTACCACCATACTATAATTTACAACAAAAAACACCAAAAAAACATTATTTGTTTCTCCTTAATTAATAATTTAATTTATTTTTATTTTGTGAAAATGCCAAGTCTCCCTATTACGGTTTAATAAACACAGCCCTGTGACAGACGGACACAGAGGCTATGTAACAGTGACTCGTTTTTACTCTGCGTACGGAACCTTACAAACTGATTTGACTTATATTTTGTTTCTATCTATATTCTCCGCAGCTCTATGCCAAGGACCGTTAAAGTACGTTGGGGCAAGACCGATGGAATTTATTCACCCCGGCATGCCGCGAGATCGCATTTCCATCGGGGGGAAATGAGGTTTCCAAGAGGCTGGGGCAATGCTAATAATAATACGTTATTTAGTTTGCGTAGGGCTCTATCGCATTGAGATTTATAATATACGAGCACCATTATCCCACTCATTCATTACGAAGCTTTTACAACAAATACTAAAAAACAGAATAAAATAAATTATTTGAGGGGTTACTTACAAGAAACTGGATTTTCTCTCTCGGTTTTGTTTGATATCAATAATGGCGACAGGTGGACGCTTGAAATATATATTCACTTATAAATAACATAAATAGTTATAAATTCGCTTAAAAAATAAGTAATGAAATCAAAATACATGATTTTTGACGTTTTTATAGATAATGGTACGGAATACGGAACCCTTCGTGCGCGAGTCCGATTCGCACTTGGCCGGTTTTTATAGTTCAATATTGTACAGAACCCTTAGTGTGTGCGAATCTCACGTGGCCCGTCTTATTTTAGGCTAAGTTCAGTCTGTAGGACCTGACGGTCATTTATTTTCCAAAAGCTTTAAAAAAATACTTTTCTAGTTTTTACTTATAATTAGACTTAATATGAATAATTGTAAAAATTGACTATTTTATATTAAAAAATTATGCATGACATTATATGGTGAAACATGTGACACTATATTTTTTAACACATTACATCTGTAAAAAGTATACCATGTTTATTGCAAATAAAGATATTTATATTTCTTGCATTATCGTTTTCTGCCAGTTACTGAAGCAATAATTACTCGTAGTTGTGACTGTATTTTTGACGAAGTATTTTAAACCTCATTATTTTCTGCCATACAACATTGGTACTGTTTGTGGGGTGTAGCAAGAAATAGCAGCTGTGTCCCGATAAGATCAGGGATAAATCTATGGCTGAATCAATGATTTAATACAGATGAGGTGAAGGACAGATAGATAAGATAGTCGGCGACATCAAAAAAATACAAAAAAAAAACCTTTTAAAAAAAAACACGAATGCCTTCGCAAAACATTGAGTCTATGTAACTCGTGAGGGTGTAAGGATTGTAACGATAGGTACGCCCAAATTCGTTATGGCATCAAGAAATTATGATGAAAAATAGAAATGAAAAAATATTTATTCAGTATTTTTGTTTACATTTAAATAAATGGCTAGGATTTCCTTTTCGGTAACAAATACTTGGGTGAGGACATCCCGCCTCCTTTTTACAGATTTATTTTAACAAACTTGTATCTAATTTTACACACAGAACAAAAGCATGCAATGTGAATGGATATTCAAGGAATATAATTATATATAAGAACAATTTCACTAATTTCTATTTAGATTGTATAAATTTGTAATAAATTGTTAAAAAAGACAAATACATTGCAAAATATAAATACATTGCGAAATATATATCTAGTATAAACAATAGTTAGAGAAATAAATATTCGTAAGATCGCATACATCTATATTTATGCATATAGACTTATACTTTATCTATACAATATTATAAAGCTGAAGAGTTTGTTTGTTTGAACGCGCTAATCTCAGGAACTAATGGTTCTAATGTGAAAATTATTTTTGTGTTGGATAGTCCATTTATTAAGGAGGCTTTAGGCTATAAAACATCACGCCGACCTATAGGAGCGAAGCATCAATAAAAAATGTTTGAAAACGGGGAAAAATTATTAATATATACTAATTAATCATATTATCAGTAATTGCCGCGGACGAACTCGCGGGCAATAGCTAGTTATATATAATTGCTGATTGAAAAGTTGATTGCCTCATGTTATGTGCATGATGGAATTAAGAAACTCACACACAACATCCATACTAATATTATAAATACGAAAGTAACTCTGTCTGTCTGTCTGTCTTTCTTATTTTCACGCTTCAACCAACGAACCAATCTGGATGAAATTGGTATGGAGTTTAAGGCCCGGAAAAAGGACATGGGGTACCTTTTATTCCGGGAAATTCTACTGTTTCCGAGAGATCGTTAGTGAAAAATAATTAAAAGATTGTCCTTACCTCAGCGAACTAAGGCGACTAGGTCTCTGACATCAGATAACGCCATGCTAGTCCTCACTAGAGCGACATAAATGCATCGTGGGAAAACAGTCGCCCGCTTGTCGCCCGCGATAAATATTGACGGTAGAAATCAATGCGCTTCTCACTCACGACTGATAGGGCGTGATCGATGTAGTGTTGGCTCATTGTTTGACAGCTTGGTCTGGGACTGTGTAGTGTGTGACAGCATATGCCATGTCTACAGTTGAATGAATGAATAAACACTTTACTGTACACAGTAAGTAACAATTAACAAAATATAAATTAATCTATGTACAATACAATGGGCGGTCTTATTGCTAAAAGCAATCTCTACCAGACAACCAATGGATGGAGAGTACTAAAAAAAGTTTTACCGGAACGGGGTGTACATTTCAACGAATGATAAATAAATATATAATTTATACATAATATAATACTTAGATAATAAAATATATACAAATAAAATAAATAAGATTTCTTCAGGGTCGGCAACGCGCGAGTGGCACCCCTGGTGTTGCAGGCGTCCATAGGCTACGGTAACCACTTTCCATCAGGTGGGCCGTATGCCTGTTTGCCTACGAAGTAGTATAAAAAAAAAAAAAAATATATACATATATTGTCTACTAATATAGCCTTAAAGATATGTGAATGAAGCAACGTAATAATATTGGACAACTACAAATATTTTGCAGGTAGAAGTTCTACCGTTGATTGAAATAAAAAGAGGTTGAGGAATTTTCGAAAAAAAAAAAAAGAAGTTCTACCATAAGTAAGAGTTCTACCGTAGAACTCTTTTACCTGGTCTTTAAAAGCAGATAGTGACTGCGCTCTTTGGATTAGTTGATATAGCATTGACGAATGGAACGATGTTTTCCGTTCCGAGGACGCCAATCCTGCTTGTAACCACGCCCCAGTTGCTTGACATTCGTAAGCTCATTATTAGAGCTTGCCCTTTGGGCTAAATGGGCTTCGTAAGGATCGAAATAATTCATTTGCATCCAGTAACGGCGTTAGGGTAGGGCGCTGGCTCCGGAAAGGGCGCCGTCGAGCCAGGGCAGAGAAGCAGAGCAGTGTGATTCAATTTGCATTTGCATCATGCCCCCTCCCCACCAAGAGGGGGCGCTCTTTGAAATCTTGCCCAGGACGTCAGCAATGCTGACGCCGGCACTGTTTGCATAAATGCAGCTGTGGTAGCCAAACTGTTTATGTGAATTCCATGTTGTCATATCCGGTGACTTTTATGGCTTATTAATTGACTATTATTCAGTCAAAAATGTCGTAAAATCGTTTCCTAAAACTGTCTCTTTTCTCACTTCCCGGCTACTGTGTTTATGGTGCCGAAATATTAATAAATGCGACCCTCATATCCATGCAACAATTTATATTTAAACTTTTATGTACATTTACATGAACATGTAAAAAGGGACAGAAAATGTCGTAAAATCGGTTTGTAAAGGGCGAATTAGAAACGAATCCCCTCTATAAAGGGGGTTTGATGCAGTCAGTAAAATATTTGTCAAAATGTGTATTTGTTTATTTGTTTGTGTATGTGTTTTCGAAAACACCAGGTCATTCAAAATTGACGCGAAATAAAAATACTTTTATATAAAACCACTAGCTGTTGCCCGCGGCTCCGCCCGCGTTAATGTCGTTCCCTTGGAAACATTAGAAATGATAAAAAATCCATACAAACCCCTCCCCCTCTGCTTTTTCCCCTTAAGGGGGAATTTAATACATTTCACCTGCATAGATCTTTAGCCCCTAAGGAGGGGATTTTGCCCATTTCACGTACACATATATATTTTTATTGAAATGGAGAACTTCTTATTGTCATATTTCTAAGTAAATATTACCCCTTTAAGGGGAAATTTCGTCCATTTTAACTACACAGATCTTTTCAATTGTAATGTTAACATATATACTTATTTTTATACTTCTATGTCCAGAAATGAGAAAAAATCCATACAACCCCCCCCCCCCCCCGCCCTTTATACCTTAAGGGAGGAATTTATCTTTTTTCATTATAATCTAGAACGTATATACTTATTTTCATACTTCTAAGTATAGAAATGAAAAAAATCCATACTAACGTTACTCCTTTATTTTATCCCTTCAGGCGAAAATTTCGTCGGTTTTACCTACATACATCTTTTTAATTGTAATCCAGAACTTACATACCTATTTTTATATTCTAAGTCTAGAAATGGAAAAATTCCATACAAACTTTACCCCCTATTTACCCCTTCAAGGGAGAATGTTGTCTGGTTCACCTAAACAGATCTTTTTTTCTTGTGTGCCTACTTTCAAACTTCTAAGTCCAAAAATGAGAAAATTCCATAAAACTTCATCCCCTTTGATTTTCTAAAAATCCTTTCTTAGTGCTCATTTACACCATAAAAAGAATCCCTGTGCTAAATTTCAAGTTTCTGGGCACAGTAGTTTCGGCTATGTGTTGATATATAAGTCAGGTTTGCTTTTAGCTCGCGGCTCCGCCCACGTAAGTGTCGATTTCTCAGGAACAGTAGAATTCTACTGTTCCTGAGAAATCGATGAACTAATGTATTCCGGGTAATTACCCGGAATACATTAGTTCATTACTTTTAATGAAACACCTTAATATTGAATTTCAATTGAATAACTTCAAAAACTGAATGTTTCATACTAACTTAACATCCCCGTTATACCCATTAAGGGATGATTTTTGAGAAAAATATTTTACTCGTGTTTCATGCCTTTCAGTAAAGAACCTTCATGCTGAATTTCATTCGACTAACTTCAAAAACGGCAAAGTATCATACTAACTTTGCAACCCGTTTTACCCCCTTAGGAGATGAATTTCCAAAAATCCTTTCTTAGTGCTCCCCTACGTTATAAGAGGAACCCCTGTGCAAAATTTTAAGTTCCTAACCCTTATAGTTTAGGCCCTGCGTTGATATGTCAGTCAGTCAGCTTCTCCTTTTTTAGTATGGATAGTATGGATAGGTATAATGCTGTCGTATAATGATGATGAATTGACTTTGGATTTTAATTTTCTTAAGTTACTTATTGTTTGCAGGCAAACTCATGCCTTGAGTTCATTCAAATGACGATAACGTTTTTTTTTTAATGAACCGATTTTGATGAAACAAACTTTAAATGTTTTGCTGAGTTAAAACAAAGCGATTGGCGAAAGTTTGAAGTAAATCGGTTCAGTATTTTCGGAGATAATCGTGATCATACATACAGACAGACAAGAAATTCCAAAAAATATTTATTGCTTTCTATTATTCTTTTTAAGTGTCCCTCTATCCATTTCAGTCAAAAATTCTAAATGTACAGACAAAATATTTTTACTGTTTTATTATATGTATAATAATAATATGTATAGATTAAGATCATTTTGCATAACCTCGCTGTTTCCGTAAAATGTTTACAAGCAAAGTGCACATTTTGTGAAATGCACCGATTCTACATACAAACATAGTATCACGTCTTTTTCCCTTGCGGGGTAGACAGAGCCTAAGTCTATAAACTTATGGCCACATATAGCATGTTGGAGGGAGCGTCGATGGAAAACGGAATCAAAATAGTGATGGGTTGCTAACCGCATCGCCTATTGACATGATTCCGCAGAACTTCGCCTATTCTAAAGTTCACATTTCAGTTTTATATGTACACTAGCTTTCGCCCGCGGCTCCGCCCGCGTCAATGTCGATCCCTCGGGAACAGTACTTTTTCCCGGGATAAAATGTACCCTGTCCTTTACCGTACCCCAGATAACGTGTATGCAAAATTTCATGATGATCGGTTCAGTAGTCACAACGTGAAAGCGTAACAAACAAACAAACTCACGTTTGAGATATGAACGGACTGCGTCAAACCCGAATTAGTAACAAACAAACCCCTGTCTAAGGTACCGTTCGTGCGTCCGCGCCATTCCGCGGTATTACCACGCGCCGCCGCGCCCTCGCCCTCGGTTCGGATCTGTCTCCAATGAATCGTAACTAAACATCACTATTGTTACAAACGGTGACAAAAATTAATTACCTCGTAAACATTTGGACGACGGCCAACCCGCGATCGTTGACACGCTAAGACACTATTAACATCCGCCATTTTGTATATTTAGTGTTCCAAATTTGAAAATTAGAAAGTTATGAAAAAGTTAGATCACCTGTGGAGATCATTTAGAATTTAGAAGTTTTGAAAATAACGTTAAGAACTATTGCTTAGCGCTCGATTGGGTTTTTCTTTCCAAAATCATATTATTTTTTGGATTTGGACTTTTGTCCTCATTTTTACGCTTGTTGTCATGTACCGTTTTATTGGGAAATAATCTCTACAACCATTCTGAGTGCTATAAAAAGAATAAAATTTGAAATAATAAATATAGACTTCATTTTGAAATTCCCTGTCCATATTTTACGAAATGGGACTTTAACGCCTTATTTTCGGAACGACCCGGGGTGGTTGACAATTAAAAAAATATAAATATCCATTATTCAAGGTTAAGACGAGAAACAATAAAGCTCTTTGGAAACAAGTTGCTAAGCACTTAAAAGAAGAGAGTGCTTGATATGTCAATTTAAATCTGGTCTCATCTGAGGGTAGTCTTTAAGCTACACCAGAAGCCTTAAAGCAGTATCCATTACTTTATTGGCCACTACACACAAAAAGAAAACATACAAAAAAAAGCTGCTCCAACGCAAATTACTGCTTTCTTTTTATTTTTAATAGCCCGTGCTCTATTTTAGTACTGTTGATTTCGTTTGATCTTTTGTCGTTAAAACTAATGATATCTTTTTGAATCCAGACAGATGTATAACTGACAACAGTAACGGACACTTTGTCAAATAAACAGAAAAAACTGCACTAGTTCTCAAAAAATCGCAATTGAAAAAAAAATTGGGTAAGTGGGCGTCAGATTCTCAAATTTGGGATCAGTAGGGTTTTAGTATGTATTTGTGGAAAAAAAAAAACATGTTTTTAGAGTAGGGACCCCTTTTTATATTTTTTTATAAAATATCATAGGGCGTAATAGTTCAAAGAGACCAAAGAAGAGTTTTGTTAACTAACTCAAAGGCTGGTACCGTATCAAGAAAAAACATAATAAATCATAACATATTTAAAAATTTTAATGTAATGAGAAATTAAGTCAGTTAAGTGAAGAAGAAGTCAGGGGAATACGAAGCGTTAATTTTGTGTACGTTTCATAGGTATTTTCAGACCGAGCTGCAGTTGTCTCTATCGCACTCTGCAGGGGATGTTTGGGCACACAGCGCGACAGCAATAGATTTTACAAATAACTATTTTTCAGTTTTATAGAGCGCAGTGTTTCCTCTTAATAAACTAATTCACGGACTAGATTGATACAATATTATATTAAAGTAATTATTTTTTTATATTATTTATTACAGTATTATATATTCAGCCTACCGACGGACGCAAAGCGGAACTGCGGAGCCTTATTAACTGTCTAGCTGGCGCAAATTCTGTACCGAACCGCATTAGAAAAAAATTGCCACACGATAAACATTGTCCCTTCCCTACTCCCAACCGTTCCCATCTATCATCGATCGAACAATAGATTTCTGAACGGTTTAAATTTGCAGGAAACCGTGATTTATTGGAGATAACGGCCTCTATACGTGAGTTATTGCAGGAAAAAATGTACAAAAAAAACAGTAACAATTAAGCCATATTGAGGTGTGCTCTGATTTATGTGTTGGTGAAACGCCCGTATGGTGTTGCCCTAATGGCTCCCGTGGCCAGACAGGATTTCGAAAAAAATGTATTTGGTGGGAAAATTATAGCCAATAAGTATAGCGTAAGTAAATAAATAGCCAATTCAAGATGCATGCTCTTTGTTTGTATTAGAAGTATTATCTTTGATATGTAAAGTATCTTATGATGAATAAATGATATTTGACTTTGATTTGATCATGTATCCTACGCACTTAAATAAAATTGATCCAACACCCAAAAAATAATTGACACGCAATTATATAACCCGAAATAATGTTCCGACGCAATTCATCACACAGATAACGCTCTTATCACCGCAGATACTGTATTGCCGTGGCAACTGGATCCGTGCAAAAAGTCGTACTCACGTGTTATCGAGTGTTGAACCCATACCTGCAACAAGAGTGGAATGTTACCAAAAATGTTACGCTCAAGGCAAAGTTAAAAAAAATATTATCAGTACAGTTTTTAAGCTTATTATACGTTTGTTCGGGACAAATATTGCAACTGAAATTTAAAGCAGTGTTTTTTTACCATGATGACATGGCAAAATTATAAACGCTCACGTTAAGGTCGATCCCGCAACAGTACTTTTTTACGGGATAAAAGATAGGTTATGTATTAATCCAATAACCATATGTGTGCAACATTTCATCAAAATACGTTCAGCAGTTTTGCTTAGAGTTACAAACATCCATAGATACTCACAAACAGTTATGTTCAGACGTAGCTCCCATACAAATATAACATAAAATGTACGCGAACGGAGTCGCTTGCACTGCTAGTCTATTAATATATAGGAAATACGACGATCAGAAATTCATGACGTCCTGATCAGAAATTCATGACGTCCAGAGAACAGCGTAACTCGAAAAGTTTGATATACTGCGGTTCATTTGAAATGTTTGTCCAGTTGTGTACATTGTACATACTGATTGAGTTACAAACATCCAGAGATACTCACAAACTTTCGAGTTTGTGATATTAGTAAGGAAAGGCTAGTAAGGCATACTTTACATATAATGCTTAAAAACCCGGTCACCGGTCACACTTATAATGGCAAGAAAACTTATTATGGAAGGGAAAGGCGACGCGCTTAGTATAATAATTTGCTCTGTTTTCGTATGAGTTCAAGCTAACACTAGTCACTTTTACAAATGGACTTCTAAGCCCTGACTACTTTTTAGAGCATAACAAAATGATGAAAATCTACTAAAAAATAACGCTCCAAATTGAAATAATCATCGTCTATGTGAACGTCCTGATAGGTTATCTTTCGTTCACACAGGCAGCCGTGACGAACGGATGAGGTCCGTGGAAAAGCCATTTCAACGAGACCCCTGTTCTACTCGTTATCATTTTGAAAATACACCTAACAATATACGAGCAGTGGTAAATGAGGGACCCTTTTATTTTGGTCGGTTTATGATGAAATCAAAGCTCAAGTGTTGAGCAAACATTCGACCGTGTGTTCGTTACTTACGCCTGGAAGAAACCCGAATCATGATGCGTTTACACGATGCTAACTTAATAGAGCTTAGTAGACTCGAGCGAGACCCATGATTTAGTTAGTGTGATTAATTAAAAGTTGTTTTTCTATGAAATTTACTGAAAATTCAGTTGGTACAGTGAGCACAGTCTGTGTAAAGACTTTTACAAAACCTCTTGAATCGTCTAAAGCAACAGTACAATAAGAATACTATATGAAGGTATGTAAGCCAATGAGGGCTAGCGCGCGTCCGCTTAAGGTACTAGTCTAACGAGAGATCTACTGATTGCTTTTATCAAAACTTTCTGCACTTCGCAACAGAACATTTCTCGCCAAAATATAATTTTTCAAAGATTTAACCGAGCTAGACCGATTTTCCGCTCCCGGAACTCTACATATTAAATTTAAATGGAAATCGTTGGAGCCGTGTGGAGCTTCCCATGGAGGTCGTAAGAGGCGACTTAGGAAATACAAGCTAAACAAAGCTCATAAACATCAATGAGACCTCTACAACCCGTCGGGCCAGCGAGGAGAGTGTAGGCCAAATCCTCTGTCTGCTCTGGCCAAGTATGGCTCCGGTAGTACAGAGAGGGTCATGCTCCTGCAGTGGAGACTAAAAAGACCTGATGATGACGATGGAAATGGTTGGAGCCGTTTCTATGCTTTTAAAATGACTAACTCAATTTAACAGTGGCGCTTTTTGGTACGTCTAAGAGTATGTTTTTAACTTGCCCAGTCTTTAACTTACAAGTGCAATACTGGCTATCGGATTAAGATCGTCAAATTTCTAAATTTCCAAAACACATACGATCATATTGTCACGTCTTTATCCCTTACGGGGTAGACAGAGCCTAAGGTCATAAAATCGACCGTCCTCTACGGTATACGCAGGAAGAGAAGCGTCTGTCATATTCTACGTTTTTTTTCTCCCAACCAACATGGATGCAAAACTGGTATGAGTAACATATAAAAATATCCAAAAATCTTATATATCTTGAGACATCTAAATACACACATTCATTTTACATTCCGAACTAGTTCGACTAATGCATTTGCTACTAAACCCGTGCAAACTCAGCATGACTCGAGTTTCGGAACATAGGTTTTCCGTCATGTGTGACACGGTTTAAGAACGTAATTAGACATGATAATGGACGGGGCGTTATTTCTTAATTAAATATTAAATGAGAGACTCACTTTTTGTTGTTGCCTAACAAAGGATTTTACGAGTTAAGCGCTGTTGGGCTCGCGTTTAAAACTCGTGACGGAGATTTTATGGCTGCAATAATTGCCCTTGTTAACACATTTTCTTATTTCAATTGGCTTTGTATTATTTAAAAGGCTTTTTTAAAATATTTCTTACACTGAATAAGTTTATAGGCAATCTTTGCCAAGGACGATTAGACTGACAACTAAATTATATTTAAACTAGGTCTATAACTGGTATGAGTAAAATACATATTTTTTTACGGAAATGATGTGTGTGTGATTTTTCCAGTCTCTCTATCGCTTGTCCTGCGCTGTCGCTTTCACAAAGCACGTGACACTTTCTCGTACATACACCCGGCGTTCATCGGTTTATAAGACTTCATCACGTCAATAATTTTTGACATTGAAAATAATTGGAATTCCTTTTCTACACTTTTCGACTCAACTGTACTTATCAGTTCTTCCGTGGACTGTACACCGCGATCGAAACACTGGGGTCATTGCACCTCAGTTTTGATATAGATAAACTTTTTGTAGTCGGCGACTGCAGACGCCTTGAATTTGATACGATCAAGTTCAAAATAACTATTAGTAATGCAATAATAATTATGGTAATTGCATTGGGATTAATTTCGACTTTTAATTGAATTACAAGGTCTGTTTGCTGGATGGCATTCACTAATTTAAATGGGGCCGTTCGCGGTTATTATTATAAAATAAAATTCTAGTGTACAGTCAGGGACAGAGATACCTGTACCTACGTATATCTTGAATTTTCTCTTATACCTTAAAAAATTCAAAACGTTTATTTAATATAGGTTACTTTGAACACTTATTAATTGTCATATTTCACTTCTCAACAATTGTTGACGTCAAAAATTTACTTATGGCTAAGTTTGTTCGCGTGCAGAAGAAGCGGCAACAAACTGCCAGCGCATTTTCTCCAAAAGACGTCAACTCGCAATTTTTGAAAACCTTAGAACCTAGGTATGTGGACTGAGTATAAATAATAATAACATGAAAATGTAAATCCAGAAAGATTTTAATGGAGTCTTTGTACGAGCTTACCTCGCACATTTGGGCGACCCGTGGCCTACATCAGGTAGGTCATGTGTCAGCTCTTTTTATACTATAATTAGAATCAAATCTAATAACAAATTGAGATACTATCGAACAGTAGCCAAGTTACTATCCAGCGGCGGTTGAGGTACTGCTGGGCTGCCATCGAGAAAGGATCCGTCACACCCAGTTATCAACATGTAACATCGAGAGAAATAAACTACTTTCTACGTGACGTGATCTTGTATCTCCAAACCAACATCTACAACCTACAATCTACATCCCGTCATGTACGGTGTATGGCTAACACCATGGCCTGCACTGTACAGTCTTTCTTTATACATATTTTCATGTTAATATTATTTATAGTTTAAAAAAAGTTCGGGATATAGGTAGAGGGCCTGGTTAGGTATCTCTGTCCCTGACTGTACATGACGGCGTCCGTACGGACGCAAGTAAAATCGGTAGTAGGTAGTGCCGTAATGAAAATAATAGATGTGACCGCGAAAGCTCATCCTTACTAATATTACAAATGCGAAAGTAAGTTTGTTTGTTTGTTTGTTACGCTTTCACGCCGTAACTACTGAACCGGTCATCATGAAATTTTGCATACAAGTTCTCTGAAGTACGGAGAAGGGCATAGGCTACTTTTTATCTCGGGAAAAAGTACTATTCCCGAGGGATCGACATTGACGCGGGCGGAGCCGCGGGCGAAAGCTAGTAATCATATATTCCTTCTTTAAAATGCTTTCAATAGGCAGCAGCGACGGAAGCACAAGAAGCCAAAGAAACTGCGCTCGCCAACTCGCCTGCCAAACGTGGTGAGAATCGCAATATCCTCCCATGGAACGAAGAATTCTTGAGAGTGGCTTTTGTCTAACAGTGGAGTTTCTGCTGCTGAAATGATGATGATGAATGATGATATATTCCTTGTTTTCGCGAGTGATTGGCCAAGTAAAATGTAAAACCCATAATAAAGCATATAACCGGCCGCCATTTTAGCTGCATCGCGTTACAAAAGAACATTCGGACATGGCTGATAATTTCGATAATGGCTAACACGAAGCGCATTCCTATATTACCGCACTGGCGCCAGCAGCGCTGCATTGCGGCGCGACATCCAGGAAAACGAGTGAAACACTTAGTCAGACAGCCTTTTCATCATACATTTTTTTTTAATGGAATAGGACGATAAACGAGCTAGCAACTGATCATAATTGGTTGGTCCCGGCTGCCATCTGGTAGTCGTTAAAAGAACCACGTCAGATGTCGAGAGGCGGTTCCGAAGAACTCTGATACCAGGGTGTACATGGTCGATTGACCGTTTAACCTACTCGAAATGATGATGACTGATCATCATCATCATTTTGTGTAGGTGACACGGTCAATCGACTATGCATACCCTAGTGTTAGAATTCTTCGAAACCGCCTCTCGGCCTCTGACGTGGTTCCTTTAACGACTACCAGATGGCAGCCGAGACCAACGGCTTATCATGCCTTCCGAAGCACGGAATCATGTTTATTATCAGACAATGGGGTGATTCAAGCCTGCAATGTCCTAACGAATCTGGAAAACAACTAATCAAAGTATACTTCTTGTGGAAATCGAACCCACGACCGCCGGGTACAGGCAAACGCTTTTACCACTGGACCGCGGTGGCAATCACCTGATGGTAAGTGATCAGCGCTGCCCATGGACAACTTCAACATCAGGGTGTAACAGGAGCGTTGCCGGCCTTTTAAGGAGTGGGAGAGAGGCGGAAATGGGGGAAGGATGAGCCTCCGGCTATGTCACTAACCGAACGAAGCATAGAGCGGAAAAAAGCTTCTAATCAAACGTCGATTATCTGTGAGTGTGGTACTTCCCCGGACCGGGAGTCGGCCCCATTCATGCTACAAGCAAATATTAATTTTGTGGGTCTTCCACAACTTAAACAACACAACAGATATCCAGGTAATGACAGATTGGATCGTCAAAAAACATTTTTCGAAAAACAGCGAAAGCTACCTGAATTAAAAAGCAAGCTCTTAGAATCAAGCATTTTCAAATCCGCCGTAACTGCCCTACTGCTTGCATAGTCCAGGGCTTCAATGAGGGCGTGGCGTAGAGGCAATCAGCATGGCCACTGCTTACGGGTCATATATTTAAATGGAACCATTTTACCTCGAATTAGAATAATATCATATTGTTTGTCTCCATAGCACATTGGTTAACATACCAGCCTTCTATACGGGGGCTCTGGTTTCGATTCCTGGTGTAGGCAAATGCAGGCAAATAATAAATATACAAGGAAATCACTTTCGCATTTATAATATTCGTAAGGAAAGGATGTATAGTCGGTGGCAGTTAAAACTGACCCCTCTAACAACAGATTTTAAATTGTAGTGAGGTCACATTTATCTGCCCCCGACTGTACACAGCAACGTATGACTACGTTAGCTACGAAGTATGGCTGGTTTCTGTAAAAGTTGCATACGTGCGCATCCTACGCCGCAGTCGAAAGCCAGCCTAATAAGCCAGGCAACACACGTACTAATATAAAATTCCCTGTAAAGCATAAATTCCGTTTCTTGCGTGTCCCAATGCGGCGCCGAAAACGGCCGCGTCGCAAAGAGTCGCATCCAGTCCGCATTGCACCACCATTGCAGGAATTAGGGATGACTTACTTAACCTTCCTAATTCGTACGAAGCAATAATAACGCCTGTTCAAAATATATATCTTTTATTCATCTATTTACGTTCTAGAGTGTCGATTTAGGCGCTCTTGTAATAACCATATTCGTAAATAAAGCTATTGTATTCTATTTTTGAAGCAAAAAGACACATCAAATAATTGTTTGTCTGTAAACTCGGTTTTCGGACGATAATTTTACGTGATAACGGTAGAAGAGAGATAGATGCGTCACAAGCCAATCGTGCCTTTCTATCGCTTGTACACAGAACGTGACACTTTTTCGTACGTGCAGCCGACGTTTATCGATTTACAAGACGTTATCACGTCAAAAATAAACAATTTAAACGAAAAAATATTTTCATTTTGACGTCAAAAAACCTTTGTACTCGAGTTTTTCTTCGAAGCGGTTCATCAAACGCATAATAAGTTAATTAGATCCCAAACTGCGCCAAAAAACCTTGAACGTTGCATGCAAAGTTAAATTACAGGTTCGCACCAAAACTACTAGAAAATAAGTGTAAAGCGGGCACGCACTCTCTAGATAGTTTTCATTATGAAAACAGTGGAACACACCTTCAGGTCAGTATGAGGCACTGAAATTCCGATAAGGTAGAATGTATTACCGTAACGGCGTTTAAAAGTGTTATTTCCAAATGTACTCGTAGATCTTACGAGGTTTGTCTATGGATTTAATGATCACAAACACTGGTTTATGTTTAAAAACCGATTAGATGATCTTCCATGCTAATTTGGGAGAAAATAATTTTTTTTGGATATACGACTCTCTATCCGCGCAGACCTAAGCTGAAATCTAAGGAATCATGTTAAGACGAGGACTCAAATGTTTGGTACCTTCGCTCGGCAAAGGACTGATCAAGTACGCGCAAGGGATAGCGCTTGGCGGTTTAGCCCGTGAATGATGAGATAGGAGATAGTCTCCAGTCGCTCAAAGAAAAAAACGTAAGCGCCAAATTCGTTATTTCTATTTTATATAAAATCAGACCGGTTAATTGTATTTTCATATTTACATTTTGATGAATTACTAATAACCTATCTTTTAGTCTAAAAATCATTATTTCATTCGTCGCATTTGAGCTATAATAACAAAAACTCTGCGATCGAAGACCATTTTTCAAAAAATATTTCTATCGAGAAAATTTCATCAAAACGTGTTTTCATCTTCAATTTTTGGAGATGAAATAGTCAAAAATCATATTACTTAGATTTGAAACTCCTAATTTAAGTATTTTGCGAGATAAATAAGGTTCAGAACGACCTTATTTACAGTGGTATCGCCTTAAAAGGCGATGCAGCTAGGAACCTCAATATTTTGATTCCGTTTCATAACTTAACGTTACCAACCAAGGCTCTACCCATCCGGGAAGTGATGAAAACATGTAAATAAGTATGTTTGCTAAATCAAAAAATATTATAGTTACAAAGCATTGAAGACCTTATCCATACTAATCTATAATAATATTATAAAGCTGAAGAGTTTCGTTTGTTTGAACGCGCTACTCTTAGGGATGATTGGTTCAAATTGGAAAATTATTTTTGTGTTGGATAGTCCATTTATTGAGGAAGGCTTTAGTTAGGCTATAAAACATCACGCTGCAACCAATAGGAGCGAAGCTTCAATAAAAAATGTTTTAAAAATGGGGGAAAATTATTATTCATTTACTATACTAATAAAAAATTTATCATAATAACAGAAATTGCCGCAGACGAAGTCGCGGGCAACAGCTAGTTTATGATATTTTTAAGCAAAATCTAAAAAAAACATATCCCCTGTCAATTAAATGATTTTTGCGAGCATTTGCTTCGGCAGCTGAAAGGTTCAACAAATTTAATGTCAGGTTTTAATTTTTCGTCGTTGTCGTTGTCTAGTCGTTGAATTTACAAACAAACACACAATGAAATCATCTCTCTTTAAAAAAATATTATAGAAAGAAGCATGTCATCCGGCATTTTTGCCGGACAAATCCAAACCTGAAAGTGTGTACACAAACTTAACAAAAGTTGAAAAATCCGATTGGAGAGGTCGTACACCAAGGTGAGTTCCATGAACTTCAGTTCTGAGAAAACTAGACAAAAACGGTTTTGGCAAGCTCGCGTGCTCCGAATTAGCATGGGGACTGCAGACACTTCAAAAAGGAGTGGTGAAATTACCCAAATATAATTTTGGTGGCACGTTTCGTTTGCTAGGAGTTTGTAATTATTTTTTAGGGTTCCGCACCCAGAGGGTAAAAACGGGACTCTATTAATACTGTCCGTCTGTCTCTCCGTCTGTCCGTCTTTCACCAGCTAGAGAGTTGAAATTTTCACAGAATTTGTATTTCCTAAATGACGGACGGAATTGTAGTATGTAGGAAATTTGTGAAAGCCCGTCGACGTACTCATCGCATAAGGTTATTTATTACCCAGTTAACTATTGTTATTTCTGCATCATAAATATGGATAGCGTTTTAAACAAACAAACTATGGTTTAAAAAGCTGTGTAAACATTACTTTCATATTTAAAATAATAAAACAGTTTAATATTTGAGGTATTAAGGAACTGTTATTGTTGCAGCAGCCATCATATATTCCAAAAAACCGGTCAAGTGCGAGTCGGATTCGCGCACAAAGGGTACGTATTCCGTACCGTTATATAATAAGTTAAAAATTATTAAAAATATTTTTTTTATATGATGTAACTAAAATTCTATTCTTTTTGCAATTTTTCCTTTATCTGTGCTATAAGACGTTGCTTCGTACCAAATTTCTAGATTCCGTGTTCACGGGAAGTACCCTGTAGGTTTTGATTCCCTTGCAAATGTCGAAAAAACACGAAAATTTGCGGCATAAAATATCTTAGAAGGCTTAGTAGTTTGATTTTTTTCACAGCTCCAAGGGACAGTAGACCTGAGTATTTGATATCAATTTTAAGCTTGATACCTCAACGCGTTCCTGAAAAAAGGGTCTTGACAGACCGACAGACAGACAGACGGACAACCGAGTGATCTTATAAGGGTTCCTCTTTACCTTTTGAGGTACGGAACCCTAAAAATGACGCCAATTTCAAGATCTCTCTTTATCAACAACTCTAAGGTTACAGATGTCCAGAGTCAACGATGACACATACTATCAGATCTTCCGTATACTTGTCTCAATTATAAGATTAAAAAAAGAAGTGGTCACTTATCTTTTCCCACAGCCCAGACCGACATGGAAAGTTCTCTGCATATCTGTTTACAATACCGGAGCAGTCGATAAAATCCAAAATATTTACAAACTAACGTATTTCTATGTGACAATCGGCCTCATTTATGTAGAACGCGATCATTTGGTCAAAATATTCGTACCAATGACGCACGGAATACTAAGCGCTGTTGAACGGGACTATGGAGATTTAAAACATCATCAGATCTTTTTAGTCTCCACTGCAGAAGCATGACCCTCTCTATACTACCGGAGCCATACTTGGCCAGAGCATACAGAGGATTTGGCCTACACTCTCCTCGCTGGCGAGACGGGTTGGACAGATATCATAAAAAAATTTAAACATGCCACTAGTGATTTCCTTATAGTGTGTTCTTTTACTAATATAGGTGTGAAAATTATGGGAAAATGGTCAGCTTAGAATACACAGAACTACTCAGAAGTAGTCATGCTTCAGTGGAGTAAATTTGTCATACAAATGGTAGGAGAAATTATGACTCCCGCTTTTGAAGCTGCGTGATATATTTTCCTAGCTGAAGTGGCCGTTGTTAGCAAAAATAAAAACTCCAGATATATCCAGGTATCCGCTTTTCACGCTCCAACTATTGAATCAATTTGAATGAAAATTAGTGTGGAGGTAGTTTGAGGTCCGGGGGCGGACATAGGGTATCTTTAATTCCGGGAAATTCTACTGTTCGCGAGGGATCGACACTAACGCGTGCGGAGCCGAGGGCAAAACTAGTAGTAAACAAATTCCTAAATAGTGTCGTGTAAAGGAACAGATAATATTTGGCTAATAAAACCTAGTAAACTTTTTGATAAATGTATTAATTTTAACACATTTTTATAAATTACTAGCCTTCGCCCGCAGTTCCGCCCGCGTCAATGTCGATCACTCGGGAACAATACTTTTTCCCGGGATAAAACGTATCCTATGTCCTCCGTACCCCAAATAACATGTTGCAAAATTTCATGATGATCGGCTCAGTAGTTACAACCTGAAAGCGTAACAAACGAACAAACTCACTTTCGCATTTATAATATTAGTTAGGATCAGGATAGGATAACAGAGATTTTATTTTTACACAAGGTACAAACTACAAATCATAAGAGACATCATAGCCAGACACAGTCATGTCAAAACGTAATCGGCCAGGATTACAATAAAAAAGGTTGGAATATCAAACTTCCAACACTTTTTTATTAACAAAAGACATCTGTAAACCGACGAAGGGATACAAAACAAATTTGAACCTGATTATGGCCGTCAAAGGTCACGCGCCGAGGGCGTCCATTCCATTTCGAGGAAAGACGGATAATCCTGCTAGTCCGTAAACATGATCTCCACGTAATGAACGGGTGGTGAGGCAGGAACTGAATGTCCGATAGAAAGAGTGATCTATACTTCTATATCTATACTTCTATACTAATATTATAAAGAGGAAAGATTGGATTGTTTGTTTGTTTGTTTGCATCGAATAGGCTCTGAAACTACTGGACTGATTTGCAAAATTCTTTCTCCATTAGAACCCTACATTATCCCTGATGAACATAGGCTATTTAAATACCTATATCTTCCCGTGCGAAGCCGGGACGGGCCGTTAGTATTTGATAAAGGGAAGTTGGTTAACAAATATTGGTTAACTAGTTATCTCATCACTACAAAGTGTGAAACAAAGTCGCTTTCCGCCGCTGTCTAGCTGTCCCTATGTATCCTTAGATCTTTAAAACTACGCAACGGATTTTAATGCGGTTTTTTTTTTAATATATAGGAGTGATTCAAGAAGAAGGTTTATATGTATAATTTATCGTACCCGAGCGTAGCCGGGGCGGGTCGCTAGTATTGAAATAAATTCAAATAAAATGTGCTTTTTATTTTTGTAGACCCGCCTCTAAAGCGACGGGACGTTATCTGGTTCACAACAAGATACCTACACCAATGCGAAAACCGTATCATCGAGTGTTGTTACTCCGACGCCTTCTTATTGCGATATTACGTTACATCGAAAAACTGTAGTGTGAAGGATTTTACTGCGAATATATCATACTGCGTAGGCCTGTTCTATCGACTTTTTGGTCCCTATATAATTATTTATTATTTATTTATGTGTGGAAAAATTGAATACAATGTTTTATTGTTTATGAATAAAGAAATTGAATTGAATATGCCGGGAAGATCAATATAGTGTAAAGGTCTATAAGCATAAAAGGATCGTGAACAGAACGATTCGAAGCTTCGAATAGTTGGGGAGCCCAAGAGTGGATTTTGAGATTTACTCGACCGCATCAGATTAAGGTATGAGGGTTACCTCGGACACAGTATAAGTACCTCCCCAACATATTTGACTTTTTTTTTGTTTTTGCTACATTATTAGACGCTCTCGAATATTTTCATGTGACAATATTTTTGTTTTTAATTTTTGAAACCCTTTACCTGCTCTTCACACCGGTGAAATGGAAAATATCATATAACCTTTTTTCTTTCTAACACGTAATTTTCAAATCTCGATCCAATGGATCCCCACGACGCTCATCATCATTTCGAGTAGGTGCCACGGTCAATCCTCTCGGCCTCTGACGTGGTTCCTCTACCTACTACCAGATGGCAGCCGGGACCACCGGCTTAACGTGCCTTCAGAAGCACGGAATCATTTTCATTATCAGACGGTGTCTCAAGCCTGCGATGTCCTAACCAAACTGGAAACAACTAAACAAAGTATGCTTCCCTTGGGAATCGAACCTACGACCCCCGAGTCTATAGGCAAACGCCTTAACCACTGGACCACGGAGGCAGTTAAGTAAATAGATGACCCA
This sequence comes from Elegia similella, assembly GCA_947532085.1. NCBI lineage: Eukaryota > Metazoa > Arthropoda > Insecta > Lepidoptera > Pyralidae > Elegia > Elegia similella. Next base: position 24,359,778 of record OX383939.1, read on the forward strand.
CGAAGCTCGAGTAAATACATGTTTAGCATCCAGGGCTCGTATTATGTTTTTTTTTCTAACTTCGCGTAAAAGCATTTATTTTGACGTGATCTGGGTTAAGAAGAGCAATAGTGACAAACAATTCTTGTTTAGTAGGATTTTTATAAGGCGCGTATTTGCATGCTTATTTGCCTAATCAACAAACAACTCCAAGTGACTGTTATCAGCGAACAACAAATGCAAATCGTGGTAACATTTAATAATATTTGAGCTGATAAGGCAAAGTGGACAAACAAGGACACCACTAAACATGTCGTCGACCCCGCTGCACTCTAATTCTGGCTGCACCGATCCGTCTTAATGGTCCCGTGGAAAAAAAATAAACATTCAAAATTAGAACAATATTTTGTTAACTGTCTGGGTCATACGTAATGATACCTATGCGTGCGCATTATAAACGCTTCGCACGTAAAGGAACCCTGGGTGTGGTTCCCACTGGGATGGGTGACCAAAAGCGGCACAATAATTTCTCAAGCTCCTCTGTGTGTTACTCTTAAAACGCGGGTATGCTTTACCGGTGGCCTCAGATCTCGTAACCTCAGACGCATTTTTAGGCTGGGAAAGGATAGGAATTTGGTCACTATGAACGAAGGCACTAAGTATTTCACTCCTACACAAATGCTGTCTCGTTCCTTGGGGTTAGAGAGACAAAGTTTTAAAGACCTAAAAGCCATGTTTATTATGTTGGTGGGAAAATAGAATCACGCATTTCGACAATCATAGATCTGCTTTGAACGCACATAATCGAGAGATCCGTCTCAGCCCGGTCCCAGCCTAGCTAAACAGGCAGGCTTCTTCGAATGTCCACAATGTCACTTCTATTCCTCTTGTTGATAATCTCTTGTAGATACAAAAGACATGGTAATAATATGTCTTATCTGTGGTCATGGCAGTATGAACAAAGTCTGAGTATATCGGCAATCATAAAGAGAGCGTCGAACGCACATATTCCAGAGATCCGTCTCAGCCCAGTCCTAGGCTAGCTAAACAGGCACGCTCACTCGAATATCGTCCACAATGTCACTTCTATTCCTCTTGTTAGTAATCTCTTGTAGAAAATACAAAAGACATCGTAATAATAGTACTTACTTGCTTTCGCCCGCGGCTCCGCCCGTGTCAATGTCGATCCCTCGGAAACAGTACTTTTTCCCGGTATAAAATGTACCCTATGTCCTTCTCCGTACCCGAAACAACGTGTATTCAAAATTTCATGATGATCGGTTCAGTAGTTACAACGTGAAAGCGTAACAAAAAACCAAACAGATTTTCGCATTTATAATATTAGGATAAGGATTTGTGGTCATGGCAGTATAAACAAAGTCTGAGTACCTATATCGGCAATCATAAAGAGAGCGTCGAACGCACATAATCCAGAGATCCGTCTCAGCCCGGTCCCAGGCCCGCCAAACAGGCAGGCTCGCTCGGAGGACGACCGCAATGTCACTTCTATTCGCCTTTGCCCGGGAAAGGTAAACAAACTACGCCTGTTCCCGTTTCCACTGCCCGTGTCGATGCGGAATTCCGACATTAGAAGTATAAAATGCCGTACAAGGCGGTGGTAGACTTATGTCTCTATTTATTATATTAAATTCTATCTCTTCGACTTCCACAATTTGTGAAAATACAGTTTAAGGAAATTGACATGTAGTGGGGATGGTGTAATTAAGAGATTTGATCAGTGTCAACTATTACGGCATCGGATGTCGTTAAGAGAAACGACCTAAGCAGTTTATCACCATAAAACTTCTAAATTCAAATTATAATGTCAATGCCACTGCATTTAAAATTCCATACATAAAAAAAAAACAATTTAAAATGTGCTTCTCTTTCTGCGCAGATCGTAAAAGCCGATCGGAAAGAATGGACAAAAAGAGAGGAACCTTGTTCATACTTAGATGATGCGGTTAAGACACTCATCACTATTTTGATTCATATTGGTAATAAAACGTGGCTATAAGGTCTAATAGACCTGACTCTGTCCACCCCGCAAAGGAATGTGTGTTTGTATACCACAAGCACGGAAAGTAAATCATTTCTGTTCAAAGTCGCGTTGTAATGGAAACCGACATCATCACTTTGTTGTATTCCTAAATGGATTGCGGTTTTGCCGTGAAACAGATAATTAAAACGTCTAGGCTCTGCGAGATCATACAATATTTACCAGGTTCTCTAAAACAGCGGTTCGCAAACCTTTTAGGCGGCGAGCCCGCGAGCCCCTTTTGGAAAGCAAATTAAGAGCGCACCAATGCGACCCGGCTGAAGCCATTTCGCACCCCGCGCCCCGCGCGAAAGCAGGATAGATCTAATGACCGTAACGCGTAAAAAATGAGAAGAAGATAGTGGGTAGGCACAAGCGGGTGTCCTAGAATTAACGGGCGTAAGCGCCAAATCACTTAATTGTTATTTAAAATAAAAGTACGAGGTTAATGAGTAAAAAAACTTTGGCCAGATTTTAGAACTAGTTATTGCTAAGCTAGGAAACTAAAAATCATTTCTAAAGACCTTAGGGTTTCGCCGTTCTGACCACAAACATCAAATGAAGGGGCTATGTTTGCAAAATAAAAGTATCGAGGCTTTTGTTATTAATCGTGTTTTCAGGTTGGACAGTTTTAAGAAAATATGTTGAAGTTTTATATATAATAAATAACAGGCATGTAGTCGTTATAGATATAGACATCTAGACGAATGTTCATTGACAAGTTTCGCATTCGTGCCCTCTTAACGGAGCCCCGAACTAACAAAGAACAAACTGATCTGATGTGTGTCTCGTATGACCAGCGGTTTTTCGGACCCCTGGGGCTTCCCGCAGACTTTAAGAATAACTGCTCTAATAGTTTATTAGGCATCTTAAACAAATTAAGAGCTGTTTCTAGGCACGGTCCAAGGTGACTCTCCGATGAAGGAAGGCTGATTCAATTTAGAATTTTCGTTATTGAGTCCAATCAAAGCGGGTGATTGGAAAATGTATTTGCTGTTAAATCTACGTCGAAGTAATTTTGTTAGAATTTCACAAACCAGCTCACGCCTATAGATTTGTGTGAAATTCGATTATCGCTAATAATTCTTAGCTAGTGTATAAATGGCATGGAATGTTATTAAATATTGAATTTCCGAGTATTAGTTTTATTATCGCTCATAATTTATCTCTTTCACATTCTTCGATGGTGGTCTGAGATAGATGATGATTATTATGTACATAGACTAGGAGCAAGTAAAACGTATAATGTGCCAGATGTTTCTCCTGCTCATATATTAGTTGAAGGTTTGAAATTCATGACACTTAATCTTAGATTCCTTTAAAATAAATCTGTCCGACGGAAAGGCATAATGACGGATCTATTTTACTCTATGACTCGACGAGCAAAATAGACTGACAAAATGACTTAGAATCCTAAGTCACCTCTTACGACATCCATGGGAAGACTTGGAGTGGTCCTATTCTACTCTGCCGGATACCACACGGCTAATGCGCTCGATCAGATCACTTGAACCACCTAAGTATTTTGTCCTGCGATCGTCAAAGGAACAAAAGTGAGATATACGTGAAATAAAAATCTAAAAATGCAGACGTGTGCCTAACTTGTGAAGTGAGAAGTCCTAGTGAAACTTTAACCAAAGGAGGAGTTTCTTCTCAGTTGTGTTGCGTTAGTAGTATGCTTGAAATGAGGCGACGCTAGTTTTCATAGAAATCACGCGTGATAACACTTCTAATGTGTTTGTTGTTCTGTGGTCATTGCCCTGCAGTGGAATCATCATCATCATCAGGTCTTTTTAGTCTCCACTATAGGAGCACGACCCTCTCTGTACTACTAGGGCCATACTTGCACTTGCACTCTCCCCGCTAGCCAGACGAGTTGGAGAGGTCTCTTAGATGTTTTTAAGCTTTGTTTAGCTTGTATTCCCTAAGTCGCCTTCTACGACATCCACGGGAAGACTTGGAGTGCTCTTATTCTACTCTGCCGGATACCACACGGCTAGTACAGTGCAGTGGGATAGTAGTATAGTATAGCAAAGCATCTTACCATTCCTTTCTCAATCTTGGTCACATCATCTTTCAATCCACATCGAAAACAAGCTAACCCCACTGTTTGCCCGTCTATCACACACGCCAGTCACCCGATACGGAAACAGGACCCTGTAGTCAGACACACGACAAATAGACAACAAAAACCGACAAATTGCTTTTCCCGGACTCTCAAGCGTGTATTTTTACTCCGTACGATGTACATATAACATTCTAAATCGATTTAGTATTACGCATAAATGCGAACTCGTGTTGAACTCTCATATTTTATACTGAAATCTAATTTTTCAAGTAAAGATGACTTGAACAGCTTCTCCATGGTATCAGCTTGGCAGGAAATCTTTCATATATCCGGCTCTTCTCTTCTACAGGTCGTATTTCTAAACCGATTCCCATGAAATTTTGTGAACAGGTTAGCACCTGACCTCATAATTATAGAAAATTATGCAAATTAATTATAGATAATTCGCGAGCGCCGTGGCGCAGTGGTTAACACGCCTGCGACACGAGGGTTCCCTGGTTCGATCCCCGGCCAGGTTAAGATGGAAAACGGATCTTTTTCAGATTGACCTGGGTCTTGGATGTTTATCTATATAAGTTTCTATTTTAAAATATAGTATCTTTGAGTTAGTATCCTAAGACACAAGTTCACAATACTTTCTGAGGGGCTAGCTCAATTTGTGTGATTTTCCCTAAACGTACATTTATTTATTTTGTCAAATCAGTGTCCGGTTTTTTCTTTTCATATTAGTACAATAGACCTAAGCGCTATTGGTCCATGGAGCTTAGGAACATTGTGGGTTCTCTGTGATAAAGCCATCCGAAGTTTACAGTTCACAGAACCACTAGTTAATAAATTATACTCTACGCTTCACCGTTCACCGGGTCTTCTCGGTGACACGAGTGACGGATCACATCCAAAAATGATATCGGTCGACGGCACCGCTATCGCCTGATAAGCGATAGGAGGTCGCGACACCAAGACGTTACCGACCGATAGTACTGCACGATTTGTTGTAGACATTTATGAAAATATCTTTGTTAATATGCGACATCCGTCAAAGTGAAATTAGCTTGACACCCCAAGTGAATTTAAATCGCAGGGTTCCCGGCCAAGGATACCATGGGCTTATATTATTTACTTCTAGTCTTACGTCTTTCATTATAACCTCACATTTATTGAGAAAAGCACTATACATGCCTCAACGGGAATCGGCTTGCCGGACTAATTTCCCGGCCTCTGCAGTAATATACTATAGGTGTAGTAAGTCACTGTCGCGGATTGTTTACGACATTTTACCTAGTTAACATTATATTCGCCTAATGTTGAATTACTTACGTGACCGGTACAAGTGCAGTGTTTACATACTTATGCCTAGCACAGGTCATTGAGTTCACGGTTATTCATTGCACGTCATATGTGTGGTTGCGGTTTGTCATGTCATATTCCATTGCGATACTTGTTTACATTTAAAAAAACCGGCCAAGTGTGAGTCACAGTACACATAGGCTACCTTTTATCCCGGTAAAAAGTACCATTCCCGAGGGATCGACATTGACGCGGGCGGCGCCGCGGGCGAATGCTAGTAATAATTTAAATAAATCCGGCAAGTTGTATAGAAGTAGGTGTATGTTTATTGTAAAAAAAACTTCTAACATTATTTATCGATCCCAAGCAGACAAAAACCAATCACAACCCTACATTTTATTTTTATGGTATTTTAAATTAAAAATACAACCGGCGCCTTTATATCAGAACTTGTTGGTGGCACATTTTTTTTCTCGTTTTGACACGAATCTCCTAATTGCAGTTTCGCAGAAGGACCGTGTTGACACTAGGCGGTATTATACCGTTTCCGGTTTAGCTTTTTTGTTACTGTGGAATGTTTTGGGTGGAAGATTTTGGCATAATTCATTTGTTATTGATTTGTGAAATGTCGCTAATTTATGCTTAAATAAAGAAATGCCATAGACACATTACTATGCCATTTTTAGGGTTCCGTACCCAAAGGGTAAAAACGGGATGCTATTACTAAGACTCCACTGTTCGTCTGTCTGTCACCACGCTATATCTCCGATCTGATCACCTCCGATGTGTCACCAGGTGACACATCGGAGGTGATCAGATGGTGATCAGATGGTGACTCACCACGCGATATCTGAACCGAGATAGATAGACAGTTGAAATTTTTTACAGATGATGTATTTGTATTGCCGATATAACAATAAATACGAAAAACAAAAAAAAATTGAGTGGGGCTCCCATACAACAAAAGTGATTTTTTAGCCGTTTTGTGCTCGATTTTAATAACGACAGGCAATAGGTAGACGCACAGAATATTTAGTTGTTTATAAACAGACAGCACCGGGATAGGTGAAACTATAAAGAAGGTTATAATATAGTGTCTAATGTCGTATAGATAATGGATGCGGGAGCCCGACTCACACTTGGCCGAGATATTTGCGCGTTCAGTATAAACTTAATAAAATTAAATATAATTCAAATTCACTGCTGAGATTTTGTATTATTGAAGCAAATGTTTTACTTATTGGAATTTCATTTAACTAGTATGTTATAGACGATGTAAAGCTTTGAGAGCTTTCACTCATAATTCTAGACGTTTAGATCTAGGATAGCTCTTTCTCTAAATATACATTAGTCATGGTAGACCCACGCCACCGGAAAAATGAATTGCTAGCCTGAATGGGCCGGCTCGTCCGGGGAAGTACCACACTTTCACGGAAAATCGACGTCGAGTAGGAGCTTCAACGCGTCTATGCTTCGTTCGGTGAGTGAGAGAGCCGGAGGCCCACCCTTCCCCCTCCCTTCCCCATTTCCTTCCCCTAACTCCTTGAAAGGCTGACAACGCACTTGTCACACCCTGGTGTTACAGTTGTCCATGGGCGGCGGTGGTCACTTACCATCAGGTGACCCACTTGCTCGTTTGCAGTCCTATAACATACAAAAAATAAACAAAATTCATGCGTATTCTGTAAGAGATATGTAAACAAATATGTTACTCACACAGTCCTCTCACTACAACACCCGGGAATGTGAGAGATGTTTATCTATAAATGAATTAGAGTTAGGTAGTTTGCGCGTCGCGTAGTGTCAAACCAAGCATTATTTGGTCGTAAAATGGGTTATAACGTATTATGTTTTGTTTACGATTCCATCCTTTTCTAGGGTTCCGTACCCAAAGTGTAAAAACGGAGCGTATGTCTGTCTGTCACCAGGCTGTATTTCAGGAACCGAGATAGCTAGACAGTTGAAATGTTCACAGATGATGTATTTCTGATGCCGCTATAACAACAAATACTAAAAACCGAATAAAAAATGTATCCCATGCAACAAACGTGTACAATTTTTACGGTACCGGCCCTTCGTGCGCGTCCAACTCGTATTTGGTCAATTTTATATATTAAAGTGCTTATTCAATTTAATTGAGGTTAAAAAAAATAATATAATTTATTTAGCTAACTCGTCAATGTTGTGTAGGCGTAGGCATTATTATCGTTTACCCATATAAAGTAATCCAGGGCACTCCATGGACCAGGCTCACCCATCCCAGTAGGGGCCACAGATCATACTGGGATGCGTGATCATAAGTGTCATAAAATATTTCAAGGAAGGCCGTTGGTCTTGCCTGTCATGATGGTGATTGTTAAGCTATGTCAGATGCATTAAGCCGTTGGCCACCTACACACACGGAAAACAAAAAAAGCTAGTGAATACTTCAATAGTGTGCACGTTTGCCTAAGCATTATGTTTTTCTTCACCAGATGCTTCAAGTAAACGAAAGTTAAATTTGGTATGAGAGATGAAAACATAAGTTCTGATTGTTTGACTAGATAACTTGACTAGCTCCGTGGCGCAGCGGTCAACACGCCAGCCTGCGACACGGAGTGACCGGGTTCGATCCCCAGCCAGGTCAAGATGGAAAATGATCTTTTTCAGATTGGCCTGGGTCTTGGATGTGTATCTATATATGTATTTGTTATAAAATATAGTATCGTTGAGTTAGTATCCCATAACACAAGTCTCGAACTTACTTTGGGGCTAGCTCAATCTGTGTGATTTGTCCGTATATATTTATTATTTATTTATTATAACATCTACAATAGAAGAATTCCTGGGACATCCAGGGACCATGCAACCAACTTCTGCAGTTCAACGCTTCCTCGACGAGCTGGGTTGGCTCAGGTAAAATAACAAAAATCAACCCCAAAAGAATCGGAACCAAGTGACTCTGTCTGACATTATCGTTTTTTTCCTATCGAATCATAAGGTAATGAAATATTTATGATTTGTTTGTCATCCATTATTTATTTTCACGATATTTAAAAACGAATAAAGTCCCGAAAAATCAAAACACAGCATGCGGGCGTTTCATTCCGCATCAATTTCCATCAAATATTCACCGATTCACCCCGGATTTCTCGACGAGGGTTACCAACTTTCAAAAGTTGTGTTGTAAATTTAGCTAATCTAGAAATCACTAAAAGCATTTAAGTAATTTTTAAAATAAAACAAAATCTTTAAAATAATCAATGAAAATATTCTGTTTCACACTTCAGCGTAATTATTCATTTTAACGGGACTTAGCACGAACATTTTGTATATTTATTTCCGCTGACGTTTCTATGATATAAAACATGAAATATAATATATAAAATAAATATAATATGCTAGGTAAATATATGATGTAACAGGTTCGCTAAGTTTCGCTTAGGTTCGCTAAGTTCCGTTAAAATTAATTAGTAAAAATGTGAAAAGTTATAGCTAACTGCAGGCACATTATAAATATTACTTATTCCATTGTAATAAACGTTATTCCCTTAAATTAAGCATCAGCACCTACCCCTAAAAATATGAAATTTTTAACAGGCCACATATTTCTTCAATAACGAAAGTTAAAACATAAGAACAATATTTATTTTCCCAAAATTTGAGGAAAAATCCTAAGTGTGCAACACCAATTTAAAAAAACGCTCACCCCACGGTCGTGAGCATACGGGACCATTTCGGATGACGACACAGATATTAAGTCATTAATACACGATATTAGTTAGCCGCCCGCATGTGACACGCGACAGAGAAACCGAACCCCGGTTTCACCCCACGTAAGCTGGGAGTGGGCTAGTGTGGGCACGTTTTGGACAGATGAGCTATTAGAATGCAAACACCCTTTATTTCTTTATTGCACACTAGCTTTGTTTTGCTATTTGTTTCGGAATATTTTTAACTAGCTTTCGCCCGCGGCTCCGCTCGCGTCTATGTCGATCCTTCGGGAGCAGTACTTTTTCCCGGGATAAAAGGTAGCCTATGCCATTCTCCGTACTTCAGAGAACTTGAATGCAAAATTTCATGATGATCGGTTCAGTAGTTGTAGCGTGAAAGCGTAACAAACAAACAAACTTATTTTCGCATTTATAATATTAGTAAGGACTAGCTGTTGCCCGCGGCTCCGCCCGCGTTAATGTCGTTCCCTTGGGAACAGTAGAAATGATAAATATTCCATACAAACCCCTGCCCCTTTGCTTTTTCCCCGTAAGGGGGAATTTAATACATTTCACCTGCATAGATCTTTAGCCCTTAAGGAGGGGATTTTGCCCATTTCACCTACACAGATATTTTTTTATTGTAATAGAGAACTTCTAATTGTCATATTTCTAAGTAAATAAAAAAAATCCATACAAACTTTACCCCACCTATTCTACCCCTTCAAGGAGAAATTTCGACCATTTTAACTACACAGATCTTTTTAATTTCAATGTAAACATATATACTTATTTTTATACTTCTATGTCCAGAAATGAGAAAATTTCCATACAATCGCTTTATCCCTTAAGGGGGAATTTTGTACATTTCACCTACACAGATCTTTTTTAATTGTAACCTAGAACGTATATACTTATTTTCATACCTCTAAGTCTAGAAATGGAAAAATTCCATACAAACTTTACCCCCTATTTACCCCTTCAAGGGAGAATGTTGTCTGGTTCACCTAAACAGATCTTTTTTTAATTTTAATTGAGAACTTGCGTACCTACTTTCAAACTTCTAAGTCCAGAAATGAGAAAATTCCATAAACTTTAACCCCTTTGATTTTCTAAAAATCCTTTCTTAGTGCTCATTTACATCATAAAAAGAATCCCTGTGCCAAATTTCAAGTTTCTGCGCACAGTAGTTTCGGCTGTGCGTTGATATATAAGTCAGGTTTGCCTTTGGCCCGCAGCTCCGCCCGCATAAGTGTCGATTTCTCAGGAACAGTAAAATTAATAGTTGAACCCGGAATACATTAGTTCATGACTTTCAATGAAACACCTTAATATTGAATTTCAATTGAATAACTTCAAAAACGGAAAGTTTTATACTAACTTTGCATCCCCGTTATATCCCCTTAAGGGATGATTTTTGAGAAAAATATTTTACTCGTGTTTCATGCTTTTTAGTAAAGAACCTTCATGCTGAATTTCATTCGACTAACTTCAAAAATGGCAAAGTTTCATGCTTACTTTGCACCCCTATTTTACCCCCTTAAGGGATGACTTTTGAGTAAAATATTTTACTCGTGTTTCATACCTTTCAGTAAAGAACCTTCATGCTGAATTTCATTCGAATAACTTCAAAAACAACAAAGTTTTATACTAACTTTGCAACCCGTTTTTCCCCCTAAGGAGATGAATTTCCAAAAATCCTTTCTTAGTGCTCCCCTACGTTATAAAAGGAACCCCTGTGCAAAATTTCAAGTTCCTAACCCTTATAGTTTAGGCCCTGCGTTGATATGTCAGTCAGTCAGTCAGCTTCTCCTTTTTTTTAGTATGGATTACTATGGATAGTATGGATAGGTATAATGCTGTCGATAATGATGATGAATTGACTTTGGATTTTAATTTTCTTATGTCACTTATTATTTTATTTTATTTTTGCTATATGTTTGCAGGCAAACTCATGCCTTGAGTTCATTCAAATGACGATAACTTTTTTTTTAATGAACCGATTTTGATGAAACAAACTTTAAATGTTTTGCTGAGTTAAAACAAAGCAATTGGTGAAAGTTTGAAGTAAATCGGTTCAGTATTTTCGGAGATAATCGTGATCATACATACAGACAGACAGACAGACAGACAGACAGACAGACAGACAGACAAGAAATTCCAAAAAATTTTTTTTGCTTTCTATTATTCTTTTTAAGTGTCCCTCTATCCATTTCAGTCAAAAATTCGAAATGTACAGACAAAATAATTTTACTGTTTTATTATATGTATAGATTATATTAGTAAGGAATAGTAAGGAATACATGAACTACTGCAACTGATGGTTAGCATCGTCCTTGGACATCAACAGCATTGTGCTTCGGCAGGCACGTTAAAACTCTCATGATCTACCGACTGAGCTAGCCGGGCAGGTCAGGGGTGTCACCCCCAACAGGACAGGCAGTTGGGGGTGACACCCCTGACCTGTCACCGGTGGTTGCAGAGGTATGGCATCAAGTACGCGCGCCCGGCCTCCCGAGCTACTACTTGTTTCCCCCATTCATCCAGGTGAGTAGTATCCCAATACCTTCGTCCTCTTCCCAAATCCAACCAATTCCTATTCTTCCCCAGCTTACAAATACTTCCGATGGGTAGCAGCGTCAAAAGCATAAGAAGCCAAAGAAACTGCGCTCGCCAACCCGCCTGCCAAGCATGATGAGTTGGAAATATCCTCCCAAGGAACGAAGAATCCTTGGGAGAGGCTTTGTCCAGTATCAGTATTCAACTTCAAGAACCTGACATCGGTCATTGGAACTTACACACACGGACAACATACATACAAAGCCTTTGCGTATACCCACGAAAAAAAATCTACAGCACCAAAGTTCCTAATGCGCTGGAAGATGTCACCCAATCGTTTACTTAAAACTTATATTCAACTACATCAACATACTTCGCATCTACATTATACGACTGCAATAAATAGGGCGAGACAATCTATAAAGGAGATAATTGATAAAAACCACCCTCAAAACTTTTGAGGGTGGTTTTTATCAATTATCTCCTTACTTTTGAGTCAAAAGTAATTTAATTTCTTCCAGCTACATTCTTCAGAACGAGATAAATAACACAAAACGTAACCACTTAATAGATTCACTTGACGAGATTAAGTCTTATAAATCGACTAACGCCGGCTGCTCGCACGAAAATGTCGCGTTCCGCGTGCAAGCGAGAGCGCGGAACAAGCGTTTGGCTTGTGACGCATCTATCTCTCTTCCATCGAATCGTCCGTAAACAGACTTTACAGACAACTTTTTTTATTCACGATTAATTGCTATTTCGTGTATTGTGGCATCATATCTTCGAAGCAATTTAAAATTTCAAGCATTTTGTTTCAATTTTCACCAACGATGGACAGACCTGATAATATCAACAATGCAACTGTTAATTTCGTCCAATTTTGACGCCATTAAAGATTATTTTAGTCGAAAGCCATAATTAGAAGTGAGCATAAAATAAAGATAGAAGAATAACTAAAATACATTTATAAAATAGTTTACACAGGGACTAAAATACGATTTTATTCCCGAGGGACAAATTTTTGGTCACTATAGCTTTTAGTTACTTGGGAATGAAAACACAAATCTTGTTTTTCTCATAGAGGGAAATAAAAAGCGTTTTCTGGGGACCAACATAATACATTTACTTTGGGCAACATACTCTGAACCCTTCACTTCACTCAGGAGTCTACGTTAGAATCCCTAGCTATGATCGGGATTCTATGCTGGACTCCTTCGTTCCGCTCTAGATTCAAAATATTGACCTCACAAAAAGATATTAAGTTGCCGTCACTAATGTCCCGCATCATTGCCTCTGCGGTGATGCTGTCGACCAGTTTGGACGCCACGGACTTTCATGCTCCAGGAGCGCTGGCCGCATAGCTCGCCATGCCAACCTGAACAACATTATCCACCGTGCTCTTGTCACCATCGAGCTACCAGCTGTTTTGGAACCAAATGGCCTGGCGCGAGATGATGGCAAGAGACCAGATGGCATGACTCTTGTGCCCTGGAGATTGGGGAGGCCATTAGTGTGGGACGCCACGTGTGTTGACACACTCGCGCCTTCCCACCTCCATGGCACTAGTTCTAAGGCTGGCGCAGCTGCGGCCACCGCCGAGTCCCTCAAACGTCACAAATATGCATGCCTTGGCAATGGCTACATATTTGAGCCGTTTGGGGTGGAGACTATGGGTCCGTGGGGCCCTTCAGCTCATAAATTATTTAAAACCATAAATAAGCGACTGGTCGAGGTATCTGGTGACCAAAGGGCTGGCAATTTTTTTGCACAACGCATTAGCATTGCCATCCAACGTGGCAATGCGGCCAGCCTTTTAGGCACTCTACCGGAAGGCAATGATCTGCGTGACATTTTTTATTTATAGATAACTTTTATTTAGTGTACATATTATACAGTTATACTAGTTCTAGTTGTTAGTAAGTATTATTTTTTAAGTTGATTTAGATATAAATAACATTTTCTGAATAAGTTAGACCCCTGCGTCACAATCTACTATTTTCTAACTTTTCTTTTTATTACAAGTACAGACCGATTGAAACAGGACAGGATATTCCCCGAAACCGAAAACAAAAAAAAACATCTAATTTCAGTTTTACTTAAATATACTTAATACTTAATTAGCAAGTATATTTAACTTTAATATACTAAATACTTAAATTCGTAATAAATGGGTACTCGTAACGTGAGAAAATTTTACAAAAAAAAAAAATATATAATAAAGATCACAAAAAATAAACGTCATGTTCACATAAGCTATCAATCAGCCTGTGAAACAATTTTACAAACATGTTTCACATCATGATGTGTCGCTTCGCTATACAGTGGTAGTAAAAAGTGTCGCATTTATCATAATCTTTAATTTGTGATATGAGTCACAGCCCCTATACCAAAAATTGCAATTGGCCATTATGTGGGCAGTTATAATTTGCCGACTTACTGCAGGGGTGTGTTTGGGGTACGACATGATTTTCGAATGCGATAAAATTATGTTTTGTACAGTCTGTCTTTATATCATACAAAAGGATGGCATGCGTTAAGAGGCCTATACTCAGCAGTAGGATATAAAAGGCTGGCGATGATGAAGATGATGATGATTCCAGAATTTTCCATAAAGAGAATAATTCAAATGTAAGCCCATTCTTGTCGCATTGGCTCTCCATAAAGCTCATTGCATTAACGGCCTATTATAAACTTGAGATTTAGTATGATATTCTAGATAATAACATCTGGTGTACTTACTTCTTTGTTAACGTATCAGATACGAAATGATCCATAAGGATCAATCCCTCCCTATAACCCTACCCTACCATAAGGTAAATATGCCAAAGTATAATAAATATGTTAATTAAACATTTATCTGTATCAAATATGGATGTTTCGACCACATCTGGAGATCTTCCTCGGGGCGAATGTAAATTAAGGCGTACGCAATATATCGTCCTGATCCGCTTTCATGATAAGTTACCTGTTGTTACATATTTCAATAATGTCTATACATCACGTTAGGTTTAATAAAAAAAATAAACAAACATTGGTTGTCTGTTAAGTTGGTTTACGAACGATAATTTTACGTGATAACGGTGGAAGAGAGATAGATGCGTCACTTACAAGTCGAACGCTTAGGCCGATCGCGCCTCTCTATCGCGTGTTCCGCGCTCTCGATTGCACGCGGCACGTGACACTTTTTCGTGTTCATCGATTTACAAGACGTAATCACGTAAAATGTATATAAAACTGCCGTTTGTCAATATCCCAGTGCAAACACACATTAAATCAATTACAACGCCAGTTTACCAATAAAGAACAAAGGATTCAAACGAACAATCATTAACTCGCGAACACCGGCACGAATTTCCTGTCATTTCCCTAATTATGTGACAGGCCGAACAATTGAATTCTAGCCGAAGTAAGAGGTGAACGGATCCGAAGTGGAAGGACGAAGACCCGAAAAGGATAAGTTACGAATCGTGTGAAATTGCTAGGAATTTAATAGTTGCAAGTAGTGTTGTGCTGTGCTCGAAATTTTCGAGAACGGTGGAAAGGAGTCGGATTTTTTTATATGTAGTAATATCCCAGTACAAACAAAGGATGCTGAATCGCATATTTTTCGTATTGTATGGTTTTTGTATGGTTTCGACGAAGAATGACGAATGAAATTAGAGCCAAGGGCACGATTAGCGAAACACAAACGCATTAATGGTAACTGAACAAAAGGTTGAGTGCAGCCTTCATCGTAATGCTCCCATTTGTACTGCACTATGAACTGGAGCAATGCCGGGGAAAAATAGTCTGAACACTAAGGAAATACATTCAGAGACTAAGCTTTTTTTAAATCAAACTTCGAAAAATAACGAGGTACGAATTCAATTGTATGTTATTTTATGTGATAACGCTTTAATAAGTCGATGAACGTCGGCTGCACGCACGAAAAAGTGTCACGTTCGACGTGCAAGCGAGAGCGCGGAACAAGCGATAGAGAGGCACGATCGGCCTAAGCGTTCGATTTGTGACGCATCTATCTCTCTTCCATCGGTATTACTTAAAATTATTGTCCGTAAACCGACTTTTATATTTGTTACCATATAACTTCTGCGTCATTAATGATCCGATTTGTTTTTTTATTTGAAAGGTTATATGCTATATAATAAATGGGATTAATTGAAAACAATTGATCGGTTCAGTAGATTGAGCCGAATTGAAATCGGTTTTTATGTGATAGATTAATAAATCAAACTGCATGCATTGTATATGCAGTTATTTGCAATGTCTTCTGAGAATTTAATAGGTCCATTGATTAAATTCCACATTCCCCTATCGTTGGTGTATTAAATATTTTCTAGAAGGCATTCTCGATTGAATTCCTCTTGTGATATGCCAACGAATCCTCGATCTTCTAGCATATCAATCCTAACCAAGCAATGGATTGGAATTTTTGAATTCTATTCCACTAATAAAAGCCATCGACACGATGAGAAAAATAAGAAGAATTGGAGAGTTTGCGAGGATGTTTCTACTGCCTATACTACTATAGTCGGGGGCGGATAAATGCGACCCCCTACAACTCGAAAAATCTGTTGTTAGAGAGGTCAGTGTTACCTGCCCCCGACTGTACGTGCCTAATTGTTTTAGGAATAACAAATCTACTTTACTGCCGTCTGTTTCTCTATCAATACCTTTATAGCTCATCTAAAATTATATGCCAAAGTTACTATGTCTGTCTGTTACGCTACCTTTATAGCCCATCTATCCTAAAATAATAAATGCGAAAGTTACTCTGTCTATCTGTTACTCTTCAAGCTTTTACCAATGAACCGATTTAGATTAAATTTAGGTTGTAGATAATTTGAGGTCCATGTATGGACATAAACTTTTCATCCCGGAAAATAGATACTGTACCCGAGGGATCTACGTTCACGCTAGCGGATCATCATCATCATCATCTCAGCCGCAAGAAGTCCACTGCTGGACATAGGCCTCCCCCAAGGATTTGTAAGGACGCTAGCGGATACACGGACGAAATCTCGTAGCAGTCGTAGCTCATACATTACGCGAACAAAGTTGCGGGAAAGGGCTAGATTATATAAAGCTTGGCCTCTGGCTAGTTTGCTGCGTAACAACTTTACGTCATTAACAAGAATGTTTCATTTGCTTTGGTGAATCAGGACTATTCAGGGCGCTGAAGAATGTTTATGATATGTGCGTGTGAACGGACCTTTATAGCCCATCTATCCTAAAATTATAAATGCGAAAGTTACTCTGTTACTCTTCAAGCTTGTACTAATGAACCGCTTTAGATTAAATTTAGGATGTAGATAGTTTGAGGTCCAGGTATGGACATAAACCTTTCATCCCGGTAAATAGATACTGTACCCTACGTTCAGGCGAGTGGATCTACGGACGAAAACTCGTAGCAGTCGTAGCTCATACATTCCGCGAACAAAGTTGCGAGAAAGGCTAGATTATATAAAGCTTGGCCTCTGGCTAGTTTTCTACGCAACAACTATGCGTCATTAACAAGAATGTTTCATTTGCTTTGGTGAATCAGGACGCTGAAGAATGTTTATGATTTGTGCGTGTGAACGGACCGTTGCTTGGCGCCCGAATTATTTTAACCAGTGCTGTGAAATAATGATAACGCAGAAGGATACCGTCTAAAATTTGCTGTTGATTGTTCCGTAGAGATTTTTTACCCCCTCGACGTTATTTTGCAGAAAAATCAGTAGGTTGTGAGACGCCGTACGCAATAGGAAACAACATGACACTTCAAGAGATTCGAATGTGATTTGATTCCGCTGTTCGCGTCGCAGGTTCTCTCTCATATACATATTGATTTTATAAAGAATTCAATAAAGTGTGTAAAACCAATCATCAATCAATGGTATCATCATCAATACTAATAATAAATCTGAAAGGGTAGGTCATGGAGTAAGTTAGGAGTTGCAGGCTTGAATCACTTGAGTACATACATACATAGTATCACGTCTTTTTCCCTGAATGCCTGATAATAAAGATGATTCCGTGCTTCGGAAGGCACGTTAAGCCGTTGGTCCCGGCTGCCATCTGTTAGTCGTTAAAGGAACCACGTCAGAGGTCGAGAGGCGGATCCGAAGAACTCTGAGCAGGGAGTGCATGGTCGATTGACCGTGTCACATACACGAAATGAATGAATTAATAAATAAATGGAGTAAATTAGTTTGTTTTCAGATGTATTGTTTTTATAAGCTCTATCATGATACTGAAACTAAATTGAGGATTTTTAGATTATTTTTCTGTGTGTATGTATATATATTCCTCCACAAATATTTAACGAATTAATTGAATTTTATTAAACTTGGTAGATTTTGCCGTAAAGGACACATGACAGGCTACAAAAAAAAATCTCCAATTAAATAAAAATGTCATAAAATAAAATTTGAAATAAATAAAATCTCACTAAATTATATTTTAAATATCTCACGATGAATAAAAAGATCGGAGCCCAATTGCCTAGTGGGCGTAAGCATCGCGGTCCCAACTAGGATGGGTGACCGTGACCTCCGTGCTTCGGAAGGCACGCTAAGCCGTTGGTCCCGGCTATCATCATTGATGTCAATTGTTAAGCTATGTCAGATGTCTTTAGACTTAGAAAAATCTGACACCAATGTTGGCCACTTACACACTCGAAAAACAAACAAAAAATAAAATATGCGACTTTGATTTATGCACAGAGCCTATTATATAATCTATCTTAGATCATATTAACACAATGCTATATATAATACAGCGCTTTTGACAGCCACGGTTTTAAGGGGATACCACTGTAAATAAGGTCGTTCTGAACCTTATTTATCTCGCAAAATACTTAAATTAGGAGTTTCAAATCTAAGTAATATGATTTTTGACTATTTCATCTCCAAAAATTGAAGATGAAAACACGTTTTGATAAAATTTTCTCGATAGATATATTTTTTGAAAAATGGTCTTCGTTCGCAGAGTTTTTGTTATTGTAGCTCAAATGCGACGAATGAAATAATGATTTTTAGACTAAAAGATAGGTTATTAGTAATTCATCAAAATGTAAATATGAAAATACAATTAACCGGTCTGATTTTATATAAAATAGAAATAACGAATTTGGCGCTTACGTTTTTTTCTTTGAGCGACTCGAGACTATCTCCTATCTCATCATTCACGGGCTAAACCGCCAAGCGCTATCCCTTGCGCGCACTTGATCAGTCCTTTGCCGAGCGAAGGTACCAAACATTTGAGTCCTCGTTTTAAGGGTGAGCGCGCACTGTGGTGCGGTTGTCTGCAACGTTTGGAGTGTTAAAAGTGCGCGCATTACGGCGAAACAACCTTGCATCCGCCACATACCAATTGCTATATTGCGGCGAACCTGCACCAAATATTTTTAATAATAATATAATAATAATAATAATTTCTTTATTTCAGATCATGATCCATAGAGTATTAGTAAAAAAAAAACAATCAAAATACTTATCCTCATGTTAGTAAATTGCGAGCTAGAAAACATTTAATTTATAATATGGACACCTCTATGCACGAGCAGATCCGCCCAATGCCTCACAAAAGGCCCATCAATTTTGGCTGCTAGGGTATTAAGGATGCTGTTAGAACTCCCACGGAGTCCCTGCAGCGCCGAAGCAGCCCGCTTACGAATTATGGCATAAAAATCGTCCATTCGTGCTTCGGCGAACATACCCGACGCACTACATCGCCGCGGCAGCCCCAGCAGCATCCTCAACGCATCATTATACTGGACGCGCAGAGCATTGTAAGCCCCCCGCGTATACCTCACCCACAGGCTGCACGAGTAAAATGATTGACAATATGCTTTAAATAGCGTAAGTTTTACTTGTTTAGTTTATTTATTTATTTTCTTGTTTTTTTGCAACGTATCTCATTGATACACTACCCGCACTGCGGTAAAAAAAACACACGCCAATGATATTTATTACAGTTGGTTTAAGGAATTCCTTAAATATATTTAACTAGCTTTCGCCCGCGGCTCCGCCCGCGTCAATGTCGTCCCTCGGGAATAGTACTTTTTCCCGGGATAAAAGGTAGCCTATGTCCTTCTCCGCACTCCAGAAAACTTGTATGCAATATTTAGTGATAATCGGTTCAGTAGTTACGGCGTGAAAGCGTAACAAACAAACAAACAAACAAACAAATAAATAAACAAACAAACAAACTCACTTTCGCATTTATAATATTAGTAAGGATAAGGATTATTCTATGTTTATTATCTACCTACCAGTTTCTACTGAGTATTAGAGGGGTCAGTTATGCCTGTCCCCGACTTTACTCGTAAACTCAGCATACGAAGGAAACTTTCTTAGCCGATATAGTAGGTCCAGCTAAGCATTCTTGTAAAATACTGCAAATTAGTATTAACATAACACTAGTCAAATAATTTAGAGTTAAAAAGGTTGAGAAAATTATTTTAGACTTATAAATGTTAAGTGCTGATCGTTCTTGACGAGGAACGTATTTACTTGCGTTCATCATCATCGTCAGCTTTCCACGACCCACTGCTGGGTATAGGCCTCCTTTTGTCTGCATTCTTCCCTATCACCAGCCCTCGCAATCCAGTTCTTACCAGCAATCTGCTTTATGTCGTCGACCCACCTAGCTGCCGGACGCCCAACACCACGTTTCCCATTTCTGGGATACCACTCAGTGACAGCCTTACTCCACCTACCATCGTTCCTTCTAGCCAGGTGTCCTGCCCAGTTCCATTTAAGAGTCGCAACTCTAGAGAGCACATCGTGAACTTTCGTTCGGCGTCGGATCTCAGAGTTGCGAACTCGGTCTTGCAATTTGATGCCAAGCATAGCTCGCTCCATGGCTGTCTGCGAAAACGCACCGAACCGTTTTACTAGCGTTAAAACAGTTTATTTTTCTATGTGGGCGTTGCGACCGTTGTGGGAAGTAATCATTCTGTATATTTGATATTTTAAATCTGTGCCTGCTCCACAGACCTGGCCTGGATTTTGTAATATATAGTGCAAATGAAAGCGAAATTGCGTATTAATGTTTCCGATGCATAAACGTGGTTGTAAATTGAGCGTTTTCAAACACCCACCTTCGTTCCATTAGTAAATGTAGGAGAATGGGATATTTTCGTGGGAGCTAACACATTTAACAACGGAACATGCAGGCGCGGATCCAGCTCTCAAAAAAGGGTGTGGGCACTGTATCCTGCACCAACTTGCTTTGGAGTTATCCACTGATCGTCCAATTTACTAATGCCCTAATTTTGTTTTAAGTTAATTTCTTAAAAAAATTGCTGATACATTTAAGAATAACTTAGAACTAATGGCTTTTCTAAGAGTTATTTTGCAAAATTGTGTATTAACTTCTTCTTAGTATAATTTCTCCAGATACAATGTGTCCATAAATAATATTATAATTATTATTATTTTATACAGTACATACATAACTTCAGATAAATTTAAGAGGAGGGGCCTGATGACTTGCAATACCTCTACGACCAACCTAGTGCAAGCATCAGCTCCCACAAACTTGCTATAGATAGAGCTAACATAATTTTTTATAACATTAGCATATAAGAACATTTATTATTATAGTTAAGTATAATATAATATTATAAAAACTTACGCGAGATTACTTTTTCGACTAAAAATACGTGAGTGAAACCGTTTTGTTTAATATGAAAAAGAGTTAATAGGTTGCCAACTTTACTCTTGACACAAAATTTAAACCAAAAAAAAAAATGTAAAATATACTGGATTAAGGTTGAAAGTCCAAATCTATTTTTTATAATAAAATATACCCCTTTGTGGGCATGCCCACTGTGCCCAACGCACTGGATCCGCGCCTGTGAACATATGGCTTCATCTAACGTGCAACTTATCAAAAGAAAATGGAAAGGGACTATCTACCGACAGATTTGAAATAATACATCTATTTCTGATTCATTTTACAAACAAAACTCCTAAACTATTACACTGGCCGAACAAACGTTGAGTGGATAAAAATCAATAACAAAAAATTGGTTATCTGTATATCTGTAAAGTCGGTTTACGGACGATAATTTTACGTGATAAGGGTGGAAGAGAGATAGATGCGTTACAAGCCGATCGTGCCTCTCTATCGCTTGTATGCGCTTTTGCTTGCACACGGAACGTGACACTTTTCTTGCGTGCTGGCTGCATCGATTTAGAAGACGTTTTCACGTCAAAATAGTAAGAACAATGAATATACCGTCGTGGTAATGACTCTGTCGACGATTTTTGCGACATCCTAACTTTGCACATATGTCATTCTGATCTATTCTTAATTATTCTGTTTGAAATACGATATTATATGTATAACCTAACCGGACACACCCGATTTTTGAAAACTTAAGGAGGACTTCAGAACTAAGGACTAAGACGATCTGACTGAATATTTATTCAAATATTTTTGGTAGCTTATAGGTAGTATATACAAATCTTATACCTTTAAACGAGCAATTCTTGTAATAAGTATTTATGAGAATATAAATTGATTTCTATGATCTTGGAAACGGCTCTAACGATTTCGCTGAAATTTGGTATATGGAGGTTTTCGGGGGTAAACAACCGACCTAGATTAGTCGTAGTGGGAAAACGCGTGTTTAGAGTTTTCATGCGTTTATTTTTAAGTGAATGTAGATTATCACCTAAACATCACCATATTACAATAAATAGTAATAACCGAGCAAAGCTCGGCCGCCCAAGTACTAAACGTTTAAACATGTAGTATATTTCATTACTTTTGCCACGTAAATGCACAAAATAACAGTAATAACACCACCGCGAGCGTCAGCTCCAATTTGTCTGGATTTTAATACATTATCTATTGTGTGCGCGCTTAGCAGGATCATTAAAAATGCAACCATCAGTCACACATGACGTGCGGCCACAATGAACACGGCATCCAAGAGACAGTTAGACCATATTTTATGGGGTTCCGTTTAACTTTTAAGAGAACGAAGAACGCGAGTTCTGCGCAAGACATTAGGCTGCGCAAAAGCATTAGGCGTCTGTGTAAAAAACTGTAACGTCTTAATATTTACATATTTATATTTTTACTAGCTTTCGCCCGCGGTTCCGCCCGCGTCAATGTCGATCCCTCCGGAATAGTAGTTTTTCCCGGGATAAAAGGTAGCCTATGTAAAGGTAGAATGTTACCTAATATTAGAAAACTGTAAGCTACATGAAAATCGGTTAAACTGTATGAAAGTGGTCGGATGTGAAAGTGATAATGGATGTATGGGGGTTTAAAAACATTTGTTTTAATTTTACAGGCCGTCAGAGGCCGTGAGGCGGTTCAGAAAAACCCTTGACACCAGGGTATGCATGTTTGATTGACCGTGTGCACCTACACGAAATGATGATGATGATGATTTTCGACTTGTTAGCTCTGTAATTTATATTCTTACCACATGACATAGGTACATTGTAATAGTAGAATAACAGCTTACCTGAAACAAAAAACAAATATATAAGTAAGTAAATATCAAAACGTGACCATAAGCAAATGCGAAAGTGAGTTTATTTGTTTATTTGTTACGCTTTCACGCCTTAACTACTAAACTGATCATCATGAAATTTTGAATATACGTTATCTGGATTACGGCGAAGGACATAGAGTATATAATTCACCCGTGTGTAATGTACTGTTTCCAAGAAATAGATAACAACGCAAGCGGGGCCGCGGGTGAGAGCTAGTTTGTTATAATATGAGATAGGTATATTAAACATGGTCAAGGTCGCAAGATCGAAGGCCATTTAATGAATATTGAGTGCTTTTTGAACGAACACCAACTTGGTATTTGTATAGATTGGTAGCTAAGAAATACTTACAAACTAGTATCAATACGTATGACATTTGGATAGAATTTGTGATATCTGTCTATCGCGTAAAGATTACATAGAAGTGTTATGTCATTACCTTTAATTATAACTGAATCCCAAAGAGTAAACTTTTGTAATAGTCGATTAAATTCTTCAACATCAGCTTTCTACGACCCTCTGTTGGGTATAAGCCTCCTTTTGTCTGCGCTTCCTCCTTCTATGTCCAGCCATCACAATCCAGTTCTTTCCAGCATTTTGCCTTATGTCGTTTAACCCACCGGACTTTTAACACTACGTTTCTCATTTCTAGGCTATCAATAAATCTACACTAATATTATAAAGCTGAAGAGTTTATTTGTTTGAACGCGCTAATCTCAAGAACTACTGGTTCAAATGGAAAATTATTTTTGTGTTGGATAGTTTATTTATCGAGAAAGGCTTAAGGCTATAAAACATCACGCTGCGACCAATAGGAGCGAAGCATCGATAAAATATGTTTTGAAAACGGAGGAAAATTATTCATCTTATACTAATAAAAAACGAATTAATCATAATAACCAGAAATTGCCGCGGACAACAGCTAGTTAAAAATAAATTGATCACATTAAAAACAATAAATTTTCAAAACACGATTTGTGTTAGGTATATATTAGTGAATAATGAAATTTCAACCCTTAACCTCTCATCCGTTTTCGTCGTTGGTCTCTGGGACCCTAGGATTGTGTGATGTATGGAAGCCATACAATAGTCACTTGTTTGGTTTTCACGCGTGGCCAACTCGTACATATTGCGGATTGCATGTGGCATTAATCATAGTGAACATAATGGTCGCTAAATCCACTACTTATGAACGCGGTGGTCTAGTTAGCAAGTGTGGTGCAAGTTTCAAAAATAAACAATAAATGTATATGGTATATCACAGATTGAGCTAGCCCCAAAGTAAGTTCGAGACTTGTGTTATGCGATACTAACTCAACGACACTATATTTTATAACAAATACATAGATAAGATGATTTTTAGGGTTACGTACCTCAAAAGGAAAAAACGGAACCCTCATAGGAACACTTGGTTGTCCGTCTGTCTGTCTGTTAAGACCATTGTTCTCAGGAACGCGTAGAGGTATCAAATTGAAATTCATATCAAATACTCAGGTCTACTGTTCCTTGGCGCTGTGAAAAAACTTCTAAGTCAACGCAATCAAAAGATACAGCTGGTTACGTCGCAATTTTACGTGTTTTTTCGACATTCGCAAGGGAATCAAAACCTACAGGGTACTTTCCATGAACTCAGAATCTTGAAATTTGGTACGAAGCAACGTTTTATAGCACTGATATAGTAAAAAAATTACGAAAAGTATAAATTTTTAGTTACATCATATAATAAAAATATTTTTAATAATTTTTCGACACTCGCAAGGGAACCAAAACCTTCAGGGTACTTCCCATGAACTCAGAATCTTGAAATTTGGCACAAAGCAACGTCTTTTACCACAGATTAAGGAAAAATTGCGAAAAGCAGCAATTTTGAGTTACATAATATAATAAAAATATTTTTATTAATTTGAAACTTATTATATCTAATGTACGGAACTGTGAGCGAGTCCGACTCGCACTTGACCGGTTTTTATTATAACATTCACATAGTATAAATGAACATCCAAGTGCCAGGCCAATTTGAGAAATATCTTTTTCACATGACCGGGAATTGAACCCGGGGTCTCCGGTGAGGCAGTCTGGCATAAAGACCACTAGGCCAGTTTTGCCGAAACTTATTGAAACCGAACTATTGGTCGGTCTCTAATTTTTATTGACCGAGCGGAGCGATAAATTCTTGCTTCCGCTCATACCTCGCGCCACACCCCGCCATTCCCAATTCCTGTTGTGCCCCTCAGAAAGTCTGGTGACAAATGATGTACAATATTGGAAAAAACACCCCACCATTGTCGGCACAACCGAGAACTTTGTCACTAATAGTTTAACGGATTTTTTAACATAATTCGCCTTTGGTACGACATAGCGCCATGGATCTGAATATTCAACAATTTTTTGTTCGTCTGAATGGCTGGTGTCATCGACAGTGGGAATTATTCAATAGTTTTATTTTAATGTGTATTCAACATTTGTGAAGGTTTGGCTTTGTCATTGATTTTACACGTGTCTCATTTTGGTTATCGTTTTTAAACAGCATTTTGCTTTATGTGAATTGCATTGTGAATGTAAGTAAATCTCTATGCTTAGAGTTCACGAAAGTTATACTAGTCCGAAGTTATATAGCTGAGGATGCTGCAGAAAACACGCCTGCCGTCACGAAACGATGCCGAGCTAGCCTATTTGATTGACTAACTTGGTGTACAGCGTTTTGATAGTCACTTCAAAATACATTACGTTTTATATTCTTTAATAAAAATAGTCAATGATACGAAAGCTGCAATGCATTTTGAAGTGAGTATCAAAACGTACACTAAGTTAGCAAATAGGCTGGCAGGTGAGAAAGAGAGAGAGAGAGTACACGTAGCGTGTGATGAATCATATCAATGTAATAAAGATTTTTCCTTTGCCCTTTTATTACTATGAAACATATCGGGATATTTTTCGGTATTTCTCTGTGCGATCGAATCAGAAAAGAGAAGAAAAACAGTCACTAATAGCTCAGCGGTATAGCTCTTTTAAGTGTCAGTGAGCCGGCATATAACGCGAAGAACCGATGGCTGATGGGGCAAAAAGGTTCTCAAATGGCGATCACGTACCGGCAAGCGCAGCGTCGGAGACCCACCGACCTTAGTAAGGTCGGACGACCTTACTAAGGTCGCAGAAAAACGCTGGATGCAGGCCGCATTCAACCGGTCATTTTGGAAATCCTTGGGTGAGGCCTATAACCCGCAGTGGGCCGCCGTGACCATGATATTTACTATGATCGCTGTGGTTTGCGAGTTGTCGATATTCCGGTCGAGTTATAAGGACCATGATATCAGAGAAACTTCACGTCCTAGTTTCTTCGTGATCATGATCCATAATCTTTCTCTAATTTTATAAATTGTGAATGATGTGTACCTAATGTATGGGAATAAATGGCTTTTTTAGGGTTCCCTTATAGGTTCACTTTGTTGTTCGTCTGTCTATCTATCAAGTTGAAATTCATATCAAATACTCAGGTCTAATATCCTTTGGAGTTGTGAAAAAAATCAAAGTTCTAAGCCAACGCAATCAAAAGATACAACCGTTTATGCCGCAAATTTTCGACATTTTCGACTTTCGTAAGGGTATCAAAACCTACAGGGTACTTCCCGTGAACTCTAATCTTGAAATTTGGTACGAAGCAACGTCTTATAGCACAGATAAAAGAAAAATTGTAAAAAATATAATAAAATATTTTTATTAATTTCAAACTTATACCTAATGGTACGGAACCCTTCAGGCGCGAGTCCGACTCGCACTTGGCCGGTTGTTTTTTTATGTAACTCGACCAAAATATCGACAACTCACAAACCACAATCATCAAGGTAAATAGGTACCACAATTGATTCAGAGACGGCGAAGTCTGATGAATTTCATCGATTCAACAACACCTATTTATTCATCAGAGCCAAAAACCTAGCACGAGTAACAACAAAATCTATATAATGGTAATGTAGTCAACCAGTGGTCTACTCCTTTAAACTTAAACAAAACAAACACTTCATAAAAATCAGTGAAACGCGCGCTTCGACCCCACCTGCCTCAAAAAACCTTTTGTCTCTGGAATAAAGGGAAATCTGTAGAACAGAGAGGCGGCGGTACTGACGGCCGACATTTCCATGTCCATTGTCGAACGAAGATTAATCATTGATTTCCAACGGCTAAGTGCTGGTTGAATTTATTATTTCTGAGAAACTCTATGGATGGTGTATCTCATTTACCCTTCAAACGCGAGAAACGGACGAAACAGACACAATGGATTTTCTATTGTTATGCGTCCTCATTGGACCGCTTGATGGTTGAGAGGTCAAATACGTTGCTATGATAGAACAAAAGATGAAGATACATGTCCGGGGCACGCCACCAGTCGTTGATATTTATAGTTTTTCATAATTAATTAGAAGGATTTTTATTATAACGAGCCATTCATTAGCCATAACGTAAAGAAATGTATTCAGTATGAGTACCAAATAAACAATTTTTCTTTCTTTTTTCTAATTACTCATCTCTCTCATCTCATCATCATTTCGTGTAGGTGACACTGTCAATCAACCATGCACACCCTGGTGTCAGAGTACTTCGGAACCGCCGCTCGGCCTCTGACGTGGTTCCTTTAACGACTACCAGATGGCAGCCGGGACCACCGGCTTAAAATGCCTTCCGAAGCACGGAATCATCTTTATTATCAGACAATCAGGTGATTCAAGCCTGCAATGTCCTAACCAAACTGGAAACAACTAAACAAACTATGATTCCGGTGGGAATCGAACCCACGACCCCCGGGTCAACAGGCAAACGCCTTAACCTCTGGACCACGGAAGCTATCATGATGATGATGATGAGTATCAACAATATTTTTAGTTTAACATATTTTTTCTATGGACCATTGAAATTAAAATAGCGTATATATACACCCCTTTATCGTAGCTGCCGAGTTCATCGCACTACTCCGGGTCGGCCACGTCCCCAGATAAAAAGGATACTCTTAAAAATATTGATTAACGGTTATAAGCTAAAAAAGCGCATAGTTGTTCTATGGGTAACAGTTATTTAGCATCCCAGGTAATTATTATAAAGAATTAAAGCACGCGAAGCTGGACAATTCTCAAAGATTCTCAAAGCATTTTATTTACGCATACGTAAAGTTTGTTTTACAGAGCAAAAGGTTCTGCAAGTTACGACTTTCTATGAACGCTGGAGTGCCGGTGTGCCGAGGCATGCTTTCTTCGTGCTCGGCGAGCGTGCGATGAACTAATAGACCCCACATCCACCTCCTTAGGGCAGGTATCCAGCCAGTTCTTCGTGGTCAAAAATATTGCGAGAACGATCAGAAAAGCTATCAAACTGTCCTGGCCACTATGGAAGCGCTGTAACTCTGAGGGGTTGTAAGTCAATACTGGTTTCTTCTTGCTAATCGATGGATGAACAGAAAAACAGTACAGGCAATACTGGGTATTGTGAGAAAACCACCGCCATTACTCAGATCATCATTTCGGTGTCACGGTCAATCGACCATGCACACCCTGGTGTCAGAGTTCTTCGGAACCGCCTCTCGGCCTCTGATGAGGTTCCTTTAACGACTACCAGATGGCAGCTGGGACCACCGGCTTAACGTGCCTTCCGAAGCACGGAGAATGACACAAATTACTCAGATGGTATTGTTGAACTGATGTGAAACTAGAAATGGACAAGACTAGAAAACGGTTTAAAAGGACAGATATTTAAGAGTATGTTGACATGTGAGTATGTTGTAGATGGAAATAAATTCCTTGAGAAATAATGAACATATCTACTTCAATAGACCTTGTTATTTTAGGTATTATTAATTAGGTCAACGATAGTCTTTAGGTGTATAATTTTTATATATAAACTTAAGATATTTGATTAGCCAGATTTCTTATCCTTACTAATATTATAAATGCGAAAGTGAGTTTGTTTGTTTGTTTGTTACGCTTTCACGCCGTTACTACTGGACCGATCATGATGAAATTTTGCATACAAGTTCTCTGGAGTACGGAGAAGGACATAGGCTTTTATCCCGGGAAAAAGTACTATTCTCAAGGGGTTGACATTAACGCGGGCGGAGCCGCGGGCGAAAGCTAGTATTTGCATAAATATTACCAGAAGAATCTACAACACGTATTTGTTTAATAGAAACAAACTTTTAAAATACGAAGCAGCTTCTGCACCAAAGGAGAATATATCGTGCCAAATGTGTCCATGCGCTCACGTATGCTTCCATAAAGGAGAATTTTCTCTGGGGTTCCGTACAAACACTGCGTCAAATCAAGCAAAATTATGTCTAGTACATGTGTGCGTTGCCAAAAGCTGGCCACACTGAATACTTTATGCGGCGCGGAGGTATAAAATCAGGTTTATTTATTCACTGCAGTCACAGATTAAAGAAAGTTACAAATACGGCAATCACAAAGAATTTTTGAAGTGAAAACTTGTTTAGGCACTTTTTGGGATAGGTAGTATCAGGATCAGGATCTCGCTTGAGGACACGTGACCTGATCGAAAATTCGTAAGACTGACACGTGACCTGAGACCGCCGGCCGGCGCGGCGTAGGAGAGGAAGTAATATACGCCTCTTTCTTCCCCGCCGAGTTTTCACTTCTGCCGACAATCCCAGAGTGCAAACTGTTGTTTAATTTTTTAATAATAAGGAGCCCGTTGGCCCCGTGAGCGTAACCATTATTAACGCTTACGCATGTTAAGCAACCCCAGGCGCAGTGCCCACTTGGATGGGTTTCAAAGAAATTTGAAGCAGAATTTTACGCTGAGCTGGGTTATCCTAGTGGTGGTGGATACTTTAAAAAGGAGTCATCTTCCTAAGTAGCGACCGTCCCCGCATCGCACTTTAAACCTTCCTCTTAAATCAATCTATCGGTTAAAAAAAACAGCATCAAAATCCGTTGCGTAGTTTTAAAGCCCTAAGCATACATAGGGACAGACAGACAGTGGGAATCGACTTTGTTTTATAGTAAGCTATGTAGTGCATTGTTGCCACTTTTCCACAACAAATATACAAGAACCGCTCCTGACGCAAACAACGTCAAAAGCGTTATCAATGTCGTCCTTCTTCTTCTATCGAGTATTCTTTGAATCTTTGAATTCAGATCTTCTTGAGATCAAGAAGTTGGGCTTTCTGGGCATAGATTGGATAGCACCACAGTCTCACTCACTATTGTTGGAGACACCCCACCTGACTATATTTTCGTGGCATCTACCAACACCAGCCCGCAGTCTGTTTAAAAACTTTCAGACTGGCCAGGGCAGATTGCCACCCGGTGGTAGACAATGTCGTTATAAAGTACGAACACCTGCATACTCGATAGCCGTATGGTTTTCGGCAGAGTAGAATAGGACCACTCCGAGTCTTCCCATGGAGGTCGTAAGAGGCGCCTTAGGAAATACAAGCTAAACAAAGGTTATAAACATCAATAAGACCTCTCCAACCCGTCTGGCCAGCGAGGAGAGTGTAGGCCAAACCCGCTGTGAGCTCTGGCCAAGTATGGTATATTCGGTAGTAGTGTGAATTACAGAGACGGTCTTGCTCCTGCAGTGGAGACTAAAAAGACCTGATGATAATGATACTCGAAGTCGCTAGACAGAATGAGATATGTTAAGGACTGGAAACAAAGTGACTGGCGAACGTCTTTTCTGTATGCGGTGTTTTTCTTCTTCATATTATGTAATTTTGTATTTCTCCTGTGTATGTGTGTGACTTCAGCTACAAATAAACCATTTATCTATCTATCTATTCTTCTGTCACCTCTCTATTTTGAGCTGCGGTCTACACTGGACCGAATGCAGATGGCGAAATAGGAGGGCGCGTAAAAAAGGTTTAAATTCTGTTTTCAGAATAAAAGTAAGAACAATGGCCCAGACATTGGCGCGTTTGTTGTCGGAGGGTAAGATTTAGCACAGGTCATTGAGCCTGTGATGTACTCTCGAAGGAGCATTAAGGGTTTCATTATTTGGCATCGCAGTTCTCAACAATGTGCTTTCCATTATTCTCTTCAAATCATTTGGTATAAAAAACAATTTCAGGGTTTGGTTAGTGTCAAATCTTTCTTTGGAACACTCATCTCAGCGTTTTTCCGAATTGCATATTATGACAGCATAAATACTGTTATATGATTGGCAAAAGTATTATTTCACGTTCATTAGTTTCACGCTAGTCTGCTATCTTGGGGTACGATTCCCTGCGCGGGCAAATCATCATCATCAGGTCTTTTACTTGAACCTAATTTTCACAGGTATTTGTCTGTAATTGTGGTTGTGTTGAGCAAATTTATTTGTTTGTGTCCATTCGGTCCATGACACAAGCTTAGCGTTAGCGCGGGCCGTTGTGTTGCCCATTTCTTGTTCGATAAGTTAGATGAGAGGTGAAGGATATGTCCTTCACCATACCCCAGACATGTATGTAAAATTTCATGAAGATCGATTCAGTAGTTATAGCGCGCTATAACTACTGAAACTTAGTTTCGCGTTAGTAAATTTGAATTTTATTAGTAGTTAGAACGCCGCAGCTGTTACTAATACTTGATAAGTGCAAGTTTGAGCGGAAGCGGTAGTGGGGAAGGCAATGTGTTAGAGTAGCTTGCACACGTTGCTAATCACTCTACCAATTTCTAGTACTCTACCGCTCTACGCGTGTACCGGAGCCATTACCTATTTCATGAAGACGCCTTTCAATAGAGTATTGTACGTAAAAAGCATCCCTATAATCCCGAGAGCTACAAACAACAACCAACGAACCAGCAAACAAAATAATTGTGTAGTAATTAATTTTAAATGATATCCTCGAGGACAAAGCGTGTAAAAAATACAGAATGATCATATTTTTTATTGCGAAGGACTTTTTAACGCCCGTAATAAAAGGGCGGTAAAAATTCCGCTCCGAAGTCACGTTCCGACGCCGCCGCTGGATGCAGAAAAGCAATATATTTCCTGTTGCTAGCCGACTGGAGGAGACTGGGGTTATGTTCCTAAAGGCATAGCTAAGTACACTGACTGCAGGAAAATTGGAGAATTTGTATTACATATTAAAAAAAATATGGTGGAATATTTGTTTGTGTATTAAGGGGTCATGCAAATATTACGTAAGCAGCGGAAGGTGAGGGGGCTCGGCTTGGCTTATTTTAGATGACATGGACGACGGAGGAAGGTTTGCGTGGTGATGACGTCAGCAACGTGTTGCAAAATAATACCAATGTTTACGTAAGATTGTGGGGAGGGGGCAAGAGTTTTTCCTACTTTTGCTTACAGGGGGTTAAAAATAGCTAACGTAATACTTACCATCTTTCCAAGATCTTATGTTTTACTTTTTTCTAAATAATGATTCTTTTTTGACATAAGAGTGCCGTTTATTAGTTTAAACTTTCGACCAACAGGGGTTCAATAATTCAAACTATATTTTCTATATTTTTTTTTTAATATTTAAAGTGTTTTATTTTGCATTCACAACGCTATTTTGATATATTCTTAATAAATAAAGAAATAAAATATGGTGAAAAAAAAATTTTGCTGGTAGAACTTGAACCGGCGACCTAGGTCTATGCACGAATGTCTCGGCGCGTAGCTCATATGGCAGAACGTAGGTCGTACATAGACCTAGGTCGCCGGTTTAAGTCCCGCCCGCATAAAATTTTTTCGACATATTTTATTACTTCATTTATTACAAAAATATTCAAGTAAGTTTGTTAGGTAACCTTTCATGTCTCAATTACAAAACTGATCAACATTGTGAAAATTTGCATATGCGTTGTCTGAGGTACGAAGAAAGCCGTTCTTTCCGGCTACCTTTCATCCCAGAAAAATAGTGTTCCTGAGAAAAGGAATGTAATCAGTGACGTGCACAGACATTTATCATAGGGTAGACATAATTATAAAACTTACCTTACAAACATACCACCTATATACCTTACTATACGGCTAGTTATCTTCAACTCGTTTAATATTATGATAGTCTTTCGATCTTCGACCGCAAAAGTATTCAAAACAAGCGAAAGATAAGAGATATGATTACAACCTGCAAGCCACGTACACGTAAGGTTTAAGATTAAACGTGGATTAAACTTTAGAATAACTAACCATAACTAACCGGTTAGGTACTTGATTTGTTCTTTTGCGTGTTCACAAAACACTTTATATTTCGATTTCGGCATACAAACACTAAGCGACACAACTTTCACATGAAAATATTTTTGTCACAAATGAAATTTAACTGATAAAGCATTTAATTTTTAAATAAAACTTTAATCTTGGATTGTTAGTAAACACGTTAATCAATGACATTTACATAAGTATGAATAATATCTATAATGACATTGACAGGTGACGTTGACATTAATATCGCACGCGGCAGCCAATAGAAACCTCGGAGACAGTGTCTCAAATTCACACACACAGCGCCAATTTGCTTTGCATGTGTGAGCCGATGAAAGATGTTTACTTGTACTACTACAAAAGCGATTTCCTATCGGTGTATAATAATTTTCTATGTGTGCGTGAAAAGTCAGACCTTTGAAATTTTGTCTTACGCGGCTTACGCGTATAGATACTGCTTGGCGCGGGCACGCGCGGACCGCGACCGCAGCACCGTACTTGATCAAAATCGACTATAAAGTATTTGCTAGCAGAATTTTGCAGGCGCACCGAATATAATTCTTTTTTGTAAGAAAAAAAATTGTATTTATTTAGCGACTGCAGGGTAGACATTGTTTAATAGTCTATATGGACTGCACGTCACTGAATGTAATCAAAACATACGTTTTCCAGGCATTTCATAAACTATCATTGAACACATCGTTAAACAAACTAAAATACACCATAAACGAAAACGCCTTGAAACGCGGTATTTACGTGAGAACAAAAATTTCACGTAATACCGCAATTACGCGACCCTATGACGATAGTAATAAAGCTGAACATTGTGAAGAAAATGTGCTAAAACTATAAATCAGTCGACTGAACACATTTCATGAATGATTTGTACTTGTAGTACAATAGTGTGTTATTACTGCCGCCATAACGTAAACAGTGTTTCTTCATTGCAAAGTGTGCCTTAGTGGTACGGATTAGAGTCCACCTTGACTGCAAATTAAATGTGTATGGTGTTTGCAGTTATATGTCAAGGACTGTATAGGTTTGCAGTTATACAGCGCGAGGTAAAAGAATTGGCGGAAAAAATTCAGGAAATAGGAGTGTTAGTGCGGAATTTTTCCCGAGAATTTCTTTTTCTTTCCCTCAAGTACGGGAGTTATTGTCATGAGAACAGGAAATTTATCTTTGGCGCATCACTAGTTGTTAGTAATAACAATAATCTTTGAACGATCTCTTCCCTGGCAGATAAATTTTATGGGACTGGAGCTCTAAACATACATGTATGTAAGAAACATCAATATTTAACGACAATACATAAAATTATAAGTAGTACTAAAATTATATTGTTAAGTAGCATTATTGTTAGTTATTATAGAATCTTGCTTTTGAGAAAGTCCCAAATTAAGTAGAGAGGCACTAAGAAGAAAAATGCTTTCTCTTGTATTCTTTTTAATGTTTCTTAACTCACTCGCTAGTTAAATATATATTTATTATGTCCGTCAGTTACAAAATCATTAATTTTTTGGATATAATTTCTTTCGTCGATCCAACAAAAAACGATAAATAGCTCTTTGAAATGCCGTGTGACGTCATAGTTTGTTACACTTTTAGCAAACTTTGACGTCACGAACCCCCACTTATAAACTTTGACACGCTTTATATTTATTATTTGTTGTTTAATTAACAAAAGAAAAAATACGTGTCCAATATTTTTACACGATTTTTATTAGCTCCACCTGTATGTTTGTTTGTTTGTACAGTGGAGACAGGCTTCTATGAACTCGATTTTGACCCACTGTAAACGGTCACATTTCACGGTTCACAATTAAAATTTTGTAGGCTTAGCAAGGTCCGATGACAAGGGTTGTTGTAAATTTGCCACAAAGCAATACAATTATTTGATAAAAAAAGCGTTAATTTAGTTTTTTTTAAACTTAGTATCGGACTCATTTTAATGTTATTTTGACCCAGGAAACTAGCCTCAATTATTCTGATTTGCCCAGATGCTTTGGAATCCGATTCAGGTCAGTTATTCAAATTATTTATTGAGTTCACATTTCCGCTTTCGCTTGTGGTCGGCGATGCGTGCTAACAGTGAAAGGATTAGAAAATAAAATACATTTTCATGAAGGCTTTTATTGTGAGTCAATTAATACTGCAATATTTTGTAACCGAGCTATTCAGCAGGTGAAGTTCCGTCAGATGTCGTTTACATCGCTTTATAATATTATCATCCAATTTACATGTGTCTTATAATAATTTTACACCTAAATCGGTCAAATTTTACTTGCGTGATTAGATAAACAGACACCATCGCGAAAATGGATGTCCGCAAGTAGTATAAGACTATATCTAGGTCCTCCGCCCTTCGGAAGGCACTTTAAGCCGTTGATAGCTGTCGATAAACTATGCCAGATGCCTTAAGGCAGCCTGAAAAATCTGATACCAGTGTTGGCCACTTACACACACGAAAAACAAACAAACGAACACATTTGTAATATAATACAGGGAGATTCTTGCTAGAAACCAGTCCACTTTCCCGCTCCCGCTTGTGACTTGCGGCGCGTGCTAAAAATAGTGAAAACGCCGTCGCCGATGCTGCGATAGGAAATGCTATATTTAGCGGCTCCCTTTGTACTGTACCGCATACCAGACTAGAACTTGCCTTTACAGATCTATTTCTTATCGCGATGGTTGCCTACGCGAAGGGAATGAAATCTAGCTGGTCAGTTTTGCTCCAACACTAATGGTGCCATGGTAACCAAGATTTCAGATTGTTGGCGTAGAATGGAAAGGATAAGCTGTTTAGAAAAAGTAATAAAGTCGTGACAAAATTAGTAGGCGAAAAGATAAACATACAAATTCATATTGGATGGTACATAAATACAAGAGTTTTTTTTATTAACTTATGTTATCCCACTGCTGGCAAAGGTCTTCCCCATTGCCTTCCATACCTCTCTATCCCGCGCCACATCCAACCATCTACTTTCGAACCTCTTTATATCGTCTTTTATATATATGTACAACATAATTATATGATTAAAATCATAAAAGAAAGCTAGAAAATACAAGGGCTGAGTCTTACATACTTATAAAGAAGTGAAATAACTTGGAATAACTAGGTGGTCGGACGGCCTAACCAAGGTCGCAGGAAGACGCTGGATGCAGGCAGCTTCCAACCGGTCATATTGGAAATCCTTGGGGGAGGCCTATGTCCAGCAGTGGACTTCTTGCGGCTGAGATGATGATGATGAAATAAATTGCAGAAGAGAGAAAGAGTAAGAGGAATGGAAAACAATCCAGCGACAAAAATTAAGCTCTTTAATTTTATGATGGTATCCCACCGTGATGTTTTGTAAATCATCTAGAGATTTCGTGTATCGTCTAATTATACAATCCATCTGCGACACATTATGCAAGTAAATAGAATAAGATGCAGACAATATTACTGGTCTGCAAAGGTTATCAGTACAGAGATCAAAGTCGGACCCGATCGCACAAGAATAATTTACAGCAGTATGCATAAGTCGAGCGTCATAGGTTTTCCCTTTCATTTGAATACACGATTCCTCGTAGGTACTACCTACGCCTAGATATCAACGGTTTTTACATCCGAGTACGATTCCTAAAATACTCTGTGGTCGAATAGCTTTACGCTAGCTAGATTTTTCTTTTTAAACCTTAGCACTTTATACACATAATTATATATATATACCTAAACGGCACACTTCTCTTCCATGCTGGTCTGGTAGAATAGAAAAAACGTAGAATGTACCAGCTGCTTCTCTTCCCGCGCAGATCGTAAAAACCGATCGAAGGATTGGGCTAAACTCTGCGGAATCATGTCAATAGGCGATGCGGCTAGCAACCGATCACTATTTTGATTCCATTTTTCTATCTACACGCCCTCTAACATGCTAAATGTGGCCTTAAGGTCTTATAGACCATGCTCTGTCTACCCCACAAGGGAAAGAGACGTGATACTATGTATGTATGTTTGTATGTACTTAGCACGAGCTTTTTTGGAAGTGGTATAAAATGTGACACAAATGTTACTTGGCTATTACTAACACAATCGAATAGTAAGTACTAAGTTGTACATGGACAGGGGTGTCTACCATGGTTAGGGCACAGATATATATAACAGAACAGCCTTCGTGGTCCAGTGGTTAAGGCATTTGCCTGTTGACCCGGGGGTCGTGGGTTCGATTCCCACCGGAAGCATACTTTGTTTAGTTGTTTCCAGTTTGGTTAGGACATTGCAGGCTTGAATCACCTGATTGACTGATAATTAAGATGATTCCGTGCTTCGGAAGGCACGTTAAGCCGGTGGTCCCGGCTGCCATCTGGTAGTCGTTAAAGGAACCATGTCAGAGGCCAAGAGGCGGTTCCGAAGAACTCTGACACTAGGGTGTGCATGGTCGATTGACCGTCTCACCTACACGAAATGATGATGATGAGGGCACAGATAAATAGTTACTACTTGGCCTGCGGTTGCAGGTCTGGCATCAGGTACGCGTGCCCGGCCTTCCGAACTAGTACTTGCTTGCCCCATTCATCCGAGCACAAGAAGCCACGGAAACTGCGCTCGCTTTATTGTCTTTGGCGGTCGCCAACCACTTGCTAAGCGTGGTGAGTAAGGCAATATCCTCCCATGGAACGAAGAATCCTTGGATGAAGCCTTTGTCCAGGAGTAGACTTACTACGGCTGAAATCTTAATGTTGTACATGAGAATTAAGGGTTGATCAAATCAACAGTTTGACCTCTTAACCCCCAAGAGGGCCGATCGGTCCGCATATCAATAGAAAATTTGTGTCTGCGTTTCTCGCGTTTGATAGGCTTGATGGCTCAACTCGTTTCTTTCGTACAATGCACCCAGACAATAGTACAACTTAGCATTTTCACTGACTGGTATTTCGCACAACACGTCCGTCTGGCAGACATATTAATTGTCGGACCGACATCCGGCGCAGACCAAGTCTGCAGTCGCCGTGAGTGGATTCCGTTATTAATTCATATACTCTCTAATGTACATTTCAGTGTAATATGCTCTTAGCAGACAATGGAGAGCTTGCGTAGTTATACCATAATATAATTTGTGAGCAGAAATTGGAGATAATCTGTGAAGCGGGTGAGATTAAGCCGTCTGAGCGTATAACCATAATTAAATGTCGCAGGTTCGAACTCTCCCTGGCCCAACCTATACAGTGAAGCTGTTGGTATATCTGATTCATGAACCTGTACGGTCTCTTTAACTGCTGGTTAGTAGTACGTAAAAATTTACGGCGAAGGCAAAAATCGTGTTCTATCTATAACAGCATCTGACGAAGGTTATGACAGGTAACTAAGTAGTAACAAGAATAATTTTACTTACTAGTCAACTAGTGTGCAGAGGGAAGACGGGGGCAGGTAGGGTGTCATAAATATTGCCACAAATTTCCATATTGAGTCAGATTTTGGACTATACTATAAACTCAGAGAAATAACGGTATACTACATAAGGACCTCCAGTAAGGTGAATCGAATTTTTGTTTCACTTGTGTGAAATGGGGGCTTTACACGAGATAAAGATAAGACGATATGTTTTTTCCTAAATCCAGAAATTTTCAAATCGAAACTTGCGACCTCGTCACTCATGCAAATGAATGCCAAAATACCTAAAAAATACAATTGTTGTCAGCCGGGACGGGACAGTAGCCCACTTTTTTATAATGGCCAATATTTTCGCGGAGCCCTTAACAGACGCTTTGCGGGACCCTGGAACACTGCGGAACACACTTTGATAATCGCTGCTGTTTAGAAAGGGAATACCTAGATTGTGATATAAATATAAATAAATAGATATAAATAAATAAATATATACGGACAAATCACACAGATTGAGCTAGCCCCAAAGTAAGTTCGAGACTTGTGTTATGGGATACTAACTCAACGATACTATATTTTATAACAAATCCATATATAGATACACATCCAAGACCCAGGCCAATCTGAAAAAGATCATTTGATGGATGAGATAAATTGATTTAATACCTAACTTGGTATTTTTTTTTGATATGTTCGATTCAAAATGTATTTTTTTGTGACCAGCCCATTTAGCATCGAGGAGTTCTTCATATCATATTAGCTAGCTATAGTATGAACCCATTAAATTACATTAACCGACCTAAGCTACTAAAAATTTTTGCTACAAGATTTAGTTACATAGATTGAATAAACTTTAAAAAATGCATTTAAATGGTCTCGGTGAACCAAAGACACACAAACCAACAGACAAGTCAAAACAACCCTCTTTTTACGTTGCGGGTTAAATATGAATACTCCAAAATGATTTTTCGTAAGAAAATTACTTCTCGATAACCAATTTGCACTCCATCATATCATAACTAGACAAACAAATGGTATTTTGCGCAAAAAAGAGGGGTGTTGGATGAAATGATATAATATCCTCGATGTATGATTTCACTTCAGCAATAAAGAGCCCAAACTTATTTTCCTTTCAACAAACTATTTGGGGTGGTGGTCGTCTAAAAAGATTTACTGGATCTGAGGTAACTGTGACAATGTTGGGTCATTTGTACGTTTTTCTATCAGATAAGACATATAAGACAGGATGTTAAGTTGGTTCTTTCTACGCCCACTAAATGGGCCTTATATGGTATTGGAAAACAACAGAAAACATTTCCTTTTAACCGATTTCTTCGGAAGATGGGTATTTTATTTATTTATTTGTTTATTACAGGCTTGTTTATTCTAATACAGTATGTGCAAATTCATCAATCCCAAAAGTTTAAATTTCAAAATATAGCAATAAGTGTGACATAGTCTGTATAAGTATATTTGTACCGTATACTTCATGGTAAAGTACTGCAGTTAATAAGAGATCATATACTTACTATCATTAATTTTCAAGAGAAAATTGGTCCAAACATGGGCATTTGGTAAATGACATTCTTCGGACGTCATACCAACGTAAACCATACATTCAACTGACAAATGATTGACAAGTCGTGTACTAAGGCATTATAAATTGATAAGACTCGAATTAAAGGACCAAACCGGAAAAACGCAGCTGTGACGTAGTGTCCCCTACATGGGCAATAAGTAAAATGGCATGTCCTTCCTATAATTTGAACCATACATACAAATGCATTGGCATTTACTCGGTACTCTGTATGTCAATCCAATGATTGACAAACCGAGTACTAATGCATCAGAAATTAATCAGATTCGAATTAAAGGACCAAACGGGAATGTCCCCTACATGGGCATTACGTAAATGGCATTCTTCGGACGTCATAAAGCAAGCCCACTCGTTCCGTCACCCTGTCCTTGCTATAATTTGGACCACAGATATTAGATCTGCAAATTGGTCGTGTGAATCTTCCGCCCTCGCCGTGTACGGTGACAATGGTTTCTAAAGACGCTTTTTAAAAAATATTTTATCATTTCATAAAAGTATGATGATGTAGCTCTTTTGCGCTACGACTGGATCAATCATTTATTTATTTAAAAATTTATTGAGCCTTATTTGAGCCTAATTTGTTGGCCTGGGCAATGTAGAAGACAGGAAGTCCTATCTTATATACTATGGCGTCTACGAAATTATAAGATGAAGTTCAGTTTTTCTCCCAACTCGTGGTCACCGCGTCGACTCCCTAGCCATCGCCATCAGTAACGTCCGCCGTATAATATCTTCATTGACAACATGTCTATAACTACTATATTATATGAGTAAGAAGTAGTCCCGTTTTTTCAAAATCGTGGTCACCGAGTCCACTCCCGAGCCATTAATAATGTCCGTCGTGTAATATCTTCATTGACAACGCGTCTAACTACTATATCATATGAGTACGAATAAGTCCCGTTTTCTAACTCGTGGTCACAGTGTCCACTCCCTAGCTATCAGTGTAGTCCGTCGTGTAATATATCCATTGACACCGCGTTTAAGTACTCTATCATATGAGTGGAAAGAATTCCCGTTTTTCGCTAAGTCGTGGTCACCGCGTCCACTCCCTAGCTATCAGTAGAGTCCGTCGTTTAATAGCTTTATTGACAACAAGACATTCCTATAACTATACTATTATATCCATGATATGTGTATGAATAAGGGATGTCACGTGCATTTTGTTGTATCATATGAGACGTACTACGTTTGTTTTACTGGGGACTGGGAGAGATTTTTGTATCATTTTTATATCTCGAGGAATTGATTTAGCTTATGGAGTGTTTAATTACTCTAATCCTATCCTAAACTTATATTATAAGGTGACTGAGAGGATTTGGCCTACACTCTCCAACCTGTCTGACCAGCGTGGAGAGTGTAGGCCAAATCCTCTGGCTGCTCTGGCCAAGTATAGCTCTAGTAGTACAGAGAGGGTCGTGCTCCTGTAGTAGAGACTAAAAAGACCTGATGATGATGATGAGGTTACACATACATTTAACCACTTCGGAAGTATCTAACTTTATGGAACGTTTTTTTGGCAATCGGCTACAGAACCCTAAATAAAAACAATTAGGCTTAAACACACAGTTTTTTTACAAGATATCTGACGATTAAAAAGCGGAGAATGTTACTAAATTACTCGTAGGTCAAAAAGGCGCAAAATATCCTCAGTGAACATTGACTACTACATGACGAAAACCCAAGCCATAAAATACAACTCTTAGTCCCCAACTGGGACAAAAAATAAAATAAAATACAACTCTTGGTCCCAAACTGGGACAATCGTAGACGAAGTTCTAGATACACTTCATTATCATCGTCATATCAGCCGCAAGAAGTTCACTGTTGGACATAGCCCCTACGACCGGTTCGAAGCTTACTTTTAATCTTGTAAGATATACTCTGTATTTAAGCCAGTTTATATTAATCCGCTTATCTATTGATATTATTGCGTATGTATTGCAGTTTACATCAGCCGTTAAAAGTGTATGTTTATCAGTAAAATATTCGGATAAAACGATAAAACTCAGCTGATGATGCAAGTTGATAATTATATTATTAAATTAAATACTTAATAAAATGTAGCCTTGAATATACAAATTATCTTATTAAAATAGCGATACGAAACACGTGTTTGATAAAAAAAATAAGCGGTTCTCAAACTTCAAAACAAGCAAAACTATGAACAGAGACCAAAGGAGCTCTAAAGAATACTAAATCTGAAAAATGGCCCCATTCCGGACCGACGATTTTTTTTATAATGCCCAGTATTTGTACGAACACCTCACGAAGGCTTTGCCTACGGTTCCGCGGAGCCCACTTTGAGAATGGATGACTTAGTGTATTAATCTTGCAATATCTTTATCACACCTGAAATCAAATATGCGCAGAAAAGAAACTAATGCGCATTTCACGGTCATCTTGAAATACTGCGACTAAAATAAGCATGGTTGCATACTCAGTGGTGCGTCTGAACCCGGGGTTCGTGTGTTTGGAAGATTCCTGCAACGATTTGGCCGTCTGCCACGCTAACCCCTTTTTGAGAAGCTCCGACATAAGCAGTAATAATTAATGTTAAAAATATATTGTTCGTTAATTTTAAAAGACCCAAAATCGATCGATTAGAACATTGACAGATGTCACTTTAGAAAAATGTACCTCTAGGGACGAATATAGTATTTTGTCTATTAGAAACATTGAGGTGATTATTATTGACCTACGCTTACATCTTCTACTTACTCCCGTGGAGTAATACCACTATTGTTAATGACGTCAACAATTCTCAGTTGAAA
Source organism: Elegia similella (assembly GCA_947532085.1). Lineage (NCBI taxonomy): Eukaryota > Metazoa > Arthropoda > Insecta > Lepidoptera > Pyralidae > Elegia > Elegia similella. The sequence continues at coordinate 24,402,775 of OX383939.1, forward strand.
ATCAAAATTTTACAATAAATAAGTGTACAAATGGCCTATATTAAATGAACGTTATGAATTTAAATTTCAATTTTTGTTAGCCACTAACACATAGGAGGAAAGAACAGTAGGAAACACAAGTATCAACCTCGCCCATGCTATCCGGAGGAAACACTAGTCACGTGGGGTTGCGTCATGCGCAGACGCCGGCGCCGCCGCACTCGGTCACTGTGCCAGATTCTACGCAACGCGGGGTATAATAAGCCTAGCTATAAAATAGGGCTTACGCTCGAATACTCGAAAGCATTTTAAATAAAAACTTTTTCAAATATCTTTCGTCACATTACTGGCTAACAGTGTCATTTTTAGGGTTCCGTACCTCAAAAGGTAAAAAGGAACCTATATAGGATCACTCGGTTGTCCGTCTTTCCGTCTGTCTGTCTGTCTGTCGGTCTGTCAAGACCTTTTCTCAGGAACGCGTAGAGGTGTCAAGCCAAAATTCATATCAAATACTCAGGTCTACTGTCCCTTGAAGCTGTAAAAAAATCAAACTTCTAGGCCAAACGATCAAAAGATACAGCAGTTTATGCCGCAAAATTTCGTGTTTTTCGACATTCGCAAGGGAATCAAAACCTACAGGGTACTTCCCGTAAACTCAGAATCTTGAAATTTGGTATGAAGCAACATCTTATAGCACAGATAAAGGAAAAATTGCGAAAAGCATACATTTTTTGTTATATCATGTAATAAAAATATTTTTTATGCCGCAAAATTTCGACATTCGCAAGGGAGTCAAAACCTACAGGGCACTTCCCGTGAACTCAGAATCTTGAAATTTGGTGCGAAGCAACGTCGTATAGCACAGATAAGCAAAAAATTGCGAAAAGTATAAATTTTTAGTTACATCATATAATAAACTTGTTTTAGAATAACAGTACAGAACCCTTCGTGCGCGAGTCCGACTCGCACTTGCCCGATTTTTTTAAATCTCGTGCTGTTTAAACGTTTGCTTTTGAATACTCCGTCGAGTGTTAAGAGCAGGGCTTGTTACCGGTACCAAATTCCCATTATAAGTATCGGTAAGTACCGGTATTACTATTCTGTTAAAATGTTAAATGGTAATATGAGGTACCGGTAATCTAAAGTAGTAGGTAGTAGTACCGGTACCAAATGTACCGGTACCAAACCAATTACCGGTACTGACGTTTCATAGAGGTACCGGTAATAGATTTTTACCGGTATTCCAACCCCTGGTTAAGAGTATTTCTACTACATCAACTTTTGCGACGAGGGCCTGGCCTGAATACACAAATACATTTCAGCTAAAAACGCACTCAAATTTCGTGCTGACATTTATGTAATGTAATTTTTTATTTTAAATTATAATAAGTACCTATGAAATATGGACAATTGACGTCTGAAATAAATGATTTTATTATTATTATATTATTATTAACAACAAGACCTTGTGTTTTGACTTTTGACATTTAATCAAAAGTTTAATTTCTTGTTTCGTTACTATTCTTTCATACTACAAATCGAAATTTATTTTACGACATGACAATGTAATGTAAGCTCAAGTCCACACATTTAGTTCTAAGTATGTCGTAGATTGTAAGTTGATGTCATTTGGAAAAAATGCGCTGTGCAGTTTGTTGCCGCTTCTTCTACACTCCGCCTTGGAAGCGGCGTAAACTTAGTAAGTAAGTTATTGACGTCAACAATATTAATGTTGTAAATAATAATGTGTAATTTAACGTTCACCAAATGATATTTAAAAAATCTTACGATGAATAAAATATTTTGACTTTGACATTGACTTGACCGGGACAGCCCGAAAGATTAGTCAAATAGTATTGAGTGCCCGATACTATACTTTCGGCCAACATCTTCTCTGACAAAGGACTAGTTCAAAATCATCAATCAAAAAGTAATACTTAGAATTATACTGTCTAACATTACCCGATGTGTTCTCTCTGTATTTCTGTATTTGTCGACTGACAATACACTGTGATGTCGGTCAACAACTTGACAAGTTTGTGTCCGTTACATTTCAGCAGAGTCACGCCGCGCAGCTCCGTTTGTCTCCACACAATCGACGCAGTATACGAGTATGACGACATGGCGACATTTTCATAATTTTCATTCATTGCTCGAATGAGGATGGCATGAATGCAGTTACGTCACTTAAGTAATCACCATTCAGATGATGACTAAGTAATAATAATCCACCAGAAAAAATCTCTAACAAGATAAATACTGTTCCAATATTTAGGATATTAATTATATAGGATCAATTTAAAAGAAAGTTCTTAAGGCTTTAGAATTAAAAATATTTTACCAAATCGCTTGATTTTTAAATCGGACAGTTACTTATTAGCAGGAAAATTCACGTCATTAGGTAGGTACTTCTGAAGTACTTTCGTCAGAGGCCGAGAGGCGGTTCCGAAGAACTCTGATACCAGGGTGTGCATGGTCGACTGACCGTGTCACCTACTCGAAATGATGATGATGAGTAGTTTTAAGATTTTCTCTTGGTTTTCGTAATTATTATTAATTCGTTTAGTAATCCACCACTTACACAATAATGCAAATACGCATCTACATCTCCATAAACTTGGCTATAGAAAATTATGTGATTTTTTTTACGTGTGTGTAAGTGATCAACACTAATGAAACATTTTTCAAGCTAATAATTAGGGAAAAAAGCGATGTCAGAAAATGGCGCAGTTTAGTCGCATCCATAACATTATTTCCACTCCCAATACCTGAGGTAGACTTAAAAAAAAGTAACACGAATAAACATATATTCTTTAGCAAAGAAATAAACACGCGATTTTACATTTTCAGAGTTACATAAATTCGCACGGAAGCGACATACCCAGGCAATTTCACAATGATACATTATTAAATGTAACAAAGAGTTTATTTTGGATCGCGCTTGGCAGATGCAGCGGTCAGCGTGCGCGTGAGTGCGTCGCTAAATTAAACTCTCGAATATATTACAACATTCTAGAAATCTAGGAAAAATCTTTCCATGCTGGTCTGGGAGAAAAGAAAAAACGTGCCAGCTGCGTCTCCTCCCGTGCAGATCGTAAAAGTCGATCGAGGGATTGGGCTAAAATCTGCGGAATCATATCAATAGGCGATGCGGCTAGCAACCCATCACTATTTGATTCCGTTTACCAACTACATCCCCTCCAACTAAATGTGGCCATAAGGTCCTATAGACCGAGGCTCTGTCTACCCCGCAAGAGAAAAAGACGTGATACTATGTATGTATGTAGGAAAAATCTAGATTTGCGGTAAGATAAGGTCGTTAGTGTTTTGTGACTGGTCTGGGTTGTAATAGGTCGTATTGTGCAATGTTTCTAAAAATACCGCGGTGTTTTCATACATCATACTGTTATTAGCGGGCGTAAACAAACGCACGTGGACCGCTCATTATGTTCAAAGTCTTATCTTTAGAACTCTGACATATAAATAAATATATACGGACAAATCACACAGATTGAGCTAGCCCCAAAGTAAGTTCGAGACTTGTGTTATGGGATACTAACTCAATGATACTATATTTTATAACAAATACATAAATAGATAAACATCCAAGACCTAGGCCAATCTGAAAAAGATCATTTTCCACCGGCCTTGACCTGGCCGGGGATCGAACCCGGGCACTCACGCAGGCTGGCGTGTTGACCGCTGACTTATAATAATTCTGTGCCGCTGCGCCACGGAGCTAGTTAGTAGTTTGTGAAGTCGGCTTTTTTATGTGAATGATTATTTTCATATAGCGTAAATTCCGTGCTTCGGAAGGCACGTTGAGCCGGTGGTCCCGACTGCCATCTGGTAGTCGTTAAAGGAACCACGTCAGAGGCCGAGAGTCGGTTCCGAAGAACTCTGACACCAGGGTGTGCATGGTCGATTGACCGTGACACCTACTCGAAATGATGATGATGAGCGCAAATAATGAACCCTGGTCCATCGAGTTCCTCCGTTGTAAAACATGAAATCCGCGTGACTATGTGACCTTGAATTTCTGGCTAAAAGTCCATCACAAAATAAACAGTATTTTTTAAAGAAACATTAACATTTAAATATATCTTGACGCCGCCCTTGTACTATCTAGCTCAATCACCACATTAAAAATTGGGCCAACTACCCAAAAACTTATCACGTGTGTGTACTTCTTTTTAGGGTTCCGATAACACTAACGAACCCCTGTTACTAAGCGGCATGCTGGTCTGGGAAAAAAGAAAAAAAAAGCCAGTCAAGTGCGAGTCGGACTCGCGCACGAAGGGTTCCGTACCAATCCTAATCCTAACTTCCTAACTAATATTATAAATGCGAAAGTGAGTTTGTTTGTTTGTTTGTTACGCTTTCACGCCGTAACTACTGAACCGATCATCATGACATTTTGCATACAAGTTCTCTGGAGTACGGAGAAGGACATAGGCTACCTTTTATCCCGGGAAAAAGTACTATTCCCGAGGGATCGACATTGACGCGGGCGGAGCCGCGGGCGAAAGCTAGTTATCTATAAAAACGGCAAAAAAACCATGTCGGTTATATGGAAGCCCCCCTTAAATAATTGTTTTATTTTAATTTACTTATTTATTTTTAAAGTGAATATATAACTAAATATTGTGCCGTTATCAATATCGAGCAAAAAATTCAAGTTTGCTGTATGGGAGCCCCCTTAAATATTTATTTTTTCTAGTATTTGTTGTTAAAGCGGCAACAAAAATATCTTGACGCCGCCCTTGTAATTTCTAGCTCAATCAACACATAAAAAATTGGGCTAACTACCCAAAACTTATCACGTGTGTGTACCTACTTCTTTTTAGGGTTCCGATAACACTAACGAATCCCTGTTACTAAGCGGCCGCCTTACATCCATCTATCAACAAAGCTGTTTCTTTTAAACCGATTTAGGTAGTAATTTCTATTTTAAACTTTTGTGACTTAGGCGCCTATCAATCCATCCTGAATTTAGGATTCGACGGGAGGGATACCGCTGTACGTTAGACACAATACGAGATATCTCCAATCGTATCGCACGTATTACGGCGTCCCTCTCATCGGATCCGAGTCAGGATGGTATAATACCTCGAATCGAGTTATTATCGATTTTTTTTTTTAAATTAGGTCTTGTGTCTTGTTATTGGATCTACCTCCCATCTAAAATTGGTAACAACTGCTACCTATATTTATACCTACTTATATAAATTGGTAACAAAAGCATCTGGGACCACCATTGCAATGTTTCTTCCGAAGCCAGTTCTTAGTGAAACAGACAATCTGAATGTAAGTTTTCTTGTGATGTTTTCTCCCACAGGAAATAAGTGTTTGTTTTAAAGGATGGACCATGTATAAGCCAGATTTATGCATAGTGTTATTACCGGCGCAATGCGCAATTAAGCACAAAGGAAAGCGCCTAAACCATCCTGAATTTAGGATCCGATGGGAGGGACGCCGCTATACGATAGAAACGATACGAGATATCTCTAATCGTATCGCACATATAGCGGCGTCCCTCATCGGATACGATTCAGGATGCGATTCAGGATGGTATAATACCTAAAACAAAAATCGGAATATCTCGGGAGCTCCCGACTCGCGCTTGCCATTTTTTGTCTACTAAATCTTATCTTTACAGTCGGCTGCCGGAACGATTTGTACTATCGCACGTTTTCGCGCAACCTTGGCGGTAATCCTATAAAATTGGCTCGCCGCTGAATCTGCGACATTGAAATGCTAATTTACAAATCCATTCATTTTGATATAAAAATGTTACATGCGTAGAAACTAGAATGAAGTGTCGCGCAGAAAGTCGACGGCTTGCCATAGAGTTAGGAAGTCGTAGACCTACAGTGAGACAAGACGTTTTCGGCAAAAATACAGTGAATTTTTCAAACTGAATGAAATAAATGTCGCAAAACATACATATACTATTTTTATATTCCTCGTCCTTCAGTCGTCTGCTCACTGCTGAGCGTCGTGATGTCCCCAACTTCTTTACGATCTCTTTCCATATTTGGCGATCTTTGGCCTGTTGTAGATTATCAGAGGTCTTGGTGTTAACGTGGTCTTTCGTGGTCCTATATTACTACGTCTTTATTTACAAATTCACAAGTTACAGTGTCAACTCAACGTGTGTGATTTGACAATTTATATTTATTTATTATTACTACAGTGTAGAGCTTAAAGCTAAAAGATCCGAAAGCCACGTTTAGCGTATTAGTCACGCTGAAATAAAATAATTTTCTACAAAAATAGGCTACGATAGACAACTTCTTCCTTTTTGAAATAAGTTGAGATAGCACACAATCTTCCTTCAGTACCATCATCATGATCATCAGGTCATTTTAGTCTCCACTGCAGGAGCAATGACCCTCTCTGTACTACTAAAGAATATATACACTACGCGAAGTACTACCGAATATACCATACTTGGCCAGAGTAGATTAGGACCACTCCAAGAGTTCCCATGGAGTTCGTAAGAGGCGACTTAGGAAATACAAGCTAAACAAAACTCATAAACATCAATGAGACCTCTCCTTCAGTACACTCTCACTTTATTTATTTTTTTACGAATATTCCAGGTTTATCATCGTTTCATTGGGGGTGTTAACGATTCCGATGCCATTACTTGTTGTATTTGATCTAGTCCAGACGTCGTCGGTCTATTGACATTTCCATCGGCATTTCGATTTACGTAGGTTTATTTAAACCCTACCGGACAGAGAGCAAAATAGTACTGAACTTCCTTGTTCTCCAGAACTCAGAAGTCTAACTGGGTTACACCCTAACGAATATATTCGAATGCTATTGTTCTTAATGTACCTCTACAAAACTTACTCAACTCTATGGCACACAGTCGTGGAAATTTACAGATATTCTACAACTTATCTCAAGGTTGGAGCGCCTCGCGTGACGCTCGCCACGCATATCATTAATTGTTAATCTATTTAGAGAATTCACATGCTCTGTATCGCCAGACCCAGAAGTGTCCAATAATAAACAGTCATTTATTAATGGTCAGGCCTGTCATCCTTAACTGCCTGTCCGGTTTCACATATGGCATCGAGTGCACACGCCAGGCCCCCCGAGCTGCTACTTGCTTTTTCCCCATTCATCCGAATAAGTAGTTTCCCAATACTTTTAATTCCCAAATTCACCAAATTCCCATCTTTCACCAGCTTAAAATGCTTCCGATGGACAGCAGCGTCGGAAGCACAAGAAGCCAAAGAAACTGCCAAGCGTGGCAATATCCTTCCATGGAACGAAGAATCCTAGGCTTCTGTTTAGAAGTGGACTTCAAACGGCTGGAATGATTTATGAAGAGAATGCATCGATACCATACATACTCCATACGCCTCATTACTGCCTCCAATTAAAACCCTCATTGACACGAATCTCACGAGATTAGGGTCGGTGTCGACGAACGCATCGTGGCTAAATTGCAAACGTTCTTGCGAATGGCTAAGTAAGGAGTACCCGAAACCGGTGAGCATGAATGAAAAGAGTGATGGATGTAGATGAAGCAAAAGAGTTTTATTAGGATAGGTTAGCAGGTTAAGATCCATGATGTGGTCTTTATCTACCCCCATGGGAAAGTATGTATGTCAGTGTACAGCGTAAAGTTGTTGATAGTCTCCGTGATCCTTGCGGCAATGGTAAACACACGAGCCCGCTAGCCGAGAGGCTTGAGGCTCGATAGGTAGGTGTTTCTTTTTATAATATAGGACGGCAAGCGAGCAAGCGAGTCAGCTGATGGTAAGTTATCACCGCTGCCCATGGACAACTGCAACACCAGGAAGTGACAGGAGCATTGCCAGCCTTTCAAGGAGTTGGGGGAGGATGACCTCCCTCCGGCTCTCTCACTCATCGAACTGTTATGAATTAGTTCATTATGCAAACAATGCTGACTGAATCAATTTAATATTATATAAAACTGTTTGTCTTTTAGATTCAGTCAGTCATCCTTAAACATCAGTGCCGTCAACATCCAAGTAAATATACGTGTATTTGTCAGTTGTGGTGAATTAAATTAGTTTTCTTTGTAGCAATTAAAAAGTGTTTTTTTAAAAAGGACCCACGGAGCGCCATCCTAACAGAACGAAGCATAGAAGCGGTAAAGCTTCTACTCAAACGTCGATTTTCTGTGAGGGTGTAGTGCTTCCCCAGACGAGCCGACCCATTCATGCTACTAGCAAAAATGAATTTTGCCAGTAGCGTAGCTCTACCACAGTAAACAACACAAGGAGGGTTGACGTCAATCGGCCAGCGATCTCATTACCGACGTCTCAACGCCATGAGTGCGGCGATAAACACTCTACGATCACAATCACACGCCGATTTATTTAAATTTACTGCCGTTTGATCACATAACGTCTGCGACGCCGACATAGAATATAGACGGTATAGAATTGACACTTCGCACAACCAGCCAAAGTATCTCAGACGATGCGCCTCACATGACTGTCACCGGCTTTATTAACATTGCTTAAGCATTGGCGACAACGATTCTGCATAGCTTTTTTTTTGTAGCTGTTATTCAACAAAGATATATCAAAATATGTAATAACGGGTTCTCACATACGAAGTCAGCTACTGGCCGACATGTTTCGACCTCATTCGCAGGTCTTTCTTAGGACAATGTGGATCGAGGCGCGCGTGTCAATCAATCTCGACCAGTAGCTAACTTCGTACGTGAGTAACCTGTTGGTAATTTTTTTACGTTAGTAGGTTTAATCAAAAGCTGATAATGACAAAAACCTGTTTTAATAATATCCTGGAGCAATGTCTCCAAACTCACGTGTACAGACGGCTGCAGAGAAAAATCTGACTCAGTAGTAACATTACTGAGAGGGGGTCAGATTTTTCTTTTTTTTGCAGCCGTCTTAACATACATAGAATCTCAAAAGCAACCTTTTATATTATTAAATATTCCGCAAAATATCATTTTAATAATAAACGAAACTGTTTTACACATATATTTAATCGGAAAATTACCTTTCTGTCAGCCTGGAAAAGCTCCAGTTATAGTATTTCGTAATGACACAATGACCATAGCTATTGCGAATGCCATTTTTAGTCTAACTCTTCCAACTTGTCTGATTTTCGACAAACATTTTCGGGTCTTGTAAGTATAAGGAGAAAAAAAGGTGGCAGCTGAAAATCAGTGCTGGTCACTAATGTGTCCAGCGTTACACTGAGCCGTTACCTATTTTGAACACTAGTGTTCGTACAATAAATATTTTTCCATTTAAGTTTTTGTTATTCTTCCGCGCCCTCTTAATTTTACAAGGCAACCCTCCTTGAGGCGAACAATACGTACCCACTGACAATAACCGATAACTCTTCTCACAACGACGCGAAAACGGCGTGCGAACGATAAATTCGAAAAGCAATCGGCCCCACAACGACGCATTCGAAAAATGAAAAGTAGTGCGCCTACTCTATTATACAAGCACTCGATTTATTCCTACTCGCTCTCGTTAAATACGGGGCAATGTATCCGTTGCAATTTATGATTCTCGATAATTTTAGGGTGGGTTCTTGAATTTTACGCTATTATTGCGATTAAAAGAAATTTATTGTGTCGCGCATCGGCAGACTTATGGTGTTCGTAATTTTCGAGGATTTAGTGTGATTGCTCCGCGTCTCGTATTCATTGCTGTAATTATTAAATGATCTAAGGTGTAATTATATTAATTAATGCGAAAAAATCACTCGATATAAGTTAGGTCTTAGGAAGATCGCTTCCTACCGGCTGCGCCAAAATCTTAGGTTAGAATAATACACCAATTAAAATGTGCAGATTTTTTTCTGTGTTAGAAAGTGCACTTACGCGCACGTGTAGCAGTGTTAAGAACTGCGTTTCTCCTATGGGAAAGAAAAATGAAATTAAATTTCGCTTCTTGATCTATCATCATCAGGTTTTTTAGTCTGTAGTTCGCCACTACAGGAGCACGACCCTCTCTGTACTACTAGAGCCATGCTTGGCCAGAGCAGTCAAAGGACTTGGCCTACACTCTCTACGCTGGCCAGACGGGTTGGAGGTCTCACAGATGTTTATAAGCTTTGTCTAGCTTGTAATTCCTAAGTCGCCTTCTACGACATCCACGGGAAGACTTGGAGTGGTCCTATTCTACTCCGCCGGATACCACACGGAGAATCCATAATTCTATAATTCTCTTGATCTATAATTGATATAAATCTTTCATTTGTAATTTCCCATTCATTTTAGTAGATAGATAGTAATGTCTCTACAATCTATTTATGTTCTAGAAGTGAATCTCTCGAACAAAACAAAACTCCGCCGCCGATGAGTCGAGTAATAGCCGAAATACATAATAATACTGCATTTATTGCTGCAGTAAAACCTAACAACCGAGCCGGTTTACGATGCACTTTATGATGATTTTCAATAGTCCGAAAGCTGCTTTGTTTTGACGACTATTATGTTGTTATGCGCGACAATATTGCCGTAGGGACGCATTCGATATGTTGATGTCGAAACCGATATACTCGTAACGACTACACAGAGTATCATCACATCAGGTAAAACCGACTTCTACCAAAGTAGGTACTAAACGTTTTTGTGCGTGATCAATTCGATAGTTCAATATGACCAATCTGGAGATTTTTTAATGCCGTTTCATAAATGGCTGACAGTTTAACACATGCACAAAAACAAAAGAAAAACAGACATTCGAATTTGGAACGATATTCTTTTTTTAATTCGGTCGGAAATACGGAATGAGCACCTATATTTGGGGCATTTAAGTCGCCATTTTTTTTATAATCTATAATTCGTGGAAATAAATGTCGCGCTTGTAACAGTAACAGAAAAACAAAAGTTTTGACTCGGTAAGGGCACGTGATGAGAAGAACAAATTAAAAAGAGATGGGTGGATTGTGTCAAGAAATGTATGAGCAGGAAACGAGTGACAAAGGCTATGGTAGGCGACAGAACAAAATTACGAGAATAACTTTTTTTACGCCATTTTCTACGGTCCTGTACTAATCTCATCCACTGTTTTCCACTCAGCCGAACAATGTCATGTGACCAGCGGGCTGGTGGTTTACCGACTGGTCTTCTCCGCGCTCTCAGCCACTCCATAACACAGGCTATATCGATATCTAATAACACAACGCATGTATAACTTAATAGTTTAATGTAGAAAGTGCAATTTCATATTAATAAATTTTGCGACACGTCGATGTGATAAAATATATGAAGAGAGAAACATCGAAAGTTGATGTAAGATTGAAAGTATGTTAATGTTATTGTGAAGCAAATAGTGTTTAAATTATTGTTGAACACACTTTTGAAGTATATATCGCTTTGTAAAAATAAGTAGGTACCTACCTACTTAGTAGTTAAGTATGTTTCTGACAGATTAGGAGGTACTGCACGAAATTGTAGAATTTGACGTATATTTTGACGTTTTTTTGACTAGCTCCGTGGCGCAGCGGTAAACACGCCAGCCTGCGACACGGAGTGACCGGGTTCGATCCCCGACCAGGTCAAGATGGAAAATGATCTTTTTCAGATTGGCCTGGGTCTTGGATGTGTATCTATATATGTATTTGTTATCAGCACCTCCTCTGGTGTTGCAGATATCCTTGGGCGACGGTGACCACTTCCCATCAGGTGGCTCGTCTGCTCGTTTGCCGTCAAATATACACAAAAGTTAAATTAAATTTCGCATGTGTCATAGTCATAGTATATTACATGCATACATACATACTATCACGTCTTTTTCTCTTGCGGGTAAACAGACCCAGGTCTTTAAGACCTAAAAGTTACGTTTAGCATGTGCGTTAGTTCGAAAACAGAATCAAAAGTCACAGCCCATTTTCAGCGCAATTTGGTCTCTGCTCTTAATTTAAAAAAGAAAATTTCTCGTAAATTTATGCCGCTGCCAGACACAAGGAAATTAAAAAAATAAAAAATAAATATCATTCGGAACGACGCATCCGATCATGCATGCACTGTCTGCACGAAAAGGTTGCATGAATGTCAACCCAAATAGAAACGTGACGAATATTAGGACATAATGCTAGGAGTGCACTGATACAATCAGGATTATTTTAATTTTATGCAAGTTGTAGAAGGCGACTTAGGAAATACAAGCTAAACAAAGCTTATAAACATCTAAGACACCTCTCCAACCCGTCTGGCCAGCGTGGAGAGTGTAGGCCAAGTCCTCTGGCTGCTCTGGCCAAGTATGGCTCCGGTAGTACAGAGAGGGTCGTGCTCCTGTAGTGGAGACTAAAAAGGACCTGATGATGATGATGCAAGTTGGACTGAGTGATATCTACAACCGTGTCTTTCAGATGCAGGTCTACCACCATGACCTTATTGATTAACTTTGTTCCATTTTCTACAACCATTTCGATTGATCCCATGACGCAGTAATCAAAAATCTTTTAAATCGTCTATGTCGAACTAAGAACAACAAAGACATTAGAAATGACAATAGGGCGTGGCACGCGCGCCAACAATGCGCTCAATCAGCTCACTTGAATCACCTAAGTAGTTGGTCCCGCGATCGTTAAATGAACAAAAGTGAGATTTACGTGAAAAAAAACAAAAAATTCCGACTTGTGCTATTCTAACGTGTAGTTAGAAGTCCTAGTGAAAACTTTGACCAAAGGAGGAGTTTCTACTTAATTCTGTTGCGTTAGTAGTATGTTTGAAATGAGGCGACGCTGGTTTTCATAGAAATCACGCGTGATAACACTTCTAATGTGTTTGTCGTTCTGTGATGTCGACAGTGTGTCCCGAGCATAACTGCCTCGTTACACACGTCCACACTTTGTTGGCATTTTTCCGCATTCCATCAGTTTCTGAATATTCGGCTAAGATAAGAGTAAAGTATAGTAATTATTTTGCAAATCTATATTATTATTTATGATTATAAAGAGGAAAGATTTTATTGTGGGTTTTTATTTTTTAAACGATTAAAAAATCTTTCATGGAAAGGTACATTATCATTGGGTAACATAGGTAACAATTTACGCGAAGTCACGGAAAACTGCTAATAATAATCAATCATAAAAAAACGGTCAAGCGCGAGTCGGACTCGCGCACGAAGGGTTCCGTACCGAAATTAATAGGGTCCCGTTTTTACCCTTTGCGTACAGAACCCTAAAAAACAACTTGAATCAAACAAACCGATTTTGATGATATTTAAATTGGACCAACTCGAAAGCATACCCTTTCAAACAAAAAATATATTTTTTAAAATTGGTCTGTTAACGACGCAGTTACGAAGTAACAAACATTAAAAAAAATATAACATTTAAAAAAAAAGGGCATAATTAATACCAAACTCCACAGCTAGAAAAACAATTTAATCGTGCACAATTCAAGCATTTCAGTTTCGCCGGAGGGCATAGAATCTCAAAGAAAAAAGCGCAACACCATATAAACAGGTTAAGAAACTGGCATGTCCACCATCTGCCGGCCTGCATCAGCCGTTACTATCCAGAACCGGTCCGGGCTGGAGCGCGCCGCACTACCCAGCCGTAATTGGGGCAGGATGTCGGGAATAACCGGGTGAGTCACGACTAGACGCCCACGCCAGACCGGCTCTTATAGGCACGCGTGGACTTCTAAAGCCATTGGCATAACAGTTTATTCAACATCATCATTTCGTGTAGGTAACACGGTCAATCGACCATGCACACCCTGGTGTCAGAGTTCTTCGGAACCGCCTCTCCGCCTCTGACGTGGTTCCTTTAACGACTACCAGATGGCAGCCGGGACCAACGGCTTAACCTGTCTTCCGAAGCACGGAATCATCTTTATTATCAGACAATCAGGTGATTCAGCCTGCAATGTCCTAACCAAACTGGAAACAACTAAACAAAGTATGCTTCCCGTGGGAATCGAACCCACGACCCTCGAGTCTACAGGCAAACGCCTTAACCCAGTGGTTACTTTATATATTAGTAAGAGTATATTGTTGAATATATAAAGTTCATTTAAATTAAGCTCAAATATTTTAAGGGCTGGGTCTCGTAGGTTTAAGAAATGCTTTAGTAGCAAATTATAAAAATCGAAAAGCTCTTTTTTTTAATTTTTTAATAGAAATAATCATTTAATTTATGTTTTATTAAAATCGATAAATCAGCAGTTTCGATTGTCGACGAAAAAAATGGTTTGCCAAGAAAGTGCTTTTGTACACAGGATGTTCTTTCGTCTGTTTTTCTGAATATTCAGTTACAAATATCACAAAAACCAGCGTGTCAATTGTTATTTTTTTTCTTCTAATGCATTTTTCTAGCTTATTGAGCTCTTTGACCGCGAATCCGAGGTTGTATATTGATACTAGCTTTTGGCCGCGGCTCCGCCCGCGTTAATATCAATCCCTCGGGAACAGTAGAATTTCCCGGAATTAAAGGTACCCTATGTCCTTCCCCGGATCTCAAACTTTTATTTAGCAAACTACTAACTATTCAAACTACCTCCATACCAAATTTTATCCAAATTGGGTCAGAGTTACTTTCGCATGTATAATATTAGTATGGATAGGTTTATTATTATATAGATTGTAATATTTATACTAATATTAAAAAGCTGAAGAATTTGTTTGTTTGTACGCGCTAATCTCAGGAACTACTGATTCAAATTGGAAAATTCTTTTTGTGTTGGATAATCCATTTATTGAGGAAGGCTTTAGGCTATAAAACATCACGCTACGTCCAATAGGAGCGAAGCATTTATAAAAAATGTTTTGAAAACGGGGGAAAATTATTAATCTACCTATACTAAGAAAAAAACGAATTGATCATAATAACAGAAATTGCCGCGGACGAAGTCGCGGGCAACAGCTAGTTATAAATAAAGGCCGGACTAGTCCATGATTCGTAGATGTCTACGACCGCTGTCGCATAGCAACCACGCAGAAATAGCGCACGAGATCAGCACGAGTATTGCGCCCTTATATTGTTGTTATAAATACTCTTGAAATAAAATCGATAGCTCGAAGTTATAATTATATCTTTACGTGTGTTCGTGTTGTAATTTATATGTGACCAGTGTATTAAGGGCACGCGACAGGCAATAAGACCGACATTTTTCAAGACCTATAGACATTTGGTATTATTTCGATTAACTTAAGCCTCCCCCAAAATGACCGGTTGGAAGCGGCAGGCCGCCTATTTTTTTTATTTTTTATACACCTGTTGGAAAGTAGTCACCGTCGCCCATGGACATCTGCAACGCCAGAGGAGGTGCTGATGCGTTGCCGACTCTTAAGCTACCCGTAAACACGCCTTTTGAAGGACCCCAAGCACACAGGGAAAACCTCGTGGGTCCATTCCACAATCCGCTTACAAGGGTTTCCTTGTGATCAAGTAACTACGAATAAGTACGTAATAGAGCGAAATATAGAAACCATCTAGATTCAATCAAGCTGGTTATGGTTTATTAACTGGGATTTAGATTCACAAACACAAAATTCACAAATTGAATGTGCTTAGAAATTTTATGCACTTAGGTACCTACATATGTACATACCTTTTTTTCATGTTATAGGGCGGCAAACGAGCAAGTGACTCACCTGATGGTGAGAGATCAACGCTGCCCATGTACAACTGCAACACCAGAGTGTAACAGGAGCATTGCCGGCCTTTCAAGGAGTTGATGGGAGGACTTTGGGAGCAGGGAAAAATGGAGGACATGGGGGAAGGGGGAGAAGGATGGGCCTCCGGCTCTCTCACTCACCGAACGAAGCATAGAAGCGGTAAAGCTCCTAGTCAAACGTCGATTTTCTGTGCGAGTGTGGTACTTCCCCGGACGACCCGGCCCATTCATGCTACTACCAAAAATGAATTTTGCCGCTAGCGTGGCTCTACCACAACAATAGACTATAACAATTAGGTACCTACATACAACCTATTTGGTTTATATCGTTATCCGTTTATGTATTTATCAGTTTACAATCTATTTAATTAGATCTATAAAATTGACAAATACGATTTTTGTACAAACTCGCGGCACTAAACTCATTTTGCATTTTTTATTTTAATAACTAATAGCGGTCCGGAGCCCGGCTTCGCACAGGTGCAATGTAATATTAATCTTCCTCTTGAATCACTCTATCTATTTAAAAACGCATCAATATCCGTTGCGTAGTTTTAAAGATCAAAGCATACATATGGACAGACAGAGAGAAGCGAACTTTGTTTTATAGTATGAAGTGATTTATACTTCTCCAAAAACATTACTCCAATTGGCTTACAGTCCAGACATCTAACTAGCAAATCACATTTTGTAAGTGGCAGACATTTTTCAGTCGTTGTCCCTTTTCCCGCCCATTATTCAGGATTAACTGCGTTAATGCGCACTCGTATTGCCCATCCGTACTTTTCACCTTAGCCCCCCAAGAGGGCATTGTAAATCTTGTGTATTATTCAAAATAAAATGGCGTGTCTAGACACTGTAACTGCGCTGCGGGAGAATAAAAACTTCTTTGTTTTCCCTCTAATTCACATGATCTGCCACTTACGATACAAAATGAAAGAGTAACAGAATTACAGGCGTTATATTTTGAAAACTTAAAAGCGAAGAAGGAACGAAGTCTGCATGAGATAAAAACGCGCTTTGTTGTAAAAGTAAATACTTTTTTTATTATATAGTTGCTCCGGAAAGACTAAGTTTTAAATTAGAGATCTATCTTTAATAGGTTCGATAGTAATCGTAATATATAAAAAAAATCCGCTTCAACCAAACATCTAAAACGAGCGTTGCCTGCGACTGTATTTCCGACCGCATATAACCTGAATCTCTTTAAAGTTAGAGTGAATAAGCTTCTTCTGGGTAAACTCGCTCGATCTTAGACCATATCTTTGCCTTTGGCCTCATGGTCAAGAGCAAACCCATTACATATATAAAAACGATTTCCATGAAATTTAAGTGGGACAAATTAGATAGCAAGCAGGATGAAAGGACATTTCAAATGAAAAAAAAAATCAAATCGGTTCATAAATGACGGATGTATGAGATAACAAACATTAACAAAGAAAAATACAATCAATTGAAAACCTCCTCCTTTTGAAAGTCGGTTAACAAAAACTACAAAAATGTATTTCATTCTACACATTTAATAAACGCACGCACTTTTGAATCGAGGGATATGTAATATTGATGTGCCTCACGTCTATTTCTTATGCGATTTTAATACGAGCAGTTGATTAATTATCATTATAAATAAATAAATATATAAGGACAAATCACACAGATTAAGCTAGCCCCAAAGTAAGTTCGAGACTTGTGTTATGGGATACTAACTCAACGATACTATATTTTATAACAAATACATATATAGATACACATCCAAGACCCAGGCCAATCTGAAAAAGATCATTTTCCATCTTGACCTGGCCGGGGATCGAACCCGGTCACTCCGTGTCGCAGGCAGGCGTGTTGACCGCTGCGCCACAGAGCTAGTCATTATCAACATTATCTATTGTAAAATGTCTATAAGGGTTCCTGAACCACTAGTCATCGTGTCACATCTAATACAATCTTTAATTTGTGGCCACGCTACTTAATCTTGTAGAATATTTAAGCTAAAGTTGTATTTTATGTTTCTAGACGATTTATTTGATTTTATCGCCAAATGGTGCCCATTTTATGGCTTCAGCTTAATAAATATCCCAATTTGAATGTAATTTGTTTGTATATTTAAATTACTGTTGAAATAAATAAATTCCTAGCTTTATGACTTGTTTATGGCCTGAAAACAAATATTAAATTTATAGCTTGAGTACTTTATATTTTATTATACTTCACCCTCTGTTTCTCTCATACATATTTAAGAATCAGGCTGATTGCCTTCCTTTTGTGATATCTCCCATGTTGGTCTGGGAGAAAAAAAACCGGTCAAGTGCGAGTCGGACTCGTGCACGAAGGGTTCCGTACCGTTATCTATACATATAATAAAACAGTAAAAATATTTTGTCTGTACATTTAGAATTTTTGACTGAAATGGATAGAGGGACACTTAAAAAGAATAATAGAAAGCAAAAAACATTTTTTAGAATTTCTTGTCTGTCTGTCTGTCTGTCTGTCTGTCTGTCTGTCTGTATGTATGATCACGATTATCTCCGAAAATACTGAACCGATTTACTTCAAACTTTCACCAATTGCTTTGTTTTAACTCGGCAAAACATTTAAAGTTTGTTTCATCAAAATCGGTTCATTAAAAAAAAAGTAATCGTCATTTGAATGAATTCAAAGCATGAGTTTGCCTTGCCTGCAAATATATAGCACTTACTTATTATAATATAAAAGGAAAATTAAAATCCAAAGTCAATTCATCATCATTATTTGACGGCATTATACCTATCCATATAATAATTTGAATATTAATTATAACGGACATAATCTAAAAGATTTAAATACTGGTAAATTTTTAGGCCTATCTGTTGATAATAAGCTGGATTGGAAAAAACATATAGCAAATGTTTGTAATAAAATCAATAGATTTTCCTTTGCACTTTACAAATTAGCTAAGACGGTCTCAAAAAGTACAGCCCTTACTGCATATTTTGCCTATGTCGAGTCGGTATTACGATATGGCCTTATAATCTGGGGTAATAGTACAGATATACAGCAGGCCTTCATTGTCCAAAAGAGATGTGTAAAATCAATATGTGGTGTTACACCTGATACATCTTGTAAGCCTTTATTTAAATCATTAAGAGTGCTTCCTCTGCCTTGTCTGTATATCTTCGAAGTTGCAAAATTTGTCAAACTAAACTACAACTTATTCAAAGAAGCAAAAGACGTGTATACTAAAAATACCAGAAACGGCAATCGTCTAGTGTTGGACATAGTTCCTAAGACTGTACGTTTTAAAAAAAATTGCTATTGTATGTGTATAGCTATATATAATAAAATACCTGATTCGATAAAAAATATGACATTTAATGCATTCAAAAAAAACCTATTCGAGTGGCTAAATGAGCACGGGTTTTATACAACGCAGGAATTTCTCAATTTCAATAAATGTTACAATTATTAATATATAATAGAATCTGTAAATATTGACATAAAACAATATGACTCCTTATTTATAAAATACAATAGTTTAATTCTTAATGTTATTAGTAAAAATTGTAATACCTGTAGGCAAACAATTCCTGTTTTTTTTATTTTTTTTATTCTATAATTGTTAGTATTTGCATGCTATAATTTAATGGCTGTGTAGGAGATCATTATTTGTAGACCATCTTCTGTATACCCTATACAAAGGCAAATAAAGACTGTTCTATTCTATTCTATTCTATTCATACTATATAATATATAATATTATAAATGCGAAAGTAACTCTGTCTGTCTTCTTTTCACGCTTCAACTATTAAACCAATTTGGATGAAATTTGGTATGGGGGTAGTTTGAGACCCAGGGAAGGACATAGGGTGTCTTTTATTCCGGGAAGTTCTACAGTTCCTGAGGGATATACACTAACGGCAGCGGCGTAGCCGCGGGAAAATCTGACTTATATATCAACGCAACCAAAACTGCTGCGCCTAGAAACTTGAAATTTGGTACAGGGGTGCTTATAATAATGTGAGTGAGCGCTAAGAAAGGAGAGTCTGTCGTCTTTTTACGCTTCAACCATGGAACTGATTTGGATGAAATTAGGTATGGAGGTAGTTTGAGGCCCGGGAAAGGACATAGGGTATGTTTAATTCCGGGAAATTCTACTGTTCCCGAGGGATCGACACTAACGCGGGCGGAGCCGCGGGCAACAGCTAGTGTATAATAAGTTAAAAAATATTAAAAATATTTTTATTATATGATGTAACGAAAAATGTATACTCTTCGCAATTTTTCCTTTATCTGTGCTAGGACGTTGCTTTGCACCAAATTTCAAGATTCTGAATTCACGGGAAGTACCCTGTAGGTTTTGATTCCCTTGCGAATGTCGAAAAAACACGAAAATTTGCTGTATAAACGGCTGTATCTTTTGATTGCGTTGGATTAGAAGTTTGATTTTTTCACAGCTAGAAGGAACAGTAGACCTGAGTATTTGATATGATCTTCCGTTAATTAAACAACATACACTCGTTGATGTTATTCACATGTGATAACGAGCGCTGATGTCACAAGAAGTGGTGGATCTATTCTACCAGTTCGAAAATTGAACTTCAGAAGGAATATTTAAATCCCAGTCGTCCCAGCTTACGGTATAATAGCAACTTTTTGGACTGGACAAACCAGACACAGTGTCGTGGGATACTAACTCAATGATACTATATCTTATAGTAGATACATGATAGTAGCTTTCGCCAGCAGGTTCGCTTGCATCAACGTCGTTCTCTCGAGAACAGCAGCAACTTTTATCCGGGATGAAAGGTAGTTTATGTCCTTCTCCGTACTCCAGAGAACTGTAATTTCGGTCGGATATATTCTCCCACAATAATATGATAATAACAATATTGTACCGGTATTGTGTTGGTAAATAAATAAATAAATATATACGGACAAATCACACAGATTGAGCTAGCCCCAAAGTAAGTTCGAGACTTGTGTTATGGGATACTTACTCAACGATACTATATTTTATAACAAATACATATATAGATAAACATCCAAGACCCAGGCCAATCTGAAAAAGATCATTTTCCATCTTGGCCTGGCCGGGGATCGAACCCGGCCACTCCGTGTCGCAGGCTGGCGTGTCGACCGCTGCGCCACGGAGCTAGTCTAACCTCCCATCAAATAAACGACTTATCATTATTTTCGGATTAGAATTTAATTCTTCTCGGCTTAGAAAGCCGGTAATAATAATGAACACGGACCTAGGTCTAGTGAGTATCATGGGAGGTTTGATCTGATTGGAGGATTTTTCTAACTATTCTACAAGTATTTAATGTAACTGCTTTTTGCATTGAGATATAGGTTTGAGGATATAAATCGACGTAAGATAGAGCTTGGTGTAACTGTTTCGGTATGACGCCTGTGGTTGAAACGGCTACTGGTAATTATTATTATTAAAAATATCGTTTTCCTCTTGATCTCGATCTTAGGTAGTATGGTTAGACGGCTGACCCTTTACTCGGGCGTGGAATGCGCTCGGCCAATATTTGCGTTCGGCATTGTGGGACCACGATCGACCGCCCGGCTCGGTCACGACCGATCGATCAATATTTAGAGTTTAGATCGCAGTGTTAACGCGTCCGTTACAAATTATTTGAATAAAATATAATCATGAGGTCTTTTTTTTGCGTCGATGGCTCAAGGTATTAAATTTTGTCTCTCAAGTATGTGGTAACTCTGACAACGGATGCACAGTATAGATCATCCTTGGTGCAGCTGGTGGGGCATAAATGGCTAGAAAGGAGGTGCAATATGGTCTGGTCGTCGTGACCACACTGGCACAGCACTTCCGTCTGTTGGACAAAGCTCCATTTGGCCATGTTGTATCGGCATCGACCTATCCCAGTGCGGAGGCGATTAAGGCAAGTGCCTTAATCATGGAAGTCCTGTGGCCCAAGAAAGCTGGTTCCCTGGATTTAGCACCTGGAGTGGAGGAACTAAATGAGGTAAAACCTCATTGCCGTTTATTTTCGCTAATAATGGCTTTCTTCTTTTCGAGTCAAAATGGTTACTTTTGCCTTCTTCTATACAGTTTTTGACCAGTAGGCTTTGAAATAAATGCCTAGCTCCGTGGTGCAGCGGTCAACACGCCAGCCTGCGACACGGAGTGACCGGGTTCGATCCCCGGCCAGGTCAAGATGGAAAATGATCTTTTTCAGATTGGCCTGGGTCTTGGATGTTTATCTATATATGTATTTGTTATAAAATATAGTATCGTTGAGTTAGTATCCCATAACACAAGTCTCGAACTTACCTTGGGGCTAGCTCAATCTGTGTGATTTATCCGTATATATTTATATTTATTTTTATTAATAAATAGACATACTAGATTTATTTTTAGAAATACCAGAGATACCGACTAATACTAATACGTGAGTAAACCAAACAAACGCCTTAACCACTGGACCACGGAGGTAGTGCGGAGGCCTGAAGAAGGACATGTACTTTTTAATCTAGAACAAGATAATGTTTCTAAAGGTTCGTTCACGTGGGCGGGGCAGTTAGTAGTATAATACCTAAATAGAAAATCCACGAGGAAAAATCGGATAACTTCAATATTTGTAATAATACTAGCTGACAGATGTTTTGTCCTTAATTTGCCGCGCAACTTACATAATATTTTCTTTTATAAGAACCTTCTCCTGAGAACAGCATACAGGACAAAAAAAAGAATTAGCCAAATCGGCCGTGGTCAAGGAAAATAGGGATTAATTTTTACTATAGAATATATTATATATAGATCTATATTATACTATACGAAGTAGACAGAGCTTAAGGCCATAAGACCCAAAGGCCAAGTCAAACGTGTGAGTGAGTGAGGTGGGAAACGTAATGAAAAAAGTGGTGGGTTGCTAGCCGCATCATCTATTTACATGATTTCTTAATTTTCACCCATTACCTCGACGGACTTCTACGGTCTGCACAGGGAAGCAGTTGGTACATGATTAGCTCTGTGACGCCAGGCTGTCCCGGGTGACTTGCACTCAGAATAGGCCTTTCTGGCAACGTAGCTTTCAGCCCACAATGCAAAAAGATGAGAGTTGCTGCTCTCCAAAGGGTTTTGCCATTAATCCTCGGATTGGTCAAGCAATCGATGCCCGTCAGGCCATATGAGAGTTTGCTGCCTCTCCAGGCAACGCCTAAAGCCGAGATCCGTCCCTGCTGGGGGTCCTTTGATAATGTTGCCTATATACAGGTTGAAGGCACTCTTCTGCCCTCGCCTCAAACGTCCGATAACTAGCATAAGCTCTCTTGGAGCTTAGCTGGTGCATTAGTTTTTTATTTTCTCCCAGACCAGCATAGAACAAATATATCACGTCTTATTCCCTTGCGGGGTAGACAGAGCCCAGGTCTTTTTAAGACCTGAAAGGCATGTCTAGCATGTTGGTGGGTGTGCTTGTGAAAGCGGAAACAAAATAGCGATAGGTTGCTAACCGCATCGCCTATTACCATGATTCCTGATTTTCACCCATTTCTTCGATCGGCTTTACGGTATGCAGTCAAGTCTAAATATATGCAAACATGTTTTAGCCGTGTGGTATCCGGCAGAGTAGAATAGGACCACTCCAAGTCTTCCCGTGGATGTCGTAGAAGGCGACTTAGGAAACACAAGCTAAACAAAGCTTATAAACACATCTGTGAGACCTCTCCAACCCGTCTGGCCAGCGTGGAGAGTGTAGGCCAAGTCCTCTAGCTGCTTTGGCCAAGCATGGCTCTATTAGTACAGAGAAGGTAATGCTCCTGCAGTGGAGACTAAAAAGGACCTGATGATGATGATGACGTTTTAGACATTGTTCTATTGTGACAAATCTTCCTACGCCTATTAAGCAGAATATGTTGCGTCTTGTAATATATATTGTAACACCATTGTATCACCATATTCTAAGAAATAAATGAATCTATCTACCTATCATTAATTCTGGCAATACCTTGGCACTAAACACGACCCAGTCAAATCCTAATTAGAACACAATTATAAGCCAGATTACTGAGAAGGCTCAGCCAAATGTTGAGGTCAGACTGGCTTGACTCTAATCGGTTCTGGCGGTCTAATCATTACTTATTAATGTTTTTGCTTTGACAGCTTGTTTTGTATACTATAATTTGGTTGGATATGTTTTCCTTTTTTATTAATCTGATATGTTTTAGTGGCTGATAGTCTAGACTAAGAATTCTGTTGCCTTGACGCATAAAACCACTTATCTAATTTTAGAAACTCATATAGCACTAGAGCATACCTTTGTTTTTCATATCCATATTATTTTTTGTTTTGTATTTGATACATTAATTATACATTTTAGTTGATATGGAATAAATGTGTTTTTTTTAAGTACTTAGTAAGTATAGGATGAACAAATTCAAACACAAAGTAGGTATATTGTTTTCATGAATAAAGAACTATTAGGTGGAAATCGGAATCAAAAAATATAGATGGGTCGCTAGCCGCATCGCCTATTAACATGATTCCTCAGATTTACGCCCGTTCCCTCGATGGGCTTTTACGATCTGCGCGGAAAGAGAAGCAGCTAGTACATTCTACGTTTTGTCTTTTCTCCCAGACCAGCCTGGTAGTATTAACGCCAGACTGTCTTTATTACTGCGACGGTTAGGGTTCTACATACCAGACGCGCAATAACCACAGATTTACGAGAAACCGTCGCGTTAACAAGCGAACACTTATTGCTATCGTCAAGATTGCCTACTGAAACCAATCAACACCAATGGATCTTGTTGTGACTCACGCTTTCCAGTAATGTTTGGCGAGTAATTTGTCGCAAGGGTTTGGATCAATCCAAAACAAAATTATTTATTTGCTCATAATTATCATGGTACAGTATGGTAAGAACAAGCCTATTTAGACATATTCATAGCATGACAAGACACGCTCATTTGCTGTATCCCTTCAGCGCATAATATATTGCAATCGCTTGCAATTTATTAAATCAAAAATACTTTATTCTTCTCTACAATCTTGATATACAGAACACATTTCGTTACAAAAATAAAAAAGTAAAAACATGTCAAAATATTAGAAACTGTCAAATTAAAATAAATTAAATATAAATAATAAATAAATAAAATCTTTATTCAGTACTATTCAATACAGTAACAACTAGTGATTGGGATCTCCATTTAAATAATTCATTACCCTTTCAATTTAAAACGTTATTCTAACGTCATATACATATTCATCAATTGTATAAAAACTGAACTAAACCGACGTCGCACCTTCGTCTTTCGCACCTAAATTACATACTCAACGATTGTATGATATGTTCCTCCATGCTGGTCTGGGAGAAATGAAAAATGGAAAATGTACCAGCTGCTTCTCTTTCCGCGCAGATAAATCCAGCCAAAGGAATGAGCGAAAATTGAAGGAATCACGTCAGTAGCCGATGCGGCTGATGGCGGATGCCGTTTTCCACCGAGGCCAAACGTAGCCTATAGGTCACATGGCCATGGCTTAAGGCAAGAAACTAACAGAAGAGGCGCGGCGCTGCGTGTGGCGTGCGGCGGGCATCTCAGTGCGGCGCGGCAAATGTCCCCGCCGCTTCGTGAATTATACTGAAGAGGCGGAGGCGTGTGGCGCGCCGCGAGCGGCGGTTATTGACCTATGATTATTTGTAATAATCATAGGTAAAGTTACAATTTCTTTATTATTTGTGTATGTATTTTTATGTAGGTATGAAAATAAATGAAACTTATCCGTTGCTGCGACTTTTTTTGAAATTATGCTCCAAAATGTGTCCTGCACATTTCTGTTACTATAGTTCGTATTAGTATAATCATACAGAGCAGGATACTGCTCTACCAATTGCCAAAATTGTATATTAAATTCAGCATCGTCACGCATGTTTGTGCCTCCTGTATATATTACGTTTCGTTTCCTGAAATGTTACATTTTTGCAGCAAAAATTACATTATTGTAATTTTTTTAATTTACGTGTTTTTGGGGTCGGAGTATAACCCACCACACAACGCTATCCTATAAAGTGACCACTAACGTATAGCATAACGCTTTGCGGCATCTAATCGGTCGAGTATATCGCGCATATACCGGCAGTGACTTTCGTTTATAATAATAGTGATAGAGAAGAGACCACCTACCCTGTACCAACCTGCCCTGCCCCATTATTATAGTCTGCGCCATATGTAAGTCAGTCTTTACCAAAATACAAAAAAAAATATTCTAAGATCTAGATCGATACTTTACTGGGTAATCATTACTCTGGCTGTAGTGCCGAAATTACGTATTAACAAGATATTTAGATGATAAGATAATATGGTTTATAGTTTAAATTGAATGCGTTGAATTGCAATAAAAATCTAGTATTACAAATCTCGTTGCTCTCAAAAGTTACGAAAATTGCCCTAAATATAAAAATTACTTACATGTTACGCGAGGAGGTCAAAAGTTACGAAAAATGTAAGAAATGTAACCTTCAGGCAACACTGTTCAAAATACGTGCCGCGCGCCGCGATTCGGCGGCGGTGCGGCGGCGGTGCAGCGGAGGCGTGCCGCAAGCGGCGGCGGCGCGACGCAAAAAGACGCACGCCGCATGATGGCGCCGGGCGCACTACTAAAATCGACTTTATGCCACATACTATTAAGGTTAATATTCTGTTGTTTTGACTCTTCGCCTCTTGGGCGCGCCTCCGCCGCACCGCATCTGTTAGTTTCCTGCCTTAGTTTCCTGCCTAAGGCTCTGAATCATCCCTTCAACGATCGGTCAGGGTTTTCTTTACATCCTTATCCTTACTAATATTATAAATGCGAAAGTGAGTTTGTTTGTTTATTTGTTTGTTTGTTTGTTACGCTTTCACGCCGTAACTACTGAACCGATCATCATGAAATTTTGCATACCAGTTCTCTGGAGTGCGGAGAAGGACATAGGCTACCTTTTATCCCAGGAAAAAGTACTATTCCCGAGGGATCGACATTGACGCGGGCGGAGCCGCGGGCGAAAGCTAGTATTGTATATTGTCTTAAATTCTCGTTTGGTCCAGGAGTACGAACTTCGCTGAATTTCCCTAATTCTGAGACACAAATTTAATTCAGGCTCAGGCAAAACCGCAAGTGGAAAGTTAAGCAACTATAAATAGTGTTGTAGCGGTCAATGAAACTAAGGCGGACCACTTGAAGATCAAACGGGACGCATTCCCCCGCATAGTTTGCAAGTTTGTCTGTACGACAACGGGACGCTCCGCGGTTAAGGAGTTATACCAGCAAAACTAGCATCCTTTATTTTATTATTTTACTCCTAAACCAGATAAAATCAAAAATCTAATTCTGTACTTCGGTATCATCATCATCTTCATCAGGTGTTTTAGTCTACACTGCAGGAGCATGACCCTCTCTGTACTACCGAAGCCATACTTGGCCAGAGCAGAGAGAGGATTTTGCCTAAATATTCTGCCAATATTTTAGGAGTCTATCTGTTGCCGTTATCAATATCGAGCAAAAACGAGCAAAAAAATGACGTTTGTTGTATGGGAGCCCCCTTAAATATTTATTTTATTCTATATTTTAGTATTTGTTGTTATAGCGGCAACAGAAATACATCATCTGTGAAAATTTCAACTAACTATCACGGTTCATGAGATACAGCCTGGTGGCAGACGGACAGACAGACAGACAGAAAGACAGACGGACAGCGGAGTGATATTAATAGGGTCCCGTTTTTACCCTTTGGGTACGGAAACCTAAAAAACAATATAAAAAGTGTATAATTTTTGGAAAAGGAACAAAAATTTTAAATCTTGCCTCCTCTATTTGGTGGAAAGCGCCATAACACGAAACTGCACGAATGTTAGTTTGTGTTAGTAGTTTAAAGTTTATGATTTCGATACAACCGAACGAGCAGTTTACTGCTACGATTGTGCAGTTCAATTCCAGTCTTGTTATGTGTTTATTTATTACATATAATCTCGGTACCCTACTTCATCTGAGCTTTTCCCCGGTTGCAGCCTCAGCCACAGCAGTCCGTCGGAACCCGGGGATCAAAAACTCGTTCACAAGTAGAAAGCCACATCATCAGTTTTTTTGTCGTGTGCATAAGTGGCTAACTCTTGTGTCAGACTTTTAAGCTGCCTAAACGCATCTGACAGCATAACGACTGCCGGACTGAGGACAGCCGGGACCAACGGTGAAATAAACTGCCGTGCGAGTCGGATTCATACATACACTTCAAAGGTTCCGTACAAAATTATCGATTCGTACCAAATTTCAAGATTCTGAGTTCCTGGGAAGTACCTTGTAGGTTTTGATTCCCTTGCGAATGTTTAAAATTTGCTGCATAAACGGCTGTATCTTTCGATAGCGTAAGCTTAAAAGTTAGATTCTTTCCAAGATCACAACTCCAAGGGACAGTAGACCTGAATATTTGATATGAATTTCAGCTTGATACCTCCCTCGCGTTCCTGTGAAAAAGGGTCTTGACAGACAGACATAATACAGACGGACAACAGTTATAGGGGTTCCGTTTTCCTGTTGAGGTACGGAACCATAAAAAACACGATTTTATTTTTAACGCCCTTTAGGAGAAAAAAAGGTCTATTTTAACTGCGATAGAAAATCGAAGAGGTAATATGATAGGACACTTGTTGCGACACGATCAGTTTATGAAAACTATTATAGAAGGCAAAATAGAGGGAAGGAGAGGGAGAGGAAAGCCCAGGCACAGCTATTTTAAACAGATAAAGGAAAAAGTGGAAAGGGTTTCGTACCAGGATGTGAAAAGACTGGCAGAGAATAGACCAAGATGGAGGGAGCTCCACCGACAAGAGCGTTGCTCTTAAATTTTGATGATGATGATTTAAAATGTTATTTTGTTTTTATTATTATAATATGTTTATTGTTATATTATATATTCGTTGTTATAGACGCAATGGATTACATACACATTCTGTGGAAATTCCAAATGTACATTATTAGGATTCAAAAGATACAGCCCTTTATCAAATTGAAACCTCCGATATATGTCTGTCCGAGATACATCGAAGGCTTAATTAATAGGCTCCCGTTTTCACCTTTTGCGTACGGAACCCTAAGTTCTGAGATCTGATATAATTATGTTTGACTATGTGCCTTTTGTATTACAATCGTGTCCATAGAGGGGATTTAGTCTCCAAGAAAAAGGAAAACGCAATTGAACAGGCAGGTCACGTAGCGGCGATAACGTGTTCCGAACAGCTGTGCTCTGGACTCCATCCCTTTGGACCTTTACAAGATTTACCCTAAACGACGTTATTGTCTACGAAATAGATGAAAAACAACACCGTCTCTTACATTACTGGCTAGCAGTATAATAAAATAAATGTAGATCGCGTTGACGGTGCAATGTACGGCGTTAAATGGGGCGGTCGATCGTCGGAAGGACGTGTTTCGATATTCAAGTATGGAGAGAGTATATTTTTTGTGCCGAGAAGTTATGGCGAATGGGAAATGCTCAAGGACAAGGGTAAATACATACTCGTAAAGTTTGCTTTCGTTTTGAGTTACATATAAATAAGCTTTTTACAAAAAATATTTTATTGCTAGTTAGTAGCCAACTAATCAGATGATGTGATACTATGTATATAAGAAATAGTATTCAGTAATAATGAATGAATGAAATAAAAGTACTTTTAGATATGGTAATCCTTTTGTTAGATTAAAATCCAAAACTCTTTTTTGTAAGGAATAAATAAATAATAAATAAATATATACGAAAAATTGTACTTCACAAAACTTTTGAGTACGTATGTACGGCTTAATCTTTATATAGGTTAGCAATATATAATACTAGCTTTCGCCCGCGGCTCCGCCCGCGTCAATGTCGATCCCTCGGGAACAATACTTTTTCCCGGGATAAAAGGTAGCCTATGTCCTTCTCCGTACCCCAGATAACGTGTATACTTTCATGATGATCGGTTCAGTAGTTACGACGTGAAAGCGTAACAAACAAACAAACAAATAAACAAACAAACTCACTTTCGCATTTATAATATTAGTTAGGATAGGATGTGAAGAATTAAGTTCAACTCGCATGCTGATCTGGGAGAAAAGGAATTAGCGAAAATCTGAAAAATCAGTATGCTAGCAATCTATCTATATTCTGATTCCGTTCTACCTGTAATGCTAAGTGTGACCTTTAGGTCTTATAGACCTTTTTTTTTGTCACAAAAAAAGTGTTCGTTAACAGGCCAAACATTTAAAGTGAGTCCCAGGAAAAGGGACATCGCTACAGCCGAAATAGTGGAAGAGTGGTGGTAGCTCCACCGTGCCCACCATCCCGGTAATATGGCGTGGAAAGAGCAATCATGTGGTTTTTAGCGGGTGAGAGTCCCGCATAACTATTCTGTACCCCCGTAGCAGATCAGTTTGCATAACATGTTAAAAAAAAGGGATCTCTAAAAAAAATAGACCTAGGCTCGGTCTACTCCGCAAGCGAAAAGACGTGACCGTATGTATGTAACTATGTACAAAGTACCAACTTTCTCTCTCTAACAGCTTATTTCCTTAAATACGATAGCAGGTAAAATAATAGATTATAATGTTAAGTATTGTAGACACTTCTTTAAATATATCCAATGTGATAAAGATGTGGTAAATAAATTCAACAATTAATTGAGTTTCTAATAAAACTATTAGTATCTTATGCGATTGAACAAGTAACATAAAAAGTTAGAAACTAAAGAATTAATTACAAGCGTGACGAAAACCTGCAAATCAAATGAAACGCTGATTCTGCTCCGTTTCGCCTCAAAACGGGGTCTTTAGTGAGAGCCACACTGCTAGCTACGCTACTCGTGACAGCTATAAGGATGACCGATTCAAAGTTTATACACTAAACTAGCTCTGTGACACAGAACAACAAAGACATTAGAAATAGCAAGAGAGCATGCCACAAGCAAAAAATATGAGTGCTGTAAAAGAAGGCGTAATTTTTGTATGTCATCATTGAAGAACTTTAAATATTTTAAACCCTTAACCTATTTTTATTACCCAGCAAGGAGATAACAACACCGACAGGCCAATAAAATCAATATAAACCCATTTCAATTGATTTTAAAATAGCATTAAGTACGAAAAGTCTTCTTATACTCGAGATTCATCGTGATAGGTTTACATGATATTAAGGCTAGCTACGTGGCGCAGTAGTCAACGCCAGCCTGCGACAAGAGGGTGCCCGGGTTCGGTCCCCGGTCAGGTCATGATGGACAACGATATTTTTCAGTTTGACCATGGTCTTGAATGTATATCTACATAAGTATCTATTATAAAATATAGTATCGTTGAGTTAGTATCCTACGACACAAGTTCACAACTTACTGTGGGGCTACTTCAATTTGTGTGATATGTCCCTATATATTTATTTAATTCCAAAAGAGTGCATGTAAAAAATACGCAAATATCTTTACAGGTCGCATGCTAACTTAGCTGGATCACTGTACGCAAAGCATTCCATTCGTCAAGTCAATTCCGTCTCCACACGACATTCCTCTGATTCCATAACACGTATTACACAAGAAATTGAGTAATAAATCATGCGAAAGATCGTTTAAAAAAATTAGCGGGCACTTTTTACCGGATGCGCGTCACGTATCGGCCGTTAGGCACATCGTTTTAATCTAGATGGAATGTCGGACTAATAGCGCCGGTCGGAGTTATGGACCAATAAACACGACGGATTTGAATATGGAATATGAAGTGCGGAGCGAGCACTCCGCAGACGATTTTCATGGACGTTATTTGAATTTTTAAATTTACCGTTCGGATATTCTTCTTGTTTGACAGGTTTAAATGCTCATGGTCGGGGATTCGGATCTTAGTTCGCCATATTGCATAGTGTATTGGATTTTCGTTTAACGGATAAGAAGTCTCCATTCTTTAGGTACAACTGAAATATTTAAATAAATGTGGAATTGTGTTATTATAGAAGTATTTCCAATCTTTTAAGCGGAAAGCAACAGAGCAAGGTCATCCAATATATTTATGTATATAAATAAATATTTTTTGATCATAATTTCAAAATATATTGTGGCTTTCGTATGATTGTCTATTTTTATTGAAGCCAGCAATGGATGTTGAAATGACTATCAAAACGTTGAACGCCGTAGTTGTCAAAACATACTACAAAAAGAAGAACAATAATGGACTAGCTCCGTGGCGCAGCGGTCAACACGCCTGCCTGCGACACGGAGTGACCGGGTTCGATCCCCGGCCAGGTCAAGATGAAAAATGATCTTTTTCAGATTGGCCTGGGTCTTGGATGTGTATCAATATATGTATTTGTTATAAAATATAGTATCGTTGAGTTAGTATCCCATAACACAAGTCTCGAACTTACCTTGGAGCTAGCTCAATCTGTGTGATTTGTCCGTATATATTTATTATTATTATGTTGAAATGACTATCAAAACGTTGTACGCCGTAGTTGTCAAAACATACTACAAAAAGAAGAACAATAATGAATAGATAAAATACACAATTTTTTGGTTTAAGTGCAACAAATAGGAGTAGTGAGTGTTTGCTTAAATTCAGATTGGGAATCATTTTGTGATCAAAAAAAAAATCCACAATTCCAAAAACCGCAGTCTACAGACTTGCAAAATCCAAAAAGGCACATTGTACGAGTATAATCAAACCCTCATAATCCAAATCCGAGTTCCCACCGAATTCGCAGAACGCGCCAACAGAAAATGTTCAATTTGCCTAAGAAATGGTGAATTTCTCCGACAATGCAGCCGTGGGTACAGACAGACATACAATGCAACTTACAATGGCGGCGATCACAATCAGTTCGGGTGTAAAAAAATTGGATCTTCCTAAGATGGCCAACAGAATGGGGAGGTAGCAACAGGGCTACAAAATAAAGGGAGTAACAGATGCAACGCCTCGTACAATATCTTTTTGTATTCGCTTTGTTCTAACCTTGAATTTCGCAGAGTTACACCTGGACGCCATTAATAAATTTCACTTTGTTCATAATTTCCCTTCTTATGACATTATTGTCAAAGGACTTCGTTTCATTACGGTTGGGTATATTGACCTGGATAAGGCTGTCTGTCGACTGGAGCAGATCGAGATGGCTGAGCGGTGACTAAGGAAACAGTCTATCAATAGAACTGCGGTGAGGAAATTATGATCCTCCGCCACCTCATTCCGCTTCGATGGACAGGCGGCTTAAGAGTAGCACAAGAGAGGCCTATGCTCAGCAGTGGACAAAAGATGGATTGATATGTTGACGGCTTTCTTATCACCAACGTACTTGCATATGCGCTGTATTGCGCTTATAAGGAATATTGACAGTAGGGATTGCAAAATCCGGATATTTTTCAAATCCGGATTTAAGGAATTTCGTTGCTCTAAAATCCGGAAAATCCGAATTTTTCGAAGCTTTAATTTTATTTTGTATCATTTCTAGTTTAGCTTATTTAAAATTCACAATTCACTAACATTTAGGATAAAGTTAAAAAGAACACAAAACAAAGTAAAATATTTAGTTATCACATGAAAAATCAGTCGAATTAGAGGTCTTAAAATAACCGCTGAACTACTATGTACTTAAAATATAAAAGTTTCAAATAGGACCTGTATAGTCAGATTGTAAAATTCACGTTTTACATTGTTAATTAAATTCATATTATAAAATTGAAACAAAAATCACGTTTTGTAAGTCAAATTCATAATGCGATATTCGCAACATGTAAAGTACAATAAAAATTTTAAGTTTATAGTATTGATATTTTTTAACGAAAAATCTTGTATTTTAAATATTGACACACTACGTATATACACAATGAAAAATTAAAATAAATAGCAATCTACCTAACCGTAAATAACAATTAAGATTTTAATTTTTTCATGAAGCGGTATTTTCAAAACATATGTAAAAGCGTTGAGTGTTTCGTCATTTATGCCGTGGTCTTAATTTATTGCAGAATATTCCAACCGTGGAAAAGGCTCTTTCTGATTTCA
Source organism: Elegia similella (assembly GCA_947532085.1). Taxonomy (NCBI): domain Eukaryota; kingdom Metazoa; phylum Arthropoda; class Insecta; order Lepidoptera; family Pyralidae; genus Elegia; species Elegia similella. The sequence goes on from OX383939.1 coordinate 24,436,350, forward strand.
AACTAATCGGCGGAACGGCTATCTAGCAACGTCTTTAACCCATTTTTTAATTTCTCCACATTTTTTTTCAAAAAGTGCCATTTCCACATGTATTAATGCAGGTAAATCAGCCCTGCTGTCTTAAGGGTCGACGGCTGCTGCTGTAGACTAGGGCACTTCTAGTTTCGACAATAGAATGTTGGCGATCAAGTTGTTAGGTTAATGTCAGATTTGCACACGGTTTCCGAACTAGAGTCTAAGGGGTTTGGTGATGATACCGCGGCCTGTTAGATTAATATCGATTAATGCTTTTTGTACACTTGAATTCAGCTTTGAGATACGTTCCACCATTATAGCTAGACTATACCATCGCGTTTTACAGTCCAAAACAAGACCTAACTCTTTGCCGAATTCTGCTAGCACATATTTCTGAAGCATGCCATTCATAGCCAGTGAATTTTTAAATGTCTTCACCAACGCCCGGACTTTCTTTATAATGTTTTGATAATCATCGTTTAACTGTCCACGTAGTCTAGTGTTTTCAATCAAAAATCCCTTAAGTCAAAGCATAACATTTTTTGCTAATTTGTGTGCTGGTTGAAAATCGTCAATAAAATATTATAAATGCGAAAGTGAGTTTGTTTGTTTGTTTATTTGTTTGTTTGTTTGTTACGCTTTCACGCCGTAACTACTGAACCGATCATCATGAAATTTTGCATACAAGTTCTCTGGAGTACGGAGAAGGACATAGGCTACCTTTTATCCCGGGATAAAGTACTAATCCCGAGGGATCGACATTGACGCGGGCGGAACCGCGGGCGAAAGCTAGTCGTCAATAAAAACAATAAAAAAGTTGGTGCTTAATCAAAAACTATCAATTAAGATGATAAGCTGTACTTAAAACAAAAATTCGAAAAAACCGGATTTTGATACTGAAATCCGGATTTATAAAAAGTTTGAAAATTCGGATTTGTCAGTGTTTTTCGGATTTCAAAGTATCCGGATTGCAATCTCTAATTGACAGATTATACAGTTTTTATTGCATCGATTAACATGTTACTACAAAAGTCTTTCTTTGTGACGACCCGGCAAGAAAAATTTAATCAAATATTTTAAAACGAGTAAAGAGATGTCAAAGTGATAAGTGTCGACTTAATTTGGTATATTGGATAATGGTTAAAATTTAAACCAGGTACTAAAGGAAGTGCCCGTTTTATAATAAGATTGACTAAGTTTATATGTATAGGTCTATATAAATGTATTTCTTTCCGTGACCATCTGTGTGATCTATACGTGACGCAGTGCGAGCTCTGTTCTGTGCTTAAAATCTTCTTCTGTGACTTCTCTTTATTTTACGACAGGGTCATGCCATATGACGCAGCCGGCGCTCGATTTCTTGTGCTAATGCGACCAAACGAGACGAAGAAAGCCGCGGACAGTCCCGTCTAATACGCTTATTTAGGTGAAACGTCTCCAACTTTGGAATAATAAATATTTAAACTCGTATAATTGAAATTGTAATGATTTTCGTTGTGTTGAATTGGATGGGGCGGACGGGAAGATATTAAGACGTCTTTGATTGAATAAAGTGTTCAATTTGGTTTTCTTCGTGTTTCAATACTGACGTCCGTACTGTAAAACGTATAAACATATATATGTTTGGTACCTAAAATTAACGACTTGAAAAAAATATAAGAAATTGACACTAACTGAAAACATTATATATAAAGTAGGTGATAACTTCAAACGGGGGGAAAATAATGTATCCTTATTTTGGTGCAATAAAGAATATTTCATTCTTCATTCATTGGTACCTAACGAAGCACACATTACTTACAGAAATTAAAATAATGATACGTAAGTACTAATCATTATTCTGTTTTAGTGATTAGATGATGCGAAACACTCATACTGGCTTACGAAAAAGAATATGGAGATTATTTGAATTAATATCTTCAACTTACATTAAAATAGCAGTAGAGAGACCGACAGGCTAGTTAAATCTATAGGTAGATGTAGATGGCATATAATGCAAAACTCGGTTAATAAACATAATAGGCTAGTTTCCTAAAAAAATATAATTAGACCGTCAGTTAGTTATTCAAAATATTATACACGTATTTTTTCTTTTGTCGATTAAATAAAAAATTATAAAGAGATAGCCCTTTGAAGTTCCGTGTGACGTCATAGTTTGCTACAATTTTTTGTAAAAATTGTGTTGTTATAATAAATCAAAACAAGCTTATAACATCAAGCCCCTAATCAAAATCACAAAACTTATCCCGATCCGTCCTTCTCACTTCGTCACCGTACACATTGAACATACGTCATATCATAACTATATCGAACAAAGGCTCCAGGAACCCGTAATTCTGGCAGCACGTGTTCCTGTATAGCGCAATTTGATGGCTAAAAAAGTGCGGTCGGACTCGCATCGAGAGTGTTCCGTGTGATGAATTAATTCCTTTGCCAACCAATCCCCCTCTTTTCTTTATTCTACTATAATTTTGTAAAACATAGTACTCTCTAAATTAATTTTATTCACGATGACATATAATTCTCACTAGTTTGTATCTTGTTTCATGAAATATACATATATAATTTTTTATCCTGCCCTGGTATTTAAGTAGGTATATTTAGAAAATATTATAGTTAGTGGTTTCAGAAATGGTGATAGGATCTATATTTTTGAGATTTGTGCTTTTGTTTTGCCTGAAAATACGGAAATTAATTCATCATCATCATAATTTCGAATAGGTATCGCGGTCAATCGACCATGCCCCTGGTGTCAGAGTTGTTCGGGACCGCCTCTCGGCCTCTGACGTGGTTCATTTCGAAATTAATTAATTTACTTAGTTAACACGATCGAACTTTTATAAGTGTGCCAAATTATATACTTAAAACTAATATTTTTTTAAAATATTGTGTTGTTAATTTTTAAGTGAATCGATTTCGTTCCAAAACTATATGGGTTCCGTTTTGTCAACCAGACTTACAGAACCCTAACAAAAACACAATGCACCCTCCACTATACATTTGGGATCAGCCAAATGTCTTGTCTGTATGTTGGCTTTGACATTGAGATTTGGATAAAAGGAGCTATTTAAAAGGATAGTGATCTCGCTAGTTTCCTTTTTGAACAAAAAACATTAGTTTTTTATTCGTGAATAGATCAGATAATTAAGTGTATCATATTGCTTGGAGACTTGGAGCTGTTACTTCATTTATGATGTATGTGACCGTTTTTTCATGTAAGTTGAAATCTCTTCTTAGGTATTTCTTTTCCATTTTTAAATAAGTATATTTTTCAAGTAATGTAAGTAATCTATTATAAATACGTGGAGCAAAATCTTTGTTCCCCATTTGACGAAAATTGCGCGGACGGAGGAGTATGGAATTTCGCAAACATAAAGTTTAGGTCATAGGCGTCTATTAATCCCATCCTGAATTTAGAATCCGATGAGAGGGATGCAGCTATACGTTAGACACGATACGAGATATCTCCAATAGCATCGCACGTATAGCGGCGTCCCTCTCATCGGATCCGATTTAGGATGCGATTCAGGATGGTATAATACACCCTTATTATCATCATCATCATCATCAGGTCGTTTTAGTCTCCACTGCAGGAGCATGACCCTCTCTGTACTACCGGAGCCATATTTGGCCAGAGCGGACAGAGGATTTGGCCTACACTCTCCTCGCTGGCCAGACGGGTTGGAGAGGTCTCATTGATGTTTATGAGCTTGGATTAGCTTGTATTTTCTAAGTCGCCTCTTATGACATCCATAGGAAGACTAAGAGTGGTTCTATTCTACTCTGCCGGAAACCAGACGGCTCATAGACATACACACCATGTATTTGGTACACAACTTATACTTTAAATTAATTATGATCGAATTTCAGCCACTCGGCGACCACTAGTAATAATTAAACATGCAATGCAAACATTTTACAGTTGTTTTAAGTACAGCAGATAAATTTGACCGCCCCTACAATTTAAAATCTGTTGTAAAAGGGGGGTCAGTATTATCGCCCCCCGACTATACATTTAATATATGAAGTGCACAGAATTTCAATGACATCTGTTCCGAATTTTTACATTTACAAGCATGCATTCCTAACATAATGAAATATGCACTTCTACTTGAATGTTCTTGATGGTGGTGGCTGCTGGTTATGAAAATATTGAATTATGCGGTTAGCATGCCATGTGCAGTTGCACCGCAAGTCATCCCATTTTATAAACCGCAACAAAAACGAAAGCTCTTTTTTATTATGTTCGAAGTTTACCTACATAAATGGCAGGGCTACTAGCAAAATTTTGACAATTACGGTGTACAAAGTTTTGTCACCAGTGATTTCAGTCGTGAAGCTATGTCAGAAGCCTTTAGGCAGCTTGAAAAATCTGACACCAGTGTTGACCACTTAGAAAAACAAACGAACATCGTCACTTCAAAATACATTGCGACTTTTGTATGATTAACTATTTTAATTTAAGATATATTCGAGTAGCCCGGTTGGTATTGCTCTATTAAATGAGTATAAAAGAATTAATATAAAAAGAAAAACTGTCTAAGCTTTAAAAGCGTTTACACTACTATATATAAGCATGTTTATATTATAGCTAAAAAAGGCGAAGGATAGGAATGAGTGGACAACCCAGGGGGAGCCTTTGCCCAGCAGTGGGACACAAACCAATAGGCTACGAAAAATATATGTATGTTTATTTTACGCGAGTAAAATTGCAAAATTGAACAAAAATAAGAGCAATTTACAAATAAGAATTAACTTTAATTTCGATCTGCCAGCATGTCACAAGCTGCGCTAATATCGAGGCGACGATGATTGACACGTAAGGAGTAGGTTTGACTGACAGAGGATAGCGGCAGCCGATATTCCGCCAAAACAACATTAATTCCAGATAGCAAAAAGTCTAAATATAATGGACACGTAAGCGGCAGTTTCAACTGTCAGCAAATAGCTGCATTTACTTGGACGCAATGTCTACGACACTACTTATTACTTAAGAGTACGGACGTACACGTCACGAGAGAAACTGCAGGATGATGGCTATTATATTCAATTGCGTAGTCGGCCTTTACTTTGGACTGCATGGTCTAATCATAAGTTGTAAGATTATAAATAAATAAATAAATAAAATGCATATATGACAAGCTATGGACGTCAACAACCAAATTACACCGACATTTTCTAAGCGACTGCGTTTTTTTAGAAGAATTTGAGTGCGTTTAACCTCTATCTTGCCTGATGGAAAACAACGATGAAGTCTAGGGTGGTACACGCAAACTCAAGTAATGCCTATTTACTCTTGCCTTGAAAATCCCTAAATCGAACGAGTCGGGAAACAGCGACGCGGGGAGGGAATTCCATTTCTCCGCGGTTCGCATAATGAATGAGGAGGCGAATATAGAGGTGCGATGAGCAGGAATATCGATCACATATGGATGGAATCCCCGCCCACGCCGTGTCGTTCGAACATGGGTTAATCGCCACATTCTACGGATATTGTAAAGAACAGTAAACTTTTAACACGTGAGTCGTATGATTGTTTGTTTTTAAGGCACACATATGCATAACAGGCAATATGAGAGTTTTCTTCCTCTCCAAGCCCTGCGCGCACATAACGTCTAAAGCTATGGCCCATTGGCCAGCTGATGTGAACACAGATTGAGAACACTGCCCTCGTCTCAAACACCGGAAGTAGCTAAACCTCACTGGAGCTAGCCACATAGTCAATAAAAAAATGATTATCTGTAAACTCAGTTTCCGGACGATAAGTTTACGTGATATTTTAACGGTGGAGGAGAGATCACAAGCGAAACGCTTAGGCCGGTCGTACCTCTCTATCGCTTGTTCCGCGCTCCCGCTTGCACACGGAACGTGACACTTTTTGTGCGTGCAGCCGGTATCGAAGTTATAAAAGAAGAATGTGCATATGAGTTGTGACAATTTAATATGATAAAAATATGTATCCCCAACCGCTGTCAACCCAACCGCTGCCAATTACATCGGCGCGGTCGAAAACTCTTGTCCAAATTCGAGAGCGCGTGAGAAATCCCTCCCGGCGGGGTTCAAATTACCTCCCGAACGTGAATGGAGGCTTTAAAAAAGTTGCAATCGGCCTTTTTGCTCGCCGCCGAGTACCGGGAAACGTAAAACGAAACGGTTTCAGGTTTGTTTTTGTTCAATTTTTTTTAAGTGGCTGCGAAAATGAATTGTTGTAATTATGTTGTGTTAAGAAATTGCGAAACGAAATGTACTTTTGTGTTATTTGGAAAGATAAAGTTGAACATTTTGACAGGAGTGTTAGGCACAAACTTACACCCAGAGAGAATTTGATTAGAAATTTATAATGACGTACGTTCAAACTAAACTTGTAGGTTGTAACACATAATTATGTCTATATGCAAGACCGACTTTACCGACCCGTTTTTTATTGCTAATGTTGGCTAATTGAAAGATTAGATGGTTTGTTTCCATTGAATAGCCACCAAAACATGCAGACCGATTTGAAAAAGTCTTCCACCTTAAGAACCTTAATTTTCACACTTCCAAAACAATATTTAGGGATAAATTAAAATATTATTAAATATTGTGTATTTGCTGTGATTTAAAGCATTGGTACATAGTTTATAAAAAAAAATTGTTGCGCCCCCCATAATTATTATTTGCCCTGGGCGCAAGACTCGGCTGGTAGCTCGGCTGGTAGTATCAGGTCCATCAAAGCGACATTATTAATTACTAATTTTAATGATGATAATAAATTGTATACTGACACTTAATGTAATGACATATTAGAATTGTATAACGTAATTAGAATTGTAATATTTAATTGACATTTATATGGTCTGTTGCATGTCAGAAATGACCAATGTGTAAGACTTTCTTTTTTCCATCACTTGACCACATTTAACGCATTAAAGTTCATTCATTCATTCATGTACAAATAGTAATCTAAAAACTAAAATATATAACAAATTATATAAATAGACTTATAATAAAACAATGTGTGTATGTATTGCGCACTAACTGACATAAACGAACCTGACCCTCGATAGCCCTGCACGATAACCATCATAGTTTTCCAATTTGTCCAGATTATGTTCAAATATTATATGATCAGGAAGGCAAAGTGGGTCATTGATAATATTAATTGGGGATCATAGGTCAAACGAGGCGATAAATTATGTACTTAACAGGCAGGGTAAATCTGTCAAGGGCGAGTGGTATTTAAAACAGCAAGACTAAGACAGCTTATAGCGCCTATTAACCTGACACTGAAACTGTATATCGTGGTTTCGATTCCCACCGGAAGCATACTTTGTTTAGTTGTTTCCAGTTTGGTTAGGACATTGCAGGCTTAAATCACCTGATTGTCTGATAATAAAGATGATTCCGTGCTTCGGAAGGCACGTTAAGCCGGTGGTCCCAGCAGCCATTTGGTAGTCGTTAAAGGAACCACGTCAGAGGCCGAGAGGCGTTTCCGAAGAACTCTGACACAAGGGTGTACATGGTCGATTGACCGTGACACCTACTGGAAATGATGAACTGTTATCAATAACAACCGGCCAAGTGTGTGTCGGGCCACACACAGTGTAAGGTTCCGTTGTTGCACGTCATTTTATAAGTTAGTCGACTATAACTCTTTGACTTGCGAACATTGCAAGTATTTTTGCATTCACAATGCTATTCTGATTATATACTCTTACTAGTGACGATGAAGACGAGGATGTTACATGCCTATGTGACAAATGTCTCAGGCGTCAGTTTTTTTTTTATCCAACAGGCGAAACTGCAGTGTCAGTGTGGTCACGACGACCAGACCAGCCGGCCTATTTGCTAACCCAGTGTACAACGTTTTGATAATCACTTCAAAATATTTAAATAAAATCACTTAAATACGGTATTATCGCGTATATTACATAATTTTTACACCTAACGTTTCGAAAACTTTACAGTTTTCATGGTCGCAGGTAGACTAAGTTGACATATGTCTTTGTGTTAATAAGAACTATACAAAACTACCGCCTACAATATTTATTGATAACGTTCCGGATGTACGCAGTATTGGCTCACGGTGTCTGAAGGTCTTGCAGTCTTGTGATGACCTTGAGATTTTATTAAATTGATGACAGGATCCCAAGCTGGTGGTAACTGCCAACCATCCTCTCTATTGAAATTAGGATGTTTTTTAATTTCAATAGCCTCACGAAGCATTGTTGGAATGTATCTGTTTTGCAAGGACTTGAGGATTATCAAAACGTATGTAGTGGTTGGGTTTGTCTAAGGCATGTTCACAACTGCAGACTTGGTTGAGCGTCTATTCTTCATGTCAGCAATATGTAATGTAAGTCAAAATTTAATCCCTTGAGCCATAGACACGAAAAGAGTATCCTGTTTCAAGATGCCTTAAGTAAACTTACGTAAACCTTACGTAAACTTCGAAGAAAATAATTTATATTTGACTCCTACTCATACCAGGTAATAATTTTCAACACAACAAAAATTAATTACATAAACCAACAAAAAGCCGCCATTTATACAATTTCTAAGAAAACTCCGATAACAGCGAATTCTTTCTTATTTTTAGACAATCTACGTAGGATTCATTCATCGAAAAGTAATTCTTTAAGGTTTCTTTAAAGTCCAAACAAAGCCATTTGAGTGTGAAATAATTTACTTACTTAATTGTTTACTTTTGTGCTGGCCGAAAGTTTATTGTTAGTTTAAGTGCTCTTTCTTTTCTATTTCCTATTGTCGCCGGAGAGGATTTTTAAATAAGGGATGTTAGATGTCATTTTGTCTGATGCCAGGTAGAAGTCCAAATATGCTTAATTTGGCGAGCTCCGTGGCGCAGTGGTTAACACGCTAGCCTGCGACACGAGAGCCCCGGGTTCGATCCCAGGTCAGGTCAAGATGGAAAATGATCTTTTTCAGATTGGCCTGGGTCTTGGATGTTTATCTATACATATATGTATTTGTTATAAAATATAGTCTCGTTGAGTTAGTATCCCATAACACAAGTCTCGAACTTACTTTGGGGCTAGCTCAATCTTTGTGATTTGTCCGTATATATTTATTATTTATTTAATTACATCAAAAATTAAGCTGTTGTGAGTAAAGAGAACTGAACTAACTACGTTTAACATCAAGTTAGGCATTTGAGTATACCATAGCATAGATGAAAACATAGTTATGAATAAACCTAAGGCGCCATCTATGAGTATGAAAAAAGAATAGGCGATGATAGAAGTTCATTCATTCATCTTCTTTCTAACTCTAAAAACAATAAAAACATTAAACTAGCGTTTTATAATACATAGCATCACGTCTTTTTCCCTTGCGGGTTAGACAGAGCCCAGGTGTTTATGACCTAAAAGCCACGTTTATCGTGTTGGTGAGCGTAAAGTGGAAAATAGAATCAAAATAGTTAGGGTTACTATCGCATCGCCTACTAATATGACTCATTAATATTGCCCATTCCCTCGATCGGCTTTTACAATCTGCGCGGGAAGAGAAGCAACTGGCACAAGTTTTTTCTTTTCTCCGAAGAAGAGCGTTTTATACAAAAATGAAATTCAACAATATTTACGTAGTTGGCGTGGTGATCGACCGCGCTTAGGGTTCAGTTCCCGCGTCGGGCAAATATTTGAACACGTAAAACAAGTGGTTACTCAGGTTCAAGTGGTGTTATGTCATTATCGGGTGCCCAAAACAATGGAGGCGCCGCCAAAAAAAGAACAAACTGTTTGGGAAAAGTTAAAAGGGGTGAATAATGGAATATAGTGTGGGTACTAAACCAACTTACATGTACAATAAAGGCAATCTTTTTAAAATAACCTTTTATAACTATGAAGAAGTTGAAGAATAAAGAACCTAAAAGAAGATTGTCAGTTTTCTTCAATTAAGAAATAAGTACTACTTAAATTAATTCTGAAAATGTATGCACCAACTAGCTTTCGCCCGCGGCTGTGTTCGCGTTAAGCATTAGTCTTTTTCTAAACGAAGGGTGCGATTGTCCTTAGATTAGAACCTTTGACTATGTGTATGCAAAATTTTATAATGTTCGGTCTAGTAGTTAAATAAATACACATATAAATACATACGGACAAATCACACAGATTGAACTAGCCCCAAAGTAAGTTCGAGACTTGTGTTATGGGATACTAACTCAACGATACTATATTTTATAACAAATACATATATAGATAAACATCCAAGACCCGGGCCAATCTGCAAAAGATAATTTTCCATCTTGACCTGACCGGGGATCGAACCCGGGCACCCTCGTGGCGCAGGCTGGCGTGTTAACCACTGCGCCACGGAGCGTCTCAATCGGTAAAACGCCACAAACTAACGAAATACAAACTCACTTTCGCCTTAGAGGTAGTATTACTAGCTTTTTGAATAAATGTTGAACCCTCGGGAACATAACCTTACCCGGTAAGGTTATGGTCCCGATCCGTCCATCTCCACATCCCAGACAACGTGTATGCAAATTGTCATAACATTCGGTTCAGTACTGATAAAGTAACAAACCAACAAATAAACAAACAAACTCACTTTCGCATTTTCATAAGAACTCAGTTATTAAGATAAGATTGAATACAAAACTGCAAAAAAATATGTAATAAATTGTTATCACAAAATCGTTTCTCAGTCGTAGGATCCCACGAACTGTTATCACTGGACAATACTGGGCATAGCAACAACTAGAGTTGTCCGTTAACAGGTCTACGACCCTGATTTCAGTGTTGCCATGCCATAATTATTTAAAAACTGGCCAAGTGCGAGTCGGACTCGCGCACGAAGGGTTCCGTACCGTTATCTATAAAAACGGTAAAAAAATCATGTATATTGTATGGGAGCCCCCATACAACATTTTTAAAGTGAATATATAACTCAATATTCTGTGAATATCTCAAGCTTCTAGCTATTGCCGTTATCAATATCGAGCAAACACAAGCAAAAAAATCACTTATATATTTAATTTATCCTTTTTTTTTGTATTTGTTGTTATAGCGGCAACAGAAATACATCATCTGTAAAAAAATTCAACTATTTAACTATAACGGTTCATGAGATACAGCCTGGTGGCAGACGGGCAGACAGACATACAGACAGACAGACGGACAGCGGAGCGATATTAATAGGGCCCCGTTTTTACGGAACCCTAAATAACACTTTGTATTAAGTACTTGAACTATAAACGAATGGCCTTGAACGTACGCTTAGTAAATTCATGTAGTTCCAAAAATATGAACCCAACAACAAGCCATAAAAGGAAAACATTGCTAATAACCCGTAAGTACTTAATCCTCCAATTAATGTGACTTCCGACTGGTTCACACTTAGCATAACCAGTTCTTGCCCCACCGCGTTTTGGCTTGGGGAGAAATCCAGATATCGTTAAACCAGGGTTGCCAGCCCTTTAAGACTAAAAGGCGGATTAACTAAGTAATAAGAAGACATCATTAATTTTATTTCCTTTTTTTTTCTGCATTCCGGAGTTTATATTTTTAGTAGCGTAAGCCGGGGCGAGTGACTTCGCAAGGGTGCAATATACTAATATATGGTAGTAAATTATACAAAGAAACCCTGGAATCACTATATATTGCTAAAAAACTGTATTAAAATCCGATGAGTAGTTTTAAATGTCTTCCCAAGGGATCGACATTGACGCGGGCGGAGCCGCGGATGAAAGAGTACTATATAAATATGTTATTCTTCTTTCATTTACCTTAATTAAATAAGATAATATTTTGTGAATATTGATTTTATATTCTCATAACATAAGCACATATTTTTGCGACGATACCTGTGGCGCCATCTATGTGCCATTGTAAGAAGAAATCGTACGGTTTAGGTGTAACCGCATGGCTTTCTACACTTTGCAAGGAATGAAGACGTGATTAGTATGATACAAGCGACCCGGACCCCGGCTTCGCACGGTGTAATGTGCATATAAACCTTCCTCTTGAATCACTCTATCTATTAAAAAACCGCATCATAATCCTTGCGTAGTTTTAAAGATCTAAGCATACATAAGGACAGACAGAGGAAAGCGACTTTTTGTTTTATAATATGTAGTGTAGGTGACACGGTCAATCGCCGATGCACACCCTGGTATCAGAGTTCTTAGGAACCGCCTCTCGGCCTCTGACGTGGTTCCTATAACGACTACCAGATGGCAGCCAGGACCAACGGCTTAATGTGTCTTCCGAAGCACGGAATCATCTTTATTATCAGGTGATTCAAGCCTGCAATGTCTTAACCAAACTGGAAACAACTAAAAAAGTAAGCTGCCCATGGGAATCGAAACCACGACCCCCGAGTCTACAGGCAAACGCCGTAACCACTGGACCACGGAGGCAGTTAAAAACATTGTTGATAATTGAAAACTAAAATAACAGTTTATTGTGAAGCCGTATTGTTTGATCGCATACGGCTCGCGTGCGAGCTGCATAGGCTAAATATTTATGTATCAGTTTATTAAATATTAATAACGATCGTTACTGCGCGCCGTGACGTCTAGACGGGAAGTAGTAGCCGTTTTTATGGCTCGCGTTAGGGCTGCCGTACCCCAATTTTATGAGATTCAACCGTTTGAGAATCCAACTTTTTGAGAATTAAACATTATGTTCGAAAATGCAATTCGGGATTTGAAGCTTGAAATACTCGTTTTAAAGACTGCAATTATACAAGTTGTATACAATTTATAAAATTTACTGGCGACCCGCCCCGGCTTTTCATGAGTGCGATAAATTATACATATAAACCATCCTCTTGAATCACTCTATCTATTTTTAAAACCGCATCAAAATCCATTGCGTATTTTTAAAGATCTAAGCGTACATATGGACGGACAGACAGCGACAGCGACTTTGTTTTATACTATGTAGCCTTCGTGGTACAGTGGTTAAGGTGTTTGCCTGTTGACCCGGGGGTCGGGGGTTCGATTCCCACCGGAAGCATACTTTGTTTAGTTGTTTCCAGTTTGGTTAGGACATTGCAGGCTTGAATCACCTGATTGTCTGATAATAAAGATGATTCCGTGCTTCGGAAGGCACGTTAAGCCGGTGGTCCCGGCTGCCGTCTGGTAGTCGTTAAAGGAATCACGTCAGAGGCCGAGAGGTGGTTCCTAAAAACTCTGACATCAGGGTGTGCATGGTCGATTGACCGTGACCCCTACTCGAAATGATGATGATGACTATGTAGTGAAGCAACCTCCGACCCAAAAACCCTCATCTGGACCGCTGAACCGATGTCTATCAAAATAGCTAAGAACACTCTTAAATGAATTAATTTTTGTACAAAAAGGCGGTTCAGCCGTTTGAGAGCGCCGGCGCCACAGACAAGCACACAAACAGACATGTAAAACTTATATATAATATTAGTAAGGATAACTCTTCTTTTTTTATATATAAATAACTCTTCTTTTTGTTGTAATTAACAAGCAATAAATGAATATTTTCATAGATAGTTTCCGTTAAAGAAGGACACTGTATACAGTCTAGAAGAAGAGTACTTGGCATTTTATGATAGAAGGGATGATCTCCTATGCTGATCTGGGATTAAAAAACCGGTCAAGTGCGAGTCGCACACGAACGGTTCCGTACCATTATCTATAAAAACTGCAAAAATATCATGTCTGTTGTATCCTGTATGGATGCCCTTAAATATTTCTTTTTAAAGTGAATTATATATTACTAGCTTTCGCCCGCGGCTCCGCCCGCGTCAATGTCGATCCCTCGGGAGTAGTGTTTCTTCCCGGGATAAAAGGTAGCCTATGTCCTTTTCCGTACTCCAGAGAACTTGTATGCAAAATGTCACGATGATCGGTTCAGTAGTTACGGCGTGAAAACGTAACAAACAAACAAACAAACAAACAAATAAACAAACATACTCACTTTCGCATTTATAATATTAGTAAGGAAAGGATAAGGATTATAGTAAGTATAGTATATATAGTATAGTATAGTATAGTAAGGATAGTAAGGAAAACTAAATATACTGCGAATATTTCAAGCGTCTACCTGTTGCCGTTATCAATATCAAGCAAATACGAGCAAAAAATATCACGTTTAAAGTATGGGAGCTTCGTTAATATTTATTTTATTCTGTTTTTTAATATTTGATGTTATAGCAGCAACATAAATACTAATAGTAATAATTTAAACTCTCTAGTTATCACGGTTCATGATATACAAGCCTGGTGACAGACGGACAGACAAAAAGACGGACAGCGGAGCCATATTAATAGGGTCCCGCTTTTACCCTTTGGTTACGGAACCCTAAAAAAAAACAGGATGGACCAGATATTTTGCTTCCCGCGCAGACCGTAGAAACCGATTGAAAGCCTCAGGAATCATGTGAGAAGGCGATGCGGTTAACAATTTTTAGCTATTTTAATTCTGTTTTCTACCTTTAAGCGCCTATTATACTATCCTGAATCTAGGATCCGGAATTCAGCATCCGATAAGGACAAGAAATTCAGTCGTCAGAGCTCTTGATTACACAGTCCGGAACGTGTCCTGAACGGAGACTGCGCGTCCTGAGTAAGCCATCCGTTGGCCATCCTGAATGCGTGAGAGGGACGCCGCTATACGTGCGATGCGATTGGAGATTTTATCGTATCGTTTCTAACGTATAGCGGCGTCCCTCTCATGCGTCGATCCTAAATTCCGGATGGTTTCACCTATGCTTCCGATAAGGACGTCGAAAGCCATTCTGTCCTGACAACGGATCGACTGTCCTGAATGCGATTAAACTGTCCGTTGACTGAATTCCGGATCCTGAATTCTGGATGGTCTAATTGGCGCTTTACGCCTACGAACAAGCTAAACGTGGCCTTTAGGCCTTATGCCCTGCATTGTCTACCACGTCAGAGTAAAGCGCCAATTAGACCATCCAGAATTTAGGATCCGGAATTCAGTCAACGGATAGTCAACGGACAGTTTAATCGCATTCAAGACGGTCGATCCGTTTTCAGGACAGAATGGCTTCCGACGTCCTTATCGGAAGCATAGGCGAAACCATCCGGAATTTAGGATCGCCGCATGAGAGGGACGCCGCTATACGTTAGAAACGATACGAGAATATCTCCAATCGCATCGCACGTATAGCGGCGTCCCTCTCACGCATTCAGGATGGCCAACGGATGGCTCTCTCAGGACGCGCAGTCTCCGTTCAGGACACGTTCCGGACGGTGTAATCAGGAGCTCCGACGACTGAATTTCTTGTCCTTATCGGATGCTGAATTCTGAATCCTAAATTCAGGATGGTATAATAGGCGCTTAAAGACGTGATAATATTGACATAACTCCGATTGCCGTCAATGATGATAATGAGCCGGTACCAACGGCTAACTTGCCTTTTGAAGCACGGAGGAGCACGATATATTTTTATGCCACTTACGGTCACCCATCCAATTGGGGACCGCGCCCGCGATTCCTTAACATGCGTAAGCGCTAATAATACATACGTCCACTTTGCCATCGGTTCCTCGGCTACTGAGCTACAACGCTACTCGCAATGTAAGACTGTCAGTTCACCTTGTCTTCAAAACTCGGTCAATCACCTTGTTAGAATGGATCAAATAATAGACACTTTAATTGGGATTCTAAAAATAGGCCGCACTTTATGCTCCATAGCCGTGACCGCGGGGCGGTCCCTTAAGCCGAAAAATATGCTTATTACCGTCAAACATTAAAGAACATGAGTAATAGAATATTTTTTTACGAATATACATCATCATCAGGTCTTTTTAGTCTCCACTGCAGGAGCATGACCCTCTCTGTACTACCAGAGGCATACTTGGCCAAAGCAGACAGCGGATTTGGCCTACACTCTCCTCGCTGGCCAGACGGGTTGGAGAGGTCTCATTGATGTTTATGAGCGTTGTTGAGCTTGTATTTCCTAAGTCGCCTCTTACGACCTCCATGGGAAGACTAGGAGTGGTCCTATTCTGCTCTGCCGGAAACCACACGGCTAGTGTGGCACTACGAATATACATATGTGTGTACATTCAAGGTGTTAAAAGGTATTTTTATTATAATTCCAAATATTCTGCCGAGTATTATCCCAGCATGTAAATATTTAAAATGATATTGAACAGCGTGCCTTCCAAATGAATTATCATAAATTACATAATTACATTAGTTAACTAAATAAAATTATGTAAAATTAACATTAAAACCCATTAGTAGTTAGTTTAATAATTTTTAGAATATTTTAGTATAATAGTCAAATTATTATTTGCCAATTTATAATTTAAATATTCGTTATTATAAATTAAGTTAATGTTCAGTACCGTTATCTATAAAATCATGTCTGTGGTATGGGAGCGGAAGGAGGAGAGGGGATTTTTATTTTATTGTTTATTTTTAAATCAATGAAAATAAATATTCTATGAATATTTCAAGCCTGTCGTCTTTATCAATATCGAGCAAAAACAAGCAAATATATCACGTTTGTTGTATGGTAGCCCACTTAAATATTTATTTTATTTTTTAGTATTTGTTGTTATAGCGGCAACAGAAATACATCATCTGTGAAAATTTCAACTGTCTAACCATCACGGTTCATGAGATACAGCCTGGTGACAGACAGACGGACATACAGACGGACAGCGGACCGATATTAATAGGGTCCTGTTTTTACCCTTTGGGTACGGAACACTAAAAAGGAGTAAAATCCTTATAATCAGCAGCAGCTTCCTCAAATTCTACAGCAATTCTCCGTCCGCACAAAGTCTACATCCATTTTGTTCCGATTGCCTTCTTGGCAAAAACCCAAGTTGACGCTAGCTAAACTTGGAAAAGTCATAGTGAGCACTTAATCGTTCCCCGGCAAAATTCGCAATGTTAACAAAAAAATTTTGCTTGCATAATCAAACTTCCAAGTTTAATTCCTTGAGTAAACTATGAATTAAACTGTACAGGCAGAGAGCTTCATTACTGAGATAAGGGGCGCCGTCTAAAGGACTGCGGATATGACCAGACCACCGCTTCGGATGGTACCTGACTCAAAGGATATCTATTGCTATTCAGCGAGGAAACGCAGCCAGTGTAATGGGTACCTTTGAGCCGGGTACTATTCGGGGTGGCATTTTTAATTAGATTATTTGTTATAATGTTTAATATTTCATAATCATCAGGTCTTTTTAGACTCCCCCTCTCTGTACTACTGAGCCATACATGGCCAGAGCAGACAGAGGATTTAGCCTACACTCTCCTCGCTGGCCAGACGGGTTGGACAGGTCTCATTGATGTTTATGAGCTTTGTTTAATTGTATTTCCTAAGTCGCGTCTTACGACATCCATGGAAATACTTGGAGTGGTCCTATTCTACTCTTCCGGAAACCACACGGCTAGTTTAATATAATGCCTAGTTATTTAATATGATTTTATGTCACTGTACACTTTACAACTTTATTTGATCAATTGACACCCTGTCGAACAAAACGTCAGAACTGTCACGATCGTAAAATTCCCACAATCACGTTTTCATTCATCAGAATGAGGCTTTGTCGAACTTCGCTCAATCACGTCAGTCAATTGATGTAGTGGCCAATAAAAAAATCAATCCGACATGTTTGTTACACAGTCGTCGGCGATTGACTAAATCTCCGATAAATACAAATTTATGTACCGCACCGCTGTGGTTTTTGACGGTTTATTCATGAGGGAGTACTTAAATGTTTGTGATCGAATTTTAAATGTTTTTTTTTTACTTTAGAATATTTTGGGTTTTTGCATCACTTGCATAAGTAAATGGCACAGTTTTTAAATTTTCTATTATTCAAAATTACTTGTCTTGTAAAGATGTTCAAAAATCGTACCGATGAAGAATTTTCTAGGTTTCTTTATTGTAGCATCTACGTAGTACAGCAGTAAGGCATCCAAACGAACTTAATAGCAATAAAAACGCGATTACTAGAAGAGATACGTCTCTATTGACCATCGTGATAAATTTTACTCATGCTTACAAACATAAAATGAAATAATACAGAATAAACAACACAAGTACAGTCATAACACTACACAATCGCAATAATGCAGTCCATTTTCCGAAGAGGGAAGCCATTATATCTGATGTGCTACTAGTCAGTCGCCTCAAAACGCCATTGAAGTCCAAGTATGATTGATTGAGTAGGCATAGTCGGCAACACACGACTCGCCAACAACCGACATAATTATCATCGTCTCGGGCTGTTGTGACGTCAGCCAACGATTTCAAGACCAAGTTTACAAACAAAACGACGACTTAGCAAAAAGGATTAAAAATCTTTGTATTGTAAAAGACTCACAAAAACTTCTTAACGCCCCGAGGGCAGATGTTTTACGATTCAACCGGGCAACATTGTTCTCGAAATAGCGCCCGGAAAAGTGGGGAAATGGCAGTCCGCGTTAAAACTTCGAATATAAAATAAGCATTACGGATTCGAGCGTATTGTTATTCAAAAATGATTGAATAATAAACGAGCTCTGGAGCACAGAAGTAGAATAGACGCGTCACGCTGGGAAGACGCTTGACAGCGGCTTTAAAAAACCTATTAAAATAGTGATCCGGCACGCGACGCCGCCCGGCGGCTGCCCCGATGCACCGCCATGCACGTTTTTTTCAAATCCCCCTTCTCATAAGACGTTTTTGTGCAAATCTCGCATCCATTGTGAAACGAAACGAAACCGAAGCTTGATCGAACAAAGATTCGAGCAAAAAAAATTCAAACTCGCACCTGGCGGGAAGACGCCGCTGTCGCCAGACTCAAAAGGCACGAACCGCCACAATGGGAATCTCGTAAATCACCGCTATCCCCCTATAAATAAAGCCTTAATTGGTCAATACGGAACTTCACTCATAGAGAGGCCCGCCGAACAATAATTCGAGGATAAAAGCACAAGACATTGAGTAACGAGAAGCGAAATACTGCAGGGGATCCATTTTTTTATCACAACCGAATGCAGGTGATGTTACTGTTATAGAAAACGTAAAATTCAATTATGCGTCTATTGACAATGCGAATCTGGAGCGTTTCGAATGCAGTTTCCCCGAACGGCTGCGAGGATTAGAAGAAAGGAGCCATTATGCGCACAGCCTTATATCTTGGAGTGTCATAAAACGGCCACTTTTACAAATTGATCGTAAATTATATGAGTAAGTGAATATGCAACCGATGAGGGGCAGACTATTATTATGCTTACTCCGTAGCAATAAAACGTAAGTACTGAGATTCAGAGTATTGTGTGAGGCGGAATTTTACTGCCTATAGAAGCTCCAATGGGGTATTACGCACATATTATTGCGTTTCTGAGTAGTCTCGATTTGATGTGAATTAAGATGCGACAGACTCTACTAATATGTAATAAAAGGGTGCTCGGCATACGCACTATAAACCGTTTGCAGAGGCGCCTAAGATTATTGCATGTGTACATATAATTTATTGTAATGCTATTGGATGTTACTAATCAATAATCAACAGCCTCCGTGGTCCAGTGATTAAGGCGTTTGCCTGTTGACCCGGGGGTCGTGGGTTTGATTCCCACCTGAAGCATACTTTGTTTAGTTGTTTCCAGTTTGGTTAGGACATTGCAGGCGTGAATCATCTGATTGTCTGATAATAAAGATGATACCGTGCTTCGGAAGGCACGTTAAGCCGGTGGTCCCGGCTGCCATCTGGTAGTCGTTAGAGGAACCACGTCAGAGGCCGAGAGGCGGTTCCGAAGAACTCTGACACCGGGGTGTGCATGGTCGATTGACCGTGACACCTACTCGAAATGATGATGATGAATAAAATAACATAGTGGGAACGGTCAGGTGACAGTCAGACATTGTGACATACGCTATTTAAGATGCCTTTAGGCAGCTTGAAAATCTGACACCAATATTGGCCTCTAGCACACACAAGAAACAAACAAACAGTTGTGACAGTGTATCCGTCATTGGGCCAAAACAGTGACGGAGTGGTAGCCGAGAGCGGGGAGAAGACCAATCGGCAAACCACCAGCCCTTTGGTTACATGGAATGGTTTGGCTGAGTGGAAAACAGTGGATGAGACTAGCACAGGACCGTAGAAAATTACGTAAAAAAGGGAGGCCTTTGCCTAGCAGTGTCTTGATGTGGGCTGAAAATGATGATGATGGATACGTAATTGGATTTTTAAAACTCCTTTCCCATTACTAGAGAGTTCTTCCGTACAAACTTACAAACTAATCTTGCTTGAATATTCAATGTTCTGAATCAATATTTAATTAGACAAACTTACCCAGTCGATGAACACGTTCCCATGAACCCATCATTAAAAATTTAAATGGAATTAACCAGACGTGACCTCGGTGGCCTGTCGGATGAAGCGCCCGAAAGTCAAAAACCGGGAGTGCTATTTTTGAATGAGCGACTCACTGAATGACTTCTTATTTCGTTAATTCCAAAACGTAGGAATTTTAAATAGATCATTAAGTACAGTATAGATTTTTAAGTTCTATAGATCTTTAAGTACAATTGAGTCTCGTGTGGTTTAGACGACTCGCTCCCACCAAACGATGAATGCGTTTATACCAAAAGTACTAGCTTGTCAGCGCTCTTGCGGAACGGAACGTGACACTTTTTCAAGCATGCAGCCGGCGTTTATCGATTTATAAGACGTTATCACATCAAAAGCCTATGTTTGAAAACGAATGTGACATGTGAGGAAAGATTTTTTGTTCAAACGACGTGCCCGCTCCAAAATAGCTCTCCTGACTTTATTTTAATATCAACAATTCTGAATGGGCCTTCATATCCTTCCTTCGATTATTCGCTGCTGTCCGACATCCTGTGTTGTTCACCCCATTATAGCACTGTTTGTAAATATAAAACATTTTATATGTTAAAACGTACGTGCATAGGCGTACTCAGCTACTGACGTTACCTGGGGGTCAAGTCAGAATTTATTAGGTCAGGTAGTCCGCGCTTGCTGTGTCATACACACTACAAAAAGACATCTACATTAAACATAAAGTGATTGTGACAAGGAATGTACGCGTGAAAATATAATGCGCGTATTCGTCCTATTCAATCGTCTATTATACTATTCTGACGCCGCAATACGTGATATACGATTGGAGATATTTCTATTCGTGTCCAATATACTGCGGCGTTTCCCTCGTCAGTGACTGAATTTACGATACTTTACAGCGCTATATATTTTAGAACATACAATTTCCAGGGGGGGCAGCTGTCCTCCTCTGTCCCCCCTCGATACGCCCATGCGTACGTGAGTCATAACTCCTGGGTTCAAATTAAATCACTTTGTTTTTAAAACGTCTACAATGTTCACGACCGTCTCGTTTACGACCGTTCAACTTTGAAAGTTTGTTGGTTGGTCTGATTAAGTCGTGTTACTTTGACTCATAGGTACTGTTAACCACGTAGTACTTAGACGTTAAGGTACCAACTTAAATGTAATAGGAAGAAGAATTCGTAAGAAAAATAAACAGTAGTAATAGAAAAATAAATCCAAGTCCACATCTCTTGGTAAACATAAATAGAACACATAATTGAGATAACATATAGGTACTTGCAGAATACATTGAGTACCTATACACAGTACCTAATCTGTTCCTATTACAGATTACATAACAATATCGAACGACTGTATCAAAAGATACAGTCTAAACGACTGTATCTTTTGGTACAGTCGTTCGAATGCTGCAAATTTTCGTCATTAGCAAGCGCAAGGGAATCAAAACCTACAGGACTTCCCGTGAACTCAGAATCTTGAAATTTGGTAAGAAGCAACGTCTATTATACAATAACAGAGTACCTATCTAGTTTCGAAGTTAAGTACCTAAATAATATTTTTAATCCAATCTTAATTTTATCCCATAGGTATAGAAATAATATACTTCATGCAAGTAAATTAAATTAATAAATAAATATTTTTTTGTGTTTTATTTTGCACTAGCTTTTGCCCGCGGCTCCGCCCGCGTCAATGTCGATCCCTCGGGAATAGTACTTTTTTCGGGATAAAAGGTAGGCTATGTCCTTCTCCGTACTCCAGAGAACTTGTATGCAAAATTTCATGATGATCGGTTCAGTAGTTACGGCGTGAAAGCGTAACAAACAAACAAATAAACAAACAAACTCACTTTCGCATTTATAATATTAGTAAGGAAGTAAGGATTCACAATGCTATTTTGATATACTCTTATCAAATTAAGAAATAAAATATTATGAAAATATTGCATGGCTTCTTACATATTAGTTGATTTTCAAATTCATTGTAAAATGAGTTGAATCAAATACCTCACTTGTAAAAGTCGGGTAGTTGTGTAGGTGACGTAAGCCTTAATACGTATAAGGGGAAATGGGATATGGTGGACAATTTACGCGCCGAGATTGAATTGTGCGGTAGCTCAGATGACAGAGCATCTGTCGTACATAGACCTAGGTCGCCGGTTTAAGTCCAGCCGCATGATTTTTTTAACTATATTTTATTTCTTAATTTATTTAATAAATAAAAAAAATAATCACGGACAAATCACACACATTGAACCAGCCCCAAAGTAAGTTAGAGACTTGTGTTATGGGTTACTAACTCAACGATATATTATAACAAATACATAGATAAACATCCAAGACCATATGTTGGTCATATTTGACTTTCATCACAGAATAAGTAATGTCTTTCGTGAGAGACGCCTACTCGTAACAAACAAAGTTAAAGTACAAAGTAGAAAGTGAAAAACACGAAACATTATAATGATAAAATTACACTATAGTTACGGCGATAAGGTATACAAAACGCTTTTACGATACACATCCTGCTATAATATTCTTCCACTTTCGTCTTTAAAAGGCCATAAAGTAACCATTACATATTCTCCCGATGTAATGGAAAAGTTTTGAGATCACCGATATAAACAATTACCGTAACAAGTCACGGAAATGTGTGTGACTTGTGTGTAATCTATAAAAAAAACTTTGTTGTTCGCCGCTTCTTTTTGGAAACTTTTTACGACAGTTTAACGCCATTTTTACGACTTACGCCTTTTACAATTCATAAGACGCATGCTTTATTGCGAGAAGACTACCCTTTAGGAAGATGGTAATGATCCGTTTTATTACGTTTTTATATAGTTAAGAGCGCACCAATGCGACCCGGCTGAAGCCATTTCGCACCCCGCGCCCCGCGCGAAAGCAGGATAGATCTAATGACCGTAACGCGTAAAAAATGAGAAGAAGATAGTGGGTAGGCACAAGCGGGTGTCCTAGAATTAACGGGCGTAAGCGCCAAATCACATAATTGTTATTTAAAATAAAAGTACGAGGATAATGAGTAAAAAAACTTTGCCAGATTTTAGAACTAGTTATTGCTAAGCTAGGAAACTAAAAATAATTTCTAAAAACCTTAGGGTTTCGCCGTTCTGACCACAAACATCAAATAAAGGGGCTATGTTTGCAAAATAAAAGTATCGAGGCTTTTGTTATTAATCGTGTTTTCAGGTTGGACAGTTTTAAGAAAATATGTTGAAGTTTTATATATAATAAATAACAGGCATGTAGTCGTTATAGATATAGACATCTAGACGAATGTTCATTGACAAGTTTCGCATTCGTGCCCTCTTAATGTCAAAGAGTCAGACCGTCACGTGGTTTTTCCGTGCTTCGGAAACGAGTTAAGCCGGTGGTCCCGGCTGCAATTACATATCTATGCACCAAAACTGCCTTACGATAACCGTTACGATAAATGTTGCCAAATAAACTATTTTTCTTTCTTTCTTTCTTTCATTCTGGATATCATATTTCTCTTTTTGAACGTCATATTATTTTTATTTTTTATATTTGCAAAATCGATAATCTGCTAGCGTTTTGCAACGATTACTGCTGAGAAGATACTTAGTCCAGTAGTGGCTCCTACGTGCCTGAAGGGCTAAAATTAAAAGTATTGAATAACAATTTATTGAATGTATTATCTTTCATTTCAGTAAGTACTTATTTTGTTTTTTTGTTTATTTGTAAATATTCGCACAACAGAATGTATCACTGACGGCACAAAGTTCACATCATACTACAATACTTATGTTGGTGGGTAATGTTAGTCATTGTAGTTACAGATGGATAAAATTAGTCATTTGACGTACCTAATTTAAGCAGGTAGTAATTACACAACATTGCGCAATGGAATAGCAATATTCCCTTGAGCTACTTAGGTAAAGAGGGGCCCGATGGCACAGTAGTCGTGAATATTAATAGCGCTTACGTTAGTTAAGCAACCCTGGGTGCAGCCCCCACTGTGATGGGTGACCGCAATGGTACAAACAATTCTCTATCTTCCGTGCTTCGGAATGCACGTTAAACCGTTGGTCCCGGCAGTTGCTCATAGATGGCAGTCGTTAAGCTATGTCAGATGCCTTTAGGCAGCATGAAAAACTCTCTAATAACATATACGAAAAACAAAACAAACAACAATTTAGGTAATTTAGTAACCAACTAAGTAATAAAAAGAATATTAATAATAAACGTTTATGTCGCTATCGCACTAATGTATGACGTAATAATAAGTCAAATGAGGAAGACCTTCAATTTCTATATTACTGTTACATATGTATATAAGTCAATGACATGACAAAGCATGTTGTGGACGCGTTTCTGTAACATTTTTAACAAAACATGTTGTAGATACTATGTATGTAGTCATACATACATAGTATCACGTCTTTTTCCCGCCCTAGAGCCTAGGTCCTATAGGCCACATTTAGCATGTTAGTGGGCGTGTACATAGAAAACATAATCAAAAGATAGGTTGCTAGCCACATCGCCTACTGACATGATTCAGCAGATTTTCGGCCATTCCCTCGATCGGCTTTGAAGATCTGCGTGGGAAGAGAAGCAGCTGGTAAATTTTTTCTTTTCTCCCAGCATGTAAATATTAAGTTCCAAATAAAGAAATAAATATGTACCTAATTGTCTCTACTCTATACGAATCTTCCTTTTTTATAGGCACTTATTGAAGTATAGTCAAATTATTTCTTCGTATTTAGTCTTTAAAATTTTTATTCAGTTATCATCATATCGAGTAGGTGAGGTGACACGGTCAATCGACCATGCACACCCTGGTGTCAGAGTTCCTCGGAGCCGCCTCTCGGCTTTCTGACGTGGTTCCTTTAACGAATACCAGATGGCAGCCGGGACCAATGGCTTAACGTGCCTTCCGAAGCACGGAATCATCTTAATTATCAGACAATCAGGTGATTCAAGCCTGCAATGTCCTAACCAAACTGGAAACACCTAAACAAAGTATGCTTCCCGTGGGAATCGAACGCACGACCCCGGTCTACAGGCAAACGCCTTAACCACTGGACCACGGAGGCAGTTGGATGATGATGCCTTTTATTATGCTTAGTAACATCACTGAAGAATACAAACAAGCCTGGGGACCTGATGATAATGTCAAAATTTGTACCCATTTTTATAAAGGAATTCTATTTTTTTTTTTTGGATTATTTCATTAATTCCTTCAAACAGTGAAATGAAAATGTATTAGTCAGCGATGATATGCTATGTCTCGATAGATCATTTTAATCTTGTTATGCATAGAGCCAACACAGGACAATCACAGGATTACTTCCTAAAATAATATTAAGTACTTATGAAGCTCTCTCAAAACCAAATAAGATTAAGTGAGAAAAGCTCGTCCTGTCCATTTAGAATTAGCAGAACAGAACCCGTCGCGTTCCAATGCGTCCCTAAGTGGAACCCGAAGTGGGCGATGCTCGAATTCTAATAAGCAAGCTTCTTGCTAACTGGATTCCAGAAGGTCTACGCTACGTGGTTCAAGGGCGAAGCTTGGCTTCCAAATTTCCAAAGAGAATTTTTTAAAACCAGTCGGTACCTATTGGTTGAGTCTTTTTACTGTATCATCTTTGGTCTTGTTTACTGATAAACGCTAGTATAAAATAGTTATATATATTTTACTCGATAGTCTAAATCAATAAATGATTAAAGTAAATAAATTTGTAGTTAAGGATACTTAATATTTCCGTCAAAATTATCAACTTTGCGTGATTTTAAGAAATACTAGATAAATCCTAACATTATAATGTAGGTCAGTAGTATTCCTAACTGAATTTAATTAAGAAATCAGTTGAAAATCAAAAAAATTTGTTGGTAAAACGAGTATCAATAATAATACTCGTAGCGACATCTATGCATCACACAAACCAACTCGGTTGAGCGCTACTCGGCAATAGATGGCAGTGTTAAATCGTTTATGACAAGGTTGCTTTTACTTACCAACGCCACCTAGCGGTGAGTAGCAAAACAAGTATCTCACTTGCTTAGCAATAATCCAAAGAGCGCCATCTAGCGAAGATCACTGCATCCAATGGGCACACTTCACATAATTTAAAATTTTAATATCTTGCTGTTCACACTTTTTATCACCTTTTTGAACGGTCGATTGCACTATAAATTCTACGATTATTGTCCACTTGATCATCTGTGGCACAAATAACACTGCACTTGGCATGTTGCATCAACGGTGCAATTATCTGAAACAAAGATGGACAGTATTAGGTTATTTATGGGTAAAAGGGTGTAAAAAATAAATAAATCACTATCTCTGAGAAGAATAATACTCTGACAATATAATAGCAATATTTATAACATTCTTCAACCCACTTTTAAAGGAAAATCGAGACACCTCAAGATAAATCGCATTTTAACCTCATTATGCATCAACAAAAATGCATGTGGCATCTATAAGGAAAATCTTTAAGGGTTACATCACTCTTTAGCAAAGGATACATTGTCTTTAGAGCAAGATTTGCTGCTTCTGCATATTTATTACAAATAATTTGGATAAACATGTGCTACATCGGCAATGTGTAACAAAAACTTAATAATTATTTTTTCACACCAACACAAAAACCAATGATAATGTTTAGCACTTTAAAGACTTGATCATATTTACTGCTGTATCTTTAAATAATGATTTTACAATTTTTTAACCAATTTTTTCTGATTTTGACTAAAATAACAACTAAGTAAAAAACTATTTTGGCCATCTCTATGAATGGATTTTTTACATTAGGAAAAATATGCACTGTTCAGAGTAATATTGTTTAAAACTAGTATTTTAATTCATAGATTAATAATAAAAGAATTTATATTACACGTATTTAACAGAAATCACATGTTATATACAGTGGTAACAAATATGTACATGAAATTTCGACAGTAAGAGTTAAGGTGTGAAGCAAATAATATAGGGATATTAGAGGATACAAGATAAATATACATACCACTGACACTTCATCCAAGGGACCAATTCTCGAAGGAATAGAATACATTGTGATAACCTGTTCCACTAACCAAGTGCCTAGTAATTGCACATCCACCTAACTTATTTACGAGCACGTTTCTCGACGAAATAACCGAAAAACACTCTGAAGACCCTAAATAACATTACTCGAGACTTCCTCTACCACGTTAGGCTACTTTTTACACCACTTTACTGAAACATTAATGAGTTAGCCTGAAAAATGCAAGCACGTGCACTATTAAATGCAACTTTATGCACAACATATTTTTTGTTCGAAAAACACCCTTTACGAAACCGACAGCGCAGACCCGCTGGTATCACTGTATAAAGCGATTATTTACGGTTTTAACATGTAAACTTTCTAACCAATTCGAATTACAGCGGCTGAAAAACTACACAAAGAAAACATATGATCGATCGTAGGAACTTGAAGTGCACATGGATGTGTCTATGGTCCTACCTGTCATGTCAAATCGTTTACAAAAAATGAGAGTAGAGGGCGCTACGAAACAGTAAACAAAAAAATTAAAATCGTTATTTATTTTATTTAATGCAATCTAGAAATTCCTATTGATTGTAAAAAAATGAAACATTTATAAGAGAACCAGTTTAAAATTATTTATTAAAATTAATACTCTGACCTCAGACGAATGATATTTTGTCCATGACAGAATGAACGAGATTGAATGAAGTAAGTATCCAGCCTAGCCAGCTCAGCCGGAGTGCCCGTGGCCCGGAGTTGCCGGAATAAAACGTAACTACCGTAAAAACGAAACAGTCTTTGGCTGCAAAGACAGGTCGTTTAATGAAATGTATTGTTTTACAATGTCTTATTTTATATATGAGCTATCATATAAAAACCCGAATTTGTCCAAACTACTGAATCGATTTTGGTAAAATTTAGATGGGAGCAATTGGGAAGTAAACACCATTATCTCTCTTTCTTTTCGGGTCAAAATGGACATGTTTTTTTAAAGACCAGCCGGCCTAATTTATAAGTCAGTGTACGTTTTATATCTATAATAAAAAAAAAGCCAATCATACGAAAGCCGCAATGTATTTTGAAATGACTATCAAAACGTTATACTCTAAGTAAGCAAATAGGCCCGCAGTAAACCATTTAAGAAGATTTTGACGTGAAACGTCTTTAAAATCGCTACTAATACTATACACGGGGTAGTGTACCATGTCAGAAAACCGGACCGTAACATTAATAACTACAAAACTATTTATCGTAGAAACATGATTTTATTGATATTATTTAGCGTATATAGTCAACTCGCTGCTAAGACCTTCCGTTTCAATCTTTAACACTAAAAGCGACTAGCTGATATAGACGTTTCACGTCAAAACCGACGGGGTCGTGTGAATCGACACAGCCCCAACCAATTTTTTTCAGGCAACTTCGCGTAATCAGGCAACATTTATATAAATAAAAGAACAACAGTATATTAAAACGAATTGAGATCTTCCTCCTTTTTAGGGTTCCGTAGTAAACAAGGAACCCTTGTAGTTTCCCCATGTCCGTCTGTTCGTCTGTCCATCCATCTATCCATCCATCTGATTTGAAGAGGTAGGAATGATACTATCCATTCTATTTCTTGCAAATAAGCTATAGATGAATGGGCAATAAATTGTTATCTACTTTTATTTTTATATTTACCTTCTATGTACGTATTTGGTGTCACGAGGAAGATACAGGCAGGAGCGCCTGCAAATAAAAAAAATCTTGAGGTTTTTTCTTCACTGTTGGTGAGTAACTAAACTCAAATTAAAACTCAACTTAAAACGTAGTGCTTACAATTAATATAAAAGATAATTAAGAAAGTAGGCACTAACATAACAGATTTAACCGTATTTAGAAATAGTACGCTGTTTTATGTATTATAAATTCTTGCTTTTACTTAAATTAAAATATTAGATAATGTATTGTAATATAATGTAAAATGTATTGTAATATTTTCAATTTAAAAATTAATAAATTTAATTTTAAATGTTGTTTACATAATTTATTATTGTGCCCAAAAACATAAACTTACCGGCTCAGTTTCCACCCATAAGCTGTCGAATTCTTTTTCAAACTTTCCCACGATATTGGGATGGGAAGTAACAATCACGCTTTCGTGGTTTGAGACCATAGCTTGAGTAGACCAATTCAGAGAGCCCGACATAACGAAACCTCTTACTTGCTTAGGTTTCGCCATAGCTTTTATATTCATTCTGGAGTTGGTGTACTGAGCATGCACATTCAGTTTTTCCGCATATGCCTTCAGGGCGTTCTTCCGTCTTATGGCCTTAGGCCCGTCAATGATGCAGAATTTATGATGCATTAGGATAGACTTTTTGTTTGTTTGCACTTGGATGAAGCCTGTAAAAACAATAATTTTACTAGCAAAAAAAAGCGTTGCTTTAAAAGAGCTCGCAAATCTTTTTACTTAGTGAAGTCATGGGCAATGACATCACGTTTAGACATGAAATTAAAACCTTTAAACATAGTAAATGTTAAAACCCAAAACTAAACATTGTTTTGATATTTTCTCAGTAAAGTGTGAGGTGAGGTATGAATGTATTAACAAAAGAGATTTACTTACTGTATTCCTTCAGCTTTTTAATTTGTGATGGAGGAGTGTGCGCCATATCACTGTCAACAACTATTCTCACTAAAACATGTTTCTGTCCCAACCTTATGATTTGCTCAGCAATTTCACTGCTTGTAATTAAATACATACAGACGTCCAAGGTCTCACGTGCTGATTTGATATATTTAATCAGTTTGAAGCAGTTAAGCTCTCGACTTTCACAAATAGTTATGTCTTTGTTTGGAGGGACTCTTATGGTGTGACGGACAACATCGTCGGAGAATAAAATCACATCATTTATCTCACGATTCTTCATAGCGACAATTTCGCTACATGCGTCGTCATTATTAACTTGAGCTTGACGACTTTGTTGAGAGCTGAAAAAGTACTTATATAACTTTTTAGCTACCTGCGCTGCGACAACTGCAGTAGCCGTTGACGCCAAAATCATTTTCGTACTTTTCCAATCCATGATTTCTCCTTCGGTTTTCTTATTTGTACCACAAATTAAAAAGCAATCGTCTCAAATCTTTAGTCCACCATGTTGTCCACGCATTTGAAGGCAATAGTTTTAGCATATTACCCTCCGTAATATGCATATTATTGAATTAAAATACCCTCAAAAATGTTTTAACTTGATCATTGCCAGGATGAGAAAAAAAGGATCAAGTATAAGTTCCAGAATAATTCGAGTAACACTGATTCTCAAATTCATTTCAGATTTTCTCAAATCATTAATTTGTGAAATTCACGTTGCTTAATTTTTTATATGATTGAAAAAATTAACAAAAACAGCTTTTTCATTCATTTCGATTACTGTGCACTACACTCTCTGGCTCTATGGTTAGTGTTTCTTATCAATCTGTGCTTATCAAGGTCATTCAACTCAATGATCGTTCGTTTCGTTTATTGCATTGTTTATTTTGAAAATAAAAAAACGTCTTTTATCAACAAATTATATTAACAAGAATTTATGAATAGAATCATTGTAATCAAAAGCAAATGTTGTAATTTTTTTGATGTGTGTGTTTTGTGAGGATAATGTATTTCTAAAATTAGCCAACTACACCCCGCGTCGCAGTTTCGTTTGCAAAAATGCCAAAAATACCGTACAAGTCGGAGAAAACTAAAGAAGACGACGAGGACTATGAGATTGTGTCTTTCGAGGACTTCTGTGACAAGTCTCCGAGTTCTAAAACGGATTTATTAACGTTAAATGACAATATAAATTATCGGTTATGCTATGAAAGTGACAAGGGGTCGAAATTTGCTGAAAATGACGGGGAAGGGTCCAGTAGGGATGCTGAAAGGCAGTCTGAGACGTCTCTGAATGGATCCAAAAACGTTACTTTCAAGAGGAAATTGTCTAATTCGTTCGCGCCCTTTGGAAGGTATAACAATGCTAAGACTGGAAGACCACCCTTGTTCAGTGGTGTTATTCCTAAACCTAGAAATGAAGGGGAAGGTTCGTCGAGGGAGCATCGGTGAGTTTTGGATTCATGTAATCATCATCATTTCAAGTAGGTGACACGGTCAATCGACCATGCACACCCTGGTGTCAGAGTTCTTCGGAACCGCCTCTCAGCCTCTGATGTGGTTCCTGTAATGTAGTTTCGATAATGTTTCAAATGTTTCCTGCTTCCCCAGATTTTTTTAAAGAATACTTACCTTATCGTAAGCTCCAAATGCATTAGTGATGCTGTCCCTGTGACTTATTCTGGTCAAGACTAGTGTAAAAAGAAGCCATTTTGACTTCAGTAGCATTTGCAGCTGAGGATGCAGCTGGGAAAATGGTCAGGTGAAGAGGAATGTTGTTATGATGTTGTAAGGAGCGTCATCCTGTCTGTCTGAGGTACGGCATTGGGTATGTGCACCTGGCCTCCCAAGCTACTTTGCTACTTGTCTTATCTCCATTCATCCGAGCGAGTAGTATCCCAATACCTTTAATCCCTTCCACAACCCAACAAATGATATTGTTCCCCAGCTTAAAAATTCTTCCGATAGCAGCAGTGTCGGTAGTACAAGAAGCCAAAGAAATTGCACTCATCAACCTGCCTCCCAAGCAATATATGGCAATATTCTTGGGAAAGGCCTTTGTCTAGCTGTGGACATATTATTGATGAAATGACAATGATGAATATCTGGATATTGGTATAGAGGTATATCTTCATATAAATGTTTAAGTTGAAAAAAAACTCTGAAATGTCATTGACGGTATTAGGGGGTATTTTACCATCCTAAATCAGATCCGATGATTGACGATGATTGACATCCTACAAAAAGATGGGAAATTGATTTCTGCTTAGCCTTGGGGCCGTATTGGACCAGAGTAGCAACATATAGATAGAGTGCAGTGGAAACACCAACTGTTTCCACTGCACTCTTTCTACTCTGGAAGTCCTATGTCAAAAGGCACACGGAACTGAATTTTATGACCCCACAAATTAGTAATAAACAAAATTACATTGTCAGTTCTGGACATAAAAGGCTATTATTAGTAAATCAGATCTCATGTGAAGGATGCCTCTATACGTGCCATATGATGATTGGATATATCTCATATTGTGTCTACTGTATAGCAACATCCCTGAAACCTAAGTTTAATAGGCACTTTACATGTTCACGTTATTATTTCCAGACAGCCTTGAACTTGCATTATCTATGTTATTCATACTGTCATAATAAAATGACTAATTAAGGTCACAACACACTTCCTTTGTGTAATTTCTCTTTATCTCATTTATTAATTGAACTTTACACATATAAACAAGATATAAAAGCCTTATTTCTGTTTATTTTTAATTAGTGTTCTGCTTGCTTTAGGTGAGTATAAATGTGATTAGCGAGAAATTAATTTAGTGTTAGCAAGATGAGACCTACGAGTAGGTAAGTTAAAGATTGAAAGTGGCAGTGTGTCTTATCAATATACTTGTGGGTTAAATACAACATTTATTGTTTGTAAAGTACTTGCTCTTTCCAAGTCAACAAAATTAGACACCCAAGTTGGGTATGGGCTTTTTTAAATCAGTTAATACAGTTTAATATTTTCTTAACCCATCAAGTGTGAGAAACGCAGACACAATGAGTTTTCTATTGTTATGCTGCCCAATCGGACCACTTGGGGGTTGAGAGGTCAAATTAAAATTTATAAATTACTAGATCACTTACATGCAACAATAGAGACAATGGCGTTTAAAGCGCAAAATACACAGAAGCGATGTAAGATTTGGATACGATGTCAATGTAGATTGGATTTCCCTTCAAATCTTGTTTGTACAAAATGTATGAAAGAGATGCGTCATAAATTACACAGAATGGATTTATCGCTTGCAACGATAAATCCGCGCCGCATTCAGAGGGGAGGCCTTTACCTAGCAGTGGGAAACATTAGGGTAGAAAAAAATTTATAACATATGAATTATAATTAAGTACTTATGTTCTAGCCAGAATTTTTAAGACGACCCACTCTCGATATTTTAAGATGATTTAATCCAATTTAAGATCTAAATTATAATTATTGCATCGAATTTAATTCTAAATTCCTCTCTGCAGATATCAGCGGTTTTCCGAAAACCGCAACTTCTTCCAGCGGTCTTGGGAGCACCTTCCATCCATGGGGTCTGGTGTGCTTGGTCTAGCGCTTCTGTGTGCACTGTGCGTAGCGGCATGGTGGGCTGCTACCGGCGCCATGGGTGGCGCCTGGGGTGAAGAACACTACAGGTACAACTAACTTCAGAAATGAAGGTTTACTATAGAAAAACAGAATATAACAAGTCATAGTCAAGGGTGTATTAGACCAATACACAGGATTTTTAATTGGACAAGCTCTGTGGCCTCGTGGTTATCATGCTATGCTGGAGGTCCCAAGGTTGATCCCCAACATTCGAATTTTCCAAAAATATTTCCTTTATTAGATAGGATTCTGTCTTGGATGTTTATCTATATATGTTTCCCATAGGAAAAGTTGTTCATATTAATGGGTTTAGCCACACCTGTATGTATGTACTTGTTACAAAATATAGTATTGGTGAGTTTGTATCCCATAACACAAGTCTCAGACTTTCCTTGGGGCTAGCTCAATCTATGCGATTGTCCAAATACATATATTTATAGATAAATTAAAAAAAATTATGGTGACCCTGTTGTAGAAGAACTGAAGAACACATGAAATCTGTTCCATGTGACCTTTCAAAATTTAACTAAAACTTCTTCTATCATGGATACTTTTTCTAAACTATCCGTGGTGTAACTATAGTCCTTTGAAAGAATCAAGAAAAAAAAAAGCAATACATTTTATACCCTTTAATTTAAATTTTATTTTGATTTTATTATCCGTCGTAATAGCAAAAAATATACACATTCTGTGACAGCTCAAGTTTCTACCTATTTCATCATCATCAGGTCCTTTTTAGTCTCCACTACAGGAGCACCACCCTCTCTGTACTACTAGGGCCACACTTGACCAGAGCAGCCAGAGGACTTGGCCTACACTCTCCACGCTGGCCAGACGGGTTGGAGAGGTCTCACACGTTTATAAGCTTTGTTTAGCTTGTATTTCCCAAGTCGCCTTCTACGACGTCCACGGGAAGACTTGGAGTGGTCCTGTTCTACTCTGCTGGACGGCATACCTATTTAATATAGTTTAAAAGATGCCTGGCCTATGTCAGGCGAACGGACAGTGGAGGCTAAGTAATAGGCTCCCATCAGCAGTTCCCTTTGGGAATGGTACAGAAAAACAACTTGTTTTTCTTATTGCTTATGTATGTGTAAAGTATTAGCATCCTAACTTTTTGATGCATTTCTAAATGTACGTTATTTTCCAGGAAACTATGGGAGCGAGCTCATCCTGACATGATCGACGTGAAGAAGCCTCCAGCGCCGCTAACCTACGACAAGGTCTGAATTACTTACCCTTTTTAATCGACTTCATTATATGCAAAAGATATAATTGTAAAGTGTTTCCCGTTGGTTTGTTGCTTTTCGTGTGTTTAAGTGGCCAACACTGGTGTCAGATTATTCAAGCTGCCTAAAGGCATCTGACATAGTTTAACGATTGCCATCAATGATGACAGCCGGGACCAACGGCGTAACGTGCCTTCCGAAGCATGGAGGAGCTCGAGATTTTGATATGCCACTTGCGGTTACTCATCCCAGTGGGGACTGCGCCCAGAGTTGCTTAACTTGCGTAAGCGCTTATTATGCTCACGCCCGTTAGGCTATCAGGCTCCTCCTTGTTTCCCGTGGCTTCGTCCTTCTGTGATAAAACTGCAACTGTATCTCGGCACCTGGACCGATCCCTAGCCCCTAAGACCCCGGGTTCCAAAGCATCTCCGGTGAATATATAACCTGGAACACACTTAGATGACAGATATCAATAGTTTTCGCATCGCACGCCCAATAATCGTTTATAGATACATTTTTGGTACCTATGATTACATTAATGCAATTTCCGAACGAAGCCTTTGAAAAACAGGGTTAGTTGCTTTGCTCGTAGTCTCGCTATTCGCACGTTAGGCGACGTCACTTAATACGGACATTTTTTTTTTTTTACTAAAAATTGAATTAGGCATTTGTCTCCCATCTCCCAACCCTGACTGACTCACACATTGTGCACAGATGTAACGTTTTGTTTGTGGTAGTATTGGGCATAAATATTATTCCGCTGGCTTTGTTACTCGCTAATCATGTAGCTGTCTATTAGTGAAATAATTTTTGAAATAGGTTCAGTAGTTTCTAAGTTCATCCATTACAAAAAAACACACAGATGAACAAATCTTTCCTCTTTATATTATACTAGCTTTCGCCCGCGGCTCCGCCCGCGTCAATGTCGATCCCTCGGGAATAGTACTTTTTCCCGGGATAAAAGGTAGCCTATGTCCTTCTCCGTACTCCAGAGAACTGTATGCAAAATTTCATGATTATCGGTTCAGTAGTTACGGCGTGAGCTTTCACGCCGTAACTACTGAACTAAGAAACAAACAAACTCACTTTCGTATTTATAATATTAGTAAGGATAACATTTTTTAATATTAGTCTTGATAAATATAGATCATATTGACTACATATTTTTGAAAGAAAAAATAAACAGAATGTGCCAGCTGCTTCTCTATACGCAGATCGTAAGAGTCAATCGAGGGAATGGGCAAAAATCTGAGGAATCATGTCATGCGGGGCTAGCAACCTATCACTATTACGATTCCGTTTTCCACCTAATGCCCACCTGCTTAATGTGGCCATAAGGTCTTGTAGATCTGGGCTCTGTCTGCCGCGTAAGGGAAAAAGACGTGAAACTATGAAAATTTCTTAATCCGTGTTGGGAATTTTTTGAGATGGGAAATTACATTGAGCTCGCCGTTACCGTTACCATAACCGACATATACAGGGTGAAATTGAATTCATTAGCAAACGTTCAAGGAGTGACTCAGACCACGAATCTGAACAACTTTCATTATGGGACCAACTTCAGCATCGTGAAAAAATTATCTGCTCTTTCATATAAAGTGGAATATCTATTAGCCCAAAATCTATGAAACAGCTGTTTTTTTTTTAAATTTCGGAGTTGGTACTTTAATGAAAGTTGTTCAGAGTAACTCCTTAAATGTTTGCTAATGAAATAAGTAACTGAATGTCCAAGTTTTCATTTCTGTCGGCACTACCTTATTGCCATTGTATTTTTAGATCCTGCCCGAGTACCGCTATCACGATCACAACAACCTAAGCACGAAGAACAAGAACAACACAGACCCGAAGAAGAAGGACCTTAATAAGAAGAGCTACTACGACGAGAACCTCGACGTGAAGAACGAGCTGTGCGCCAAGGTGGAAGAGAACAGACGGTTCGATTGCTTCCCGCAGGGCGCGGCTAACGAGATGGACTGTGTCAAACGCGGTACGTTACATTTGTCTAGACCGATGAAAAAGCGATTGAACTATTGTAGAGGGTTTTTTGATATGTTTTTTAAATCAAAATAAAACAATGATATTCGTGATAATGATTTCAATTTTTATTGAACAATGAATTTAGGTGACAATGATTTAAATTTTTATTGTATTAGAAAGAGTAAGGTATGGCAATTATGAATAAAAAATTGTATCGGACAAATGTCCAATTCTTCATCGAAATTTTAATCACTTTTTGGCTAATTTGTTAATCACGTCACGATTTCTGGCTGCTGAAAAGCTATCGCAGTCGGGCTTCTGAAAATTAAAGAAAGATTGTTGAGAAGCCTTTCCACAGTCTGCAGGCGTGATAGAGCCTTTTGTTTTATTTTTATTTTTTTTACTGAGTGCGGTTACGGTCAAATGGATTACGCTATCGAGAGATGTTAACCAAACAATTTGTTTGTTTTTTTAAAAACTCAATTTGTTTGTTTTGTTAAAAACGTGGTCGTGGTGGATTGTCCCATATCATTTTTCATTCATAATTGCCAAACCCTACTATATCTAACATACTTTTGTCACCTAAATTCATTGCTTTATTTCGAATTCAAAAGAAAGTTCTTGTTGAAAAACCCTTTATATGATTTTACATACCAGATTAAGTTAATATAACCGGCCAAGTTCAATATTTTACTGCAAAATACGCTCAAATTAACATCTTACTTTTTGGTGAGGGTAATATTTTGAATCCAGAGCGGAACGAAGGCGTCTAGCATAGAATCCCGAGCGTAACAAGGGATTCTAAAGTAGACTCCTGAGTCCCTTGGAAAGAGGTATCTTTGGGAGAGGCCTTTGTCCAGTACTGGATGTTTTTCGGCTGTAATGATGATGATGATGATGACAGGTTGCTGCTGGAAGCCCGCCACTACGAAACAGAAGGACAACATCCCGTACTGCTTCTACCCGCCGAAATACGGGACGTTCCGGTTCCTCAACATGACGGAGAGCAAGCACTACATCAACGTGTACTATGAGAGGGACCGGCCGTCCGGGTACCCAGGAGACTTCGAGGTGGCGGCCATGCAAATCAAGCGGGTGTCCGACAATGTCGCCAGGATTAGGGTGCGTGTAGTAATAATAACAAGCACTATGTCAACGTGTACTACGAGAGGGACAGGCCGTCCGAATACCCGGGAGACTTCGAGGTGGCAGCCATGCGGATCAAGAGGGTGTCCGACAATGTCGCCAGGATTAGGGTAATTGTAGTAACGAGTACTACGTCAAAGTGTACTACGAGAGGGACAGGCCGTCCGAATACCCGGGAGACTTCGAGGTGGCAGCCATGCGGATCAAGAGGGTGTCCGACAATGTCGCCAGGATTAGGGTAATTGTAGTAACAAGCACTACGTCAACGTGTACTACGAGAGGGGCCGGGCGTCCGGATACCCGGGAGACTGGCAACCATGCAAATCATTAGGGTGTTTGACAATGTCGCCAGGATTAGGGTAAGAAACAGTAGACACTAACAATCTTATTATAAAACGAGGACTAACTTTAGTACCTGGTTTAAGCCATTATCCGGCCAAAATAAGTCGACACTTATTACTTTGACGTTTGGTCAACTGTTGTTAATTTGTTTTGGATGGATAATGGTTTAAACCTGGTACTAACGTTAGTCCTCGTTTTATAATAAGACTGTAAGTGTTCCGTGCCACCGTACAGTAAACAACTACGACAACCACGTTTCTTGTATGATGTTTAAGTCATCATTATCATTTCGAGTAGGTGTCACGATCAATTGACCATGTACACCCTGATGTCAGAGTTCTTCGGAACCGCTTCTCGGCCTCTGACGTTGTCCAGAACCAACGGCTTAACGTGCCGTCCGAAGCACGGAATCATCTTCATTATCAGACAATCAGGTGATTCAAGCCTGCAATGTCCTAACCAAACTGGAAGCAACTAAACAGAGTATGCTTCCCGTGGGAATCAAACCACGACCCCCGAGCTCACAGGCAAACGCCTTAACCACTGGACCATGGAGGCAGAATAAGTGCACATGAATAAACAAATTGCACACACAATGAAACGTTTCCATGCGTCTTTATAAAAAAAATTGAAAGTTAAATAATAGTTTGTAATAAATATTTTTAATTCCAGATATTCAACGCTAAACACGAGAGATTTGAGCCGCCGTACCCGGATATAACGGATTTCACAGCGAAGCTGAAGAACCCTAAATATAGAGTGAAAATACCGGAGGACGGCTCCGCTATTGGATTCAAGATCATACGGAATAGTGATAATGTTACTATGTAAGTTTTTTATTGCAAAGCTAAAGAAACAATTGTGATACATTTATTTAGCCGCTTTTTTACAGAAGTGTTCAGTAACAAAATCCGACAAGAGCGAGTCGTACTAGCGCACGAAGGTTTTCGACCATTTCACTATATACAACATAGTCACTATATTATAATTTGTGAATATTTCAAAAGTCTACCTCTTGCCGTTACAAATATCGAGCAAAAACATCAAATAAAAAATTGTTGCATGGGAGCATATTTATTTTATAGTATTTGTTGTTATAGCTGCAACGAAAATATAATTATCATCAGTGAAAGTATCGAACTATCGATTCATGAGATACAGCCTGGTAACAGACAGGTAGACTAACAGTGGAGTCTTAGTAATAGGGTCCCGTTTTACCCTTTGGGTACGGAACCTTAAAAAACTCAAGAAGTAGTCTAGTTTCTTGTATGGGACTAATTTTATACTGTTTTTATAATTTGTTATTATAACGGTATTATACAAATTCTGTGAAAATATTAAGTCTACATATTACGGTTCAATAAAACAGTCAGGCTATGTGGCGTTAGCTCTCTCAAATAAACAGGTTATTATTATTTGTTATAACATGGTGGTGTTTAGGTGATAATCTATATTAATGAGAAATATATATTGGTATCTCAAACATTAACTACATTTTTTTAACTTGTCTAAAAACAATAAAAATTAAAAAAACATATATCACCTTAAACATATAAAAAAAAAACAAAAGTAAGTCACCGAGCGGGATTCGAACTCTATACTCGTTGCTTGCCGTCCGTGTCTTATCCCGTCTTATCTGAACTAGACGAACAGTGGCCGGCAGGACGAATTAGTAACCATATTCTGCGTGGAAAGAAAAACGCATGAAAACGCGAAATCACGCGTTTTCCCAAACATAAGACTAATCTAGATCGATTGTTTACCCACGAAAACCCCACATACCAAATTTCACCGAAATCGTTAGAGCCGTTTCCGAGGTCATAGAAATTAATTTATATACATACTTTTAAATAAATATACAAGAATTGCTCGTATAAAGGTATAAGATGTTTAATTTATATCCTTCCCCTTTTTGTAAATCAGTTAAAAATAAAATTGTATGTTTCAGCTTTGATACTGAAGACATAGGTGGTCTAATCCTATCGAACAAGTTCCTGCAGATATCAACAGTATTACCGACAGACCATATCTTCGGGTTGGGCGAGAGACGCGCCCGGTTCATGGTGGATATGAACTGGAATACGTTTGGACTGTGGAATAGGGACAGGCCGCCTGTAGAAAATGTAAGTACTTGGGCGGGACATAAACAAACAAATGTGTACGAGCTTACCTCGCACAAATTAGCGGCGCCCGGCTACATACAAGTGGGTCGCGTGTCAGCTGTTTTAACACTATAATTAGCATCAAATAATTATCATTTTCGAGATACATATCGATGGCGTCATGAGACACACATTGAACGGGGAGATACTATCGGACAACCAACGAGAAAGGACCCGTTACGCCCAACCAGCAAGATGTAACATTATTATCAAGAAGCAATAAACCAGTTTCCTATGTGACGTGGTCTTGTATCTCCGCAACATCATCTGCCACCCATCAGCAGCACATCTCTTCATGTATGGTGTTGGGCCTAACACCATTGCCTGCACCGTACATAATGGTCCTTCGAGCCGGATCAGTGCTTCTTGCTTATCCTTTGCGACAGCGAATCGGTTCACTGGCCTCCCACAAGCGGGTCTCACCAGTGAATTGAGAAGGTGCATTTATCGTAAGGGTGCGAGCACACTGAGCACATAATCAGCGGCCACTGGAAATGTGGTAAACCGCTCTCAACAACAATATCAACATCATTGAATAACCATCAAGAGTCCACCAACAAGATCTTTACTCATTATTGAAACACTGCTTTAGGAAGTGGTGTTTTCACCGTCCAGCTAGACATCATCATCATTTCAATCACTAAGACTTTGCTGCTTCAAGGCGGTTAAGTCTTGTATCCAGATGGACCCTTTCAAGCATTCATGAAGCTTCCCTGCCAGACAAACGGAGGAGTAGCTGCATCATGTACCTACTTCTCATCTCGACATTTTTTCTACTTTGCGTGCCTTGCATTCGCTCGTGGATTGAGTGGCAAACGCACCCGGAGAGAATCGACATTAACTTCAAGGGCCACATCACGTCGCCTTTGAAAAATTGACATTAACTTCAAGGGCCACATCACGTCGCCTTTGAAAAATTGACATTAACTTCAAGGGCCACATCACGTCGCCTTTGAAAAATTGACATTAACTTCAAGGGCCACATCACGTCGCCTTTGAAAAATTGACATTAACTTCAAGGGCCACATCACGTCGCCTTTGAAAAATTGACATTAACTTCAAGGGCCACATCACGTCGCCTTTGAAAAATCGACATTAACTTCAAGGGCCACATTACGTCGCCTTTGAAAAATTGACATTTTATTATAAAATTGGTGGAGTCTTCGCTTCCAGCTGGATACAGTCATATCAAAAATCATTGAAGCTTCCCTACTATCAAGTCGGTGAAGTCTTCGCGTCTCTCGCTCGATGTCAATATCGCTATCATATCAAGAATCAATAGGCACTGTTTCTCTGCAATTAGTACCAGAGTTTTCGCATCCACTGGACATCTACAACACTACATCAAGATTACAGAACAATTATACATGACTAGGAAGGACATTCGATCGTCATACTATTCATCAAGGATACTGGAATACTCAGAAAGGGTACTAAGATCATGCATCAAGCAAGACGCTATTAAAAACATTAAAAAAAAGTATCCTAACATATTTCATGATTTAATCATTATGAATTGATAAATTTGCAGAATACATATTACGAAAATATAATACGACATGAAAGAATTGTAAATTCTGCAAGAAATGGATCACATGTTTTGACGCACATCGGCAGGTCAGCGACATGGACATTGACAACTAGTCCGTGCGAAACAAATGCAAGCTTGCAAAAACCACCCGGTTACGTGATAAATGCTTGCCTACTTTACTGTAGGTCAACTAAAATTATTAAAAATATCTTCTTTGCATCACGATCAATATCATCTAATGATACAGCGAGATACAAACTGAAGAGATTTGAGTATCAACATCAACAAATCACATCCTTCAATCTCTGGTTCAATCATAATTCAGAGCTAAATATCACTTAGACGATTTCATCTTAAACATAATATGACATAGTCGTGTTCGAGTGGATTGTTCCTGCGGATCGAGTTATCGGTAAGCAGCGCCGCTGCAGCAGACACGGATCACGCCTTGATGACGCCATGGAGCATCCCCAAGGAAACGAACAATTACCAATCAACAAAGAAACATTGAATTTCCTACTTGTTTTTATATTTTTATTTACATTTTTGTACTTTTTTACACTTTACATTATGATAGAATAAGGACCCGTTACGCCCAACCAGCAAGATGTAACATTATTATCAAGAAGCAATAAACCAGTTTCCTATGTGACGTGGTCTTGTATCTCCGCAACATCATCTGCCACCCATCAGCAGCACATCTCTTCATGTATGGTGTTGGGCCTAACACCATTGCCTGCACCGTACAAAATGATTTTTTTTTATAGACTATAATCTAACCTTTTTTATTTCAGGCTAACCTGTACGGTACTCATCCATTCTACATGGCGGTTGAAAATGACGGAAAAACACATGGAGTACTGTTTTTAAACGCGAATGCCATGGGTAAGATTTTATTTAAGTATATATATTTAAGTATGCAATATAAGGCCGGAAGTTTAATATATCTCATAAAGACCCACCGATAATATAAAAACCTACCCTGGGGGCTAAATTAACTACAGTTATGGCAATACTGTTTGGTTCTTCTTTTTTTTTGTTATAGGGCGGCAAAAGAGCAAGCGAATCACCTGAGGGTAAGCGATCAATGTTGCCCATGGACAACTGCAACACAAGAGTGTGACAGGAGCATTGGGAGTAGGGAAAAAATGGGGTACATGCGGGAAGGGCGAGAAGGATGGGCCTCCGTCTCTCTTACTCACCGAACGAAGCATAGAAGCGGTAAAGCTTCTACTTAAACGTCGATTTTCTGTGAGAGTGTGGTACTTCCCCGGACGAGAGGGCCCATTCATGCTACTAGCAAAAATGAAATTTGCCGGTAGCGTGGCTCTACCACAAATAAAATATATAACTTAGATATAACTAAATATTCTGTGAGTTATGGCAATACTGCAAGGTTCAAAAGCATTTTCTATTATAAAATTTATTCAGATTTTATAATTTCAATAAAAACATCCATCCATCCATCCATATTATCACGTCTTTATTCCATAAGGGGTGTCAAGGTGGGCGTAAAGGTGGAAAACGGAATGAAAATAGTGATGGGTTGCTAACCGCATCGCCTACTGTTGTGAGATTTTCGGACGGCTTCTACGGTCTGCGCGGGAAGAGACGCAGCTGGCACCTACGTTTTTCTTTTCTCCCAGACTAGCATGGAAGATAATGAAAACAAATTCTTAATATATTTTTCGCTTTAACATCTAACGATGACTTAGAAATAAGCTTGCCAGAGCCAGTGCCGAAGGATGGGATGTCTAATCCTATAGAATTATATTAATTAATAATATTATAAATGCGAAAGTGAGTTTGTTTGTTTGTTACGCTTTCACGTTGTAACTACTGAACCGATCACAATGAAATTTTGCATACACGTTATTTAGGGTACGGAGAAGGACATAGGGTACATTTTATCCCAGCAAAAAGTACTGTTACCGAGGGATCGACATTGACGCGGGCAGAGCCGCGGGCGAAAGCTAGTAATATGATATAGTCCGGACTTACCCGTCAAAAAAGCCAGACTACTACGTCCCAAAGCCGGACATTATGAAAAATTAGGTATGTTTAACAAAAATACCAAAAAAACATAATGAACCCTTTGACCGCGAACGTCGGATAAATCCGACAAACATTTTCATAGAAAATGTATGTTAGATTTAGCCGATGTTCGCGGTCAAAGGGTTAAAAGTAGGACTTTTTGTGAATTTGCGTTTAGTTACTCTAACTGAAGTAATTGAATTGAAAGATAGTATAAAAAGCCGGACGCAGTCAAATTTAGCCGGACAAGAGGTCAAAAAGCCTAACACTGTCCGGCTTTACCCGGACAGATGACAACGCTATATCCATCTGTTGCAGACATAGTGGTGCAGCCAACGCCAGCCATCACCTTCAGGACGGTGGGGGGCATCCTCAGCTTCTACATCTTCATGGGGCCCACGCCAACGGATGTCATGAGGCAGTTCACGGAAATTATCGGCAGGCCGTTCTTCCCACCGTATTGGGCGTTAGGTTTTCATTTGTGCAGGTAATTATACTTATCCTTACTATATATCTTAATCCTAACTATCCTAATCCTAACTAATATTATAAATGCGAAAGTGAGTTTGTTTGTTGCGCTTTCACGTCGTAACTACTGAACCGATCATCACGAAATTTTGCATACAAGTTCTCTGGAGTACGGAGAAGGACATAGGCTACCTTTAATCCCGGAAAAAGTACTGTTCCCGAGGGAACGACGTTGACGCGATCGAAGCTGCGGGCGAAGGCTAGTAATCCTTATCCTTACTCCTTACTAATATTATAAATGCGAAAGTGAGTTTGTTTGTTACGCTTTCACGCAGTAACTATTGAATATATCATCATGAAAATTTGCATACAAGTTAGACATAGACATAGGCCACCTTTTATCCCGGGAAAAAGTATATTCCTGAGGGATCGACATTGACGCGGGCGGAGCCGCGGGCCAAAGCTAGTCCTTGCTAATATTATA
Source organism: Elegia similella (assembly GCA_947532085.1). Classification (NCBI taxonomy): domain Eukaryota; kingdom Metazoa; phylum Arthropoda; class Insecta; order Lepidoptera; family Pyralidae; genus Elegia; species Elegia similella. Next base: position 24,481,285 of record OX383939.1, read on the forward strand.
AATGGAAAAGTGAGTTTGTTTATTTGTTTGTTTGTATGTTACGATTTCACGCCGTTACTACTGAACCGATCATCATGAAATTTTGCATACAAGTTCTCTGGAGTACGGAGAAGGACATAGGCTACCTTTCTTTCCGGAAAAAGTACTCTTCCCGAGGGAACGACGTTGACGCGATCGAAGCTGCGGGCGAAGGCTAGTACTCGTATAAAATTTTTGTTACTTTTCTATAATTACAGCTCTCTCACTCTCTCCTCTACCCTCTCTTTCTCTGATACTAAGGCGTAGTTATCAATTGTATTGTGTGGTATGAAACACAATCCGTACTAGTTCAGGTGGCCCATCAGGCAATATGAGAGTTTGCTGTCTCTCCAAGCCTTGCGCTCACAGGCAACACCCTAAGCCGAGCTCCGTCCTTTGTTGTTGCCTATACAGGTTGCGGGTCACTGCTTCGCCTCAACAGCCTGATGAAGTAGCGAAAGCTCACTTGTATCTAGCTACATAGTCCATTAACAAGTGGATTATTTCAATAAATAAAAAGCCCGACTGCCTTTTTGACAGTTAACGTCCGCCATATAGATATTTTGCTAACGCCACATAGCCTTTGACATTCCGGGGACGAATACAAATCTAATGGTACCTCACACTTCGAAATCGGTCAAGCCGTTTAGGCTACAGGAGATATATACATACATACATACGCGCGAAAAGCATTACCCTCCTTCTGCGTGGATCAGTCGGGTAAAAAAATGTATTGGCAGGGCATTCTTCCCGCTTTACTGGGCACTTGGTTTCCATTTATGCAAGTGATTGTGAGCCTACTCAACTTCCTTATTCCCCAAATAAAAATGCCTTAGACCTTAGCGGGTTGTGACAAACTCAGGCAATTTTATAAGTAAGCATCTCTCAAAAACTTATTAATATAGTTTACGTCGTTTTACTTTCCAGATTCAATTACCTGTCGGTGAACAAAACGCGCGATGTATGGCTAAGTAACAGGAATGCGGGAATACCTTTCGTAAGTATATATCATCGTTATTTTAGGTACTCCATATTATTATTTCCCTGGCACTATTCCTAATGGAATAAAAAAGCTCAAGAAGCAAGATGATAATAGTAGATTGTTGCACCAAGCAGAAAGTAATTTATTATTGCACCGAGTGCTTGTTTGGAGCCCGAGCGTAAGCATGGGCTTTAAGAAGCACTCGGTGCAATATAAATTACTTAATGCGAGGTGCATAATCTGCTTTTCTTTCAACTACTGCAGCAAAAGTAGGTACGTGAAAAATAAAACTGAAGATAAATTACAATTAGTGAAAATTTGTTGTTTACTTTTCCGTCTTTTTTCTTTATGGCCAGTATTTTTTTAGCTCAGGCAATGTTTTTCACAGGCTTCTTCATACGGCCGTCAGTTTGGCCAACCTTTTTTGTGACAAGTGACACTTATGGTCACGCGATTAAAAAAAAAACCTTAACAGTGCAGTAAAGGATTTCCATATATTTTTTCTGCTCTAGAGCAGCAAAGTTCCGCTTTGTGCTGGATGTAGTGCAGTATGATAGAATTGCAGCGTAGTTGGAAGAAAAATATATTGGGCCTTCCATACAAATTCACCGATCGGCTGGTTAATTTTTCTTTTTTAAATTGCTTTTTTCTGGTAGATCCTTAATCGAATATACATACGTATATTCGATTAAGGATTCTGATTCCGTCATTAAAATATGCCAGTCATCATGTCAACTGGTCTAATGGCGAAGAAGCCTCAATGCTGAATGGATCGATCACAAAATTTTGCAGTACTATTTCTTGTGCATAATCATCGTTTTTAACCGACTTCCAAAAAGTATATTTGTTACCTCACAACTCCCCTCATTTATGAACAGATTTTTTTATACTTTTAAATTTGTTCCATTAAATCTTAATAGGCGGAGAGTTAGATATTATGTACAGACACATAGATATTATGTAAGAATTATTATATGTTCATTGATGCTGTAAGACTCTCTAAGATTAAATAAAAATTTAATCTTAAGCCGTCTGGTATTTTGGTTGAAGTAGTTATTTTTTTATATATAAGATTACACATATATTTTTATTGATGTAAACGGCTTGACCGATTTTTAATTAGAATCATAAGATACGTTTTCGTTTCCGTACTATATGACGTTGTACGGGATTTTGAATACGACTTTGACTATATTTTTTAAATAATAGATTCCATTTTATCCAGGACGTACAATGGAACGACATAGACTACATGCAAGACAGAAACGACTTCACTTACGACAAGAAGAACTTCGCGGGCTTGCCCGACTTCGTGGATCAGCTGCACGCAGCCGGCATGCACTACGTCATGATTGTGGGTGCGTCACTGTCATACAACTAACGATTCAATATCAGTCCAATTCACGCAAACAAACTTAACAAACAACAAAGAAAAACTTACGAACTCGTAGACGAAGCTAGTTTGTGATTGGCCGCGTCAAAGTCACGGGGCGGTGTCAACATATGTAATGAACGCTATGGTGTCAACATAGTGGATAGCTAGGCTCGCACCTCGCCGCGCTCGCTATGATAAGTTATTCCAGTGTCACTTTTCCGTCTTTCCTTGCGTATCCTGCACAGGGGCGCACGTACCCGATGCCATACATACATAGGATTGAACCAGAGTCCTTAGGTCTAAGTACAACCTACGCTCTGTCCATTGAGCTACCGCGCTTCAATCCTGGGCGTTTGATATCTCCACCATATCCCATTCCCCGTATACTCATTCTTTATGTGATATATCAATCTATTATCTCATTTAGAACGTCATAATATTATTATTATTTTTAGAGTAGCAAAATCGATAAACTACTAGCGTTCGGAAGGACCACTGCAGAGAAGAATACGTCGAAAGAAACTCAGTCCAGTATCAGTCTTAAGTGTTAAATTTGTTTGCAGACCCCGGCATCAGCGCGTCGGAGAAGCCGGGAACGTACCCGCCGTTTGAGCGCGGACTTGAGATGAACATCTTTACCTTGAACAACACCAACCAACCGTTCGTTGGGAAGGTATTTATTTGTTCACTTATTTTTTTTTTTAAACTAACCTAATTTGTCCCACTGCTGGGCAAAGGTCTCCCCCATTTCCTTCCACTGGTCTCTGTCCAATGCAATTTCAGACCATCCACATTGAAAAACGTCGAGGTCGTCACGCCATCGCTTTCTAGGCCTTCCCCTTCGACGTCGACCATCCTCAGGTATCCATTTGTTCACTTATATCTTAGACAAAACAATACTAACGTAGAACAATGTACGCTTTGCGAGGATTTTTTTTTATTGTAAATTTGTGTGCGTTTGACCTCCATCTTGCCTGATGGGAAACAACGATGAGGTCTAGGGTGGTACACGCAAACTCAAATAATGCCTATTCACTCTTGCCTTGAAAATCCCTAAATTGTACGAGTCGGGAAACAGCGAGCGAAGATTTTGATAGGTTAACTCAATTTTGTAAAACATAACTAAACAAAGTGAATTAACAATACTGCAGAGTATACTTAACTTACTCATCACTTGCTCATCATCATCATCTCCGCCGTAAGAAGTGTCATCGTCATCATCTGGTCTTTTTAGTCTCCACTGCAGGAGCATGACATGACGTAAGAAGTGTACTGCTAGATGAAGGCCTCTGGATTGCTCGTTCCATGGGAGGATATTGCTCATAACGATTGGCAGGCGGGCTGGCGAGCGCAGTTACTTCCGAAGGCCGGTCGCATAGGTCTTTCTAGCAACGTAACATTCGGCCCATAAGGCAAAAGATGAGAGACCCCCTTTCTTCAACCTGAACAGTGAACCGGGACCACAGGGACTCTGAATATTGGATATTCGACGTGTTGGACGACCAGTCAGGTGTCAGTGTTGGGATTCCGTAAATAAATTCCCACCAAAGAATTTGGCGTATAACTCCAAATCCCGAAACCTAACCACGTAACATCTGTTTTCTAGGTATGGAACAGAGAAACCACGGTGTTCCCAGATTTCACGCACCCTAATGTGACATCGTACTGGGTGGAGATGCTGCAAGACTACCACAATGAAGTGAAATACGATGGCGTTTGGATCGTAAGTTTTCTAACTTATTTCAACAAAACAGTGTGCTATTATATTTATCCTCCTCGTATTTCACATAAAATGTATACGAGCTTACGTCGCATATGTCGCGAGCTTTTTTTATGAATAATTTGAGTGCGTTTGACCTCTATCTTGCCTGATGGGAAGCAACGATGAGGTCTAGGGTGGTACACGCAAACACAAATAATGCCTATTCACTCTTGCCTTGAAAATCCCTAAATTGTACGAGTCGGGAAACAGTGACGCAGGGAGGAAATTCCATTCCTTCGCCTCCGAGCTGTGGCTTACATAATGTAGGTCGCGTGTCAGCTGCTTTAATACTATATTAACTTGACATAATATTGACGATCCCTGTGGCCTAGTGGGGATCATGCTGGAAAGATAGAAATACAACTTGTCAGGCCGTAACGTTCATCGTGTTTTGTTCTGTTTTACAAAACATGTATTCTAGGCCGGAAACCACACGGCACTTAGATAGCAGTTACTCTAGCAATATTATTTTAATGATTATTTCTTCTTCTTTAGGACATGAACGAGCCATCCAACATGGTAGATGGCGCTCTGATTGGCAGTTGCGAACCAGAGGACCTGCCTTACAAGCCGCACTTGGGCGGCGACCAGCAACTCAAGGCCCATACACTTTGTATGGACGCACAGAACTACGCTGGCATACATTATGACTGGCACAACTTGTATGGCATTGCTGAGGCCATGGTCACTAATTTGTAAGTAGCAATAATTATTTTGTCTTATAATACAAATTCATTTATTTTACTTTAGATGTGGTGTACATGAAGGTCATACAATGTAAATTTATATTCATTTAATAGTACACTGGCAGGCAAAACATACTTTTTGTAGTTAAATCATATAAATAATATCATTTATTTAAAATATCCTATAGCAGAAGTCCAAACTCAAAGTGTGCCAAAGAGCGATGGAGAGAAGTATACTAGGATTCAGAAGACTGGACAGAATCCCGAATGTTACACTTCGCTCAATGACAGGTATCGCCGATGTGGGACACAAAGCTGCCAAGATCAAGTGGGACTGGGCGGGTCATGTCAGTAGAATGTTGCCAGACAAATGGGCTAATAAAGTGACTTCTTTGGATGGAAAAGATGGCGGGATGATCTCGACGCCTTTCGGCATGACTGGTCAGATATGGCTCAGGAACGAGATAAATGGAAGGAGATGGGAGAGACCTTTGCCCAGCAGTGGGACAGAGAAGGAAATAAAAAAAAAAATTAAAATATCCTAAATATGCGTCCATTGAATTTAACCAGTTACTACCAAGCCAGCTTTTCAATTTTATTTCAAATGCATTTAAAGGCAGGGACTTGATATCAGCTAATTATAAAGGATTAAAGCTCCCCTGGAAGCAAAAACCTCCATACAAACGGCAAAAGGGTCTCGCGGCAATATTTGATAATATTGGTACAATTTTAAGCATAAAATCAATTTATCCCATCATAATCTATGTACGTTCTTATACAACTTGATTAAAAAATGAATGGTTAAAAAATATATGCATCTAAACATCGGTATTTTAGCACCATTTTTAACCCAACTTTGGAGGTAAATATATACCATTATGAACATGAAGATTCCAATATTATTCACTAGCGCACATAGTTGTTACTTATTACTTATATATACATATTTTTCCGTAACCTTATGGAATAGTTTTCTCAAAATTCCTTATATCCTAAAAGAATGAAGGCGCGTTGAATAATGCCCGGATTTAGGTAAAATCGTCGTGTCATCTCGCTCGCTCGCGTAGCGCCCCCGTTTGATGCAGGTGAAACAGCAATTACTTGGATGTTTATCTATATATAAATTTGTTATAAAATCTAGTATCGTTGAGTTAGTAACCAATAACACAAGTGTCGAACTTACTTTGGGGCTAGCTCAATCTATGTGATATGTTCGTATATATTTATAATTATTTATTACCAGTGCTCTGAAGGAGATCCGCGGCAAGCGGCCATTCGTGATCTCCCGCGCGTCGTACACAGGTATCGGCGCTTACGCCGGCCACTGGAGCGGGGACGTCGAGAGCACGTGGCACGACATGGAGATGTCCATACCAGGTGATTTCCTCGATTTACTCCCTTACTAAACATTTTTAATTTTCCTGTACTTGTTCCATTTTTATGTTCATTCAAAAATCTGAGAAAAAAGACAAGTGGATTATTGCTATAAATCAAAAACTCGACTGTCTTTTTGATAGTTTACGTCCTCTATATAGATTTTTTGCTAACGTCACATAGCCTATATTCCGGGGGAAAATACGAATCTAATGATACTTCACACTTTGAAATCGGTCAAGCCGTTTAGGCTACAGGAGACGATAATAGAACAGACATAACACTCAGTGGCGCAGTGGTAAACACGCCAGCCTGCGACACGAGTGTTCCTGGGTTTGATCCCCGTTCAGATCAAGATAGAAAATGATCTTTTTCAGATTAGCCTGGGTCTTGAATGTTTATCTATATATAATCTATACTAATATTATAAAGCTGAAGAGTTTGTTTGTTTGTTTGAACGCGCTAATCTGAGGAACTACTGGTTCAAATTGGAAAATTATTTTTGTGTTGGATAGTCCATTTATTGAGGAAGGCTTTAGGTTATAAAACATCACGCTGCGACTAATAGGAGCGAAGCATCAATAAAAAATGTTTTGTAAACGAGGGAAAATTATTCATCTATACTAATTAATCATAATAACAGAAATTGCCGCGGACGAAGTCGCGGGCAACAGCTAGTTTGTTATAAAATGAGTTAGTATCCCATAACACAAGTTTTGAACTTACTTTGGGGCTAACTCAATCTGTGTGATTTGCCCGTATATATTTATTTATTATTTACTACTCACACGGAAGATTGGGGGAAAAGCAAGTAGCAGGTCGGAAGGCCGGGCGGGCCTTCAGCCATACTTGCAACCACCGGATATGCAGTTCATGATGATACCGTGCTCCGTGGCGCAGTGGTCAACACGCCTGCCTGCGACACGGAGTGATCGGGTTCGATCCCCGGCCAGGTCAAGATGGAAAATGATCTTTTTCAAATTGGCCTGGGTCTTGGATGTGTATCTATATATGTATTTGTTATAAAATATAGTATCGTTGAGTTAGTATCCCATAACACAAGTCTCGAACTTACTTTGGGGCTAGCTCAATCGGTGTGATTTGTCCGTATATATTTATATTTATATTTTATTTATATTATACCACTGACCAATAAAAAAAGAGATCATCATCATCATCAGGTCTTTTTAGTCTCCACTACAGGAGCACGACCCTCTCTGTACTACTAGAGCCATACTTGGCCAGAGCAGCCAGAGGACTTGGCCTACACTCTCCACGCTGGCCAGACGGGTTGGAGAGGTCTCTCAGATGTTTATAAGCTTTGTTTAGCTTGTATTTCCTAAGTCGCCTTCTACGACATCCACGGGAAGACTTGGAGTGGTCCTATTCTACTCTGCCGGATACCACACGGCAAAAAAGAGATACTTGTATCCAATTTCGAATAAAACATAGTGATTAACATAAGAACCGTAGGTATATGTAACTAGGGATAGAATTTGCACCGCTTTTAAATTATTATATCTTTATTATTTTATAATTTTAGTTTTTATTCTTAGAAAATAGAAACTTATTATTTTTTACTTTTTCTTTAACGAGACAATTGTTTAGCGTATTATTGCATGTATCGAATGTCGTGAAAGAGCGGGACTCGCCAGATACAGGATTTTATAAACTTAATTGGTGAGCCCCAGCTTCATGTTTGTAAATGTATAAATTTATTAATGAACTAGCTTTCGCCCGCGGCTCCGCCCGCGTCAATGTCGATCCCTCGGGAATAGTACTTTTTCCCAGGATAAAAGGTAGCCTATGTCCTTCTCCGCACTCCAGAGAACTTATATGCAAAATTTCATGATGATCGGTTCAGTAGTTACGGCGTGAAAGCGTAACAAACAAACAAACAAACTCACTTTCGCATTTATAATATTAGTAAGGATAAATAATTTTGAATTTTTTTTTGAATAAAATCTTAGACTTTTTAGATTCACATGGCTGAGGGTCCCAGATGGACTTGAATATGATTGTTGTTGTAGAAATGTTGAACTTCGCGATCTTCGGCGTGCCGATGATGGGCGCGGACATCTGCGGGTTCCGCGGCGACACCACGCCGGAGCTGTGCAAGCGGTGGATGCAGCTGGGAGCGTTCTACCCGTTCTCCAGGAACCACAACTCGGATACTTCCAAGGTTACATTATTATACAATATGTACAGAAAACCCTGGGCGATCCTTGAAGGGGTTGATATGAACAACTTTTCTTATGCGATCAAAGCTGGGAACTCAAAAAAAATTGACATTTTCTAGCAAAAATATTTGGTCGCCCGGTCAATTTGTATGGGAACGTCGAAAAAAATTGAGTTCCCAGGTTTGGTCCCATAGTAAAAGTTGTTCAAATCGACTGGCTGAATCATGCCTTCAAGAATCGGACAGAGTTTTCTTTATGAGGATATTTTTTCTGCCTTTTAAATCGGGGTATATCTATGGGGGAGGGGGGTTTCTATACACGGGTCATAGCTAAGCATGAATAGGACTAGCTCTGTGGCGCAGCGGTCAACACGCCAGCCTGCGACACGGAATGACCGGGTTCAATCCCCGGCCAGGCCAAGATGGAAAATGATCTTTTTCAGATTGGCCTGGGTCTTGGATGTGTATCTATATATATATATGTTATAAAATATAGTATCGTTGTGTTAGTATCCCATAACACAAGTCTCGAACTTACTTTGGGGCAAGCTCAATCTGTGTGATTTGTCCGTATATATTTATTAATTATTATTATAGGAGGAAACTAAAAAAAGATACAGATGAAGTTGTGAGGAATTTTCGGGTGAACCTATGAAATTGCCGTTTCCCATCAATTTCGGGTTTGATAAATTCAACAATAGTGAAATTTTGCATGTATTTACGGACAACAATAAGCTTGATTAATGCATTATAAAATTGACAAAAGGTTAGAAAAATAATAGAAAAGCTACGACGTTTTTGATCTTTGAATATGTTGATTACTTATCAGCATAAAGAGCGGGTGGCCAAGCTGGTTTGTAAAAGTATAAAATTAGTTTTATACTTTTAAGTATAAAGCTAATCTCAGGATTAGGTTTATGCTTTTGCAGTTGCTCCACTCAAAAACTTTCTTTTGAAACTTCAGTAAAGGTATCGACAAACAACATGAACAAAGTGTGACCGATACTTACCCATATGGCAATGTAATGCGGTGTCCAATTACATTTCGTTCAAGGTATTTGCCGGTACCAAAGATAATATAATACCAACGTATAGACTGCCCGCCTCATACACAAATATTGGCCCAACTTAACGGCCCGCCATAGGCCAGGCGGCGTGGCGGTACAAATGCGGATGGTCTAAACGCGTTGGCTACTTTAGATATTTTAATTTTTTTAAGAATATTCAAGGGTTATTCGAAAAACAAAAATACATGATGGCTGCCATATCTATAATGTAATTATAATCAAAAGTTTCAAGGTTAATTTTAATGTATTTGGTGAATAATGCTGTATACCGAGTAAATTAGACGTGATTTGGAGGCAACTTTGCAATTTTTTTCTATCGAGAAAATTTATGCAATCCTGTTTTTGAGTCAGATAGTTACCAGAGTTAGTCCTGAACTTTGCTGCATTTTTATTTCAACTTGAGTATTTCATTATTATTGATATTACAGACAATCATGCAAAGCAGAGTGATATAGTACGGGCCTTTAACCTTTCGGTTGCGAGAGCGCTGCCAACTTTTATGCACGCCGTCTGCGGGAGTATTTTGCGCGAAAATGAGCGCTCTGCGCGTTTCGCAATAAATATGAATAATATGCTTATCTATAATAATTTATATAAAAAAACGAGTGATTTCATTACTCAGATAGTTAATTTATATTCTGAGACCCTTTTTCAAGGATAATTTTATATTATTTTTGTATACACATCCAGTAAAGTCGTAACTGTAGCCAAAATTTACACCATTTGAGAATTGTGTTGTTAATAAATATTATTTCTGCATAATTTCTTATTTTTATTTATTTACCGTGTATATGGATAACTAAGCTATTTAATTTCAAAGTATTTCTTATAGTTTTATAAAAGATCACATAAATAATTTGACCTTCATGAAACAATCCGACAGTCACCATTATCACAACTTTCGTAGCCTAACTTCCAGTCATGAATAACATATATAAGACGTCATTCTAGTCACTGTAAACCGTTTGTTTATGCATATAGTGTATTCAATTATATGACAAATGTAAAATTTAAGTATTTTTTACAGTGATAATAGTTAAAACATGAAAAACTTGACAACAGTTACTAGAGACGCTCAGCTGATAGACATATTTTTGGTACCGTTTTGTTGCCAGTTCCAACACGAAATGGTTACTACAAATATATGTGCGATGAGGCAAAAGAAATTCTCTTTTGTTTTGTCTTTAGTCTATTTAGGGTTACTGTATAAAAAAATATGAAAATAAGACACTGAAGTTGCGGAAAAAATCTGTCGTGAACCGTTGTTGTATGCATGTGTGCGTGTGTAACATCATACGTTCGCCTGCGGGAACGCAAATCTGTGCTATACTAAATTCACTCTATTTGCTTGAACGCAGATCTGTGGTATACTAAATTCTCCCCATCTGCTTCAACACAGATCTGCGGATGTATACAGGTTGTTATTTTTTGGTTATCTGCAACACCGCTTTTTTAGTATTGCAATCAATGATTGCAATATAAATAAATGACCAACCAATACGAACAATTTTCGAATAAAATATGATCTGCAACATTGGTCAATATTTTAGAACGAGCGAGCGAAGCGAGCAAAGTCTGCAAATTAAGTTGGTCAGACTTTGATGAAACTTAGAATATACAGAGATATAGTTAATAGAATTTTCGAATTCGTTGGGCATCAAAATCGGTCCAGCCGTTTTAGAGATATTCGATTTTTTGAGAAAATAAAATTTATATTGATCGGCTTTTAATGAAACTTGGAATATACATAGATATGGTAAATATAACTTTTCAGTTAATTGAACATCAAAGTCGGTTCAGCCGTTTTTGAGATATTTAGATTTTATTAAAAACAGTCTAAGCGAGGTCTAGGTTCGCCGCGCAAACGACTAGTATAAATAAATGAAACTAAACACTATATTTTACAAATTATTTATTCAACAAAAACATGGTAATAGTATTTATAAAGTATGAATTTAGTATATAAAATACAAATTACAATTTTTAACCAGACGTTTCATTCGGGCGATTTAAATGAAAGGCACACAGAGAACAGTCTGAGAAAGGACATAAGCTAATTTTGATGCGAAAAATGTTTATAAGAATTTGAATTTCACACACTAGAAAACTTTTAGCTATTATATTAATAGCTAAAAGTTTTCTAGTGTGTGAAAATCAGACCAGCAATCAACGCAGAGATACATTTTGCATGGGCGGCATCGCAGGTTCGTCATTTTCCGGACCTTCCGTTTTGTGCATAGCACACATGCTCCTCTTTGATAGCGTTGGCATTTCGATGATGCCCTTTCCTGTACGTGGACTTGCTCCGGAAAATGACCAAGTGCCATGTCTAGCCTCGCACAAGATATATTATTGCGCTGAGCAATTCTTTTACCCATTGTTCCAAATCGTTCAAAGATTTCTGTAGCAAGTTGGTAACGAAATTGCCTGTGGGTCAGCTTTTTCAGTGGAGTCTGGGTGTAGATAATATAGGAATTCAGCACAGTTATATTTAGCAGTCGTCTAAATACTTTGATATACCATTTCAGCCCTCTTTTTCGTTCTAACAAATACATGCTAAGTTTTTGGTCTTTTAAATCGACCCCGCCCATAAATTTATTATAATCTGCAATTAACTGAGGTTTGTTTACGTGCTGTCCTGCTCGTTGACCCTCAACCATGTTATCCTTATGATAAGTTGACACCGTGGTGACCAACTTCGTATCTTTCCAAGCAATTACAGAAACATCACCACAATGGCGACTTACCATATCTCCTCTTGCCATCCTCTTTTCATTTAACGATTTTATGTCTGCTGGCGTATCTACTCTACGTCTGTTAAGAGTACCTACAACATCGGTTAATTTTGACTTTAAAAATCTACACAATGGTATCGAATTATAAAAATTATCCATAAATAAGATAAAATTTTTCCCAAGATAGTCATTTATTAATGTTAGGACTATCTTGGCGGTAGAAGAAGTAAATCCATGAACGGACTGCGCTAATGTAGTGCCCTTGCCGGCATATATAATAATATCCAATACGTAGCCGCTTACTGCCTCGCAAAGCTCATAACTTTTAATTCCGAATCGTGCTGCCTTGGAACGGATGCATTGGACCCAACTCAATCGTCCCTTCCAAAGCAGCAACGATTCGTCTATTGACAGTTCTCTGCGAGGCGTGTAAGCGGCTTTAAACTTATTAATCAAATAATCTAAAACGGGTTTTATTTTGGATATTTTTTTTTCGGCTCCACTGCCACCCGTATACTGAGAATTATCAGTAAAGTGTAGGAACCTCATTAAAAGTAAGAAACGGTCCTTCGTCATTAGGCGCCGGAATCCAGGCATTCCCATAACGTCGGTCCGCCAGTACTCGTCAATGCGGCCCCTAACACACAGTCCCATCAACATCATGACTCCTAGAAGTACATAAATTTCCGATACAGTCGTCTCCGTCCATGAGTTTAACCTGGAATTATCCGAAATGCCTTGTTCGGCAGCAGCAGCAATTGTTTCCCACGCATAATTATTTGTTTCAATAACAATATTATTAATTAAATTTTCATCAAAAACATACGAAAAAAAATCAATAGGTCTCGTCCCGGTGACTTTAGGGCCAGGTACTTCCCTAAAATCACCGAGAGAGCCGTTAAAATTAGCAAAATCTGATGACCAGTTAAACTCCTCGAATCGCAAATCTTCATCATGATCATCATTTTCATCCTCCTCGAGGAGTTGTTGCAACTCCTCGAGGGTCATTTCTTCATCTTCATCGGCCTCGCTACCAGAATCCACAGCTAATGCCTCAGCAAGTGGTCGACTTAAAATTTCTTCCTCTTCCTATTAAAAGCAAAGACAAAAACCCTCAACCAATCATGCGAAGCCAAACCTTACTTATTAGTGCAGTAAGTGAGCATAATTAAAAAGAGCATAACCAAAATGTTAAATTTATTAGTGTCTTAGTTTAACCGAACTCTATCCAAAACTATTCCATTTTCATGCAGTTTATTTTATCGTGCCAATTTTCACGCTGGTCTGGAAGAAAAGAAACTTAGAATATACCAGCTACTTCACTTCTCGCGCAGGCTGTAAAAGCCAGTCAAGGGAATTCGTAAAAATACAAGGAATCGTATCAATAGGCAGTGCGGCTAGCGAAGTAGCGACCCATCACTATTTTGTCTCCGCTCACCAACATGCTCACCAACCGCTCACCAACATGCTAATATGCGGCGTCTTATGACCCTAGGCTCTATCAACCTCGTATGGGATAAGACGTGATAATATGTATGCATCAATAACTGCATACATATTATCACGTATATACTAATGTATTATATATCATTTTACAGCAGTAATACACAGTAGTACCGTATAAAAAATTCAAAAGCATTAATTCCCGAAAAAAGAAAAAAGACCATGTCATAAAAATATATACTTACGACCGCCTCGCTTTCTGGAAAAATCCCGCCAGATTCCGGGAGCGAGGTTGATTCCATCTCCTCTGGAACATTGGGACCCCCTTGAGAGATATCCATCCGTAATCCCTGCCAGAAAAATATTTTTTAAGTATGAAGATAAATGAAAATAATAATACAAATTACATATTTAATTAAAAATAAATTTACATTATCTGCTTCGTCCGGGAATATCAGCCTGCGAGGTTCAAGCTGATGATCACTGGATGGTATTGGTATATTTATCACCTCGATCTCATCCCCCACATTCAAGTTATCAGGACGCCACCGCTAAAAATGAAATATATTGTGTTATTACTAAAATAAAATAATTAATGTATATAATCATAGATAATGCAATCTAATACAAATAAATGCAAGGTACCCGAAGTCTTCCTGACTCGCTTCTCTCGAGAACGGCGCCTGCATCCTTGACTCGAATACTGCCTTGGGGCGTCCTTTCGACCTCCATAGCCACAATATACTTATTTGCGTCCATTCTATATATAATAACAAAAATCACGTTTAAATATCTATGACCCGACTACATAAAACTGTAAGACTGCATTTTGAACATGTTTGTCGACTATATATGATATTTATATATATTGTAAACCAAAGAAGTGATTATTATCACATTTTAATTTATTTTGAATTTTGACGAAATTTATATAGCATATGTCACCCGCGGAATTGACACCTCATTCAATAAAATCAATTCATTAGTTTAGGAGCTACGGTAGAACAAATAAACAAACATACATACATAGACTGCCAAAATTATTACCCTTCATTTTGGCTTCGCCGTAATAGGGTAATAGATAATAATTCCAAGTTACCAGCTACAACATGAAAAAAGTCTTATGATTAAAGTGTATTTTTTTTAATGAACCTTCAAAAAAGATTTTAAAAGACTATTTTTAACAAATAATCTTCTGAAAACCGCATCAAAATCGGTTCAGCCGATTCCGAGATAATAGCGGGCAAACATACATACAAACATGCATACGAGTCAAACTGAGAACCTCCTTTTTTGAAGTCGGTTAAAAACTCTTATTTTCTAAATATGCTGTACACTGATTATTGTAAACGTTTCATACTATGTATTTGCAAAGACGATTGAAAATTGAATTTAACAGAAGAATTATTCAATAAATGTATGCATAAAAAATGAACATCCTGTAAGGCAGGCCGGGAACGTTGTGTACCTACATGTTACGTAAGCCATTGCTTTATGTCTATGTGTGCGTGCTAATGGAGCGCGGCATAATATATCTTGAATTTCTTGTAAATCTCCTATTTATATCAAATAACACTTTGAAATTCATATTTACAATAAAATTTTCTACAAATTGATATAAATCAATCAAGGATTATGATAAGGGAATGTACAAAAAACACTGAATGAAGTTTGTTTTTCTGATTTTCTTCAATATTTTTATAGAGCTAGATAATATTTTACAAAATATAGGTAGCCTAATAAGTTTCCTGTAAGAATTAATATAAAATAACTTACCTTTCAAGGAATATATTATTTATTTTCAACTTTTTCTCACAGCCGTAAACACTCAGCGCGCGGTTGACGAGATCAAATTTGAATGACGCGTAACGGAAAATTTTGACACAAGAGTAAATGAATGAGCTTTGTCTATGGGTAGAACATTTATTCAAAAATGCAATAATAACTAATTTGAACATTAAAAACATTGCTTTAACACTTAAAATCGAGTAAAACTGAAATTTTTCGGAACAACACAGAACTGCGTTCAAGCACTGAATAAGGACACGAAATGTAACACAGATCTGCGTTTAAGCATTCCAAAGGTTAAGGCCTGGTAAAAGAAGCAGGCCGGTTAGCGACGGCAGTTAGTTTCACTAATTGCCACTATGGGCGGCGGAGAGGGCGCTGCAGTGCAATAGTTACAGACTTTTCCACCCGTCACTAGATGGCGTTAGCCTAACTTGGTAAATCCAAGTTAAACTGAAAATATTGATTTAAAAAAATATTATTTTTTCCATCTATTTTTCGTGAACACTGGTACATAGGGCGCACTGTAAGTTTCCGGAACTGGCCGCTTACATAAACAATATTTAAAAATTTATTGCAACATTTGAAAATAGAACTCTTTGGCTGTAGAATGCAGTTTGTTTCATTTAACTGTCTTTTGTTTTTACCTTGTGGCGCCATTTAAAAAATTGTGTGTCTGCATCAACATGGATTTAACTCGGGAAAATTTTCGTAGTATGATTTTCTACGATTTTAAGTGTAATTTGCTCAACAGAGCATCGCTCGGCTTGAAACAGCTTTTGGCAATGAAGCACCATGCAAGACAACTGTTTATAGCTGGTTTGCAGAATTCAAGCGTGGTCGTATCAATCTCAGTGACGAATCTCGCGATGGTCGGCCGTCCACCGCTGTGACCAATAAAAACATCGATGCTGTGCGCCGTATGATTGAAACAGACAGGCATGTGACCTACCATGAAATTCGCGCATCCTTAGAAATAGGCATGAGTCAAATACAATTAATCCTACACAAACATTTGGGTGTGACAAAGCTGTGCTCGCGGTGGATCCCACACAACTTGACCGAGGCTCAAAAAACGGACCGCGTCACTTGGTGCAGTGCCATGCTTACCAGATTCAACGAAGGTGCGTCAAATTTGGTGTGGGACATAGTAACAGGTGACGAAACATGGATTTATTGCTACGATCCCAAAACAAAGCAACAATCGAGCGTATGGGTCTTTCAAGATGAGCCGAAACCAACCAAAGTGGCGCGCGTGAAAGTGCATCTAAGCGGATGATTGCTTCTTTTTTTTAATAAAACTGGACACGTGGCTACTGTTGCTTTAGAGAATCGTCGTACAGTGAATAGTGACTGGTACACGACCATTTGTTTGCCGGCAGTTATTGATGAACTCCGTAAAAATAACCGTAAACGCCGTATCATCCTGCACCACGACAATGCTAGTTCTCACACGGCCAGACAGACAAACGACTTTTTGAAGGCGAAAAATGTAGAACTCATGAGTCATCCTGCATGCAGTCCCGACCTGGCACCTTGTGACTTTTTTCTGTTCCCAAAAATTAAGAACCAATTACGCGGTCAACGATTTTCATCACCAGAAGAGGCTGTCGAGGAGTATGAAAAACACGTTTCAGAGGTCACCACAGAGGAGTGGCACAAAAGTTTTCAAAACTGGTTTCATCGAATAAAAAAGTGCATAGACGCCAAGGGAGATTATTTTGAAAAACAATAAATTAATTTTGTACCTTTAATAGTATTTTTTCAAATTCATTCCGGAAACTTATAGTGCGCCCCACGTATAATATGGTAAATACATAGTTGTGAATAAACCTACGGCGCCATGTATGTGATGAGCCTGTCAAAATCGTACGCAATAGGCGTTGGGTCTACATGCCCGAACCCATAAATAGTCCATCGAAATGTGTATTTTATTTTTTTAGATATTAATGAGGGATTAGTGTAAAGTTAAATCCACGTTTGTAATCTTAACTAATTAATAAACTTAAAAATTTCATATTAAAAAAAAGTAAAATGATTAGAAAAAAGTTATATCGACAGAAAGAAATGCTCGTTTTTAATGAATTTTCACTCATAACTTTTTTATATAAGGTTCTACGACTAAAAGTTACTGGACAAAAGTTGTAGATAATTTTATTTTCAACATTTTTTTATGAGACCTATATAATGTAGTTGTGCAAATTAACCGAACCTCTTCTAAGATGGGGGCCGTGGGACAAGGGTTGCAACCCCACAAACTTGAATTTAACTTAAAACTAACCCCCTGATATATAAAAAAATCGTGATCTGACAAACGCAACCCCAAATGTAACTTGGACCAATGGACTACAATAGGTTAATAGTAGATTGTTGCACCAAGCAGAAAGTAATTTATTATTGCACCGAGTGCCTATTTGGAGCCCGAGCGCTAGCGAGGGCTCTAAAAAGCACGAGTGCAATATAAATTACTTAATGCGAGGTGCATAATCTGCTTTTCTGTCAATTACTACAATAAAAGTAGGTATGTGAAAAATAAAACTAAAGATAAATTATAATATGTGAAAATTTGTTGTTTACATTTCCGTCTTTTTTTCTTTATGGCCAGTATTTATTTTTATGAAAAGCAATACACAAGTCACTTTACAGGCTACCCCATACGGCCGTCAGGTTGGCCAACCTTTTTTGTGACATGTGACACTTATGTTCCCACGATTTTAAAAAAAACGAAACAGTGCAGTAAAGGATATCCATACATTTTTTGCTGCTCTAGAGCAGCAAAGTTTTGCTTTGTGCTGGATGTGTCAAAAATCAAAAAATCAAAACGTTTATTCAGAAAATAGGCCTTTGCAGGCACTTTTTCACGTCAAATCACATTTTAAAGGATCTAATTTAGTCATATTTATATTATTACTTAATGTGCAAAAGCTACAGACTACTAGCAGCATACATGTAGTGCAGTTATGATGGAATTGCAGCGTAGTTGGAAGAAAAATATATTGTGTCCCCAGCCCCAAGACCCGGTGAGCATGGGCCGCTCGGTGGTAGCGGCCAGTCGCGCGGCGTTACGTCTCCGCTACCGCCTGCTGCCGTATTACTACACGCTCTTCAACGTGGCGTACACACTCGGCGACACCGTCGCCAGGCCGCTGTTCTTCGAGTGAGTAATCATCATCATCATTCATTCATCACAGCCGTAGGAAGTCCACAGCTGAACGGACTCTCCCGAAGATTCTTCGTTTCATGGGGGGAAATGCCATACTAGACTAGCTCCGTGGCGCAGCGGTCAACGCCTGGCGCGTTATTATCATATTCCAGTAATAACATAAGAGCGAGGAATCCAGGTATGTTTAAATCCTTATCGTATTATAGGATTGTCTCGGAGGATTATATCTATCGCTCATAACATATCCTTAAGAAAGCGAAGCAGAGCATAACATATCCATAAGGAAGGAATACAAAGATCGAATTTCTTCATGCATTTAATATCATAAATACCACACTTATAGATAATAAATAAATAAATATATACGGACAAATCACACAGATTGAGCTAGCCCCAAAGTAAGTTCGAGACTTGTGTTATGGAATATTAACTCAACGATACTATATTTTATAACAAATACATATATAGATAAACATCCAAGACCCAGGCCAATCTGAAAAAGATCATTTTCCATCTTGACCTGGCCGGGGATCGAACCCGGTCACTCCGTGTCGCAGGCAGGCGTGTTGACCGCTGCGCCACAGAGCTAGTCAATATATTATAAAATATAGAATCGTTGAGTTAGTATCCCATAACACGAGTCTCGAACATACTTTGGAGGTAGCTCAATCTGTGTGATTTGTCCGTATATATTTATTTATACTCAGTACGCTTGGTAGGCGGGTTGGCAAGCGCGGTTTCTTTGGCTTCTTCTGCTTCCAACGCTGCTGCCTGTCTAAAGCATTTTTTAGCTGGAGAAGAAGAGGAATTTGTTGGTTTTGAGAAGGGAATGACAGTATTGTGATACGATTCGGGGAAAAGCAAATAGCAGCTCGGGAGGCCGGACGCGCGAACCTGATGCCATACCTGCAACCATCGGACGGGCAGTTCAAGATAGCATGAATGATCGAACCCTTTTTAGGGTTCCGTATCCAAAGGGTGAAAACGGAACCATATTTTTCATGGTAGTATCATCTGTGACGAACCACGAAGTTTCATACAAACTAGAGTTACGCTGCAACTATACACAGAGGGCGTTACGTGCTTCATTTAAAGATATACAACTAACAATAAAAAGCATTTTGATTTTTAAATTTAATCGGATTACATTTTAATCATTGAAATAAATGCGTAGTACCTATTTTTACGATTTAACTTATTCTAAATAGATTAATTAACTAGCAGTGGACCTACTGCCATCTAACGGTGACTTTTGGAACTAAGCTTGCCAGAGCGCGCGCTGCTGAATGAGATACAATCTTGTAGAATAATAATTTTAATAGAAAAAATAAGTTTAAAATTTAATTTTATTTGGGTAATTATTAGATTGCTAGAAGAATTTTATAATCGATTAAAATGTTTTTGTCAAATTGATATTAAAACTTTTTCGATATCCGTCCGTAATTAAATCCGTCTGTCTCAGGGCTGTATGTTTTGAACCTAATTACAGTTACGGTAAACTTGAAATTTTCACAGAATAATTGCTGCTATAACAACAAAAAATACAAATAAAATTAAAAATAAGGGTGATGGCATAAAAGCAACGTGTTTTTTGTGGTTATATATTGAAATTGTGTCTCACACTTGGCCGGTATTGTTTTGATTATTTTTAATTTCATACAATATGTGAAGAAAACCCTGTCCGATCATTGAAGGGGTGATTCAGCCCGTCGATATGAACAACTTTCCCTATTGGATCAAAGCTGAGAACTCGAATTTTTTTTCGGCCATCTGTCGTTTCCTTTTTTCTGAAAACCTGGATAAAATATGGTTGATTTTGCAGATACCCTGATCAAGTGGCGGTGCATGCCATCGATACGCAGTTCCTCATCGGGCCTTACATCATGGTGACACCCATACTGCAACAGGGAGCCAACACCGTGAATGCTTTCTATCCCGGCCCTCACACGTGGTATAATATAAGAGACGGCACGAAACTGGGGAGCAATGAGACCAAGGAAGTGGGGGAAGATGCTACCGTTGCGATAAGAGTAAGTAATGATAATGGTCTGATCATCATCACGATTTAGAGCCGAACAGGCGGGTGACAATGTCTTATAAGCTTCTTTTTAATGATCAATGGGTCAAGGGATCCATACGAAGTTTTTCAACAAATTTTGATAAAAAGAATAATTATTCCAGCTGTTAGAAGTCTGCTGGACAAAGGCCTCGTCCAAGGATTCTTCGCTCCGTGAAAGGTTATTACCATACTCGCCACGCTTGGCAGGCGGGTTGGCGAGCGCAGTTTCTTTGGCTTCTTGTGCTTCTGACGCTGCTCTCCTTCGGAAGAATTTTTAAGTTGGGGTAGGATAGGTATTTGGTGGATTTTGTAATGTAATGAAGGTATTGGGATACTACTCACTTGGATTAATGGGGAAAAGCAAGTAACAGCTCGGAACATCGGGCGCGCTTACCCGATACTTGCAACCACCGGACAAGTAGTTGCGTATGACATCCCCTAGCATATTACTAGTAAGTAAATTCAACTACATAGTAAGAAAATTCAAATCACGAGCACACTTGAATGATAATAAACGGATACTCGTTTATTATGATTCAAGTGTGCTCGTGATTTTCATCACGAGGTGATTTAGAACCGAGTCGGCGCGGCTGGTGACATTTTCAATAATATTGGATAAAAAAAATCGTTTCTGTAGAGTGTTCACGGTCGATAATATTATGTGATAACGGTGGAAGAGAGATAGATGCGTGATAAATACAACTACTACAACTACTGTTTCTGCTGCTATTGCTACCACTACCACCTATTACCACCTATTATTCCTCCTCCTCATACCCATCCTTATTCCAATCCCAACCCCATCCCCATTCCACTCTTATTCCCATCCAATCCCATCCCCGTTTTATCCTTATCCCCATCTCAACCCCATCCCCATCCTCATCCCTTTCCTCCACGCAAGCCTCTGAAACGACCGGGGTCGGTGAGCAGAACGTGACATTTTCCGTGCATGCAGCCAGTGTTCATCGATTTATAAGACGTTATCACGTCAAAGTAATATACATGGTGAAATTTTTATCGTTTTGGACCCTAAAAGGGGTGACTCAGACCATCAACTCTTTTGTATGGAAATGACGATTTTTTTTGAGTTCTCAGCATTGGTCCCATAGAAAAAGCTGTTCATATTGATGGTCTGAATCGCCCCTTTAAGGGTCCAAAACGATCAAAATTTACATGGTGAAATTTTGATCGTTTTGGACCCTTAAAGGGGTTGAATGGTTCTGTTTGTAATGTTTAGGGCGGGGCTATCATAGTGTGTCAAGAGCCCCCGAGCCACGGGCCGGTGAGCACCAGTAACACTCGCAGTCAGCCCATGCAGCTGCTCGTGGTACCGGGGCCCGACCTCACGGCCAGTGGCTCTCTCTACTGGGATGATGGCGACAGCATACGTAAGTATACTATTCATCATCATCATATCAGCCGTATACATCATTATAGCCGTGTGGTATCCGGCAGAGTAGAATAGGACCACTCCAAGTCTTCCCGTGGATGTCGTAGAAGGCGACTTAGGAAATACAAGCTATACAAAGCTTATAAACATCTAAGAGACCTCTCCAACCCGTCTGGCCAGCGTGGAGAGTGTAGGCCAAGTCCTCTGGCTGATCTGGCCAAGTATGGCCCTAGTAGTACAGAGAGGGTCGTGCTCCTGTAGTGGAGACTAAAAAGGACCTGATGATATGATATCAGCCGTAAGAAGTCCACAGCTGGACATAGGTTCCCCCAAGGATTTCCAAGTATACTATTACTCCATTGAAATGTTACAATCTTTTGGGCTTACCGTATGTTTTTCAGAGGACCCAATTTTATTGAAGTGAGAACTTCTTTAGCGGCGTGCACTTTTTGAGATGTTTTCTTTATCGTAAGTCAAATATTTTATTTATCGTAAGATATTTTAAAACCATTTGGTGAACATTTACTTAAATTACACATTATTATTTACAACATACGTCGTCAATAACTTACTTAGAGCTAAGTTTACGCCGCTTCCAAGGCGGAGTGCAGAAGAAAGGATGACCTGAGACCGCCGGCGCGGCGTAGGAGAGGAAGTAATATCTCCGTCTATTTCTACCGCGCGGAGTTTTTACTTCTACCGCCAATCCCGGAGTGCAAGCCGTTGCTTTTTTTTTTTTGGATATGAGGGGTGATTACTGTAAAGTTAAATCCAAGTTTGTGGGGTTGCAAGCCTTGTCCCACGGCCGCCATCTTGGAAACTTTAAGTAATAAATACGTTTAAAAATTGACAATTAAAATACCATGTATAAAAATTCTTATATATTTTTTTAATGATTAGCAAAGAAGTTATATTGACAATATGGATTTTCGTCACAAACTTGGATTTAACTTTACACTAAGCCTTTTCATATTGACAATTGAGCTTTCTCATTAAAATCAATCCATCCAGACTGATTTCGGCCACAGCCACTTAGTATTTGACTAATGAGAGCTACTTTCGTGAGCTCTTAGGTGACTGGCATAGCCAATTTTTGCTGTGAAAGTGCATCCACATTCACTGCAAGTCCGCTTTCTCATATTGACAGTTGAGTTTTCTTATATTGGCAGTTGAGTCTTCTTACATTGTCATTTGAGTCTTCTTACATTGTCAATTGAGTCATATTATTAGATTTTGCGACATCATCGTTTCGAGTAGGTGCCACGGTCAATCGACCATGCACACCCTGGTGTCAGAGTTCTTCGGAACCACCTCTCGGCCTCTGACATGGTTCCTTTGACGACTACCAGATGGCACCCGGGACCAACGGCTTAACGTGCTTTCCGAAGCACGGGAACATCTTCATTATCAGACAATCGGGTTTTTCAAGCCTGCAATATTCTAACCAAAAAACAACTAAACAAAGTATGACGACCTCCGGGTCTATAGGCTAACGCCTTAACTACTGGACCACGGAGGCAGTTTAGATTCTTCTTCAGTTTATTAGGCTTCTTATTAGATTTTGCAGCGAATATAGGGTATACTCTTCTTTATTATAAACTAGTTTTCGCCCGCGGCTCCGTCCGCGTCGATGTCGATCCCTCGGGAATAGTACTTTTTCCCGGGATAAAAGGTAGCCTATGTCCTTCTCCGTACTCCAAAGAACTTGTATGCAAAATTTCATGATGATCGGTTCAGTACTTACGGCGTGAAAGCGTAACAAATAAACAAACAAGCAAACTCACTTTCGCATTTATAATATTAGTAAGGATATGAGTTTATATAGCAGTGAGAACCTTACGTTTGTGTAGGGTCATTCGACGAGGACAGCTACACGAGCGCGGCGTTCGCGCTGAATGGCACCGCCCTCAGCGGCGCCGCCACGTGGTGGGGACACGGCGTGCCGCCACTCTCCAACGTCACCGTCTACGCACAGCCGCAAGTCTACAACGTATCCCTTAACGGACAACTCTGCACCGGAGACAACGCCCCCTGCCAGTTCGTCTACTACCCGGACACGCAAGTCCTTGAAGTATTCAATATGAACGTGCTCATCAATAAGTTGTTCCATCTCAACTGGTCGCATAAGCGCGGAGAGTTTCATATAGAAGACTCGGACTTTCCTAAACTGGATTTAGGGAGGCGGGACCCGCTAGCTTAGATTTTAAACTAAAGCACGATGTGGCTTTTTGGAGGAATGAGTGAAGTTTCATTTAGGCCCAACGCAGACGCCCTCGAGCGCGCATCGGATCGAGCCGCCGCTCGCGGGCGTCTAGTCATCTTATATCACTAGACATACAGGTTATAAAAGCTTGTTTTGTAATCCCATGCCAACCCAGTGTAGCGCGGCCCTAAGGTTGAACTTTGTACGCGTAATCAACCAAGCGATATGAAATACTGCGCGGACCAAATGCAACCTTATTGTAATACTATTAAGAGTACTTTTTGTTAGCTACTGTTCGTCGTCAGCGTTGGGCCTTAATGATATGTAATTGTCAGTAAACCGTCTCATAGTGACAGTAAGTGTTACTGCTACCACTCTTTTATGGCGTCTTGTTATACGACATTTTTATTTAACCCTTCCATGGCTAACGTAGGATTAAATCAGATAAACATTTTCATACACATTTCGCGAGCGTCGTATATTTCCGACCAGGCATTTTTGTTTCACATGATGTAGTAATATGTAGTCTAGTAATCATTTACAATGTCAATACACTTTAATCTCGTAATAAAGTGCAGCACATCCATATTTGTTATACGTATTTATTTTACGATTCATTATGCTTTACGCTGGGAGCACGACAACTGATATAAAGTCTCGCGGTGAAAGGGTTAACAACTGCCGGACGTGTCAAGACAATCGGCGCTATGGAAATGAAAAAACCTATAATAGATTTTTGTGTGAAATTCGCCACAACAATACTGAACAATTGTAGATCATGTAATACTAAAACTATGTTATGATATGCTCAATTTAATCTATATGTATGTTGTGTGAAAGTATTTATATGTATTTATTTGAAACCTATTTATTAAGTGATGTTGTATTCTTATATGTTAGTATTCCAGTCAAGATGACCTGGACATTTTTTCAGTATACTTGCTAAATATCACAGGTTAAGAGTACAGTGGATAAACAAAGTCTTTGCCCAGCTATGGGATATTACATCTATAGAAATATTGATTTTGACTGCAATGCAATATTACACATTTTAAGTACAGTGCAACAAATAAAATTAAATAAGATTTAATGCAATATTATAGGAGTACTTAATACCTTTTCTAATATTAGTTACCAGTAGTCATCCAAAGAAAATAATAAAGTATTTTCGAAAATTTCAGGGGTGGTAGTAAAGTCAATATTTTTGGCCTGTTATTATAATAAAATATACTTATGATCCAATGTCTGAATGTCTAGTCATAAGGTAATTTTAAGAAAAGATTCATTTTATGTCATAATCATAATTCAATTATTAATAATATTATTAGGGTCAGAAAATCATCAAAATCACTAGTCTGGATATTAATTTGTTAGAAAAATATACTATGTTTTGAATATAGTATTATTAATCATATTGCATTTAAATTATCTAAATTTGTACCTAGTTGAGTGTATTTGTATACCAAATTGATTAAGTATGAATTAATGATATAGATGTTGATATAGGTGTAACCTTTGTATATAAATAATCCTACATTACAATTACTTACGTTATATACCAAGTATATTCCTATCATAAGAGAAGTGTAAAAAATGCCAGAAATTATTTGATGTGCATGAAATTAGAATTTTTTTTTCAAATTACTCTATAGAATAAAAAATACTCTTTCTGAATTAAAGTTTTTAATAAAATCCTCAACACAATCTCATACCAAATTTGGTGCTTGCAATAATTCAAATTCACTGGACAGTCTTCCTACATTGAGCTTTATGCACTGCCTCATGTGGATAATAAGTATTTAACCCAAATTCACCAGTTATTGATAAATATCATCCCTCCTAGTCTATGTATAGAATTGAAATCTTTTTGTGATCTCTGAAGTTTTGATGATAATTTCAAGCAATACTATACTAGACTAGGCATTCATTGTATAATTCTGCTATGAAACAAAATATCAGTAATTTTTTGAACCAATATTGGACTATAATCTTATAAACAAATGCTTAAATTATACTTATTTTTTTTATAATTATATGTAACATATCCTGTCTTACATTTGTTTGTGATTTGAACTACAATACGCACTTATACACATACGCACATGAAATTCAAAATGTATATTGTGATAATATTTTTAGGTGTACCTTAGATCCTTTGTTATGCCAAAGTAATGTATTATTTTTATTGATTAAGAATGCACTTTAATAAAGAAAATAATGCACAAATTATTCACTGACTTTTATTTACATAGGAAAGTTTTTATATCAACAATTTATTTGTATAATATTTGGTGAAACAAAAATATGTAATAAACAACTTCTTTGTCCTCTAACTTTAAACTAAACATAACACAACAATCAAATAATTTGGAAACTTTAAACATCTGTTTCCTTATCAACATCGGTCTTCAAAAATGTTTCATATTGTTCCTCAGTCATAAGATTGTTTAATTCCTCAACATCGGACAACTTTACTTTGAAAAGCCAGCCGTCGTCATAACAAGAAGTGTTTATAAGAGCTGGTTTCTTTTCGACCTCTCTATTTTTCTCTAGTACCGTTCCACTTACTGGGGAATATATCTCACTGGCAGCTTTCACACTTTCTAAGGCGCCACATTCATCACTTGCAAACAGCACTTGACCAGCGTCAGGTAATTGAGCAAAAACAACATCTCCAAGGGACTCCTGAGCATATTTGCTAATTCCAACGGTGCCTATGTCGTCATTCACAGTAACCCATTCGTGTCGATCAGTGTATTTCCTCGCTGCACTGCTGTATTTGTGATGTAAAATGCAGTATGAGGGTCTGACCTGTGTTTGTATCATTTGACATTTGGAGATGATCTGTTTTGTTGCTTGAGAGAAGTATCGCTGTAGCATCATTTCTCTGCAAAGATTTATTTAAGTTACAGCCTTAAAAATCTGTATTTGTGGATAGTTTTAAACTAGAACTTTTAAACAACCGATAACAATGAAAAGTACAAACTTGTGATTTCCAACTACATACAAAGTACTAAGTAAAGCTGAGATACTAAAAGAATAAACAAGTGATAATAATACGATAACATGGTGAACCTCGACAGTAATTTATTCAAAACCTATTAAGTCTATTAGATTGTTGCTATCATCATACATTATGTCTTTTATCTACTACGAGAAAGACAGTACCCCGAGCAGGTCAACAAACTAAAGACCGTTTTTAAGCGATAAATGTGCAACATAAAATAAGAAATTGTGGTAGGGAATTATGTCACAATTCATGAAATAGCTTAAACAGAGCTCTCAAATAAAGAAAGTTTTAAAATACCGACATACTTGGTAGGTAGTGTTTTTGTTGATTTTTTAGTGTTCGGAATTAGATTATATGAAATATTAGAAACACTTCTGGATACAACTGGCCACTTTAGTTGGTAATATTCGATGAAAGTACTTTTAAATTATCCAAACCAAATCTAAATCTATTTTGAGGTTATTCTATTGTTGAAAAGTGTTTTGTGACAGTGACAGACATAATAATGTTGCCATTACTAGAAGATAAAATGTTGGTGTTCTTGCATATTTTAAAAATCTTGTGAGAATAAATGGCTTTTCTAACCCCCGACAGAAAAGAGGGGTGTTATGTTGACTTGGATGCGATTGTTTCAAATGAAAGCAGGTTTTCCAGCGATGGCTTTTAGACGTTTTATCAAAATCGGTCAGATAAAAGGATTTTCGTGTTAAGGGGTTGCTTAATGTTTTCAGCTATAAATAACTTGTTTGAAAAGCAGTTTAATTTGTAATTAACCATATTTTTTCATGTCTGGTAATTAAATAGCACGAATTGCCTTCAAAGCATTTCTGAAATGAAGGTATTGAGTTGAGAATGTCGAGATACATCTCTTTATAAACAAACCGGCCACAGTGATGAATGTGAACCACGGATATGTGAACACTGCACACAGCGAGCTATAATTTTTATAGTACGTTGTACTTCAGCCTTACACCCACTACTAAATATAATAAATTGTCTGCACTGTGTAAATGCACTGTGCAGACAATTTATGATAATAGGTATTCGGCGATGCCTATGGCTCTATACAGACGGACCGCATTTCAACTGAAATCGAACCGCAAATTGCAGTTACATGCAGTTGACACGACTGCAATAGAACTGCAAACCAAACGCACAGTCCAACTGCAGTCGTGTGAACTGCACACCGACTGCATTCAAATGCGCGGGAGGTCGGTGCGTGCGGGCGGGTGGTTATGGTGCAGTTCGGATTCAGTAAAACGTAAACAAATAAAGTTGTTAAACTAAACGCTTTGACAGTTCCTTTTTGGTTCGAGTAGCTAAGGTGTGGAATGAATTGCCTGCGTTTATATTCCCAGACAAATACAATCCCAGGACATTCAAAAGTAGAATAAATGGGTATCTCTTGAATAGGCATGTAACAATCCTCGTATTCATCGTCACTTACCATCAGGTGAGATGGGAGACAAATGCATACTTCAATAATTAATAAAAAAAATACATAATAATAAATCTTTTACTTGAACTGCAATTTGCGCAGTTGAAATGCGGTCTGTCTGTCTAGAGCCTAATCTCCTAATATTTTACATTAGATGCACAGGGCCGGAGCAGATGTTACATGCAACAAAAAAAAATGATCTTCCTATACAGTAACTAAATTCCTTATTCGAATGTAATAAAAAAAAAGGTCGGTTTAAAGCGAACGTCGACGGCATGGCCACGCTATTTAAGAGTAACGTTTACGTCAAAAGGAATGAATGTGTCAGAGGGGATATGAGGGAATGGGGGGTAAATATTGATATGGTTAAGGATAGAAAATTATGGAGAGAGTCGACATACAGAGCCGACCTCAAATAGGGAAAAGGCGAGGAAGAAGTTTACGTCAAAAGGAAAAGCCTATTACAAAGGTTCAATTTTAGTACTCTGTTTGTGGGCTCAATTTGTTGCAAGTATCATGCGCACCGACGCGCCATTTATAACAGAAATTATTCCCACATAACAATGGTTAGAATATTCAGGGTTATTAAATAAAATTACAGTATTATATCAAAATAATTTATTTTCTGGTGTCTCGTTTACATTTGAATATTCAAAAATACTCTCAAGTGGTCATCACAACAACCTCCAGGTTTCTGTGTATTAACACTAACATTATAAAAATAGAGTTAAATATAATACAATAGAATATTTACATTAAATACAAATTACGTAAAAGAGTAAGTGATCACTTGCGATTTACAAAATGCGTAAACAACCGTGTACCATGTACACTAAATACTCTCGCTAACTCATCGACGCCATATTGACATAAAAAAAACATTAAGAGTAATGAGGTTTTTCGCAATTTGTTAGCTAGATGGCGGCACTGTGACGAGACGTATTGACAGGAACTGACAAAATCCACCAATCGAAAAATTGATGATATCGCGTACATATATCCGCCAAGGGACATTAAATATTGCGCGGACAAATTGCATCCTTATTCTAATATCAATAAGAGCGCGGCGCGGACTATGTCCACCACTGTCCGCAGTCGTTGAGCCTTTATTAACAAAAAAAAATCGATGGACTGGACAAAGGTCGTGTAAATCGTAGACGTCTATCAGAGACAGCATAGCACCCGGCGTGTATCAATTCTCTCTCATCTGACGCAACTTAATTTGGCGTAGTTTTTTACTACCGGCCACCTGCCTGACGTTAACCTTCTTTGGGTAGCTCCTGAACAACGGACGAATACCGTTGAAAATGGATTACAAGTATTTGCTGCGCCGAGAATCAAACCCGGTGGTCTGAAATCAAATAAACGTGATAATCGAAAACGCTATTAATCGTTAGTTGCAGAATGAATAGTTGTTAAATGTAGCATAACGCCCTCTGTGTGTAGTTGCAGCGCAACTTTAGTATGCATGAAACGTGGAAACGTTAGAGATGTGTTGCCACATTGATTTGAATGGAATGAACAGAAATTAATATATTACGCCACGCCATTTCAATTTGAAACGTATCTACCACATATAAAGTCCAATTTCCTTTGTTCCACTGTATAGATGAGCGATAATTTCGCATCGTCGTATCTATTATATTTCGCGACTTTATAATCACCTCGCCGCTATATGTTATTATAAGTAAGAAGATGTGAAGTAACAATTTTGACATATCTATAAAAATGGATTACATCATATACATGGCACAATCCCTATATAGACTCAGGGGATGACACTTTTGTAAACCTACCTATATACCTACGTAAAATAACAAATTAAGTCCACCCTGCAAAAGCATTTAAAAAGCATTGCAAGAGCAAGGTCTTATAGCACAAATAAAGAATAAAAATACGAACACCCATGTAGGTATAAAACACTTCTTTTTTATAAGGAACCTTCAAAGCGCAAGTCACACCCACACTTGGCCGGTTCTTGTCTTGTTTGTAAGCGTCGATGTGTATGCGAAGTGTAGTAAAGCGTTATTCCGTTTGTTCTACTAGCAGTCTCAACTCTTTGGCTCCGACGGTCTGTCTGTGGCACCTAACTCTGGGAACAGCTCCATGAGGCATAGATCCAATAGGTTGTATACCAGCTGGAACAATCAAATCAAAAAATCTAATCAAACAGTTCCTTTTTGATTATCTTTTTGAAGATTGGGCAAAAGTATAATATAACATGTATAATCCCAACATCACTTTAATACAGTATTGGGACCAATGGCACAGTGGGAGCTAAATCATGGGTCATCAATCCAAATATATGTCATCCGGGACTCGTTGAAGCAAGTGCTAATCAGCGGCGTATTTAGCGGATGCATCCGAGGCGGTCGTCATGGTGTCTCCCCAGAGAAGGAAGGCGCCCGCCATGGCCGTAGCCAGCCTGTGGTCAGACTGTGATCAGAGTGTGGCCGCACCTGTTTGTTGTGCTGCGGAGACTGTATGACGGCCAGCGCGGCCTGCGCGGCCCGCGGCAACCCGGCGCCCGCCATGGCCGTGGCCAGCGCGGGAACTCGGGCCAATAGCTGCGTGGCTGCTTGCGACTGCTGCACTGATGGATCGTTGCGAGGCGTTGACGCTTTCTTGCCGAACAGGAGATCTGGAAGATACAGACAGAGATACGAATGGGGAGGTTCTGTCACATGATTTAATGCGTGAGGCCCCAACTCCCAAGGCCACGAAGTCAGCGGCTCGGGGCGGCGAACGCGCGGGAGCGCCGCGTTTCCACACAGATTTTATTGGAGCGGGCAACGCCATACGAACGATGCGCGTCAGTCAAATGGTAATAACACAACTGCATTTACGTATTGTTGTGCATTTTTTTTTGCTTTATATCGACTAAACTACATAGAAATTTGCATCATATAGATGTTACTGTCGTTGTTTAGACATTTCATTTGCGAATTTAGACCCTGTTCCTTATAGGCTATTCCACCTATATTCCTGAAAATTGTGTACTGCAGCTTGATCCACTACACGACCATATTTTTAAAAATCCCTCTAAAACGGCGTCTTTCCTTCTAATATTATTAATAATATTTCTATACATAAACAAGGTGATTGTTGTGACAATCGGAACTTTAGACTCATTTCAATTTTGTCTGTAATCCCAAGGGTATTTGAATCTTTAGTGCAAGTAAAGATTATGTCTCATGTTAGACCTATTATTGACGCAAATCAGCACGGATTTTTAGAGGACAGGTAAACCACCTCAAATCTTCTTGACTATGCTGCGACATAATGAAGCAATGGTCAAAAAGGCTGAAGTGGATGCAATTCACACTGATTTCTCTAAAGCATTTGATGTGGTTGAACACTCTTCACTCATCCAAAAATTGGGTCATGCAGGAATATGTGGGTCTCTGATTAAATAGAATGAGTCATGCCATAGAAACCTGTTTCAGTTGGTTACAATTAGAGGTTTTAGACCTGCTGTAGAGGATGTGTCATAAGGAGTGCCGCAGGGTTCGCATGTAGGACCACTGTTCTTTTTAGTATTTGCGAATGATCTCGACAAAACAATTTCATCTAAATATCAAATATTTGCTGACGACCTCAAATTGTATCGCGTTATTCGTAATGACGCCAGTCGCTGATATTGTTAACAATAGAAATAAGTTAGTGTATCCTAGGTAATGCATGTCGCGTTTACATCAAGAAGACCTGTCACTTTCACTTGTTTTATAGTGTAGTTTTGTTAGCGTATGTTATTGCGTCACGTCAGTTTTGTGAACTAAATAAAAAAGACAGTAATTTCTCTTAAACACAGCAGTACGCCGCTAAGTGCCGCATGATTTGCCCGCTGGTTTGTCCGGGTCTGCGTTACCACGTCGCCCCGCGCCCCACCCTGCAGTCGCTGACTTCAAGACTGAGGCCAAAGGGTGCCTCCGACCACATATTTTTAAGTGACTCTATTAGAAATATCTTCAAAATGTCAGTACACGAGTTTAATCATCAGATAATGTTAACCTTTCAAAACCGAACTGGCCCCATGGGTCCACGGTCACGTGACCGCGCCATTCCTTCCCGTCCGAAGCCATGGGTCCTGTGTTCCCTGCTCTACTTTAAACTTTATTTCCGCCTTTCATAGACTACTTTTGTATGAACAAGTTGACCTCTACACGATCTTTAATAGACAATCTAAAATTCTGAATACTCCGCAGTCAAATTGATTGTCATGCTACCTTTATTTTACGAAGTAAAAAAAGTGTCTACGGTGCAGTGAGTTTGTTGTTTGTGTATGACATTTTTTGGATTTTTTATAGTAAGTACGGTGTTTTACAGAAAAAGTTTCACAGCATGTTTAGTTCTGCTTATATTTAATCGTTTTAGATTGTGGGTTATAAGAAATATAGCGAATTACCAGTTATATCATGGTAAAAAACTGACTACCTACATTGGCAGATTTCTTAATAATTACATCGACATTTGTTGTTGAATACAGTAAAATGACTACAATAAATAATTGCAATTAGATTTCAATTGGATCTAACCTTTTATATAATGATTTCAATCGAAAATTTCACAAAAGAAATACGACAAAAAATGGTGATTCACCCATAAAAAATGGCGGCGTGACCTGCCGATTGATAAGCACGACATGCACGCTATTTTGATCTTTATTTGTATGGCCGTACGGGCGAAACTTGACTGTCGACTTGTATTTTATAGGCCCGTAGTACGTACGTAATGTGTCGACAGATTTACGATAACATTTGTTATTGTCGATAAATAGATGATTACTATAGTACTATATAATGATTATTTTTTGTATAGTACGACTTTATGATCTTTTTTTTTCAATTAAAAAGCCAAATATTTTAATACTGAGTAATATTGAGCAAGACGCGTTATAATGAGATGCCGGATTATGTACCTACTTATTTTTTTAAATTTGGTTAAATCGAATGTACTTTATAAATAAGACTAAATAATAAATAAAGTTTGTGTTTTTAATTAATTTTCATGAATACGTATATATTAATACGTAAAAAAAATATTTATCGATATACTTGTCGATAGCAACTACGAAAAGTTAAGGGACATCCCTAGCTACTTATCGCCCTGTGATCGCTCTCCGCGGGTCGGGTTTCAAGTGCTGTTTTTATAAACATCTTGATGTTATTCGAGGAATTGTGTAAACATAAGCGTAGCGTAGGTCCTTGTTGATTGTTTTGTAACAAAGTGTACGTTTATTTCTGGCAGTCAAGTTCGTGACGCAGTTTGCAAACTTTGACCTTGTATAAAAACTGTATTTTTTCAATAAGCCCATTTCTTTTCTATTCATATTTGAAAGACAATATATTTAGCTTTAAATTTGTCTTTACAGCATTAAAAAATATGGTACGGTTGCTGAGTAATATTATTTTTGCGAATTGCGTAATCGATGACGTCATTTTCGCACGGTGTCAGGTTACAACTAACATATGTGCAAAAAATAGATCTGGCCTAAAGGGTTAAGAAAGTCTTTTAGTAGATAAATTTATTTCAATTATGGTTTACATATCTTTTAAGTCCAATTTAAGTCCCAAAGTTGACTGGCACTTTGGAAACTGCCACGGTTTCATTCAATTTCATTTAAATTAAAAATCTTAGAAATTGAGATTATTTTTAAGATTTTTAACATAAATGAACAATCTAGCTAAAGTCAACATCATCATCATCATTACAGCAGTGAATAGTCCACTGCTGGACAAAGACCTCTTCCAAGAATACTTACTTTCATGGGAGGATATTGCCATACTCACCACGCTTGGCAGGCGGGTTGGCGAGCGCAGTTTCTTTGGCTTGTTGTGCTTCCGACGCCGCTGCCCATCGGAAACATTTTAAGCTGGGGAAGAATAGGAATTTGTTGGGTCTGTAAAGGGAATTAAGGTGTTAGAATTTGGGATACTACTCACTTGTATGAATGAAAGCAAGTAGCAGTTCGGGAGGCCAGGCGTACCCGATGCCGTACCTGCAACCTCCGGACAGGCAGTTGAAGACACCCTGACCATGAAGTCAACTGAAAGTCAACATACTGTGTCCCAGTCGTATGAAATGCGCCAGTCTCTGCTCGCTCAGCCAGACCCGCAGCTTGAGTTCCAGCCAGCCGCAAACCACAGCGTCCACGCGCGTCGAACACCTGGCCAACACGCAGCCCAGAGCACGCGATAGCACGCTACGCGCAGACACCACGCGCAACACTGGAATACCACGCGCAACATTTAAAGCTTACGCATGACTAGCTCCGTGGCGCAGCGGTCAACACGCCAGCCTGCGACACGGAGTGACCGGGTTCGATCGCCGGCCAGGTCAAGATGAAAAATTATCTTTTTCAGATTGGCCTGGGTCTTGGATGTGTATCTATATATGTATTTGTTATAAAATATAGTATCGTTGAGTTAGTATCCCATAACACAAGTCTCGAACTTACTTTGGGGCTAGCTCAATCTGTGTGATTTGTCCGTATATATTTATTATTTATGTTTAGCAACCCCGGGCGTGGTCTCCACTTGGATGGGTGACCACAAGTGGCATAAAAATATCTCAAGCTCATCCGTGCTTCGGAAGGCACGTTAAGCTGTTGGCCTCGGCTGTCATTGATGGCAGTCGTTAAGCTATGTCAGATGCCTTTAGGCAGCTAGAAAAATCTGAAACCAGGCTGGGAAAAAAAATACTGGAAGTGTCAAACTAAATATAGTTTGCATGAATTTTTACACCTGATACAAATGAGGGAAATGAAAATGTTGCGGTGGATGTGTGGAGTAACAAGGATGGACAAGATCCGGAATGACTATGTAGGTGGAAGCCTTAAGGTAACGGTTCTTAGACTTGTTATTAAAATCGGTCTAGCTATTTACGAGATAGAGGATTTTCAGATCGCGGGTAGCAACATATTTTTAATTTTTGAATTACTTATTACAAATAAGACACAAAAATTATTCAAAAATCTGTCCTTGAATGCATCATGGGCCATTTCTTCCATGCTGGTCTGGGAGAAAAGAAAAAACTTCGAAAGTGCCAGCTGCTTCTCTTCCCGCGCAGACAGTAGAAGCCGATCATGGGAATGGGCGAAAATCTAAAGAATCATGACAATAGGCGATGCGGCTAGGAACCTATCGCTATTCTGATTTCGTTTCCCACCTTTACGCCCACCAACACGCTAAAAGCTAGTTTTATCATAACACATCAAAAATTACCACGACACATTTTTAAATTTGTATTTTGTGTATTATAGGCCAAATTCTCTGGCTGCTTTGGCCAAATATGGCTATAGTAGTACAGAGAGGGTCGTGCTCCTGTAGTGGAGACTAAAAAGACCTAATGATGATTTTTAAATTTCAAAACGTTTTATTTTATTAAGAGTTTTGTTTCGCACTACCTTTTGCCCGCGGCTTCGCTCGCGTTAAAAAGTACAGTTTCATACAAACTCCTATTTTATCCCCTAGGGGTAGAATTGATAAAAATCCTTTCTTAGCGGATGCCTACGTCATAACATCTACCTGCATGCCAAATTTCTTTCACCATATTTTATTTCTTAATTTATTCAAAAAGTTTACTCACATAAATACATTAAGCACTGCGAGAATCCCTTCATGACTGTC
Organism: Elegia similella; assembly: GCA_947532085.1. Lineage (NCBI taxonomy): Eukaryota > Metazoa > Arthropoda > Insecta > Lepidoptera > Pyralidae > Elegia > Elegia similella. The sequence continues at coordinate 24,517,585 of OX383939.1, forward strand.
TGGTGAGACAGATCTCTGCTCTCATATCCGTACGGCTGCGAGTCCCAGTTGTTCCCAAATATACTGTTCCGGATATCCCTGGCGTTGCGAGGTCGGTGTGTGATGGCCTCTAGTTCCGCATCTTCACTCACTTCTACGCCTTCTTCTACTTCACGACCAGTGCCTTGCTTACTGAAAAACGCAATATCTTTACATGGTATAAAATTAAGCCGGAGTTCTTGGCGGCAGTTTCGGCGGACTGCACGGCTTTTGTTTTGGTTTGTTTTGCAATAATGTACAAATCGGTGTAATTTGGTGTTATAAATAGTTATGTTTATGAATAAAGTGTGGAATAACTAAAATATTGTGTCATGATGCGGCGGTAGTGAGATTTACTTAGCGGGCTGGTGTTTGCTCGCCTCACTGCATCAAGCCAGTGGATACGTGGGAATTGTCGCCAGGGGCTCCGTCGAAATCAGCAAAATGAATTACACCATCATTTCGCTGATACAAAAGCAAGAATAACTCGAAAAATAACTAGACGAGACACTGGCTAAAATAAGCTTCTGAATTAAGTTTGGTGGCTAAATAGAATAAAAGAAAAAAATATTAAGCCTGTTCCGCTGTCTGTTCGCTTAGATCTTTTAAGCTACTCAACGAATTTAAATGCAGTTTTTAGCAATAGATAGAGTGATTCAAGAGGAAGGTTAATATGTATAATCATGGGCGTACCCAGCTTTTGGCCTAGGGGAGGGGCAAGTCAGATCGTCCGTACTTGTTTTGTCATACACACTACCTAAACAAAGACAAAGTTAATTTGATACGCAATGCACGCGCGTAAATATAAACGGGACGTAATATATTGTAGAACATACAACTTCCAGGGGAAAGCAGCTGCCCTATCCCCTAGTCCGGGGGGACTAGGGGATAGGGCAGCTGCTTTCCATGGCGTACCGAGGGGGGGGGGGGGCGGCCCCCTCGGTACGCCCATGTGTATCCTTTACTGCCCCATATTCGTGTTAATCTACATTGGTACTACATAATAATTATTTCTTACTAGCTTTCGCCCGCGGCTCCGCCCGCGTCAATGTCGATCCCTCGGGATTAGTACTTTTTCCCGGGATAAAAGGTAGCCTATGTCCTTCTCCGTACTCCAGAGAACTTGTATGCAAAATTTCATGATGATCGGTTCAGTAGTTACGGCGTGAAAGCGTAACAAACAAACAAACAAACTCACTTTCGCATTTATAATATTAGTAAGGATAGTAGCTTGGGAATAAAAACGTATTTTAGAACGTATTTGTTTTCGTTTATTGTTTAACCATTCTTTGTTTTTCGAAAGATGAGATAAAAAATAAACTTACAGCGCTTGATACCGCTCCAAATCTGTAGAAAAAAGCAGATTCATCAGAAAACTCTCCAAATGCTGTCCCTTTTCTTTCTTCAACTTGTACGTGACGGACTGGTACAGATTCGCCAAGTCCGTACTATTGGCGTTCAGGGTAGAGGCCTGCACGACAGTGGAGAAGTCTCCGTCGACGGTGAGGAACAGGTGGAGAAGTTCGCTCGTTTGGAGAAGGCTCTTTTGGAGCAGACGCTGCAGGAAGTCTTCGTATTTGTACCGGAGCGTCTCGAGTGGGCTGTTGTCTCTGAATTATTTTAACTTATTAGTTACTCGATACTGTTAGAAACGTCAGGTCAAGGTCCTTCATCTTCAACTGATTATCCAGTGATTGCAGATATGGCTGTATGCGCGCCCGGTCGCCCGAGCTGCTATTTGCTTTTCCCCCATTCATTCGAGTGATTAGTATCTCAAAACCTTCATTCCCTTCCTACATACAATCAATTCCTATCCTTCCCCAGCTTAAGACGCTTCCGATGGGCCGCTCACCAATTCGCCTGCCAAGTGTGGTGAGTATGGCAACATCCTCCCATGGAACAAAATATAGTTGGAAGTGACTTTTGTCCAGCTGTGGACTATTTACGGGTGTAATTATGGCTGTTAGAAAAATTCAAGGTATTCTGAAGATGTAGAAGAAGAATTGACGAGGATAAGAGATACTTCTCGATTGAAATATCTAGTAATCAGGTATGAATGTATCTATTGCATAAAGTTATAAGTAAAATAGACAACTCTGTGGCGCAGTGGTTAACACGCCAGCCTGCGACACGGAGTGCCCGGGTTCGATCCCCGGCCAGGTCAAGATGGAAAATGATCTTTTTCAGATTGGCCTGGGTCTTGGATGTTTATCTATGTATGCATTTGTTATAAAATATAGTATCGTTGAGTTAGTATCCCATAACACAAGTCTCGAACTTACCTTGGGGCTAGTTCAATCTGTGTGATTTGTCCGTATATATTTTTAAGTAATTTGTAAATTTTCGTAGCGAGTTGTATTAAATTTGGGCTAAGAACCGGAAGAGTACGAAACTAATGAGAAGACCGATGTCATTGCGTAATATTTAATTAAATAAACATTGAAGACCTCTATGGCTCAGTAGTCGGTACCACTGAGCCACAAGTGCCTTTGAATCGCAGGGTCTTGGGTTCGAGCCCCGGTCAGGTCAAGATGGGAAACGATATTTTTCAGATTGACCTGTCTTGAATGTTTATCTATATGTGTATCTATTTTAAAACTTAGTATCATTGGGTTAGTATCTCACGACACATGTTCATAACTTACTGTGGGGCTAGCTCAATCTGTGTGGTTTGTTCCTATATATTAATATTATTATTTTATTTCCAGATTCACATGTTCTATGTCGAAAAACTAACCTTCTAGAGGGCAATGGCAGGTCCAGCAGTAGTTTATCCCCATGAAACTCGTGTAGTTTGCTCCTTAGCAGATGGAAATCATGTTCATTTCTCTCCACGGTCCAAAAATTGGCGTCTAGACTCTCCACTATGCGATGCACGGCTAGAGTGAACACTCGGACTGTGCCGCGACGGGGAGGGAATTGCTGAAATAAAAGCCACCTTTATTTTGTTTTATTTCTTTTGCATTCACAATGCTATTCTGATATAGTAATAATAAGTAAAGAAATCAGATATAACGAAAAATTGCTGGTTCGCCTCCCTCAAGGATTTCCATATGACCGGATGGAAGCGGCCTGCATCCATCTTTCACCATATCTTTTTCTCAATTTAATAAGAGTCGCATCATGCATTAATTCCATAAATTTATTCCTCTCCACCAAAGATAGCCCGGAAGAGATTGCCTTGACGATAAACCTGGCTATTGTGCTATTTTATTTATTTTTTACTTCAAATGTCTCCTTATGGTGCATTAAAGTATTGTTTACTTGAACTTACTTACGTGAAAGTGAAAAAACCCTTAGAAATATTGTATGGCTTGCTACATATAAGTTGATTTTCAACTTTATTGTAAAATTTGTAATTTTCTTGTTAATTACTTGTATTTATATTTATTGTATTTTAATTCATATCTTTAATAATATAAATATATTGTAGTACATAATACATATCATGCCAGACTGCCACATCGGAGTTCCCGGGTTCGATCCCCGGTCAGGTGAAGATAGAAAATGATCTTTTTGACATTAGATTCACTCACCATTCTGGTCTCAACATTGGTTAGCACAACCTTGTAATTGCTCAAGTCATGTTCTCTAGTGTGAAACTCGTCAGCAGAAAGTGCGTCCAAATAGTTCAGAATGTCCATCTTCTCACTACCATCCCCCTCTTCGGGGTTGATGAAACATTCTAAGACTTGTCCGTCGATGGACTCGGTACGAAGGGTAGTAGGCCTGAAAATGAGGATTTTGTTTTCAATTCGTGATCTACTAGTCCATGACTACTTATAGATGGTGAAATTTTGATCGTTCTGAACCCTTAAAGGGGTGATTCAGCCCGTCGATATGAACAACTTCTCCTATGGAACCAATTTATGTTGCCAATTTAAAAATGTTAAATACCATAGGAATAGAACCCTATTTTAGACGCTGTATACGGGCTGCACCTTACTTTGTTTTTGAAATAGATGACACGATTTTTTACATACCTTTTTATCATTTTGAATTGCTTTTGGTATCCTGTTGGCATTCTCGGCCCAAGGACCATTTTGTAAAACTGAAAGAAAAAAGCAAAATTTTAAATGCGGCGTCTCTGAAACATGGGTTAAAATCTCACTTATCGTGAAAGTACCTGGGCGACCAAGCTTCGCTCGGTTAATACTATTTATTGTAATATGGTGGTGTGAAGGTTATAATCTATATTTATGAGAAATATATATTGTTATCTCAAACATTAACTTTTTTTTTTAAATGTGTCTAAAAAAAATTAAAAAATATATATAAACTTGAACATATAAAAAAAAGTAAGTCCCCGAGCGGGACTCGAACCCGTATCAGTTTCTTGCCATCCGCGTCTTAATCCGCTGAACCAGACGGATAGTGGCCAACAGGACAAAATTAGCGACCATATTCTGCATGGAAACAAAAAGGCATGAAAACTCGAAAACACGCGTTTTCCCAAACATAAGACTGATCTAGATCGTTTACCCCCGAAAACCCCCATATACCAAATTTCACCGAAATTGTTAGAGCCGTTTCCGAGATCATAGAAATAAATTTATATACATACATGCTCGTTTAAAGGTATAAGATATACCTCTGAGTGATACCTCTGACACCAATTGCTAAGAAACACACAGGCTAAGAAGATCTTGTAGGTTAATTTTCTTCACAGTTACGTGTTTAATTATGTACTTATTAACATTGACCTAGTAGGTATATGGCCGTTATTCAAAGCTCATTTTAGCCTAACAGGCTAAAATGTGATATTTACCTCTTCGCTATGTAAAAATCGTGGTAGCATTATTTTCTCTAACATGGCATGCGCCTGTCTCGCCGCTTCGTACAGCGCTCGGCTCGTTTGCAATCTAAAAAAAAGGATAATACTTACAGAATTACTTATTTTTTAAGTGAAAATATCTTTAGACGAATTGAGCAATTTTCGTCAGAAAATACGTGTGAATTTGCGTTGTTATTTTTACTTCTATCGACTGTCCCACTGACTGCCAGATTTTTTAAAATTAAATACTTTATGTGCGTTTCGCGATTTTTTATAGGAAATAAACACATAAATTGAAATTGTATTTATCATGACATCAGAATAAAAAAAGAAAAGATAAAAATATAAAATATCATACAAAGCCCTTCAGGCAAGGAGGCGACCAATACTGTTGAAAAGAGTTTCTTTCGGCGTCTTCTTCTCTGCAGTGGTCGGTTCCGAAACGCTAGTTGTTTGTAGCTTTCGAACAATGATTAATTATTTGAATATAATTTAATAAGTATTATTTAAAATGGGAATGGACGTAAAAAAGCATATTTTCTGAATGAATCTTTGAATCTACTTTGGCTCAGGCGAATATATTATTATTTTACAAAACAAGCGACAATATAATAAAATAGCTTTATATATTATAAAAACATATATTCTTTCTCCCAACATGACAAACAGCATATCTGCGAGATGAGGTCAACCACACTCCATACGTTTCATTCGACGTTCTAAATTACTACCACGAAATTGGTATAATACAATGACATAATACTCATAACGATAGAGTGGACATTGAAGATTTCCTAGGCAATGTTTCTTATCAACAACTAGCTGCCCCGGCTTATTTAATTTCGCTATTATTTTACTATCGTTAATATTTCTTATATTTTAATAGTAACTCTGCTATTCGGGGTGTTAACAAAACTGAGAAATCATCACTGCAGCCGCAAAAAGTCCACTGCCGGACAAAGGTCTCTCACAAGGTCTCGTCGTTTCAATGGGAGGATATTGTCATACTCACTACGCTTGGCAGGCGGGTTGGCGAGCGCAGTTTCTTTGGTTTTTTGTGCTTCCGACGTTGCCCATCGCAAACATTTTAAGCTAGGGAAGGATAGGAATTGCCTGAAAAGGCCTATTTTCTGAATAAATCTTTGAATCTCTTTGAACACGACTGCCTTAATTTTTTTTGTATTTACTACACTTTTATAACTTTGAACTGCAAGAAGACTTTGATCTAGTTTGTGTTGAGCGGTCCCAAGTACACAAAAGCAAAGAAATATGGAGGGTTTAGTAACGGATACACAACACACCCCAATTTTCAAACAAATAACAGTGAGCCAGACTGTTAGATTGACTAATCTAAATCTAACTATACCTCAAAATCATTTACGTTCATATACAAAATAGGTTGATAATGCACATCATATTGATCTTCGCACTGGTTTTCAACAGGTATTTTCAGCCTTTTTTTATGATATAGAATGGTAAACGAGCAAGCGGGTCACCTGATGGTAAGTGATCATCGCTGCCCATGGACAACTGCAACACCCGGGGTGTGACAGGAGCGTTGTCGGCCTTTCAAGGAGTCGGGGGAAGGAAATGGGGAGGAGAGGGGCCTCCGGCTCTCTCACTCACCGAACGAAGCATAGAAGCGGTAAAGCTTCTACTCAGACATCGATTTTTTCGTGAGAGTCAGGTACTTCCCCGGACGAGCCGGCCCATTCATGGTGGCTCTACCACGCCTAAAATCTTGTTAGGCTCTAACAAGACTTGTAGACCAACTAGTACGTCTATTACAAAAATAACCGGTAGAGGTGCCATTGTTATGGTCCACATCCTCCCAGCGTGCTAAGCAGCCCGAATTACACCTGTTACAGCTGTTTTGACTCACTTTTTGATACCATCACTGTTGCGTCGATTACAAAAAAAAAAAGGTGGGAGGTCCTATTCACGGTCCTATTGTTATGGTTCACATCCTCCCAGCGTGCTAGACGGCCCAAATTACACCATTTACAGATTTGACTCACTTTTTAATTCCATCGCTGGTCTCAGCCTCGGCCAAGAGGTCCTTGAGTTCAGTGAGCACGGCGGGCCGGAGCGGCAGGTCGGACTGGGCCGTCTCGGCCAACAGCCGCGCCTCGCGACGCAGCGCAGACACCTCGGCGACGCACGGCTCGGGGTTGAGCAGCCGCGACTGGAATGACTCTACAAAGTATAGCTCCGCATATAGACCAAGTGTTAACATAGTCAAACTGACTGAAGGAAGATAGTCTAAACTTTAATAAGGACAAGGTATACTCAACTCAGTCCACATACCTAGTTTTTAAGATAAACTAAAATTGTAAGTTGACGTCGATTGGAGAAAATGCGCTGTGCAGTTTGTCTTCTTCTGCACTCCGCTTTGGAAGCGGCATTAAACTTAGCCATAAGTAATTTACTGACGTCAACAATTCTCAGTTGAAAATGTATGACAATTAATAAGTGTCTAAATGACCTATATTAAATAAACGTATTGAATTTTGAATTTGAATCGTCCAGAAGTCGAATAACGTCTACCGGCAAAATTCGTTTTTGCTAGTAGCATGAATGGCCCGGCTCGGGGAAGTACCACACTCTCACAGAATATCGACGTTTGAGTAGAAACTTTAGCGTTTCTATGCTGCGTTTGGTGAGTGAGAGAGCCTGAGGATCCGTCCCCCATTTCCTTCCCCAACTTCTTGAAAGGGCGGCAACGCTCCTGTCACACCCTGGTGTTGCAGTTGTCCATGGGCAGCAGTGATCGCTTACCATCAGGTGACCCGCTTGCTCCATTGCCGTCTTATAATTATCATTAAAATAATAAAAACGATAAATCCATCTAGAAACACTTTTGACGCGTAGTGAACATAACTTAGTAAATACAAGCTAAACAAAGCTCATAAACATCAATGAAACCTCTCCAACCCGTCTGGCCAGCGAGGAGAGTGTAGGCCAAATCCTCTATCTGCTCTGGCCAAGTATGGCTCCGGTAGTACAGAGAGGGTCATGCTCCTGCAGTGGAGACTAAAAAGACTTGATGATGATGATTAACATAACTGATGTTATCAATTGTTGTTGAAACATAACGCAACTCTCAAAAATAATCGCAGTGATTGTGACGGCGAAGGCTTAAAAGCCATACTAGACTAGCTCCGTGGCGCAGCGGTCAACGCGCCAGCCTGCGACACGAGAGTGCCCGGGTTCGATCCCCAGCCAGGTCAAGATCTTGGAGAGATTGGCCTGGGTCTTGGATGTGTATCTATATATTTGTCTGTTATAAAATATAGTATCGTTGAGTTAGTATCCCATAACAGAAGTCTCGAACTTACTTTGGGGCTAGCTCAATCTGTGTGATTTGTCCGTATATATTTATTTATTTACATAGTTCAAACGCACACTTGTTTGCCATTGCTTGATACTGATACTGACTTACAGGACTTACTTTGACCAATATTCAGATAAATCTAAAGAAAATTGTCTTCATTACGTTTCTTATGGTACCTAGACAAACTTAAAATAACACAAAATAATGATCTGTTTACTGTAACCGTTTTATGTATGTACCTATGTTTTACAAAAATAAATGAATTATGTTTCTGAGTGGTAGCTCAATTGGCAGAGCTTAGGTCGTACATAGACCGAAGGTCGCTGGTTCTGACCCCACTAGCGTGGTATTTTTTCGCCATATTTTATTTCCTAATTTAATAAGAGTATGTTTCTAAGCATCAATGACCAATCATTTCAAATCATGGAACGTCGTTAGATCCTAATTTGTAAGAGACCATTTAAAATTCAATCTATAACTATTATTTAAATATCTTTAGGAATAACTACAAAGTACTCACTGATGTCTCTATAGAACTGCAGTAGTTGTAACCAACTTGTCGTCTTCATGTATTGCACGAACGCGTAAAACGTCGATTGCTCAGACATGATACCGTCGAGGTCCATTCTGAGCAATTTGGGTCGAGCTGCATACACTGATTCAGTATGGCGATCGAAGTTATCTAAGAATTCTACCTATAAATAAAAAAAGCAGCTTGTAGCGTGTTATATACAGCGATTATATTGGGCTCGCTGGCACTTCTCAGAAATAAATTGAAAAAGAAGACAGAATTTCTTGTTTGTCAGGGTCTTGCGAAAAATCTTGGACTAAACTAAATTAACTAATTTGTGCCGGACATTTTATAATATTGGTAAATTTTCTGGTAAAATCGTATGATGAAATCTACGTTTAGAAATATTATGGTATATTTAAGGGGTCACGGAACAGGACCCTGTGGTACTCCGATTTTGATTAGACGTTACAACAGCAATGTGACCCTTTTATTCCATAAAGACTAACATTTAACTTGAGTTGGTAATGTTTTTCTAATTGTGTAGAAACTATTATTTTTTTCTTGTCGTAATGTTCTGATTTTACTAAGAAAGTTTTGGGGTCTACACAATCAGAAGCTTTACTACTCTGTAGTAATATTACAAAGACTTGTAATGAAAAACAAAGATAAGTAAATTAGTTATTACCTTATAATTAGGAGTGGTGGGTAGTTGAGCCATAGTTTCATCCCCTGTTGCTAGTATAATTATAGTATTCAGTATATACGGATCCGCGAGTACGTCTGTTATCGATAGCAGGACCCAGCCCGCAAATATCTCTCTAATAAGTACACGAAACACTCTGCAAGAATAGCAGTTAATTGTTATTAATTGAGGTCAAGTCGATCAGACAATGCTATATCTTGTCTCATGCCCAATGTGCCCAACCACCTGCATAATACGCGACGGAGTGTGGTATAAGAGTCGCCACATACTGGAGGGACAAAATACGAGTTTAATTTAAATTATTTGAGCCAATCGACACGAAAAGAAGAAGTAGTTATTTCTAAAGAAAGTTATTGTTGACCCCACTCAATCCCCTCCCTAAAGTTGACCAAAAAATCTTTGTTATGTGGATGATTACATTGTAGGCAATAACCTACTCGAAAATTTAGCTTTCCCGAGTAACTTGTTTAGGCTTTGAGTTGAGTGTTAGAATATTTAAAAAAAAAAGATTTTATATGTTCTATTACACATTTATACACTTAGTTATTATTTATGTCAAAATCCTCCTGGATACGGATTTTTTCATGAATCAATTTGAACGCGAACAGAAAGGAGTTTATCCACACTAGTCCATTTCATGAAGAACTGATGGTGGGTCAATATATACATAGATACGTAGTTAATCCAACAATCAAGTACCTATAAGCAAGAACGAAACCCACATAATCTCCATAACTTACAAATGAAATAAATGATGTAGTATATTCTACTATACCTACTAACATAGTTATAAGTATACTAACATAATCCGTCTTATTATAAAACGAGGACCTGGTTTAATCCATTACATGACCAAAATAAGTCGACACTTATTACTTTGTGTTTTTTCAGCTGTCATTGTTAATTTATATTGGGTGGATAATGGTTTAAACCAGGCAAAGTTAGTCCTCGTTTTATAATAAGAAGGTATGAGACAAATGGTCATCATTAATTAATTCATACGAATGAATTGAACAATTACTTACGAATTTTGCACATCATCCGCATGTAACAAATACGGCATGATCGCGTCTGTGACACACCTCAAGTATTTGATCTCTGTGTCTCTGTTCGCGATCGCAGGATGTATAGGTAAAGTTCTACCGGATTCTAGAGAATATGAACATGCTGTGAAGTGGCGCAGTGCGCACGGCAGCAGGCGGTCGGTTATGAGACGAGCATAGTCAATCTGAAACATAACAAAATATAACTTCAGAGTTGTAATGGGATATTGTAAAATTGGCGATACTTTTTTTAACATTTTGTAGTGTCGAAACCTGGGGTATTTCTGCTGCGAAAAATATGTCCAGACCGTATTACCTTTATATTTTGTCATTAAGATTTAATGACAAAATATAAGGACAAGGATATAAGGACAATTCTCGCAAAGTAGGTACACTAGCAATAGCAGTAAAGGTCAAGAGTATCATTCTCATGTTTTGATTATCATGACCTTTATAAATAAATATGTATGTTACGCATAAATTATTTTTTACATTTGCATGCTGGAATCGGCTAAGTGTGCGGACTAAAATTAATGTATTTCACCTACTCATACGACACTTAAGCGAAATTAATTTCATTTTATTTCATGTCTCAGCGGCTTGTCCGGTGGTTGCAGGTATGGTATCGGATACGCACGCCCGGCCACCCGAGCTGCTACTTCATCATCATCATCATCATCAGGTCCTTTTTAGTCTCCACTACAGGAGCACGACCCTCTCTGTACTACTAGGGCCATACTTGGCCAGAGCAGCCAGAGGACTTAGCCTACACTCTCCACGCTGGCCAGACGGGTTGGAGAGGTCTCTTAGATGTTTATAAACTTTATTTAGCTTGTATTTCCTAAGTCGCCTTCTACGACATCCACGGGAAGACTTGGAGTGGTCCTATTCTACTCTGCCGGATACCACACGGCTAACTTGCTTTTCCCCATTCATCCCAAACCTTAATTTCCTTCCAAAGCATAAAAAAATCATCTATCATTCCCCAGCTTGAAAATGCTTCATATGCCCATATGAAGCATTTTTAAGCCGCGTCGGAAGCTTAGAAAGCCAAGAAACTGCGCTCGCCTGCCAAGCGTGGTGAGCATGGCAATATCCCCCATGGAACGAGGAACCCTCCAAGGCCTTAGTCTAGCAGTGGACTTATTACGGCTGAAATCAGGATGATAACAGCAGTAAGGAAACGAACTATTTACACTGCCTCCACTTTAATAAGTTACACTGTACGCCGTACTGTATGGACCGTACAGTGTACGGTCCATACATAGCCTTAAGGTGAAAATCGATTGCACTGATTAGGAAGGCATATATATTTAACAATATCATGAACCTTATGCCACATTTATAAGGTTGAAATTGCAATTATTTTTAAATAGTATCTGTAGCTGCACACGACTTTACGCAACTTATATATGGACTTTTGCAGGCGACCGTACTTGCGCAGAAACCAAATTATTGCATGGCGCGAAAATATCCATCCGCTATTGGCTGATGCGTTTGCGCCATGTCTGGAGTTCGCTGTAGCGGTATGCTGTACCAATATTATGAGATACGAGATAGCATGACTCCTGTTGTTTTAGGAATTTAAATCTTATGTTGTAGGAATAAGTTCGTTATTTCACTGATATTTTCATTCGGTTAGATTCGACGGTAGGTTATACTATTCTACGCCGCCGAACAAAAGCTGATGGGACTTAAAAACCGGCCAAGTGCGAGTCGGACTCGCGCACGAAGGGTTCCGTACCGTTATCTAGAAAAACGGCAAAAAAATTATGTCCATTGTATGGGAGCCCCCCTTTAATATTATTTCTATTAATGATTTATTTTTAAAGTGAATATATAACCAAATGTTCTGAGAATATTTCCCTGTTGCCGTTATCAATATCGAGCAAAAGCAAGCAAAATAATAACGTTCGTTATATGGGAGCCCCCTTAATTATTTATTTTATTAAATTTTTTAGTATTTGTTGTTATAGCGGCAACAGATATACATCATCTGTGAAAATTTCAACTGTCTAACTATCACGGTTCATGAGATACAGCCTGGTGACAGACGACAGACAGACGGACGGACAGCGGAGCGATATTAATAGGGAGTAGTGGTACTGTACCTTGATCGCCCGCTGCAATAGACAAGCGGACGCATATCTCAACTGGTGCCTCAGCTCGTCCACGAAGAATGGCTGCAAGGTGATCTTGCTGAACCACGAGTTTATGAACTGCTCTAATATCGTATTGTAGAACTGGAAAAGAAAAGGTTTCATAAGCGCCTGGGAATACAAGAATCTTCTAGAAAGAGACATGGTCAAGTGGCCAGAGTGGCGTGGAAGCTGCCGAAAGATCAAAGTCTACTCAAAGATTTTTTATGGAAAATTGGATACATGTATCTCTTTTTGAACGCCATTTTTTTTCTTTCTTATAAATGGCTATCTCATGCGAACACAGAAACATATTGGCGACAAAATGATAATACCCCTCTTTTGAGCTCGATGGCGTAAACATAATTAACGTTTACACATGTTAAGCAACTCGTGCGCAGTCCCCACTGGGACCGCAAGTGGCATAAAAAATCTCGAGCTCCTCCGTGCTTCGGTGCCTTCCGAAGTTGGCTGTCATTATTGATGGCAGTCGTAAAGCTATGTCAGATGGCTTAAAGCTGCTTGAATAATCCGCGCCAGTGTTGGCCACTTACACACATGAAAAATACCTCTCTTTTTGGTGGCGGTTAATATATTGAAAGTGTACAATTACTGCCTTATCTGCTGTCATTTCACTACAGAAAATTCTTTAACAAAATCTCATGCATTTAAGTGTAACGAATTCTTTAAATGCTTTAGTTACGCTGCCAGGTTGAGTTTGAACATTGTATTATACAATTATTTAAGACTGTATACATATAAAGTTATAATTTTTGGTGTTTGGTTGTCCATTTCAGTTTATGTATGGTTGACTTAATTGTGGTAGAGACACGGTACCGGCAATATTCATTTTTGCTAGTAGCATTAATGGGCCGGCTCGTCCGAAGAAGTACCACACTCTCACAGAAAATCGACGTTTGAGTAGGAGCGGTACCGCTTCTATGCTTCGTTCGGTGAGTGAGAGAGCCGGAGGCCCATCCTTCTCCCATTTCCTCCCCTATGTCCTTTCCCCAAGTCCTTGGAAGGCCCGCAACGCTCCTGTTACACCCTGGTGTTACAGTTGTCTATGGGCAGCACTGGTCGCTTACCATCAGGTGACTCGCTTGCTCGTTTGCCGCCCTCTAATATAAAAAAAAAAACTTTTATTTTGATCATAGGAAAACAGCATTGAAAATGTTAATGTGCTGCATTTAATATGATTGTGTACTCTCCGTGTCTGTCTGTATTCGCGATAAACTCGAAAACTACTGTACGGATTATCATGTGGTTTTCATCAATAGATTAAGGTGATTCCTGGGGAAGGTTTAGGTATATAATTTTTTCAAGGTTTTGTGTAAATGGATTGAAATAAAATGATAAGTGTTGGAAAAGACAAGCCGCCCGGAAGTTTACATCGCAAACATTGCCTAATCCCTTTGAAATATAATAAAACAATGCATGCATACATTCCTACTACCCATGCTAAGACGGTATTTAATATATTATATATATTACAGACTAAGCAGCTAAGGCATCAGTTACGCGTGCCCGGTCTCCCGAACTGCTACTTGCTTTTACCCCATTCATCCGGGTGAGTAAATAAATAAATATATACGGACAAATCACACAGATTGAGCTAGCCCCAAGGTAAGTTCGAGACTTGTGTTATGGGATACTAACTCAACGATACTATATTTTATAACAAATACATATATAGATAAACAAGACCCAGGCCAATCTTAAAATGATCATTTTCCATCTTGGCCTGGCCGGGGATCGAACCCGGGCACTCCGTGTCGCAGGCTGGCGTGGTAACCACTGCGCCACGGAGCTGTCACGGAGTATTATCCCAATACCTTAATTCTCTTCCCAAATCCAACGAATTCCTATTCTTCCCCAGCTTAGAAATTATTCCGATGGGTAGCAGCGTCGACAGCCCAAGAAGCCAAAGAAACTGCGCTTGCCAACCCGCCTGCCAAGCGTGGTGAGTATAGGACGATGGATCCTTGAGAGAGGCCTTTGTCCAGCGTGTGTGGATTGGCATTGGCATTAAGCATGTGTGGAGTGGAGAGGATTTCAAACGGCAGAGATGATGATGACGAATATATTACATCAAATGTAAATTGACGTGAAAGACAAAGCCTATTTTCTAAATAAATCTTTGAATTATTTGATAACTAGCTTTCGCCCGCGGCTCCGCCCGCGTCAATGCCGATCCCTCGGGAATAGTACTTTTTCCCGGGATAAAAGGTAGCCTATGTCCTTCTCCGTATTCCAGAGAACTTGTATGCAAAATTTCATGATGATCGGTTCAGTAGTTACGGCGTGAAAGCGTAACAAACAAACTCACTTTTGCATTTATAATATTAGTAAAGATAAGGATAAGGAAGTAAGGATAAATAATAGAGTAGTAAGTAACTGACTGAAACAGGATATTGTGCGAAACCGAAAAGTAACCTTGGCCGACTATAATCACTTTTAGAGCGCACAGCAATAACTGGCAATTGATGAACTAGTAGCCATTAATCTAAATAATTAGCGTATCCTCGTCCCACAGTTAACAAAAGGCGGAGCAAACAAATTGAGGTAATACAATTGACTCTGTGGTATTTGTGTCTTCTCCTCAATGCTGGTCTTGGAGAAAAAAAAATAGGTTGTCAGTAAAGTCCTCTGGCTGCTCTGGCCAAGTATGGCTCTAGTAGTACAGAGAGGATCGTGCTTCTGGGTGTGACTAGTGGAGACTAAAAAGGACCTGATGATGATGATGATGAAAGTCGGTTTACGGACGATAATTTTAAGTCATAACGGTGAAAGAGAGATAGATGCGTCACAAGCCATTAGGCCGTTACGCTTAGGCCGATCGTGCCATTCTATCGCTTGGTCCACGCTCTCGCTTGCACACGGAACGTGACATTTTCGTGCATGCAGACGCCGTTCATCCAAATATGTTATCACGTCAAAAACGTAGAATGTAGCAGCTTCTTAACGTAAACGCCGATCGACATATTGGGCGAAAATCTGAAGAATCGTGTTAGCAACCGACGCGGATCGCAAACCTTCATTATTTTGAGTCTTATTCCCACCTGGTAAAGTGTAAACATCTAATTTCGTACGGATCCCTAATTTCTTTTAATTTTTAGTGTTACTCAGTAGTCATTGTAACTTCTATTGTCTCCAACAAATCAAAACTTAAATCAGTTGAAGCGTGGTTGAAGCAGTATGTTTAATTAAATTGCATTATTATAATTAGCCCCTCATTCTAAGGTTATATACCTTACTTTAAAAAAATTGTTGAATAATTAAGGTTATGTTTTAGCTTAAGTTTTTTTTTTTGTGTTAGTAGCAAATGCTTATGTCTGATATTTGAAATTGCCTCTAAGCATCTGACAAGGCTCAACAGAATTAAAATGTACTCAGTCTATATTTGTAGCAACTAATCAAACAACTAGGGGCCCTCCTCAGCTGCGCTTGGGCATACATTACACTTATAAACCCTTCCAGAAAAATGCTCTATACATTAGTGAAAAAACCATAAAAATTGCCCTAGTAGTTTACAAGATTAGTGTACAGACAGGTGATTTAAAATGAAGAAATTTTGATGGCTTTTTAATTCTTAAAATTTACAGAATATCAGAGAGGTGTTAGTGTGGGAGATTTTTATTATCTTGTTTCAAATTATATTTCTTACTTTCCTGTTGGTCATGGAGAAAATAAAAAATGTTTTTAGCTACTTCTACACAGATCGTAAAAGCCGATCAAGAGCGAAAATCTAGGAAATCATGACAATAATGATAAAGGCAGCAATACACAGGATCAGTGCATAAGTGAAACACTGACTAGCGGTGTGGCCTAGGTCTTCGGGGCCTCTATCTATCCTAAAAGAATAAGTTAGTGAGGGTACTTACATCTTCTATAGCTTGATCAAGTTGTTTGTGTATTTGGAGGCCCATCCAGGGCTCCGAGTTACTTCCACCATCATGGCGAGAGCAATCTTTAGATCCACATGTTACACAGCCCTGAAAAACATTTACAGTTTGCTTATGTATATGTAATCTATAAAAATGAAGTAATTTCTTTATTGTTATAGAATTAACAATTCTAAATGTTGAATAAATTATAAGATATAGCAAGATAGCCAGGCGTCACCTGGGTTTTTTGTAAATTTAAGTTTGCCTTATGGAACAATGTACTATTTATTGAAAGCTGCACTAATTCAGTCCAATTACTTAAAAGCCTATAAAAACATACAATGGTGATTATTATTTTTATGTGAAATTTACAACAATGTTCTAACAATATATATGATAATATAAATGGCTTAGAAATAAAAAGTTAGGTTTTAAAAGTTCACAACAATGAGAGAAGGTCATTGACCTTCAATGCAACAACATACTCCTATTATTTACGATAAGCATTTATACATATCATTCTTTACACTTTAATTGCACCTCATTATTATACTTAAGCTACAATTCAATCACTGTTAATTGCGGCTGAATACGTAATTATTAAAACAATAATTTCAAGGTCTACTATACATTACTAGGTCGCAACAGTCGTACGAATCGATAAGCTATTCAGAAAAACGTCGATACTGCAAAAGCCTTTGCTTGCGAAACTATAAATTACTTTTTAATGAGTAAAAACAAGCTCAGACTCACTTTGACCGCGGCTTCCTGTAACTTCGCTTCGGGCGGGGTCTTATCGAAATGGCACTTTAGACGATCCACAAATTTGTTTAAATAACTAGAATTTAGTCCGTAATAACAAGCCACACATCCCAGCCCATAACTAAAAGCTAAAGTAACAAAGTGAAATCTGGAAAAAACAAATCTAGGTTACACACTGTATTCACTGCCATAATACTGTTCAATCAATGATATTGATACTACACCTGTAAAAGTATAAAACTGTAAGCGATGCAGTTATAACACCGAAACAAATAATATATTTTTGATTATCAAATTTCTCTGTAAACTTCCTTTGACATCTTTCAGTCATGGTTAGGCGAACAAATGACGTTTTGTTTTGAGCGAGTGAAACACAAGTTTGACAGCATAATGTTGCCATAAAACGCTTTGAAATCTACCTTGATATTACGTTCAAATCATCGTTGATTTCTGAACGGAAAATAGAAAGTTTCCAACTAAGTAACTTTGCTTATAATTTGGGAAATTGGACATATAAAGGGAAACTGAAATTCGGCGACAGCGGTAAGTGTCGCGTCTCGCGCATTTTGTATGAAATGACAATTCGCAGTGAGCGCGACACGCTGTCATTATCCTTACTAATATTATAAATGCGAAAGTGAGTTTGTTTGTTTGTTTGTTTGTTACGCTTTCACGCCGTAACTACTAAACCGATCTTCATTAAATTTTGCATACAAGTACTCTGGAGTACGGAGAAGGACATAGGCTACCTTTTATCCCGGGAAAAAGTACTATTCCCGAGGGATCGACATTGACGCGGGCGGAGCCGCGGGCGAAAGCTAGTTACGTAATAAATGCG
Source organism: Elegia similella (assembly GCA_947532085.1). Lineage (NCBI taxonomy): Eukaryota > Metazoa > Arthropoda > Insecta > Lepidoptera > Pyralidae > Elegia > Elegia similella. The sequence goes on from OX383939.1 coordinate 24,535,596, forward strand.
TGACACTCGCCGCAGAATTTCAAAGTAAACCTTAATAGGTTATATAACTTCTAATCTTTTGACGTGATAACATCTTATAACGAACGCCAACTGCACGCACGAAAAAGTGTCACGTTACATGTGCAAACGAGAGCGTAGAAAAAGCGATAAAGAGGCACGATCGGCCTAGGCGTTCGGCTTGTGTTGTGATTGTGACTTGTGAGTGTTGTGACGCATCTATCTCTCTTCCACCGTTATTACGTAAAATTATCGTCTATAAATCGACTTTACATACAACCCATTCTCCCATCCCAATCCCAAACCCAAAATATTTATGAAATTAACGACTCTGTCTGTCGTTAAATTCGTAAAGATTTTGTGTATTATTGAAATATTCGGGTAAAAAAAGTGGGAAGTGGTAACCCATAATACAAAATGCAAATGTCAATTTATTTACTGTGGAAAGTAAAAGGCGATGGGTGTGTTGCTTTGTTATTTTGTATTTTAGTTAGAATGATTCGTTTTTATGTAATAAAATAAAAAAATAGACAATCAATAAATATTTCAGTGAGTCTAAATACCTATTAGTGTAGCTGCATAAATAGTAATTAACAAAAGTCACGGTTTCACTAATGTACGAATCGTAATAAATAGAATAAAAATATTCGGGCTAATGTTTTTGTTAGATTATTATGTTTACTGAGTGATGTTTTTATGGAAGATAAATAGGAAGCAAACAACGTTCACGTTTCGGCCGATTAACTAATTAGGATATAAACAATGGCAATCTCGAGGACAAGATATTGTGAGTACAAAAACTATGGAAGTGGTCTGTGATTGTGTGAGTTCCGTGCATCATGTCGACCCCGCCGTGCCTGAAAGGCGGGATGCGTCTCAGCGAAGCGCTGGACAATATGCAGCTCGCTTATAATCCCATCACAAAACAACTTCATTTCGTCAGTCCAAAAGTTGAAAAGCAGGAAGAAAGTATTGATGAAGTTGACAAATTGTCAAAAAAAAGTAGTTTCAGTGATGAGGGGAATTATTCTATGTCGACATGTGAGAAAAGTGATACGAGTGATTCTCCTAAAAGCACCTTACAATGGGGCAGTCTGAGTGGACATCAGCGTGGTAAAGATGGTGGGTCATTCTCGAGTACTGTGTCAAGTTTGTCGGAGTGTTCCCTGGGGTCTAGTGCCTCGAAGGAAGATGAGACAGCAGAGGCTGGTACAACAGATCAAGAGCAGGCTAAACTCAAGAAGAAAGGACTTTCTAGTTTCTTCAGCAGGTAAGATTTTTGTGTACAATTTTTCTTATAAGAATATCCGTTGAGGCTGGTTGAAGTATGAACACACTTCAGAGGCAATCTTGTGTAATGTGCTAGGTTTTATATTATTTTTGCATATGTAATAACTTTCTCTTGTTGGTTTTATGGAAACATTCTACTTGTTATCAATGATTTTTATTGCTTCCTGTCATAAAAAATTATTATTATATTAGCTTTCGCCCGCAGCCCCGCCCGCGTTAGTGTCGATCCCTCGGGAATAGTACTTTTTTCCGGGATAAAAGGTAGCCTATGTCCTTCTCCGTACTCCAGAGAACTTGTATGCAAAATTTTATGATGATCGGTTCAGTAGGTACGGCGTGAAAGCGTAACAAACAAACAAACAAACAAATAAACAAACAAACAAACTCACTTTCGCATTTATAATATTAGTAAGGATTTTTGCCTTATCTTTTTGTGTCTACAATTAAATTTAATTGGGTGAAGGCAGGTTTATTCTATGTACGTACAATATGTGTAGGTACAATAACTTGTTTCATGACAAGAAACAGAAAAGGTTGTGTTGCCAAATTATTCAATATGCAGCTTGCAAAACAAGTTCAGTAAGTCGTGACTTATTAATTAGGTTGTATAATTATCTATTACTCCATATTTAATATTCATTATTTTTGCATAATATGTCTCATAATATGAGGAAGTACATATTGGGACTTAGTGGCTTAATTACTTATTTCATCCCTGGACGCTAAACAAGACACAACACGTCACACAGATCACTGGTGTCCAGCAAACAATTGAAAAACTGTTGTGTCTGCGAAATCGGCAGTCAAAGTCTTGTAATTTTTTTATTACCAATATATTAGAAGACTTTATTTATTAGAAATTTAATATCTAGACACTATAAACATAATACAACAACTTATACTTTAGAAAAGAAAAATTTATTGGTTTTGGGTGTTAATGGCATTTGTGTAATAAATGAAAACACAGGCTATACTAAATCATTATAGTATTAAATATTTTTTGTATTCATGTAATTTATGTAACAATGTATGTCTTATAATATTTCCACACAATGTTGTATTGTTCTTTGAAATAAATGAATATGAATAAAATATAACAAAAACTAAAATTTATCAATATGAAAAAATTTTCATCACCAGAAAACCACCATATTTCTGTAAAAAAATTGTTGCAATTCCTATCTAAATTGATATACATTGACCTCTACCTACTCCTGTAGGCAACTGATGCAAATGCAGCATATTCAATAAAGATTCAAAATAGCAAAAATTTCAAAGTTTTCCAAAAATGTTCTAGGTGGCATGATTATTTAGATACCATCACATCATTATACTTAATACAAATACATGAAAACGAGTATGTGATAGTATTGATTACACAAATTACGTCTCCATCCTGTATATCAATAAATAATGTATTTTATCAGCAGTAGTACACTGCTGAAAAGCAACTAAATCCTATTTTAGTCCACTTGGTATTCCAACTTCTAAAATAATATTTAAATGTTGAGAAACCTTGTAAGCTAATGCATAATTGAAGCAAGGACTGAAACCATACATATGTAAGATTATTTCTATTCTGTGTTGTCGAGACATCCATATCTCAATGTTATTGCCTTATTTTAAGTTCACATTAAGAAAACACTTCAGTTTTCTGTCTCTGCTTTGATGATTATTTTTAACTGAAAATGGAAGGACTTCTTGTAGCAAGCAGTATACTACCTAAGTAAGAGACATACATGCATATTATCACGTCTTGATCCCTTGCAGGATAGACAGAGTCCAGGGTCATAAGACCCATAGGCCATGTTAAGCTTGTTAGCAGGCATAAAGGTGGAAAGTGGAATCAAAATAGCGATGGGTAGCTAGCCGCATCACCCATTGACTTTATTTAACACTAGCTGTTGCCCGCGACTTCGTCCGCGGCAATTTCTGTTATTATGATTAATTACTTTTTTTCTTAGTATAGATGAATAACTTTCCCCCGTTTTCAAAACATTTTTATTGATGCTTCGCTCCTATTAGTTGTAGCGTGATGTTTTATAGCCTAAAGCCTTCCTCAATAAATGGACTATTCAACACAAAAAGAATTTTTCAATTTGAACCAGTAGATCCTGAGATTAGCGCGTTCAAACAAACAAACTCTTCAGCTTTATAATATTAGTAAAGATTACAATCAACTGTAGTAAGAGAATTGTGATCAATGAATCCTATTGAACAAAACTGTTGTGGTTCAGTTGTATTAGATTTAATGCTTAACAGCCAAGTAATATCCTTATTACACTGCATCCATGAATACTTTATAATCATTTCTGAGTTGTTTTGGTTTATGTATATTTAAAAGGGGGAAAAAGTACATAATGCTGTGATAAAGCAAACAAAGTTTATATAAATATAGAAATATATTTTTCTCCAATAATAATTTGTCCTGCCTTAAATATAATTAATACTAATGCTTTGTCATGAATCAAAATTACAATACTAAAATAGAGTATTATCATACACCCTTGCCATATTTATTTGTTTCAATTCCAATTAATCCACAAGATATTTCAAATAACTTCTTTTGGTTTTCAACATTTTTAGAACACCTGTTACTTATTCCTTCTATGCAATTGCTGATGTATAACCCACTTCTCTTTTCTAAATCTTTGTTAAAACAAGCATGGAGTATCGATATAGCACCCTTGGCCGGAGTCTTGAAGAATATCTTCATTGCCCAAGGAAACAGCCTTTTAAATAAAGTGCCATTAAATAAGTCCGTGTCCACTATTCCTGGATGTACCGCATAGCATTTCACTGGACAGCCCTCTTCATCCAGCAACTTGTTAATGTATCTGGCACTCATTAACTGAAACAAGAAATGTAAACTGAAACAACACTTTCATAGAAAATGTATGTCGGATTTATCCGATGTTCACAGTTAAAGGGTTAAATATGATCTGAATAAAAATACAGAAAGTACAAAGTTTAAGAAATTTTTAGTTTCATATATGTAGAAAAGCTTGACTAATGTATGTTGAGATCTATACTAATATTATGAATGTGAAACAAGTTTTTTGTTACGACTTCACACCGTAACTACTCAACTGATCAACATGAAATTTTGCATACAAGTTCTCTGGAGTACAGAGAAGGACATAGGCTACTTTCATCCCAGAAAAAGTTATATTCTCGAGAGAACGACGTTGAGCGAGGCTGCGGGCGAAACCTAGTAGTATTATTTTTTTTTTATGTAAATAGAATACCTGAGCCAATTTAGACTGAGCATAAGCTGCAGTGGTGTCATAATGCTCCTTCATATTGATATCCTCAAAAAATATTTTTCCTGGATAATGTGCACACGAAGTCACATTTACAACTCTAGCAGACTCTTCAAATGTGCCACCTTTTTTCAACGCTGGCAACAATAGATGTGTCAGATAGAAGTGACCTAGATGGTTGACAGACAATTGTGTTTCAATGCCGTCTTCTGTCAACTTATAATCACCAAACATAATTCCTGCATTGTTTACAAGAATATGAACAGCTGGGTATTTCCTCAATACATTTTCCGCAAACTGTTTCACAGATTTCAAAGATTGCAAGTCCAATTGAAATACATGCAAATTTCCTCCATTCTCCATTGTTTCCGTTAGTTTAGCTGCTTGTTCTGGTTTTCTTATTCCCATAATAACAGTCATGTTTGCTTTGAGTAGCCCACGTATAACTTCGGTTCCGATGCCGCGCGCGCCTCCCGTAATAACGGCAATTTTCCTGCTCGCATCTGGTAACACTACTTTGTTTCTCCATATATTTACCCAGTCGTCGATTAATCCGCCAACGCCCGCTCCTTGCATGTCGATGGCGTATCTCAGTTCACTCAGTATGTGCTTCAATGGTTTATGTCTGTTTAGGAACCAGTAAACAGCTGCGGCGGTGGTTAATACGGCTGCAGACGCGATTGCGACCGACATGTTTGAGGTTATGTTGTCGTCCGTACGACGCGACGCCCGCTTTCACTCTGTTGGAAATCCTCTACGCTTTCTCTGACTGCGCTGTTTGGATTCTCATTTTACCGTTAGTCCTGACTTCGAATGGGACGTTGAAATTAGAATAACATTGTTAATAACCTACACTAAGAATTAACTGTGAAAATGTCAGACAATGAAACAACTGAACTCTATGGATTGTCGCGTTATCGTACAGCCTTGAATGACTCAACCGGTCAAAAGAGGATTGATAAAATTATGGAATTCATTGAGTATGTTTACGCCTTTAAAAGTCAAGATTGTTTACCGAGTGAGGCCCTCCTCTCGACACTTGTTTGATAGTCAACATTCTGGCTTCGAATGCCAGATTTCCTTTGCCTATTATTGTTCACAAAATGGCGAGGCGCATGCGTTCAGTGCGCTGTGGAATTTTGTTCTTCCGTTGCTCGTTTCTTTCTAATTACACTGCACATTATTTTAATAGTTTTACACAAATTATACTCTTTTTTATCTATTCAATGGTTAAGCAGTGGGTAAGATTATCACCAATAGTTTCGGAGCTTATTCAATGTAAACAAACAATCAATTTATCTTTAAAAATAAAAGTTATACTTTACTTACCTAGGTGCACCTTCTGTGAAAATTTCAAGTTTCTTATTACGGTTCAATAGATACATAGAGCCCTGTGGTGACAGACAGTGTAGGCTTAGTAATAGAGACCATATTACTAAGCTTCAACTGTCTGGCTGTATTAACTTTTGGACCGTAATAGGGAACTCTTTGGTTAAGGAACCCTAATTAATTAACCTCCTAAGGTTCGTTTCTAAAACGTGTTTATTTTTGTCAATCCAGTTTTTACTTTTTTAGCTTTTACAAACAAAACCTTTATGTCGTTTGCCTCTATGGCTTTCAGCAATTTTTGCAGGTAATTCACATAACTCATAGGCATATAACAATCATAATTTAAAACATTTAACTTGCATTCGATGTTCTAGTTATTACGGCTACTTCTTTTAAGTTTAACTTGTTTCTAAATCGTGTTTCATCTGAGAATCCGAGCTCTATGGTTATCTAGCGGTACCCAGCCTATTGGCCCGTTAAGATTTAATTAAAGGGTCTTTGAACTGGCTGCAGCTGCAGCAGTGATGCGTGGCGTTCAGCGGAATGACGTAATTTCGCAGTGTTTACGTCCGCCCTCTTTGTGTTGCATACTTCTTGGTAACGCGACGTCATGGCTGTATACGGAGTTATCTTTTTTAGTGCACGTCCCTTCGCATGTTTGTGAATACTTTGTTCTGCATTCTTTATGCATATTTCTTGGTAGTCTGACGTCATACTTGCAGTATGCAGCCATCTTTTTATAGGACGTACATTCGAATGTTTGAATTGTTTATACAATACTAGTTTCCGCCCACGGCTCTGCTCGCGGCAATGTCTATCCCTCCGGAACAGTATTTTCCCCGGGATAAAATGTAAACAATGTCCTTCTCCGTACCCCAGACAACGGGTATGCAAAATTTCATGACGATTCGGTTCGGTAGATAGAGCGTCAAGGCGCAACAAACTAACAAACACCCTGTCTCATTTATAATATGAGTTAGGTTTAAAAGAGTTCGTGAGAAAAAAGCATAGGAATTTAGCTTGACACTGGTCTTGCGTCTTGGCTACCCTCAGCGGCTTTAAGCCATTGGTCCCGGCTGGCAGCTTGAAAAATCTAACGCCAGCGTTGACCATTCACACACGCAAAAAGCAAAAGCAAGCGGTTTTACGATCTACCCGTGTGGAGTTTCGGGATTTGTTCCAAATCTTGATTTTTTTTCTTTTTCGTGATGAAAATTGAAAACCAACACTAAGCACATTATACGAGTAGACTTACAATATGCGCTAATAAATGTTGCCATATAATTATTCTTCGCAACGATTTACATACAATCTGTGGGATAAGAAACAAAATAGTATTTTTTTATAATGTTGAAATTATTATCCAAGATTTATTATCAGTTACGTCAATTGCTATCTGCATTGATAACTACAATGGAAAATATCGGTTCAGTGACTCGCACAGAATTGGGTTTGTTATGCTAAATCAGTGTTTTCTTATCGTCGGAGAATAGTTAACCTCTTATTGTGCATTGTACGCAAAGTTATGTCGGCCAGTACAGTTTGCAACTCAACTCATTATTTACTTGTATAATAACACGGGTAAGTAAATCGCCTGTGTTATTATTAGTAGACCTTCTCGTACGTGGTTTAAACTAGCGTCAGTTACTCAAGTTTAGGGAATGCAATCTCGTTCTCGCGAGATTAACGAGATTGCTCTCGCGAGTTTTAAGAGATTAAAAAGAAAAGCGCGGCAGCGCGTGGACTGACGCGTGTTTAATTCATAAAAGTCTATTGAAAAAATTTGTGAAAATAAATGTTTATCATAAAATACTTATGGTTTTTATTATTTTTTTCCTAATTTATTCAAATATTGTGATTATTTGCAAAAAAACACACGAAACTGCCAATCTCGCGAGATCTCGAAATTGGCGAGATCTCGCAGTATTGTTATTCATAAACTCGCGAGATCTCGCTTGAGCCCCAATCTCGCGAGATTTGCAGTCCCTTCTCAAGTTGCCTATCAATTTTTTTTTTAAATCTTTATTTATTTTTAAGAGGGTTTTGTCTACATAGAGTATGCCACCCTCATAGATGCGACAAAACTTAGTTCAATCTACGGTTAATAGCGGCTTGCACAATTTTGAAGAGTGACCTTGCTGCCTATTATCTTAAGATTGACTTTAATACGGCGGCAGCAACCAGCGGCAGCGGCAAGAGTCGCGCGATGCCTGTCATGGCGGCCGGCGACTCTACTAGTCCCTGTGACTAGTCCTGTCCTGTCTCACTCTCCGTGTCGGTATCGAAAACATACCTATGCGCGGCGACCACTTCGAAGCGGTAAAACTGGGCAAACCCGGTAGGAACGACGCGCGTTTGGTCACATATGTTTGTTTACCGAATTTATTGAATTATGAATCGTTTTTCAAAGGTATAAGATTGAAATTGCTTTACGAGTTTCTGTAGGTATCTAAACGAAAAGGTTCTGCGTTCTGACGCGAGCTAAATTACGTCGTATTGCTAACTGCATTGAGTTGATATTTCTTTGAATATCTTTGCAAAGTGTGACTTCTCTACGTAAGTGCTAGTACTTATTCAAAAGTTAGCGAGTAGGTCTGTAGGTCCTGCAGGACAAATTTTTTCGCAAAGTAGATAGAAACTCAATGTACAAAAATGAAAATATTAATGCTTCGATATTTTGCCTTTCGGAGCTGACTGTACTTGCATCGGAGAACGTCTGGCCGAATGTAATATTGAGCCATAAATCTAATCTGAGATGCAATGCACGTGCGCCGAGCTTAATAAGCAAAAACTTGTGGCCTTTTGCCCGTGGAAAAATACAAATAATAAATACGAATGCGTGTTCAGTACGATAACATCCTTAGGACGATGTTGGGGCTGTCTCGTATAGTCGTTACCTATAATGAGTAAATTGTTATTTCAATTTAAACAGTCAGATTGTATAGGTTGTACACTTAAATCTGGATCAACATAAGCTACGTGTTCATGACGTAGGTATGTAGGTAATCAGTACAACATGATAAGATTACTTTAGACTCATTTGAAGTCTGGAATCGATTAACGTACATCGCCAGCCAGCCTATTTGCTAACCCAGTGTACAACGTTTTAATAGTAATTTCAAAGTACATTACGTTTTATATATCTTTAATAAAAATAGTCAATCATAGGAAACCCGCAATGTATTTTGAAGTGTCTATCAAAACGTTGGTCACTGAGTTAGCAAATAGGCCGGCTGAGTGCGATTGGAAGTGGCTATTAAGATGTTTGTTTCACCCATCTAGTAACTACATACATATATAAGACTTTTAGTTTAATAAAATATATTTCATAACAAATAAATTATAGATAAACATCCAAGTCCCAGGTCAATCTGCAAACGATCGTTTTCCATCATGACCTGACCGGGGCTCGAGCCTCGGTACCACTGAGCCGCAATGGTCATAAAAAGTATAGATATTGATGAAGAAAAGAAGAACAAAGCCTTTTCGACACGAAACAAGAACATTCTGCTTACTATTACCTAGATGGTGCAAGTTCAGTCAAACCTTAAACCAACTAAAACAATATCTCGTGCCATTGTATTTACATACTTTACTATGTATGTAAATACAATGGCAATGATACCTCACGTCTTTTTCCCTTGCGGGGTGACAGAGCCTAGGTCTACAAGACAAGACCTTATGGCCACATTAAAGGGCGTGTGGATTAAAAATGGAATCAAATAGTGATGGGTTGTTAGCCGCATCGCCTATTGACATGATTCCGCAGATTTTAGCCCATTCCCTCGATCGGCTTCTACGATCTGCGCGGGAAGAGAAGCAGCTGGCACATTCTACGTTGTTTTCTTTTCTACAAGACCGGCATGGAAGAGAGTTGTATATACTTCATAAAAAGAAATAGCGACATTCATACTCTAGGCAAAGAATCTCGTCGAGAGTCTATAAGATTATTGTAGGTAGATATCGAATAGAAACGCAGACTATTACTATTTTTGGCATTAATACTAGAGTGGTTAGCAATTGTATTCTTCATATTGCTGTCGTCTTCCTCAATTTTTTTTAAATTAGCCGACAAACAAGCTAAAAGCTTAGCCTTCCATTCTGACGGCGGACTTTAGCCTTGGCAAAGCAAAAGCGCATGAAACTATAAAACAAAGCTATCCGGCCATTCCTGTTCCCGAAACAATGCGGCAAAACACTGGAGCTGGCGCATGCGTAATAGGGTTGCCAACCGTCCGTTTTTTTATACTAATTTTCGAAGTAGGCATTTGTCTCCCATCTCATCTGACCTGACGTAATTTTACGGGATATCCCAGATTTTAAACATAAATTCTACTTTCTCCCCAGACAAGTCATGATTATGCCTCCCTATTGCAGTCTGCGTTGCACGCTGTTGTCGTGTTTTTAAATCATCTATTTTGCTTCAACTTCTACTCTTTGCCATCTGGGGCAACTTTGTGCCAGCCACTTAAATGTCTATTCTCATCATTTCGGTAAAAATATATGCAAGGAAATTTACCAGTCTCAAAATCCCGTATATTTAAAGTTCTTTATTGTCCCTTTCCCTTTAAATACAAAAAGGAGTTGGTAACCCTAGCGTAATCACAATAGCCAATCCCAACCAGAGAAACCTGTTCGGCTGCAACGGGCCGATGCCCTCACCACGATGTTGACCTTTGATGCACTATTTCGGAGAGAAAAGTCCATTACCGCTTTTAAAGGTACATGAGTAAAATATTCCTTGACTTTATCGGCAATAGGTTTCGCGACAATAGATATTGTTGTAATGGCAGTGCTTTAGTATTGCATTCAACAAAGATTTTGTAAAAATACTTGCTAGTTTGTGCAGAAAATGTTTGTCATTGAAAGTAACTTTTGTTTTGAGCTGCAGTGGGCCGATGTCCTCACCATGAATTTGATCTTGGATGCCCTGTACGAATACAGTCAGGGCACAAATACTAAATAGGACCTTAAGGTCAGGGCAAAGATATTTCGAACTCTAGATATTATACGTAGCAGTTTAAATTAACGTTTTTTCTATTCTCCCAGACCAGCAGTGGACTTTATGAGAATAAAAGATCGGACGAATCGCACACAGAATTCTTAATACTTTTTTGTGTGTGTTTCGTCCCATTGTGATTGGAACGAAACGCTCAATTACTCGCTTAGAAGATGTCGTTCAGATATTTACATTAATATTAATTCTTGACTTTAAGCGCAACTAGCTTTCGTTTGTTAGCTCATCGTCATAAAATTTTACATAGCCACAGTTTCTGGGTATGGAGAAGGAAAATAAAACCATTCATCCAAAAATGTACTATTTCCGACTGACAGACATTTAGGCGCCAAACACCGGAAACTCTGGCTATGTAAAATTGTATGACGATGACCTAACAAACAAACAAAACTCAATTTATAATATTAGTGTGCCAACAGATGGCATATTGTCAAGTACAACGATAAGAACTTGAGTCCACGATTTTAAGTCAAAAGACAATTTTACATTATTTTCCCTTAAAATTTTCGAACACGAAAGCTCGTATAAGAAATTAGGCGCAGATGTTGATGATTAAATGCTAATGAATGACATGCACACAGGATGCAGTCGCAGACGGCTTGGCGAACCACCTGTGAAGATAAGTTAAGGAAATAACACGCTGGAGATGCACCTTTTTATATCGCCAAGGACATTCATTCCATGGTTGGATAAAGGCTCGAATATTAAACGATGTTCTTAAACAAGGTTCATATTTTTAAGGATATATATTTTTTATTAGCCTGTTTGTATATCCTACTGCTACCCAAAAAGGCTTTCCTTTCTGTTTCCATATGCTCTTATCAAGAGCTATAGTTCGCTAATCTGTGTGTGCCTCCAAATCATCTTGACATCATCTCCACCTCTCTCTTCCTCCATTTTATGATATTCTATATGGTCTATTAAAAAAATATTATAGCGGCATTTTTTCTTGTCAACGAATTCGCCCTGCAAAATTGTATGACCGAGCTATTCACTGTTAGAGTCCTCTGGCATCATCAGCTGGTTGACATTAATTGCATTGTCTTCCGATTTATCTGTGGCAACAGCTCAATAGAACGTCGGTAGTAGATAAAAAGATGAAAATGGTAAAACAAAAACTATATACCAACAAAAAACTTCAAATAAAAAGTTGAACAATATTCCAAAACCGGAATCTATAAATGTAAGAAAACTTGGAGCTAAGAACAATTTTTAGCAAATAGATCTAGGTTTATAGAGGTAAGATCGTGTTGACTACAAATTTCACTGCAGAAAAATGAATAAAAAGAGCTTCGCGATCGTAAAGTGTGTTCACATTGCTTTCAGAACTTGCAATTCGATGGGAAATAAGAAAAAAAATAAAATGCGCTGTTGCAGCGTGCAGAAAGAACGTAATAATCGTGCAGATTAGAAAACTGACTTCAACGAAAACACTGAACCTAGTTTGATCTTTAAATGGGACGAATTTGGAAGATTGGTCTTTAAAATAAAATATTTTTTTTTTTTTAAATCTGTTTATGACGGAGTTATTTTATGGCTAAACAAATCTCCTTTTTTGAAATTAAAAAAAGCCGTGGAACTCTCCCTCTCGTTCTGGTTGTGCTAAGCTAAGTGAGTTGATTAGGGCAACCGCTAGTGCTAAATGGAAAGAAGCTACCAGAGCCTTACCGAATTAAAAAGCCTCCAAAAATCTTGATATCGAAGGCAAAGACTTTCAGTGCAGCAAGATAATGTTATTATTGATAAAACGCCTTTGCTTTTAGGCAATAACTTGATTGTTTATATTTCTCTCTGTATCATTAGATCATCATGACCTCCTTAACTACAAATATCGCCATTGTCTACCCACTCGTATTTCCAGCTTCACCTTTTCAAGGCATTCCGACCTTTTCTATATCGGCACTGTCGTATCAGACCGCGTCAGCTGTAGTCAAGGCTGCCTTTCATTCATGCTGCGCGACGTCATTATCAGTCTATTGATAGCAAATGGTCGGGTCATTATGTCTATTATTGTCAATTTCTTTATCCGCGTATAGAAATTCTTGGCAGTGTTAGTTGAATTGTTTCTCACGATGCCTTTCTTCAGCAAAACAAAACATTTTCGTCATAAATCGTATTTTTTTTTGACTTATGATCAATATGTAATTGAATAAAATAAAGCTTGGGAATAATTTTACTATACTACCTCAGGTAAATATATATTATATTTATAATACTTAAGGTATAGCCCCTTATTTAATTATTGATTACTTTGCAAAGCTGAAAGAAAGCAGTAAAACTGAAATGGGATAGTACGGGTCATGTTTAAAGTATGCACCAGGACAGGTGGGCAAAGTTAACCACGGAATATAGCCCTATAGCCTGGCAACGAAAGCGTCCAAGAAAAAGATGGGTTTGATGATTTGGCGGTTCATGATAAAAATAAAAGATAGAGACGAATAGCGTACAAGAGGGATGGCGTTTGCCCAGTAGTGGTACGGTAGGCTTGAAAAAATGGAAAGTCGAGGTGATGTTAATAATTAATGTAATAGTATTAGTACACTGGGGATATTCGTTGAAATAGTATGTGATACTTACTCGAATATTTATTCTCAAGGCTATAAAACGAAAGTCGTAAAACTTGATTAAATTGCGATTGGCGAACACTTTTATGACGTGCTTAATTATGAAAGAAATTATAGTACCAACGTAAATCAGTAAAGAGACTAATGAAAGGAAATCTTGAGACAACTTGTGGTTTAATTGCACTAATAACAGCAGTTAGGACTAAAAGCCAATAAGAATAAGTATGGGAAATGTTATGAAAGGCAGACAGAAGTACAGACCATAATTTGCAACGGATATGAAAGTCAAGGCCTATATTTATTTCCAAACGATACATCCTTTTGTAGTACTACTATGATTACGTTTTCCACCTAATGTGTAATTGGTGGCAAACTTTCTATAGGTATAATTCAACTTGGTTTGGGTATGGTTGAAGGAAAACTCAGCATTTTTTAGCGGGTCCAACTGAACTATAGACTCACAATATTACTAGATTTACATCTCTGTGAACTAAACCAAAAATCGTTTTGTCCCTTGAACCTATGAAAACTTTGTTAGATTTCACACACTTTTTACTTAAGTTAAAGTATTGAATGTGAGGATAGGAAATATCATATCAAAAACGTTCACTAATCTACTACATTTTCATACATAATTATATATTCATCACGTCTTTATTCCTTACGGAGTAGATATATGTAGCTCAATGCCATAAGACCCAAAGGTCACATATAGCGTTTTAGACGCCCGCGTCGTAATAATAGGAAAACTTGTGAAAAACAGATACGGTGGAAGTTATGGGTTGCTAGCTGCATCGCCTAAATGATTCCTAAGATTTTCGACCAATCCTTCGGCTAGCTTCTATAGCCTGCGCGGAACCGCTAGTGCTAAATACGCGGAAAGAGTACTCGTAGCAGCTGGTATATTCTACGTGTTTTCATTTCATCCGCGTGAAGATACTTGTTTATTCACTACTTACATTTACTTTTGTAAGAAAGGTTGTATAGATGACATACCAGCCCTTTCAAATGATCCCTGTAATTTTACAAATTTGCGTCCGGCCATCCGTCGCGTCACGCGCCAGTGGTTCTACAAAATAAATCTCATGTTACTTACGAAGTAGAACGAAACGTTGGGCCCCTAGTGAACCTGACACTTCGATATTAAATTTCAACTTTTTAGATACCTGAACACCTAAGTTTTTTGTTTATATAATGTTACCAAACACTAAGACATTTTAAATTAGTCAGTCGCTACTACAGCGGTATGACAGATGCTGTTGGATATCTCGCCTTCCAGATATTAAAGAGACTTCAGCAGACAAAGGGGGCAAATAGACTGATTGAGATAACATGTTAAAAATAACAATCTGATTTCAACCATTTTTCGTGCATGTATCGCCGCTTATTGATATTTTTTCATCATTATTCAAACAGTTTAGTTTGTTGAATATTTGATTGATCCGCTCGACTCTGTGTCCGACCGATTACGTTATCGATTCCATGAACAACTTCATAAATATGTTCGTCCTATCAAAGTTCGTGTTTTAATTCTGAGAAACCTTTTGCTATTTCTGAGTTAACAATTCTTGTGCTTATAACGTATTAATCATTGATGTTTACATTTTCACATAGGTACTTCAAAAAGATAACTCTCTTAGCAACATTATACGAAATTAAATTGAAACATCGTACTTATTTATTAAATAAAAGACGGACATTCGTTGCACCCAATGGCTTATCATGATTGTTCATGTTCTGTTTTCAACAACACTAGCTCCGTTCCGACTAGCTCCGTGGCGCAGCGGTCAACACGCCAGCCTGCGACACGGAGTGACCGGGTTCGATCCCCGGCCAGGTCAAGATGGAAAATGATCTTTTTCAGATTGGCCTGGGTCTTGGATGTTTATCTATATATGTATTTGTTATAAAATATAGTATCGTTGATTTAGTATCCCATAACACAAGTCTCGAACTTACTTTGGGGCTAGCTCAATCTGTGTGAATTGTCCGTATATATTTATATTTATTATTTATAACACTAGTTTTTTGGCATGATCATATCCTTTATCAACCCATCACTCGAACTATCGCCCAGCGTTGCAGTGCGGTGCGATGTCTCCGTAGCTTGATGATTGACGTCTTGTCACTGAATATTGTAAAATCGTGATTTATAATAATTTAATTGTATTGATTAAGTATTAATCCATGTCCCTCGCATGCTGGTACGAGATATACACTTATACATACATGCACTAATATTGTAAAGAGGAAATATTTGATTGTTTGTCTGCATTTAATATGCTCCGAAACAACTAGACCGATTTGAACTATACTATCTATATCCACCCGTGCGAAGCCGGGGTGCGCCGCTAGTTTCAACAATAAAACTATTAGCACAGTTTTATTGTTACAATTTTTTTTTTCATTCGTTGAATAGGATACTCCTAGAATGTCGCAAACTTCGACCACCCAACTGCCACAAACTCCACTCTCCTATCGAATTCTAGTAAACCGTCTGGTATTTCTGACTAAGAGCCATAATTAACGCTTTTGTTGATTACGGGTGACTAATCCGTATCGCCTGCAGCTTTGTGAATTTTGCTCCTTCATGTAAATGCTATGTAATATGGTTACGTCATCCGCCAGTTCATTTCTCAAAAATACATGAGACGCTGTCGACACGACAAGGATATTTGTACGACATTGTAAACGTTAACTTGATAACCCACTCATTTCCTTACATTAATATGTCCTTTATCTATACATATAATAAAACAGTAAAAATATTTTGTCTGTACATTTAGAATTTTTGACTGAAATGGATAGAGGGACACTTAAAAAGAATAAAAGAGGGCAAAAAATTTTTTTTCGAATTTCTTGTCTCTCTGTCTATCTGTCTGTCTGTATGTATGATCACGATTATCTCCGAAAATACTGAACCGATTTACTTCAAACTTTCACCAATTGCTTTGTTTTAACTCAGCAAAACATCTAAAGTTTGTTTCATCAAAATCGGTTCATTAAAAAAAAAGTTATCGTCATTTGAATGAATTCAAGGCATTAGTTTGCCTGCAAATATACACGGTGAATTTTTTATCGTTTTGGACCCTTAAAGGGGTGACTCAGACCATCAAAATGAACAACTTTTCCTATGGGAACAATGCTGGGAACTCAAAATAAAATTCGACATTCCCATACAAACTGGCCGGGCGGCGGGACTCTTTTTTATGGAAACGACGAATTTTTTTTGAGTTCCCAGCATTGGTCCCATAGAAAAAGTTGTTCGTATTGATGACCTGAGTCACCCCTTTAAGGGTCCAAACTGTTCCTGAGGGTTGGACACTAACGGCGGCGGCGTAGCCGCGGGCAAACGGCAAACCAACCGAAACTGCTGCGCCTAGAAACTTGAAATTTGGTACAGGGGTTCTTTTAATGATGTGAGTGAGCGCTAAGAAAGGATATTAAGAAATTAACTTCTAAAGGGGTAAAATTTATATGGAATTTTCTCATTTCTGGACTTAAGTATGAAAGTAGGTATATAAGTTCTCGATTAAAATTAAGAAAGATGTGTGTAGGTAGATGAAATTTGCAAAATTCTTAAGGCGTAAAATTGGGGTGGGTGGGTGGTATAAACTTTGTATGGAAATTTTCTCATTTTTGGACTTAGACGTATGAAAATAAATATATAAGTTCTAGGTTACAATTAAAGACTTAGAAAATACAAGCTAAACAAAGCTTATAAACATCTAAGAGACCTCTCCAACCCGTCTGGCCTACACTCTCTAGAGTGTAGGCCAAGTCCTCTGGCTGCTCTAGCCAAGTATGGCCCTAGTAGTACAGAGAGGGTCGTGCTCCTGTAGTGGAGACTAAAAAGGACCTGATGATGAGGTTACAATTAAAAATATCTGTGTAGGTAAAATGGACGATATTTTCCCCTGAAGGGGTAAAATAGCGGGGTAAAGATTGTACAGGAATTTACTTATTTCTAGACTTCGAAGTATGAAAATAGGTAAATAAATTCACGATTACAATTGAAAAAGATCTGTGTAGGTCAACTAGACAAAAATCCCCCAGAAGGGAGTTTGTTTGGAAATTTTCTCATTTCTGGACTATGAAGTATGAAAATAAATAGGTATGCAAGTTCTCGATTACAATTAAAAAACAAATATATGGGTGAAATGGACAAAATTCACTCCTAAAGGGGTAAAATGGGAGGGTAAAGGTTTTATGGAAATTTTCTCATTTCTGGACTTAGAAGTATAAATAATATCCATACTTCCATACTAATACTAATATTATAAATGCGAAAGTAACTTTTGTCTGTCGTTTTTTTACGCTTCAACCATTGAACTGATTTGGATGAAATTTGGTATGGAGGTGTGAGGCCCGAGGAAGGACATAGGGTATGTTTGATTCCGGGAAATTCTACTGTTCCCGAGGGATCGACACTAACGCGGGCGGAGCCGCGGGCAACAGCTAGTTTTAGCAATAAACTTTGTGTTAATGTGTTTAACGTTTATACACTTTAAGCGGTAGTTAGCGGTAGTTTTAGCGGTAGCGGTAGTGGAAGGAAATGGGGGAGACCTTTGCCCAGCAGTGGGACAATATACATCTGTATCTACTGTAACTACCGCATAGCAAAACCTGACTCAACAACATTATTAATCCATTTCATTGATCAGCTTTTGAAAGTGGCGCTGCAGAAGAAGTATTAGGCATTCAGTGTTTCTCCTTTTCATAGCGCCTTCCTGGTAGCATCCTTTACTTTACATTGATTAGTTTAAATTGCTGTCGTAATTCCCCGGGGTATTTTGACAAAAAATATACTTATTTTGATGTTATATAATTTGTGATGGACGCTAGCCTGACGCTCTAGTGAAAAGGAACTATATGTATTGGCTGACGTTAGGAATCGAACCTAGGTAAGTAGTGTGTTGACAGCTGAGGCACGGACTCATTAGGAATTCTGTCGCATGTTTATGTACCCTTTGCTTAGCATTGAAGAGGCTCGTGAGGTTATAATTATTTTTATCAAGAGCTACATAGGAGCTAGCATTATTATTTATTTTTGCTTTAGAAAAAAATGTTTGGAGATTTATATTTCTTTAGTGTAATGGCGGGATTATGACGACGCTAATACACATTCATAATCTTATGCAAATATGTATATTTTTATTGTTACTACTTTTAAGTGTTGGTGCAATAAAGTTATATCATTCATTCATTCATTCATTCATTCATTCATTAATTTCTTCAAAGGCAGCCGACCGCGAAGAGAATAGAAACACTGAAGCAACAGCCACTAGGCTCCCAACTATTATATACTATTATACTATTATCCCATGTGTAGTGATGAATTATAATGTAAGTAAGGCTTATTATTCAATGCATTATGATTAATGCTCGGGGTTATGTAAAATGTACTTTCCTTCCTACTTTAGGATTGTTTTGAACCTAATAACTTATACGCATTTGTTGCAGGGCTTGTTACCGGTACCAAATTCCCATTATAAGTACCGGTAAGTACCGGTATTACTATTCTGTTAAAATTTTAACGGTAATATGGGGTACCGGTAATCTAGTATTTAACGGTAATAATATTGATAACAGTTAACGGTAATTTTACCGGTACCAAATTCACATTATAAGTACCGGTACTTCTATTCTGTTAAATTTTAACGGTAATCATCTAGAAAAATAACGGTAATAATAGTGTTAAAAATTCCGTTAAATTTACCGGTACCTACGCATTGATGCCGTCCCCCACATGGGACTCGCTCGACTTGAAAAGTTCCGTCCCATTGTCGGCCCCCGCCTCACGCACGCCGCACATACACAACACGACAACGACACACATTAACAAAATGATAATTCCCGATACTGTTTACCGGTATTTAGTACAGATACTTCTGTTATTACCGTTATTAAACTTATTGATACCAATTCAATTACCGGTACCATCGTTTTATTGAGGTACCGGTACCAATCCAATTACCGGTACCGTTGTATTATAGAGGTACCGGTACTTGATTTTTACCGTTACCAAATGTACCGGTACCAATCCAACTACCGGTACTGTCGTTTCATAGAGGTACCGGTAATGAATTTTACCGGTATTCCAACCCCTGATTTGTTGTTTATATCATCAGTTCCGTATTTGTTACTGATAAAGGCACGCGTATTTGTAAACTTGAACCGTACTGGTAGGAAAGAATTATTTTTGTATCAATTTGTTGGTATAGGGTAATTTTACCCCAAAGATTTACAAAATGAACGGTTGGAAGGCTTTGACCAGCAGTGGACTTCTTGCGGCTGATATGATAATGACGATTGCCTAAACTTATAAACAAAGTACTTTCTTTCAAAGCTTTTGTTTCTAGCACAGGCTAACTCGTATCTGGAAATTTGACAAAGTTAGCTTTCATCTCACATTATGGTGGTTTTAATGTTTTGATTATTTTATGACTAATCATAATCAACGATCATTAGTAGCCCTGGACGATAAAGCGAAGTCCATGACTTGAGTCATACCATATTGAGTCATTAAGACTTTTTTTATGATGTAGAGGTAGGACGGCAAACGAGCAAGCGGGTCACCTGACGTAAGTGATAATCGTTTCCCCTGGACAACTGCAACACCAGGGGTATGACAAGAGCGTTGCCGGCCTTTCAAGAAAAACATATACAGTGTTATTATAAAAAAACGGCAAAACCCAGGTTTAAACCTGGTCTACCTTAGTCCGGACTAGCGATGGATCAAACTAGGTTTAGCAAATTAAACTTTGTTTCATTACAAAAAATGAACTAAGTCAAGACTAACTTAGACCTGAGACGATCTCTGGATGATCTAACGGAAGCAGGATTCATTCAATCATCCGTTCAGTATGCTACTACTACGTTCCGATCTTCACTAATTTTAAAATAAATCATAAAATTTATTGTTTGAAACTAGTATAAAACTAAAAAGAATAAAATTGAAATGGAGAAACATGTTTATTTTTGTCATAAACGATAAATTCAGTGGCCAGATAAAAATATCATATTTTATACAAAACGATTTAATAATTTTACAAACCTGAAACGGAACGCGTGTGCGTTCGCAACAAAATGAATTTGTTCCAAAGTAACCTCAAAGTTTGTTTACAAATATGATTGTAAAGAATATATTTTTATTTAATGAATTTAATGAATTAACGGTGCAGTGTGTCGAAAGTAATTGTTTTAAAGTTGCTGTGAAATAAAATTTACGTGAATAAAGTAAAAGTGAATATGGTGTAAAAATTTGTATATATTTGTACAAACTATTTTTCCTAATATGAAATTAAGGTGCCTAAAAGTCATTGTTTTGTGGCGGTTGTGAAATATAAATGACGACAAAAGCGTTGAAAATAATCTAATTAAATGTTTTGATATGTTAAAATGCAAATAATTAAAATATTTTTTCATTATTATATGTGTTGGTTTTATTAATTTCTTCGCATTTTCCAGGTTTTTGCTCATTGCAAATAGGGTAATTGGATTTGACATAGATTTTAGCATCAAAGCGTTTTTTTTTTTTTGTGAAAAGTGACCTATTTGTTGGTAACAAAATAAGTTAGTACTAGAGTTAAACTAGGGAATTGTAGGTTTATCTTTAGACCTAGGATCATCTCTGGCTTAAACGATAAACCTTGTTTTATAATACGATTTTCCTTAGTACTTGACTTGGACCCCGGCTTAAACCTGGTACTAACTTTAGTCCTTGTTTTATAATAACACTGATTCAGTCTTATTATAAATCGAGGACTAACTTTAGTACCTGGTTTAAACCATTATCCGACCAAAATAAGTCGACACTTATTACTTTGACGTTTGGTCAACTGTCATTGTCAATTTGATTTGGGCGAATAATGGTTTAAACCAGGTACTAAAGTTAGTCCTCGTTTTATAATAAGACTGATACTGTCTTATTATAAAACAAGGACTAACTTTAGTACCTGGTTTAAACTACTACCCGACCAAAATAAGACGACACTTATCACTTTGACGTTTGATCAACTGTCATTGTCAATTTATTTTGGACTGTTTTTGAACTTTAGTACCGAATTTAAACCATTACCATTTGGTAATGGTTTAAATTCGGTATTAAAGTTAGTCCACGTTTTATAATAAGACTGATATAGACTCATTCTTTGAAGGTTACAATGTCGTATCGATTTGGGAATACCGCCACAGGAAGTAATTCCACAGTTCGGTCGTACGTAGCATGAAGTGTTTTTACATGGACTTAAAATAGACTCTTGATAGCCACGAGAGCTTTTTTCTAAACGTAAAGCCGGAAATCTGTCTAGAACTGTAATTTACCATCATCTTCGTGTTATACAGTACAGTTTAATTTGTAGGTTTCCTTAGATTTATTCCTTAACCCAATGATATTTATTTGAGTAAGTATCCCACAACATAAGTTCACAATTTACAACTAATCGTGGGGCTAGCTGAATCTCTGTGATTTGTCCTCATGTATTTATTTGTCGACTTCTTTTTCATTCGTGGGACCTTTTAGACACAGATGGATATTAACTAAATACCGCATATTTATCCTTTAGAGAGAGCTAGCAATGTACACAGGCGAACATACAATCGCAATGTCGTAGGCTATTTTGGTCAGATGCACAAAAGATTTTTTTAATGGGTATCATCTACTTAATACCTCGTCTGCTCTAAATATTAATGCTACAGTTTCGCATTAAAGTGCCAAAATCGGCTTGCAATAGTTTGCATAAGCCACGGACGTTTCCAACGATTTCAGTCAAAACACTGTTGCATATTGTTGCCGATTTCCTTTAACTGTGGCAATTCTTTAAAAAAGTTGAATTGTTTCAGGCTTCCCACAGTGCTACGAGTAGGAAAGATTAGTTTCTTTTTCGTTAAAATGAACAATCTTTTAAAAAATAGTTTCGAACTAAACGCTCTACCGCTTGAAATGAATCGTTGAGTTCACATCAGTTGTTGTTATTTGTTTCTATACACTTAATTGCTAAACGTGATCTTGACTTCTTACGTCTATCATGGTTATAAAAGCGTTTCCTGTTACTGTGCTTTACAGAAAAATATCGTTTGTTAATTATAATTGTTCGCCCTTATTCCACCTTAAATTAAACTGGTAGGGTTGATGTTAACCATTATCACGATGTTTAGGCGCTCCGTACCCCCGGATATGGAATCTGGGACGCATTGACTCGATCCTGGCGCTCCCCGGAATTGTCCTACTTTCCCGCGAGGTGTGGCGGACTGGGGTTTGTCGATATTTGATGTTTAGAATTCTGCTTTAATCTACATACGTGAAGCAAAAATTTTGTACCCCTTTTTTCGAAAATTGCGCTAATGGAGGAGTACGAAATTTCGCACACTAGTTTATATAGAGAAGTGCAAATGCAAATATTTTTTAAATTATGCACAATAAATACATTAAATTAATAAAAATAAAAACATTACGCACACTACAAATGAATTATGTTCGAATTTCGACCACTGGGCGACCACAAATATTAATTATCCCGTATCTGTCTGTGCCATAAGTTGAAACTAAAATAAGTCATGTAATTGTTAGTTTATTAAAAATGTCTGTCAAACGAGAGGTAATAACAATCTATTTGACCTTTAAAATATGATAATGAAAAATATTAACATTCAAAGGTCTCCTAACTTTGATCTCCTAACATCTTTTATCAATTTTAATATTCAATTTTAATAAATGCCAATAATAATATAGACATTGCCTTGTGTGTATGATTTAGAGTCAATAATTGTAGCCTTTGTTCAAATTTATATAACTTACATATTTAGGAGTCATTGCAATAAGTGTTTTGAGTGTTCTGTTGTTAAGTTCTATAGTGTCAGCACTGAAAAATAAGACGGCAGTCTATACATAAGTAAATATTGAAGCTTCATCGCATCGCAGTAGAATCTTGGCGTGTACTGAGACCGGATTTTCAATTTCCGCTCTAATCGAACTTGTATAGCTCACACTACGGTGAAGCGGGATATGAACGTTTCATATGAATCTTTCAAATATTTGTGATATCCCATCTTAGAACTTCGTCATAAACAGGTTTTGTCGCAATGTTCTATCCTTACTGTTTAAAGACAACAAGCTTTCGTCCGCAGTTTCGCTCGCATCAATGTCGTTCCCTTGGGAACAGTTCCTTTTCCGATATAAAAGGGTAGCCTTGTCGTAAAGGTAGCGTATGTCCTTCTTCGTACTCCAGAGAACTTTTATGCAAAATTTCATGATAATCGGTTCAGTAGCGACAAACAAACTCACTTTCGCATTTAAAATATTATTAGTAATTATTATAAATTTTGATTCCCCGTAAACTCCCATAAACATTATAAAGTGTTACAATTTCAAACGAGGGCTTTATTGACTACGACACGGTGTTATATCTAAACTGTAATCTTATCTATTGCGTAAAATAACAAATAGTTATCATTATCACATGAATCGTGTTGCCAAATAGCAAAAGATAAACTTTACGTTTGTCAAAATTGTTTTAGGTAATATTAGATTGTACTTTATCTTTTGCTATTTGGCAACACGATTCATTGCTGTAGCTCCTCTCAGTTCTGTCAATACCCTTTCTGTTTATAAATAGGTGAATGTTAACTTTTCTGCCGCCTTTAAAAAAAACATAACCTTTTATTCATATGCAACCATTATATCTCTCCTACTGTTTATTGTTCACACAAGACACTGCTAAAAATATTAATTTAAATATCATTACAAAGTTAGCATCAAATTGAACAAAAACTAAGTGCAAGCGCATCGAGAATTTAAAACTGGTTTTATTGACTACGTATTTCCCGGATAACGCGATCCCACATAATTGATAAGTGCATCAATGATGTTTTCGCTATCTCTAAAACAGTCCATGATCACTTTTATCAAATAAAACCGTTATGTCATAATGATTAATCCGATAACGTGATAGAAATCATTAAGATAACTCTGATAAAAATTCTAAATGTTCTGTCCTAAATTTTCTGCTTCATTAAAACTAGTTACACGTTGATTACAGCAATAAATCTACGAGCAAACAGATTTGCAGCGGAATTCATAGAAAACCAATTTGTTATGTTATTACTCAAATAAATCTAGAATCAATTCACTTCTTATATCATTTTTATCCGCTTACAATCATGAGATTTCGCGATTATTAGAAGTAGTCTTTGGTATTTATTATATCAATCGCTATGAGATATAGCCTGAATAGTTAGCACTAACGGCATTAATTTTAATCACTTTTAATCAAAACCATTATGTCTTGTCATACGTATTAATTATTCGAAAACATGTTCTCCAGTAATAAAATTCTTAATGGTTAAAGTAAAAAGTCCGGTGATCTTACTTATTTGTCTGGCATAGAAGATGAAGATTTGCAGCGGCTACTCAGAAATGCAATTTGTTATTCTATAGCTTCTTATTAATCGGTAAAATCTGGTTTCTGCGCATGGCCAGGCTAACATTGAAATGAAACTAGTTATTAATCTATAAATAGTCGTGCTCTATCAACAAGGAACTGTATTTTTGCTTTTTATTGACGATCTTTTTGTGTGTATTCTAAGATAATATTACACATGGTATCTTTGAGAGAATGCCGTTTTGACTTCTTATCTTTTGTCGTTCCCTTCTTTGCTTTGAGTTTGTGTCTTGTAAAACACGCAATCAATTTCTTGGTTGTAAGATTATTGGGGCAGGGCTTAATTAAATATAACATTTAGTTTTCTGCTTTATCAATGTCGCATTCGAATTAGAGTCTATCCTTTGCTGCGAGTTATTATTGAAATAATTAAATCTTTATTATGAGCAAGATTTAATTAAAGAATTAATGAATGTACCTGTGGGATTCGTACCTTCCGTTTACAGAATGACTGATTGTCCGACCACCTCAATATTCATCATACATCTGACATAAAAAATTACCAGACCACAGTCCGATGGGTATTATGAACAATGGCCAATTTTTGCTACGGTAAATATTTCGACCAGTGAAAGTGCCATGGCGTTGAGATTATATCGAGCGAGCCGTAGTTACTTTCGTTTATTTCATTATAACACGAGGATAATTGCTATGCTATGTACCTTTGTGTATTATGTAAGACGGGAAAGTGAATTTGTATGTTGCCCGAAAATAGTAGTTTGTCGCTATGATTGTAACGATGTTAGTTGTTTACGGTTCTATACCAAAATTAAGTTAATCGCTGAAAAACATATTTCACGGAATTATTAATAAAATATGAAAAAAGATTAAACCTTCCAAACCAGTAGATAGAACAGTCGACCCAAGATTCACTAGACAGTCAAAATAGTTTATGCCCAACTGCGATAACAAAGTATTGTTATATATGTTTTGTCCTAAACGTAATGAGTAATTTTCCTTTTGTCTTTTAGTTACCATCAAATGATGTAACTCGGAAAGAATCTATAGAACAGTGGAAAATTCCTTAATACTTCATGTTTGAAAAACCATAAAATTGTATCAACAATCGTTTGTTGTTTTAGCATAGCATTAGTAATTTTACGAGGCAATAATTTGCTATTCTCACATAAACTCCGCACCTAATTAACGAGCAGTCGTAAATTAATACTTTGTTCATTAACACTATTTCTATCTTACTAAGTAGATGAAGAGCTATATGGTTTGCCTGCCTGGGGGAAACCGAACGGGAGAACAATGACACCACCTCTTTTCAAAGTCATAGCGCACGAGGATGGAAATATCTTTTGATCAGGAGGTATTGTGATATTTTACTACCTGTTGTCATTAAAAAATTACTATTGATTAATCTTATAATGAACTAGCTTTTGCCTGACGGTTTGTATATACATTACTTTTTCCTGAACAAAAAAAGACCTTCCCCATACTTCTGACCTAACGTGTTTGTAAAATGTCATGATGATCGGTTGCGTATGCTTTTAGCGTTATTTCACTTGCTTCTAACATAACAATTTTATATTCTAGTCATGAGCCAGCTCCATTCCATAAAAGTTTATGGGAAACTATTTTTATAAGCCTATTAAGCAATGCAATCGATTGTTACATAGATTTTATGGTTATGCGTGACTCCCAATAAATTTGAGCATTACTTAAAACGAATTGTTAATTTACCAGATAAAATAAAAGTATTTCGGTTTTAACTTCGGTAAGACATTGCTAAAGATAGACCATGTTTAACTAGGTATGGGATTCAGAGATTATTTCAAAGCTTTTCTAGCACCAGCTGGCCTATTTAGGTACCTACTAACTAAGTGTATACATACATTACATTTTATATATCTTCAATAAAAATAGTCAATCATACAAAAGCCGCAATGTATTTTAAAGTGACTATCAAAACGTTGTTCACTAAGTTAGCAAATAGGCCGGCAGTAAGATACTTGAAAATTTGAATACCTACCCTTATAAATTTGATCTTTCACAAATACTAGCTTATCTTTCTTAACAGTTTGAAAGAATCGGCTTGATGATATCATCTCTGACGTTTCCACGACATTTCATACAAACTATGTGGTTGCGCTGCAATTACACACAGACGATGTTACGTCATACATTTATTAGAGTTACATCTATCTTTACGCGTAAATACATTCTAAATTGTGTTAACGATCACTAGATATATTGCCACTGCACTGGACTGAACTAAGCTAGCCAGAGCTTTCGCCAAAACACGTATCGCCGGATAAGATATATATTCCTGTAGAATTATAATATCTATGGTGTCGTGTTGCTAACTTTAAACTTTAATGTATCCTTCGGCCCGGCATCGAAAATAGTTTGCGAGTTCACAACAATTCACCCCGCGAGACTTCAATTGTTAAGGTCGGCAGAATGTCGAATTAATGATCATAGTCTATTTATAAGAGCGATGAAGACAATTCTCTAGATTGCTATAAACATTGTACTAAGCACTTTAGATTCAGTCAATCAAAGCCAGTTAAAAATTAATCAGTACATTTCAAGATCAATATCATCATCATCATCAAAATCACAATCACAAGATCAATATGTACTTATTTTATGATAAAGGCAGGTATACCACAAGGTTCTATACTGGGTCCTTCCTACATACGTATTGTATGTTTTTTATGAACTGCCTTACTTGTCTCGAAAATGGATTTTTCAAAGTTCTTGCCAACGGGCAAGAACTTTTAACTGTACTTGTAAAACTAATAACGAATATATATATTGAATAAGTCTGCTTTCGTTTCTTGCCTAGTAGGTAGGTAAGGTACTACCTACCTTATGATTGTGATTAATACGGGAAAATATTTTACGGCACTTGATTATATTGTCACACACAGCATATTTAATGTTGTAAACTATATGCCATGCAAAGCCAAATATATTTTCTATTCATCATCCATCATCACAGGTGGACATAGGCCTCCTTCAAGGATTTCCAATACGACCGGTTGAAAGCGGTCTGGATCCAGCGTTTCCCTGCGACTTTGATTAGAACGCTCGACCACCGGGTCGGTGGGTGCCCGACGCTGCACTTGTCGATACGTAGTTGCACTTTGAAAACCCTTTTCTGCACCATCGGTCGCCCGCAATCGGTTCTAAGCGCTATGTATCCCGCCCACTGACACCTCAAAGTGCTAATCCGCTAGGCTCTGTCGGTGACCTTTGTATCTCTACGAATCTCCTTGTTTGTGAGTCGATCTTGCAGATAAACACCGAGCATTTCCCTGTCCATAGCTCTTTGAGCAATTTTGAGCTATCTAATGAGATCCATAGCAAGGGACCATGTTTCGGACCCGTCATGGCTAGCAACACACATATTATAAACGTTCGTCTTTAACTGAGCTGTTTTGGACGCTGACAGAAGACACTGCGGAGCCTCTCGAACGCTGCCCAGGCAAGTCAATTCTTCGAAAGACTTCGTCCTCAAAGCTGGAATTTTCAACCTTTTATCTTTTTTATGGTGATCACTATTTAATGGTTTCAAAACAACGATAGTAGTTAACGAAGAAAAAAGTTCTAAACGTAATTAACTGGTCATTTAAAGTATGCCTTTACTCTTAATCTTAATTATTACGCAGTCCACAAGTTAGGATTATATATTTGCCTTGAAGTAAGGTTATGGTCCCACTGACAATCGCGCGTGGAATGTTTATTTTGTCTATCTTTGCTTTGTTTACTAAGACTTATATAGCATGCTTTGCGAAAAAATTACGCTATTGTTGATACTATAATCGTTGTAATGGTGTATTGTTACTTTCAAAGCTTATTGACATTCATTGTAATAATTTTGGTAGGTATTCAATTCAGTAATTGTTACATTTGAGTTAATATACAGTAACAATGAAAAAAATAACATTAAACTATTGACAGTATTGTCAGTCCATGATGCCGGAGCCGAACTTTATATGTGATTATTAACAAAATCAATTTTTCTAGTTATAAGCACAGCTGATCCGTCAAAATATGCCGTTTTTCTTTCTTTTTAGAGCTCGTGTATCTGTCTGTCCGTCTGTCACAGCCAATTTGCTCTGAATCTACAACCCAATTAAGTTGAAATGTGGCACACTTATAGATTTATGTGACGCAAACAGTGACATGTTGCGAAAGTAAAAAAAATATTTGAAACAAGGTGCTCATTTGGGCGTCGTAAATAAAAAGAATGCAAACCATATCTTGCATAATGTGCCATTAAAGATAATATTTTTCATAATATAAAAATATACCGTTTTAAAGGTATTCAACAATATGATCAAAAAATGGCCATTCGTACCTTTTTTCAAAACCAGTCATCCAAAAAATTTAAAACGAGTAAAATAGGTTTTACTATTATTGTCATTAAGGGACTTACCGTGATTGTTTTATAGATAAATACTAATCTATCGGCAACATTGCCGCGACAATTATAGTGATTGTGACCGCGAAAGCTTAAATCGTATAAACTAGGTTTTTACGTATATATTATAGAAAAGCCTATAAAAAATGTACCTATAGGTTATATTTGAGGGTATTATTGAAGAAAATTATATTAATTGTACGGGATCTTACCTATCCACGGGTTTTTATTTCACGAACTTATACTGCTCAGTATCGTGAGGATTAAATCTTTCATTAAAATAGTTCCATTCAAACTTACAGATAAAGTATATTGTGTCTAAATTGATTTTTATGATTCTTTGACTGAAATCGGTATTAAACAAAACTTAGAGGAGTTTCACCTGGTTAGCGCTGTTTGGTTGGATTGTGCTCAGTCAACTAGAAGGGGCTGGTATGGCCAAAAAAACCCACGGTTTAGTTGGTTCCGCATATCGATCTGTTACGTCGTATGAATTAATTGAGACTCAGCTATCGATTTCATGTACTTCATCATCATCATCAGGTCCTTTTTACTCTCCACTACAGGAGCACGACCCTCTCTGTACTACTAGGGCCATACTTGGCAAGAGCAGCCAGAGGACTTGGCCTACACTCCCCACGCTGGCCAGACGGGTTGGAGAGGCTCTTAGATGTTTATAAGCTTTTTTTACATGTACTTACTAGCTAATATATCATCTAAATACGCAACTTTATTATTTCTGTTAATCTTTTATGATTGGTATGACGTGAGACAGAAGGTAAGAAAAATGCAACGCCTCTTAGTATTTAGTTCTGAATGTGTGCATTCACTCTATGCTAATTTTAAGTACCGTAACTAGATATATATCACTTTGAGCGTTATTTACGTAGGAGTTATAATAAACCAAGTTCAGATAATGCGATAGGAGTATGAATGTCTTTAAGTGTAGAGTACAAAGTACGTCATTGTCTACGTCGTTTTGATTTATCGTGTAACTAATTTTAGATTGTGGCACGTCACTGCCGTATTGTTTGAGACGATTACTTGAAACACGGGAAATTTCTGTAATTATAAAAGGTGACGTTGACTCGTTTATGAATTATGATCCGCAGAATCTTCATTTATGAAATGGTCTTATCATTTTGGACAAATATTTCCTGGTGATTATAATGTCATTTTTAAAATATGAAAACGAAAATATATGTACTACTAAACTGTAAACTTTTCAATGCTCATTTGTTTTAAGGCTTCCCAACGTTAAGTATAAATTTTCAGGCTTTTCAATTTCTACAAAATTATTAGTTTATAGGCTATAAATAATATGTTTGACTGTTTGTGTTTCATATCTAATTTAATCAGGAACTTTACTTTTTACATCACGAATACATAACACTTACCGAATCAATTCTTGCTCGTCTAATGAAGGAAATATAACCGGCGCAGCCATCACACAAAATTTATTTCCAATCTAAACATAGCTTCACATTGATTAAACAAATGCATAGTCCGGGCGGCGCCCCTATATCCTCTCCCTTTATTATCCACAGGGATTCACGCTGATGGATTGAATTCTTTTACAAATTTCATGCGTTTAAGCCCGATTTTATAAGGGAGGGCGCTTTGTTTGCTCAATCGATTTTCATTATGGGTTTCCCAATTGAGTACGCTTGTCCCCTCTGTATTTTTAGAGCGCCCGTATGTATATGTTATTAATTTTTTAATACATTTTAGATTGAATATTACCGTTATGTGTATTTCGTGTGTTAACTATTTATAGATGCACTATGTTCGGCAGATTAATAGAGTAACGTACAGAGTTGTCGTCGACGTATCGAGATTTCAATTACGACATCTAAATTGAATAATAATACATTGGTTTCTTTAATCATTCAGTGCTTCATTGGTTTATTTGTTCTACCTTTTACTTGTGTACATATGTACACACGTTCATTGACCATTAAGGTCATTTTACGTGGAATTATCATTGCAATGAAACCAAATTCGTATTTTGAGTAAAAACGTTAAAATATTTCTAAACTCTCCATTACACTACGAAACACCTTTCACAATACAAGTACCTACTGCTATATTACATTAGTTAACAATATATCTTGGTTACTTAATTCATAGTTATTACCAAAAATTTACGTACATAAACTCGTAACGTATAGATACTTAAACTTATTACTTTTGAATACGAATCTCTCGTATCATCTTCTTCTTCTGATAGAAGATTTGAAAACGGAAGACTTTTGTATATAAAAACATTAGTTAATGAGAAATCAAAAATAGCTCAAAAACAAATCTTGATATATCGGGTCCAGTGAGCCGTTGTCTTTCGATTATATTTGCACCCAACAGCTATCAAACTGTTGACTAATCTATTGAGTAATTATAAGACTTGACGTTTTTGGAGATTTTAGTTTAGCTGGACGGTATAACCAAACCTATATACGGTATAGCAGGGTAAACTGGCGTCTGGCTAAGGCATACACAATCATACCATTTCATTCTTCTTTTTTATTTTCGTTCTTTTCTTTAATGTTTACTTACTTCCTTGATATGTATTTTATGTCATTTTTGTGTTTTCTTGTTACAGGTCAGTATTCGTCTAACAACAAGCACTTGACCACACAAGTAAGTGCTTATAACATTTGAAACACCATATTTCGGGTGCCGACGTACGTAAGTTACTTAACCGCCGCATTCTTTCTTGACTTTCCTTTGATTACGACATGACATTTCGTATTGCGTCGGTTTTTGTGGCGGCTGATGACTTAATTGTTCTTTCTTGGGTAGTTAGGTACACCATTGTCCAAGTACACTTTATAAAAGATGGTTTTTGGTTGAATAACGGAGTGCGAGAATTTCTTTATTTCTGAGCATCAATTTATTAACGGTCTTGATGGTATCCCATTAATTCTCTTCTTACTACGAATACTACATCAATTCATAAAATTTACATAATGGACCCGATAAGTAGACAATGTTTTTGAGTATTGTCTGAAGATATTACCATATTAATTTTTCCTGAAGATTGACTGGTAGAGAATGCTTTAGCATTAAGTCCGCCCTTTGTACCATTGTGGTCAATAAAGATTTTTAAATAAAAAAAAAAAAAAAAAAAAATAATATCAAAAATTTTCTTGCCAATAAATTTCAGCCATATTTGTTGTTGGACTCAAATATCTTTAGCACTTACCTTTTAGACGGATCTAAAAGTCGCATGACCCTTTGGTCACGCTTAGTAAAATGATGGCCATTTGTAAACAGCATATTTAGTTATAGTCTATAGTATTATTGAAACCTACGCGAAATATCGTTTTTATATTAACCAAAACAAAGCTCTCCCTGAAAATGGTCTACTGAAAAGGCTGAAACTGTCGGCATTTTCCGACTAAAAATACATGAAACCGTTTTGTTAAATTTAAAAAGTTAAAGTCTAGTTGATCTGCCGCCTAGGATATTAGTGCTAAGGATTTAATTTACCAAGATTGACTGTCCAAAAACGGGAAGCAAATTGCCCGAGAGTTCGTTCCGATGTGTGGGCGTCAATGATATCACGTCTTGATACAGTTCTTAATTTTAGTTCCCCGCGAAACAGTTGCTCTGCCAAATTGTAAATGTCCACTCGACGCGTATTATTTGTTTCATCAAATACTCGATATCAACGCATAGAACAATGAACTTAATACGTACATATATAACTGATTGACATACATAATTACTCTAATTTCTTGGCCTTACCAGAGACTTTTTCTTTTAATATACATTTTTACATGCTTTTTATTAGCTTCACCTGTATGTTTGCTTGTTTATAACAGACGTTTTGCTTTTTAGTTCGATGGATTATAAAAGAGTGTTTTTTAGTTTTTAAATTATATTTATTGAACTACTTTTTTATATGAAGCTTATATCAGTGCAGTCGAATGTAAATCGGGTATATAATATTATTAAAATGTTGTGCAAGCTTCTTTTGAAGATTAATATACAGTTAAAGTTGTATATAAATTGGTTGCCGATATTATCAATACCCGTGTGGATGGATATCTTCGAAAAATCTCTATCCTTTAAAATCAGGGCCGTCCTCTTTGTTCAGTAATATAATATCAAAGATGAAAGATATGCTTCCGTTATATTGGCTGGCTGATGATACCACAAGATATTTCCGAGTATCTTGAGTCTCTTGACCTTAAAAAGCAGGTTATGTTGGATCGTGATATAACAGATCTCCTTTCATAATTATCATGGTATTTACTAGTTCCAAACAAGTTTCCGTGTTTAGTATTACTGATAACTAACGTTTTGTATATATTTTCATCACATATTGCACTATGTTTTTAGCATAATGACCACTAATGATATTTTTGTTACTGATACTCAATACTTAATATTTTATTTTATTATTATATTAAAATATGACGCCTGTTTCCCATGGGGGGTATTCTTTTTTTTTTTTTTTTTTTTTTATTCAAAATTGGATACATGTATCTCTTTTTGAACGTCATATTTTTATTTCTTATATTTGTTTAATTTATGCAAAATCGAAATACTACTAGCGTTTCGGAACGACCACTGGTGAGAAGAATACGCCGAAAGAAACTCAGTCCAGACTTGGTCCCTATGTGCCTGAAGGGCTCCGATTACATTGTTTACATATATTATATCATCAAATAAATTTATATTAATTGCCAAGCATTTTTATCAATTATATAATCAGCAATGCAATAATATGCTTTTTTTACTAATTGGTATTTTACAGTCGCTTTAAACTTAAGTATAGGCAGACCTAATATTTCTGCAGGAATTTTATTATAGAAGCGTACTCCTAGACCCAGAAATGAATGCATAGTTTTCTGCAATCGCAAAACTGGTGTAGCTAATTTATTTTTATTTCTCGTATTTCGATCATGAATATCACTATTTTTCTTATATAAATCAAGATTATGGCGCACAAACATAATATTCGCAAATATATACTGAGAAGGTAATGTTAAAATATTTATATCTTTAAACAATTCTCTAAGAGATTCTCTAGCACCAAGGTTATATATAGATCTGATAGCGCGTTTCTGCAGTACAAATATGGTGTTTACTTCTGCAGCGTTACCCCATAGTAAAATTCCGTAAGACATAACACTATGAAAGTAACTGAAATATACTAAACGCGCATTCATACATTTAGAAAAGTTTTGATTTAGGTTTTGGATTTCGCCGATACTAGGACCCAAACCGAAGGCATAATTTTGGTTTCGGCAGAATATCCTGTTTCGATCAGTCTCTACTTGTGACGCTATAATTTTTGCTACCCGGCCATTTATCTTCCAACTTTATATTTTATTAAAAACACAATTTTACCGATATACAGAAAGCAGGTAGCACCTGTAGGTGCTACGAGGGATGTATCCCTCACGAGTCGACGCCTGCCCTATGGCAATAACGATACTTCGAGTAGTTGCGGGACCGACAATTAGCCACTGAGCCTGCCGATTTCCCACAAGTTTCTGCACTTGCCATGACTTTCAGTACTGCGTCTTGCAGATGAAGGTTTCCTTTGCACTGATCTTATTGCGTTGTAATATCTTCGAGCAATTTCAAATTCTAATGAGAATCTATTATAGACTACATAGTGAAATCAAACCCTTTGGCTCATGGTATCACTTGGATATCTGATGTTAAATATTCCACAGATGAAACGAATGTTTATGGATTCTCAACTTCATTTGTAATAGGAACATATAATATCAGTATAGTGCCATCTGCTTTTCAGTTCGTCTGCCGGATTGCGTAAATACAGAGTGTTTCACGTTGGCTTATTTATATTGTTCAGTTAACACGTATAGTGATAAACATGTGTTCAAACAGTGTGTGAGTACTGATACCACTTTATGTATTTTGTATCACTTGAGTTGCAAAGTTTGTCCTCATAGTCAATCTTCAACTTCAAAACTTGGGGTTTTCAGACCGGAAGCTCGAAAAATTACAGTAATCACGATACAATCATTTATTATTTTATAAAAATAATCACAATTCCATATTTTTATTATACATAGATGTTACATTATAA
Source organism: Elegia similella (assembly GCA_947532085.1). NCBI lineage: Eukaryota > Metazoa > Arthropoda > Insecta > Lepidoptera > Pyralidae > Elegia > Elegia similella. The sequence continues at coordinate 24,570,942 of OX383939.1, forward strand.
CTATATTTTCTACATATTTACCATATTATATTATTTACATGAGAACATCTTCATCTTAATTTGTGGCAGATATTTTCTACATTATGTCATTGGTAGATTTCTTCATGCAAATACTCCTTATATACAAATACTCCCTTATTGAAATCAAAAGAGGAAAATAACGTTCAAAATTTTATCTTCATTTAATTACTTTGGGATTGGCAAAACAAAATCGCCTTCACCGTCTCTAATTTCCTTTAATTAAATATTCTTAGGTCATCTCCTTTCGACCTTTCCTAAAATAACACCGTCCAGTGTTTATCCATTTTTTCTCGGCCTTCTTGTGCCTTCAAAGGGCTCGCTTTATGCGAACAAATATTAATATTTGCTTTCCATTTACGCGAAGCAAAGACCACGGCTGTGCCAACTACGTAAATAGGTCTCGGCCGGGTGTAAACTATACATGACTTTTGCCTAGATTCTTTTCAAGACTATATGTAATGGAAATTCAAGGATTGCCCGCCAATTTTACCAGAAAAAGTTTCTCTAGTCATAGTTATAGAACTTCCTAGTGAATCTTAATTATCTAGGGAAAGAGGGACACATCACTTATCATGGGTTCACTATTTCTTTTAGAAATTTATTGATGCGTTTCTTAATGTACGTAATACGGTGCATAGCTTTCATTTAAAATTATAAAATATAGGTAATAAGATGTATTATTGCCACAAAAAGTTTCCGGTTGGACAGAGGTAGGTCTGCTCTTCAACATAGGTTTGCAACCTGAGCCGTTGAAAGCGGCTTAGGTCTTTCAAATCACTGGGTAGAAGCCCATCAACGACGTGGAAACAATCGGATATAATTATGTAGCTCCGTTAAAAGCATACGTTAAGAAAGGGAATTCTCGGTACAGTAAAGACACAAGCAAGCCATCAAATCAAAATAAAATAATACAAAACTATAAGGATCTCAGAAATAAGGACAAAAATCACTTAATATATAAGAATCCAATAGCATCTCCAAGGCTGACTTGTATATTTCTGGGTTAGGTCGTTAAGCGTGAAATTGGAACACTCGTATTATGTAGCATTGAACTCCGGTTATAGGAACTCACATCATTACGACCACTCAATATATGTATTGAATAAAATTAGAATACGAGGTTACGAGAAACAGTACTGTAATATCCATAATTAATTGTGGCGTTGTTGGGTCACATTCTTGATTGTAGTCATTTTACCGTTATATTCAAGTATGCAACTTTTCCTGCAAAATGTCACACAATTTTGGTCATTAATATAGATATTTATGTTGACAACATATGCGACTCTCTTACGTTAGGCTCCACATGGACAAGTACGTCTAGATTTTGAAGTAGATGGCTCTCGGTTTTTGTAAAATGCTGAGTTTCCATAATGTTAACATTCTATGACGTTACTACGTAATGAGGGTATAGTTGGTGGAAATTGAGGCGGTCTGTTGTTACTAAACACCGACTCTTTTATTTGTGATACTTCCATAAATCCTTTTAAGGAGGTGTTTCTGATATAAAATTAAAATACATTGGTTGGATTATTTTCTTTGGTTGCCTTTATTGACTTTGACTAAAGTTGTCCTTATACTTGGAATCGACTTAGAATATGAAATAATAAACGCTCTTAGTAACAACCATCAAAAGCGTTTGAAATGTTACAGCTTTCGTTGCTATCGGCCACTCGATCGTTGGAATTTATTCCTTCGTTTTATTATTCCACTTGACCCTGACATTTAGGCATTACAGTACAATTAAGATTGCCTTGACTCGGCAAATATTTCGTTTCGTGACGTCATACAATGAGAACTTAATGCAATGCTTATCACTAAATGGCAGAAATTAAACTGTGGGTCTGATGAGTATCTCCTCTTCTTCCTAGTATTGTGTATATTAGTGACAAAACTAAAATTAGATTTTTCAATTTGACTTAAAGAAGTATGAAAAATTTAAAGCTGACGTAGAATAACAACTGCTATCGATTAACGTACCTTTCCAAGACGTTCACACACTGGTGAAATTGCAGAAAGTGCAATTATGCAGGTTTCCTGATGATGTTTTTCTTCACAAGGTATGAAGTGTAAGTATCTAAAATTACCGTATTTAAGTCGGATTGGTTTATAATATCGTCCGCATTTTACTTCGATGTTTAGAGCACTCAACCACCTCTGACGAATCATTATGTATTGGACATTTCACAACAGCAACAACTGTCAAACTGTTGTCCAATAACCAATAAATAATAATTGGACTTGATGTTTGAGTGCTGCCCCCGCTTAGCCTTCATTATGATAGTCTTGCTTGACGCTGTCTATATTTCATTATGTATCCTCCTAAAATTCATGTGGCTTTTCATCTAACTCGTCTTGGGTGATCTCTTCTAAATATATCTTTATTGTTTCCTTGATTATTTAATTTTCAGTATTGCCCGCGCTTATTTCATATATAGGTTATTACGTATTCTCATACAATTCACGTGGCTTTCCATCTAGCTCCACTCGGGTGGTCTCGGCTTGAATAAAACTCAGTCGGGCTTTTACGAGTATTACCCGGGATTAGGTCAGATACCTTGATTATTTAATGTGCAATTTACTAACCTCGCTCGAATGGTATACACAACGGATATGATTATATGACGCTTAAAATTTCATATTTCTCTTTTTTATATATACATATAATTACATCACATCTTTGTCCCTTTCGGTCTACGTTTTGTTTTCCTCCCAAACGAGCATAGAAGTAATTCTATTTTATAACGTATCAAACGTTTCAGTGAAAATGTGTATCCATACAAAGTGTTGCCTTTGATGTAAATAAGATTTGATGTGAAGTCATCGAAGTCATTTCGTGATGACACCTTTCACCAACTCAAATGTAAATTATGACAGCCAAATGTAAAGTTCGTGACAACAAATGACGACAGTCATTAGTGGTATTGTGTACAAACAGATCATTAGATATTTGTGAACAGGGCTAGAAAGTTTTGCTTTTCGTGTGAATGATAGAACAGAGGCCTTCTTGGCGCGATGGTTAATCCATAGTCGGCTTCGTAAGAGATTCTGGGTTTGATTTTCTGCGTGGGTAAATTGTGTATAAATAATTTACCCACGCAAAGTGGCTTGTTACTTACTCCTTTTTACAGATATTTAACTGTAGTTCTGGAGATAGCTAGGGAGGTTGGCGTCAGGTAAGCGGCTCCTTATAGCGGACCCTGGGCTCCGATGTTCCATTTCTAAAAAGGTTCAGATGAGATCGATACGAGTTTTATTGTAAAAAAAAACAATAATTATACTAAAGAAACTGCATGTCACGGTATAGTAAATTACATATTATTATACCAATCATTCACACTTGCAAGTATGTAGTAATTGTCTTGCAATTACATATCTTGATAGACAATCATTATCTAAAGTGATATGCTTGTTTGTTTCTACTCTTATTTCTACCTACCTAGTAGTTGTAAACATCTAATTATAGTATCATTGCGCGAATAATATCTATGAATTGAATATCAATTTTTAATTTCAATCGTAATGTGTATTACGAGTACTAACGTTATTGTCGCGTTTGTAGCATGTTTAACCATTTAAATGCTATCTCTTATTCAAACTTACATAATTTCGCTGTTGTGATCATATCTAGAACTAGGTAAACACTAAATTAACCTCTCAATTAGTCACAAGATGTTCTACAAGTCGCCAAGCTTTGCAATTTTAAACCTTACTGCTTCGCCCTTAGATGAGTTTAGAATGCAGCGAATAATTTTGGTGGTGCACCACCTATTTGCAAACTATTTGTAGCTGTCTTCACAATTCTCAACTTTACTGCTATTGTTTTAAAGACGTTGTAAGATGGCTTGGTATTGTAAGGTGTGGTTGGCGCTCACGTTTCTTTACGTCAGACCTTGTCGTTCTCACGCCTCGCGCTTCGTCGTCTCGTGTCGTCTCAAGAAACCGGAGGTTGGGAAATGTTGCAAAACTGACATTAGTAAAACGTTGCGATATAAAAACACTTAAACAGTTTGTTTTATAGTATGGATCCGGGAAAACTGTTACTGGCAGAAAGTCAAGGTGGACAACTACTACTGTTTAAAACTGGGTTGATTATTTCTGTTGCAATTATGTCATGTCCGTGAATGCTTACCGGAAGCCGTAAATCAGCTTCTTTCATTCTCAATATCACTTGATGAACATATGTTTTGTTTGTCCTTGACTCAACTTAGTTTTTTAAATAAATCTACAATTACAGATTCAGTATCCAAATTAGCTAATTGTCCATTATATTTTAAGATCGCCTTTTTTCATTATTTAAATAAATAAATAAATATAAATATATACGGACAAATCACACAGATTGAGCTAGCCCCAAAGTAAGTTCGAGACTTTTGTTATGGGATACTAACTCAACGATACTATATTTTATAACAAATACATATATAGATACACATCCAAGACCTAGGCCAATCTGAAAAAGATCATTTTCCATCTTGACCTGGCCGGGGATCGAACCCGGTCACTCCGTGTCGCAGGCTGGCCGTGTTAACCGCTGCGCCACGGAGCTAGTCAATTTAAAAATTTGGTCTATCGTTGTTTATTTCTCTGTTAACTTCTTATTTCATCAAAATATCTTTCAGTTACCTGTGTACAGTGAAACCGATACGCCCCTCCAATATTGTATATATTGAATCATCAATATCCTGTCCCAATATCTAATATTCGACGACAAGCTTCCGTGCTGAAGTAACCTTCGCTTTCAATATCGCTTTATCACTGATATAGATCGTCTCGGTTCGCTAAAGTATCCAATAACTCATCTTTCAATAGAGATTAGCCAGTCAGCTTGTGAGATATGGTTGCCATGACTATGCTAATGTGAATAGGATCTTATAAACATAGAATCTGTGTACCCCGCTAGAAGTAAAGACCAACTAAGTATGTATGTACGGTTGACATAGATTTTTGATCTGTTATTGAGAAATGTTGTTATAACAACACAACAATACCTACCACGTTTTCTCAGTTCCACTCACCAGCAGATGATCACATAATGAAGACATAAAATATATTATTTAGTATAAAGGATTCATAAATAAAATATAATTATTTTATTTACTAGGTCAAATAGATATAGATGTTTCCAAAATGATTAAGTTTATTTCCGATTCTTTACTACTGCATCACTACATCATTATCCCACGTTGATATTACATGACATTCAACTAGGGTTCAAAGTCGCCCACTGAAAACGTTTTTACTGACTAAATGAAGGTCAATATGAGTTGCGTGTACATTAAATCCGTTTACAAAAACAGTTATTATAATAAGGTTCTACTGAATTTGGACTATGTACTAGTAGAGGTAGATCACAAAGTCTTCGTGAAATAAATTCCAAAGCTAACAATTTAGTAGATATTAGATACTATCTGTCGAATTTCGATGTCTGACCCTTCAGGTTTGTGCCTTCCCTCACTAACTCAAACCATCGTACGTAGTCAAAAGTTAGTCTTACGTTGACATCAAGAGACACCTTCGGAATGTTATGAATAAATAAATAAATAAATAAAAAGCCATTTATTGCCAGACTTTAAGTATATTTCCATTACAACTTACACATCATTTAATATAAGCAAAGGAATGCATCAGCTACCACAGACAGCACAACCTAAATTATTGATACTAAGAAACAAACTAAAACAAGAAATGTAACAAATTTGTGTAAAGACTAAGGACCCAAGATCTTAATAAGAAGAGTATTAGTGATACTATCCGTAAAAATCTGTGAGTTATACTTAATACACGATCTTTGAAATTAAAAATTCTCTTCCATGAAAAGCAAAATCTAAGGAAGCCAGGAATGTTACGGCAGTGCTTTATTTTATAGATGTATACCTCTTCAGTAATGACAAACACGTACACACAGACAGACAGGTCCCATCAGCGTAAAAAAAGATTAATGATTCCGAACATAAAGCTGGTTTCAATGCACGAGTGGACAAACTCGGAGCCACTATTTATATGGAAAGTTGTTTTTGTAGCTGGGAACGATAAATTATTCAGAGATATACACGGGCTGACTTGGCCCTGACCCGGAAGAATTTATTTTTAGATCCTGAGCTATAAAATAAAAGGCCAAGTCTTGGTTTAGGAGTCTCGGTTGAAAAATCTGAATCTTAAAATCGACTGGATGCAGAAATAGGATTTTAATAAGATACATCAAACATTGACGTCGATCATGTTGACAGTATTTATACTAGTTTTTGCCTGCATTTGCGTCTGCGTTAATAGGTACATTCTCTATATCCATCCTCAGGCCTTCATAAAAATAAAATCCTCAACAAATTTCATCGAAATCGTTCCAGACAGCTTCTATAACATTTATAATGTATACTAGCGACCTGGACCCCGGCTTCACACGGGTGCAATTTGCATATAAACCTTGCTCCTGAGTCACTCTATCTATTTAAAAAAACCGCATCAAAATCCGTTGCGTAGTTTTAAAGACCTGAGCATATATAGGGACAGACAGACAGCGGGAAGCGACTTTGTTTTATACTATGTAGTGATATTGGAAGTATGGATTATCCATGAGCAAAGTCTGATTTGATGCCGCATTTAAATCAGTTTTCGTCACCCAAGTTGGGTTAATCAACCACAAACAATGGAATAATGTATGGCTGATAGCAAATAAAATGGAATCGCATTTGCATTATTTGTACTGATGTGTAAATACTACACTGAATTCTGTAAAGTCAGAGATACAAAATCAATGAAAACAATTATATGAAATTGTCTTCATGGATTTAAGTCTCAATGAATTCTTTATTTGTATTTTTGCCAAGACACGATTTAAAGAGCTGACGGCCAACCTTCAGTGAAGAAGCGGCACTTAAAGAAGAACAAGAAGTATTATTTTTTCTATACCGGAATAAAGTCCTCAGAATGGATGAATCAGGATGTTCGTGATGCTTTTGATGAATGTTTAGTACTTGTTCTTCTTGAATTAAATATAGAAATACAAGTTCTGAATATAGAAATGTTTCATCTGAAATTTCATTGGTATCGTGTATTATGGCAAGATATGTTTGTTTCTGTGTACATTTAATGTTTATTAATGTATTAACTGTGCCCGCGACTATGTTCGCGTAAATTTTTATGGGCACCACGTCTTATCATAACTGCAGAACAAATTTAAGTAGTCTATCTGTACGTCTGAATGTTTATCTACCAAGTTCATAAAATTCAGTTAATTCATTTAAGAGTTATGAACATACATAAATATAGAAAATAATCTAAAAATCGTCAATTTAGTTTCAGTATCATGTATAAAGCTCATAAGCACGATATCTCTGAAAAAAAGTAACACTCCATGACCAACCTTTACAGATTTATTATTAGTATTGATAACTTGTGTTACGCTGTGGCATTAATTGTGAAACGTTGTCAATTTTCTTAATTACTGTTGAAATTTTTTTGCCCATTCATGTCAATTACGGGATGTAATTTTAAATAAGTGTGTGCTGTCTTAATATTTAAAATGGTATCCCTACTTAGTATAAAATAAATTGAGGACGTAATTTTGTGTAATGGGCATAAATATTTACGTAACTCCGGCTTAATAGCTGTATAATTGTCAGTAAATAATGTCAGGAAAAAGTATTTTATTCAACTTTATCAATTCTTAAAAGAGGTCCGTATATTGGAAATATATTTTCGGTAACGTTTATCAATATTCAGTCTCAAGTTAATAGATTCTAAAATGGAAAGCTCATTTATAATAATCTCAGATTACCCCGTAAGATTACTGTTTTTAAATAACAGCTCAAAGTAGAAGGAGCAACGATTACTTCTAAAACATATACAGCGGAAGGAACTCATCAACGTACCTATCTAAGTCTTGAAAGTTAGTCATTATTATGATATTTAAATCCTTACTAATATTATAAATGCGAAAGTGAGTTTGTTTGTTTATTTGTTTGTTTGTTACGCTTTCACGCCATAACTACTGAATCCATCATCATGATATTTTGCATACAAGTTCTCTATAGTGCGGAGAAGGACATAGGCTACTTTTTATCCCGGGAAAAAGTACTATTCCCGAGGGACATTAACATACATTGACGCGGGCGGAGCCGCGGGCCCACGTAAAAATCAAGTGCTTCCCACATGAACCCCGTAATTTGTACGCGTCTCCGCCCAGAAGGTCGCGTACACAATGGAATGCCATCAAACCAACAATGGAGGGCCAGCAAGCGTGGTCTGAATACATTGCCTACGATGTAGTGTGATTGATGCTCATTGGCATATCCAAACTGCTGTATTCTTGTACAGTCGACCACTACCTATGGGACTCGTTGACGTTCCGAAAATAGCAATGTTAGGAGATGTTTATACCACGGAAAGATATATTTCTCTGGTATAAACATAATCTAACACCCGTTCATATGTATGTTGCGACCTATTCGCAACATACATATGAACGGGTGTTAGATTATGTTTATACACTGTATACTATAGGCGCAATTTCAGAACGGGAAGATATCTGTTTCTAGTATGTATATAGGTACCCTTTGACTCTAAAGATTGGTAAATTTACTTACATACATAGTATCACGTCTTTTTCCCTTGCGGGGTAGACAGAGTCTAGGTGTATAAGACCTTATGGCCCCATTTAGCATGTTGGAAGACGTGTAGATGGAAAACGGAATCAAAATAGGGATGGCTTGCTAGCCACATCGCCTATTGACATGATTTCGCAGATCCGCGATCTGCGCGGGAAGAGAAGCAGCTGGCACATTCTACGTTTTTTCTTTTCTCCCAGACCAGCATGGAAGATTCACTTACGTTTGGAATTATCTTGTCATCACACAGGTTCAGCTAGCCCTACGACAAGTTGTGAACTTTGGTCGTGCGTGGTAGATATACTAACTCAACGTTACTATGTTATAGTATGTATAATATATACATATATCTGAAAAGGATGGTTTTCTCTATTGGTCTGACCTGGGATCGAACCCGGGACCACGCATTTCAAAGGCACCTGCGGTCCATTGAACCATAGAGTCAAGGTGGCTTTGTAGGTGGTTTGAAAACCTCTTGAGGTGGTTCAATTCCTACTTACACCCATTGTAGCTATAGGGCTGGTAAGATAGAAACCAACTTGTCAACTTACTTTTAAAAAAAATGTTGTTTTAAAGTTGGTTTACGGACGATAATTTTACGTGATAACGGTGGAAGAGAGATAGATGCGTCACAAGCCGAACTCTAAGACTGACTGTGCTTCTCTATCGCTTGTTGAGCGCTCTCGCTTGCACACGGAACATGACACTTATTCGTGCGTGCAGCCGGCGTACATCGATTTATAAGACATTATCACGTCAAAAAAAAAACTGGTCTGTAAAATCGGTTTACCGTCGGAAAGGTTACGTGATAACAATAAAAGATAGATATGTGATAGATATTACTACTACTGCTGTTGCTCCGGAACGTGACACTTATTCGTGCGTGCAGCCGGCGTTCATCGATTTAAAAGACGTTATCACGGCAAAAAAATAAGGACTAAGCAAGCATGCAACAGTACTTATTGTACCATCACGTCCTGCCGGCCTATTTGCTTACTCAGTGTACAACGTATTCATAGTCACTTCAAAATACATAACGTTTTATATATCTTAAATAAAAATAGTCAATTATACGAAACCCGCAATGTGTTTTGAAATAACTATCAAATGGTTGTACACTGAGTTAGCATATAGGCCGGTTGTACCGCGTTCGTTGTGAAGAGCTCCTAAACTTTTTAGGCACGGTTCGTTGTACCATTGTGACGAAATCTGACACGGCTGTGGTATGTCGTCAGGGTGTCTGTATTGTTATAGTCGAAATTACGATATTGTTGTGGTTGCTGACTTGGCGGGATGAACTCAGGAATGTTGCTGTCATCATTTTATTATGGTCAAGGATTCGAAGCGAGTACTTGAATGCAATTTCTACTTCTTTATGTTTATGTATTATGTAACAGTGTTAAATAATCCTTACTATCCTTATCCTTATCCTTACTATATTATAAATGCGAAAGTGAGTTTGTTTGTTTGTTACGCTTTCACGCCGTAACTACTAAACCGATCATTATGAAATTTTGCATACAAGTTCTCTGGAGTGCGGAGAAGGACATAGGCTACCTTTTATCCTGGGAAGAAGTACAATTCCCGAGGGATCGACATTGACGCGGGCGGAGCCGCGGGCGAAAGCTAGTAATATTATAAATACGAAAGTGAGTTTGTTTGTTTGTTACGCTTTCACGCCGTAACTTCTGAACTGATCATCATGAAATTTTGCATACAAGTTCTCTGGAAAACGTAGAAGAGCATAGGCTATTCCTGAGGGATCGACATTGGCGCGGGCGGAGCCGCAGGCGAAAGGTAGTAATAAATAAATGAATATATAGGGACAAATCACTCAGATTGAGCTAGGGCTAGGGCTAACTTGTGTAGTAGGATACTAACTCAACGATACTGTATCTTATATGAGACACATATATAGATAAACATCCATGACCTAGATCTATCTAAAAAAGATCGTTATCCATCTTGACCTAACCGGGAACGAACCCTGACCCTCTGATTCAAAGGCACTTGCGATACTGGCCACAAAGGTCGTAATAAGTTAAAGCTATATTAGTTAAATATCAAAAGTAATAATATCATAACTCTTTCTTTGTTTTCTATTAGATTCACTGATGTCAAAAAGTAAAATATGCAAGTTATTAAAGGTATGACTTCGCTATTTTCATCTTCATTTTCTAAGATGATTCCGTGCTTCGGAAGGCACGTTACCACGCTGCCATCTGTATTCGTTAAAGGAACCACATCAGAGGCCGAGAGGCGGTTCCGAAGAACTCTGACACCAGGGTGTGCATGGACGATAGACCGTGTCACCTACACGAAATGATGATGACTGATGTCAAAAAGTAAAAATATGCAAATTAGTATAGGTAATTAGTATGCCTTTGGTATTTAACACCTTTTTTATTCGTCTGTCTATTGATTTTTGTTGAGATGCACCCTATTCGAGCCTTTCTTTTCCTTCTCTTGGTCTTAGTCTTCAATCTTTAGAGCAATTCCATGTCCCTCGGTAATATCTCCGTGAGATTTATGTGTTCCACTCGGTCTTTCACAGAGATTATCCGCAGAGGTCACGTCTGCCCGACCTCGCTTGATTGTCGGTGCCCTACATCACATGTACTCCGAGGATGTCTTGAAATCGTCGACTCGTTAGAGACAATTTACTAGAAGGTCAAGAATTCAAGTAATTTCAACGCCTTTGCATGCTCAACGTCGAGAATGTTGAGAAAATTTTGAGGATAATGGCGTATTTTTGTTTTGTCGTGTTCAGACAAGAACAATTTTAAGTTAATTTATGTCTTCGTTACTTTTATTAAACGATACTCGTCACGAGTTCTTAATCTAAAATTTAAAAATATTATAGCGACCCTTTTCAGGATATTTTTTTTCTTAATTTAGAGTTTCATTATGACCAAGATATTACTTGAGTCTGACATAATCTTAACTGTTATAAAAACAAAATATCTCCAACATTGCAATGGAAGGAATTCTTTGGACAACCATACTTGTTGCATTTACTTGTACGTAGGTTGCATTGCTTTACTTACTGGTTTACTTTGTCCTTTTTTGCATGAGTTAAGTCTGAGCAGGATTTTTGTTCTTAACACATACATAAACGTATGTGAACAAATGATTTACTAGTATAACACCTGTATCACGAGAACGTGCCTTTCTGTTGATTTAGCAATATCGGAGAGTCAAGTGTACAATATTTACGTAACTCCCTACTTGATAATCCTTACTAATATCTTACTAATATTATAAACGCGAAAATTTGTAAGTATGTATGGATGTTAGTTACTCAATCACGACAAAAAAGCTTAACGGATTTTGTCAAAATTTTACACACAGATAGGATCATCCGGGAAATAAGTACTGTGGCCAAGGGATCTACATTAACGTGAGCAAAGCCGCGAGCGACACCTACTTTTTATATAGTTTACGTACCAATTATCAGTTTTTAGTTGTAGTGTCTGTTGGTTCCTATTCGAAATAGATTTAGCTCTAATAGAAACTGTTTAGTAACAGAGGAGTTATTTTTGATTTTGTAGAGATGTAGTTTTTCTTTATAACCATGTCACTCAGATCTAAAACTACTACAATTAAGATTGAACAAACAAGAATTATAAATAATATATTTACCTGAGCAAAAGATATTTGATTACTAGCGAAACTAAGAAATTTGAACATATTATAGGTAGCAGAAACAACAATCGGAAACAAACTCAATCACCTGCAATTATTTTAAAGTTGCAGCCGCATTACGTCTAAACTACAATTTCTAGGATAATAGCCTACCACAGGCAAGCCAGTAACTTGCCTGCTCCTAATAGGCTAGAGAGTTTATGCACAAAGATACAAAGCCGGACCATGCGACAGCTTAAATATCTTAAAGTTGTTTCATAGCTTATTTTACATAGCTAATATTACAAATGCGAAAGTAACTGTGTTTGTCTGTCAATTCTCAGGCTGCAACACCTTAATCAGATTTAGATGAAATTTGGTACGGAAATAATTTGAGGCCCGGGAAAGGATATCGATTATATTTCACTTCGTCGGATCTATATTGATGCGATCGGAGCCGCGGGCGTGGCGGCCTAATTTTATATAGACTTTTAATTGCCAAAATCAAGAAATATATTCAACTGAAACAATAATTACATTACGTTTATTTATAGGCATCCACTCAATAACTATATTTTCCTTAAAATCGTATCTATGCTGTATTCCAATCCAACCAAATTCCAACTATAATAAACAATAACCGATCCAAAAATCAATCTATGAAACCAAATCATGCTATAACCAAAGTGGTTCACCTGGCTCATTTTAGCCAGACTTGCATACTATTGTTGCAACTAATAGAAGTGGGTATAAGAACGGGTCAGTCTTTTCTTTGTAAATATATTGCCAAAATCAATAAATATATCCAACTGATTTTAGACAAACCTTAAATTGCCAAAATTAATATATCCAACTGAAACAATAATTACCCTACGTTTATTTTTAGGGGTCCACTCTATGTTTTCCTTAAAATTATATCTATGCTGTCATCATCATCATCAGGTCCTTTTTAGTCTCCACTACAGGAGCACGACCCTCTCTGTACTATCTATGCTGTATTCCAATCAAATTCCAACTATAATAAAAAATAACCGATCCAAAAATCAATCTATGCCAAAGTGGTTCACCTGTATAATTGCAGCCATACGTGCCTACTATTGTTGAAACTACAGGTTGCAACCAATATCTGACCTTTTCTTTGTAAATATTATGAGTTAGATTAACATTCGTAACAAAATGTATTGTTTTGTCAGCCCATTGTGCCCTTATTGATATAACAGCATTCAGTGTTATTGTAGTCCCTTTTGGATTTATGTCATCGAAAACATCGATTTGATTTGTTATAATATTTATACTACCATCAGTATTAATATCGTGTCATTGTTTGTCGTGTTTAGCAGTGACGTGCACAGACATTTGTCATAGGGTAGACATAATTATAAAATTTACTTACAAACATACCACCTATATACCTTACCTCACTATACGGCTAGTTATCTACAACTCGTTTAATATTATGATAGTCTTTCGATCTTCGACCGCAAAAGTATTCAAAACAAGCGAAAGATAAGAGATATGATTACAACCTGCGAGCCACGTACCACGTATCATACAGTTTAAGATTAAACTTTAGAATAACTAACCATAACTAACCGGTTACTTGATTTGTGCAAAAGCAAGCAAGTTCACAAAACACTTTATATTTCGGTTTCGGCATGTAAACACTAAGCGACACAACTTGCACATGAAAATATTTTAGTCACAAATGAAATTTAACTGATAAAGCAATTAATTTTAAAATAAAACTTTCCTCTTGGATTGTTTGTAAACACGCAAATCAATAACATTGACATAAGTATGATTAATATCTATAATGACATTGACAAGTGACGATGACATTTACATCGCGCGCGGCAGCCAATAGAAACCTCGGAGACAGTGTCTTCAATTCACACACACAGCGCAAATTTGATTTGCATGTGTGAGTCGATGAAAGATGTTTACTTGTACTACTACAAAAGCGATTTCCTATAGGTGTATAATAATTTTCTATGTGTGCGTAAAATCAGACCTTTGAAATTTTGTCTTACGCGGCTTACGCGTATAGATACTGCTTAGCGTGGGCACGCCCGGGCCGCGGCCGCAGCGCCGTACTTGAACAAAATCGACTATAAAGTATTTGCTAGCAGAATTTTGCAGGCGCACCTAATATAATTATTTTTTTGTAAGAAAAATAAATTGTATTTATTTAGCGACTGCAGGGTAGACAGTGTCTAACAGTCTATATGGACTGCACGTCACTGGTGTTTAGTAATGTACTGACTGACTGATACTCGGAAATCATGGCAATGAGCTCATTACGAGGAATGGTCGTACCAGTTGTGTCTCTCCAACTAAATGATTTGTAAGTCGATGGATTGTATGTTGACCACATAAATAAATAAACATTTCTGTTGCTGTTCTTTTTTAATATACTAATGAGAAAGGTGAAAGGAAAGAAGGGTCCAGCAAGACCTTGGTCTTGCTTTACTTTCCCTTGAAAGTTTTAAGACCTAAAGCAAAAATTGCTTGTCTGTAATGTCGGTTTACGGGCTATAATTTAAATGATAACGGAGGAAGAGAGATAGATGCGTCACAATCCGAACGCATAGGCTGCTCATGCCTCTCTATAGCTTGTTCTGCGCTCTCGCTTGACACTTTTTCGTGCATGCAGCCGGCGTTTATCGATACAAAAACGTTCACGTCAAAAAAATAGAGAGGAGAAGAGTGGCGCATACATACCCCACTAACAATAGCTGCTAAGCTCTATAAGAAGATGGATACAGCTTGAACGCTGTCATAAGCGGACCTCAGGCTCCAACGTATCACAGCTGAGAACACAACCGGTAAATGCACTATGATGAGGAAGAGGAGTAATAACCAATGATACACTAAGAACGATATGTAGTTTACCTTTTCCATCTGTACTCGTAAGTTCATCAAGTTCCCGATTTTCTACATCAAAACCGACAGCAAGTAGACAACATTAAAGATTCCACCCGTGCATTCCACAGTCAAGATATTATCTGGTGTCAACTTGCTTTCGTCTAAGAGTCCGTCCATATGATACTTCACACAAAATTTCAACTTTTTTAACCCCTTTATTACGCTCTTACCTATCCCTTTAACATAGGCTGTCATGTTTCGCTGCCCCTGTTGCTGTGTTATAATATATGGATAGCCCTTTATCCTCCCTAGCATACGAGTATGATCAAGCTGCAACTGCAACATCTTTATATGTCAATTTTACCTAACCTATAAATGTGTGAGATGTTTACAATGAACAATCTTTAGCATTAGTTCTCACGGAACTAGAACGAGGAAGTGTGCACGAATTGTATAATTTTTTGTCACATATTTTCAAGATCACATAGTATGCTTGATAAATTACATAAGTTTGCGTACTGGTATCTGTACATCTCGTGAGAACCTGTTTGGTTAATTGAAGTTTGTGTTGAGTATGACTAGACAACTTAAGCAGGGTCTCTTCGAGATTCTTTAAGACTCGGTTTTCAATAATCTTCTAATCCTTATCCTTACTAATATTATAAATGCGAAAGTGAGTTTGTTTTTTTTGTTTGTTACGCTTTCACGCCGTAACTACTGAACCGATCATCATGAAATTTTGCATACAAGTTCTCTGGAGTACGGAGAAGGACATAGGCTACCTTTTATCCCGGGAAAAAGTACTAATCCCGAAGGATCGACATTGACGCGGGCGGAGCCGCGGGCGAAAGCTAGTAGTGAATATAGAAAACTGTATTCTTTGGCGACAATAGGATGTACAGTATTGTACAGATGCGACTGATTAATGCTCTGTATTCAGAGTTCTTCAGGATATCCGTGATTGTAATTCCTTCGTTTGTGTAAGTTATCGTTGTTTGCATTATGTTTATTATCTTTTATAAAATATAAATAAATATATACGGACAAATCACACAGATTGAGCTAGCCCCAAGGTAAGTTCGAGACTTGTGTTATGGGATACTAACTCAACGATACTATATTTTATAACAAATACATATATAGATAAACATCCAAGACCCAGGCCAATCTGAAAAAGATCATTTTCCATCTTGACCTGGCCGGGGATCGAACCCGGTCACTCCGTGTCGCAGGCTGGCGTGTTGACCGCTGCGCCACGGAGCTAGTCAGATAGTCAAATTTTATCACCCATATCTTCGCATACCTACAGTACCTGTGCATACAGGATCCTGAATTCGAACCCTGGTCAGGTCAAGATGGAAAACGATATTTTTCAGACGGACCTGAATCTTTTGTCTATATATACTCGTATGCATCCATTATAAAATAAAGTATCGTTAAATTAGTATCCTACGACACAAGTTCAAAACTTACAGTGAGGCTACTTAATATGTGTGATTTGTCTCTATATATTAATTTATAAATACCTAAAAATAAAGTATTGCGTTTTATGCATGTAATGCTAGGTTTATTATCAACTACCTGTTTAAAAACTTAAGTACCTTCTTAGCTTTTATACTAGTCATAGTTTTCCATTTAGCCGCTTACTAAATATATTTTCATTTCATTACAAAGTTCCAAAGAGCTGCCATAATAACTCATTGTGAATAAACAAATATGTAAAAGAAAACTCAGACTTTGGCGCAGTGCCAGGTGGTCTTCCGAAATTGCTAACGACTGAAAGAAGGAAAACAAAAACAAATAAATTTATTTCTCCACGCAGTAGTAGCTCGTTAAAAGAATTATCCATTTATATTATTACTAGCTTTCGCCCGCGGCTCCGCCCGCGTTAATGTCGATCCCTCGGGAATAGTACTTTTTCCCGGGATAAAAGGTAGCCTATGTCCTTCTCCGTACTCCAGAGAACTTGTATGCAAAATTTCATGATGATCGGTTCAGTAGTTACGGCGTAAAAGCGTAACAAACAAATAGACAAACAAACAAACAAACTCACTTTCGCATTTATAATATTAGTTAGGATTGAATTAATGCGGTTTATAGATATCAGTACATATACTTAATTTAGAAAAAATTACAAATTGTAAAAACGTTTCTTAAAGAATCTCTAGGATAATGATTTTTATCCGCTGCAATCATCCCTTGTATGAAATTTTGATCGTTTGGACCCTTAAAGGCGTGACTCAGACCATCAATATAAACAACTTTTTCTATGGGATCAATGCCGGGAACGCAAAAAAAAATTCGTCATTTTCATACAAAAGAGTTCACCCGTCCGGCCAGATTTGTATTTTGAGTTCCTAGCACGATTTTTTTTTGAGTTCCTAGCATTGTTCATTTTGATGGACTGAGTCACCCCTTTAAGGGTCCAAAACGATAAAAATGTCACCATGTTTATGAGAAAGAACCCATACTAAAATGGTCAAGAAGCTCGATTTAAATATGTATTTTGTGTATAATTCGCTTACATTCGCATATTTCTTATTCATAAACATCTTCGACATTTACATAACTTTAAGCGACGGGTTCAGTGTAGTCACGTTATAAGTTTAAACTCGTATTAGTTACGACTGCAAGCGTACCACGGTGTACCATGCGCGGCCGGCACCGTGCGCAGGCGCATACCTAGATTACACGTTCTAAGAAAACATCGTTCAGCACCTATTACATTGCTTGCGACGTACGAGATGAAGTCTACATTTTGTAAGCATTGCGCTCAATGGTTGAAGCACGTAGCGCTTAGATCTTGTAGATTTATACATTTTTCCTAACGTTTTTACGAACAATTCAAAGGAAATATGATATTATGCAAGCTTTTGAAGCGATTAAAAGCCTATTGTTAATGTTTGTGATAAGTGTACTTGGTTTTATCGAATGAATGACGTTCTTCGGGCTTGGGGTTTTGCAATTATGGTAAATATTCTGCTCATACTTAAATTGTTTTTAAATAGCATTACAATGCTCGGTATATTATTAAAATTGAAAATATGTGATAAAAAGAACTCGGCCACAGGTAGGATTTGAATCCACGTCCCTTATGTTAACGCCCTAAGTGTGATATCATTAATTACACCGAATTATTCTTCTTCTTTTCGAGTCGTCATGGTTATATTTGTCCAGACAGTGTTTATATTGTTTTTAACCAGTAGGAGGATAACCGAATTATTTAAATGATTCGAAGTCACGGTGATGTAATGGTATCACACTTAGGGCGTTAACCTAAGGGACGTGGTTCGAATCCTACCTGTGACCGAGTTCTTTTTCATCACATATTTTCAATTTCAATTCTGCTCATATTTATAAATAGCCTAAAATGATTCATCATCGTCATCATCATCATCAGGTCTTTTCAGTCTCCACTGCAGGAGCATGACCCTCTCTGTACTACCGGAGCCATACACATACTTGGCTAGAGCAGACAGAGGATTTGGCCTACACTCTCCTCGCTGGCCAGACGGGTTGGAGAGGTATCATTGATGTTTATGAGCTTTGTTTAGCTTGTATTTCCTAAGTCCTCTTACGACCTCCACGGTAAGACTAGGAGTAGTCCTATTCTACTCTGCCGGAAACCACACGGCTAAAACGATTTCTGGTAAACAAATTGACTAAAACAAGGCACACTAAGAACCATCTAAGAACGTTGAATCAGAAGGGCTTACATGAATTAGTAGGTATTTAGCCACGAAATTGTATTGAATGAAAGCCTTTCTGATTATTTGAAATGAAACAAAGGAGAAGAACCAATGGAAAACAAAATAGAACAAAATGTTTAGTGTTTGAGAAATTTTATGAGAAAGCCGAATATTTCACTCAGAACATGATCCATTTATTTTTCCTTTAGTATCATCACGGTAAAGATATCTTTACCGTGGTATCATCAACATTTGTATCAAATGTGTAGATTTGTTATTGACTATAATATAATAGTCTCTAACAGTTTGCTCAATGCGTTTACTGCTTTTAATTTTCATAGAAAGAAAATTAAAAAAATGCTTCCTTGTTTTTCGGGCCAACACTGGTGAATAATATTAAATAAGTATAGCTTATATAAGTAGTATAGTAATAGTAATCAGTATAGTAAATCCTCAGTCTGCTCTGGCCAAGTATGGCTCCGGTGCTCCGGTAGCACAGAGTGGGTCATGCTCCTGCAGTGGGGACTAAAAAGACCTGATGATGATGGTAGCCTCAGGGTTTGATAGAATTAGAATTTGAACAAAAGGTGCATTAGCTTTGTAGAGTATACTGCGTGCGTGATATAGCGTGTTCGTGCGTTTATAATTTAATCAACCATTCATAGCTTTGTTAAGCTTACATCAACACAAGCTTTTAATTAGATCCCTTTAGTATGCAGAGTCAGGCTCGTCTTAATTAACAAAAAAACATAAAAAGTTTCTTTACACATTTTGTGTTCGTTTAACATACAGTTAAACAATTTTGAATTTTATGTTTATGGTGTAATGAGTTGTTTTCGAGCGATTTATGTTATGATAATTTGTATGCAAAGAATATGAAGGATAAAATTGGAATTGCACGCTCCTTGCATGCCAATGTATTTGTGGTTAGTCAGTTTATTTGGGTTTATTGTTTTGTCATCTATATTAATAGCTGTGGTTGTTTCCATTTTGTAAATATGCGGTTTTATAAGGTGTTTTATATTCAAATGTATATTTTTAGCATTCATTGATAAATATAAAGAATATAAATACACATTATTACAAACAAATATAACATTGATGATGATACCATCTGGTATACTAATTTTGCACCAATAGCCTTCTTAGTCACATCCTTGTCATCATGTCAATACCAATATGTATAACATTCTATTATAATCTATACTTAATATTATAAAGCTGAAGAGTTTGTTTGTTTGAATTTCAGGAACTACTGATTCAACTTGGAAAATTTTTTGGTGTTGGATAGTCCATTTATTGAGGAAGCCTTTAGGCTATAAAACTTCACGCTGCGACCAATAGGAGCAAAGCATCAATAAAAAATGTTTTGAAAACGGGGGAAAATTATTTATCTATACTAATAAAAAAAACTAATTAATCATAATAACAGAAATTGCCGCGGACGAAGTCGCGGGCAAGAGCTAGTCGTCGATATTTATACTTAACTAGCTGCCCTCGCGAACTTTGTTTCGCAATAATATAAAAAAATAACTATATTATCTTTAGTTGGACCTTATTATAGACAGTTACAAAGTTTGATCAAAATCGGTTCTGTAGTTTCAGAGTTTATCCCGAACATACATCGTGACACGAGATTTTTATATGTATAGATTATATTCGTCCGTTTGCCTCCATTTAAATCTGCGCAAGATTCGCCAACCAGACTTATCATCCGCCCACACGCGTAGACCGCTGTGTAGTACTGGACAGTCTATGTGTGGACTAAATTATCATTTATCACAATAACATACGTCTGTGTGCAACCCACACACCACAGCCGTGATCAAAATGACACTTGTCGTGTTACGTGTTCCGTTTGGTAAATATTACATTTTGGTCGTGACGTTGAATTGTGTGTAGAAAAGGGAAAATGCGTGAAAGGTGAGCGGTTGTGAAGACGTGTTTCTCTTTTGTCTATTTTATTTTTGTATGTAAGTTCTAGAAGTTGTATTATGTGTACGAGTACATTGTGTAGTTAGCTATGTACATTTGTTTTTGGATATCTCCGTAACCTATAAGATTTGTAGGTCATTTAGTGTTGTTGACATAATACTATCGAAGAGCTTGTTTAGTCCGATTCAATTTGGAACGATGATTTCATACTTAATATTTAAACTAGGATTTTATATGGGACTTCGTTCTGGCACTCATTTTCATGTCAATGAGGTCATAATTTTGTTTTTATTTTCCGCCATTTAAACTACTTGCGTATTTTATAAGTTATTATATTATGTGAGATCATCATCATTTCGAATAGGTGAGTGTTGGTGGGCGTAAAGGTGGAAAATGGAATCAAAATAGTGTTGGGTTGCTAGCCGCATCGCCTATTGCCATGATTCTTTATATTTTCTTCCATTTCCGTGACCGGCTTCTACGGTCTGCGCGGGAAGGGAAGCAGCTGGCACATTCTACGTTTTTTCCTTTCTCCCAGACCAGCAAGGAAGATGTTACTTTTTATACTATCTAATAACCTAATAACAGTAAAATACTCATCATCATTTCGAGTAGGTGTCACGGTCAATCGACCATGCACACCCTGGTGTCAGAGTTCTTCGGAACGGCCTCTCGTCCTCTGTCCTGTTTCCTTTAACGACTACCAGATGGCAGCCGGGACCAACGGCTTAACAAGCCTTCCGAAGCACGGAATCATCTTAATTATCAGACAATCAGGTGATTCAAGCCTGCAATGTCCTAAACAAACTGAAAGCAACTAAAAAAAATTATGCTTCCGGTGGGAATCGAACCCACGTAGACAAACGCCTTAACCACAGGACCACGGAGGCAGTTTATATATTAAGATAAAACTGGCTAAGTGCGAGTCAGCGTCACAGACACAGTAAGAGTTCTCAGTAATCTACAACAACCGCGTTACTTGTGTAGGGATCCTGATGAATAAGTACGCATGAATAAATAAATATTGCGTGTCAAATAAAAACACCAACCTTCTTTCCTTTAGTTATTGTGATAAAACACTGAAATACGTAAGATTTGGCTGTATGGATTAGATCCTTTTGTCTTCCCTAAGTTTCTTGTATGTGCTCTTTTATTTTGTTTTTACTATTTGTTGCATAGAGGCAATATTTATACAAATTATGTGAAAATTAGTATGGCTCCGGTAGTACCGAGAGGGTCATGCTCCTGCAGTGGAGACTAAAAATACCTGATGATGATGATGTGAAAATTCCAAGTGTCCATCTATTACGGTTCAAAAGATACAGTCCAGTGACAGTCGGACGGACGGACGGATATCGGAGGCTTAGTCTAAGGGCCCCGTTTTTACACTTTGGGTACGGAACTCTTAAAATATCACTTATTCAGTATGAGTCTGCGCCCCTATTATACTTAAGTAGTTAAGTAACAAATAATATACATATATAGTCCTTTTCCCTTGCGGGGTAGACAGAACCTAGGTTTTATGACCTAAAAGCTACGTTTAGCATGTTGGTGGGCATGAGGTGGAAAACTGAGTCAAATTAGTGATGGGTTGTTAGCCGCATTGTGTTCTATGATTCCTCAGATTTTTTGCCCATTCTCTCGATCGACTTTTACGATCTGCGGGGGAAGAGAATCAGCTGGTACATTCTACGTTTTTCTTTTCTCCCAGACCAGCATGAAAAATACTGGTTTTATTAATACATACATAGTATCGCGCTCTTAGTACCCTTGCGGTGTAGACAGAGCCTAGGTCTATAAGACTTTATAGCCACATTTAGCATGTTGGAGGGCGTGTAGATGGAAAACGGAATTAAAATAGTGATGGGTTGCTAGCCGCGTCGCCTACATTATTCCGCAGTTTTATCTATTATCTCGAAAGTTCTTGCTTGAATACGAACTTGCTTTGTTATCGTATGAATTAACATTGTGTTCTATAGATTAACGAGCCGCCATGCCAGTTGGTTTCTAATCCAGTCCACGGTTGGCTGGAGTTCTCGTTGTTTATTTATGTTTTGCAATGTACAGTCGGCCAAGCAGATACCTGACCCCCTGACTTTTAAAACGTAAATTCACACTTTGCTGTGCAGCGCCACCTACCGTGATTTTTGGCAAGTAGACAGACAACTGCTGGTATAAACTTGTTTCTGATAACCTGCTCAGTTGCAAATTTTGTATTTCTAATAATCTCAGCTAATCATCAATGGTAAGAACAAGAAAGAATCAAAAACAATCCTACGTAAAGTTCGATTCGAACCATGGACCCACGACTTGAGAAGCTAGCGCTCATCTCAATACGCCAACCGACGATATGACGTCTCGGGCGAAATTGGCTATCTATTTCTACTGCTATGACATCATTGTCACCAACTGCAACGCATTGCTTTAACAAATAAATTGAGGGTAATCTATCAGATTTATTTATACCTGATACCAACTAATCAAAAATATTGTTCACTCGCGTCACAATTAAGATACTGCGATTACTGTGTATTCACAGTAATTAGCTCGGTAACATTATGTTAAAACAACCAAAATTACACCAACATCACAATACGAAGTTGGTGATATTTGTAAAAAATAAAAAGCTTTGGAGGATTTGAACCTGTTCATCCATAATCACACTAACTATTAAACCATAGTGCCTACCACTTGCGCCACATCTTACTATTGAACTATCTTTGAAATAAGCGTATCGTATGCTAGGGCTTGTTTTATTTATCAAAAATCGAATAGATGGCATTAGTCGTCAAGGGTATCAGATTTCTGCTTATTAACCTTATTTGTTCATTCACAATTCAATAGATGGCACTAGTCGCAAAGGATATTACACTTGTATATTTTTATCTTTGGGTTTAAACCACGGATGTTTCTTTAGTTTGCGAAAAATGGCGCTGTTGTAGGGGGTCAGATATCTCATTGGCTGACTGTACTACAGATTTCCTTTTCGGCTTCTATGCGCTGGTGGAGGTGGAGAGCGTTTTCCGTGAAGATGTGAAGAGAGATATCTCACTTCGTCTTCGAATCAATGTATTTAGCTTCTAAAGTATCCTAACTAATATTGTAAATGCGAACGTGAGTTTGTTTGTTTGTTACGCTTTCACGTTGTAACTGCTAAACGGATCATCATGAAATTTTGCATACACGTTATCTAGGTACGGAGAAGGACATAGGGTACATCTTATCTCGGGAAAAAGTACTATTCCCAAGGGATCGACATTGACGCGGGCGGAGCCGCGGGCGAAAGCTAGTTTCTTACATAAGTCCATGAAATATGAAAAAGTAGTATTTAGAAAATTATAGACGGCTTAGTGTTAACTGCGACTTTTGTTCGCTTCAGCTTTCACTGACAGTAACAGACTTTCTGTTCTTCAGATTGATAGATATATAGATAGATTGATAGTCAGTAATCTCAAAATTGTAATCTCAGACATCGCGTCAAAATACATTTTTGTTATCATTCTTAAGAAAAGGTTTTTAAGTATGATAGATAACAAAAATGTAATGTAAGGTTTTTGTCTAGGTACCCAATGGTGGAATGGCGTCAGGCAGGCAGCTGGCCGTAAAAACTTTCGCCAAATCATATAACAGCATGAATGCGGTCATTATAGAGGAATACTGTCATAAATCGCTCAGATGAGTGTTTTCCCAGATAGAAATTTAAGACTTTTTACGAAGTATAGAGGTTACACCAGAAAAAGAAAATAGTAGACAGAAAATATAATAGAAGTTCTGTGTCAATCGTGGGTGATGGCTTACTATTCGACGTTTCATCATCATCATCATCATCAGGTCTTTTTTTTAGTCTTCACTACAGTAGCACGACCCTCTCCGTACTACTAAAGATGGCTCTAGTAAGTAGTACAGAGAGGGTCGTGCTCCTGTCCGCCAAGTCCTCTGACTGCTCTGGCCAAGTATGGACTTGGCCAGAGCAGTCAGAGGACTTGGTCTACACTCTCGACGCTGGCCAGACGGGTTGGAGAGGTCTCATTCGACGTTTGAGTAGAAGCTTTACCGCTTTATGCTTCCTTTGGTGAGTGAGAGAGCCGGAGGCCATCATCACAGGCCGATAACGCTCCTGTTACACCCTGGTGTTGCAGTTATCCATTGGCAGCGGTGATCACTTGGCATCAGGTGACTCCCTTTGCTCCTTTGCCGTCCTATACCGTAAAAAGACGTATATATCTCTTATACCATAAAGATATAATAATAATTATGATGACGTCTGACCGATTTCGATCGTGGCGACCGCTTCAGATATTCAGGGCTCTCTCGTGAGGCTTACACAGCCAATGTTATTGGTAAGCAAATTTTGCAAAGAAGATATAACCCATATGATCTCGAAAAGGTGGGCAAGTAACATTTTATGGGTTAATGATCAGTTATCTTTATTGTTAATCTCTACAGTTTTATTTGTTCAATGAATGTTCAAAACTGGTTCAAGATCATTAAACCTAATTGAATAAACATTGTGAGCTGATTGGAGCACTAATCTGCACATATGGTCCAGTACAATGGATGTTTGTAAACATGAACAGATGCAATCTGGAGGACGTAACGAAAGCAAAACATTCGGGGCTGTTAAACTTTTCGTATCGATTGCTTTTGTTGTAAACAACATGTGTTAGTCCTTTGAAGTAATAAAATTATTAAGCAAGTCCAATGAGTCAGGGGGGGGGGGGGGGGGGGGATCAAAAGCCTCAAATTATCACGCCTCTTTCCCTTCCATTTATACGTTTAATGTGGTAGGTGGTTTAATTACTGCCAGAGTAAAAAGGGATTGAAAAGAGACCTTTATTCGGCAATGGTTGTCCCACTGCAGCTACAGTACCGCGATATATGATTTTGAACCT
Source organism: Elegia similella (assembly GCA_947532085.1). Lineage (NCBI taxonomy): Eukaryota > Metazoa > Arthropoda > Insecta > Lepidoptera > Pyralidae > Elegia > Elegia similella. The sequence continues at coordinate 24,596,574 of OX383939.1, forward strand.
CTGAACAATATTAAAATCCTGGAAGCAGAACCTCTAATTAAATAACGAACTGCAGGAAAAAAAGCTGAAAATCGAAAAAAAAATCAGGCTTCCCGTGCAAAATCGCCAATCAGCTGGACGAGTTTCAATAGAAGGTCAATATTTTTTCTTCGCTTTTTACCTTTTTTTCTTGCATTTCTGTATTCCATTAGGGATTCTGATTCCAGGATTTCAATATAGTTCAGAGGTTCAAAATCAGGCTGTATATAAGAAAAAGTGAGCATCTTGGTGACTCTTGATCTTGTGGTCAACAATCAGGTTGAGTCTACAGTTCTTAACCAATAATGAGATTCCTCGTCTAGATTTTGAGAAGTGAGATAGAGCTCTTCTGAAAGCTCTTCTACATTTAGAAGAAATGCTCTGGTGGGCAATGCATCGATCAACGACCCAAGTTATGCATAAGTAACACGTCGTATCGATCTCCTGACACATTTCTGATTTATTATTGTTGCCCTCGGTAAGATATTGATTGAAAATTATGTCGCCTCGTTAACGACTTTCCTGATATTCGATTGGATAGCGCGATTCGATTGCGATTGCCACTCGGAAGTTCTCAGTTTATCCGAGCTACCCGTTTATAAAATACTAGCTACTACTCGGGAACAGCGAGATTGAATCAGAAACGAGGAAATTCGTAAGAGAACCAGGCCACCAACATAGCTCAGCGGATTAGCTTTTACACATTTTAGCTTTGGCACATAGCGCGTAGAACCGATGGCTGATAGGGCAGAAGGGTTCTCGAATGGCGACCACGTACCGGCAAGCGCAGCGTCGGATATCCACCGACCATATGGTCGGATGACCTGACTGCAGGAAGACCCGAAGCAGGAAGACGCTGGATGCAGGCCGCTTCAAACCGGTCGTATTGGAAATCCTTGGGGGAGGCCTATGTCCAGCAGTGGACTTCTAGCGGCTGACATGATGATGATGATGACTCGGGAACAGTAGTGTACATACAAACTCACTTTCGCATTTATAATATTAGTGAGGGATAGTCATTTTAATTCAAACACCTAAATGCTGCGAATGTAGCTTGTATTATGTCCAAAAAATAATGTTCTCTTTCTGTTGTTACAGAGGAGTCTTCCCTTGGAAAAGCAGTTCATCAAAAAGCCAAGAGTCCACGCCCACCGTCTCATGGAAGCTATTCGGCAGCAAATCCACGCAAAACTTAGCAGTCAATGCCAGCTCGGAAGTGCAGAAGTCATTGACCCCGGTGTCCTCAGCTGCGAATACTCCGCACCATCACAAGCGACAAGGAAGTTCAGCTAGCGAGAAGCAGTTTGAAGACCTAGTGGCCAGTTCTATAGCCTTGATACAACATGATCGGTAAGCACCATCGTTAATTTTTTTTAAAAGTAGAACATTTTCTCTTATCCTGAATCCCGCATCTGTTATCCATATTTGTTGGTGACAAGAGTTTTTATGTTGTAAGGGGTGAAAGCCAGCTTGGAGATGAAGGAGTCGTTATTACCGCTGTCGTCAGCTGCGAACCCCACTCAAGTCCCAGGGGATTTCAGTTACCGAGACGCAGTTTGAAGATCTAATAGCTACTTCGATTGCACTGATGCTGCATGATCAGTACCTTTTTACAGTGTCATTGTACATGTATTTGCTGATGCTGCGACCTTCATCAGTCGCGTGTCACAATTTAACTTATTATTTTAAAGACAGAGCGTAGTCGTCACTACTACGCGGTAGACACGTAGGGAACGGAAGTGCAAAATCTATAACTTCTAATATATTATAGTAAAATTGACTGTAATTTTTTGGTGATCTTCTCCCTGCACTCTCAATTTGACTTAAGCTTCCATTCAACTCTACTAATAGATAGCCGCACATAATATCTACTTAACTCTACAACCCTACACTAGCTTATTTCTTCATCGTCTTTACAGTTTTTCGTATATATAACCCTTTCTAGAGGCTGTTGGGGGTTTATCTCTAATTCCAATAGTTCATTCGACTTGTTAAAGTTCTAATGTTGCAACTTGTGCGATCTTTAAAAGTTTATTCGTAGTTCCACCATCCTAGTTAAGAGAAACACTTTGTTTCTTTTCAACATTAAAAACATCCCGGTTTTCATCGACTGTTAAAACAGCATGACAAAGCATATTTTTTATTAATCCACTTACCTGTTTTCAGGTTACCGTTACAAAGCTTAAATGCGTGATTAATGTTAAATTAATCGATCTATGCTAAACTGGTTCTCATTCAAAAAAGGTTATAAGGTAACCTTTAAACGCTGGTTCTAATCTGAAGGGACATTCAACCTAGTTGTATTGGGGTTCAACGTCCGGTAATTAGCTTCTAGTTCCCGATACTGGGAGACTAGGAGAGTTCTCTTAAATGAAGATAATTAAACGTGAAAAGCCTGTCTGTTCTGTATGTCTGATGAAAAGATAAGCCTATTCAACTTTCGAATTTTTTCTTATTTTGGCCATGGCAAAATTTCTTAGATTTAATATTGTATTTTATAGGCTGGACAGGAACATTGAACTGTCGTCCTTAACTACTTTGGTCTGTATTTGAAAGATTTTAAGTAAGAGTTTATTGTTGGTAGATTGTGGTTTGGTTTGGTCTAAAGAAAAATCTAGACTAAGCTGTAGGTAAAAAAATAAAAATTGTTTGCTTTTGAAATTATGAGGATGCAGCAATAGATGGAAATAAACGTGGTCTGCAGAATATCGCTGTAAAGGGTTTATATGGATTAGTTCGCCGGTGGGGTAGGCATTTTGGGTCGATCAAGAATTTGACATTTTTTAATTAATATCCGTTAACCTTTTGATGAATCAAATAATCGGCGTGGGCCGTTCAACGAAATACAACACTAATTGGCTTCCCAGGTTCCGATAGAAATGGGGACAGTTCAAAGGTCATTAGGCCCTGAGGCCCCTTCTCATCAAAGAATGTAGGTAGATACTACTAAATGAACGGATTTCTTTTTCAAGAATTTTGATGTGAAGCTTTCAGGGAATTAGTTAACGTTTATATTTTACTAGTTTTCGCCCGTGGCTTCGTTCGCGTTGAGGTAGATCCCTTAGGAACAGTACTTTAAACGGGATGAAAGTTATCCTATCCTATATCTTTCTATCCTACCCTTGACAGAGTGTTTGCAAAATTTCATGACGACAGCTGCGGTTAGTGTGAAAAGGTAACAGACAAGGTTATATTTCATTTCAGCTATTTAAGAGCTAGGCTCTTGTTGGTGTCATTGTGTGGAAAGAAACGCACCCAATGACAATCTTTGGCAGGTAATAATGGAGTGGTTTGCCATTGCCTTCTCCATTTCACACACTAGTGAACGATCCACTAGTGTGCACGTAGCCTCACGATGTTTTCCTACATCGGAAGCAGGTAGTGGCCGATGCAAATGACCGTACTTGAGTCAGATTGGTCTACAAATGAGATATGATGATGACAAGCCAGGCCGCACGGTCAGGCCGGGGTTTGAACCCGGGACCTTTCGCTTATCGGTCGCTTTCTTAGACCACTGGGCCACCACCGCTTCGCATTGTAATTGTAAAAAGTTAAAAAGCAAGTCAGTCATGGTCTAATGGTCAATATAACGATCTTTGTGGCCTAGTGTCAAAGAAAAAGTCATTTTCTTTTCCTCTAGGCCATTTCGGCTGTCATGCCGGAAGTCCCGGGTTCGATCCTCAGTCAGGTCAAAATGGAAAATGATCTTTTTCAGATAGACCTGGGTCTTGGATGTTTATCTTATGTATTTGTTATAAAATATAGTATCGTTGAGTTAGTATCCCATAGCACAAGTCTCGGGCTTATTTTGGGGCTAGCTCAATCTGTGTGGTTTGTCCATAATTATAGCCAATCAGTACACGGCACATAGGTAATTTGGATCGTACAAATGCTTGACAACTTTTTTGACATATGTATTACGTAAGCTCACCTTTTGATTTATCGTAAAATCTGAGGACATTCAACTTACAGGTTGAACAACCTCTAATTGGTTTCCCGGCTTCCGATAGAAATGGGGACAGTTCAAAGTTCATAAGGTCTATTCACGTCGACAAATGATTCAAGCGATAGTATGTGCCTTTAGAAGTTTTTCTAATTTAAGTATTCTGATGTAATTTTACAGATCAGCCGGCTTAATTGACTAGGACTACGTCAGCAAATATGCTGACGTAGTCCTAGTCAATTAAAAATACATTGTGGCTTTCGTATGGTATGATTGACTATTCATATTTAAGATATAAAAAACGTAATGTATTTTGAAGTGACTATCAAAGCGTTGTACACTAAGCAAGCACTTTGCAAATAGACCGACAGATTAACTTCATGGCAATCGGTTAGGATATTGAGAGAGATAGCATTCGTTTTTATAGTTTTTTTTTTTCTAATCCTTTTTGTCCCACTGCTGGGCAAAGGTCTCTTCCATCACCTTCCACGTGTCTCTATTCAATGTCTACTCTCGCCACTGTTTGTCGAATTGGCGAAGATCGTCACTCCATCACGTTCTCGGACGGCCCCTTTTTCTGTGTTTTTAGGGTTCCGTACCCAAAGGGTAAAAACGGGACCCTATTAATTTCGCTCCGCTGTCCCTCTGTCTGTCTGCCTGTCCGTCTGTCTGATATTTAGACAGTTGACATTTTCACAGATGATGTATTTCTGTTGCCGCTATAACAACAAATACAAAAAAATAGTTATATATTTACTTTAAAAATAAATAATTCAATAAATATTAAAGGGGGGCTCCCATACAACAGACAATTTTTTTATTAATAACGGTACGAAACGCTTCGTGCGCGAGTCCGACTCGCACTTGACCGGTGTTTTTTAGTATTATCTAATAGAATATGTTGCAGTATAGATCTTTAATTCTAAAACATGAGGTAGCACTTCGCCTGTACGTACTTACTTATATTGGCAACATGACGATTTACTGCCTACGAAGATACGATATTGTATTTAAATGAATACATGCACGAAACACGCGAAGTGCTCATGTAAATCTGTGTTATGCCATTGAGAATTAACTTAGTTTTTAGACATGATAGCCTTATTGTACCTTAGTATGTATTCTAAAGCAAAGTTTCCAGTGATAGATATTTAATTTATGCGGTACATAAAATAAATGGTTGGAGCCCTACAAAATGCGGTACAACTAGCCCACAGCGGTCACGATCAGCGATTTGCAGGCTGTCATTTCATTACGCAGGCATTTCCTACGCTGCTCCGAGACACTTTTTGCCTTACGCACCTTTGTAAATATTCATGTGTTATATAAAATGCGGCCTTACAAAAAGCGGTGCAGTTGGGCTGCAGCGTCAAGAGCAGCAAATTGCAGGCTGTCATTACGCAGACATTTCCTTCGCCGCTTTGACACCATGTCTCAGTATATCTAGCTTATGCCTCACCGTATCTTTATTAATGTGTTACATAAAATTTGCCGTGTGGCATCCGGCAGAGTAGAATTGGACCACTCCAAGTGATGGATGTCGTAGAAGGCGACTTAGGAAATACAAGCGAAACAAAGCTTATAAACATCTGTAAGACTTCTCCAACTCGTCTGGCCAGCGTGGAGAGTGTAGGCCAAGTCCTCTGGCTACTCTGGCCAAGTATGGCTCTAGTAGTACAGAGAGGGTCGTGCTCCTGTAGTGCAGACTAAAAACGACCTGATGATGATGATGACAAAAAATGCAGTGCTACAAAAAGCGGTACAGCTAGCTCGCAGCGGTCATGATCAGAAAATGCAGGCTGTTATTACGCAGGCATTTCCTACGCCGCTTCGATACCCTCTCTCAGTAAATCTAGCTTTTGCCTTACCACATCTTTATTAATATATATAATGTTACAATAAAATGTGACCCTATTAAAAGCAGTACAGTTAGCCCGTAGCGGTCACGATCAGAAAATTGCAGGCTGTCATTACGCAGGCATTTCCTATGCCGCGTTGACACCATGTCAGTATACCAAGCTTTTGCCTCACCTTTTAAAATAAATAAAATGTAGCCCTACAAAAAGCGATACACTTGGCCTGCAGCAGTCAAGATCAGCAAATTGCAGGCTGTCCTGTATTATGTAGGCATTTCCTACGCCTATATTATTTCCTATGTAAATCGAAATCATACAACGATCAGAAATCCCACACGATGACAGATTTAATTGCAGTATTGTATTTCAGTACATAACTACACTGTAAACAAACAATTATCTGTGGAATTTCCTTTTGCATTGCAGTCGAGTCAAACAGACACCTGCAAAATTCATATAAATATGTATACTTTACTTATATATACCTACTGATATCATACCTAATGGTATATTTATGCCATTTGATCAAGCTTAAGTCTATAATAAATGTAATTATGTCTGTGTGTATACTGTAAATTACATATAGCATGAATTATATATATATTTTTAAAATAACGTGTACGTAGCAGTGGTGGTAAACATTTCAGAAAGTACCGAATACAATTAGATGTAATCCCATTAAAAGGCTAATCAGGTCAGGCATAATAAAATTAGGAATAGTTCACGTGACCAGTCACATGCGAATGCACGCACGGCACGACACGAGCACGTGGTGACCCTGACTTTGAACGTGCTATTTATTTTTCACAATTTTTGCTTTGTATCTTGTATACGTACGTTTGTTTAAAGGCAGTTTATTCTCAACCGATTGAGCTGACATTTTGCGTACAAACTTGTGTAAGTCTGATGACAATTTTATGGAGGAAATGAGCTGTTCTGGTGATGGTGAAGTCAGAAGGAGGCCATAAGAACTCCGAAAATAAACAAGACAGAGGCATTATGTTTGAGCTCATTAGGTTTGTCTTGAAAAGCACTTTGCAGTGCTTTTATCATATCATATCAGCTTTTATCATGAACGTCTTCATGATAAAAGCTAGTCACAAAAATAAATTTTTTGGAAAAACTTTACCACTGGTGTAACTAATGTTTTTGTTAGTTTTGCTACCTAAATTATTTATTCATGAAGCGTGCATATCCGTACAAATAAATATGTATAAATAATTAGCCAATCCATCGTCACAATCACGATAGGCAATCTCTTTTCCATGCCTCTTCCCATTATTTGGGGTCGGCCCTCCTCGTTTTCATGCGCCAGGTCGTTCGATCCTGGTTTGTCTCTACGTTCAACTGGGCTTGTTTCAAATCCTTCGATATGGTGGAGCACCACGTAGCAAGCAGGCGATCTCTGTCTCCCCTGTGATCCGGTTGTGCGAGGGCTATACGAGGATTAATCGCGATAGACAATCACAAAATTATAAATAAAATTTACACATATTCTTTAATACGTCGTGAAATCTTTCAGGCTGGTGTGGTCTATAGTAAGTTATGTATTATACATTCAGTTAAATTTTAGAAGCAAAGCATCTTAGGAATTAATCATTTTAGAAATTTGTATATGGCATCCGGTCCGACTTTAGTAGGTATACATTTAACTAGCAGGTATACATTCCACTAGCTCCGTGGCGCAGCGGTCAACACGCCAGCCTGCGACACGGAGTGACCGGATTCGATCCCCGGCCAGGTCAAGATGGAAAATGATCTTTTTCAGATTGGCCTGGGTCTTGGATGTTTATCTATATATGTATTTGTTATAAAATATAGTATCGTTGAGTTAGTATCCCATAACACAAGTCTTGAACTTACTTTGGGGCTAGCTCAATCTGTGTGATTTGTCCGTATATATTTATTTATTTATTTAGTGAGGGTGGGGAAAACGTTTTACCCGTATCAGGCTGTGTTCTCCAACGTTTGGGGGCTCGCTAGCAAGATAAGAACAACTGTCTAGATCTGAATTAATTAAACATTTCAGTTCACAAAAGGCGGCTATTTCACCGAAATTCATTTAGGCCTATTTCAGCAGTAATTTCACTAATGATAATTGCCCAACCGGCAGAGCGTGACGCCACAAAACGTGAACCACATTAGGACACAACGTCCAGTAAAAATGTCGGTCAATTAACTGTTAACACACCTACAGGTTACACCTAAAGTTTGACCGCATCTTTCCTTACTCGAGTCTTATGTCATTTCAATGAGAATTGCTCTTTTTGGACGAGCGATTGACAGAAATCGTATGATTTCTTATGAGAAAATTGTTCGTCTTGTGACGTCAAAAATAGTAAGTACCCGATGGCCAGGGGTGTCATCCTCAACTGCCTGTCCGTTGGTTAAAGTCATTGAATTGGAAAAACTATGGAAGCAGCATTGCGCTCAAAAACTGACACCACGCAAAGTAGATCTAAGTGGGCGGGCCTTAAAAAGTATATCTTTTCGCGAATTAGTCTGCCACGCGCTCCGTGACGGAAGGACGCGTCGATAAAAGCATTTAACGACATATTGTTTGTTAACATCGGCGAAATCTTAATAAATTAAGAAAAAAATTACTTCTTGTGTAGTAAAGTGACACTGGAGTAATTAATCATAGCGAGCGAGGCAAACTGTAGCCTACCTACCTCCGCTATGTTGACACCATAGCGTTTATTAGATAATGTTGACACCGCCCCGTAACCTTGACGCGGCCAATCGCAAACTTGCTTCGTCTATGAGTGCGTAAGTTTTTCGTTGTGATTTGAGTCAAGTTTGTTTGCGTAAATAGGACTGTTAATGAGTCGTTAGTTGTATGAGAGTTACGCTTCCATAGTTTTTCTTATGCAATGGTTAAAGCTATGGCATTGGGTATGCTTTTCCCCCATTCATCCGAGTTAGTAGTATATTCCCAATACCTTTATTCCCTTTCCAAATCCAACAAATTCACATGGGTGAGGCCTTTGTCCAGTAGTGGACTTTTTACGGCTGTAATGATGATGAGTAAGTACCCACCCCAGTACTACCACAATGCCTGGAGATCAAGATATATAACCAATGTGTTTTGCCCATACTCACTTATGGTACAGAAACCATCACTGTTTATAAACACCTATAAGTGCGCTTGTATTTTAGTACAAATTCTTTCGAATATGTTTACAAGACTAGTTGAAGTGTAACAGTTTTAACAGCCCAGTGTACGTGGAATTCTTTCCAAAATAGACGAACATCTGTTAGTTTTATCGAGGTATTTTAATGGCCAATCAAGTATGCGAATGGGTTTGTAGCCACTCGGGTGTTTACTCGTATGAGGTCAATAAACTACCAATTTCGCGCAAAATTCCGAATTATGAGGTTATATAATTTGCGATCTGAAATGTTTATTTCTACTTATATCTATACTAATATTATAAAGCTGAAGAGTTTGTTTGTATGTTTGTTTGATCGCGCTAATATCAGGAACTACTGGTTCAAATTGGAAACTTCTTTTTTGTTGGATAGTCCATTTATTGAGGAAGGCTTTAGGCTATCAAACATCACGCTGCGACCAATAGGAGCGAAGCATCAATAAAAAAATGTTTTGAAAACGGGGGAAAATTTAAGAATTAAAATTGATTAATCATAATAACCGAAATTGCCGCGGACGAAGTCGCGGGCGACAGCTAGTGTATTATAAAGAGGAAAGATTTGATTGTTTGTTTGTTCAATGCAAAATACATTGAATAGGATCCGAAACTACTGGACCGATTTTAACAATTCTTTCACTATTAGAATCCACATTATCCCTGAAGAACACAGGCATTAAAATATTTACAAAAAGTTAGGGATGCGTATGAAAACTTAGATAACAATGTGACCCAAGGTGTAAAAAAGACAAAAACAAAACAAATATCTACCTGTGCAAAGCGGGGGCGGTAAATATGATGATTAAGTTGCGACGTTTAAGTATGATTTTTATTAGAATTTTAACCAAATTCATAAAAGAATAATCACCATAATACTAGTACGAATGTATCCAATTTGTTTTGCATTATTAAGATTTGCTTAGGTTGTTGGAAACTATAAATAAAAAAATTATAACATCATACACAAAAGCATTTCAACTCTCAATCTAGTGCTCTCATCATCAGGTCCTTTTTAGTCTCCACTACTGGAGCGCGACCCTCTCTATACTACTAGGGCCATACTAGTGCTCTCGCTCACGCTAAATTATTGTCTAGACTAGGCAATGGTCTAAGAGCAAAAAGAAAAAAAATCGGCCAAGTGCGAGTCGGATTCGCGCACGAAGGGTTCCGTACCGTTATTTATAAAAACATGTCTGTTGTATGGGAGCCCCTTTAATATTAATTTTATTTTTATTTAATTATTTCTTTTTAAAGTGAATATATAACTAAATATTCTGTAAATATTTTAAGCGTCTACCTGTTGCCGTTATCAATATCGAGCAACAAGCAAAAAATCACGTTTGTTGTATGGGAGCCCCCTTAAATATTTATTTCAGTTAATTTTTTGGCAACAGAAATACATCATCTGTGAAAATTTCGACTGTCTAACTGTCACGGTTCATGAGACGGAGTGACAGGCAGGCAGACAGACGGACAGCGGAGCGATATTAATATGGTCCCGTTTTTACCCTTTGGTTCGTACGGAACCCTAAAAACAGTATATATAGTAAAACGTAGAAAATGTACCAGCTGCTTTTCGCGCGCAGTTTCCCGACTCGTTCAATTTAGGGATTTTCAAGGCAAGAGTGAATATACATTATGTACTAGCTGTTGCCCGCGGCCTCGTCCGCGGCAATTTCTGTTATTATGATTAATTATTTTTTCTATTCGTATAGATGAATAATTTTTCCCCGTTTTCAAAACATTTTTTATTGATGCTTCGCTCCTATTGGTCGTAGCGTGATGTTTTATAGCCTAAAGCCTTCCTCAATAAATGGACTATCCAACACTAAAAGAATTTTCCAATTTGAACCATTAGTTCCTGAGATTAGCGCGTTCAAACAAACAAACAAACACACTCTTCAGCTTTATAATATTAGTATAGATTTGAGTTTGCGTGTATTGAATATCACCATAGCATCGTTGCTTCCCATCACGCAAGATAGGAGTCAAACGTACTTAAATATTTTCTATGGTTAAAATGCCTTTCAATTTCAACATCCCTCAAATGGATTTGATGTCTATTTACACGAAAATATTGATTTCATTACATAGATCGACAGCTCCGTGGCGCAGTGGTAAACACGCCAGCCTGCGACACGGAGTGCCCGGGTTCGATCCCCGGCCAGGTCAAAATGGAAAATTATCTTTTTCAGATTGGCCTGGGTCTTGGATGTTTATCTATATATGTATTTGTTATAAAATATAGTATCGTTGAGTTAGTATCCCATAACACAAGTCTTGAACTTACTTTGGGGCTAGCTCAATCTGTGTGATTTGTCCGTATATATTTATTTATTTATTTAGTGAGGGTGGGGAAAACGTTTTACCCGTATCAGGCTGTGTTCTCCAACGTTTGGGGGCTCGCTAGCAAGATAAGAACAACTGTCTAGATCTGAATTAATTAAACATTTCAGTTCACAAAAGGCGGCTATTTCACCGAAATTCATTTAGGCCTATTTCAGCAGTAATTTCACTAATGATAATTGCCCAACCGGCAGAGCGTGACGCCACAAAACGTGAACCACATTAGGACACAACGTCCAGTAAAAATGTCGGTCAATTAACTGTTAACACACCTACAGGTTACACCTAAAGTTTGACCGCATCTTTCCTTACTCGAGTCTTATGTCATTTCAATGAGAATTGCTCTTTTTGGACGAGCGATTGACAGAAATCGTATGATTTCTTATGAGAAAATTGTTCGTCTTGTGACGTCAAAAATAGTAAGTACCCGATGGCCAGGGGTGTCATCCTCAACTGCCTGTCCGTTGGTTAAAGTCATTGAATTGGAAAAACTATGGAAGCAGCATTGCGCTCAAAAACTGACACCACGCAAAGTAGATCTAAGTGGGCGGGCCTTAAAAAGTATATCTTTTCGCGAATTAGTCTGCCACGCGCTCCGTGACGGAAGGACGCGTCGATAAAAGCATTTAACGACATATTGTTTGTTAACATCGGCGAAATCTTAATAAATTAAGAAAAAAATTACTTCTTGTGTAGTAAAGTGACACTGGAGTAATTAATCATAGCGAGCGAGGCAAACTGTAGCCTACCTACCTCCGCTATGTTGACACCATAGCGTTTATTAGATAATGTTGACACCGCCCCGTAACCTTGACGCGGCCAATCGCAAACTTGCTTCGTCTATGAGTGCGTAAGTTTTTCGTTGTGATTTGAGTCAAGTTTGTTTGCGTAAATAGGACTGTTAATGAGTCGTTAGTTGTATGAGAGTTACGCTTCCATAGTTTTTCTTATGCAATGGTTAAAGCTATGGCATTGGGTATGCTTTTCCCCCATTCATCCGAGTTAGTAGTATATTCCCAATACCTTTATTCCCTTTCCAAATCCAACAAATTCACATGGGTGAGGCCTTTGTCCAGTAGTGGACTTTTTACGGCTGTAATGATGATGAGTAAGTACCCACCCCAGTACTACCACAATGCCTGGAGATCAAGATATATAACCAATGTGTTTTGCCCATACTCACTTATGGTACAGAAACCATCACTGTTTATAAACACCTATAAGTGCGCTTGTATTTTAGTACAAATTCTTTCGAATATGTTTACAAGACTAGTTGAAGTGTAACAGTTTTAACAGCCCAGTGTACGTGGAATTCTTTCCAAAATAGACGAACATCTGTTAGTTTTATCGAGGTATTTTAATGGCCAATCAAGTATGCGAATGGGTTTGTAGCCACTCGGGTGTTTACTCGTATGAGGTCAATAAACTACCAATTTCGCGCAAAATTCCGAATTATGAGGTTATATAATTTGCGATCTGAAATGTTTATTTCTACTTATATCTATACTAATATTATAAAGCTGAAGAGTTTGTTTGTATGTTTGTTTGATCGCGCTAATATCAGGAACTACTGGTTCAAATTGGAAACTTCTTTTTTGTTGGATAGTCCATTTATTGAGGAAGGCTTTAGGCTATCAAACATCACGCTGCGACCAATAGGAGCGAAGCATCAATAAAAAAATGTTTTGAAAACGGGGGAAAATTTAAGAATTAAAATTGATTAATCATAATAACCGAAATTGCCGCGGACGAAGTCGCGGGCGACAGCTAGTGTATTATAAAGAGGAAAGATTTGATTGTTTGTTTGTTCAATGCAAAATACATTGAATAGGATCCGAAACTACTGGACCGATTTTAACAATTCTTTCACTATTAGAATCCACATTATCCCTGAAGAACACAGGCATTAAAATATTTACAAAAAGTTAGGGATGCGTATGAAAACTTAGATAACAATGTGACCCAAGGTGTAAAAAAGACAAAAACAAAACAAATATCTACCTGTGCAAAGCGGGGGCGGTAAATATGATGATTAAGTTGCGACGTTTAAGTATGATTTTTATTAGAATTTTAACCAAATTCATAAAAGAATAATCACCATAATACTAGTACGAATGTATCCAATTTGTTTTGCATTATTAAGATTTGCTTAGGTTGTTGGAAACTATAAATAAAAAAATTATAACATCATACACAAAAGCATTTCAACTCTCAATCTAGTGCTCTCATCATCAGGTCCTTTTTAGTCTCCACTACTGGAGCGCGACCCTCTCTATACTACTAGGGCCATACTAGTGCTCTCGCTCACGCTAAATTATTGTCTAGACTAGGCAATGGTCTAAGAGCAAAAAGAAAAAAAATCGGCCAAGTGCGAGTCGGATTCGCGCACGAAGGGTTCCGTACCGTTATTTATAAAAACATGTCTGTTGTATGGGAGCCCCTTTAATATTAATTTTATTTTTATTTAATTATTTCTTTTTAAAGTGAATATATAACTAAATATTCTGTAAATATTTTAAGCGTCTACCTGTTGCCGTTATCAATATCGAGCAACAAGCAAAAAATCACGTTTGTTGTATGGGAGCCCCCTTAAATATTTATTTCAGTTAATTTTTTGGCAACAGAAATACATCATCTGTGAAAATTTCGACTGTCTAACTGTCACGGTTCATGAGACGGAGTGACAGGCAGGCAGACAGACGGACAGCGGAGCGATATTAATATGGTCCCGTTTTTACCCTTTGGTTCGTACGGAACCCTAAAAACAGTATATATAGTAAAACGTAGAAAATGTACCAGCTGCTTTTCGCGCGCAGTTTCCCGACTCGTTCAATTTAGGGATTTTCAAGGCAAGAGTGAATATACATTATGTACTAGCTGTTGCCCGCGGCCTCGTCCGCGGCAATTTCTGTTATTATGATTAATTATTTTTTCTATTCGTATAGATGAATAATTTTTCCCCGTTTTCAAAACATTTTTTATTGATGCTTCGCTCCTATTGGTCGTAGCGTGATGTTTTATAGCCTAAAGCCTTCCTCAATAAATGGACTATCCAACACTAAAAGAATTTTCCAATTTGAACCATTAGTTCCTGAGATTAGCGCGTTCAAACAAACAAACAAACACACTCTTCAGCTTTATAATATTAGTATAGATTTGAGTTTGCGTGTATTGAATATCACCATAGCATCGTTGCTTCCCATCACGCAAGATAGGAGTCAAACGTACTTAAATATTTTCTATGGTTAAAATGCCTTTCAATTTCAACATCCCTCAAATGGATTTGATGTCTATTTACACGAAAATATTGATTTCATTACATAGATCGACAGCTCCGTGGCGCAGTGGTAAACACGCCAGCCTGCGACACGGAGTGCCCGGGTTCGATCCCCGGCCAGGTCAAAATGGAAAATTATCTTTTTCAGATTGGCCTGGGTCTTGGATGTTTATCTATATATGTATTTGTTATAAAATATAGTATCGTTGAGTTAGTATCCCATAACACAAGTCTTGAACTTACTTTGGGGCTAGCTCAATCTGTGTGATTTGTCCGTATATATTTATTTATTTATTTAGTGAGGGTGGGGAAAACGTTTTACCCGTATCAGGCTGTGTTCTCCAACGTTTGGGGGCTCGCTAGCAAGATAAGAACAACTGTCTAGATCTGAATTAATTAAACATTTCAGTTCACAAAAGGCGGCTATTTCACCGAAATTCATTTAGGCCTATTTCAGCAGTAATTTCACTAATGATAATTGCCCAACCGGCAGAGCGTGACGCCACAAAACGTGAACCACATTAGGACACAACGTCCAGTAAAAATGTCGGTCAATTAACTGTTAACACACCTACAGGTTACACCTAAAGTTTGACCGCATCTTTCCTTACTCGAGTCTTATGTCATTTCAATGAGAATTGCTCTTTTTGGACGAGCGATTGACAGAAATCGTATGATTTCTTATGAGAAAATTGTTCGTCTTGTGACGTCAAAAATAGTAAGTACCCGATGGCCAGGGGTGTCATCCTCAACTGCCTGTCCGTTGGTTAAAGTCATTGAATTGGAAAAACTATGGAAGCAGCATTGCGCTCAAAAACTGACACCACGCAAAGTAGATCTAAGTGGGCGGGCCTTAAAAAGTATATCTTTTCGCGAATTAGTCTGCCACGCGCTCCGTGACGGAAGGACGCGTCGATAAAAGCATTTAACGACATATTGTTTGTTAACATCGGCGAAATCTTAATAAATTAAGAAAAAAATTACTTCTTGTGTAGTAAAGTGACACTGGAGTAACTAATCATAGCGAGCGAGGCAAACTGTAGCCTACCTACCTCCGCTATGTTGACACCATAGCGTTTATTAGATAATGTTGACACCGCCCCGTAACCTTGACGCGGCCAATCGCAAACTTGCTTCGTCTATGAGTGCGTAAGTTTTTCGTTGTGATTTGAGTCAAGTTTGTTTGCGTAAATAGGACTGTTAATGAGTCGTTAGTTGTATGAGAGTTACGCTTCCATAGTTTTTCTTATGCAATGGTTAAAGCTATGGCATTGGGTATGCTTTTCCCCCATTCATCCGAGTTAGTAGTATATTCCCAATACCTTTATTCCCTTTCCAAATCCAACAAATTCACATGGGTGAGGCCTTTGTCCAGTAGTGGACTTTTTACGGCTGTAATGATGATGAGTAAGTACCCACCCCAGTACTACCACAATGCCTGGAGATCAAGATATATAACCAATGTGTTTTGCCCATACTCACTTATGGTACAGAAACCATCACTGTTTATAAACACCTATAAGTGCGCTTGTATTTTAGTACAAATTCTTTCGAATATGTTTACAAGACTAGTTGAAGTGTAACAGTTTTAACAGCCCAGTGTACGTGGAATTCTTTCCAAAATAGACGAACATCTGTTAGTTTTATCGAGGTATTTTAATGGCCAATCAAGTATGCGAATGGGTTTGTAGCCACTCGGGTGTTTACTCGTATGAGGTCAATAAACTACCAATTTCGCGCAAAATTCCGAATTATGAGGTTATATAATTTGCGATCTGAAATGTTTATTTCTACTTATATCTATACTAATATTATAAAGCTGAAGAGTTTGTTTGTATGTTTGTTTGATCGCGCTAATATCAGGAACTACTGGTTCAAATTGGAAACTTCTTTTTTGTTGGATAGTCCATTTATTGAGGAAGGCTTTAGGCTATCAAACATCACGCTGCGACCAATAGGAGCGAAGCATCAATAAAAAAATGTTTTGAAAACGGGGGAAAATTTAAGAATTAAAATTGATTAATCATAATAACCGAAATTGCCGCGGACGAAGTCGCGGGCGACAGCTAGTGTATTATAAAGAGGAAAGATTTGATTGTTTGTTTGTTCAATGCAAAATACATTGAATAGGATCCGAAACTACTGGACCGATTTTAACAATTCTTTCACTATTAGAATCCACATTATCCCTGAAGAACACAGGCATTAAAATATTTACAAAAAGTTAGGGATGCGTATGAAAACTTAGATAACAATGTGACCCAAGGTGTAAAAAAGACAAAAACAAAACAAATATCTACCTGTGCAAAGCGGGGGCGGTAAATATGATGATTAAGTTGCGACGTTTAAGTATGATTTTTATTAGAATTTTAACCAAATTCATAAAAGAATAATCACCATAATACTAGTACGAATGTATCCAATTTGTTTTGCATTATTAAGATTTGCTTAGGTTGTTGGAAACTATAAATAAAAAAATTATAACATCATACACAAAAGCATTTCAACTCTCAATCTAGTGCTCTCATCATCAGGTCCTTTTTAGTCTCCACTACTGGAGCGCGACCCTCTCTATACTACTAGGGCCATACTAGTGCTCTCGCTCACGCTAAATTATTGTCTAGACTAGGCAATGGTCTAAGAGCAAAAAGAAAAAAAATCGGCCAAGTGCGAGTCGGATTCGCGCACGAAGGGTTCCGTACCGTTATTTATAAAAACATGTCTGTTGTATGGGAGCCCCTTTAATATTAATTTTATTTTTATTTAATTATTTCTTTTTAAAGTGAATATATAACTAAATATTCTGTAAATATTTTAAGCGTCTACCTGTTGCCGTTATCAATATCGAGCAACAAGCAAAAAATCACGTTTGTTGTATGGGAGCCCCCTTAAATATTTATTTCAGTTAATTTTTTGGCAACAGAAATACATCATCTGTGAAAATTTCGACTGTCTAACTGTCACGGTTCATGAGATGGAGTGACAGGCAGGCAGACAGACGGACAGCGGAGCGATATTAATATGGTCCCGTTTTTACCCTTTGGTTCGTACGGAACCCTAAAAACAGTATATATAGTAAAACGTAGAAAATGTACCAGCTGCTTTTCGCGCGCAGTTTCCCGACTCGTTCAATTTAGGGATTTTCAAGGCAAGAGTGAATATACATTATGTACTAGCTGTTGCCCGCGGCCTCGTCCGCGGCAATTTCTGTTATTATGATTAATTATTTTTTCTATTCGTATAGATGAATAATTTTTCCCCGTTTTCAAAACATTTTTTATTGATGCTTCGCTCCTATTGGTCGTAGCGTGATGTTTTATAGCCTAAAGCCTTCCTCAATAAATGGACTATCCAACACTAAAAGAATTTTCCAATTTGAACCATTAGTTCCTGAGATTAGCGCGTTCAAACAAACAAACAAACACACTCTTCAGCTTTATAATATTAGTATAGATTTGAGTTTGCGTGTATTGAATATCACCATAGCATCGTTGCTTCCCATCACGCAAGATAGGAGTCAAACGTACTTAAATATTTTCTATGGTTAAAATGCCTTTCAATTTCAACATCCCTCAAATGGATTTGATGTCTATTTACACGAAAATATTGATTTCATTACATAGATCGACAGCTCCGTGGCGCAGTGGTTAACACGCCAGCCTGCGACACGGAGTGCCCGGGTTCGATCCCCGGCCAGGTCAAAATGGAAAATTATCTTTTTCAGATTGGCCTGGGTCTTGGATGTTTATCTATATATGTATTTGTTATAAAATATAGTATCGTTGAGTTAGTATCCCATAACACAAGTCTCGAACTTACTTTGGGGCTAGCTCAATCTGTGTGATTTGTCCGTATATCATCATCATCATCATCAACCTATATTAGTCCACTGCTGGACATAGGTCTCTCTCATGGCACGCCACTGAGCTCGGTCTTGAGCTTTTCTTTTCCAATCACTGCCAGCAACCTTCCGTATATCGTCGCTCCATCTAGCCCACGGGCGTCCTACACTACGTAGTGTCCGTATATATTTATATTTATTTATTTTTATTGGCCCTAAATCAGTTATCTCATCTGTAAACACTGCCTTAGTCATTGTATAACAGAGAAAGCACGATACTTTGTAGGCACGTCTCGCTTTGTTGGTTATTGTTTATTAATCGCCCATGAATAAACATATCGATCGAGATGTGAAACTGTAGCGGATTTTTTTATGATTTCTATCTAATGTTTGATAGCACTTTTGCTCGTTGATGCAAATTTTTGCAATCTTGTTTGTTTGAATGGCTGATTACTTATGGGTAGTTTATATCAAACGTTTCCTTTTCTCTATCGTTTTGTTGGTGTTATGATTTCTTCTGTGGTTTTAAGTGTGAGCACATTGTCAGTTCTTTCGGTGTATGTGTTGTCGCGTTTTTAAGCCTTCCTCTATTTAACTCTGGTCGATCATTTCGCAGTTCTTGTGAATCTTTTTATATGTTACTAGATGTTGCCCGCGACTTCGTCCGCGACTATTTCTGTTAATATGATTAATTAGTACCTATAGATGTATAATTTTTCCCCGTTTTCAAAACATTTTTTATTGATGCTTCGCTCCTGTTGGTCGCAGCGTGATGTTTTATAGCCTTAAGCCTTCCTCAATAAATGGACACAAAAAGAATTTTCTAATTTGAACCAGTAGTTCCTGAGATTAGCGCATTCAAAACAAACAAACATACTCTTCAGCTTTATAATATTAGTATAGATAACTTCCCATACGTGTGTAAACAAATTAAACAATTACTTTTCATTGTGTGAAAGCTATAATTTACGTAGTTACTCTACTTAAAATATAGCTTTCACATGTTTTTCATCAAATAGTACATTGTATTTGGATTATAACGAGATCAAGGAAGGAAGGAAGGAAATTCAATGAAGCTTGTGAATACTTCAAGCAGGCAAAATTTGCTCTTTCCACAAGCCCGTTGTCTAAAAATATAGTTCATCTTATAATTTCATTGTTATTATAATTATTTATTACTAGATTTCGCCCGCGGCTCCGCCCGCGTCAATGTCGATCCTTTGGGAATAGTACTTTTTCCCGGGATAAAAGGTAGCCTATGTCCTTCACCGTACTCCAGAGAACTTGTATGCAAAATTTCATGATGATCGGTTCAGTAGTTACGGCGTGAAAGCGTAACAAACAAACAAACTCACTTTCGCATTTATAATATTAGTAAGGATTACTTATTATGGGAATCATGGCAGACTTACACTCGTGTTCCGTATGACCGAGTGACAAAACGGATTATAGGAACACTCATGCATGTCTGTTTGTCACAGCCAATTTACTCCAGCCGGATCTACTGGACCGATTAAGTTGAAATTTACTCTTTTTACTTGCCATGTTAGTTTACAATTTATTTGTTCGTATATGTAGGTCGAATTGTGGCCATAGGAACTCCAAAACTATCATAAATTTGTTCGTGTCTGAAATCATTTAATTTTTCTTGACAAGCATTTTGCAGTATGGATTCGTTTATAATAAAGCTTGAAACAAACACGTATTAAACCTTATTTCCTCTACATTTTCATACGCTTTGCACAAATGGCGTCTTGACATAGTAACATATTTCATTAAAGTGATATATTTCGGAACATAGCAGCAATTAGAAGGCCCAAACGGCCCAAGCAATTAGGGTGTTGTCTTTACTAAGTACTCTGTAACACGTATACTGATGACGTAATTTGTTACCCCTGTTTACTTAGTTGAACATTTAACAAAGTAGATTTTACCTACGATTTAGTTACAGTGAATTTAACCTCCTCCGTGGTCCGGTGGTTAAAGCATTTGCGTGTTGACCCGGGGGTCGTGAGTTCGATTCCCACGGGAAGCATACTTTGTATAGTTGTTTCCAGGACATTGCAGGCTTGAATCACCTGATTGTCTGATAGTAAAGATGATTACGTGATTCGGAAGGCACGTTACGCCGTTGGTCCCGGCTGCCAACTAGTAGTCGTTAAAGGAACCACGTCAGAGGCCGAGAGGCGGTTCCGAAGAACTCTGACACCAGGGTGTGCATGGTCGATTGACCGTGTCACCTACTCGAAATTATGATGAGTGAATTTAAGTCTTGGCCTACATAAGGCGTTTTGACTACGCGTGATTTCTGCTTTTAGCCGATTGTATTGCAACCATAAGTCATCGCGCATAAATAGCATTATGTGGCCAAAGCTTTTTTTTTATTAACCCATATTGTCCCACTGCTGGGCAAAGGTCTCCCCCATATCCCTCCAAACATTCCTATTTTGTGCCACTTCAGACCATTTCTTTTCATGGCTCGTGATATCATCACACCAACGCTATCGAGGTACACAGCTTAATATAAAAAAATATCCTCAAGCGGCGATTTGATTTCTACGTAAATAAGGCATTTGTCATTATAAAAATGTGTTTAATTGTTGTGCTAATAAAAAAATAAACTTTGATGGCACAACTAGTATATTACTGGAAACTAGCATTCTGAACTTAATTAACTTACTCAATTATCAGTTGATTGATTTATTGGATGGATTAACTTAACACGCACAAAAGCCACATTATCAATTCACGTTTTTAATTAGCACATTTATCATTATACATTCAGATTCCAGTATCACAGATACATAATGAAATCATGAAAACACGCTATTTTTGAATATTAAGTATTGCTTGCCATGCATCGAAGTCGTCACACCCGTTGACTCTTGCACCTGCCCCTGGTAAATATTTAAAAATAAATAATCTAAATATTAACTATCAAAATTATTCATTAATTTGTGATATAACTTAGCGTGTATGTGCACTGTGTACAGTTTCTATTTATTTATTCATTTCATACACTATTATTACAGGTTCCCTATTGCAAATAGCCTAGATACAATTTTATGGATAATTTCTACATAACACATAAGGTAGTCCTTGTGAATTCAGTCAAGGAACAACTAAAAACGTCGATTATGTTTGCTACTTGATTCAGTATTTTCAGCGTCCAGTAGTGCCCGCTCTAACAAGTTCGTTCGTATCGGAATTGCGAACAGAGGAGGCTGCTGCCGTCGCCATACATACCGGTCCGCCACCCATTGCAACACGGCTTGGTTTCAATAGTGTTAGCCACTTTCACTCACAAAACAAACTAACAATAGTTTATTCTCCGGCCTACATCCATTTCTTATACCTGATATCTGGTATAGGCAGTACAACAATCTATTAACTCATTAGATCCACTTTACTAAAGGTCTACTATGTTTTGGATCTATGTATCAAAAGGCGTGGGTGCAAAGACTCGCCGCCGGCCCGGTATTAAATTCTATAGCCTAAGTTCATAATTAAGAATAGCCTAGGATTCTAATGGTGAAAGAATTTTTCAAATTGGCCAGTAGTTTCAAATTCTGTGCAATGCATGCAAACAATCAAATAAATAGTTTCTCTTTTTAACAAAAATCTACACCATATTCCACATATAACAGATATTTTAGACTGTATTTAAGATATAAAATTTGAAACTGATTATCTTTTTTAGATTGTTATTTTTTTACGTTAGAAATATGGTTTAATTATAAGATACTAAGTATAAGAGGCAGATGATAAGGACGAATGAGTCTGAGACCGCATTGAAATGGGCTAAGGTCCGTACGTGATGTATTGGTTCATAATAAATTTGTAATTACTTGTCTTTTGATTGGTACACTCGACAAAGTTATTCGGTTTGCAGGGCACACACGCATCATTATATTTCAATATGTGCGTTCTGAATGGCCGCGGCCGGCCCTAATAATACGCAGGTTCATTTGTGTGGGAATCCTTTTATCTAAACACACACCAGCACATCACGTCTTTTCAACCAAGTCATTTAAGATAAACAAGTTTAATTTGTTACAAAACAACTTTTTGTAGTAAAATGTTATTCGTAATTTCAATACAGAGCATTATAGCTATGGTAGTCCAGCGGCTAAGATAACCGACTTCTACTCTTAAACTGTGCTATTGACCCCGAGTTCGAATTTCACATTGTCTTTGGCTATACCTATACTGACTTATGTATAAAAGACAGTTACTCAAGTTACTCATTTAATATTATGTTTAAATTATTTTGTAGAAGTATTTATTCCTCAGCAGTATACTATTACAGAGTTATGTATAAAAGACAGTTACTCAAATTACCCATTTATTATTATGTATGAAGTAATTTACTTAGTAATTAACAATGAGTTGCTTTACTATAAAATGATCCCGTTCTGTTATTTATATACTTACTTACTTATATTTACATTGAATAATAAATAATACTGTGCAATAAAACACAATTTTTTTTCACGTAACCTCATTTCCTTTTATGCTAATTAGTTTCAAACATGAATAAACACTGAAAAATATCGAAACAACGAATAAAAAGAATCTACGAATAAAAGGTATATTTTATTCATAAGTTAATTTATAAGCAGCATTAGGCAGAATAGAACCTGCATCTTTCACATGACTTAAGTTGGTTCCCTAGAACACTCTGCCAACGAAGTTGCTGACTAACTCGGCGAAGTTATTGATTACTCTTTGATACTAAACGTATCGTGTCGCTAGATGTCGCTAGATGGTTATGCATGTGTTGAATAAAACGAAATCATTGATTGTAAGATTTACCCACACAAGTGTTGCAAGATTTTTATTGGACGGCATATTCGCCAGTGTGATGTTGACTTGCACACGAACAAAAGGGGTGCATACCGAATACATTTGCTGACTGTACTAAAGAACAAATGAGTCGCGTGACTTGTACTTTTGACTCGAGTCTATTTTGGTTTTGAAACATTAACTTTGTTTCATATTGTAGATTGATTTGTTTTGAAACTTTGTTTTTATTAAAATATACAATAGCCAAGTACGCTTTAAAGACTATTAAAATAAACCAAAAAAGTAGTTTCTTCTCCTGGTAATAACAAAACCGCCCAAACGCGGGTCAGAATAGCACACAATGGGTTCCGTAATACCATAGGTACAATATTTAACAACAAATAAGCTAAAAGCAGGATATTTTTATACAACTACATTAAACATATATACATAATAGCTTTCGCCCGCGGCTCCGCCCGCGTCAAAGTCGATCCCTCGGGAATAGTACTTTTTACCGGGATAAAAAGTAGCCTATGTCCTTTTCCGCACTCCAGAAAACTTGTATGCAAAATTTCATGATGATCGGTTCAGTAGTTATGGCGTGAAAGCGTAACAAACAAACAAACTCACTTTCGCATTTATAATATTAGTAAGGATATACTCTTATTAAATTAAGAAATAAAATATGGTGTAAAAATTCCAAGCGGGCGGGATTTGAACCTGCGACCTTAAGTCTATGTACGACTTACGCTCTTCCAACTGAGCCACCGTCTGTTCTAACCCCGGCGCCGAAATTCTCCACCATATCCCATTCCCCTTATACGTCATCTACACAACTACCCGACTTTTACAAGTGAGGTATTTTATAGCGGCAATAGATATACACTTTGTGTGGAAACTTTAAGGTTCTACCTACTAAGGTAAAATACAGTAGTGTGACCACGGAGTGACAGCTGGACTTCCGGACGCACGGACTAAAGAGGCTTTAATAAGCCTATAAGACCCTATTAATATAGGGTCACTTTTTACTCTTTGGCACAGCGGTGACGCTCCTTGTACGTGTAACTTCGAGTTTCTGTGACCTTGAATCGCAACGTGTAAGCGCTAGGGTTGACGTCCACCCTAGCGCTTACACGTTGCGATTTAAGGTCACATACAAGGAGTGTCTGACACCACAAGAAAAAGAAGACGTAGAATTGATGACTTATTTTTAAAGTAAAATGAATATTAGTAATGAAATTCATTGTTTCTATTCTATGTAGTGTAGCAAGTTATTGTTTGTTCATTTGTGCGAATTTGGCGACAATGGTTCCTAGGTAATTTTTCTAACTTAACACAACACTCTTTTTTCTTGTTCCGTGGTTGATACAGAACCGAAAGGGAATATGAATTTTTGCGTAAGAAGATTACGCGTAGTATGTTATGTAATGTTAACTTATGTAAGGACATTTATAGGTAATGAAAAATAAGTTCAATTTTAAATAAATTTTTATTTGATATCATCAATCATACTAATAATAAATCCGTAAGGGTCGGTCATGGAAGTTACTTTGTTTTCAGTGATATCGTGTTGATAAGCTCTATACATGATACTGAAACTTTTTTCTGTATGTATAGATGTATGTATGTTCCTCCATAACTCTTAGACGAGTTGACAGAATTTTCTGAAAGTTGGTAAATAAACATTTAGACGTACAGGACACAGGATAGGCTACATAATTTTTTCTCCAGTTATGAGAAGACGTGGCCCCCATAAAAATGTGTACTGTACCTAGAAACTTGAAATTCGGTACGGTTCCTTTTATGATGAAAGTGTGCAATAAGAAAGGATTTTCAAAAATTCAACCTCTAAAGGGTGAAATAGGGGGGTGAAGTTTATATGGAATTTTCATTTCCACACTTTCATCGAGAAATTGGTTACACAGATCTTAATCTGTTTTCTTTGTGACAGGTGCATCGGAAGCATTGGCGTATTCCTGTTCTAACGTTTTTAATTTTTCCTTTGATTTCGTCAATTCCATTTCTAATTTTCTTTTTCTTGACGTGTTGGTAGTTAAAGAAAGCGATGTTTGGGTACATGAATTAAATTGAAGGTCACTGAATTCGGTCTGGTTTGATAAGTTCTTCATGTTGCATGTCAATATTTGAGTTGAGTCGTCTTCGCATAATGTTTGTGTTGATACGTCTTTCTTTGTTTGAGTTGAACAGTCTGGTAAGACTAATAGAGAATCATCTTTTAATGTTGATGGACCAGGCTGTGGTTCATTTTGGGCGGAATCTGGTAAATTCAAATGTGGAATAGCATTTGGTTTCAAATGTCTAATGAATTTAAAATCTTCTTCACCGAAGTGATCACTACAGACACGCTGATGTAATTTTTGACTTATGGATCTCTTCAGTAGATCCTCCCGCCGCATCAAAGACAGCCAGACTGCTAATCTACAAACAAACATAAATAATGGCAAGTCACTATCAATCATCATTACATAGTATACAAATTAAATTTAATAAAAACACCCCTACGCAAAAATACTTAAAGTTTAAAGAACAACCCTTAAAAAGTAAAAAAGCACCAGATCAACGTGAAATTTTACTGTTCATTTCGGGAAATTCTACTGTTCCCGAGGAATCGTGACTAACGCGGGTGGAGCTGCGGGCAAAAGACAAACCTGACTTAAATATCAACGCGCAGCTGAAACTACTGTGCCTAGAAAATTTTGGTACAGGGGTCTCATTTACATCATAAAAAGAACCATAATAGAAGATTAAAACTAAAAAAAACCGGCCAAGTGCGAGTCGGACTCGCGCACAAAGGGTTCCGTACCGTTATCTATAAAAACGGCAAAAAAAATGATGTCGGTTGTATGGGAGCCCCCCTTTAATATTAATTTTATTTTTAATTTATTATTTATTTTTGAAGTGAATATATAACTAAATATTCTGTGAATATTTCAAGCGTCTACCTGTTGCCGTTATTAATATCGAGCAAAAATAAGTAAAAAAAAATAACGATTGTTGTATGGGAACCCCCTTAAATATATTTTATTCTATATTTTAGTATTTGTTGTTATAGTGGCAACAGAAATACATCATCTCTGAAAATTTCAACTGTCTTACTATCACGGTTCATGAGATACAGCCTGGTGACAGACGGACAGACGGACAGACGGACAGACAGACGACAGACAGACAGACAGACAGACAGACAGACAGACAGACAGACAGACGGACAGCGGAGCGATATTAATAGGGTCCCGTTTTTACACTTTGGATACGGAACCCTAAAAACAGTATAAATAGTAGTAATACAACATCAGTTGGTATTATCTTAGGTATTCGGTACTAATGCTACTGAATTCTTTAGCAATTTATGTTACGCGCCGAAAATCTCCGATAAGGTGCTAGTAACTAGTTGAAAATCATGATGACATCTTACATAACGACGAGATAATCTGTTAAAGTGATAATATGAGTAAATACCTACTTAGGCTACTTCGAAGTAGGCAGCATAATAATGTAAAACGACAA
This sequence comes from Elegia similella, assembly GCA_947532085.1. NCBI lineage: Eukaryota > Metazoa > Arthropoda > Insecta > Lepidoptera > Pyralidae > Elegia > Elegia similella. The sequence continues at coordinate 24,623,317 of OX383939.1, forward strand.
AGTGATTTAGGTGTTTACTACGTGTAAAACGGACGGTACCACCTACCCCGTATCTATTACTAGGTTATCATCATTTTCGAGTAGGTGTCACGGTCAATCGACCATGCACACCTTGGTGTCAGAGTTCTTCGGAACCGCCTCTCGGCCTCCGACGTGGTTCCTTTTAACGACTACCAGATGACAGCCGGGACCAACGGCTTAACGTGCCTTCCGAAACATCTTTATTATCAGACAATCAGGTGATTCAAGCCTGCAATACCCTAACCAACTGAAAACAACTAAACAAAGTACGCTTCCCGTGGGAATCGAACTCACGACCCCCGGGTCTAAAGGCAACCGCCTTAACCACTGGGCCACGGAGGCAGTTTGACTACTAGGTATTAGAAAATAAATATTAACTAGGTAGGTAAGGTACTTACTGTTCAGGATCGCTAGGCAATGAGAAGAAGCTTTTATCATTATTCTGTTTATGATTATTGCCACAGCCATATACACAACAATAAATCTTAGCACCGGACATGATTATTGTTTAAAACGCGTGGTACTCAAATCATCTTTCTTTTTCACTTGACGTGCGCGAGACGCAAACAACAAACGCTCATAGCCCTCGAATAATCCACTTAGTGGTGGCTCGTTCACCGCCCCGCGCGCCTCTCGATGCCCCCGCGCACATCCAGACACCCACACATAACCGCTAGCGCTTCAACGTGCACACATGCTTGAGTGTCGTTTCTTTTTGTGTAGCGTATATATTCTTTGCTTGCGTGCGTCTTGCAGACGCGCGTGCGCGAGACGCAAACACAACAGACGCTTCTAGCCCTCGACTAATGCCGCTCAGTGCTGGCTTGTTCACTGCCCCGCGCGCCTCTCGATCCCCCGCGCATACCCAGCCGCATCCACACATAGCCGCAAGCGAAACGTGCACACATGCTTAAGTGTCGTTTCTTTGTAGTGTAGTGTATGGTACGATACTCTAGTATTGCCTTCTTTCGTAAGTAGGTCGTTATTAGTAATTTACGAATTAACGCGAATCGGCGTATGAATGTTGAATGTACCCTTTGTAGGGTTCAAACTAAATGGAATCCTTATAGGATCACTGCTGTTTATTCGTCTGTCATAGTCACAGCCAATTTACTCCAAATGTACTGGACCTATTTGATTAGATTTCTTTTGATCAGTATTTACTGATCGCCTTATCATTGGCCTCATTGAGGCAACGTGCAAGGTTTTTTTTGTTATAGGACGGCAAACAAGCAAGCGGGATGGTAATTGACTGATCACCGCTGTCCATGGACAACTGCGACACCGGGGTGTGACAGGTGCGTTGTCTGCCTTTCAAGTAGTTCGGGGAAGGCAATGGGGAGGGGAGGGGAAACGATTGGATCTCTCACTCACCGAACGAAGCATAGAAGCGGTAAAGCTACACCCAAATAATTAACCAATAGTAGTGTGTTTCTATATGTCACCTACTTTTTTATGTATTTACTAGCGACTCGCCCCGGCTTCGCACGGGTGCAATTTGATACTAAAATTGTGGGTTATCCTTAAGAGATAGACATATACTATCGCCGACTTTTTTGTTGACCTTTTTAAGGTGTACAATACTAGTACATTGATCTATCTCGTGGGGTTCAGCCAGCGTTTGCAATGTAAGCGCAAAAATATGTGTTTATTTACGACATCACATTAGAAACCTCTTAATTTATCAATGTTTCTCTACAATATTATGCATGTATTATACATATAAACCTTCCTCTTGAATCAATAACTATTATAGAAACCGCTTCAAAATCAGTCGCGTAGTTTTAAAGATTTAAGCATACATAGGGACGGACAGACAGCGACAGCGACTTTGTTTTATACTATGTAGTGATGAAGTCATCATCATATCAGCCACAAGAAGTCCACTGCTGGACATAGGCCTCCCCCAAGGATTTCCAATACGACCGGTTGGAAGCGGCCTGCATCCAGCGTCTTCCTGCGATGAAGTAATTATTGTTATTTATAAATACTTTTCTTAGTATTCGAATCCTATAAAAAAAGAACCGTAACATTGTGATATAAATATTTTAAGCTACAATTTGTCCAGCAGTGTTGTCTCTGTTGGAATATGGCAAAAATAAATCACATTTCTATCCCTGTCTAACTCAATAATCTTTCTCTCTCTATGTCATCAGTTGATCATAAATATTGTATTTAATGATTGCAACTCGAACCGTCACAAGCCACTTAAAGTATCCCGACTACGTTCCCACAGCCATTGTGGATTATTCGTTGTACGGCTTTCTTTGCATAAACACACCTTCCTACTAAACGGAAAATAAATAAGTATATGGACAATCTTGTGTTTCTCTGGTATGCCCTACATAACCCAACAGGTTATGGGCCCAGATCACTAGTTCAGAGCGTGTTATTAATAAAGGCTATCAGTTGCACTTTGAAAGTAAAAACTTTTAGTGACAGGAAATAAAAAGTGATAAAAATGGACAGTGCGAAATATAAAAGGAACATTAAACAATTCGATGGTGACAAATGCGGCGTGTGGAAGTACTACATTTACAATTTATTAAGTGAACTCGTCGTTTTGAAAATTATTGATGAAACTCCTGCGGAACAAAGCGCTGAATGGATGAAGAAAAATATATAGCCAAAAATAAATACTATACTGAAGTTTTAGGACTACTATACTGAAGTTAAGACTTCTTACTAAGTTTAACAACATTAGTGTTCGTGAAAATACGTTTGCTAGATTACAAAATTAAATTGAGAAATGAAGAGCGTGACTAGTTGGATGGTTTTTCTAGTCTCAGACAAAAATAATTCAATGGACCAAGTAGAAATGATGCGACGCACGAAAAACCTAATTTCGGACCACGCAGCAACTTTAAAAGGATAACATATCATTATTGCAACTAAATGGGACATAAAAATTACATTGCCATGCATAAAACAATGGACTTAAAAAGGGAGCCCGAAACAATAAATTTGTTAACTTCGGATTCGACTTCAAAACTCGAGGCTCCGGCCACAACATCTGGATTTGCTTTTATGACAGACAGTAACACTAACAATTGTACAAATAAAGGAGACTATATCGCTTTAATTTTGGATTCTGGAGCTTCTGACCACTTAATAAACCGAGAAGATTTGGCACAAAAAAAATTCAAACAGAGAATCTAATAAATATTTCTGTGGCAAGGAACAGTGCATATATAAGCGACTAAGAAAGAAAATACTTCTGTCACGATTAATATGGGCATACAAGACACTCTGCAAGATGTACTACTCTGCGCCAATATCCCGTACAACTTACTATCTATAAAAAAATCAAGATGCCGTGATGACTATTGTTTTCGACAAAAGCGGCGGGTGGCGTCGTAGTAGGTACACAAAAATAGTGGTAAGCTGGTCATAAAGGGTAAGTCATTGAATAATCTAACTGGCATTATCTTCACTTTCTAAACATGCTTTTAACACCACAAGCACTTTGAATAGAGGTATAAATAATAAATATGAATTATGGCATAATTATCTGGCTGCTCTGGCCAAGTATGGCCCTAGTAGTACAGAGAGGGTCGTGATTCTGTAATGGAGACTAAAAATTACCTGATGATGATGGCATAAAAGACTAAGTCATATTGGAAGTCTAAGTTTTTGGAAATAAAAAAAGACATTGACAAAATTCAGAATGTCGTATAAAGTGACTTTTTGTGTGAAGCTTGTATTTATGGGAAACAAGCGAGTTTACCATTCAATAAAACAAAGATGAAATATTTAAACTAGCCTCTATTTAAAGTGCACACAGATGTTTGCGGTCCTATTACTACTTCGTCGCTAGATGGCAAAAACTATTTTGTTATTTTGTGGATAAATACAAACATTATTGTGTAACATACTTACTGACTTGGAAGTCAGATGTGTTTGTTGTATTTAAAGAATACGTTGCCAAATGTGAAGTTAATTTTGACTTAAAGATTGATAACTTATATTGTGATAACGGAGGTGAATTTATATCTAATGAGATGAGATAAATCGTTTTGAGGTGAGGCTGTCTTAACAGCAACTTATTAATGTTAGCCCTATAAAAGCTCTGATTGTTGAAGTAACACCTTTTGAATTGTGGCATAATAAAAGGCCGAAAGTATTTAAAAGTTTTTGGTTCGACTGTATACTTTATTAACAAGAGTAAAAGAGCTAAATTTGATCAAAAATCTTTAAAGGGCATTTTGGTTGGTTCCGAACCAAATGGTTTTAAAGTATGGCATGTGGCAGAAGATAGGTTTGTGAGAGTCAGAGATGTGATAGTTGATGAAAGTTATTTCATTGACAGTAGACCGATTAATAGATTGTTTGAGCAGATTGACGAATCTGTTGAATTCCCTGAGGAAAATGTCAGGGATGTGTTAATGGATGGTAGACCGATGAAAAGGCGGTCTATCTGAGCAGATCGACGGATCTGTTGAATTCTCTGTTGAAAATGTCAGGGATGTGTAAATGGATTGTAGACCGATGAAAAGGCGGTCTATATGAGCAGATTGACGAATCTGTTGAATTCCCTGAAGTTGGATCTGGTTCACCAGATGTTTCTCACAAACAAGTTTTGATGCCAGGCTCGTTAGATTTGATACCAAATAAATATATGCCAGAAACTCCGTGTCAAAATGAGAGTATCAGTTTATCAGATAAAAATAAATGTTTTGATAAGGATTTGAGACGAAGTAATAGGATCCGCAATATCCTTTCTATTTTATATAATGAAAACGATGATGAAAGTATTTCTTGCAATTATTTACTATGTGTGAGGTTGGTATTAATGATCAAAGGTGTGAGTGAATCATTGATATTTCATGTCTCTCAGTCATATAAGGTAATTCAGTCTAGAAGTGAAAAAAATGCTGTTAGAGAGGAAATTAATGAGTTTGGAAAACCTTTGAAATATAAGGCGAGATTAGTAGCTCGTGGCTTTAGTCAAAAATATATGATCGACTATGATGAAACTTTTGCCCGTGTAGCCAGAGTCACAACTTTTAGAATAATTTTAGCTTTCGCTAATCAATTTAATTAGCATGTACATAATATGGACGTGAAAACAGCATTTTTGAACGGGAAACTGGATAAGGGAATTTGTATGAAAATTCCAGAGGGTATCCCATGTGAAAATAATATGGTGTCTGTAAATTACAAACATCATTATATGGATTAAACACGTTGTTGGTTTAAAATATTTGAACAAGCTTTAATAAACAAAGGTTTTCAATTCATCATCATTTCGAGTATGTGTTACGGTCAATCGACCATGCACAGGGTGTCAGAGTTCTTCGGAACTGCCTCTCGACCCGATATAACGACTACCAGATGGCAGCGGACCAACGGCTTAACGTGCCTACGTGCGTGGTTTTCAATTTTCATCAGCAGATCGATGCATTTAAATTCTCAATGAAGGGCATATTTCAAAGAATATTTATGTATTACTTTCGGTTGATGTGTAATATGTATTACAAATATAAATACTATGAATAGTTATTAAAGGAGATTATGTTTTCTAAGAAAACCAACCACTTTGGATCGAGCCAATTTTTTTTATGTTTGACTGTAATTCTGTCAAGTCACCTCTTGAAAGTAAAATTGATTACAACGCGTTGAATTCGTGTGAAACTACAAATGCCCCTTGTCGAAATCTTATCTGGTGCTTTGCACAAGTTTACTGTTAACATCTTGAGTCGATATGCAAACAAAAACAATCATTCTTTATGGTTACACTTGAAAAGGGTCCTACGATATTTAAAAGGCACCATTAATCTTAAGTGAACTTAGTTACACGAAGTGATTATAGAGACATTTTAAGTGTTTTTGTGGATTCTGACTGGGTTTGTAATGAGATTGACAGAAAAAGTACCTCGGGTTATTTGTTTAAATTGTATAACAATTGTACAATCTGTTGGCAAACAAAAAGACGACAGACGGTGACAACATCATCCATTGAAGCTGAGTACATGTCTTTTTATGAAGTAGTAAAAGAAACGTTATGGTTAAAATTGATCATTTTGAATTCATTAATGAATAGTATTGAGGATAGCAATGGATGTATTAGTATTGCAAATAACCCGACTAGTCACAAGAGGTCGAAGCACATTGATACAAAGTATAATTTCTCTAGAGAACAGGTTGAGAAAAATGTAATTAAAATGGTTTATATTTCCACAGATAATCAACTGGCGGATATACTAACGACACTAGTGTCTGCAACACGATTTGATGAGACTGATTGAGATGAGACTGAAACTTGGATTGAACATATAAATTTCAGTAACTATCTATAACTTAGTTATTAACACTAGTAATGATAGATAATATTATTTATTGGCCTGATTAGGTTTTTCTGGGTTTCCCTAATCCTGTGCAACAAATGTTGGGCCATGATAATTGTTCCCCAGAAAGGAAGGTGTGTAATTTTATATTATTGTATACAGTTGTTTGATATGTACTATCTTAGGTATACTGTTGTAAAAGGGATTTATTTTGAGGGGGCGTGTTGAGTAATAATGGATTTATTTTTGAGGGGGCGTGTTGGAATATGGCAAAAATAAATCACATTTCTATCCCTGTCTAACTCAATAATCTTTCTCTCTCTATGTCATCAGTTGGTCATAAATATTGTATTTAATGATTGCAACTCGAACCGTCACAAGCCACTTAAAGTATCCCGACTACGTTCCCACAGCCATTGTGGATTATTCGTTGTACGGCTTTCTTTGCATAAACACACCTTCCTACTAAACGGAAAATAAATAAGTATATGGACAATCTTGTGTTTCTCTGGTATGCCCTACATAACCCAACAGTCTCCTTTATATTTTTTACTGTTTTATTTTATAGACAGGTGTCACGGAAGACCTGCGGCGTGATGCTACTCGGGTACATCACCGCCTAATGCTGAGTGACCCCATTTGGGCCTTGTTTTGTAAAATGGTATTGTTTGGTTCCAAATAAATTATTTTTCTTTCTTTCTTTCTACTTAGACGTCGATTTTCTGTGAGAGTGTGGTCGATTTTCTGTGGTAGTCTTCCCCGGACGAGCCGGCCCATTCATGCTACTAGCAATTCATTTTGCCGGTAGCGTGGCTCTACCACGACTAAAAGTAGTGGGGCAGTTAGTGCACTTATAGATTTATTGTATATAGCTGTTAATAAGTAGAATTATTGAGCCGTTAACCGTATGGCCATTATATTATGACAGCTCCGTGGCGCAGTGGTTAACACGCCAGCCTGCGACACGAGGGTTCGCCCGGGTTCGATCCCCGGCCAGGTCAAGATGGAAAATGATCTTTTTCAGATTGGCCTGGGTCTTGGATGTTTATCTATATGCGTATTTTTTATATAATATAATATCGTTGAGTTAGTATCCCATAACACAAGTCTCAAACTCACTTTGGGGCTAGCTCAATCTGTGTGATTTGTCCGTATATATTTATTATACATACAACGATTAGCCGTACGGTATCAGCACCAAAACTATTTTCTCAAATGTGTTTTTCTCTCCTTTTTCAGGCCATCAAATCTACCAGCAAAATGCACCGAAGAGGCATTACGGCATAAGGCTGAACACGCGCGGATGGTTGAGGCGGCGAGGCGGAAGGTGGAACGCGAGGCGGCAGCGAGGCACGCTCGTATGCAGGAGTCATGGAGGCTAGAAGAAAGGCTGGCGAGGCACGCGAAGGAATGGTCACAGACGATACTGCCTGACTGGCAGAATTTGTAAGTTACATGATACTGAATGTTTTATAACTAACAGTTTAATAACTAATAATGATATGGGCCGCAAAGTCGCTAAGTTGGAGTGGCACTGGGCGGGCTACGTCTGCCGAATGCACCCAGATCGCTGGGATGCTTCAACAACAGAATGGACTCCGGAGTATGAACATAGAAAACCAGGCAGACCTCTAAAGCGTTGGTGTGATGACATCAATATTTCGAAAGAAAATGGTTGGAAGTGGCACAGAATAAAGATGCATGGAAACTTATGGGGGAGACCTTTGCCCAGCAGTGGGACAGTAAAGGCTAAAAAAAAATTAAGTTTGAGGCGACGGCCAAGCACGCTTTTATGCAGGAGTCGTGGAGACTGGAGGAAAGGCTGGTGTGGTATGTCAGAGAGTCGCAGGCGATACTGCCTTTTAGAACCCATAAGTTAATATAACTTGATCGCTAACATAACGTGTTCCACTACCTTATGTAACCTGATATTGTATATAACATGAAATCAGAAAAAAAGAAAAGATAAAAATATAAAAAATCATACAAAGCCCTTCAGGCAAGTAGGCAATCAATACTGTTGAAAAGAGTGTCTTTCGGCGTCTTCTTCTCTGCTGCGAGCCGCATCGGAACCTAGCACTATTTTAATTCAGTTTAGCACCTTTACGCCCGCCAACATGCTAAACGTATTTTCATAAGTGTTTTATTTTGCATTCAAAATGCTATTATGATATACTCAGAAATAAAATATGGTGAAAAAACTTCATGCGGGCGGGACTAGAACCGGCGACCTAGGTCTATGTAGGTACGACCTATGCTCTGCCATCTGAGCTACCGCACAATTCAATCTCGGCGCCGAAATTCTCCACCATATCCCATTTCCCCTTATACGTATTAAGGCTTACTATATTTTATTTCTTCATTTATTAAGAGTATGCTAAATGTAGCTTTTAGGTCTTACAAACCTAAGCTATGTTTACCCCATAAGGGAAAAATACGTATGTTTGTACACTTAGCAATAAAATAAAGCTCATTATCATCATCATCAGGTCTTTTTAGTCTCCACTACAGGAGACTAAATAAAGCTCATGCGTCAATAATCCTTATCCTTACTAATATTATAAATGCGAAAGTGAGTTTGTTTGTTTGTTACGCTTTCACGCCGTAACTACTGAACCGATCATCATGAAATTTTGCATACAAGTTCTCTGGAGTGCGGAGAAGGACATAGGCTACCTTTTATCCCGGGAAAAAGTACTATTCCCGAGGGATCGACATTGACGCGGGCGGAGCCGCGGGCGAAAGCTAGTATTATAATAATTAGGATCAAAAGTGTTTTCTAAATATACCAAGTAGATACACTACCGTATTTCTTTCACTGTACGCTTACTGTATGTGACTTATTTTCAAGACAAGCATAGGTACAGTCTTAAGAATAACATCAAAAGAATACATACAAAGGACTTTATTTTTATTTTCGTCCGTTGTCTACGGTCACAGCCAGGTCACACATTGTGGCAGACAATACTATGAAATATTATAATTCCAACGTTGTTTTGCGTCTGTCGTCTCGCAGTCTATTGTCGGCATGGGAAAAGCTATTGTTCTGAGAACATGGGGTTCTGTGATCTAGATCACTTATACTTTGGATGAACAATAAATTGTTGTAACGACTGATCGGTTTCTCACCTATATTCTCATGCTCCGTGGTCCAGTGGTTAAGGCGTTTGCCTGTTGACCCGGGGGTCGTGGGTTCGATTCCCACCGGAAGCATACTTTGTTTAGTTGTTTCCAGTTTGGTTAGGACATTGCAGGCTTGAATCACCTGATTGTCTGATAAAAAGATGATTCCGTGCTTCGGATGGCACGTTAAGCCGGTGGTCCCGGCTGCCATCTGGTAGTCGTTAAAGGAACACGTCAGAGGTCGAGAGGAGTTCCGAAGTACTTTGACACTAGGGTGTACAGCACATGGTCGATTGACAGTGATACCTACACGAAATGATGATGATGAATGTATGGAATAAGGTTGATATTTAATTACCTCTTACATAGGGCGAGAAGGAGCATTTTTCCGCCTAGTCTTTAGACCCTTAGGTTTCTAGGAATTGTTTCGTGATCTGCGCTAATACATAAATATTATACGAATCACGTCTTTGTCCCTTACGGGATAGGCAGAGCTATGGTCGTAAGACTTAAAGGGGCGTAAAGCGTGATGATCCCCTAAGGGGGCTCGGGGTCGAAGCCCCTGCCATAACAAAAATACTTGACCACATACGGTAGGTTAGATTCGCTAAGTTTTCTTGTGAAGTTAGGGTAATTTCCCCAAAAAGTAACCTAAAATATTAAGAAAAATAAATAAAGGCTATTTAGTGCTATGTTGTATGTAAATATAAATGACGTCTCCGCGTTTTAAAACTCATATTGTAAAAGTAAAGTAAAGTAAGTAAAAAGTATATTTATTTTCTCCAGAAATAGAGAAATTTAATAACTTAAGAACTTTAACAATTTTAAGCAGGGGACGTTTACAATTTTAGCATTTATTTTGGTGAGATGATTAGGTTTTCCGTCTCGTCGTAATTAAGGGAATGTAAATACTTGTATTGTAAAGAAGAACAAAGCGAGTTGCATTAGATATAATCATCAGAAATAACAAATTCGTGCTAAACTATTCCAAACCACAGATCAGTTACTAGTCTCTTGCCACTATTCTTCAAATTTACGCCCATTCCTTCGATCGAAAGAGATGGTAAATAGAATTTAAAGTTAAAAAGTTATTCATCTCGCTATTTCTTTCGCTTTCGTGTAGCATATTGTGTGATATATCCCCTATATATTTATATATTATATCAATTACGGGATCGGGTTCCGCGATGTCCATATTGATTGACAAGATCAGACACTGGGCTGTGATGACATCTGCAATATGCGTAATTTTATTTGATTATAGTCGAATTTTAAATAGTAACTTAATGTTTATTATACTTATTTTTTATATAAATCTATAAATCGTTGGTTCCATGCTGGTCTGGGATATGCGACTAGCAACCCATCACTATTTCGATTCCGTTTTCCAACTTTACGTCCACCAACACGTTAAACGTGGCCTGACGGTCTTATGACCTTAGGCTCTGTCTACCCCGTAAGAGATAAAGACGTGATAATATGTATGTATGTTTTAAAAAAACATTACTTCGGCCTAATGTGAAAAATATTATGGTTTCTCATATCTTGATGTTCACAAACCACGAGATCAGTAAAGCACTTGTTCACTTAGAATGCAGTGTCGTAGTGAAAGCAGATGTCACTGACGAGACGATAAACATTCTTCACACTTGAGCACGAAATATAAAGAGATACAGAAGTATCTCTCTCTGTTTGATGTTTAAAAGTAAAAAGCAATGAGTAGGCCTTGTCGGTGTCATTGTGTGGAAAGAAACGCACAGAATTACTATTTTTTCCGGGAATAATGCAGTCGTTTGCCATTGGTTTCTACATTAACATCCAGTAGTAACCAGAAGGATTTTTCAGTATCGCATAATGCCTGAATACATACATGTTTATGTGTTGACATTGACATATATAATCTTGTGACTACCCAAAAAAGAGGTGTAATATTTTTAAAGTTTATAAGTTAAGTATCTATCAAAGATGTTGGTAGTATGTGTATGAGTTTCTTTATTCCACCATAACTCCTAATTGTCTGAACAGATTTGGATGTATGGGGTATCGTTGATATTCTCATATCACCCCGAGTAAAAAGTGCAATATTTTTTTCGGGGTCTTATTTATTTGAAGAAAAAACATTTTATGTCTGGCTCCGACTTGCACTTCGCCGACTATATTATCATACATATTTTAAACCTACCTTAAATCATCACTTACCTATAAATACCGTTTTGTATTTGACCTGTCCTGGCATTAGCTTAGTGTATATGCTATGGGAGAAGTCAGCAGACCGAATACTGTAGAAAGTGTCGCTTCTGTCATCCTGTTTAATTTGTAAGAGAGCAAGGTTTTCTTGTGTGCAAATGTATTCTGCGATTTAGATCCTATCTCACAGTCGCGAATGTGAATTAAATTACACTTAGAAACCTAAAGGTATTTATATGACTGCTTTGATGTTGTTAGCCACTTATGGCTTTAAGTTTTCACTTGGCCGCACTTGGCGAGATTGACTTTGGATAACTTGATTCGATGTTATTTACGTAACATCACACAAGGAGAGAAATCTCGGTAACAAATGTTTTGTATGATATACTAGTGACACGCCCGGATTCGCACGGATCGGTTTAAACAATCACCTATGTGAGAATGAAGCTGTCCATAGGGGCAAATAAATAAATCGGTTTAGAAGTTCCACAGATTATCGCAAAAAGAAACATAAAAGAACTAAAACTTACCTTTATCATTAGTACTTATACATACAAAACATACGTGAATATATAGGTACCTATATTGAGAAACGCTGCGAGCAAAACTGACCAGCGTGCTTAAAGATAAAAAAAGAGTATTTACTACGTCGCGACCAGTTCGAATGTTTGAACGTTTTGGACAACATTAAGAAGTCATTGGCGTTTCAAAACAGTTTTCGATAGACGCCTCAAAGTGTGATGTTGTCCCTTTCCACATACTTTTTCATATCGAAATACTGATATTGGTAATTACTAGAAGAAATCCCTTCATGGCAGGGATACGTTCGCCACTGTACACATAAATCCAAGAATCTGTATGTAACCTTCTTAAATTGTATCTTTGTTGTAATAATACATCATCATCATCAGGTCTTTTTAGTCTCCACTGCAGGAGCATAACCCTCTCTGTACTACCGGAACCATACTTAGCCAGAGCAGACGAGGATTTGGCCTACACTCTCCTTGCTGGCCAGACGGGTTGGAGAGGGCTCATTGATGTCTATGAGCTTTGTTTAGCTTGTATTTCCTAAGTTGCCTCTTACGACCTCCATGGGAAGACTAGGAGTGGTTCTATTCTACTCTGCCGGACACCACACGGCGTACGTAATAATACATACTCAAATACTTATTTGTCTTTTCCAGGAAAAACTCCAAACGCACCCTCGAATTATGGTGGAGCGGGCTTCCACCCTCAATCAGAGGCAAGGTCTGGCAGTTAGCCATCGAGAACAAACTCAAGATCACCCCCGAAATGTACCAGGAGTACGTCACCAAAGCAAAACAAAAGCTACACGAAGCACAGCTACGAAGGAAGAGGTTAAAAGTTAACAAAAAGGAGTGTGCATGTAACACACAAGATGATGAAATAGACAAACAGAAATCAACAGACTTGGAAGACTCGACTAAATCAAGATTAAGTATTCCTAGGAACCTGAGCGAGCAGAATTTGAAGTCTCACACGACGGATGCGGAGCCAAAGAAGTGCTGTTCTAAATCCAACCCTAACTTACTTGAGTATAGTGACGAATGTTCAATGGAGTTGATACAGTTGGACATCGCGAGGACGTTTCCACATTTGTGTATATTCCAACCTGGGGGACCGTATTTTGATGTGTTGCACGAACTTCTGGCTGCGTATGTGTGCTATCGCCCGGATATTGGTTATATTCAGGTTTGTTTTCAGTTTATTATTTTTAATCTAACGGTAATTTACTACAGTAGAGTGACGGACCATATACCATAGCGGTATCTCAAAAAAAATATTTTTACGCCATCGGATAGCTCAAAAACAATACGCTATCCGATGGAATAAAAAAATCAAGTTGGCGATTTTTTGTGAGATACCGCTTTTGCGCTTCGTAGGGCAGTAAAACTCACTAGAACAGAGCTATTAGCTCTGTTCTAGTGAGTTTTATTTTATACGAATACGCCAGTTAGTATTTAACTGTATATGTATTTAGCAGTTCTAATCGAAACATTACTGCATCGGTGTTTAGCATCAAAAATAGATGAAAGTGGGGTTTACATGCCCACGTTTGTTTGCAGGTGTATTTCCGCGAATCGATTTGATATTGTGTATTCTGACGCGAGTTGTTCGAAGGCTATTTCTAGTAGTGTTTACGTTTGTTAGTCCGAATTCAGTAAACCTAGTGTGATGTTTTGTAGCTTAGGAATGATATGATAAGATATTAGAAATAATAATGCCTTTTTATTTTATATGTATGATAAGATGAGATCATCATCATCATCAGTTTTCTATTACCTACTGCTGGGTCTCCTCCTTTTGTCTGCGCCATTCGTCTCTATCTCCAGACATCGCAATTCAGTTTTTTTCATCAATTTGCCTTATGTCGTCAACCCACCTAGATATTTTGTTCAGAGGTATCTTTTCACCACAGGTATGGAGCGTACAAGCGGACAAATTTTTATGCCTAATACTACTACAAACGTAACACATCCGCACACGTCAATGTGTGAGTGAACCATCAGGGTTACTACTGCAGAATGAATTCAAGTACGTTCGTACGTTCAAGTAAGACGTTCCGTAACGTGCGACTTGCAATAATGGCCAGAGGCGGCTTTTTTTTTTTTTTGTAATGACTATGTAGCTAGCTCCAAGTGAGCTTTCGCTACTTCACCGGGCGTTTGAGGTGAGGGCAGAGTGCCCTCAACCTTTATAGGCAACATCACCAAAGGGCCCCCAGGAGGGACGGACCTCGGCTTTGGGCGTTGCCTGTGTGCGCAAGGCTTGGAGAGACAGCAAACTCTCATATTGCCTGATGGGCCGCGTATGCGTGCATGCAAGCCTGAAGGGCCAATCTGAGAATCAATGGCAAAAGCCTTTGGAGAGCAGCAACTCTCATCTTTTGCCTTATGGGCCCCAGAGGCGGCTTTACCTATAGTGGTTATATAGGGTGTGCGGCGCACACAGGCACCGGGTCTAAGGGGGCGTTGAGCGCCCTCTAAAACGACACCTCTAAAGATGCGTCGCTCGCGGCACCGGCGCTCTCAAACACCCTGCGCCCGTGTTACGGCCGCTGCGTCTTTAACTACTCTACATAATAACTGGTTTCAACGTGAAATCAGCTTTTAAACAGATCTATACTAATATTATAAGGCTGAAGAGTTTGTTTGTTTGTTTGATTGTTTGTTTATTTGTTTGTTTGTTTGAACGAGCTAATCTCAGGCAATACTGGTTCAAATTGGAAAATTATTTTTGTGTTGGATAGTCCATTTATCGAGGAAGGCTTTAGGCTATAAAACATCGCGCTGCGACCAATAGGAGCGAAGCATCAATAAAAAATGTTTTGAAAACGGGGAAAAATTATTCATCTATACTAATTAATCATAATAACAGAAATTGCCGCGGACGAAGTCGCGGGCAACAGCTAGTATATTATATTGGCGTAGAGTCGCGTCGCTACGAAAGGCGCGTGCCGGCATCTGTTTTGATTCGTTTGAAAACACGCCGAATTGTGGAAAATATAACTGTACGTATTCCATTTTGACCCCGCTCCTACTAGAAGGCGCCACAAGGTCTAGAGCCGCCTCTAGACAGTAGCACTAACCCTGTTTTCAAAGCTATCAAACACACCAGAGAACGGGGGAGAGGTGCGGGGAGGTGCCATGTTACGGGGCTGCTCACAAAATTTATCGACAGTCGTTTGAAATATGTGACTTAGAGGAGAACTTCTTACAGACATACGAAAGAATTTTTGTCCAAGCTAAAGGAGAGACAAATATGTAAATTAAAACTAATCTATTTCCTTATTAAATTAAGAAATAAAATATGGTGAAAAAAATTTAAGCGGGCGGAATTGAACCTGCGACCTTAAGTCGGACATAGACTTAGTTAAGTTACTTTTTTTTTTAGTTAAGAAGGTTAGGTTATTTTATTTTTAGTTTGTTTTATTTATAAGACAATATAAATCAAATTTAAATGTTAAAATATACTTCAATGCTTTAATACATATTAAATACTAAAATACATTATATTATGTAATTCTAGAGAACATACCTTTGCAATTTTAACATTTGAATAAATTCCTTATAAGAGTAAATCAAAATAGCATTGTGAATGCAAAATATAAACACATAAGAATACAAATCTTTTTGTTGATCCGCAGGGCATGTCATTCATCGCAGCTGTTTTAATCCTGAACATGGAGGCGCCGCAAGCGTTCGTGTGCTTCGCCAACTTATTGGACGGGCCCGTGCTGAGGGCGGCTTTCACCAGAGATGGCAACACCATGCAGGTATTTACTACAATTGGCTTTTGCCACCCTCGGTGACTTGTAAATATGACTTATTAGTTTTCACCCGCGGCTCCGTTCGCGATACTCCGTTCGTGATACTTCAAAGCGTCACAAAATAACAAACAACATAGTTACAAACACAACTTGGCATTTGTATAAAAAAAATTGGATTAGGTTTTATTTTAGATTTTTTTTCAAATTCTTTATGAATTAAAAAAAAAAATCCAATAAAAAAGGATTCTTTAGTTTAAAATTGGTGTCCACGTTTTTCTTTTTATTTTTAATCAAGCTAATGGTTTATGGAAAAAGCAGAGAACTATAAAATTTCAAAAATGCACATTCTTGACTTAGTAAGCATGACAAACCTTAGTGGTTTTATTTCCTTGCTTCGGGCGGAACGAACGAAGCAAACACTTTTCAGATGCAAAATAGAAAAAAAAATCCTTTATTTCATACATCAACAGTTAGTTTACCAGTTTATTAAAATAAATCTCATATAATCAATAAGTTGTACAGTTCATCCCATTTTTGGTTAAAATTAGTTACTTTTTATACATACATACATAATGTCACGTCTTTATCCCATACGAGGTAGACAGAACCTAAGGTCATAAAACCAAAAGGCCACGTTTAGCGTGTTGGAGGAAAACGGAATCAAAATAGTGATGGATTGCTAGCCGCATCGCCTATTGTCATGATTCTTTAGATTTTCGCTTATTATCTTGGCCGGCTACTACGGTCTGCGCGGGAAGAGAAACAGCTGGCACATTCTTCGTTTTTTCCTTTCTCCCAGACCAGCAAGGAAGATGTTACTTTTTATACTATCTAATAACCTAATAACAGTATATAAAACCTAATAAAATACTCATCATCATTTCGAGTAGGTGTCACGGTCAATCGACCATGCACACCCTGGTGTCAGAGTTCTTCGGAACCGCCTCTCGACATCCGTCGTGGTTCCTTTAACGCCTACCAGATGGCATCCAGGACCAACGGCTTAGCGTGCCTTCTGAAGCACGTAAAACACTAACAAGTTTACCACAGTTTCTCTGTAAAAATCTCTTTCTATTTCCAGCGGCTATGGAAAGCGTACACGCGTCTTCTCCGGCAGAACGTCCCCGCTCTGGCTGATGCTCTCGCGCCTGAGCTATATCTCCTAGAGTGGTTGTACACCGCCTTCGCCAAGGCCATGCCTTTGGACGCGGCTTGTAGAGTCTGGGACGTGTTTCTACGTGATGGGGATACCTTCCTCTTCAACACAGCATTAGGTAAGTTACCAACACTAAAAGAGATGGGCTGAAATTTGGTCACAAACGCTTTCAATAGCGTTTTTTAAACATAGTGGGTACCAAAAAGTATGGACTATTTTTTAAGAATTTTATTATCATATTCACATACAAAACTAGTATTCCCAAATTGTTTGTAGCAATTTGGAATATACTCTTTTTATTAAGTTAAGTTGAAAATTCTGAAGTTTTTTTTAGTAAAATGCCAAATATAAACATGACTAGCTCCGTGGCGCAGCGGTCAACACGCCAGCCTGCGACAAGGAGTGACCGGGTTCGATCCCCGGCCAGGTCAAGATGTAAAATGATCTTTTTCAGATTGGCCTGGGTCTTGGATGTGTATCTATTTAAGTATTTGTTATAAAATATACTCGTAGTTTCGTTGAGTTAGTATCCCATAACACAAGTTTCGAACTTACTTTGGGGCTAGCTCAATCTGTGTGATATGTCCGTATATATTTATTATTATTATTATTTAAACATTGGCATAAATACCACCGTTCAGAATTATCAATAATCTGTTACGATAGGCCTGTCTCACTGTCTGGCCTGTATCGCTAACTACATCGAGTTGAATGTTGGTATTTCTTTGAATACCTTTGCACAGTGCGACTTCTGTAAGTACTAATACCTATTCCGCGGTTAAGTTGACTTGAGACCACCACAGTATGTTAATCCAACGAATTGTTTCTAGAGAACTTTCTTACGTTAAATTATAATATTTGCACACACACCCATAAGCTAGAAAAAATGCTTTAGAAGCAAAATAAAAGTCGATACACTAGTTTCCGAGATATTTTGACCTAAACATTTAGAAAAACAGATGAAAACAACATCCTGTGATACATAAACTGTTGGCAACAACTTTTTTCTATTGTCTACTATGGATACTAACTCACTGCCGCCGACAATCAAAACAGCTAATTTATCAATTTTAATAATAAATATAAAAAATAGCGTTTCGATTTTTTTTAATTTGCTACTAGAGCATTTCTTTGACCTATGAAATGCAGGCTTAAAAATAATTAAAATTATTACACTTAAATAAAATTTACCTTGTATTAATATTAAGCATTGCCATCCAACGTGGCAATGCGGCCAGCCTTTTAGGCACCCTACTGGAAGGCAATGATCTGCGTGACATTTTTTATTTATAGATAACTTTTATTTAGTGTACATATTATACAGTTATACTAGTTCTAGTTGTTGGTTAGTATTATTTTTTAAGTTGATTTAGTCTATCAAACGTGTTTAATAGTCATATTTGCTCACATATAGGAATAAAAGTGCAATAAATCCTTGTATTTGGTGACATAAATGGATATAACGTATGAAATTACTCATTTGACTCTGGTCGCGGAGTAGCAGACACGCTTTTGTGAGTTTGTCAGTTTTTGTTGCTGCGTTCATAGGGTAAATTATATTCTCTTCTTTCCCCAGGCATCCTCCACCTGTACCAAGAAGAGCTAAAAGACATGGACTTCATATCGGCCGCGCAGTTCCTCACGAAGCTGCCCGAAGACCTCGACACCGAGGCTCTGTTCAAAAGCATATCCTCGGTGAGCATGACGTTAGACGGCATGGCCTTCGAGGAGCTGGCCTCATGCTGCGAATTGGACGACGAAGACCTGGCCGCGAGGTTATGATGCCGAGTGCGCAGGTGGAGCCAGGCGGGCTTCTGGGACCTGCTGGATGCTCTCTCCTTCAGGGCTGGGTTATAGTGCTGGCAGGCGAAAGGCTCCAGGCTGAGGGTCAGTACTAACGAGTTTAGTAAAGAAGCGGAGACACATTAATAGGGTCCCGTTTTTACGCTTTGGGTATGGAACCCTAAAAATCGTTTTTAAGAAGGATACTGTCTTAGCAACTAAAGAATACTGTAAAAAATATAGTAAAGCAATGATTTTCTATCGTTCAATACTCGAAATTTCTCTATCTCGACCGAATTCTCGCAAATCTTCGGAAGCTATCTTAAAAATTGATGTAGAACTGATCTGAAACTTAGGTGAAATGCGTCATGTTGAAATCCATGTTGTATTTATTGTAACTACGGTATAAACGGCTAGATAAATTTAGATGTTTGTCTATCGTCACCCATTCGCCCTTTCTTTTCATTGAAATATTTTATTTGATGTTTCTAGTTATGTGAAACTTCCTACTAATGAAAAGTATAATGTTATTTATGATTAGTTAACTAAATTGCCCGATAAGAACTTCACATTACTAGAAATCTGTTCAAATAGGTGTAAAAAGTTGTAAATATGAAATCTCAAATAAGTATTTTAATAATAATTATATACGGCTTCGAATTTAAATTAATATACTCGCGGAGCCTGTGATGTTGATTGTATAATGTACTCGAATTTGTACCCTAGTCTAGTGACATATGGTTTAGTTTTATCTGTCTTCTCCTGTCCAGAGATTACTCCACTAGTGTGAAGTATAATAAGATGTTTGTTGAGGAGTGCGGGGGAGCGGGGAGTGAAAACGCAATGAGGTCGCGGTAGCCACGCGTTTATTTCGCCCTATTTTGTATGTTAGACGCAATGGTCGGGCCACCAGGCGCGTATACACTTGAAGTATATTAAAGCGTATACACCTAAAATGAGATGTAATAGCGCAGATGTTACCGCTTGACGCGTGCATGGCGGCGGTATAAGTCACTCTTGAGATTAACACTTTCATCATCATCATCACATCAGCCGAAGGAAGTCCACCGCCGGACATAGGCCAAGGATTTCCAAAAAGCGGCCTCCATTCCGTGTCTTCCCGCGATCTTATTCAGGTTGTCCGACAACCTAGTCGATGGGTGTCCAACGCTGTGGTTGCTGGTTCGTGGTCGCTAATCGAGAACCCTTCTGCCCCACCGGCTTCTATGCGCTACGTGCCCCGCCCACTGCCACATAAAAGTACTAATCCGCTGAGATATGTCTGTGTCCTTTGTTTTCTACGAATCTCCTCGTTTCTGATTATCACTCTAAGAGTTTAGGTAAGAATGCGCCTAGTACTCCATTGATTATAACGGTTTCGTTAAAGCCTAGAATCTATGGCCAATTCTTTCAGTCTTTTTTACACTGCTCAAGAACATTTTACAAATATATCTATCTAAAATGTTAGTCAGAAAGGGTTTATCAAATTGTCTGGTGGTAGTGGTTATCTATATAACCAACTCTTACTATACGATCAAACCCGAATATAAAAAAAAAGGAATTAGTAGAACAAAAAGAAAATTTCGTGTTATCTGGTTTGATCCAATAGTTAAATCATTCTTACTCAACTTAATATATCCTTTCCGACATATGTATAATGATACAGGTGGGTGATTTTTAATGACTTGGTAACAATTTAATGTTGGAATCTCTAATGGTAACATCCGCATAAAAGAACGTAATTTATGAAAAAAATAAATTAGCTTTGTCCAGCTGATCTGTGAATTTGTATGGGAGGTTAAATTTTTTTTACTCATTATTACTTTTTTTTCTGCAGGTCTATATTTTATTAGAGACTCTGATTCCAACACCAAAACACTGCCAGGTAAA
Source organism: Elegia similella (assembly GCA_947532085.1). NCBI lineage: Eukaryota > Metazoa > Arthropoda > Insecta > Lepidoptera > Pyralidae > Elegia > Elegia similella. Next base: position 24,644,054 of record OX383939.1, read on the forward strand.
TAAAAATCAACCTGTATATACATATATGTATAATTATACGTACATATATAATTATATAAAAACGCCATAAGGACTGTGTACGGATGTGTCGACTATAAAAACATATCATGTTTTAGAATTTAAAATACGATATTTAATACTTCTCTCGGGTACCTGTAACCTACATAGATAACAGTCTAGCATATAAGGTATATCGCCTATGATATATACATGTAAATAATTGTCTATGTATTGCTATGTAAATATGTACATATTGTTACTATAATTAAATGTTATATCGGCATTTCTGAATTAATAAATGCCTGACTATTTAATATTAATTGTTTTTTAATAACTAATTAAAAGATCTGCTAATGTATGTAATTCAATATAATTTATTTATGTTTACTAAACTGTATAAATTTTTTTGCTTATTTTGATTTCAATGCTTCCATAGATAGAGTAGTGAATCAAAAAAGCAATATTTTTATACAAACTATAATATTACAACCTTTCTTATTAACTTTTCGTAAAATAAAATATGACTTCTTATTTATTTAGTTGGTTTACTACTATTTACTATAGGTATATGCCTTTTGTAACGAACTAGTATCTGCGCGCTTAGAAAAAACCCAAGCCTTGAGTAGTTATGAACTATTCCAAAATATTATCATTATCATAAAAATATTAAGATTTTTTTACACCTAACGCATCAACATGCTAAACGTCGTATGCGGGATCTATCTACCCCCATATATGTTTGTGCCGCTCTTTTGAATCACAAATCAAATCTAGTATTGGCTGTATTATATTACACGCCCGCCAAAATGCTAAATGTGGCCATAAAGTCTTATAGACCTAGGCTCGGTCTACCCCGCAAGGGAAAGAGACGTGATGTATGTATAATACAGCCAGATATATTCCAGATTGGATTGTCCCCATAGGACCTATTGATGTCCCTATAGGGACACACTTCAGCGTTGTCGATCTTTATCTACGATTGCGTAATACCCAATTTTTATTTTATTTACCTTTACTGTTCCACTGCTGGGCATGTATCTCCTTCTAATACAACGTGATTTTGAACCCCCTAGCTTTATTGAAATCTCAGAATCAGAATCCCTAATGAAATATAGAAATGCAAGAAAAAAAGCTGAAAAAAAAAATGGGTTTCCCATACAAAGTCGTCGATCAGCTGGACGAATTTCTATGGAAAGCCAATTTTTTTTTTCGGATTTTACCTTTTTTTCTTGGAATTCTGTATTCCATTAGGGATTCTGATTCCAAGATTTCAATATAGCTAGGGGGTTCAAAATCACGCTATATATTATTAGCTATTTAGTCATCAGTCTAACTTCTGTACGCTTTTGTTATTACAATATCATGTATATACTATTTTAAAATAAATAACGATTTCGTCAATTAATCTATTTAATATCTAAACACAACGAGTAGTAGGACCGGCCTAATAATTAATGAAACGAAGTTATTTCGAAAACTATTACTATTAATTAATTATATATTATGATACTGTAATTATGTCTAAAATAATTAGAATTAATCTTTGTATCGCTCATCTAGATATTTTTCGTCTGTACACGGTACAGTCTATTTATATCTAAAAATTAGTTTTAATTCAGAACATATTTTCGGTCGTTCATGGGACCAAAATGAAACTCATTTCAACTATCTTTGGATTATTATAAAATATGTATGAATAAACAAATTTTGATTAACTTATATTATACTTTGGTACCGACACGATGGTACTTGATTTTTTGGCACTTGTTTAGAATTTTCAACATTTTTAATTATTATTCAGATTTTATTTAATGATATAGAAATATCTATCTTATGAACCCTTTTATAAAACGTGATATTGTACCTTTGAACTTTATTAAAATCCTGAAGTCCTAATTGAATACAGAATTGTAAGAAAAAAGGTAAAAACGAAAAATAAAATTTGTACTTTGATACAAATTTGATGATCAGCTAGGCGAATTTCCATGATAAGTCAATCGTTTTCTATATGTATTTTTTTTCTTTTTTTTTTAATAAGTGATTTTGATTTCAGGATTTTAATATAGTTCATAGGTACAAAATCACGCGGTGTAGATTACATTTACGAATTATATTCATGAATTATATGATAAAATGAATTATTGTTAATGGACAGCTTTAATAGAAAACTTTAGAGTTATCTTGCCACGCGAAACATTGGTGATTTTTTTGAAAACTATATCCTTTTATAAATTGTTATTACTGTTTTATAATAGCTTGCGGACAGCTGAATTTTATTTGCCCCTTTGGTAAATGTCGTTGTTAGTATTGTTTATAAACGTTTTCGATGACTTTTCAAAGTTTTTTTGAATGTTTTTTGTAGTTGTTACGTGTCATTTTGTCTTTGTGTGAAAATATATAAATTCGAAGATTTTATTGAGAATACATTGCGGATATATGTTATGTAAATTCTATTATGTACATTTATTGCTTGGCATGGAGAAAGGTACTTTTCTTCCGAATGGTATGCTAGGTACTGATTTAATTACTGGTATATCGGAAAGTCATTATGTGACAAGGGGGTTTTCTGAAATGCTTGCTACCAGGTGGCAGCACTGAATCGTAGGGTTCGATAGGCCGTGGTCGTTGAATAATATTTGACAAGCGGCAAAAACTAACACATTTATTATAAAAACACGGTTTCACTCACGTTTGTTCAGTTGGAATCGCCAACTAGTTTCGGTCTGTTACAAAGACCATCATCAGGGCGAGTATTAGGGGTGGCGACACGGCGGTTTCGCTTCCCTCAGAGTACTCTTCTAACTTCCAACTGAATAAACGTGAGTGAAACCTTGTTTTTATAATGAATTTATCATGCGTTAGTTTTAATACTATTAACTGACACATTGTTGCCCAATAACGGCTTACCGGACCCGACGCCTCAGTGCTGCCACTTATTTCATAAAACCGTCATTAAATTAGCTAAAATGAAGAATTGTTTAAAAATCTCGTGTCTATTATATGAACAGATAAATATATTTTTTCTGAATTATTAAATTCCTTGTCTGTATAACCGAAGAATACAAATTGGTAAGAAATACTATATTAAAGCTTCTATCTATATGTTTTGTCATGTTTCCAAACGGAAAACAAATATATCGAAAATTTTCATAAAGCAATAAACAAATTACTATGTCCAATGACCTCAATGAGTGTCCCAAATATTGTAAATAACTGGAAGTTTCACCGATATGTCCTTGTTGAACGTTCGCGTGTAAAAATGTAGCCACGGTGACCCGAGGAGTCATTCTGCTCTCGGGTATGAGCCTACTGGTCAGATAAAGCGACCTGCGTTTTACGTAAAATGAATACTTATAGATAGGTGTTTCTTTTTTCGAGTCGTATTGGCTTTTGACTATAGTCATCATCAGGTCTTTTTAGTCTCCACTACAGGAGCACGGCCCTCTCTGTACTACTAGTGCCATACTTGACCAGAGCAGCCAGAGGACTTGGCCTACACTCTCCATGGGCCAGACGGGTTGGAGAGGTCTCATAGATGTTTATAAGCTTTGTTTAGCTTGTATTTCCTAAGTCACCTTATACGACATCCACGGGAAGACTTGGAGTGGTCCTATTTTACTCTGCCGGATACCACACGGCGTTGACTATAGTAATTTTGCCCAATACGCGGCCACGGCTACTGCCCTGTTATTTACGATAGCCCACCAGTGCGTCAATAAGCACGGTGGTCGATAGGAAAGAAAAAGTGTACCTAGAGCACAAACCCTTCATCCACCGACCAGTTTATTTGCTAACTCAGTGTACAACGTTTTTAAAGTCACTTCAAAATACATTGCGTTTTATGTATTTTAAATAAAAATAGTTAATCATACGAAAGGCGCAATGTAGTTTGAAGTGACTATAAAAAAGTTTTACACTGAGTTAGCAAATAGGCCGGCAGGTGGTCGGACGACCTGACAAAGGTCGCAGGGAAGCGCTGGATGCAGGCCGCTTCCAACCGGTCATTCTGGAAATCATTGGGGAAGGCCTATGTCCAGCTGTGGCCTTCCTGCGGCTGCTATAATAATGGTGATGCTTAGCACTCATGATTCTCAGATCAGCCCTTCAGGCTTAGCATTCAATCGCGGCCCATCAGGCAATAGAGTTAGCTGGTTCTCCAAGACTTGCGAACACAGGCAAGTCCCAAGGTCGGGGCCGTTCCTCCTGGGGGCCCTTTGGCGATTTTGGTTGTCTATACAAGATAGAAATTGGCGCACATACGTAAGTCATCTTCTGCTTGTTTGTAGTAATAAAAAACATCAGTATATAAAAACATCATCGCTAGTATGAAGAGTCAGATTTTCCTCAAGTCCCTTGTCATATTGGCATTGTTGCCTATAATGTCAATCACATTATAAAATAGTACCTCTCGCGTTTCGAATCTCTATATTTACCAATTTAGCAGAGCACTTTATCTGACCAAGGCTTATCTGTAAGTAGTTTAAGATATGCTGGGATGACACTTGACCCCACGTTTAAAGCTATTGCTTACATAATTTCTCTTAAATAACCGTCTGATCTTTAATCAAATTATACTGCAAGTGAAAACTAATTAACTTTTACTGATAATAAAAACAAAATACATTTTAAATGCCGATAATGTATAACTTAAGTAATAAATTGTAACGATATTCATCCAGCTACACGAGCGACCGCTACGAGTTGACATTTATACAAATATCGTCAACTAGTCGCGTCAAGTCGCTGTTGTATTTGTGTATCTTCTTGCAGCTGGCACCTACTGATAGAAATATTAATACCTACATTGTATACCTATGTATCGTGTTGTTGCCAAGCGTAATCCCAGCTGTAGATATACAATAATTATAAAATAATTACAGTTGTGATGTGGACTGATATTATTAATATAAAGATTGCCATCTCAAAATATTAGCATAGTAGTAACAACCTCCGTGGTCCAGTGGTTAAGGCATTTGCCTGTTGACCCGGGGGTCGTGGGTTCGATTCCCACCGGAAGCATACTTTGTTTAGTTGTTTCCAGTTTGGTTAGGACATTGCAGGCTTGAATCACCTGATTGTCTGATAATAAAGATGATTCCGTGCTTCGGAAGGCACGTTAAGCCGGTGGTCCCGGCTGCCATCTGGTAGTCGTTAAAGGAACCACGTCAGAGGCCGCGAGGCGGTTCCGAAGAACTCTGACACCAGGGTGTGCGTGGTCGATTGACCGTGACACCTACTCGAACTGATGATGATGAGCATAGTAGTTCTCAATGTAAATAATATTATAGGAGACATTTCGGCCCCAAATCATTACGAATGTTTGTAAGGTAATTTAATTGAATAAAAATACGTGAGATATATTTTTTTATTTTATATTAACCCACTACTAGAATATGTTATTTATAAATTCGGTATAAATATAAAATCAACATTTTAATTGTACACGCGCTGCGCAGTAGCACTGCACATAAAATATAAATGACACATGAGCCTGTCTGAAGTAAAACATTTGCAAAACGTAGTACGTATAACCATCCGGCGAAGAATTTCAACGCGAATGAGGGGCGAGGTGCGGGGGTCACCCGCTTGTGGAGACAGCGTCTTCTGTCTGCCACCCGCGGGGAGCGGGCGGCGCGGTGTAACAAAATCGTTGGGTATGATAATACTGGGATACATATTAATTTAATCAATATAGAACTTTAGTTGAAAGGCATAATTTATAATAAAAGACCTTTATATAATGCTGCTAATTAATCGTAAATAATATCTAAAAATCTTGATCCAGCAAAACCGATTATCAGCCGGTCCTTTAAAAACCTTAAAAATTGGTAAGAATTTCCGTTGTGTTCAAACATCAAGAAAACAAATTTGACGTGATTATATTAGAAAAAGATAACAAAGAAACACAGCCACAACTTATTTAATTTTTTTAAAGAAAAAAAAATCATTAAGTCGCTTAAGTTTTGGAGCGAGATAAGAGTCACAGCCCAGGACCGTGAGAAGTGGAGAATTCTTCTGCGAGCCCTAGTCCCTGACGAGTGACCACAGGACCACATCATCATCATCAAGTTTTGGAGAAGAAATCACGGGACTACCAAGCGTTGAATTTGTGTGCTTTTCCGGTCCGAGCTGCAGTTGTCTATCGCACTCTGCGGGGGTTGTTTGGGCACGCGGCGCGACAGCAATAGATTTTACAATTCTCTCGAGCTTAGTGTTTCTATAACAAGGATGTAACTGGACACCATCGTGATATACACAGAAGATTAGAGTCTAAACGTGCTTCGGAAGGCACTTTAAGCTATTCGACATGGTTGCTATCACTAGATACCCACCAGTTGTTATCCTATGTCAGTTGCCTGAAAGTTTAAAAACTGAGGCCAACGTTAGTACTTATTAACCTGTAGTACATCGATGCGAAATAGATAAAGATCGTTCACAAAAAACGTAGGTATTTGGAGTAGTGGAATTTTGAAATGCCACGAGCCCTTAATTTTTTTATAAAACTTTACTAAAGTAGTAAGTATATAAACATAGAAAAAAAAATTACCGATCCCGGCTGCTCGTGGCACAGATTGGCTTCAGTATACTTAACTTATATTTATGTACTTAACAAACTCCTAAACAATATCTACCTACTTAAGTTACGGCGACGACGAAGGAGCTTTTTAAAAACAAAGCTTTTAAGTTTTAAAGACAAGTTTATTGTACGAGAGCTAATTACAGACTGAACTTATCATCTAACTTAATTCTACTCGCAATGAATGTCCAGACGCCGAGTCAGCGCAACTGGGTGGGCCTGTGGTGCGACTCTGCGTAGGCATTCGCGAGAATATGCACTAAGTCTATTCGCAATGAACGTGCAGACGCTAAGTCAGCGCAACAGGGTGGCCCGTGGTGCGACTCTACATAGGCGATACCGAGAATACGCACTAAGCATTGACGAGAACTATGTCTCTATGTGGGGCCTCTTGCATAACTCCTTCCTCCCCAAGTTCGAGATTATCCGAAGGATCATCTCGACCTTTCACACAAAATTTTGACCAAAGCTTATACCTATAACATAGAGTAAAGAAAACTAGAGCTAAGACTATAATTAAGTTTCCTATGGTTACACTTATCACTCCTTTAAGAGACCTTTCACTGACACTTTCAACACTTGAACTGCTTTTCCGCACTAAATAGTTCAGGAACTGGATATCGGCCAGGTTGATCCCATCAAGGTCGATAGTCTTCGGCGGCTCCAGGACTTCGTTTACTTTAGGTAGATGAATTAAGGGTAAGTTGTCATCAAATATTGTCTTTCCTTCAGTCATATGTTTTCTCAATGTGATCTCTTTAATTTTAACATAACAATCATTATTTAAGCTTAACAGGTAGGTCCCATGGATGACCTCGTGAGTTGTTCCTTCTTTACAGTATTCGGTAAGTATAATCTCGTCTTTTGTGTAAATAATCCACCGGTTTAGCTCTATTGACTCTATCTTTAAGTCACTAATGATAACTGGTACAGGGATGCAGCTTGAGGTATTAACGGAAAACTGCATAAGCTCGGTGATACATTCATCTCTCATATGAGGTGAGAAGTCATATTCGTTGCACAGGAACCGGTCTTCATCAATTTCGGAACATGACTGGGAGAGCAATCTTGTTTTCAACCCCTTCACAAGTACGTGCGGATATTTGGGAAGGATAAGGGTAGTTTTGGTTCTATCATTGTTTAAAATAGGAAGTGGAATTAATTTAAAATAGTTATAAAGTTCATTTAAAATTAAAGGTATATGCATTACAAACCTTATCTGATTTTGTTTGATATAAGCTTTTAATTCCGTACATAGTTCTATCTTAACAACATTTTCAGGAGTAGCAGGAAATACTAACTTATCTGTGGTTTCGATTTCCTTGAGTATTGATAGAAATTCATCTGGATTGACAATAGATTGATGTAGTATTCTGACTTTACTAAAGGCAATAGCGGTTTCAACTTCATTAAGCCGAATGTAAAGAGTTTGGAAGTTATATAAAAATGACATATAGACATGTATAATTTTATCGATATTTTGAATATTCTTTGTCCTATTTAAGTAACCTTCTATTTTTTTAATATTATTTTCGATTTTTATAAAATTGCTTTTAGTAGAGTTGGCGATATTAGAATATATATCCATCATTTCCGTAACTATAGTTATTTTCTCACTTAAGGCATCTTGTTTAGTTTTTACATTACTAATTAACTCTTCGAATCGCAAAGCATCATCGTTATCCAGATTGCCGGTAATTGTTTTTATCAAAGAACCTAAAGGATTTAATATACCACGCTTAATTCTTGGTGAAGGAAGTAATTGTCTATATTTTTCTGAAACACTATTCATAATATAATCAGTTTGTAGTTCCACGTTAATAAGATCTGTATCTAATATTTTAGTATCAATGTATTTATAAACTTCCTTCTTAAATGCTACATACCTATTCTTATTTAATTCTATCTGATTCTTAACTTTAGCTAAATCTAAAATCTTAATTATTGTCCATTTATCGTAACCGATGACTGCTTGCCCTTCCTTGACTGGTAACAATCCGGGATTCTTGTCAATCTGGTGCAGTAGAAGGGCCAGGCCTTGGCTCATTGTGACTGCCAGAAGTAATAACCTGTGGAGGGCGTTTAATATCTTTTATTGGAATTCTAGTAGCACGATTGTTGGTAACAACTGGCACAGTGTTTCTATGTATTGGTCCTGTGACTTCTGCTTTCTGATACCTTGCCTTATCTTTACTTCGCCTAGTATTTACCCCTTTCATAAAAATTTCATCTCCAACGTCTATGTCAAATTCTACTTCACCCTTTCGTTTATTAATTACGGCTTGCTTTTTCTGAGTAATTTTATCAGTTAGGTATTCATATAAGTGTTTAGTTTTTCTAACGTGTTCTTTGACTAATTGCTGTGTGAACTGTTTATCAAAATCAACCGAAAATGCGTTATTAGAATCTGTATGACCAAATACAACTTCAAAAGGTGTCAGACCTGTAGTTGAGTGTATAGTATGGTTATAGGACATTATTGCATATGACATAACGGAAGCAGCATCAGTGGCTCTACGTTCATATTTTGCAATACGGTATATTTCTATAATAGTGGAATGGAATCTTTCCACAAGTCCCATGGAATTTGGGTTATGAGGAGTACCTATGTGGAGATTTATTTTATAGAATGATAGCATCTCTTTCATTAATGAGTTGTTGAATTCCATTCCCGGATCTGAACTTACTTTATTTGGAACCCCGTATAAGGAAAAATATTTAATTAAAGCCCTAACAACTTCTGGTGTAGATTTATTAACTATCTCTATGGCTTGGCCAAGTTTACTAAAGGCGTCAATGATGGTAAGGTAGTAAGTTCCTTCTATTGTAAAAATGTCAATAAATATTTCCTGAAAGGGTTTGGTCTGTGTCTGAGTAAGCTGCAATTCGGGTTTTAAAGGGTTTCGGTCGTACTTCATTTTCCTACAAATTTCACACGAATTAATAATACTAGCTACAATTTTTTCCATTGAATCCCAATAAAAAGTACGTTTAAGCTGTGCTAAGGTTTCCTTAATCCCCCTGTGACTATTTCTACCTGTATGGTATTTGAGAACCACATTACGCTGTTCTTCTTCATCTTCTATATATACTAAACGTTTAATACATTCATAGAACTTGACTGTGCCCTTTTTAAATAGTGTTACAGTAATTTGGGAGAATTGCTTACGATGTAATTCGCTTTCGAAGTAAAAGAAATATTTAATTTTAGGTTTGGTGTATTCCATAAGGAACTTTTTAATAAGATCGGGATTATTTTCAGGTAAGTGAACTTCTAATACTTTTTGTGATTTTCTAGATAGGTTTTTAACTGACATTATATTTCTGTTCCAGGTGTATACGTGAATTTGATTGGGCTTTGTGTCTACAGCTTCTTGCAGGATAAGTATTCCTTCAGTGTCTAAATCGCGTGCAGAATGTATTGTATCCGTTTTATCTTCACTTGGTTTTTCAGATGCGGAAGCCGTGGAACTACCTACAGAAGGAATAGAATATGGAGACCTTCGGCCTTCATTCTCTTGTAGTACAATGGATTTCTGGGAGTTAGAAGATGAGATTGTAATAAGAGAGGGTGAACGATCACGCTTCTTGGCTTTACCTATTTCTGAAATTTCATTTGTTATATCTTCTAAATAATCTTGCAATTGTTGTTCATTTTTATCTATATTTACTTTCATTGATACGTCGTCATCATTTTCTCCTAAAACATGAACTTTTATTCGTGACAGAGCATCTGCATTACTATTTTGTTTGCCTTTTTTATATACAATCTCGAAGTCATACTCTGCCAAACGTAATTTCCACCGCGTTATTTTACTATTGGGTTCATTTATACTTTTCAACCAAGCTAGGGGCCTATGGTCTGTGTAAATTTTAAATTTTCGGCCGTATAAATAGGGGCGAAAATGTTTTGTTGCCCAAATAATTGCGAGCATTTCTTTTTCGATTGTACTATATCGAGACTCTGCATCATTTAGGGTCCTGCTCGCATATGCCACCGGTTTATCGCTACCTATAGGACCTTGTGAGAGAACTGCGCCAAGGGCAAAATTAGAAGCATCTGTCGTAAGGATAAACTGTTTATCGAAATCAGGGAATTGTAAGATAGGGGCGTGAACTAGTAATTCCTTACATCTCTCAAAAGCATCTACATATTCTTTGGTAATTTCTATTTTATTTCGTTTCTTTAAACATGAGGTTAAAGGTTGCGTTATTTTGGCAAAATTAATTATAAACTTACGGTAGTAACCAACCAACCCTAGAAAGCTTTTGATTTCTGTCGTAGTACGGGGTAATGGGAAATCTAATACGGCTCTTATTTTATCATTATTAGGCTTAAGGCCCTCCCTGGGTAATGACATGCCCTAAGTAAAGGACTTCTTTTCTTAAGAACTCACTTTTGTCTAATGTAACTTTAAGGTTAGTTTCTCTAAGTCTATTGAAGATTTTACGTAGTTTTGAGATATGTTCTTGGAGGCTTGAACTAAATATGATAATATCGTCCAAATATACCATACAATGGATACCCTGGAGGCCTCGGAGCACGTTGTCCATTGCTCTTTGAAACGTTGCCGGTGCTGTTTTTAGTCCAAACGGCATCCTTTTGAACTCGTAATGCCCTGAATTTACTGAAAACGCAGTTTTCTGTATATCTGCAGGATTAACCTCAATTTGGTGATAACCGGAAGCTAAATCTAAAGTGCTGAAGTAAGTAGATTTACCCAATTTATCAAAAAGATCCGTTATGTTTGGTAACGGGTATTTATCATCGATAGTTAGTTCGTTTAAGCGTCTGTAGTCGATGACCATCCTATACTTTATTTCGCCGGAAGCGTCCAGCTTTTTGGGCACTAAATGAACCGGAGCACTCCAAGGAGAATGTGACTCCTGTATAACATTATCTTTCAAAAGTTTATCAACCTGTCTTTGTATCTCTTCGTTTTGGGAATGCGGATGGCGATAGGGGCGGATATAAACAGGTTCTTCATTAATAGTTCGTATATTGTGTTTAACCTGGTTAGTGAATGAAAGAGGGATTTTATCGCAGTAAAATATGTCACGATATTCATAACATAATTTCGAAATACTCTCACGTTCTTCTTCATTTGTGTGTTCTAGCCTAAGTTTTGATAAGTTTTCCTTTAATGCATCATCAATTTTATAGTTTCCCGTAATAGTATTTACCTGACACTCTTCATTTTTAAATACACTAACATCAAATGGTTTTTCTATAGTTATTCTAACTTGGTGTGGCATAGTATTTTGTATAACTGTTTCTGCGAAAAAATTCTTACATGTCACTAAAGCTGTGGGCATACGAACGCCTTCACTAAATTGCGTAAACTCTAAAATAGCATCACCATTGCAATAGTTCGTTGGTATGCGAACACGTGTTTCAGTTCGAGGGTCAAGAAGTAATTCATAAGGCGGACTATATATTATAGGTATATTTACACTAGGTGTACGTAGGACTTGATTAGCCATATCTATGTTAGCTGACAATTTTTTGAGAAGGTCTGAGCCTATGAGACCGTCGTATCTATGGTCTACGTCAAATACATAAAATTTGTGAAAGGCTGTACTTTTGAATGTTTTTAGCAAAGGAATGCATATCACTTCACTGTGTGTGCTTTGAGCATGGGTACTAACGACTGTGAAAGGTTCGTATTGTTTAAACTCACTGAAAAACTCTTGAGTTTTTGCGGGGCTTATAAATGACCTACTGCTTCCTGTATCGATAAGAAATTTGGAACCTATTTCAGGAATCTCTATATGTGGTAATTTTAATATACTATCGCAATAATTAAGATTTATTATTTCACCTGACTGTTGGAGGCTGTATTCTGAAAATTTTCTGAAGTGGGGCTACTTTTCTCATCAACTGTATTTTCAGGGGCTTCTAAATAATTTGAAGGCAATTCCTCGACATATTCAGTTAATTGAGGATCATTAGAATAATAACTATACTCTATATTATCCGGGCTGTATTCTAACTCATATGTTGGCTCTTCACAGTAAAATAATTCGTTCGTGAGCATGTTGTGTCTCACAGGTGCGGTTCTCATCGAGACATCAGAGTCGACCTTGAATTTAGGCAAATTTTGTTGATTTTGTACACCGTATCTAAATTGATTCGTAGGTGCCTGTTGAGGGACCCCAAATTTAAATCCACTATGCTGGAAGGGTGCACGTGGCTGTACAGGGCTATGACCAAAATGACGTTGCGGTGTCATTTGTGCCGCGTTTGCAGGAGAACCTTGGAATGGAAGAGCTTTATTTGATGGCATAAAATTAGGTTTAAAACCAGTCTGACTCATAAAATTTGGCCTGAAACTAGATTGTCCCATAAAATTAGGCCTAAAGCTAGTTAATCCTTGGTTTTGGGGAATGCCGAATTTAAAATTTTGTTGATTAGGCATTAAGTTAGAAGGCTGACTTTTATTATTATATAAGGGTTTTGTAGAGTTTTGGAAATTAGGACGGTGTGCAATACTTGACTTCGGCTTATTATTTTTCGTATTATATTGTTCCTGGAAATTAACTTCTTCCGTCACTACACTTAGCGCACTTTCTAAAGTATTACACTGTCTAATTCTCACAACTCGTAACATTTCCTCCGGAAGGTTGTACATAAATACTTTAAGCGCAATATTGTTATATATAATCATTTTAGCTGCTTTAATTCCTTCATCAGTTAGAGCGTTTACTTTAGCCATTAATGAACTACGAACATTTTGAACACGATGACAAAACTGGATATACGATTCACTTTGTTTTATTTTTAAACTTTCTAATTCTATAGCAATACAATCTTCCGAACGCGGATCACCAAAATGTTGAAAAAGAATGGCCTTTAGTTGTTCCCATGAAGTGACATCCTGATGTTCACTTAGTAGAGTCGCAGCTTTACCTGTGAGTCTACTTGTCACTGAATGAAATATATATAGGTCTTGGGCATTATTTCCCGCTTTTTTAAAGGCTCTTATAACATACTCACTTTTAGATAAGAATAAGTTTAATAATTTTTCATCCCCATCGAATTTAGGGATAATACACAGGATTTCTTTAGGTATCATTGTTACTTGCTCCATTTTATATGTTTATATATTTTATTTTATTTTATAACAACACTTAATTACACTTTTTAAACCTTAATATCTAAAATTAATTAATTACGAGTATTACGACACTTGTACCATACAAAATCAGATAAACGTAATTAAAAGTTCGACGATTTTGGTCGGGAAATGTGGAAAAAACAGGGAAATACACGAAAATAGGTGTGAAGAGGTTTACTCACGCGCTACTCGATCCCATGTCTTCCTGTGTGAGTCTGCAACTGCTAAACGCTGTCTCGTTCTCCAGGCGTAGAAGTTTTACGCGTCGCGTCCCGCACTTAGTTATTTATTTGGTTCGTGAATATCCGAGTCCTTAACACACCAACTAGTAATACTTTCACCAATTTTTGGGCGTACCGGTACTAACGTCGGCGGCAGGATATTCGGATCCTACACAGGCTGCGCCACTTAAGTTACGGCGACGACGAAGGAGCTTTTTAAAAACAAAGCTTTTAAGTTTTAAAGACAAGTTTATTGTACGAGAGCTAATTACAGACTGAACTTATCATCTAACTTAATTCTACTCGCAATGAATGTCCAGACGCCGAGTCAGCGCAACTGGGTGGGCCTGTGGTGCGACTCTGCGTAGGCGTTCGCGAGAATATGCACTAAGTCTATTCGCAATGAACGTGCAGACGCTAAGTCAGCGCAACAGGGTGGCCCGTGGTGCGACTCTACATAGGCGATACCGAGAATACGCACTAAGCATTGACGAGAACTATGTCTCTATGTGGGGCCTCTTGCATAACTACCTATACTGTCCAAATATTATCCACGGCTATCCCAATGTTTTTGTTGTCCAAAATAAAAAAGGGAATATTTCAAAAGTAAACTTCACACAGATGATTTGCAAGTGTACAGGAGATGACGTAAGAGAGATCTACGTCAGACGCGAATGACGAAATTCTGATGTCACAGGATTTCGTCAGGAGGGGCGGGGCGAAAAAGGGGATGGGGAAGCGACGCGTCATGACTGAGTCTATTGAAAAGTTGCGAAATATGAAGAATGATGAAATAATAGAGGATAACCAGTAAGCACCCATGAAACCTACTTATCTCAACTTATATTACTGATTAGGTACTTAACAATGTTCCACACTGATATTTCTTTCTGACTGTTATGTGCTTTTTCATTCACATTAGCCACAAACCGGTTTTGTAAATTATTATGTCATTACAATATATTTATTACAATATATTTAGGGGTTGATGTTTCTAATTTTTATTTAATTTTGTAATAATACGTTTGCGAAGGACTAGCTTTCAGCATAAGTCTAGCTAGCATTTCTATCAGTGGGCAATAAGCTTACAAAGGCTTCTATCTAAAATGTGGAAAAGACGAACTTAGGTAATAACAATTCAAAGTAAAGATAATATGTATCAGAGATAAACCTAATTGACCTAATTTATCAGAGTAAATTATTAATTTGTTACAATAACTTTTCTTATTAAATCTATTAACTATTGTACCTATCCTTGTTTCTAAGTTACATTTTTAGTATTACATTCTCTAGACTCAGGAACAATGGCTATTACAGGTGATATGGTAATTGCCGTTTCAGGAGCACTATAGCACTGCTGCTTTTGTAAGAGAGCATCATACCGCTCTTTATTATAGTGATCTTCATCCACTATTTTTTTGGCCTCTAAAATATATTTACTTAAACTTTCGCACGCAAAGCATGATGAACTGATGAAAACCGTGCGAAACGGAGAAATAACTGGACAGCGGACTCCGTGCTTCGAAGCATCACGGTGCCACCGGGAACACGCTCAGCCAGCCTATTTGCTAACTCAGTGTACAACGTTTTAATAGTCACTTCAAAATACATTACGGCCTTCGTATGATTGACTATTTTTATTTAAGATATATAAAACGTAATGTATTTTGAAGTGACTTTCAAAACGTTGTATGTACACTAAGTTAGCAAATAGGCTGGCTGATTAGGGCATGGAATACCGAAAAGATTTTCATACCGGTATTGATACCGGTATTGAAATTCCGAAAACCGGTATACCGGTAATTTCGGTATTTTTTTGTTTTTTTTTTTAAAATACTGCTAATTACTGTTTAAATTATATATATTGGTATATATTATTATATATACCAATAGCGATTGGTAAGTCTTGTTTCCGGAGAGCGATTAAAGTAGTTTCTAGGCTATGTGATAGAAACACTGAAACCTTTTATCAACTCCTCAGAAACCACAAAATGAATAAAGGTAATAAAGAATACTAAAGAAAATGCGTTATTTGATCCAATAATTATTTAAATTGTTTCCTTGGCACAAATATCACAATCAAATATATATTAAAATTAGTTTTACTCTCTAGTGATAAGAAAACACTTTGCCCTAAGGGTCTTAATGGAGAAATACAGACGAAAAACACGCCTCTCCACTTCCTGTTTCTGTATGTACGAGGGATGATCTGGTGGGCATTGAAGTATTGACATTATCTGCGACATGTACCGTGACTCCGATTCCAGAGTTAGGATTGCTGTTGGTGAACCGTCACAGTTGGAGTCCACCAAGGCTCGGTTCTCAGCTCTTTCTTGTTTAGTGCGATATTAGAAGAAGTGTCAAAACGCATCAGAAATACACGCTTCCTCCGTGGCTGCTCATGCATGTATACTGACGATATCACACTGACAGATGCGGAAAGGGGAAGACGTGTGCGACGCGTGAATATGTGGAAGGAGTCGCTTGAGAACGGCGGCTTGAAACTAAATGTGGCGAAGACTGAGTACAGGGATTGCAACGTTACAGATTCCGTGCCTTTACGCATAGGCGGAAACGTGGTCGAGCGTACTTACCAGTTTAAATACCTGGAATCTGGCCTTTACGCGTCCAGAGATATCAAAACTTGCCTAATGTGACTGGTATCATTTGTGACCCAAAAATGTATTTTAAACTAAAAGGACAGGACATTTTAGACCTGTCCTCTTATATGAAAGTGAAGCACAGGCTACGTGAGCGGCTCAAGAGGGAGATGCGTGTCAGGGAAATCGATATGCAGCATTGGATGTGTAAAGTTTCGCGAAAGGGCCGCATAAGGAACTCACACATTCGCGGTAGCCAGCATGTCAGTCACATAGCAGGCAACTCTACTGCAGGGCCGCCTACGCTGGTACAGTCATGTTTTGCGAAAACCAGGAAATTATATAGGGAACAATTGTCTGGCCATGTTCACCGAGTCCCGACAGAAGAGAGAAACCCAAGAAGTGCTGGGTTGATGTAATTGGGGAGGATATGCGTGCAATGGCCTCATAACATGCAGTTTCTTAAGTACTTGATTATGATGTGATATTTTTATAATCGAGATTTTTCATAATTCATGCATATAAAAACTCATCAGCAATATGAACAACACTATGAACCACCGAAATCGAACGTTCTTCATACCCTTGCAGAAATAAATCAAATTTTTCGAAATACCGAAATACCGGTATTTTATCCTCAAATACCGGTATCAAAATACCGAATTTTTTTACCGGTATACCGGTATACCGGTATCCATGCTCTATGGCTGATGTGTTTGTCCGACCTTGTTCTTAGTGTGTGTCACAGAGAGAAAGAGAACGCGGATGGGATAGAAATACATTTGTCAATTGTCATCATCATAATCATTCTGTACCTACTGGGATAGGCATAGATTTAAAAAAAAATTTTTTCGTCTCTGGGATAGGCTTCCTTATTTTTACGTTATTTTCTACGATTGCAAATGATGTAAATGGTGGTTGTAACAATCCCCCCAATGGTTGTGTCTACCACGTATGATATAAGACGTGCATAAATTCCACAGTCCACAAGTCCAATAACAAGTTACGGATTTAGCTCCGTATCTTGCTGTTGCCCCTGAACGTATGATAATGGCACCCGAAGGGGTTATCGAGGGGTTCACCAATTTTTTCTACTTACTTATTACTTAATTTTTCTACGGTTCCGTACGAAGGAGTACACTTTGGGAGTTTGTCCTGTTTTCATTGTCAGGACATGTCATGGACCGACAAAGATCAGGGCCTTTTTACGCAAGTTGAAGGCAGAAATAGAAAAAGAAATAAGTAAAATAAAACCATGTATTGTACAATTGTACCTAGAACTAAAAGAAGTTAAGCTAAGATTAAGCAAAAGAAAAGAAACACCTTTATACGCCTGTTTTAGATTCCGGTCATTCAAATATTGGAGGGAAGGATGGGCTCGATCTCACTCGCCGAACGAAGCACAGAAGCGGTAAAGCTTCTACTCAAACGTCGATTTTCTGTGAGAGTGTGGTACTTCCTCGGACGAGCCGGCCTATTCAAGCTACTAGCAAAAATTAAGTTCGCCGGTAGTGGCTCTACCACAGCTAAAATAAATAGATTTTCTAATTTAAGTTCCTATTATTGCCCACCTTTAAAAAAATCCCATCTATACATAGAATCGTAGTGCATTAATCTAATTAAATCCAAATCTATATTCTCTAACAATATAACTACGATCAACACTAAATGTCGAGCGCCCGATCGAGTATCGAGCACCCGTTGAAATCGGATCACTGAACCCCAACATAAATAAATGTACGGCAAAATAGGGGTCCCAGATCGGGACATTCGGCCAGAGGGCAGTGCGCATGTGCCGACGTGGGGTGCCTGACAGACGCGAGGAATACGGTATAACCACGATACCGGCCCTGCCAATTACTACTCGTATCCTTGACTAAAACTAGTGATCAACCATGCCGGGAGAAAAGGATTACCCAGGAGAGACCATCAAACTACTAGAAATAAAGGTAAGTTCACATTTGTGTTTCTGACCACTGTTTCTGTGATGTAATGTCAAGTTAAGGTCATCAACATTTTCGGGGTAGATTTTCGTAAGTGAAAGCAGTAGGGTTGATTTTCGTGTATGAATTTTACGTGTTTCGTGACGCGTGTTAGTGACGTCAAAGGTTTTCTTGTAAATAATAGTCAATGTGTACTTGTGAATCAAAAGTTTATACAAATAATTAAATTTTGACGATGCGCGGACATGTTATTTGCGCCAAAAATATCACCAAATCGAGTAATAATTTTGTGTTTACTTGGACTGTTGACTGAACATTTTAGCACGGAGACAACGATGTACGTTACTTGTTAATAAGTTAACCTAACATAGAGGTGTTTATCCTGTTATGACAAGTCAAGGATTCATTTCTAATGTGCCACTGGAAAAGTTGTACTTTACTCTTATTCTGTTCAGTTAAATCAAGTATTTACACTGAAACTTATAGCTAGGTAATGTGTATTATTTACTTCGGTATTATAAATTATCAATTTGAGTTTTCATTGTTTGGCAAAATACCAGGAAAATGTAAATTTAAATACCTTGTTTAACCTTCACCATATGTGCTTGATCAGCTGGGTTATACCGTTAATACGTTTATAAATCAATAAATAAAAAGTAATTAAATAAAAAAGAAAGTTTCAAATATCAAGGATTCATACATATTATTATTTTTTAAATAGCACAAAGTAAATATTATGTATAATAAAATGTCACCCATCGCATAGATTGAACTAGCCCACAGTAAGTTGTGAAATACCTACTTAATAAGAAAAAACTCCGAAAAAGTTAATATACTTACGTACATAAAGATTTTGCCGTAGGTAGACATTTTTATATCACATAAAAAACATTTTCATGCAACGTAACACCAAAAACATAAAATTGCACTTTTTTAGAAATCTTATGGAGGGTCAAGCTCCTAACTCTATACTCTCTGACTCACAATTCTGCGTGAAACTCAGTCTCTTTTTCTATGAACCCTACACCTTAGTGTGTGATCTGGTCGTTTCGTGAGATTGACGAGACTCCTATGGGCTTATGAACAAACATTAGTTAATTAAATAGGCGTGAATAGGTCCTGTGAGTAAAGAAACGGACAAGCCACACATTTTACCTAAGGTGTAGTGTTGGGTTTGTTGAAAACAACATATTTCAGCTTTGTATGACTTCAAGAAGTACCCTAACCGTTTCGATCATCATCAGTGAGCGAGTGATGGGTATTTTAGATATTAATAATCTATGACGTATAATAGCTATAACGAAAAATTTTAAAATTGTACAAGAACTCTATCGATTACATATATCCTAAGAAATTGAACTTTCTAAAACTGTCCAGACTGATAAATACGGCGAAACGGGCCTCCCTTGTCTCTCCTTGGTAGGCACGACTGTGCCCCCTGATTCCATATGATCCATGAGATAATATGGAAGAAATAAAAATTAACCTACATCCTTGCAGGCATAAAAACTCCCGAGAGACCCAAAAAGAGGCGGACTCTACCAGGAGATCAAGTAAAAGTTCAAAACCAATAAATAATCTGGGAAACATACTTAGTTTTACAAACCATGACCAAACATTCCTAGGTCCATGGGCAAAACTTATCTAAGACTTACAACACTATAACAATATTGTTTCTCTCAATCAATATTGCATGGCGGGCATCCAATCTCATTAAAGTAAAAGCTTTCATGTTTGAAATGGAAATCTCTTCGTAAACAAACAAGATTGATCGTTTGTTTACAATTTGTTGTTTGTCCAAGAAATTCTTTATTTATGATTCTTGAACGGATTTTTTATCGACAATTATCTTCATGACCTTTCTTCAGTCAAGTTTATCTTGCATATATTATAATTTACAATAACAATGAAAATGAATTATTATTTTCGTAGATATATGTTATTCCTTGATCGATGTGTGTCCACCACAGCGCTTTGTGCCCCATCGGCCATCGGTTGTACGCGCTACGTGTCCTGTGATCGGATGACCTAACTAAGTTCACAGGAAGACGCTGGATGCAGGCCGCTTCCCATCTGTCATATTGGAAATCCTTGGTGGAGGCCTATGTCCTTCAGTGGACTACTTGCGGCTGAGATGATGATGATGATGTTATTTCTTCAAGCAAAAACTAGTCGGGAAAGCAATATACATATCACATACTACCACGTTTTTTCCCTAGCGGGGTAGACAGAGCTCAGGTCTTTAAGACCTAAACGCCCGTTTAGCATGTTGGTGGAAACGGAATCAAAATAGGTATGGACATGGTTTGAGGGCCGGGAAAAGACATAGGATACCATTCATCCCGGAAAAGGGTACCTAATATTCCCGAGGGATTTACATTCAGGCGGACGGAGCTATAAGTTGGCATAACACCTTCTACTTGTACTATTTGATGGAGAGAGTAAAATCCTACTTGAACATGATTAAGTTTAAGTTAAGTTTAAAAACCACTTAAAACACAGCTACTAATATTTCTTGGCATATTTTGTTTTTTTTTTTTACGGGAGAATACAATAAATATAAATTACATATTTTTGTAATAATGTACATAAAAATACCTTGCAGTTAAAATCAAACATTTTTTTTTACAAAAAGCGTAGGTATGTAAGAATACAAAATTATTCTAGAAAGCGCCATTTTGAATTTGGGGTGACGTCACATTGCGTACAACCAGCGGGTGCCAAGACGCTTCTAACGATATATCAAATGCCAATTTATGTTGGTTAGTTTTGAAAATACAAGGTAGCAAACAAACATACATACATACATTAATACATACAATAGCGACCAAAATCATTACCCTCCTTTTAATTTTTTCTTAAATCTTATCATTTCAGAGGAAGCTAGAAAAGTTGCGATTTCCACCCGGACGTACGTCAAAGATTTCCAAAGTTAACCGAACGCGCGTAGATAGCCTAATGCCTAATCTACCTGTTAAATCAGAAAACAGCTGTGTGCAGGTACCTATTCAGCATAAAGTGGAAACGCAATGAATGCAATTAAATGCTAATTATGCGAACAAAAGGTGCCGCCGATCAGTTGTTTATGGAAAACATCTTTGGTCAATGTACCAGTTAATACTTACGAACTTTATATCAGTGGTCGTAGGGCTGGCACCACCTGGATTTTAATTCGATTTGAGTCACACGTTGCATAGTTATCATTTATATCTTTTCAAGCTTGTACTTGCCTTACATTTGTATAATTTTTTTCACACTACATCAAGCAGCGACATAATTTTATAGACAAAATCCTAACAAAAGTTGCTCATAAAATTCTTTTAAAATTTTGCACATATTACGTAATAAGTATATTAGATCACCACAGTAGGTAACTTCTCGGCAATTTCTTTACGCAAAGACTTTGCAACACCGTTTCTTCGCATTACCTCCTTCCTCACTGACATTCTTCCCGTCATTGTTCGCCACACCCATCGATAACGTTTTTTACAGAAATAGATTAAAAGATCGGCAAAGTGCGAGTCAGACTCGCGCACGAAGGGATCTGTACTATTGTACATACATAGTCACGTCTTTTTCCCTTGCGGGGTAGACTGAGCCCAAGGCCTTTAAGAACTACAAGCCACTTTAGCATGTTGGTGGCGATAGGTGGAAAATGGAATTAAAATAGTGATGGGTTGCTAGTCGCTTCGCCTACTATGATCCGTCAGATTTGGCCATTCCCTCGATCGGCTTGTATGATCTGCGCGGGAAGAGAAGCAGCTGGTACATTCTACGTTTTTTCTTTTCTCCCAGACCAGCATTGAAGAGCCTGTACGTCTTTACAACATTAGGCACTAAGTATATTTTTAAATGTTTTTTAGTTTCACCTGTCACGGTGACAGGTGAAACTAAAGGTGACAGTGTCACCTGTCAAAAATCACATTTGTTGTATGGGAGGTCTTAAATATTTATTTTATTCTGTTTTTAGTATTATACTTTAAAAAGTAAGCTATTTGTTGTTATAGCGACAACAGAAACACATCATCTGTGAAAAATTCAAATATCTTGCTATCAGTGGTAAAGCAATTGGGTTCCCGTTTGGGTACGGAACCCTAAAAAGAATTGTTTTAAACTACCGTACAACCACCTAAGCCTGCTGAAGCGCCTAAACCATCCTGAATTTAGGATCCGATGGGAGGGACGCCGCTATACGGTAGAAACGAATGCTAGATATCTGCATTCGTATCGCACGTATAGCGGCGTACCTCTCATCTCATCGGATCCGATTCAGGGTGCAATTCAGGATGGTATAATACCGCTTTAAGCCAAGTCAAGTGGCCAGCCACGTGATTAAAGAATTTGGACGTCCGTCAACCCTGTCGATATTGATAATAACTAATAACGCATCTCATACATTCATATCACATGTAGATTTGACGCCCGCGCCCGCGACGCGACCTTTGACTTGAGGTTATCTGCGGGGGTGGGAGCTAACACAATTAGCGGGGTTATGCACGAGGCATCAGATATTTTAATGAACATATCTATGTGTTAATATTACTGTGCACCAAATTTACTAACTACCTCCGTGGTCCAGTGGTTAAGGCGTTTGCCTGTTGACCCGAGGGTGGTGGGTTCGATTCCCACGGGAAGCATACTTTGTATAGTTCTTTCCAGTTTGGTTAGGACATTGCAGGCTTGAATCACCTGATTGTCTGATAATAAAGATGATTCCGTGCGGAAGGCACGTTAAGCCGTTGGTCCCGGCTGCCATCTGGTAGTTGTTAAAGGAACCACGTCAAAGGCCGAGAGGCGGTTCCGAAGAACTCTGACACCAGGGTGTGCATAGTCGATTGAACATGACACCTACACGAAATGATGATAACCAAATTTACTTGGTTTTATTATTAATTGAACATGACACCTACACGAAATGATGACCAAATTTACTTGGTTTTATTAATAAAATGCTGGTACGGTCAGAGGTATCATCCTAAACTGCCTACCCGGTGGTTGCAAGTATGGCATCGGGGCGCGCCCGGTCTCCCGAACTGCTACTTGATTTTCCCCCATTCGGAGAGTAGATACCTTCATTCAACATTCTCTTTCCAGATCCAACATATGCCTATCTTTCCCTAGCTTAAAAATTCTTCCTTCTAGCAGCGTTAGAAGCACAAGAAGCCAAAGAAATTGCCCTCGCCTTCGCGCCTGCCAAGCGTGGTGAGTAAGGCAATATCCTTACATGGAATAAAGAATTCTTGGGATAAAGGCCTATCAGTTCAGCAGTGGACTTCTTGCGACTGATATCCTTATCCTTATCCTTACTAATATTATAAATGCGAAAGTGAGTTTGTTTGTTTGTTTGTTACGCTTTCACGCCGTAACTACTGAACCGATCATCATGAAATTTTGCATACAAGTTCTCTGGAGTGCGGAGAAGGACATAGGCTACCTTTTATCCCGGAAAAAAGTACTATTCCCGAGGGATCGACAGTGACGCGGGCGGAGCCGCGAGCGAAAGCTAGTGATTTATAAATTGAACCAAGCCGATAGATATAAATGATATATTTAAATTTAATTAAACATGATATAGACATAGAAAAAGTAAAGAAAATTGGATTACAAAAAAGAGAATGCATTTTAAGTATACTGCATCACAGTGTTACCTCATTATAATGCGGTGCAATATACAAAAAATAAATGGACAATGTTGTCTGAGGTTTTCCCCTGACTTTTATTTCGATGTTCATAAGTGAAGATCGATACGCTCCACTCATTTATGAATCACTAGCTGTTGCCCGCGGCTCCGCCCGCGTTAGTGTCGATCAATCGGGAACAGTAGAATTTCCCGGAATCAAACATACTCTATGTCCTTCCCCGGGCCTCACACCTCCATACCAAATTTAGCGTAAAAAACGACAGATAGAATTACTTTCGCATTTATAATATTAGTATTAGTATGGAATTATTTATATGGATATTATTTATACTTCAAAGTCCAGAAATGAGAAAAATTCCATAAAACCTTTACCCTCCCATTTTACCCCTTTAGGAGTGAATTCACTCCATTTCCCCCACATATATCTTTTTAATTGTAATCGAGAACTTACATACCTATTTATTTTCATACTTCATAGTCCAGAAATGAGAAAATTTCCAAACAAACTTTACCCCCCTTCTGGGGGATTTTTTTCCAGTTGACCTACACAGATATTTTTCAATTGTAATCGTGAATTTATTTACCTATTTTCATACTTCTAAGTCTAGAAATGAGTAAATTCCTATACAATCTTTAACCCGCTATTTTACCCCTACAGGGGAAAATATCGTCCATTTTACCTACACAGATATTTTTAATTGTAACCTAGATCTTATATACTTATTTTCATACGTTTAAATCCGGAAATGAGAAAATTTCCATACAAAGTTTATACCACCCATGCACCCCCATTTTACAATTTCATCTACCTACACACATCTTTTTTAATTTTAATCTAGAACTTATATACCTACTTTCATAGTTCTAAGTCCAGAAATGAGAAAATTCTATATAAATTTTACCCCTTTAGAAGTTAAATTTCTTAAAAATACTTACTTAGCGCTCACTCACATCATTAAAAGAACCCCTGTACCAAATTTCAAGTTTCTAGGCGCAGCAGTTTTGATTGCGTTGATATATAAGTCAGGTTTGCCGTTTGCCCGCCGTTAGTGTCCATCCCTCAGGAACAGTTTGGACCCTTAAAGGGGTGACTCAGGTCATCAATATGAACAACGTTTTCGACGGGACCAATGCCGGGAATTAAAAAAAAAAATCGTAATTTCCATACAAAAAAGTCCCGCCGCCCGGCCAGTTTGTATGGGAATGTCGAATTTTATTTTGAGTTCCCACCATTGTTCCCGTAGGAAAAGTTGTTCATTTTGATGGCATGAGTCACCCTTTTAAGGGTACAAAACGATAAAAAATTAATCGTGTATATTTGCAGGCAAACTAATGATTGAAAACTTGAGTTCATTCAAATGACGATAACTTTTTTTTTAATGAACCGATTTTGATGAAACAAACTTCAAATGTTTTGCTGGGTTAAAACAAAGCAATTAATGAATGTTCGAAGTCAATCGGTTCAATATTTTCGGAGATAATCGTGATCATACATACAGACAGACAGACAGACAGACAGACAGACAAGAAATTCGAAAAAAATTTTTTTGCTTTCTATTATTCTTTTTAAGTGTCCCTCTATCCATTTCAGTCAAAAGTTCTAAATGTACAGACAAAATATTTTTACTGTTTTATTATATGTATAGATTATTTCTATCAAACATTTCTTCAGGCTATTGCAACTAATGGGCTGTTAAAATCTGGGGCACGACATTGTTGAGAAATGTACTTAGTACATACACACTTTAAGAGCTGATTAGGTATTTTGTAAAGAAGAAAACAATAGAAAGAATATACGATGAGCAATGATGAAAAAACGAATCAAAACTTGCGAATTTAGTGTCGAAGGTAAACACATCAATCTTCCTCTCTTACTTACTTATCGGAGTGTATTGCTGTGCCGTGGTGCTACGGAACCCAGGGTTCTGTCATTGAGATATGTAAGTTTTCAAGTTTTCAGGATCAACATCGTATTCATAAACTTATTTTGCGAAGCTTTTCTGCTTCGCTTTAAGTAAAAATAATTTTCGCATGACTTGTCTATCTGGTTGTTAGCCATAACGGTCGCAAAAAATATATGTAAATACATATATTTTTTGTCAATTCAGATTAGGTTCTTTTTCAAAATGGTGTGATAGCAGTTATAAAACTTGCGAGATCTACAGTCTACAGCTCAAAGAGCATAAGTCTTAAACAAAGTATCTACTTATTTCACGTTGTTAACTTTGGTAGGTATAAATTCCTACTCATATTTTAATTGCAAAACTAACTGTGTATTTCCTTTTCTCTTTCAACCACTGAACTGATTCTGATGAAATTTGGCATAGTCTGAGGCCCGGGGAAGGACATATCTTTCATACCAAAAAAGTTACTGTTCCCTAAGGATCTACATTCCCGCGAGCGGAGCCGCTGGTGAAAGCTGTATATTATAAACTAAAACCTTAACAAGGATAAAAGGTCCACTTAAAATGGTGATGCAAGTTACATAGCGCAAATGAGTCGTTTGTATGCTGCGAACAATTACATCTGTTTGCTTATCTGTTTGTCTGTCCATCTTCTATATTTAGAGCACAATGGACAGTAATGCGAGACAACGAGAGGCGTCCGGTCTCAGATAGGATAAATGCATGAGGGTGGCTTCATACACAGCTGGTTTTAAGTAACAGTAGAAGTAACATTATCGCATTTTTGTAGCATCAAAATAGCTCACTCGCTTTACTTTTTGGCAAAATGCACACATATGGTGACGGTTTTATAAATTACAGCCAATCCAATGGGGTCAGGGTATCCATGGTGAGTTGAAATTATTTATTTAAAAATTTGTGCGCGCCATGTGACTAAGACCATATTTTAGTCTCAAGAAGCTATTTGTATTGCAATATTCTCAAAAAGGGTATCTAATAATGTAGGAAAACTACATACATAGAGGAGCCCAATAGCCCATATTAAAAGCAACCCCGGGCGCGCAGTTTCCACACTAGGATGTGTAACAGCAAGTGGTATAAAAATATTTCTAGCTCCTTCGTGCTCCGGCAGACGTCAAGCCGTTGGATCCGGCTGTCATTATTGATGGCAGTCGTTTAGCTATGTCAGCAGGCAGGTTTTTAAATCTGACAAAGTGTTGGCCACTCACACACGAAATACAAAACAATTGCAACTCGAAGGTTAATCAGATCCTGGACTCAGATTTACCATGGGAGGATGCAATTCAAAAGACGCTGTGATGAGGGAGAGGTACTTGTCTTACTGCCTACTTCGATGCTATAAGGATTCTACGTAGTTATAACCATGAACGGATATATTATAACTTACTAGCCCACACCCGAGGCTCCGCTCGCGTCATGTCGATCCATCGGGAACCTTATTCCAGAATGAAAGGTATATAACCCTTCTCCGTACTCCAAAGATCGTGTATGCAAAATTTCATGATGATCGGTTCAGTAGTCACGGCGGAAAAGTCTAACAAACAAACTCACTTTCGCATTTACCTATAATATTAGTAAGGTATAATACAGTTGGTGAGGATAACACCGTATTTGTGCTTGCCTGATGTATTCTCTTCTTTTCTTCGGGGTGGAACCAGATACGACAGTATTGGAAACTGTTTTATCACTTATCAATGAACCAGGATGTTAGAGCAGGTCAGTGAGCATTGGTCCTTACAAAATGTCAGTCATTACTAAGCTCATGACGGTTGCGTCACACCCACGGACCGGACACTTTATTTTACAGACCAATCATGACTATCTCTGTGATTTTCCATTCTAAACTCAATTTGTAAAGTATTAAAATTTAATTTACTTTAGGCAGTGGTGTGGCTCTGGAAATTCCATCTTTACGAAATGCATTTGTAGATAGGGGAACTCTATAGGTCGATTTATGAGTTTTCAATATAGAAACGCCAAGTTTAAAAGTTAATAAGAAATTAAGTTCTCATATTTTTTCTTAAGCAACTCCGGGCGAAGTTCCCACTGGAAAGAATGACTGCAAGTGGCATAAAAATATCTCGAGCTCCTACGTGCTTCCGAAGGCACGTTAAGCCTTTAGAGCCGGCTATCAATATTGATGGCAGTCGTTAAGCTATGTCAGATGCCTTTAGGCAGCTCGTAAAATTGTCATCAGTGTATGCCACTCATCAACATAAAACATTGATGAGACCTCTCCAACCCGTCTGGCCAGCGATGTGAGTGTAGGCCAAATCCTCTGTCTGCTATGGCCAAGTATGACTCTGGTAGTACAGAGAGGGTCATGCTCCTGCAGTGGAGACTAAAAAGACCTGATAATGATGATGATGATGTATGCAACTCACACATACGCAAAACAAAACAAAAAGTAGACAACACAAAACCCTATTAGTATTTAATTTCGCTACTGTCCATTAGTAAACATTATTATTACTTCAAAATGCTAAACACTTGTAAATTATCACAAGCGAATGCAACTAGAAAATGGAAGTGCATAAAATTTACATGACACGTTGCAACCAATAAAGTTTGATGAAGCAAGTAAATTATTCTGAGAAATTTCCTTGCTGATGACGTCCGTAGAAATTGCAGCGAGAACTTAAGAAAAACCTACTTTATTCCGTTACATATAAAGTCCAACTTCGTAGTCCGTGTGTTGCTGGTTCGGAGAATGCAGTTATTGCAGATTATCGAGGAAAAGCTAATCATAGTTCAACCACCTCATATTCTATCTTCTTTATCGATCGCTCACTATTAGTAGTAAACGGTGTAGATAGTTGGGGAAATAGGTAGTTTTATTGCATAGACATAGTACCTACATACATATATACAAATAGTACTAGCAGTGCCTACGACTTCGTTCGCGTACATTTTGTTATGTTTGTATGGGGGCCACGTCTTATCATGACAGGAGAAAAAAAATTAAAAAGCCTATCCTGTGTTACGCCTAAATGTATGTATATCTACTAAGTTTCATAAAATTCAGTTAATTCGTTTAAGAGTTATGGAGTAACATACACACAAAAAAAATCAAAAAATCCTCAATTAGTTCCTAACTAATTACTAATTAATAAACCGATATCTCTGAAAACAAAGTAACTTACTCCATAACCAACCCTTACAGATTTATTATTTGTATTGATCACGTACGTCGTTTTCCTTTGCGGGGTAGACAAAACCCAGGCCTTTGAGGCCTGAAAGCCGCGTTTAGCTTGTTGGGCGTTAGGTTATTGTAAAGATATATTTATGTCGCCTACTACAATGAGACCTCTCCAACCCGTCTGGCCAGCGATGTGAGTGTAGGCCAAATCCTCTGTCTGCTATGGCCAAGTATGACTCTGGTAGTACAGAGAGGGTCATGCTCCTGCAGTGGAGACTAAAAAGACCTGATAATGATGATGATGATGTATGCAACTCACACATACGCAAAACAAAACAAAAAGTAGACAACACAAAACCCTATTAGTATTTAATTTCGCTACTGTCCATTAGTAAACATTATTATTACTTCAAAATGCTAAACACTTGTAAATTATCACAAGCGAATGCAACTAGAAAATGGAAGTGCATAAAATTTACATGATACGTTGCAACCAATAAAGTTTGATGAAGCAAGTAAATTATTCTGAGAAATTTCCTTGCTGATGACGTCCGTAGAAATTGCAGCGAGAACTTAAGAAAAACCTACTTTATTCCGTTACATATAAAGTCCAACTTCGTAGTCCGTGTGTTGCTGGTTCGGAGAATGCAGTTATTGCAGATTATCGAGGAAAAGCTAATCATAGTTCAACCACCTCATATTCTATCTTCTTTATCGATCGCTCACTATTAGTAGTAAACGGTGTAGATAGTTGGGGAAATAGGTAGTTTTATTGCATAGACATAGTACCTACATACATATATACAAATAGTACTAGCAGTGCCTACGACTTCGTTCGCGTACATTTTGTTATGTTTGTATGGGGGCCACGTCTTATCATGACAGGAGAAAAAAAATTAAAAAGCCTATCCTGTGTTACGCCTAAATGTATGTATATCTACTAAGTTTCATAAAATTCAGTTAATTCGTTTAAGAGTTATGGAGTAACATACACACAAAAAAAATCAAAAAATCCTCAATTAGTTCCTAACTAATTACTAATTAATAAACCGATATCTCTGAAAACAAAGTAACTTACTCCATAACCAACCCTTACAGATTTATTATTTGTATTGATCACGTACGTCGTTTTCCTTTGCGGGGTAGACAAAACCCAGGCCTTTAAGGCCTGAAAGCCGCGTTTAGCTTGTTGGGCGTTAGGTTATTGTAAAGATATATTTATGTCGCCTACTACAATGAGACCTCTCCAACCCGTCTGGCCAGCGAGGAGAGTGTAGGCCAAATCCTTTGTCTGCTCTGGCCATGTATGGCTCCGGTAGTACAGAGAGGGTCATGCTCCTGCAGTGGAGACTAAAAAGACCTGATGATGATAATGTTGATGACTATA
Source organism: Elegia similella (assembly GCA_947532085.1). Taxonomy (NCBI): domain Eukaryota; kingdom Metazoa; phylum Arthropoda; class Insecta; order Lepidoptera; family Pyralidae; genus Elegia; species Elegia similella. Next base: position 24,674,605 of record OX383939.1, read on the forward strand.
TATTGTCCTCCGTGCTGATGGGAGTTCTTCAAAAGACTCCTTGCTTTTTGAAAGAAACAAAGTCGTTTGTTTTTGTTTTTCGTGTGTGTAAGTGGCCAACACTGGTGTCAGATTTTTCAAGCTACCTAAAGGCATCTGAAATAGTTCAACGACTGCCATCAATGATGACAGCCAGGACCAATGGCTTAACGTGTCTTCCGAAACACGGAGGAGCTCGAGATATTGTTATGCCACTTGCGGTCACCCATCCTAACTGTTAGCCAAATAATTGTTAAAATTGAGTGCCAGTATGCCCGAGCCGGGAATTAAACCGTGGGGCACCGCCCCTCGCGTAGCAGGCTATGTTACGAAACTAAAATGTTACTAAACTTCTTGTAAGTACTAAACTATTTTCTTATTCAGGTAAATGGTTCAACCTAGACATTTATAAAATTGCATCATTTACTTCCTTCATTCCATCGGTAAAGCGCAATGCTATGATTAAATGCACAAATTATCTTTTCTTCTGTCTCAGATAAAATGTATATCAATTAACCAGTAGTAATCATTAATCACTAGTAATTTATTTACCAAATTTGAATATGTCCCGACAAAAGTAAACATCTGATATTTAAATTAAATGCAAAATCATTATAATTTCGAGTAGGTGTCACAGTTAATCGACCATGCTTACCCTGGTGTCAGAGTTCTTCGGGACCACCTTTCGGCCGCTGACGTGGTTCCTTTAACGACTACCAGATGGGAGCCGGGCCCAACGGCTTAACGTGCCTTCCAATCAGGTGATTCAAGCCTGCAATGTCCTAACCAAACTGGAAACAACTAAACAAAGTATGTTTCCCGTGGGAATCGAATCGACAACCCCGGTCTACAAGCAAACGCCTTAACCATTGGACCAAGGAGAAAGTTAATATGCAGTTAAAATGCAAAATTATATTTAATTAATACCTAATTTAACAATAATCAATATATGTCAATAAATATTAGTACAAATAAATATTTTTAAAATCTGACATTAGTACTGGCTACTTACACACACGAAAAACAAACAATACCTAATCAGTCAAAAAATATTGACTCAGTGTAAATTCGAGCCGTGTGGTTTCCGGCAGAGTAGAATAGGACCACTCCTAGTCTTCCCATGGATGTCGTAAGAGGCGACTTAGGAAATACAAAGCTCATAAACATTGATGAGACCTCTCCAACCCGTCTGGCCAGCGAGGAGAGTGTAGGCCAAATCCTCTGTCTGCCCTGGCCAAGTATGGCTCCGGTAGTACAGAGAGGGTCATGCTCCTGCAGTGGAGACTAAAAAGACCTGATGATGATGAAAATAAACATTCGTTAAAAAATCATCTAGCGGATTTGGTACACACCTTTTGATTTGCCAACTGCTACAATACACAATGCAAACGCAGAGATCTCCAGATGACTCGAATGGTCTAATGCGTTGGCCAAATAGACGATCTCAAAAATATTGATTGTGAAGCAACCCAAAATATTCCACTCCCAATCAAATGAAAAACATCGTAGGCCTGCTGATACGCAGGAAATCATTAATTAAATACTTATACCTACATCCGGAAATATTTTTAATTGGTTGCACTCGATCTGTTTTAGTAGAGATATCGTATATTCGAGGAATTTAAATGAAAAATCAATTTTCCACCAGTTATCAGACGCAGGCAATTTTACACAAATTGATATACAATGTACAATAATTAAGTGATCCGCAACACGAATATCCCTATATCTTGTAAACGGCTGGACCGGTTTTGATAAACACGTGTCTTAGAACCATCGTTAGAAAACCTGATTTCATGTTTTTAAAAAATAATGGGAAACAACCATGAGGTCTAGGTTGGTACACGCAATCTCAAATAATGCCTATTCACTCTTGCCCTGAAAATCCTTAAATTGAACGAGTTGGGAAACAGCGATGCGGGGAGTGAATTCGATGAGCAGGAATATCGACTACATATGGATGGAATACCTGCCCACGCAGTGTCGTCCGAAGATGGAATGGTGCAGGGGAAATTAGATAGTGTAATTACTGTGCTCACCCATGGAAATGCAACCTATAAAATAAAATACCAAATAAAAAGCGCATCCAAATCGGTTCACGCGTTCAAGAGCTACGGTGCCGAATACATACACTAACATAGCGGTCGTACGTGGGTCATAGTTATAACCCCCTTTTTTGAATCCGGTTTTTAAACCGGAAAAAAACCTTCTAAGTAGGCAAGTATTGTTTTAACAATACTTGCCAACTTACAAAAGGTTTTTTTCTTCTTATTTGGTAACTACTTAGTTCATGCTAATTTAATTTTAAACAGTAAATTTATCTTCCGTAATAGCGTTTTAGATGGTTGTAAGAAACGAGAATAAAATGGTAAATCTCATAGGTACTACAGATGATGATGATCACCAAGCCTTCCACCCAAACGCTAATATTATACTAAAATATATCGTCTTAACATTGTTTTACCTATTTAATGGTATAGTTGAGAGACACCAGGGTGACCAAGCTGCGATCGCAGAAATTCCCCAAGGAGAGATCTAGCTAGATCGATTTTTCACCCCACATATAAGAAAATATTGAAATCGTTGAAGCGATTTCCGTGATCCTGATATTTATGTAGAAATAATACACAAAAATAAATGAGATGGCCTCAGATAGGGAATGGAAAATGCTAATAAGCTGACGCCACATAATATAAATATAAAGTGTAGACGAAGAAGATACAATATTCATAATCATTGCCTGCTCAGGATATGCCAATATCCACTGAAAAAAAGAATCATCTAGTTAAAACAGTTTTCCTCTAAATAATAACACTACTAGTAGTTTTGGGGCTACGATAATATAAAAGGACGTACAGACACACATACACGTATGAGTAAGCATAAAACTGTTGTGCGTCTTATTTTGATTGTTAAAACTTTTAATAACGTATACTTTTTGTATGGATTTGCTCTAATTTTTCTTTTTTTGTCTGGGAGAAAAGAAAAAACGCTAAATGTACCAGATGCTTAAATTCCCGTGGAGACCGTAGAAGCCGGTCGAGGGAATGGGTGATAATGTACAGAATCATGGCTAGCAACACGCAAAAAGCAGCAACGCTTTGGGTCTTATGGTCCTATCTCTAGCGAGGTAGACAAAGCTTAGGACCCTAAGCTGTCTACCCCGCAAGAGATAAAGACATGATAATAATATGTATGTTTAAACATTTACCTTATATAAATGTACAATCATTTAGCACTTAATTATGTTCTTGATTTTAATAGATGTGCTATCAAACTCTAGTACTTACTTGTATTCTAAAATTAGCAAAAAATGATGACCGTGCTATTGAATAGAAACTAGATTAGTCATTGTCGATTCGCCGGTGGCAGTTTGGTTGATTCCGGCCCGTAGAGGCTCGTATTTATTTGGTTTATTCTTCTTTGGCCGCCAGTTCACAACGGGGCTACAAACTGAACGGTTTCCCGCGCTAGCCGCTGTCACCTTGACAGACATTTTGGCGGGAAAGTTATACCATAGACTTTTTTGTTTTTCATGCTTTATGCTGTAGACGTTCCAGTTAATTTGCAAATGTACCGTGCACAAGGCTGCAATCACACGTGCTACCAGTGATAAGAAATACAATAAAAATACTGAAAGTGTCAGTGTTAGTTTAAATTAAGATGGAATCCAGTGATAAAATTCCATTCGGACGTGAGAAAACGGAGAAAGAAAAGTTTGGTTACGATAATTCAGGATTCGTGATGACCGAGAAAAATGTCTGGAAATCTAAAGTAAGTAAACGAATGTAAGATGTAGACATAGATAAGTAAGCAAGGGATTGAGATCAATTTTTTTTTTATTTTATTTTGTGTGAATAGATTTATTATTTGGTAAATATAAAGGCAAGGATCTTGTAGATTCAAGCGTTCTGGCCTCGGTATTTGGCGCGTGCTCCAGAGCGTAACCGATAGTAGCAATAGGTACATAAATTAATAAATTTCGATTAACGTTAAGTAGAACTCTATTATAAAATGAAACTTTCATAAAATTAAAAAAAAAGTTACATGTTACATACTGTCTATATCAACTAGCTTATCCTTCTTTAAAAATATTTAATTCTCAGAAATAGTAACAGATTTCATTAAAACCTATTGAAAAGCACTAAATTAAACAATAACAAAAAAGGAATGCTCGTTATGCGCATTACTTTTTACGGTATAATAAAGAAATATTTAAAAAAATAATTACTCTATTCCATCTCGCTCTCCTTCATTCGGTTGCTGTTTTTTTTCTAAAATGCGGCACAAAGTTGAAGACACTCCTTTTTTTGGTAAAACTTTTAGGATTTACAGGTCTTCAACAGTTCCTTTTATCGTCAAATAATAGTAAAATTAAGACTTTTAATAAAAAAAGAATTCGTTCCGATCACGGAGTAAGACTTACTCCGTGGTACCGATAATAATTTGCAAAATTTTACTCGTGAAAAATTAAGAACTTGGAACTGATCGCTGATATCATTATATCACAATTCATGCTTATGCTATATTTTTTAATTTTAGTTTTTAGTATGAATATAGTTAGGTTTATTTATAGTAGTTTAATTTAAGACTAGTGGTTTTGCGAGAACAGTAGACCTCGCGAGCCCTTACAACCAACATCCAGATTTGTAGTAGTTTAATTTAAGATTATTTGTTTGGAAATAATAAATAAAAATCTTTGTTGACATATTTCCAAAAATAAAATCGTATGTAATCTTTTGAATTTGGTTGTTTGTTGTTATAAAAATTCTGGACCTACTATCATATAAAAATTCTGGCTACACCAAAGATTGGGATTACTTGTAAATAGGTTTTTGGGGTGGAATCAACTAAGTTGGTGTTTCCTTAAAGTAAGGTTTCCCATTAATTACAAGTGGAGTTTGTATTAATACCTGGAGGAATCAGTGTTGATAATTACGCATATTTGAAGGTCTAGGGTTTATTATGACATAGTTTTAATTTTTTACTTGGCAATCCAAGGAAATATAATTGATGTTTTCCCTATAACTACGTCGATGATAATCATGATTATGAGTAATGGAAGTACAAATATAAACTAAGGTAGGTAAAGAAAAAACTTCTAAAAGTAATAATAAGCGCGAAGAGCTAATGTTTGAAATTCCGATGCTTTGTTTGCTATTGTTCGCGAAATCACAACACTGGAAAATGGCAAAAAGAAAAGCGGAAATGGCTGATATGTTTTCAGATGGCATATCCGTTACAACAGTCATAGCTTCAGTACATTAAGAATGTGGTTTACTGCAAAAATAAAAAAAATGGTAGTCTGTTAGTTAAGTTATTTATTTCCTGCAAATATATTTTACTACCTTCCGCCCGCGGCTCCGCACGCGTCAATGTCGATCCCTCGAGAATAGTACTTTTTCCCGGGATAAAAGGTAGCCTATGTCCTTCTCCGTACTCCAGAGAACTTGTATGCAAAATTTTATGATGATCGGTTCAGTAGTTACGGTGTGAAAGCGTAATAAACAAACAAACAAACAAACTCACTTTCGCATTTATAATATTAGTAAGGATAGTAAGGATACATTTTATTACTTAGATACTCGGTAAATAGCTTAGTTTTGGCGTTTTAATGCGCGGAAAAACTACTAAAAGGTACATGAAAAATAATAGGTACCTATCTTAGACATAAGAATACAGAACATACTTAATTAATTGTAGGTACAGTCAGCAACAGAAATACCTTGCCAGGCCCTGTATCTATATCTTGAATTTTCTCTTAAACTATAAATAATAATAACATATAATATTATATATACAAAGATTTTAATGAAGCCTTTCTTAATACAAATTTTCACGTTTATATTATTTATAGTTTAAGAGAAAATTCAAGATATAGATACAGGGCCTGGCAAGGTATTTCTGTTGCTGACTGTACCTGCTGCGGGGGCAGGGGGTAGAGTGGATACTAGAACCATAGAAAATCATATGATTTAAATTATGGGCAAGTCTTTTATGGGCTAATACTGAAATTCTTTAGAAGCAAATTTTAAGAAATCAACGTGTAATTTTTTTATTAAATTCATTATAATTTTTTTATTAATTCTTATGACAGCCTCCGTGGTCCAGTGGTTAAGGCGTATGCCTGTTGACCCGGGGGTCGTGGGTTCGATTCCCACCGGAAGCATACTTTGTTTAGTTGTTTCCAGTCTGGTTAGGTAGGACATTGCAGGCTTGAATCAACTGAATATCTGATAATAAAGATGATGCCGTGCTTCGGAAGGCACGTTAAGCCGGTGGTCCCGGCTGCCATCTGGTAGTCGTTAAAAGAACCACGTCAGAGGCCAAGAGGCGGTTCCGAAGAACTCTGACACCAGGGTGTGCATGGTCGATTGACCGTGACACCTACACGAAATGATGATGATGATTAAATTCATATTAAATAATTACTTTTCACGCTAACCTACATACGAGTATAAGGTTGTATCATTAATTAATTCATAGTAATTTATGGTTATACTACCTAGGTATTAAAAAGTTGTTCGCAAAGAAATTGTATTTTTGAGTAAAGGGTGTTTACTTTGCATTTTTTTTATATGTCAAAATCGAGATATGTCGAAAACTGATACGAAGATTTTTATTTAATTTGCTACTAAACATCTTTCTAACTTATGGGTGCCAGCGCCAGCACGGTCCTACGTCTATAGTATATAATACCTACATAAAGTACCTACTTCTAACATTCTCAAAATATAATATACACACGCTCTTAAATTTTCGTCAAATTATAATTGAATCGACTGTTATGTATGATATTCAATTTAGCTTCTTAGTTCGCCGCCGTCAGCTCTACGGTATATTATGTGCCCTACTCTAGTTAAAAGAAACTAGAGCTGTTGTAGCCCTAGGTATTAATTGTCTACTTTCAAGATCTTATAAATTATTCCGTAGATGTTAATAGCTAGACTTTTTTAAATAGTTATTTTCTTTCGCTACGATATGTGTACAAATAAAATATGAGGACGTACAAATCAATATAAGGCAAATTGTTAGAAATAAGTAGATTGCGATGGCTGAATATAGAGAAGAATGGCGCAGACAAAAGAAGGCTTCTACCCAACCGTGTCGTAGAAAGCTGATCATGAAGACCATTTAGTATCAAATAATACATAGCCGAAGTCCCCAGACTCCTTATTTGTCTGTCTGTCTGTATAGTGTCTGTATACTAACTAATCTTGCTAATCTTAAAATCTACTTAGGTTTTATAGTAACGCGTAAAGAATTCTATGAAGATTTATGTGTGAATTCCATGAGCTGCTTGTTTAAGATACATTTAATATAGATATATCCATTTATATTTATCTATCTATATGTATAAAAATTAATCCCTATTTCCTTTGGTCACGGCATTAAGTACATATGAACGGCTGGACCGATTTGGATAATTCTTGTTTTGTTATATTTGTTTTCCTCAGGAGAAGGTTCTTATGAAAGAAAATTCTAAGAAAGTTGAGGGGGAAATTAAATGATCGAAAAAACTTAAATGACACGAAAATTCGAAACGACGTTCGCTAGGACAGCTAGTATAAAAATAAAATGAATTCCTATTATTTTCCTTGGTCCCGGCATCACGTGTGAACGGCCTGGATCGATTTGCCTAAATTCTTTTTTTGCCGTGTTTATTTCTCCGGAGAAGGTTATTACGAAAGAAAACATGAAGATAATTGCGCTTACTTAACGCTTTATTAAATTTTTAAATGTAACCTTAGCTATTTATATTAAAGACAAAATAACGTCAAACGGGTCAGTTTATTGAGTTTATTTCTAATTGACATGTTACCTACTTCAACGTTTACTATACAAGTCACAATAATAAAAGTCACGTTTCTGCAACATACTAGGTAACAGTTAGTACAAGAGCTTCACGTGTTTCTTTTATAATAAACCGTATAGAAACTAACCATACTGTTGTTTGTTATGTTTATTGTAGTGTTGTTGCAAGATTGAAGGTCGGACGAAACAATGTTATAAATTAAGATTTGGCTTAGATTAAAAATCATGAATTTTCCTTTACGTAAGCCGCTTAGGTAAAGGAAATTTCTGTTGTAGTAATGGCTTTTGGCTAGAAATTTTATATTCTGTGGAGTTTTTATACTGGCAGTTTGTGTTTTTGAGAAAAAGAATTAGGAACTGAATTAAAACTTTCAAAAGGTAATGTCAGTGATATTTTTGATGTGTTATGGTTATTCAAAGAAAAGTATTATAAAGAGCTGCTTGAGAGTCAAATCATGTTGTAAGGGGTGTTTTGTTTATACAAGTCATATTTTTTATTATGTGATATTGTATAGTTGAGTGAATGTGATTATAATATATGAAGAAAGATAAAAAAGATGTTTAATTCGTAACCAAGTTATGATACTACAAGAATTTAATGATTTGTTTGTTTTTCGCTATGTGTGTGTCTGTATGTAAAACAACAGTGTCACACTTCTTATTTCGTTAACTGACTTACAAGATGCATATTCTAGAGAAAGTGACTAGAGAAATTTCATTATTGCTCCTCCGTACTTTTAACGGCACGTTAAGCCATTGGTCAAGCTCTCATAATCAAGTAGATATGTATGCCATTAAGTAGCGTGAATTACCTAACACCAACAAAGCAGTAAATCGAATCCTAAACCACCTAAAACTGACATCATAATCAATCTGTCGCAAGAAAAGAAGGGGACTTCAACAATGTACCTAATTTGCGTGGTTCATAATTAGTTCTGTTTTTATATGTTTTGTAATGTTACCCAACTATACTGGAAATTGACAGCGGGGGCGACCACATTGAACATTTCTTCATGGGTATTGAAATATTTGGACAACCTTTGTTAAAAACTGAATGGATATGGAATTCACAATGCAATATGCAAGATCATAAACAAATAAACAACCTGACTGTAAGTTTGTATGCAGTTTATTGTTGTAATGAAACATAAATTGAAAAAAAATATCCATCCGTCGATGTTTTGTACAAAGTAATGAGTAGAATCTTGTTCTTATTAAGGATAAAACGCAGGGAAGGCCCTAAGACGCCTTAAACCATCCTGAATGTCAGATTCGATGGGAGGGACGCCGCTATACGTTAGACACGATACGAGATATCTCCAATCGTATCGCACGTATAGTGGCGTCCCTCTTATCGTTTTGTCGGGTAAGGTTTTATAAAATTACTAGCTGTTGCCCGCGACTTCGTAAGCGGCAATTTCTGTTATTATGATTAATTAGGTTTTATCTTAGTATAGATGAATAATTTTTCCCCGAATTCAAAACATTTTTTATTGATGCTTCACTCCTATTGGTCGTAGCGTGATGTTTTATAGCCTAAAGCCTTTCTCAATAAATGGACTATCCAAAACAAAAATAATTTTCCGATTTGAACCAGTAGTTCATGAGATTAGCGCGTTCAAACAAACAAACAAACAAACTCTTCAGCTTTATAATATTAGTATAGATTAGCGACTAGGCGCGTGCCGCTAGTACTTTTTTCTATTCTCCCAGACCAGCACGGAAGAGTAGAGATCGTAGTAGTAATAGCAATAAATACTAAAATATATCAATGAGTAGGCAGATTGTTGTTGAATAAGTCTGTACCCCGAATAACAGAAAATCAAATAGAACTTATAGAACTAAATCTAAAAACATGAGAAAATTTCACAAAAAAGAAACAATCAGTTATAATATAAGCAAACCGCAGTTCGTCGGGTCAGTTAGTTTATCAACAATTTCATTTTTGCCGATAAAACCTACGAATAATAAGGATAAAACCAATAAAGTAACTTCCATTTATACATATCTTAAATACACATATACCTATGCCTATGGATTTAAGTAAAAAAAGAACGATCAATAATTAACTGTTTAATTGTCTGAATAAATGATTAAGTATTGATTGATTGAAAAAGTCTTGCCTACGAGCTATACAGAATTGCAAAACAAATTATTTTTTTAGGACATCCTGAGATCAAAAAGTATTGTGTTACTCATTATGTAACCTGTGCTTAACTGTTCTCGTCATGATTTTTTTACTTCTAAAATTTAGCTTTTTTATCAAACCGCTTTCTAACATTGGCATACCTACTCTATGATAGCAAAAATAGATAGAGTTACTAAGTAGTTCTAACTAATATGTACACTTCTTTTTCTTTTCGTGTCGATGTTACAAGGGATTAGATTTTGTCTCTCCAGTATGTGGCGAGTCTGACACCACTGTCGGATGCAGAGTACAATCATCTTTGGTGCAGCTGAAGGGGCACAGAGGGCACGAAAGGAGGTGCAACATGGTCTGGTCATCGTGACCACACTGGCACTGCACACTAAATAGAAGTTATCTATAAAAAAAAAAAACACGCCGATCATTGACTTGCGGTAGGGCCTAAAATGCTGACAGCACTGCCACGTTGGATGACAATGCTAATGCGTCGTGGAAAAAATTGGCAGCCCTTAAAATTTTTCCTTGTATCTTTAAATGCAATATGCCGTAAATATATTTATCAAGGAAATAGCCGACAAATGACTAACGAATCATTTCCGAATTGTCTTATTTTATTTCGATAGTAAAATCGAGAGTTTTTAAATCGGTTTTTAACTATGCATTGCTAATCTTTCCGGCAGATTAACGACGTAAACAAATCCTTAAATGCAATCAGTAAATTTCCATTTCAAAAAGTGACGATGAGTCGTGCTAATGAAGGCAACATTATTCAGAGAAAATTCGATTCCCACCGGAAGCATACTTTGTTTAGTTGTTTTCAGTTTGGTTAGGACATCGCAGGCTTGAATCATCTGATTGTCTGATAATAAAGATGATGCTGCTTGCTTCGGAAGGCACGTTAAGCCGTTGGTCCCGGCTGCCATTTAGTTAGTCGTTAAAAGGAACCACGTCAGAGGCCGAGACGCGGTTCCAAATGACTCTGACACCAGGGTGTGCATGGTTGATTGACCGTGTCACCTACACGAAATGATGATGACTTAGGACTTATGATGACCTAGGGCATCAGATATTAAGGGGGGAAATTAAATAGGCAATATTATTTTCAAAATTTTAGGGTCAGCCGTTTCAGAGATATGGGGAATGATCAGTTATTGTATATTTTGTTAGATAACTTAAAGATTATGTATTTTTGAATTATACACGGTGAAATTTTGATCGTTTTGGACCCTTAAAGGGGTGATTCAGCCCGTCGATATAAACAATTTTCCTATGCTGGGAACCAATGCTGGGAACTCAAAAAAAATTTCGTCATTTCCATTCAATAGAGTTCCGCCGCCCGGCCAGTTTGTATGTGAAAGTCGATTTTTTTTTTAATTCCCAGCATTGTTCCCATAGGATAGGTTGTTCATTTTGATGGTCGGAGTCACCCCTTTAAGGGTCCAAAACGATAAAAATTTCACCGGTATAGAGAAAAGATTTGAGTGTTAGTGTGTTTTTTGTATAAGTAGATATACTCAAAAACTACAAAACAGATTTTAATAATAGAAAGCTTCATTAGGTATCACTATCAGTAACAAATGCTATATTTTATTTTCAATTTAAAACCAGTCTGTGTGAAAATTTATACATTAATGTGACCCAAAGTATAATTTCTGTGTATAAACGTCATTATTGGGCGAGCACTGCGAAAACTATTGATGCCTCTGTCATTCTATCGTATGAAAATGAAAATGAATAATTTTTATTCAAAGTAGGATACATGTATCGCTTTTTGAACTTCATATGTTTCTGTTGTTTATTTTTCTTTCTTTTATGTTTGTAAAATCGAAAAACTACTAGCGTTTCGGAATGACCACTGCTGAGAAGAATACGCCGAAAGAAACTCAGTCCAGTCTTGGTCTCTATGTGCCTGAAGGGTATTTCCGGTTACATCCTAACCTGAGATGCTAGGAACCCGGGGTCGGAAGGCCGGGGATCGTCCCGGGGCCCGGCTAAAACCGATTCCCATGAGGACTAAGACGCGTAAGTTATTGTAACGTTACACATTCAAACCCGAATAAAAAACCTACCACAACAACTACTCTTTCGTAACATCAATCCGGACCAATAAAACTAGAATGCAGCAGTGATAAAAACAATAAACAAATTAGTGGGACAGGAAAATTTGTGGAAAATGTGTACGAGTCTATTAATGAGTCGAGTGATAAGAACTGGCCATCTGATAAGGATGGGTGAATGTCCTAGATTGCGTTATGTAACATGCGATTGGGGTCATTATCTTTTTCTTTTCGTATGTGTTTGTTAGTGGTCAACACTTGTGACAAATAATTTTAGCTGCATAAAGGCATCTTAATCTAAGCCGTGTGGTTTCCGGCAGAGTAGAATAGGACCACTCTAAGTCTTCCCATGGATGACGTAAGAGGCGACTAAGGAAATACAAGCTAAACAAAGCTTATAAACATCAATGAGACCTCTCCAACCTGTCTGGCCAGCGAGGAGAGTGTAGGTCAAATCATCTGTCTGCTCTGGCCAAGTATGGCTCCGGCAGTACAGAGAGGGTCACGCTCCTGCAGTGGAGACTAAAAAGACCTGATGATGAAGGCATGGTTAGCAAAACCTTTTGATTCTTTTAAATGTGTTAATAAGCCCTTAAACTCTACATTTATTTGCTTTCTTTTATCACATAATCTATAAGCGTGTCAAATTTCAACATATTCGGGCTTCAGAGAAAATTGCTAGTGACAGACACACGAGTTATATAAGGGTTTCGTTTTGTTGCTCGGTCGTGCGGAACCCTTAAAATACGGAGGTTAGCATCTATTTTATATAGTTTTCTTTCATCGAATATAAATCTACGACCTTCGGAAAATAATGATATTACATTGAAAAGAACGACTTTGTCAGTTTGGTCTTATTACCTAGTTTTATTCGTATTTTTTAAGTGTTGAGTGTACCGAGGCTAATTCCCAAATATAAAACTCTAAGTAGATGGGTAGGGCAGAGATAAGATATATAATTGTTTAATATTAAAAACAAACAATGTTTTCTACAATCACAGGAAAAAAGTAAAAGCTCTATACACTTGTAAAATGTTTACAAAAATATTGATTGATACGTTGCTAAAATAAATTTGTGTCAAAATTTAGTTAAAATATACATACAAATTCTTACTTTGCTAAAAGAAATTTGTCTAAATGTACATTTAGTACAACTATTAGACAACGCATCGGCACCTCCTGTGGTTTTGCAGATGTCCATGGGCGACAGTGACCACTTTCCATCAGGTGGCTTGTCTGCTCGTTTGCCGTCAAATATACATAAAAAACATCAAAAACATGAATGTCCGGTTACTAGGTTCAGCGAACTAGGTTTCTTATCGCGTCCGTAATGTAAGCCCCAGAGTATTTGATCAGATATTATCCGCAGATTTTCCTCGTTTTATTTTCATAAAAATACATGCATGTAATTTTTCTTATCATTTACGCCAATCAAGTAACAATAAATTCCAAATTATATTCACAATATAATACTTGTTAAGTATTTTGGGTGGAGAAGTTCTAGAATAGACAATAACGATGTAAATATTTTATTAGCCATGTGGTTTCCGGCAGAGTAGAATGGGACCACTCCTAGTCTTCCCATGGAGGTCGTAAGAGGGGACTTAGGAAATACAAGCTAAACAAAGCTCATAAACATCAATGAGACCTCTCTAACCCGTCTGGTCAGCGACGAGAGTGTAGGTCAAATCCTCTGTCTGCTCTGGCCAAGTATGGCTCCGGCAGTACAGACAGAGAGGGTTATGCTCAAGCAGTGGAGACTTAAAAGACCTGATGATGATGTAAATATTGCTGTTTATCATATAGGTACCAAATAAACTTTTCCGTGCTGGTCTGGGAGAAAAGAAAAACGTAAGATCTGGGAGATGCGGGGGAAGAGAAGCAGCTGTTCCCCCGAAGAACTAAAAGCCAATCGAAGAAATGGGCAAAAACCTAAGTAATCGAGAGTATCATATTAGTAGGCGATGCGGCTAGCAACCCAACACTATTTTAATTCCCTTTTCCGCCTACTAAACGTGGCTTAGGTCTTAAAACCTGTATTCTGTCTGTCTTTACCGCAAGGGATTTTTTTAAAATATAAATAAATATATACGGACAAATCACACAGATTGAGCTAGCCCCAAAGTAAGTTCGAGACTTATGTAATGGGATACTAACTCAACGATACTATATTATATAACAAATACATATATAGATAAACATCCAAGACCTAGGCCAATCTGAAAAAGATCTTTTTCCATCTTGACCTGGCCAGGGATCGAACCCGGGCACCCGTGATATTACATCGTGTCGCAGGCTGGTGTGTTAACCACTGCGCCACGGAGCTGTCAAATATGTGATACGTATATATACCAAATAAAAGTTTATTTGGATATTATCCTTATGCAGGATAATTCCTAACTAACTCGTAAAGATTTAAAATGTTAAAGCCAGGTGTGGATCCAGCATAGCGGGCACAGGGGCATGCCCACAATCTCAATCAGGATATGAATCTGTTTTTAATTAGTTTCAGATTTGCTTTCAAGATTTTATTAAGCGAAGTATAAACTCTTGTAAAATTCTTGATTTAAGTATAGCTATTTTAAAATTGAATTTGTCAGTAATTAAAAACTTTTAACTTAATGGGATAGTAAAATATATAGCTAGCAATGGACAGCCATCGATCAAAAACAAGTTGGTCTTATAGATACCGAACCACATTCATTTTTGGAAAGCTGGAGCGCGTCTGGTTGAAGCTAATTCTTATCCTTACTAATATTATAAATGCGAAAGTGAGTTTGTTTGTTTGTTTATTTGTTTGTTGCATACAAGTTCTCTGGAGTGCGGAGAAGGACGAAGGCTACCTTTTATCCCGGGAAAAAGTTTTATCGCGGGCGGAGCCGCGGGCGAAAGCTATTACCTTTATATTGACCCCTTATCTATGTTTTATATGGCCTCTTGCCTCCTTATTACTATTACTTTATTTATTTATTAAACTTTATTGTTCCAAAATAAACATTTGATTACAATTAGGCGGACTTAATGCTATGAGCACAAAGTCCGCCTAATTGTCAACCAAAGGGAAAACAGAAAAAAAATTTGGCGCAAAAAAAAATAATTTGCATATAATAAATACAAAAAAATATGTCTATAATAAATACAAATAGTCACATAATAAATATATATACATACATAAAAATAAACATAAATACTACATACATATCAACGACTAGCTGTTGCCCGCGACTTCGTCCACGGCAATTTCTGTTATTATGAGTAATTAGTATAGATGAATAATTTCCCCCCGTTTTCAAGACATTTTTTATTGATACTTCGCTCCTATTGGTCGCAGTGTGATGTCTTATAGCCTAAAACCTTCCTCAATAAATGGACTATCCAACACAAAAATAATTTTCCAATTTGAACCAGCAGTTCCTGAGATTAGCGCGTTCAAACAAACAAACAAACTCTTCAGCTTTATAATATTAGTATAGAAGTATAGATGAAAACAGGGAAAATAAACTTATTTATGATTAACGATACATTGTACGATAAGTATACCTAATTAATCATAAACGTACGTACTTCCATGAAGATTGTATAACATAAACATTGACGCAAATGGAGCCAGATCAATCAATTCATCAGTGGACCCCGACTTGAAAACAAATAAATCTATTGACTGACTCTGCCCTGCTAATCTGGTCAACGTCCGAGGGTTATGAGGAGTATTCCATGTACTTTGTATAGCAATTAAAATAAATTGACTGCACTTGACTTGATTATTCTGAGCGAGTATTATTGAGATGTTCAAATTGATATACGAGTTGCTGAATCATGATTAGTGATGTGCCATTCCCGGGAATATTGGAAACTTTGGGAATATTCCCGTGTAAGTTTTCGTAAACTTTTCCGAAGTTGGGAATTTTGGGTAATATTGCTGCAATAGATTTTTTTCTATATGCAGAGCAAATTTCGTTGCATTTTTATATTTGTAAACGGTTTTGAAGATGATGAAACCATTTTACAGAACGAACAAATATATTTGGTATGTTCATTATTTGTGTGTGTTAAAAAGTGGTCAAAAACTTTACTCTTCGCTTTCGTTGTTGCATGCACGTAAATATATAAATACAAATAAATAAATATATGCATATGCCGTATACAGGATTAAATTATATTATTAAAAAGAATGGAAACTTTGGAAAAGTTTACGGAAACATTGGGAATATTCCCGTAAATTTACAATGTGTAAATTTCCGTAAATTTCCAATATTCGCAGCGGCACATCACTCGTGGTAAACATATGTCAGTATTTTTGTGTAATGATATAAAGATTGTGATTGATTAACTAAAAGTAGATACAAAGTCCACTGCTGGACAAAGGCCTCTCCCAAGAATTTTTTGAAGTGAAAACTTCTTTAGCGGCGTTGTGCCCTTTTTGGGATGGGTAAAAAATGTAAAACTCGCGTCTGGACACGTGACTTGATCGAACATTCGTAAGAAAGGAAACGTGACTTGAGACCGCCGCAAAGGCGAGTTTTCACTTCTCCCGGAGTGCAACCCGTTGTTTTTTTTGTTTCATGGGAGGTTATTGCTACACTCACCACGCTTAGCTGGCCGATTGGCAAGCGCAGTTTCTTTGGCTTCTTGTGCTTTTTTTTGTTTTATGTTATAGGACGGCAAACGAGCAAGCGAGTCACCTGATAGTAAGTGTTCGCTGCCCATGGACAACTGCAACACCAGGGTGTGACAGGTGCGTTGCCGGCCTTTAAGAAATTGGGGAAAGGATGGGCCTCCGGCTCTCAAGCATAGAAGCGGTAAAGTTTCTACTCAGACGTCGGTTTTCTGTGAGAGTGAGGTACTTCCCCGGACAAGCCGGCCCATTCATGCTACTAGCAATTAATTTTGCCGGTAGCGTGGCTCTACCACGACTAAAATTGTGTTTCCTGCTGCCCATCGAAAGCATTTTAATGCTGGGGAAGTATAGGAATTCGTTAGCATATTAGCATTCCATAGGTAAAATATAAAATATAAAAAGAAAATTAAGATTATTTTTGTAAATTATAAACAACTAGCTTTCGCCCGCGGTTCCGCCCGCGTCAATGTCGATCCCTCGGGAATAGTACTTTTTCCCGCGATAAAAGGTAGCCTATGTCCTTCTCCACCCTCCAGAGAACTTGTATGCAAAATTTCATGAATATCGGTTCAGTAGTTACGGCGTGAAAGCGTAACAAACAAACAAACAAATAAACAAACAAACAAACTCACTTTCGCATTTATAATATTAGTAAGGATGTGTTTTGTCTCTATGAGCTCTACCAAACCAATCCAGCCTAGGTATTTATTCTGCGCCACTGATTTTATTACATGATCTCTCTATCGTTGAACGGTTGCCTGATGCCTGGAAGAGATCGCTCTATGTTATAAGGTAAGGTCGCTGGCTGTATACCAAATTATAGTTTCTTTTTAGTTATTTTTATTTTTGATACAATAAAGTGTTCTTGTATTGTATTGAATCTGGTATGACGTAGAGAGAGAGCATTAAAAGTTTGATGAATTTAGATACAACGTGATTTTGAACTCTTTTATTGAAATCTGGGAATCAGAATCCCTAATGGAACACAGAATTGCAAGAAAAAAAGGTAAAAACGAAATAGAAAATTAGGTTTCCTATACAAAGTCGCCGATCAGCCGATCGCCGAACGAATTTCTATGAAAGGTTAAATTTATTTTTTCGTTTTATACCTTTTTTTCTTACAATTCTGTATTCCATAAGGGATTCTGATTCCCAGATTTCAATATAGCTAGGGAGTTCAAAATCACGCTGTGTATGCAAAAAAAACAGTTTCGGTGTTCCATTGATTTAAATTACAAGATATTTGATGGTAAGAACTAAGATTGTTACAAGTTTACGATATCGAATCACGATATCAGTAACGAGGTCAAGTAGGTACATATTGTCTATGTCATATTTTTTAGGGTCCCGTATCTCAAAAATTCTAAAATTTCGTAGTCATACGATTAGATTGTTTGTTGTCCGTTTGTCAGTCATTCTATTTCTCAGCAATGCGTGGGGAAGGGGGGCTTAGGTATCATATTAACTTATGGTGCTCATATGAGCTCCATTCGGTCTTTTGTTAAACAAAACAAACTTCTAAATCAACACAATTAAAAGGTACGACACATTCGAAAGGGAATCAAAACCTGAAATGCCAGTCATGTTGACCTAGAATTTAAATGAAAGACTTTACCGCTTACGGAACCCTTTGTTCACAAGTCCGACTCTCACTTGAGAAGTTTTCTTAAATTTCACAAGTAACTCTTATTCTCTTATCATATCAAAGACTACTGACAGCAGCTACAATTGTATTTTTAAGAAATTCTACTTTGTGAGGATGGGTTTCGGTCACGTCGAAATGATTGTAATGTTACTCCTCGTAAAAATGACTGAGAGGTTTCTTCCTCGAATAAAAACAACTTAGCGGCCCGCCTAGGCCATACTATAACTTATTCTGTGCCTAGGCTTCGCTCGGTTAATATAGGTATTTAATTATTAAAACTATTTTATAGTTATGGTATAATGTTTTGTTTATTTAAACTATTTTCTAGTGATGTAAATTGGTATGAATTGAATAAAAAATAAAATACTTATTTCCCAGGTATTTAATTCTAAAATATGTTAAGAACACCCTGTCCGTCAATATGAACAACTTCTCCTATAGGACCAATGCTGGGAACTTAAAAAAAATCTACATTTCCATACCGTGTTGGTCCGCCAGGTACGGGAACCTCAAAAAATAAATTGAGTTACCAACATTGTTTCCATAGGAAAAGTTGTTCATATAGACGAGTTAAATCATCCCTTCAAGGGTCGGAAAGGTTTTTCTTAATATATTGTATAGTCTATGTTCATCAGGAATAATGCAGGATTCCAATAGTGAAAGATTTTTTCAAATCAGTTTAGTAGTTTCGAAGCCTATTCGATGTAAACAAACAAACAAAAATTTCCTTTTTAGGTACAATAATAGTGTAGAAGGGTAGTATATAGATAAATATAGGACCCTTAATGCAGAATGAAGTTAGTACTTATGATAACGATCATATTTGAGTCCCAATTTCTTGTTGCTTGCTCACGTTTCGAGAGTGTAAGTGGCCAACAAAAATGTCAGATTTTAATAATAATTTGTCTAATATGTTCTCGTCTTGGCATAATTTTACATGAAAATGTGGTGGGATTGTCTTGGTTTTTATTATTACACATTCTCTGGCAGTAACGATGATACCAACTGTTAAGAGGAAACACTAAGTTCGAGAGAATTGAAAAATAGGTATTTGTAAAATCTATTGCTGTCACGCCTCCAGGTTTGTAGTCCCGGATTTCTTCTAAAAAATTTAATTTCATTTACATTAAAAATTTAAAATAAGCTATGACTGTGTTTCTATGTTTTCTTTTCTAATATACTCGCATCAATTTTGTTTTCTAGATGTTTGAACACAACGGAAATTCTTGCCAATTTTCAGGTCAATTTTGTTTTCTAGATGTTTGAACGCAACGGAAATTCTTACCAATTTTTCAGGTTTTTAAAGGTTATCATATCTCTTTAAATAATTCAATTATGAAAAAAAATAAAAACATAGGGACATGTGTCCATAGATTTTTTTCTCAAAAGTCATTGCTCTACTGGTACTATCCGGCGAGGAATCAGGGGACTACGCTTGTATGGAAATACGGCTCTCCTATTTCCACTTATCATAATCTAACAGTTGTAAAGCTATGCAAGCTTTAATTATGTTTATTTTGCTTGAAATATCTGCCACCTATGTTTTTACATACACTAAAAGCAGCATACATCTTTAATCTGGTTTGATGGGATTTTTACAATATATTGCTACCATTACCTACTTTACAAAGCATATAATTTAAACGGTATAGCTACTTTTTGCAGGCGATATTGTCTAAGTCTACAATAACAAGTTCACAGTGATCTAGGTAAATAAACAATGGCCTGCTGCTGCCCACTCGAACAACTGTACCGTGAAAACTATGTTATTGGGCCTTCAATCACCTAAAATGTCACGAGCATCGACATATTATTTATTTTATATTATAACTAGCTTTCGCCCGCAGCTTTGCTCGCGTCAACGTCGTTCCTTCAGGAACAATACTTTTTCCGGGATGAAAGGTAGCCTATGTCCTTCTTCATACTCCAGAGAACTTGTATGCTAAATTTCATGATGATCGGTTCAGTAGTTACGGCGTGAAAACGTAACAAACAAACAAACTCACGTTCGCATTTATAATTGTACTAGCTTTCGCCCGCGGCTCCGCCCACGTCTATGTCGATCCCTCGGGAACAGTACTTTTTCCCGGGATAAAAGGTAGCCTATGTCCTTCTCCGTACTCCAGAGAACTTGTATACAAAATTTCATGATGATCGGTTCAGTAGTTAGGGCGTGAAAGCGTAACAAACAAACAAACTCACTTTCGCATTTATAAGGATAACACTATTCTGTCTTTTATTTATTTCTAAAATAGATAATATAAATAAACGTCATCCACTTTATGGACGAATCCCTTCACCCTCACGACTCAAGAGTCTCAATTATTTTTTGAGGCAAACAAGCTCCTAAGGCCAGTGTGGAAGCCATCATCAAACCAGATATGGCCTGCTGAATAACTACCACAGGGTGGCAATCTGCCCTGGCCAGTCTGGAAGTCTTTATATAGACAGCGGGCTGGTGTTGGTAGATGCCACGAAAATAGAGTCAGGTGGGGTTTCTCCAACAATAGTGACGGCAAGTGTGGTGCTATCCAATCTATGGGTCACCTCTTGGTGTGCCCAGAAAACCCAACTTTTTGCTCTCAACAAGATCTGAATAAGGCAAAAGAACTGGCAATCACAATAGCCAAGCACTCGAAACATATTTAATGTGTTATTTATAGCCATTTTATGACTCGACAGAAGAAGAAGAAGATAAAATAATAAAAGCAACAAACATAAGTTTTTTTATAATAAATATGAAAAGGCGACTGCCCTACTAAACATTATAACATATGCCACTCGGTATAAGGCGAAAACTCTCACCATCACACAGCCAAATCGGTTCAGGCATTAAGAACTTATCCCGTCCTTTCCCCTCCTCCCTCATTTCCTCTCCCATATCCTCACTCCTTGAAAGGCCGGCAACGCTCCTGTCGCACCCTGGTGTTGCAGTTGTCCATGAGCAGCGTTGATCACTTACCATCAGGTGACTCGCTTGCTCGTTTGCCGTAAGATATCATAAAAAAATATACTATAGTAGCGGCTTGCCCCGGCTTCGCACGGGTTGCGTTACATTATCGAAGTTTTCATACTAATCCCTAACTTTTTGAAAATATTACATTCTAGGTATAAGAATTTTTCAAATCGGCCCAGTTGTTTTTGAGCTTTTTCAATGCAAACAAACAATCAAATCTTTGGAATATGAATAAGAGAATAAGAACAACCGATTGCCTTATGAGCCTTCTTCCTAAAAATACTTCGTCAGCACGTTTTGATTCGCAGGTGAACACTTTTTATCTATCCGCTTTTAATGTATTTCTGTGCTTGAAAACTAATTCCGAATTTGCACAGTCATTATAAGCTAAAATAAGATTGTAATAAAAAGTGTAGCGTAAAAAGATGGCTCTTGGAAAAATGTTCACAGAAAAAAATATCTGAGAAGCATTTCAATTTGATCTGTAATATTCCCAACGTAGTAGCAAACATTTAAGGGCCCGTACTATCTCACATGATTGTCTGTAAAATCAATAATAATGAAATACTCAAGTTGAAATAAAAATGCAGCAAAGTTCAGGACTAACTGTGGTAACTATCTGACTCAAAAACACGATTGCGTTAAATTTTCCCGATAGAAAAAAATTGCCTCCAAATCGGGTCTTATTTACTCGGTATACAGCATTATTCACCAAATGCATTAAAATTAACCTTGAAACTTTTGATTATAATTGCATTACAGATAAGGCAGCCATCACGTGTTTTTCTTTTTCGAATAACCCTTGAATATTCTTAAAAAACGACAATATCCAAAGTAGCCAGCGCGTTTAGACCATCCGCGTTTGTACCGCCACGCCGCCTGGCCTACGGCGGTCTCTTAACGTAGTATCGTTACGTGACACAACAAAACAAACACTATTACAAGTTACAATGCAAGCCTCATCTTGCAAATACTAGCCATTGACATCGTAAAAATGGATGGAGAGTTTTACGAGATGAAAAAAGCCTTCGAATACTCTGTTTGGGGCCTAAACACTGAACATTGTAGGACATAATAATTGCAATCATTATCATCATCATCAGGTCTTTTTAGCAGTAGCATGACCTCTCTGTACTACCGGATATACCATACTTGGCCAGAGCAGACAGGTTGAAGAGGTCTCATTAATGTTTATGAGCTTTGTTTAGCTCGTATTTTCTAAGTCGCCTCTGACGACCTCCATGGGAAGACTAGCAGTGGTCCTATTCTACTCTGCCGGAAACCACACGGCTATTAATTAATTATTAGCTAAATAGAAAATAAATATATGAACTATTCGTGTAAATTATCTAGCACAAAATGATATAAAAACTATTACTGTGACACGTGTGTTGCAATTTGTCTGAAAAAATAGTTGTCTGAAATCATCATAATTTATTTATGGCTTGTCTCTTTTCTTGTTGTCTTTACCCATATTAGTTCCTTGGCTAATTATGATCTATAGATCTTCTAGCCAATAGATCACAATAAGTTTGGAAGTCAGATTAGTAAAAACATAGGTTGGTTATTCACAATCGGAACTCAAACTCAAGTGAGGAGTGCTGGATGGGGTCATGTTTTTTGGCGCGTTATATAAAGTTGTAAGTAGTTTGATTATGTTTTAGTTATATTCATTAGAATTACATCTATATATTTTAATATACAAAGTCCGATTTGTTCGAAAACTTATAACTTAGAATGGGTAAACCGATTTTCATAATCTTTGTTTTGTTGGTTTCGTTATCACTCCGAATAGCAGAATAACCATTAAAATATTCATTCTAATATTATAAATGCGAAAGTAACTCTCTGTGTTTGTACAAAATAACCCAAAGGTTAGACGTGCTACCGACTCTGAGTCGGCCCCATCGAAGATAAGATAACTCTCTGTTGTCTGTCCCCTTTTCACGCCTCAACCATTGAACTTTGATATGGAGGTATACCTTTCATTCCGGGAAATTCTATTGTTCCCGAGGGAGCGACACTAACGCGGGCGGAGCCGCGGGTAACAGCTAGTAACAAATATTTGCGACATAAAACGATGCTCGTCGGGACAGCTAGTAGACGTACAAAACATAGTCGGGTTAGTTACAGTCACTTAAGTCAAGAACGGCTAAACATATTTTGATGGAATTTGATATGGAGGTAGCTGTAAATCTTAATTAACTACTTTGTTCCCGAATACCCAAATGGAGGCAGTACGAAGCTAGTTTTTAAAATCCAATATGTAAATAAAAGGATATAAGTAATTTTTTTCTAAAAATCAAATAATAAAGATGTCTAATTTGTCTTTATCTTAAGTCATTAGCTCTAAATATAATTCAATCCAGTTTGTACCGGATTCTCTTATGTAGATATGTACCTAGGTATTCGTAGATATTATCTTTCGGAATGTAGCTGCTAACTTGCAAATTATTATATCATTCCGTTTTATTTATTATTTGAACGCTTCAGTTTTCCGTGACGCGCATATTACGATTGAAAAAAAAAAATAAGTATGAGCTGAAATTCTTACTTATTTATAAATATTTTACGATCGGATTTTAATTAACATTTATTAAACAAAGGCCCTAGTAGTACAGAGAGGGTCGTGCTCCTGTAGTGGAGACTAAAAAGGACCTCATGATGTGAAACAAAGGCGTCCTCTGGCTGCTCTGGCCAAGTATGGCTCTAGTAGTACAGAGAGGGTCGTGCTCCTGTAGTGGAGACTAAAAAGACCTGATGATGATGAAACAAAGGCGAATTCTTAATGTGCAACTAGTTGTTGCCCGTGACTATATCTGCGTGCATCTCGGTTCTATTTTTTGGTTAATTTTACTCGTTTGACGTGATAACGTTTTATAAATCGATGAACACCGGCTGCACGCACGAAAAAGTGTCACGTTCTGTGTGCAAGCGAGATCGAGGAACAAGCGATAGAGAGGTACGATCGGCCTAAGCGATCGGCTTGTGACGCATCTATCTATCTTCCACCGTTATCACGTAAAATTATCGTCCGTGAACCGACTTTACAGACAACCAATTTTTGTAAAATTGACAAAAGAGTAAATTACGTGTCTAATATTTTCCAACTATTTAACTGATTGACTAAATATATAATTTAAAGTTAGATAATCAAAAATATACGATACGTATTTTTTATTTGGTCGATCAAACAAAAAACTATAAAGAATATCCCTTTGAAATTCCTTGTGATGTTAAGAAAAGTAAAAGTTTACTACACTTTTTAGCAAACTTGACGACACGAGCCCCCATGAACACGCTTGAACGCGCTTTATATTTTTTTTTATGTATATTTGACGGCAAACGAGCTGACGAACCACCTGGTGGAAAGTGGTCACCGTCGCCCATGGACATCTGCAACAATAGTGACGTCAAAATTTTCTAAAAAAATGTAGTCAACTTTAACGTCACAAGGAATTTCAAAGGGCTAATCCTTATGATTTTTTGTTTAATCGGCAAAAGAAATCGTACATCCAATATTTTTTATTGTCTAACTGACAAGCGAATCAAAACTTTATAGGAAACTAGCTTTCGCCCGCGGCTCCGCCCGCGTCAATGTCGATCCCTCGGGAATAGCACTTTTTCCCGGGATAAAAGGTAGCCTATGTCCTTCTCCGTACTCCAGAGAACATGTATGCAAAATTTCACGAAGATCGGTTCAGTAGTTACGGCGTGAAAGCGTAACAAACAAACAAACAAACAAACACTGGCGGGAAGTACGCCGCGCGCCGCAGTGTAACGTTACTGCGACCTCCCTCTCGTCAGTAGAAGTTACTGAATTCAGTAAAGTTTGTTTGGGTTTGAATGCGGCTCTGGGGTGTTTAAACTTGATTAAGTATGTCAGGCATATATGCTCTGTTTACTAGTGATCTGAATCAGCGTGATGATATCATGGTTTCCATCTTAATTCATCATCTTATATAACATTTTCCTCTACGTTTTAACTGAGGAAATTGTACGTTACATACTCATTATTTACCTTAGTCACTGCTAATAATATATATTTAGTTCTTAAGCAGGTATATGTTTAATTTAATTCAAGTTTAATTCAAGTTCTAAGCATATTATACCCATCTTGTTTTTTTAATTTTTTAAGGTTTTTATCCTTAAACACATGTCAGTCCTCCTGTGACTTCATGTACGTAATTTATACCCCATATACTATTCTGTTACATTGGAAAATAACAAACTAGTTTTTACGAGAAGGAATAAGAAATGCTACACTTACAAAGAAAGTTACGTAACATTTTATATACTCGTAGGTACAATCACCACCATTGATATGTTTACACATTGGTTCTCAAGTCAATGTGATAAGGTCTAAAATAGAACACAATTGTGTATATGTCATTGCTCGTGACGGTACAAACTTTAAGTTGATTTCCATTCGGTGTATTGTAATAATCAATTTGTCACATCAGTCACAACAACTCCGTTTGTAGTTATATTTACCGGGCATACGCTAAAAAATACCTTGTTACAGTAACAAGCAGCAATTGCTGGAACATTACCAACTCCTAATATGTAATAATATTGTTAAATTTTACCTCGGAAATGGAAGTAAATCCGGGAGAAAAATAAATAAAAGCAACGTGCAGCCTGCCAAATAGAGCGAAGTTGTTGAAACTGGCCAAGAGCGAGTCAGATTACAGAAACACTCAGGGTTCCGTACTATCGTACAGTAATTAACTACAACAACCACGTTTCTTATATAAGAGCCCGGATATATAAGTACGCATGAATAAATAAAAATGAAGGGACAAACGAACATACCTAACGAAACCTTGCGACCTCTCTTCTGAGGTTAAACAAACTATTTGTTGCATAGGTAGATAATATTATTCTTCAGTTGTTTTGTCCTCAGAACAATAACTAAAGCATAGAAACCGTGTTAAAATAACAACAAAATACAATATTCTACACTGTTTTTACTTATGGCATTGTTAAAGCATCAGAAAGAGATGCATATACAATGCCATTTGCGTAAATGTGCAGGTTGTCCTGGGGTACTGATGTGATCAGGGTTGTACTATATCGATGAAATATATTTATCGACTAAATGTTTCGTCCTAAGAAAGTCATAAATGTACTCTACTCTGATTGTATCGATTTGTTAAATGAGTACGATTCATAAAAAAAAACAACTAGTTGCACTCCAGGAGTGCCGGCAGAAGTGAAAACTCGCCTTTGCGGCATACTCAGGTCCGTGTCCTTCTTACGAATTTTCGATCAATTCACGTGTCCTGACGCGAGTTTTCTGTTTTACCCATCCCAAAAAGTGCACAAAGCCGCTAAAGAGGCTTTTACTTTAAAAGTTACGTCAAGATACACCTAAATAACTCCTAATCGCATGGCGTCGCTTGGCTTCATCTGATAAATAGGTAAAAAAAAAATCCATACATTACCCACCGCGCGTCTACTGTCTACTGCTGGTCATTAGGCCTTACCCAGTATTGGTCGAACGGCAGAATACCTAATATGATGTCAATCATATTTTCGATTATTTCGAAATTCAAACAGTGCCTACTTACCTACCTTACCTATGAATGCGCAAAAAACCCAATGCATTCGATTTACAGTCCCCAATGTGAGGCAGTCCAACGTTGACATACTAGTTGAAGGTAAAATAGACTTTGTAAATGATACCACCTTCTTAGGAATCACAATAGACTCTAAATTGCAATGGGGCGCTCATGTATCAAAAGGTAATATAAGGTCAGATATATTTTTCACTTGATCAATGGGCCATTCAGCATATTCCAAAACCATCTAAAGCTTTTCCCAGCTAGCTTTGAGGAACAGTCAGTAAAGGAAACATAATCAGGTAGGTAAAGAGAAACACATAATTCGAAGTGATATTTTTTATTTTATAAAACTTTTACACTAGGGTAAAAAAGTGCCAGTGTGTTATTTGTGAAAAATTCACAGTGTTGGTAATAGAAAAACAAGAGGTGAAGAAAAACAAGAGATTACTTTACCCACTTTCATTACTGTCCAAAATAAAATGTTTTTCATAATTTTAAATATAAATAATAAAACCGTTTCCGTAAACTTTCTTATTACCATTGATTTATAACTCGGCAAATATAAATGTAGGTAAAGCATCGTGTTTCAATCGCTTCCATTTAATTTTATATTCGAAATTAATGTATCGGCACGGCAGTAAAATATTTTGAACAAATTCGAGTATGTATGACATTTTATGTCCAATATGTCGCTTGAAAGTTCCTCGGATCCACACCTTTTTATCCTTTTACTTCAGGGAGCTGCAATAAAATTTCAACAATAATTTTCTTCATATTAGTAAAAATCGATTCTTTTTAGGGTTCCGTACCCAAAGGATAAAAACAGGACCCTACTAATATGACTCCGATATCCATCTGTCTGTCACCAGGCTGTATCTCATGAACCGTGATAGTGAGACAGTTGAAATATTACAAACAAAAATTTCGGGCGTTTTTATAGCTTACGCCCACGGCTCCGCTCGCGTTAATGTCTATCCCCGATAACAGTACCTTATTCTGAGATGTAATTTATGTCTATGTTCTTTTCCGTACTCCAGAGATCGTGCAATGGTGATGATGATGATGCAAAATTTCATGATGATCGGTTCAGAAGTTACGGCGTGGAAGTGTAACAAACAAACTCACTTTCACATTTATAATATTATATGTAAGGATGGTACGGAACCCTTCGTGCGCGAGTCCGACTCACACTTTGCTGGTTGTTTAATTACCATGATGGTTCAATTTGTTACATTACTATTACATGGCTCAACACTAACAAAAATATCCCTGATAGCAAGACCGTCATAAAAAATATCGATATACTCGTAGATACGTGATTTTACCACATCACTAGCAAAAAAAACTAACCTAATTTGAAATAAGGAAAAAACGATAATTTTAAGCAAAATACCTATAAAAGTTGTCATTTATACAATACGTTATATAATTGACAATATTATTGTTGTATTTTGAGGTATTTTCGGTTTTAATTATGCACTTTTAACTGAAAAACTTACCGAAGAAAATTATGTTTTACAGAATTTATTTCTGTTCGTCCTGAATGGGATTTACATCGCTCCATTGCACAAGACATTGTTTAGTATAATGGTCATTTGATAACGCACCAACCCAACACCGGTTAATACTTTTTTCCGTGAGAATTTTAGCACAATCCTATATTTAATTTGCAGACATCACAATTCCGCCGCAATGTTTTTGTCGATATATAACCCGATCAAATCGGCAAGATGCTAATATTACAGACGTTGAACTGTAATAAGTTATTTTGAATTTAGTCGGATTTAATTGGAGTCCAATGGAGTCCATTGACATTTCAAGTCGGGACAACCATGAAAATAATAGAAACTGACTGAAGTTTTTGTCTCATTCTGTCATAAGCGAAAGCTCATAAGAAAAATACAGTGTCAACTATCTGTTTTCAGTTTCTATTTTTATGCGGCTTCTATGTATATTATTCTTCTGAGGTTTTGTCACACAAAAAATCATAGATAATATGATTTTTTGTTGTGACAAAAAAACTGAAAATACATAAGAGTTGGCTGTATGGACTAGATCCCTTTGTTACCCTATATAAAGGGAAAAATAGTCCTTGTTCTGAGGGAAAAATCTTAATTATCTGTGATTTGCCGTCTCAGTAATAAATTAACAACACATTTGGTAGAATCTAAAAAAAAACACGTTTTTTTGATATTTAAATATACGTTTTTATAATTTGTTGTTGTAACAATTTCAACTGTCTATCTTTTATAGTTCAAAAGATATAATTATTATTATTAGTATCTACATTGTACCCGTGCGAAGCTTATATATACTTATACCCAAAACGGGAAAACAGTAGAACAAAAAAACTTATCCCTCACAGCCTATCAATATTACTGAGATAATTCTTTCAAATTTTTATATCTTTACGTGTTGATGTCTTTTAGTAGAGGTATGTTTTTTAAAAATAATAATTTCTGTTTTAATTTTTTTAATATTAAAACCTATTGTTATTCCTTCCGAACAGAAAATTAGCCTTTAAAGCGATACACATTAGTGTAGAACACACGTTATCATTTACATTTTTTTCCAATAAATAGTATTAAAATAATTATGTAATACAGCGCGCCAATTTAAATGTCAGTGTTTGTGACGTCATCACGTAATGTGCATCGCATTGTGGCCTTGACATAGACATTGCGTATCGCAGCCAAGGCACAAAATAAGAGTAACAGAAGCATAGGTAACTAAAGTAAGTAATGCCTGTTTTTCTCTAGATTCTAAAATAAGAGTTGTACGATTTAATTAAATCACTTTAACGATTTTATCGCGTTATTAAGTTAATAAATTTAAGTATATAATAATTGCGAAAAGATTAGGAGTTCTTGTCCAATGTAGAAAAATATCCAGCGGTGTATTCGGCGTCTACTGTTAGCATAGCATGCCCCATTCTTTTTATTTTATCTGCGTTATCACTTGCCTGCTTACTGCCTTTACACAGACAATATAACCTACCTAAACCTAGGTTATATTGTCTGTGTGCCTTTATGATGTAGGAAGTGACATTTTTGTATAGGTATGTAAAATTTTCTACAAACTATACCCAATAGCTTATAAATACTATCACGTTTTTTTCCCTTGCAGGATAGACAGAGCCTAGGTCTATGAGACATATAAGCCACGGTTAGTATGTTGGTGGGCTTCTAAGTATAATAGGAAATTAAAATGTTTGTCAGATAAGTGTCAAAGAAAAGGTATACAATTATATAATTGAAACTACCGTGAGTTAAATACATTATATTTTGCCTTATTAAATGCTATTTTATTGTATTAAATGAACTATAAACTAAAACTATAATCGGCAATCCCGACGAAACAGCACGTTTAGTGGTTTTGTGAACAGATAAGATGTGAGCAGCTGTAGGTATTAATATATGTTTGTGTTGATATTGTGCGCGCCTTGACGGGTTTGCCTTATCTGTATTATTATAATTTGTGACTACAGACTGGTTCACATGTTTCAAGTTCAAGTGACGTCGATGAAAACAGAAACGAGACCAAAAGCTAAGAGCTGTTTTTTCGCGTCCCGTAATAATAATATCTGACACGTTGTAACATAGCTTATTTTTCATGAGCTGTTGAGCTCATTTCTCATGACCTAAAAGTCACTTTTAGTTATGTTGGTTTTAGTATTAGGTGAAAGACGGACTCAAAATTATGATGGGTTGCTAGCCGCATCGTCTACTAATATTATACCTCAGATTTTTGCCCATCCCGTTGATCGACTTTACGATCTGAATGGAAAGAGAAGCAGCTGGTACATTCTACGTTATATATTTTCTCCCAGACAAGCACGGAAGCGTATAGAAAGTTAAGTGTATAGAAAATTTTTCATCACAAGATTATAGCACACACACAACACAACATTATTTTGTTGTGGTAGAGCCGAACTTCATTTTTGCTAGTAGCATGAATGGGCCGGCTGGTCCGCGGAAGTACCACACTCTCACAGAAAATCGACGTTTGAGTAGAAGCTTTACCTACCGCTTCCATGCATCTTTCGGTAAGTGAAAGAGCCAGAGGTCTATCCTCCCCCCCATTCCCCTCCGCCCATGTCCTTCCTTCCTCCAACACATTGAAAGGCCGTCAAAGCGCCTGTCACACCGTGGTGTTGCAGTTGTCCATGGGCAGCGTTGATCGCTTATCATCAGGTGACTCGGTTGTTTACCATCCTATGTCATAAAATAAGCAACAATACGTTTATGTCTAGACTCGTTACTTTTATGATCTGTGTTGGGAGGAGTCAGAATATTGGAAGTTTTAAACAACCTCGGATTTAAAGAGACTTTGCCTTGGAAATTAGAGAGTTCCCTCAATAAGAAATCGCTTCAAGGTTGCTGTTTAGTTTGACATATTTATTGCAATTGTAGAATAAGAATTATTATAAATAATATAATAACAGCTAGCTGTTAGGCGCTAGCGAAGCTTTAGGTCCCCTGAAATGACATTTAATAGGACTTATACCTGGATACCTAACCGAGATTATGACGGTTAACGTATTTTGTCAAATATGAGACCTAGCTACATCGCCGCCGAAATCGTCTATATATACTAAATTTCATCGAAATCGTTAAAGCCATTTCTTTTTTATATTAGTGGATATATAGGTTAATTAGAATTAACGTAGACGTCCGAAATTTCGTTCCGTATGTCACCATGTATAGTGATCGTACCCGAATGCCCGGAAAACCGACGGAAGATTTTGAAAAATGACGTGTGCATTCGCGTCTTCATAAACATAAATAATACTTTAAACGACATAATTAAATGGTTGGACATAAATAATTTAAAAATCAATTTACAAAAAACTAAATTTATGCACTTTTATAATAAAAAATTACCTCCAAATCTTTGTGTAAACTACAATAATCAAAAAATAGAAGAAGTTCAGGAAACTAAATTTTTAGGTCTCATAGTTGATAGCAATCTAACATGGACTTATCACATCGAAATGATTTGTAAAAAGTTATGCAAGTCGGCTTATGCATTGTTCAGATTATCCAAAAAAGTCAAACTGGTGGTTGCACTGGTAGCTTACCATGGTATGGTTACACCACATTTAAGATATGGTATAATATTTTGGGGTAACTCACGTGAAAAAGACAAAGTCTTTAAAGCACAAAAAGATGTCTCAGATCAATATGTGGATTAAAATCTCGAGATAGCTGTGTACCTATTTTTAAATCGCTGAAACTTTTAACATTGCCTTGTGTCTATATAATGGAAATATGCATTTTTGTTAAATCTAATCCACACTTGTTTAACAAAATAACAGAAACCAGAATGAGACCAAATTATGTGAGATCTCAATATAAACATAAGCTGGCAATTGGCGGACATAAGACTGCTTTGTTGGACAAATGTGTAATTGGTATGGCTCCCATTATATTTAATAAATTACCGGATCATATCAAAACTATGGACATCATGACATTTAAAAAGAAATTAAAATTGTTATTAATCGAAAAGAGTTATTATAGCGTAGGAGATTACTTAAATGATATTTTGACATAAGATTTAATTTTTTATTGTTTTATTTTATTGTTTTATTTTTATTTGAATAGCAAATGTAATAGTTATCAATTTTATCTTTGACTTTAGAATTTACTTAATTGTTTGTGACTAGAATTATATTTTGTTGACTACTAATTATTGTACGTCTTTTAAAGACAGGTCACAGAGACCCATTTAAATATAACATCTTCTGTAAGCTGTGTTCCGCAATAAAGAGATTTGTATTTGTATTATTTGTATTCATTGCTCTGTCATAAGTATTGTGACACGTATTGTCCTAGTTCAATACTCTTGAGCAATCCCTGTCCTATCAATGGATGACACACAGGACACACCCACCGTCACACTCTCGCGTCATAATGTACTACGCACGGCAAGGCACGTCTGCATGTGTCAGTACAGTCAGCATAACCAACTTCCAAAAAATGGAAATGTGAGTATGTTCAGGCTGCTACACGAGCCGTGTTACAGAAGGCAACATTGGATGACCATTATATCATGTGAAGTGTAGATGAAAAAGTAGTTTTTTTTAATAATAATCATTTAATAATAATAATCATTTATTTGCATTAAATAGGGTGTACAGTGTCAGGTGTCAGAACTACAATACAAATTGTCAAGCAGCTTAACCTATTTAGCCATACAGCGTGATTTTGAACCCCCTAGCTATATTGAAATCTGGAAATCAGAATCCCTAATGGAATACAGAATTGCAAGAAAAAAAGCTAAAAACTGAAATAAAAACATTTGAAATTCCATAGAAATTCTTCCAGCTGATCGACGACTTTGTATGGTAGGCCTAATTTTTTTTTCAGTTTTTACCTTTTTTTCTTGCAATTCTGTATTCCATTAGGGATTCTGATTCCCAGATTTCAATATAGCTAGGGGGTTTAAAATCACGTTGTATTAAATAGCATGCAAATTACGACATATAAGTATATTTTAAAATAAAATTAAATGACTATGTATCTTGCTTCAACTGAGCTTTTGCTACTTCACCGGGTGTTAGACCTTATATAGACAACATCACCAAAGTGCCCCCAGGAGGGACGGACCTCGGCTTCGGGCGTTGCCTGTGTGCGCAAGGCTTGGAGAGACAGCAAACTTTCATGTTGCCTGATGGGCCCCGCGTGTACGTGGATACATAGCCTGAAAAGTAGACCCTCCATAATACTAGCTAAGGATGCAACCAATTCGACATTCCCATACAAACTGGCCGGGCGGCGGGACTCTTTTGTATGGAGATGACGAATTTTTTTTTGAGTTCCCATCATTGGTCCCATAGACAAAGTTGTTCATATTGATGGTCTGAGCCATCCGTTTAAGGGTCCAAAACAATCAAAATTTCACCATGTATACCTAAGCCCCACGTTATATAAAGATTAATTAACTTTAATGTGATATAAAACAACGTCGATAAGAAAAACAAATTAACTTTGACCCGAAGCAACTTGTAGAGATCTAGGGATTTCCCTAAGATGAAGATACAGAGAAATGAGTCCGTACATTTTGCTGTAAATGTAAACAAAACTTAGCTTTAATTGAAGTATGCCGCGTGATTTTGCACTTCTGAACTATACTGAAATCAGAATCCTTAATGGAATACAAAATTGCAAGAAAAAAAGTAAAGTCGAAAAATAAATAAAGCTTCCCATACAAGTCGCCGATCAGCTGGGCGAATTTCTATAGAAGATCAAATAAATTTGTTCGTTTTTTTAACTTTCAGTATAATTCAGAAATTCAAAATCACGCGGTATATTGAATTATTGGCTTTTTCTAAACCATGCCGTTTTTACAAATTCATGTGCTGGATAAATTAATATCTTTGCTATTTAGCAGCCTATAGTAAAACTCTGTAAAACGCCTAGTTGACAAAACCTTACAGCTCGGTACGAAGCTGAAAAAACGCGCACGTGATACGCTCTAGACACTACGCAATATGGCCAATAAGTACTCGCGCTTTAACTGGGAAAATCAGAGAAATAATCAAATTCGAAACAATTAAAAAAAAAGCGATAAGTAATGAAAAATTTGACATCATTTGGCAAAATTTTTAAGGCCAGCTGCCTGCTTGACGTCAACCCCCTTGAGTAGCTCCAGAATCGCATACAAATTGTCGACGCTATTGCTCACCCCTAACACACTCTATGATAATGATAGATAGATAAAACACAGGAAATTCAAGTAAACGTATTTATTCACTGTCACAGTGATAATGATACTGGGGTACTATTTTTGAAAGTGTGACACTCGTCTTCGAGCGATTTTTGTATGGAAAAATAGCTCGTTAACGAACGGCGTCATTTCAAAAATAGCACTCTTGATATTTGTACCGGGAAATATTTGCTACCGGGAGCACGCGTGATTACTTGCTTGCTAGCCAAAACGTGTACGAGATAAAGAAACAACGCCATGTGTAGAATTCTCTTCATTTCGTATAATTGCACCTTACACAAATACCTGTAAAAAATAAGTTGGCTCGCGCCGGGAATCGAACTCGAAGCCCCCCGTGGCAGGCTGCCGTTTTAACCTCTGCGCTGCGGAGGCCTTCAATCAAGCAATGGTCACTTACAAACACGAAAAACAACGACAAGCTGATTACTCCTCTGTGTATTGTGATATTTATGAAGTGTTTTGAATACGTAACGAATATCATTCAATCTTGGATAAAAAGATAAAAAGAAACGATAGTGTTAACCTCTTATGGAAAAAGAAATCTTGCATAGTGCGAGTCGGATTCACACAAAGGGTTCCGTACCATCGTGGAATATTTAACTAGAAAAAGTCTTCGTCGTCATCGTATCTTTACTTTCTGTCGAAGAAACTGATCGACGTATCCCGTGATCGATGGACTGGTAATTACCTGGCTCAGAGGATAAGCGTTGCCATCCATCGTGGCATTGCTGCCAGCTTTTTGGGCACGTTGCCGCGGGTCGACGGTTTGCATGGACTATATTTATTATTATTGTAGGATTAATCTTTATGTTTGCAAGTAAATCTTATAATTATGAAACAATCTTAGTTATAATCATACTAAAAAGTATTATGTTGGCCAATGTTGAATGGTTGGCTTAATTATTCATACTAGAAAAAATACGTTTCTCGTATGGAATCACAAACTATGAAGAATATACTACATGGGACTCTCATGTTAAGAACGATAAAGCCTCTTCCATGTGACTTCTTTGGGGATAAATAAAACTTTCTTGTACTAACACTGTAGTTCTTAATTAAGGGAGTTCATGGCGGGAATTTTTGTTTTGAAAATTGTTTGGACTATACAATGTTGAAGTCTGGGAATCAGAATCCCATATGAAACACAAAATTGTAAGAAAAAAAGGTAAAGAACGAAAAAATAAATTTAACCTTTCATAGAAATTTGTCCAGCTGATCGGCGACTTTGTATGGGAAACCTAATTTTCTTTATCGTTTCACCTTTTTTTCTTGCTATTCTGTGTTCCATTAGGGATTCTGATTCCCAGATTTCAATATAGCTAGGGAGTTCAAAATCACGTTGTATAATGTGAAATCGGTGTAATTTGGTGTTATAAATACCCGTGTTTATGAACAATGTGTGGAATAACTAAAATAAACTATTATGGGGCGGGTGTAGTGAGTTGGGTACGGAACTGTAAATATATAAATTGATGTTTTGTTTAAAATGTTAGAAGAGCAGACTATAACAAAAAGAACTAGGTCTATAAATTTTGGCCAAAGAAAAAGAAAATAAAGAACGTAGTTCTTGTACGAGATATTTTTGTATTATGCGAACACACTTTACGGTCTTAATATTAGTTATTTATTAATCCTTATCCTTATCCTTACTTAATATTATAAATGCGAAAGTGAGTTTGTTTGTTCGTTCGTTAGTTTGTTTGTTTGTTTTTTTGTTTGTTACGCTTTCACGCTGTAACTACTAAACCGATCATCATGAAATTTTGCATACCAGTTCTCTGGAGTACGGAGAAGGACATAGGCTACCTTTTATCCCGGGAAAAAGTACTATTCTTGAGGGATCGACATTGACGCGGGCGGAGCCGCGGGCGAAAGCTAGTATATTTATAAACCTGATTATTTTTGTTGTTCTTCTTCTATCGAGTCGGAGAATGGCTATAAGTATATGTGAAATTTGTTTCAACCATTGCTTTGCTACCGTTATTGCGTACGTTTGCCTCATTAAGATCTAGAATTTTATGTTGAATCCTCGTATCACTACAGAACAGAACAGAAGTAAAATTAAGAGTAAAATCTTTTTAAAAACAAGCTTTTATGTTAAAGGTTAGAGTAAAGTACACCTTTAGTATTGTCGTCTAGGGTCTGTCAGTCAAGACCCTTTTTCTCAGGAACGCTTAGAGGTATCAAGCTGAAATTCATATCAAATACTCAAGTCTACTGTCATTTAGTGCTGTGAAAAAATCAAACTTCAAAGCCAATGCAATCACAAGATGCAGCTCGTTATGCCGCAAATTTTCGTGTTTTTTCGACATTCGCAAGGGAATCAAAACCTACAGGGTACTTCCCATGAACTCAGAATCTTGAAATTTGGTACGAAGCAACGTCTTATAGCACAGATAAAGGGAAAATTGCGAATAGCATTAATTTTGAGTTACATCACATAATAAAAATATTTTTAATAATTTAAAACTTATTTATTATATACTAGCTTTCGCCCGCGGCTCCGCCCGCGTCAATGGCGATCCCTCGGGAACAGTACTTTTTCCCGGGATAAAAGGTAGCCTATGTCCTTCTCCGTACTCCAGAGAACTTGTATGCAAAATTTCATGATGATCGGTTCAGTAGTTACGGCGTGAAAGCGTAACAAACAAACAAACAAACTCACTTTCGCATTTATAATATTAGTAAGGATATATAATGTACGGAACCCTTCGTGCGCGAGTCCGACTCGCACTTGGCCGGTTTTTTAGGTGA
This sequence comes from Elegia similella, assembly GCA_947532085.1. Classification (NCBI taxonomy): domain Eukaryota; kingdom Metazoa; phylum Arthropoda; class Insecta; order Lepidoptera; family Pyralidae; genus Elegia; species Elegia similella. The sequence goes on from OX383939.1 coordinate 24,711,912, forward strand.
ACACTGAACAGGGACTACAAACCAGTTGCAAGTCGAGTTGTTTTACCACATTTTCAATGATAATAACCCAAAAGAGCCATGGTCAATGTCCTCTTAAAAGCACCTTTTTTGAACAATTTTGGTAGACACGCAAGGCGCTTAAGGTTCTGGCCATCTTTGCTGCAAAAAAAATTGGTTGTCTGTAAAGTCGGTTTACGGACGTTAATTTTATGTGATAACGGTGGAAGAGAGATAGATGATTCACAAACTTAGGCTGATCGTGCCTCTCTATCGCTTGTTCCACGGAACGTGACAGCCGGCGTTCGTCGAGTTATAAGACATTATCACGTCGAGAAGGGTTTATTAGAGTCGGCAACGCATCAGCAGCTCCTCTGGTGTTGCAGATGTCCATGGGCGACGGTGACCACTTTCCATCAGGAGCCACCTGATGTCTGCTCGTTTGCCACCTACATAAAAAAAAGTTTATTAATATTGGAATAGAGGAATGACCTATATGAAGTAGAAATTGTTATCCCGGTTGTGGTTCCATATGGTGGTGACCAAGATGGCATAGAAATATCTCGAAAAGGTATGTCAAGCCGTCCCGGCCGTCATAAGTTAGCAGCAAAAATAAAATATTTGTACGGCGCGCTTTAAAAAAATATATGTAAAATATATTTTTTTCTGTTTTTTTATGATGTCTGCCAGTTTATTGATCTGTGAATACACAAATAATTATTTTCCCTGTTTTCCTTATAAAGGTACATATATATTTAACTTTGTTATGTTACATTTAATAACTCTTATAGGTATAACATTTGATGTAGAGGTAGTCGCACATATGCATGATCAAGACTAGATCAAAACAAAAAAAAAACACCGATAGAACAGGCTTAGTATTAATTATGCACACGTCGTATTGTTCACATTTGAAATTGGGTTTTTAATACCTCAAGCTTGAAGTTACCAAGGACCAGTCTATCAAGGAAAATCGTTCATACACGTTCAATAAAAGCAAGTCGCTGCTGTAGGGATGTCCAGTGACACCACAGCTTTCAAGGAAAGCCTTCGACACATTTATTCCAATGCCTTGTGATTTTGTGCGTGATTTAAAAAATATGAAGAACAGTGGAGGGACTATGGTGTCCTTGAAATATTTTCGCAACTTGCGTGATGAGGTATGTATGCATTCTATTTTTAAATGACGAAATTAACAGGTTAATTGCACGGATATATTTGTTTTTGTAACGGTAATGAATCTCTTCCAATAATTTAAAAATTTCCTGATATTTTTGACATAAGTAAATAAAGTAATTGATATATTTATACAATTACCAACCTTATGTGTAAAAAAACCAAAAAATTAAAATTATAAAAAACTTACAAATAAAAAATTTCAAAACTGAATTGATTGTTTCTATGATCATCAATCAACCTGATTTATTATTAAATTATGAATAATTGATTGCTTTTAAATCTATGTAATTTATATCAATGTTACCTAACTATTCTATCACAAATAATAATCTGATCCTGTGTAACTGTTAAAAGTTTATTTTCGTTAAAAGTTTCTGGACGGCTTCAGCTTTTAATGCAAAAAAGCTGAAGCCGTCCAGAAACTTCAAAAAGCTATACATAAATTAAATGAATAAATCGATAACACCGAGCAAATAATCTAGGAATTCTTCATCTAGTTATTTTCATGTTAAATAATCACAGTTAAATAAATAACAACACATATACAATGATATTAATATCGAAGTGCAAGAGGTCACATTATATCTAAAATATTTGCCCCCGGATTTGTTTAATATATTGTAGTTATAAACAAAAGTAAAGTACAGATTACAGGACCAGACCACACATTAAGTTATAAAGTACCTTCTTAAAATGGAAAATTATATACAATTGATACAGTACACTGGCTAAAACAAGCTTTTGAATAAAGTTTGATTGCGAAATAGACACAAAAATAATAAGAAAAAATTAACGTGAAAAGTGCTAACTTTTGTAAGATATTACTTGTATGTCCCATATTTATAGATATCTACCTTTAAACATGAAACTTTATCTATGACTAGCTGTTGCCCGCGACTTCGTCAATTTCTGTTATTATGATAAATTAATATAGATGAATAATTTTTCCCCGATTTCAAAACATTTTTTATTGGTGCTTCGCTCCTATTGGTCACACCGTGATATTTTATAGCCTAAAGCCTTCCTCGATAAATGGACTATCCAACACAAAAAGAATTTTTCAATTTGAACCAGTAGTTCCTGAGATTAGCGCGTTCAAACAAACAAACAAACTCATCAGCTTTATAATATTAGTATAGGTTAGTATAGATAACACATTGAACATACATAATATCACGTCTTTAAGCTTGCGGGATACACAAAGCTCAGGTCCTATAGAACTTTTAGTAGTTTAGGATTGGTGAAAATAAATGAGAAGATATCACGGCATCATCATCATCATCAGGTCTTTTTAGTCTCCACTGCAGGAGCATGACCCTCTCTGTACTACCGGAGCTATACTTAGCCAGAGCAGACAGAGGATTTGGCCTACCCTCTCCTCGCTGGCCAGACGGGTTAGAGAGGTCTCATTGATGTTTATGAGCTTTGTTTAGCTTGTATTTCCTAAGTCGCCTCTTACGACATCTATGGGAAGAGTTGGAGTGGTCCTATTCTACTCTGCCGGAAACCACACGGCTCCGGAAGATATCACGTGCTGAAAGGATTTTGCTACTACCCTTCTAATACTCAGTTCTGATAATTACTTTAGTTTGCCTTAATCTAAGATATAAGACAATGAGGATAAAGTTTTTCCTTTTGTTACATCCGCCTTTGGATTTATGGGTCTACGTGCATTGTATGCATGAAAAGATAGCAGCCTCCGTGGTCCAGTGGGGCGTTTGCCTGTTGACCCGGGGGTCGTGGGTTCGATTCCCACCGGAAGCATACTTTGTTTAGTTGTTTCTAGTTTGGTTAGGACATTGCAGGCGTGAATCACCTGATTGTCTGATAATAAAGATGATTCCGTGCTTCGGAAGGCACGTTAAGCTGGTGGTCCGGCTGCCATCTGGTTGTCGTTAAAGGAACCACGTCAGAGACCGAGAGGCGGTTCCGAAGAACTCTGACACCAGGGTGTGCATGGTCGATTGACCGTGACACCTACACGAAATGATGATGAAAAGATAGTGGTTGCGTATGAAATAGATGCGCTTTATCTGCTACTATCTTTTTACGACTATTCTATACTAATATTATAAAGCTGAAGAGTTTGTTTGTTTGAACGCGCTAATCTCAGGAACTACTGGGTTTGGTAAATTATTTTTGTGTTGGATAGTCCATTTATTGAGGAAGGCTTTAGGCTATAAAACATCACGCTGCGATCAATAGGAGCGAAGCATCAATAAAAAAAAATGAAAATTTTTATTATGCGTCCAATACCGTATTGGAATTTTGTATTACATCATAAGTATCCTATATAAACCTAATCTAAAGTATTCTACAACAACAAATAACCAGGTAACGCGACGATGTTTACAGGTGATTCACGTGTGGTATTGTACAGAATGTAGAATACAATTAGTTGAATCATAGTTGGGTTGCAACATCACTCACATGTACAGAACAATGATGTCGTCAATATAGAGGACAAGTAATTTAACTAAAAAATCTGAAAAACTCGACTGTCCATTGACCGAGCTCCATCTATTTTGCGAATTAGGAACGAAGTTTATCAATTTGCTATTTATAAATTGTTGCATTTATCTTCGTAAAAATTATGTTTTAGCTGACGTCACATTGCTCATAAGATTTATTGGGAAGAATACAATTCTAATGAGGCCTCAAGCCATTGGGGCTACAGAAAGTAACAACTCTTTGCAAGTTTTTGCCAGTTTACGTTCGCCATATTGATAATTTACTGACGTCACATAGTCTATGACACTCCAGGGAAGAATACAAATCATATGACACCCAATGACACCTTACACTTCAAAGTCAAGCCGTTTAGGCTACAGGAGTGGGCAATTACACGGACATACTTTCATACATATATAAGATCAATTTAAATTAAGCACAAATATTTGAAAGACTGACACCCCTAAGCTAGAAAAATGCTTTAGAAGCAAGATAAAAAAAACGGCACGCTAGTTTTCGAGATATCTGGACCTGGACAGGTAAAAAAACAGACGAAACAAACGCCCTGTGTACAAGTAAACACTTTCTTGGCAAACAACTTTTTACTATTATCTACTATGGATACTAGGTAGGACCTCGACAGTCAAAACAGCTGATTTAAAGATTTAAAAAAAAATAAGAATATTTTTGCATGAAAACATAAAAAAATGTTAGCGTGTCGATTTTCTACAATTTGTTACTAAAGCATTTCTTTGACCTATGAAGCCCAGCCCTTATAATGTTTGCGCTTTAATTTAAATGGACCTTGTGTACGCGCAAAAAACATTACCCTCCTTCTGGGTGGTCAGTCGGGTAAAAAACATGCGGAACTTCTGATGGGTATAGGCTACCTTCTAGTAAGACGATAGACTACGTTGAACTAACCCTAGGTTTAGCCACACGAACAGACCTAAATACTAAATTTCATCCAATTCTCTGAAGCCGTTTTCAAGATTTTCATTATATGAAAATAAATATACAAATATTGCTCGTTTAATGGCATATCATCATCATCAGGCCTTTCAAGTATCAAGAGCATATGATATAAATAATTTATACCATCCAATTTTTCTGTTTCCATGGACAGTTATCAATTATTCCGTCGAGTTGCTTTAAGCATAAAACACAAAGCGACACTCGGGCCCAATTGTATTGATTGTTTTAGATAAATTCTTAATAAATTGTTGTCTTTTTATTGCTTTATGTCGTGATAAGATTAAATAACGTAAATGAGGGTTGTAACTTGTGAGTGGTCGCCAACCTTTGAAGTTTATTTGCAGTCAATACTTATCTAGCATCACGTGATTGTCATATATCATCAATATCAATCATCATCATCATCAATACTAAGGCGCAGAAAGCGCCCACCAGCCAGGCTGTGCCACTACTCAATGCTCTGATTGCTTATGTCAAAAGTCGTTTTTTTTTCGATAAAGAATTGTTTTTTGTTAATATCTGTATAATGTGTTTGTCTCATATACCTTTGTGATTTGCCCTAACTCACAGTACGTGTTGGGAAACTGTAAGTACTATAAGTATTGTGATTATAAAGAACTAAGAAAAAAAAAATCTGTAAGGGTCGGTCATGGTCATCGAGTAAGTTAGTTTTCAGAGATATCATGTTTATAAGCGCTATAATTATGATTATGAAACTAAATTGTCGATTTTTAGATTTTTTCTGTGTGTTTCTCCATAACTCTTAAACTAATAAATTTCCGGCTTTCTAACTCACCGAACGAAGCATAGAAGCGGTAAAGCTTCTCTACTTTTGTCGATTTTCTGTGAGAGTGTGTGTACCTCTGTATGTACTCCGTGGTGTGTACTTCCCCGTCACATGCAAAAATATTTTGCCGGTAGCGTGGCTCCGCCACATCTAAAATAAAATTCCCGTTGAGTCCGAGACCAGGATCCGCCATTACAACTAAATAAATCAATATTTATTTATTCAGACAAAAAAAAATGACAGTACAGTCAGCCAACGACATACCTGACCCCGCCATCTACCTATATCTTAAATTTTCTCTTAAACTAACAGTAATATTAACATGAAAACAAATAATCAGAAAAACAAATAATTAAAATCTTTCTGAATATATGTTTTCACTAGCTTTCGCCCGCGGCTCCACCCGCGTGAATGTTGATCTCTCGGGAATAGTACTTTTTCCCGGGATAAAAGGTAGCCTATGTCCTTTTCCGCACTCCAGAGAACTTGTATGCAAAATTTCACGATGATCGATTCAGTAGTTACCGCGTAAAAGCGTAACAAACAAACAAACAAACAAATAAACAAACAAACAAACTCACTTTCGCATTTATAATATTAGTAAGGATAAGGATGTCAATATTATTTTTAGTTTTAGAGAAAATTCAAGATATAGGTAGATGGTGGGGTCAGATATCTCTTTGGCCAACTGTACATGCTGTAATACTATTTGGTGATAAATTTTACGATTTCCTTTGAGCTAAAAAGTAACGCTTAGTTGTTTTATTTATCGTAGCTAGTTAAAGGCTTGCAATTAACACAACGAAATGAACTCCATCAATAAAAATACGTAAACGACGAGAACTATGTTTTCGAAGATGTGTTGAGTCATCATGTTTACCATTACTAAATTGTTACTTGCATTTCGCTAAGTCAAGTCAAGGCTAGACTGCGGTCAATGGCACGAGCCGTTTACAAAATAAAGAGACTACAGAACGTTAGCTGTTACTAATCCTTTGAAATAAATTAATAATAAATAAATATATACGGACAAATCACACAGATTGAGCTAGCCCCAAGGTAAGTTCGAGACTTGTGTTATGGGATACTAACTCAACGATATTATATTTTATAACAAAAACATATATAGATAAACATCCAAGACCCAGACCAATCTGAAAAAGATCATTTTCCATCTTGACCTGGCCGGGGATCGAACCCGGGCACTCCGTGTCGCAGGCGGGCGTGTTAACCACTGCGCCACGGAGCTGTCAAATAAATTAAGAAATTAAGAAGTCGTACATACCTAAGGTCGCAGGTTCAAATTCCGCCCGCTTGAGATTTTTTCACCATATTTATTAGGAGTATATCAAAACATCGTTGTGAATGCAAAATATCACGCTTAAAAATAATTCTTTGAAATGTTTGTCTTTGTACTACGGTTGTATTACAAGTAGGAATTTAATGATGTGAAAAAAAAACAACCGGTCGCACTCCGGGAGTCGGAGCCGGCAGAAGTGAAAACTTTAACATTAACGTTGTGCATGTTTTAACATTTTGGCATGGTTATACAATAATTTCGCATGAATTGCTCTACTATCATTATGATGGGTAAAAAATGTTAAACTCGCGTCAGGACTCTCAGGACACGTGACCTGATCGAAGATTCGTAAGACGGACACGTGACGGACATCGAGATGAATTAATATATCCCCTCTCTTTCTACCGCGCGGAGATTTTACTTCTGCTGGCAATCCCGGCCAAATTTGACTAGCTCCGTGGCGCACTGGTCAACACGCCAGCCTGCGACACGGAGTGACCGGGTTCGATCCCCGGCCAGGTCAAGATGGAAAATGATCTTTTTCAGATTGGCCTGGGTCTTGGATGTTTATCTATATATGTATTTGTTATAAAATATAGTATCGTTGAGTTAGTATCCCATAACACAAGTCTCGAACTTACTTTGGGGCTAGCTCAATCTGTGTGATTTGTCCGTATATATTTATTTATTATTTATTATTATTTATCCCGGAGTGCAAACCATTGTTTTTTTAAAATATAAAACACCTAGAACATATTATTTATTGTATTTTCATTCATCATTTCATTTGATAATGATTGTATTTTCGAAATACGTTTTTAAAAGTATAATTGACATGCGTATTGAAAAACTTTATCCGCGCAGCCTTACAGTCTATTTGACATTTTACAATAGTTGAGGCATTTCATGGAATTTCCAGTGTTTATTAGTTAGGTTTAGGTTTAAAGATGTTTATTCTCATATCTCTCAAGACATATTTTACATCACTTACATGAGAACATAAAATATAAGACATAAATATATTCATATAGTTATAAATATAGTTTGTCTTCCGTTCGATTTATAATTTGTAATGCGTGGTTTAAGTAGCTTGCAACTTTCCGGTTTGCTTAGGACAGAAACCAAAAGCCTCAGAGCAGAGATATTAGGATGAAATTTCAAAATATGACATTACTTACATTATCTATTCCGAAGAACTCTGACACCAGGGTGTGCATGGTCAATTGGTCGGTTCTCTGAAGTGGTCGGTTCCGAAACGGACTACTAGTGTAGCTTTTGCACATTAAGTAATAATATAAATATGACTAAATTAGATCCTTTAAAATGTGATTTGACGTGAAAAAGCCTGCAAAGGCCTATTTTCTAAATAAACGTTTTGATTTTGATTTTGATTGACCGTGTCACCTACACGAAATGATGTTGATTATCTATTAAGCCTTATGGTATACTTCAACATGTGTACTTTGTTAGAAATTAAGGGGCTCTTTCGCCATTTCGGCGTTGTGCACTTTTTGGGATGGGTAAAAAATGTTGCGGAGGATAACCCGAACCCTTACATGGCTTGCCCTGGAAAGGAGTGGGGCCTAGAAGAATTAAAAAACATCTAAACACCCTGGCGTAGAAAGCAAGGGGAAACCACTACGACTAGTTCTCCCAGGAGAATGTCCCGCAACACATCACGACGCTCAGCAATGAGCAGACCACTGAAGGAGGAAAAAATTTTAAACTCGCGTCAGAACTCGTAACATGATCGAAAATTCGTAAGACGGACACGGGACCTGAGACCGTCGCAAAGGTTTTCACTTCTGCCGGCACTCTCGGAGCGCAACCTGTTGTTGTTTTTATCTATGGGCTCTAAAGTGTCAAACACAAGCAAGGATGTGATAAAGCTGATTAATAATAAAACATAGTAGTAACATCCAACCATCTATTTAGTAAGCGGTTCCTTGGTACCCTGATAGAACTGTTTCAGATTTTGATATACGATATTAACCCTTAACGCTTCAAGAATAGAGAGCATAATGCTGTGCAAAAAATTCTAGGGTAAAGTGAGACGGAAATACCTCGGCATTTTTTCCCTCTCGCACACTTGCCATTGCATAAAAATGTAAATAATGGAAGAAAATGGTAGTAAAGCAAACCAGCAATATTTAATTAATAATGAAATAATTCCTGTTTTATTTTAATGGAATAATTAATTTATTAACTAAACTGTATGTTTACAGTTAATATTGATTTTTTTCGTATCGAAAATAAAAGAGCAATCTTAATATAGTATTAAATTTGAATTTAGTCTAGCAACCCTAGTACGATCTCAACGTTGCCGCCATATTAACTAATTATATATTAGCCATTAAACGCCGACTAGCTCCGTGGCGCAGCGGTCAACACGCCTGCCTGCGACACGGAGTGACCGGGTTCGAGCCCCGGCCAGGTCAAGATGAAAAATGATCTTTTTCAGATTGGCCTGGGTCTTGGATGTGTATCTATCTAAGTATTTGTTATAAAATATAGTATCGTTGAGTTAGTATCCCATAACACAAGTCTCGAACTTACTTTGGGGCTAGCTCAATCTGTGTGATTTGCCCGTATTTATTATTTATTATTATTATTATTAATAAAAAATCCCGCAGCCTTCGAATTTTTTAGGCAGACTGAAAGAGTAAAATAATATAACTTGTTGTTTCAAGAGATCTCGAAGCGACAGTGCAGTGCATTGTGCATTATCCTTTCTCAGGTAAATAACATAACCGTTTTCAGTTAGTAAATGTTGTGCCTTGGCTAGGGTGTCCATCTTATCTGCCGAGTTTGTTGAATCTGATTTATCAGTAACGTGTACTTATTATAGGTACTTCGTACATAAAATCCATGTTTCCATACTAATATTATAAATGCGAAAGTAATTCTGTCTGTCTGTCTGTCTCCTTTTCACGCATCAACCATTGAACCTATTTGGAAGAATTTTGGTATGGAGGTAGTTGCAGGCCCGGGGAAGAAATTCTACTGTTCCCGAGGGATCGTGACTAAACTCCCTTGAAAGGGTAAAATAGGAGGGGGTAAAGTTTGTATGAAATTTTTCTCATTACTATACTTTACTTAGAATTATGAAAATACGTATATAAGTTCTAGTATACATTTAAAAAAGATCTGTGTAGGTGAACTCTGTCTGTCTGTCTGTCTTTCGAATGTTCACGCTTCAACCATTGAACAGATTTGGATGAAATTTGATATGGAGGTAGTTTGGCGCCCGAGGAAGAACACAGGTTACCTTTCATTCCGGGATATTCTACTGTTCCCGAGGGATCGACATTAACGCTGGTGGAGCCGCGGGTAACAGCTAGTTATAGAATAAAGTTTCGATCCATCAGGCGTATTATGAACATCTCTACTGTTACTATTCCCTTCTACAGTTGCTATTTGTCAAAAGTGATCAGCATAAATGATCATAGCATGGGTCTTATCAATGACACCGACATAGGTACCTACCATAGAAATATATCAGGATAGAATGGTTACGCGTGGACTTTGCAAAGGGAACGCGTTTGTCAGTTTTTGCATAAGCCACGCCACCACCATTACGTCATTACTAGCGAAGTTTGTAGTAACTGCCGCCGTGGTCCAGTGGTTAAGGCGTTTGCCTGTAGACCCGGAGGTCATGGGTTCGATTCCCCTGGGGAAGCATACTTTGTTTAGTTATTTCCAGTTTGGTTAGGACATTGCAGGCTTGAATCACTGGATTGTCTGATAATAAAGATGATTCCGCGCTTCGGAAGGCACGTTAAGTCGTTGGTTCCGGCTGCCATCTGGTAGTCGTTAAAGGAACCACGTCAGAGGCTGAGAGGCGGTTTCGAAGAACTGACACCAGGGTGTGCACAGTCGATTGACCGTGACACCTACTCGAAATGATGATGATGAGCGAAATAGTAATGTGACATCCACAGAAATAAATCGCGTTATTTCGATAAACAGTCATTTGTATTTGTCGATTGGCTTGCCTTTCATTCATGTACATCAAAACGCGACTTTTGATGTATTTTATCTTTTTGTATGCCAAAGTTCGAATTCTTTTCGTAACATGCATTCCATAATAGTGACTGATAAATATTTTAATCAACACATAGGAGCAACCTAAAAACTCTGAGATAATTATATTAACTATTAAATATTATAGAATATAGATAATATCAGTTCGAGTGCAACGCAGCTTTTGTGTTGCTATCACGTAATTGAATTTACATTGCGCGTTCTCCTTGGAACGAGCTTTGGAGCCCCTTTGGATGTGAATTAGTCGTATTGTCGTTTTATATTGAAAATCGTGATAGGTCTTTTATTTTTATTTTTTTTGTTGTTGTTCACATCAATCACGATTTTAGTTAAAACAAAGTATTGATCCACGGACAAAAATACCTTGTTTCGATCTATTTACTTTCATACTTTTGTTTTTATAATTAAATACCGTTTAATAAAGCATATGCTCAAGTTGGGACGTGTGCGCTGACTGAATGAACGTTTAACAAATCTCGTACGATCGTAAAAAATTGAGAGACGCGTGTACCACCCACTTGGCTTTACCTAAGTACTTCATTTCCGAGAAATCTATTCTATAGTTGGTCACCCTACTTTAGAGCGAGATAGAATTCCGAAGTTTGTCTTCGCTTTCTGCTCCAATTATTACTATGAGAGCTCAGTCCTTCTACTATAACGTCCTTGCATCCACTTATCAAATTTTCAAGCTCATTAAATCCTTGCATCCAACTGACCTTTCAAGAATATTGTACAATAGTCATACGGTCGTTTGGTTCTAATTATTAAAACTGGCCAACTGCAAGTCTGATTCGTATATAGATTAGTACAAAACCAGAAAAGACCTTTTCATCATTTAACTTTCAATTTTGAACTGGTCAAATTAAAATCACCCTTACAATAAAAAGTTCCTAATTGAGAGAAAACTGCAAACCTCGTTGACAAATTAAATTTGAAAATGAGTTACTAAATATAAAAAGGAAGTGTCTCTCGCGCAAACTATTCAAAAATATATTAAAAACTTCAATATAGTTTTTGAAGACCTATCCATAGATACCCACACGTATAGGTTTGATGAAAAACAATTTATTGTTTTTTTTTTTATCTATTTTTGTGTGTAAATCTTAATGCGATTTACAGAATACATCTACTTACCAAGTTTCATCAGTTCTTATAGTTTCGGGAAAAGGGGCTGTGACATACTACGGACGAACACACAGACATGACGAATTCATAAGGGTTCCGTTTATGCCATTTGGCTACGGAACCCTAAAAACCGTAAAGCTGGTTTATGACGAACTTTGCTAAGCGGAAGACAGTCAGACAGAGTCACGAGATCGGCCCGTGCACACAGTTTGACAGTATCAGGTTAGGTAGGTACTAAAACTGGCCGGATTTCCGTGTACTAATATAAAGTATCTCTAATGGTTTTACTCTCACACATTATTTATTATTTGCAAAATATCACCAATGGATTATTCTTGAAAAAATTTATTGGTCGTTTATGCACAAAAGAAAGAAAACTTGGTAGAAACTATAAACCAAGATATAGTCGAGATAGCGTATATAAACTTGTTTCAAACAAAAAAAAACATTTAAAATTTCTGGACGCCGTTTTTAGCTAATTTACCTTCACAATTTTATCTTTAACAAGACGCATGTTTTCGTTTAATTTTACCCATAAACTTGAATGAAAATTCTGTTCCAATCTTATACATACATACATAGTATCACGTCTTTTTCCGGGGTAGACAGAGCCTAGATCTATAAGACCTGAAGGCCACGTTTAACATGTTAGTGGTGGGCATTAGGTGGAAAACGGAATCAAAATAGGGATGGGTTGCTAGCCGCATCGCCTATTAATATGATTTCTCAGATTTTACCCATTCCCTCGATTGGCTTTTACGATCTGCGTGAGAAGAGAAGCAGCTGGCACATTTTACGTTTTTTTCTTTTTTTCCAGACCAGCATGGAAGAGATCCAACCTCATCGCTTTATAATTGTTATGGTTTAAAAATAAATCTTGGAAATCTGACACAAAAACATAAGATATTTCTAATGTTGTTTGCACGGTAAAGATTACCGTGTTGTTTGTTGAATACCTGCTTTGGTTCGCTCAGAAAAGTTTCTCAACTTGATACCCAAAGTAAATGTTCCTTGTGCTTCGAATCAATAATGACGTAGAAGAGAGATCTATGCACAGATCATTGAATTGCACAGATCAACACAGCCGTTAGAATGTCAAAGGCCACACCTACGCTCATACAAATATCGATAAAGCAAAGACATAGTGCGCTGACGCAGCCAAGTTCGTTCCGGGTCAGAATCCAGTAGGTTTCCGATGCCACACGCGACTTATCAATCGTAAACCTAACTCTCTTTGTATCGATTATACAGATAAGACATGTCTTACTGTAATTTGAGACTGAGACTTATCGATACATGTGAGGTTATCGATAAAATTATGCCTATCGTTTAAATAATAATATCTTATTTGTAATCTCCTAAAACTCGTTTGAATTTTAAAAGACTTTTTCTATGGCGTAGCACTGTTGTAGCACTTGTGTAGGCCTCATAGCACACTAATAGGTGCATAATTTAAAGAGTTGCCAAAATTTATTTTTCAACAACGAAAATAAAATAAGGGGAAATGGTCGACCTACATTAAAACCCTTTTTGGAAGAATATAAATATAGGGATATAAATGAAGGTAGTGAAATAATTATACGAAAAAATGAGGCACTTTTGACCGTCTTTGTTAGAACGAAATCAGGAGTTAAATGTTTAAATATTATTGATTGACGCATTTTTAAAACAATATTTCAATAAAAATTGTTTTTAAAATAAATTAACGTCAAGGAATACCACCGCTTACTAGATTTACTGCGTCTTTAACGTGTAATAAGAAATTTAAAAATGGCTTCGTATATTAATATTAGACACAAATCGCTCTATCACATCTAGCTCAATCAGTGCGATTTGCGCACTGATTGAGCTAGACCTATAATAGCGTCGACTTTTTAAATCCACAAATGTACATAAATGAAAACGGACCCTTTTTATGGTTTCGTACCCAAAGGGTAAAAACGGGACCCTATTAATACCGCTCCGCTGTCCCTCGTGTCTCCCTGTCTGTCTGTCTGTCACCAGGCTGTATCTCATAAACCGTGATAGTTAGACAGTTGAAAATTTTACAGATGATGTATTTCTGTTGCCGCTATAACAACAAATAATAAAAAATAGAATAAAATATAATATTTAAAGGGATACAAGAAACGTGATTTTTTGCTTGTTTTTGCTCGATATCGAGAACGGCAACAGTTGAAAAATTCACAGAATATTTAGTTTTATATTCACTTTAAAAATAAATAATTAAATAAAAATAAAATTAATATTAAAGGGGGCTCCAACTACGGAGCAGTGGCTCCAACAGACATAATTTTTTATCCGTTTTTATAGTTATGGGTACGGAACACTTCGTGCGCGAGTCCGACTCGCACCTAGCCGATTTTTTTTTCATTTATGTGCATTAAAGGCACAATTGCACTGAAAGAGAAAAAAATATTTAAATGGATTTCCTCTAAAAGTCTAGCTTTGTTTTGTATACAAACATAGTGTTCATTTTCTATTTATGTTACTTTTTATCTTTGATCTTGGAAAAATCTTTTATACTTTGTATAACGTTGGTTAAATAAACTTGTTATCTATTTCTGTACTTACTCTACCTAAACATTAATCTGATACCCTACTTTAAGTGTTATAGTTATCACAAAACAAATGTGGCCGAGTACAGACAAGACATTTCAGAATCGTTATTCTAAGAAAACAAATTTATTGTAAAACCTAAATTTAGGGAATCTTACTGGTTAAAAAAAAGAAAGAAAAAAAATACTCTTAAGTGTGACATTTCATAATTACTATAAAACTGTACCATACTAGTTATAATAGTATTTATGATTTTGTTTATGAAAACAATCGGATGTAAGGGAAATAAAGAACAGGAAGTTGAAATACTTTAGCGGAACACTTCGCGAAAAAATATAATCAGTAAAGAAAAGTGAGTTTTGTTTTTGAACACCTATTCTTTTAAGTATAATTGCTGGTAATTTCACTATTTCGCATTAATAATAAGACAAAAAAATACAACAAAACACAAATCGTTAGAACTAAAAGATTTTACAGAAAAAAGCAAAGCAAAACCGTCGGCAAAAGCCTCTCACTACGCATGCGCTGCAAACACGACCATACGCGATACATTTCCTGCAATGCAAGCTTTACTCGATTCAGTTGCCGCTCAACCGGCCAGTTACACCGTGTTAATCAGGAAAATAGGCCGCCTATCTGGCAGCCTTTGCCTGACGCGAGCACGAAATAGTTTCGAAAATCGAAAGTAGTCTATGGATTAGTTCGATTATTAAATTTTAAAAATAATTGTATATTTTCGCGCGAGATTTTCTAAACAAGCGTTCTAGATTTGAATTTTCCCCAGCTGTAGTGAGGGGAAAGTCAATTACTTCCTTAATTTTTTAATAGGTGAGTTTATATTTTTTCTATTTTTAAATAAATTAAACGAAAGTGAAAATCAAGATAAGAAATCATATACTAATATAATTTTGTGTTAATTAAGTTCGCGTATCTAAACATGATTTATTTTTACTCGATAATAAACGTTACTTACTTATTTGAAACATTAGTTTCAAATAATGTCTCCTTCTGGAACATTTGTGTAGATTAAATTATTCTGATCTCTACAATCAATAATTGGCTGAAGATCAAGAAGTTATTTCACACATATATCTGGATCGAATTCATTGGATAAAGTATACACCGTATAAATTTAGAAACGAATTTGTATTAAAAATATTTTTTTAAACTTTCATTTAAAATGCCTGGCCGGCGAACACTTTGTGTGAAAATGTAGATTTTTTGGGTATGGATATAGTACATAGTTCAACATTTGATGATATCACAATTAGTAGTTTAATAGCACTTCTTCACTTTTGTTCAGTTTAAAGTAAATATTTATTGATAAAACAAACATTAAAACACTAATCAAACAGCATTTTTCATGTAGTAAACACGGTATATGTTGACGTGTATGGTATGCGCTTAATTAAATGTATATGCCAAATGGTATATGTCTTAACATATGTACTTACGTAAATATATTTCCCTCCTTTTCTTCTATTTATGTTCCGGACACGATATCAGTTTCTTTGAACAATAAAAAATATTTATTTTGTTTATAAAAATAACTGGCCTTAATAAAATAACATATTGGCAATATTTACATACATAAGTACCTACCCGTAGTTACATTTCAGACTTCTCACGCAACATCTAGCCGAAAAGCCTACTGACCTGTTACGATTTTACTAATGGCTTCAATAAAATACACCTCATTTACACCACCAAAATGTTTACTGTAGAGTTAATTATGTTCATCCAAACACGAATCCTTACAAATATTATAAATGCGAAAGTGAGTTTGTTTGTTTGTTTGTTACGCTTTCACGCCGTAACTACTGAACTGATCATCATAAAATTTTGCGTACAAGTTCTCTGTAGTATGGAGAAGGACAAAGGCTACCTTTTATCCCGGGAAAAAGTACTATTCCCGAGGGATCGACATTGACGCGGGCGGAGCCGCGGGCGAAAGCTAGTAATAAATACAGAATGGTTATAAACAATAATAATAAAACATAAAGATCAAACGCACATCACTAACTTTTAGCAATTTTGAAAACTTAAAATCTCGGTTCTTTATCCCGCGGCTTTGTTCAAGTGCGTAGCGGGGTATGTCCGTGCAGGGGGAACCGCTGCCCGTACCTGTATTCCTAAGTGATGTAGTTATACCTCATCATCATCATCATCAGGTCTTTTAAGTCTCCACTGCTGGAGCATGACCCTATCTGTACTACCAGAGCCATACTTGGCTAGAGCAGACAGAGGATTTGGCCTTACACTCTCCTCGCTGGCCAGACGGGTTGGAGAGGTCTCATTGATGTTTATGAGCTTTGTTTGGCTTGTATTTCCTAAGTTGCCTCTTACTACATCCGCCGGAAGACTTGGAGTGGTCCTATTCTACTCTGCCGGAAACCAAACGGCTATTATACCTATTTGTTTTCAATTAATACGTAACAGCAGCACAAACCTTAAGTACATACATATTTCATTTTCTTTGCTAACCCCTCAATAGAATCGCTACGCTTTGTTAACGTTAATGTTATTTATTCGTAGGTTAATGTCGATACAGTAGGAGAACTGTTTTGAACATGTAACGTACCTTATTTCTGTTCTGTACCTGAAATGCGATTGAGGCTAACAGAACAAATACTCGTTTTTTATGATATTTGGTAGTAATATTTAGTGGCACCGAACACCGCCAAATAGTAGCAAATCTGTGTGTATTCTTCAGGCTGCATTTTGGGGTGTACGAGTATGTGTGCATACATGTATTTTCATTTATTGTGTTCTTTTTAGAACAAAATAAATGAAAATACATATCTAGCCGTTATTTGACGTTTCTTTTATATATTTTGGTCAAAATCAGTCTAGCAGTTGTAGGTACTCTTGCCGAAAATAATGGCAATGTTGTCAAGATTTCTATCAGCGATGTAAGTAATTGACAGATACTTTTCTATCGCGAACGTGAGCATGTAACTAGATTAAATATTCTGCTGATTGTTGATGGATAGATATAGTAAGACATTTTATATATTTATTTATTAGGAAATTCGTTTTTCCCCGAATGCGTCCGCGTAAATTTTAGGCTATGTTACTTGTCTTCCATGCTGGTCTGGGAGAAAGGAAAAAACGTAGAATGTACCAGCTGCTTCTCTTCCCGCGTAGACCGTAGAAGCCGGTCGAGGGAATGGGCGAAAATTAAGGAATCATGTTAATAGGCGATGCGGCTAGCAACCCATCACTATTTAGATTCCGTTTTTTACCTATTCGCCCACCAACCACCAACACGCTAAATGTGGCGTTTGGGGTTTTACGGCCTTAGTTTACCACCTAATGCCCCCCAACATACTAAATGTGGCCTTCGGGTCTTATAAACCTAGGCTCTGTCTACCCCGCAAGGGAAAGAGACGTGATACTATGTATGTATGTATTTCAAAATAATCTCTATGTAGATCGTAAAGATTATAGTGTCTTCTGTAACAACATACTCAAGCGCGACGTGATATTATCCTTATTTAAATAAATGATCAAAATCTTACTATCATTCGCGTCGCTGACAAGCCGGTGATAAAGCACATTCTTAACAAATATGGTAGTGAAATCCGACTAGAGGGAACTTGCATACATTTTTTTTTATTGAAAGACCTACCAAAAATAGACACATCAGTGGAAGAAATGCCTTCATAGTCCAATTTGTCTTCAAGACATAAAGTAAAGCATAAAATAGATAATGAATGTCACTTTTTTTTCGTCGTGGCCTACACGGTCCTTCGAAAATAGTTCCGAGTGGCGTCACATAAGTATTACATACATATAGAATATCGTATGCGTGTTGTGCGAACTTTTATCGATAGCCATATTACATAAAGCGTTTATAGGAATGGCTATAACTAAAGGTGCTATAGACCTTGAAATCGTATGGTGATATTATTTAATGGTGATATTATTTGAAATGGGTTTTACCGACCAAGAAAAAAACCAACCAAACTTAAGACGAGGCCTCAAATGTTTGGTACCCTCGCTCGGCAAAGGCGTACGCAGACTGATCAAGTGCGCGCAAGGGATAGCGCTTGGCGGTTTAGCCCGTGAATGATGAGATAGGAGATAGTCTCGAGTCGCTCAAAGAAAAAAACGTAAGCGCCAAATTCGTTATTTCTATTTTATATAAAATCAGACCGGTTAATTGTATTTTCATATTTACATTTTGATGAATTACTAATAACCTATCTTTTAGTCTAAAAATCATTATTTCATTCGTCGCATTTGAGCTACAATAACAAAAACTCTGCGATCGAAGACCATTTTTCAAAAAATTTTCTATCGAGAAAATTTTATCAAAACGTGTTTTCATCTTACACTTTTGGAGATGAAATAGTCAAAAATCATATTACTTAGATTTGAAACTCCTAATTTAAGTATTTTGCGAGATAAATAAGGTTCAGAACGACCTTATTTACAGTGGTATCGCCTTAATGTATCGATATCAAACCAAAAGTGACAGTTTTTGACATGATAACGTCTTATAAATCGATGAACGCCGGCACGAAAAATGTCACGTTCCGTGTGCAAGCGAGAGTGCGGAATAAACGATAAAGAGACATGCGGCCTAAGCGTTCAATGACGCATCTATCTCTCTTCCACCATTATCACGTAAAATTATCGTCCGTAAACGTAAACCGACTTTACAGACAACCAATTTTTTTCAGCGGCATGCTTTCATAATCAGAAACATTTTTACCAACCGATTTAAAAAAAGGAAGTTATCAATTCGACCCGTATGCATGTAATGTTATCACAATTGCAGAGTTTTTGACTTTTTTTTACTTTTTTGTATACAATTATTTTATACCAGCTTCTAAAAATGTGTGCCAAATTTCATAAGTGTATGTATGTCTGTAGATTTATTTATTTGTACGTTTATTCCTGTATATTTCAAAAACTTATGAGTTTAATTGCAAAGAACCGTTTTTTTGTTGGCCTAGCCTTAGGGAATAGTACAAGTGTCATCAAAGTCGTTTTTAAGGTAGAGTTTAAAGTCTTTTTTTTAATCTAATTTTTATGCAAGTATCCTATTATTTGAATACTCATCTTATTTGCCAAAGGTAAATGTTATAATCTTAACACGATTAACTTAAGAGTTGTAAGGTGTAACCTTAACGTTTTCAACGTTATCTTAATATTTATATGATTTAACAATCTACATTTGGTTATAATTTATTCTGACAACACAAAGAAAGATTCTCATTTTTATTGTATCTTTATTAACCATGTCTGTTTAAGTATTTATTCAAATGTTTCATTCTTACGTTGATTCCGTTTTTACTTGACACTTGTCGACTGTGACCTTCAGAAACATTATTGTCTACACTTCCACACTAATATTATAAAGAGTAAAGATTTGATTGTCTGTTTGTTTGTCTCGGAACTCTGAAGCTCCGAGACTACTTGAATACTTGAACTGATTTGAATTTTTAACATTAGAATCGCATTTTATCATATAAGATGAATGGCTACCTTATATCAATCCGTGCGAAGCCGGGGCTATCGCTAGTTTTATTAAATAGGTAAGTACATGTAGATATAGTTGACTGTCATTGGGTATGGAAGGTAAATTTCAATGATTTCCTTTAAAGATAGGGATTAGGGATTAACTAATTATTATATGTAACTAGGTATTTGAAATGAAAATGTAATAAGCGACTATTAAAATATTAATAATAATATTGCAGTAGACAAATACAATACGAATAAAAATTATTAAAGAAAAAAAACCGTCCAAGTACGGAGCCCTAATATCTATTGTATTTTTTTTTTTAGTATTTGTTGTTATAGCGGCAACAGAAATACATTATCTGTGAAAATTTCAAGTGTCTAACTATCACGATTCATGAGATACAGCCTGGTGACAGACGGACAGACAGACAAAAGACAGACAGTGGAGCGATATTAATAGGGTCCCTTTGTTACCCTATGAGTACGGAACCCTAAAAATCCACTGATAAATCCACAGTGGAAGTCGTTCGGTGAAATCAGTAGATCATCAGTTTGTTACATTACTGAAATCTACGCGTTTCATAAAATATAGACATGACTAACTGCATAATTGTAGTATTCATTATAAAGGTATGTGAGGAAGTCGTCGTTTGCCCACAATGGGTTCAGGCACCGGAACGTACTTACACACAATTCCTTTGATACATGTAGTTAGCTATAAAACACTATGCCGTGTGATTTTGTACCTCTGAACTAAACTATATTGAAATCTCGGTCAAAATCCCTAATGAAGTATAGAATTGCAAGAAAAAAGGTAAAAACGAAAATAAAATTTGACCTTCCATAGATTGCAAGTCTTTTTACTCATGCTGTCTGTGGGCTACTTACTCCAAAAAATCGTACAGCGCCCTACGAGTCCAGTACAACAATGCATTTAGGGTGCTGATGGGGTTGCCTCGGTATGTAGTGCATCGGGGATGTTCGCTGAGGCCCGCGTAGATTGCTTTTTTGCTACTATGCAAAAAAGGTGTGCTTCCTTACTGCGTAGGGTACGGGCCAGCCCCAACAGCATCCTGAAAATGGTGGCCAGCAGACTGGACTGCCCATATGTAAATCACTGTTGTGCCATCTCACATGGGATGGTACAGCAGTGATTGGCATTAAATATTATTACTAACAATAGGTTAAGATTAATTGTACTACTAACAAAGATGGACAGAAAGTCTGAATAAAGAATTATTATTATAGAAATTCGTCCGTCGATCGGCGACTTCCCGGGGACGGGGTTCCAATGTGAAATGTACGATACTTTGGGTTTGGATTAATTATAGTAAAGTAATTTTATGAAGGAGCTCTATTTTTTTGAAAAATTACAGTTTTACTTTCTTGCTGATAATGTAGCTTTCTATTGGAAATCATTAGCAGTACACTCACACATTTCCAAGTTATAAAGGTTACCTTCCTACCACTGTCTATCAAAGCTCTTATTAATAGCTACCAATTATGGCAACATCAAGAGTGCCTAATATAACTAAACAATTTCGTTTTAAACGATGCGATTAAAAGTTATAGGCAATACAATCGTAAATCTTAATGATGATTAAAAACATGCAATATCTTTTAGACTTCTGTAATTTATCTAGTCCTTTAAATACCTTTATAAGAAGAAAGTTTCTTTAATAAAAATACTGACTTCCCATGCCATGGTATGACTTGTAAAGCAATTTTCTAAAGGACTCACCTTTAGAAAATTGCTTTACAAGTCATACCCCAATTATTACCTTAAATATAATTGCGTATTACGAGTACCTCTCTCAAAAAAGAAATAAATATAAGGTATATAAGCGGGCAATAATTATTAATAAATATACAGTAATGACATTACCAAAGTAACTAAGTATATGCAGAATGGTTTTATCATAATATTAACATACCTAATTCATTACTTACAATGTGCAAATGTGTAAACATCTTTAATAGTCGGAAATATATTGTTGATTATTTCTAATTATTATATTTCTTTTATAAAGAGACTGTAATTATTATAAAAAATTATAATAAATAAAGCATATTTTTAATGTTTTCATTTTTAAACAGATTTGATTATAAAGTATATGTTTTTCCTAGATGTACCTAGTATGCAGGTCTATTAATGTTTGACATGAAAAGATTCCTAATGGCTATTAAAATTAATTGCAACAGTGACTTGCATATGATAAGTCCCTTGAACTTGTGAAAATGTAAAGGAAAATATATATTTATACCATAAAGTAACATAATTTTATTTTACTTCAAAAGAGTCTAGTGCACGGCATAAAGTAATCTTTTACTGTGTGTAGGTAGGTAATAAAATAATAAAATTCACTGTAAATGTTTTTGCAAATAGCAAACCTACGTCTTGGATAAATTTTGTTTCTACACTAATATTATTAATAGGAGAGATTTGATTGTATGTTTATTTGCATGAATACATTTCGACATTAATGAACCTATTTGAAATTTTTTTTCACCTTTAATCCTACATTGTCCTTGATTAACATATGCGACACATGGTGAAATTTTAATCGTTTTGGACGCTTAAAGGGGTGACTCAGACCATCAAAATGAACAACTTTTCTGTGGGAACAATGCTGGGAATTTATAAAAAAATCGACATTCCCATACAAACTGGCCGGGCGGCGGGGCACTTTTGTATGGAAATGACGAAGTTTTTTTTTTAGTTTCCAGCATTGGTCCCATTGAAAAAGTTGTTCATATTGATGGTCTGAGTCACCCTTTTAAGGGTCCAAAAGGATCAAAATTTCACCATGTATGTAGAATTAAATACCCTTATCTACCCGTGCGAAGCCGGGGCACAGATTACTAAATAGTGCAAGCAGTATTATAAAAGTATGCCAAGCTAGTGGATAATCTGCTCATAATTAGACTTTTTGTATTTTTGCTAATGGGTATATACTCTGCATGAATTATTCTAATGTCGATATTATTTCCTGCAGAAATATTAGGAATGCCTATACTTAAGTTTAAAGCGACTGTAAAAAACCAGTTAGTAAAAAAGGCTTATTACTGCATTGCTAATTATATAATTAATAAAAATTCTTGGCAATTAATATAAATTTATTTAATAATATAATACATGTAAACAATGTAATCGGAGCCCTTCAGGCACATAGGGACCAAGTCTGGATTGATTTTCTTTCGGCGTATTCTTCTCACCAGTGGTCGTTCCGAAACGTTGTATGTAGATTTTGCATAAATTAATCAAAATATAACAAATACAAATATGACGTTCAAAAAGGGATACATGTATCTTGTACTGTAATTTTGAATAAAAATCTTTGACTTTAACTCTTTTCCATTTTTTACGAAATAAAACGAATTTTACGTCGGAAACTCCTTTCGCCACCCACCATGCTAACTCATGCACAGACGGGAATAACTTACCTATTAACGCTAAGAATTCCATGAGGATTCTCGGCTCACAACTTTATCCTAAAATATTCAGAGCTCCATCACATACGATACAGTTCCGGAAACATCCGTACGGAAACGGACACGCGGGCAGAGGTCGACAACTCGATCACATATATTGCCCATACGCCATGTACTTATATTGGAGCACAAAAATAATTATTACGGATATGAAACTCCATACTATACACCACATGAAACATGCTGTTCCCTGTGATGTTAATCGGTGTAATATTTATAGGGTGGAATCTATTGAAGAACTTTCCCTTGTTCATATTGCTGAAGGGCGGTATACAAGTATAGCAAATCCTGTCTGGAATGATATAGTAAATGCTAGCTTACAGCTAACCATCCTTAGGATATGTGCTTTAGAACGAAGTGTTTGTGCTTATGAATTTTAATCACTTTCCTTGGAAGTGACAGACTGGCTTAATAGGCTAGTTTCCTGGGTCAAAATAATAATTATTAAAATATGTCCCCCAGTTAGATAATCAAAAAATATAGGACAAGTATTTTTTCTGTTGTCAAAAGTATTTTTTATGTTGTCAAATAAGTAAGAAATGATAAAAGATAAAGCGCGTCAAAGCTCATGTGTTTGCTAAAAAGTGTAGCAAACTGTGAGGTCACTCGGAATTTAACGAACTACCTTCTTATTTATATTTCTTTAATTAATTGACAAAACAAAAACTACGCATCAGGTGGCTGGTCTGCTCATTTGCCGTCAAATATACATTAAAAAACCAAAATTTTTGGATTGTCTAACTGACGGACTATTTTATTTTTTTAGGAAAATGTGACGCACGCAGCGTCACATTTTTTTAGGAAACTGTGACGCACGCAGCGTCACATCTGTATCATAATTTGTATCACAAGTATATCGGGTTTGCCGCGTTTATAGACACTTTATATGGATTAACTTTCGCGTTCATCTACATACGATAAACGTAATTGTTTTGCAGTTTATTGCTCGCGATAAAAATAAAATATGTTTTTTATTTGTTGTGATGAACTCGGCGTTGAGGAAATGATTTACATACGAGGAACATTACATGTGTCAACTACTTACATTTTTATAGTCTAATGACCTTATTTACTAAGTACTTATAGCTGTAACTTTTCATCCATGGTCAGGGTCGCAAGAAAAGCCTTACCTACCATACATCGTCAAAGGAGTAACCATTCAACTTGTCGTGTATACACCAATCTGTTTGAAAACATCAAATCAGGCAGCTGGGGTGACGCTGAAACTTCGAAATACGCTGGGTAGTGTGTTTTCAAAACCGGCAATCTTCACATTCCCTCCTGGATTTATATGATACACTAGCTTTCCTGCCGCTTCGCCCACGTTAATGTAGATCTCTCGGGTCCTTCCCCGGGCCTCAAACTACCTCCTTATCAAATGTCATCTCAATTGGTTTAATACTTGAAGCGTGAAGTGGTAACAGACAAACAGATTATCTTTAACATTTATAATATAAGTTTTTTTTTTATTGAAGTGAAAGTGACTGAAAAGCAATGCCGATCTCAAAATCGGCTTCGGCACTTACCATCAGGTGAGTGAGATGGGAGATAAATGCCTACTTCAATAATTAGTAAAAAAAATACTTTTTTTTACGACTTAATATTATTTTTCATAAAAAATGCTTATTTCTGCTAATTTGTACAGTATTGAATGATTCAGATCAATTACAGTGTAATAATCAGGCATCTAATTAAGATTTTACGACCGTATTGTTTCCATCGGTTCCTTAAGAAGAAATCAATTTTATTGTCCTTTTGTAATCGCTATTACCACTATCAACGCAATAAAACACGGAACACCTTAGTACCGCGATATTTGTAAGTACGTATTACGTACAGTCACGGACAGATATACCTGCCCATGCTCTCTATCCTGTATACCTATATATTGACTTTTCTCTTAAACTATAAATAATAATAACATGAAAATGTATATATAGAAAGATTTTAATGGTCTTACTTAATATAAATTTTCATGTTAAAATTGTTTATAGTTTAAGAGATAATTTAAGATATAGATAAATGGCCTGGTCAGGTATCTCTATCCCTGACTGTACTGATAAATATGTATTTTCTAGAGAAAAGCGGAAAACAAATGAAGTGCAGAAGTAAATGCATGTAAATTATGCCCGCATTAAACATTCAACTGAGACAATAGGTTCATAACACTACAAAAACACGGCTTCAAAATGAATTGTTCTGAGGCTTCAAACGAGTACTTATTGTGATATAAATGACAGATTGTAAATTTCGACATATTTCATATGTTCTTTTAAATATAATATTATTTTTTAAATTTAAACATTTTTTTTTTACTTTCATCGTTTATTCATAATTACGATCGAAGAAATAATTTGCATGACTTTTTATAATGTGTAATATAAAATCTAATAATTATGTGGTATCCTAATATTTGTATGATTTATATAGCAAAACACAGCGATGTACTCTATATTCTATCATCGGTATCATTGTACTTATGTTTGACAAATAAATGTATTTATTGATTGATTGGAAAGAGACGCGAAACCAAAGCTTTGAATTTTTGTAACTGCATGCAAAATACAATTCTTGAAACTGAAATGGAGCCAGTATTAATCCTTGTGGTTCACCTGTAGGCAATGGCAGCACTCTATACTTTGTTTAGGTATTTAAAAACATGTAAACAATCCTTATGTCTTTTTATTAAAATGTACTTTTTGAATCAAAAACTTCACACTTTACAAATTCAATGTGAAAGTAAAAGTAATTTCATGAAATTCAAGTAAAATGAAAATGGCAAAAAAAATCATGTCTTATGTTGTATGGGAGCCCCCTTAAATTTTTATTTAATTCAATTTTTTAGTGTTTGTTGTTATAGCAGCAACAGAAATACATCATCTGTGAAAATTTCAACCAGCTAACTATCACGGTTCATGAGATACAGCCTGGTGAAAGACGTACAGACAGACAGACAGTCGGACAGCGGAGCAAAATCAATAGGGTCCCGTTTTTACCCTTTGAGTATGGAATCCTAAAAATGCTTATTGTAGAAACACAAAATACAATTATAAAACATAAAAGGTTACAACTCAGTGTGATGTGTGTGTACTACAATAAGTGACGGCTCAGTGTTACGCTGGACACATTTGTGTGTAACAGTTTTACTATACCATGATTATACCAACAGCTTTACTACACCATGATCATATCACACACTAATGTTTTTTTCGTGATCTGTCACTGTCACGCCGAATTGTCTACATGAAACTTCGACGTCGCCGTCGGCGACATCAGCTTTGCATGGCCTTTTTCATTTTCCATCTAACATCACAAAACCTTAGTAATTGGGCGTAGGCAAGATACATCCCGCGACTCCCTAGACCCCGACCGACGACTGATGGGGCTGAGGGCTATGCCCAAAAAAAAGCTCGTCTACAAAGTTCGCGATATCCCTACGACCTCTACAAAAATACAAAATACAAAATTTCTTTATTGTAGAACACAGGTAAGATGAGATGTTACAAAAATAAATAAAGGTCACCATGCTCTGCCCATACTGGACATACAATAATTAGTTATTAAAAAAAATATTATTATTACCCATTATGACTGAAACATAAAAAATAAATTTTAAATCACATAAATTGTTCAAATTAGTCATCAAATTTATCATTAAAGAAATCGTCAATTGTATAGTAACATTTTTCAGTCAAAAATAATTTTAATTGATGTTTGAATTGTTTAACATTTAGCTCCTTGAACTTGTCAGGTAATTGATTATATATAACTGGTGCCATACCAAAAATACTTTTTGCCATAAGCGCTGTTTTATGGCCACCAGTTGCTAATTTATACTTATACTGTGATCTAATATGTTCTGCCCTCTTTCTTGTTTCATGTAAGGTCGCAAAAAGATGTGAATTAGATTTAACAAATACACTTATTTCCAATATATAAATACATGTTAATGTTAATAATTTGAGGGACTTGAACAAAGGTACACAGCTTTCTCTTGGTTTCAATCCGCACATTGATCGCAAACATCGTTTCTGATGTTTAAAATTTTATTTTTCCCACTTGAATT
Organism: Elegia similella; assembly: GCA_947532085.1. Lineage (NCBI taxonomy): Eukaryota > Metazoa > Arthropoda > Insecta > Lepidoptera > Pyralidae > Elegia > Elegia similella. Next base: position 24,739,362 of record OX383939.1, read on the forward strand.
GCCCCAAAATATTACACCGTATTGTAATGTAGGTGTTACTAATCCATAATACGCTACAAGAACTACTTCTAACTTGACTTTTTTTACAATTTAAATAATGCATATGCCGATTTACTCAGTTTTTTACAAATATGTTCAGCGTGGGCTTTCCATGTCAATTTGCTGTCTAATAAAAGTCCGAGAAATTTGGTTGTGTCAACTTTTTCAATCTTCTGTCCATTGTAATGGATATCCATGTCGGGAATTGCAATTTTTTGATGAAAATGCATGATTTTAGTTTTTAGTAAATTTATCTTCAAATTATTATAGTCAAGCCATTTTATAATGTCACTCAAAACGTTATTAATATCATTTTCATATTCCTCGGTATCGTCACATTGTATTATAGCAGTGCTATCGTCAGCAAAAAGAACCATCTTTTGTCGAACATATTTGGGCAAATCATTTATATAAATAAGAAAGAGCAGAGGCCCCAACACACTACCCTGTGGTACGCCAAACTTATTAACCCTACATTCAGATAAGTGCTGTAGTTCACATTTAGTTTTAGGACATAAGCTACTTATTTCTACATACTGCTTCCTATTGTCCAGGTATGATTCTAAAAGGCTCAGTACATTACCCCTTATACCATATGCATACAGCTTGTTACTTAGCCTCTCATGGTTTACGTAATCAAATGCTTGCGTCATATCTGTATATACAGCACATACAGGTTTCTTATCGTCAACATTATTCATCACAGCATGAAGAAGGTTAAATATTGCTAAATTAACACACTTATTTTTTCTAAATCCCGTTTGTTCGTCACAAAGAATATCGTATTTCGTCAAATAGTCATATATAGATTCATGTAAATATTTTTCAAAAATTTTCGTGAAAATTGAACCTAAAGCTACTGGTCTAAAGTTATCCATACTATCCTTATCATTTTTTTTGTGAAGTGGCTTAATGATTATCGTTTTCAATTTTTCAGGAAATGCTCCAGCCGATATACATAGGTTTATAAGAAAACAGAGATATGGAGCTATATCCTCACTGACATATTTGACTACCTTTGTAGCAATATCATCGTATCCAGTGCTATTTTTATTTTGTAATGACCCAATGATTTTAGATACCTCATCCGTTGTTATAGGTTTCAAAAACATTGATTGCGACTGTGTTGGCAAATCGACCTTATTATTTAATTTAGTAGATGTTTTCTCTACCTTTTCTATGAAATGGGAGTTAAAAGCATCTGCTATTAATTTGGGGTCAGAAATAATATTTCCTTCTTTATTTATTTTAGTGATATATGATTTTGGTTTTCTTTTATCATTTATTATTTGCCACGCAGCTTTAGTTTTATTTTGCGCATTATTAATAAAATTACTATTTTGAGCTTTTTGAGTTAAATTTATTATTTTTTTTAATTTCTTGGAATAATTTTTCAATTGAATTTTATTTTGAATTGTTGGCGGCATTCTGAATTTCCACAATAAGCTCCTTTTTTTCCTACAACATGTTTTTATTCCTTTTGATACCCATGTGATCTTTTTATTCGTTTTTAATGTCATAATTTTAAATGGAAAGCAAAGGTTATATAGCATTAAAAAATTGTCAAAAAAATAATCGAATGCCTGATTTGGGTCCTCAATGTTATAAACTTCTATCAATGGAAACTGTCTAATATATTGTTTAAAAATACTTAAATATTCTATGCAGAGATCGCGTTTTTTGATACGACACAAAGGTGATTTATTTTCTTTCTCTGTAGTATGTACCGGCAATTCAATTACTTGTGCTGTATGGTCAGACATTCCGAACTCAATTACTGCACTTTTACATGATGAATTTATATTCAAAGCAATATTATCCAAGCATGTTCCAGATGTTAATCTAGTGGGCTCTTTTATTTGAAGTTTCAAATTGTAACCAAGAAGAAAGAGTTCAAAATCCAAAGTCAAATTATTTCTTTTCAAAATGTCAATATTAAAATCCCCACTAACTATAACTTGTTTATTGGATTTGGCACACAAATGTTGTAGTACCAATTCCAATCTGTCAAAAAAAGTAATATAGTCAGTTGATGTAGATGGTCTATAGACACACAGTATAAATAATTGATATTGTGTCAGTTCAATTGCACAACACTCTACAGTACCTGCAATTGAGTATTCAGATATATATTGTAAAACTTTATATTTAATATAATTTTTGACTAAAATACAAGTTCCGCCACGTTTTTGTTTTCTTGAACTATGAGCCGCAAGACAATAATTTGGAACATTTAGACCATCCTCATAACCCGACATCATGAAGTGTTCAGTTATACAAATAATATCAATATTAATATTTTGACATGATAATTCCTCAATATGTACAGTTAGTAAATCAGTTTTATTTATTAATCCTGCAATATTTTGGTGCATAAAATATAATGTATTGATAACGGATATATTAACATCGAAAAAACTCAGAGTCTGAAATAAAATTTGGATTCTCAAAAGCTTTATCATCCATTTCTAATACTAGGTTTCTTAGATCATCAAAAATTTTTTTCACACCGTAGTTATTTAATTTTCCAGACTTCCTGGAGAACATGTCATATTCATATGATAAATTTAAATTTGAGTCTATTAAGAACGCATAATTATGTGTATATATGTCAAGGTAGAGTAAATTATTAAAACATTCCAATCTCCAGTTATAAATTTCTGAATAATTATTACAAATAAATGTTGGTAGACACAATATAATATTAGTATGAATTATTGGCTGTAGAGTCTGACGTAATTTTAATACTAAATCAAAATAGTTATTAGTTTTTTTAAAGTCCTCCTCTCCTATAAAAATAATACAGTAGTCTCTCTCTGTACAGTCCTTAAGTTTCGAATCTAAATTTTGTATTAGTTGATTAATCCCACAGTGCGGGTATAAATAATGGCATATTTGACTGTTTCCAAAACTATTTTCTGCAATTTGAAGCATCTTATTGATGTTGTTGCTGCTGATCATACATATTTTTTTGTTTTGTTTTTTAATGATTTTTTTTCCCGGTTTTCTTTTAACTGTATACATTTCTCGTTAATATATTCTTGTTTTTTATTTATATTATTTTCCATAGTATGTATTGTTTTCAACTGTTGCTTCCTAGGAGATTTCTTTTTATTCGGCGTTTGCTTTTTTATTTCATTTTTCTTTTCATCCCGGGTATTTTTGGATAGTTTTTGTTCTAATAACTCATTTTCTCTATGCAACCATCTACTGCATTTAAAACTTCGGTTTATTTAGGATCATACATCATGAATCACACATACATGATGTGCGATCAAATATGCTAACTCACGACATGCAAAGATGATCAACTTGGCGACTTCCGTGGCGCAGTGGTTAAAACGCCAGCCGACACGAGGGCCCCGGGTTCGATCCCCGGTCAGGTCAAGATGGAAAATGATCTTTTTCAGATTAGCGTGGGTCTTGGATGTTTATCTATGTATGTATTTGTTTTAAAATATAGTATCGTTGAGTTAGTATCCCATAACACAAGTCTCGAACTTACTTTGGGGCTAGCTCAGTCTGTGTGATTTGTCCGTATATATTTATATTAATTTATTTCAACTAAGCAGTAGCATTTCTAATTGTAAATAATTACTATAATTGATAAGGATCTTGACTAAAGTCAGTTGTAACTATTAAAATCGATTGGCCGAAGTGAGATAATTTACTAAAACGAAAAGGAGCCAATATTGATCCTTGAGGGGTACCACAGAAATATATCGAGAGGCACCCTCGAAAAGCCAAAGAAACCTGAAGAAGTCTGACGAAAAATAGAGATTTTTATTAATTTAAAAACTGTACGAAAATCTGTCACCAATGCAGAAACAAATGTATAGACAGACGTTCGACCATGCGCACAAAAAAGGATAATGTTGTCTTTGCGTTTTATGTCAGGCCGTTCATACATGATGTATGAGCAAATATGATTACTTACGACATGCAAAGCAAAGGGACGCTCGATATTTTTAGAACATGACTTCAACTAGTCCCAGTGGTTACTAGAATTGAAGCAACACCTTGAGCAAAGTCAGTAATACGTACCATTAATATCGATTTGTGGAAGTTTTCGAAGTGCAAAGCCAGCTTCGGTATTTGGAACTGTTTTCATTGGGAAAGGTCACGGAGGGAAAGGTCACCCTGTCTATACGATGTGTACGACGTTTTGATTGTCACTTCAATACATTGCGGATTTCATATGATTGATTTTTTTATTTAACAGAACAGAACAGAGATACATAAACCGTAATGGTTGTCGACGTGAGTATCAAAACGTTATTCGCCATAGTTTGCGAGTAGACCACCAGGTTATAGTGACTAATATGCACTTTTTGGTTTTTTTTTCTTTGCTTTTGCATCTTCTATGATGGTCTGGGAGAAGAGAAAAAACGTAGAATGTACCAGCTGCTTCTCTTCCCGCGCAGATCGTAAAAGCTGATCGAGGGACTGGGCTAAAGTCTGAGAAATCATGTAAGTAGGTGATGTGGCTAACAAACCATCAGTATTTTAATTCCCTTTTATACCTACACGCTCATCAACATACTAAACATGGCTTTTAGGTCTTGTATGTTTTTGCTTTTGGTTTGGAGTTTACTTAACTATTGCATTTGTGAAAATGAAATAGTGTCGAAGACTTAAGATAGAAAAATATGTAAAGCTAAGAATAGTCTTGTTAAATTATACTTAACTGGCGGCCCGGACCCCGGCTTCGCACGGGTGCAATGTACATATAAACCTTCATCTTGAATCACTCTGGCTATTAAAAAAAAACCGTATCGAAATCGGCTACGTAGTTTTAAAGATACATAACATACATAATAGGGAATGACAGCGTGAGTAAAGCGATTAGGTATGCAGTGATAGTAATAGGTATATCTGTACTGTAACCGGACTTGTCAGAACAGCGCCACAGTAAGCATTTATTACAAGTTCGCCAAGTATGTCAGCTTTTTACATTAAAAAGTATCAGTAGGTACCTATTGATGAAAAATAAACATACTTTACATAGGTGGTACTTGTTATAATTGTAAGAGAAATCGTGAGACTATAATTTGCGCTCGATAAAGAAGCTGCATCGATCACTTCTGTTAACTTACATCACCTGCATTGTTTTTGCATGTCACTGCAAGTAAATGATGCGGAAAATGTATAACATACAATTTGCCGACGTTGTAAGAGAGTACATCTATACTATTAATATTATAAAGCTGATGAGTTTGTTTGTTTGTTTGTTTGAACGCGCTAATCTCAGGAACTACTGCTTCAAATTGGAAAATTCTTTTTGTGTTGGATAGTCCATTTATTGAGGAAGGCTTTAGGCTATAAAACATCACGCTGCGACCAATAGGAGCGAAGCATCAATAAAAAATGTTTTGAAAACGAGAGAAAATTATTCACCTATACTAAGAAAAAACCTAATTAATTATAATAACAGAAATTGCCGCGGACGAAGTCGCGGGCAACAGCTAGTAATATATAATTGTTACTTGCAAGCAGTTGCAACTGCATCTTGGCTAAGTACTCGTAAGTATGTACTTACGTGTAATTATTGATGTCATGTCAATATTGAATGCATCCAATGTGCTAGCTAAGTAATATGTATGTGCACATGAGTTGCGCAGTTTTTTAGTAATTTTACTGTGTGTCGTCTTTTAACACTAACTCTATACTACTTTGTACATAGATTTTAAAAATGGCGTCTCTCTGAGACTTCATACTTCTATGACTTTGTAGGTTTTTAGGAATGTGACCATCGATGAGTTTTTATTAACCCTTTCAACGGCACAGTCTGATATATGTGACAATTCAATTTGGTGACCAATGCCTTTACAATCTGTGGCGCTATCAGACTAACCGCAGGCACGAAATTGATTTGTCAAACCACGGAGCACGCTCCGTGTGTCAAACAGCATTGAAAAGGTTAAACGTATTTTTCAGAATAATCGTTAGTTTCCTAGTCCGACCAATCAACAGGCAAAGTGAAAGAGGTCTTAAATCTACTTCATGGGGGATCCTGATTCCTGAATTTCAGTATAGTTCAGAGGTTCAAAATCACGCGGTATGTATGAAACTATAGCATTTTTAAAACCTATCATTCTTTTGGTCTTTTGAGACAAACCTAAGGATACCTTATCTATAGAAATCTATCCAATCGTAAATAAATTACAAATAATCTATATACATATAATAAAACAGTAAACATATTTTGTCTGTACATTTAGAATTTTTGACTGAAATGGATCTCTGTCCCTCTGGACACTTAAAAAGAATAATAGAAAGCAAATAAAAAAATTTCGAATTTTTTGTCTGTCTGTATGTATGATCACGATTATCTCCGAAAGTACTTAACCGATTTACTTCAAACTTTCACCAATTGCTTTGTTTTAACTCAGCAAAACATTTAAAGTTTGTTTTTGTTTGTTTCATCAAAATCGGTACATTAAAAAATAAGTTATCGTCATTTGAATGAACTCAAGGCATGAGTTTGCCTGCTAAAATGTTTTATAAATTTTGTATGGAAATTTTCTCATTTCTGGACTTAGACGTATGAAAATAAGTATTTAAGTTCTAGGTTACAATTTAAAATATTTGTGTAGGTAAAATGGACGATATTTTCCCCTGAAGGGGTAAGATAGCGGGGTAAAGTGGTAAAGTTCGTATAGGAATTTACTCATTTCTAGACTTATAAATAAATAAATAATAAATATAAATAATAAATATATACGGACAAATCACACAGATTGAGCTAACCCCAAAGTACCAAAGTACCGTGAAACACATACCTAACCCTTCTTGACAGTCGGGTATTCGTATAATCTAAGTGAAAATAAAAGTATTGTTATTGCAAGATAAGTTCTTCAAATTCTGACATGTTTATCAAAAATATTGACGAATAGATATCAGATCTTGGCTATCAGAATTTCTTCAGAACACTCGACAGAGTGTGCCAAGATTGAGTTATCTAAAGTGGTGGTCATGTTTGGGTGGGGAGGTGGTAATACCCTGGCTGTCCTCAGCGTGCCGTTCGTTGGGCCCGGGGCCGTGTTTGCTGGGCTGGTCACGAGGGATGTCATCAGATGTGTGATGGTAAATTTTAAGACCGATAACTATCATTCCTCCTTCTCATTCGAGTGTTTCCAGTATAACCCGTAGTTTAGGTTCACCGTAGTGCGGATCAGTTATTTTTATTTTTTTATTCTATTTATAAATAGATAAAATATAGAGGGAAACATCACACAGATTGAGCTAATCCACATCCACACTAACGATAGGTTAACTCAACGACATTTTTTCTTTATAAACCTGTAGGTACTGTCCCTGCTGTGCAAATACTTTACATGATACTTAAACATCGCATATTGGAACACAATTTGACTGGGGATAGACTTAATTAATTTGTGTTACACAAATTAATTAAGTCTATCCCCAGAGGAATTATACTAATTTATCTATTAGTATAAATTAAAATAAAATCAAATGTTTCAAGCTGCTTAAAGGCCATATAAAACCAACCCGCCTTGTAAGCGTGGTGAGTATGGCAATTTCCCCCGTGGAACAAATAATTTTGGGAGAGGCCTTCGTCCAGCAGTGGACTTCTTACGGCTATTATAATGATTAATGATCTATATGTATTGTATAGCCTGTGGTTCGCATATGTCTGTTTCACGCTGTATTACTTTAGATAACCTAAATAACTGCTGTCAATGGCGTTCATTATGAAAAGTGAGAGCAGTTTAAAATACGCTGCTTTTACCATCGTAACTCAATACTTGGACTGAACAAAACGTGTTTTCTTTTAGACGACCCGTCTCCAACCAAAGCTAGACGTTCACACCGCTGGTTTCCAAAACAACTCTTTGTTATTGAAATATCCTGTGTGCGTATGAACCATTGTCGTAGTGAAACTAATGCCTTTTAATCTTTCGTTCTAAAACAGCGCGTTCAATGGCTTGTGATTTTACAAGGCTTCATATCATTAATCATATCTACATAACAATTTTAGTCAGCATATACATACCTAGATGAGAAATGTGGTTAAAGACGTAGCTACTAGCCAGGGTCGTACCTACGTCTTTAACCACATTTCTCATTTCGTAACCCGGGGGTGCTAGGGGTGCAGCGCACCCGGGCGCCTGGTATTAGGGGGCGGCGAAATTGACAAAAATTTACCCCCTCTACCCGCTAAAAGTATCACCACGCCCCTGCGCCTCAGAGTTCACTGGGCACCGGCGGGGGACCGACCGATGTTTTGGACCCGTTTCATCCACATTTGTCCTCCACGCCCCCATTCTCAGGAGACGCGTTGGTTGTCAGATAAAAGGTACAAGGAATTTTTAGCACCCGAAACGCCCGGTGAAGTTGGAAAAGCTCAATATAGTCAATACATAGTCAATTCAAAACAAAAAAATCGCACCCCGGAAGCCCAACCCTACGCTACTAGCAAAGCTTTCGTAATCGTACAAGGGTAATATAAAAATGTTTGGACAAGATGAGCGTCGTGACGTCACAAGGGAGCGTCAAACCTTTGCCATCGCGGCATACTATTTGCTTCTTGCCATTATTTTTTATTGCAAAGGTGCGCCGCGCCATAAATTATTCACATACATCATAGGCACAGTACAGTACCGGGACACATGCCCTGAACGGCAGGTTCAAGAAATCAGCCAGTGAAGAATGGAGATTTTCGACGCTGAGGTTCAAATGCGCGGTAGCTCAAATGGCAGAGCATAGGTCGTAGGTTCAAACCCCGCCCGCGTGTATTTTTTCACCATATTTCATATTTCAATTTCGATGTTCATTTTAACACCTGTACCGCACAAAGGATTTATTTGTGAATGTTTAATAAATCGTCACAAATAAAAATCCATTGATTTACCCAACTGCAAAGAAGGAAGAGTATTAATATTCTCTTTTGCACAAAAAATTCTCGAGCTCTCCCGGGCTTCGGGTTTATATTATTTATTTGTAAAGTGAATACCTATATAAAACGTCATCGAGCGTCTACCTGTTGCCGTTATCAATATCGAGCAAAAACAAGCAAAAACTCACGTTTGTTTTATGGGAGCCCCCTTAAATATTTATTTTATTATATTTTTTTAGTATTTGTCGATAAAGCAGCAACAGAAATACATCATCTGTGAAAATTTCAACTGCCTTTGAAATTTCAGAAAGACGTCGGTATTTTTCTCAACTTTTGTAGATACCTACTACTTGTTTACAACGTGTTTTAGGTCTTTCGATATTTTTAATTCAACAACAATTATTCTAATGAAAAAATGAAACATTACTGGTATACATGAAAACATGCCACATACCCGCCACGGTTATTTAGTTAACACGCGTAAATAATGTTGTCACATACCATGATACAGTGGTATTGGATACAATGGTGCGATTTAACTTGGCAGGCTTATTCTAATGGAGCAAAGTCAAAGGCAGGACTCTATGCCAATGTCAAGTACAAAGCAATTTAATAGTTGATACAATACTAGGTTTAATTTAATATACATATATGTAGGTGATGGTAGTTTACAGCGCTTGAACTAGTGAGATTATTTTTATTTTATTTTCTGTATAGCTTATGTCTTTTTTCCGCCTTACCTGGAAATAAAAACCGGCCAAGTGTGAGTCGGACTCGCGCACGAAGGGTTCCGTACCATTAGAGTTTAAGTAGTTTAATAAAGGCGCGATAACCGCATTATGTGATTTAATTTAAAGCGTGTCAAATCGCGAAAACATTATCCGTGGTCCAGTGGTTAAGGCGTTTGCCTGTTGACCCGGGGGTCGTAGGTTCGATTCCCACCGGAAGCATACTTTGTTTAGTTGTTTCCAGTTTGGTTAGGACATTGCAGGCTTGAATCACCTGATTGTCTGATAATAAAGATGATTCCGTGCTTCGGAAGGCACGTTAAGCCGGTGGTCCCGGCTGCCATCTGATAGTCGTTAAAGGAACCACGTCAGAGGCCGAGAGGCGGTTCCGAAAAACTCTGACACTAGGGTGTGCATGGTCGATTGACTGTGACACCTACTCGAAATGATGATGATTAAGTGCTAACTGCTGAATTCTGGATTGTGTATTCACAATTACTACCCTAACAAGATTCTATCTTGCACACTCCTCAATATCCGCCTCGAAGGACCAAAAATATGTACGTAACACCTTAGGATGTTGCTGATATACTAGAGATAAATGATAGATGCTAAAATGGTACACGAACGCGGCGATGATGTGACGGTGAGTCGTCGTGATCGTGAACTGATTGATTTTACTTAGTTATACAAAATATACACGAAAATGCTGATAGTGCTATGTGCGGTTAAACCGTACAGATAGGAAAGAATCTAGTTAGTGTTAGAAAGACCACAAATCGCTTGAAAATAAAAACAACGCCTACAGTATTCTAAAAGCAGCTGTTACAAATTGCATATTTGATATTCGCGATTATTAGGTAGTAAACTGCAGTTATATGAAAGTAAACTAAGAATAAGTAAAGAAAGGCCGGGGGTATGATCTTCATCTGCTTGGCCGGTGGGCAGGTATAGCGCCCGGCCTTCCCAAGCTGCTTGCTTTTCCCCTACCTATTCATCCGAGCTAGTAGTACCCCAATATCTTCATTCTATTCCTAAATCCAATAATTTCCTTCCCAGTTTAAAATGCTTTTGATGGGCAGCAGCGTCAGAAGCACAAGAAGCCAAAGAAACTGCGCTCGCCAACCCGCCTAATATAATTTAATAGATAATCGTGTTTTAAGATCGATATCCGCCCGCCGCCCATGGAACGAAGAATCCTTGGGAGAGGCAGTTGTCTAGCAGTGGCCTTCTTACGGCTGTAATGAAGATGATGATGAAACAAACAATTCGTTTTATAGGTACAGCCTCCGTGGTCCAGTGGTTAAGGCGTTTGCCTGTTGACCCGGGGGTCGTGGGTTCGATTCCCACCGGAAGCATACTTTGTTTAGTAGTTTCCAGTTTGGTTAGGACATTGCAGGCTTGAATCACCTGATTGTCTGATAATAAAGATGATTCCGTGCTTCGGAAGGCACGTTAAGCCGGTGGTCCCGGCTGCCATCTGGTAGTCGTTAAAGGAACCACGTCAGAGGCCGAGAGGCGGTTCCGAAGAACTTTGACACCAGGGTGTGCATGGTCGATTGACCGTGACACCTACTCGAAATGATGATGATAGGTACGTTACCATTAGTGGGTTTAGCTTATGTGGCATGGAACGCACCCAATGTCTCGTGACATTTGGTTTGACGTTGACAGTGACAGTGACATTACACTGACTGACAGATTTAATTCAGCGAAAGTGCGAGCGATTGCGTGGAGCGGAATTAATAATATAGTTGTTTATTTATTAATTTTATCAAAAACAACTTTATTACTCAGTCAATAAGAGTTTACATTAGCGCTACGTCACCTGTAGTCAACCAGCTGTGCCTCCGCTAGGAGTAATACTGTTCTGTGAGCTGTGCGCTTTGTTTGAAAACACGATACCTGCTAAGATTTGCATTGGATAATTAACCAAGTCCCTAGCAAGTCGTGTCCAGTGATTATCTCAATAAATCCATTGTTATACCGTGTAAAAATTACTGTAAATAGTTCAACTATTTGAATTTATAATAGAATGAAATCGTCCCTATTTCGAAATCGTAGGGGCAATTTGGATGATGAGCGTGAACCTCTACTTTCGTCGCCTGGACCGAGCAATATACAATATGAGGTAATGCTTTTATTACGTTGATAATAACAACACATCGTTTTTTTATTGTTGTATACGCCCATTGTATGACTTGTTTACTTGTATATAGATGAAAACAAACTTTATTCTATAGAAATTATTAAGGTTTCTGAAGTACTTGTGTTATATCCATGTAGCTAGCCAAAAATACTGATTATATTCTAAAACGTACAAGACATAATACCACATTTTGTTAAGATTCATAATTATTAAACAAAATGCAGTTCTGCAGTTTAAAATCAGGACTAAAAATTTGTTGAGTATAGAAGGCGGGACCCCATGCATTAATTTTCTAAGAAATAACTCATTATTTTGAACATTTATTGAGTGTTATTCTTCATCATCATCATCATTTCGAGTAGGTGTCACGGTCAATCGACCATGCACACCTTGGTGTCAGAGTTCTTCGGAACCGCCTCTCAGCCTCTGACGTGGTTCCTTTAACAACTACCAGATGGCAGCCGGGACCACCGGCTTAATGTGCCTTCCGAAGCACAGAATCATCTTTATTATCAGACAATCAGGCGATTCAAGCCTGCAATGTCCTAACCAAACTGGAAACAACTAGACAAAGTATGCTTCCGGTGGGAATCGAACCCACAACCCCCGGGTCAACGGGCAAATGCCCTAACTACTGGACCACGGAGGCTGGATTGTTATAATTTTACAACTAAGGATCCAAAGAGATTCTGATACTTTCACTGTGATAGTAGTTTAAGCTCACGTTTCCCAGCTATAAATGACTACTTACCCAAGTGGAAAGATGAATGAGAAAGTTGTATGCCAAGTTACTTAATTATGAAATTAGTACTTTGGACACATTAAAATATTACGTAAGCAGTGAAGGGGGGTGGGGGATCTAAGCTAAGCTTATTTTTACTTACATGGGGGCAGGGGATTGCATGGTGATGACGTTAGCAAAGTTTCACAAAATAAACTAATATATTTTATCAAAACGATACCCAGGGAGAGGAGTAGTGCGTTTCTTACTTTCGTTGACAGAGGGGAGGGAGTTAAAAATATCTTCCATGCTTGTTTGGGAAAGGAAAAGCATAGAATGTACCAGCTACTGCCAGGAAGGCAATGGGAGTAAATATGAAAAATCATATAATTAGGCGATGCGGCTAGCAACCCATCACTATTTTGATTTTGTTTTCCACCTTACCTACCGAAGCTATAATTAAAAAATGCCCTGCAGGTCATTGTTACACTGAAAGGTAACCCAGAAAGCTGGCAGCGTTGCCATGTTGGATGGCAATGCTTATTCTCTGAACAAGGAAATTTCTATCCCTCTGGTCACTCAATACCTCAATCAGTTTTTGGCTCAATATCTAAAACATGTTCGTGAGTGGATGGGCCCTAAGGGCCCAGTGAATATTATTAAAATATATTATTTTTCCTTTCTTGGATAAATTTAATAAACTGATTTAAATAATCCTAATATTTATAACATCTTATAAATCGATGAACATCAATTGATCTCTCATTCACCTTATCACATAAAATTTTGTCCGTAAAACGACTTTACAGACAGACAATTTTTTACACAAAATATCTTATACCATTGTCTGTATTATGCAGTCTGCATAGCTGTGTCAGTGGCCATGGAATGTTAAAACAAAGGTTATGCTGGTTCAATTATATTTTTTGCATGTTATCTGAAGGTATTGAGTTTTACCTGATAATGACCAAATTTATTCCATTTTTAAATATTTTATTCAACTTGCAATGTATGTTCGTATGTTTCTTGTACTTGCAATTTAATTTTGAAGCATCTAAAATTTTATGTACTTATGTAAGTCAGGTGCAATGGAATATTATGGTACCCAAATGATAGAGTCGGAATAAGCACTTTTAAACTAAAGAACAAGAGGAAGCATGGTCGACCAAAGCAGACCTGGCGGCGATCGGTAGCGGAGGTGATGACAATCGGGCTGTCTTGGCCCGAAGTGAAGCGCGTTGCTCAAGTACCATAACAACTCACCAGTGTATCCTCAATTCCTGATACACTGGTGATTTTTTTTACGTTTTTGTCTGCACTTTTGTTACGCGCCCACCCCCTGACGTCATAGTCAAACTGCAGATTACTATACATAATTTTTAGCGTGTCATTAAAGCCAGCTTGCATTAATTAGACACGCTCTCGAGAATTTTCATGTGACAATTATATTTGTTTAATTTTTTTGAAACCTAACTGCTATTCCCTCCATTGAAATGAAACATATCATATAACCTTTTCTTCTACAATCTTATCTTTAAAATCCAAAGGATCCCCACGACGCTCAAGTAAAATACATTTAGCATCCAGGGTCCCCAACATTTTTTTTATCAAAATGCTTTGTTAGATTCAACCCAAAATAGCCAGTGCATAATAAAAAAGCAATTATGTTATTCTGTGCAATATACAGTTGCCCAGCATAACAAGTAGTATTGCTATTTAAAGACGAGAGTAAACCATGACGAAAGAAAATACTAACCGGCTTATTCATAAAAATTAACAAACGCTTATTAAACCTATTTAAGTTAAAATATGTTTTGTCTCATTCTATCAATGTCAAAAATTGGAAAGAGGAATAAAGACAAAACCTATTTTCACTAAAATAGGTTTGTGTATGCTCCGTGGTGTGTGTAATGAGCATTTGTTTATTTTTATGAATATGAGGGATAGTTTTTTTACTCATGTTGTTATAAAAGTTTGCGATTGTTATATAAGCAATAACGTAACAAGAAATGCTTCAAGGTTTATTATTAATTACTATTTTTATTGCTTATTGTTTTAGCATAACTATTTTCTACCAACCTGTTTGAAAGTTTTATGCTTGTATTAAAAAGAGGTAAAATGTACTTCATACTTAATTGTGTAAGAAAAAAATGTGTAAAAATAAAAAAAAGTGGTAACAAGTGATTAGCTTTTCCCGCACATAACCCGATCAAGGAGAACTAATGGAAATGTAGATTTTTTTTGTTTTTTTTTTTCCTCGCAATTTTTTTTTCTCAGCCTCTAACATTCTCTTGAATCAGGGCTACAAATTCGTATAGCTCGCCATATCCTTTGCTATCTACTATATTAGGTAAGCAGAGATAGTTTCTATGTTTGGATGCATATTTACCTCAGAACAATAACTAAAGCATTATATTATTATATTATTCTTCTGAGATATTTACCTAAAATTGCGATGTAGGTTATAATGATGGAATGCACATTTAAAATCTTGTATTTCCGTGATTTATACAATTTTATCTTTTTTACATCTACTTCAAAAGATTAAATATGGTCATTTAATCTATATCTAATCAAATATATTTTGTAATATAGATTGCCAAACGGGCTAAGCAACTCATCAGGATAAGTTATTCTTTTATTGTTTAGCAGGATTCAGTTTGTGAAAAGGTATGAAGGAGAGCGTTAGGACCACCATCTTGTTATTTTTATGCACAAGTAATAACATCTTCTTTTGTTACTTCCAGACTGCAGACGGAAACGGCGCGACGATGGCAGAGGTGGGAGTGTCCCAAACAGTGCTGGTGGAACCGCGGGAGGGGGGGCGCAAGCTGCCGCAGTACATAGCAGCTCTTGCAGGTAACATTTTTAATAAATATATAGGGACAAATCACACATCCAGCGCGCAAATCCCCGACGTTATCAAAGGGAACCATTAATATGAACAACATTTCCTATGGGACCAATGCTCTCTCTCTCATAATAATAAACTTGAATAATAAAAAATAATAAATAAATAAACTCGAATAAAAAAATCGGCATTTCCATACAAAACAGTTCTGTCGTATTATTATGAATTCATATTGAGCTAGCCCCACTGTAAGTTGTGAACTTGTGTCGGGGGATACCTATCCAACGATACTATATGTTATGACAGAACATAATATGATAAAAAAAGTCAAAGTCAAAGATTTTTATTCAAAATTGGATACATGAATCTCTTTTTGAACGTCATATTTTTATTTCTTATATATTTTTTTATATATGCAAAATTGAAATACTACTAGCGTTTCGGAACGACCACTGGTGAGAAGAATACGCCGAAAGAAACTCAATCCAGCCTTGGTCCCTACGTGCCTGAAGGGCACACCCAAGACCCTATTAATAACTATCCTAACGATTACTAATCGAGTCAGTCCTCGGGTCGAGCGAGTGGAATAATCGCTCTAGGGGGCGAATAAATATTTGATGGTCGCCAGAATTAAAAAGCTATGTCCCTTCGTCATTACTAGCTGAATGGGTGGTAAATTCTTTCTTCATCATGATCAGTAAAACCAGCGTTTATTACAGATTTAGGCAAAATTTTCCATAGCGGCCCCAGAGCGCGCTCCAGGGGGTTCCGCTCTTAAATCGTATCGGCTACCCACTGTTCTTCGATTTTTGACTCGTGGTCCCACTAATTTTGTCCCACCGGACTCGTAACCCCACCAAGTTAGGGTTGAGAATCTTATTCATGACTTGCAGGCCCACCCCGGCCCATGTAAGAAGTAGTCGAAAAAAAATTGAGAATATTGGGAAAACAAGGGAATGTCGAAATTCGCACGAATCTACGGGGGCTCAACTGGGGCCTGCCTGTTTAACACGACACGATAACACATGGGTCCCGTTCTTTAACATATCTCAACCGGTGGAGTCCCTAAGTCACCTTACATTATTAACGTCAGTATTTTCCCATTCAAAAAGGAAATAAAATATAGTGAAAACATCCACGCGGGCGGGGTTCGAACCTGCGACCTTAGGTCTCTGTACGACATATGCTTTGCCAATTAAGCTACCGCGTGATCGAGCCTCGGCATCGAAAATGGCCACCACATCCCATTCCCCTTCTACGCATTAAGGCTTGCGTAACCTAACACAACTAGGTACCTCACTTTTACAAGTAAGGTATTCGATTCAACTTTTATTACAATTTCCCGCCCCGTGGGATTTTTTCACCATATTTTATTTCTTATTAATTATCGTATATCAGAATAGCATTGTGAATGTAAAAAACGAAACACTTATAAAAATATAATATTTTTCCATTTCCAGCTACCCTCGGCGCATTGGCCGCCGGTTCAGCCCTCGGCTGGTCATCGCCCGTGGTGTTCAAGATCACGCAAGCTAACAACACCGACTACAACTTCCCCGTGTCCTCGGCCAGCGGCGACTGGATCTCCTCCCTCGTGAACCTCGGGGCGGCCTGCGTCTGCATCCCCATCGGCATCGTCATGGACGCCCTCGGTAGAAAAAAGACTATGTTATGTCTCGTTCTACCTTTTACCATCGGCTGGCTACTAATAACTTTCGCTTCGAACGTTGCTATGCTCATGATTGGCAGATTCATCACAGGTTTAGCAGGAGGAGCATTCTGCGTAACGGCCCCGGCGTACACTAGTGAAATCGCACAAGACTCCATCCGTGGAACTCTCGGCAGCTACTTTCAACTTATGATAACTATAGGTATTCTCTTCGCATACAGCGTCGGCAGCTACACGTCAGTCTTCGTCTTCAACATGCTCTGTACTTGCATCCCGATCATATTCGGTGTCGTCTTCTTCTTTATGCCTGAGAGTCCAAACTTCCTCGTCACGAAAGAAAGGAATGACGAAGCTCGCGAATCCTTGGTCAGACTGCGTGGTAATGCATACGACGTAGACGGAGAACTGAACGCCCTGAAGCAACGCGCCGAAGACAACAGGAACAGCCAGGTGTCGTACCTGTCCGCCATCACGAAGAAGACCGCTTTGAAAGCGATCCTTATCTGTTACGCGCTGATGTTGTTCCAGCAGCTATCTGGCATCAACGCCGTGATCTTCAACACGTCCGCCATCTTCTCGTCCGCCGGCGCCGCCATCCCCGCAGCTGTGGCCACCATCATCATTGGAGTCATCCAAGTGGTCTCCACCTTCGGCTCCAGTTTGGTCGTCGACAAACTCGGTAGGAGAATTCTGTTACTCCTCTCGACTCTGATCATGTGTCTCTGTTCTACGGCTTTGGGAGTGTTCTTTTTCCTGCAAGACGTCCACGGGGCGGATTCGAGCATTATTGCCGCGATATCTTGGTTGCCGCTGCTCGCTTTATCCCTCTTCATTGTAGCTTTCTCCATCGGTCTGGGCCCCATTCCCTGGATGATGGCTGGAGAGCTGTGCACGATTGAAATCAAGGCTTTGGTGAGCTCCACGGCCGGTACCTTCAACTGGCTTCTCAGTTTTGCCGTCACGAGTACTTTCAACGCTTTGAACGAGAGCATCGGCTCTGGACAAGTGTTCTGGCTGTTCGCTAGCATCATGGTCGTAGGATTCTTATTCGTTTTCTTCATCGTCCCCGAGACTAAAGGTAAGAGCGTCGACGAAATCCAAGTCATGCTCGGCGCAGAACCTCAACAGAGATCCAACACAGAACACAGTAAGAAATAAACGAAATAACAGACTGAAGGAATACATCACATAGTATTTTTATACTAAGACTTATACTTTGGTATCACAAAGCTTCAAGCAATAAACTATAGTACCAAAGAGTTAGCGATTTTCACACTCGAGACGAATAGAGTCGTCATGGACACTAGTTTTAATAGTATATTTATTTTAATGTTATTTTTAACAGTTGCTTATTTTTATTATACATAATATTCTGGCAGCTCAGAGTAAAAATAAATATCATTAAGGCAAGTGAATAAGCTTTAGTCCAAAGTGTTGGATGACCGTGATAGTGTTATATCATAGTGTAGTTCAGTTCATTGCAAGAGCGTTGCGTCCCATGTGTTGTTTTTGCGACGTTTTATGGAGAGGCGGCGGCAATGTAGTGACCACAGAAATATATCGGTCTATTTCTGTGGTAGTGGCAATGACTTTTGTTATTTTTGTAAGCAAGACCTCTATGTTTATTATATTTTTATTTCATCAAATATTAAGTAAAAAAGTCCACTCTTTCCTTTTCAAATAAATAACTAGGAGATTCATCAATTGTCTTATCATTTTGTATGTATTAGGTATGTATATATATGTTTAATTATATTTATGATTTATATATTTTAAGTAATGTTTGTAATTGTATGTTTATATATAAATGTATTCGTTTTATAAAACTTTGCTCTATCTATCCTTATATATCTCTCCGATTAGTGACACCTATTTATTTTGTTCTGTTTTATATATTTCCCAAAGATTAACTGGGAGAGAATGCTTTTAGCATCAATTCTACCTGTTGTAACTTTTAAGGCTCAATAAAGATTTTAAATAAATAAAATACCTATGTATAACCATTCCAACAACCTACTTCTATCCTAAAACAACTAAGACACTTTGCATCCAAATATTGCTAGCTCCGTGGCGCAGCGGTCAACACGCCAGCCTGCGACTCGGGGTGCCCGGGTTAATTCCCCGGCCAGGTCAAGATGGAAAATTATGTTTTTCAGATTGGGCTCGGTCTTGGATGTGTATCTATATATGTATTTATTATAAAATATAGTATCGTTGAGCTAGTATCCCATAACACAAGTCTCGAACTTATTTTGGGGCTAGCTCAATCTGTGTGATTTGTCCGTATATATTTATTTATTTAAATAAGTCCACATAAATTTAAACCCATTTCTATTTTATTACAGGGTTTATAATATGTTTAAGTAGATTCATAATTATATAGGTTTAACTGGAAAATAACAAACTAAAGCATAGAGGTCCTTTTGTAGGTATAGCGAATGCCATATGACATTTTGTAATATATATAGTGTTTCATAACTATATGCCATATTGTTCGGATGTCATGTAGTTTTTATATCGATATATAGCCTTTATATTGGCGGTTGCAATATGTATAATGTAATATCGAATTTGTATGCAATCGTTAAATCTGACCAGGGAATTGTTGAACAATGTTAAGAAAGTGAAAAGGGGGGTATTCGTAGGAATATATAAAATCTGTTATTATTCCTACTAATACCCTATTTAAAGGGTAAGTGGTATCTAACGCATAACCTTCTAATGGTGACTAAAGTACATCATGATTAACTACGTTTGTTCTATGACTTTGTAATTCGATGTTTGCTTTTTTCATACAAAACAAATAAAAACAATTTTGCAATTCTACTCGTCTGAACTCTATGGCAACCAGCCAGAGGCAATAATAGTAGGTACCTACGCTCACGTGGCACGCGGCCGGCAGCATAGACTTAGCGTTTGATAGAAATCCATATAATCGCTAATGTATGTAAAATCTTACTATGTATTGCGTTTAGGTAAAAGTCATAGAACAAACGTTGTTAGTCATGATGTACCTAAGTCGCCTTTAGCAGGTTTTGCGTTAGTTAACTATAACCCTGTATATATTCCTACGAATATTCATATAGTCTGGTCTTCATAGAAGAAATAGTTAACTATAACCCTGTATATATTCCTACGAATATTCATATAGTCTGGTCTTCATAGAAGAAATATTAGACAAATACTTGATAAAATAGTTTAAGCACACACCTATGATACTGGTATTTATGCCACATCAAGGGCTCGATATAAAGTGTCGAAATATAAATATTGTCATAATAATTTATATTTATTAATATTCTGTTGTATATTATTTTGAATGCAATATTAATACCATATTTGATTTAATAAATACTATTCTTCTGGTCAGGTACTGATATTTTTGAATGATGATATAATGTAAATAAATACTATATATTAATAACAAATGAGATTTACGAAATTAAAGCTAAATGTATGTTATACTGGCCTATAATTTGACCAGCTAAGACCATTTTACACGTCCATAAAGCTGGAAAAACCGACAAGATGAAAAATGTTATCAATCAGGTTTATTGATCTAAAGGAATAACAAGTACGTCTGCCTGCGTCTATATTCCCAGACAAGTACAGTCCCGGGACATTCAAAAGTAGAATAAATGGGTATCTCTTGGATAGGCATGTAACATCCCTTTTCTTTATCGTCAATTACCATCAAATGAGATGGGAGACAAATGCCTAATCCAATACATAGGAAAAAAAAATTAACGTTAGTTTAACTTTTGCTTTTAACATAATTTGCTATAGCTGTGGTAGACTCTTTCCGAGCAACGTACTTCGGCTGAAAAAAAATCAAGTAACAGTTAAGTTTTAAGCCAAATTGCATTTAGGATAATCAAGCAGATAGGTACCTATCTAATATACTGTGCTAGGTAAGTAATCATTTTCTAGAGATCATTTATACTGCCATACAAAAGGCCAGTATTTATCGGAGCAGCATATTATTTTCCTATATTTTCGTATCTAATTTATGATATTTGTTATAAAACGTGAATTAATTTTAATGTTCCTTAATTTTGTATAATGAAATTAAGTTGATGTTTTGAAAGATGGCCCGGCTCTATTGTAGGAAGAATGTCTTAAGTGCCATTTTGGAAAAGTAAGGCATAAAAATGAGAATATTTTGATACTACAAAAGATTCACGTCGCCTTGACGGGTTAGATAGAATTTATTATAGGTAGCAAATGTATGCTTATTCGCTTTCGCATGCGCCCGGGCCATCTTTTATGAGGTGAACTAGTGTAAAAATATGTTTGTTTGTATATATGTATTGTTATTAGCTGTAAAATCGATATAATAATGATTTGAAAGCGATAATAAATGTAAAAACATATTTATATTGTATTTTTTTGTAACATATCCTACCAATATCTTGCATCTACAAAGTTAAGACATAAGATGTCGATTCCGTTGCCAAGAGGCTAGTTTCTTTTCTTTCTATTACTATTCCACAAGCAATTTGTACTTTTCTGGTTTTGTGATAATAAAAACAAACTCTAACGAATTGATAAAATATGCTAAGTAGATATATGGAGATGAAAAATTAATCTAGCTAGACCGAAACGCTAAAAATGTAGTTTATTCTATAGCTTTTCAACAATAATTAAGTAGCCGTGTGGTTTTCGGTAGAGTAGAGTAGGACCCAGGATTATCTTCTCTATGGTAGGACCACTCCTAGTCTTCCCAGGGAGGTCGTAAGAGGCGCCTTTGGAAATACAACCTAAACAAAACTCATAAACATCAATGAGACCTCTCCAACCCGTCTGGCCAGCGAGGAGAGTGTAGGCCAAATCCTCTATCTGCTCTGGCCAAGTATGGTTCCGGTAGTACATAGAGGGGCATGCTCCTGCAGTGGAGACTAAAAGGACTTGATGATGAATTATGAAGTAAATATTATGAATTAATAAATTATTAATGTAGGTAAATATACATAAGTACCTAAACTAGAATTATTTCAAATGTGAATAGACGTGATAAAGTGCCTGAGAAGTGCTATATTTACCTTCTTCAAAAAAGAGAAGGTAATCCATTCAGTTATTTTTTTTTTAATGTTTGTTAACAATCTCACAAACTATCTCAGAGCTCCATCATTTAAGAACCGATTAAAAAAAATATTTTTAATTGAAATGGTATGCTTTCAAATTGGTCCCATTTAAATTTCATCAAAATCGGTTCAGTAATTTGACTGAACTCGGTTTTTTATATGAAAGATTATCTAAATAAATATTTGATCCATATACTAGTCAGTTTCGCCGTAGAATTACGTTATTTTAATGTCTTTGGTAGCGGTTAAACTACTTAGGTACTCTTTGGTAATCAGATTTTGGCAGTAACTTCAATCCGCCCCGGTGTTGGGACGGTTGGGAAAAATTGATCCATCGACCCCATCGACCAACGGGGCAGATAGCACAAATCAAGTATCACCCCGGTGTATTTTTTAACGGGAGAAGAATGGTCTATGTCCTAGTCAAAGTAATTAAGAAAGGGCTTAGAGCGAGATCCCAAATACATATATATTTTTTTTATTTAAGGATTATAAAATTTTAACTTTATTTAACAGTCCCATTTAATAAGTACCTTGATGGGTCAAGTCATCAAGTGGGATGAGTCTTACCAAAGCTAATTATCTAGGTATGACCATATAATTATGTATGACACACTAACAATAAACTTCGTCCTTTGTTCGGTCTGATTGACTCATTTGTATGGATGTTTATTGTAAAATCGACGTTAGCTTGAAATTTAACACCAAACCAATAATGCGGTCGATACGGGCACAAAGTACGTAACGTCTGGAAGTGTAGCTTTCGCCTGTGTGTGGCGCCGGGACGGAGTGCAAAGGGATTCACTTTATCCCTATCAGTACATAAAATAAATAAAAATAATTTTTCTTACTAAAATCTATACTAAATTATAAAGCTGAAGAGTTTGTTTGTTTGAACGCACTAATCTCAGGAACTACTGGTTCAAATTGGAAAATTATTTTTGTGTTGGATAGTCCATTTATTGAGGAAGGCTTTAGGCTATAAAACATCTTCCGGTGACTAATAGGAGCGAAGCATCACTAAAAAATGTTTTGAAAACGGGGGAAAATTATTCATCTATACTAATTAATCATAATAACAGTAATTGCCGCGGACGAAGTCGCGGGTAACTGCTAGTATTAGATATAATTGACAAACATTTAAAAAAATATAGATATAAACTCAGTAGAATAAATGACTTCTGTTACAATAAAAAAATAGTACCTAAGTAATATTACATTTTCGAAAAAGAAATATGAAAACGAATAGAATACCTAAATAACTTAGACTAAATCTCTTTTATGCACCCCCTGAAAATACTTTTGCCGACGCCAATGACTGTGGTAGATATCAGTAGGTACATTCGTAGTATAACATAAAGTCGTTTCCCGCTGCCAGTCGTCAGTGCCTATGGGTACCCCCATGCTTAGGCATATAGCACACAGAATGAAGAGCGCGGCAGAGCGTCGAGTAGCAGGCGTGCCAGTTCTAACTTTTCTATACAATTATACTAAACATATTATTAATACAATATGATGGTAATAATATATATTTCTATACAATTACATTGTGCGTTGTTCAATATAATAGTATAGAAAAGTTAGAAGAGACACGCCTGCGCCTCGACGCCCGCCGCCGCCGCGACTCTTCATTCTGTGTGCTATATGCCTTAGATCTTTAACAACGGATTTCGATGCGGTTTTTTAAATAAAGTGATGGTTTATATTGTACACTATATAGCGACCCCGAACCCGGCTTCGCACGGGTGCAATGTATGTATAAACCTGTGCGAAGCCAGGTTCCGGGTCGCTAGTGTACATATAAATCTACCTCTTGAATCACTATCTATTACAAAAACCGCATCAAAATCCGTTGCGTACTTTTAAAGATTTTAGCATACATAGGGACAGACATCGGGAAGCGACTTGGTTTTATACTAGGTCCAAGTCCTCTGGCTGCTCTGGCCAAGTATGGCCCTTGTAGTACAGAGAGGGTCGTGCTCCTGTAGTGGAGACTAAAAAGGACCTGATAATGATGATGATGATGATGATAGTTAATGTAACCGTGCGAACCCGCGGTCCGGGTCGCTAGTGTAAAAATAAATTAGGCTCTTAACGACATCTTAGAGGTGGTTAAGACTGGTTACTTCAGACAGCCAGGTGGTAGAATCAAGAGGACCTTTTCTCTAGTTAGTTATTTTCGTAGGTATGTGTAAATGACCAACATTCTATTCTATTCAGCAATAGAGTTTGATTTTCAAGCTGTTTTAAGACATCTGACATAAATGTAAATACTTTAATAATAATAGCCGAGACTAAATCGCCTAATGTGCCTTTGGAGCACATACCTATGAACTCTAAATACATGAAATGTGTTAAAATTTGTGGTTATCCATCTGAAGGTTAGGTACTTTGAGGTGGATAACCACCACGCCCAGGGTTGCTTAAGCGCAAACAATGCGTACCTACCTTTTTTTTTTGGAAGCACTATGTTTCTAGCTCCAAGTGAGCTTTCGCTACTTCACCGGGCGTTTGAGGCGAGGGCAGAGCCCTACTGGGTCATGAAGTGAAGTAGCTCCTCGATCTATGTTAACTCTAGGATATACGTCTAACACTCCACAGGTATGGATAAATGGCTAGAGTCTCCCT
Organism: Elegia similella; assembly: GCA_947532085.1. Taxonomy (NCBI): domain Eukaryota; kingdom Metazoa; phylum Arthropoda; class Insecta; order Lepidoptera; family Pyralidae; genus Elegia; species Elegia similella. Next base: position 24,764,091 of record OX383939.1, read on the forward strand.
TGGTCACGTACAATGATTTAGGTTTATTTTCTCTTTCTATTCTATTTGTTATTCCCATTTGCGACCATATTTTATGATACGCGCGATATGACACCGCCGCACGTGTCGTCTATAGACGAAGCATTGGCCTCGTGACTGCTATCGGATTGAAACTAGAAAGGGACATATATTTCTAACTCATGATAGCATTTTGGAAATTAAGCAGCCAATATTTATTGAAACTAACATTGATTATCATTATTTTCGAACATGTGAGCAAGAATCAGAGTTGTGCTATTTTTGAAATTTCGACATTCGTAATAAGAGTGATTTTTCAAAAATAGTATCTACCCCAGACTTCACTTCTATGCTTTTCTCGTCTTCGGTGTAATATATTATTACACTAGCTTACGCCCGCAGCTGCGTTCGCGTCAATGTCGATCCCTCGGGAACAGTACCTTATCCCGGGATGAAAGGTACCCTATGTCCTTCCCTGTACTCCAGAGATCGTGTATGCAAAATTTCATGATAACGGTTCCGTAGTTACGGCGTGTAAGCGTACCTAACAAACAAAAACACTTTCGCATTTATAATATTAGGTAGTTGGGAATGTTGGGATATATATTTTGGTAGCAGACCCGTAACGACGGCTAGCCAGCTTTACTGTTTTTTTTTTTGTTGGACGTTTTTTTGAAGTCTAACGGTCTTTTTGGTGCAGTGGTTAATACGTCACCCAGAGCATGGGGCTCTGGGTACGATTCCCAGCGCGGATAAATCAGGATTATCTTATCTCTATGGGGTAAATACTTAACTCCATTACAACAAGCACTTGTTTGAGGTTCTAGAGCTACCCAAGGAGGGTTGGCGTGAGACAGGTGATCGGCCGAAAAAATACTGCCAAATCACATTGCAGCATATTTTTTGACGTGATAATATCTTAGTCCATTCATTACGTCGGAAAAAACGGGTTAGAAATGCAAACCGAACCGAGAAAGCTAAATTTTTTTATATTACGCGGGGCAACAAAAATCACCTTCTGCATATTCCACTTTGAGCTACGAATATTTTTATTTAATACTTTTTTGTTGCTTTTTTTACGATCTACAAATTAAGTCCTTTTCATTTTTCTCGTAATGTTCGTTATTGAGATAACGATCGAAAAAATAATACATTAAGTAGAAACCACGTATAAGCGGCCGCCTGACTGGACAATATTTAGGAGGAAAAGTTTGTTTTGTCTTTAAAACTTACTTACGATTCAAGAGGAAAAAATTGGTACTTGCTAAAGTTTAATGACCGTAAGATGGCGGTCAAGGCTCAAGGAGATAGAGAGCTAATAAACAAACAGATAGGTTGGTACAAAAATACATTTTATTTACATATAGGTTTAGTTGGTATAGTTGCCTACAGATAGTACCTGAACGAAACTCGTGTAGTAGATATAAAAATCTTACGCTATCTACCATTATTAAGGTACATATTACAAAACATTTGGTAAGTATGGTTTCTGATTTGTGGTGGTTCCCCTTCTTCTATCGAGACCTAAAATGGCTTTCCGATAATTAAATATGTTTCGACCAGTGCATTGCTACCGTAATTGCCCGTACGTTTGCCTCATTCAGATCTTGTTGAGTGCAAGAAGTTGGGCTTTCTGGGCACACCAAGAGGTGACCCATAGATTGGATAGCACCACAGTCGCACTCGCTATTGTTGGAGAAACCCCACCTGACTTTATTTTCGTTGCATCTACCAACACCAGCCCGCAGTCTGTTTAAAGACTTCCAGACTGGCCAGGGTAGATTGCCACCCGGTGGTAGATTCACAGCAGGCAGTATCTGGTGTGGTTCCCCTGTCAATTACATTCATGGCGTTTCTACGGTTTTCATTTTAAGAATACAACTTAATTTATTTTATAAATAAAATACATAGAGGGGCTACCACAAACCGAATTTTCTTACAATAATTCTGAAATAAGTTGGTGCTCATGCATGGCTTCACTTAAAATGTATTATGTTAACCAGTGGCGTAATTACGCGGGCTGGCATGCTGGCAAAATGCTACGGGCCCCCGATCCTGGGGGCCCCGGCCAGAAACCAGGGGTTGGAATACCGGTAAAAATCCATTACCGGTACCTCTATGAAACGACAGTACCGGTAATTGGTTTGGTACCGGTACATTTGGTAACGGTAAAAATCAAGTACCGGTACCTCTATAATACAACGGTACCGGTAATTGGATTGGTACCGGTACCTCAATAAAACGACGGTACCGGTAATTGAAAGAAGTACCTGTACCAAATACCGGTAAACAGTACCAGTACTTAGTACCGGTACTCGTATTGGGAATTATCATTTCGTTAATGTGTGTCGTTGCCGTGTTGTGCATGTGCGGCGTGAGGCGGGGGCCCACAATAGGGCGGCACTTTTACAGTCGAGCGAGTCCCATGCGGTAGACGGCAACAATGCGTAGGTACTGGTAAAATTAACGCAATTTTAATACCGTTAAAATTTGACAGAATAGAGGTACCGGTACTTACCGGTACTTATAATGTGAATTTGGTACCGGTAACAAGTAGCGGTAAAATTACCGTTAACTGTTAACAATATTATTACCGTTAAATACTAGATTACCGGTACCTCATATTACCGTTAAAATTTTAACAGAATAGTAATACCGGTACTTACCTGTACTTATAATGGGAATTTGGTACCGGTAACAAGCCCTGCCAGAAACCGGGGGGGGGAGAAGATGGGTTAGCTAAGCCAACAGTTGAACGCGACAAGTTATTTGCATCAATTTGAATGACCCCCTGGCACAGGCATCTTTCAAAGCTTAAAAGGAGACTCGAACCTCTAGTTATAAGAATTGTAAACGAAAATAAACATTTTTTTTTTAAATTTTAACAAGTTATCTTTGGTCCCCAAATGGTATAGTTACGCCACTGATGTTGACACAGATTAATTAGAGATACTTGTGTAGATGGATATAAGTAAAAACAGGCTAACAGGCAATCGTGCTACTGTTATTGACTCTGTTTTGACTATACACATTAAAATAGAGGCATTAACTTATACTAATTACAGATATGGTACTTTGTGAAACAGTAACAAAAAATATAAGTAACATGGACGTAAAGATGGATTAACACCATAAGTTAGTTAAAATATATGGAGATGGTGGAAAATAATTAATAAAAAGGCTGGCCTATATTTTTTACAATATTTGTACAGTTGATTTAGTAGAACTTCATGCAAATACTAAAGCCATATACTATTAAGTAAAATTATTTTCTAAATTAAAGCCAATTTCTAGAATTATGCTGCTTTTTGGCAAGTTTGGTATAAGATTTACTAAATTTGACTAAAAACACCAATTTGCAACATTTAAAACATGAACAAAATATACAAATACATGTAAATAAATATACACTTCAATGTAATTTACACAATTTATGTATTATCCTTATTTCCCTATTAATGTCTGTCTTTTTCGTATAAAGTTAAACTCTCAACGAAAACAATCTCAGTTTTGAAAAAATATACAATGAGTATGTACAATTTACTCTATATAGGTAGGTACAATATCTTTTGATAATATCAAGCCCTAACCTGGATTTTACCAAATTTATTGTCAGGCAACAACATGTGTTCCTTGCCAAACATACTACAAGGTCATTGTGTAATAGTATCACAAACAAACACTCAATATGATAAGGAAATTGATAATACTAGTCTGTGTCTACATTTCAGTTCAAAAGTAATAGACAACAAAGGGCTCATATCAAATTCTGATTCGAACTCCCGCCGCCTATCTTCGAGTATGCACTTCTGTAGAAATTGCAACAGAACAAAGAATTCATTACTGCATTCAGAGATGATGAGCTCTGTGTTCTGTAGAGTCCTGAAGAAACTTCTTCAAAGGTAGCCTCACCAATAAACTGCTGCAGGTCACTCTTAGGAAAACCTTCCTTATAATATTGCTTAATAGTATCATATGCATCCATAATGACAGAAATGAATAAACTAAGTACAACATAGATGTATAAACTTATGAAAGAATACAAATATATCCTACTGAACCACCACAGCATTGGGGATTTCCTGGACATGATTGAAAATGTTGCAAACATGTCATCTCCGTTTATTAGAGAGAATAGGCATTCAGAAGTGGTTGCTAGTGATCGGAACTTCATGTGGTACGGTCCCAATATCAGCCATCCACAGAATGTGAACCCAGCATAAATGAGGAGAGCACAAATCAAGAATCGGAATATCTTTGGTGCAGCTTTTTTCAATGTTAATATGACAACATTGTATGTTTTGAAAAACCCTAAATATCTAAGTACTCCAAACCAGACTAAAAGATTACCAGTTCCTAAGAACAAAGAGCATACATTCCACTGATCGTTGGTGAACTGATTACGTTCTATCTGCTCCTTTATAGCTGATCCCATAATGATGAGTATGTCGTTGATTATAATCATTATGTACCAGATATTAAGGAACTCTAGCCTTCCGTCTACACTTAGCTCCTTATTGTAAGTATGACGGAAGAAATGTACAGTTAATTCCTTTAAAAGTTGAGCTCTGTATATGGCTCGACTGCATAGTGCTAATGACACTGAACATATTAGAATAACAAGCATGTTCAGTATACTTCTCAGCACTTGATCAATCTGGTTGTCAGTTACATAGGCTGTGTCTCCTCTACAGGTTAACTTGTATGGCTCTGCTTCTAAAACCAAAGACATTTGGCCATCATGGTCTTCATTATCAAAAATCAACTCCACATCAAACCGGTAACAGTCTGGTGGAGTGATAGGCCCAGCCGCCCTAAAGTTAATAGTGTTTACAGAAAACATCAGTTTAGCCCGGACTAACGCTGCAAACTGAATATCAATGCCAGAATTCTTTAAATACATTTCAGACGAAAACATTTTATTATCATTATGAGTGAAGTTGACACAAGTCTCAACAATTTCAGAATTGAAAACATAGCTTTCATTGAATCCGTAAATGATACCTTGTTTGTAATTGTACTGACAGAACACTGGATCCACTCTTTTGTTTTCTTCGTTGTTGTATGAATAGGGTCCTATCGCATTGCTCAGATTTGTGTAGCCTTCATATGCAAAATCTAATGTGTTGTAGAATTCTTCCTGTTTGTAGATGGCTAGAGGGCCCGCTCCTGGAGGGTAGGCGTTGATTTCGCGCGTAGAGTCCCATCCGAGCAGAAACAAGTGCGAGAAACTGATCCTATTGTCCCATGTGTAGTTGACGTGATTGTATCTGTTGTGTGCAAACAGACAAAGCTGAAACGTCACTAGCACTATCTTGATGACTTGTACTACGAATTTGTATGGAAACTTTCGCTTCGCCTTCCACTTCTCGATCGGATTCATGAAGAAAAACTGCAGCTTCCGTCGCATTTTTTCCTCCATTTGATTCAGGGCCGTGTACGAGCTATGCGCTGTAGCGAAACGCTGCCCGTTTTCAGACACTCTATTCGTTGGACGTTGCTCACCTTCCTCCTCGGAACAAGTGTTATCTGGAGAAGACACTAAGTTCTCCATTGTTATTGATTCCGCGTCTTTTTCAATGGTAAACAAAAGTCAGATGTTACGGCGTACGTAGGTAACAATAGTTTTGGGTAAAAAAAAAAATACACAGTCGCTGACCCTTTACGATTACATGGAGAAATCTTAGAATAGCGCTTGACCACAAAAATGAATTGAATTCTAATAGTTACTCTTTGTTTGCAAAATGGGATCACGCAGAATAAAAGTCCCTTCGTCAAAATCGTGATTTGCTTCCTTTGATTGATTTTGCTTTGATTGATAGAACGAACGAACAGTGACAGTGATAGCCAGATTGTTGACACCAGCACGGTGTTGCCATGAACAAAAGTAAATTCTCAGAATAATAATAAATTGGCCCGTCTCATGCACGTTCGTTTTAAGTGGGACCAGTTTCCGGCCAAACTTGAGTTGGAATGGGATTTGGGAGCACGAGTTTGTCCGGAAACTGGCAAGGCATAAAGAGGCCGTCTTATGTCTTGCATTGCATTCAATCATGGTGGTGCCGCAAATTTTCTCACGCATCTCCTAAGTTTGTAGTACTGCACTCAGAAAGGGATAGACCTATATACGTAAAAGAGAAACCATTAGCACTTTCTCTTCTTTCTACTCGGTGTGCAGCAGCAGATAAAGAATATGTACACGTGCGTGTGTCACACAGGTATTTTTGCCCAACCTGTGAGGAGCCTATAGACATAGACAATGATACTAAAATGTCAAGATATCTCTGATTTGTTGTTAGTCTATGGTCAATGTCATACGTGTGTGACGATAAAATCATAAAATCGAGAGAAATTCGAAATTGCCCAACACAAAATACAATAAACGTTTCAAAGGATTTAATTAAACCAAAATACTTGTGATGGCTCTTACAGTAGACAAGCTGATCAACGACGATAGGTAAACGAGACACTATTGTTATTTACGTGTTTGGTGTAACAGGGGAAAGTTTGCGTTCCAAAATCTGTAGATATGTATTTTTGTTAGTGATGACGGTGTACCTCTATTTTCGCAGGTTTTCGGGTGATAATGTTTTCCAATTTCTGCTTTATTTGCCGTTTGGCATCCTGATACTCGCGCTGAGGACGCTGCTAGCGCTGATTCTGTGGGTGGCATCAATCATATTGCCAAAAAAGTCAGCAGTAGGACAACTGTTGTCTACTCTTGCGTGCTGGACCTTCGGTAGGTGTTTGTAGGTCATGTAAACACATTGCATGTTCATAATTCAACATAGCTATAACTGCTATATCAATATTCTATTAACTTTTTAACAACTGGAGATCCTTGATTCTGTAAATTTCTTATAATTACAAGAATATTTTATTGTTAAAATTATCTACCCCATAATTAAAGCCTTCGAGAGAAAAATAGCCTTCGTACTCTAGAGAAAAATAGCCTTCGTACTCCAGAGAACTTATATGCAACATCTATAGTAATTATGCATGGAAATATCTTATCGCTACATATAAACTACCACATAGGCGGTGACCTACACAAAATACTACTAACTTGGTATTTTACTTATGTTTGAATAGTACCCACTAAGATTCAATTAGTGATCAGATAGTGGCTTAGTGGTACACAAGTGCTTTGAACAGCAGGGTCTTGGGTCAGGTCAAGATGGACAACAATCTTTATGAAATTGACTTGGGTCTAGGATGTTAATCTATATATGTATTTATAATAAAGTTTTATTGCACAAGTTTTCAACTTACTGCGGCACTAACTCAATTTGTGCGATTTGTCCCTATGTATTTATTTATTTATTATTATTAATCATACTCTATCTACCAGTGTGAAGCCGGGGCGGGCAACTTGTCCATATCAATACTAATATGATAAATGCAAAAGTAACTCTGTCTGTCTTCTTTTCACGCTTCAACCACTGAACCAGTTTGGATGAAGTTGGTATGGAAGTAGTTTGAGGCCCGGGGAAGGACATAGGGTACCTTTCATTCCGGGAAATTCTACTGTTCCCGAGGAATTGACTTAATAGTGGAATTTTATTTATATTAATGATAATCCCTGTGTTTATTATAAATGATAATCTGTGTGATTTGTCCATATATTATAATAAACCAACACAATGTACAATTTAACACTATAGGTATATACACACAATGTATTCATTTTAACTTGCCTTATCAAACAGACTTTGATTCAACAATTGTATTACATATACAAAAGCGTATCTTTTAAATAACATACTAAACAGCTAAGTAGGTACTTTCTTGAACATGATAGCAACAAAGTATTTTGACTTTCACTTCAATCCAGTCAAAGTAAAACTGATATGGAAATATTAAGTAGGTAATAATTATTCCTCTGGATATGAATTGGATGCACAATTATATTTGTAATGCGCTTATTACACTATCCAATTTTTAGGAAATCTAATTAGGATTTTGGAAGATGTAATCGCAGTTAGAGTAGATTGGATCCGATACCAGGCATAACAAATAATCAAATTGCTCGGAATTAAAATCTTCAGGCTCAATTTTTTTCTTAATGATAAATTTTCTTTAACCCAGCATTTTCTCTTTTTCCTTTTTTTCTATATCTATTGTTCCCACTGCTACGGCTAAGGCAAGCCCTACTTATTTTCTGTTACTTTGATAAATACGGCGCCATAAATACTCTTTCAAATCTGTGATTGATAGGGACGTGCCCCAGTGCAATCGGTCGATGGAATGTGCGTTTTAGAAAACAATTTAGTGTAGTGTGATCACTAGCTTCCAATTTAGGTTCCTAAACGTTCCTAATTAGTTTTCTACAAATCGGATCCTTACTAATATTATAAATGCGAAAGTGAGTTTGTTTGTTACGCTTTCACGCCGTAACTACCGAATCGATCATCATGAAATTTTGCATACAAGTTCTCTGGAGTGCGGAGAAGGACATAGGCTACCTTTTATCCCGGGAAAAGGTATTATTCCCGAGCGAACGACATTGACGCGGGCGGAGCCGCGGGCGAAAGCTAGTAGTGTAATAAACGCTTAAACTTTGACTTTGTAAAATGCATAGAAGTAGACCCATGGCATTGGTATTGTCCATATGACCCTCGTCAGTTACCACCAAGGGTTGATAGTTACAATTTCATGGGCACTCCCACCTGTAGACGTAGTTCTATTCTTATTTCTTTTGTGTTTCGTTCAGTGTCCGGGAATGTGTTAAATATTAGTATCTGCAGAACTGAATATTATGGCAGAAGCATTTTTTTTATGATATAGGACGGCAAACTAGCAAGCGGGTCATCTGGTGGTAAGTGATCACCGCTGCCCATGGATAACTGCAACACCAGGGTGTGACAGGTGCGTTCTCGGTCACCGAGCGAAGCTTAATTGTAATTTCTTATGTACATTTTATGTGAATAAAAAAATGAGTATGAGAAGCATAGAAGCAGTACTCAGACATCCATTTTCTGTGAAAGTGTGGTACTTCCCCGGACGAGCCGGCCCATTCATGCTACTAGCAATTCATTTTTCCGGTAGCGTGGTACCACGACTAAAATATCCGGCTACATGTGTACAATGTTTTAATTTATTCTAGGGGTATATGTAAAGCTGAAGGGAAGTAGAGACCCTCGCTGTAGTGTGATGGTAGCCAACTACGTGTCTTGTCTGGACTCCCTGGCCACAGCACATGTGCTTGGCACAATCAGTGTAAGTATTACTTATTTATTAATTTTATTTATTTAGAATATAGTTGGCAATCCTGACGAAATAGGACGTGAATGACCCGTTTCTGACTTCGAAAAAAGGAGGGTACCAATTCGGTTGTATGATTTTTTAAAATATTTTTTAGGGTTCCTATACAGGTGAAATTGTCTACAGGCAAACGCCTTTACCACTGGACCACGGAGGTATTATTGACAATAACGACGACTGCCGTTATGATAATAATACGAATATTTCTCATTAAAAAAATACCTGTTGACAAACAAATACATATCACCATCACCATTTTAAACCCTTTGAATTCATTAGCAAACGTTTAAGGAGTGACTCAGACCACGAATCTGAACAACTTTCATTATGAGACCAACTCCAAAATTGCAAAAAAGAATCAGCTGTTTCATAGATTTTGGCCAAGTAGATATTCTACTTTTCTATGAAAGAGTACATAATTTTTTCACGATGTCGAAGTTGGTCCCATAATAAAAGTTGTTTAGATTCGTGATCTGAGCCACTCCTTAAACGTTTGCTAATGAATTCAAAGGGTTTAAAATGGTGATGGTGATATGTATTTGTTTGTCAACAGGTATTTTTTTAATGAGAAATATTCGTATTATTATCATAACGGCAGTCGTCGTTATTGTCAATAATACCTCCGTGGTCCAGTGGTAAAGGCGTTTGCCTGTAGACCGTGGTCGTGGGTTCGTTTACCACGGGAAGCATACTTTGTTTAGTTGTTTCCAGTTTGGTTAGGACATTGCAGGCTTGAATCATCTTATTGTCTGATAATGAATGATTCCGTGCTGCGGAAGACACGTTAAGCCGTTGGTCCCGGCTGCCATCTGGTAGTCGTTAAAGGAAAACGTTAGAGGCCGAGAGGCGGTTCCGAAGAACTCTGACACCAGGGGGTGCATGGTCTATCGACCATCATCACTATCGTATCGTCACTTCGTATAGGCGACACGGTCGATAGACCGCGTCGCGTTAGATGATGATGATTATTGTCAATTGTGACGTTAAAAGAACAAAAATTAAGAAACTTGAAATGTGTTTTACCTTTTATTTATGTACTTTTAGAATCTTGTGTGTTTTTTGTCTTTCGTGTCACGTACGTTACAAATGTACAATATGAAATATAACTTTATATCAATATACCTTTATTGTTTATAAATAAAAACGTGCTTTACTTTAAAAAAAAATCCGCCTGTTAAAATAAATCCATCTTTATTACAGTTCAAAAAATGAATAGTACCACCCTTTTTGCATAGATACTATTTAATTCAAATGTAACATGTCACTTTGCAAATAAGTCAGTTATTGAAATAAATTCATATTGATTTCAGTTAAGAAAATGGAAAGTGCCACCCTTTTTTGCATCAACCCTTGGGATAAAGAATGCAGCACAGTTTGTAAGAAAGTAAGTAAAACTTCACTTCAAGATTATACTTCGACAAAAATAAAATAAGTCGTTGTTTTTTAAAAAAAGAAAGGGAATGGGGGTGGATTAAAAGCTCAGACTGGAGGCCTGAAATTTTACTTTGTTTGACCAAACATTTCATATATCCCCCTTAAGTTTCAACAAAAAAGAAATACATTTTTTTTATATTACCTATATTTATCACGTAAATTTCAAATATATTCGATAGCGATTTAATGGCTATTCGGAACAGTTAATTTACCTACACGTTAAATAGATATTCTTTCGGGAATGTAAACGTACCTATTACGCCCCCCCCCCGTGACATTACTCTACGACCCCCTAGGGGGCGTGTCCCCTTGGTTGGGATGTCCTGCTCTAGTCAGTGCCATTGTGTGGAAATAGATGCACATTCACTATATTTGGCAGAAATGATTGAGAGGTTTCCATTGCCTTCTCCGTTTCACACAACCTGATGATGATGACGGATGGAGGTCACCAGGGCCACCAGTGAGAAAAATGTCGGGGACCAGTGCAATCATTGTTCCTTTCTCGTAAAAAAAGCAGTTGTTCCAGGGAGCACTTTGCGGAGAGTCCCAGCAAGCCGGTGCTGCTACAGCCGGAAGGAGGGCCCACCAACGGCAAAGGCTTGCTGAAGTTCACAGACTGGCCTTTCCCGATTGGGAACAGGGTACAGCCTGTCAGTATAAGTAAGTGGCATACTGGCTTTTGCTCGCAGTTTCGGTTCCGTGCTTCCTTATCCTTATTTCCTTATCCTTACTTCCTTATCCTTACTAATATTATAAATGCGAAAGTGATTTGTTTGTTTTTTACGCTTTCACGCCGTTATTACTGAACCGATCATCATGAAATTTTCTATACAAGTTCTCTGGAGTACGGAGACGGACATAGGCTACCTTTTATCCCGATACTATTCCCGAGGGATCGACATTGACGCGGGCGAAAGCTAGTATTCTATAAAACCTTATATATTTTCGTGATAATATATAACCGTGGTATATGAGATTAACAAGCCGTGTGGTTTCCGGCAGAATAGAATAGGATCACTCCAAGTCTTCCCATGGATGTCGTAAGAAGCGAAATACAAGCTAAACAAAGCTCATAAACATCAATGAGTCCTCTCCAATCCGTCTGGCCAGCGAGGAGAGTGTAGGCCAAATCCTGTGTCTGCTCTAGGCAAGTAAGGCTTCGGTAGTACAGAGAGGGTCATGCTCCTGCAGTGGACACTAGAAAGACCTGATGATGATGATGACAAGCAAGCGGGTCACCTGATGGTAAGCGATCACCGCTGCCCATATGTGCCTATCAAAACCGTTGTACACTGAGTTAGCAAATATGCCGGCTGGTGTGTGGCAAGAGCGTTGTTGGCCTTTTAAGGCGAGGCCTCAAATGTTTGGTACCTTCGCTCGGCAAAGGACTGATCAAGTGCGCGCAAGGGATAGCGCTTGGCGGTTTAGCCCGTGAATGATGAGATAGGAGATAGTCTCGAGTCGCTCAAAGAAAAAAACGTAAGCGCCAAATTCGTTATTTCTATTTTATATAAAATCAGACCGGTTAATTGTATTTTCATATTTACATTTTGATGAATTACTAATAACCTATCTTTTAGTCTAAAAATCATTATTTCATTCGTCGCATTTGAGCTACAATAACAAAAACTCTGCGAACGAAGACCATTTTTCAAAAAATATTTCTATCGAGAAAATTTTATCAAAACGTGTTTTCATCTTCAATTTTTGGAGATGAAATAGTCAAAAATCATATTACTTAGATTTGAAACTCCTAATTTAAGTATTTTGCGAGATAAATAAGGTTCAGAACGACCTTATTTACAGTGGTATCACCTTAAGTAGTAGTAGTTTATGCATGATATTATTACAGACAGATAGACCTTTTGTTCTATCTGTCTGTAATAATGTATGCTTTTGCATATGGATGTACATAGATGACGCAAGTATCACAATTTATATGCATACGAAGCGTGCTTACTTTTTAACACCTACTTTTAAAAAGTATACATGGTGAAATTTTGATTGTTTTGGACCCTTAAAGGGGTGAATCAGACCATCAATATGAACAACTTTTTCTATGGGACCAATGCTGGGAACACAAAAACAATTTCGTCATTTCCATACAAAAGAGTTCCGCCGCCCGGCCTGCTTGTATGGGAATGTCGTTTATTTTTTTGAGTTCCCAGCAATTTTTCTATAGGAAAAGTTGTTCATTTTGATGGTCTGAGTCACCCCTTTAAGGGTAAAACGATAAAAATTTCACAATGAGATGGTTAACAGTTAATTATCATGCAAAAAGATATTTTAGTTTTCGTAGCCTTCCGCTGCAAAAACGCGGACTGTCAGTAGCCGCGGCCAACCTTGACGCTTTGTCGAGGTTCGGACACGCGAAGTAGGTGCATTTCCGTCATCTATGTATATATCTGTGGTAATAATAATGTAATAAACGCTAAAAAACCGTAATAAGGGATTTGATATAAATGTGTAACAATCACAAGCTGATTAGAAAAAAAATGTTTGTAATGGATAAATTCAAGTACAACTGAACCGATTTAACAATTATTTGATTTATAAAAAGTTACATTATCAGCGAGGCTATAATTGAAATATTATCAGCGAAGCTGTAAATCGAATATTATCAGCGAAGCTATAATTCAAATATTATTAGCGAGGCTATAATTCGAATATTGTCAGCGAGGCTGTAATTCTTATATTACCAGTGAAGCTATAATTTGAATGTTTTATCGAGGCTATAATTGTAATATTACCAGCGTAGCTATAAATCTAATATTATCAGTGAAGGTATAAATCGAATATTATCAGCGAAGCTATAAATCGAATATTATCAGCGAGGCTATAATTCGCATAACTCAGCTAATAACTGCCACCGTGGTCCAGTGGTTTAGGCGTTTGCCTGTAGACCCGGGGCTCGTGGGTTCGATTTCCATGGGAAGCATACTTTAGTTAGTTGCTTCCAGTTTAGTTAGGACGTTGCAGGCTTGAATCACCTGATTGTCTGATAATAAAGATGATTCCGTGCTCCGGAAGGCATGTTAAGCCGTTGGTCCCGGCTGCCATCTAGTAGTCGTTAAAGGAACTACGTCAGAGGCCGAGAGGTGGTTTCGAAGAACAATTTTTTTTTACTCAATGTTGGATTTGGCATTTGTCTCCCATCTCACCTGATGGTAAGTGACGATGAAGACGAGGATGTTACATGCCTATCCAAGAGATATCCAAGATATACTGTGACACCAGGGTGTGCATGGTCGCATCTACTCGAAATGATGATGAGGAGCCAATCCGTTACCGTGGCTTGTGTCCGCAGAGCTGGAGCGTCCGTACACACACGCGGCCGTACACCGCGCGGGCGACGCGCGCGACAAGTTCCCGTGGAGCGACGCGCTGTGGTTCCTGTGCTCGCCGCTCACGGTGTTCACCGTGCAGCTGCTGCCGCCGCTGGAGCGGGGGCCCGACTCGGATGCCGCCTTCGCGCACCGCCTCAGGGAGGCCATCGCCGAATCACTCGGGGTGAGCATCTTTTTACACTATTTGTCGCTCAGGAGCTTTCCTTCCTTAATTGTCCTAACTAAAGACTACTTTAGGAACTGGGAAATAAAAGAAATGAACTATATAAAGTCTGTAGCGCATCAGGGATGTTCGCGGAAGCTCGAGTAAATTGCTTTTACGCAACTATGCGGAAGAGATGCGCGTCCCTGGCGCACAGGATGTGGGGGAGCGGCAACAGCATCCTGAACATGATTGCGCGAAGACTGGACAGCCTCCACGTTAACCATTGTTGTGCCATAGCCGGAGGAGTGGTGTAAGAATGGCCTTTATGAAATTAATACAAATTTTAGTATTATATTTATAATACTAAAATTTTATATTTATAATACTAAAAATTATATTTATAATACTAAAATTTTATATTTATAATACTAAAAATTATATTTATAATACTAAAAATTATATTTATAATACTAAAATTTTTATTAATTTCATAAAGGCCATTCTTACACCACTCCTCCGGCTATGGCACAACAATGGTTAACGTGGAGGCTGTCCAGTCTTCGCGCGATCATGTTCAGGATGCTGTTGCCGCTCCCCCACATGATACTTAAGTCATGATACATAAGTGTTAGTGATACTTAAGTCTAGGTTATTTAACCTAGACTTAAGTATCACTAACACATATGTATGATTCATTATTATAAAATAAACAATTCATTCATTCATTCATAAATCGATGTATTGCTGGTAGATTACAGAACGAATCTATAGGACACGTGTGACGCCTAACAAGTCGTTTGGCCGAATGCGGCGGCGGCACTGCTTGTGTCGCGCTCATCCAGCGACACTATTTGTACCGAGCAACTACTTGCGTGTGGTTTCCGGCAGAGTAGCATAGGACCACTCCTAGTCTTCCCATGGTGGTCGAAAGAGGCGACTTAGGAAATACAAGCTTAACAAAGCTCAAACATCAACGAGACCTCTCCAACCTGTCTGGCCAGCGAGGAGTGTAAGCCAAATCCTCTGTCTGCTCTGGCCGAGTATGGCTCCGGTGGTACAGAGAGGGTCATGCTCCTGCAGTGGAGACTAAAAAGACCTGATGATGATGATGAACTACTTGCGTGCTCCCGACACAGACACTTGCTCGTGCAAAGTCCCCTCTTTTGCGAGGTCTTTCTGAACTCAACTAATTCCTGGCATCAATAAAAGGAAGGGAATGTGATGTTTTTGCTGACAGGTTTGTACGTTTGATGAATGAATTACTAATATTTTGTTAAAAGGACGGACGAATCCGTAGTCTTTAGTTAAGTTGTGCAGTGCAATAAAATAAATGTCAACGTCTCTGTAGCTGTCATTTTTGTAGACTGTTTTTGACGTGATAACTTTTTATAATGAACGCCGGCTGCACGCACGAAAAAGTGTCACATTCCGTGTAATTCACAACATTTTTGGTTGTAGATGTCCATTTTTTTGATTTCCAACTTTGATTCTATAGGAAAAGTTGTTCATATCGAAACTGAATCGGGCTGAATCATCCCTTCAAGGATCGGACAGGGTAGGGAAGAAGTTTATATGTAAAGAATATTTAGGATAATCACTAGTGTTTTTATTTGGAGTAACAAATATGATATAATTGATGTTATAAAGTTATAATAAAAAAATATAAACAAATCACACATATTGAGTTAGCTCAAAAGTAAGTTCGAGACTTGTGATAGGATATTAACTCAACGATACTATATTTTATATCAATACATATATAAATAAAAACGAAGGTGCGCGCCTTTTATCAAGATAAATTAAAAACATTAACTCGTTCGATATATTCAAAAAACAATTAGCCAAACACATAATTTCAATATACTGAACTTGTCTGTATATTTTATTTACTAGTGTGACAATCATGTGACAACGAATATATTTATGTCTTATATTATATGTTCTCATTTAAGTGATGTAAAATATGTCTTTATGAGAATAAACATCTTTAAACCTAAATAAACATCCAAGATATCAGGCTAATTAGAAACAGATCATTTACCCCGGTCAGGTCTTTTGACCTGATCTTGATTGATCCTGGGTCCTCTGATGTGGCAGCCTGGTATGACCAATGAGCTGGTGAATTAGTTGGTGAAATCATCATCATCATGAGGTTTTTTTAGTGTCCACTGCAGGAGCATGACCCTCTCTGTAGTACCGGAGCCATACTTGGCCAGAGCAGACAGAAGATTTGGCCTACACTCTCCTCGCTGGCCAGACGGTTTGGAGAGGTCTCATTGATGTTTATGAGCTTTGTTTAACTGGTGAATTAATAAAGATAAAGATTATTTATTTGTCAAACATGTGTTATATAATATAATAATAAGGAATCAACATGTTTACCATTAAGGTGTACAAATATTGTATCAGACGAGCTACTGTTTAGTCCCACATAAAATAAACAATAAATAAATAATATTAAATTACTAAATAAGTCCAAATAAGTAAAATAAGCACTAAATTGTAAATAAAGAGAAAAGATAAAAAAAAATTATAATTCAAAAACGCACAATTTAGTCAATAAAAATATTAATCAATATTGTTATTGATTAATGTTTTTAGTGACTAAATTGTGCGTTTTTAAATGATAAAATTTAGTTTTTTTTTTCTATTTATTTACAATTTAGTGCTTATTGTGCTGTGTGTCAGGAATAAGCCAGGAAAGTTTTTATTTCTGACCTGATGATTATCTGGGGAATTGAGAGCCATGCGCACTATCCCAGGTGGAGACGACGGAGTTCCGCTGGGAGCAGCTGAACTCGTGTCGTAGTCGCCGCGCGGCCGCGCCGCCGCGGGAACTGGCGCGACTGGCCGCGCAGGTCAAGGATGTCCTACCCAGTGTGCCGCTGGCTGACATCATGCGCGACTTGTGTGAGTATATCATGCTTTAAGGTTTAGAATAACTTTATTTCTCATAAGAATTACATAAATTATATCACTTACTGAGAAAAACAATGTGACTTACAATAAATACAATGGGCATGCTTTTATATACTATGCAAACTATTAGCTTCGATGTTCGATACAATATAAGTGCAAGTGGGTAGCAATAAAACTAATGGCGAATACATACAGTCTTATTATAAAACTAGGACTAACTTTAGTACCTGGCTTAAACCATTATCCCTCCCAAACAAATTGACAATGACAGTTGACCAAACGTCAGAGTGGAAACTGTCGACTTATTTTGGTCGGATAATGGTTTAAACCAGGTACTAAAGTTAGTCCTTGTTTTATAATAAGACGGATATTGTCAATTTGTGACGTCCTCTTGTTATCGATCGCGCACTACGATCTCGCCCGGCAACACGGATTAAGAATGTTTGTTCTAGATGCTTTTACAGGTCAACTCCCTGGATATTGGCTTTTCAAAACGATTTATAAAATGGCCAGTTGTCTGCACTGTGCAGCTTTGAATGTTACTTTAGAATTCAATTATATGCGTCCGTGCGATGCCCGTCTGTCGTCTGTCAATCGCGCGGGCACATATAATTCGTCACTTAGGCTCAAATTATTTGTCGTCGAGAAGGCTCGTTAAAAACTCGGATGGCTCCCTATCCACCGTCGCCGCGACTGGCACATTCTTTCTCTCTTATATTCCATCCTTTTCAATCCCTCATATCCCCTTTATCTCAAAGAACGATTTGTTTTCTACAAAAACTCAAATTCCAGTCACACTCTTCGCAGCTTAGAAACACTTCCGACTCCGAATGCCAGCTCACACTTCTGAATTTTATTCCAATTCGTTCACAGTACAGGCCATCCGACTCTGGAACTCCCTACCATCTGCGATTCATAGTGCCCAAACTTTGGCAACTTTTAAATCTTTAACAAAATCTTATTATTTGTCACTACTGTAGCTTTCTATTTGCCTTGTTTTCAATATCTCTGGAATAAAGTGTATAAAATATTATATTATATCGATTTTGTATGTATGTATATATAATTATATGTATATATTTATTTATATATGTGTACCTATGTAATTTATATATATAAATATGTATATGAGTAATAAACTTGTTTTTCTATCTTATCTATTTTTGTCTCTGCGCCACCTGTCTATGTTTCATTACACTGTCTCCATCTCTTCAAGGGTTGTCTGGAAGAGATTGCTTTAAGCGATAAGGCCGCCTCTTGTACTTTATTTGTATATATAACTAATTATTTTATAAGTATCCTTTTGGTGCAATAAAGTATATTTCATTCATTCATTCAGGCTCTTATTTTTAATATTTAAAACAAAGCAATGTGTTGAAGCTGCCTAAGGTCACAGGAAGACGCTGGATGCAGGCCGCTTCCAACCGGTCGTATTGGAAATCCTTGGGGGAGGCCTATGTCCAGCAGTGGACTTCTTGCGGCTGATATGATGATGATGAATGTGTTAAAATCCATTTTAAAATCTAAATCTATTCGTCACGTCTATTCATTTCAAAGCAGAGGCGTTCGAGCCGCTTCATATCATTTCAGAAGTGACGCCGTCTCTGACGTTAGCAGCCAAACCGCGCGCACGTGCGGTCGCATATAGTTCGAGCTTTAGTGTAAACTATTTGTTAAAAAAAGAATTATTTTTAAAGCACTTAATAATATAAGTACAGTCATTTTAAAAATCCTAATTAAATATTTTTTTTTTAATATAAGTAAAGAAAATATTTTTTTTAATTACGTCACGATAACGATTCACAGCAATAACCCGCAGCGTGGACGTGACCATCACGAACTTCCTGGAAGGCGTGACCCCGTACTCGGCCGAGCCCGAGCCGGCGCCGGCGGCCGGGCCCAGCGCCCCCCCGCCCCCCAAGTACGTGACCCCCGCCCCCGCCGCCGCGTTCCCCAAGAGCGCGCGCGAGCGACAGCTCAGCTTCCAGGAGAGGAAGGCGCAGATGATCGCCGACGCTCGCCAGCGGTACATCGACAAACACGGACTGCACCTGGCTTGAACCTGATCCTCGGCTCAGTGAACATATGTTGTGCAGTGGAACGTGGACGTTTGGGTTCGATGCGACCTTCGTTTCGTTGTCTTAAACCATTTCTTTTATACTCAACTCTATTAATGACGATGTAAAAGGCAAAATTATCAAACTTATTGGTTAGTTATTAATTACCTTATAATCTTTGTCACCCATAATGTTGAGTTTATCTATTTCAGAATAACTGAAAGTTAAAATCGATTGTTTTAACTTTCAATTATTCTCCAATCAGTTAGGCTAAACAGTTAACCATTTGGTAACAAGAATTTGACCGAATTGGCTTAAGGTCCCTAAGCCAATAGAGCCGTCAAAAAATCGTTCCATGTTTCATTCTAAAATAAAATCCAATCACTATGATTTTCATATCTCTTGGTAATAATTCCCAAACGTAACACCGTCAAGGACACATGTAAGTACTAAAAGTACCTAGTTAGGATGTCATAATATATTTTTGTAGATTCTGGAATGTGTCAAATGGTAACTAGTGTGAGAAGTATGTGAAATTAGTAAGTTAACTAGGATTGTACATGATACTAAGTACTATACTTTGTGAACTGTAGGACAGGTGCATACTATAAATGTAGAATACATAATGATAATATCTTCCACGAAGTCACAGGTAGTTTGACTGAGACAGTCCGTTCCGTTTTCTACTAACACGGACTTATAGACCAGGGTACTGTCTACCCCGCAAGGGAAAAAGACGTGAATTGATGTATGTATGTCAGCCAGTGTTGCTGACAGAAGATCAAGTCATTTTTTTTTTATTTTCGTAAATATTACCGACTTTAATTAAACTTTTTTATTTTTAATACGTTAGCGACATTTGAAACCAATTATCTAAAAACTAGTGACTTTTTTAAACATCTCTAGCAACTTTTAAAAGTTCAGGCCTTAAGTGGTTTGTTGTACTACCTAAAACTACTAGGTTTTGAAGTTATATTGAACCGTCCGCAAACGCGAAAGTCGGGAGTCTTCGTGTATAGATGCTAAACATTTGAAATCGAAGCGGGCCGTATCGCACTATAAAATATACCTTTTGTATATGAACTACTTACGTCATGTAACCAGTTGACCCCATATTTTACTAAGTATAGTGTTTCGGTAAATTTAAAATGCAGTATGTGAAAATGTAAATAGGGAACTGTTGATGTCGTATTCGCTAGGGGATAAATGTCGCACGACATGACTTGTTGCTTTTTGTGTAAGCGCTGCAAGAACGTTTTTGTCGCCTTGTCGCAGGTATGGCGCTTCATACAAGCGGAGTTATATTTATGCTTAGTATACAAACGAAACTTTACATCCTTGTATACGTCAATGTATGAGTTAAAAATCAGGGTTGCCACCGCATAATGAATTTAAGTACTAACGTACTAGCGACCAGCAACAGTAGCGCTAACCCTGTTTTTCTAAGCTATCTAACACCCGTAAAATAGGGAGAGATACGGAGACGCCATATTGCGGGGGACGATGGAATTTCCGTTTTGTACTTTAGCACAGAATAAGTACTAGTACTTACATACAGAAATCGCACTCTGCAAAGGTATTCAAGGAAATATCAACTCAATGTAGTTAGCGATACGGTGTAATTTAGCTCGCGTCAGAACACAGCGCCTTTTAGTTTAGATCCTACAGCAAGCCAATTTTATACTTATAGCTCTGAACAAACGATACATAATTCGTTGTCAGTGAACACACGTGACCAAACGCGCGTCGTTCCTATCGGATATGTTCGGTTTTCGGTGACACGGGGAGTGACACAAGCGTGACGTTAGTACTTATGTTAATTCTGTGGCCTTGTCATACATCATATATGAAGACAGTCTTTGGGGTTGGGTTTTACGTCATCGACAACCCTGATCGAAAAGCGTATAACAACGATAAATGATCGATCGTCGCGCGACATTTGTGCCTTAATGAATATTAAGACTAACATTCCGTCATTCGATTTGTGTGAACAAAAGAGAAGGTTTGAAATAAGTTTTTCAACACGTTGAGTGTGGAAGTCATTAATCAGATTTAATACGCGGTTGTACGCAGATTTAATAATTGTGACTTGCCAGTCAGCATGGCGTTTAATGGGCAATAAAAATGAGTGTTAACATTTTTGATGGTTTCAAAAAAGTTGGTGAGGAAAAGGTTTGCAGGGTTTTGTTTTTGAGGTTGAAAAATGGCGCTTCCATGCTAGTCTTGGAGAAAAGAAAAACGTGCTTGTTTTCCCTCGCAGACCGTAGTAGCCGGTCGAGGGAATGGGCGAAAATCTATGAAATCATGACAATAGGCGATTCGGCTAGCAACCCATCACTATTTTGATGCTTTTTTAACCTCTACGCCCACTTTGGCTCTTATGACCTTAGGCCCTGTCGACCCCGTGAGGGATAAAGACGTGTTAATATGAAAAATAGCAAAAACATGTGCATACTCTTACACATTTTTAATAAAGTGTAAAAATATGTCCTAAACATAGTTACGAAAAATGTGAAGACGTGGTTGTAATTCGATTGAAAAATTAAGGCGTATCGTCCATAGAGTTGTTGAGTCTCTAGACACGGCAGTATCTTAAAAACTTGTCGCTAATATTAGTGCCTATGACGTTACACCATCCATGTAACAATTG
Source organism: Elegia similella (assembly GCA_947532085.1). NCBI lineage: Eukaryota > Metazoa > Arthropoda > Insecta > Lepidoptera > Pyralidae > Elegia > Elegia similella. The sequence continues at coordinate 24,785,904 of OX383939.1, forward strand.
TTTCTTCATGTTTAAGCAAAGAGCGTATCATGAGCTCAATACGCTTGATTTGCGATTCAGTTTAAAGCGCAGTGAAGCACGTGCATGTTTTACCCGAATGACACAGAACGAGAAAGAGGGTAATGTTTTTATCGCATATACAGCGTGTTTACTTACCACCGACATTCCTATAAGAGGTAACTTAGCCCGTCAAACAACTCTTCCAATGGGACTAATTTTGGAAACTCAATAAAATTGCAACATTTTTATACCAATTGCCAGGCCTGCCGGACACATTTGTATGAATTTTTTTTCGAGTTTCCAGCATTGGTCGTGTTCATTTTACAGATTCGGTGCTAAATATACGCACTCTATACAGCGTGATTTTGAACCCCCTAGCTATATTGAAATCTGGGAATCAGAATCCCTAATGGAAAACAGAATTGTAAGAAAAAAAGGTAAAAAACGAAAAAATAAATTTAACCTTTCATAGAAATTAGTCCAGCTGATCGACGACTTTGTATGGGAAACCTAATTTTCTTTTTGGTTTTTCACCTTTTTTTCTTGCAATTCTGTGTTCCATTAGGGATTCTGATACCCAGATTTCAATATAGCTAGGGGGTTCAAAATCACGTTGTATGTACATACATATTTAAATATTTCTTTGTTCGCCTGTAGTCCCAAATAGCTCGACTAATTTTAAAGTGGTGTCATTGGATTCGTATTCTACCCCGGAGTGTCATAGTCATGTGGCGTCAGCAAAAATAAATATGACGGACGTAACTGTCAGAAAAGCAGTGGGCTTTTTAATTTTCTGAACTTCCACTTGTTCTATTTTTTTTAACAACAAAATAAATCTTTATTTTCCTTCACAAAGGTATTTACAGTGAACATGTTTGTAAATTTATAATGTAATAAAAATATTGCTTCACAAAGTTCCCTGCAAAACCTATCTTTGTGAAGGACTGGTGCCTGAAGTAGGTTTCGTCAAAAACCTGTAACACAGACTTCTATTCACTGACAGCTGCATCTAAACTGAGTCGCAAATGCTTGACTGTACCTAGGACCTGTGATTTTTATCACTACATTAGTGTCGAATTATATGCGTCTGCGCGACTAAGCAGGCCGGCCGCTACACCGCGACATAATAAACAACTGTATGTAACGAATTATGTATTTGAATAGCGTAGCGAGGTCTGCTTGGAGCGGTGCGTTCTCATTGCCCAACAAGTTTCACCATGTTTAGTTCTATCGGTACATTTGAATAATTTTTCTTTGATGTCTTTTAAAAACAACGCAATGTATCGATATTTTTTTCATTTTGTTTTCACGTCTATTCACTGTAAATACTCAAGAACGTGTGAAGAGGTGCAGGTGTCCGAGCCGCTTCATATGAATTTAATAGCGACGCGATCGCGGTAGCTGGAATCTACGGCCAAACCGCTCGGTCTTGCAGATGCATATAATTCAAGCCTTAGTATAGTGCATCTCACGTTGCTGAATTTGAGGAAGGAGTCAATTTTCAAACATTGTGGAGCCAAAAATAAAGAATCAATTTATTTATGTTAGTTACACAATTAACTCTGAAGATCGTTTCATCAAGAGACTGATACCAGGGCAAGTGGATTTTCCAGTTAAGAAATTTATATTTACTTAAACTGTTTTTAAATAGCATTACAATGCTCGGAATATTATTAAAATTTAAAATATGTGATGAAAACGAACTCGGCCACAGGTAGGATTCGAATCCACGTCCCTTAGGTTTACGCCCTAAGTGTGATGAGAGAATTCGACGCGGTGATTCGAAGTCACGGTGGTGTAATGGTATCACACTTAGGGCGTTAACCGGGACGTGGGTTCGAATCCTACCTGTGGCCGAGTTCGTTTTCATTACATAAGTATTTTCAATTTTAAGAAATTTATATTACAATAACGTGATAAGTTCATGCCACATAGTTTTAATAACATTGGAGTAATTAATTATTTAATTTCGGCAACGTGAGATTTTTATGTAAACTTGTGACTTCCAGATGTGACTCCGAGGACTCACATAATCTGATTCAAATGACGTTTATAGAGATTTTTCTTTTGATCATTTATATCTATATTTAATTAACATTTTGATTGCGTTTAAAAGTCGGTAATTCAACTTTTATTTTGTAATTGAATGATTTTCGTGTTCTCATTTTTTAATAGTGTTCCAGTCTAAAACTTCTTTCTGTTAATGATTAATTATATTTTTAATTAACTTTACTGTTTAATGCAGTGATGTATGTATATCGTGAAATTATTTTTTTATTAATTAGGCAACAATGTTAAGTTGTAACAAGGATCTATAATTGAATCAAAAATCATTAGTAAATTATGTAACAATGGGTTACTTACGAAGTCAGCTAGACATGTTTCGACCTCATCCGGAGGTCTTCAGTGCGGATCGGGATATCGGACGCGCGTCTCGATCCACATTCGCCCAGAGGAAGACCTCCGGATGAGGTCGAAAGTGTCTAGACTTTGTATATGAGTAACCCGTTGTTACATAATTTAATAATGTCTATATCTCAAGTTAGTTTTAATCAAAAAATAAATCATTAGCTTAAAATTCGACCATTTACTAATGCGTGTGCTGTGTTATACTATAAGGGTATACACACATGCGTAACAAGAAAACCGTTGTTTACTTCTCTTGTATAAATCACGGTTTTGCGACGAGAAAAGCCACCAGAAGAATACTGATGGCGAGGAACTAAGGGCTTCCGTTCTGCTATTATGGTCGGCTATATTTTATCCGAAATCGGGTGTCAGAATAATGATGTCAGAAGTCTGACGCCGATTTCTGATAATGTGCGCACAAACGAATCTTATATTAGAATTCTGACGCTGGCCAGATCGTTTTTGACACCACTGGTAGGCATATAAAGCTCCAGGTTTCTGTGAACCGTCGCCTGCGCCAGATTCTCGGCATTCGCTGGCCCGAGACCATATCGAATGACCGTTTGCGACAGCTATGTCACGAAACTCCGATCGACCAACAGATAAAACGCCGCAAATGGAATTGGATCGGCCACACTCTCCGAAGAAGCCCTGAGCACATATCTAAAAAGGCCATGGTGTGGAATCCCCAAGGAAAACGTAAAGTAGGCCGACCTAAACAGACCTGGCAACGTACCGTTCTCGACGAAATTAAAAAAAACCGGAAAGACCTGGAGTGAAGTTAAACGCATAGCTCAGGACAGATCGAGATGGAGAGTCTTTGTGGACGCCCTCTGCCCCAGATAGGGGACATAGGACTATAATAGGTAGGTAGGCATATTGTTTGTTCATGTCTTATAGAGTGCCTATAAATATTTCCCTTAACGTGGGGCCGGCCTATTAACTGAGACCAAGCGCCACTTCCTCTAACTTCCAAATAACATGATACAGTTTAGCAGCACTGCGATTGGGTTTTATATATTAACCACACCACAGAATAAGTAATATTACGTACAGAACTCGCTCTGCAAAGGTATTCAAACAAATATCATCTCAATGCAGTTAGCGATACGGTGTAATTTAGCTCGCGGCAGAACGTAGTACTAAAGTGCTACGTTCTGACGCGAGCAACGATAAATCGTTGAGATACCAACAGAATCCATTGCAAGCCAATTTCATTCTTATAGCTCGGAACAAACGATCCATAATTCAATGAAGTCGGTGAACACGTGACTAATCGCGCGTCGTTCCTACCGGATCTGCCCGGTTTTACCGCTTCGAAGCGGTCGCCGCGTGTCGGTATGTTTTCGAGACCGACAGGCCTGATCATACACAAACGAAGTCACGTAGATCCTTGTTGCACTTTAGTAAGTTGTATACTATGTCAGTGATTTATGTAATTTTATTTCTAGTCTTTTTATAAAGAGGCTTATTTTAAATTTCATTAGCATCACCAAATCACTTAGGATTGTTAAATAACATTAACGATTTAACCGAATTTTAAACAATTCTGTACTGTTTGTAAATAAATAAAAGTACTGCTCAATTTTATTCAAGCAATATGTTTTTGATGGATGACCAAGCATTATAATCGTGCTTAAATGAATAATGTACGGTGTAAAATAATGATTTCAATTTCTTTACATAAAAGCAATATAAAAGTTCATTATTTAGATCTCATTAATTGTGTACATCGATATCTAGTGCCGTTATCGAATATGACAAAAGTCGATATCGAATGGGGGTGGCAACTGTCAGTCGCGTTGTCTATGGTTGTTCCAAACAAACTGTCAAATGGTTTTTGTCTTAAAAACAATTCTTCTCCATAAACTGACCAAATCTTTTTATATTAGCTAGCCTTCGACATATTCAGGGCCGCGCTACACTGGATTGCCATGGGATGGCATCGGAAGGCACGCGTCATTTCAAAACAAGCTATTATAACCTTGTATAGTGATATAAGATGACTAGACGCCCGCGAGCGCGCGTCTGATCGTTGCGAACACGATGGATGTAACTCCATTGAAAAGTCAACGGAAACAAATAATAAAAAGGTTCGTGCTAAGTCCCGTTTATGTACATAATTGAAGATGTTCATATTTTTTTAGGAACAATCGTATGCAGCGACATCTAATAGCTTTGCGTTACCACCCCTATCAAAAAGTCGATAGTTTTTCATTGATGGGAACATATCGTGAGCGTGTAATATATCAAAGTATGTAACGCTCCAGTCAGATCCATAATTTTTTACCGATGTTTTAATTATTTGTGATAATATAGTTTTGCATGAATTCGTATTTTTTACTCGTCAATTTGCATGAACAGAAATACAAAAAAATATAGTCTTTGTCTAAAGCAGGCAGAAAAAAAGGTTAGTGACCTATGATTGTCCTTGTCTGTCTTAAAAGGAAGGAGCCGCTGGAAAGGTTTTTATTGTTTTTAAAATAATATTCCATGAAAAAAAATAACTGTCAACTGTCAAAATGCGAATTCTTGTGAATACGTGATTATCGATACCTACGGATAGTTTTTTTTAATATTTACGAGACACGGTCGAGATTCGATGCGTAGCGGAACTGCCAAACAGCTTTCTATGTAGTTGTTCTATTAAGTTTGTAATGATTTGATGAAGATTACTATTGAATTAAAATTTTGTTTCACAGTTTGTAGTTTGATTTCTTTATTGTTATAAAGCTTAATACTATTTACATGGTACGAATGGTCTTAATAAATAAGATTAAAGTGCTACTAAGATATCTGTTGTGGTGAAATTTTAATTTTACTGTTTCTTAATCATGAGTTTAATTGTATTTATTGTTTTTTGACCGAAGACGAGACGGTCGGATGACTTACGAGCATTCGACAGGCTTTGGAAGGAAAAGACCAAAGATAAAGATGACGGGAAAGAGGGGAGGCCTTTGCCCAGCAGAGGAACAAACGGCTAATAAAAAAAATGTATTTACTAACAACGCGGAACAAGGAATCTTTGACTAACTGGGCGTGGCGGATACCGACGATGGCCAGCTTTAGCCAACTCTTTTATTTATTTCATACAAATATGCTGTAAAGAAATAACAATTTCCTTTATTTTTTAAGTATTTGACCTCTGGAGTGCTTCCTGAGTTCGAGAATTGAGGAAAAGCAAATTTGATATTTGCGGTAAAATATTATACAATGCATTTTAGACCTTACTATTAACAAACGGTTTCGCTTACGTATTGTTAGTCGGTATCGCCGACATGTTTCAGTCAATTCAGCCATCTTCAGGAGTGCTACTTTTGAATGACGTAAACGAACGATTTTTTCATACAAAAAACGCTCGAAGACAAGTGTCACACTTTCAAAAATAGTACCCCAGGGCGAGTGTCAAGATAGCCATCTAAACTGGCTGAAATTTGTCGGCGATACCAACTAACAATACGAGAGTGAAACCGTTTGTCAATAGTAAGGTCTAAAATGCTTTGTTGTATAATAATTATGTCTCGCGTAACTTTTAATATTATTACTTTTATTACATTTTAGGCCTTATTTAACTACTGTCACGTCGGCGATTTCGACTAGTCGTTGAGTACTAGCACCTAGTGGTCTCAGCACTCCACAGGGCTGAATTGGCGCACGCAAGGGGCGACCCGACCCCTCTAACTGTACTCCGTCCATAATTCTATTACATATATTTAATTGTCGGCTTTGCATAGCCGCCACGACACAGATATTTTCGTAGCACTGGACAATGTAAAACAATCCGTCAATTTGACAGCACACGTGGCTGTCAGTGTGACAGCTGTCAAAGTTTACAAGCCGAGCCTGTGCGGCGTGCGCCGGGGCGTGTCCAGTCCGGGCGTGGCCACCTCTTGCTTCACAGGCACCAGCTCGTCCTTTTTGCGGCGTTCTTCCGCCATCTTGAGTTCCGCTTGCCGCATCTCCTCTTCCATCCGCTCGAGGTGGACAGCTGCTTCCTTGCGCTTGTCGCGGTTTGATCTGTAAAATACAATAAGAATGAGGTTTTCTGAAATGCTTACTACCAGAGGTCATTATCGAAGCTTTGGGTGATCTGTCATTCATCACCATCATCATCAAGTCTTTTTCGTCTCCAGGAGCATGCTCCTGGAGACGAAAAAGACTTGATGATGATGGAGGGTCATGACCCTCTCTGTACTACCGGAGCCATACTTACCCAGAGCAGACAGAGGATTTGGCCTGCACTCTCCTCGCTGTCCAGACAGATTCGAGAGGTCTCATTGATGTTTATGAGCTTTGTTTAGCTTGTATTTCCTAAGTCGCCTCTTACGACATCCACGGGAAGACTTGGAGTGGTCCTATTTTACTCTGCTGGAAACCACACGGCTATGGATCTGTTATTGGACGATGTTTAACCAACAACAACAACTACCCACTACGATCATATGTATATAATTTACGCAACAACATAAGAACCACCGCACACTGCGGACTTTTATCGGCCGATAGTTTAGTCTGGCTTTTAATCTGTATGAAGATGTAAGCGCGTGCGCACTTTACACCGATTCGGTATCGGTTGCATCTTCATACTGATTGAGAGCCAGACTAAATTATCGGCCGATAGGAAGTCTGCAGTGTGTGCCATATTGTGCCGAATTGTCAGTGCTAACCATACACATTTAAAATGAGCTAACGTACCATAAAATTACATACTAAAATAAACCGATCTTAAAAATCTAAAAATTCTTGCCCATATAGCATGTTACCAAGGGTGCTGGCTGTGTTATAAATTTTGTATCCCAAACTTTGAAATATGACCACCACGTATGACGTGACAAAGAAGTGAATTGAGTATTGTTACGTGGTTAGGGTTCAGGATTTGGAGTAAAACACCAAACTCTTCAGAGGGAATTTATTCACTACGGAATCCCAACACTGACTGGTCTTCCAACACCTCGAATATCCAAAACGCAAAGCACTCGTAGTCCTGGTCCGTTGCTGTGGTCGTAGAAATTATCACTTATCAGTCGCACACAAATCACTCGTATTAGTATCGCTCACTAAGAACACTCGCGGTCAACTCATTCACGATCGCCACGTCCGCTCCATTATATACTGACTTATGGGTCTCTAGAAAGTTCCATATACTTCCGGTCCCGACGGCCGACAACCAAAACATTCCAGAATATTCGAGTATGTGTGTGAGCGGGATAGAATACATATGTGTGAGCAGGATGGAAGATGTATGAGCGCGACCGACGATGTTCGGAAAAGTTCTAGACTATTCTGTTCTGGGAGCTTCGCGACACTGCCCCCTTCTTAGAGACGCTCGTCCCGAGCGTCACTTTTGCCGCCATGATAGCGCGCTAAGCGGTCCACATGTACCATCTCTAGTGATCCACCTGGTCGTCGTTGAATCACATATGTCACGTCACTCAATTGGGCTACTATCTTGAATGGGCCTTCCCATCTTGCTTGTGACTCTGTAGACTTTCTCCTTTGGTGTAATGGATTGAATACCCAAACCAATGCTCCTTCTCCAAAGACACTCGCCTTCATTCCCTTAGCGGTTCTCGTTGAACTGTTAAAGTCTCCCTCAGTTCGCCAATTGTAAGAGAGTCTGGAGTCATAATCGCCAATAGGGCTCACGTTAAACTTAGCCAATCCCTCAGAATTCCCGTGGAACTCGCGCTTGTCCCGGTTGCAGCGTTGTGGACACTGCTCATTCCGGGGCTCACTCAATAGTGTCAATCTGCGCCATTTACCTGCTTGACAACTATCCCCATGTTTATTTACAAGCTTATCCTTTTCTGGACAGCTAAGTTGTAGATGGCCTCTCTCACCACATTTGTAACACATGCGTCCAGTTTTATTAGTTTTCCTGGGTGTGTCTCTTATCGCTCTGACTTCCTCGACCTCGCTAATTTCTCGTCCTTTATTATGTCGCTCATCTTGCCTTACTGCTTCTACTTCAAGAGCGTGTGCAAGGGCATTTTTAAGCGAGGTATGATGTTGGAGCTTTACTGTAGCCCTTACCTCTGAATTCTTAATTCCATCCACGAAGGCTTGCAGTAGATTTTTCTCCACCATCCGGGGGTCTTCTGAGGGAAACGCTTTCCTTACGAGCCTCTCGATCTCTAGTGCCCACTGTTGTAACCCCTCGCCTGAGCGCTGGACTCTGTCGCGAAGCTGGGCTCGGAATACGTGCTCCAGGTGGCGTTCTCCGTACCTTGCTTCAAGTGCCTCTATTAAGTTTCCGAACTTACGGCCTGTGTTAGGCAGTGCCTCTAATACTGATAAAGCCGATCCTTTTAGAGCGATGGTGAGTGCTGTCAAGTTTTGCTCATCAGTCCATCCGTTTGCAGTAGCGACAGTTAGGAATTGCTGTTTGTAAGCGGCCCAAGAAGTGGTACCATCGTAAGATGGCACTTTTATCTTGGGTCCCGTTACAGCAGTGATGGGAGCGCTCGGCGTTACTGTAACGCCTACTGCCTCCAAACGTTGTATCTTCTTTTCCAATTCAGCTAGTTTCTTCTCTAGTCTGGAGAAGTTTGTTTCCAGACCTGTCACGCGATTATCCACCAAATCCACATCCTTACGGATCTGGTCCACCACGTTGCTGACTTTGCTGACAGCTGCTAATACCATTCGTTGGTCCTCACTCATATGATGCAGCTTTTCCTGCATACGCTTTTGTTCATCCCTCGAGCACTTTTGTTCATCCCGCATATTTTGTATTTCTCCATTAAGTTCCACATTGATGCGTTGCAGTTTACTCTGGTTCTCATTTATGCACTGCAATATTTGCATCAAGCTACCAAAATCAAAAGATGCTTGAGTGGGAACCTGGAAAGAGGGGCTAGGAAACGTGGCTTGATGATGGGCGGCTGGCATCTGTTGGGCGGCGGCAATCTCTTGGGAGGCCGTAACTTCCTGGGTGGCTGTGACAGCTTCGGTGGTTGCGACATTTTGGGCGGCTGCCCTGTCTTGGGCGGCTGCCATGTCTTGGGCGGCTGCCATGTCTTGGGCGGCTGCCATGTCCTGGGCGGCTGCCATGTCTTGGGCGGCTGCGACCTCTGGGGCTACGGGCGGCAGTTGCTCGGCTGCGATGTTTTGGGCGGCTGGCGCATGTCGGGCGGCTGCGGTAGCCTCCATTGCACGTTGAGCCCGGGTCCGGACGCCTTCCTTATCTTCTTCGTCCCTCGGCAACACTGGCATTTCCAAATCCCACACTTCTGACACCAAATTTTACGTGGTTAGGGTTCAGGATTTGGAGTAAAACACCAAACTCTTCAGAGGGAATTTATTCACTACGGAATCCCAACACTGACTGGTCTTCCAACACCTCGAATATCCAAAACGCAAAGCACTCGTAGTCCTGGTCCGTTGCTGTGGTCGTAGAAATTATCACTTATCAGTCGCACACAAATCACTCGTATTAGTATCGCTCACTAAGAACACTCGCGGTCAACTCATTCACGATCGCCACGTCCGCTCCATTATATACTGACTTATGGGTCTCTAGAAAGTTCCATATACTTCCGGTCCCGACGGCCGACAACCAAAACATTCCAGAATATTCGAGTATGTGTGTGAGCGGGATAGAATACATATGTGTGAGCAGGATGGAAGATGTATGAGCGCGACCGACGATGTTCGGAAAAGTTCTAGACTATTCTGTTCTGGGAGCTTCGCGACAGTATCTTTCCTTCTTTGTTTGTTTGATTGATCAAAATTCAAGAACTTATTCATGTTAAATAAAGAATATTGTTGATAATAGATTATCTGTCGCAATTTTTTTTTTGTATATGTTTTTGAGAATACGAGTAAAAGGAACAAATATTGGTACTCACTTTCCAGTCTCCTTGAGCGAGAAGAACATTGGTCCTAACTCTGCTAACCACCGGCCATCCACAGCCGTCACACAATGCATGTATTCCTGTAAAGTATAAAATATTGTTATTTATCTGAAAACGTCTGATGCTTTATATTTTTTTACTAAATCTTGAATTAGGCATTTGTCTCCCATCTCACCTGATGGTAAGTGACGATGAAGACGAGGATGTGACATGCCTATCCAAGAGATACCCATTTATTCTACTTTTGAAGTCCCGGGACTGTACTTGTCTGGGAATATACGGCGAAGAATGTCTTAAATTCTAGAAAACACTTTGTAACTAAATATTGAAAGCATCTAGGACATTCTGGAATAATCAAGACATTGTTTGACTAGCTCCGTGGCGCAGCGGTCAACACGCCAGCCTGCGACACGGAGTGACCGGGTTCGATCCCCGGCTAGGTCAAGATGGAAAATGATCTTTTCAGATTGGCCTGGGTCTTGGATGTGTATCTAAATATGTATTTGTTATAAAATATAGTATCGTTGAGTTAGTATCCCATAATAACACAAGTCTTGAACTTACTTTGGGGCTAGCTCAATCTGTGTGATTTGTCCGTATATATTTATTTATTATTATTTATTTATTTATTGTGTGTGAACGATAAAAATATTGCATAACTTCTATATCCATATAATTTTCGAAAAGCTCTTAGGAGCTCTCGAACAGAAGGGCAGATACAAGTAGGCGCCATCTGGTTCTATCCGACACAGCGTTCTTAGTTTCACTCCAGGTGTATCCCAGCTTCTCTGCCTCAGCTATGACAGTGCGGCGCCACGTTTTTGGGCGTCGCCGCTTTCGCTTGCCCTGCAGATTCCAATCCAGAGCTCTTCGGGGGGATAAGATCGCGAGGGCGGCGTAAGGTGTGCCTGATCCAACGCCACTTTCGCCGACGGATCTTCGTAGACGTCTATCGGTTCTTCCTGACATAGTTGCCACAGAACTTCGCTAAAAATCACAGTGTCCGGCCAGAAAATTCCCATTATACAACGAAGGCATCGGCATACAAACACTTTGACAGTTCCTTTATGGTTCGAGTAGATAAGGTGTGGAATGAACTGCCTGCGTCAATATTCCCAGACAAGTACAGTCCCGGGACATTCAAAAGTAGAATAAATGAATAGCTATTGGATAGGCATGTAACATCCTCGTCTTCATCGTCACTTACCATCAGGTGCGAGGGGAGACAAATGCCTAATCCAACATATAGTAAAAAAAAATCTTGTTGCGTTAGATTTTTCATCGCTTTTCATGTTTCGCATCCGTATAGCAGCATCAGTTTGTCAATATTGTTGAAAATCATAATCAGGTAGACGAAAAGGGAGAAGATATAGATAATTTAGGTGGTAGTGGGCGCTTACCTTGGTGGTCATCATGAGCTCGTGGTAGACGACATAGTCGGGCGAGGAGCCGAGGCCGAAGAGCGCGGAGGTGGGGTGCAGGTGGCACGGCATGCCGGTGCGGCAGTTCACGTACTCGCCGATGCCCTTCAGCCGCGCCGCCTGCTGGAAGTACGCTGCGGGGGGGAGCAGGGGGGGGGGGGCGTGTTATTACGATACGTGCTTTAAAATACAAAAACCGGTCAAGTGCGAGTGGAACTCAAACACCGTCATACGAGTAGCTAAGAAAATTTAGTTGTTTGTAAAGTCGGTTTGTGGACGATCATTTTACGTGATAACGGTGGAAGAGAGATAGATGCGTCACAAGCCGATCGTGCCTCTCTATCCCTTTTTATATCTCAATTTGACATTGTATTCAATTTGAATTATGACATAACAATGTAATCTCAGACCACATATAAATATATGTAGTTTTAAGTTCTTCTTCTTCTTTCTCAGTCCGTGTTCACCCATTGTTGGGTCTAGGCCTCTTTATGGCTTTTCCACTTGACCCGGTCTTTTGCTGTGCGCATGGTCTTCCCCAATATTTTTGTGATATCGTCGGCCCAGCGGACGCTGGAAGCGGCTCTAAACTTAGCTTTAAGTAAATTAACGTCAACAATATTTTGTTGTAAAATAAATGTTAACGTTCACCAAATGTCATGTAAAGTATCTTATGATGAATAAATGATATTTGACTTTGACTTGACTTTGATTTTCTTCAAAAAATATCTACATTGTGCCCTAATTGTACTCACCAGAACAAATGCACTTTCTGACGGTGTCCCAGTCCGTTCCACACGACACTAACGGCAGCCGCTGTTGCTGCAAAATGTCACGCAACTGTTGGCGGACCTCGCGTACCTTCCGCATCGCCTTCCCGTGCACGAAGTGTTCAGTGCACCATTGACTTGAGTAACTAGAAAAAATAACAAAATTATTTGATTGTTTATACAACAAAATGATTTGTTTTTTTATACAGCAATTATTTGTATTTTTATAACTTTCAGATTTTTTAATCGATTATAAAGTAAAAAGCAACCAAGAGACACAAAGATGTGAAAATTAACACGTGATTTATATAACAAGTCTTCTTGACACACACATAATAATAATAAATATAAATATATACGGACAAATCACGCAGATTGAGCTAGCCTCAAGGTAAGTTCGAGACTTGTGTTATGGGATACTAACTCAACGATATTATATTTTATAACAAATACATATATAGATAAACATCGAAGACCCAGGCCAATCTGAAAAAGATCATTTTCCATCTTGACCTGGCCGGGGATTGAACCCGGTCACTCCGTGTCGAAGGCTGGCGTGTTGACCACTGCGCCACGGAGCTGTCAAGACACATACATGTACGGCAACGGATACAAACTACTAAAGTTTCGTTATCTGACTATAGATTGTATTAGCTGTCGCCCACGGCTCCGCTTACTTTAATGTCGATCCCATCGGGAACAGTACTTTTTTCCGGGATAAAAGGCAGCCTATGTGTTAATACATGTAATAACCTATCTGTGTGCAAAATTTCGTCAGAATCCGTTGAGCCGTTTAGGCGTGATTAAGTAACATACATTCATACATTATCACCACGGAACAGAAAAACAAAATACTTCTAAAATCTGAGATTATCACAAACTTTCGCGTTGATAATATTAGTAAACTAGGATACACGAAAATGAATATATTTAAGGTTATCATCATCATCATCAGGTCCTTTTTAGTCTCCACTACAGGAGCACGACCCTCTCTGTACTACTAGGGCCATACTTGGCCAGAGCAGCCAGAGGACTTGGCCTACACTCTCCACGCTGGCCAGACGGGTTGGAGAGGTGTCTTAGATGTTTATAAGCTTTGTTTAGCTTGTATTTCCTAAGTCGCCTTCTACGACATCCACGGGAAGACTTGGAGTGGTCCTATACTACTCTGCCGGCTACCACACGGCTAATTTAAGGTTATACTTGTTAGATTTCCACTGGTTGTACAGATGCAGCAGAGTGAGGTGATCAGACTCGGGAACCTGGAACTTCTCGCGCACGGAGTCGGCTTCCTCTTCCCGACCCTGCGGCCGATAGAACACGGATGGCACCGACAGCATCGACACTGAAACCAAATAATACATTTGGTCTGAGAGAACAGAAAAAACGTAGAATGCGCCAGCTGCTTCTGTTCCCGCGCAGATCGTAAAAGCCGATCGAGGGAATGGGCGAAAATCTGTGGAATCATGTCAATAGGCGATGCGGCTAGCAACCCATCACTATATTGATTTTGTTTTCCATCTACACGTCCACTAAAATGCTAAATGTGGCCATAGTCTTATAGACCTAGGCTGTGTCTACCCGCAAGGGAAAAAGACGTAATAATATAAATAAATAATAAATAATTACGGACAAATCACACAGATTGAGCTAGCCCCAAAGTAAGTTCGAGACTTGTGTTATGGGATACTAACTCAACGATACTATATTTTATAACAAATACATATATAGATACACATCCAAGACCCAGGCCAATCAGAAAAAGATCATTTTCCATCTTGACCTGGCTGGGGATCGAACCCGGTCACTCCGTGTCGCAGGCTGGCGTGTTGACCGCTGCGCCACGGAGCTAGTCAAATGTATGTATATCATTGAAACTAACGTGATAAAACACATATTTGAAAACGGGTCACTGTCACCGACAAAATAGCGCGTGAGTGACCCGTTTCAAAAATATAAACTAGCTTTCGCCCGCGGCTCCGCCCGCGTCAATGCCGATCCCTCGGGAATAGTACTTTTTTCCGGGATAAAAGGTAGCCTATGTCCTTCTCCGTATTCCAGAGAACTTATGCAAAATTTCATGATGATCGGTTCAGTAGTTACGGCGTGAAAGCGTAACAAACAAACAAATAAACAAACTCACTTTCGCATTTATAATATTAGTAAGGATAAGGATACACTTTTGAGTACTGCGAAGGGGCGGTGGCCAAGCAACGTCACTCGGCGCGGCATTAAATACTAAAAGCTCACTTAGAGTTGCTACATAATTAAAAAGTAATTGAGTCTAGATATGACAAAAAACCGACTTCAACCAAACTACTGAACCGATTTTAATAAAATTTAAATGAGACAAATTGGAAAGTATAACCATACAAATGAAAAAAAATTAAAACGTATCATAAATGACAAAGTTATGAGGTGATAATCATTAAAAAAAAACATCCAACCAAAATGATAACCTCCTCCTATTTTGAAGTCGGTTAAAAAATTGAGTCTTAGGTAGGGTAAATTCGTTAGAGATGGCCGTACGGGAGAGTTGGCCAATTCCAATATTTCACAGAATAATCGCTAGATGGCGTTACGTTAAATTTAGTCCACTGCGGCCGTCGCTCGAGAGCAACGCACGTAAGCGATCTCCGCAGTAAAAAAACCGAAAAGTGAGTAAATAAGCTTTGTTTTTATACAGTACTGCAAACATTTTTTAGTTGGTTTACCTACCATTGTAAAACACATATTTGTTTTTCTTGTATATTGATCTTTTGTGAGTTTAATGTCATAACACGTTTCTAGCTGTATTCTAACCTCAAAATTGTGTCCTATTTGCACTTCGAACTTTTGAATTTCGTATGGCTATCTCTCCCGGATAAAAAAAGGAGAGATGGCCATAAAGTTTCAGGTATAGATGGCCACAGTTGTTTTTGTTATTTTAAATGTATGTAATTGCTTTTTCTAATTTGTTATAGATGCCAAATAAAAAGCGAATCTCTGCCTAATCAATCTATGTCTCCTTCTAGATCAAACTTAAATGAAAAAAATATTTAAAACGAACCAACACCAGGCACATCCGCTGAAATAAAAGACGACAAAGACAATTGGACACCTTCTCGAATTTTAAAAGAAATATCTCCCATTCCACAAAAACTAGTAGAAGCTCGTAAGCGCAGCAAACAAATTGGTAAACTTTTGACTTCCAAAGAGCATATTTCAATCAGAAAAACAAAAGAAGAAGAAAAAAATGTGAAAGATAATAAACGTCGAATCAAGCAAGAAAATTTAAAGGTATCAGGAAACAAAAACAATATTAATAATAAATTAAATACAGTTAGGAAAAGAAAAGCTATCCGGCAAGATTCCGTTAGTAGTTCGGAAGAAGAGGAACCATTACTTTGTGATACTTCATTGGAAAAAAATAGCAGAAGAGGCTGATAACTGCGCTGGATGCGGCGAAAATTACTATGAAACCCGCTTAATTGAAGATTGGCTTCAATGTGTCATTTGCAACTTATGGGTACATGAAAACTGTACCGCATTTGATAATATGTGTGCCAAATGTGGGCAGAAGCAAAAAACTGAACAAAGTAATGCAACAACATCTAAAAAGGGAAAGGGAAAAGGCAAGAAGAGTAGTGGCCATCTGTCCCGTACGACTATGGCCAACACACACTGATATATGAGGGAGAGATAGCCAGTCCTATATTTGTTTTTTTAATATGTCTTTTCATGTTTTATAATGATACGTATCATTTGTTGCTGATTTTTGAAAGGTTAAACACAAAAGATTATTACGACAATAAATATTTGATTATAAATATCAATTCTTTTTTTTTATGTCCCACCAACAAAACTATGGCCATCTCTAACGAATTTACCCTATAGTAACAAAGTGATGTAAAATTATATAAAAAAATAAGGCAAGTCAGCTTGCTGTGAAGCAGTTGCCTTTTTGTAACCACTGGTTACGTGTGTGCATCAGTGGTTATTAGGCTGATTTCAAAGTGACACCGACCGGCGCCGTTCACCGCGTTTCAACTGCGCGCGCGTGTAACGAACGGCGCGTTCGAACTGCGTGACTATGAAACGCAACTACTATCTAGTGTAATTGCAAGCGCGCGTGTGGCCAGGCTGGTCAAACGCGTGACTCTGAAATCAGCTTAATGATGGTTATTAACCACCAAGATGTAATTTCAAACTGGAATCTATGAAATATAACATAATGATTTTTCGGTGATAATAATCATGTCATTACTATTTTTAGGGTTCTGTACCTCGAAAGGAAAAAAACGGAACCCTTATAGGGTCACTCGGTTGTCCGTCCGTCTGTCTCTCTGTCCGTCTGTCTGTCAGTCTGTCAAGACCCTATTTATCAGCAACGCGTAGAGGTATCAAGCTGAAATTCATATCAAATACTCAGGTCTGCTGTCCCTTGCAGTTGTGAAAAAAATCAAGCTTCTGATCCAACGCAATCAAAAGATACAGCTGGTTATGTCGCATTTTTTCGTGTTTTTTCGACATTCGCAAGGGAATCAAAACCTACAGGGTACTTCCTGTGATTTCAGAATCTTGAAATTTGGTACGAAGCAACGTCTTATAGCAGATATAGGAAAAATTGCGAAAAGCATAAATTTTGAGTTTCATCATATAAAAGAAAATATTTTTAATAATTTCAAACTTATTATATACTCGTATAATGAACGGAACCCTTAGTGCGCGAGTCCGACTCGCACTTGGCCGGTTTTTTTTCTAAATAGCACCTAGGTCCTAGTGAAATATAGAAAATATTCAGTTTAGTGGACTTGGATTTTACTTCAGTTAATTTTCCTACATATAATAACATCTTACCTATTATGAGGACTTCGGCACTACAGCCCATCTCGGCAGACACGATCAACATGTGACATTGAGGCGGGTCGAGAGGGAACTCTGCCATCTGCCTGCCCAAAGGTGTCAACGCTCCCGTTCCGTCCAGAGCGCCCAAGATCCAAAGCTGGTACATCGAGTTCAGAATTGTGTCCTGTAGGATAGAGAGACTGGTTATTATAGCATTGTTGCGTCGATAGTTCATTGCAGGTCTATTTTCTGTAATTCCATACAAACTGGCCGGGCGGCTAATTGCTGAATTTTTTTGAGTTCCCAAAGTTGGTCCCATAGGATAAGTTGTTCCTATCGATGGTCTGAGTCATCCCTTTAAGGGTACATTTAGATGCCGTAGAGCGAATGGTGCTATTGCTTATACGGTCCGACGATTGTCCAGTATGCGCTCCATCTCTTGGATAGGCATGTAACATCCTCGTCTTCATCGTCACTTACCATCAGGTGAGATGGGAGACAAATGCCTACTTTAATAATTAATAAAAAAAAATAGACCGCTGGCAAACCCCGAGTTTGGACTTTTGCAATTATTAGTTTTTAAAAATATAACCTATATTCATATAATATAACCTATAGTTGCGGTTGGACGTTGTGTTGTATTGTCACTTTTATCTTTTTTTTGTGTAGGTAGATACTTATACTGTACTTGCTACGAAATGTATTTCTTCTAATTATGGTATAATTTTCTGGGGTAACTCTACTGATAAAGAAGTAGCATTTAAAATGCAAAAGCGCTGTATTCGAGCAATGTTTGGATTAAAAAGTAGCGATAGTTGTAAACCACTATTCAAGAAACATAAAATTCTCACACTTCCTTTACTATATGTACTGGAGCTGGCAATATTTGTAATACTAAATCCTCATTTATTTCCAAGTTTATCTGATATAATAGTAAGAAATCGACGTGGTGGTGATAGACTAAGTCTCCATCCGTCAAAAACTGCATTGCTCCATAAAAGTGTAGTATGTATGGCACCAATGATTTATAATAAAATACCAAAACAATATAGGGATTTAAACTTGATACTCTTTAAGAAAAAGCTTAAAATTTTGTTATCTGAAAAATGTTATTATAGTATTAACAAATTTTTATCTGACAATCTGTAGTATTATATATATTTTGTTTTTCTGATTTTTGTTGATGGCATAGATTCGATGTACCTAAATATTAAAACTTCATTTGCACTTTTATTTAAATTTTTGAAACTTTTTAAATTTAATTGCATGCCTTCTGAACTTATATGTATTTGCACACCAGTAATAGTAAACACCAGTTATAATATATCCATTTAATGTAGTTTACACATGTTTATGCAAATAAATACTCTTTATATTTATCTTTATCTAAAACCACTTCTTTTCCTGATTTTGTTTATGTATAATGAATCATATTGAAGTACATACTATGTAAGCGACAAGAAGAATAAATAAAATGTATTAGTGAGTACCTAAATGGATATGCGGACAAACCTAACAAGGTTTTTGTATATCCTAAATAGTTTATCATATAAGTGTAATTATTGTGGAATTAAATAAATAAATATAATAAAATATATAATGGTATAAAACCTGAGGGGGTGGGTCCATGAAGTGGAACGCGAGAAGGTCTTCCACTCCCAGAGATTTGAGCAGCAACACCGTATTAGCAAGGTTAGTTCTCTGTATCTCCGGCACCGTAGACGGCAGTAATTCGTGTTGGTATTGCCGCTGCGTGTACAGACAGAACGCCTTGCCGGGGCCGGTACGACCGGCTCGGCCGGCGCGTTGGCGAGCGTTGGCCTGACTTACGGGGTAGATCTGAAACACCAAATCGACATTATTATATACTAGCTTTCGCCCGCGGCTCCGCTCGCGTCAATGTCGATCCCTCGGGAATAGTACACTTTCCCGGGATAAAAGGTAAGCTATGTCCTTCTCCGCACTCCAGAGAACTTGTATGCAAAATTTCATGATGATCGGTTCAGTAGTTACGGCGTGAAAGCGTAACAAACAAACAAACTCACTTTCGCATTTTTTGAGTGTTTATACATATTTTGCATTCAAAATGCTATATTATTTACGCTAGTCGTACACAGACTTAAGGTCGCAGGTTCAAATCCCGTCCGCTTGAAATTTTTTCGCCATATTTTATTTCTTAATTTAATAAGATTATTATATATTTTTTTATACGACTTAGTAGGCAAAAGTAGGCAATAAAACAAACAGTACTTAGAAAAAAAATCATTATATAATACAAACTAATGCATAACCCGCTTTCTTTGGCTAGCTCTGTGGCGCAGCGGTCAACACGCCAGCCTCCGACACGAGAGTACCCGGGTTCGATCCCCGGCCAGGTCAAGATGTAAAATGATCTTTTTCAGATTGGCCTGGGGTCTTGGATGTGTATCTATATATGTATTTATTATAAACTTGAGTTAGTATCCCATATTTCTTTTTTGAAGTGGGTTAAAAGAATAACGTACCTGCAAGGCATCCATACCAATTCTCGGATTGTATACTTTCAACTTGCAGTAGCCACAGTCGATGACGTACATAATTCCGTCAACGGTCAGTGAGGTTTCTGAAAAAAGAAGTAACATCTATTATTACAGATCCAAGAACTGTATACATGGTGAAATTTTGATCATTTTGGACCCTTAAATGGATGACTCAGACCATCAATATGAACAACTTTTTCTATAGGACCAATGCTGGGAACTCAAAACACATTTCGTCATTTCTATACAAAAGCGTCCCGCCTCCCGGCCAGTTTGTATGGGAATGTCGAATTTTTTTGAGTTCCCAGCTTTGTTCCCATAGGAAAAGTTGTTCATTTTGATGGTCTGAGTCACCCCTTTAAGGGTCCAAAACGGTCAAAATTTCACCGTGTATATTCATAGTCATCTTTGTTTCAGCCACTGAAAATCATAGTCCGACTAAATTTGAACATCGTGGTGGCTCAAACACTGCTGAAAGACTTTATTTTTGGCAACTCTATCGTTTCCACCTTCTCCTTCCAATAAGAAGTGGAATCACCGTTTTTTGTGGGTGTGAGTTTCTAACTGTCGTTTGCTTGTATGACAGGCAGACGGACAGTGGAAGCTTAGTAATAGGAGAAAGCTTAGTAAAAAATAAAGAATGTGTTCATGTCAGGACGTGCGCACTGACTGATGAACATTTAACGAATCTTGCACACACGTGGCCGTTCTATCTTGATATATTTCTGTAGCTGATGATGACGTGCGTAGGCTAAATATGAAGAAAAAATTTACCTGCAATATTGGTAGCGACGATACATTTCCTTTGGCCTGGTGGCGCCCTCTGGAAGATCTTCGCTTGCAAATCGGCTGGCAGTTGGGAGTAGATCGGCAGCACTGTCAACGGTGGAGCGCTGTCTAAGTCTGCTAGACGATCTGTCAGTGTCTGTGGAAATTTAAAAAAATATGCTTAATTCTTTTTTAGGTCAGGGATGTCATCTTGTCTGGCGATTGCAGGTATGTTTTTTTATAATAAAACTAAGAAGGCAAACAGGCAGACGGCCTACTTGATGGAGAGCGGTTACCGTAGCCTATGGACGTTTGCAACACCAGAGGTGCCGCTCGCGCGTTGCGGACCCTGGAGATATCTTTGAAGCCCTTTTTGAAGAACCCTAAGTTGTAGACTCTCGGGAAAAAATGGCAGAGTTCGTTCCACAACTTTAGCATACGTGAAAGAACATTCCTTTCAAAATGGCAGATGGACAGTGGAAGCTTAGTAATAGGGTTCGGTTGGCGTACGCAACCTGAACTTCCTATCGATGGCGTGGGGTGCGATGATAGAAGGTCATCGGGAACACGGCCTCCCAAACTGCTACTTGCTGTCCGTCCATTCAGCCGAGTGAGTAGTATCCCAATACCTCATTCCCTTCCCAAATCCAACAATATTCTATTCTTCTCTAGGGAAGGAAGTTAAAGTGCTTCTGATTGGCAGCAGCGTCGGAAGCACAAGAAGCCAAAGAAACTGCGCTCGCCAACCCGCTTGCCAAGCGGGGTGAGTATGGCAATATCCTCCCATCCAACGAAGTATCCTTGAAAGAATGTTTTGTCCAGATGAAGCTTAGTCATCATCATCATAATTTAGGCCATAAGACCTAAATGATGATGATGGTGACTAAGCTTTTTATTCATAACAAATATAAGCATAGGAAAAAGATCTTTTAGAAGTAGTTAAAAAGCTTAAACAGAAGTCAGACAAGCTGATACGCAGATTATCCAAAGCTCAACAAGTAGCTGTCAAAAGGGCAAAGCTCCTAGCAAAATCCAAAGGACAGAAGCGTAACTCAAGGTGCCTTTTACAGTATATCACAAGATCAAAGGCGACGCAGAGCGGCCTTTGGCTAAATCGCAATATTTTTTGGTATATTTTTACAGAATATAATTTATTGACGTATTTTACGACTGGAAATTTGATAATAATAATGATATACCCGATCATGGAACGAGATATCTTTTTACGCGGTTTGACGTATTAGCAAAAAGTAAGTACAATCTAACTTTTACGTAAAAAATCTGTGCTATACGGTACTGTACTTATGTTGAGTATATACGAAATATGTTTCAAATGTTATTGATATCTATCTACATACTAGCTTTCGCCCGCGGCTCCGCCCGCGTCAATGTCGATCCCTCGGGACAGTACTTTTTCACGGGATAAAAGGTAGCCTATGTCCTTCTCCATACTCCAGAGAACTTGTATGCAATTCATGATGATTGGTTTAGTATAACTACTAAACCAATCATCATGAATTTTGGCGTGAAAGCGTAACAAACAAACAAACTCACTTTCGCATTTATAATAGTAAAGATTACTGTTGAGAACGCTTTTAATTTGATATCGATTCGTTAAGTTGATGATCCTTTAAAGATAGGTCACGGGCAAGACCTTTTTTAAAAGTATGAACATCTTATTAATTTTATTTTGAATTTATGATAATTGATAATCCATTAAATTCATAGCAACATTTAAAATAGGCTAGTCCTAAAAAAATATAATTAGTCCGTCAGTTAGATATTTAAAAAATATTGGACTCTTATTTTTTCTTTTGTCGATTAAACAAAAAATGATAAAGATAGAAGCCCTTTGAAGTTCCGTGTGATGTCATAGTTTGCTACAATTTTTAGCAAACTTTGACGTCACGAGCCCCCATTCCTGAACTTTGACGCGCTTTATCTTTATTATTTATTGTTTACTAGCTTTCGCCCGCGGCTCGGCCCGCGTCAATGTCGATCCCTCGGGAATACTACTTTTTCCCGGGATAAAAGGTAGCCTATGTCCTTCTCCGTGCTCCAGAAAACTTGTATGCAAAATTTAATGATGATCGGTTCAGTAGTTACGGCGTGAAAGCGTAACAAACAAACAACATAACAAACAAACTCACTTTCGCTTTTATTAGTAAGGATTTGACAAAAGACAAAATACGTGTCCAATATTTTCGATTATCTAACTGACGGACTAATTGTTATGTTATTATTACGACCCAGGAAACTAGCCTATTAAGCCTTTACAAGTTCTCACGCCATCCGTACAAAGAGCTTGCTTGTGACGTCACGAATTTATAGGCATTTCAGGAAAGCGTTTTCAAAACATCAAACAATATGAGACTATTGTATCTGAAAGAGTTCCTTATTTCGTTTTTTTGGTAGTTCTTTCCGTAGTTACACGATAAAATAAATAAATATATATGGACAAATCACACAGATTGACCTAGCCCCAAGGTAAGTTCGAGACTTGTGTTATGGGATACTAACTCAACGATACTTATTTTTTATAACAAATACATATATAGATAAACATCAAAGACCCAGGCCAATCTGAAAAAGATCATTTTTCATCTTGACCTGGCCGGGGATCGAACCTGGGCACTCCGTGTCGCAGGCTGGCGTGTTACCCACTGCGCCACGGAGCTGTCGATAAAATGAATGCAATATGCTTATTCTGAAAATATAACATTCATACAGGTCGAATTGATAACTAATAGATTCAGGTGTTACTTTGCGGAAGTCAAAGCTACATTTACTTTGAGACAATTTAATTTGCGTGCTTCCGCCACCAGTACTGGTACAGTACCCGTACTGGTGGCGGAAGCACGCAAAGTAAATTGTCTCAAAGTAAACGAATTGATAACCTCATTTTTTAAGTCACTTAAAATGGAAAATAATAAACGACAGACCTCGCACGTGACCTCGATGTCTTCCTGACCGGGCATGAAGATCAGGATGTCACCATCGTCGGGCTGCAGGTGAATTTGTAGAGCCTGTGGACAAATAACAGATATCTTTTATATTATCAATTGCTGTAGGCTTTTCGGCTTACAATAAACTTAAGAATATTCTGGTACATCCTTTCACGTCGGAAAATGATCTAGAAGGCTTACTTGAAAATATAAAATCAATCAAGGCGATCAGCGTAGAATACTGGTCAAAAGACATCTAATCTTGTGTGACGTACCTATAAAAAAAATAATGGATTAATTTGGACTTAACTCTCAACTCACTCTCAACAAAAAGAAGAATTCAAATCGTTCATGTCATATCAAATAGTTGCGAATTTCACAAAAATGCATTTATGGAATTGAAAAACTCTCCCCTTGAGACCTGTAGAGAAATAAGCATCCATCTCTTTTCTATTTGAGCTATCGTTGTAAGAGTTAATTTAATAATAGTAAGAAGTTATTTACAGAGAGGGTCATGCTCCTGCAGTGGAGACTAAAAAGACCTGATGATGATGAAGAAGTTATTTTATTTACTCAAGAAACACCTTTGTTAAAAGCTTTTACATTATTTTCTTCCTTTTATTATCTAGTTAATCTCGAATCAAGCTTAGAAATAGAATAGAAATAAAAAAATGTTTATTTGCAAAAAAAAAATTACAAGTACACAAATGCATGATATGTAACTTTGTGACGAAAAATAAACGAAGTTATCTAAACTACTTAGTTTACTCGTAATCCCCACACTAGGTCAGGCCTGAATTGCTTCATGTCCTATCATGTGATATCCCCCAGGTGGGGCAGAAGGCATCCACAGTTCAACTCAAGCCAGGTTAGTCACCACTTACCTAGCCTGAGATCAGACTCAGAGATGGCTTCATTTATGTCACCACCGAGCATCGCCAGGTTTGCCTGGACCGACCACGCTTCCTTGTGGGGAGGCACTATTATGCCTGACTAAAAATGTATGGCTCCCTCTGGAGTAAGTGGCCGATCCACATCCATTTGCTTTGGACAATTTGGCGTTTCCCTACAGAGCTTATTTAAGATCTTTTCAGGCCAGAAGATCCCTAACATCCGCCTAGTCAAGCTACTTAACTAGAATTTCCTAATCTTGAATAAATTTCGAGGATTATCTCAATTTACGTCAGTACTAACGACCAAACTAATTGCAAATAGAGATACCGTGTTATTTTGACGTCATCATTTCATTATTAAGATTAGATTTGGCGTAACTACTATTTGTGTTGGATACTCTGTTTAGTTAAGGATAACACATTTGCGAATTACCTGCTACTTCTTCTTCTATCGTGTCAATGGTCGAAACGATTAAATGAATCTTACCCAGAATAGGCTTGTTTCCCAAAAATTGCATTTTAAAAAAATACGTATCGAAATATTATATACGTATTTTTTTCTTATTTCAATCAAACATAAGATAAAAAAGATAAAGCGCATCAAAGTTCAGGATGGGGGCTGATGACGCAACAGGCCGGTAAAAAGTGTACCGGACCGTGACGTCACGCGGAACTGTAACGGGTTATATCGTTGTCAATTTTTGTTTAATTGAAAAATGGAAACATACGTATCTAATATTTTTTGATAATCTATAAGACAGACTAATTATTTTAAATGCTATATTTTTAGGAAACATGCCTATTATGCAACCTTTACCTGCTACTTAAGTACTAGTAATTTAAGTAGTAGGTACATCTTTAACTATCTACTACGAAAATTGGCAGACTCCTATGATGCAGTGGTAATAAGTTAGGTATTTAAAAAATCTGCCTGAGTAAAATCTTAGGTATGAATGAAGATGATTACCCGTCAAGTCGTCAGCGTAGAAATATCTATGATAATAATAGAAATGTAAATATTAAATATAGCAGTTGCTTATAATCACACAATATGTTTTCGAGCCTGAGGTGAGTCATAGAATGCATACTGCGTCGGTAAAAGCGTCTGACGTAGGGTAAGCAACATATCAGATTTTTTGTTTGATCAAATAAATATTACTACGTAATATTAATAATAATAATAATTTAATTAATAATAATGATTTAATGTAATTTGTCCGTATTAATAAAATTGTTAATACAGAGTATAATAGATTGAGCTAGCCCCAAAGTAAGTTCGAGACTTGTGTTATGGGATACTAACTCAACGATACTAAATTTTACAAAAACATATATTAGAAGCCAATCTGAGAAGACCGGGGATCGAACCCGGACACCCTCGTGTCGCAGGCTGGCGTGTTAACCACTGCGCCACGGAGCTGTCACGGAGATTAATATAGGAGTGTCATTTTTTCTCGAAAATGTTCGGAATTGTTATAGGTACTAAGTTTTGGGGTTAAAATGCTACTCATTTATCTTTTAAACTGTATACTGCCCCTTTAAAAATATAGATAGTCTAGCAATCCAAACTATTGCTATTGGGGCTTCGCAGGCACTTTTTCACGTTAAATCACATTTACAATTATAATAATAACGTTTATTGACAGTTTTCTTTTTTTACATTATAATGTGTGTACAATAATAACATAGGTAAGTATATAGCCTATGGTACCAGCTTTTCCAAATACGTCCGATTATTCAACTACCCACCATCGAACTAGGAATGAACCTGTATCTCGAGTGGTGGGGAGCATCATAAAGGATTCAAAGGCGAGACTGGCTTATAAATATCATGTAAAGAAAAATAACAAATGAAAGCACTATACTATGGTCACTATGATTTCCAAACTAGTTTATAATACTGTATATTGGGAATCAATTACATTACTAGAATGGATAAATTCCATATCAATGTCTCTCTCCCGTCCGTAAATACTCCTCTCTGTACTCATTTATGTATGTATTTCTATGTATAGTAATTGTAATTGTGTGTGTTCGTCATGTTTTGTGTGTGTAAGGTGTGTTGAGTATTTGTAATTGTGTGTGCAAATGTGCTAATAGTGTGTATTTGATTAGATTTTGTTATCTGGTAGGTATGTTAATATATATATATATATATATATATATATATAATGTATATATATATATATACATTTAAATATATCATGTCAGGAGATTCTCAGTTTCTGTGTAATTGAGTGTTTTCAGCCATTTTTGAATTATAATTTTAGTTTTCCGCTTAGTATAGCGATAAATGTCTAGTATTTTATTAACTTTATTATAAATTATGCTGCTAAATACTTTAAAGTGCCGACTTGCAAAAGTAGTCCTGTGACGTTGGATAGAGCATACACGATCTGATCTTCGTTTGCGGTTTCTTAACGTAGGATCATAGGGGACTTGTGTGTGTTTGCGAAGCACAGTCCTCATGATGTACAGTTGTCTCACTGTTAAGACCATTGTATCTGTATAAAGTTGTGAAGTGGGATACCTAAAAGGCTTATTGGTCATGACTTTGAGTACCGCTCTCTGTGCTCTCTCTAAAGGCAGTATTGTGGTCATAGCTGCTCCACCCCATGCTGATATACAGTATGAAAGTAACGATTGGCACAAAGAAAAATATACTACTTTAAGGGTTGTTAAGTCAGCACAAGAGTTAAGGTTTTTAAAAACGTATATTAACTTCCTTATCTTTGGTATTAGAGCTTTTATATGTTGGTTCCATTTTAAATGCTGGTCTATGTGTACGCCCAGATATTTTACGGTGTTCGCCCTTGTTATGGTTAAGCACTTGCAAGTTTCGCCGCAACAAGTGTGAGCTTTAATACCGACATACTCTTGTTTGGGAAGCGTTGATGCGTTTATAGTAAAAGTTACGTAATTCGTTTTTTGTACATTAAGTGTAAGTAAATTTAAATCTAGCCAAGACAGAACGGAAGAAAGAGCATTTTCAGCGAGCTGGAAGGTGTTGTCCCAGTTAGAACCTCTTACTATCAGCGCAGTGTCGTCAGCATATGCGAGGATTTCACACTGAGGAATTGTTAGTTTACACATGTCATTAATATATATGATAAAGAGCGTAGGGCCGAGGATAGAGCCTTGTGGTACTCCAAAAACTAATTTCTCTTCGTCACTTACAATATTTCCAATTTTAACACGTTGACTGCGATTTTGTAAATAATCTCTAAATATTGCCAGAGGAAGTCCACGTATTCCTACACTTTGTAATTTTTCCAATAGCAATGGGATTGAAACGGTGTCAAATGCCTTAGCGAAGTCCAAGAACAAGCCGATACATTTTTCTTTTTTATCAAGACTTTCAACAATCGTTTCAAGTAAAGAACTGACTGCATCCTCTGTACTGAGACCCTTCCTGAAGCCATACTGATTTTTAGCTATTATATTTTTTGTTTCCAGATATTGTACCAGTCTTTTGTTTAAAACCTTTTCTAATATTTTTTTTTTTTTTTTTTATTTTATTTATTAGAAAACCAACAGCATAACAAATCGTAATTACACTCATTTTTAACAATGACAAAGCCAATAATAGGTTTTCCTATCTTTAACAATTATAATAAAATCGAAATCGATGAAAGTTGCACAATACGTGATAAAGAACTACCTATATAGTATATATACTCGTAATACTGTGTTCTACCGCAGTACTTATAATTCAGAAGAAGAAGTGCCTGTGACGGCGCAACTTCTTACAAACAAGAAAAGACTAAATAAATATTGCTATGATAAGATACTTCCTCTATACATTCTTAATCTATCTAATTATTGAGTATCAAGACACTTAATTATTCTATTCCTAAAGTTTGCTTTGGAGTATGCAAAAAGATCGATTGCATCAAATTTATCATTATATATACGTGCAATTCGCGCAGTTACCATGTTCTTTGCGTAATTAGTCTTATAAAGTGGAACATGAAGCAGAGCAGTCTGTCGCGTTCGACGCGAGGGTGTCCGGAAAAAGATACTTGCCACTAAGTCAGGACAGTCCAACCGGCCATTTACTATATCGTAAAGTAGACACATGTCCGAAAGTGTGCGCCGCTGTTTCAGAGTTAAAATACCATGAGCGAGACAGCTCTCCTCGTACGACTCAGAGCGTGTATATGTGCGGAAGTTGAGGTGTTTAATAAAGCTTTTTTGGATACGCTCTAACTGATCCACATACACAGCGTATTGAGGAGACCATATCGGGCTGGCATATTCTAAAATGCTTCTCACATATGCAAAGTAAATTGCCTTAATAGCAGTTAAGTCTGAGAACGGTTTACAAATTCTTAAAGTGAACCCTAGGTTTCTGAATGCCTTGTTTTTTATGTAGTCTACGTGATCTGAAAGCAACATTTTGTCGTCGAAACATACTCCCAAATAACGGACCGCCGTACAGCGCTCAATGAGCGTCCCCCCAAAATGATAATTAAATATGATAGGTTTAGTTTTACGAGTGAAGGTGATACATTGACATTTATTGACGTTAACTGATAGTCTATTATTAGCATAGTATACGAGCAGGCGGTCTAAATCTCTTTGCATTAGTTGACAGTCAGAAACTGATTTCACTTTACAATAGATTTTTTTATCATCAGCATACATAAGATAATTGGAAGATTTGAAGCAGCTATCTATATCATATAGAAAGACGTTGTAAAGGAGTGGGCCTATGCGTGAACCCTGGGGCACACCTGAAGGGACTGAAAAAAAGTCAGAACGATAGCCACCGATCACAACAGCTTGCGAACGATTTTCTAAGTAGGACTGGACCCAACGAAGCTTATCCAATAGGATCACGTGATCTACGCGGTCAAAAGCTTTCTCTATGTCCGTATAGATCACGTCAACCTGACCCCCACCGTCCATGTTAGCCAGTACAAAGTTCGTGAAACACCCCAAATTCGTTGTTGTGGATCGTTTTTTCAGAAAGCCGTGTTGGTTGTTGGGCAGAGACTGCGATATTATGTTGTATATTTCATTATATACGACGAGTTCTAACATTTTAGCCAGAGGATTTAAAATGGATATTCCCCTATAATTCGCAATCTCTGATCTCGATCCTTTCTTGTGAATAGGTATGATGTGTGCCAATTTCCACTTACTAGGAAAAATGCCTTCTCTAAACGAGCGATTGAAAATGATGGCAACTGGAATTGCAAGAGATTTGGCACAACGGTTCCAGAAGAGAGGAGGTACGCCATCACTGCCCGCCCCTTTGTTTATATCCAGCCGTTTCAAATGATTTAACACCTCTTCAGCCGAAACTTCAATTTTTGACACCACCCCAGTCCCGTCGTACCCCTCCTCAGATGGTGTCCTAGTGCTAGCAGGGTTACCAAAGACGCTTTTAAAATATGAATTAAATGTGTTACATATGTCTTTACCTTCAGTGTACTTAGTGTCATTTAAATAGAAAATCTTTGGATAACTTGAACCCCCACGAATCGCTTTAGCGTACGACCAGAAAGTTTTAGGGTTATTTTTAATATTATTTTCGCATCTTCCAGTAAAGTTTTTAAAACAATCTTGTTGCATTCGTCGTACGCGCTCCCGTAATAAAGAAAACTCACCATAGTCAAGCCTATTGCCAAATTTTTTCCAACGAGCATGGGCTTTGGACTTCTCCTTAATAATTCTGATAAGGGCAGTCGTGTACCAGATAGGATATTTACGACGTTTGGGTTTTTTAATAAGTGGGACGTACTCGTCTACGCAGTTGTAAATAATACCGTAAAACTCTTCTATGGCCTCATCTAAGTGGTTTCTATATATTATAGAATTCCAGTTTACGCCCGATAAGTAGATATTGATTGCTTCATAGTCCGCTTTTCTAAAATTATGCCTGGGTTCTGACGCCTCAGTAAGCGGCCGAAACTGAAGGTCTAAAATTTCTAAGAGAAAAGGCGGGTGCGCTGGGTCCTCCCTGACGAGTCCAGAGCTACGAGTGATGGAGAGAGGAAGATTACAAAAAGCTAGGTCTAACGTATTACCACTAATATTTTTTAAACCATTATATTGAGATAGTCCCAACATCTGAACCTCCTCAACAAATTCTTTAGCCACTGTCTGTAGTTCGACGGAGCCTGTTCTCAAAAAGGTAGGTTGAGTGTTGTCCCATGCTATACTATACAAATTAAAGTCGCCAATCAATAAATAATTATCAGCGGGGCAAACTTCGAATGACTGTTTAATGCATTGTATAACAACATTAATGTCGGAAGGGAGACGATCCGGTTCGGACGGTATATAAGCGGCGCATATGTGCAAATCTACCATCGAGGCGCAGGAGCGTGCCGGTACAGTCACCCATAAAAGCTCGGTGGCACTGGACGAGATGTATTTCGTGCGCGTAGCTCCAAGGGAACGTCGCGCAAGAATCAATGTGCCCCCTCCAGTCTTCTTTTCCCTAATAGCTAACTTTCGATCGAAACGGAACACATCATACCTATCGTCTGATATCTCACCATCATAAATCCCCTCGTGTAACCAAGACTCAGTTATTATAATAATGTCATAGTCATTACATAATATATTCTGACGAAGTTCGAGAGTCTTCGTTCGTAGCCCACGAACGTTTTGATAAAAAACATTTAAATACCTATCAGTCATTAAAAATACAATTTACACAAAATAAAAATGTTTTATTACGTCCGCGGGCCAAAAAACAGCTCACTTCTCCTCCGTCAGAATACATGATGCAAGGCAAAACGCGATGTACTGCTTTTTGACTATATTTACTAAATCGAGAAGACTTAGTAATAATATAACCGAGAATTGCAACTTTAAAAGTGGGGTATTCCGACAAAACTGCGATCGACACTGCTCCGCGTGAACAGATAACTAGCGAGTTGAACTGCAGTGATAAAGTGTATTTACTAAAGACGCGTGCGCGCTTAATGTAATGTTTGCATACTCCGAGGCAGTAAAAGGCGATTAAATGTGATTCTAAAAATATTTTTACATAGTCAGAATTAATAATCACTAATGTGTTAATCATTCTCGTGCAGTAAATGTATTTCAAATATAAAATTACTTGTTTTAATGTTAAGAATATTGAATGTTTAATCTCCTTAAAGAGCACAGCAGCAAATTGAGCACTGTATATAAGAATTAACATATAATACAGAATTAAAGTGTCTGTTATAACAAGGTTTAAATATAATATTTCATATGTTAAATATCGCACCTGTCTTACGCGCATCGTGTATAAAAGCATGTCAGTGACAATCGTCAAAGAGTAACTCTGCGCAGACGAGACAAGCCAAGTACAATAAATTACATTAATAAAAATAAATTTAAAAAGGAAAGTATGTGAAATGATCTTATGAATACCTATTATAAGTAGATGTGCTATATTCACGATATTTTTGAGATGTCCTTTTCCGAGATAATTTGAATGGGAGGAGAACCGTCTGTTTTCCTTACGAAAATTCGCCCATGTCTTATCCATACATATTGAAAATTCCTAAGTTTTGCGGCCTCTTTGGCTTTTTTCATAAGCTGCTTATTGGAAAATGTCAAGTGCTCGTTGACGTACACAGGTTTCTCATCGCCAGGTATATTGAGACTCTTGGTGGTGAGGCGATTCTTACGTACACCCGATATTATGTTGTCCTTGATGGCGCGTGTTTTCATCTTGGCAACAATATTTCTAGGGCGCCCTTTAAGGCTTACTCTTGGTGTAACGCGGTTCGCCTCAACGATATCATCTGTAGAAATCATGACTCCGGCATTTGCGGCTAAAGATATTACTAAACCTACGATGTTCTCTTCTCTGGACTCAGGAACACCGACGATTTCAAGATTCATTATACGATCTCTTTGATTTCTGACGTTGAGTTCAATTTGTAATTGCTCGTAGTTTCTTGACAGCTCTTCAAATTTCTGCTCAAGGTTAGACGATGATTTGGCACCATCAGTTAGTGAGTCGACCTTTGTTACGAGCTCCGCGCCTAATATTTTTGATAGAGCAGTTAAAATTGATATGGGCCTATAATTTGTAACATCTTCTTTGTTGCCCGACTTAAATATCGGATGTACTATGGCTTTCTTAAAGGCTTCAGGAAAGATTCCAGTTGATATAGCTAATTGGCATATGCAAGTAAGTATTGGCACAAAAACTTGTCGTGAGTCTTTTATGACACGAGCCGAGATTCCATCCCAACCAACAGCACAGTCGCTGCGAAGGTCTCTAATCAATAGGTCTATTTCGCATTCGTCTACATATTATCTAATCCATCTATGTAACTCGGAATAAGTCAAGGATTTTAACGATATCTCAGACATCCAAATACGTTCATACATTTCCAAGTTATAGTCTTGTATAGTCACATACAAACATGAACCGAAAAAACATTACATTCCCTTTTCTGGGCAGTTATGTAAAACTTACAATAATTTTTATATGCGGTTCTTTTATCATATTAGCTAAATTTTTCAGACATTTAAATACATAGCAGAGAAAGAAATGTTACGTTCAAAAAGCGCCACATGCAAGTATCTGGATAAAATTATAATAATTACTTTCCGTTAAGCTTTGGAAATAGTACATACTCAAAGAGATCATTCGAATACATTTCTAATTATAGCATGCTTCAAACCTTAGACAACAGAATAGGGTTAAATAAATAAATAAATATATACGGACAAATCACACAGATTGAGCTAGCCCCAAAGTAAGTTCAAGACTGGTCAAGGGTTAGTTCACAACTTTATTCAGATTTTTAATGAAAGGTACTCGCTGTCCCTGGCAATATATATGCGAAATTGTATAACTATTTGTTAAGTAGCTAAGGAAACATACAAAAGAGAAAAAGAAACACACTCGCGGGTATTTATAATCTACGTACATACATATTATCACATCTTTATACCTTACGGTCCCTTAAGGTCAATAGACCCAAAGGCCGCGTTTAGCGTGTTGGTATAGGTAGTAAACGGAATGTAAATAGTGATGGTTAGCTAGCCGCATCGCCTATTGACATGATTCCTAAATTTTGGCCCATTCCCTCGACCGGCTTCTACGGAATGCGCGGGAAGAGAAGCAGCTGGTACATTCTAAGTTTTTTCTTTATTCTCAGACTAGCATGGAAGATTTTAGATTTATAATCTAAGTTTTATTTATTAAGAATTGGCGACCCTACTCTGTCAACTAGTCCGGGAGGTCACAGAGTGCGCCCTTGGGGCGACCCTGAACGGCGGCTCCATTAAATTTACAAGTTTTATAAACGCAATAACATATTCTAAGACGCAAATAAGTATTACCCTTAGTTTGTTTACATTTAGAGTAAGTATGAATTCTTACAATTTCTAAATGATATACGGAGGTGCTGCCATTTGTCTAATATGAATGTTTGGTATACATTACTACTACAATTACTACTGAAAGCTTTTTAGGGATACGTCGAGGTTTGATGCGCGGTAGCTCAAATGGCGGAACGTCAGCTCAAAAGCTCGCTGGTTCTAACCCCGCCCGCGTGGAACTTTTTTTTTTAAATATAATAATAGTATATCAGAAGAGCACGGTGAATGCAAAAAAAAAACTTATAAAATATTGTATGGCTTCCTACTATAGTAAATTTTCAAATTCATTGTAAAATGAGTTGAATCAAATACCTCACTCGTAAAAGTGGAGTAGTTGTGTTAGGTGACGCACGCCTTAAGGGCCCATACTACCTCACACTGCTTTGCATGATTGACTGTTATATCAATAATAATTAAATACTCAAGTTGAAATAAAAATGCAGCAAAGTTCAGGACTAACTCTGGTAACTATATGACTCAAAAACACGATTGCGTTAAATTTTCTCGATAGAAAAAAATTGCAAAGTTGCCTCCAAATCACGTCTAATTTACACGGTATACAGCATTATTCACCAAATACATTAAAATTAACCTTGAAACTTTTGATTATTATTGCATTACAGATAAGGCAGCCATCATATGTTTTTCTTTTTTGAATAACCCTTGAATATTCCTAAAAAACGAAAATATCCAAAGTAGCCAACGCGTTTAGACCATCCGCGTTTGTACCGCCACGCCGCCTGGCATATGGCGGGCTCTTAATGCGTATAAGGAAAATGGGATATGGTGGAGATTTTGGACGCCGAGGTTTGCAGCGCAGTAGCTCAAATAGCAGAGCGAAGGTCCTACAGAGACCTAGGGTTCAAACCCGCGTAGAATTTTTCCATCATATTTTATTTCTTAATTTAAAATCAGTGAGAGCTTTCCTCTTTGAAGGAAGAAAAAAGCTATTAATAGGCGAGAGGAAAATCCTCCGAAAGGTCCTGGGACCAACGAAAAAGGAAGATCGGAGCTGGAGAGTCCGGAAGAATCAATATCAGATTTAGTATGTGACCCAAATATCATTGGTGAAGCAAAATTAGCTCGTCTTCGATGTCTTGGACACGTAGAGAGAATGAGAAAATCGAGCAGTAAGGAGAACTTTCTCGGGTCGACCAAATGGTCCTCGAACGGTCGGCCGTCCTAGTACCGGTGCGACGAGATGATGAAAGACCTACAGAGCCTGGAAGTTAGCGATTAGCAACGGCTGGTACATGACGACAAGGTAAAACGCCTTGCGATCAGATCACCCTTCATAGATGAGATGATGGGGCACTGAGTATTATGAGATAGACCAGGCTCGTACCGTTTGCAGGGCGGGTCTTGAACAACCAAAATGTAAAGAAACTTATAAAAAAACGGCATTTGGCGAACTATGATGTATTTTTTATTTTTATGATATCATATAGGTACGTATTTATAAAGAGACATTGTTATCTCACATTAAATTACTTTTTGCTCTAAACAATGACTAGTGTTCGATCAAATATAATAAGAAACCTACATATCTTATGTCAGTTACATAACATTCTTTATAATCCATTTGCTCCCAGTTATTTGACCTCTCAATTTCAGCTCCTATGCTTGACTCATGAAAGAATTCTGCGCTCTTCAGACTCTCTACGTCTGGCTATCCCTTCCCACCGCACAAATTTTCTTGCCAATTCTTTTGCCGTTACGGCCGTTCGACTTTGGAACAGCCTACCTGACAACATTATGAGGGCGCAGTCACGTGATCACTTCAAAATGCTTGTAGTCAGACATTATCGCGATCAAGTTATGCTGCAATAGTATATGTATGTCTATTTAGTATTTATTGACATTTATGTATGTTTATATTACTATAATTAAACTTCGTTATAAAACATATATTACATTTTGTCTTATACTATCAATAATATTTATTATTATATTTTTGTTAAAGTCTTATTAAAGAAATATCTCTTTAGAAACTTGCACCCCTTCGATCATCTTTTCACCACATCCCTAAGGTAAAACTGGTAGACAATGCTTAGCATTAAGTTATTACCTTTTGTACAAAAATCTTTTGATTGTATGTGCAATAAATTAAATAAAAAAAAAAAAAAAAATATAATGGTCAGTGAAAATCTGCAAAAACTACGAGTCAAAAGTGAAAAAGAAAGATGGATACTTTCAGAATGTACCGTTTTTGTTATTGTTTGTAAGTATGCATGAGGTTTTGACTCTGCTTCATTTTGTATGAGACTGTGTATCGACCATTTGGTTGAAGGACTCAGTACTCTAAACAATTATAATACATAATGTGTGAGGAAATGACATAATTACTGTTACTTACGTGTGTATAATACTTAATTTACTTCCTTGCGACGGACGCCGTCCAATAATAGAAAACTGCAACAGTGTATTAACCACGATTTCTATATTTTTTTATTTCTTCCGGTTTGTTTTCTTTTCATATTTTCAAGTTGCCTTTGCAAGGAGCACAGAGATCATAATCCTTATCCTTACTAATATTATAAATGCGAAAGTGAGTTTGTTTGTTTGTTACGCTTTCACGCCGTAACTACTGAACCGATTATCATGAAATTTTGTATACAAGTTCTCTGGAGTACGGAGAAGGACATAGGCTACCTTTTATCCCGGAAAAAAGTACTATTCCCTAGGAATCGACATTGACGCGGCCGGAGCCACGGGCGAAATCTATTGATGAAATAAGTTTTATTGCTGATGCTGACGATTTTATACGGTTTCTTATTAAAGTTGCATAAACTACTCTCATTTAGCCTAAAACGTTGGCATATAAAAACCTCATTAGAATAAAATCGGTTAGTTTTTACGGTCAGTCTAATATGTAACGTTATATTATTTTAATTATGTAATGTGTTATATAACCGGAAACTAGGCTGACATTTGAGTGCATGGCACTGTATTCTAGGATAAATATGGAAAGTAAATAGTCGGGCTGCAGAATAATTATTTGGGCAGCAAGATTATACAATTGGGGCAGCTGAGAAAACAATTGGATAAGCTTTGGCTTTCCACCTGGAACGACTGAGGGCAGAAAAGAACAAGCTATTTTAGCCGACCGATTACATTTTTTTGCTAACAAAAATAATAATTAAGTAATAATTAATTATTATGAGCAGTTAGGAGTTAGGCTATTCAATAATCTTTTAATCTGCACAAAATATCCTAGGTTGGTGCTCATCACAAAAATTATAAATGCGATTGCTTGGATATTTACTACATTCAAAACCATACGTTATAGGACGATTTGTACAAACCTATAGAATTTTTTTTATAAAATATATTCACAATATATTTTATAAAAAATATGTTTTTATTAAAAGAAAAGATAAAGTATAAGTAGAATAAGTGACAGTACAACATTATGGAAAACATGGGCTATTCTGATAAGAGTTAGATGGTAGCCTTATGAACTCCTAAATTAAACAAGTTCGTTGTTTTGGGCTTACGCATTTTATTGAATGATATATATTCATGATAAACCAATATCACAAAAAATAATAAAACAAAGTATTACGTTTAACTTACTATACATACATACACCACTACTCCTATTTGTACATTGGTACAGTCATGTAAAAAGCTCTTTTCTCTTTTATTATGCGCACAGCTAAGGATTGGAATTCATTGCCTGCGTCTGTATTTCCGCATATAACCTGAATCTTTTTAAAGTTAGAGTGAATAGGCTTCTTCTGGGTGAGCTCGCTCGATCCTAGACCATATCTTTGCCTTTGGCCTAGATTAAGGTCAAGAGTAAACCCATTTTCCGAATAAAATAAAAGAAAAAAATATATAAAAAAAAGCCACTTTTGTCAGACAAAATAAGAAGCGAGCCACACTCGATCACTTTGCAGCTTTTGTAAGCTATTAGTGCTATTTGTGGAATGAAATGAAATGAAATGAAATAGAATTTTATTCAAATTTGGATATCATGTATCTCTTTCTGAACGTCATATTATTATTTTTAATATTTGCAAAATCGATAAGCTACTAGCGTTTCGAAACGACCACTGCTGAGAAGAA
The DNA here is from genome assembly GCA_947532085.1 of Elegia similella. Classification (NCBI taxonomy): domain Eukaryota; kingdom Metazoa; phylum Arthropoda; class Insecta; order Lepidoptera; family Pyralidae; genus Elegia; species Elegia similella. The sequence continues at coordinate 24,823,731 of OX383939.1, forward strand.
TACGCCGAAAGAAACTCAGTCCAGTATTGGTCCCTACGTGCCTGAAGGGCTACACTTTCACATATTTATAACAAATTGAATTATTTTACATTAAGTAATCACCGATGTACAATTTATTGAATATATTACTTCCATGGAGTTTTATCTGATAAATAGTCATAAATACAATAATAGGCATTTTTAAGCAATTGATTTTTAACAGCAGTCTTAAACTTACCTAATGACAGAGCCAATATTTCTTCAGGAATTCTATTATAGAAGCGTATACTAAGTCCCAAAAATGAATTCATTGTTTTCTGTAATCGCAAAGTTGGTATCGCTAATTTATTTTTATTTCTCGTATTCCTGTTGTGGATATCACTATTTTTCGCGTAAAGATGAAGATTATTACGAACAAACATAATATTTGCAAATATGTATTGCGCGGGGAATGTCAAAATATTTATATTTTTAAACAATTCTCTAAGAGATTCTCTAGCACCTAGTTTATATATAGATCTGATAGCGCGTTTTTGAAGGACGAATATGGTATTAACTTCTGCTGCGTTACCCCATAGTCATAGAAAGTAGCTGAAGTATACCAAACGCGCAGTATCAACGTCAGTCAACTGTCTTATTCTTCTAACAGCGTAAGCAGCAGAACTAAGTTTACCCGCTAAGGATGTGATATGGGCACCCCATTGAAGTCCCGAGTCAACTGTCATCCCAAGAAATACTGTTTTATCTACCAAATCTATCGTTTCGTTTTCGACCACTATGCGTGTTGGTACTTTTGTAACATTCGGTAAACAAAATTTAATACACTTCGTCTTTTTAGCGTTCAACAGCAAATTGTTTGCTGTAAACCACTCTAATACTTGAGCTAATGTACTATTGACCTCGTCAAAATTGTCTGTTGTCCTATCAACAGGGAAAATAAGAGAAGTATCATCGGCAAATAGTACAGCTTTACATGTGTGAACATAGTATGGCAGATCATTAATATATATAAGAAACAACAAGGGGCCTAGTATAGAGCCCTGGGGTACGCCCATCTTAACAGATGATCCCGAGGATTGAACCCTATCAACGCTAACTTTTTGAATTCGGCTACTCAAATAAGATTTGATTAATGCAATAGATTTACCTTTAATCCCATAGTGTTCCAATTTGGACAGCAGGGTATCGTGGTCTACACAATCAAATGCTTTGGAGAGATCACAAAAAACACCAATAGCATTTTGTTTTCTCTCCCAAGCACAATATATATGTTTTAAAAGCGCAACACCCGCATCCGTAGTTGATCGACCCTTCGTAAATCCGTATTGTTCACTATGAAATAGACCATTTAGATTAAAAAAACAAAGTAACTGATTAAAAATTAACTTTTCAAATATTTTACTTAACGCTGGCAGAATAGAAATTGGACGGTAATTTGTTGGATCATTTTTATCACCCGATTTGTACAACGGTATAACTTTACTTAATTTCATTAGATCAGGAAAAGTCCCTGTATCTACACATTTATTAAAAATAGACGCTAAATAAGGAGCAATTATTTCTATAATATTACTTATGACTGATACTGAGATGTCCCACAGGTCTCCAGTTTTTTTATTATTCAAAGTCTTGAACGTATCAATGATTTTTTGAGGGGTTACATGTTCAAATATTAGAAGACTGTTACATTCCGGTATACAACTAGTTAATAACTTTTTAGATTCCACAGATGATGAAAGTAAGGAGGCAGTAGTATTCACGGGAATATTTGTAAAGAAGTCTTCAAAATATTGAGTAATCTCCTCGCTAGTACTGAGGACCTTATTATCTATTTTTAATTCAATTGGAATGGCGCGTTTTTTCGTTTTTCCTGTTTCTGTATTAATAATTTTCCACGTTGTTTTTACTTTGTCACTAGAATTTAATATAGTCTGTCTGGTATATAAAGATTTTGCACACGCACATACCCTTTTAAAAATTTTTGAATAATTTCTAACAAATTTAACAAAATCAGGATTCTGATTATAGGCTTTCGTGGCTAGTAATTCATATAATCTATTTCTACTGACGTAAATACCTGGAGTAGCCCATTCACTAAACCTTTTACGATTACGTTTAATGTTTGTTTTAATTTTAAACGTATTGTTAAATTCCGATTCAATAACATTAAACATTTTGTTATACAGTATATCTGGATCATCCCTAGTTTCCTCAATAAGGGGCATTATTTTTGATAAATTATCTTTAAAAACTTTGATTTTGTCTTTTGTAATAGATCTAAAGGTGATCTGTTGTAAATCTACTTCGACATGGTTTGCGAATTGTACGAACTGACCAAAGTGATCAGAGGTAAGGTTTTTAATAATAACTTTGTCAACAGGAGTGCAATTACAGAAAACATTATCTATGCACGTTGCAGAATTACCTTGAACTCTGGTTGGCTCCAAAAATAAATTAAATAAATCAAAAGACTTAAATAAATTTAAAAATCTTACACTTTCAGTAGTAGTTACTAGTAAGTCTACATTAAAGTCGCCACAAACTATGACGTTTTTACGACTACAGCATAATTTCCTTAAAACATCTTCAATCACAAGTTCTAATGTATTATAATCTGAATCAGGTGGACTGTATACACATACTATAATAGAATTCTCTAACTCGATACATGCTAATTCAACACTACACTCTATAGAAAGACTAACAACATCCTTACGTTCTTTGTATTTCAAGTCATTTTGCGTTAGAATTAAACTGCCTCCTTTCTCTTTTGTCCTTCTGGTATATGAGCTAGCCCTAGAGTAGTTTTCAATATTAAATTGTAGTTGATGTGACTGCATAAAATGTTCGGTTAGACAAACTACATGTAAATCTTTACTATTTATAAATAACTCTAATTCTAATAATTTGCTAGTCAGGCCTTGGATATTCTGGTGAATAATATTTAATTCTTTGGCTTTGACTGTTGTCTTATTTCTTAGTTTAAATTACACTTACTATTATTAACTACTACATTTTTAGAAATACAGTTTTCTATGTCACAGTTGGAGATTGCAGATGTACTCGTACAATTTGCAACACAATGTTGTATATTATAAGCTACAACTGTAGCAATTTGTCGCCTAAAACTAAATGGAAGATACATAGTATCCTGTGTCAACTTAAATTTATATATAAATTTATTAATATCTAAATAAAAAATAAAGTCGCTATGACGACAAGTCATATTGTACAAATGTACATTCAAGTCATGTATATGTCTATTTTTAAAGTTGTCTAACGATTCCGAATACGGAAAGGTACTTATCATAAATTTACAACGAGTTTTTAAATTTAAACTAATCAATTTGTCAACATTTTGCTTTAAGTTCCTTTTTGTAACAGAGGAACTGTCACCACATAAAATTAGTATTGTTGTGTCCTCATTTATAGTATCAGTATTGATACTGCTAATTAGGTGTGAAAAAGAGGCACCATACAAGAGTTTAAAACCGTACAGTCATTGTTTAAATGATTAGAGATTATGCTACTAAAGCCTTGACCCAGTTTATCAGAATAAACTAACAATTTATTACATATTACTTTTTTATTTAAATTACTATTGACAGAACTTATTTTTGTGAGCATATTTCTATCACACTCTCTTGTGGGGGCCTGGTGAGAGATTTTACCCATGGGGGTCACACAACCTAACTGATGTTTGTGTGCAAGAGTGGAGCAGCCTTCGCTGTACAAGCTGACATCCACTAGCAGCTTGAAAGGTTTCATTGCAGAATAATTGTAACGTCCATTAGAGCCACAGAGATGTATGGAGTGGTCCTGCAGGCGTGGCGGGTGCGAACGCTTTATGGGCAAACTGATTATATTTCTTTATAAATAAATAAATAGGGACATATCACACGAATTGAGCTAGCCCCACAGTAAGTTGTGAACTAGTGTCGTAGGATACTAACTCAACGATACTACATTTTATAATAGATACTTATATAGATAAACATCCAAGACCCGGGTCAACCTGAAAAAGATCGTTTTCCATCATGACCTGACCGGGGATCGAACCCGGGCACTATCGTGTCGCAGGCTGGCGTGACGGAGCTCGCCTCTCTATAACCTGACCTGAGTAGGGTACGGAGTTTATGTGACGCGAACACGATTGGATTTTTTTCTTAAATGCCATTGTGAAGCGATTATGTGCAGAATTGACGCTCCATTATGAGTCTGAAACATCATGCATGATGTTTCAGACTCATAATGGAGTAGGTGTTGCCATGGCAACACCTTCTCCATAAGTAAGACCCAGTAAGATCCTTACCATAAGTAAGTGCCATAATATTGTGTTTATAAGGCATTTTGGAGCAAAAACTTTAGAGATTCAACTAAGGACGTCGGTACTCGAACGAATTTCAGTCGGGAACCGATCTAACCTAATAATATTCTGATATCTTCAATTAGAACCGAGATTTCAGTGGGTCGCGGCACTTGCAAACCATCATTGGATCATTGAAGCATCTATGCTCCCCTTTAAACAACTGCATAAAAATGGCAGTGCCTTGTTTTCAAGTCTGTTGCTCAGATAAGAGTGAGAGAATTTCTTCAGGGTTCATTTACGTACCTACGTAACGTTACATACCTAAATAAATTTACTCACGATACCAGTCACTTTACCAATACTATTTACATAGTTAGCACCCTTCTACTGTCTCCGTGTACAAGAGGCTTTAATGCGAGTTGTATAATAAATCGTAGGTTCTATTTGTGGAGCAGCCTTCGATACACAATCTGTCATCCATTAGTAGATTGAAACGTCCATTAGTACCGAGCTGTTAGTGAGGCGCGACACTAAAAACACTTTTAATTCTCCCCTTTTTAGACGACTGTATAAAAATAAAAGTGTTTTGTTTTCAGGTCTCACGCTCAGACGAGAGAGAGAGATACACTTCAAGTATCTTTAGGATACATCAACGTATGTAATGTTACATACCTGGTTGTAAAAACCCAGAAAGTTTAGAATAACTAATAGTAGGTAGATTGTTACACCGAGAGCGAGGTCTCTAAAAAGCTGCTTTTTTTTCAACTACTACAAGAAAAGTATGTGAAAAATAAAATTAAAGAGAAATTATAGTGTAGCAAAATACTGCCAAATTCTGCCGCTAGGCGATTACGTAGTCGTGACCCCGACGACAAATGACAGCTGTCAAATCACATACAAATACAAATTCATACGTTGATTAATTTTGCTAAGAAATTAAAAATTACAAGATGTGCAGCATTGAAATGCAAAAATTTTATTGTAATACTCCATACGGCCGTCAGGTTGGCCAACCTTCTTTGTAACAATCCGGCGACTATAAAAAACTTTAGAACAAAAAAACTAAATAGTGCAGTAGAGTATCCGTACATTTTTTCTGCTCTAGAGCAGCAAAGTTCCGCTTTGTGCAGTTATGATAGAATTGCAGCGTAGTTGGAAGAAAATAATACGTATAAGCTTATTACAAGACTGTATAAAATGAGGAGAGTAATGTTACGCCACATAAGAAAAGCTGAGAATAAAAGATAAGAATCTTTGATGTACTTTCATTCCTTCTTATTTCTGCCTTTATACAAATAAAGGCAGAAATAAGAAGGAATGAAATACCTATTCAGGGGTGCCACTCTCAACTGCCTATCTGGTGGTTGCAGATATGGCTGAAGAGAACGCGCGTCCGGCTCCCCGAGCTGCTGCTTACACATCCCTAATTAATCCGAGTGAGTAGTATTCCAAATATCTTTATCCCATTTTTCAACCCAATAAACTCCTACCCTTTCCTCGCTAAAAAACGTTTTCGACGAGCAGCAGAGTCGGAACCGATATAAGCCAAATACACTGCGCTCACCAACCCGTTTGCTATGATGAATGGCAATATCCTTTCATGGAACGTAGAATCCTTGGGAGAGGCCTTTGTCCAGCAGTGGTCCTTTACGGCTGGAATAAAAAAATACTAGATTCTCTAAAACAAGCATATTATTAGGTATATATATATATATAGCATATTATGAGGTTCTCTTTTATTTGCATAAAATAGAACCTCCGTCTATCTGTAGCAAATATGCTCATGCTGAGTTTTTTATTTAATAAATGATGGTACTCTTCCCTGCATAACAATCACGTGAAACCTCTCTCAGATATATCAAACATAACGTAACTTTGATTGAGGCAAATTGAGGTTTAGAGAGGTCGTTGCACCGATCAACAATAAAATGCAAATTTCATTAGCCCGTACGATCGACGTCGATGTGGTATCGAAGACGTAAGACGGAGCGTAGGGTTGCCATGTCAGAACATGTCTCTCTGAAAAAGACGCGGTCACAAGGACGAAAGGCGTAATGTTGACGGAAGCAAATTGAGGTTTGGAAAGGTCGTGTCGGCAATAAAAAGCAAATTTAACTTTTTTACGCTCGGGATCGACGTGGAATTTCGCGGCAACCCTGCGCTAGTCTTACGTATTGTAAAACTAGCATAGGGTTGACAATGTTGCCGAATTGGAATAACATGTATTCTGTCTGAAAAAGTGAGTATGTCTGGCTGCAGCGATAGGGTTTTTGTTACTAGGTACTTGTAGTAACTTTTTGAGTATGATGACGATTTTAGCGTGGAGAGTGTAGGCCAAGTCCTCTGGCTACTCTGGCCAAGTGTGGCCCTAGTAGTGCAGAGAGGGTTGTGCTCCTGTAGTGGGGACTAAAAAGGACCTGATGATGATGATTTCAGCCTTCAACACAGTTTATGTCCCGCCCAATGCCACTTCAATGAGATAATTAGCTGAGCTACGTCGGTGACCATTGCTCTTCTACGGATACGGATAGCTGATCACGTCTGCAGTAGTGTTTGGTCTTACGGTTATCAGCTCTGCTCCACCCCGAAAGAGACAAAGTTTATCTTATAGAGTTTTATATTATGTCCAATTAAATCACTTTCCATAATAAATTGCACTGGCAGGCCGAATAAACGGCATTGTGGGCGGTATTGCATACGGTGCGGGTCGACGACCCCTCCGGCCCTGGTGCAGGAATGCGCAGATATTTTGTGTTTCGTAACGGACCAGTTCACACTACAATTAAAGACGTATACCTACCTAGGTAGGTACCTACCCATACATACCGTGTGATTGAACCTCTGAACTATATTGAAATCCTGGAATCAGAAGCATTAATGAAATATAGATTTGCAACAAAAAAAGATAAATTCCGAAAAGAAAAAAAAGATTTCCATACAAAGAAAGGTCAATTTTTTTCGGTATTTAGCTTTTTTCTTGCATTTCTGTATTCCATTAGGGATTTTGATTACAGGATTTTAATATAATTCAGAGGTTCAAAATCACGCTGTATATTTCATTGTGTCTGTGAGGCTTTTATCTTAGATTTAGTTAACTGCCTAAAAGTACCTGACGTAGACTATACGACGATCATCTAGCATCTGACGTAGTGATAAATAATAACAAGGTAGTGCAGTGTAAGTGCGAATAAAGACACATGAACAAAGTGCCTTCCCCTTACTAGAGACAGTAAGAAAAGTGCCGATGGACACATTCTTATTCTATAATTTATAAACTAGGTAAATGTAAAATTACTCATTCATTAGCCAACGTATAGGCTAGATTGTAATAATATTCGCGTAATTAATTACTAATTCCGCGGAAAGAAAAAATAAAAAAAACTAGCATCTGACAGACGAGCTCAGTGGCCTCATGCCAGACTTTATCATCCGATACCCACGCCAGCCTGCGATACGAGGGTGCCCGGGTTCGATCCCGGTCAGGTGAAGGTGGAAAATGCTCTTTTTCAGATTGGCCTGGGTCTTGGATGTTTATCTATATATGTATTTGTTATAAACTATAGTATCGTTGAGTTAGTATCCCATAACACAAGTCTCGAACTTACTTTGGGGCTAGGTCAATCTGTGTGATTTGTCCGTATATATATTTAAGTTCTGAAAAATAATATTTTCTACCTTGACCTGACCGGCGATCGAACCCGTGACCTCCGGTATGGCAGCGTGGCTTGATGACCACAGAGTATGTCAATATTTTTAATATCAATATTTTTATAGTAAAAACGTAGAATGTGCCATCTGCTTCTCATCCCGCGCTGATCGTAAAAACCGATCGAGGGATTTGGCTGAAATCTGCAGAATCATGTCAATAGGCGATGCGACTAGCAACCCATCACTATTTAGATTCCTTTTATCATCTACACTCGCTCCAACATGCTAAATGTGGCCATAAGGTCTTATAAACCTAGGCTCTGTCTACCCCGCAAGGGAAATAGACGTGATAGTATGCATGTTTATAAAATTCAGATACAATGTAATTTGTTGATTAAACGAACTGACCTGAATTCTTGGGCACCATTACCTCATTACAAATGACACAGCCGATTCAAAGTTTACGGCTACGTTACATTGTACTGTATTTCGAAGCGGCAATAACCGATATTGCGGAACAAATTATAATTTCGATAGTTTAGTATCAATCAAAGTACATAATTTACATAATCGATGGTGGCGCTATAACGATCTCTAAAATAATAAATTAGAGATGCGTTTTTTGTACATAATTCATGATCATATTCAATTCAATTCAATTTATTTGCTTTAAATAGGGTTCATACATAGGTGTTAATAGTAAAAAGTCCATAGTCGTAAATAGGCCACTGCTGGTTGAAGACTTCTCCCAAGTAGAGACAGGCATTACCCAGTAAAAATCCGAGACTTGGGTAAATAACCATTAATACCTATTTTTACCCACCCTGTTTGTTTTTTATGTATATTTATGATGGCTTAATTGAAGATGAGTTTCTTATTACTTCATTTTATTCGATATTTACATATTATCTCTAATGTAAAAGTTAGATTGCAGTATTATGGATTTAAGGCGATACCACTGTAAATAAGGTCGTTCTGAATCTTATTTATCTCGCAAAATACTTAAATTAGGAGTTTCAAATCTACTTACTTACTTACTATCCTGGCTCAGCGACCCAAAGTGAGTCTTGGCCTCTAGCACAAGAGAACGCCAGCGCTTTCGGTCTTTTGCTAGCTCTTGCCAGTTGTCGCCAACTTGCAGCTCGCGCAGGTCCGCCGTCACCACGTCACTCCAGCGATATCTGGGACGGCCCACCGGCCTGCGACCGATCGGCCGGCCCAGGTATGCTCTCTTCACCCCTCGATCCTCCTCCATTCTTTCGACGTGGCCAAGCCAGCGAAGACGATGTGCTTTAACTTCGCCCATAATGTTAGGCTCGCCTACTAGGTCTTGTACTTCGCCGTTGCTTCTCCTTCTCCAAATACCATCCTCTCCTTTCACTGGTCCCAGGATCTTACGAAGTACCTTTCTTTCCGCTACGAGCAGCCTTCTTTCCTCTTTTAAAGTTAGCGTCCACGCCTCACAACCATACATTAGTATAGGACGGATGATCGTCTTATAGATCCGTATTTTAGTCCTTCTGCTAAGAAGTTTGGACGTCAGCACCTTATGTAAGGCTGCACTACATCGTAGGGCATTTTGAATGCGGATGTTAATTTCGTCTTCTCTCGTGTTTGTGTCTGTAACCGTGCATCCTAGGTACTTAAACTTCGCCACTCCCTTAAAAACAGTACCATCCACATGGAGATCCTCTCGCTTGACTCGCGTGTTCTTATACCGCTTCATGTGAAGATATTCCGTTTTTTCCTTATTGATCCTGAGGCCACCCTTTGCAGCTTCTATTTCCAGGACCTTTACGGACTTTTGGACGTCTTCGCGGTTTTCCCCTAACAGAGCAAGGTCGTCTGCATAACCTATCACCTTATGACTCCCATTCAGTTCCACCCCAGAACTTAGTACTAGAACCTTTCTGATGACATATTCCAAGACCAAATTAAAGAGCATCGGTGACAGGGCATCGCCTTGTTTGAGACCGGTAATCACCGTGAATTCATCCGTCAACTCATTACCAACTCTGACTCGCATTCGACTTGTACTAGTAGCGACTTGAATCATAGTGACGAGTTTTTCAGGAATGTTTAAGCTCCTCAAGATGTTATAAAGCGCATGCCGGTCTATGCTGTCATAGGCTTTGGTGTAATCCACAAATAATGTGTGAATGCTTTGCGCGTACTCCCACTTCTTCTCCATGAGTTGTTTTAGGAGAAAGATTTGGTCTACTATGCTGCGATTAGGGCGGAATCCACACTGATAGTCACTGAGATTTTTTTCCGCGTGAGATTCTAATCTCCTCAGCAATACATACGAAAGAATTTTGTATGCTGTGGGTAGCAACGCAATTCCCCGATAGTTAGCGCACCTCTTCTTGCATCCTTTTTTGTGAATAGGACATATGACTCCAATATTCCATTCCTGGGGTTGCTGTTCTGTTTCCCATATCTGCTGAATTAGTTCGTAGAACTTGGAATGAAGAGCTTTTCCGCCTTGTTTCCACAACTCTGAAGGTAAACCGTCTATTCCCGGGGCTTTGTTGTTTTTGCGGGTGTTGATAGCTTTATGAACCTCCTCAAATGTAGGCAGTTCTACATCCTGGTTGCTGTCATTTATCTCTGTGAGTATACCAGTCTGGATGGGTTCACAATTTAGTAGCTCCTCAAAATAATTGCGCCACATACCCTTTTTTTCCTCGTCCGAAGTCACTAAATCGCCATTTTCTTTCTGCAAGATTTGTGTGTGGGGTTGATAGCCTTTCCTACATGACTTAAGTTCTTGATAGAATTTTCTTGAGTGGTTTGACCGTATCAGTGTTTCCATATTCATCACTATGCCATCCAGGTGCTGTCTCTTCGCTCTCTTGATGGTTTTTCTAGCATCTGCCTGTCTTTGCATATAACAGCCCTTCCACATAATGTCCTGTTCTGCACGGATCTTAAGCTCTCTTCTTTCTTCTACCACCTTCTCACATTCATCATTCCACCATTTCTGTTTTTTATGTCTGACTTTGGGTCCCAATATTTGGAAAGCTACATCTTTAATTGTATTTTTCATACTCTCCCAGGTTTCGTTTACATTTTCATCTACAACTAAATCTTTGAATCTGTTACTAATTTCTATTTGGAACTTTTCTTTAAGCTGGACATTTTTTAGATTATCTATATTTATTTTACTATATTTATTACTAAATTTACATATTTTATTAACTTTAATTCTCAATTTTAACTTTATGCCTACCATATAGTGGTCGCTGTCGCAGTCTGCACCTCTAAAAGTTCTTATATCTTGGATGGAGTTTTTATGTCTTTCGTCTATTATAACATGATCAATCTGATTCACCGTATGACCATCGGGAGATTTCCACGTACCCTTGTATATATCTTTATGTGGGAACATTGTGCTTTTTATTACCATAGATTTAGACGATGCAAAACTTATCAATCTTAGTCCATTGTCGTTTGATTCAGCATGTTTGCTGTGTCTTCCTATTGTTGGCACAAATATTTCCTCTCGTCCCACTTGGGCGTTAAGGTCGCCTAGTAATATTTTAACGTCGAAACTAGGAAGTTGGTCATATACAGTTTCTAGATATTCATAGAAGTCATCCTTTACATCATCTTCAGCCACATTCGTTGGGGCATAAGCATTGACTAAGGATATGTTGTAGAATCTACCCCTTATGCGGAGCACGCTTATTCTGTCAGAAACTGCATCAAAACGGATCACGCTACTTAGTATATCTTTTTTCACGAAAAAAGCCAGTTCCATACATGTGTTGGTCAGAGTCGCTTCCACTATAAAATAGTATAGAGTCCCTATCAACATCGCACTCTCCTCTACCCGGCCACCGTACTTCTTGGAGTGCCGCTATATCTATCGCATATCTTTTCAACTCTTTATTAACTTGGTAGAGGGCGCCGGGCCTGAACAGCGAGCGCACATTCCATGTTGCTAATCGGAGGTCCTTAAATCGTTGCCATTTGTCGTTAGGTTTTGGATCTGATCGTATATTCTCTTGTGCTAGTTTCGTAACAATTTGTTTTTCCGTGGATGGGTTGTTAACCCTTCGCACAACCCCCGAAATGCTGGAGGACCACACCCATCGTTGGTCAGCGAGTCCATCGGACTTGGCCGGAAGCGTAGCTAGGCTGTACTACCGACCGTTCCCCTATCCGCCAACTTGGGGACGCTCCTCTTACGCTAGATGGGACAGCGCGAGGGTTTCAAATCTAAGTAATATGATTTTTGACTATTTCATTTCCAAAAGTGTAAGATGAAAACACGTTTTGATAAAATTTTCTCGATAAAAATATTTTTTGAAAAATGGTCTTCGTTCGCAGAGTTTTTGTTATTGTAGCTCAAATGCGATGAATGAAATAATGATTTTTAGATTAAAAGATAGGTTATTAGTAATTCATCAAAATTTAAATATGAAAATACAATTAACCGGTCTGATTTTATATAAAATAGAAATAACGAATTTGGCGCTTACGTTTTTTTCTTTGAGCGACTCGAGACTATACCTATCTCATCATTCACGGGCTAAACCGCCAAGCGCTATCCCTTGCGCGCACTTGATCAGTCTACGTACGCCTTTGCCGAGCGATGGTACCAAACCTTTGAGGCCTCGTCTTAAGCCAATAATGTTTCACTAATGTTTAAAGTCTCAAGGCAGTATTTAAATCTTACCCGGTAAGAATTGGTATTTTTTTTATTTTTACCTATTCCACTCATTTTTACCCACCCGCCCATCTCTACTCCCAAGGGTAGTCCGATCCATGGGAGGACTTTGCCATGCTCACCACGGTAGGCAGGCAGGTTGGCGAGCGCAGTTTCTCTGGCTTCTTCTGCTTTCGATGCTGATAGAGGAGACATCACCGGTGCCTTCAGACAAGGGTTAAGGTGCTCTCCAGATTCCCGGAATGCCGAATTTGGACCATCTACAGGTAAGGGCTCTCTGAACTCTTAGTTTTTAAACACAATTGGCAGTCGTAAGAAGTCCACTGCTGGACAAAAGCTCCTCCAAAGGATACTTCGTTCAATAGGATGATACTGCCTTATTCACCACGCTTAGCAAGCGGGTTGGCGAGCGCCATATTCTGATATAGACGGCGAGCCCATTCTCTTTGACTGGTTGTGCATTCGATGTTGCTGCCCATCGGAAGCATTTTAAGCTGGGGAAGGAAATAAATTTGTTGGATCTGGGAATAAAGACATTGGGATACTCTGATGAATGGGGGAAACCAAGTAGCAGGTCGGGAGGCCGGGCGCGTGTTCCCTATGCCATACCTGCAACCACCGGACGCAGTTGAAGATGACATTCCTGACCTTGACTGCCCTGACCGTCCTGTTTTACCCTTGACTGTTTTTTGTATAATTAGTGCTTATCTGGTGTTGCAGATGTCCATGGGCGACGGTGACCACTTTCCATCAGGTGGCTCGTCTGCTCGTTTGCCGTCGGATATACATAAAAAAAAAATCTAATATGATTAATAGATATAAGTTGGATTAATATGTATATGATAGAATATTGTTTCGTAATTTAATTTTGATTGTCTTTTAAGTGTGCCGAATATCCATTATTGAAACAAGCGGCTACCACTTTATCGATATGGATTTATCAGTGTATATTTATCTTATTCTGTTTTTTTACTTACAAGACAACGTGCCGAAACAGACTGAACCTTCTTCAAATTTAATAATTTATGAATAAGACCGTGTGAGGATGATGGTAGAGTGAAAAAAAAATACTTTTTGATACTTTTGCTTGCAATGAAGGTATCGCTAATTTTATTCCAATGAAATATGAAATAAAATTGAGCAAACCCAGAAAGCCAAGCAGGTTATTTTTAAGGATAACCATCAATTGACCTACCGGTCTGAACTCAGTTCACAATTTGAAGGTTCAATAAAATTTGTTTGCTTTTTATTATTGGTGTCAGTAAGGGCGTTAGAAAGTTTTTAATTTAGTTATAAACAAAACCTTTTTAATTTTAATATTTTAGCATAAAGGAACTATCAGTCAGTACTATAACTAGTGGTTCTGTGAGAACAGTAGACCTCGCGAGCCCTTACAACCAACATCCACATTTGCCTTCAGTGCTCTAAAATATATCTGTTGCTGTTATGCTAATTGACTAAAGGATGATTTCCTTCAGTTACGACGTCACAGTTACTATACTACTCACCATTTTCATACCTTGTCATACCATAGATTTGAATTTACGATATCATACTGAATGCACTAATACAAAAAAATATACAGAAAATCGATTTCAGACAACTTTTGGGCAAATTGCCGACTATAAACAGGTTCAAGTTAATATGTCGGCCATTTTTAAAAATTTCGAAAAATTGGCTCGACTAAAAATATATTACCGAACCTGCTCACAAAATTTCACGAGAATCGGTTGAGAAATGCGACCTGTAGACGAGAACAGACAGATGGAAAAAGAATTTTCGGCCTGTCGAAACTGAGACGCTTGGCTCGCTTCGCTCGCTCGGTCGATAATACAATGAGATCTCTACAATTACTTACATCTAAGTACATAATTGTTGAGGAACTTGTTTACATAACAATTTAAAAAATAACTGTAAACGTATGTATATTACATCACTTCAAAAAGCAGATCGAGGGATTGGGTTAAAATCGACAGAATCATGTCAATAGGCGATGCGGCTTGCAACCCATCACTATTTGATTCCGTTTTCCGTTTACGCGCCCTCCAACATTTTTTTTCGGCGGTAGAAGTGAAAAAAGTATACACTTATCTTTGTGCACAAAAACTCATTTTAATTAAAAATATAATACTAACAATTTTTTTAATACAATTATTATCAAGTTTAATAAGTTTTAAGCCACTGTGCATATTTATCCATCAAATTTATGAGATAACTGGTAATTTCACTCTTTGTCCTGCCTGCCATACTACACTCACACAATATCATATTTTGCTCAACACCTCTAAAATTATATACAATGGCCAATATTGAAGATGTACTTGAGGGACAACGGGCCTTGATGACACTATTGCAAGACAAGATGGGATGCTTTGAGTCACAGTTGAAGGCATCAACATCGGCAGCACCAATCAGTTACACCGTGTCAAGTCTTGCGGATGAATATCTAGCCTTCAAGAAGGATGTTTCAGACATGGTATCTCTCCTCTTCAAGCAAATTGTTGCTCTAACGACATCCTTGGATCACTTGGAGACTCGGTATCGGAGGAAAAATCTTCTTATAAATGGTGTTTCAGAGGACATTAAAACTGCGCTTTCTCAGCATGTAGCCAAAATAATACAGGATAAGCTGGGACTCGGTGATATTTGCACGGAGAAGTTGTTGGTGTGCCATCGAATTGGTAAAGTCACTGAAGGCAAATGCAGACCCGTGTTGATAGGGTTCTCAGATATCGCGGACAGAGCAGCCGTGTGGAGAAAGAAAACGGCACTCAAGGGAACCCCGTTCAGTGTCGCTGAGTTCCTCACTCGTCAGCGGCAGGACTTGTTTATCGAGGCTCGGAAAAGGTACGGGATGAGAAGGTGCTGGACCAATAACGGTGTAATTTTCCTCAAGCTGCGAGATGACTCGGTGCGACGCCTCTTCACTAAGGCTGATCTCAGGAGTTTGCCTCCAACGGAGTTGGAGGAGCTCTCGGCAAGTTCCGATAACGCCACGGCGACCAAGGCTGCAGCCCCGTCTCCTGGAGCTCGTGGCAAATCCAAACGGGCGGCCAGGGCAAGAAAATGAATCGTGGCCCCTCTACGCTGTTATATATAATTTTGTTTATATTACGTACTAATACTTTTTTTTAATATGTTTGCATTTTGTTAACCAATTTCTATATTTTATGAAGGCGGTGGATGAATTTTTATGTTTGTTGTGTTGATATTGGTCGAACTTGTCTTGTCAAATTATTTACTGTCACTGTCATCCAACTGCCTACGTTTTGTTTACACCTCAGAAGAATAATATACATAGAAGCCGCATAAAAATAGAAACTGAAAACAGATAGTTGACACTGTATTTTTCTTATGAGCTTTCGCTTATGACAGAATGAGACAAAAACTTCAGTCAGTTTCTATTATTTTCATGGTTGTCCCGACTTGAAATGTCAATGGACTCCATTGGACTCCAATTAAATCCGACTAAATTCGAAATAACTTATTACAGTTCAACGTCTGTAATATTAGCATCTTGCCGATTTGATCGGGTTATATATCGACAAAAACATTGCGGCGGAATTGTGATGTCTGCAAATTAAATATAGGATTGTGCTAAAATTCTCACGGAAAAAGTATTAACCGGTGTTGGGTTGGTGCGTTATCAAATGACCATTATACTAAACAATGTCTTGTGCAATGGAGCGATGTAAATCCCATTCAGGACGAACAGAAATAAATTCTGTAAAACATAATTTTCTTCGGTAAGTTTTTCAGTTAAAAGTGCATAATTAAAACCCAAAATACCTCAAAATACAACAATAATATTGTCAATTATATAATGTATGGTATAAATGACAACTTTTATAGGTATTTTGCTTAAAATTATCGTTTTTTCCTTATTTCAAATTAGGTTAGTTTTTTTTGCTAGTGATGTGGTAAAATCACGTATCTACGAGTATATCGATATTTTTTATGACGGTCTTGCTATCAGGGATATTTTTGTTAGTGTTGAGCCATGCAATAGTAATGTAACAAATTGAACCATCATGGTAATTAAACAACCAGCAAAGTGTGAGTCGGACTCGCGCACGAAGGGTTCCGTACCATCCTTACATATAATATTATAAATGTGAAAGTGAGTTTGTTTGTTACGCTTCCACGCCGTAACTTCTGAACCAATCATCATGAAATTTTGCATCATCATCATCACCATTGCACGATCTCTGGAGTACGGAAAAGAACATAGACATAAATTACATCTCAGAATAAGGTACTGTTATCGGGGATAGACATTAACGCGAGCGGAGCCGTGGGCGTAAGCTATAAAAACGCCCGAAATTTTTGTTTGTAATATTTCAACTGTCTCACTATCACGGTTCATGAGATACAGCCTGGTGACAGACAGATGGATATCGGAGTCATATTAGTAGGGTCCTGTTTTTATCCTTTGGGTACGGAACCCTAAAAAGAATCGATTTTTACTAATATGAAGAAAATTATTGTTGAAATTTTATTGCAGCTCCCTGAAGTAAAAGGATAAAAAGGTGTGGATCCGAGGAACTTTCAAGCGACATATTGGACATAAAATGTCATACATACTCTGATTTGTTCAAAATATTTTACTGCCGTGCCGATACATTAATTTCGAATATAAAATTAAATGGAAGCGATTGAAACACGATGCTTTACCTACATTTATATTTGCCGAATTATAAATCAATGGTAATAAGAAAGTTTACGGAAACGGTTTTATTATTTATATTTAAAATTATGAAAAACATTTTATTTTGGACAGTAATGAAAGTGGGTAAAGTAATCTCTTGTTTTTCTTCACCTCTTGTTTTTCTATTACCAACACTGTGAATTTTTCACAAATAACACACTGGCACTTTTTTACCCTAGTGTAAAAGTTTTATAAAATAAAAAATATCACTTCGAATTATGTGTTTCTCTTTACCTACCTGATTATGTTTCCTTTACTGACTGTTCCTCAAAGCTAGCTGGGAAAAGCTGTAGATGGTTTTGGAATATGCTGAATGGCCCATTGATCAAGTGAAAAATATATCTGACCTTATATTACCTTTTGATACATGAGCGCCCCATTGCAATTTAGAGTCTATTGTGATTCCTAAGAAGGTGGTATCATTTACAAAGTTTATTTTACCTTCAACTAGTATGTCAACGTTGGACTGCCTCACATTGGGGACTGTAAATCGAATGCATTGGGTTTTTTGCGCATTCATAGGTAAGGTAGGTAAGTAGGCACTGTTTGAATTTCGAAATAATCGAAAATATGATTGACATCATATTAGGTATTCTGCCGTTCGACCAATACTGGGTAAGGCCTAATGACCAGCAGTAGACAGTAGACGCGCGGTGGGTAATGTATGGATTTTTTTTTACCTATTTATCAGATGAAGCCAAGCGACGCCATGCGATTAGGAGTTATTTAGGTGTATCTTGACGTAACTTTTAAAGTAAAAGCCTCTTTAGCGGCTTTGTGCACTTTTTGGGATGGGTAAAATAGAAAACTCGCGTCAGGACACGTGAATTGATCGAAAATTCGTAAGAAGGACACGGACCTGAGTATGCCGCAAAGGCGAGTTTTCACTTCTGCCGGCACTCCTGGAGTGCAACTAGTTGTTTTTTTTTTTATGAATCGTACTCATTTAACGAATCGATACAATCAGAGTAGAGTACATTTATGACTTTCTTAGGACGAAACATTTAGTCGATAAATATATTTCATCGATATAGTACAACCCTGATCACATCAGTACCCCAGGACCTCAGAAGAATAATATACATAGAAGCCGCATAAAAATAGAAACTGAAAACAGATAGTTGACACTGTATTTTTCTTATGAGCTTTCGCTTATGACAGAATGAGACAAAAACTTCAGTCAGTTTCTATTATTTTCATGGTTGTCCCGACTTGAAATGTCAATGGACTCCATTGGACTCCAATTAAATCCGACTAAATTCAAAATAACTTATTACAGTTCAACGTCTGTAATATTAGCATCTTGCCGATTTGATCGGGTTATATATCGACAAAAACATTGCGGCGGAATTGTGATGTCTGCAAATTAAATATAGGATTGTGCTAAAATTCTCACGGAAAAAAGTATTACCCGGTGTTGGGTTGGTGCGTTATCAAATGACCATTATACTAAACAATGTCTTGTGCAATGGAGCGATGTAAATCCCATTCAGGACGAACAGAAATAAATTCTGTAAAACATAATTTTCTTCGGTAAGTTTTACAGTTAAAAGTGCATAATTAAAACCCAAAATACCTCAAAATACAACAATAATATTGTCAATTATATAACGTATTGTATAAATGACAACTTTTATAGGTATTTTGCTTAAAATTATCGTTTTTTCCTTATTTCAAATTAGGTTAGTTTTTTTGCTAGTGATGTGGTAAAATCACGTATCTACGAGTATATCGATATTTTTTATGACGGTCTTGCTATCAGGGATATTTTTGTTAGTGTTGAGCCATGCAATAGTAATGTAACAAATTGAACCATCATGGTAATTAAACAACCAGCAAAGTGTGAGTCGGACTCGCGCACGAAGGGTTCCGTACCATCCTTACATATAATATTATAAATGTGAAAGTGAGTTTGTTTGTTACGCTTCCACGCCGTAACTTCTGAACCGATCATCATGAAATTTTGCATCATCATCATCACCATTGCACGATCTCTGGAGTACGGAAAAGAACATAGACATAAATTACATCTCAGAATAAGGTACTGTTATCGGGGATAGACATTAACGCGAGCGGAGCCGTGGGCGTAAGCTATAAAAACGCCCGAAATTTTTGTTTGTAATATTTCAACTGTCTCACTATCACGGTTCATGAGATACAGCCTGGTGACAGACAGATGGATATCGGAGTCATATTAGTAGGGTCCTGTTTTTATCCTTTGGGTACGGAACCCTAAAAAGAATCGATTTTTACTAATATGAAGAAAATTATTGTTGAAATTTTATTGCAGCTCCCTGAAGTAAAAGGATAAAAAGGTGTGGATCCGAGGAACTTTCAAGCGACATATTGGACATAAAATGTCATACATACTCGAATTTGTTCAAAATATTTTACTGCCGTGCCGATACATTAATTTCGAATATAAAATTAAATGGAAGCGATTGAAACACGATGCTTTACCTACATTTATATTTGCCGAATTATAAATCAATGGTAATAAGAAAGTTTACGGAAACGGTTTTATTATTTATATTTAAAATTATGAAAAACATTTTATTTTGGACAGTAATGAAAGTGGGTAAAGTAATCTCTTGTTTTTCTTCACCTCTTGTTTTTCTATTACCAACACTGTGAATTTTTCACAAATAACACACTGGCACTTTTTTACCCTAGTGTAAAAGTTTTATAAAATAAAAAATATCACTTGGAATTATGTGTTTCTCTTTACCTACCTGATTATGTTTCCTTTACTGACTGTTCCTCAAAGCTAGCTGGGAAAAGCTTTAGATGGTTTTGGAATATGCTGAATGGCCCATTGATCAAGTGAAAAATATATCTGACCTTATATTACCTTTTGATACATGAGCGCCCCATTGCAATTTAGAGTCTATTGTGATTCCTAAGAAGGTGGTATCATTTACAAAGTCTATTTTACCTTCAACTAGTATGTCAACGTTGGACTGCCTCACATTGGGGACTGTAAATCGAATGCATTGGGTTTTTTGCGCATTCATAGGTAAGGTAGGTAAGTAGGCACTGTTTGAATTTCGAAATAATCGAAAATATGATTGACATCATATTAGGTATTCTGCCGTTCGACCAATACTGGGTAAGGCCTAATGACCAGCAGTAGACAGTAGACGCGCGGTGGGTAATGTATGGATTTTTTTTTTACCTATTTATCAGATGAAGCCAAGCGGCGCCATGCGATTAGGAGTTATTTAGGTGTATCTTGACGTAACTTTTAAAGTAAAAGCCTCTTTAGCGGTTTTGTGCACTTTTTGGGATGGGTAAAATAGAAAACTCGCGTCAGGACACGTGAATTGATCGAAAATTCGTAAGAAGGACACGGACCTGAGTATGCCGCAAAGGCGAGTTTTCACTTCTGCCGGCACTCCTGGAGTGCAACTAGTTGTTTTTTTTGTTTATGAATCGTACTCATTTAACGAATCGATACAATCAGAGTAGAGTTCATTTATGACTTTCTTAGGACGAAACATTTAGTCGATAAATATATTTCATCGATATAGTACAACCCTGATCACATCAGTACCCCAGGACAACCTGCACATTTACGCAAATGGCATTGTATATGCATCTCTTTCTGATGCTTTAACAATGCCATAAGTAAAAACAGTGTAGAATATTGTATTTTGTTGTTATTTTAACACGGTTTCTATGCTTTAGTTATTGTTCTGAGCCCAGGACAACCTGCACATTTACGCAAATGGCATTGTATATGCATCTCTTTCTGATGCTTTAACAATGCCATAAGTAAAAACAGTGTAGAATATTGTATTTTGTTGTTATTTTAACACGGTTTCTATGCTTTAGTTATTGTTCTGAGGTTTACACTATGACCTCCAGCCATTTATGGCGTTTATAATTTGCGTTTTGTTTTTTTAATATCTCCGGCAACCGGCAGGACATACAGCATTGTTTTTTTTTTTTTTTTTTTTTTATATTTATTTACAGTTATTTTATAGTAATATTCATTTATAGTATACTTTATATATATTGTTTGCATTATGTATGATGATAACTCCTTTCACACTGCTTATGATTCTTGTTTTTCTTCCAGTGATAGTAGTGATACCTTACTTACTTTTCTTAAAAGTGCAATGTCTGGAACATCTCAATGCTTTAACGTTTGCCACTTGAACGCACAAAGTATTCCAGCTCATCACACTGATCTTCTCGACACCTTTTCTTCTTCCCTCTTCGATGCGATACTGATTTCTGAGAGCTGGCTCAAACCATCCATATCGTCTGTTTTTGTTTCGATTCCTGGTTATGTTCTTATACGTAACGACCGTGAGGGTTGGTTGGTGGAGGTGTTGCGATTTATATACGCAGTCACTTTTCTTATAAAATTTTAATATCTTCACCTCCCGTGCGTTCAAGTGCAGCTCAATTTATATTTCTTGAAGTTTCTGTCAACGGCGCTAAAGTACTTCTAGGAGTCGTCTACAGCCCTCCTGGTTTTGATTATTTCGCTCAAATTGAGTCTGTCTTTGATTCTCTCTGTTCGGACTACACACATCATATAGTCATGGGTGATTTTAATACGGATCTCATTTGTAGCGATGAACCGCGTTCTCAAAAGCTTCTTAACATACTTAAGTCGGTGGATCTCTCTTTCTTGCCTTTAGGGCCTACTCATTTCAATCGTTACTCTGAAAACACCTGGCTTGATTTGATTCTAACTTCCTCCCCAGATCTTGTTCTTAAGCACGGTCAGGTCGATGCACCTGCTTTCTCAAAACATGATCTTCTGTATCTATCATATAAATTGAAACCACCTAAGTCTAAACCCACAACTGTATGGATGCGTAACATGACAAATATTGATCGCGAAAAATTGTTGAGTGATGCTGCGAAGTTGGATTTCTCAAAAATATTCGGGGCAACAACGGTAGACGATAAGTTGAAAAATTTAACTCCGAAATAATTTCTCTTTATAATTCTCATGCTCCTTTGAAGGCCGTTAAAGTCAAGCGTCCACCATCGCCATGGATTACCAGGGCCATTCGCATGGCCATGTCGAGGAGGGATCGGGCGTTTCGGTCTTTTAAGAGGGACCGAAAGGATGAGAACTGGGCTGCATACAAACTTGCGCGAAATCGTTGTAATACTATGGTAAGAGCAGCCAAGCGGAAATATTTCTGTGACAGCCTTTCAAAATCTTCTCCGGCCGAAATTTGGAAGTTTCTTCGTTCTCAGGGTCTTGCCAAAAATAAAACTTCTTGTTCATCTTTTAATTTTTCTCCAAACGATCTTAATAATCACTTCTGTTTGACAAGTTCTCTCGATCCTGCTGTTAAACTATCAACTATTTCCAAAATTACTTCCATGGCCAGTCCTCCGATTGAACCTTTTTCTTTTTCTCCGACAAATGAGGATGAGATTTGTAAAATAGTTTCTTCTATTAAATCAAAAGCTGTAGGATGTGATGATATGAGTTGACAAATGATAACTAACATACTGCATTTAGTTCTTCCGATTCTGACTCACATTATAAACTTTTCTTTAGCTACCGGAACATTTCCTTCATTATGGCGAAAAGCTTTTATAATTCCACTCCCTAAAGTTTCCTCTCCCCAAGTTTTAAATAATTTCAGGCCAATTTCAATCCTGCCCTTCCTCTCCAAAATTCTAGAAGCCGTAGTGCTTTCCCAAGTATCTTCTTTTATTTTTTCAAACTCTCTTCTCACTCCTTTCCAGTCTGGATTTCGTCAAGGCCACAGTACAGCTACTGCACTTCTTAAAGTTTCCGAGGATGTTCGTTTAGGCATGGAGAATACGTTGGTTAACACTCTTGTTCTGATTGATTTTTCTAACGCTTTCAATATGGTTGATCACGATATTCTCCTTGCCATCCTCCGTCATCTGCAATTCTCATCCTCAGTTCTGGATTGGTTCTCTGCTTATCTCCGTGACCGACAGCAAGCCGTTCGCATGGAGCGCAATCTGTCGGGGTGGAAATCGCTTTCAACAGGTGTACCTCAAGGGGGAATCTTATCACCTCTGCTCTTCTCTCTTTTCATTAATCTTCTTTCTTCTTCAATTGGTTGCTCTTATCATTTCTATGCAGATGATCTTCAAATTTACGCGCAGTCGTCCATCGATGAAATAGAATCGAGCATTGCGACTATCAACTCGGCATTGTCGTCGATATTGTCATGGTCGAAGGGTTTCGGTATAGAGGTGAATCCATCGAAGTGTCAGGCTATAATAGTGGGTAGCGCTAGGCAAATAAATAAAATCAATTTTAATACTATCTCGCCTGTGACTTTTAACACTAGTGCTATCCCTTTTTGTAAATCTGTTAAAGACCTAGGCCTACACATTGACTCTACACTTAGCTGGATCACTCATATAGCGGAAGTCAGTCGCTCTGTTACCGCCACTCTCCAGCAGCTCAACCGTCTCAGAAACTTCCTTCCTTTAAAAACGAAGATCTCACTTGTCCAAACCCTAATTTTTCCCATTATTGACTATGCTGATGTGTGTTGTCCGGATCTCAACGAAGATCTTCTTAATAAGCTCGATCGTCTCGTTAATAATAGTATTCGATTTATCTTCTGTCTTCGAAAGTACGATCACATTTCTTCCTATCGTTCCGAGCTTAAATGGCTTCCTATCCGTCAACGTAGACAGCTACGAATTCTCTGCACTCTTTTTTTCTATTTTAAATAATCCACACTGTCCTGAGTACTTAAAATGTAAGTTTCAGTTCCTTTCTGAGACACATGATCGGCAGCTTCGTTCTACGAATACACGTCTTCTCTTTACTCTTTCGGACTAATTTTATGTCAAATTCTTTCAGTCTTGTTGCTTCTCGACTCTGGAATGCTTTGCCCGTTAACATTAAAGAATCTTCAACAAAATTCACCTTCAAAAAAAAAGGTTCACTCTCACTTTCTGAACTCTTTATCTTCTTGATACCCTTATTTCTCTGTTTTCATCATTGGTATGTATGTAGTATTTATTTATATAGTATATATTATATATATATATGTATATTTGTATGTATGTATAAATATTTATGTTGTGACTATCTGTATTTATCATTCCCTAATATACTTCTTGTATGTTATATAATCACTTTTTTGCGCCATACATTTTTATTTTTCTGTTTACCCTATGGTTGACTGGGAGAGAATGCTCATAGCATTAAGTCCGCCTATTGTAATCAAATGTTATTTTGGAACAATAAAGTTTATTAAATAAAAAAAATAAATAAAAACATGCTAAATGTGGCCATATGGTCAACAGACCTAGGCTCTGTCTACCCCGCAAGGGAAAAAGATGTGATAATATGTATGGTTGTATCTATATTAAATCTCTTTGATTACGATATAAGTATCTAAGTAACTTTAATTCACTATACATGTCATGGACACTTCTCATCGGTCCTTTAAATCAAAACGACGTAACTAAACTTGTGAAGGCAGCTGTCGTTGCATTAAGATCACGATTAATTAAATTACTCGTATATTAATTAAACACGAAGCTGGCAAGTACTAATTACCAGTACAATGTACAGTCGCCACTAATACGACAATACGACAGTCACTAAACTCGTGTAAAAGCAGCTGTCGTTGCATTCAGGTCACGATTAATTTAAATTACTCGTATATTAAACACGAAACTGGCAAGTACTAATTACCAGTACAAAGCAGTCACCACTAACACGACAGTCACTAAACTCATGTAAAGGCAGCTGTCGTTGCATTCAGGTCACGCCTAATTAAATGAACTGGCAGGTAATTTGACTCTGTGGCTTAGTGGTCACCAGGCCATGCTGCCACACAGGAAGTTCCGGGTTCGACCCCAGGTAAGGTCAAAATGGAAAATTATCGCATTCAGATTGATCTTGGTCTTGGATGTTTATCTGTATTTGTTACAAAATATAAGTATCCTATAACACTCGTCTCGAACTAACCTTAGGGTTAGCTTAATCTGTGTTATTTGTTCGTATATATTTATTTACTAAATACTTGTACAAAGTAGAGTCACCACTAATATATCCATTATTAAATTCGTTTGAAGAAAACTGTTGTTGCATTCAGATCAGGATTAATTAAATTACTTGCATATTAACCACAAGACTAGCAAGTACTAATTACCAGTACAAAGTAGAGTCGCCACTAACACGACAGTTACTAAACTTGTGTAAAGACAGCTTTCAGTTCACGACTCACTTGCACATTAAACACAAAACTGGCATGTACTTTAACGATCTCTGTGACCTAGTAATCACCATGCTAGGCTGTCGCACAGGAGGTCCTGGGTTCGATCCCCGGTCATGTCAAACTGAAAAAGCATATTTTTCAGATTGACTTGGGTCTTGAATGTTTTTCTATATTTATTTAATATAAAATTCTTGAGTCAGTATCACATATGACAAGTCCAATCTGTATAGCTTGTCCTTATATATTTATTAATATTAACTAATTACCAGCACAAAGTAAAGTTACCAAGTGGTAACTGTCGTGTGAGTTACTGAATCATCACGACAGTTACTAAACCTGTGTAAAGGAAACTATCGTGTCATTCAGGTCACGACTAATTAAATTACTCGCACATTAAACACGGAACTGGCAATTACTTAGTACCAGTACAAAGTCAATTGTTTGGTGAACAGACACTGGTTACATAAGTAATTTGCCGATTGAGCTATTGTTTTTAACCGACTTCAAACAGAGGAGGTTATCAATTGGGTTGTATTTGTTTTTAAAATTTGTTCCCTCAGAAATCCGACAACATCAATTTAAAAAAAAAAATTATCAAAGGGTATGCTTTAAAGTTGGTCCCATTTAATTTTAATCACAATTGAATCAGTAAATAAATATAAATAATAAATAAATATATACGGACAAATCACACAGATTGAGCTAGCCCCAAAGTAAGTTCAAGACTTGTGTTACGGGATACTAACTCAACGATACTATATTTTACTAGCTGTTGCCCGCGGCTCGGCCCGCGTTAGTGTCGATCCCTCGGGAACAGTAGAATTTCCCGGAATCAAACATACCCTATGTCCTTCCTCGGGCCTCACACCTCCGTACCAAATTTCTTTCAAATCAGTTCAATGGTTGAAGCTTAAAAAAACGACAGACAGAGTTACTTTCGCATTTAGAATATTAGTATTAGTATGGAAGTATGGATATTATTTATACTTCTAAGTCCAGAAATGAGAAAATTTCCATAAAACCTTTACCCTCCCATTTTACCCCTTCCTAGGAGTGAATTTTGTCCATTTCACCCACATATATGTTTTTTAATTGTAATCGAGAACTTACATACCTATTTATTTTCATACTTCATAGTCCAGAAATGAGAAAATTTCCAAACAAACTCCCTTCTGGGGGATTTTTTTCCGGTTGATCTACACAGATCTTTTTCAATTGTAATCGTGAATTTATTTACCTATTTTCATACTTCTAAGTCTAGAAATAAGTAAATTCCTATACAATCTTTACCCCGCTATTTTACCCCTTCAGGGGAAAATATCGTCCATTTTACCTACACAGATATTTTTAATTGTAACCTAGAACTTATATACTTATTTTCATACGTCTAAGTCCAAAAATGAGAAAATTTCCATACAAAGTTTATACCACCCACCCACCCCCATTTTACGCCTTAAGGGGGGAATTTTGCAAATTTCATCTACCTACACACATATTTTTTAATTTTAATCGAGAACTTATATACTCTCTTTCATACTTCTAAGTCCAGAAATGAGAAAATTCCATATAAATTTTACCCCTTTAGAAGTTAATTTCTTAATATCCTTTCTTAGCGCTCACTCACATCATTAAAAGAACCTCTGTACCAAATTTCAAGTTTCTAGGCGCAGCAGTTTCGGTTGGTTTGCGGTTTGCCCGCGCCTACGCCGCCGCCGTTAGTGTCCATCCCTCAGGAACAGTTTGGACCCTTGAAGGGTGACTCAGGTCATCAATACGAACAACTTTTTCTATGGGACCAATGCTGGAAAATAAAAAAAAAATCGTCATTTCCATAAAAAAGAGTCCCACCGCCGGGCCAGTTTGTTTGGGAATGTCGAATTTTTTTTGAGTTCCCACCATTGTTCCCATAGGAAAAGTTGTTCATTTTGATGGTCTGAGTCACCCCTTTAAGGGTCCAAAACGATAAAAAATTCACCGTGTATATTTGCAGGCAAACTAATGCCTTGAGTTTACTCAAATGACGATAACTTTTTTTTAATGAACCGATTTTGATGAAACAAACTTTAGATGTTTTGCTGAGTTAAAACAAAGCAATTGGTGAAAGTTTGAAGTAAATCGGTTCAGTATTTTCGGAGATAATCGTGATCATACATACAGACAGACAGACAGACAGACAGACAGACAGACAGACAGACAAGAAATTCGAAAAAATTTTTTTTGCTTTCTATTATTCTTTTTAAGTGTCCCTCTATCCATTTCAGTCAGAAATTCTAAATGTACAGACAAAATATTTTTACTGTTTTATTATATGTATAGATAGATAACAAATACATATATAGATAAACATCCTAGACCCAGGCCAATCTGAAAAAAATCATTTTCCATCTTGACCTGGCCGGGGATCGAACCCGGTCACTCCGTGTCGCAGGCAGGCGTTTTGACCGCTACGCCACGGAGCTAGTAGTTTGATTGAAGTCGGTTTTTCTTTATGAAAGATTATCTTTGACAGATTTGTCATTCCTTAGATTGTCCCCCATTTCCTCGATCGGCATTGCGCGGGAGAGAAGCGGCTGGCAAATTCTACGTTTTTTTCTTTTATCCCAGACCAGCCTTATTTCGAAAAATATGCTTTTTATTTGAAGGCATTTAAAAGCCTAGGAAATAACTAAATTGGTATAAACCTTATTGCAAATATTCTTACCTGTTTAACTGCGCCATCCACGTAATCCTCACAGACATTCTTCGCGAAGAAAGTCTCCACGGGGAAGGTTCGCCCGGGGATGGTGAAAGTGGGCACGTTGCCGAAGAAGGTGGAGAACTTGGTGGAGTCCATGGTGGCTGACGTCACGATGAGTTTCAGGTCGGATCTCCGAGCAACCACCTGTAGACAACGAGAGAAGAAAAACGATTTAAGTGTATGAAAAGAAAAAAAAAATCAGCATCAATCGAGCTTTCGTCTGAAAGTAATTTTCCTAATATTGATCAGAATAAAAAAAAACCGGCCAAGTTATCTATAAAAACGGTAAAAAAATCATGTCTCTTGTATGGGAGCCGCTTTAATATTAATTTTATTTTAATTTAATTACTTATTTTTAAAGTGAATATATAACTAAATATTCGGAGAATATTTCAAGCGTCTACCTGTTGCTGTTATAAAAATAGAGCAAAAACAAGCAAAAAAAATCACGTTTGTTGTATGGGAGCCGCATTAAATATTTATTTTATTCTATTTTTCAGTATTTGTTGTTATAGCGGCAACAGAAATACATCATCTGTGAAAATTTCAACTGTCTAACTATCACGGTTCATGAGATACAGCCTGGTGACAGACGGACAGACGGACAGCGGAGCGAAATTAATAGGGTCCCGTTTTTACCCTTTGGGTACGGAACCCTAATAAAAACGGCCAAGTGCGAGTCACACAGATTAAGGGTACCGTACAATATGTAACTACAAAAACAACGCTTCTTGTATGTGGACTGTGATCCATCACAGTCTGTGATGGAAAAGGACGCATGAAACCTCTCCCATGAGACCTCTTTTGTGAGGTTGACCAAACTCTTTTTTGTCTGGACACTATTTTTTATTTATTAAGTATCTGTGGCTCGTTTCAGTAATAAATGAGTAGCAGCTGACAGAATCGAGAAAAAAAATCAAAATAATATGTGTTTGTATGGGATTTCCCTTGAGTTTTTATTTTGATTTTATTATTTGTTGTTTTAGCGGCAAAAAAAAATAGTTCGGTAGATACAGTCATGCGACAGACGGGCGGACAGACGGACATCGGAGGCTTAGTAATATGGTCCCGTTTTTACTCTTTGGGTACGGTACCCTAAAATACCGAATGCATAATTTGCATTTAACTGTCGCTCTAGGTATGAAAAATTTTAATAAGCCTATGCTCTGCTATACTTATGTGACTTTTAGATATTATAAACCTAAGCTCTGTCTACCCCGTAAGGGAAAATATGTGATAATATATTGTATGTAGATATACTTTGCTAGGCTACAGAAATGTGATGCGGGTTCTCATTCGAAAATGCCACCATTATTCCACAATCCCCGCTGTAGCTCAATTTCGTTATTGGGTTTCCATTTGAAAACCAACGACCTCAGAGGCAGTGCTAAGGCTAGGCAGGTGCAGCCCCAAGGACTCAGGATTTTTCAAAGAATCGCTAACACGCCGCGAAGAGCGAGGCAATTGTTAACAACATTGAAAGTTTTTTTTTCATGTATATTTGACGGCAAACGAGCAGACGAGCCACCTGATGGGAAGTGGTTAACATCATCATTTCGAGTAGGTTGACACGGTCAATCGACCATGCACACCCTGGTGTCAGAGTTCTCCGGAATCCCCTCTCGGCCTCTGACGTGGTTCCATTAACGACTACCAGATTGCAACCGGGACCAACGGCTTAACGTGCCTTCCGAAGCACGGAATCATCTTTATTATCAGACAGTCAGGTGATTCAAGCCTGCAATGTCCTAACCAAACTGGAAGCATCTAAACAAAGTATGCTTCCCGTGGGAATAGAACCCACGACCCCCGGGTCTACAGGCAAACGCCTTAACCGCTGGACCAAGGAGGCAGTTAGTGGTCAACGTCGTCCATGGACATCTGCAACACTAGAGGAGGTGCTAATGGTTGCCGGCTCTTAAGATACCTGTAAACACGCCTTTTTAAGTCCTTATAAAGAGTTATTTTTCAATTACTCTAACTAAATGCCTCGTACAGTCGGCCAAGCAGATACCTGACCCCCTGACTTTTAAAACGTAAATTCACACTTTGCTGTGAAGCGCCACCTACCGTGATTTTTGGCAAGTAGACAGACAACTGCTGGTATAAACTTGTTTCTGATAACCTGCTCAGTTGCAAATTTTGTATTTCTAATAATCTCAGCTAATAATTCAAGTAATCATCAATGGTAAGAACAAGAAAGAATCAAAAACAATCCTACGTAAAGTTCGATTCGAACCATGGACCCACGACTTGAGAAGCTAGCGCTCATCTCAATACGCCAACCGACGATATGACGTCTCGGGCGAAATTGGCTATCTATTTCTACTGCTATGACATCATTGTCACCAACTGCAACGCATTGCTTTAACAAATAAATTGAGGGTAATCTATCAGATTTATTTATACCTGATACCAACTAATCAAAAATATTGTTCACTCCAGTCACAATTAAGATACTGCGATTACTGTGTAGTGATCCAAAACCCCACCAGTTATTAGGCATCCTGTTTCATCTTATATAGCAGATTTTGTGAAAGCTAATATTGTATTGTAAAGACAACCACAGTATTTAAAATATCTATATCTAGAGAGTTAGGTATCGCGGTAAGTAGAAATTATAAGTATTTAATATACTTACTTAATTGTCACACTATTTTTTGTTCCGTAAAACATAGGGTTTGTGATAAATGTCTAAGATAAATATATCTGTTACAGAGAAACACCGTCCGTTTGTGGATTCGGAGTCAACTGGCGTAACATATACACTACAATATTTCAATTGAAACAGTGAGGAAACATTCAACAAGAACGAGATCGTATTTTATTCTGATGAAAAAAGTTTTAAGTCTGATGATGATGGCAGAAAAATATTGCGGAGAAGACATGGCCAGCGTATAGCCATCAAAATAATTTGCCTTTGAGAACAGTGGCAGGATAACATTAGGTAAAAATATTCATTAAATAGTGAAGTAAAATAATAATAATATTTAATACCTAGTGTATTACGCAGTGTAGAATAATAGGTAACTGATCGTATTATTGTTTTGCAGGTTATTGGGGACAGATGTCTTCAATGGGCCCAGGGGAGCTGGTAGAATTCGGCGGCCGGATGAATAAAGAAAAATACTTGGAAAATTTATGAGATGTGGTGATTCCAACAGTTTGCAATGTAGAATATATTTTATTTAAGACAATTGTTCTGTGATCTAACTGTTATTGAGTGACCAATTAAAATCCCAGATTGTAGGGTCAAATAGTGCTTAACTGGGACACGAGACACGAGTAAAGTTTGATTTAAATCAATTTAGACAAAAAGGTTATACTAAATTAATAAATATGCGCATAAGTGATATGTGATCTGATCTAACATGGTAAGTGAAATGACAAATAGACTTGAACAAAAGCTTCAAAATGGGGGTCACCCTCTCCCATATTAAAATTCATTTAATGCCATAGGTTTATATTCATTCTTATACTATTATCGAAGCAAAGTTATTCACATAGCACTATTTGACCCTACACATTTAAAAAAATATAATACTATGATTAAAAAGAAGTTGAGAGATGTAAATTGTTACTTATTAAGTAACATGTTGGTTCTCTCTACAGAAGATTAATCATAGTTTGAATTAAGTATGCAGGTATTTATTTCACTGTTACATTTTTTTGATGTAATAAAGTAATTAAAAATTTAAAATGCTTTTTATTCACAGTAATTAGCTCGGTAACATTATGTTAAAACAACCAAAATTACACCAACATCACAATACGAAGTTGGTGATATTTGTAAAAAATAAAAAGCTTTGGAGGATTTGAACCTGTTCATTCATAATCACACTAACTATTAAACCATAGTGCCTACCACTTGCGCCACATCTAACTATTGAAGTATCTTTGAAATAAGCGTATCGTATGCTAGGGCTTGTTTTATTTATCAAAAATCGAATAGATGGCATTAGTCGTCAAGGGTATCAGATTTCTGCTTATTAACCTTATTTGTTCATTCACAATTCAATAGATGGCACTAGTCGCAAAGGATATTACACTTGTATATTTTTATCTTTGGGTTTAAACCACGGATGTTTCTTTATTTTGCGAAAAATGGCGCTGTTGTAGGGGGTCAGATATCTCATTGGCTGACTGTACATTGCAATTTCTATCACAAAAGCAATAAACGCCTCACTCAATTTCACGGTTCAGAGGCTCTGTAGTTGCAAAATAGATAAACTAAGTTATTTTCAGACATAACAATGGGTGCCGGGAAAAAATAAATTGGATAAAAATATGAAAGGTGCGGTAATCCTGTGGTTTTTGTGCCGGTTTGGTTTTTGTCGGTTTAGTTCATACATAGGGGAAAAAATTACAATAGTTTTTGCACCTTTGGCGACGTTTATTTTCAGACTTGGGTTAATAATAAAGCAAGTCCTTGATAATCAGACCATTCGAAAAAAATTACAAAAAATATTGGTATTGTCACATCCTAAAAAATATAGCAAAAAGATATTTAAACAGATAATTAAAAATGAAATCAAAGCGACGTAATAAACTGTAATTTAGTGACTGCTTAGTGTAAGTTAACTTTTCTCAACTTACTGAACCGAATTTAATGAAACATCCTCCAGTGGACTGGAATTGAATCGGTAGAACAACTGTTCAGACTCGCCATGATAAGACACATGACATACACATCCACCAACATAATAATCGTGGCTCTTAGGCCTTATAGACTTGGGCTCTGTCTACCCCACAAGGACAAAAGACGTGACTGTACGTATGTAATGTTGTTTCTGTTCCCTAAGCTGAATATCCAGGTATTTAAACTATACGTACAACCTGAAGCACAAACAAAAAAATATGAAAGAAAAAATTAGCCTTGACGGTAATCCCAACCGTAAGAGAGCAACAGAAGAATGAAAGATCGAGATGCATAGAAGTGAGAACTGGTATGAAAGTGTTAAAAGGTAAGGACAGTTAATTCTAAACATAACTTCGTTTCAATGAAGTTACATCTATCGTGGTGTGGAACAGAACGACATTTCAAGGTCGAAACGTTCACGGAAATAAAAAATAACAAGGGTTCGTGCTAAGTGAAATATATATTTACACATTCTGTGAAAATTTCAAGGATCTATCTTTTGCCATTGAAAAGGTCCAGCTTTATGAGAGACGGACGGAAACATCGGGGGAGTAAAAGAGCCCGTTGGCATCCTCAGGTACGGAACCTTAAAACAGTCACAACAACAAGCAAATGAAGAGCATCCTGCCGGCCTATTTGTTAACTCAGTGTACAATGTTTTTATAGTCACTTCAAAATACATTGCAGCTTTCGTATGATCGACTATTTTTTTTTAAGGTAAATAAAACGTAATGTATTTTGAAGTGACTATCAAAACGTTGTACACTAAGTTAGCGAATAGGCCGGCTGGTCTTCCGACTTTTCTGTGACTCTGTGACCATTACCGTGTTGCGACTCTTTTCACTTCATCCAGTTAAAAGTTAATTGAACCACGTTGAGCCTCACTCGACGAGTTTGCGCCGGAGTGTGCGGAACTGAGCAATTTGACTCGTTGTTTAGTAAACTGCATTACGAAACCGTAAGTGTGGTTACGATACAAATTGTATGCCACATTTGGTTCACTATCCATTCGCATACAATTGTAAAAACTTATAAATGCTCTTGAATCCTTACTTATCTTAAATGCGAAAGTGAGTTTGTTTGTTACGCTTTCACGCCGTAACTACTGAAGCGATCATCATGAAATTTTGCTTACAAGTGCTCTGGAGTACGAAGAAGGACATAGGCTACCTTTTATCCCGGGAAAAAGTACTATTCCCGAGGGATCGACATTGACGCGGGCGGAGCCGTGGGCGAAAGCTACCTATAAATGCTAATATATGAATAACGGAGCTCCGACGCGCCACAGCTGAGAGCAACTATGGTACTTTACCGGCTTCAAGCCTGCTATTCCATTCGCTGTAACTCTTCATTATCATCATCAGGTTTTGTTTGTCTCCACTGCGTTGGAGTTGGAGCATGACCCTCTCTGTACTACAGGAGCCATACTTGGTCAGAGCAGACAGAGGATTTGGCCCACACTCTCCTCGTTGGCCAGACAGGTTGGAGAAGTCTCATTGATGTTTATGAGCTTTGTTTAGCTTGTATTTCCTAGTCTTTGAAGACTTGGAGTGGTCTTATTCCACTCTGCCGGAAACCACACGGCTGTAACTCTTACTACGATAATATGAATGGAACATCTGACTTTTCCAGTAGTAAGAGGTATCCATACTAACAAACAAAATAATAAATAATTTAATAACAATTCAATCAGATTGAGCTAGCCTCAAAATAAGTTCGAGACTTGTGTTATGGGATACTAACTCAACGTTACTATATTTTACAACAAATACATATAAAGATAAACATCCAAAACCCAGGCCAATCTGAAAAATATAATTTTCCACCTTGACCTGACCGGGGATCAAACTAGTCTAAATCAAATAGAAATTGCCGCGGACGAAGTCACGGACAACAGCTAGTTAAAGATATGAAGGATGTTCAATAGGATAGGCAATGCTGTGCACACCTGTAAAAGGTGTAACATTAGAAAAAGTTTTTGGAATGTAAAATGTAATGTCTATGTTTATATTTGTTGATGTCCCTAACAAAAAAAAGCAATACTCTCCGAGTCCTAGTTCTTGGCGGGAATTTTGGCGGACAACACAGTTTTTGTTTTGGATTGTTTTGCAAATTGCTTCTAATGAACTTTATAATATGAAATCGGTGTAATTTGGTGTTATAAATGCCCATGTTTATGAACAATGTTTCTTTTTTAATTACTAAAATAAAGTGTCATGGTGCGTAGTGAGATTTACATAGCGGGCTGGTGGTCGCTCGTCTTACTGCTACTGCATCTATGATCAAACCAGTGGATTCGTGGGATTGAATCGACGAAATGAATTACACCACCATTTCGTTGATAACACAGAAAAATATGAATGGCATAGAAAGCCAAATGCCGTAAAACAAATATGAAAAAAAGAATACTCTCCGAGTCTCAGATTCAAATTTTTATTGCAAGTCACAAGTTCGAAGTTGTTATGTAAGATAAGTACAAGTGATGTCCTGTAAGGACACAGCAAACATGAGGGCAACTAGTTGCCAATTTACTTACGAATAAAATTTTGCAATTTAATATTCTCCGATTATTGAGAGTTCGTCTCCGACTAACGTTATATGAGAAAAGTTTTGGTCCAATTAGAAACCAACCCGCTCGCATTACTTGCAATTGCCTGCTGACACACAGCCGCTATAAAATATATATCTGCCGCGAAAGCCGGGCTGACGCGGCAGATTAATGGCTCTAATTCGCGGCAATTTCCAATAACGGCAGTGCATTTGCTGAGAGTAGAGCACGAGAAAGCTTGTTTTGCTTTCCGTGTGTGTAAGTGGCAAAGGCTCAGGCGTATCATCCTCAACGGCCTGTCCGGGGGTTGCAGGTATGGCATCGGAAACGCTTGGCAGGCCTCCCGAGCTGCTACTGACTTTTCCCCCATTCATCCGAGTAGTATCCCAATACCTGTTCGTGAATTAGACAGCCGGTTGCGCTCTAGTGGTAACCCTGTGCTGCAGATTCCTACCCACTCAACAGAAACTTACGCCAAGTCATTCTCCGCTCTTGCTGCCAGGCTGTGGAATAATCTCCCCTTGGAGGTCAAATTGGCTCCATCGATCGAATCATTTAAATTCAGATTAAGAAAACTGTACCTGAACTCTCCTTCGCATTGAGCTTATATGTATTATGTATATATTTTAGTATAGGCCGTGTGGTATCCGGCAGAGTAGAATAGGACCACTCCAAGTCTTCCCGTGGATGTCGTAGAAGGCGACTTAAGAAATACAAGCTAAACAAAGCTTTTAAACATCTGTGAGACCTCCCCAACCCGTCTGGCCAGCGTGGAGATTGTAGGACAAGTCCTCTGGCTGCTCTGGCCAAGTATGGCTCTAGTAGTACAGAGAGTCCTATCCTTCCCCAGCTTCAATATGCTGCCCTTTGGAAGTACGCTTAAGTTGGGAAAGGATAGGAATTTGTTAAGGGAATGATGTGCTGCGATACTACTCCTCGGATGAATTTGGGAAAAGCATGTAGCAGTTCGGGAGGCCGGGCGCGAGTACCGGAGTTGAGGATGACACTTCTGACCTTATATTAATAAATAGCCTGTATCACAGGCTCCACTACTCTTTGAGTCCATCATCATTTCGAGTAGGTGTCACGATCAATCGACTATGGCTTCGGAACCGCCTCTCGGCCTCTGACGTAGATCCTTTAACGACTACCAGTTGGCAGCCGGTCCAACGACTTAACCGAAGCACGGAATCATCTTTATTATTAGACAATCAGGTGATTCAAGCCTGCCATGTCCTAACCAAACTGGAAACAACTAAACAAAGTATGCTTCCCGTGGGAATCGAATCCACGACCCGGGTCTACAGGCAAACGCCTTAACCAGTGGACCACAAAGGCAGACACTCTATGATGTATTAATTTTATATTATTCGCGCGGAGAGGCGGGCGGTGAACCTTAGTGTTCGAGGGACAGCCGTGTCGCGACGTCCTTGACACTCGCCCTGAAGATGGCCATCTGAACTGGCTGAAACTTGTCGGCGATATCGACTAACGATACGTAAATTAATCGTTTGTTATAATAGTAAGTATTACATCTCTGGCGAGCTCCGTGGCGCAGTGGTCGCGCCAGCCTGCGACACGAGAGTGCCCGGGTTCGATCCCCGGTCAGGTCAAGAAGGAAAATTATCTTTTTCAGATTGACCTGGGTCTTGGATGTTTATTTATATATTTGTTATAAAATATAGTATCGTTGAGTTAGTGTCCCATAACACAAGTCTCGAACTCACTTCTTTAAGGCTATTACCAGCTGGATCCTTATAATACTTCATAACGGATATAAAATATTTGATTGTCTTGTTCAGATAAAAATCATAGTGGCACAGACAAAAACAGACTTCTCCTCGCGCGTCACACCTGAGGCTGTCATCAAAGGATGGGATTGACTCGACAAATCTATGATTTTCGTCTAGACTGCAGACGCAGACATTAAGATGGCATGACGCACTACGTCGTCTCCAATTTTTATCATACGTCTGAAAATTAAATATTTTCTTATTTGTTTCTAATGTCTCAGGGAAAATTGGGTTTGGTGATTCGTGGGCACGTCGATTCATGACAATTTATTTTGAAGAACAAGAAAAAGGTTATCCACAACTTCTTTTACTTACGAAATCCTTTTAGCAGTAAAAGGGTGTCAATTATATTATTTTATTGTCACCGGTAACAGATAATTAGCTCAAAACTCAGTGGTCTTAATTTTTAGGGTTCCGTACCCAAAATGTAAAACCGGACTTTATTAGTAAGCCTCCAATGTCCGCCCATCCGTCTGTCACAGTGCTTTATTAATTAAACCGTAAAAGACTTGAATTTTTTACAGAATTTGTATATATCTTATGCCGCTATAACACAAACTATAACACACAATAAACGTACACAGCACCCATACCATTACAGTACACGCGTCCTCACTTTTTATTTGATTATTTAAGTATTATACTACACTTCATACGAGTATTACCAGCACATATGTAATTTATTAAATATTTTTTGTTGTATGTTGCCTGTTGGGGGTGCCTGAGAATCAGCGCTGTCTATGACGCCTGTATCTGGCAACACAAGCTGAGACATTCCTTTGCCTACATTAAATCTTTCTGCAATTTTATAAATTGTGAATAATATGTACCTAAATAATGGCTATAAATAGCTTTTTATTTTATTTTATTATAAAAAAAAAACTCAAGCGGGATCCCATATAAGAAACTCGTTTTTAGGCGTTATTTCTCGATTCTGTCAATGTTGCTATAGTAAAAATTTTCTATGATGTTGCTACTCATTCATTACTGATACGTCAAACCACAGAAAAACAACAGATGTCACTTTGTTAGATTTAAAACTACACGTGTAACATTGAAAAACGTCGTAAATTATCTCTAAGCCGCGCCTAAGCAGTAAAACTATTTTTTTACAGAAAAACGATCATAATAAACAAGTTAAATGCCTCCCGCCGACGTATGTCTTACGTGGGATAGTGAAAGTGACGTCACGCGGTCACGGGATCGAATCCGGCATGCCAAAAATATTCTCCGAGCACGCTCGGAACGAATGGGGCGCAGAGTATTAATTAATATATAGCCAATTTGATGGAGGAGTGTGAAGGTTTAATAATGACAAAATAAGGATATATTCCAATTAAGAAGATCTTCCATGTGCAAGTCGGATTCATGCACTAAGTGTTCCGTACCATCATCTATGAAAACCGTGGAGCCGTGTGGTTTCCGGCAGAGTAGAATAGGACCACTCCTAGTCTTAGAGGTCGTAATAGGCGACTTAAAAATTCAAGCTAAACGAAGCTCATAAACATCAATGGGACCTGTCCAACCCGTCTGGCCAGCGACAAGAAGTCCACTACTGGACAAAGGCCTCTCCCAAGCACATATTTCGTTCCATGGGAGGAAATTGCCATACTCGCAACGCTTGGCAGGCGGATTGGCGAGATCTACACGCTTCTATCTCTATTCTAGTACAAAGATGAGGCGAAATCGAATTAACGAAAATAAATGTAATGTTTACGTTTTATCTTTGGCGTCTTATAAATCGATATGGAGTGGTCCTATTCTACTCTGCCAGAAACCACACGGCAAAATAAAGACGTACAAAATAGATTGATAGGTGGTATTGGAGCAAAATTCCGAACGAGCTAAATGAATAACTCAATACTACAAGCCAACTATGCGCCAAGCCCCCAGTCACATGACCGCTTTTAAAATTAAACGGCTTCTTTCCGAACAATAAACACGGCTGTTTCATTGGTGCTGGCGCTAGAATTTATAGGCGAATGTGCAATTCGCAATCACCAACGAATTTTTGATGAACATTGCTGTTTTATATGCCTGATTACTTTGATTGAACATATGAAAGCCGCAATCTATGCCGTAGCGCCGGCAATTTTGGCTTGCTTATAATCTACGCTGCTTCGAAATTAACGAAATTCGAGCAATAACGACGCTGAAATTTCAGTGGCCACGACAATTTCAGTGGACAGCTCTGTGGCGCAGTGGTTAACACGCCAGCCTGCGACACGGAGTGCCCGGGTTCGATCCCCGGCCAGGTCAAGATGGAAAATGATCATTTTCAGATTGGCCTGGGTCTTGGATGTTTATCTATATATGTATTTGTTATAAAATATAGTATCGTTGAGTTAGTATCCCTTAACACAAGTCTCGAACTTACCTTGGGGCTAGCTCAATCTGTGTGATTTGTCCGTATATATTTATTATTTATTTATTTATACATTAATTAATTTTAGAGGTCTCTCAATGAAAAAAATATATGTTTTCTAGAAGTTTCGTTAATCGTAAGCACGTTTAGTTGTTTTTAAACTAAATATAACGCGTTATCTAAATCTCATTCATAGGAATATCAAAGATGTCTCCTCTTTTTAGGGTTCCGTAAAATATAAAACCTTAAATATTTAAAACGGAACCCTTATAGGATCACTTGGTTGTCCGTCTGTCTGACAAAACCCTTTTTCTCAGGAACGCGTAGAGGTATCAAGCTGAAATTCATATCAGTTACTCAGGTCTTCTGTCCCATGGAGCTGTGAAAAAATCAAACTTATATATAAGCTAACGCAATCAAAAGATATAGCTGGGTATGCCGCAAATTTTCGGGTCTTTCGACACTCGCAAGGGAAGCAAAACCTACAGGGTACTTCCCGTAAACTCAGAGTTTTGAAATCGGAATCATCTTAAATAACGGACAATCAGGTGATTCCAGCCTGCAATGTCCTAACCAAACTAGAAACAACCAAACAGAGTATGCTTCCCATGGGAATCGTACCCACGACCCCCGGGTCATCAGCGCCTTAACCATTGGACCATGCGGCAGTGTTCAAAGTTAATTGCTTCATCAATTCAATGCAATTAGTATCGTGGAAAGCTGCGCGTCAAAGCTTTGATTGCGAGGTAACACGCCATAATATAAATAAATAAATATAAATATATACAAATCACACAGATTGAGCTAGCCCCAAAGTAAGTTCGAGACTCGTGTTATGGGATACTAACTCAACGATACTATAGTTTATAACAAATACATATATAGATAAACATCCAAGACCCAGGCCAATCTGAAAAATATCATTTTCCATATTGACCAGGCCGAGGATCGAACCCGGGCACTCCGTGTCGCAGGCTGGCGTGTTAACCACTGCGCCACGGAGCTGTCAAATTCATATTCATACATACCTTATGTATTCATAGATAAATGCGTAATTAACTTCGTGATTGTAGTCAATATGAAACATAAAAAACCGGCTAAGTGCGAGTCGGACTCGCGCACGAAGGGTTCCGTACCGTTATCTATAAAAAACGGCAAAAAAATCATGTCTGTTATATGGGAGCTCCTCTTTAATATTAATTTTATTTTTATTTAATTATTTATTTTTAAAGTGAATATATAACTTAATATTCTGTGAATATTTCAAGCGTCTACATGTTGCCGTTATCCATATCGAGCAAAAACAAGCAAAAAATCACGTTTGTTGTATGGGAGCCCCCTTAAATATTAATTTTATTCTATTTTTTTAGTATTTGTTGTTATAGCGGCAACAGAAATACATCATCTGTGAAAATTTCAACTGTCTAACTACAGCCTGGTGACAGACGGACAGACAGACAGACGGGCAGCGGATCGAAATCAATAGGGTCCCGTTTTTACCCTTTGGGTACGGAACCCTAAAAATGAATAAAAATTTTTCGTGCAAATAAGCTAGTATAAAAACACATTTTTAATATTTACAGCTTACAGCGAACTTGTTTCGTTATTATTTTTTTGTATAGATATTACTTATATTTTAATAGTTATTCTATTTGGGGTGATAAAAAACCAACAAATCAATGATTATAAAAATCGTTTCACCCGTTCTTAAGTTATATATAAGTGTTCGAACTCGACTTTGTTTTATATATTATTAGCTTTCGCCCGCGGCTCCGCCTGCGTTAGTGTCGATCTCTCGGGAACAGTACTTTTTCCGGAATAAAATGTACCCTATGACCTTCTCCGTATCCCAGATAACGTGTATGCAAAATTTCATGATGATCGGTTTAGTAGTTACAACGTGAAACCGTAACAAATAAACAAACTCACTTTCGCATTTATAATATTAGTAAGGAAGGATGAAGGTAATTATGGTGTTCAAGTACATACAGTTCTGCATATTTCACCAACAGTGGCATGCAAATAGTTTAAAATCAATATTATTAGGAAGGTCAGTTACGATTAGGGATCCTTCATACTATTTGGCAATCATCATAATTTCAGCTGTATGAAATTCACTTCTGGACAAAGGACCCTCCCAATGATCCTCGTTCCATCGTTAAATTTGCATGGTTTGGCAAACATTGCACTTTACCC
The DNA here is from genome assembly GCA_947532085.1 of Elegia similella. Taxonomy (NCBI): domain Eukaryota; kingdom Metazoa; phylum Arthropoda; class Insecta; order Lepidoptera; family Pyralidae; genus Elegia; species Elegia similella. The sequence continues at coordinate 24,865,526 of OX383939.1, forward strand.
TGTTTGTCTGTCTGCTTTCGATTTATAGGCGTTGAAATATTAATACGTCGTTGTTAATGATCAATCCTTTATTGTCTGTCACACTTTTGGCAACATCACCAATAATAAAAGGTTTTTGTTTATGACTAATTTCATCTTCAGCTATTGCCTATCTTATTTATCATCATCATTATTACAGCCGTAAAAAGTCCACTATTAGATAAAGGCCTCTCCCAAGGATACTTCGTTCCATGGAGGGATATTGTCATCACCACGCTTGGCAGGCGGGTTGGCGAGTGCAATTTCTTTGGCTTCTTGTACCTACTTGTGACGCTGCTGCCGACAATCTGAAGCATCTTTAGGCTGGGACGGAAAGCAATTCCGTTGAGTAGTCTAAAAGATCAAAGCGAACCGAAGCGAAAGCGACTTCATTAATTATTATGTAAAGATAGAAGATAAAAGAGAAGAAGAAAGCGCAACAATTTAGACGTTGGTCACGTTGAATAAATAAAATAAAATAAATAAATATATACGGACAAATCTATGTGTTCTTAATTAAAAAATTTGTAATCCCTTCAGTTCTGACTTGTCTTATTACTTATTCGTAGCTTGTATTACATAGCGGAATAGACTTATTACTTATATTCGTTCGTAGACAGCATAGATTTTTTAAAAAAAGTCGTCTCTTTCGGCAGTATATGTTTCTCTCTGGACAGTTACAAATTATTAAATTAAATAATTAAGAGCCTACAGATAAATTCTCAATAATATTCCACAGCATGGCGCGCTAATAATAGTGTGCTTAAGGGGATACCACTGTAAATAAGGTCGTTCTGAACCTTATTTATCTCGCAAAATACTTAAATTAGGAGTTTCAAATCTAAGTAATATGATTTTTGACTATTTCATCTCCAAAAATTGAAGATGAAAACACGTTTTGATAAAATTTTCTCGATAGAAATATTTTTTGAAAAATGGTCTTCGTTCGCAGAGTTTTTGTTATTGTAGCTCAAATGCGACGAATGAAATAATGATTTTTAGACTAAAAGATAGGTTATTAGTAATTCATCAAAATGTAAATATGAAAATACAATTAACCGGTCTGATTTTATATAAAATAGAAATAACGAATTTGGCGCTTACGTTTTTTTCTTTGAGCGACTCGAGACTATCTCCTATCTCATCATTCACGGGCTAAACCGCCAAGCGCTATCCCTTGCGCGCACTTGATCAGTCCTTTGCCGAGCGAAGGTACCAAACATTTGAGTCCTCGTCTTAATCATATTAGTCAGGCACATTTTATGAAAAAGAAAAGTCTGTTATTATATTTAGTTTTGGTTAATTTTTTTTTTTTATTATAGCCAGTACCGTCATTCAGGATGATTAAAAGATTCCAATGTTACCATAATCAAAAGATATAAATTCTCAGTTCTGGCATGTTTATGGGAAGCGCTGCAAGTACTTTCATGCTGTCTGGGAGAAGAGAAAAATCGTAGTATGCAGTGGCTGCTTTTTTTCCACATACCCTAGCCGGACGAGGAAACGAAAATCTAAGCAATCATTTCAATAGGCGATGCGGCTAGCAATCCATTCTATTTAGATTCCGTATCCCTGCACGCTAAACTTGGCCTTTGGGTATTATGGACTTTGTTTACTCCGTTATAGGTATTATGTGATAATATGTATTTTGTATTATATTGGTTTTCGATCAAATAGATACACGATTCGCGCTCGATAAGTGGCACCGGCAAAATAGCGCACTAATCGAGTTTCGGAGCTGTTTTGTCCACAGTTTCAATGAACCGCGCTAGCACTCACACCTCTCGCGCGAAAAGATGCAAAAACTGCGCATCAAAAGTGAAAAAAAAAGAATATAACTTCTGTTTCAGTATGTACCGATTTTGTCGTTGTTTGTAAGTATGCATAATGTTTTGACTCGGGGACATTATTAAGGCTTCATTTTGTATGAGACTGTGTATCTACTGACATGGCTGATCCATGCGTCAACTCGTGAACGGGTGCTGCCAGGGGGGACAGGTCTGCTCGGCCTCTTTGACACTTTTATCATATCTGTTGTTGTTGCACGCTCGATCGCTAACATAACGTGTTCCACAAAAATATGTTAATTAAAATTGTATATAACATGACATCAAAAAAAAAGAAAAGAAAAATATTAAATATCATACAAAGCCCTTCAGGCAAGTAGGCGACCAATACTGTTGAAGAGTTTCTTTCGGCGTCTTCTTCTCTGCAGTGGTCGGTTCCGAAACGCTAGTAGTTTGTAGCTTTTAAACAATAATTAATAATTTGAATATAATATAATAAGTTTTATTTAATTTTAAATGTGAATTGACGTGAAAAAGTGCCTGAAAAGGCCTATTTTCTGAATAAATCTTTGAATCTTTGAATCTACCATTATATTTGATCGAAGGTATTGTTAGGTCGTACTGCATTGTAGGTCACCTTTGAAATAAAGGGTGACACCTGAAAGGATTCATACTGCGATGAACAGATTACATTATTGAATGGAATTCTTGACATTCTCAAAGGAACAAGATAAAATCGCCCTTGGCATTGAATTGTTAGTATTGAATATTTTTAAAGAAAAAATACCAGAAAGTTTTTAATTTTTCTTTGATAAAAATATTTTTGACTTTTTGCACGGTATATTTACACTATAATAATTACATTTGCCATCTTTTTGGTACCATCGCTCGGCAAAGGCGTACGCAGACTGATCAAGTGCGCGCAAGGGATAGCGCTTGGCGGTTTAGCCCGTGAATGATGAGATAGGAGATAGTCTCGAGTCGCTCAAAGAAAAAAACGTAAGCGCCAAATTCGTTTTTTCTATTTTATATAAAATTAGACCGGTTAATTGTATTTTCATATTTACATTTTGATGAATTACTAATAACCTATCTTTTAGTCTAAAAATCATTATTTCATTCGTCGTATTTGAGCTACAATAACAAAAACTCTGCGACCGAAGACCATTTTTCAAAAAATATTTTAATCGAGAAAATTTTATCAAAACGTGTTTTCATCTTATACTTTTGGAGATGAAATAGTCAAAAATCATATTACTTAGATTTGAAACTCCTAATTTAAGTATTTTGCGAGATAAATAAGGTTCAGAACGACCTTATTTACAGTGGTATCGCCTTAAACAAAATACCAGACAATAATTGAAACAAAATTGTTAATCATGCAAATTGCTACAAAAATGTCGGACTCGCGCACGAACCCTTGCACATTAAGTTTGATATTATTTTTATTATATGATGTAACTCAAAATTAATGCTTTTCGTAATTTTTCCTTTAACTGTGCTATAAGACGTTGCTTCGTACCAAATTTTAAGATTCTGAGTTCACGGGAAATACCCTGTAGGTTTTGATTTCCTTGCGAATGTCGAAAAATTTATATAAACATTTTTATTATCTGATGTAACTAAAATGTGTGCTTTTCGCAATTTTTCCTTTAACTGTGCTATAAGTTACTTCGTACCAAATATTAAGATTCTGAGTTCACGGGAAATACCCTGTAGGTTTTGATTCCCTTGCGAATGTCGAAAAATTAATATAAATATTTTTATTACATGATGTAACTAACATGTATGCTTTTCGCAATTTTTTCTTTATCTGTGCTATAGGACGTTGCTTCGTACCAAATTTCAAGATTGTGAGTTCATTGGAATTACCCTGTAGGTTTTGATTCCCTCGCGAGTGTCGAAAAATCACGATTTGCGGCATAACCAGCTGTATGTTTTAATTGCGTCGGCTTAGAAGTTTGATTTTTTCACAGCTCCAAGAGACACAAGACCTGACTATTTTATATGAATTTCAGCTCGATACCTCTACGCGTTATTGAAAAAAAGGTCTTGAGTCTTGACAGACAGACAGACGGACAACCAAATGATCCTATAATGGTTCAGTTTTTTCCTTTTAGGTACGGAACCCTAAAAAATGACAGAAATATGACTTCTCTTTTATTAAATAACTTTTTTTTTCTATATCCACCTACTATGATACAGCATCACTTCCAATCTCTCAGCAGAACAGTATGAAAGTGGTTTGCGAATATCAGTTTTTGTGCAAAGTAAAAGTAGAAAACATTCCACACTCCAGATACGGGCTAGCTGTTAACTGACGTGTTATGATATTTCGATTATACAATATTTTTTGCTGAACATAATATATCGAGGTTTTTAATAACATACATACATACACACTATTACGTGTGACCCTTGTGGGGACAGACCCCAGGTCTTTATAACATAAAAGCCACGTTTAGAGTTTTGGTTGACAGTAAACGTGGCTTTAGGTAGAAAATGGACGCAAAATAGTGACGGGTTGCTAGCCGCATCGCCTACTATATACTAACATGATACCACAGATTTTCGCTCATTCCTTTGATCGGGTTTTATGGTCTGCGCGGTAAGACAAGAAGCTGGTGTATTCTACGTTTTCTTTTCTCCCAAACCAGCATAGAGTTTGTTTAAAATAATTTAAATTAGCTGTCGCCTGCTGCTTCGCTCACGTTAATGTCGATGTCGCGTACAGTACTTTTTTCGATATGATATATGTGTTACTCCAGGTACTAACCTATTTGTGCAAAATTTTGTCAAAATGCGTTTAGCCGTTTTGGCTTGATTGAGTAACAACAAACATCCGTACATATTCACAAATTTTTGCGTTTATAATATTATTAGAAAGAATTGACACATCTGCCCTCTTTCTCCTCCTGGTCAGGCCGGACGGGGATCGAATTTGAGACCTTCTGGTTAAGGGCTGCGCTCCTAACTCACTTTGTTACTATTGCTTCGAAACTTCGAATAAATTAATAGCAATCAATTTGTCTCTGCCAAAAGATAGCATGACGTCAAACATAACATAAGCGTGCGTCAGGAATCACACATTTCTAAAAGTATTCTTTCATTCATGTGATCCGAAGATGTGGTGCAGAATTTCCTTGCTAATATTATAAATACGAAAGTGAGTTTGTTTGTGATGCGTTTACGCTATCTACTGAACCGATTATCATAAAGTTTTACATACCCGTTTAGTCCGTTGAAAAGTTACATTTTGGGGTTGCGTTTGTCAGAGGACGCCATTTTTTTTTAGATATAAAGTTTTAGTGTAAAATTAAATCCAAGTTTGTGGGGTTGCAACCCTTGTCCCACGGCCGCCATCTTGGAAAAGGGGATTCAAATGGTTTTAACGGTTTAGACTATAGGTTTCAGTAATCGGTGTTTGCCCGCCATGCATCACAAATCGTCTCCAATAGACAAAGACCAATGATGATGATGATAGGTCTCAATTTTTTTTTTCTTGCAATTATAAGTATTACATTTTTTGTCCAGTAACTTTTAGTCGTAGAACCTACATAGAACCTTATGAGACATCGTTGGATCTTGTATCATTACCCCGCGTCACACTGGTTTAAATTTTGCCAAGGCAGACGTGTTATTTTATTTGAAAAGAAAAAAATATTACATAATATCCGGTATAAGAGCTTGTCAAGATTCGTTTGTTCTATCTATATAATTGAGAATTTAAAGTAATATTTTTTTTATGTGTACGTAGAAGGGAACGTTGTCTAGGGTCGACCTCGTCGAAAGTGAAGACGTTGTTATTAAAGGAAATGTTAGAAACCGTAGAGCATGTATGGACATGCTCTACGGTTCTCTCTCTCCTTTTCCCTCCTTATGGAGAGTAATGTGTGTGACGAAGGTAGAGATATTTGTTATTCGTAGGATCTTTGTCAGGATCGTAGCATTGGATAACATAGTCTCTGCCTACATCCATGGGTAACAGCCAAGATAAATCCAAAGAAATTTATACCTACATACATATGTGTGGTTTCCGGCAGAGTAGAATAGGACCCCTCCTAGTCTTCCCATAGAGGTCGTAAGGGGCGACTTAGGAAATACAAGCTAAACAAAGCTCATAAACCAGGGCTTGTTACCGGTACCAAATTCCCATTATAAGTACCGGTAAGTACCGGTATTACTATTCTGTTAAAATTTTAACGGTAATATGAGGTACCGGTAATCTAGTATTTAACGGTAATAATATTGTTAACAGTTAACGGTAATTTTACCGCTACTTGTTACCGGTACCAAATTCACATTATAAGTACCGGTAAGTACCGGTACCTCTATTCTGTCAAATTTTAACGGTATTAAAATTGCGTTAATTTTACCGGTACCTACGCATTGTTGCCGTCATGGGACTCGCTCGACTGTAAAAGTGCCGCCCTATTGTGGGCCCCCGCCTCACGCCGCACATGCACAACACGGCAACGACACACATTAACGAAATGATAATTCCCAATACGAGTACCGGTACTAAGTACCGGTATTGTTTACCGGTATTTGGTACAGGTACTTCTTTCAATTACCGGTACCGTCGTTTTATTGAGGTACCGGTACCAATCCAATTACCGGTACCGTTGTATTATAGAGGTACCGGTACTTGATTTTTACCGTTACCAAATGTACCGGTACCAAACCAATTACCGGTACTGCCGTTTCATAGAGGTACCGGTAATGGATTTTTACCGGTATTCCAACCCCTGTCATAAACATCAATGAGACCTCTCCTACCCGTCTGGCCAGCGAGGAGAGTGTAAGCCAAATCTTTTGTCTGCTCTGGCCAAGTATGGCTCCGGTAGTATGTCATGCTCCTGCAGTGGAGACTAAAAAGAACTGATAATGATGATATATATACGAGTATGTATGTATTTTTTGGCGTTTGAGGATAATTTTATCCAACCTATGCTGCCCTTTATCAAGTAGAGCAAGTACTTTTAGAATTCCTGACGCACGCGCACCTCAGACGTCACCGCTATCTCTTGGCAAAGCCAAGCATTGTTGGCGGCATCAATCATTGGATTATGCAATGTGACAGTTTGTCGACCTCTGTACCCACACTGTTTACTATGGTGTACTATTGTTTTAGCAGGGTTATCATAGCAAGCGCTTATGTGATACGTCACTTGAGGGCCATCACGTGTGATGCAAACCATGTGGCCAATCGCGGAGTTATTATCCGACAACGTCAATATGTTGTGTGATGTTAGTAGCATAATTTCAAAAACTGTTATAAATAAATAGGAATTGCTTACACTACAAAATGCAGGGTTCCTTACCGCCAAATAAAACTACAAAATATTAATTATTACTTGTATGAGGGTACCATTTTATTATTACATTATTACATATATTTCTAATATTTGTTGTAAGACCGGCAAGAAAAATACATATTCTGTGAAAATTTTAAGTCTCTACCTACAGCCCTGTGACAGACGGATGGACAGCGGAGTCTGAGTAATATGGTCTTTTCAGCCTTTTTTGAACGGAACCCTAAAAAGGGATGTTAGAAAGTGTAATGTGAAAAAGTAAAGTTGCAAACGCCATACAAAAGTTGATCGCTGATCTAGTAGGAAAAATCGCGGTGTGACTTTCCATTTCGGGGCGGCAAGCCAATTTCTTGGCCCACTTTATTTACAATATATCAAACTAACAACGAAAATAAAGAGAATATTTTCCTAAAGTAAATATTTATGACCATGTCCTGATTCTTTCAATAGACTTGCTTAAATTAAGTATTCTCAAACGGATTGGAACGGAAAATTTGTTTACAAAATAGAGGGTGAATAATGTAAACAGGTATACCATATTTATACACTCCTTTGGCTTATATAATAAGTAAGGAGAGTAAAATTAGGCTAAAGGGTGTGCGAAGGCAGAAAGTTACAGTTATAATCATCAGGTAGGTACGAACACACACACTTAAACACACGTAGATGGCAAAGCAATTGCTCAACATAAACTCTTAAAAAATATCTGAACATTTTTAAGTGTTTATACATATTTTGCATACACAATGCTATTTTCTGATATACTCTTATTAAATTAAGAAATAAAATATGGTGAAAAAATTCCAAGCGGGCGGGATTTGAACCTGCGACCTTAAGTCGTACATAGACTTAAGGTCGCAGGTTCAAATCCCGCCCGCTTGAAATTTTTTCACCATATTTTATTTTTTTAATTTAATAAGAGAAAAATCTTAACTGTAAAAAATGCGAAAATCGATTCTAGTTTCTGCCAGAAACTAGAATTGATTTTCGTTTCATAATCATGGTCTGAGTCAACCCTATAAGGGTCCAAAACGATAAAAATTTCGCCATGTATAATAACTCCTAACACTCGCCCTGATGATGGTCTTCGTAACAGACCGAAACTAGTTGGTGAATTGTAACTGAATAAAGGTGGGTGAAACCGTGTTTTTATAACGAATTTATCTCGCGTAAGTTTTAATACTATTATTGTAAGGTATTTATAAATTGGTTACTTCTGAACAGTTTGAGACGATTAATCACATTGTTTCAACAAAAGGGGAACAAAATGTCAAGGGTAAAGTCGGCTAAGGTCATGGTAAAATAAACACGGAAGGTAATTGATGACTTCCAAGTCGTTAGGAGTCATTACGGGACTAATGACAAATTTCTAATCAAATAAATATAGAGGGATATATCACACAAATTAAGCTAGCCCCACAGTAAGTTGTGAACTTATGTCGTAGGATACTAACTCAACGATACTATATTTTGTAATAGAGACTTAAATAGATGAACATCAAAGACCTAGGTAAATCTGAAAAATATCGTTTTCCTTCATGACCTGACCATGGATCGCACCCGGGTACCCTCGTGTCGCAGGCTGGCGTGTTAACCACTGCGCCAAGGAGCTCGCCCGAAATTTCCATGACAGTTCACGATGGTCGATTACCTAGTCAAGTCGCTAATAAATTTTATGACAAACAAGCTTTTGATTCCTTGGTTAAGTTTTCCGGAAATTCCCCCTTCCCCGGGCCTCATTCTACCTTTATATCAAATAACATCGCAATTGGTTTCATAGTTCAAGCGTTAAGTGGTAACTTCGCATTTATTATCACGATATTTTATATGATAAAGGACGGCAAACGAGCCACCTGATAAGCGATCACCACTGTTCATAAACAACTGCATCACCAGGATATGACGGGAGCGTTGCCGGCCTTTCAAGGAGTTGGAAGAGGACACGGGGGGAGGGTTGGAAGGATGGGGATCTCACACTCACCGAACGAAGCATAATGCGATGATCCTCATCAATCAAGATGATAAAAGATGCCAAAGACCGTTTAAAAAGGGAGAAACGAAAAGATACAATCTCCCAAGACCATACATTAATAAACAAAAACCACCGGGTTATCAATTCTGGCTCAGTAATAACTACTTCCTTCTTCTTTAAAGCTGGTATATCGAAGTCTGTGTCAACTGCAAGACTTGAATTATAATCGTAAATCTCTGAAGCAATAGGAAAGTAACAAATCATTACTTAATGTCCATAAAATAAGCGCAGAAGAAATGCTTGGTAACGGCATAAATAATGAGAGTATAGATGTACAATGAACATCCACAAACTAGGCGAGTCCCGTGGCGCAGTGGTCTGCATTCGATCCCCAGTCAGGTCAAGATGGAAAATGATCTTTTTAAGATTGAACTGGGTCTTGGATGTTTATCTATATAATTTATATCATATATTATCTACTAGCTGCCCCGGCGGCGAATTGCCGATATGTATACTGACCCAGACACCCATAGTCTGTACTGAACTACGTCGTGCTTATTGAAATCACAAACAAATTAGAGCAAAGTGTATACGAGCTCAGAGCACTCTGACAAGGTATGTATTTTGCTCGCTTGTATGTAAAGCAAACTGTGACAGGCAAATATCTGTATCTAACTATATAATATTTTATAATTTCCCGTATGTTTTTTTTGTTATGCTGTTGGGGTTGGCACACCTATCCGTGAAATTCAACAACTTTCCCTAAAGAATTAATTTAAGTTTTAAATAAAGAAAACCCGTATGAATAGAAATTAATTTTTTGACTACTTTCAGAATTTAACACGATCATCTCATGATAGTGTTTCGCAATGGTGGGAGTCATACCTTGCTCGAAGTATTCATGGAACTGTTTTTCCACGGCTGGATCGCATCGCAAATACTTGTAAGCGGACGCAACGTGGATTCTATGTGAACGGGTAAAACAAATGTCAAAAATAGTGTTCAATCCTTGTTTCAAAAAGGCGTAATTTTTTATTGTATTTCTGTTAATTTTCTTAAATAAGAAGTTTACTGAAGCTTTGCATTGAAAATTTCTTGTTTTACCATGTTTTTTATTGAATGATGAATGCTGACAACCATACTGTTTACGGAATTCATAACGCTTAACAGTAGGACTTTGCTTTACAATCCAATTTGTATTCGAAAACTTTGAGAATTGTTGAATAAAACGCTTACACAATTGCGCGGTTCCTGCAGTGATGGCAGATTGCACTGAATTTTCGCGTGAAATGTCTCATTATTCACATAATTGCTTTGTAAAATCATGGATTCTGTACACTGCTTCGCCAAGAATGTTTTTAAAATGTCTTCACACATGTTTGAACACTTGATTGGCAAATAATTGTGTTATATGTAAAAAAAATAGCCAAGACACGTGCTTAATAGATAATTAGGTCACGGCCACTGGCGAAAAAAGGATTCAAGGTTTTCAAGGATTCATTTTAACGCAAGCGGCAAAAGTTTTGTTAGACAAGGCAGGCATAATAGCGTGACGCGCGGGAATAAAAGAGACAAAACATGTTGTCTGAACTCGCATGCAAATTGCTCTAAATTATCGATGCCATATTACATACTACACCAGACGCTGGAAAGTATGGACGTCTGGATTCGTATGTATTTTGGTCTGGTATTTTAAAGCAAAATGTATTTCGAGTCAGACACTCTCTGAATAGGTATACAGTTTGCTCTTCAACTACAAAGGCAAACTGCGATCGAACTCAGAGCAACCGCGGTCTAGGTCAGTATACAGTTTGGCAATACGCGCCCCGGCGAACTTCGTTTCGCCATAAGTTAAAAACTATCCTATCTCTCAAGTTGGATCGAACTGCACATGGTGTGCGAATTTTATTATAATCGGTTAAGTGGTTTAGGAGTCCATTGAGGACAAACATTGTGACACGAGATTTATATATATTAAGATATCATTATATAATATAGTATCGTTGAGTTACTATCAAACACGTAGTCAAACAGTAATGATCAAACACGGGGCGTAATTAAAATATATTTTGAGGTTATAATTTGGCCCGTAATTTTTATTTGTTGAATCGATTCTGAAATCTGAACCAACTTTTAGGTTTCGCGCTTTTTCATTAACACGTTGTATATGTCGTAGCCCGACGCGATGAGCCTGGCCAAATCGATATGCGTTGTCGCCATATTTTGATTTGGCTGCATAATTACCGCCATATCGTTCAAAGCATAACGTTTGACGATTTGGCCGTCCATACTTGCCCAATCGATTCTGTAGGGTGATCAAAATTTTTCGTCTAACTTACATTAACACATTTATTACCAAAATTTTGAGTTTTTTGTAACGCCGCCATTTTTTCTGCACGTAACAGCTGACTGCCATATGAAATGAAAGAGCGCAACAGCGCCAAAGTTTCAGAAAGTGGAACTACATCACGATGCGCCCAGGCATATCACGATACGCCCAGCCATATCTCGATGCGGCCTAATAACTGAATGGGAAAATCGACAAATAGGCTGCTCTCGTCGATCTGCCCGACTTAACATTGGGCACATCATGAAATAATTGGCCAAATCAAAATATGGCGGCACATATCGATTTGGCCAGGCTTATCGCGATCGGCCCAATCAAACGATCGGCCTACGCCATATATAAATATTATACTCTTTAGTTTTTCTTTCGATCGTTGCTTGTTTGCAATCTTTCTGTGAGAATAGAATAGTGGCATTTTAAGACTAGAGTGCTCGCGCCCCATTTTTTTGCAAGTATGCTCGCGTGCTCTACTATAGTAGAACACTTTAAAATTGAAATAAATATAAATAAATAAATAATAAAAAAGAAGATTTATTTAAGAAAATGAAAGTTATAACATTTTTGTTTACATTGTTAAATTTACTTAATTAGGAACATTTTTAAGAGATCACATAAAAAGTTACATATTTGGCAAGTTACAAATCAAAACACATCTTTTTTTAGTTTTTTGATTTTTTTTTTAATTTAATCACCGTTTTCGTTACATTCAATGCACAATATAACTTGATGTTCAGGACATATCCACCTACCACAACCTTTACACTATTTTTTTGTAGACCTATTTCGAGCCCTTGAGCAGAGGTTGCATTTACCTACTCTGCGCATCTTTGATTGACTGGTATCTCGACTGTTACCCCTGCAAGTACTTTAATTTGTAATTTCAACTCTCGAGGAAGGTTTTCCAGTGCCATTCTTCTCAACATGAGAGGTTTGGCCATCTTCTGGAGTTTCGCAGAACACTATATTGTTTGCACATTTTATCCACAACGTCAACACCATACTTAGTGTGATTGCAGCCATTTTGATACACGACTTTCCCATTCTGAGGCCATAACGATAACTTTTGGTGCTAAAAAAAAAATAGAGTACAGCATAAAATATAATACATAAATAAAAATGTTATAAAACACAAAAGAAAAACAACAAACTATAAGTAACTTACTTTGTATATTAATTACACAAGTGGTCGCGCGTACTACTCAGGTAGAATAAGGATTTTGTCGCGAAATTATATCAACGTGCGGCCTCTTTTTATACGTGCGGCATACTAAACTGAACCGGAGTTTAGTAGTCGAGGCTTATCTAGGAGCGGGAGGGTATATATGAAAAATGAGATGACACGACTAAAAAGTTTGACCTGTTCTACTATAGTAGAGCGCGCGTGTCCTCTAGTGTTAAAGGAAAAGAATATCTATAGATCCTGTATCCGTCTATATTTTCGTTAGTTTGCGACTAAGGGGCAACTTGAGCCACTTCCTGAAAGAAAGCAATCAATTTACATAACACAATCGCGGAACTGTCATTCATCGGAGCGCTTTGTTTAGAAATGTGCGCGATTGATAATGCTTTGTGTCGCTAGAATTTTATAGTGTGACATATGACTTGCCACATCAGAGTGTGGTAGCAGTATCGGAGCTCAGTTTATGCAACTCATGTAGTCTAGCTCTACCACAAGCAAATTTTACCAGCGGCAAAGTTGTTATGCCATATAAATTTTACAAAATTAGTTGGACTACCCTTATCGCCGAGGAGTAGGAAATATATTTTTCTTTATTAAATACTAGCTTTCGCCCGCGGTTCCGCTCGCGTCAATGTCGATCCCTCAGGAATAGTACTTTTTCCTGGGATAAAAGGTAGCCTATGTCCTTCTCCGCACTCCGGAGAACTTGTATGCAAAATTTCATAATGATCGGTTCAGTAGTTACGGCGTGAAAGCGTAACAAACAAACAAATAAACAAACAAACCCACTTTCGCATTTATAATATTAGTAAGGATAAGAATACCTATACGAACACTTCAAGCAATTTGGGACATCTCTCCCATATAAAATAATAAGCTCAATCATATTGACGAAGACATTTTATGCCAAGGCCGTGCATATTGTATTTCAAACAGTGATGTCACTTTCATTACAAGACTAGACTGTAATCGAGGGCAAAAAAACACTATTATTGAGATTCGTGTTTCACATTTGATTTGATTGACCTAGGGCATGTAAAGGTGCCTCTGTGGGTTGCATGTAAAGGAGCCTCCCCGTGTGACGCATTGAACCCCCAATTGCGTCATCATCATCACCATTTCGTGTAGGTGACACAGTCAATCGACCATGCACACCTTGGTTTCAGAGTTCTTCGGAGCCGCATCTCGGCCATAGGTGGAAGATATCTGGTTCAAAATTGAGTTTCATAACATACATTGAAAGTTAAATAAAAGCTTGTAACTTAAGCGTTTCCTTTGTTTGTGTTCATCGTCATATAACTGCAGATAATGATTCAATGCTGCAGTTGCAAACCGCAGTGACGCACTCCTTAGTGTATCAGATTTCGGTGCCGTTACATCTTGATATATAATGTGATCAACACTTGCGTAGGCACTTGATAAATCTTCACGTCAGAATTGATGGATGACTTCGGCCGACACCAATTTACACCAGTCACGGACGGCAAACGAGCAAGCGGGTCACCTGATGGTAAGTGATCACCGCTGCCCATGGACAACTGCAACACCATGGTGTGACAGGTGCGTTGTCGGCCTTTCAAGGAGTTGGGGGAAGGAAATGAGGAGGGGAGGGGGAAAGTTGGGCCTCCGGCTCTCTCACTCACCAAACGAAGCATAGAAGCGGTAAAGCTTCTACTCAGATTTCTCTAAGAGTAGTACTTTCCCGGATGAGCCGGCCCATTCATGCTACTAGCAATTAATTTCTCCGGTAAAGTGGCTCTACCACGTGGCGGATCGACGTTGAAATTATTCACCATATACAGTGAGGCATTATGACGTCAAAATAATCAAGATTATGCGTTAGGTCAGGTACATACCTGACTGACGATAGGCAGTTGAGGATGACGTCATCCTCAACTGCCTGTCCGGTGGCTGCAGGTATGGCATCATGCGCGCGCCCGATCTTCTGAGTTACTGCTTGCTTTTTCCTATTCATCCGAGTCAGTAGTATCCCATACCACAATTTTCATCCCAAAACCAACAAAATCCTATCCTTCCTCAGCTTAATAATGGTTTCAACGGGCCGGAGAAGCTTGGAACTGGAACGGAAAATCTTCGCGAGGGCATTCCCAACCAGTACAGCAGTGGACTTCTTTCGGTTGAGCGATTGATTGGATTACTATTTAATTTAGACCGGACAGCACACGGCTCAATAAAATCGTAAAAATATCTTGAAGCCTCCTCCACCTAAACATGGATCTGTATTTGCACGCCTGGCCCTACGTGCTCGTAAACGAAACCATTTACGATACTGAGAGTGAGTAGGTGTGTGCTCATTGTATTTTGCTGTTAGCGTGACGAGCTTTAACTGATTTCTGTGCACGTTCAACTACTCTGAATAGTGAAAAAAACCGGCCATTCTGATTCCGTCTTCCACCTAATGCCCACCAACATGCTAAATGTGGCCCTCAGGTCTTATAGACCTAGGCTCTGTCTACCCCGCAAGGGAAAAAGACATGATACTATGTATGATACTATATTTTCGCAATTTTTGTTTATCTGTACTATAAGACTGCCTCGTAGCAACTTTCACGATTCTGATTAGTTATGTGCCGGAGAGAAATTCTCTATTCTTATGAATTCCTTCTCACGGAAATTTGCGGGAAATGTCCAATAATTCTCGAAGATTACTCAATAATGATCCGGTTTATTAGCATCAATGTTTGTCAGTCTACTTAGCACCTAGTATAAAGTAGGTTAAACAATCATCATCTTCGGAGTCTGGAGCAGACAAGTGCGCAGGAGAATTTCTCTCTTCCTTATCCCCGTGGCCCAGTGGAGCGGAGACCGCTACCACTGGCGGAGGACTGGATTTGGATGAAGTCTCTGGCCGGCAGTCACTTATTATAGAAACACGGTTTTATTCACGTTTATTCAATCGAAATCGCCGACTAGTTTCAGGTCTGTAACGAGGACCATCATCAGGACGAGTGTTAGGGGTGACATGGCGGTGTCGCTTCCATAAAAGCAGAGTTTTGCTTTGAGGCAAGCGAGTTAGTTTAATCTAGTACCCGAGAGAAGAAATTAGTTTTATCTACATATATGTCTACCTATAAAGATAAGGGGACTGTAATTTGAATTTCTATTTTATAATGTGCCTAGGTTAAAGTAACCGTAATATTTACTCTTTTGTTTGACGAACCGCTTGCTTTTGAAATTGTATACTTTCGGTATTTTCTTGATGAATTCTGTAATTGGCCTTACCTATAATCTCATTCTTAGATATAATTTCAAATTGTAACGCTGTTGAATTCATAATTAATAAATAAATCTAGTGTCCGCAATATATCAGAGACAAACAAAATGAATCCTTTGCGACTTCACTGAGTTTTCTTGAACGTCGTTTGATAAGCCAATGTCAAAACAAAAGTCTCATACTTATAAATAAATCAAGAATGAATTATGGTATTTTAAGATACTACCGCTTTGAACTTCAGACCTTCAGTTTTTGAGATTGCTTCCATCTGAAGCGTTCACAATGCTATACTATCTTGTACTGTTGAAAAGAGTTTCTTTCGGCGTCTTCTTCTCTGCAGTGGTCGGTTCCGAAACACTAGTAATTTGTAGCTTTTGCTCAATAATTAATAATTTGAATATAATTTAATGAGTATTATTTAAAATGTGAATTGACGTGAAAAAATGCCTGAAAAAGCCCTTTTCTGAATAAATCTTTGTTGTTGTTGTTTCTCGTGTGTGAGTGGCCAACACTGGTGTCCGATTTGTCAAGCTACTTCATCTGCTGATGACAGCCGGAACCAACAGCTGTTGGTCGTGCTTCGGCAGGCACGTTAAGCTTAACGTGCCTGCCGAAGCACGGAAGAGCTCGAGATATTTTTATGCCACTTGCGGTCACTCATTCTTGACTGATACTGACCCTGACTGCGCCTGGGGTTGCTTAACAAAAGCAACCCATGTTGCCCTGGGCCATAGGGCTCTAACTATCTTAATCTATGCGTGCATGCGCGAACTTAAGTGCATGTACGACCTTCGCTTACTTACGGGACTAACGGCTTAACGTGCCTTCCAAAGCACGGAATCATCTTTATTATTAGACAGTCAGTGATTCAAGCCTGCAATGTCCTGATCTGGAAACAACTAAACAAAGTATGCTTCCCGTGGGAATCGAACCACGACCCCCGGGTTAGTACTTATATTAATTCTGTGCCCCGGGTCTACAGGCGAACGCCGACCACGGAGGCAGTTCTTTGCATATCGTATAATAGTTGTCATGATAGTGAACTCCGGGCTCTGCCGCATAACAGCAGCACATCACTGGGATAAAGGCTAAGATGAGATGAATTACGCAACGCGATATCTCAGAGAGAAACAAAAGCAATTCTTGGAAGTTTATTGTTTTGAACGTCTGCTGATAAGCCAATGCCAATGGCAAAGGGCTCAACGAATAAATCAAAATATGAATTATGGAAGCTCAAGATAATATCTCATTAAACTTGAACTACAGTCCATGTACTTTTCTTCCATCTGGTGGATACTAATTAAGAAAAACTTGATATCTTCCATGCTGGTCTGGAAGATAAAAACAGAATGTGCCAGCTGCTTCTCGTCCCGCGCAGACCGTAGAAACCGGCATATATAATAGGCGAAAAATATTTGGAAACGTAATAGGTACACTCTTGCAATTTTCACAGAATACGTATTTTAAAAACCGGTTAAGTGCGAGTCGGGCTCGCGCATGATGGGTTCCGTACCGTTATCTATTAAAAACGGCAAAAACATCATGTTTGTTATATGGGATCCCCCCTTTAATATTAATTTTATTTTTATTTAATTACTTATGTTTAAAGTAAATATATATCTTAATATTCTGCGAATAGTTCAAGCGTCTAAATGTAGCCGTTATCAATATCGAGCAAAAAAACAAGCAAAAAAAATACGTTTGTTGTACGACTTACGAGCCCCCTTAAATATTTATTTTATTCTATTTTTTAGTATTTGTTGCTATAGCGGCAACAGAAATACATCATCTGTGAAAATTTCAACTGTCTAACTACGTAATAGTTTATGACATACAGCCTGGTGACAGACGGACAGACAGACAGATAGACGGACAGCGTAGCCATACTAATAGGGTCCCGTTTATACCCTTTGGGTACGGAACCCTAAAAATGCCCAACGCTCTTGTGTCGGTTACGGTAACGGTAACAGTGTCAGGAGATTAAAGACTATTTTCCCATCTCAAAAAATGTCCAAGACATTTGAAGAAGTTTACATTTCAAAAAATAATGGGGTCCCAACACATAAAAAAACGTGTTTATGGGCATTTTGACTAGCTCCGTGGCGCAGCGGTCTACACGCCTGCCTGCGACACGGAGTGACCAGGTTCGATCCCCGGCCAGGTCAAGATGGAAAATGATCTTTTTCAGATTGGCCTGGGTCTTGGATGTTTATATATATATGTATTTGTTATAAAATATAGTATCGTTGAGTTAGTATTCCATAACACAAGTGTCGAACTTACTTTGGGGCTAGCTCAATCTGTGTGATTTGTCCGTATATATTTATTTATATTTATTTATTTATTATTATATTTATTGTAGTTAAATTTGTACTCAATTCTTCGTGTGCTATTCCGACTCGCACTTGGCCGTCTCCAATACATTATTAAAATATTTTGTACTAATTCCTTGCATTCCAAATATATATAATTCCTAAAATAACACAAGCACATGTCATAAGGAATAAGGAAGCAGACATCATGCGCCAAAATGCTTCCTAGATGACGAAATACATTCCCAATTGCACTACACATACGGAAGTCATGTTAAATGGTATAAGTGTGTAAACATTGTGATTGGGCCCTAATCTTATATCTCTTCCTAGATGCAACGCCCAAGGATGTAAACATCTTTTATGTATATCATTGAATTAGAAAAACTATGGAAGCAGCATTGCACTCAAAAACTGACACCACGCAAAGTAGATCAAAGCGGGCGGGGCTTAAAAAGTATATTTTTTCGCGAACTAGTCTGCCGCGCGCTCCGTGACGGAAGGACGCGTCGATGAAAGCATTTAATGACATATTTTTTGTGACCATCGGCGAAATCTTAACGATTTAGAAAAAAATGTCTTCTTGTTTAGTAAATTGGTGCAGGAAACGCAAGGAAAGACGGAACGTGACACTGGAGTAACTTATTATAGCGAGAGAGGCAACTGATAGCCTACCTACCTCCGCTATGTTGACACCATAGCGTTCATTAGATATGTTGACACTGCCTCGTGACCTTGACGCGGTAAATCCCAAACTAGCTTCGTCTATGAGTGCGTAAGTTTTTCGTTGTGGTTTGTTTGCATACGTGACACTTTTTCGTGCTTGCAGCCTGCCTTCATCGATTTACAAGATGTTATCACTTCAAAAACCAAAGTGTGACACTGCACTCAGAAAAGATTGTCATATAAACCAATCAGTAGTTCATGTGAAGGCAGACACCTCTAAGGGATCGTGTGTCAGACGCAGGCGCTTGGAACGACAGCGGCGCCACCACAAGTACCAACACACGCCTCAGACCACGTGACGAAGATTACGTACGTTATAACTCCGAGAAAAGATTTTCAACTTAAAATGTAACAGAAAAATATAAACAGCTTTTTTGTAATGTTTTATTATGTTTTCGCGATTACGTGATTTAATTTAAATATATAACCATTTAAATTACATCACATACATACATTCTTACACGGTGAAATTTTGATCGTTCTGGACCCTTAAAGGGATGATTCAGCCCGTTGATATACACTACTTTTCCTATGGGACCAATGCTGGAAACTCAAAATATTTTTGACGTTCCTATACAAATTTACCGGTCAGCTGAATTTTTTTGTATGGAACTGCCCATTTTTTTTTGAGTTACCAGCATTGGTCCCATAGGAAAAGTTGTTCATATCGATGGGCTGAATCAACCCTCTAAAGGTTCAGAACGATCAAAATTTCACCATGTATAATCGCGTCTTTATCTCTTACATGGGTAGACAAAGCCTTAGGTCATAAGACGTTAGCGCTCGCATATATGAAAAACGGAATCAAAATAGTGATGGGTTACTAACCACAGCGCCTATTAACATGATTCTTTAGATTTTCACCCATTCCCTTGACCGGCTTCTACGGTCTGCGCGGGAAGAAAAGCAGCTGGCACATTCTACGTTTTTTTCTTTTCTCCCAGATCAGTATGGAAGAATATAAGAACAAGTCACACAGATTGAGCTAGCCCCAAAGTAAGATCGAGAATTGTGTTATGGGATACTAATTCAACGATGCCATATTTTATAACAAATCATCATCATCATTTCGAGTAGGTGTCACAGTCAATCGACCATGCATACCCTGGTGGGTGTCAGAGTTGTTCGGAACCGTCTCTCCGCCTCTGACGTGGTTCCTTTAACGACTACCAGATGGCAGCGGAGACCAACGGTTTAACGTGCCTTCCGAAGCACGGAATCATCTCAATTATCAGACAATCAGGTGATTCAAGCCTGCAATATCCTAACCAAACTGGAATCAACTAAACAAAGTATGCTTCCCGTGGGAATCGTACCCACGACCCCCGGGTCTACAGGGAAACCGCCTTAACCACTGGACCACGGAGGCAGTTATATATAGATAAACATCCAAGACCCGGAAGATAATTTTCATCTTGGCCTGACCGGGGATCGAACCCCGGACCTCTGGTCTGGCAGCATAGCATGATGACCACTAGACCACTAAGCCACAGAGCTTGTCAAAAGAGTTAAGATAGAACAATAAATGTATTTCAATAGCCCACAGTTTGAACCACTATGAACGAATAGAATTTCAATCAACTGGATATGTTTGAACAAATGTATAAAAGAATATAAGTACATATTTTTCTTATTACAACTGATCAAATAGTACATATCTTTTGTAGTTTTTCAATATGACGTCAATGTTAATCATGGCTGGATTGTTGCTGTATTTGTAACGGCCATAGCAGACATGATACCACGCATGTTACATATGTTCTTAGTAATATAATTAATGCATACACAACGTATCTTGCATGTATTTATTTACTAAGTAGATTATTTTATTTATACATATATATTATCACGTCTTTATCCCTTACGGGGTAGACAGAGCCTAAAGTCATAGCTCAATTTTTAGCTAGCCCCGCAGTAAGTTGTGAACTTGTGTCGTAGGATACTAATTCAACGATACTTTATTTTATAATAGATACTTATATAGATAAACATCCAAGACCGAGGTCAATCTGAAAAAGTTTGTTGTCCATCATGACCTGACCGGGGATCGAACCCGGGCACCCTCGTATCGCAGGCTGGCGTGTTGACCACTGCACCACGGGGCTCGCCCTTATCACATATCTATGGTAGTTTCTAATAAGCGTAACAATTGAAGCTTGGTATCTCAAGCGGTTACGATAAACTCAGAACAGCCGTGATTGGGTTAATAACTCAATAGCTTGAAGAATAAAGCTGTGTGTACATACATCAATACAAAAACTATACAAACAGAAATATTGTAACAGCATCTGCGGTGCAGAGGTTAACTTGCCAGCCTGCTACACGAGGGGCGCCTTGTTCAATTCCCGGCACGACTTAATGCGGGTGTGCAATTAAAGTGCGAAAGACGAAGGTTGAGGTGCGAGTGTACTGAAGTTAGGGAGAGCTGAGAAGGGAATGAATCGAAGCGCGAAGAGCTAAGGCGCGAATGAACCCTAGTACTATTTTTTACAATGCAGCAATATTAACACCCAACTACCTTAAAAAATATGGAGGTTCTCAATTTCCCTCCTACTCCATTTTTACAGGTATTTGTGCGCGTTTATGGACCTTACTCAAGCAGGGTTGGCGCTGGGCAGGCGGCCGGATAAAACTATGCCAAATCATATCACAGTTTAAATGCTGTCAAAATAGCGGATCCCAGGTTCTGATGGATCTCTATATGGATATCAAAGGTTTAGACATCACCTCCACGGGCGAGTAATACGCGACGTATACGCCCGTATAAAAGTTGTGATAAAAGTAGAATATGATTTTCGGCAGTAGATTCCAATGCATGGAACTAGCATAGAATCGTGAAATTGGTATGAGAAAAAGAAGCAATGGGTAAATGTTTCTTTTTTTATGATATAGGATAGCACACGAGCAACTGAATCACCTGATGGTAAGCGATTACCGCTGCTCATGGAAAACTGAAACACCAGGGTGTATCAGAAGCTTTTATTGTCTGATAATAAAGATGATTCCGTGCTTCGGAAGGCACGTTAAGCCGGTGGTCCCGGCTGCCATCTGGTAGTCGTTAAAGGAACCACGTCAGAGGCCGAGAGGCGGTTTCGAACAACTCTGACACCAGGGTGTGCATGGTCGATTGACCGTGACACCTACTCGAAATGATGATGATCAGAAGCTTTGCCAACCTCTCAAGGAGTTGAGGGAGGAAATGGTGGAAGGATGGGCCTCGGGCTCTCTCACTCACCGAATGAAGCATAGAAGCGGTAAAGCTTCTACTCAATCGTCGACAAACGTATTAGCAAAACTTGCTGGTAGCGTGGGTCTACCACAGCTCAAACTAAAATGTTGTCTGACAACCAATGTTTTTTCTTTACAAAATGGTTCTCTCATCCCATTACTTTCACATGGCGACTTCCTTGACACAATCCCAATGACGAACAATGATGTGTCGTTTTTGTAATGGTGTTGGAAACTATACTACCGTTTGTGTGTCTCAGTATAGCAAATATATTTGGCATCTCGTATTTTAAGGTGTTATTGCAAGTAGCCTTATTGAACGGTACCGTCATTCCGGTACTTCCACATCTAGACTTGATTCCATTTTCTTGACACAATCCCAATGACGAACAATTATGTGTCATTCTTATAATGTGCTAGAAATTATACTACCGTGTGTCTGTTATCTCAGTATAGCAAAAATATTTGGTCTCTTTTATTTTGAGGTGTTATTGCAAGTGCATTGTGTACGTAGCCTTATTGAACGGTACCATCATTCCGACACTTCCACATCTAGACTTGATTCCATTTTCTTGACACAATCCCAATGACGAACAATTATGTGTCATTCTTATAATGTGCTAGAAATTATACTACCGTGTGTCTGTTATCTCAGTATAGCAAAAATATTTGGTCTCTTTTATTTTGAGGTGTTATTGCAAGTGCATTGTGTACGTAGCCTTATTGAACGGTACCATCATTCCGACACTTCCACATCTAGACTTGAATGCCATTTTCTTGACACAATCCCAATGACGAACAATGATGTGTCATTCTTGTAATGTGCTGGAAACTAGACTATATCCGTGTCTGTCAATTACGGCCGTATAAGCATAAATGTTTTGTATCTAGGTTATAAACTGATTCTTAAAGAATAAGAAATTTTTCGGATATACTTTATTGGGAGCGATTTAGTGTTGTAAAATTTCGAGTTTAAAGCGTTTATTAGTCTTTTTGTAAGAAGGTAGACCCTGAACAAATTTTATATTATCGTGCTGAATCTTCAACGGCTCGGGGTTCACACTCATCTCGGAGCTCGGCCTATTGCCTTGCGGCCCTAGTTTTCGGCCCTAGGCGTTTGCCTGTTGACCCGGGGGTCGTGGGTTCGATTCCCATCGGAAGCATACTTTGTTTAATTGTTTCCAGTTTGGTTAGGACATTGCAGGCTTGAATCACCTGATTGTCTGATAATAAAGATGATTCCGTGCTTCGGAAGGCACGTTAAGCTGGTGGTCCCGGCTGCCATCTGGTAGTCGTTAAAGGAACCACGTCAGAGGCCGAGAGGCGGTTCCGAAGAACTCTGACACCAGGGTGTGCATGGTCGATTGACCGTGACACCTACTCGAAATGATGATGAATGCGGTTAAAGTTTCAACAGTATAATTCTGATAGTTTCGTAAAAAAGTGGCTGTGACATACGGACGGACAGACAGACAGACAGACATGGGTTCCGTTTTTTGCTATCTGGCTACGGAAACCTAAAAAAGTATACACTGCCATCATTACTGTTTAGTCACGGTACATTGTGGTACAACTACAGGTTAATGGTAAAAGCAGAAATACATAAAAATACAATGCAAATGCAACTCAGTTGAAAAGTCACGTGCAAAAATCGTGCGGCCCTCGCACATCGTGCAGATAACGATAACACATAATGTTCGTTCAGCTAATCGCGATAAACTGGGAAGCGAACAGAAGGACTTCACTTATCTGATCCATTTGCTTTCGTTTTACACGACTGTACAAAAAAAAGAGGGTTATGTTTTCAGTTACTAAATGTTTATTGACGTGAAAAATCCTGTAAAGGCCTTTTTCTGAATAAATCTTTGTATCAGAGTTCATGTATGTTAAATAATCTATATCTACACTTCTACACTAATATTATAAAAAGAAAAGATCGTTTTTGGGGTTCCGTACCTCAAAAGGAAAAGACCCTTGTAGACATTTTAAGTGTATTGTATTCTACACCTCCTTATTTCTTATCTAATTTGAATGTTAGTTACATAAGACGTCATAGATAGTAGAATTGTAATTTTTTTTTAGTAACCAGTTTTGGTCTCATCGGACTACTTGTTCATTTTGATGGGCTGAGTCACCCTTTCACGGGAACGTCGTTGGCAGTTACAAGCTGTATATGCGGGACACTTTTTTATCTATACTTATATTATAAAGCTGAAGAGTTTGTTTGTTTGTTCGAACGCGCTAATCTCAGGAACTACTGGTTCAAATTGGAAAATTCTTTTTGTATTGGATAGTCCATTTATTGAGGAAAGCTTTAGGCTATAAAACATCACACTGCGACTAATAGGAGCCAAGCATCAATAAAAAAATGTTTTGAAATCGGGTAAAAATTGTTCATCTATACTAAGAAAACATAATAACAGAAATTGCCGCGGACGAAGTCGCGGGCAAAAGCTAGTATTAGAATATATGCCTTAAAGTTGTTCCTAGGCTGCATACTCAGCTCATGATATAAAAAAAATCTTCAAACATTGGGCATACCTGTTATATCTTGTACTTATATCAAAACAATGATCACATTTATTCTTTATTTTTAGCATAAAAAAGTGACAAAATAATGTCGAAAATCAACACAAAGGCGCATTTTTCGCAATCCAATTAATCGCATTTTTGCGGGATCGACCAAAATACGAGAGCTGCGCAGTTACGTAAAAATAAAGCTCAAACAATGCCTAATTGTTTGCACTACATTAACTCTAAAAATAAAGAAAAACATGACGCCGTTATTTTTAAATCTTTACTTTGTTTTCAAGATTTTTTTATGTTATAGGACGGCAAACGAGCAAGCGGGTCACCTGATGGTAAGTGATCACCGCTGCCCATGGACAATTGCAACACCAGAGTGTGACAGGTGCGTTGTCGGCCTTTCAAGGAGTTGCAGGAAGGATGGGCCTCCGTCTCTCTCACTCACCGATTGAAGCATAGAAGCGGTAAAGCTTCCACTCAAACTTCGATTTTCTGTGAGAGTGTGGTACTTCCCTGGACGAGCCGGCCCATTTATGCTACTAGCAATTCATTTTGCCGGTAGCGTGGCTCTACCACGACTAAAAAGTCAAGTTGGAAGATATTATACTTGCGAAGGAAATAGATTTCGTTTTGAAATGTTGCATATTTAAGAATTTAGTTATAATTAAGTTTGTGAATAAACCAGCGATCTATGTGACGCCAAGTGTGGTCTGTGGTTCTTATGGCCTTAGTCTCTGTCTGCCCCGAAAGGACTAAAGACGTGATAATATGTATGTTCTATGTATTAAGTTTGAAGAAAAGATAGCCAAGTAAGGTTTTGAAGTGAAAACTTCTAAAAGCGCGTTGGGTATTTTGTTGGGAAAAGCTAAAAACTCGCGATACTGTTACCGTTACCGACACCTCTGAATGCCTTTAAATAGGTAACCGAATGTTCAAGTTTTCACGTCCGAAGTGCCACTGTTTTGACGAGATAACGTCATATAAATCGATAAACCTTTGATAACCAATAAGATTACTACTCTCAATGTAATTGGTGTAATTAGTATTGAATACCATATTTCTATCTGCACAAACAGACAGAAATATAGCATACACTTCAATTACATCTATAATGAAGTTCGCACATGGTTGGCACATCCGGCGCGATTATCCGACCATTGATTTACTATAAATAGACTATAATGGGCTATTGAGTTGTCTACGGAATTGAGTTATGAGCTTGTGCAACACATTTTAATAAACAATAACAATGTTTATAAACGCCATGCGTCCCCAACTTAGAGCGAAACCCTCAATATAATAAAACAACATGGCCACAGAGGGGTAATAGGTTCGTTAGGTTTACTTGTGGCCCAAACAGAATGGAGCGAGCGTCCCCAACTTAGGGCGTTACAGTAGCTTACATAGACGATTTACATACAACGTAACATAACCAACGACGTTCCCGTGAAGGGGTGACTCAGCCCGTCAAAATAAACAACTTTTCCTATGGAACAATGCTGGGTTTTCACAAAAAAATTTGTCATTTTCATACAAAAGTGTATAATGTAGGATTCCAATGGAGAAAGAATTTTCCAAATCGGTCCAGTAAGGTAGTGTCGGAGCCTATTCAATTCAAACAAACAAATTAAATTTATTCCTCTTTAAAATATTAGTATAAACGAATATTTATAGTTATAATATTATATGCTTCAGTCACGTCCAACGGTTGCGAAATGTGATAAAGTTATAATAAGACTGCAGTACGAGTGCGTACGCGACACTCATTATAACGAATTTGTCACGCATACTCATACTCGAACAATATTTTAAATAAATTATCTTGTTATTTCTCTCTGTCGCCGTGTATAAGGGATAATAAACTAGCAAAGCGAGTCAGATTTGAAAATACTATGGGTTCCGCACCAACATATTTTTTCTTTTTTGAGCTGTGTGGTTTCCGGCAGAGTAGAATAGGACCACTCCTAGCCTAGTCTTTCAATGGAAGTCGTAAGAGGCGATTTAGGAAATACAAGCAAAACAAAGCTCATACACATCAATAAGACCTCTCCAACCCGTCTGGCCAGCGAGGAGAGTGTAGGCCAAATCCTCTGTCTGCTCTGGCCAAGTATGGCTCCGGTCGTACAGAGAGGGTCATGCTTCTGCAGTGGAGACTAAAAAGACCTGAAGATGATGATGATACAAATTTTTTACCACAGAACAACACATTTCTTGTAAGGGTTGTAGGTTGCAACGTTATAAGGTTCAAGAAACTCTTCTTGTTAATTACCTGTGCTTTCATGTATCTCTTTTGAACGTCATATTATTTTCTTTTAATTAAACTAATATCGTTTCGGAACGACCACTGCTGAGAAAAACACGCCGAAAGAAACTGAGTTTAGTTTTGAATGCAGTACACTCTCAACCAAAGATAAGACTGAAAGCAAAAGCTATTCATCCAACGTGTGTGACCTGTTTCCATCTCTGAAGTGAACACGTAAAATAATAAGTGGGACTCTGTACATGTAAATTGGACACGGTCGCTATATGCAGACTGAAGAAAAATTAAAACAATGCAGCCGTGATAAATCAATTTGGAACGAAGTGCGGTATACAGAAAGACCCTTCCAGTCACGATGTCGCTAAAGAGCGTCTTGAAAGGTCTTATTAGTTTGTGATTAAAATTAATAATTAACAAACGAATGCTTTATACAATATAATAACTAATATAACTATAACTAATAACTAATTAACTCATCCTTATCCTTATATATATACTTATATACTATATACTTATATTAATATACTAATATTATAAATGCGAAAGTGAGTTTGTTTGTTTGTTTGTTTGT
Organism: Elegia similella; assembly: GCA_947532085.1. Lineage (NCBI taxonomy): Eukaryota > Metazoa > Arthropoda > Insecta > Lepidoptera > Pyralidae > Elegia > Elegia similella. Next base: position 24,893,003 of record OX383939.1, read on the forward strand.
TACGTTTTCACGCCGTAACTACTGAACCGATCATCATGAAATCATGAAATTTTGCATACAAGTTCTCTGGAGTACGGAGAAGGACATAGGCTACCTTTTATCCCGGGAAAAAGTACTATTCCCGAGGGATCGACATTGATGCGGGCGGAGCCGCGGGCGAAAGCTAGTACAATATAATACATACATAGTATCACGTCTTTTTCTTTCTCAGGGCTTTTAGGACTTAAAGACCTAAATGCCATGTGTAGAATGTTGGCAGGCGTTAGGTGGAAAATGGTATCAAATCAGTGATGGGTTGTTACCCGCATCCCTCGATCGGCTTTTACAAGCTATTTTGATATACTCTCTAGTCTCTCTAGCTCTCTCTAGCTAGCTCCGTGGCGCAGCGGTCAACACGCCAGCCTGCGACACTGAGTGACCGGGTTCGATCCCCAGCCAGGTCAAGATGGAAAATGATCTTTTTCAGATTGGCCTGGGTCTTGGATGTTTATCTATATATGTATTTGTTATAAAATATAGTATCAGTGAGTTAGTATCCCATAACACAAGTCTCGAACTTACCTTGGGGCTAGCTCAATCTGTGTGATTTGTCCATATATATTTATTTATATTTAGTCTCTAGTCGCAGGTTCAAATCCCGCCCGCTTAAAATTTTTCAACAATTTTTTTTCTTAATTTAATAAGAATATATTACATTAGTTTATTACTCGTATATTCATTATCATGATCAGGTCTTTATAGTCTCCACTACAGGAGCACGACCCTCTCTGTACTACTGTGAAGGCTCGACCGTCCCCACGCTCTAGCCGAGTTCCACATATAAGGATATTAGGGAGAGCACAAGACGACACACAGAAACAGAGAATAACTTTATTATAACTTCACTTTACAACTTCGATAAATTAATAACAGAGACTTATGCTCTAAGATATGGTAGTAGACTCAAAGATATTAGTAGACTGAAAGATATTAACAGATTGAAAGATGGTAGCAGACTGAAGAATGAGTGATGAAAGAGAGAGAAAGTAATCTAAAAATGGAATGGAATGGAATGAAATTTGAATTAAAATGAAATTTGAATTAAAATAAGGAATGAAAAATGGACAGGATGAGAGAAATGAGGTTGGATGAGATGCAGCATGCAGGTGGCATGCTGCAACGTTACACTACTAGAGCCATACTTGGCCAGAGCAGCCAGAGGACTTGGCCTACACTCTCCACGCTGGCCAGACGGGTTGGAGAGGTCTCTCAGATGTTTATAAGCTTTGTTTAGCTTGTATTTCCTAAGTCGCTTCTTACGACATTCATGAGAAGACTTGGAGTGGTTCTATTCTACTCTGCCGGGTACCACACGGCGGTATATTTTTATCAAAATCTGTTTACACTAAGGATAAAACTAATTAATTAAGATAACATTTAAATACGTTAAAAATTTACCTGATCTAAAGATAGTTACATTATAAGCGAGTAACATAGACTAGAAGTCATGGGAAAAGAGCTAGTAAAATTATAATTTAAAACCACAATGAGAACCACCAGACAAAACAACATTATCAATATTAAACTAAATAGCCCTTCCTTCCGTCCGATACGTCTGTCTGTCAGTCTGTACACAATGTCTGTGATAATGGACGTTCCGATTCACTACCCGTATAGAATACAAACAGCAAAGCACCGTATCATTTACCCAACTGCACCAGAAAGGAGGCTAGTTATCTATTGCAATCGGGAAGATAGAGTAGGGCCATCGGACCTTAAGGGCCCGCCATAGGCCAAGCGGCGGCGTGGCGGTACAAACGCAGATGGTCTAAACGCGTTGGCTACTTTGGATACTTTCGTTTTTTAGGAATATTCAAGGGTTATTCGAAAAAGAAAAATACATTATGGCTGCCTTATCTATGTATAAAAGTTTCAAAGTTCATTTTAATGTATTTGGTGAATAATGCTGTATACCGAAAAACTTTGCAATTTTTTTTATCGAGAAAATTTAACGCAATCGTGTTTTTGAGTCAGATAGTTACTAGTGTTAGTCCTGAACTTTGCTGTATTTTTATTTCAACTTGAGTATTTCTATATTATTGACATTACAGACAATCATGCAAAGCAGTGTGTGGTAGTACGGGCCCTTAAGGCCACGATTAGCAAAACGTAATGAAAATCTGAAGAAACATGTTGGTAGCCTAAGGAACTTAGGTGATTTTGCCATAAAAACCGGCGAAATGCGTGTCGGGCCACGCGCAATGTAGGGTTCCGTAGTTGCGAATGCCAGCTTTGAGTTCACGCCTCACGGCTTAACGACGAACACAATGAATAGTACCATCTGCTGACCCCAATTTGAAATGAGGTGAGGTGTCAAATTAGATATACGATTTCCTTTTACGCAGATAAATCGATTGATAATATCGAAGTGTGACTCGGTAAAGTGGGTTTACGGACGATAATTTTCAGGATAACGGTGGAAGAGAGAAAGATGCTTCACAGACTAGCTCCGTGGCGCAGCGGTCAACACGCCAGCCTGCGACACGGAGTGACCGGGTTCGATCCCCGGCCAGGTCAAGATGGAAAATGATCTTTTTCAGATTGGCTTGGGTCTTGGATGTGTATCTATATATGTGTTTGTTATAAAATATAGTATCGTTGAGTTAGTATCCCATAACACAAGTCTCGAACTTACTTTGGGGCTAGCTCAATCTGTGTGATTTGTCCGTTTATATTTATTTATTACTAGCTGTTGCCCGCGGCTCCGCCCGCGTTAATGTCGTTCCCTTGGGAACAGTAGAAATGATAAAAATTCCATACAAACCCCTGTCCCTTTGCTTTTTCCCCTTAAGGGGGAATTTAATACATTTCACCTGCATAGATCTTTAGCCCTTAAGGAAGGGATTTTGCCCATTTCACCTACACAGATATTTTTTTATTGTAATGGAGAACTTCTTATTGACATATTTCTAAGTAAATAAAAAAAATCCATACAAAGTTTACCCCACCTATTCTACCCCTTCAAGGGGAAATTTCGACCATTTCAACTACACAGATCTTTTTAATTGTAATGTAAACATATATACTTATTTTCTTATTTTTATATTTCTATGTCCAGAAATAAGAAAATTTCCATACAAATTTTACTCGTGTTTCATACCTTTCAGTAAAGAACCTTCATGCTGAATTTCATTCGAATAACTTCAAAAACAACAAAGTTTCATACTAACTTTGCAACCCGTTTTTCCCCCTAAGGAGATGAATTTCCAAAAATCCTTTCTTAGTGCTCCCCTACGTTATAAAAGGAACTCCTGTGCAAAATTTCAAGTTCCTTATAGTTTAGGCCCTGCGTTGATATGACAGTCAGTCAGTCAGCTTCTCCTTTTTTTTAGTATGGATTACTATGGATAGTATGGATAGGTATAATGCTGTCGTATAATGATGATGAATTGACTTTGGATTTTAATCTTCTTATGTCACTTATTATTTTATTTTATTTTTGCTATATGTTTGCAAGCAAACTCATGCCTTGAGTTCATTCAAATGACGATAACTTTTTTTGTAATGAACCGATTTTGATGAAACAAACTTTAAATGTTAAACTGAGTTAAAACAAAGCAATTGCTGAAAGTGCAGTTGAAGTAAATCGGTTCAGTATTTTCGGAGATAATCGTGATCATACATACAGACAGACAGACAGACAAGAAATTCCAAAAAATTTTTTTTGCTTTCTATTATTCTTTTTAAGTGTCCCTCTATCCATTTCAGTCAAAAATTCGAAATGTACAGACAAAATAATTTTACTGTTTTATTATATGTATAGATTATTACAAGCCGAACACTTAGGCCGATTGTGCCTCTCTATCGCTTGTTCTGCGCTTTCGCTTGCACACGGAACGTGACACTTTTTCGTGCGTGCGACCAGCGTTAATCGATTTATAAGACGTTATCACGTCAAAATATATTAGGTCAAAACGACCAATCCACATAATTTAATTCTGCCTCCTGAAAGTAAACAAATTTTGATAAAAAATAATATACAACGTGATTTTGAACTCCCTAGCTTTATTTAAAACTGGGAATCAGAATCCCTAATGGAACACAGAATTGCAAGAAAAAAAGGTGAAAAACGAAATAGAAAATTAGGTTTCCCATACAAAGTCGCCGATCAGCTGGACGAATTTCTATGAAAGGTTAAATTTATTTTTTCGTTTTTTACCTTTTTTTCTTACAATTCTGTATTCCATAAGGGATTCTGATTCCCAGATTCAAATATAGCTAGGGAGTTCAAAATCACGCTGTATTGTATAAAATTAAGAGCATTTGCTTTTGAGAGCGAATAGTAATGTAGAATACCTTACCGAAAAATGATGTTATTATACTGACGAGTAGACACCCGATTACTAATATTGTTGGGTAATTTTGAAGTTTCACGGGAGATTTGTATTATATAATATAATTATAAATTATATATTTTTGAAATATTTATAAAAAAAAAAATTAAGCACGACACTTTTTGTATTCTAGATGGCGCAATTGTGAATTTGATGTGACTTTACACAGCCTATAACCAGCGGACAATCAAGGTGCTTCTAACGTTGTATCATACGTCAAGTTACGTTGGTTAGTTTAGAAGATACCGAGGGAACAAACGCACATACATACATACATACATTTATACCTTCACACATGCATACATAGTGTTCAAAATCATAACCTTCCTTTGGCTTCGCCGTAGTCAGATAAAAACATACCAAACAAGCCTTTAACGAAATTATTTTAGTGATGTTATTGATGTGATGTTTACGTAACAGCTAGATACTATAACGAAATCACGCGATTTCCCAAACATAAGACTAATCTAGATCGATTATTTACCCCCGAAAACCCCCATATACCAAATTTTAGCAAAATCGTTAGAGCCGTTTACGAGATCATAGAAATAAATTTATATACATACTAGCTTTCGCCCGCGGCTCCGCCCACGTCAATGTCGATCCCTCGAGTATAGTACTTTTTCCCGGAATAAAAGGTAACCTATGTCCTTCTCCGTACTCCAGAGAACTTGTATGCAAAATTTCACGATGATCGGTACAGTAGTTAGGGCGTGAAAGCGTAACAATCAAAAAAATAAACAAACAAACAAACTCACTTTCGCATTTATAATATTAGTAAGGATAAGGATTGCTCGTTTAAAGGTATAAGATTGTCATGAGGCCATGTTATTCTAGGCTTTCTTAATTTATAGACCTATTATAAACTCTTCACAAAGTTGGCCTTTGATAATATATCAAGAAAACAAGACTAAATTCTATAACGTAACTCGGTTCTAGCACTCGAAATCCTTGACCGTTTTTCAATACAATAACCCCACTTGTCGCGAGATCCGCGAATTCTCAACGTAAACATTTAGTTTGTTCCCATTGTGTCCAGTACTCGTCATTGGGGAGTTAGCAAGAAGTGGAGATTGGAGTCTGGGAAACTACAGTCCGAATTGTGGTTACTATGGGTGTACTGTTTGTAGTCTAAATCCGAGTATAGAACGACCTTCACCGAACTGGTTAATAGACAGAAAGTATTTTATATTAAATTAAATATGTTAATAAATATATTGCAAGTGGGTTGACTAAGAAAACAGTCCAGAATATGATTCGTAAGTAAAATATCATCATCATCAGGTCCATTTTAGTCTCCACAACAGGAGCACGACCCTCTTTTTACTATTAGAGCCATACTAAATAGTAAAATATAATTGCAAAATTTAAGCTCATTCAAAGGATGTGGTTCCAATTTTGCAATGTTATGTCAATCGGATGTCAATGCAATATTATGGAGCCATAGAGCTGGTTTGATGATGGAGTCACTAGGTGGCCATAGGAACTTCTGAACGAAAGGGGATAAATAGATTGTGTCTGGATTTATTTGATTCTTTTTTATACTTGGAATTCGTTCTTAAGTTGAAGAACATTTACAACGATAGTACAATACTTATACAAGACCACCATATTATCTTGTGTCTTTATATGAAGGGCAAGCTTCTGTAACTTCGTACGCCAATATTATAGTCTATGCGCTACGACATAAAATTTATTGAAATTCTCTAGAACGGTGCTTTTAGGCGCCACAGCTTAGAAAATAACCGGGAAACACGCTTGAACGAGGAAGCGAATGTTGGTACATTTCATACAGTACAAAGATAAAACAGGAACAAACGATTCCGGTGGCATGCTGGTGGAGACACTACAGCTGAAGACTAAGGAAGTTACCAAAAATGGTTTGTATACCGTAAATATAGTAGCATAACAAATTCTGAGATTCTACTTATCCAGTGGTGTAATTAAATTTTGGACGAAAATGATAGATAGATATCTATATACATATAATAGGTGTAATTAAATCATCATCGTCCAAAATTTAATTACACCTATTAGCCAGATAGCTACAACACCAGGCAGTATCACCCGATTTTATTATCTTCGTTTTTTGAATTGCTTCCACTATGGAAGCAATATTGAAGACGTATTCACGTCAAAAAATGCCCAATGCGGAGATTTTCGAAAGTACCTCCATGGTACTCGTAAGAATAAGCTTATAAAGATAAAATGGAAACAGCATATTTCTGTGACACCCTGCCAGAGACACTACGGTTGAGGATGTAACTAGAAAGACGCACGGATGATTGTCGGAATCATGGATCGGATATGGTATTGCGAAAGTGAATTTGTTTGTTTATCAAGCTTTCAAGCCCTATCTTCTGAACTGATCGTCATGAAATTTTGAGAAGGACTTAATGTACATTTATCCCGGGAAAAAGTACTGTTATCGAGGGGTCAACGTTGTTATAAAGATAAAACGGGAACATGCTCGAACAAGGAGGAGATTGTCGGAAGTACCTCCTAGGTACTCGTAAGTAACAGCCTATAAAGATAAAACGGGAACAAGCGATCCCGGTGTTATCCTGGCAGAGCGCCACGCGCCGGGCGACACGACAGCTAGTCGCAAAAATAATATTTATACTGTTTTCGTGAGGCATGCCAAAGAAAGTGCATTCCTTAAAGTGACAGCAACCCATTATGACGTGTCTGAGTGTTTGTTCAGAGTCTTAGACGACTTCATAACAAGGAAATAAAATTTTATACACATGTTGTGATCTTATAGGTTAGGTTGGGATAGACTAGAGCAGCTTCACAAGGTAGTGGTTATTTGAAAAAGCTCTTGACCTGCATCTGAGACGCGAAATCGTATTACACTCTATTGGTATCCCTGACTTCTCAATCTTTTGAGTGAACAACATATATATACATTTGAAGGTTTTTTTATAAGCCTTTTATCCCGGCCATGTCGTTAGATGGCAGTTGATAAGCTTCAATAGATTCCTCTAGGTAGTTTGGAAAATCTAACATTAAGATAAGATAAAAAATGTGACAATGTATGTGGACGGCCCCTAGGCGTAAAACTTAAGCATATCGTATTACTGCATGAATCGTCCATCACAATAGCCGATCACTCAAAAAGTATCGAATCAGATATTGAAATAGAAGCAAGGCTACCCAAATAGGCAGAGGGCAATCCATGTATTACGTCACAGCCACAGGTCGAGTTAAACGAGACAGAACATGTTACAGAGATAGGAAAAAGAGTGAAACAGAGGTAGGGGGTTCAGAATCATCACAATAGCCGACCAAAGGCCTAATATTACTGAAAGAGCACTCCGAAAGTATCGAATCAGATATTGAAATGGAACCAAGGCTACCAAGATAGGCAGAAGGCAATCCATGTATTTCGACACAGCAACAGGTCGAGTCATACGAGACGAGACAGAACATGTTAGAAAGATAGGAAAAGGCGTGAAAAAGAATAGGGGGTTCAAAAACCCAAATTTTGTGTGACGATATATGCGGACGGCCCCCAGTCGATAAACTTAGGCTAATCATATTACTGCATGAATCATTACAATAGCCAACCAAATGCTCCAAGGCATCATAGTTCATGATGCAACCAGGATAACACTCAGAGACGGAGGAGAAGAAAAGGATACCGCTGGGGTTATTACAGAGTCGCGATACAAACATTTTTTCAAAAACATTAGTCGTGGTAGAGCCTCGCTTCCGTCAAAATAAATTGCTAGTAGCAAGAATATGCCGTGCTCATCCGGGGAAGTACCACACTCTCACAGAAAATAGACGTCTGAGTACAAGCTTTACCGCTTCTATGCTTCGTTCGGTGTGTGAGAGAGCCGGAGGCCCATCTTGCCCCTCCCCTCCCCATTTTCTTCCTCCAACTTCTTGAAAGGCCGACAACGCACCTGCCACACCCTGGTGTTGCAGCTGTCCATGGGCAGCGGTGATCACTTACCATCAGGTGACCAGCTTGCTCGTTTGCCGTCCTATGTCATAAAAAAAATCCAGCGAAATCCAAAAATGAACTTGCTACAACGGTTTCTCTCCTTTCCACACCTCGCACTCTAATCATCTGTCGAACACATGGCTTCCATTGCATTGGCTATAGTGGTTTATTTTTAGCTTCAATGCACGTTCCTATCTAACTCGTCATCTTGGTGTCATTTGCCTACTAATGCTTATTATGGATGCATATGAGAAGTAATCATATTTTTCTACATCTTATACTAGCGGCCTGCCCCGGCTTCGCTCGGGTACAGATAGGTATTTAATCTATAGCCTATGTTCATCAGGGATAATGTACGATTCTAATTTAGAAAGACTTTTTTTAATTGGTCTATTACTTTCGGAGCGAGAGGAGATATAATAAATTTATTTATTTACCCTTCACGAGGCAAAACAAGTAAATGACATTCAAAAGTATTTGAGTTCAAAAAACTTTTCCTTCCTCAGAGAGTCGGGTGTCTGAACTCACCAGGCCCCCAACAATTACACAACATTAGTAAGGAACTCTTTGCAACAATAAGAAAACAGGTGAGTACAACTTTGAAAAGTCATTTACAACGTGGAGTAAACAAATTTGAAGAACAATGTGAGATATAAACCAAAAGATTATTTGAAATGATGTTAGGCATAACGCATCTGTGCCGAGTGGTTCCGGCAGACAAGAATAGGACCACTCCTAGTCTTCCTATGGAGATCGTAAGAGGCGACTTAGGAAATACAATCTAAACAAAGCTCATAAATATCAATGAGACCTCTCCAACTCGTCTGGCCAGCGCGGCAAGTGTAGGCCAAATCCTCTGTCTGTTCGGGCCAAGTATAGCTCCAGTAGTACAGAGAGGGTCATGCTCTTGCAGTTAAGACTAAAAAGACCTGATGATGATGATAATGATAAATAACGCATCTGAAGCACACTGCGTTATTATACAGCGAGCAAAGGAATAATAGCTTTTTATACAAGACGAGTTTTATCAGTTATCGAAACATATTAATCGATTACATTACCACACCTCTTCCCACGCCCTGCAGTATGCAGTTAGACTGGTCCATTAATAGATACACATGCAGCCACAGTCACCGTGCCTCAGTATCGCTCTAACAAGCCACGGCGTTGCATACAACACCGTTAATGCTATATAAAATACGGTGTACCATAGTACGCCGTATTTTATATAGCATTAACTTACATAAAAGTTTGAGAGAAACGCCATTTTTAAATCTATTAACTTAACTCTTAGTGTTCCTTTTAAACTAGGATTTTTGTTTATTTTACCCTTACCTACAGAACAGTTCATTATAAAAATTTGTATACACTTTACCTGGGGTAACCTGGGGGATGGAGAACACAGGCTACCTTTCATTAAAAAAAAAGGATTGACGTTAACGCGAGCGGAGCCGGGGGCGAAAGCTAATAATCTACCTCTATAAACTCTTCGTACCTTTGCTATTACTACACCTCGTTCCAAGATACACAGTTGCTTTGAGGAACCCGATGGCCTATGGAGGAACGCTTTGAGCATTCATAGCGCTTACGCATGTCAAGCAACCCTAGTCGCAGTCCCAACAGTAATGGCTGACCGGAAGTAGCATAAAATATCTCGAGCTCCTCCGTGCTTCGGAAAACAGAGCCATTGGTCTTCCACGATACACAGTTGCTTTAAGGAGCCCGATGGCCCAGTGGTCGTGAGCATAAATAGCGTTTACGCATGGCAAGAAACTCTGGACGCAGTCCCAACTATGATGGGTGACCGCAAGTGGCATAAAAATATCTCGAGCTCCTCCGTGCTTCGAAAACACTAAGCCGTTCGTCCTGGCTGTCTGCATTGATGACAGTCGTTAAGCTATGTGATCGACTGATCACCTTTAGGCGGCTTGAAAAATCAGGCACCAATGTTGGCCACTTACACACACACAAAAGCAGAACAAGTTGCTTAGACTAGTCCATTCATCATCATTTCGAGTAGGTGTCACGGTCAATCGACCATGCACACCCTGGTGTCAGAGTTATTCGGAACTGCCTCTTAGCCTCTGACGTGGTTCCTTTAACGACTACCAGACGGCAGCCGGGACCACCGGCTTAACGTGCCTTTCGAAGCACGGAATCATCTTTATTATCAGACAATCAGGTGATTCAAGCCTGCAATGTCCTAACCAAACCGGAAACAACTAAACAAAGTTGTTAGTTATTTATGCATAGGTAGTAGTCCCATCATCCTCATCTACCCTCATATTTCCTGTCATATTTCCTTATGCACGCATATGAGGGTAAACCAACAAAACCCGAGACGTCAGCTCTGACTGATCGTCCTGTTCGAGTTCCGCCGCCGTTCGGTCGACACGCGTTTCAATAACCTGTCCCGTCAACCGCCGCGATATCGGTCAGCATCACCAGTGTCTAGACCGGAGTGAAAGAAGGTGAAGACTGAAGAAAGAAACAATAACCATCCCGGCCGCCGCAGATACCTAGGCGCCCACGCCAACGCGATACGAGCGGTAAGCGTGCTTCCACTTCATCTCCCTTTCACATAGTTACCATTGGTCCTTCTGCCGAATTCCCTGTTCCCGCGTCCTAAATATCTAATTTTCATTTCTACTTGGGGAAAAATCATATTTTTACTTCATTTTGTTCAAAAATATTTTCCCAATAACGTATCCATCTTGGTTTCATCTGTCATGTTCAATTTGACATTAGTTGTCAATTGAATGACTAAAGGTTCTATCACACTGTACTGTTTTACTTTTTAATCTGTAATCATCTATAGGTTCCACCATAGACAACTTTGGTTCGTACCAACACTATAGAAAGAATCGTTCTTTCATTCACTTTGTTCATTCACGGTAGTGTCAAGTGTCAGTCATTGTCAACTTTGTTTACATAATTAATTCTTATAAAAATTAGTCTTATTTTGCACGAAAATGACTGGCGAACGTGCTAAAAAGGGTTTGGAAGATCCGTTACATGACTCGAGTGTCGTCACAATGCAGATTAGTTTCAGTTTTATGCAAAGTTTGTATAAATACGCGAATGATGTGGTTGGAGCACAAGGCAAAGCCAAGCCTGATGTTTTGATGAATTTTAGCGCCAGATACAAGGACATCGACCAGTATCGTGATAAATATGAGTCCGCGTACTCATCATTTGCATCGAAATGTGTAGATCAAACGCTCCGATCGCGTTGTGATGAAGAATTTACTAGATTTCATGACATGTATTACTCAATAAAGGTTTTATATGAGACCTTCTATCCTACTAAGGATAAACCTAATGGCTGTTCGGATCACCCTAAACTAAATCAATTCTACCTACCTAAAATTACAATTAATCATTTCACTGGTGTTTATACAGAGTGGCCCAACTTCAAGGCAATGTTTGATAGTTTGATTCATAACTGTGCTGAGCTCAACAATGTCCAAAAAATGCATTATTTATTTAGCCTTCTCCAGAAGGAGCCAGCTAGTTTAATTAAGCATCTGGAATTATCTGACTCAAATTATAATATTGCTTACACAATTCTCTGTGAAAGGTATGAGAATAAGCGGCTTATTGCTGATAAACATCTAGAAGCTATCTTGTCACTCAACAATCTAAATTCCAATCAGTTGTCTAGTGGTCTGCGTAAGACTGTCAATGTTCTGAAGGAAAATCTTCAGGCATTGTCCGCTTTGGGGTTTGACGTTTCATCATGGAGTTTTATTCTTCTCCACATAATTGTCAGGAAATTACCCACCGAACTACGTAGTAATTTCGAATTAAAGCATGGTACGTCAGACATACCAACATTTGAAACTTTAATTTCTTTTTTAGAAACTCATCTCAAGGTATTAGAGGCTGTATCTGGCAGTAAAGGAACCTCATCTAATAGTGCTGTTCAGAATACCCCTAAATCATCTCATACGGTTACTTCCTCTTCATCAAGCAACCCATGCATATGCTGTAAGGGGGATCATCTTTTATACTCATGTGACAAGTTTAATAGCATGACGCCACATGAACGCAAGGAATTTGTTACAGGAAACAAACTTTGTTATAATTGTCTACGCGCACACTCTGTTAATAAATGCATGTCTAAGAGCTATTGTCAGGTGTGTCAGGGGCGTCATCATACTAAACTTCACTTAGACTATCAATCTTTATCTTCTAAGGATTCTGCGCCAACTGCAGCACCGTCAGGTAATGTTGCAGCTCATAGCTCAACAAATGCATCTTGTCATAGTACTCATGGTGGGTCTACTATGATGTTAGGTACTGCACTTGTTGGTGTCCAGGATATCAACGGTCATGTCCATCAAGCGAGAGCTCTCCTTGATAGCGGGTCGGAGGTCACCCTAATGACAGAGAGCTTGGCTCAAAAGCTACGCTTGCCTCGATCTAAATATGGACCTATAAACGGTATAGGTGCCTGCAGCAATAATACAAATGGTAAGGTCAATTGTATTATTCAACCTCTATCTTCTAATAATACTCATTCCCCACTTATAACTTCAGCCATTGTGTTGAAGAAACTTACAAAAAATAATCTTCCATGCATAGCAGTCTCATCCTGTGTCCTCGAGAAGTGTAAAGACATGATACTGGCGGATAGTAGGTGTACCATTCCTGGACCTATAGACATGCTTATCGGTCTCGACCTGTATGATGAAATCTATGACGGTAGACGAGTGAAGCTCGGAGAGGGCCTTCCCATCGCTCATGCCTCTATATTTGGATGGGTTCTACGGGGTAAGGCACCGGCACACTCAGTGTCATTTCATACAATCGGCACGACCGCTTTGACTTGCACTACTGACCTGGACACTCTACTTACTCGTTTTTGGCAAGTAGAGGAAGCTCCTACGAAGGTCATCCAAGATCCTGAGGATGTGCAGTGTGAGACTCATTTTGTAGAGACACATTCTCGTGACTCTACCGGCAGGTTTATCGTTCGTCTTCCATTTCGCAACTCCTACCAACCCTTAGGTGAGACTCACTCTAACGCTTTAAAGCGCTTTCATAATTTGGAGCGCAAGCTCATGAAGAACGAGAAGCTGCGTACCATGTATAGAGCATTCATGGCAGATTATCAACAAGCCGGTCACATGCGACCAGTCTTCGGTCCCTTGTCCAAGAATCGCTACTACATTCCGCATCACGGAGTCCTAAAGGAGAGCAGCAGCACTACTAAACTACGAGCGGTTTTTGATGCATCTTCACCCAGCTCATCTGGAGTTTCTTTAAATAACGTGTTGCTGCCCGGTCCCAAGCTCCAGCAGAATGTAGAGGACATTATTTTGCGTTTTAGGACCCATGCTGTCGTTTTCACTTGTGACATTAAACAGATGTACAGACAGGTGCGCATGCACGATGAAGACTGCGTGTACCAGACCATATTTTGGAGAGAATCGCCTGATCAGCCTTTGCAGCAGTTCGAACTCACTACCGTCACCTATGGCGTCTCTAGTTCCGCTTATCTCGCGATGCGAGTCATTCAAGAGTTGGCCAGTCTGAATCAGTCTAACCAACCCGAGGTTGCTAGAGTCCTACGCGAGGATACTTTTGTTGATGACGTCATCAGCGGCAGCCACGATGTAGAGTCCGCTAAAGATCTACAAAGGCAAGTGGTAGAGACTCTGGCTCAGGGAGGCTTTCAGCTGCGAAAGTGGGCTAGCAATTATGACGAGCTTCTAGAAAGCTATCCATCTGATCATCACGAGCAGCCTTTTCGATTCGAAGAATCAGGTGATCAGATTTTCAAGGTCTTAGGGTTGGAGTGGAATTCTCAAACAGATAGTTTCATCTTTCACGTTTCAAATATAGGGGAATGTAGTACCAAACGCCAAATTCTTTCAAGTATCGCACGGATTTACGACCCGTGTGGCTATCTCGCTCCGATAACTTTCTACGCGAAAGTCATCATGCAGCAGTTGTGGCTCGACAACGTATCCTGGGACGACGCTCTTCCGGAGCACATTTCCAAACTGTGGAAGTGCTTTGTCGAAGGTTTTGCGTGTTTGAAGTTGCCTAGCCTTCCGAGATTCGTGCTTGGTCAAGGAGACATTCGGTGTGATCTCATGGGTTTCAGCGACGCTTCTGAGAAGGGCTACTCAGCTGTAGTTTATCTTAGAGTCCAATCATCTCACACCGATGTCAAGGTCCATCTTCTTTTATCGAAATCGCGGGTTTCTCCCATTAAACAGAAGCTTACCATTCCAAGGCTCGAGCTCTGTGGATGCGTTCTGCTCGCTAAACTGCTCAATCACGTCTCTGCTGTGCTCGGCAAATGTATTCCCATTGCTGACACAATCGTATGGTGCGACTCTACAATCGCCCTTGCTTGGCTCAAGACTCCTCCTCATAGGTTACAAACCTTTGAGTCGAACAGAGTCTCTCAAATAAACGGATTTATCCCCAACGTTACATGGCGGTACGTGCCGTCAGCGCTCAATCCCGCTGATTGCGCTTGTCGAGGGATGCTTCCTTCGGACATCGTTCACCACCAATTATGGTGGGGTCCTGCATGGTGTAAGGACGATCCGTCAAGGTGGCCAGTTAACGTCACTGACGCATGTGAAAATTTACCCGGACTTAAACCAAGTGCATCGTCGTATCTCACCGCGGATGTTGATATCTCTGAAAAGACAGAACCTTCAGAGTCTCTTCTGTCAAGGTTCAGTTCTCTCTCTCGTTTAAAACGCACAGTTGCGTGGTGCTTTCGTTTTATCCACAACTCGCGTAATCGACAAAATAAAATGATTGGACGCCTGTCAGTCCAAGAGTTGGAAGGTGCTCTAGGTAGAGTCATCAAGCTGGTACAGGATGAGGCATTTTCGGATATTATCTCTCATCTTAATAAAGGGCTGCGTTTGAAGGGAGCCATAGCGCGATTAAATCCTTTCATCGATTCCGATGGTTCTATCCGCGTAGGAGGAAGGCTCCAGCATTCCGACTTACCTTTCGCTACCAAGCATCCACTCTTGCTGCCAAAGCGACATCATTTTGTTAATATCTTGATTGATTTCTATCATCAAACGCATCTTCATGCTGGACCCTCCATTTTGCTCAGTATTCTTCACCGAAGATTTTGGATATTATCTGCTAGAAGCATTGTGCGTCATAGAGTTTATCTGTGCCACAATTGTCATCGCTTCAAGGCCCAACCTCTCGAGCCTCTGATGGGCAGCCTGCCGCCTAATCGCATTCGGCAATCATGTCCCTATTCGAAAATCGGCATTGATTTCGCAGGTCCCTTCAATATCAAGGTATCCACAATCAGGAATGCTAAGCTGCGCAAGGCCTACCTATGTGTCTTTATCTGCCTCGCTGTTAAGGCTGTCCACTTGGAAGTAACTTCCGACTTGTCCACCAATGCATTCATTGCATGCTTTGACAGATTTACGGCTAGGCGTGGCTTGCCCTCAGACGTTTATTCTGATTGTGGGAAGAATTTCCAAGGCGCGAAGCGATATTTGTCAGAGGTAGAGGCCTTTCTTACCTCTAAGGAAGGTGAAATAGGCGACGCTTTGGCTAAAATGGGGGTCAATTGGCACATGAACCCACCTTATAGTCCCCACATGGGGGGACTATGGGAATCTACGGTCAAATCAGCTAAACTACTTTTAAAAAGAACAATCGGAGAACAAGTGCTGACCTTCGAAGAAATCGTAACTGTTTTTGCGAAGATTGAAAGCGTTCTAAACTCCAGGCCGTTATGCCCAATGTCGAGCGACCCGCACGACCTTGAAGCACTAACTCCTGGACATTTTTTGATAGGACAGCCATTAGTTTGTCTACCGGAATACGACTACGATCAGACTCCAATGTCTCGACTCAACCGTTGGCAACTTATTCAAGCTATAGCACAACATTTTTGGCAGAGATGGCGGCTTGAGTACCTTCGCCACCTGCAACAAAGAGCCAAATGGCACAACTCTATTGACAACCTAAAAATCGGAGACTTAGTTCTCATAAAAAATGATCAAGCGCCACCTTTGCGCTGGCTAAAAGGTCGTGTGCTCAAGCTCCATCCTGGAGCCGACGGTGTTGTCCGCGTGGTAGAGTTGAGAACAAAAACTGGTACATGTCTTCGATCTGTGAGCAAGGTCTGTCCCTTGCCAGTAGATAATACCGGTACAAATTAAATTGAACTTTCTATCAAACCCTTTTTAGCAATAGGTAACTTAGATTATAATTTAGTATTATTTCAATTCATTAATATAAACTCAACTTAAAAATATGGAAAATCACCTTAAGTAATCTTAAAAAATATGGAAAATCAGCTTCATCAACTTTAGAATTAACACAAAGAGCTTAGCAGCTCTTTGGGGGGCGGCTTATGTTAGTTATTTATGCATAGGTAGTAGTCCCATCATCCTCATCTACCCTCATATTTCCTGTCATATTTCCTTATGCACGCATATGAGGGTAAACCAACAAAACCCGAGACGTCAGCTCTGACTGATCGTTCTGTTCGAGTTCCGCCGCCGTTCGGTCGACACGCGTTTCAATAACCTGTCCCGTCAACCGCCGCGATATCGGTCAGCATCACCGGTGTCTAGACCGGAGTGAAAGAAGGTGAAGACTGAAGAAAGAAACAATAACCATCCCGGCCGCCGCAGATACCTAGGCGCCCACGCCAACGCGATACGAGCGGTAAGCGTGCTTCCACTTTATCTCCCTTTCACAAAGTTACCAGTATGCTTCCGGAGGGAATCGAACCCACTAGTCCATTAATAGACGTATATACGTGTACAGTGTTCGTATCTCCGTAACTAGTTACGTTGGACCACGTCTAGATGGCCTTGTATGGCGAGCTGTACTTAAAATAGCATTAACTTGACTCTTGGTTTATTTTTACTGTGCTCCGTAAACTGTTTGCACTTTTTTCATTCTTTTTCTTATTCAATTAACTACGAGTGGTAACTCGAATTCTCGTTACCGCCTTTTTTCTTTTTTCACAATTTACACTAATATTAAAAAGAAAAAAAATTTGATTGTTTGTTTGTTAGCATTGAATAGGCTCCGAAACTACTACGAAACGAAAGTCTGGACCGATTTAAAAATTCGTTCACCATTAATTTATTTGAATGCCATTTATATTTTACTAGCTTTCGCCCGCGGCTCCGCCCGCGTCAATGTCGATCCCTCGGGAATAGTACTTTTTCCCGGGATAAAAGGTAGCCTATGTCCTTCTCCGTACTCCAGAGAACTTGTATGCAACATTTTATGATGATTGGTTCAGTAGCTACGGCGTGAAAGCGTAACAAACAAACAAACAAACTCACTTTCGCATTTATAATATTAGTAAGGATTTAAATAACTCATTAATAGAATAAAAGTTTTTGAAGTGGAAACTTCTTAAGCGGCGTTGTGCACTTTTTGGGTTGGTTAAAAAATGATAAACTCGCGTCAGGACACGTGACCTGATCGGAAATTCGTAAGACAGACACGTGACCTGAGACCACCGGCGTGGCGTAGGATAGGAAGAAATACCCCCCGCTATTTCTACCGCGCGAATTTTCACTTCTGCCAGCATTATTGGAGTGCAATCCGTTGTTTTTGTCTTTATGCCATTCTTTTAATTAATTGGTGATAGATATAACGCACAGACGTAACCCGGCCGAGTTTATAGGCTTACTAGCTTTCGCCCGCGGCTCCGCTCGCGTCAATGTCGATCCCTCGGGAATAGTACTTTTTCCCGGGATAAAAGGTAGCCTATGTCCTTCTCCGTACTCCAGAGAACTTATATGCAAAATTTCATGATGATCGATTTAGTAGTTACGGCGTGCTTTCACACGATAACAAACAAACAAACAAACTCACTTTCGCATTTATAATATTAGTAAGGATAAGGATTTAGGGCATCGCAACTGAAATTCCAAATTAAATATCTCCTTTTTTTTTCCAAATAATTTAATCCAACAGGGGGCAGTACTGGACCCCAAAAAATCATATAATCGTAAAGCGTGTCGTCCGCGGCAATTTCTGTTATTATGATTAATTAGTATAGTATATGAATAATTTTTCCCCGATTTCAAAACATTTTTTATTGATGCTTCGCTCCTATTGGTCGCAGCGTGATGTTTTATAGCCTAAAGCCTTCCTCAATAAATGGACTATCCAACACAAAAATAATTTTCCAATTTGAACCAGTAGTTCCTGAGATTAGCGCGTTCAAACAAACAAACAAACTCTTCAGCTTTATAATATTAGTATAGATATAGATATAAGTGGCAAACTGTTCATCTCAACTATAAACCTACCCGAGAAGGGTTGGCGTCAGGCAAACAGGTCTTATTTATCTTAATTGCCAAATCTTATTACGGTACCCGGGCCCCAATGAACCATAGCTAAGGCTGCACCCGGAAAAAAATGCTTTAATGAAGATGTAAGTGGCCAAAACTTAACGTCGACCAGCCGGGGTACGTTTTGAATGTCACTTCAAAATACATTGCGGATACGTATGATTGACTGTATTTATTTAAGATATATAAAACGTAATGTATTTTGACTTGAAACTGTTGTACACTAAGTTAGCAATGCCGGCAGATAATGAAAACATAATTTTTGTTACATAGGTACATACATAAGAACATTTCGTATTACTTTGTGATTGGATATACCCGTAGTCTTAGTGTAACCAATCAGGCTAGAGCCTCGGTTACTTTCCAAGCTATTTATAGAAGTTTAAAGCTGTCTGAGAGACTTATAATGAGCGGTGTAAATTATATACTTAATTACTCTACCTAAATCAGTGAATTAGTTACAAGACTGCTCGGCGTCTTCGAGACACTATATTTTATATTCTATTGTTATTGCACACTCGAACGCTAGCATAACATGTTCAAGAAAAATATGTGCATTATAAATAATAATAATAAGATACTATATTTTATAACAAATACATATATAGATAAACATCCAAGACCCAGGCCAATCTAAAAAAGATCATTTTCCATCTTGAACTGACCGGGGATCGAACCCGGGGCCCTCGTGTCGCAGGCTGGCGTGTTAACCACTGCGCCACGGAGCTCGCCAAAATTGAAATTGTATATTACATGAAATAAGAAAAAAAAAGAAAACTGCTACTTGCGTTTTCCCAATTCATCGGACACGCTCACGTAGGGAAGGCTTCGTGAGCGTGTCTATAATTTACAAAAACGGCAAAAAAAGTCATAACTGTTGTATGGGAGCTATGAGTTAAATATTAATTTTATTTTTAATTTAATTTTTAATGATGTAACTCAATATTCGGCGAATATTTCAAGCGTCTACCTGTTGCCGTTAACAATATACTTAATTTAGTTGCGGCTGCTAACACAACACATTAGCTATATTATGATGGAATCCAACTAAAAATCATTTCTTTATGACTAGCTCCGTGGCGCAGCGGTCAACACGCCAGCCTGCGACACGGAGTGACCGGGTTCGATCCCCGGCCAGGTCAAGATGGAAAATGATCTTTTTCAGATTGGCCTGGGTCTTGGATGTGTATCTATATATGTACTTGTTATAAAATATAGTATCGTTGAGTTAGTATCCCATAACACAAGTCTCGAACTTATTTTGGGGCTAGCTCAATCTGTGTGATTTGTCCATATATATTTATTTATTTATCTAAAGTAACATTCGTATAAAATACGACAGATACTACTATAGAACTATACAGCTATAACTTTCCCTTTGGCCCTAGCGAGCAGCTTTCTCTAAACGAGACGTCACCCACGCACTCTCATTAGGAAATGTCTAACAAAGTTGCTGGTGGCATGTTGTTTCGGTCCAAATGACGTCAAAATACTGCTCGTACTAGAGAGATGTATATGGATTTGCGCCGCCTACACTTCTAACTTATTGTTAGTACAAGTATATATATATAAACGTTCCTGAATAGGTCTGGTAGAGCCACGCTACCGGCAAAATTAATTTTTGCTGGTAGCATGAATGGGCCGGCTCGTCCGGGGAAGTACCACACTCTCATAGAAAATCGATGTTTGAGTAGAAGTTTAACCGCTTTTATGTTTCATTCATTCGGCGAGCTCCGTGGCGCAGTGGTTAACGTGCCAGCCTGCGACACGAGGGTTCAATCCCCGGCCAGGTCAAGATGTAAAATGGTCTTTTTTTTAGATTGGCCTGGGTCTTGGATTGTCTATCTATAT
Source organism: Elegia similella (assembly GCA_947532085.1). Classification (NCBI taxonomy): domain Eukaryota; kingdom Metazoa; phylum Arthropoda; class Insecta; order Lepidoptera; family Pyralidae; genus Elegia; species Elegia similella. The sequence continues at coordinate 24,913,513 of OX383939.1, forward strand.
ATGTATTTGTTATAAAATATAGTATCGTTGAGTAGTAGCCCATAACACAAATCTCGAACTTATTTTGGGGCTAGCTCAATCTGTGTGATTTGTCCGGTTATATTTATATTTTTTTTTTGAGTACTTACATATCCAAGGTTTAATTTTGGAGGCACACACGATTCAAAATACTATTTGCAGATATTACCAGTTTATCTTTAGAATTTATATCCGTCGCCTAAACTACTGTAGAATATATAAATTTTAATCAATAACCCTTTGAAATTCAACCCTTCTCAGTAATTATCATTCCCGTGGGCGACTACAAGGTCTGTTACAATTTGAGACTGCTCTTTCACGAATATACAACATCAAAGAGGGTGACGGACGTGGCTGCTGTATCTATACAACAAAATTGGCTTTTAGAAACTAGCGGCTCGCTCCGGCTTCGCACGGGTAGATATAAGTATTTAATTCTATAGCCGTTCATCATATATGAACATATCATCAGGAATTATGTAGGATTCTAACGGTGAAAGAATTTCTCAAATCGTTCCTGTAGTTTCGGAGCCTACGAGTATTCAATGCAACAAACAATTGAATATTTTCTCTTTATAATGTTAGTGTATATGTAGACGAAATGTAGATAGTCTATCCTATAGGGTTATCATCTGACTGATTTCTTCCATGCTGGTTTGGGAGAAAAGAAAAAACGTCGTAAAAGCCGTTCGAGGGAATGGGTAAAATCTGAGGAATCATGGCATTCTAGGGTTTAGACCACGTGCGGCCTGCGTTAAGCAAACACAGGCATTTTTTAAATTAGCAGGTCCCAATAGCTCTAATACATGCTTTAACACATACAGTTTTATTGTTTTCATAGACAGGCATTAATCTGAAAAAATCAGGGGTTTTGTACATGTACATCCTCTACAGGCAATCCTCCCTGATATTGATGGCGACCCTAGTCATCATCATTTCGTGTAGGTGACACGGTCAATCGACCATGCACACCCTGGTGTACGAGTTCTTCGCAACCACCTCTCAGCCTCCGATGTGGTTCCTTTAACGACTACCAGATGGCAGCCGCGACTAACGGCTTAACATGCCATGCCATCCGAAATACGGAATCATCTTTTTTTTCAGACAATCAGGTGATTCAAGCCTGCAATGTCCTAACCAGACTGGAAGCAACTAAACACAGTATGCTTCCCGTGGGAATCGAACCCACGACCCCCGGGTCTACAGGCAAACGCCTTAACCCAGTGGTTAAGATGGTCCAGTGACCACGGAGGGAGTTGAAAAGTAAAGAAAAGTAATACAATGAAATACCTTCGTCTTATAGCTTTGTGTACCTCTGTCTTATTCATGGATATAATGATCTTTAAGAGTCAATATCGTCTTTATACCACAAGCAATAATATACACACAATTATCATTAAATGTGCATAATAGATGCATTTACTATGCGTCGCGACGTTCAAACGTGATGTAACCCGGTATAAGAATAGACTCAGAGCTTGTTTGTATCGCCATTATCAAGTTGTACTTGATGAATGTTTTATTGACTGATAGCTATTTTTATCTTTGAAGCAATATAGGTATGCGTTTTAATCGGAATAACATATAATCTTAGAATAGATGCTCATGCTTTTAATGATACATAAGTATCATGTGTTTTTCTTGTTCCTACTTACGGAGTAGACAAAGTAAAATTCACATATAGCCAAATTAAAATAATTCTTTGAAACGGCTCTAACGATTTCGCTGAAATTTGGTATATGGGGTTTTCGGGGTAAACAATCGATCTAGATCAGTCCTATGTTTGGGAAAACGCATGTTTTCAAGTTTTCATGCGTTTTTCTTTCCACGCAGAAGATGGTCGCTAATTTCGTTCTGCCGGCCACTGTCCGTCTGGTTCACCGGGTTAAGACGCGGACGGCAAGCAGTGTAACGGGTTCGAATCCCGCTCGGTGACTTACATCTGATTTTTTTTATATTTGTTTTTACTTTTTAAGTTTATGTAGATTATCACCACCATATTACAATAGATAGTAATAACCGAGCAAAGCTCGGTCGCCCAGGTATTTTAGTATTAACGACCAACCATTTATTACAACGTCTATTACGCAGTTAGATCGTAAAAGCTCTGTCAACATAATGATGAACACTAAAATGACATGCAATTCAGAATTTACGACTATCGAAACCCGCCGACCTATATTATCGCCAATATTAATACACATTGGGAAATTCCGCTGGAACAAAGTCTGTTGTGTCAGATATCTCTAGTTCTCTTATCTACGGGTTAGACTATAAATACCACAATACAATAAATAACAGAGGTCGGGTCAACTAAGATAAAGACCACGCCTTTATTTCAATTCTAACAAAATACACGTGACATTGTTGTTTTATCTATACTTATATATACATATATCATCATCATCATCATCAGGTTTTCTTTAGCCTCCACTACAGGAGCACGACCCTCTCTGTAATACTAGAGCCACACTTGGCCAGAGCAGCCAGAGGACTTGGCCTACACTCTGCACGCTAGCCAGACAGGGTTGGAGAGGTCTCTTAGATGTTTATAAGCTTTGTTTAGCTTATATATATATTTCCTAAGTCGCCTTCTACGACATCCACGGGAAGACTTGGAGTCCTATTCTACTCTGCCGGATACCACACGGCTTCATACATGTATACATAGGGCGCACTATAAGTTTCCGGAACTGGCCACTTAGATAAACAATATTTAAAAATTTATTGCAACATTTGAAAATAGAACTCTTTGGCTGTAGAATGCAGTTTGTTTCATTTGACTTTCTTTTGTTTTTACCTTGTGGCGCCATTTAAAAAATTGTGTGTCTGCATCAACATGGATTTAACTCGGGAAAATTTTCGTAGTATGATTTTCTACGATTTTAAGGGTAATTTGACAGCTCAACAGAGCATCGCTCGGCTTGAAACAGCTTTTGGCAATGAAGCACCATGCAAGACAACTGTTTATAGCTGATTTGCAGAATTCAAGCGTGGTCGTATCAATCTCAGTGACGAATCTCGCGATGGTCGGCCGTCCACCGCTGTGACCAACAAAAACATCGATGCTGTGCGCCGTATGATTGAAACAGACAGGCATGTGACCTACCATGAAATTCGCGCATCCTTAGAAATAGGCATGAGTCAAATACAATTAATCCTACACAAACATTTGGGTGTGAGAAAGCTGTGCTCGCGGTGGATCCCACACAACTTGACCGAGGCTCAAAAAACGGACCGCGTCACTTGGTGCAGTGCCATGCTTACCAGATTCAACGAAGGTGCGTCAAATTTGGTGTGGGACATAGTAACAGGTGACGAAACATGGATTTATTGCTACGATCCCAAAACAAAGCAACAATCAAGCGTATGGGTCTTTCAAGATGAGCCGAAACCAACCAAAGTGGCGCGCGTGAAACGTGCATCTAAGCGGATGATTGCTTCTTTTTTTTAATAAAACTGGACAGGTGGCTACTGTTGCTTTAGAGAATCGTCGTACAGTGAATAGTGACTGGTACACGACCATTTGTTTGCCGGAAGTTATTGATGAACTCCGTAAAAATAACCGTAAACGCCGTATCATCCTGCACCACGACAATGCTAGTTCTCACACGGCCAGACAGACAAACGACTTTTTGAAGGCGAAAAATGTAGAACTCATGAGTCATCCTGCATACAGTCCCGACATGGCACCTTGTGACTTTTTTCTGTTCCCAAAAATTAAGAACCAATTACGCGGTCAACGATTTTCATCACCAGAAGAGGCTGTCGAGGAGTATGAAAAACACGTTTCAGAGGTCACCACAGAGGAGTGGCACAAAAGTTTTCAAAACTGGTTTCATCGAATGAAAAAGTGCATAGACGCCAAGGGAGATTATTTTGAAAAACAATAAATTAATTTTGTACCTTTAATAGTATTTTTTCATATTCATTCCGGAAACTTATAGTGCGCCCCACGTACATACATATTACGTCTTTGTCCCTTACGGGGTAGATAGGGCCTAGATCTATAAGACCCGAAGGCCACGTTTAGCATGTTGGTGGGCATTAGGTGAAAAACGGAATCATGATATGAATCATGGGTGATGGGTTGCTAGCCGCATCGCCTATTAACATGATTCCACAGAATTTTGCTCGTTCGCTCGTTCGGCTTATACGATCTGCGCGGGAAGAGAAGCAGCTGGTAAATTCTACGTATATCTATCATCTATTCTTATAAAGTTTCATAACATTCTGGGAACATAAAACGAGTGTTTGCTTACACACGGTATCGAACTTAGAGCCGCTAGGTAGCGGAATAGCATGTGATCAATGCGCCACAAAGATATACTTGAGTAAAATGTTGAAAAACATAGTAAACATAAATAAAGTGTACCTCACCGAAACCCAAGTCACAGCATTCACATCAACTTACCTGAAAATAAGAATACAATTTTAAGTTTTCTTTTTAAAGCAAAAGCAAGATGAACTTAATTATACATTAACATATATATATGTATATATATTTTTTAAATAAATGTAAATATATACGGACAAATCACACAGATTGAGCCAGCCCCAAGGTAAGATCGAGACTTGTGTTATTATGGGATACTAACTCAACGATACTATATTTTATAACAAATACATATAGGTATAGATAAACATACAAGACCCAGGCATATCTGAAAAAAAAATCCGGCCGGGGGGCCAAAATGTGGCCGGGGATCGAACCCGGGCACTCCGTGTCGCAGGCTGGCATGTTAACCACTGCGCCACGGAGCTGTCAAACATATTCGGCTTTAATGCATCTGGGGCTCTGCAGAACGATTGGACGCCGGCGGAAAGGTGGTTGGTAGATGGAAAAATGCTGTAGAGGTCAATAAAAATCTTACATCCGACCCAAATTCTCTGTGGGACAAACGCTGAAAACTAAAAAAACAATCGCCATTTCCATACAAAAGAGTTCTGCCGCCCGGCCAGTTTGTATGGGAATGTCGATTTTTTTTTGGGTTTCCCGCATTGTTCCCGTAGGAAAAGTTGTTCATATTGATGCGCTTAGTCACCCCGTGAAGGGAACGTCAAGGGTCATCCGATTTACATATGTAAAATTTCAGCTCAAAATTAAGTTGCAAGATTTGATTAAAGACAAATCAGGACGCGTATTGCCAAACTGTATACTGACTCAGACCGCGGTTGCTCTGAGTTTTATCGCAGTTTGCCTTTGTAGTTGAAGAGCAAACTGTATTATATACAGTTGTTACAGGAATTCGCGTGTCATAGTTAGCTTTACATACAAGCGAGCAAAGTGCATACCTTCTCAGATTGCTTCGAGCTCGTATGTACTTTGCTCCAATTTGTTTGTGATTTCAATGAGCACGACGTAGTTCAGTACAGAGTATGGTGTCAGTATACAGTTTGGCAATACGCTATCGGGACAGGTGAAACTAAATAAAAGCTTGTAAAAAGTCATACGAACCGTTAGTAAAATTTAAAGCCTTTTATTCTGCTGCCTACTGAAACTTACTTAGATAAATTTCGCGGATAACAAAAGGAAACAGTAGAATCGTAGCTAATTCTTAGAAAACCTCGGAATCCAATGGAAAATATCGCCTAATAATTTTCCGCTTCCTCGAAAAGCCTAGTTATGGTACCTCGAAGTAGGTCATTAGATGTGTTATGTTATACACGGAGTACACGGAAAGAACTAATATGGAAAAACATCAGTTTTTCCTTTGGGTTTCTCGGTTTTATCGTCATATCCATACATATGGGAAATTATTGCGTAATTAAGTTATCGATAACTAGTTTAACTTGCAAATACGATTTGCGTATTAAAGTTTATGTAATCCACCTAGGATACCCGTCCGAATGGCACCAGCGCGAAGGGCACCTACTTTCATCATCATCATCTCAGCCGCAAGAAGTCCACTGCTGGACATAGGCCTCCCCCAAGGATTTCCAATATGACCGGTTGAAAGCGGCCTGCATCCAGCGTCTTCCTGCGACCTTAGTCAGGTCTCAGGTCATCCGACCATCTGGTCGGTGGATGTCCGACGCTGCGCTTGCCGGTACGTGGTCGCTAATCACCTACTTTTAACAATAATACAAATTTGTTTTGTGTGGATTCAAATTTATTTTTGCATTTTTGTCCACGAAGAGCCCCTATGACTATTGATGTATCGATGAATTTAATTTAATAATATCATATAGTCAATATATGATATTATTAAATTTAAATTCATCGATAAAAATCAATAGAACGTTTATTCTTTGTATAATACTAGCCATATTTTTTTAATTAAATAAGATGCTATAAAAGATTTTGTATGTACGTAAGTATAAGTAATTAATAAACGTGATTTATATCGAAGTGTTTCATATAATAACGTCCTTTATACAAATACATCATTAGGCTGCTGAGTCATAGGTGCTCTTCGCGGACAAGATGAAAAATAAGTCTTCGAAGAGCACCTGCCAAAAATAATTAATAGGTGCCCTTCGTGGACTAGACTAGGTCAAAGACAATACATGCCATTCGGACAGGTGCTCTAGGTGGACGACATCTTTACGTTATATATGTATTTACCGCACAAATATATTTTCAATACAAATACATTAGTATTAATTGAGGTCCTTCAAAAGGCGTGTTTACAGGTATCTTAAGAGTCAGCAACGCATCAGCACCTCCTCTGGTGTTGCAGATGTCCATGGGCGACGGTGACCACTTTCCATCAGGTGAACTTATGTCGTAGGATTCTAACTCAACGATACTTATTAGATACTTATATAGATAAAACATGACAAGACCCAGGGCAATCTGAAAAACATTGTTTTTCATCATGACCTGACCTGGGATCGATCCCGGGCACCTTCGTGTCGCAGGCTGGCGTATTGGTGAGTATGGCAATATCCTCCCATGGAACGAAGTATCTCTGGGAGAGGTCTTTGTCAAGTAATGGGTTTTTTACGGCTGAAATGATACATATATGCGCGTTGCAACCGATTTTTACTTTTCTGTTGTTCATTTGAATAAGATTTTTTGCCTATTTACCACTTGCTCGATTCTTGGTGTCATCCGTTGATATGCTTTTTTCATTAGATGCTATATCCATACGAAGAGATAGTGTTCTTATTCTAGGCCGGAGAACACATGGCTTTCTTTCATTTCAACATCTGCCATCCACAGTTTTTTTTTTTTTTTTCAAATTAGAAACCTTCATTTCGTATCGATTAATTTGAACACTAATTAATAGTCATATTTAGTTTTACAATAATTGTTAACGTCAATAATTGACTTATGGTTAAGTTTAATGGATCCACCTGTCACAGGCTTTATCTAAGCTTACTAGGTGGGTCCCTGAAATATGTATTTTTATAAATTAAGGCTTGGAAATAAGGATTATTTCACTTTTTTTTTATTTAATGTTGCTTCTAAAGCGAAGTGCAGAAGAAGCGGCAACAAACTTCACAGCGTATTTTCTCCAAAAGAGGTTATTTCACAATTTTTAGTAAACCTTACTGGTGGTAGAGCCATGCTACTGGAAATTCATTTTTGCATGAAAAGGCTGGCTCGTCCGGGGAAGTACCACACTCTCATAGAAAATCAACGTTTGAGTAGAAACTTTACCATTTCTATGCATCGTCCAGCAACGATCCTGTCACATCCTGGTGTTGCAGTTGTCCATGGGCAACGGGCATTAGGTGATTTGCATGCTCGTTTGCCGTTCTATATCATAAAAAATTGGAAAGCCCTTGGAGGAGGCTTTTTGTCGCAAGACACGCCGACAACTACAAAAGACCAATAATTAAGTGAATACTACTTATCCTTACTAATATTATAAATGCGAAAGCGAGTTTGTTTGTTTATTTGTTTGTATGTTTGTTTGTTACGCTTTCGCGCCGTAACTACAAAACCGATCGTCATGAAATTTTGCATACAAGTTCTCTGGAGTGCGGAGAAGGACATAGGCTTTTATCCCGGGAAAAAGTACTATTCCCGAGGGATCGACACTGACGCGGGCGGAGCCGCGGGCGAAAGCTAGTTATATATATACGGACAAATCACACAGAATAAATCAGATTGAGCTAGCCCCAAAGTAAGTTCGAGACTTGTGTAAGGTATGGAATACAAACTCAACGATACTATATTTTATAACAAATACATATATAGATAAACATCAAAATTATGTGCATTGAAATTGTACATTACATGAAATAAGAAAAAAAGAGAAAACTGCTACTTGCTTTTTCCCAATTTATCGAACACGCTCACGTAGATTTCCATTATTTATAAAAACCGGCCAAGTGCGAGTCGGACTCGGGCACGAAGGGTTCCGTACCGTTTTCTATAAAAACGGCAAAAATCATGTCTGTTGTATGGGAGCCCCCCTTTAATATCAATTTTATTTTTATTAAATTATTTATTTATAACTAAATATTCTGAGAATATTTCAAGCGTCTAACTGTTACCGTTATCAATATCGAGCAAAAACAAGAAAAAAAATCACGTTTGTTGTATGGGAGTCCCCCTAAATATTTATTTTATTCAATTTTTTAGTATTTTTTGTTATAGCGGCAACATAAATACATCATCTGTAAAAAAAAAAACATAACTTTTGTATGGGAGCTATGGGAGTTAAATATTTATTTTATTTTAATTTTATTATATATTTTGAATGATATAACTCAATATTTTGCGAATATTTCAAGCGTCTACCTGTTGCCGTTAACAATATACTTAATTTAGTTGCGGCTGCTAACACATTAGCTATATTATGATGGAATCCAACTAAAAATCATTTCTTTATGACTAGCTCCGTGGCGCAGCGGTCAACACGCCAGCCTGCGACACGGGAGTGACCGGGTTCGATCCCCGGCCAGGTCAAGATGGAAAAAGATATTTTTCAGATTGGCCTGGGTCTTGGATGTGTATCTATATATGTACTTGTTATAAAATATAGTATCGTTGAGTTAGTATCCCATAACACAAGTCTCGAACTTACTTTGGGGCTAGCTCAATCTGTGTGATTTGTCCGTATATATTTATTTATTTATCTAAACTAACATTCGTATAAAATACGACAGATAACTATACAGCTATAACTTTCCCTTTGGCCCTAGCGAGCAGCTTTCTCTAAACGAGACGTCACCCACGCACTCTCATTAGGAAATGTCTAACAAAGTTGCTGGTGGCATGTTGTTTCGGTCCAAATGACGTCAGAATACTGCTCGTACTAGAGAGATGTATTTGGATTTGCGCCGCCTACACTTCTAACTTATTGTTAGTACAAGTATATATATATATAAACGTTCCTGAATAGGTCTGGTAGAGCCACGCTACCGGCAAAATTAATTTTTGCTGGTAGCATGAATGGGCCGGCTCGTCCGGGGAAGTACCACACTCTCATAGAAAATCGATGTTTGAGTAGAAGTTTAACCGCTTTTATGTTTCATTCATTCGGCGAGCTCCGTGGCGCAGTGGTTAACGTGCCAGCCTGCGACACGAGGGTTCAATCCCCGGCCAGGTCAAGATGCAAAATGGTCTTTTTTTTAGATTGGCCTGGGTCTTGGATTGTCTATCTATATATGTATTTGTTATAAAATATAGTATCGTTGAGTTAGTAGCCCATAACACAAATCTCGAACTTATTTTGGGGCTAGCTCAATCTGTGTGATTTGTCCGGTTATATTTATATATTTTTTTTGAGTACTTACATATCCAAGGTTTAATTTTGGAGGCACACACGATTCAAAATACTATTTGCAGATATTACCAGTTTATCTTTAGAATTTATATCCGTCGCCTAAACTACTGTAGAATATATAAATTTTAATCAATAACCCTTTGAAATTCAACCCTTCTCAGTAATTATCATTCCCGTGGGCGACTACAAGGTCTGTTACAATTTGAGACTGCTCTTTCACGAATATACAACATCAAAGAGGGTGACGGACGTGGCTGCTGTATCTATACAACAAAATTGGCTTTTAGAAACTAGCGGCTCGCTCCGGCTTCGCACGGGTAGATATAAGTATTTAATTCTATAGCCGTTCATCATATATGAACATATCATCAGGAATTATGTAGGATTCTAACGGTGAAAGAATTTCTCAAATCGTTCCTGTAGTTTCGGAGCCTACGAGTATTCAATGCAACAAACAATTGAATATTTTCTCTTTATAATGTTAGTGTATATGTAGACGAAATGTAGATAGTCTATCCTATAGGGTTATCATCTGACTGATTTCTTCCATGTTGGTTTGGGAGAAAAGAAAAAACGTCGTAAAAGCCGTTCGAGGGAATGGGTAAAATCTGAGGAATCATGGCATTCTAGGGTTTAGACAACGTGCGGCCTGCGTTAAGCAAACACAGGCATTTTTGAAATTAGCAGGTCCCAATAGCTCTAATACATGCTTTAACACATACAGTTTTATTGTTTTCATAGACAGGCATTAATCTGAAAAAATCAGGGGTTTTGTACATGTACATCCTCTACAGGCAATCCTCCCTGATATTGATGGCGACCCTAGTCATCATCATTTCGTGTAGGTGACACGGTCAATCGACCATGCACACCCTGGTGTACGAGTTCTTCGCAACCACCTCTCGGCCTCCGATGTGGTTCCTTTAACGACTACCAGATGGCATTCCGAAATACGGAATCATATTTTTTTTCAGACAATCAGGTGATTCAAGCCTGCAATGTCCTAACCAAACTGGAAGCAACTAAACACAGTATGCTTCCCGTGGGAATCGAACCCACGACCCCCGGGTCTACAGGCAAACGCCTTAACCCAGTGGTTAAGATGGTTCAGTGACCACGGAGGGAGTTGAAAAGTAAAGAAAAGTAATACAATGAAATACCTTCGTCTTATAGCTTTGTGTACCTCTGTATTATTCATGGATATAATGATCTTTAAGAGTCAATATCGTCTTTATACCACAAGCAATAATATACACACAATTATCATTAAATGTGCATAATAGATGCATTTACTATGCGTCGCGACGTTCAAACGTGATGTAACCCGGTATAAGAATAGACTCAGAGCTTGTTTGTATCGCCATTATCAAGTTGTACTTGATGAATGTTTTATTGAATGATAGTTATTTTTATCTTTGAAGCAATATAGGTATGCGTTTTAATCGGAATAACATATAATCTTAGAATAGATGCTCATGCTTTTAATGATACATAAGTATCATGTGTTTTTCTTGTTCCTACTTACGGAGTAGACAAAGTAAAATTCACATATAGCAAAATTAAAATATTACTTTGAAACGGCTCTAACGATTTCGCTGAAATTTGGTATATGGGGTTTTCGGGGTAAACAATCGATCTAGATCAGTCCTATGTTTGGGAAAACGCATGTTTTCGAGTTTTCATGCGTTTTTCTTTCCACGCAGAAGATGGTCGCTAATTTCGTTCTGCCGGCCACTGTCCGTCTGGTTCTGCGGGTTAAGACGCGGACGGCAAGCAGTGTAACGGGTTCGAATCCCGCTCGGTGACTTACTTCTGATTTTTTTTATATTTGTTTTTACTTTTTAAGTTTATGTAGATTATCACCACCATATTACAATAGATAGTAATAACCGAGCAAAGCTCGGTCACCCAGGTATTTTAGTATTAACGACCAACCATTTATTACAACGTCTATTACGCAGTTAGATCGTAAAAGCTCTGTCAACATAATGATGAACACTAAAATGACATGCAATTCAGAATTTACGACTATCGAAACCCGCCGACCTATATTATCGCCAATATTAATACACATTGGGAAATTCCGCTGGAACAAAGTCTGTTGTGTCAGATATCTCTAGTTCTCTTATCTACGGGTGAGACTATAAATACCACAGTACAATAAATAACAGAGGTCGGGTCAACTAAGATAAAGACCACGCCTTTATTTCAATTCTAAAAAAATATACGTGACATTGTTGTTTTATCTATACTTATATATACATATATCATCATCATCATCATCAGGTTTTCTTTAGCCTCCACTACAGGAGCACGACCCTCTCTGTAATACTAGAGCCACACTTGGCCAGAGCAGCCAGAGGACTTGTCCTACACTCTGCACGCTAGCCAGACAGGGTTGGAGAGGTCTCTTAGATGTTTATAAGCTTTGTTTAGCTTATATATATATTTCCTAAGTCGCCTTCTACGACATCCACGGGAAGACTTGGAGTCCTATTCTACTCTGCCGGATACCACACGGCTTCATACATGTATACATAGGGCGCACTATAAGTTTCCGGAACTGGCCACTTAGATAAACAATATTTAAAAATTTATTGCAACATTTGAAAATAGAACTCTTTGGCTGTAGAATGCAGTTTGTTTCATTTGACTGTCTTTTGTTTTTACCTTGTGGCGCCATTTAAAAAATTGTGTGTCTGCATCAACATGGATTTAACTCGGGAAAATTTTCGTAGTATGATTTTCTACGATTTTAAGGGTAATTTGACAGCTCAACAGAGCATCGCTCGGCTTGAAACAGCTTTTGGCAATGAAGCACCATGCAAGACAACTGTTTATAGCTGATTTGCAGAATTCAAGCGTGGTCGTATCAATCTCAGTGACGAATCTCGCGATGGTCGGCTTTCCACCGCTGTGACCAACAAAAACATCGATGCTGTGCGCCGTATGATTGAAACAGACAGGCATGTGACCTACCATGAAATTCGCGCATCCTTATAGAAATAGGCATGAGTCAAATACAATTAATCCTACACAAACATTTGGGTGTGAGAAAGCTGTGCTCGCGGTGGATCCCACACAACTTGACCGAGGCTCAAAAAACGGACCGCGTCACTTGGTGCAGTGCCATACTTACCAGATTCAACGAAGGTGCGTCAAATTTGGTGTGGGACATAGTAACAGGTGACGAAACATGGATTTATTGCTACGATCCCAAAACAAAGCAACAATCGAGCGTATAAGTCTTTCAAGATGAGCCGAAACCAACCAAAGTGGCGCGCGTGAAAAGTGCATCTAAGCGGATGATTGCTTCTTTTTTTTAATAAAACTGGACACGTGGCTACTGTTGCTTTAGAGAATCGTCGTACAGTGAATAGTGACTGGTACACGACCATTTGTTTGCCGGCAGTTATTGATGAACTCCGTAAAAATAACCGTAAACGCCGTATCATCCTGCACCACGACAATGCTAGTTCTCACACGGCCAGACAGACAAACGACTTTTTGAAGGCGAAAAATGTAGAACTCATGAGTCATCCTGCATGCAGTCCCGACCTGGCACCTTGTGACTTTTTTCTGTTCCCAAAAATTAAGAACCAATTACGCGGTCAACGATTTTCATCACCAGAAGAGGCTGTCGAGGAGTATGAAAAACACGTTTCAGAGGTCACCACAGAGGAGTGGCACAAAAGTTTTCAAAACTGGTTTCATCGAATAAAAAAGTGCATAGACGCCAAGGGAGATTATTTTGAAAAACAATAAATTAATTTTGTACCTTTAATAGTATTTTTTCATATTCATTCCGGAAACTTATAGTGCGCCCCACGTACATACATATTACGTCTTTGTCCCTTACGGGGTAGATAGGGCCTAGATCTATAAGATCCGAAGGCCACGTTTAGCATGTTGGTGGGCATTAGGTGAAAAACGGAATCATGATATGAATCATGGGTGATGGGTTGCTAGCCGCATCGCCTATTAACATGATTCCACAGAATTTTGCTCGTTCGCTCGTTCGGCTTATACGATCTGCGCGGGAAGAGAAGCAGCTGGTACATTCTACGTATATCTATCATCTATTCTTATAAAGTTTCATAACATTCTGGGAACATAAAACGAGTGTTTGCTTACACACGGTCACAGAATTAATATAAGTACTAACGACACGGTATCGAACTTAGAGCCGCTAGGTAGCGGAATAGCATGTGATCAATGCACCACCAAGATATACTTGAGTAAAATGTTGAAAAACATAGTAAACATAAATAAAGTGTACCTCACCGAAACTCAAGTCACAGCAATATGTTGCATTCACATCAACTTACCTGAAAATAAAGAATACAATTTAAGTTTATTTTTTTTATGCAAAAACAAGATAAACATAATTATACATTAACATATATATATATTTTTTAAATAAATGTAAATATATACGGACAAATCACACAGATTGAGCCAGCCCTAAGGTAAGATCGAGACTTGTGTTATTATGGGATACTAACTCAACGATACTATATTTTATAACAAATACATATAGGTATAGATAAACATACAAGACCCAGGCATATCTGAAAAAAAAATCCGGCCGGGGGGCCAAAATGTGGCCGGGGATCGAACCCGGGCACTCCGTGTCGCAGGCTGGCATGTTAACCACTGCGCCACGGAGCTGTCAAACATATTCGGCTTTAATGCATCTGGGGCTCTGCAGAACGATTGGACGCCGGCGGAAAGGTGGTTGGTAGATGGAAAAATGCTGTAGAGGTCAATAAAAATCTTACATCCGACCCAAATTCTCTGTGGGACAAACGCTGAAAACTAAAAAAACAATCGCCATTTCCATACAAAAGAGTTCTGCCGCCCGGCCAGTTTGTATGGGAATGTCGATTTTTTTTTGGGTTTCCCGCATTGTTCCCGTAGGAAAAGTTGTTCATATTGATGCGCTTAGTCACCCCGTGAAGGGAACGTCAAGGGTCATCCGATTTACATATGTAAAATTTCAGCTCAAAATTAAGTTGCAAGATTTGATTAAAGACAAATCAGGACGCGTATTGCCAAACTGTATACTGACTCAGACCGCGGTTGCTCTGAGTTTTATCGCAGTTTGCCTTTGTAGTTGAAGAGCAAACTGTATTATATACAGTTGTTACAGGAATTCGCGTGTCATAGTTAGCTTTACATACAAGCGAGCAAAGTGCATACCTTCTCAGATTGCTTCGAGCTCGTATGTACTTTGCTCCAATTTGTTTGTGATTTCAATGAGCACGACGTAGTTCAGTACAGAGTATGGTGTCAGTATACAGTTTGGCAATACGCTATCGGGACAGGTGAAACTAAATAAAAGCTTGTAAAAAGTCATACGAACCGTTAGTAAAATTTAAAGCCTTTTATTCTGCTGCCTACTGAAACTTACTTAGATAAATTTCGCGGATAACAAAAGGAAACAGTAGAATCGTAGCTAATTCTTAGAAAACCTCGGAATCCAATGGAAAATATCGCCTAATAATTTTCCGCTTCCTCGAAAAGCCTAGTTATGGTACCTCGAAGTAGGTCATTAGATGTGTTATGTTATACACGGAGTACACGGAAAGAACTAATATGGAAAAACATCAGTTTTTCCTTTGGGTTTCTCGGTTTTATCGTCATATCCATACATATGGGAAATTATTGCGTAATTAAGTTATCGATAACTAGTTTAACTTGCAAATATGATTTGCATATTAAAGTTTATGTAATCCACCTAGGATACCCGTCCGAATGGCACCAGCGCGAAGGGCACCTACTTTCATCATCATCATCTCAGCCGCAAGAAGTCCACTGCTGGACATAGGCCTCCCCCAAGGATTTCCAATATGACCGGTTGGAAGCGGCCTGCATCCAGCGTCTTCCTGCGACCTTAGTCAGGTCTCAGGTCATCCGACCATCTGGTCGGTGGATGTCCGACGCTGCGCTTGCCGGTACGTGGTCGCTAATCACCTACTTTTAACAATAATACAAATTTGTTTTGTGTGGATTCAAATTTATTTTTGCATTTTTGTCCACGAAGAGCCCCTATGACTATTGATGTATCGATGAATTTAATTTAATAATATCATATAGTCAATATATGATATTATTAAATTTAAATTCATCGATAAAAATCAATAGGACGTTTGTTCTTTGTATAATACTAGCCATATTTTTTTAATTAAATAAGATGCTATAAAAGATTTTGTATGTACGTAAGTATAAGTAATTAATAAACGTGATTTATATCGAAGTGTTTCATATAATAACGTCCTTTATACAAATACATCATTAGGCTGCTGAGTCATAGGTGCTCTTCGCGGACAAGATGAAAAATAAGTCTTCGAAGAGCACCTGCCAAAAATAATTAATAGGTGCCCTTCGTGGACTAGACTAGGTCAAAGACAATACATGCCATTCGGACAGGTGCTCTAGGTGGACGACATCTTTACGTTATATATGTATTTACCGCACAAATATATTTTCAATACAAATACATTAGTATTAATTGAGGTCCTTCAAAAGGCGTGTTTACAGGTATCTTAAGAGTCAGCAACGCATCAGCACCTCCTCTGGTGTTGCAGATGTCAATGGGCGACGGTGACCACTTTCCATCAGGTGAACTTATGTCGTAGGATTCTAACTCAACGATACTTATTAGATACTTATATAGATAAAACATGACAAGACCCAGGGCAATCTGAAAAACATTGTTTTTCATCATGACCTGACCTGGGATCGATCCCGGGCACCTTCGTGTCGCAGGCTGGCGTATTGGTGAGTATGGCAATATCCTCCCATGGAACGAAGTATCTCTGGGAGAGGTCTTTGTCAAGTAATGGGTTTTTTACGGCTGAAATGATACATATATGCGCGTTGCAACCGATTTTTACTTTTCTGTTGTTCATTTGAATAAGATTTTTTGCCTATTTACCACTTGCTCGATTCTTGGTGTCATCCGTTGATATGCTTTTTTCATTAGATGCTATATCCATACGAAGAGATAGTGTTCTTATTCTAGGCCGGAGAACACATGGCTTTCTTTCATTTCAACATCTGCCATCCACAGTTTTTTTTTTTTTTTTCAAATTAGAAACCTTCATTTCGTATCGATTAATTTGAACACTAATTAATAGTCATATTTAGTTTTACAATAATTGTTAACGTCAATAATTGACTTATGGTTAAGTTTAATGGATCCACCTGTCAGAGGCTTTATCTAAGCTTACTAGGTGGGTGCCTGAAATATGTATTTTTATAAATTAAGGCTTGGAAATAAAGGTTATTTCATTTTTTTTTCATTAAATTTGCTTCTAAAGCGAAGTGCAGAAGAAGCGGCAACAAACTTCACAGCGTATTTTCTCCAAAAGAGGTTATCTCACAATTTTTAGTAAACCTTACTGGTGGTAGAGCCATGCTACTGGAAATTCATTTTTGCATAAAAAGGCTGGTTTGGGAAGTACCACACTCTCATAGAAAATCAACGTTTGAGTAGAAACTTTACCATCTTTGCATCGTCCAGCAACGATCCTGTCACATCCTGGTGTTGCAGTTGTCCATGGGCAACGGGCATTAGGTGATTTGCATGCTCGTTTGCCGTTCTATATCATAAAAAATTGGAAAGCCCTTGGAGGAGGCTTTTTGTCGCAAGACACGCCGACAACTACAAAAGACCAATAATTAAGTGAATACTACTTATCCTTACTAATATTATAAATGCGAAAGCGAGTTTGTTTGTTTATTTGTTTGTATGTTTGTTTGTTACGCTTTCGCGCCGTAACTACTAAACCGATCATCATGAAATTTTGCATACAAGTTTTCTGGAGTACGGAGAAGGACATAGGCTACCTTTTATCCCGGGAAAAAGTACTATTCTCAAGGGATCGACATTGACGCGGGCGGAGCCGCGGGCGAAAGCTAGTATATAATAACTGTAACTATTGGCAAATAAAATCTTAATAATAAATCATACAAAACTAGGTATGTGGACTGAGTAAGTACCATACATTCTTAGATCCAATATAGGTAGATACACAGTCTCATACAAAATGAAGCCTTAATAATGTCCCCGAGTCAAAACATCATGCATACTTACAAGCAACGTCAAAAACGGTATATTATATTGAAAGTATAACACGCATGTTTTCGTTTTTTACTTTTAATACGTAGTTTTTGCATCTTTTCACTGGACCTTCGTCACCGCGAGACGTGTGAGTGCTAGCGCGGTTTATTGAAACAGTGGAAAAAACAGCTCCATAACTCGTTTAGAGCGCTGTATTGCCGATGTCACTTTTCGAGCGCGAATCGTGTATCTACCATTATATTTTATCGAAGTATACATTGGTTTATTTACATGTCATATAAATGAGCCTTTTCAGCTCACATCAACCCATAGTGCTTTTTTTCACGCAACTTGTTTTCGTTAAACCTTAACCCTTTCACTGTGAAGAGAATGCACCGCGCCAGGCGAATAAGTTTAAAAATAAAATAAGTTAATTGCCATATAAATAGACGGCGGAACAGCGGACTTCCTGTGAAAGAATCTGACGGAGGTTACCGCGGGGTCGATGCACTCGATAAATATTTATTAAACAATCAGTGATGATTGTTTTACGGCACATTGTAAATGAAAGTCAAATGTTTATGTTGCATGTGAATGTACTTTTTGTCTATAAAAAACAAAATGGAAAAGAATAATTTTTTGTATAAAAAAACCGACTTTATTGAAACGAAATAGGACCAATTTGAAAGCACACCCGCACACACTCTTTGATTCATTAAAATATTTTTTTTAAACCGGTGTTAAATGAAGTAGTTATGCGGTAGCAAACTTAAAAAAAAACATACAACCGAACAAAAAAGGACATACAAAACGTGTCGATCCCGTTTTTAGCAAGTAAGTCGATAGTGATGTGCCATTCCCGGGAATATTGGAAACTTTGAGAATATTCCCGTGTAAGTTTCCGGAAATTTTCCCGAAGTTGGGAATTTTAGGGAGAATATTGCTGTAACAAAGTTAGATTTTTTTTCTATATGCAGAGAAAATTTCGTTGCATTTTTATATTTGTAAACGGTTTTGATTATGATGAAACGGTTTCACAGAACGAACAAGAATATTTGGTCTGTTCATTATTTGTGCGTGTTATAAAGTGGTCAAAAACTTTACTCTTCGCTTTCATTGTTGCACGCACGCACATAAATATATGCATATGCAGTTTAAACGATTAAATTATATTATTAAAAAGAATGGAAACTTTGGGAAAGTTTATAATATTCCCGTAAATTTACAATGTGTAAATTTCCAATATATGCCCAGCGGCACATCACTAAAGTCGATCAATGATTGTTTTCCGAATCAATTTTTCTATGAATAGATGATTTTTGACAGCAACAGTCAAAATCGATTCATCATCATCATTTCGTGTAGGTGTCAAGGTCAATCGATTTAGAAAACCCTTAAATACTCTTTCATTTATTTACAAGGATGTTTCTAATTGTTTAGTTGTAGGCGGTAGGTTTCTATAGTTCTTAAGCGCAAAATACACAGAAGCTACGTAAGATTTGCATACGATGTGGATCGGATTTGTTGTCACTTCAAATCTTGTTCGTACAAAATGTATGAACGAGATGCGTCGTAAACAGAATCAATGCGGCGCGGATTTATCGTTGCAAGCGATAAATAAGATGTGAAGACTGACAGAAAATAGAGTAAAGCGTCTATTACACCACACGGTATTCAGTCAGACTAAGTCTAACTAGCGTAGTGTAATAAGAGTTAGACCGTCTTACTCTGAATTCAGTCCGCAAGATCGGGCTCGGCGAGGCTAACTGGCTTATAGTCTGAATATCGAGTAGTGTAATAAGCGTTAGACCGTTCAGTCTGCGCTCGCCTCCACAGGGAGCGGACGTGCGTGCGCGTGCGCTACGTATATTTTATTCATATTAAGTGTGTCTTGTCTTGTTTGCGTTACCTTTACAATAATGGCGCACAGTAAAGAAAAATAATCTTTCATATGAAACGATTATGAAGAAATTTAATGGGACAAAATTGAAAGCATAGGTACTCTTTAAAAAAAAGAACAAATAACAGTTTTAAAAATTGGTTTAAAAATGACGGAGTTCTGATGTAACAAAAATTAAAATAAATACAACCAAATTCATATTAACCTCTCCTTTTTTTTAAGTCGGTAGAAAATTATTATTAAGCATGACTGCATGCTAGAGTTGTACCATGAGATGCCATGTTTATGACAAAATAAATCATCAAGATTATTTGAATAAAGAATTACAAAAGAAACGTTTTTTTGCTACGGCAAATATTTTGGGCTTAGAAATTGCAGGTGCCATTACAACCGCCAACGTCGACGTCTTGCGTGCGAATGAGCAAGCCCGCGTTTTTCAGTCTAGTGTAATAGCGAGCGGTCTAATTAGTCTCGAAGACAGACTGAATACCGTGTGCTGAATAACGTGTAGTCTAATAGGCGCTTAAGATGGAGGGAGCTTCACCGACAAGAGCGTTGCTCTTAAATTTTGATGATGATGGTTATATACTTACATACATACATGCACTATAAAACATTACCCTCCTTTTGGGCAGTCCTGTAAAAATAGGTCCGCTACAAAATATAACAACACAAATGCACAATGTTTTTGTCGTTCTTCATTTGGCGCCATTTTTAACGACCCGTGAAGTAGCTGCGATGTCGAGTGCAGTGCGAATGCACCGTACAAGGATTTTTATAGTCTTTATATTTAGCAAGAGTGAGAGTATACTTTGGCACCGCCCGCCGAAGTACACTCTTGCTAAAAATATAATTGGATAAACTTAGGTTAAAATATTTCCTTTTGACGTGATAACGTGTTATAAATAGATGAACATCGGCTGCATGCACGAAAAATGTCACGTTCCGGCATCATCATCATAATCAACATCACCATCCACGTAAAATTATCGACCGTAAACCGACTTCACAGACAACCAATACCAATTTTTTTCTTAGAATGTATGTTCCTAAATCAAACACGTCACATACTTTTTTCTATAAATTTTTATTTGTGACATTGTGTATTATTATTTAATTTAATAATATAATAAAATACTGCTGATTTAATGCCTGACTCGCGACTGGGGTCATCATTTCGGAAAAAATCTTCATAGCGCGTTTCAGCCAATTGCATATTTGTACAATGCCATATATAGAAGCCAAAACTAAATAAAAGTTACACATTCCATGTAAAACCAAACAACGCAATTCAAATTTCAAAAATTACATGTGTATATTAAAATAGGTATTGAATATTTTTTCACGTGGATTGAAAACTTCATCCACGTCTACTCGTTAAGACCTTTTCAAGGTTAAAACAAATAGTTAACCGTATGACCTCATTGCTATGTTAAGATAAAAAGATTGCATAAATTCATACTTCCATACTAATGTTATAACTGCGAGAGTAACTCTTTTACCACTTCAAGTTTCAACTACTAAAACGTTGATAGAATTTGATATAGAGTAGTTTGAGGCCCGAGGCCTTCCCCGGAATAAAAGATAACCTATGTCCTTACATTAGCGGTGCATTAGCGCATGCGTATGTTAAGCAACTCCGGACGCGGTCCTTTGAAAAATCTGACAAGTGTTGGTCACTTACACACACGAAAAACAAACAATAAATGAATACATCGAATGTTATACCAACTGTACAAGGATTTTAATTGTTGGCTGTGCAGTGTGCCAACTGCGCCGCAGTGAAGGACCGATAAGCGATAGTACTTTGTATACGAGTGCATGCCGCTATTGTGAAATAGCGTCGATTGACGATTGTAGGAAAAATTGTAACACCAGCTGACTCCACAGTCGTTCTATACTCGTAAACAGACACCAAGTGTCAAATGACTGGCAATACCTCAGAACAATAACTAAAGCATAGAAACCGTGTTAAAATAACAACAAAATACAATATTCTACACTGTTTTTACTTATCGCATTGTTAAAGCATCAGAAACAGATGCATATACAATGCCATTTGCGTAAATGTGCAGGTTGTCCTGGGTTACTGATGTGATCAGGGTTGTACTATATCGATGAAATATATTTATCGACTAAATGTTTCGTCCTAAGAAAGTCATAAATGTACTCTACTCTGATTGTATCGATTCGTTAATGAGTACGATTCATAAAAAAAAAAAACAACTAGTTGCACTCCAGGAGTGCCGGCAGAAGTGAAAACTCGCCTTTGCGGCATACTCAGGTCCGTGTCCTTCTTACGAATTTTCGATCAATTCACGTGTCCTGACGCGAGTTTTCTATTTTACCCATCCCAAAAAGTGCACAAAGCCGCTAAAGAGGCTTTTACTTTAAAAGTTACGTCAAGATACACCTAAATAACTCCTAATCGCATGGCGCCGCTTGGCTTCATCTGATAAATAGGTAAAAAAAAAATTTTCTTAGGAAACCTTCTTAGGAATCACAATAGACTCTAAATTGCAATGGGGCGCTCATGTATCAAAAGGTAATATAAGGTCAGATATATTTTTCACTTGATCAATGGGCCATTCAGCATATTCCAAAACCATCTAAAGCTTTTCCCAGCTAGCTTTGAGGAACAGTCAGTAAAGGAAACATAATCAGGTAGGTAAAGAGAAACACATAATTCGAAGTGATATTTTTTATTTTATAAAACTTTTACACTAGGGTAAAAAAGTGCCAGTGTGTTATTTGTGAAAAATTCACAGTGTTGGTAATAGAAAAACAAGAGGTGAAGAAAAACAAGAGATTACTTTACCCACTTTCATTACTGTCCAAAATAAAATGTTTTTCATAATTTTAAATATAAATAATAAAACCGTTTCCGTAAACTTTCTTATTACCATTGATTTATAATTCGGCAAATATAAATGTTGGTAAAGAAAATCGCTTCCATTTAATTTTATATTCGAAATTAATGTATCGGCACGGCAGTAAAATATTTTGAACAAATTCGAGTATGTATGACATTTTATGTCCAATATGTCGCTTGAAAGTTCCTCGGATCCACACCTTTTTATCCTTTTACTTCAGGGAGCTGCAATAAAATTTCAACAATAATTTTCTTCATATTAGTAAAAATCGATTCTTTTTAGGGTTCCGTACCCAAAGAATAAAAACAGGACCCTACTAATATGACTCCGATATCCATCTGTCTGTCACCAGGCTGTATCTCATGAACCGTGATAGTGAGACAGTTGAAATATTACAAACAAAAATTTCGGGCGTTTTTATAGCTTACGCCCACGGCTCCGCTCGCGTTAATGTCTATCCCCGATAACAGTACCTTATTCTGAGATGTAATTTATGTCTATGTTCTTTTCCGTACTCCAGAGATCGTGCAATGGTGATGATGATGATGCAAAATTTCATGATGATCGGTTCAGAAGTTACGGCGTGGAAGCGTAACAAACAAACTCACTTTCACATTTATAATATTATATGTAAGGATGGTACGGAACCCTTCGTGCGCGAGTCTGACTCACACTTTGCTGGTTGTTTAATTACCATGATGGTTCAATTTGTTACATTACTATTGTATGGCTCAACACTAACAAAAATATCCCTGATAGCAAGACCGTCATAAAAAATATCGATATACTCGTAGATACGTGATTTTACCACATCACTAGCAAAAAAAACTAACCTAATTTGAAATAAGGAAAAAACGATAATTTTAAGCAAAATACCTATAAAAGTTGTCATTTATACAATACGTTATATAATTGACAATATTATTGTTGTATTTTGAGGTATTTTGGGTTTTAATTATGCACTTTTAACTGAAAAACTTACCGAAGAAAATTATGTTTTACAGAATTTATTTCTTTTCGTCCTGAATGGGATTTACATCGCTCCATTGCACAAGACATTGTTTAGTATAATGGTCATTTGATAACGCACCAACCCAACACCGGTTAATACTTTTTTCCGAGAGAATTTTAGCACAATCCTATATTTAATTTGCAGACATCACAATTCCGCCGCAATGTTTTTGTCGATATATAACCCGATCAAATCGGCAAGATGCTAATATTACAGACGTTGAACTGTAATAAGTTATTTTGAATTTAGTCGGATTTAATTGGAGTCCAATGGAGTCCATTGACATTTCAAGTCGGGACAACCATGAAAATAATAGAAACTGACTGAAGTTTTTGTCTCATTCTGTCATAAGCGAAAGCTCATAAGAAAAATACAGTGTCAACTATCTGTTTTCAGTTTCTATTTTTATGCGGCTTCTATGTATATTATTCTTCTGAGGGCAATACAATGCTAAGGCTATATTTAATAAGTTAATAAGGTCGTTAACTTTCCTCATTTTTTTTAATTTTTCCGGCCAGCTTTCTTATTATTTTCTTTCATAAGAACCTCCTCCGAGAAAAACAAACACGACAGTTAAAAGAGTTAGCCAAATCTGTCCAGCCGTCTTACGTGATGCCGTGACTAAGAGAAATATAGATTCATTTATATATACTTACATAGATATGTATTTACTATGGACTTGGCAAATACTATGTCTTATATCTTGGATGGGTGATAGTTGAAAATTTATTAGTGAAAACTGGCCTCATTTAAATCCGTTTATGTGATTATTACAATTATTGCGAAATCAACAGATTGTTTTGACTACATTTACATACTTCTGTTAATTCAGATTTAACAATTTTGTTCCATGACGAAGCAGATTGGAGACCGAGAGTAGCAACGGATCAAATGCTTCTCACCGATTGATTGATAACATCGCAAGTGATGGTGGCGACCGACGAAACAAAGCTATAAAATACAGACAAACAAACGTACCACCACGTCTTTTTCCTTGCAAGGTAGACAGAGCCGATGTCTGTCTCTAATAATAAGTAAGTAGAAAATGGGTATTTCTTGGATAGGCATGTAACATCCTCGTCTTCATCGTCACTTAGCATCAGGTGAGATGGGAGACAAATGCGTAATCCAACATTTAGTAAAAAAAAAAATGGAATCAAAATATTGATGTGTCGATTGACATGATCTTGCAGATTTTTGCCCATTCATTCGATCGGCTTTTATTACGATCAGCACGGGACGAGATGCAATTGGTATTTTTTTTTTCAGACATGCGTGGATGGATAATTAAATACACTACACAAACACTTAAGCACTTAATTCAAGGATCGATTTTTTATAAAGAAAAAAAATTTACACATAAAATTACTCGACAAATCAATAAACCATTATCCGTTCCGAAATCTAATAATAATATTGAATGTAAACACAAGAGCCCTGCCAATAAATGGAAGTGTTACGATTAGTAATTCATCTCTACCGTCTTCAAAACAAATAACATGTATGACATAATATTATGTCTACCATACAGAGATAATGTAAATTTAATACACGACTAAATCAAGTCCATACTTTGCAAATAATGTGTTTTATTAAGAATTGAAAAAAAAAGATGCCGAACATCTGGCAAAGAAAATGGTTCACCTGAAAGTAAATGGTGACAAGAGGAAAGACTGAGATAGACGCGGAATGAGTGTATTAGACGGGTTATAAGAAGTAGGTGTAGTGTGATGACTGATGACATATGCCCTCAATCCTTGTACTGGTTATTCGATCTAGTGATATTAAGATACTATAAATCATCATCATTCGGTAGGTGTCACGGTCAGTGGACCATGCACACCCTGTTGTCAGAGTTCTTCGGAACCGCCTCTCGGCTTCTGACGTATTCCTTTAACAACTACCAGATGGCAGCCGTGAACAACGGCTATGAATCCTATGAATAGGATGCTTCCTTGCAATACTATCTGTTATAATTCTAATAGATCTATCATCTAAGATTTCTCAACTTAGACAGTGAGAGTGACAACAACGATCTATGAATCACTTTTAGATGCATATGTAAACCCTAATTTGTCAGTAATAAATCAGTTCATCTTCAGCGTACGACGTGTTTCATTGAACATCCCTACGCGTCACATAACATGGCGACCCTGCCAGGCATTGTTCTCAGACAGTGTTAAGAAGAATGGGTTCCGAGCCTACACGCGTTCCGCGAGTATAGTAACAAAGTAAAAGCAAAGTAAAGTGGCGTGACATAGAAGATCCTCTCTAGTGCACATCCCTACGCGTCACATCAAACAGGGGCCTAATCTAAGTATGATTTACGACAGGAAGAAATAGAGGGGGAGTTGACAGACAGAGCAGACCACAACTGAGAAGGTGAGGCAGATGAAGATTTGACGATCTAACCAAGGTTGCAAGAAAGCGCTGTGGCAGCTTTCCACCGAGATTGGAGATCTTTGGTGAGGTTTATGTCCAGCAGTGGAGATCTTGTGGATGATACAAGGATGACGAAGATGAATTCAATAAACAATTGGCAGCGTTGGTTTTGGATAAGAAATGGGTGAGACATTTGTCTAGGAATGGAACAACATACGCAGGCACATAATTAATATTAGTATTCGTTTTTGTTTTAGTGTTAGTTGTCATTTTTAGTCGTGGGACGGCTCGTCCGGAAAAGTACAACATATACTTCGTTCGGTGAGTGGGAGAGCCGGAGGCCCATTCTCCCCCGCCCCCACCCTCTTGAAATGCTGAAAACGCTCCTGCCCGTCACATCCTGCCTGCCACACATTGCAGGTATCCATGGGCAGCGGTGATCACTTACAATCAGGTGACTCGCTCAGAAAAAATATTTACCACAGAGGAAATAAATACTACATACAAGAATTAACGTACGAGTAACATAGATTGTTTTATTATGTGTCACTGGTCGAAAGGTCCTACGAGTCTAGTCTAAGGCGCTTGACTTATGTTTAAAAACATACAATGTTATCATTATACAATTGGTATAAAGTTAAAAGCGTAAACCAACTACACAATAGTTCTATTAATATATACTATAATAGTTCTATTAGTATTTTCTATGGTTCAAGGAAAATAATAGGCAGTAAATTGTACGCTTGTGTTGACTGCTGCCATAAGCATTCAATGTTTTATTATGTACACACGTTTGTAAGTATACTAAGTAGACGAGTTTACGACACTACTGCCAGTGTATTGTTTTTCGTTATCAGTTCTTAGCTATAGTTGGTGGAAATCAGACCAATATGAGCAGCCACGATCGAAGACATTAGATCAAATATTGAATCGACTATACGCTCAAACAATCAGTATAGATAGACAAGAAGAATCTATATTTAATATGTGAGAGAACTAGGTCAGGTTGGGTTTGCTAGGTAATTATATCAGGTCTTTATCCCTTACGGGTTGGACAGAGCTTAGGGCCATACGACCCAATAGCCACGTTTAGCATATAAGCGTATAAGGTTGAAAATCGAATAAAAATAGTGATGGGTCGGAAGCCGCGTCGCTTATTGACATAATTCCTTAGATTATCGCCAATCCCTTCGACCAGCTTCTACAGTCTGCTTGAGTAAAGAAGCGGCTGGTAATCAAGATTTCTCTTATCTCCCAGACCAGAATTGTCGAAATAATCTTCAATTATGATGTATCTAATGTCTTCCTTGTCAATGGCGATTACGTAATAAACAAGGCGTAGTATTCTAGTGCACAAGCGTTGCCAATGCAATGTCATACAGTGCATTAAAATCGCCAACGAGTTTGTTTACAAATGTCTCAATAAGAAGGCAAGTTGTACGCAGAGTTTCAAAACATTATTGTTCCCATTGGCCATGGAGTGATGTATCTGAACTAGGTTGGTTTGCGTCAGGCAATGTTGACCGGCAAAATATTTTTTCTGCACGACTTAATTAACATGTTGTTATAATAACGAACTAGCCGAGTTAGCCGTGTGGTATCCGGCAGAGTAAAATAGGACTACTCCAAGTCTTCCCGTGGACGTCGTAGAAGACGACTTGGGAAATACAAGCTAAACAAAGCTTATAAACATCTAAGAGACCTCTCCAACCCGTCTGGCCAGCGTGGAGAGTGTAGGCCAAGTCCTCTGGCTGCTCTGGCCAAGTATGGCCCTAGTAGTACAGAGAGGGTCGTGCTCCTGTAGTGAAGACTAAAAAGGACCTGATGATGATGATGATGATAATAACGAAATATGTAGATCACGGGTGTCATCATAAACCGCCTGTCCAGTGGTCGCAGGCATGGCATCAGATAAGCGCGCCCGTCTCCCATTCATTCCAGTGGGAAGTATCCTAATATCATCACCATCATCATCATCAGGTCTTTTTAGTCTCCACTGCAGGAGCATGACCCTCTCTGTACTACCGGAGCCATACTTGGCTAGAGCAGATAGAGGATTGATTAGTATCCTAATATCTTCATTCCCTTTTTTTCCCCAGCTTAATGCTTTCGTGGACAGCAGAGTCGCGAGCTCAAGAAGCCAAAAACACTGCCCTCGCCAACCCGCCTGCCAAGCGTGAAGAGTGTGGCAATATCCTCCTGTGGAACGAAGAATCTTCGGGAGAGGCCTTTATCCAGCGATGGACTTCATCATCATTTCGAGTAGGTGTCACGGTCAATCGACCATGCACACCCTGGTGTCAGAGTTCTTCGGAACCGCCTCTCGGCCTCTGACGTGGTTCCTTTAACGACTACCAGATGGCAGCCGGGACCACCGGCTTAACGTGCTTTCCGAAGCTCGGAATCATCTTTATTATCAGACAATCAGGTGATTCAAACCTGCAATGTCCTAACCAAACGGGAAACAAACAACTAATCAAAGTATGCTTCCGGTGGGAATCGAACCCACGACCCCCGGGTCAACAGGCAAACGCCTTAACCACTGGACCACGGAGCCTGTTACCACTGGACCACGGAGGTTAGACTTCATACAAAATGATGATGATAATGATAATAGCGGACTCCGGGCTCCGATGCACCCCAGCTACGGATGCATCCGGGAACACGCACGGACGAGAAGTAGCCGTTAAGTGATATAGGTATACTCAAGAAAATATCATAGCAAAACTTGCAGAATACGGAAGCGCACTAGTTGAGTATAAAAACAACCATAGAGAAAACCAATTTAAAAAAAAAAGTTGGTTGTCTGTATTGTTGGTTTACGGACGATAATTTTACGTAATAACAGTGGAAGAGAGATAGATGCGTCACAAGTCGAATGTGCCTCTCTGTCGCTTGTTCCGCGTTCTCGCTTGCACACGGAACGTGACACTTTTTTGAGCGTGCAGCCGGCGTTCATCGATTTATAAGCCGTTATCACGTCACAATGTTAAACAAAGAAAAACAAACATCAGATGAACTATGCGAATCTTGATTATGTAAGCTCTAACTAATTCCGCTTGGCATAGTCACTCGTACAACAACGCAGTAAAATACAAAGTTAAATTGGTCGTGGTCAGTTATTCCAGAACGAAGTTACGGTGGTCAGTGCGTTTATGTGCGACGTAAATGTAGGTTGACCTTCGTTTATACGTAATAGGATTTAGCGGCGATCTAAATTTCGTTACTGCTAAGCGGGCTGGTCCCTCACCTCACCATTCCTCCGCGTTGAAGTTAAATATAAATAAATATATACGGACAAATCACACGGATTGAGCTAGCCCCAAAGTAAGTTCGAGACTTGTGTTATGGGATACTAACTCAACGATACCATATTTTATAACAAATACATAGATACACATCCAAGACCCAGGCCAATCTGAAAAAGATCATTTCCATCTTGACCTGGCCGGGGATCGAACCCGGGCACTCTCGTGCCGCAGGCTGGCGTGTTGACCGCTGCGCCACGAAGCTAGCCAAATTCCTTGCATATCACCGTGTCCAGTGGTTCTTTTCCCTATGTTCACCCTTTCACCACACAGTTTTAGTTTACGGAAGTATCCCAATGGAAATGAACACCTGCCTTATTAAATGCAAGATCTAATGCATGTGCCAAATATCATAAATATATTGTGCATGCGTGAACTGCTAATATTTCGTCGCCATCTTGAATGTAGAGCGTGGCTGTGTGATCTTTATACAATAGGTGGTTCTCTTTTGATTGAGAATTTGGTCACACACTCAGCACAAGTTCTAGCTTTGGAGGGCTATTTTAAAATGGCACGTCATCCAAACGCAAAACGTACAAGTCACATCACACTCGTCTTCCAAGTCACGAAATGTAATTTTGCCATATTTTCTGAACAAACTCGGACGTAGAAAACCTTTTTTTCTACGTCCATGCCCAAACTGTAGTGCAGCCAACCTTTAGTTAAAAACGTTGAGTTTTTCTCGTTTTACACAGAAAATATTCAAAACGTTTCAATAGTTAGTAAAGACTTTTAAAATGTTTATTAAGTGTAGCGTTTAATGGCAGGCATAAGGTCATCATCATTTCGAGTAGGTGTCACGGTCAATCGACCATGCACACCCTGGTGTCAGAGTTATTCGGAACCGCCTCTCGGCCTCTGACGTTGTTCCTTTAACGACTACCAGATGGCAGCCGGGACCACCGGCTTAACGTGCCTTCCGAAGCACGAATTAAACTTTATTATCAGACAATCAGGTGATTCAAGTCTGCAATGTCCTAACCAAACTGGAAACAACTAAACAAAGTATGCTTCCGGTGGGAATCGAACCCACGACCCCCGGGTCAACAGGCAAACGCCTTAACCACTGGACCACGGAGTTTGTTATAGTTGTTATTAGGCATAAGGTGACCGTCCCCGATGATAATGAGCGGTCTAAACAGCTCAGTGGAATCATTTGTCAAAACACGGTAAAAATGGGGTATTTTAAAAACTCTCGTGTAAATTACTCGTTCAGTGAAGCACGTGTTCAAAAATAGTACCCTCGCCTCGGTCGGTTCCCATTGTGTGACAAGAAAAGATTTCGTACGAGATTGTAAAATGCACTTCCATGCTGGTCTGGGAGAAAAGAAAAATCGTAGAGTGTACCAGCTGCTTCTCTTCCCGCGCAGATCGTAAAATCCAATCGAGGGAATGAGTAAAATCTGTGGAATCAAGTTAATAGGCGATAAGGCTAGCAACTCATCACTATTTTAGTTCCGTTTCCACCTAATGTCCACCAACATGCAAAACGTGGCCTTCAGGTCTTATAAAAATATAAATAAATAAATAAATATATACGGACAAATCACACAGATTGAGCTAGCCCCAAAGTAAGTTCGAGACTTGTGTTATGGGATACTAACTCAACGATACTATATTTTATAACAAATACATATATACGACACATCCAAGACCCAGGCCAATCTGGAAAAGATCATTTTCCATCTTGACCTGGCCGGGGATCGAACCCGGGCACTCTAGTGTCGCAGGCTGGCGTGTTGACCACTGCGCCACGGAGCTAGCCTTATAGATAGCTATTATAGATCTATGCTCTGTCTACCCCGCAAGGGAAAAAGACGCGATACTATGTATGTATTGTGAAATGTTATGTTAAACTACTCTAGAATTTTATATTTCGAGGCTGGTCTAAGACTTTCTATGTTTGGGAAAAAGTAAAAATATAGAATGCTTAAAAAAATTATGTAGTAAGAGTAGCAACCTGTTTTATAGATTCGTGTCTCCCTCTGCAAATACGTTCATCACCTTTCTAAACGTGTCATGTACTTGTTCACAGACACATGACTAGTTAAAAAATACTTAGGCTATACAAATGGACCACGATAAACGCTTGCAGAATTAACCATTCTGCACCGCTTGGCGAATAAAACATTTTAGAAGCGGTAAGAACACACTTGACTAGTCGACAATAAGTTTCTCACTCGACCAGCTATTTTCTCGTACATCGAGGACAAACATGTGATTCTATATCAGACCTGAGATAAATTAAGCTAGCAAAAATAATCCCAAGAATAAACGAAAAGTAAGCTTAAAAATAAATGAAAATAAAAAGCCGTGTGGTTTCCGGCAGAGTAGAATAGGACCACTCCAAGTCTTCCCATGGATGTCGTAAAAGGCGACTTAGGAAATACAAGCTAAACAAAGCTTATAAACATCTAAGAGACCTCTCCAACCCGTCTGGCCAGCGTGGAGAGTGTAGGCCAAGTCCTCTGGCTGCTCTGGCCAAGTATGGCCCTAGTAGTACAGAGAGGGTCGTGCTCCTGTAGTGGAGACTAAAAAGGACCTGATGATGATGATGATGATGAAGCTTAAAAATCCCAAAGTCGGGCTGGGGCACCTCTTCACAGATGACCACAGAGACCATGTGTTATATTCATCATCATCATTTCAACCGTAAAAGTCCACTTCTTGACCAAAGCCTCTCCTAAGGATCCTTCGTTCCATGGGAGAATATTACCATACTCACCACGCTTGGCATGCAGGCTGGCAAACGCAGTTTCTTTGGCTTCTTGTGCTTCCGACGCTGTTGTCCATCGGAAGCATTTTTTAAGCTGGGAGGGGATAGGAATTAGTTGTATTTGGGAAGGGAATGAAGGTATTGGGATACTACTTTCTCGGATTAATGGGGGAAAGCAAGTGGCAGCTCGGGAGCCCGGGCGCGCGTACCTGCATCCACCGGCAAAGTAGTTTAGCGTCGATCTGGGGTGTACGGCATGGAGGCTCTGTTAATGCAACGGCACCTTCGGTGGTCTGGACATGTCCTTCGCATGGAAAACCACCATTTACCCAAAGCAGTCTTCTACTCTGAAGGCATGGTGATCACAATCTGCGCTATAAGGACGTGTTAAAGAGGCACTTAAATGCATGCAACATAGATTCTGAATGTTGGGAGCACTATGCGTTGAGGTCTACAATCCAGAACAACATTGCAGTATTCGAGGAACATTGCTTGCAGGAACTCGACGCTAAGCGCCAACTGCGGAAGGAGAGACCTAAGCCCGCCTACATCTACAGTTACAACTCTGCCGGCCAACTTTATTGCCAGCCATGCAATAGGGTATTTAAATAAAAATTTGGTTTAGCAAGTCATATTAGAGCTCATGCTAGACATCAAACTTAATTTATTGTCCAGGGTCGCCGTCATCGAAATCGATAAGGAGGACTATACATATAGTTGAGAATGACACCCCTGACCTTATGGTATATTATAAGAAAAGTATCATACGTATATTTGTCAAAAATATCTAAACAAAAACTTCCTATGTTTAAATGAAAAGCGGAAGAGCAATCGAGTATGACTTTGTACTAAATTCAAGTACAATATTTGACGTCGGTACCATTGGACTAAACACGTTATCTTAGTAAGTTACGTAAATATTATTTTAGTTGACTAATGTCCGGGTACAAGTATTTGTCTACTTTCTTTGTATTATTTCGGCTTAGCAGCCATCTGTTTGTGGAATAATTGGAGCACGGAAATATACTCTGATCTTAGCACGACTGATAATTACAAATTAATAGGAATAGAACGTTTGGGAATCTTCCATCCTGGTTGAACTTTAGTGACTTGACGTCTTGTACTGTGATTTCATCATTGAAGAACCACGTCAGAGGCCGAGAGGCGGTTCCGAAGAACTCTGACGCCAGGGTGTGCATGGTCGATTGACCGTGACACCAGTCCACTAAACAAATACTATGAGAATTGATATTTATTATTCACTAGCTGATGCCCGTGACTTCGTTCGCGTGAACTTTATGACTCCGCAGAAAATGCTCATCACGCTAAACAACTTTTGTTAAGGCGTCATTTTTATATTTCTTATAGTTTAGCTGGACCGTTACAGTCTTGCATCAGGTGTTCCAGTTTTCGAAATAAATTATACCCTATATGTTGCTCAGGCTTGATAGTTATATAATGAAAAAAGTTTCATTCGAATCCGTCCAGTATTTCCCGAGATTAGCGTGTATAAACAGACATATATATTTTTTACTTCTTACACTATTAGTATGTCTCCATCGCCCTATATACCTATTTTTTTTGTAAATGTATTCAATGTACAGTCACATTTTTTAATTATTTTATTATATGTATTCATCATTTCGAGTAGGTGTCACGGTCAATCGACCATGCACACCCTGGTGTCAGAGTTCTTCGGAACCGCCTCTCGGCCTCTGACGTGGTTCCTTTAACGACTACCAGATGGCAGCCGGGACCACCGGCTTAACGTGCCTCCCGAAGCACGGAATCATCTTTATTATCAGACAATCAGGTGATTCAAGCCTGCAATGTCCTAACCAAACTGGAAACAACTAAACAAAGTATGCTTCCGGTGGGAATCGAACCCACGACCCCCGGGTCAACAGGCAAACGCCTTAACCACTGGACCACGGAGGCTGTTATTTATTGATATTGTCCGTAAATGTCAGGGTGTCATACTCAACTGCTTGCCCGGTAGTTGCAGGGATGGCATCGGGTATCGGGCTTCCCGAGCTGATATTTGTTTTTCCCCTTATCCGAGTAAATAGTATCCCAATACCTTTATTCCTATTTTAGACCTAAATAATTCCTATCCTTCCCCAGCTTAAAAATACTTCCGATGGGCAACAGCGTCGGAAGCACAAGCCAAAGAAACTGCCTGCCAAGCGTCGTGAGTATAGCAATATCCTCCTATGGAACGAAGAATCATCTATGTTCAGGAGTGGACTTCTAAAAAATAATGCAATTTGTTATAAATATGTGAAAGTGTAGCCCTTCAGGCACGTAGGGACCAATACTGGACTGAGTTTCTATCGGCGTATTCTTCTCAGCAGTGGTCGTTTCGAAACGCTAGTAGCTTATCGATTTTGCAAATATTAAAAATAATAATATGACGTTCAGAAAGAGATACATGATATCCAAATTTGAATAAAATTCTATTTCATTTCATTTTATTTCATTTCTTACGGTTGCAATGTTGATGATGAAATGATTGTTCGTAAACGCGAATCTATTTGCGAAATAAACCAAACTGATTATTCTTATTCTGCGTTAAAGTTTTGTCAAAACCCTATGTTTATTGTCTGATAGATACAATATACGGTAGACTTATCATTAAACTAGTGGCCCCTCCCGGTTTCGCGCGGGAAGATATAGTTATTTAAATAGCCTATGTTCCTGGGTCCGGGATAACGTAGGATTCTAATGGAGAAAGCCTCCGTGGTTCAGTGGTTAAGGCGTTTGCCTGTTGACCCGGGGGTCGTGGGTTCGATTCCCACCGGAAGCATACTTTGTTTAGTTGTTTCCAGTTTGGTTAGGACATTGCAGGCTTGAATCACCTGATTGTCTGATAATAAAGATGATTCCGTGCTTTGGAAGGCACGTTAAGCCGGTGGTCCCGGCTGCCATCTGGTAGTCGTTAAAGGAACCACGTCAGAGGCCGAGAGGCGGTTCCGAAGAACTTTGACACCAAGGTGTGCATGGTCGATTGACCGTGTCACCTACTCGAAATGATGAATGGAGAAAGAATTTTGCGAATCGGCACTGTAGTTTCAGAGGCTATTCAATACAAACAAACAAACAATCAAATCTTCCCTCTTTATAATATTAGTATAGAAGTATATATAAAATTAAAAAGCTAAGACAAATAATTACAACCAGGCAAATCCTTTAGATATTATTATGAACACATTCGTATAAAGAACAATGAGAAAACGTAATAATCTGTTATTTTTTCACCCATCGCGTGACTTTATAGACAAAGGCTTGTATTGACGTATGAGAAACTATAAACATAGTATTATGGCGCCAAGTGATGGCTTATGAAACTCTCGATAATTCTATGATGAAATTGTCTTTATGTAGGCAGTTATTACACCACTGATAAATTGCATAGCTTAATACGAGTACTTAGCTTTTGCTCGTGACATCGTTGAGCGACAACGACAAACTGAGCGAATTTTTCACTAACAGTTTTTTTTTTTATGTTATAGGACGGGAAACAAGCCACCTGATGGTAAGCAATCAACGCTGCCCATGGACAACTGCAACACCAGAGTGTGACAGGAGCATTGCCGGCTTTTCAAGGAGTTGGGGGGAGGACATGGGGGAAGGGGGAAAAGGATGGGCCTCCGGCTCTCTCACCCACCGAACGGAGCATAGAAGAGGTAAAGCTTTTACACAAACGTCGATTTTCTGTGAGAGTGTGGTACTTCCCCGGACGAGCCGGCCCATTCATGCTACTAGCAAAAATGAAATTTAGGTAGCGTGGATCTACCACAACAAAAACCACGTTTATACTGTAAGTCGCCTCGGCATTGTTTGATGGCGCAGAATAGAGCAATCTATCGCCGGTAGAGATGGGCAATCCACCCACTCGGGTTTAAACCCAGTTGGGTAAAAACCGGGTGTTTTGGGTGTTTTGGGTTTAAACCCAATAAGCACCCAAATTTTTGGGTTTTTACGATTTTTTACTTAAATTATGCTACTTCTTGACCTGACTAAGCTGGTACAGTGGGCTACAGTTCCAATCCTTCAGGTCTAATTGGTCAACTTCTTTCAACTTTCTGTTTTATGTCCTCATCAAATAATATTTTCTTGCGATACCTCGCTCTATCGCAAGAAAATATTGATCATTGACATGACCAGAGGATAAAATAAACAGGTATTTTAGACTGTTAGTGGCTCAATAATTTAAATATTGTCGCGAAGCTCCCAGAATGGAATAGTCTAGAACTTATCCGAACACCGTCTGTCGCGCTCATAAATGTTATATCTTGCTCACACATATGTATTCTAGGTTAGCGGGAATACACACTATCGAATATTCTGGCAGTCGGAACAGAACTATATGGAATTTTCTAGAGACAAGACTATTATAAGGGTACAGAAGGGGTCACCGTCATTCAGTTGACCGCGAGTATTCGAAGCGAACGAGTCCAAGACGAGTGCGAGTAATAACAGTGACCGCAAGGCCACGAGT
The DNA here is from genome assembly GCA_947532085.1 of Elegia similella. Taxonomy (NCBI): domain Eukaryota; kingdom Metazoa; phylum Arthropoda; class Insecta; order Lepidoptera; family Pyralidae; genus Elegia; species Elegia similella. The sequence goes on from OX383939.1 coordinate 24,949,977, forward strand.
ACGCGCGTCGCGCGGCTGCGACAGGTTTCAGAGGCAGGCGCACGCGGCAGAGGCAAACGCCAGCGCCAAGGTTGTTCACGAGAACGGACGGCAAGGAAAGTGGACGTTGTCAGATCAAAGAATAATACATTAATTTTTTGGATAATACAGTTACTTATTGTTTTGACCGTGTTTTGAAGGATTAATTTATGATACTTGCTTTTTAACCGACTTCAAAAATGGAAAACGATGTTCGACAGTATGAATGTTTTCTTACTGACTGGTTGGTAGCTTTTGGGTAAGGAATTTGGGGATCTCGAAAATGACGTCAGTCTTGGATGCCAAGATGGCGGACGCGACTTGTCATAAAAAATCGACATGGGTGTCGTTGTCTAGGTGTTTTGAGGTGTAGATCTCAAAAATGACGTCAGTTTTGGAATCCAAGATGGCGGACCCATATATAGCCAGGGGGTGCCATTCGCAACTGCTTGACCGGTGGTTGCAGGTAATGGCTACGGGTAAGCGCGCCCGGCTCCCCGAGCTGCTGCTTACTCATCCCTGATTCATCCGAGTGAGTAGTATCCCAAAGACCTTTATCCCGTATTCCCAAAATCCAACAAACTCCTTTCCATCCCTCGCTTAAAAACGTCTTCGATGGGCAGCAGCATCGAAAGCGATATAAGCCAAATAAACTGCGCTCACCAACCCGTCTGCCAAGCGTGGTGAGTATGGCAAGACCCCCTGATGATAGACGATATACCAAGGCCCCCAGTCCCCGGCGGCCCCGCTATTCCTGGCTCCGGTAGCGGTCATGGTAACGGCGGGGCAGGGGGTGCTAAGAATCTCCGGAAGAGATCCGGCTACCACCCCCAACGAAGACTGGCCCTGGTGACACACAACATTCGCACTATGAGGTTAGACGAGAAGGTCGAGGAAGTGGAAGAGGAAATGAGTAGGTTACGATGGGACATAGTGGGGTTGTCAGAAGTCCGAAGAGAGGGAGAGGGCACGACAACCCTAAAGTCTGGTAACCTACTCTATCACCGGGAGGGTGACTTTAAAAAGTCACAGCATGGTGTCGTGTTTAGTCCACAAGTCCCTCATTAACAACGTCGTAACCATCGAGAGTGTTTCCAGTAGGGTAATATACCTGATACTCAGAGTATCTAAAAGATACTTGTTGAAGGTAATACAGGTATATATGCCGACCGGGGAACGCTCAGATGAAGAGGTGGAAGTGGTGTATGAGGACATTAGTGGGGCCATACACACTTCCCAAACCTATTTTACGGTTGTTATGGGTAGTGATGTGCCGCTGAGAATGTTCTCGCTGCTGGCAATATTGCCAGTGAGAATATTCTCAGGAAACAAGAACGCTGCCGGGAATACTCTCAACGTTCTCAATAAAATAAAGTTAGTTTATATTTTTCATGTTTTTGTTTATTCATAGGTGATTTATATACAGTACTTCTTTGCTTTACTATTATATGTTAAAAACAAGGCATGAAATGTGTGAGTGAGATACTGCTGTCCTGCTCACTCTTTTCTTGGGAGACTTGGGACACGGCCGCGCGTATCATTGTGCTTCTGAGTTTTAAAGGCAAAACATTTGTCGTTATTCACTGTTTTGCCTGTATGCCTGTTTGCCTACTAAGTGGTATAAAAAAAACACGCTGGGAACGTTACTTGCACTACATTGAAAACTTTATAAAATCAAAATCATTACTACAAATACTGTCTATTAACGAGAAAAACAGGTAGATAAATCATCATCATTATCATCATCAGGTCCTTTTTAGTCTCCACTGCAGGAGCACGACCCTCTCTGTACTACTAGGGCCATACTTGGCCAGAGCAGCCAGAGGACTTGGCCTACACTCTCCACGCTGGCCAGACGGGTTGGAGAGGTCTCTTAGATGTTTATAAGCTTTGTTTAGCTTGAATTTCCTAAGTCGCCTTTTTCTAGGTAGATAAATATAAAAATAAAATTTTGGATGAAGCGACATGGGTTGAAATAGAGCGGCATGCAATTTTTTTTAAGCCAACAGTAGATTCGATAACTAAATTAGAAGGAGACGATGGAAAGATTAATTTAGTTAACCAAGAATTCACGGAAATCCAAGAAATGCTTCATTCCGAAAATGCAAACCAAATATTTGGAAATCATTTAGAAGAAATTTTGGCTAAGTTCACACAAAGAAAACAAAAAGCTTTAAAATTAGTTCATTTTGCGGCTGCTATTTTAGACCCTGGTAACCAAGGTACAACATTACCTGCTAATTAAAATCTCGAAGGATGCCAGGCAATGATGAAAATTGCGCAGTGTGGATACGGACCAAACGGACCAAGAATCCTTGAAGATTTAGCAAATTATAAAGGACGAACTGGCATTTATGATAAATTTTCTTTGGGAATCTGCGTCCACGAATCAAGCTTTATCTTGGTGGAACTTATTTTTCCCAACTCCGATTTGGGAAGAGCTGCTCTGAAAATTTTATCAATACTATCAACTTCGGCAACTGTGGACAGGAGTTTCTCGACATTTTCTAATATACATACCCAGAAAAGAAACAAACTCAAGACTGATCGAACTGGAAAACTATGTTATGTGGCTCATAATTGGAAGCTCATGAATAAAACTCCTAAGTCCTCAAATAAGAAAGAAACACAGAGTCATCAATCCTCTTCAATTCAATCGTCGGCTACCTCAACAAACCACGAAAGTGACTCCGAACATGAAGAATATATGCTTGAATCCATGGAAATTTTTGATTTTGATGAGTGAGGATATTCAAGAAGAACCATTACTTCTTCTTCTTCTCTTTCGATGGACTAGAATTATTTTCTAGTATAAAAACGGTTTTCTAGTCCGTTGATTTTTTTCTTTAGGTAGTTGTTGATTTATTCTGAGTTATAAATCACTAAAGCGATTGCATTATCTTTTTTAGGGTTCCGTACCCAAAGAGTAAAAACGGGACCCTATTAATTTCGCGCCGCTGTCCGTCTGTCTGTCTGTATGTCTGTCTGTCTGTCTTTCCGTCTATCACAAGGCTGTATCTCATGAACCGTGACAGTTAGACAGTTGAAATTCACAGATGATGTATTTCTGTTGCCGCTATAACAACAAATACAAAAAAATAGAATAAATTAAATATTTAAGGGGGCTCCCATACAACAAACATAACTTTTTTGCTTGTTTTTGCTCGATATTGATAACGGCAACAGGTAGACGCTTGAAATATTCACAGAATAGTTAGTTAAGTATATATTCACTTTAAAAATAAATACCTAATTAAATAAAAAAATAAAAAAAATATTAAAGAGGGGCTCCCATACAACAGACATGATTTTTTGCCGTTTTTATAGATAACGGTACGTAACCCTTCGTGCGCGAATTCAACTCGCACTTGGCCGGTTTTTTAGCCAATATTGTAGTTCTGAAATTGATGTTTTCTTGCCTGACTAAACAGACTTGATTGCGAAAATTTGTTTTATTTTGACCTTTCTATTTGTATCTGATTTATCATAATTTTAATTTAATGTCAAGTAAACGAACAATTTATCTATCCATTATTAAATTCGTGTAAAAAGAAAGTGCTGTCATTGTCCATATCAATGAAACAATAATTCATGACAAAAAATTAAAATTTATGAAAGGTGCAATTATTCTGAAAATATTGCTGAGAAAGTTCCCGAGAATATTCTCGAGAATTCTTGCTAACACTGGGAATATAGTCTTTTATTGCAAATAGAGTGTATTGTTTTATACACAATTATCTGTCGACTTTATTTGATACTATTTTACTTAACAATGGTTGGTTGCTACCATTTAAAAAAAATGATTCTCAACCGTTCTCATTTAGGAGAACCGTGCCGGGAACGCTGCCGGCAATATTCTCAGGTGGGAGAACGTTCTCGGGAACGGCACATCACTAGTTATGGGGGATTTCAACGCAATACTTGGCAAGCGGAGCGACGGAGAGGCCAGAGTGGGGCAATTCGGATATGGAAAGCGGAACGAAAGGGGCCATAGGCTGGCCGATTTCTTGGAGGAGGAGGGACTCTACGCGATGAACTCCTTCTTCAAGAAGCCGCCTCACAGAAAATGGACCTGGATGGGTCCTATCAGAAAGGACCAGGCCCCTGTCAAAAATGAGATAGACTTCATCTTGTCGACGACGAGAGAGATATTCAACGATGTCTCTGTGATCAACAGGATTAAAATCGGAAGCGATCACCGAATAGTAAGAGGCATCTTGAATATCGATCTCAGACGAGAGAGGACTCGCTTGATGAGGTCTACGCTCCGGCCGTCTCCGGCCCATATCCAAAATGTCGAAGCTTTCCAACTGACACTCTCGAATCGCTTCGATTGCTTGAAGGATTGCGTATCTGTGGACGAGTTAAATAATGGGTTCGTAGACACTGTCCAGGCGGTGGGATCGAAGATTTTTAAGTCCCGCCCGAAACAAAAGCCTCAAAAAATCTCGCCTCAGACCCTAAAATTGATGGCCACGCGACGATCTATGCCGCTGCAGACCTCCGAAGACGCGAACGTACATCGGCAGCTCAATAGACAAATCCAGAAGGCCTTGCGACACGACATTCGTTCCTTTAATACCAAGCGTATTAAGGAGACGATAGAGCAAAATAAAGGCTCCAAAGTGTTCGCAAGAGTGGAGTCTATTGGGCAGAGCCGATTGACTAAGCTGAAGAAGGAGGACGGTGGCATGGTATCGTCAAAAGCCGAGGTGCTGGGCGAGATCGAGAGGTTTTATGGACAGCTGTTTACCTCAGTAGCCAAACCCATTATAAGTTTGGCCAAAGATCCTAGAGCCAAACTTACCCGACACTATACCGAAGATATCCCGGACATCAGCCTGTACGAGATTAGGATTGCTCTCAAACAGCTCAAGAATAACAAGGCGCCGGGCGAGGACGGAATCACAGCAGAGCTTCTGAAAGCGGGCGGAACGCCGGTGCTGAAAGTCCTTCAGAGGCTCTTCAATTCCGTTCTGCTCGAGGGCGTGACGCCAGAGGCGTGGAACAGGGGCGTGGTGGTACTGTTCTTCAAGAAGGGCGACAATACCCTAGTGAAGAACTATAGACCCATCACGCTCCTGAGCCACGTCTATAAGCTGTTTTCGAGGGTAATCACGAATCGTCTCGCGAACAGGCTCGATGCCTTCCAGCCTCCCGAACAAGCCGGTTTCCGGTGGAAAAGGCTATAGTACCATAGACCACATCCATACGCTGCGGCAGGTTATACAGAAGACCAGAGAGTATAACCGGCCATTATGCTTAGCGTTTGTGGACTATGAGAAGGCCTTTGATTCGATCGAAACATGGGCCGTACTTAGGTCTCTCCAGCGATGCCGCATCGATCATCGGTATATCGAAGTGTTGAAGTGCTTATACAGCAACGCCATAATGTCAGTCCGAGTACAGGAGCAGAGTACGAGGGCTATCCGACTACAGAGAGGTGTGAGACAGGGAGATGTGATATCTCCAAAACTGTTCACCGCTGCTCTGGAGGATGCCTTCAAGCTGCTGGAATGGAAAGGACTTGGCATTAATATTAACGGCGAGTATATCACTCACCTTCGATTTGCTGATGACATTGTTATAATGGCGGAGTCGCTGGAGGATCTGAGTACCATGCTCAATGACCTCAATGAAGTTTCCCAACAAGTGGGCCATAAATTAACATGGACAAGACGAAAATAATGTCGAATGTCCATGTTGCGCCTTCTCCAGTGCTTGTTGGGAGCTCCATACTTGAAGCTGTTGACCAATATATCTATCTGGGTCAGTTGATCCAGGTTGGAAGTTTCAGCTTCAAGGATGAGGTCTTTCGACGAATCCGACTCGGCTGGGCAGCGTTCGGGAAACTCCGAAGTGTCTTCTCGTCCGAAATACCTCAGTGCCTCAAGTCGAAAGTATTCGACTAATGTGTGTTGCCAGTGATGACTTACGGGTCCGAAACGTGGTCGTTTACTATGGGCCTCATAAGAAAGCTCAAGGTCGCTCAAAGAGCTATGGAGAGGGCTATGATCGGTGTTTCTCTGCGAGATCGAATCAGAAACGAGGAGATCCGTAGAAGAACAAAGGTCACCGACATAGCTCAGCGGATTAGCTCTTTGAAGTGGCAGTGGGCGGGGCACATAGCTCGAAGAACCGATGGCCGATGGGGCAGAAAGGTGCTCGAATGGCGACCACGTACCGGCAAGCGCAGCGTTGGACACCCACCGACAAGGTGGTCGGACGACCTAACCAAGGTCGCAGGAAGACGCTGGATGCAGGCCGCTTCCAACCGGTCATATTGGAAATCCTTGGGGGAGGCCTATGTCCAGCAGTGGACTTCTTGCGGCTGAGATGATGATGATGATGGCGGACCCGAATTCTTATAAATAATCGACATGGGTGTCGTTTTATAGGTTTTTTGGGGTGTAGATCACAAAAATGATGTCAGTTTAGGAATCCAAGATGGCGTACGTAACTTGTCATAAAAATCGACATGAGCTACGATTTCTATGTTTCTTGGAAAGAAGATCTTGAAAATAATGTCAGTTTTGTAATACAAGATGGCAGAAGCGGCTTTGCATGGTAATTCATCATGGGTTTTGATCCCTTGGTTTTTTGGAGTGTAAATAACGTAATTTTCGAGGAAGAATAGGAAACAACACCCATTATGATTTATCATAAAATGTCGTCATCTTGAATTCCAAAACTGATTTTATAATCTAGATCTACACCATTGAAAACCTAAAAAACAACAAGCGTCGATTTTTCATGACAAACCGCGTCCGCCATCCTAGATTCCAAAACTGGCATCATTTTTGACATCTACACCCTAAAAAACGTAGAAAACGACACCGATGTCGATTCTTCATGAAAACATGTCTCCGTCATCTTAGATTCCAAAATCGACGTCAATTTCAAGATCTGCACCCCAAAAAGCTTAAGAAATAACATCCATGTAAATTTTTCATGACAAGTCACGTCCGCACTCTTGGATTCCAAAACTGACATCATTTTCGAGATCTACACCCCAAAAAACGTAAAAAGAACACGCATGTCGATTTTTCATCAAAACTCGCGTTCGCCATCTTGGATTCCATAACTGACGTCATTTTCGAGATTTTCACCCCAAAAACCTAGGAAACGACACCAGTGTTGATTTTTCAAGACAAGTCGCGTACGCCATCTTTGATTCCAAAATTGACGTAATTTTCGAGATCTACACCCCATAAAACCTGGAAAACGACATTCATATCGATTTTTTATGACATGTCTATTCTGTAACTACCAAATTCGTCGCTCGGGTGGAGCGACAACAAAGGGTATAATTTTTTTGGGTTTAATGGTATAAGAATTATAACGATAGATAATGCCTCGAGACATTCTGAAGTAATTGTGGAATAAGATGCTCCTATACATATTTTAATACAAACATAATCTTTAAAAACAACAATACACTCCTTTTTTTGAAGTCGTGTAAAAAGAAAACCATCAAAAACTCAAATTTCAATACAATTATTTATTCTCCTAATTGCGTCCACCGACTCACTACTAAGTCATTGCTGCACTCGTTCTAACATAAGGTCTGACACAGCATGCCGTCTCTTTCTACTTTGGCGCAAAGCTTTTAAAATATTTACGGCAAGCAAAAGATCAACATGTTGGTCAACTGCAGCATGAAAACACAGAACTAATTGTTTTCATCTCGGTTTTTATTATTAGTAAACATTTTAAAATTTCGTAACTAACATCTTTCATTAAAAGTTCGTACCTAACATTTCTTTAAATTATTTTAACGTACAGCAACGTAGAATTGATCATTACAATTTAGTAAAAATATATTTTTCATATATTACGAACGTTTTTGACAAATAAAGTAAACACCCGATTTTTTGGGTGTTTATGGGTGTTTAAGGGTGTTTATTGGGTTTTTACCAAAGCACCGGGTTTAAACCCGGTGCTTTGCCCATCTCTAATCGCCGGATCATTCTCACTAGTTCCATTGGCAAATAGTTTCATGGAACTAGTGAGATTTCTTTTCTCAGTAGTTCCATTGATATTATGAAGTCAATGGAACTACTGAGAAAAAAAAAGAGAATGATCCCTACCGCCGACTAAAACGAATAAAAATATCAGCAAAATACCGAAATTATCAATACTATTAATAAATCTGTAAGGGTCGGTCATGAAGTAAGTTACTTTGCTTTCAGAGATATCGTGTTTATAGGCTCTATACATAATAGTGAAACTAAATTGAGGAATATTAGAATCTTTTTCCTGTCCCTTCATACGCGCCACGTATGAAGGGACTAACATTAGTGGGTGGGCGCTTGCCATCAATAGTTTGCATGAACTAACTGGTGGCGGAAGCACGCAAAGTAAATTATCTCAAAATAATTATACCATGTGGTAGTATATACCATTTAGACGCAAAATTTATAGTCATAATAAATCTTACAACGAACACAACAAAATATTTACATCCATATCACAGGTCAGTTGACAGTTAGCCAAATAACCTCGGTATCTATTCCGAGTATCATTACTCTGAAACGTCAAAAATATGCATACTTCTCTATCCCTATTGCTAACAAAATAAAGTTCATTTCACTCGATAATAGTTGAATATTTTTAGACGTAACTGTACTCATAATAAAGTAGATAACGGCGATACGTAGGCGTGTAAACATCAACAAAAGTGGGTGTATCTTGTTACATAACTGTACGTCACGTTAGAGTATTTCTTATCGCCTTTATTCCCAGGGCACAGAAGTGCTATGTGTCACGATATTTTAGTCCCATAACGTCCCACGTGTATTTTGATTTAGTATGTCTGATAACGATTCGTTTACCCGTCACGATTTGGATAGATAGCTGCTTCAAAATCTCAACAAATTATATGTTCACTTTAATTATACGCTGAAAATAATGTATTGAATTATGATTGAGAACGTAAATTAAGCTGCTTCCTTAATTTCGACATCTTCAATCTCTTTACATACATGGTCAAATTTTGATCGTTCTGGACCATTAAAGGGGTGATTCTGCTCGTCGACATGAACAACTTTTTCTATAGGACCAATGCTGGGAACTCAAAAATTTTTTTGACGTTTCCATACAAATTGACCGGGTGGCCGAAGATTTTTGTATGGAATTGTCCATTTTTTTTATTTCCCAGCATTGGTCCCATAGGAAAAGTTGTTCATATTGACGGGCAGAATCACCTCATTAACAAGATTATGGATCAATGTTGTTAGAGAATAAACAATTTTTATTTTTATTTTAAAACATTGAACCATTGGGTTAGTATCCCACAACACAAATTTACAACTTAGAATGGGGTTAGCTCAATTTGTGTGATTTGTCCCTAAAAAAATTATACATATTACTTGTTTTGTTATCAGATAGAAGCCATCCCTACATTAAAATACGATTATGTTCAGACGCACTGCAACTCCGGCATACAAATCTATTGCATAAGCATGAAGCGATAGTGTCAACTGCATTGTTTCTATTTTTAGAACAGTTTTGCAAAGCAATGTCAATTTCTGTTACGTCAGTTGTATGAAACGCACAAAACACATGTAAATGCACGTCTTTTTTGCGTGGAAATGATTTATTTGTAGTTCATGAACAATTTGCCAAGTACATCACACAACCACACTTTCTTTCAAATATAACGTCTCTATTTTGCGATATATTACATACGACAAAGTATGCATACATACTTTGTCGTATATAATATATACGCCACATATGGCGTCAGTAGATTAATCTGTATAATTCAGTTCAGTAGATGTGATCAAAATGATCAGTGTTTTGCATTCAAAAACACTGCAGTCGCAGCAGTAGCTAAGTACATAGGTACTGCTCAAACATCTATTTGAGACTCCAAAGAAAGGTTTCAGAAGGATGTTTAAAACGCTGATACATACATACTATCACGTCTTTTTCCCTTGCGGAATGACAGAGCCCAGGTCTTTTAAGACGTCGTTCACGTTTAAAATGTTGGAAGGCGTGTTGGTGGAAAACTGAATCTAAATATAGTGATGGGGTGCTAGCCGCATCGCCTATCTTGCCGATACCGAAACCGAATCTTCGGTGAGACTCTACAAATAAGACATTGTTAACTCTTCTCCCCCTTAATAGACTACGAAATGGCTGGCCCCTGATAAGATCGAAGAGATTTTTGTAATATAATAATAATTCATTTATTTCAGACAACTTTTAGGTACATAAATTGAGGTTAGTGGTGAAACTTAAGAATAGGTTGTTAGTAAGACAGTTAGAAAAAGAGCACAAAAACGAAAAGTAACAGTGCAGTGGCTGACACTCAACTGAAAACGGCTAGCAGTTACTTGACTGCATGCAGTTTCAGCCAGCGGGGCAGCATCGGCGAGTCCCAGCGAGAAGCCAGCGCGCTCAAGATGCTGTTGGGACTGTTGCGTACGCGCCTGAGGAGGGAGGCGCTGCGCTTACGTACAATGGCTGCAAACCCTATGTGAGCCTCTGCAAACATGGCGGAGGCACAACAGGAATGCGGCAGCCCCATCAACGCCCTAAACCCGTTATTATATTGTACACGAAGAACGCTGTATGCTCCCTGCGTAAAACTGACCCACAGACTGCATGTTTAAAAAGAAATCAAACTTACGCTTTTTAAAGCCTTTTGTCCGGGCTTTGACTGCGCCTTTGTTCATTGTATTTTGACGAAATCCTTAAGAAAGTATATATAACAAGATACATAAGTCATTACTCGTATGAGAAAAAAATCTTCTCTAATGTTGAAATGAGGCTTTTGTGCTGTGGGCCACTAAGACACTGACATACTCGTTCACATTTAATTCTCTTGAGACACGCGATTCACACAGCTTAAGATGGTAAGACGACACGCTTTCACAACGAACTGTTTCCAATCCGTGCATTAACTTATTCATGGTGAAATTTTAATCGTAATGGACCCGGGGTGATCCTACCCGTCAATATAAACAACTTTTCCTATGGGACAAATGCTAGGATCTCAAAAAAAATTGACATTTCCATACAAAAATGTTCGGCCGCCCGGTCAATTTGTATGGGAATGTCAAACAAAAAATTAGTTCCCTGCATTGCTCCCATAGGAAAAGTTGTTCATATCGACGGGCTGAATCACCCTTTTAAGAATCCTAAACGATCAAAATTTGTGTATATTACTAATCATTGAACCCGTGTAATATAGTTTTCTATGACGAGTATAAAAATGTCACGGGTGTATTTTAGGTTTTGTTTCATGCATGATACATTTCTATTTTAGACAAATTTTGCTAATACATATAATTTGAAAATAACTCGGTTTATACATATATGTGTTGTATCATTGAAGCTATCGTGAGATATAGACATTATTATATTATACTAAAAACGGGTCACTCAGTGCTTTTTCGTCGGGAACGCCGACTATAGTTTCGAACTCGTCATGACGCCATTTTGTTCGTCATAACATAATATATGTGTTAATCACCTTTTCAAGCTTAATGCAATTTAGATGTCGTTTTTTATCTTGAAGAAGATCTTTTAAGGGGATAAAAAGGGGATTTACAAATTGTATGAAAGACAAATAATTTCTCAACTAAGGAACATTACTCATTGTACGTAGACGATGTCACGCACAAAATCTAGCCTAAATTTATATAACTCAAAGGTGACTGACTGAGATAGTGATCTATCAACACACAGCCCAAACCACTGGACGGATCGGGCTGAAATTTGGCATGCAGGTAGATGTTATGTATGACGTAGGCATCCGCTAAGAAAGTATTTTGATCAATTCTACCCCAAGGGGATAAAATAGGAGATGAAAGTTTGTATGAAACTTCTTAGCGAGTGAAGCCGCGGGCAAAAAGATTCGATAAACGATCGAAGATCTACAAATATAAAAATGTCGGTTTCAATCACAGATTTAAAAAAAAAATCGCTTTCAATCGACGCTAATCTCGAAGTTTCATACAAATTCGAGATTAGCAGAGGAAATATTTCCTTTGAAATCAGACAGTGCACACGATCTGCAAAATAAATCAGAGCCATTGACAGCACTATTTGGGAAGATACGGTTTTCATCATCTATTGATCAATCAAGCTTGTGTAAAGATTTTAGAAGTTAGAGACCTAGAAGTTAGAGACCTTACGTTGTGTGGTATTGGTTAAATAACGATGTTCCGGCAACAGATCTTAAGTCTGTGTGGCCACTAAGAGAGTGTGAAGAATTGTTGCTGATCTCTGATTATATTAGCTACGCCACAAACTATCAGAGTAGCCAAGTCGATAAGAAACTAGGCAAGAAGACGATAGAAAATATCAGATTCGGTAACTTTCACTTTAGTGTACAGAATCTTGTAAACACCGGCAGTGGTTTGTTTCTGTTTTATATTGTTTGAATAAAGTACCAAAGGACTAAAGATTCGTTGGTTGCGTGATTGATTCAGAACCATAGGATTGAGAAGAGTGATGAGAAAGAGGAGAACAAATACCACGTTCATAAAGACAAACCCTCTTATTCATAAAAATTAGCGAACGCTTATTAAGGCGAGGCCTCAAATGTTTGGTACCTTCGCTCGGCAAAGGACTGATCAAGTGCGCGCAAGGGATAGCTTGGCGGTTTAGCCCGTGAATGATGAGATAGGAGATAGTCTCGAGTCGCTCAAAGAAAAAAACGTAAGCGCCAAATTCGTTATTTCTATTTTATATAAAATCAGACCGGTTAATTGTATTTTCATATTTACATTTTGATGAATTACTAATAACCTATCTTTTAGTCTAAAATTCATTATTTCATTCGTCGCATTTGAGCTACAATAACAAAAACTCTGCGAATGAAGACCATTTTTCAAAAAATATTTCTATCGAGAAAATTTTATCAAAACGTGTTTTCATCTTTAATTTTTGGAGATGAAATAGTCAAAAATCATATTACTTAGATTTGAAACTCCTAACTTAAGTATTTTGCGAGATAAATAAGGTTCAGAACGACCTTATTTACAGTGGTATCACCTTAATCTTAATTTAGTTAAAATATGTTTTGTCCTTATCCCTCTCTGCAACGATTGACATGAAAAGAACGAGACAAAACATATTTTAACTAAAATAGGTTTAATAAGCGCTTGCAAATTTTTATGAATAAGAGGGAAAGAGCTTAGGTAGAAATAAATAAAACTGTCAGATTATTTAATTATAATACTATATATTTTAAAATCATGTTTCTGATATGTATATGAATTTTTTTGAAGTGAAACCTTCTTTAGCCGCTTTGTGCATCTATTTATCAGGACACGTGACCTGATAGAAAATTCGTAGGACGGACACGTGACCTGAGACCGCCTCTATTTAGGTCTTCTATATTTGGTAGTTCAAAGACCTGATGATGATGATGATGATATTTGGTAGTAGCCGGGCAAAAGCCTCCCCCTATTTTCCACTTTGCTCTATCTCTTGCCATCTCTCTCCGAGTTTTATCAAAAGTGACGGGAGGACCAAATTCTTCAGACACTGTTATTTTTAATTGTCAATGGTTTGACGTCTTAGTAATAAAATGATAGCATCTTTGTCAGAATCGAGAAAACACGCCAAAAGATAAAACGGTTTCTTGTAATGGAGGGTCCATGACATTTTACAATAGATTTTATTTTGTTTAAATTAGTGGCCGTACCAGAATGTGTATATGGATTGCCGCCATGATATCATGACGGCCTCCTTAACTACCTCCGTGGTCATGTGGTTAAGGCATTTGCCTGTAGACCCGGGGGTCGTGGGTTCGATTCCCACGGGAAGCATACTTTGTTGAGTTGTTTCCAGTTTGGTTAGACATTGCAGGCTTGAAATACCTGATTGTCTGATAATGAAGATGTTTTCGTACTTCGGAAGGCACGTTAAGCCGTTGCTTCCGGCTGCCATCTGGTAGTCGTTAAAGGAACCACGTCAGAGGCCGAGAGGCGGTTCCTAAGAACTTTGGCACCAGGGTGTGCATGGTCGATTTGATCGTGACACCTACTCGAAATGATGATGATCATGACGGCAATCGATATACACATTATTTAAAGTTTCTACGTTCAAAAGATACACACCCGCGCGAAACACATTACCTTCAAATTTCTTGACAGTCGGGTAAAAATCATCGATAACTAAACGCCACGTGATGGTTATCATTATCATTAATTAATCCCACTTATCTAATCAAGAAAATTAAGTAATTAGATTTAGTTACGCTAGGACTGGCGTCTTTTAAATCCTATTAGGAATTTATTATAATCCTTTCGAAAATGTGAAATAAGTGGGGAAATCCCGTTTTCACATAAAAACCCGACACCACAAATTTGTTATTTTTAGGGTTCCGTAGCTCTCAAATACTTAAAAGGAACCCTTATAGAATCGTTTTATTATTAATTATTCATTGTATGTCTGTCAACGCAAGCAGAAGCTACGACCGTTTATGTCGCATATTTGCACAAGCTTTATATAAGGTACTTCCCGCTGTCTACGATCATGCATGACATATTACAAGGAACAAGGTCTTATATCACCGACGATCGAAAACCGTAAACTTGTAGTTACATAAAAAAAAAAAACAAAAAAAAAAATGGCATCCGGGACCCCGGGCGTGCCGACGAAGTGAAAACTTGAACATTTATACAGAGGTGTCGGTAACGGCCATAGATATAAAAAAAAATGGCGTCCAACGGCGCGGGCGTTCACGCGCGAGTGTTGCGAGTTCAATAGTTTTTGTTCTATCTCAAAAAATGCAATTATTGAAGAAATGTTATTATGCCAAGCGAATTTCTCAATGAAAAAAATTTTTGATAAATTGTGAACGTAATCTTTAATTAACTCACATTGACATAGTTTAATCGTACTAATATTTAAAAATAAAAAATTCTTTCTTTTTATATATTAATTATTTGACAAGCTACTTGTATGTTGTTTTTATATTGTTATGTGTCATTATTGTATGCCCTTACGGGTAGTGTGCATTGATACTATCGAATTTGTAACATCTTTATACATGCACGAACAATAAAGAAACTTTGACTTTGACTTTATGCCCAACGCGCCTACAAAGTTTTCACTTCAAAAACCGTTTGGCGAATCGAGGGTCCGGTAGATCAACGGAATGAAGTACCCTATAGGTTTTGATTCCCTAGTTCTCGAATTTGAGCAAATTCGTAAAATCGTAAAGTTTACGAATCTGCTGAAATTCGACATCAATTTTTGAGTGCGTTGATTTAAAAGTTTGATCTTTTCACAACGGAACGAACAGACAGACGGACAATCGAATGATTTTGTGAGGTTTCCGTTTTGTCTGTATTTATGTACGGAACCCTTAGTGCGTGCGTCACGCACTTGGCCGGCCGCACTTTTTAATCATATTATTTCATTAGAGCCGCTCCCGAATAAGCAGTATGCCATGGACTACGAAATAAATTAGTTTCGATTTCACACAAAGAGTGACTTGATAAGTGATAACGAAAGTGGCCGTACTGTAATCATTACATATTTGTATTTAACAATATTTGATAAGAACATAAATATTTGATAACATATTATATTTTGCAAAAACGAAATTAGCAAATAAGTAACTACAATTCCGCTATGTGAAAAAAGGACGGACGAATGAAAATCACGTACTAAATACATTACTACTTCTTCTTCTTCATCCCACTATAAGTGGGGTCGGGAAAGCATGTAAGTAACAGCCTCCGTGGTCCAGTGGTTAAGGCGTTTGCCTGTTGACCCGGGGCTCGTGGGTTCGATTCCCACCGGACTAACAGAAGAATCTTTTTCTAACAGAAGTAGAAGGAGACGACTAGACGACAAAAATATTATATTTACCATTTAATTAAAAAATCAATCACAAAAATACTTGTATCTGAAGAAATTCATTTTAAAGCAATCAAAAGAGAGCCGGGCGGCGGGCTCTCTATTGATGATTTAAAATTAATTTCTTCCAAAATGAATTGCATATATTTTCTTTTTTAAACTTTATATACCGCGTGATTTTAAACATTTCAACTATACTGAAATTCTGGAATCAGAATCCCTAATGGAATACAGAATTGCAAGAAAAAAGGCAAACAACGAAGAAGAAAGAAAAAATTTGCCCCTCTATAGAAATTCGCCCAGCTGATCGGCGATTTGATATTGGAAGCCAATCATTTTTTCGATTTTTATCTTTTTTTCTTGCAATTCTGTATTCCATTAGGGATTCTGATTCCAGGATTTCAGTATAGTTCAGACGTTCAAAATCACGCGGTATTTTGAAACTTTACGCGAGACTTAATGCGATGAGACGAAACAACAGAACAGTCTCATTACGACTACGACAAAGAATATACATATACACTACGTGACTACGACGAAAGGTTTTTGCAAGTCCCGTTAATATACATAATTAATTATATAACATATGTATTTATTTTTAGCGCAATGGAAACACCTCATCAGACACACTAACCCAAAAATAGGCACATCATTGATGCAACAGGGAATAAGCACGGATGGGAGTGACAGATGAAAGTAGTAAATTCGTATTATTCCGCTACGTTGAGGAAGGTCAGGCGTGCGAAAATAGCGTGCTGACTTGTGATTACATTGTAGGGTAAATACTGTCACGAGAGTTTGCGAGTACTCGTAAATTTTGCAGTTTGTCCAGACATTATGTCTGAGTATGTTATTGAATATTAAACGTACAGTAGTACAGTCAGCCACCGAGATACCTGTATCTTGATGTTTCTCTTAAACTAAAAAAATATTGACATGAAAATGTATACATGTTGAATTTTTTATCGTGTTGGACCCTTGCAGGAGTGACTCAGACCATCAAAATGAACAAGTTTTCCTATGGAAACAATGCTGAGAACTCAAAAAAAATCGACATTCCCATACAGACTGGCCGGGCGGCGGAACTCTTTTGTATGGAAATGACGAAATTTTTTTGAGTTCTCAGCATTGGTCCCATAGAAAAGTTGTTCATATTGGTCTGAGTCACCCCTTTAAACGATTAAATTTTCACCATGTATAATAATTGATTGTTTATTGCAGATAACAGAGATTCAAAGTTAGTAAATAATAACAAACAAACTTACGATTAATGTTAGTAGGTAATTAGCATGGAACCTAAGCCCTCATATTTCACCATGCAAGGCTACAGACATGGTCCCACGCACAAATTGCCGCATCATTTGTGAATGCGGTCTATCCGCAACAGTTTTTAGGATGCTGTTGTGACTCGCCCTGATTCTCCTCAGCAATGACGCCTTTTTTTTACAGAGAGATTTTAAATAAGACTTTCTGAATATACATTTTCATGTCAATATTATTTTTAGTAGGTATAAGAGCAAATTCAAGATATAGGGTAAAGGGGGGGTACAGTTATCTCGGTGGCTGACTGTACCACTTTTATAAGTCGCATCGGCTTTATTCGGCGGCGTAGAACTTACAGCTACTGCATAGTATTTGAAATTCAAAAACAGGACTTGTGCTGTCTCGCTCATAATATTCGTACGTCGCGGCGCCGCAACAAACTCCAGACATGGCGCGCGCGAACGCATCAGCCAATTAGCGGACGGATATTTTCGCTACATGAAAAATTTTATTTCTGCGCAGGTATATCGGTGTAACTTATAACAGTGGTCGTACTGTGACTATGTTGCTTGAAGCGGTAGTGGTTAAAAGCGCGATCTATAAGCGAAAGTTCCCGGATTCAATCGAACAGAAAATCGAGTATTCCTGTACATATGATATTTATGAGATGTTTTAGGTTAGGCTGTCCAGTCCGGCTCTATCGACCGTGGGTCTTTATGAGTAACTAGCAGCCCGCCCCGGCTTCGCATGGGTATATATGGGTCTTTTATTCTATAGCCTTTGTTCATCAAGGATAATGTAGGATTCAAGAAGGAAGGAACTAGCAACCAAATCTTTGTTCTTTGATGAAAACTTGAGAAGTATAACAAACAAGATTGGTCAGGGCAGTGCTAGATTTATATTTTTTATAAGTGTAGGCCACTTATAAACTACTAGCTTTCGCCCGCGGCTCCGCCCGCGTCAGTGTCGATCCCTCGGGATCAGACTTTTTCCCGGGATAAAAGGTGGCCTAAGTCCTTCTCCGTACTTTAGAGAACTTGTATGCAAAATTTCATGATGATCGGTTCAGTAGTTATGGCGTGAAAGCGTAACAAACAAACAAACAAACAAACAAACAAACTCACTTTCGCATTTATAATATTAGTAAGGAAGTAAGGATAAGGATAAGGTGAGAAAACCAGTCAACTTGTTTAACTTTTATCCTCTGAAATCGAGTGAGTATCCTCTGAAATTTGCCGCCCCTAGGCCGCGGCCTATACGACCTATTGACAAATCCAGGACAGTCAGTGGAGGATGACACCCCTGACCGTGTCATCCTGAACTTGACTAGCTCCGTGGCGCAGCGGTCAACACGCCTGCCTGCGACACGGAGTGACCGGGTTCAATCCCCGGCCAGGTCAAGATGGAAAATGATCTTTTTCAGATTGGCCTGGGTCTTGGATGTGTATCTTTTTTTTTTTTTACTAAATATTGAATTAGGCATTTGTCTCCCATCTCACCTGATGGTAAGTGACGATGAAAGACGAGGATGTTACGTGCCTATCCAAGAGATACCCATTTATTCTACTTTTGAATGTCCCGGGACTGTACTTGTTTGGGAATATAGACGCAGGCAGTTCATTCCACACCTTAGCTACTCGAACCAAAAAGGAACTGTTAAAGCATTTAGTTCGACTCTTTGGTATTCCAACGATAAAAGGGTGAAATTTCTGTCTGCGCCTTGTAGTCCGATGGAGGAATGGTGAGGGTTCAACTAGCTCAATTCTAATCTATATATGTATTTGTTATAAAATATAGTATCGTTGAGTTAGTATCCCAAACACAAGTCTTGAACTTACTTTGGGGCTAGCTCAATCTGTGTGATTTGTCCGTATATATTTATTTATTATTTATTTTTATTGAACTGCCTTTCCGGTGGTTGCAGGTATGACATCGGGTATGCGCGCCCGGCCTCCCGACCTGCTACTTGCTTTTACCCCATTCATTTGAGTGAGAGTATCCCAATAACTTTCATTCCCTTCCCAAACCCAAATAATTCCTATCATTACGCAGCTTAAAAATGCTTGCGATTGGCAAGAGCGTCAGAAGCACAAAAGCCGAAGAAACTGCGCTCACCAACCCGCTTGCCAAGCGCGGTGGGTGGCAATATCCCATGGAACGAAGAATCCTTGGGAGAGGCCCTTGGGACTTTGCGGCTGTAATGATGATGAGAATTATATAAGTCAATGAGAGATAAACGATACAACAAACTAATATAAAAAACTGCTTTTAAATTAAGACTTTATGAAGTACTAAATCCTTAGTCCTGTCTTTAGTTATTACAGGGCTTTTGATATTTATGAGATATTTTTAGGTTAGGCTGTACTGTACAGCACGGCACGATCGATCGCCGGTCTTGATGAATAATATATGATGGGAGCCCTTTTGTGCCCTTTTGAAACTCGAGTATTATGGAACATGTCATATATATGACATGTTCCATAATACTCGAGCTTCCACAAAAGGTTTTTGGTTCACAAAGGTTTCTGTTATATAACAGAAGGACCGCTTTGTTTTGATACCACACCGCGGGACCCAAAAAATTCCTTGGCCTTTGATTTGGTCGATTTTAGGTTTATGTATTTTATTTTACCTATGACTACATACTTATTTAAAAGTAATTGGTTAGGTTGATATGGCCACGTTATGAGAAGAGAAGAAAATACTCTTATTAAATCCTAATCCTAACTAATAAACAAATAAACAAACACACAAACAATGTATAATAATTATAAATGCGAAAGTGAGTTTGTTTGTTTATTTGTTTGTTTGTTACGCTTTCACGCCGTAACTACTGAACCGATCATCATGAAATTTTGCATACAAGTTCTCTGGAGTGCGGAGAAGGACATAGGCTACCTTTTATCCCGGGAAAAGGTACTATTCCCGAGGGATCGACATTGACGCGGGCGGAGCCGCGGGCAAAAGCTTGTTAAGAAATAAATTAGAATTAGAGTAGGTATAATAAACATCGAAAATATGAACCCTCCAAAAGGTTAGAAAGGATAAAAGTTGAAAACTTGCAAGAAGAAAGTGTGAAAGAGGAGTATCAAAGAATATTAGTTAAAAGATTTGACGGAATAGATGACGAGAGTGAAGTAGAAAAAGTATGGAATATTTTAAAAGAAGGAATTGTTAGTGCAGCAACAGCAGTATGTGGAATTACGAAAAGGAAAAACTGTAAGGAAACTAAGAATGTTTGGTGGGATGCAGAAGTTCAGAAAGTTGTGAGTGCAAAGAAGAAAGCATGGAAGGATTGGTTAGCTATACGAGCTGACCTGAAAAAGCAAAAAGTAACGGGTGAGGATGTGAAAGCGGCTAAGGATGTATACAAGAAGTTGAATGTAAGTGTGAAAGAAATTGTAAAGAAGAAGAAAGACCAAGAACAGGATGAATTTGACGCCAGGCTGTCCCAAGATTTCAGAACGAATATAAAATATTTCTGGAAGTCAATAAGAAGGGCTAGAGGGAAAGCTTTGACCTCTGAGCTAACTAAGATCAGGGACATGAGTGGAAACATTATAAATGATGATACGGGTATTTTAAATAGATGGAGAGAGTATTTTGAAAGTTTGTATGAAAAAGATGAAGTAAGAATGAATATGTCTGACAACGGAATGCAAGAAAGTGATAGTAGAGAGAATGATAATGAAATAAGTATCGAAGAAGTTGTAAAAGGATTAAATGAAATGAAAATGGGAAAGAGTGGTGGGTTTGACAGAATAACTGTCGAAATGCTGAAGGCTGGACAGGGCGTTGTGGTGAGTCAACTGTGTCACCTTTTCAATTTATGTTTTAATAAAAGCGTTGTACCCGCAGATTGGTGCAAGGCAGTCATTGTGCCACTATATAAGGGGAAAGGGTCACAGCAAGATTGTAAAAACTATCGAGGCATTAGTCTTCTCAGCGTGGTCGGCAAATTGTATGCTAAGGTGTTGAGTGAAAGGGTTATGAAAGATACAGAGAGCAAGATATGGGATGTACAGGCGGGTTTCAGAAAAGGGATGGGATGTATGGATCAGGTCTTTTCCTTGCGATGCATACTAGAGAAATGTTTGGCCAAAGAACAAATAGTGTATTGCGTTTTCGTGGACCTGGAAAAGGCCTATGACAGAGTGGTGAGGAATGAATTGTGGTCAACGCTGTCTGCGTATGGGGTAAAGGGTCGTCTGATACGAGCACTGAAATCCCTTTATATGGATTCCAGCGCTTGCGTTAGAATAAACGCGGACTACACAGACTCGTTTAGTATCGAGAAAGGGGTTAGGCAAGGATGTGTAGCTTCACCCTGGCTATTTAACCTGTACATAGACAGTTGCTTGAAAGGTTTGAAAGAAAGTGAATGTGGTATAAGAATGAATGAGTTACTTATCAAATGCCTCCTGTATGCCGACGACCAAGTAATACTTGCGTCGTCAGAGGAGGACTTACAGAAGATGGTAACAGTTATGAATGATGAGTTAAAGAAGAAAGGCATGAAAATGAATGTAAGTAAGACGAAAGTCATTGTTTTTGAACGGGATGAAAGTATGACAGGATGTAATATTTTTATAAATGGAGAAAGAGTGGAACAAGTGAAAGATTTCGTATACTTAGGTTGTGTATTTACGAGAGATGGAAGACACGAAAGTGATATTGAGAACAGGGTGGCTGCAGGTAATCGAGTGAATGGGGCACTACATTCCTTTATGAATAGCAGAAAAATGTCCGAGAAGGCGCGTCTGGCTGTCCATGATGGAGTGTTGCTGCCAACTCTGATGTATGGTAGTGAAAGTTGGGTATGGCAGAAAAAGAATGAAAGCAGAATAAATGCAGTTGAAATGCGAGCGTTAAGAAGTATATGTGGAGTAAGTATGAAAGATCGTTTACGAAATGATGTAATAAGGGATCGGTGTGGAGTGAAAGACGATATAGTGACAAAAATTGAGAAAGGAATGTTGAGATGGTTTGGACATGTAGAGAGGATGGATGAAAAGAGACTTACGAAAGGTATATATACGGCACATGTGGTTGGGACAGTCGGTCAGGGCCGGCCTCGACGAACGTATAGTGACCAAATTGCAAAGGTTCTTGCAAAAGGAAAAATAAGGAGTACCCGAAACCGGCGAGCATGCATGAAAAGAGTGATGGATGTAGATGAAGCAAAAGAGGTTTGTAAGGGTCGTAGCAAGTGGAGATCTATAGTCTCTGCCTACCCCCATGGGAAAGAGGCGTGATAATATGTATGTATGTATGTATGTATAATAAAATAGCATTGGTATTGAAAAAAAAAACACTTATAAAATAGAGAAGAAAATAGTTTTAAAATGGAAGTAAGAAGGGGAGACCAAGGAAAAGGTGAATTGATTGCGTAAGAAGAGAGGACATGAGTAAGAAGTATTTCAGATTATATTGTGTGTAACTTAACCAACGATGTTCCCGTGATGGGTTGACTTAGTCCGTCAAAATAAACAACATTTCCTATGGGATCAATGTCCCAGCATTGACTCAAAACAAAATTGTCATTTTCATACAAAAGTGTTCGGCTGGCCCGGCAATTAGGGTCAAAATCAAAATGTAAAAAAAATTAAGTTCCCAGCATAGGAAAAATTTTGACGGGCTGAGTCACCCCTTCACGGGTTGGTTAAGTTACACGCTGTATGACCTGTGTGTGACAGACTGAAGTGGAAGTGAATGACTGCTTTTGTAAATTGTACGTAAAAAGCGTAAAAAAGAACTATCGTAAACAAATTATAGGCGATAGATCATATCAATAGGCAGTTTTTCTGATAACTTGTCTATTACGGAGTGATGTGCCTAAGCCACTGCGATTAGATTACATTATTTCCCACACGGTGCCCGATAAAAACTCGTCTGGTATGCGACCTTGCCGCTGGTGTTGTGGAGTTCGCCATTTTTTAACTTATTATTATGACAGAGATTATATTACTTGGCAAAAACTGTTAAACATGTGATTAGTCAGTCAGCATGTTGGTGAACCTGTAAATTTTTATCACACGATACACTGTGGCCGTTACCTCACACATAAACCAATGTCTATTTCATAATATATATGTAACTAAAGGTATCTTAAGAGTAGGCAAAGCATCAGCAGCTCCTCTGATGTTGCAGATATCCATGGGCGACGGTGACCACTTTCCATCAGGTGGCTCGTCTGCTCGTTTGTCGTCAAATATACATTTAAAAACTACGTAAGTATCACAAAGTTAGGGTGTCAACTGCTTGTCCGGGAGATGCAGGTATGACATCAGGTACGCGCCCGGCCTCCTGAGCTGCACTTTATCATCATCAGGTCATTTTTAGTCTCCACTACAGGAGCACGACCCTCTTTGTACTACTAGGGCCATACTTGGCCAGAGCAGCCAGAGGACTTGGCCTACACTCTCCACGCTGGCCAGACGGGTTGGAGAGGTGTCTTAGATGTTTATAAGCTTTGTTTAGCTTGTATTTCCTAAGTTGCCTTCTACGACATCCACGGGAAGACTTGAAGTGGTCCTATTCTACTCTGCCGGATACCACACGGCTATTGCTAGAGCTCCACTTAATTATCTCCAATCAATCCGACAAAGTAGCATCCCAAATACCTTTATCTCAGTGCCCCACATCAACAAATTCCTACCCTTTCCACGTTTACAAAACGGTTTTGATAGGCAGCAGCGTCAGAACCGAAATCAGCCGAATAGACCGTGCTTACCAATTCATCTGTCAGTCGCGATAAGTATGGCAAAACCTCCTAAAATAGGCGGTTTCCAACCGGTCGTATTGGAAGTTCTTGGGGACTTCTTGCGGCTCTGATGATGAAATTTGTGAGGATGTATGTATGAATGTTTGTTTCTAGTGAGTAAATAGCTAAAATAGCTATTACTCGGTCCAAAGACGAGCTGTCAGAATTGTCGAGTATAAGAGCAACGGAGAGTCCAAGGAGAGATTTTTCTTCTCTCTGTGTGTTCTTCCCTTTGTACTATGGGCTGTGCTTCGAGGAAATGTTTTACATGATGCTCATGGCCACTTTCAATCATTGCACTTAACGCCATCGCCAGGTAATTCATCTTCACACCTTCGCTCCAAAATCGTCGCGTACAGTACGTTTTGAGAGAAACTTTCTTCCAGTTACGTGCGCTAAAGTTGCGGAACGAAGTCTTCGAAATGACATAACATGGGGTTTTTTAAAAAGGGCGTAAAAAGATTTATTCAGGCTTGACAACACGCAAAACATAAATACCATAATTAGGTATTCTAGTGAAAAGAAACGGAGCCTAATAGCTACATGTTATATGAGAGATTCAAGAAAATAGGGACAGAGCTTCTGTCTTCGTTAGCAATCATTCATGACAAATTGATTACGTAGCTTGATTGTATCATACAATTGGCTACGAAAAATTGTAGCAAATATTTTATTTAGGACAGCAATTCACTACGAAATTTATGTGCCCTAGAAAGATGAGACGTCGTCGTGATGAATAAATAATATGACTATAAAAAAACTGGAGCAGAACTAGTGGCTTATAGAAGGATGCGATTAAAAACTAATAGGTTGATAAAAGATGAATATACCTGTGAGTTACTTATTATATTTTTGACTCGAAATAATGTCGATTGAAAACACACTTTTAATGATATAGGACGGTAAACGATCAAACGAGTCACCTGACGGTAAGTGATCACCGCTGCCCATGGACAACTGCAAGCCCTTAGAGCTCATACAGACAAACGGCATGGTGTCGACGGCAAGTACAACTGCAGCCGTCGACACCTGTCGACGGCTGTTTTTTTTTTTAAATCTTTTGTCTTTTAAAATCTTATTACTGTAGTCTTGTAATTTATAATTCTAAATACAAGCTCTTTTTAACCGCCACAATTAGTCATTCAACTTCAATTTCGTCACTGGAGCTCATTTTTGGGCTCATACATACAAGCGGCATTGTTTTGACGGCAGATCCCACTGCAGCCGCCGCTACCTACTGGCGGCAGCCACCGACGCTTGGCGGCAGCTGGCAAAGCGTCTACGGCAGCCGTCGATGCGTTGACGACAGCCATCAACGCGTTACGGCAGCTGACAAAGCGTCGACGGCTGCCGTCGACGGGTGGCGATGCTTTCAGGCCGCAACTGCTAGAATTGCCATGCTGAAATGGGGCTGGGTAGGACATATTTGTCGCATGTGAATAGAAAGGTGGACAAAACTTGCCACTTTCTGGGTACCGGACAGCCGCCGCGGCAGAGGCAGACCAAGAAGAAGATGGAGGGACGACCTTGACAGATTTATAAATATAAATATATACAGACAAATCACACAGATTGAGCTAGCCCCAAAGTAAGTTCGAGACTTGTGTTATGGGATACTAACTCAACGATACTATATTTTATAACAAATACATATATAGATAAACATCCAAGACCCAGGCCAATCTGAAAAAGATCATTTTCCATCTTGACCTGGCCGGGGATCGAACCCGGTCACTCCGTGTCGCAGGCTGGCGTGTTGACCGCTGCGCCACGGAGCTAGTCAAACATGGATGGCCAGTAATAGCGAAGGATAGGGATTAGTGGAGAAACCAGGGAAAGGCCTTTGCCCAGTAGTGGGATACAACACCAAAAACTCTGCAAAAAACCAACTTAGACCTTAGGAATTTATTTTCTAACACGTAAAACCAGTAAATAAGATAATGCTGGCGTTTAATTTCCCAGGGGCGTTCCTTCGCCGCCGACGTGTGGTGTAGTGTTAATAACGCCCTGAGATATTATATACAACACACATATAAATCATAAAACCCCAAGTGAATTGTGATTTATCGTCAAAGCAGCAACATGTTTGTACCTAACATTTCATTATTTTAATGCATCAAAGTAGAATACCATGATAATTAAAAGTAATATCATTTCGGCGGATTCTATACAAGTTTTGTTTGTAGAAAGTAGTTAAATTTCCTTTTTTGTCGATGTTAAAACTTCCTACGTTATTTTGAACCCATGAACTATATTAAAATCTTGGAATCAGAATCCCTAAATTAACACAGAATTTCAAGAAAAAAAAGGTAAAACAGGAAAAATAAAATTGGACCTCCCATACAAAATTGCCGATCAGCTGGGCAAATTTCTATGGGAAGTTAGCAAGACCTAAGTCTTTGCAGTAACCTCATTATACATCGTGATTTTGAACCTCCTCGTTATTATTGAAATCTGTGAATCAAAATCCCTAATGGAATACAGATTTTTTTACGAATTTACGAAAAATATTTGACCTTCCATAGAAATTCGTCCACCTGATCGGCGACTTTGTAAGGGAAACGTAATTTTGTTTGCAATTAGTTTTTTTTTTTTGCAATTCTGTATTATTCCCACGGATTATTCCATTAGGGATTCCGAGATCCTATTCTGATTCCGAGATTTCAATATAGCTAGGAGGTTCAAAATCAAGTTTTTTAGAGGCAAATGTAAGGAAATGAAGAACAGCACAGGAACGTTAAAAAGGAAATACATTTTCAATCAGTCACGCGATCCTACATGTTATTACTCGTAGAATCTAAGATTGGAGAGGCACATAAGTGGCGGATACGTCGTATTTATTGCAATCAGAGTTCATCTTTGATTGCCCTCGAGACCGGAGCTGCGATGTCACAAACAGAATTAGAACTCATGGGTCAAGAAAATATTTATACTTCACAGAGCAGAATACCACCTATGGAGATCGCAGTCTTCCAGCTTATACACATACATACATATTATCACGTCTTTATCTCTTACGAGGCAAACAGAGTCTAAAGTCATAAGATTGAAAGTCCACGTTTAGCGTGTTGGTGGGCGTGAAGGTGGAAAACGGAATCAAAATAGTGATGGGTTGCTAGCCGCATCACCTATTGTCATATTTCAAGCTTATGTTTTTGATTTAACTAGGTATAGTTTAACGACCAATCGTCTGTCTGCAGTCTATAATAATGATGCACTTGATGTACGTGCAAAATGGTGATGAAATGCAGATAGAAACATTTCGTCGTCAACTTCTAGGCCGGAAACCACAAGAATCATGATTATTTATCTCTATTTTCAATCATTATAGTTTATCTTCAATGTGATTCACAGTTCACTTGGCGGCAACTGGAAATACCTTCATCCTGCTCTGATTGACGTATGTTTGTATATCATTATTTCGTGTAGATGACACGGTCAATCGACCATGCACACCCTGGTGTCAGAGTTCTCCGGAACCGCCTCTCGGCCTCTGACGTGATTCCTTTAACGACTACCAGATGGCAGCCGGGACCAAGGCTTAACGTGCCTTCCGAAGCACGGAATCATCTTTATTATCAGACAATCAGGCCTGCAATGTCCTAACCAAACTGAAAACAACTGAACAAAGTATGCTTCCCGTGGGAATCGAACCATGACCTCCGGGTCAACAGGCAAACGCCTTACCACCCCACCTACAGCAAGCGTCAAAACTGGAGTTATAATTCCTCTTACAATTAGTATGGACAATTATGAGTCCACTTTTGACGCTGGACTGTACGGTACGTGTATTCGAATGTCACTTTATCAGATAGTTCACGTCAAACTTGTGCATAATTGATGTAATGCTATCAAATATCTACTAATTTCCTTGTTCATGTCAATACGATGTCCATTAGGCTGGTGTGATGTGTTTGAGTTTAGAACACTCGCACGAAATTTCCATGAAAGTGTTCGGCCGGCCCAGCGATTTGTATGAAAATAACGAAAAGTTTTTTAATTTTCCAGCATCAGTCAGTTTAAGACGGGCTAAGTCACCATTTCACACTGACATACCACTATTGATATAAATAAACATATACGGACAAATCACACAGATTGAGCTAGCCCCAAAATAAGTTTGAGACTTGTGTGTGATACTAACTCAACGATACTATATTTTATAACAAACACATATAAATTGAAGTTGTCTTTCAATCCACATTATAACTTCATAAATGTTACGAGATTCCGTAGTAGCCCTTGGAACCTTCAGAGTGCGAAAAAGTCGTGTATTTTCTGTTAAAAAATGGCACTGACATAATAGAACAAATCCCTCAAAACTTAATGCGCAATATCCTAAGAAAATCACGAGTGCGGGTCTGAGCACCCCAATCCCTGACCCCAATCCTTTCGGATTTATGACAGATGACAAAAGACAATCTACGCAGCAGCCTGAGGACAAACTTACGTTAATATAAAAATTTAGAGAACCAACCAGCGTACGTGTATCAATTATCAACATTTTTGCATCATTAAATAATAATAATAATTTAAAAAATCTTTCTCATGCATGGCTAATGAAAACTTATTGAAGTGAAAACTTCTTTAGCGGCGTAGTGCAACTTTTTTGAATGGGTGAAACCACCCTGGCTTCGCACGTGTATAGATTAGATATAATATTTAAATAGGCTAATAAAAAAGTGTATATATCATAATTTATTAACCACTGAGTAAAATCCTTTATTAGCTTAAGTACCTAATGAATCCTTCAATCGAAATATTTGATATACTCACTCACCAAATTACCATCCACTCACACATATCCATATACTGTACATCATAAAATATCGATCAATATTTTATATTTAATGCAAATTGATCTCCTTTGATGAATACAACAAATACGCAAATCATTTTTGATCATCACTACTCGTTTCATGACAATACCACACTAGCAAGCAAGAATTTAAGTATCGATAAATTTAATCATGATGGCAGTAAAAATGTATTTCTAGGTTACATAAATCGCTCGGCGATGTTAATCTAACGAATCACAAACTACTCGCAACGCAGCATTGGGTAGGCTTTAACGATAAGAAAGTAGGACAGCTATCCTGGGATTTTATGCATAGAGATGACTTAAATCATAAGGGGTGGCGAGTAAAAATTTGTAAACGTATACATTTCAAAAATGTCCAGAACTTTTCAAGAAATTAATGGAGTGTGAAGGTCAACGTGTGTAAGAAAATACAGACCCTATCATAGGTTTTAAAAAAATCCTTTTTTAAGCTTACTTATGATTAACCGGCTATGGCGAAGCCGGAAAGTAATACATGCTTAATATTATAAATGCGAAAGTGAGTTTGTTTGTCACGATTTCAAGCCATAAGTAATGAACTGATCATCATGAAATTTTGCATATCCGCTGTCTGGGGTACGGAGAAGGACATAGAGTATATTTTGTTAATAAAAGTAATGTTCCCAAAGTCTCGACATTGACGCGAGATATCCGCGGCCGAAAGTTCGACTAGCCATGAAATGAGAAATTATTGGCATCTTTTACAACCCCCCAGCGTTCACCATCTAGATGTAGGTAGGCTTCACTGGCCTGTTACAAATTTTTCTCGTGACGTTGTGTCCCACAAAGAAATATACATATTTTAATAAAAAAGATGAAATCGGACCATTAATTAGGCAAGATAATGGATACAAATTAGAAATAAGTAAAAAAAACGCTCTTTATACACAATCCCAATAAAAGTCTCAATAAGTCCGTTCTAGCGAAGTATTTTGATGTCAATGGTTTTCTGCACATAGAGATAAGGCGACAAGGTCCAATTCCCCAACCCCCAGCGTTCATACTCGTCTAGATGTGCGGCTTCACTGACCTGGATAATTAGCTCTTCAAGTATTACATTTTCAAGGTCACGTTAGGAAAATTCCATCATGTTTTACGACGTGTCGTGTTTTATGACGCTGTTCACATCATCACTCTACTGGCCGTCACTTATATAGAGTACACACAAGGAGAATAATAAATAAATATATACGGACAAATCACACAGATTGAGCTAGCCCCAAAGTAAGTTCGAGACTTGTGTTATGGGATACTAACTCAACGATACTATATTTTATAACAAATACATATATAGATACACATCCAAGACCCAGGCCAATCTGAAAAATATCATTTTCCATCTTGACCTGGCCGGGGATCGAACCCGGTCACTCCGTGTCGCACAGGCTGGCGTGTTGACCGTTGCGCCACGGAGCTAGTCAAGAATATGTATACGAGACAGTTTGGGAAAATTTTAACTCTTCCATGTTGGTCTGGGAGAAAAGAAAAAACCAGCTGGAAGCTGCTTCTCTTCCCGCGCAGATTGTAAAAGCCGATCGAAGGAATGGGCGAAAATCTGCGGAATCATGTCAATAGGCGATGCGGCTAGCAACCCATCACTATTTTGATTCCGTTTTCCATCTACACGCCCTCCAACATGCTAAATGTAATTAATGGAGTAAAGCTTATAACAGATGCCATGGGATTTTGACTTTCCGGCTGACACAGGTCCTGACAGGGCCTGGTTGTTTTGGAAAGTATTTGTGTCACATAGCCGGAAGGGAGCCTACAGAAGTGTGATCCATCACTGTGACGTTTGTTTTGAGGACACAGCTCAGCATACCTTGGAGCAATGTTCGGGATGGAGAGATGAACGTCAGGCATTATGTAATGTTGTTGGTTAAGACCTAACTCTTCCAAGCTTAGTGAGAGCGATGGTCAATAATTGTGTGGCTTGGAATGCTGTTCGTACCTTCTGTGCCGCAGTCATGAGTCAAAAAGAAGACGCGGTAAGGGAAAGGGAGAGAACCTCTACAGAGCCGATCCGCCGCCGGCGGACTGGGCGAAGGATGCGGGATTATGTCCGAAACCTTCCCCCATAAGGAGCCTAAATGGACATGGGGATCAATGTCCATTGCCCGTTCTGGCTCATAGCGTTCAAGCATGTTCAGGTAGATATTTCAAATGAGAGAATAATAGAAGAGTGGCTTAATATGGCCAGCGTCTGCTCGGATGAATGTTGGGTATTACCTAGCGACCACGCGAACCGGGCAAAGACGAATTGAGACTTCATGGAGTTTTAGTGGGTTCGAGTCCCACACTACCACTTTCCATCCCCGCAGATGAGTGGTGTGGGTCGGCCATTTCTACATGTAAAAAAAAGGGACGCGTGGCCTGGTCAATAATTCGTGAGACGGATACGTGACATTCCAAAAGTTTTCACTTCTGCCGGCACTCTCGGAGTGCAAAGTGTGCAAACCGTTGTTTTTTTTTTACTACATACTATGTTTTATTTTATGGACAGGTGTCACGGAAGACCAGCGGCGTGATGCTACTCAGGTACATCACCGCCTAATGCTGAGTGACCGCTTTTGGTGTCTAATCTTGTAAAATGTTTTATTTTTTTTTGAAATCATCATCATCATCATTTCGAGTAGGTGTCACGGTCAATCGACCATGCACACCCTGATGTCAGAGTTCTTCGGAACCGCCTCTCGGCCTCTGACGTGGTTCCTTTAACGACTACCAGATGGCAGCCGGGCCCACCGGCTTAACGTGCCTTCCGAAGCACGGAATCATCTTTATTATCAGACAATCAGGTGATTCAAGCCTGCAATGTCCTAACCAAACTGGAAACAACTAAACAAAGTATGCTTCCGGTGGGAATCGAACCCACGACCGCCGGGCCAACAGGCAAACGCCTTAACCACTGGACCACGAAGGCTGTTTAGAAATAAAATAAGTTGTATTAATGTTTGTTTTATTTGGCTCCAAATAAATTATTTATCTTTCCTTCTTTCAATAATGAAAATTGCTATGATATATTATTTAAGAGACTATATTTTATAAGCTGCTCGCATCTTTCATATTTGAGGCTTCACTGGC
Source organism: Elegia similella (assembly GCA_947532085.1). NCBI lineage: Eukaryota > Metazoa > Arthropoda > Insecta > Lepidoptera > Pyralidae > Elegia > Elegia similella. The sequence goes on from OX383939.1 coordinate 24,981,773, forward strand.
CTGGATAATAAGTTCTTTGTATCATATTTTCAAGTGCAAGGGTGTAAGGGTATTTTATACATTACAATATCCCATACTGATGTACGCATCCTTTAGATTTAATGCGTAGTGTAAATAAGATTTATTGCTTTAAATTGATAATAAGCCCCTGATTGTGTTACATTTTCAAGTGCAATGTTATATTATACAAGTAGATTTATATTTATACTTAAATAGCTATTGCCTGCGGCTACGCCCGCGCTATTGTCGATCCCTCGGGAACAGTAAAATTTTCCGGAATGAATGGTATCCTATGTCTTTACCCCGGCCTCAAACTACCTCACTCCATACCAAATTTCATCCGAATTGGTTCAATTGTTGAAGCGTGAAAAGGTGACAGACAGACAGAGTTACTTTCGCAGTTATAATATTAGTATAGATATAGATTATGATATTTACTAGGTTAAGCTTTCGGAGATGCATATGAAGACGGATATTTCATGTATAATAAAAATAAACTAGTTTCATACTTGGCAGCGAAAATAGACATACATACTATCACGTCTATTTTCCTTGCGAGGTAGACAGCGCCCACTAGGTCTTTTAGACCTATAAACCACATTTGTTTGTGAACATTAGGTGGAAAAGGGAATCAAAATAGTGATGGGTTGCTATCCGCATCGCCACCGAGGTCCCGTGGTTCAGGCGTTTGCCTGTAGACCCGGGGGTCGTGGGTTCGATTCCCACGGGAAGCATACTTAGTTAAGTTGTTTCATGTTTGGTCAGGACATTGCAGGCTTGAATCACCTGATTGTCTGATAATAAAAATGATTCCGTGCTTTGGAAGGCACGCTAAGCCGTTGGTCCCGGCGTTAAAGGAACCACGTCAGAGGCCGAGAGACGGTTCCAAAGAACTCTGACACCGTGACACCTACACGAAATGATGATGATCCGCATCGCCAACTAATATGATCCCTCAGATTTTTGGCCATTCCCTCGACCGGTTTTTGAATCTGCGCGGGAAGAGAAGCAGCTGGTGCATCCTACGTTTTTGCTTCCCAGACCAGCATGTAACGAAAAAATGCGTGCGTGCGTGTATTATCTATTCTATACTAATGCGTTAGGTCGTTTGTTTTATATACGTGAGTCACGAATGAGTACTACGTGCGTAAGCTCGCGTGTACATGAGCATGAAGTCGTTACACGTATTACCAGCGTTTCGAGTGTTTATTCAGCGCTAGAGTTTGACTCTCATTTTTCATGATGGCAATTTAACACAAAATCACCCATATTAGGGTAAATACTAGAGATGGGCCGAATGTGACTTGAACCGAATACGAACTTCGGCCGAACATTCGGTGGAAATATAAAATTCGGCCGAAGTTCGGCCGAACTTCGGTGGTTTTTACCGCGCTTTATCTAGCGTTCACGTCGTGACATGATCCCTACGCAACCCGCCCGCGCCCTCCGCGCGATTCCCAAACTTACCGCCGGCCTCTGATTTGTCATAATTCATTACTGTTGCGACCTTGCGACACGTCCGTTATTACTTATTGTTCGTACCTATTAAATAAATATCTTTCGTGATTTCTAGTAGAATAAAGAAGAATCAAGTAATAAATATTTAATATTTGCTTAATGAGTGCTAATTAGTCATAAGTGGAAGAAAACTATTCTCAGAGGCAGGGAATGTTTACGAAAAAAACCGTAACAGACTCGGGCCAGATACTGCGGAATCTTTAGTATTTCTGCACCATAACTTACCCTTGGTAAATTATAAATACAATTAGATTAGGTTCTTAATAAGAAAACAAGAAAATTACAAATAAACAAGAAATTATATTATTACAAGATTTAATTAGACTGAAGACTTGAACTTTTATATGTATCTGATTTTTTAACAATAAACGAACATGATCACATGACAAATTGTTTTATTACTTAGTTATTTCTATACTTGAGTATTCTTTGTTTTCTACTAAACAGTCGGCTTTTCATTTTTCATCCAAATTTCAACCGAATGCCGAAGTTCGGTTCAACCGAATATGAAACGAAGCTCATTCGAGAACCCTTCTGCCCCATCGGCCATCGGTTCTATGCTCTTTGTGCCCCGCCCACTGCCACTTCAAAGAGCTAATCCGCTGAGCTATGTCGGATATATAATATGAGAATTTAAAATTAGAAAACTTAAATATAAATCTAAAGAGAATTACCAGTCATATAAACTAGAAATCTCTAGACTTTAATTATGTTGAGTACTACTGTGATTCATTGCGTATTGTTCTTAGTAAATATAGTGGACACTGTACAGACAGGTGGCAGACGTAGATGTGTTTGTTTGCTCGTTACTGAAACTATATTGACTAGCTCCGTGGCGCAGCGGTCAACACGCCAGCCTGCGACACGGAGTGACCGGGTTCGATCCCCGGCAAGCTCAAGATGTAAAATGATCTTTTTCAGATTGGCACGCGAAAATTTTCGCGCGCTGAATGAAATCAATGGATATTCTTATTTTTAGGGTTCCGTACACAAAGGTAAAAACGGGACCCTTTTAATATCGCTCCGCTGTCCGTCTGTCTGTCTGTCTGACTGTCTGTGTGTCTGTCCGTCTGTCACCAGGCTGTATCTCATGAACCGTGATAGTTAGACGGTTAAAGTTGCCGCTGTAACAACAAATACTAAAAAATAGAGTAAAATAAATATTGAAGGCTGGTCCCATACAACAAATGTGATTTTTTTTGCTTGTTTTGCTCGATATTGATAACGGCAACAGGTAGACGCTTGAAATATTCAAAGAAAATTTAGTTATATTAATCACTTTAAAAATAAATAATTAAATAAAATTAAAATTAATATTAGAATTTATTATAGAATAAAATAAATATTTAAGGGGGCTCCTATACAAGAGACATGATTTTTTTGCCGTTTTTATAGATAACGGTACGGAACCCTTCGTGCGCGAGTCCGACTCGCAATAGGCCGGTTTTTTTTCTCCTAGCCTGTAGATGTTAAGTCCGACTGGGCAAAGGCCTCCCCCTTGTTTTTCCATTCGTTTCTGTCCATAGCAACTTATTACTTATTTTCCGTAAAAAGTTGATCAACTGATTGCGCTTTTTGTAAGTATGGGTCGAAATTTCTTTTTTTTTAACGGAGATATGTAATAACAAACATTTTAGAAAAAATACAACTGAAGTCATAACATCCTTCTACGTGGACTAGCTCCGTGGCGCAGCGGTCAACACGCCAGCCTGCGACACGGAGTGACCGGGTTCGATCCCCGGCCAGGTCAAGATGGAAAATGATCTTTTTCAGATTGGCCTGGGTCTTGGATGTGTATCTATATATGTATTTGTTATAAAATATAGTATCGTTGAATTAGTATCCCATAACACAAGTCTCGGAGAGGGCGCTACTGTGCTCATGCTAACATCGACTCTGTATATTCAATCAAATAAAAATAAATTTAGTGATTATATTTTCAAGAAAATCAGTGTTTTAAGAAGTACAAAGAATAGTGACGTTGAATAATTGTTATCTACAACATACTCTACATACTGGAAGAAAAAACACAAGAAGAAATTATCAACAAACAGACACAAATACGGAAGAATAAAGAGAGATTTACCTGTCTATAACAACATTTTGTCAATTGCAAAAGGTCAGTCAGTGCTTTTATGAAGATAACTTTAATGAAATTAAGTTATATTAAATTTTGAATTTTATAACCTATTCAAAATTATTAGTCATCACAATTTAAAGACTTGGATAGACAAAAAGCAAGAGAAGCGCCATCTATCGCTAGAGTACTGAATTAAGATACCACTGCGCAAGCGCGCGATTGAGAACTAAACCCTAATTTCATTATTCTACGCCACTCGACAATAGAGGGCAGCACACAAATATGGAAAGTATACAAAAGATACTAGAAACCATCCAACGTGATTTAGCTGAGCAAAAGAAAGATATTAAAAATTTGGAGCATAGTATAACCACAAATATTAATGAAAATATTGACAAAAAATTCAACATACTCGAAAATAGAACAATAAAATTAGAAAGGCAAGTGGAGCAACAACAAAAGACAATTGAGAGTTTAGAGCAACAGACAAAGATAAAAAACATTATTTTATTTGGGATGGAAGAAAAAGAAAAAAGCTATGATGAATTGACGGACAATATTTTAAATATTATAAATAAAACAATGAAGATTAATTGCCAACGAAACGAGATAGAATACGTTAGACGACTTGGAAAGAAAAATGAAAAACCTAGACCTATAACTCTTACATTAACGACCGTAGGGCGAAAAATTGAGATATTGAAGAAAAATAGACTACTTAAAGAAATTAATTTATACGTAAAAACTGATTATACTCAAAATGTCTTACAAAAACGAAAGCAACTACAAGAAGAATTGAAACGAAGACGCGATCAGGGAGAGAAAGTGGTTCTACGCTACGATAGGATAATAGTATTACAGGATAATGAGAACAGGATAAAAAGAACACAGAAGCGGGATTTATCTTTGTCACCCGGCAACTCACACCAACATAATACAGAGGGTAAAGAAAGAAATCAGATTTTTCAATCTCGTAAGAAAAACAAAACTAACGATATCTCAAAATACATGCACAAGTCTATTACATCTCGTACTGACAGAAGGAACGAGCATGAAGATTCGGAATAGCAATTAGCTCCCCTCTCACGGCATCCTCTAGGCCGGCTAGTCCCCGGAACCGCAGCTGAGGATAGAGACTATCGCCCCCCAAATAAAAGTCAAAAGAGAGACACATCACGTTATATGTATGTAGCAAGCTTAAATGTGAATACGCTACTATCCGACTCAAGAATTGTAGAGCTAGACTACGCCATACGAGAACTAAAATGGGATATAATTGGCCTCTGTGAAATTAGAAGAAAAAGTGAACAAATAGAAGAATATCCAAACTATGTTTTATACCACACAGCAAGCACGAAAGGTCAACGTGGGGTCGGTTTTATGGTAAAGAAATACCTAAAGGAAAATATTGTTTCTTTCAAAAGCTACTCAGATAGAGTGGCCACTTTGGAAATGAAAATGCCAACTCAAAACCTATCCTTCATTCAGGCCTATGCACCTACTGAAAAAAGCAAGAATAAAAACAAAAGACAAATAGAAGAGGAGCTAGACAGATTTTATAATACAATGGATTCGGCCATAGAGTCGTTAAACACAAAAAATCTAATAGTTATGGGAGACTTTAATGCCCAAATCGGTATAGCACAAGAAGGCGAAGAACTAGCATTCGGAAAATATACTGCAGGAAAAAGATCAAAACATGGACAAAGACTGGTAGAGTTTGCTCTAGAAAGGAATTTTAAATTCGCAAATAGTATGTTTAAAATTCGTAAGAATAAAAAATGGACTTGGCAAACACCAGATGGCTTGTATCGTAATGAAATCGATTATATGCTTATGAGCTCTAGCTTACAGGTGCACAACTTTAACATCATACAAAACCTTAATTTTTATACGGATCACAAAATGATAAGAAGCAAGATATATATGGAAGAAAAAAAAAAAAGAAAATACATTAAGCTGAGCAGTAACAATATAAGAGATTTGCCACCACTAACAAGGGAGAGCGGAAATTTAGTAGAAGAAAATTTTACCATCGCAATAGAAAAGTCTGCGGATATAGAAACACAATACAAACATTTTGAAGACCAAATTAACCACCTAATGGAAACAATGAGTAAGACAAGGAAAAATAGGAAAAAAGAAAATAAAATGTATATAAAGGAACTACTCAAGGAAAGGAAACAATTATATAGGAAAAAGAGAACCAAAGAAGTCAGGAACCAGATAACACAAATAAGTAAGAAAATCAATAGGAAAATCTCAGAAAAGACCAAAGCTCACCGAAAACACATTTTCGAGAAATATATTTGCAAAACAGGCGCTGTGAAAAAAGCCTACAAAGAGCTCCATAAAACATCGAAATGGGCATCACACGTCATAGATACGGCTGGAAACAAAATAACAAAAAGACAAGATATAATAAAAGAAGCAACAACATTTTATCGTGAACTCTATAACACAAAACCATCAACCTACCTCGTACACACCTTAAAATCTGTCGGACGGTTACAAGAGTCACAACCAGTACCTACAATACTCTTGTCGGAGATAGAGATGGCGATAAAAACACTGAAAAATGACAAATCTCCTGGAGATGACAAGATAACCAACGAAATATTGAAATCTATACTGGAACCTATACAAAGACCATTGCAGAAAATGTTTAATAACATACTTGAGAAAAAAACAACTCCAAATAAATGGTCCAGTTCTACTACAACTCTACTGCATAAGAAAGGTGATAGAGCCAACTTAAACAACTACAGACCAATCAGCTTAGTAAGTAATGTATACAAAGTCTTCTCAAAAATTGTATTAAACCGGCTCTCTAAAGTATTAGATGAAAATCAGCCACGTGAGCAAGCAGGATTTCGAAAATCTTTCTCAACTATCGATCATATCCACGTTGTGACACAACTAGTAGAAAAATGCAATGAGTATGGAAGACCTCTATATATATGTTTTGTAGACTTCACAAAAGCGTTTGACTCCCTAGAACATTCTGCCATCTGGGAAGCGTTAACACAACAGGGCATAGAGAAAGAATACATAGAACTACTACACAGCATTTATTCTAGGAGTTCGACTAAAATACGATTGGAAAGAGATGGACCAGAATTCTACATAAAAAAAGGCGTCAGACAAGGTGATCCGCTCTCACCTAAAATATTTTCAGCAGTTCTAGAGATGATTTTCAGAAATATCAACTGGGAAAATAAAGGAATAAAAATAGACGGGGAATATTTAAGTCACTTGCGATTTGCGGATGATATAGCTATATTTGCAGAGGAGAGCACACAGCTTGAAATAATGGTAAATGACCTAACGACTGAGAGTGAGAAAGTAGGACTGTTCCTGAACGCATCAAAAACAAAAATTATGACCAACGATACAAAAAGATTGATTAAAGTAAAGGGTGACAATATAGAGTATGTCACAGAGTACATCTACCTGGGCCAATCAATTTCTTTCGAAGACCAGACAGAAAAGGAAGTAAACAGACGAATAGCAAACGCTTGGAAAAAATATTGGAGTCTTAAAGAGATAATGAAGAATAGGGACATAAGCATCAGTATCAAAAGTAAATTATACGACAAAGTAATCTTACCTTGCCTAACATACGGCTGCCAAACTTGGTCTCTACGCAAAAAAGAAGAAAATAAGCTTGCTATACACCAAAGGAAAATGGAGAGGAGTATGCTGAGTGTAAGATTATCGGATAGAATTAGAAATGAAACTATAAGGCGAAAGTCAAATATATCTGACGTACTTGATAAAATAAGAAATCTGAAATGGAAATGGGCAGGACATATATGTAGAATGGCAAACAAAAAATGGACCAAAAAACTTACCGAATGGGTACCCAGAGAAGGAAAGAGAGGAAGAGGTAGACCAAGGAAAAGATGGGAAGATGTATTCAAGGAAAGATGCGGACCAGGATGGAGGAGACAAACCAGGGACAGAGAGAATTGGAGGAAGCTGGGGGAGGCCTACGCCAGAGAGGCGACTGTCGCAAATTTAAATATAACAAATATTCGTAATGATGCATGCAATAAATAAACGGAATTGAATTAAATAATACATAAAATAAGATTTAAAAATAATTTATTGATAATTGTACAAATTTAATCCTAATAATGAAAATTTAACTGAAATTCAATTTTGTATTTGTGATAGAATAAAGGCTATTTTTATTTTATTTTTTATTTTATTTTATTTTTATTTTTTTATTTTATTAACACAAGTCTCGAACTTACTTTGGGGCTAGCTCAATCTGTGTGATTTGTCCGTATATATTTATTTATTTATCCTTCTCCTTTTATGAAGTCGGCTAAAAATACAGTTCACGAATCAGATTGGGATAATCAATAATTGTTCAGAAGCACATGACGTGCCGCATGAGCTAAAAATAAATAATATGAATATGAGATTGTAAGCAAAGACTCCATACGCAGGTTTAGTACTGAATAAATTATTAGTCATCAGGTTTTTTTGTCTCCACTGCAGGAACATGACCCTCTCTGTACTACCGGAGCCATACTTGGCCAGAGCAGTCAGAGTATTTGGCCTAAACTCTCCTCGCTGTCCAGACGGGTTGGAGAGGTCTTATTGATGTTTATGAGCTTTGTTTAGCTTGTATTTCCTAAATCGCCTCTTACGACCTATGGGAAGACTAGGAGTGGTCCTATTCTACTCTGCCGGAAACCACACGGCTATAGTTAATTATTAGTCATAAATTGATAATTAGGAACAAAGTGTGCCAAGTTCATCAGTACTGATTATCTCCTATTTGTTCATTATAAATCTATTAGGAAGGTAAATAAGGAAACTGATCAAAACAAACTGATAACTTGGAACTAGTGATTCAAAATACAACGTAAAGTTAGCACTGACACAACACAAAGGGGTTTGATAGCCCAATATGTAATAATTACTATTTCGTGGTTCCCAGTTCACAGAGCTGGGTGCTTCAGATGGCACGTAAAGCCGCTGGTCCCACCTGTCATAATTGGAAAGCAATCGTTATATCTATTATAGATGATGGTAAAAAAATGTAATCAGAGCCCTTCAGGCACGTAGGGACTAACTCTGGATTGATTTTCTTTCGGCGTATTCTTCTCACCAGTGGTTGTTCTGAAATTATAGTAGTTTTTAGATTTTGCAAAAGTATATTTAAAAAAATAAGAAAGAAAAATATGACGTGCAAAAATACATTTAAAGAATATATCCCATTTTGAATGAAAATCTTTTTTTTTTAATTATCCGGATCGTCATCATCATCGACAGCCTCTCAAATCCCGCTCCAGGCTATAATACAACGTGATTTTGAACCTCCTAATTATATTGGAATCCCTTAATGAAATACAGAATTCCAAGAAAAAAGCAAAAGAAAAGAAAATAGGGTTTTCCATACAAAGCCATATACCTTAAAACCCTATCCCATACCTTTTTTCTTGCAATTCTGTATTCCATTGGAGATGCTGCTTCCCAGATTTCAATATAGCTAGGAGGTTCAAAATCACGCTGTATATGCCTATCTCAATGCAAGCCAACCAACTATACTAAATCTTGTACCTTATGATACAATCTTGTACCTTATGATATTAAACTGGAATGCGGATACACATAATACTTACTAAGGTTCATAAGAAAACAACACTGCTCACTCTAATCCATGATATCCACCAAAAATAATTCAATATTCTAAATCAAAAAGGAACCAAAATACCATCGTCATAAAGTTTCTTTTTGGGTATTAAGGGCACGGTGAGACCCTACGTGACCGAATGCACGAATAAAACTCCGCAGTAAGCGAAAAGAGATGGAAGCGGCAAAATTGCGAACGCCGAACGAATCGCTGCTGTTTTGCCATACATTACAGTTTTTATTTATTTGACATTTTTGATTGAATGTGTGCGAACGTCATTGGATAGTAAGTGGCTGCGTATGTTTACTTTAATCATCTTTAACGGTTATTTAATAACTGTTTCCTCTTACGTTATTGACTAAGTCTTGAGGGATAATACTATATCCTTACCTATAGGAGTTATGGCAGACCCACGCTACCGGAAAAAATCATTTTTGCTAGTAGCATGAATGGGCTGACTCTTTTTTTTTTACTAAATGTTGGATTAGGCATTTGTGTTCCATCTCACCTGATGGTAAGTGACGATGAAGACGAGGATGTTACATGCCTATCCTATCATCGTCCGGGGAAGTACCATACTGTAAGAAAAAATCGACGTTTGGGTAGAAGCTTTACCGCTTCTATGCTCCGTTCGGTAAGTAAGAGAGCCAGAGGCCTATCATTTCCTCCCCCCATGTCCTTCCCCCAACTCTTTGAAAGGCTGGTAACGCTCTTGTTACACCCTGATGTTGCAGTTGTCCATGGGCAGCACTGATCGCTTACCATCGGATGACTCACTTGCTCGTTTTCAGTTCCATATCATAAAAATATATAACAAACAAATCTAGCGCTATAATGAATCATACGAGTCACAAGTATTGTTTGTTTCCTGTGATAAGATAAAGAAACCTTAATTTCATGTGATTCAACTTTGCATTAAAACAAATGCAATGTTATCTAAAGGTGATTAAATTGATTAAGAATCGATTGGAATCAAATCTTAGATAACGGACAAGAAGCAATCATATAGTTTATTCAGGTCTGAAACTAATAATCACATTGAACATACTACTTAAAAAGTATCTAATATATTAAGTATCTATAGCTTTCGCCCGCGGCTCCGCCCGCGTCAATGTCGATCCCTCGGGAATAGTACTTTTTCCGGGATTAAAAGTACCTACTTATGTTCTTCTCCGTACCCCAGATAACGTGTATGCAAAATTTCATGATGGTAGGTTCAGTAGTAAAGCTGTAAAAGCGTAACAAACAAACAGAGTTTCGCATTTACAATATTAAATTAGGATTAGTCACAAACTAGTAATTTTGAGTCGGCGCCAAACAAGCAAATTATCAAAATCGGACTATTTTGTAAAAAGTTATGCGTGGTGGTATACATAAAAAAAACCTTGCATTTCGGGAGTGCCGGCAGAAGTGACAACTCCGCGCGGTAGACTAAATGAAGGATATTACTTCCTCTCCTACGACGCTCCGGCGGTCACAGGTCACATGTCCATCTTTGGAATTTTCGATCAGATCACGTGTCTTGAAAGCGAGTTTTACATTTTTTACCTATTCCAAAAAGTGCAGAACGCCGCTAAAGACGTTTTCACATTTTTCACTTCAGAAATACTACTAGGTATTTACTACGTAAGTACATATTTTTTTAATTTGATCTTATTTAGAAGTAAACAAATAAAATTACGAGTGGCCCTAGTTTCGCTCGTCTTAGCCTTTAAGGGCCCACCATAGGCCAGGCGGTGTAGCGGTACAAACGCGGATGGTCTGAACGTGTTGGCTATTTTGGAAATTTTCGTTTTTAAAGAATATTCAAGGGTTATTCGAAAAAACATAGATGATGGCTGCCTTATGTATAATTCAATTATAATTAAAAGTTTCAAGGTTAATTTTAATGTATTTGGTGAATACTGCTGTATACTGAGTAAATTAGACGTTATTTGGAGGCAACGTTGCAATTTTTTCTATCGAGGAAATTTAACGCAATCCTGTTTTTGAGTAAGTTAGTTACCAGAGTTAGTTCTGAATTTCGCTGCATTTTTATTTCAACTTGAGTATTTCATTATTATTGATATTACAGACAATCATGCAAAGCAGTGTGAGGTAGTACGAGCCCTTAAGGGATTACTACCACTGTAGCGGGGCGGAAGACTGTGTCTGTGACTTAAGGTCATATAAGGAAAATCTTTTGAAAGGAAAAATGACGCCTCCATAACACATATAAAATACGTAAATTTATGTCAATTAGGAGATAATCAAAATGTTAGTCTAGAAGATGTGCACATTATCACAAATTTTCCGTCCTCGTGGATTAATCACATCTCGAACAAATTCGGGTAAACAACCGCGATAACGATTCTTCTCAATGAGTGTGCCTGTCACTCTTTATCTTCCTTGCTCGATAAAATCCAGCTCATTCGATTAGACCTAGTCTCGGTAATTTTCCTATGTCTCCGAATTCGTATCAGCATGCCTGAAGTACTAATCCATTGAAATGTTATAGGTATTTTTTGGACTTAGCGTGCGTTTGTCAGAGGACGCAATTTTATTTTTTAGGGGGTAGTGTTAAGTTAAATCCAAGGTCGTGGGGTTGCAACCCTTGTCCCGGCCGCTATCTTGGAAAAAGGGTTTCAAATGGTTTTTACAGTTTATCTGCCAAACTGTAGGTCCAAGTCCAACCAAACCCCAACAAACTTGGATTTAACTCTACACTAACATTCATAAACCCCCTTCATATCTATAAAATAAAATTGCGTTGATACGCACGACAGACAGGTTGAATGGCCTTCTCACTGTAAAGTCCGAAATGCTTACCACCAAATTCCAACTGGTGACTGGAATGCTGTTTGTTCAAAATGTTATAACATATACTGGCCAGACTTCGCACTGGGTTTCCACACGGAATTAACATCTTTATCTTAATATATATAAAGTCGGGGCTTTCGAATACTTATAAGTTATATTATACTTTAAGAACCTCAGAATATAAATTCCATTGTATGATCTGATGGGTAAACCGATTTTTATAAATTTTGATTTGTTGGTTTTATATTGCTCTGAAATATTTAAGAATAACTATAAAAATATAAGAAATATTTAAGAAAAAAAAGCGAAACTAATTCCGCCTGGACAGTTAGTATTAAATAAATAGTGTAAGACATGGTATGCCATTACCGTGGCCATGGCATGGTACTCCACACAATGACTACACAAAATTTATTTCAAATATATGTATCAGAGAAGGAAAGGAAGCTCATTATGTTAAAGAAGCTACTGCATTGTAAGAGACGATTAATTACTTGGACGTAGACTTAAGAACTAGGCTTTTGTCGGTGTCATTGTGTGACTACTTTTGGCAGCAATAATGGAAAAGTTCCGATAACCTTCTCCATTTCACACACTAACGAAAAATCTACAATCGTGCAGGTTGCTTCACGATTCACGATGTTTCCCTGCAGAGAAATCTGACTCCCGTGATGTTGAACCTCTGAACTATACTGGAATCCTGGAACCAGAAAAGGTAAAAGAACAAAACATAATATTTGACCTTCCATAGAAATTCGTCCAGCTGATCGGCGACTTTGTATGGGGCGACTTTGTGTGGGACGACAATTTTTTTTTTTTCTTGCAATTCTGTATTCCATTAAGAGCCCGCCATATGCCAGGCGGCGTGGCGGTACAAACGCGGATGGTCTAAACGCGTCGGCTACTTTGGATATTTTCGTTTTTTTAGGAATATTCAAGGGTTATTCGAAAAAGAAAAACATATGATGGCTGCCTTATCTGTAATGCAATAATAATCAAAAGTTTCAAGGTTAATTTTAATGTATTTGGTGAATAATGCTATATACCGAGTAAATTAGACGTGATTTGGAGGCAACTTTGCAATTTTATTCTATCGAGAAAATTTAACGCAATCGTGTTTTTGAGTCAGTTACCAGAGTTAGTCCTGAACTTTGCTGCATTTTTATTTCAACTTGAGTATTTAATTATTATTGATATAACAGTCAATCATGCAAAGCAGTGTGAGGTAGTACGGACCCTTAAGAATTCTGATTTCAGTATACTTCAGAGGTTCAAAATCACGCGGTATTTATCTTTTGACCCTACCTTACTCTACAATTATTAAACAAGTTATACATAACAGTTTTTCTCGACTCACGCGCAGAGGCCGGTTGTTTTTACGGCAATCACAAGGCAAACCACTAGTTTTTGTCTACACATATTTGGACCGGTTTGCAAGTCATCTAACATTTGAATATCGATATTGCAGAAGTGGAATTCCTGAATGTCAATAAGAAAGGGAAAGAAACATTTGTTGATAACATAACCGGATTTTAAAATAATAATGGGTATCCATCGATGTTTTTCTAAAGTAAATTCTACTTTTATTAGATACTAGTACTGGTGGATATTTTTAGTTTTATTTTCCATGCTGGTCTGGGATAAAAGAAAAAAAGGTAGAATTTACCAGCTGCTTCTCACAACGGGTTTCACTCCGGGAGTGCCGGCAGAGGTGAAAACTCCGCGCGGTAGAAAGAGAGGGGGATATTTCTTCCTCTCCGCCGCGCCGGCGGTTCCAGGTCATAAATGGTCTTACGAATTTTCAATCAGGTCACGTGTCGTGATGCGAGTTTAACATTTTTACCCCATCCCAAAAAAAAGCACAACGCCGCTAAAGAAGTTTTCACCTCAAAAATATTTTGTACTAGCTGTTGCCCGCGACTTTGTCCGCGACAATTTCTGTTATTATGATTAGTTAGTTTGATGAATAATTTTCCCCCGTTTTCAAAGCATTTTTTATTGATGCTTCGCTCATATTGGTCGCAGCGTGATGTTTTATAGCCTAAAGCCTTCCTCAATAAATGGACTACCCAACACAAAAATAATTTTCCAATTTGAACTAGCAGTTCCTGATTAGCGCGTTCAAACAAACAAACAAACTCTTCAGCTTTATAATATTATAGTATAGAAGATGATAAGGCTAAAATTTAAAATGCTAGCGTGTCAATTTCTTAAAATTTGCTACTGAAGCATTTCTCTGGCCTATGGACCTTATAATATCTCAAAAATACTGACGAGATATGCTAACAAAGTCTTGAGAACGAAACAATCCTTCATAATTAAATCGTGATCTTTTTAATTTGTTTGCATTGTCTTCGACTATCATAAAATTATACTCAAGGACAATGAAAACTACTTTCATTATTAATCACATTATATCGGTAAAATGGAGATTAGGAGATAAATAACGAATTACGTATCTTTGATAGTATTTCTACTTGATATGAATAAGACAAACGACAAAGGGGTCGCTGTGGTCACCTACTGGCCAAAAACTGTATAAACGAAAGCATTAAAATACTAGCGCCGTGGCGCAGCGGTCAACACGCCAGCCTGCGACACGAGAGTGCCCGGGTTCGATCCCCGGCCAGGTCAAGATGGAAAATTATCTTTTTCAGATTGGCCTGGGTCTTGGATGTGTATCTATATATGTATTTGTTATAAATATAGTATCGTTAAGTTAGTATCCGATAATACAAGTCTCGAACTGACTTTGGTGCTAGCTCAATCTGTGTGATTTGTCCATATATATATATTTTATTTACTTCTCTGCGAAAATTGTAACATTGATGACTTTCGTTGATGGCTTATCATTAAATCATTGATTGTTTGGTGTATGTAATATATCAATATATGATCGTGCTATGTTAGAAACGTGACATAAGCCCATAAACGAATACATGCAAATTGATGAAAATTTGTAAAACGTGTGTACGTGTGAATTACCCTTTCATTTGACCGATATACGTATTATTTAACACATATACGATAAAATATAGTTAGAATACTCATACCATGCTTTAAAACAAACAAGACAATCGCTTAGTTTTACAATTTCTAAAAAAATATGATTTGTTAGATTTCTTTTGTCTAGTCAAAAATAAAATTTAACAATGTGAAACTACAAAAACAAGAAATTGTTTTTCTTGTTTAGTTTGTAGTTGTAAATCATTAACGATACGGTATTATAATT
Source organism: Elegia similella (assembly GCA_947532085.1). Taxonomy (NCBI): domain Eukaryota; kingdom Metazoa; phylum Arthropoda; class Insecta; order Lepidoptera; family Pyralidae; genus Elegia; species Elegia similella. Next base: position 24,997,052 of record OX383939.1, read on the forward strand.
ATAAGATTTCTAGTAGGAAAAGGTGGTTGAAGCATATAATAAAGATAATAATAATAAATAAATAATGTAAAAGAACAATTCACACAGATTATGCTAGCCCCACAGCAAGTTGTAAACTTTTGTAGTAGGATACTACTCAACGATACTATATTTTATATTATAAACTTATACAATATGTAAAGAAAACCGTCCGATCTCTCTCTCATCTGAGCGTGTTCCCGGTTGCATCCTCAACTGCAGGAAAAGCCGAAAAGCTTTCGGCTTTTCCTTCTACACTTCGCACGATCTTCGGCATCCTTTGTTATGAGACCATTGGCACGCATATCCTCCCCAAAACCCTGTCCGATCCTTGAAGAAGATTCAAACCGTCGATATGAACAACTTCTCCTATGGGATCAAAGTTGGGAACAAACAACAATTAATTATATAAATAGCATTACAATGCTCGGTTTAATATATAATTTATATAATTAATTAAGAAAGCTTTCTCCACTTTAATCAACTTTCAATTCATCTGATATGAATTGAAATGGGAAACAGGCGTGATAGTCTGTATGTATGAATTAAGTTGGATACCACACTTCTAAATAGTGGGTAGTAATGAAGATTACGCATGCTTCGAATACGTGTACCTATAATATGTGATGAACAAATTCGCGGCGGTGATTTGAAGCTACGGCAGCTCAGTGGTTGAGAGCATCGACGGGCTAGATGTCGAAGGTTTGTGGGTTCAAATCCTACCTGTGGCGAAGTTTTTCCATCACATATTTTCGATTTTAAAAAACAACAAGTTAAAGGAAACAATACTTACTATTTACCAGTACTATTAATTTTAATTAATGTTAATTTTCAATAGAACGCTAACGATAAGTAGAAATAGATGGAGGAAGCATATAATGGGAATTACATTTTTTGATGATATAAATAAATAAATAAATATATATATACGGACAAATCACACAGATTGAGCTAGCCCCAAGGTAACTTCGAGACTTGTGGTATGGGATACTAACTCAACGATACTATATTTTATAACAAATACATATATAGATAAACATCCAAGACCCAGTCCAATCTGAAAAAGATCTGGCCGGGGATCGAACCCGGGCACTCCATGTCGCAGGCTGGCGTGTTAACCACTGCGCCACAGAGCTGTCAAGGTATAGGACGGTAAACGAGCAAGCGAGTCACCTGATGGTATGCGATCAACGTTGCCCATGGACAACTGCATCACCAGGGTGCGGCAGGAGCGTGGCCGGCCTTTCAAATTGTGTGAGTTGGGAGAGGACATTGGGGGAAGACATTTGGGCCCCTCTCACTCACCGATCGAAGCATAGAAGCGTAAAGCTGTGAGAGTGTGGTACCTACTTCTACGAGCCGGCCTAGGTATTCACGCTACTAGCAAAAATTAAGTTTGCCGGTAGCGTTACTCTACCACAATTAACCTTTTGCACGCAAGCGTTAGTTTACGTCACTTCACGCCCGACGCCGGGCTAGTACAAATTGTAATAACTTTAGTTGTCAATGGCGTCTCAGTCACGCAACCGTTTTGCAACTAAAGTGGTCAATGGCGCCCAATATGTTAAAATTTAAAAAACCCGCCAAATGCGAGTCGGACTCGCGCTCAAAAAAGTCGAATGTTGTATATACAAATTTCATTTTGCGGTTGACTCCATACATTTTGTTCGGCCAAGTTGTAAAAAGATAACTATCTGTGATACCGAGACCGCTATAGTTTTAATTGAAAGTACCTACATACTTTGAGGTATATACCACATGTTTTTCAGAATTATTTTAGTAATATTTCAAAATTTACGGTGGGGGGACATCTTAAATTTTAACTTTGTATTACATTATCTCAAGACTGGGGGGTTGGATCTACATAGTTTCAAAGCAGTTTTTGTTGCATTTTAAAAGACCTTTTCAACGATATCCCACACGTTGGGGTTAGTCCAATTTAATATTTTGGGGGCTGAAAAAAATAATAATTTCTAAATAATTTTAAAAACCAACTTTTGGAACTTCAATATCTATCTCTTCACCAATTTTCGTGACAATCGGTGGTCAGACAGACGGAAACTAGTTGAAACCGCTTATTCCAAGTTAAAGGAAACAATGCTTACCGTTTACACAGTACTGCGAGTTTTAATTAATGTAAATTTAGCTAGACAACTCTTTGAAGGTAAAATATTGACCGACAGGTTTTGCGTCACAAGGTGGGTTCAAAGTCTAGTCAAAGTTAGTAAGTATTGAAAGTATTGAAATATTTAGTAACTTGCTGTCGCCCGCGGGTCCGCTCACACGCGGAACCAATTCTTCAGGTTAAACGGTAGCCTATGTGTTAATCCAGGGAATAACCTAGATGTGTGTAAAATTTTGTAAAAATCCGTTCAGCCGTTTTGGTGTGATTGAGACACAAACATCTCATCATACAAACTTTCGCATTCGCATTAACGCGAGCGCAGCCGCGGGCGACTAGTATGTATACTATAATGTATATTGTTTGTGTATATGCATTGTAGTTATGTTTGTTTTTGCTTCAATTAAATTGAAACTGTGGTTATTGCTTGTCCTTCAATGACGATATACACGTTACGAGTACTTTTAGTTTCAATGATATAAATGATAGAATCAACGCATTCAATTCCATGAAAAACTTTGATGTCTTTTAATCTTATCCTTGTAATTTGTTTAGTTAAATAATGAATTTAAATATCTTACTAATATTATAAATGCGAAAGTGAGTTTGTTTGTTTGTTACGCCACGCCGTAACTACTGAACCGATCATCATGAAATTGTGCATACAAGTTCTCTGGAGTGCGGAGAACGACATAGGCTACCTTTTATCCCGGGAAAAAGTATCTACTATTCCCGAGGGATCGACATTAAGGCGGGCGGAGCTGCGGGCGAAATCTAGTTAACAATAAATTCACGCATAAAAATGAACAATTCGATGCAAACATTTTGAAGTTTTTATTTGGATGGCCAAGTGTGAGTCGTATCAGTATAAACACTAAGCGTTTCGTACTCGTACAATGCTTAACTACAAAAACCAAGTTTATTGTATGGGGACTCTGATGTGTCAATAGAGCAATCTCTCTTATGACAGCTCCGTGCACGCCAGCCTGCGACACGGAGTGCCCGGGTTCGATCCCCGGCCAGGTCAAGATGGAAAATGATCTTTTTCAGATTGGCCTGGGTCTTGGATGTTTATCTATACATGTATTTGTTATAAAATATAGTATCGTTGAGTAAGTATCCCATAACACAAGTCTCGAACTTACCTTGCGGCTAGCTCAATCTGTGTGATTTGTCCGTATATATTTATTTATTTATTATTATTTAAACAAAATAAATAAAACAATAAAACTTTATGAGGTTAACCGAACATTTTCGAGGACCAAACGGACAGATATCGAAGGTTTAGCTATAGAGTTCCTATTAAACCCCTTCTGAATATAGGACCCGATGAGAGGGACGCCGCTATACGTGCGATACGATTGGAGATATCTCGTATCGTGTCTAACGTATAGCGGCGTCCCTCCCGCATCCTAAATTCAGGATAGTTTAATATGCGCTTTAGATACGGAACCGTAAAAAGGTTAAAACAGAAAAAAATTATTGCCGTGTCGTAAACGTGACTTCCTTTAACTTAAACACAGTATTGTTTCCTCTATACAGTTAAAGCTACAAGAAAACTTGAGTAAGTACAGTGAGTACAAAGCTATGTACTTACGACCATGTAGGCTTTGTATACCAAGGTCGGCAGCTCGACTTCCGACATGTCTCGGAAGAGGCTGATGAATGGTTGGGGTATATCCACGCATAAATCAATTTGATATAACAGATGTCGTTTAAAAATCAGATTTCTGGGGATTTAAAGGAAACTTTGGTCAAAAATTGTTAGGTGAATTAAAAGCTAAAATAAACTCAATGTTTCATACAAAAATATTAAAATTTAAGTAAAATAAAGATGATTCCGTGTTTGTATGCGGCGCCATATGTTCAGGTTTTTGGCTATGGCGCACTTTGCCATTTCAAGTTAATGCTGGTCCATCATAAAATACTTGACTGTGACGCAAACCCATGAGACCAAAGCTTCCCACTTCATTACAAAAATCTATTAAAATATGTTTTTTGAAAGTCTAAATCGATGAACGCTGCAATGTCCTAACCAACCGGAAAAAACTAAACAAAGTATGCTTCCCTTGGGAATCGAACCCACGACCCGCGGGTCTACAGGCAAACGCCTTAACCACTGGACCACGGAGGTAGTTATCATAAGTAAATCTTAAGCTGTAAGTATTGATATTATATCTGATCAGTTCAGCAACAAACGCTTATAAACAAAGTACTGAGATAATGACAGCACTAGAATGTTCGATACACGTTTCTAGATCGGAAATCGTAACAATATCGAGAAATTGATTCTTCTTTATGTGTGTGTATTCACGGGGTTATATACATACATACTATCCCGTATTTTTCCCTTGCGGGGTAGGCAGAGCCTAGTTAAGACCTTACGGCCACTATTTAGCATGATAGAGGGCGTGTTGATGAAAAACGGAATCAAATAGCGATGGGTTGCTGCTGCTAGCCGCATCGCCTATTGACATGATTCCGCAGATTAGCCCAATCCCTTGATCGGCTTTTACGATCTGCGCAGGAAACGAAGCGTTTGGCACATGCTACGTTTTTTTCTTTTCTCCCAGACCAGCATGGAAGAGACGGGTTCACATGACTTTCTGAAGTAATTGTGGTCTTAAATTCATCCCTACTAATATTATCTGTAGTTTTGTGAAGAGAAAAAATAATCTGGTTGACTATATTTAAATTTGTGCAGCGCATTAGTGAAAACTATAATCATCATGTCAGCCGCAAGAAGTCCACTGCTGGACATAGGCCTCCCCCGAGGATTTCTAATACGACCGGTTGGAAGCGGCCTGCATCCAGCGTCTTCCTGCGACCTTAATCAGATCATCCGACCATCTGGTCTGAGTTTTTGTTTGTTTGTAACGCTTTCACACCGTAACTACTGAACCGATCATCATGAAATTTTGCATACAAGTTCTCTGGAGTACGGAGAAGGACATAGGCTACCTTTTGTCCCGGGAAAAAGTACTATTCCCGAGGGATCGACAATGACGCGGGCGGAGCCGCGGGCGAAAGCTAGTAATTTATAAATGTGAAAGTGTGTTTGAATGTTTAGTGACTCCATCACGCCCTATCAACTGAACCGGTGGTCATGAAATTTTGCATACCCGTTGTCTGGGGTACGGAGAAGGACATAGGCCACTTTTTATCCGGGAAAAGTACTGTTCCCGAGGGATCGACATGGACGCTTACGATAATATTTATAGTATCTAAATATAGATCATTAAGAGAGAGACAGATATTCATTTGTTCAAGAAAAAATTGTAACAAGTACACATTACATAGTCATAAAAATATTATCGTTAACAATGTAGTGACGGCATCAGATTGTATGTTTAAAGATTTCTAAGCACAACTTGATCGTAAATTCAATATTATTAAAGTTATTTATAGAATCATCTATTTATAGTGTGAGTGAACTTTAGAACTCATAAAAGCGAACGTTACGTAAGTAATATTTGTTTTTATTTTGAGACTTATAATAAGCATTTTAAAGTAACAAGTTTATTTAATTTCTTTCATAGTATAGGTTAATAGATTCTTCATATCGTCGAATAATGTACGTATGTAATATATATTTTATATTAATATCATCATCATCATCATCATCAGGTCATTTTAGTCTCCACTGCGGGAGCATGACCTTCTTTGTACCTACTACCGGAGCCATACTTACAGCAGACAGAGGATTTGGCCTACACTCTCTATTAAATAAATATTAATATATTTTGTCTCCATTTTATTATCATTGGAACAAGTCTCGAAAATTCCATTATTTTACGTCATCCAATTAACAGTATCTTAGTGGAATTCGAATAAACCTTAGTTCACATCATTATTGAATATTAAATGTCAATTTAATATTTTTCTTATAATTTCCCTCACATCCACGTTTCTCTCCCCTCGGTGTAGTTGCTCCAGATATCTCCCGGCAATCCTCTATAACCCAGTCACATCTATCAATTTCTACTGCAAACCAGTCTCAACCGCAAATTAAGAAACAAACACCTTTAGAACCATTATCACATAGATTAACGGTTATCCCTAATTTAATTACACTGTGTTAAATTAAAACGAGAAAAAAACATACCTGCCGGTTGGCGCCGGCATGTCGGTGCGGAGCGGGAGGGGATAGAGGGGGGCACGAGCGCGGGGAGGTGACAGTTGAGTGAGGTCAAGCTCGATGCAACGGAACGCGAGGGAGGAGCGACAGCAATAACGATAAACAGTTATTTCACAACTACTACGTTATTTTCGGAGTCTACAGTCCATAAGGTTTTCTGCCATCTCTAGGCTCTGGGTTCAAGTCTTTTATCTTAAAATTGTTTGTAATTTAGAGTGTTTGTATAAGCCTAATTATTACCATGGGATCCATGCAACATATTAATTTTAGTGTGGGCTGTTGAGTGCAGGTATTAGGAAATACACTGTCTTAGCCGTTAATAGAAACAGCTACGGAGATTACGGGTGGGCTTTATAATATAAATTATTATGAATTTAGATAATCTGCGTATTGGAACTGATAGCATTTCCTTATGATACCATTTCTAAAGCGCCGATTTGCGTCATGTTGACATTATAAGCATTGTAATTACCATACGTTTTTAATTCGCTTAACAAAATTTCAAGTTTTGATTAGTATTTTATTTTGTTTCAGAACACGAAAGTGGAGTGTGGGGGTGCAGCATGAAGGCTCAGGGGTGAAGCCCTCATAACAATAAACTTGACCACAGAAGGTCAGGTTGGGTAGGTTTACTTGTGACCAAAACAGGAGCGTCTCCCAATTTCGGGCGAAACCCCCAAAAATTAACCTAAAATAATGCTACTTTCGTGCTATTATGTATTAAATATAAATTACGACTCCGGCAGTCTCCCTGCTATTATATTCAGCTAGCGAACCGGACCCCAGCTTCACACGGGTGCAATGAATATATAAACGTTCCTCTTGAATCACTCTATCGATTTAAAAAAATCGCATCTGAATTCCGTCCGTAGTTATAAAAATCTAAGCATACATAGGGACAGACAGACAGCGGGAAGTGACTTTGTTTTATACTATGTAGTGATAATCAGTCTAATCTAAAGCTCACCCGGTTTAATCAATTGGCTACCTACTTGGCTGGCGTATGGAATGAGTAAGAGAAATTGAAATGGAGCGATCGGCCCCTGTCAGTGCAAAGCCCCGGGCTGTTGCCCAGCTAACCACCCCCTAACGCCGTGAGCGTCACTAATATTATAACAGGATATAGACGAGAGCACACTGAAAAGCAAAATATGTGAAATTAACTATTCACTCAAACTTTTATCAGCATTATAGGTTTGCCAGTAAACATATTTCCACGAAAACCAATAAAAAAAATAAACACCACTTAACTAAATACTATATAAAAACCTTGAAAACGCAATGAACTCAATGACCATTAAGATTTAAGAACGTAGTGGTGTCCTTGCGTGACCCGTGATTAAATAATAACTAACGAGTTCTAGCATAAAATATTCAGATATACTAGCTACTATTTACTACCTTGGACTTTATCAAGTTAGGTACAAAAAATGCCAAGCAAACCAATCAGTCCTTGATTATACTATAGAATAAGCACGCGACTAAAGAATTAACGGCTACGCAGTAATTCGTTATCGTGCATTTGCCATCACTAGTGAGGTCAACCAAGAGCGGCGGGGCTCCGCGCCCGCTCAGCCCCCCCTCTGCCGTATAAAAGGCCGCTCCCAGACGCGCGCCGCGTCTAACGTTACAACGCCGCCGTGTAGCTCTACGCTCTCGCGACAACAAAACCACGCGCACCAAATTGTGAAAGTGTTGCTTATAAAACGCGATTTCACGAGTGAGAGTACTTTGCCGCGCCGACGGCCGCCGAATACCAACTTCGAAAAAGTTAAGTGGGAGAGTATTATCTCGTGAATTTGAGAGAGGAGAGGGTTCAATGGAAGCAAGGTTCGTGACCTGCCGGAGTTTCCAGCAGATCAAGCCGCCCGAAAAGAGCCTCGCGCCGCCACCGACGGTGAAGGGGCTCTTATCGCGTTTCGGGAGCCAAGCCCAGGCACTATTCGCTCCGAAGAAACCCCGTTTCGGATCTTCAGTGGCTATTCATAAACTCCGCGAAACCAAGTGGTTTAAGCATGAAGAACAGAACATATTGTGTGCTGTCCTCGAATCAGGATTCGTACTTGAAGTCAGGGCGGAGGATCCACTGCCGCCAGACTCCATATTGTCACCAGACTATCATATGTACGCCATTGCCATGTGGAAGAAGGGTAAAGGTATGTTTCTTGTCGTTTATATTAATTCAATAAGTGAACAGCCTTGCAAATCGAAAGTTATCGAAAATAATTTAGGGCATTGGTACGTGCGGTACGCAAGAGAGTTGGAGCAATACTAAAGTTGGCTCGGCGGTACGATTGGTCACGGTCGCACGTAGCTCGACGCCTGCAGAATAGAATTTGTACATAATTCATTCTGTCGCGTCCGCACGCCCTGTGTAATTACATCAACAGATGTATATAAACTGCCGGCGATTCAAGGATGTACTTTTCTTTAATGAGATTCTAGACACGTTCATAAAACTCATTGAAAAAAATCTATTAGAAGCAGGTTTCCTTGACACAGAAAGATAGAGTCGTGTGTTATCTTATTATACGACTGCATATGATTCAATTAACTAAACATGTAACAATTTGTCGACAGAAAAAACAAAGAACCCGGAACAGATAGAGGTGTACACCGTTCAACAGAAAGGTGTGCGCAAACGAGTCGTCAAGACCACATTGGGTGCCTTTTGGAAAAAAGATTCTGTGATTCGCATCAACAATGTTGATGACAAGCAGGAGACGCCTAACAGCGAAAAGGACATCAGAGCCAAGGTAATTATGAACGGAAGTACTAAATGTTTCCAATTCCTCCCCAAATTTTCATCTGATACTTGAAATATCCCGCGCTACAACTTTAAAAAATCAATTAAAAGTAGTTGATATATAAAGTCCCACAGCTTCGTTACATCATCAAACATATTAAGTCATCGCAAATGATTATTATGATGAGGCGTTGCAGATCATCAATCATTAAACACGTTTCACCTGTTTACAATTGAATAGCCTTCAATGACGACACAAATGTCTAGTCACGAGATACATTTCCTAACCTTTTGCAACTTCGCATCATCGGATGCCACACTAGACACCTTAACCTCGTTTGATTTGTAAACAATTCTTGTTGAAGTGCACGCTTATTCAATTCTATTAAAATGTAAACGTACAATGTAAATGGCCTCAATTCATGCAAATCAGTCGTCCCTATTAACTAACAGATGCGTCTCGCAGTATCGTCTTGATTGAGTTTTCACGGTTCACTGACTTCTAGGGCGTTTTCTATTTACAGACAATCCGATTTAACAATGCCATTACGTCTTTAGATCTCATCAAGTAACTTAGCTGTTTTAATGCATGAATGAATTCCACCTTTAATGGTTTATCATTGTTTTCTATCGAACTTAGAAGTTCTTTCTTCAAATGCGTAGGCCTGCGTCAGAATTGGAAACCTCTCATTTCAGATAGCGAAAGCCTTGTGGGGCTTTCGTTCCTTGGCCACTGTGGCGTCACAGTGAACAGTGGAACGGCTACTAAGGAGCTTCTACTGATTGCAGCTGGATATGGCAACTAAATCAAGGTTCGAGAGGAACTGGCATAATACACTGCATTTCGTCCACTGGTGTCGCTATGGAGAAACGCCGCAAGAAGCTCGCATGAGACAGGTAAAATGGAATATTTTATTTTATTAGTTTTTCTTTTTTTAAGTAAATTCTAAAACCGACGATAGCTACACGGTCGATTTTTTTGATAGCATTATTGTTTTTTTACTTTTTTATTTTTCATCATGCATGTAAAAACATACTCGGTATTTTATTGTTCTGATAGCAAGCCAACCATGTTTTAAAAGAATAAATTGCGATTTAGTTTAAGATCACATTGTTCTATGTAACTGACAAACTTAACTGGCTCACTATCTAATCTTTGCAAGAGATTACGCTAGTGTAATTCTTTTTAACCGATTTCAATAAAAAAGGAGATTATTAGTTTTTTTTTTAAATTTTATTTTAATGTTTGTTACCTCAGAACTCCCTCATTTATAAACCGATTTGGAAAATTATTTTTTATTTCAAAGGCTATGCCTTAAACTTGGTCTCATTTAATTTCATAAAAATCGGTGCAGTAATATATGAAAGATTATTGAAGTTTTCACACTTTTATTCTTTTTCAATTATTTGTTTCATTTAAATATAAATAGATAAAAAAAATCTTGCAAACTTTAAATTATGTGTAGCTTCCACTCGTGCTATGAACTATAAAATAATAAGGGCAGATCTGCTTCTTTTTTAATTTTTGTTAATTTTTTTTTACGTCGCTAAATTATTTTAAGTTTTTCTGAGCCCCTCGAAATAGAATCCTGGCTACGCTCTTGTTTATTACGGAACATTCGCATATAAACCAAATAATTATCAACCGTGTAGCTTTACTTGATAATATTATATTTCGTATCAATAAGCGCAATAGTGAATTGTCTTTTGCAACGGCAATATCAAATATTTCATGCTTTTTCCCATACAACATTGAAATCAATCCAAAATTAAAATTGGTATTTCAATTCATTGATTATTGTTTTACAACTGTCGGTTCTAGATTTTTTTACTGCATGTTACATTTCAATGGATGAAAATTTCAAAGCTGTCCTTACATCGCTTACATGTTTACTCTATTTTCGTACGCGTGTAAAGGCAGTTTTCTTGTGTTGTCCGATTCAAATGGCTTATGTGAATGTCGACGCATTGTGAAATTTACGGGGCACGAGATTCATTGAAACGTTGGTTCGACGAAGGCGAAGGCGATCATACATCAAGGGAGCAATGCATGCCGGGATCGACGAATAAAAAAAAGAGATCGCAAAAAGTAGCAATTTTGTTACAGATCAGCTTAACGACGTCGAAAACACCCATGATTATCATCTTTTGATGGTAATCAGTGAGGCGCTTTGGACACTTTCAACTGGCATCAATAATACCGGTGAGGCTTTGAATTTTACTCATTGGTTTGAGATACCGGATTTCGATGTGTCCCATACCTAACTATTGTATGTTTTATGTCCCATATTGATAACTTATTTATATAGACATCAATTTAAATAGATTACAATTACAAGAGTGAGGTACCTAATCATAGATAGATAGAAAGAGTTTGATGAATCGTTCCTTAGTGTTTCAAGGTGAGAATTTTACACACCGAGAATTAGTTCTAAAACCCAACTGTGCTAATATTTTATTGAATAGTATTAATAGTGAACATCAACCTTAATATCATAAATTTAAATGCAACTCTATTCCAACGAGATAAGGCCTATACAAAGGTTGAATTACGCACGATTTGCCAATTCGTATCTAAAACACACCAGTAGGAAAAAACGTGAAAATGGATTTACGGGGAATGTTAATCAGCAATTATCTAGAAAACGACGATTAAAGCAGTATTGACACAAGAATTTAAAAGTATGATCGGTGGAACGCGGAAAAAGATTAACATATTGATTAAGCCAATCAGAAATGTTTAGACGGACAGTGATCCGTACAAAGGTTTGGAATACGAATTCAGTTTTCCATATTCAAGATTTTAAATACGCATAATAAATATAATTTTAATTATAATCATCATAATGATAACAAATTAGCGAAAGTGAGTTTGTTTGTTACGTTTTCACGCCTTAACTACTGAACCGATCATCATGAAATTTTGCCTACACGTTATCTGGGGTACGGATAAGGACATAGTATCCATTTTATTTTGGGAAAAAAAAGGTACTGTTCCCGAGGGATCGGTATTGACGCGGGCGGAGCAGCGGGCGAAAACTATAATTTGACTATGATTAAGATATAATTTGCGAACTTCCGAAATATTATGATTACAATATCTTTTGAAGTTTAAATAAAAAGCAAAGTAATATAAATTTTAATATTTATGCTGATCGGCTTTAGTTATATTTATACATTTATATTTAAACTTCTGATAAAAGAATACTTACAAGTATTGGTTTAAATAGTAATAAATTACTATGGCGGTATTCATATCTTCGACATAAAACGCATTTCAAGCTTATAAGTTCACACTTGTATCAATAATGATGTCATTTGGATTTACAAGTGTTCCTGTACTATCGTTAAAATGTAAAAGAAAAAAGCAAAAAAAAAAGGCAAATGAAGATTAATACTTACTGTTAATAAATAAAATACAGTAATAGTAATAATAAATATTAATCTCAAAAGTAATAAGTACCTTTATTGTTTATTACACTCGCTCTCTTAAATAGGACCAATATTTAATGTGTTTTTTTTTAATTAATAAAAAGAAATTAAAATAAGAAAATAAATGTAACAACCTTTAAAGTGATTTATAAAATGGAAATATTAATATCTTATTTATGTAAATGTATATTAAAACTTTTTGTTTAGCACCGCAGTTTGCTAGTCTATCAGTATTATTTTATTAAGACGAATTAATTATATTCAATTTACTTTATAAAGTAAGCAAAAAAAAAATTAAATTGAAAATAAGTAAAACAGTTTAACAAAATTCCAGTTATGAAATAAATTAATCACAGTAAGCATAGATCATTAATTAATAAATAGAATTGCTTGACAGATAGAAGTTGCTTGAATTAATAGTAATTTGTAAATAATTGTAATCATTTATAATAATTAGATATAATAGGGCAAATTGATAGTAATTAATAAAGTTAAAACAACAACAAACATATTATTAATCAATTGGTTGTGTAAAAACAAATGGTGTCCAATAATAATAACAGTTGTAGTCAAATAAACGTATTGAGGTTACGGCGATAAACATTACTTCGCAACAGAATTAACTATTATTCACTGGTTGTAAAACAATAGATAACGTGCAATGTCATTCAAATGCCATGAAAAGTATTTTACTACTCGATGCAGGCTAGGTCACGAACTGTTTAAAATACTGTCGTAAAAAAATATATGCTAGCATTTATCAGTATTATATTATGCCACGAGTATTTAAACATAATTTATACATACAAGAAAATATGTTTCGAACTCGGGAAGCAATATATATATATTGATTAAGCCAATGATTTCTGTTTAGTTATTTATACATAGAAAAAAATATGTTTCGAACTCGGGAAGTTAAATGTTATACAAGCAGTTTTTGGGTATTATATATTTTTTATTAACGTAATTTTTTTATAAAAAGATATTAGTTATATTAAAGCACAATATGAGTTTTAAAAAAGGCATTGCTAAATGTATGCTATAAATATTCTATCGCTGACAAAAGCCGGGAAAACAGTGTATTATATTTTTTACGAATAAACTATGTTTGTACCTCGAGTCACTAACTTTCCCTGAGCTTATCTACATATATAATGTGTAGTATATGTAATACATTTTGTAATGGTGATTGGTTTTAGCAAAGATATGTGTTATAGTGATAGTACTTACGTATGTCCATATCCTCATTTTTGTTAGATTATAAATATTGATTTAATACGCGTTAGGTATTTAACATTTTAAATGTGGATAATGTGACTAGTTTTTGAGCTGACAGCAAGAAGGGCTATTTTTATTTTTGTTATACAAAATTTTTTTTTTTTACCAAATGTGGAAATCAATTATAACAAATCTTAATTATTTTATTAATTACATCCAAGAAGATAATACATAGCACAGTAAAAATAATAAGACCAACTCAATTTGAATAGTTAAAAAATTACATTGTATATTGTTTTGTAGTAAAATTTATTGTATTATTAATTTTGAACTGTTTTACTTTAGCACAATACTTATGAGGCTAAATGTTATAGATAAAGCATAAAAATATATAAATAGAAACAGACTTTCAAAGAAATTAGACATGGCACTGAACTAATTAGCCAATTTCATTGTTTCAGATAAGCGAGTCGCTCAAGTGGGGCAACATCGGCATGAACATGGGCGTTATGCTAGTCAGCCAGAGCCACGGCAGGGAAAAGGCGAAGTCCGTCTGAGTACAGCTAGCCAGCGGTAACGCTGGCCACTACCCCTGCTACGCCTGTTTCTGGCCGCCACGGCCCAAGAACATCGACAACGTTTAATTTGAATATCGAATTACGTTTTCAACAGCGGAAAGGATTCCTTTTTTGAATTTCAATCCGATTCTCATTTTTTCTTTCGTCTATTTTCTTTTGTGTCAGTATTCTTATCGTCTCTATGATTTGCTCCACTTTAAGTCGCTGTTCTATTTTGACTTTGAAAATGGAAAATTGTACAACTAAACATTCCTGAGATAAGAAAAGACGCCCCTTGGCTTGTACTTTATAAATCTTTGATATAAAGTTCTAATCTATTGATATTACAGTGTTTATCGTACTTTATCTTAACATAAGCGATAATGATTACGAGGAAATCTTATTATGGTCTGAGAGTGACAGCCCTAGTCTTATGAGTATTTCTACGATTTCTGATTAAGAAGACTGTTTTGATTTTCTATGAAAATTGTTGTGTAAATGAGGAAACCGACTGCGGAAATAACACATACATTTCGTACAGAATTGTTTTATATATATTAAATTGTTTTATATAGATTAAAGTTGCACAAGAAATTGGAACTATTGTTGGAACTTATATTTATTAAATTTATTCAGAGATATCTGTGCATAAGGCATTTTCTAAGAAAATTAGTCTTTTAACATCACACTATTTCGTGGTCGGTATAAAAGAGTTTAACAAAGTATTGAAGCGTTGTTTAAAAGTATTTTTAATTTATGAAGTATACATTGCGACCTAATGTTATGATATGACAATCAGATGTTGACTGTTGTGAGAGTATTGTACTCGTAATTTAAATATTCTATTTATAATGAAGCATTTTATAAATAAATGATTACTTGATTATTTTGTGCTTTTATTGATTAATCCATCCATCAGAAAGACACACGAACAACTGCTTAGTGTTTGGCGAACTGACTTGACATTCGATACGGTCTCTATTCCCACGCTTTTAAACAAATTAGAGTGCCTTGGAATAAGAGGTAAGCAATTGAATTTCTTCCTAGACTATCTTACAGACAGAACTCAACGTGTTAAAATTGGTACAAACATAGTACATATCTCACTACCCGTTTTGGCGTTCCACAGGGTAGCGTACTTGACCCGAGTCTATTCCTCACATACGTCAATGAAGATTTTTTTGATTAAAACTAACGTGTGATAAACACTTTTTTAAATAACAACTCTCGTACTGTTATAATACAGTTATGTATATAATAGTGCTGCCCTGCGCTCAATATTGCTGGCTAAGGGTTTTAGGCTTTGAGATCGGGTCATTCGGAAGGGAGAACCCTCAGTCTCTGTCCAACATCCAGATCACATAGTCAAGTGATCAAAATCCATAAAATATTCTATTTCATATTTTCTATTTTCAAAAATAAATCTAGTGTCATAAAATTAGTTTTTTTTAAAAGTGATTTTCGCGGAGCCCCCTAACAGTACGCAGTCAGCTATAGGCCGACATGTTTCGACCTCATCCGGAAGTCTTCGTCAGGGCGAATGTGGCTCGATACCCGCGCCCAATGGCCGACGGCGTTTGCGGATTACATATTTTAAAAATAAAGATAAGACTCAAGTAAACAGGCATCACGTCTGGTTTCCGGCAGAGTTGAATAGGACTACTATTCAACTCTGCCTACTATCCAAGCCTTCCCATGGATGTAGTAAATAAATAAATAAAAATAAATATATACGGATAAATCACACAGATTGAGCTAGCCCCAAAGTAAGTTCGAGACTCAACGATACTATATTTTATAACAAATACATATATAGATACACATCCAAGACCCAGGCCAATCTGAAAAAGATCATTTTCCATCTTGGCCTATCCGGGGATCGAACCCGGTCACTCCGTGTCGCATGTAGTCAATCGTAAGAGGCGACTTAGGAAATACAAGCTAAACAAAGCTCATAAACATCAATGAGACCTCTCCAACCCGTCTGGCTAGCGAGGAGAATGTAGACGAAATCCTCTGTCTGCTCTGGCTCCAACCCTGTCTGCTCTCTACGAGAAGCCAAGTATGGTTCCGGTAGTACAGAGAGGTTCATGCTCCTGCAGTGGGAACTAAAAAGAGCTGATGATGAACATCTTCTAGGCAAGCTCGCTCCATCGTAGATCTTGTATTTACACTTTGGGTTAGTCTAAGGTCAATAGTAAGCATAATTAAATAAATAAATAAAAAGATGCTGAGGTGGGCAGGGAGCGTCACAAGATTGGACAGAGTCCGCAACGAGTATGTAAGGATCTTCCATCACAGACTTTAAATTCTAAACTGAACAGCCGGGCTATTTGCTAACTTAGTGTACGTTATACGTACGTTTTCATAGTCACTTCAAAATACATTACGTTTTATATATCTTAAATAAAAATAGTCAATCTTAAGAAAGCCGCAATGTATGTTGAAGTGACTATCATAACGTTGTACACTGAGTTACCAAATATGCCGGCCAGGTATGGACATATAAAGAGGCGAGACTAAAAACTATACTGTCCAGGAGGCAATTAGGATTTCATCTACCTCGCAAATTAAAAGACGTGGCAGTATGTAGGTATGTATAATCAAAATATTAGCAAGTAACATCCACAGATTTAAAACATGTATCAAGTATATGTACAGTACATACATGGATGGATCAACAACCGGCTAAGAAAACTTGGTGTCGAACACGGAATCGAATGCCAATCGAATGAGTAATCGGAAACTAATGGTACGTGACTGCAATCAACAAAGTTAGGAACTAAAGAGAGTGAGAACCTTGGTCATGTATAAAGACTGAACTCACAAAAACAATGCGAAAATGACACTTTTAATAACACAATAGACAAATGTCAACTTAGTCTACCTGGGAATATGAAAACTAAAGTTTTCGAAACTTTAGGTGTAATAATCACTACATAACATAAAACAAAGTCGTTTCCCGCTGTCTGCCAGTTCCTATGTATGCTTAGATCTTTAAAACTACGCAACGGATTTTGACGCGGTGTTTTTTTAATAGACAGAATAATTCAAGAGAAAGGTTTGAAATTGCACCCGTGTGAAGCCGGGGTCCGAGTCGCTAGTAATGTAATAAAGGCGATAAAATCATATTAAGTGATTAAATTAAAATGTGTTACAATCGTGAAAACGTTTCTTTGCAACACAATTTGTCTACACAATATTATAAAGAGAAAAGATTTAATTGTTTGTTGGTATATTAATTGTAGGTTTTATTTCGTTATTTTACCTGATAAACATATGCTAAGTATAGATTAAATCCGTACATAAATCTATCAGTGCGAAGCCGGGATGTCTTGGCCGACATGTTTCGACCTCATCCTGGCTTGTTTACAATAAAGTGAACAGATTTTCATTTGCTCTTTATAAATTGGCAAAAGCTTACAGCCCTAACAGCATACTTCGCGTACGTCAAATCGGTGTTGCGATATGGCCTCTTATTAGGGGAAATAGTACCAGATATAGAAAGTGCTTGAAGTGGAATCTTCCATGCTGGTCTGGGAGAAAAGAAAAAACGTAGAATGCAGGCACATTCTATCATGAGCCTTGTAGCTACAGACATCTCGAGGAATATTAATGAAAATAAAATTTGTCTCTCTTCCGCGGAGAGAAAAAAAAAGGTAGAATGTGCCAGCTGCTTCACTTCCCGCGCAGGCGGTAGAAGCCGGTCAAGGGAATGGGCAAAAATTTGAAGAATCATGACAATAGGCGATGCGGCTAGCAACCCATCACTATTTTGATTCCGTTTTCCACCTTTACGCCCATCAACAATTTAAACTTGGCCTTTCGATCTTATGACTTTAGGCTCTGTCTACCCCGTATAGAATAAAGTCGTGATAATATGTATGTATGTATGTAAATCAAAAAGTAAGGCATATTTTGAATCTTTTATCATTATATTAGCTGACAGACAGGTATTCCGATATTACAAATGATAGTTAACAATCAGACTATCAGTCACGTATTCCCAGGTGTATGACCTTTACTTCACTTTAAGTCACAGAGGTACTGTTATCAGCATATAGTTACAGACATTTAACCCCAATAGATAGAAGTAATGTGTCATCTCACACGATATTTTGACTTAATGAATGTACAAAGGTCTGAGATTAAAATATGCTTTAGATTCATGCATACGTCTTACTACTGACAAAAACAATTGACTGTCTGTAAAGTCGGTTTACGGACGATAATTTTACGTGATAACGGTAGAAGAAAGATAGATGCGTCACAAGCCGAAAGCTTAGGCCGATATTGCCTCTCTATCCTCTGGCTTGCATACGGAACGTGACACTTTTTCGTGCTAGAGGTTTTCATCGATTTTTAAGACGTTATACATACATATTATCACGTCTTTTTCCCTTGCGGGGTAGACAGAGCCTAGGTCTATAAGACCTTATGGCCACATTTAGCGAGTTGGAAGGCGTGTTTTCTATATACACGCCTTCCAAATGGAATCAAAATAGTGATGGGTTGCTAGCCGCATCGCCTATTGACATGATTCCGCAGATTTTAGGCCAATCCCTCGATCGGCTTTTACGATCTGCGCGGGAAGAGAAGCAGCTGGTACATTCTAAGTTTTTCTTTTCTCCCAGACCAGCATAGAAGGAATAAGGAATAATAATTATAAGACGTTTTCACGGCAAAAAACAAAAAAAAACAACGTCAGCTTTTTGAAATAATCCTCTAAAACAATTGTTAAAACGTGGACAATAGTTATATTTTTATATCTTTCTCTTATTTCCAATACCTAATATAAATAAAACTTTGTTTTCAACTTAATCCATTGCTTTATTACAATTTTCTTATTATGACAACAACTGACATATCTGATGGTTTTCATTCTTCTGAATATAGTTTTAAAAAGGTTTTATACACTTAAACAACAATTGACAATATACTCGTACCTAACTCGGACTGAACGACTTGTGGTTGTTCTAATCTTTTCGATAAGTATTCTTGGTAATACAAAATGAGAGACTTTGTTAGAGCTGATTTCTACTTCCTAACTTACCTAAAGTTCAAAATGTAATAACATTACTACATACATACATACTACATACATAATACAATGCACTGTATACTACGCCTGTCAATTTGGGAGAGCAATGACACCGCACTGTGTCATCACGCGGCGACTAGGAACCGTCGATCATTAATACCAACTAGATAACGCATTACCTACAAAATCGTAGCAAAATTCTGTCCGCTCGAACATATAGCTATACATCTACATTGACTTACTGATAAACAGAGACTAAAGTTTTAAAACCATTTTAATATCAAGATATTTCAGACCATATCACCTTACAATAAAGTCGCTTTTTTCAAAACAATTACCTTATGCTTACGATTATTCGTCACGAAGACTAGCAAAGTAATAAATAACACCTGTCACTTAGAAACGAAGAATCATTTTGTCTAAGAACATCCATTGTGATGACAACCTTATTGCACTAATCATAAAGTACTTTTCTCGTTGATTACATTGCGAGTTACGTCGTTTTGTTTCGTTTCTGTTTGCTTCTTCAAATGTTTGTGCGGATGTTGGCTAGCTTGGCCAAACATTTCTTGCCGTGGTTGAAAATCGGCAACTTTTATTTAAAATGTTTATTATTAGTTAAAAGGTAAAATGTATAAAATAGTTAATTTACCTACCGAAAATAAGATACTCCGGACGAAAAATTCTTTTTTTGGCCATTATTTCGACAAGTTTTTAGTGCACACTGCGGCATCGTGACACTTCGTTACGTTGGCTGTGTTTGGACCGAACTAAATAAAATAGCCCCACACTGCTTGAGTGAGAAGCTATTTGCCGAGCCGTTTTTTATGCGCTGACCCGACATCTAGTTGGTATTAATGATCGAAGCTAGGAACATTCATTGCGTATTGAACGGAGATTCACTACGCAATGAATGTTCCCATCCTGTTCACATCCATTTTTTTTAAGCTATTGCATAGCTTCTATCGCGGGCCTTGAGCGTGGAGACCGAATGCAGAAATTCCGTAAAGAAAAAACCTAATACCCTCCACTCCGATCGGCACAGCAGCGGTGATACTTTGACTTGGGTGTCGCGACAGTCTCGACGTCGTTACTGTTAGAGTGTTACAGTAACGGAGTTACAGTTACAGTGAGTTAACTTAGTAAGTTATCTTAAGTTACTAAGTTACAGTTACTGTTACAGTAAGTTACAGACGCGGAGTTACTGCATAAATAAAATAAATAAATAATTATGATTGCATAAGTTGATAAAAAATGCTATGCAACAGCTTTACCGCGGCAGTACCCAAGTGCCACACGTACTTTTTTTGTCTATTTTATTTGAGCAAGTAATCGTATACAGTAGCAGTTTCAAGGAGTTTTACTTCAAAGCCCCTTCGTCTACCAAAGAAGAAGAAGACCGGCGCAGTCATGCACAATAGCGATCAAATGCACAGTAACGTACAAGCTAATGAAGTCACTTACCTTTCTAAGAGATGCAGCAATGACGTCATGTTACCAACATCATGTTCAGTGACAGTGATTTGACGAGGAAATGTTCACCACTTACCTGTGGAAGAGAAATAGCGATGTATTTTTCGAAAACACGCGTTTTCCCAAACATAAGACTAATCTAGATCGATTGTTTACTCCCGAAAACCCTCATATACCAAATTTCAGCGAAATCGTTAGAGCCGTTTCCGAGATCGCAGAAATAAATTTATATACATATAAATATACAAGACTTGCTCATTTAAAGGTAAGATTTTTATGACGTTATCATGTCAATAAGGTGAAACTTACAATACAATACAATAAAATATCTTTATTGCGCCATAGTAACAAAAACACACAAAGAACATAATTAACATAACATATGACACAAAGGCGGACTTATTGCTAGGCAATCTCTTCCAGCCAACATTTGGGTAGAGCAGAAGATAACTTTTTAAAAAGGGGTGGGCGCAGTATACCGATTTTAATAAACTTATATGAATATACATAAATAAATAAACAACGTGATTTTGAACCCCTTAGCTATATTGAAGTCTGGGAATCAGAATCCCTAATGGAACACAGAATTGCAAAAAAAAAGGTAAAGAACGAAAAAGAAAATTAGGTTTCCCATACAAAGTCGCTGATCAGCCGGACGAATTTCTATGAAAGGTTGAATTTATTTTTGCGTTTTTTACCTTTATTTCTTACAATTCTGTATTCCATTAGGGATTCTGATTCCCAGATTTCAATATAGCTAGGGGGTTCAAAATCACGCTGTATAGATATGCATACATATTATTTATATTTGTAAAAGGTTATGAACATGTGATGAAGAAAGAAAGAAGAAGAAAAGTAATGCAAAGTTAATCAAGATTGTACAGATAATTAAGTTTTAAAAGTGGTGATGGTCTGAGCGGTTTTAAAAACTTACCTCTCTCAACAGGCCGAACAGCATGTCGGTGGACAGCGACCGCTCGTGAGCCTCGTCCATGATGACGGCGCAGTAGTGGTCCAGGTCGGGCTCCCGCAGACCTTCCCGCAGCAGGATGCCGTCCGTCATGTACTTGACTACGGTGTTGGGCGAGGTGCAGTCTTCGAAACGGATCGCGTATCCCACTTCGTCGCCTGAAACGTGATCATTGACTGAAGAAGGGTTTTTGGATATGGATCAACATTAAAACATTTATATCATCATCATCATATTAGCCGCAAGAAGTCCACTGCTGGACATAGGCCTCTCCCAATGATTTCCAAAACATTTATATACCAACTCGCTAAAAAGCAAACTAATTACCAAAAAAATACACTGAGCAGACCGAATCGGCGCGCACTTACAATGTTAGCAATAAAATTGGTCTTTCTTTCATCATCATCATCATTACAGGCGTAAGTAGTCCACTGCTGGATAAAGACCTCTTTCAAAGATTTTTGTTTGGGAGTATATTGCCATACTCACCACACTTGGCAGGCGGGTTGGCGATTGCAATTTCTTTGGATTCTTATGCTTCCGACGCTGTTACCCATCGAAAGCATTTTTAAGCTATAAATAAATATAAATATATACGGACAAATCACACAGATTGAGCTAACCCCAAAGTAAGTTCGAGACTTGTGTTATGGGATACTAAATCAACGATACTATATTTTATAACAAATACATATATAGATAAACATCCAAGACCCACGCCAATCTGAAAAAGATCATTTTCCATCTTGACCTGGCCGGGGATCGAACCCGGTCACTCCGTGTCGCAGGCTGGCGTGGTAACCACTGCGCCACGGAGCTGTCCTAATTATTGAATGTGAAAGGGTTTTTCTTATATAGATCAACATTAAAACATTTATATACCAACTGGCTAATAAGCAAATTGCCAAAATACACTTCTTCCTCTTTATCCTTCTCCCACCATTATGTGGGGTCGGCACAGCACGTCAACCTCTTTATTGCCAAAATACACTGAGCAGACCGAATCGGCGCGCACTTACAATGTTAGCAAGAAAATTGATCTTTCTTTCATCATCATCATCATCATTACAGGCGTAGTCCACTGCTGGATAAAGGCCACTTTCAAAGATTTTTGTTCTATGGGAGTATATTGCCATACTCACCACACTTGGCAGGCGGGTTGGCGAGCGCAGTTTCTTTGGCTTCTTGTGCTTCCGACGCTACTGCCTATCGAAAGCATTTTTAAGCTGGGGAAGGATAGGAATTTGTTTGATTTAGAAAGGATGTGAAGGTATTGGGATACTACTAGTTCGGATGAATGGGAAAAAGCTAGTAGCAGCTTGGGAAGGAAAGGGTGCGCCGATGCCATACCTGCTACCACCAGCCAAGCAGTTGCGGATGACACCCCTGACCCTTCTCTGGTCTTTCTTTAAAGCATTTAAATTCCATCATCATCATTATCATCATTAGGTCCTTTTTAATCTCTACTACAGGAGCACGACCCTCTCTGTACTACTAGGGCAGCCAGGGGACTTGGCCTACACTCTCCACGCTGGCCAGACGGGTTGGAGAGGTCTCTTAGATGTTTATAAGCTTTGTTTAGTTTGTAATTCCTAAGTCGCCTTCTACGACATCCACGGGAAGACTTGGAGTGGTCCTCTACTCTGCCGGATACCACACGGCTATATTTTATAATTTAAATTCCATATTTGCATGGAATCAGCAAAACAGAGTTGGCTGCCGGCGGCCATCAGCGGCATTCAAAATGTTAAATGTATCAACTATGTATAAGGTTCTGTACTCTTCAAAAAGGACATCGTTCAACCAGCAAAGAAACTTCCATCGGGTGGTAAACTTCCTTGGGCAGTCTGTAAGTCGCTAAATAGACTTCGGGCTGGTCTCGGAAGATGCAGTAACCGAGTTAGGTGGGGTTTTTCTAACAATTTGTGTGGCTGCGGCGCTGTCCAGATGGCCCATTTGGTTGGTTGCTCTAGCTGGGCATAGGCATGTAACATCCTCGTCTTCATCGTCACTTACCATCAGGTGAGATGGGAGACAAATGCATACTTCAATACTTAGTAAAAAAAAAAAGCTGCCCTTCTTTTTACTGTAGAGGATGTGGTTGAGGCAAACGATGGTGCATGGAGGTGGCCAAATTCTGGTCAAGACTGTGTGTGAAGTGTGTTCTTCACATTCAGACATTTTGACTTAAAAATAATAAGAAAAAGGCCGATTTAATTTGATTCATTGTACAGGGTGGCCAACTTGGAGATATACAGCTTTTTTTGCCGCTGTTTTATTTTGGCAGTAAATATGTAGATACGGCAAATTTGTTAAGGAGCCTTTTACGATGGAAACGGAACGACAAAAACGAAAGCATCAACATTGATTGGCCACAAGATCGCCAGATTTAACAGCTCCTGACTTTTCCTGTGGGGCTATCTAATAACAGGCCAAATAAACTCCAGCAACCAAAACTCTCTATCCAAAATTAAATATGTCTCCTTTATTGTTTAAGATGTGTGTATGTAATTATATGTATGTATGTATTTTTATATATTTTATTTATTGTATGTATGTATTTATATATTTTTTTGTTCATAGTTATTTTTCTCCAACTAGTCGCATCATCCATTAATTTCGTCTATTTATTCCTTTCAGCCAAAGGTAGCCTGGAAGAGATTGCCTTGGCGATAAGGCCGCCTATGTGCTACTTTATTTTATGTTTTTTTCTTTAAATTGTAATGTATCTTTGTGGAATAAAGTTATTTTTACTTACTTTTTTTACTTACAAAACAAAATATTCGAGACACAATCACGAGATAACGCAGGAAATGTGTGAAAATGTGATGAAAACGCGACGAAAAGGGTTCACATCTGTGATTCAAAATTCAAATTTTCTTTATTGTCGGACCATTATTTTTTTACAAATATGATACTAAAACAATATTTTTAGAGGTGAAATGCTATATGATGCTTAAGAATATTCTAGAGGAGTATTTGTCTGACATTATTTTTCATGTTTAACTGCCGGCCCTAATTACTATATTTAACAAGGAATACTTCCTTTTTTTTATATTTTATAGAAAAAAATTACAAAACTCCAGCGTATACCTGTTATTTGGCCAACCTGTACATTAACGACCTGACCACTTAGTTTAAACCATAGTTAAGGAAATCGTTCTTACCTAGCTTAGTATGCATTTCGTCAGAGACACGCTTGGCGACAGACATGGCGGCCACGCGACGTGGTTGCGTGCAGCCGATCATGCCGAGTTTACTGTACCCTTCCTCGTGTAAGTACTGAGTCAGTTGGGTGGTCTTGCCACTGCCAGTTTCACCTGTAACGATTTGAAAAGGTAATTTATTAAGAAACCTGAGTCATTTTGGAAATTTGTGCATAATCACGATTTTATGAAGGTGACAAATTATCCGTTCATTCCTTACGAGGCAGACAGGGCCTAAGGCCATAAGAGCCAATGTACGTTAAGCCGTTGGGCCCGGCTGTCATTGATGGCAGACGTTATACTAAGTCAGATGCCTTTCGGAAACTTGAAAAGTCTGATATCAGTGCTGGCCACATACACAAAAACAATCAAAACCCAACGCTTCAGTCTTGCCATGCGGTGGAAGCACTGACTTAAATAAGTTAAAAGCATTAGAGGTATCTAAATCTAATGCTTTTAACTTATTTAAGTAAATTACATAAGGTACCCCTTATGTCGAAATTCCCATTATGTACATTTTGTATTATCTAAATGACAGGAGTCTCATAGGAATGAGATCATGTAGCTTTAAAATATAAAATATTAATTACCAACTATAATAACCACACTGTTCTCTCTGATGACCTGCATCAACTCTTCCCGGACAGCGAATACGGGTAAGAAGCGCCGTTGTTCTGATATGGTCATCTTTTTGACGAAGTCAGACTTCGACTCTGGTTCTTGGCCCTCTGAAATTTAATTTAACAAATGAATTGTGTATAGAGCCAATACGGTATTGGCCGAGTAAGTACTCGGTTTGATGAAGGCAAAACCGATTAATACTCGGTTTTCGGTTACTCGGTTAATTTCGTACTCGGCCCATCTCTATTTCGACCCTTGACATTTCTACATACCCATTTACATATTAAAATTGAAAATATGTAATGAAAAAGAACTCGGCCACAGGTAGGATTCGAACCCACGTCCCTTAGGTTTACGCCCATCCATTTACATACTTGCAATATTCAGTGTTACTAGAACTATCATGCCTGTAACCACGGAACCTAGTTTCTCAATCATGCCGCCCGAACATTTGAGCGATTATCCCAATTCCATCCTCAGCTATGAAAAAGCATTATACACTGCGCAATAAGAAACGACTCAAGCATGTGTGCACGTTTCGCTTGCGGCTATGTGTGGGTGTCTGGATGTGCGCGGGGGCAGCGAGAGGCGCGCGGGGCGGGAAATGGGCCGTCACCGACTGCCTTGCTCGAGGGCTGTGTGTGATGTGTTTGCGTCTCTCGCACGGCTCGCACCGCAGCACGAATTGACTAGTGAGTGCTATCAACCCTAGCGCTTACACGTCCCGGATCAAGGTCACCGGTGCCCGAACTCTCACGTACAGGGAGTGTCACCACTGGTGCATCAGATCCCAAGACCACCTTCGACGACAGCGTTCATGTTGTAATATGATTAGCCATAGGCTTGGCAGGCGGATTGGTGAGCTCCCACCTACCAAGTGGACGACCTGGCCAAGGTCGTAGGGAAGCGCTAGATGTAGGCCGCTTCCAACCGGTCATTCTGGAAATCCTAGGCTATGTTCAGCAGGGGACTTTTTATATATTAGGGGATATGTTAAAACTCGCGAGAAATACACCTCACACAGCCACTAGCATGCCTGTGTGACTCCCCGCGTCAGTATCGAAAACATACCTACGCGCGGGGACCACTTCGTAGCAGTATAACCGGGCAAATCCAGTAGGAACGACGGAATTGCTCACATGTGTTCACCGTCTTCATCGAATTATAAATCGTTTGTTTAGAACTATAAGAATGAAATTGTCTTGCAATGGATTCTGTTCGTGTCTTAACAAAAAGGTGCAGCGTTCTGACGCGATCTAAATTACACCGTATCGCTAATTACATTGAGTTGATATCTCTTTGAATACCCTTGCAGAGTGCAACTTCCGTAAATAAGTACTCATTATGTGCCACTGGTACAGATAATGAACAATATTTAACTTACCTTGGTCTAAGTGCTCAGCATATTTGTACGCTTCCCGTGTCGGGCCGTCTTCCAATTCTTCTTTTTCTTTCTGAATACCCATAATGTTACCTGAAATAGATGAGTGAGTACAATAATAATAAAGAAACTAATGAATGCTTTGAGAGAAGCGAAACCATCATGGGGAGTTGTAGTGAACTGCTAGAACCCCACCTGGCCCTGCCTGTACCTCTAAGTTTCAACCTATACCATCTGACTCACGCACGGTAATTCCATGGGCAACTGCTTGTTTCCAGTGAAGGTAAACATCGTGAGAAAACCAGCGCACTAGTGGATTGTTCAATAGTGTAAGAAAATCTGACAAGAAGAAGCCATTGCTTCATCTTGGACTCAGAATACAGAACAAACCAGAAACCGTCAACGCGCTTGAAGTTCCGTATTCTGAGATCTTGGAGTGAGTGGCCATTGCGAACCACTCCATTATTACTGCTAAAAATAATCATCGTGTGTATTTCTTTTCCCGCAACGACAATAACAAAAGAATACTTTTCTCAAACATGCTTGCATAATCGAAAATTATTTTGACAACCTTGTTTGAGGTACGGGCCATATACCCGCCAACAAAATATGAATGAAAAGCCATATCTGTCGTGTTTTAGCGGCCAGCAAAATACCTATGAAAACCCATATTTATCGTGTAATTTAAATGGAACGACCGGTTTGTTTATAACGAAGCAAACCGGTACGGTGCTAGTATCACAGAGACGAGTTTCAAAGATTTTAAACGAACTAGCTTACAAATTAAAAAAAAAGGACCTATGAACATTTTGGCCCTTGATGAATATGTTTTGTAAGTTAATTGTACTACTTTGTTTGGATTCCCGCGCATCATTTGAGAAAAGCTCTATACAAGCCTTGGCCGGACTCAAGCGATGTGGTGCTTTGGCTTCGGCTCGGCCCACATTCTCATGGAAAAGTACTAAATATCAAAGTGGAAGACTATTGATGAGGTAAGTCATACCAATTTTGGTGCCCTCCAATTTCCAGTGTTTCTTCTGAGCTTTCTTCCTCTCCTTCTGTTCTCTGAAGGCTTTGACTAACGCGGAGCCTTTACGAGCATTCACCGCCATGTCTGATGTCGGGTCTTTAACCTGGAAGTAGAATAAAGCGCTGATGATATCATTCAACAAGACCTGACTAAGCCTTGTAAAGTGAAAATGCTAGACAATTTAAAAACATCTTTAAAGATTCACTTGGTCTTTTAATAGCTTTTAATAATTCCATGGATATTCAACTAGAAAGAGGCTAGTTAAAGGGTCAATGTACATTAAAATTAGTCCGTCAGTTAAATAATCACTAATTACTGGACAAGTATTTGTTATTTTGTCGATTAAACAACAAATCGATTCTAATATTATAAAGCTGAAGAGTTTGTTTGTTTGAACGCGCTAATCTCAGGAACTACTGGTTCAAATTGGAAAACTCTTTTTGTGTTGGATTGTCCATTTATTGAGGAAGGCTTTAGGCTATAAAACATCACGATACGACCAATAGGAGCGAAGCATCAATAAAAAAATGTTTTGAAAACGGGGAAAAATTATTCATCTATACTAATTAATCATAATAACAGAAATTGCCGCGGACGAAGTCGCGGGCAACAGCTAGTTATCAAGATAAAGCGCGTCAAAGTTCATGAGTGGGGGCTCGTGACTGGGAAATTTCAAATTTTTACGAAATAATTTTCTTTTGTTTCTTGAAAAAGAAATGCATATCCAATATTTTTTTGATTATCTAACTGAGTTACAAATTATATTTTTTAGGAAATTAGTCTATTGTTCTAAAATATCACGTAAAAAAACACCTAGACTTTGACATGCCTTTTTTCGCGTCTTCCATCGGATAAATGAAGTGTTGTCCTGTCCACAACCGCATGTATCGAATTAACGTGCCTACTTTGAAAAATACTGTAAGGTAGGTCCCTGATATCGATTTTTATTAACTTACCGGTATAACCGGTTCCGGTTGCTTGGTGAAGACGATTCTGCCGTCTAAGAACGGAGGAACGATGTTGTGCACCAGAAGATGCACACGGTCTACACTTTCCTATAAAACAGAAAGAATATACATGTAAGTTGTACATAGGTATGTAAGATAAACTTAACTATGTAAAATTTCAAATTATGCAGACAATGTTGCAGTTTTCAACGTCTTAACGCTAACATGAGCAGGTATCGTAACTAATAGATATTATACAGAAATATATGTCTCCCTTGACGGCATGCATTCTAGCAAAGAGAATTTGGCCTACATCGGAGAGTGTATGCCAAATCCTCTGTCTGCTCTGGCCAAGTATGGCTCCGGTAGTACAGAGAGGGTCATGTTCCTGCAGTGGAGACAAAAAAGACCTGATAATGATGAAACTTAGTTCCAATCAAGGAGAATACAAGATGGAGAGCGCGTAGCGCGCCTTTGCTGTAAGAGCGCAGTTCACTCAAAGTCTGCGGGAGGGGAACGTACTACGGGCGCTGTGATTGGCTGAAAATTTTGTTAATCGAAGTTTGTGACGGCCGTACGTGTCACACTGCTAGCCGGGATATGAGACGGAAATTAATTGATGTGTGTGTTTAATCATATTGTTGGCGCGCGGCTTGACCCCCGCTTGCGGTCTCTAGTGGTCATATTCTTTTGGTTCCAATAGTCATCATTAGATGGCAGTAGGTCCATTTCTACATAACTAGACTTATTAGAATGTGGTAAAGCGCAAAATAAAGTTGTAATCGAAAATGCTTTTTATTGATAGTTGTAGTCTTCTTTTCGTGTCGATGGTACTTTGGATATCCTTTATTTTTTCTGC
This sequence comes from Elegia similella, assembly GCA_947532085.1. Taxonomy (NCBI): domain Eukaryota; kingdom Metazoa; phylum Arthropoda; class Insecta; order Lepidoptera; family Pyralidae; genus Elegia; species Elegia similella. Next base: position 25,026,811 of record OX383939.1, read on the forward strand.
TCAATATTGGGCCACTCCCATGCCTTTTTTGAATGCTGTAAGGAGGTCGCCCGCAGTACAGGTGATCGGGCACCCGGGACACAACAGAAGGTGCGCCATAGTTTGGGGAGACTGACCACACGCGCACACGTTTTGCGAAGTGTCTATCATTCTCCACTTGGCCAGATCGTCTTTACATCGACCCACCTGCGTTCGCAATCTATTGAGCGACTTTCAGATAGGCCAGGGGGAAGACGCTCTTGAAAGGTGGTAAAATTTGCTGTTGTGTGTTATTTGTAGTATGAATATCTGTAAAACGTAACACGTAACGCCATCTGTGTATAGTTTCAGTGCAACTCTAGTTTATATGAAACGTAGTAGGTCTGTTAGCGTAGTAGGTCTGTTATGAAACATATAACTGACATAAAAAGATAAATTTACCTCATCCAGATCATTATTAACGTTGATAGAGTGAACTACACCACTAGTCAGCATTCTGTTTCGCTCCCACAGCTCGTTGTCCTTGTCTATTTGCTGGCGTTGAGCAGACACTTTTCTGTTCTGTCTCTTCACTATCTGTTCCTCTTTTCGAGCGATGTACTCCGCGCTGGTGTCCGCGAACGGATCTGATTCATCGGCTTCCCCTGGAAAAACATGCTTGTGTTACTTTCCCAATCAAATTATAAAATGTTAAATTTTTAAGTGTTTTATTTTGCATTCACAATGCTATTTTGATATACTCTTAAAAAATTAAGAAATAAAATATGGTGAAAAAATTTCATGCGGACGGGACTTGAACCGTCGACCTAGGTCTATGTACGACCTATGCTCTGACATCTGAGCTACCGCACAATTCAATCTCGGCGCCAAAATTTTATCACCGTAATTTTATTTCTGATTTATTAACAGTAAATGTTAAATTCCATTGAATTAGAGTTTTAAATCAAAAGAAAGGAACTGAAAGATTGTGTTAGTTACTGCTTATTAACCGATAACATTTTTTATATAAGTTTATGCTAGTTTCCTTCACCAACTTTTACCAGGCCTGTCTCATTCCCCGTGTCAGTATCGAAAACATACCTACACGCGGCAATAGGCTAGTTTCCTGGGTCGTAATAATAACATAACAATTAGTCCGTCAGTTAGATAATCAAAAAATATTGGACACGTATTTTTTCTTTTGTCAAATAATCAATAAATAATAAAGATAAAGCGCGTCAAAGTTCAGGAGTGGGGGCTCGTGACGTCAGTTTGCTAAAAATTGTAGCAAACTATGACGTCACACGGAACTTCAAAGGCCTATATCTTTATAATTTTTTGTTTCATCGACAAAAGAAAAAATACGTGTCCAATATTTTTTGAATATCTAACTGAAGGCCTAATTATATTTTTTTAGAAAACTAGCCTATTACTTCGAAGCGTTAAAACCGGGCAAATCCGGAAGGGACAACGCGATGTTTAAAGACTTCAATGAATTATGAATCGTATGTTCAGAGCTATAAGAATAAAATTGGCTTGCAATGGATTGTCTAGGTATCTAAACAAAAAGGTTCTGCGTTCCGACGCGAGCTAAACAACACCGTATCGCTAACTACATAGAGTTGATATTTATTTACAGAGTGCGACTCCTGTACGTAAGTACTAGTACTTATGTTGTGCTTTATTACTAAATGTATTTACCTTCACCCATGTTGTACCAAGCTCTGTCTAATTTCTTCTCCGCCTCTTGCCATTCTGGATCATCTATATCCAATCCACGTCTTGAACTTGCAAACCTGCGAGCAAAACAAAGTAATAATCGTGTTAATTACTGAATTTATTAGGTACTCACAACTTAATTTTTATAAAGTTTCAATGTGTGGAATTACTAAAATAAACTGTCATAGTGCGGATGTAGCGAGATTTACTTAGTGCTGGTGAATGCATCTATCATCAAACCAGTGGATTCGTGGAAAATTCTGTGGCGTAGTGGTTAACACGCCAGCCTGCGTGCCCGGATTCAATCCCAGGTCAGGTCATGATGGAAAACGATCTTTTTTAGATTGACTTATATAGATAAACATCCAAGACCCTAGGCCTTGGATGTTTATCCAAGGAGTAGCGAGCCAAATGCGTTATAATATAAACAAAAACAAGAATTTTAAATGAACTCCATGCAATACATAGTACCTAAATAAGACATAACTCACTTATGTGGTGTAGCTCTCGGAGTGTTATCATACGGCCTTCCCTTGTTATCTCTGAGCGGTCTTCCTCTCTCACTCCTTTCAGATCTGTCTGATGGGCCGGCTCCCCTTGGTACGGGTGTTGGGAAGTCCCAACTGGATTTACGTATTTTGGGATCTTCATCGTCATCATCCCAGGCTGTCTTGTCTGTTGGTTTGAGGGCTTTTAGGCTAGAAAAGTGGAAAAGCAATAAGATTTTAGTTACAGTCTTTGTCAATCTTTGGTAACTTTGAATCGGATCCAAAAAGTATGTATATGTATTTTTTTAATGCGATAAAAAATTAATATACTTACTCATAAACATGAAATTGGATTTATTTTTATCTTATTTAAAAAAATACATATACATACTTTTTAGATCTGATTCAAAGTTGGAATGAAATTCAAAGTTACCCAAGGTATTATTTTTATTATATCATTTTTCTTGTGTTTATTATTTTTGATAAACAAATAAAACTTAATTTAGTAGATTCTTTGTGAATAACACAAACCGTTCTCTTCAACCAAATTAGTTGACATTCAAAATCAATAATTTTGCCATCACAACTTGGACTTATTATTATAGTAATGTGTATGGCCATGTTTATTCCAGATTTTGCATTAGTACTTCAGTCAAGTCATACCTTCGATTAAAAATAAAAAAACTTGATGCACAGTCACATAGAAAAATGATACTTCAAGCTTCTAATATTGTTATGATAAAACCGACATCAATGCAAAACCAACCTTACTTGCAGGCCGTAAAGTCGAATTTCGTGAGCTGATTGTCGTCAGATTTTAGAATCCAAAGTTCAAATTTAAACTGATAATATGCACCCAAGTGACTAGTTATTTAGTTAGGTTGCTTATTTAACTTCTTTTTATTGCGGATTGTGTATTTAGTTTTTTTACTTGATCGAAGTAGAAAATTTGAAGAAAGAAGACAGTAACTTTTAAATTGTTTACAGTTTAAATTTATTGAAGTAATTAGCTTATTACGCCGTGTGGTATCGGGCAGAGTAGAATAGGACCACTCCAAGCCTTCCCGTGGATGTTGTAGAAGGCGACTTAGGAAATACAAGCTAAACAAAGCTTATTAACATCTATGAGACCTCTCCAAGACCTCTCCAACCAGTCTGGCCAATGTGGAGAGTGTAGGCCAAGTCCTCTGGCTGCTCTGACCAAGTATGGCTCTAGTAGTACAGAGAGGGTGTGCTCCTGTAGTGGAGACTAAAAAGACCTGATGATGATGATGATGATGATGAAGTAATTATGCTAAAATTGGAATAAACGTGAACATACCATTTCATTTTCATCACATATTAAAATTAAGATCTATATACAGTGTGAAGATTTGAAAATAGTTGTGATATAAAATCACAAATCATACTTAGGTGTTCTTGGTTCATCCTTAAACCTCGGTCCATAATAGCTCCTTCTAGAACTATCCCCCCTTCTTTCACTATCTCTTCTCTCACTGTCCCGATCATATCTATCCTTATTTCTCCTGTCATCTCTATCTCTATCCCGTCGGTCTCTGTCTCTTCTATGGTCATCATATCTTCTATCTGTGTCACGGTCTCGCCGATCGTATCGGTTTCTGTGATAACGGTCATCTTCATCTTCTTTCGTTCGTGACTTCTTTTCTTCTTGTGTTGAATTATGTACTCCTTTTGCTTTAGTTTCTTTTTCTCTCCTGAAAAAAAATATTATTTTAAAGTAGTTTAGTAAGTACTTTATGTAATGACGTTTTTGTCATTAATTAAGTGTGACTAAAGCGAACTTTAGTTAGCCTCTCCCAAAGATTCCCAAAATGACCGGTTGGAAGCGGCCTGCATCCAGGGGCTGCTTCTAACCGATAGAATACATGGAAATGTCTTCTCTACTATGAGATACGGGCTCAGAACACGGACTAAAGCATAGAAAGAGCCTTTTGGAATTAAAACGTACACTTCCATAGACAAAAGAGCATAACCTAGTGATATGCCAGTACATATTAAATACCGATATCAATACTGGTCTTTTCGTCTATAGAAAAAATTATGAAAATATGGAATTGTATCATCAGTTTATGAAATGGAATCTGTGACTAAAATTATAAATACTGATAGGAATAATTTTGATTTTGAATGAAATAAATAGATATTTTATTATCTATTGATTAAAAATATATTGGATGCATCCTTTTATCTAATGGGGGCAGAGTTGACATAAGCTTAAGGTAACACAGCACATAGCTTCGGAAAAATCACCTAGCTCTTTGATGGAGGAAATTAACTATGAGGTAAGTAGCTTATATATTTTCTTCTTATCTAAACAATCAGCAAATGTGAAGTTATTTTACCTCTGTAACCTCTCCAGCATGCGTTCCCGCGCTTGCTCTGATATACCACCAGTATATGTAGGTGTTTCTTCATTGTGCTTCCTATATTTACGTCCTTTAGAGTCGCTAGACTCACTTTTGCCATCCGCTAACTCGTCTTCATCGGCATCGTCTTGGAAAGAAATCAGCCGGTTTTGCTTACGTTTGGCGGCTGCCAGCTTATCCAGGCCTAGTAAAGAAGGCTTAGCGAACTGAAAATCGTCAGGTTTGTCTTTCTTTTTGATGATTAAACCTCCGGGAGCGTCTCCCGATGTGCCTTCTAAACGATGCAGATTTTCGTCGTCGTCTGCCATGGTTTACACTTGTTACCCGGTTGTGTGTATACAAAACACAGAGCTTTACTGGGACCTGAATTTGTGGTCCTCAATAGGGTTAATTTAAGTTAAAACCCAAAACAAAACATTGCGCCAACTTGTGAAAATACAACAGGTGACAATGTGTGACTTTGACATTGACGTTTAAAGTCACGTTGACATTTTATTTAACATGTGTATAGTATTGCCCGTATTGCCTACAGGTATTGCCATAGTAAAACTAGTCTTCTATATTATGATACGGGTTGTCATCTTTATCTCCGACAATCTTCGATTTTGTACACACACAGGTAGAATAAAAAATGAAGTCGCTACTACTCAACGGATTCTAAAAGGTTTATATGTATAACTAGCGGCCCGTCCCGGCTTCACACGGGAAGATAGGTATTTATATAGCCTATGTTCATCAGGGATAATGTAGGATTCTAATGGAGAAAGAATTTTGCAAATCGGTCCAGTAGTTTCAGAGCCTATTCGATGCAAACAAACAAACAATCAAATCTTTCCTCTTTTTAATATTAGCATAGAAGTATATATTTACTACTCTATATTAGTACCTTCATTGAACCCGTGCGAAAGAAGGATGGGTCGCTAGTTGTTAAAAAAATATTTATGTACTTACATACTTTTAAAAAATCTACCTGGTTTTTATAGAGATAATTAAGTTGTAAAAAAAAGAACCAAAATCATTTTGGATATAATATCATAAGCTCCCCGTGATAAGTGCTTATGATAATAATTGCAAAATGTTATAGGTTCTTTTTTGATCAAATATCGTAAGTAGGTAGGTATAAATATAAATTACTAAATATGCACACACTTGCATGGAGTATAGAGAGAGAGAATAAGTAGATTTAAAGTGGATTTCTTTGTCCAAGTTTCGTAGGTGTGTGAGGGCTCGACTGTCCCGGTGCTCTAGTCGAGTTCCCACATATTAGGAAATAGTAGGGAGAACAGAAGAGTCGACACACAGAAGACACAGAGATTAACTTTATTGTTACAACTTCACACTTATAATATTGACTTCAATATAATATTAATAATTAATATCAGAGACCGTTATGGTCCGATAGATGATAGTAGACTGAAGAATGAATGATGAGAGAGAGAAAAGTAATCTAAAAATGGAATGGAATGAAATTTGAAATTAAATGAGGAATGAAAAATTTCAAATTTCATTCCGAGGTTGTACGAGATGCAGCATGCAGGTGGCATGCTGCAACGTTACAGGTGAGTGGACATGGGCAATTATATCCTGAGGTAGGTAACTAAAAGGTACTTTTTTACCATTACAAAAGATTCTATTCTGCAATCAGATAGGTATATGAGCAAATCATGAATAACTTAAGCGCAAAAGGGATCGCGTGCATGTGAACCACTTCACCTTAACGAGCTTTAAAAATGCAAAATAATCCGCCATTGCATGTTCCATTTCAGGAAATTCCAGACCACGTATCCAAAGCGGCGAAATCTCACTCACCTACATTGTTTGTTGTAAATTAGTCCTTATTTAAAGAACATTAAGAATGTAACACCACGGTCGTGATATAATATAATATTGATAGTTTCCCGGTTTAGCCGAGAATACTGAGATTAGAGCCATAGAACGTAGAGCTGATAAAATATTTCGGGTCGGTGTGAAATACAGCTTGAGAGGATTTATGGTACCGCTATTTCAAGTTACATGAAAGGGCGGATTTCTTATAGGTTTCCTTACAAAGGGAACTTATTTACTTGAAAGCATAGTAAAATACTGAACCTACCTACAAATCCTACAATATTTATGGGTTGTAAAATATATGGAATGCAAAGTATTTCCATAAGAAACGAAAGAAGTCGGTTAACGAACGATAATATTACGTGATAACGGTGGAAGAGAGATAGATGCGCACTAGCCGAACGCTTAGACCAATCGTGCCTCTCTATCGCTTGTTCCGCGCTATCGCTTGCACACAGAACGTGACACTTATTCGTGCGTGCAGACGGCTTTCATCGATTTTTAAGACGCTATCACAACAAAAAATGTATTTTTAAATTCTATGCTTTTCCGTCACATTATAGTGACGGAAAAGCATAGAGTTTATCCTTATCATAATGAAGACGCAATTTTTTTTTTAAATCTATGCATAAATCAAACATAAGCATAAGTCATATAGCAAGGGTACCTCGCACTGTATGTATTATGTTTTCCGAATGTATGTACAGTCAGGTAAATAAATACCTGACCAGGCCCTCTCCTTATATCTTAAATTTTCTCTTAAATTATAAATAATATTAGCATGAAAATTTATATTAAAAATACTTCATTAAAATCAATTATAGGGGGTAACGTGATTTAATTTATTTCAATAAACCACTTTTAATATATTATCAATGCTAGCGACTCTTTCGTTGGCATGCTTTAGTTTAAACAGCTTTATGGAATATATTATGACGTGAAGGCAAACTAATCTTAATTGTTACATCATCATCAAAATTTAAGAGCAACGCTCTTGTCGGTGGAGCTCCCTTCATCTTGGTCTATTCTCTGCAAGTCTTTTCACATCCTGGTACGAAACCCTTTCCACTTTTTCCTTTATCTGTTTAAAATAGCTGTCCTGGGCTTTCCTCTCCCTCTCCTTCCCTCTATTTTACCTTCTATAATAGTTTTCATAAACAGATCGTGTCGCAACAAGTGTCCTATCATATTACCTCTTCGATTTTCTATCGCAGTTAAAATAGACCTTTTTTCTCCTACTCTATTTAAAACTTCTTCGTTAGTTATCCTATCTATCCAGCTAATTTTCTCCATTCTTCTCCAACACCACATTTCAAACGCTTCCAACTTTTTCCTTTCCTTCTGTGTTAAAGTCCAAGTGTCGCAGCTGTAAAGAGCAATGCTCCAGATGTACACCTTGATAAGCCGTTATCGCGTATTTTTTTTTTAATATGTGTTGTTAGTATATGTTTTTTGCTATTAAATGCGGGCTATGCCATTGCTATTCTTGCTACTATATCTTGGGTACACCTGGACTCGCTTGTGATAATACTCCCTAGGTATTTAAAGGTATTGACTTGTTCTAGTTTGATGTTATTGATTTTATTAGTGTTATTGATTTTCTTTATTTTCTTTTTCTTTATATCATTGTCTTTTGATGCCAGCATAATTTTAGTTTCTTTACAATTAATTTTGAGGTTGTATGTATTAAAAATTTGGTCCATTGTTTGTAGTAGGTTTTCTAACTGTATTGAATTGTTACAATGCAAAATAAAATAACTAATAAACAAAAACTTAGTTCATTTTAAACATTAAAATAATTATAAACGAAAACTATTATTTGATACTTTTATATATTTAGGAGTTTAGGTTTTATTCCAATGATTTAAATTTGTTATTATTTACTTATTTTACTAAATGGTGTATTACGGAATTTTAAGCGTCAAATAAAAATCTTAGTCGGTCTAGCTTGAGTTTTGACTTTTTAAAAGTGTCGCTGTCGGCTGTTGCATAAGCAAAACAATGCATTTTTCCATTATGGCGAGGCCTCAAATGTTTGGTACCATCGCTCGGCAAAGGACTGATCAAGTGCGCGCAAGGGATAGCGCTTGGCGGTTTAGCCCGTGAATGATGAGATAGGAGATAGTCGAGTCGCTCAAAGAAAAAAACGAAAGCGCCAAATTCGCTATTTCTATTTTATATAAAATCAGACCGGTTAATTGTATTTTCATATTTACATTTTGATGAATTACTAATAACCTATCTTTTAGTCTAAAAATCATTATTTCATTCGTCGCATTTGAGCTACAATAACAAAAACTCTGCGAACTAAGACCATTTTTCAAAAAATATTTCTATCTAGAAAATTTTATCAAAACGTGTTTTCATCTTCAATTTTTGGAGATGAAATAGTCAAAAATCATATTACTTAAGTTTGAAACTCCTAATTTAAGTATTTTGCGAGATAAATAAGGTTCAGAACGACCTTATTTACAGTGGTATCGCCTTATTTGCAAATACGGGCGGGACGCGGCACTGAACAGGCAAATAATTTATTATCTATGGAAAACTTAGGAGAAGTCATAATTTTATTTTGTTTGAGTGCTAAAGTAAACTGATTGTATAGAAAGTCACAATATGTGATCAACCTATTCAGTACTTTCATCATTATTCAACGTTCTAGTAACTAGAAAGAAGTCAGGGTAACACTAAGTATAGGCTATGACAGACTAAACATACTTAGTGGGTCTTACTCTACGCGATATTCACAGAGGACTTAGATTAGAAGTCTAACAAACATAAACTATTTTGCTTAGATTAAAGTCGAGTATTACTAGTAAGGTTAATGAATTTCAAACTCGAAAAAGATTAAAACTAGTTTCAATTTCGTTTATATTAATGAATGAATATATTCTATAATGCACCATTATACGTAATTAGATACACCAAGGACATCACAAATAATAAGCGCAAAGGTAGTTTGATATACATATAAATAAATAAATAAATAAATATAAATAAATATATACGGACAAATCACACAGATTGAGCTAGCCCCAAAGTAAGTTCGAGACTTTACATATGTAATTGTATGTGTAATTCCATACTCGACTTTAGTCTGTATATCGCGTAGTATAAATAGCCACTAATGCCACTATAAGCAGCGTGTGTAGCCGTGGTGTGTAGCTTGCGTAGCCTGTAAGCTACAAGAAAACGTAGCACGTAAGTGTTTTCGTAGAAAGTTGTAGGTTGTAGCTCGCGTAGCGTAGCAGACAATAAATATATTCGTAGCCTCCATTCAAGTATTGCGCTACGCTACGGTTCGTAGCTACAATTCTTGAAATATATAAATGGATACTTTATAGAACGGATGAGATAAGAAGCCACCTTTGACAGTTCTTTTTAACTGACTTCAAAAAAAGAGGAGGTTATCAATTCGTTTGTATGTTTTTTACTGCATAACTCCGTCACGTATGAAGCGATTTAAAAAATCTTTTTTTGTTTGAAAGGGTATGCTTTCAAATTGGTTTCATTTAAATTTCATTATAATCGGCTTAGCAGTTTGATTGAAGACGGTTTTGTATTGATTATTAGCGGCAATTTCTAACACGTCAAAGAAAATGTTTTTAATTTAATTAATCGTCAAAGAAAATAACCGTTTAGTAGAATTACCGCGTAGCTAAGCGAGTAGAAACGCTTATCGCCAAGGGTAAAATTTTTGAAAGTTTGACCACTCGTCTTCGACCTATTTTTGTATGGAAAAAGAAATTTTAAAAATAGCACTCCAGATCTGCACTGTATCCTAGAGAGTACGATAGACTGCTGTGATTGGATAATCCTTGACGAACAGTGCCAACTGACACATTGTTGGTCAATACCTTTTGTCCTTGTTCTGAGGTACAATACCAGCTTATCGAACCCAAAGCGTCAGTGGTACCACCGTTAATTTCAGAAAACCCTCATTTAATAGTAATAAATAAATATAAATATATAGGGACATATCACACAAATTAAGCTAGCTCCAAAATAACTTGTGAACATGTGTCGTAGGATACTATCTCAACGATATTATATTTTTTGTCATTGTATGCTAATAAATTAAAGAAAACGATCCACGTATTTGGTATCGAATTTTATGTCATAGTTTCTGCAAGACGAGACAGTAATAAAAAAGCTTTAAAATAAAAGCGCTTAAAGTTCAATGTCAAAAGCAAAGAAAGGGTTAAAGCTTAAAGTCAACGCCGCTTCATCGCAGACGCTACGTGATAAAAGTTCAGATAGTAATGTCGTTCTTTCAATGTAAATTTTGTGTAGGTTATTATAAGTCCTTCCATAAACTAAAATTTTATGCTTAGTTCTGCCCCTGTAATATTGAAATATTTAAAGGGGAATATCACACCCGCAGTCCTAACTTTAGAATGGCGGGTGTACATATATTATTACTAGCTTTCGCCCGCGGCTCCACCCGCGTCAATGTCAATCCCTCGGGAATAGTACCTTTTCCCGAGATAAAAGGTAGCTTATGTCCTTCTCCGTACTCCAGAGAACTTGTATGCAAGATTTCATGATGATCGGTTCAGTAGTTACGGCGTGAAAGCGTAACAAACAAAGAAACAAACTCACTTTCGCATTTATAATATTAGTAAGGATAAGGATAAGGATATATTTTTTTATCAAAAGAAGTACACTGGATTTCATTACGTACGGTAGTTACGGTATATACGGTACTTACGGTACGTACTGTACTCTCAGTAGCACTGCAGGTACCACCATTCTGTAGAAAAGCAGTTCAATTAGTTTTAGCGTACATGGGTATGTCTATGAGCTTTATTTAAAATTTCTTTTTAATAAACTGGTAGGTATATAATTTTGATTTACTGAAAATTGATTTCCCAAGTTACAAGCTCTGCTTGTTCGGGAACCCCTAGTAATTCTTTTCAGATTAATAAATCTGATATAAATAATTATAAACAGTCTATATTAAACTTAATATTCATATTATAAGGGTTAGTTCAGATAGGGATAAGCGCAGCGGAAAGTATTTTTTAAGGCACTCGAAAATCAACTTTAAAATTATTATGATTAAGTGCGCGCGGGGCTTCCCGCGTATCTTCTAGGACGCGCGAGCATTATTTGTCTGGTTAAAGCGTGTATGCACTTTATTTTAATAATTTTAAAGTTGATTTTCGAGTGCTTTACTAAAATCCTCTCCGCTCTAACAGTAGTAGTTCCTCCTCTGCGTACTCTCCTAACAGTGTCATGTAGTTGTGAACTTCTCTTACATATAAATATCTTACGTACAATATTTTACAACACCTATTAGTGTATTTTATAAATAATGTTGTTAATTTAACATGTCATCATTTCGTGTAGGCGACACGGTCAATCGACCATGCACACCCTGGTGTCAGAGTTTTCGGAACCGCCTCTCAGCCTCTGACGAGGTTCCTTTTACGACTACCAGATGGCAGCCGGCTGACCAACGGCTGAACGTGCCTTCCGAAGCACGGAATCATCCTAATTATTAGACAATCAGGTGATTCAAGTCTGCAATGTCCTAACCAAACTAGAAACAACTAAACAAAGTATGCTTCCCGTGGGAATCGAAACCACGACCGCCGGATCTACGGGCAAACGCCTTAACTACTTAAGTTTCCCTTTGTAACTTTGTTCTATATATTGTGTATCATCACCATCATCATCATCAGGTCTTTTTAGTCTCCACTACAGGAGCACGATCCTCTCTGTACTACCAGAACCATACTTGGCCAGAGCAGCCAGAGGACTTGGCCTACACTCTCCACGCTGGCCAGATGGGTTGGAGGTTAGAGGGGTTCAAATAAATAGTGGCAAAGGTAGATACTTAACTTATTCCACCTCTAGTAGACCTCAAGCTCTAGCAGATTTAACTTTAAACATTTAGTTTGAAAGTTAAAATTGGCGTCAAAAGCTGATCGGTCTACAGTCAGTTACTCTTTTTATTTGTTCTTAAATATCTTATTTAAAGTTTTATGAGAATCTGTTAAAGTGGCTTTGTCGATTTAAAGGCTTTGATTCAAATTATAGTTTTGTCTATACCAATTTATAGTTGAATGTGTTTTTATCGTTTGACTCACCAACTCTACTCAATGGCAAACTTTACGTCCCTCTTATCGTGCTCTATAAAACACAGTATTTTCACGTGATAACGTCTTATAAATAGACATGTTTTCTAAAAAAAATACTTTTCAAAATAATTAGTCCATTAAAACCAGCCCATTTAAGTTCCGCGTGACGTCACTGTCCGGTACACTTTTTAGCGGCCTGTTGCGTCATGAGCCCCGACTCCTGAACTTTGATGCGCTTTAATGATAATCAAACAAAAGATGATAATGAAATCATCTTTTGTTTGATTGAAAAAAGACAAAATATGTATCTAATATTTTCGATAGTCTATAGATGGACTAATTGTTTTATATTGTATTTTTTGGGAAATTGTATTTTTTATCACGTAAAATTATCGTCCGTAAACCGACTTTACAGACAACCAGTTTTTTGGGCTTCTAGAGTCATTAAAATATTATTATTGGTTTAAAGGAAATGTCAGGGAAATATGGAGGGTAAAAAACCAGCCAAATGCGAATCGGACTCGTTCGAAGGGTTCCGTACCGTTATCTATAAAAACGGCACAAAATGGTGTCTGTTGTATGGGAGCCCCCCTTTAATATTAATTTTATTTTTATTTAATTATTTATATTCAAAGTGAATATATTACTAAATATTCTGTGAATATTTCAAGCGTCTACCTGTTACCGTTATCAATTACGGGCAAAAAAAGCAATAAGATCACGCTTTTTTGTATGGGAGCCAGTGACGTGCACAGACATTTATCATAGGGTAGACATAATTATAAAACTTACCTTACAAACATACCACCTATGTACCTTACCTTACTATACGGCTAGTTATCTACAACTCGTTTAATATTATGATAGTCTTTCGATATTCGACCGCAAAAGTATTCAAAACAAGCGAAAGATAAGAGATATGATTACAACCTGCGAGCCACGTATACGTAAGGTTTAAGATTAAACGTGGATTAAACTTTAGAATAACTAACCATAACTAACCGGTTAGGCACTTGATTTGTTCAAAAGCGTGTTCACAGAACACTTTATATTTCGATTTCGGCATGCAAACACTAAGCGACACAACTTTCACATGAAAATATTTTTGTCACAAATGAAATTTAACTGATAAGCATTTAATTTTTAAATAAAACTTTCATCTTGGATTGTTAGTAAACACGTTAATCAATGACATTTACATAAGTATGAATAATATCTATAATGACATTGACAGGTGACGTTGACATTAATATCGCGCGCGGCAGCCAATAGAAACCTCGGAGACAGTGTCTCAAATTCACACACACAGCGCCAATTTGCTTTGCATGTGTGAGCCGATGAAAGATGTTTACTTGTACTACTACAAAAGCGATTTCCTATCGGTGTATAATAATTTTTTATGTGTGCGTGAAAAGTCAGACCTTTGAAATTTTGTCTTACGCGGCTTACGCGTATAGATACTGCTTGGCGCGGGCACGCGCGGACCGCGACCGCAGCACCGTACTTGATCAAAATCGACTATAAAGTATTTGCTAGCAGAATTTTGCAGGCGCACCGAATATAATTATTTTTTGTAAGAAAAAAAATTGTATTTATTTAGCGACTGCAGGGTAGACATTGTCTAATCTATACATATAATAAAACAGTAAAAATATTTTGTCTGTACAATTAGAATTTTTGACTGTAATGGATAGAGGGACACTTAAAAAGAATAATAGAAAGCAAAATAAAATTTTTGGAATTTCTTGTCTGTCTGTCTGTCTGTCTGTCTGTCTGTCTGTATGTATGATCACGATTATCTCCGAAAATACTGAACCGATTTACTTCAAACTTTCACCAATTGCTTTGTTTTAACTCAGTTTAACATTTAAAGTTTGTTTTATCAAAATCGGTTCATTAAAAAAAAGTTATCGTCATTTGAATGAACTTAAGGCATGAGTTTGCCTGCAAACATATTAGCAAAAATAAAATAAAATAACAAGTGACTTATGAAAATTAAAATCCAAAGTCAATTCATCATCAATAAACGACAGCATTATACCTATCCATAGTAATCCATACTAATAAAAAAGGAGAAGCTGACTGACTGACTGACATATCAACGCAGGGCCAAAACTATAAGGGTTAGGAACTTGAAATTTTTTATAACGTAGGGGTTTCTTTTTTATAACGTAGGGGAGCACTAAGAAAGGATTTTTGGAAATTCATCTCCTAAGGGGGTAAAACGGGTTGCAAAGTTAGTATGAAACTTTGTCGTTTTTGAAGTTATTCGAATGAAATTCAGCATGAAGGTTCTTTACTGAAAGGTATGAAACACGAGTAAAATATTTTGCTCAAAAATCATCCCTTAAGGGGGTAAAATAGGGGTTCAAAGTAAGCATGAAACTTTGCCATTTTTAAAGTTAGTCGAATGAAATTCAGCATTAAGGTTCTTTACTGAAAGGCATGAAACACGAGTAAAATATTTTTCTCAAAATCATCCCTTAGTGCAAAGTTAGTATGAAACTTTCCGTTTTTTAAGTTATTCAATTGAAATTCAATATTAAGGTGTTTCATTGAAAGTCATGAACTAAAATAATATATTCCGGGTAATTCTACTGTTCCTGAGAAATCGACACATACGCGGGCGGAGCCGCGAGCCAAAGGCAAACCTGACTTATATATCAACGCACAGCCGAAACTACTATGCCCAGAAACTTGAAATTTGGCACAGGGATTCTTTTTATGATGTAAATGAGCACTAAGAAAGGAATTTTACAATAACAGTAAGGTAAGTTTGTATGGACATTTTCTCATTTCTGGACGTTCTGGATTACAAATAAAAAGATGTATGTAGGTAAAACCGACGAAATTTTCGCCTGAAGGGATAAAATAGGGGAGTAAAGTTAGTATGGATTTTTTTTTATTTCTAGATTTAGAAGTATGAAAATAAGTATATACGTTCTAGATTACAATAAAAAAAGATCTGTGTAGGTGAAATGTATAAAATTCCCCCCTTAAGGGATAAAAGGGAGGGGTGATGGTATGAAAATTTTCTCATTTCTGGACATAGAAGTATAAAAATAAGTATATATTTTTACATTACAATTAAAAAGATCTGTTTTGTTAAAATGGACGAAATTTCCCCTTGAAGGGGTAAAATAGGCGGGGTAAAGTTTGTATGGATTTTTTTTATTTACTTAGAAATATGACAATAAGAAGTTCTCCATTACAATAAAAAAATATCTGTGTACGTGAAATGGGCAAAATCCCCTCCTTAAGGACTAAAGATCTATGCAGGTGAAATGTATTAAATTCCCCCTTAAGGGGAAAAAGCCGAGGAGGAGGGGTTTGTATGGACTTCTTATAATTTCTACTGTTCCCAAGGGAACGACATTAACGCGGGCGGAGCCGCGGGCAACAGCTAGTAGTCTATATGGACTGCACGTCACTGATGGGAGCCCCCTTAAATAATAATTTTACCCGTCCCGTTTTTACCCTTTGGGTACGGAACCCTAAAAACCACCCAAATGCGAGTCGGAATCGCACACGAAGGTTTCCCTTGGATTTAAATTTTATTTTTATTTTTTGTTATTCTTTCTACCTATTAAGATTCAATAGATACCTACAGCCCTTGTTTCAGAAAAAGTACTGTTCCCGAGAAACGAAGTTTACGAGAGCGAAGTGGGTGAAAGCTAGTTAATCATAAATATTATATAAGTAATTAATCAGACGAATATAGATAACGTGATATTATCTAACTAAAGGATAGTAGAATCCAGTAGTATACAATGAAATATATGGGAAAGACCTTTGAAGTATAGTCAATGGAAAAAACATGTAGGTTAGAATTTTTACTAAGTACCTATTAAAGAACATTTTGCATTTGTAGGTTGATTTTATTATTGTATTTATATGCACTAATAGGGTCATGAATCCTCTACTATACAGGGTGAAATTGAATTCATTATCAAACATTTAAGGAGTGACTCAGACCACGAATCTGAACAACTTTCATTATGGGACCAACTTCGACATCGTGAAAAAAATATCTGCTCTTTCATACAAAAGTGGAATATCTACTTGGCCGAAATCTATGGAACAGCTGATTTTGTTTTAACAATTTCGGAGTTGGTCTCATAATTAAAGTTGTTCAGATTCGTGGTCTAGGTCACTCCTTTAACGTTTGCTAATGAATTCAATTTCACCCTGTATACATATAGTTTTACGAGTACCTACGTTACGATTAAGAGTTAATCTCTGACCTGCACCTAAGTGTGCAGGTCAGACTAGCTCCGTGGCGCAGCGGTCAACACGCCAGCCTGCGACACGGAGTGACCGGGTTCGATCCCCGGCCAGGTCAAGATGGAAAATGATCTTTTTCAGATTGGCCTGGGTCTTGGATGTTTATCTATATATGTATTTGTCATAAAATATAGTATCGTTGAGTTAGTATCCCATAACACAAGTCTCGAACTTACTTTGTGGCTAGCTCAATCTGTGTGATTTGTCCGTATATATTTATTTATTTTATTTTAAGTCCATCCTGAGTCTCTTCCATGCTGGTCTAGGAGAAAAGAAAATCTACTAGCTACTTTTCTTCTCGTGCAGATCGTAAAAGCGGATCTAGGGAATGGGCGAAAATCTGAGGAATCATATTAGTAGGCGATGCGGTTGCCCACCAACATGCTAATCGTGGCTAAGGTCATAACATAAACACCTTGGGCTCTGTCTACCTCGCAAGAAAAAAAGACGTGCTAGTAATACTGTACCTAAGTACGGCTACATATTTATGAATCGTAAATTTGGTTGTACTTATAAAAGGTTACCTTAGAAATAGTACCTATTGTAATAAAATCCTCTTTCATTTATTGTTTTGAATATCTTGCCAAGTTTTATCGCATTGATTATAAATAATTTAAGTAGTATTTTAGTACTATTTAACATCAATAATTTAAGGAATTTATGTTTCTCTATAGTAGATACGTAAGTCAAGACTGCAAAATTAACACATTTAATTCTGAAACACGCGTCATTACCGTTTGACTTCAGCTCAAAAATAAAGAAGCGCACAGCCATAGCTCAAATTAGTGCCGGCAATTAAACTAGTAAAAATAAACAAAATAACCCACCAAATTGCACATGCGAATAATTCACATGTGTAAATCTTTTCATTTGGCCCATCAACAAAAATAGAACAGTGTGTGTTCGACTCTCGAGGCATCGGGACGTGCATGCCAATTTTAAAATGTATCGGAAAATTGGCGCGAAAGTTTAGGCTGAGCGGAGTGCGTGTCTTTGCCTTAACTTTTTTATTACTTTCTTAATTTAAAGTGACGGCAAGAGAATCTAGTTTTACAAGTAGATATCCTTTGATGTTATAAAATTAGAGTGTTTTGTGCATCGAAGCGTGACAAGGACAATTTAGAGGCGACTTAATAGCGTGTGACAACAGTTGCGTGATTTGTGTAAATTTTGTGGTGAGTGAGTGAGTTTTATAATATGGCTGGAGACGGAGATGCGGAGAATGAAAGTGACAAAAATACAGCAGGTAATTTTAAAACCTATATTAAAACTTTTTCAGATTGTGAAATTAAAAAAGTCACATTACACCTTGTAAAGTACTATAAAAGTAGTAAAATACACAATCGAGAGTACATTAGGTACCTACTCACGATTGTATACTTTTTAATTTGAGGGAAGTACTTGGTTTTCTATTGAATTATTGTACTGATTTATTCTAGTAGAGTTTATAATCTGTGCAATGTGATGATATAATGATCATGAACAATATGAGAAATAACTAAAATAAACTGTTATTATAGTAAAAATAACAGCGGATGGATTGTCCGCCTTGCTGCGTCTCCTATCTTAAAACCAGTATATCCATGTAATATGTCTTCTGACTCTCTTTCGAAACAATGGCATTATTTACACTATCATTTGTCTGACAAAATGAAAGGCTAATTACTTGACACTGGCGAAATAAGTTTCTCAACTGTTTAAAGGCCATACCAAAAAAAATGACAATCCAATCTTAAGTCCAAACTGAGTTCTTGGCGGGAATTTCGACGGACTGCACGGTTTTTGTTTTGGATTGTTTTGCAAATTGCTTCTAGTGGACTTTATAATGTGAAATCGGTGTAATTTGGTGTTATAAATGTCCATGTTTATGAACAATGTGTGGAATAACTAAAATGAAGTGTCATGGTGCGGCTGTAGTAAGATTTACATTGCGGGCTGGTGGTCGCTCGCCTTACTGCTACTGCGTCTATGATCAAACCAGTGGATTCGTGGGAATTGTCGCCAGGGGCTCCATTGAATCACCGAAATGAATTACACCACCATTTCGTTGATAACACGTAGAAAAATATGAAGGGCTAAAAGGCACTGAAAGCCAAATGCCGTAAAACAAATATGAAAAAAAAAAAAAAATAAGTCCAAACTTTGAAATTTATTACCTACCTTTAAATTTGGAATTAAACTCCCTGTACCCTGTACTACCGGTGGGTGATAAAAAGCAGCAATAAAATCTACAGAAAAATATCTACACTTACTGCCAATCGAAAGCATTTTAAGCTGAGAAAGGATAGGAATTTGTTAAATCTGGGACGGGTATCAATCAGCGTTGCCAGAAGGTTACATTTCTTACATTTTTCATAACTTTTGACCTCCTCGCGTAACATGTAAGTAATTTTTATATTTAAGGCAATTTTCGTAACTTTTGAGTACAACGAGATTTGTAATACTAGACTTTTATTGCAATCCAACGCATTCAATTTGAACGCACCTAAAACTGGTGCGTCTAAAAAGTATTTCATTCCATATCACACTCAGAGATGGCTCTGAATAGAAAGCGCCATATTATCATATTATCTAAATAGTCTTGTTAATACGTAATTCGGCACTCAAGCCAGAGAATGATTACCCAGTAAGGTGTAGACAATGTTTATTAGACATCATGACGATCTAGATCTTAGAATATTTTTTTGTGTTTTGGTAAAGACAGACTGGGACAGGGCAGATTAGTACAGGGTAGGTGGTCTCTTCTCTATCTCTATTATTATAAACAAAAATCACCGCCGGTATATGCGCGATATACTCGACCGATTAGATGCCGCAAAGCGTTATGCTATACATTAGTGACCACTTTATAGGATAGCGCTGTGTGGTGGGTTATACTCCGACCCCAAAATGACGTAAATTAAAAAAATACAAAGTAACTTTTGCTGCAAAAATGTAACATTTCTGGAAACGAAACGTAACTTACGACTCAAGGGCCCTGGCAACACTGGTATCAATGTATTCTCACTCGGATGAATAGCATACAAATATCGCTAGCATACAAACATATCATATAATATCAATTCATCGCACTGTGTTCGCACATTTTTATAAAATCCTCCGCAATAACAATATTTCTCTCGACTCAACAAATAAACTACATTTTACATTATGCACAGCGTTCTACATGGATGCTGTAAATTTAAATATCCGAGATTGCTTTCTAGTCTCACACGGAGATCATCCTCTTTATTTATTTACGTTACAGTAAAACGTTACTCTTAGATAACAAGGAAATATTATCTTGTGGTTAGTAAGAGCTTAAGGGCCTTAGACCAGCTAAACAAGCACCACTCTTTATTTTATTTTTATATTAATTTTCATTATTTTGCATTTGATAAATAAAAGTCAAAAAAAATGAAGTCTTTATATTGTGCGAGATGTAAATTATAAATATTGTCATGTGAGAATTACTGTTTTAGACGTAAAATTTACAAAATTTTCGATTGATAATGTTTTTAGATATCTTATATCATCACATATCATAGCAAAAATTTTTCATATTGATAACTAATCAATTAAAGAGAGAACCAATGCTTCTTTTTTTTTTTTATTATTATTTACACAATAGGAAATAAACTTAAACTAATAACTGACAGTGTCGCATAATCTCCATTGGGTTTTCTGTACACTGACGTTGCCAAACTAAATTGGTAAGACTTAAACTATTCACGCACACATTTAAGGCGCTGTGCGTCACAAGAATACCGTAAAACGTCTATTTTTTCGTCGCGCAGTTAGCCTTATTTTCCATGGAATACTAGCATGAAAAAAATATGAAGTACAGTTCAAAGATCAAAATAAATGGATACATCAAAATATTTTCAAAAAAGTAATTAAAATCTAGCAAAATAAAATAGCAAAAATGCTATACCCAGAAAAAGTTTCGTCGCGAATTTCTTGATATTTTCAGCGACAACTACCAACTTTTTTACGACTATAAAAAGTATAACTAAATGAGCCAGATGGATACCTAAAAAAAAATACAATATTTGGCTATAATTATTGAATTATTAAATTAAAAGTGAAAATTAACACGGAAATGGCCGACACGGGTTTGAAATGAGACTAGGGACAGGCCAACCGGTATCGCCACTTTCAGCCGCTACAAAGGGTTAAGGGATACAGCGCCTTAAACAAAAAACTTATTTGTATAGATACAAGATGTGAGTGTAATAATACTCCTTGTTGACGGCATTCGATACCCGCACAGCTACATTCAAAGTGCAGTCCGCGCGAATACGGCTCGTTTACTCGTCAAACGAGTTTTATATAGGTTGCTCCATTTCTTTGGTTGTCACCACACAATAGGTACATAATTTTTATTTTTTGTAATGTAATTGCAATACTGATCGCATTTGTTAAAATACATTATACATATTTAAGTTTACTTTGTTTATATACAATTTTTTTGTTTTCTATTTGTTTTAGGTTGGTATTTATTTAATATTTTTCAATGAATTATTGTTTTATACAATATATATATGTAACTAATTTTGAATACCTTCAATAAAAAACTTTTTTAGCCTAAATTTTATATTTGTGCGCGTAATTTGTCCTTTTATGTGCTCAGGTAATTTATTGATTAGATCGGGTACAACGTACTGTAATCTTCTCTTACCATGTAAGTTAATATATTTAGGGAGTACCAATTTATTTAGTATTGCACTTCGTGTAGTTATTGTATTCAGTTTTATATGTTTTTTAATCTGTAATGTGTCATTGAAATATTCTTCTTTTAGTAAGGTTAATTTAACTTTTTCTTGGATCGGTATGATTTTGCATATAGAAAATAATTTATAATATTCACTATTACATTTCTTTTTTATATTTTCCGGTACGATTTGTTTCAAAATACGCAATTGAAGTGAATAAATTTGGTCAATATTAGTTTTGTAGGTCCTACCGTAGCTAGATAGTCCATATGAAATAATTGATTCTGCTAACGACTTATAAAGCATTAAAAGGGTTTGGTATGGAATTTGATATTTTATCAGAGAGAATTTAGCTAATATACTTCTAAGCTTGTTGCAAACATGTTTAGTATGTTCTTTCCAGTTAGCTCTGTCATCAAAAACAAGTCCCAAGTACACATGTTTGCTAACTACTTCTATCATATCACAGACACAAGACAGCATTCTGTTTCCTTTATGTTTATGCAAGCATTCGTGCACTCTCTATCTCTATTGTGATGTCATGCCAATCCCTCGGTGGTGGCATGATATCACAACACGACATCAACGCACATCGTATCCTCAGATCACGCATCAGCAATCCGCTCCACGGCATGATCATGGTCAGCAATAAAGATTGATAGAAGCGGCTAGATTATTTTATTAATCTAGCAGGTAAATTAGCCCAGTCCGGCATCCCAATGCGATTTTCTTATTTAATGAATCTAAAAGATTGGGTTTGAAGACTATTATGGATGGACACTTCATTATTGAACAAAAATATCCAATGCTGGGTACTCAAAATTTTTATTGACGTTCCCATATAATACGACCGGGTGGGCGAAATTTTTTATATGGTACTGCGCATTTTTTTTTGAGTTTCCATTTGGTCCCATTGGAAAAGTTGTTTATATTGATGGGCTGAATCACCCCTTTAAGGGTCCAGAACGATCAAAATCTCACCGTGTATATGGATGGGCACTTCATTAGTAAACATAAATACAATTACTTACATCCAGTTAGGAAGCTTATATAGGATTTATGGAAAACTATAAATTTTATATTTGTTAAAAAAAAGTAATCTTATCCAGCCCAGTTTTTAAGTAGGTATTTCCAAAAAACCCATACTTTTCTGAATAGATTAGAGTACCTTCTACAAATTTTTTAGAGAGTTTATGCAAAATAATTTTTAATAATAACATTTTAAGCCTGGAATATCAGCAAGTCGCCCTTTAGAGGACTAATTTGAATTGTTAATTTCACGGTAAATGAATCTTATTTGAATTATTATGCTGAAGCGTAAATCAATGTTTTGCCTTAAGGATGAGCTAGTTCGGAACTCGAACTCGTCGGCGCGCACGTGGCTAATTTGCGTGCTATTTCGCTGAGAAAGGGATAGACTCGATTATGAACAGTGCGGAACTATTTGCACCGATTAATACGCACATCAGAACTACAGTCTAGTGTGTCGTATCCGACTTATCGCACACTTGCGCAAGCAATTGTTGAAACAGGCGTCTAAAAATTCACGAGTTTGGGAGAAGTGTTCTTGTGATAAACCAGCTAATGTTTTAAAAGTAAAGTTATTTAATTTTTTTAAATAACCAAAATGCTTGTACGTATTTTGTTTTAAAGATTTTATACTCCTTCCGGTATTTAATTGTACCCAAAGTTGCGTTACAATTACGTGTTGAAACGGAATGTTTTGAGACTCATAACGTAAAGTAAAGATAACGATAAGACAAATCGATAGAATTAAAAACTTTAAACAGACGATACCGAACAACGGAGTCATCACCCTACAGAATTTGTATGGCGAAACACCTGACTAGCGTACCCTAGAAGTTGATCAGTTTTAGAAAAAAATACGTATAATATAATATTTATTATTTCCGCGAAAAGAACGAAAATTGTTCGTGCGTTGCGATTTATTTTCTAAATGGTATTTTTAATTCAGATCTAAGAATAAGTAATATTACTTATTGGTAGATTCAGATAATATTCATTCAGATAATTCTGAATCAACAGATCCATTTGGATCTGTTGATTAAATGAAGGTAGATAATCTTACTGCGAATGACGCCAATGTTGATTTATTAACACTTTCACGGACACTCCTCCCTGTAGACGTAATTCTATTGTTATTTTTATTGTGTCTGGTTCAGTGTCCTTGAATGAGTTAATAAAAGGCATTAATATATGCATACTTACAATATTGCTGTAAGTAAAACATATTATAAAACTTTGGATTAGACCTATGTGAATTTTAATGGCGTATTTTTTATAAATATATAAGGTGTACATACATACATACATTATCACGTCTTTACCCTTTACGGGATATACGGAGCCTATGGTCATAAGACCGAAAGGCCACGTTTAGCGTGTTGGTGGACGTAAAGGTGGAAAACGGAATCATAATAGTGATGGGTTGCTAGCCGCATCGCCTATTGTCATGATTTATTAGGTTTTCGCCCATTCCCTTGACCGGCTTCTACGGTCTGCGCGGGAAGAGAAGCAGCTGGCACATTCTACGTTTTTTCTTTTCTCCCAGACCAGTATGGAAGAGATATAATATGGAAGAGATAAGGTATATCCCATGAATAATAGGGAGTTAATGTAACCACGTCAGAGGCTGAGAGGCGGTTCCGAAGAACTTTGACACCAGGGTGTACATGGTCGATTGACCGTGACACCTACACGAAATGATAATAAATAGGGTGTTTCTTATCATACACATACTCTGAGTAGAATACAAAAGAAACTCAGTTCAGGTTAACCTCAACAATAAAGGGTCACAATTTGTAATTATGCCTCTTTGTAAACTTCATACCTGAAATATTGCCAAAATTCACAATTTATTTAACAAGTATCTACACAATTTTACTTTTTGTTCTTCGCTGGGTCCGCTCTTTGAGCCGTTTGTAAATAAACAACATCAAAGGCGCGATGACAAATTCTTCCCACCTGACAGAGACTTGATTTTATACCGTTGCCTTCCACATTAAGGGCTCGTACTACCTCACACTGCTTTGCATGATTGTCTGTAATATCAATAATAATGAAATACTCAAGTTGAAATAAAAATTCAGCAAAGTTCAGGACTCTTTCTCGATAGAACAAAATTGCAAAGTTGCCTCCAAATCACGTCTAATTACTCGGTATACTAACAGCAGTATTCACCAAATACATTAAAATTAACCTTGAAACTTTTGATTATAATTCCATTACAGATAAGGCAGCCATCATGTATTTTTTTCGAATAACCCTTGAATATTCTTTAAAAACTAAAATATATAGAGTAACCAACGCGTTTAGTCTATCCGCGTTTGTATCGGCACGCCGCCTGGCCTATGGCGGGCCCTTAATGGGGGAATTTGCCTTTATTTTTCTTATTAGTTCAACTGTCGAAGTAACGAGATTTTTAAAGTTGCATAATAATTAAATTATTTTTATTATTTTGGAAAATTAAATAAAATAAAAGTGAAAACTTCTTTAGCGACGTTATGTACTTCAGGACACGTGACCTGATTGAAAATTCGTAAGACGGACACGTGACTTGAGACCACCGGCGTGGCGTAGGAGTGGAAGTAATATTTCCCTCTCTTTATACCACGCGGAGTTTTCACTTGTACCGACAGACCCGGAGTGCAAACCGTTGTTTATTTTTTTTAATCTATGGTTTTTGCCTTTGTTCTTAATAGTTCGATCGTCGAATTAGTTATTTCTCTCATTAGTTCAATCATTGAAGTAGCGAGTTTTTTCTCATTTATTCGACTATCATTTTGTTATATTGTTGATCTAGCCCTAAGCTGAGGATGTTCGCTCGCTTTGCTCGTTTCGCTCGCAATTTTGGTCACCTAAAAAAAGGAAACTTAACTCACCCTTTGGTAACTGTTTTTTTTTGTTAATTTGTTTTGGTTCGATTCCCAGCAAAAATAATGTCACC
This sequence comes from Elegia similella, assembly GCA_947532085.1. NCBI lineage: Eukaryota > Metazoa > Arthropoda > Insecta > Lepidoptera > Pyralidae > Elegia > Elegia similella. The sequence goes on from OX383939.1 coordinate 25,052,221, forward strand.
ATCACAATTACGCTTTACGTCGACATCCCTTTTTGTCTTACACTTCTTCTTTTCTAGTCGTTATGGTTATGTTTATTTATTTATTAATGTTTAAATTGTTTTATCCAATAGGTGGCCACGGTGACACCTTTGGCATTCGTCTCATTTAGATATTTAATTGTGCAGGCGGTAATGTGGCTGCGAGAGCGCGCAATAAGCGATAGAGAGACACGGAGTGCTATTTTTAAAATGACGCCGTTCGTAAACGAGTGTTTTTCTATACAAAAATCGCTCAAAGACGAGTGTTGCACTTTCAAAAATAGTACCCACGATCGGCCTAAGCGTTCGGCTTGTGGTGTGAGCACTTATATCTCTTCCACCGTTATCACGTAAAATTATCGTCTGTAGCAACCACGTCAGAGGCCAAGAGGCGGTTCCGAAGAACTCTGACACCAGGGTGTGCATGGTCGATTGACCGTGACACGTACACGAAATGAAATAATGAATGAATCGTCCGTAAACCGATTTTACAGACTACAAATTTTTTAACTAACTCTTTTCTTGTCAAATGTCGCCAGACTTGTATAGTGTGAGATGAAGTATACAATTGTACATCAAAGCTCAGTAAAAATATTGAAACTCATAAAGTTAATACCCCCATAAACACTCAAGTATAGTCGGAGCGGTTATTATTTTGCGAATAAACCAGACTTCAAAGGAGCGTTGACAAAATCATCCCACCTAATAACGGGTTAATTTTCACACATTAACGTTATTATAGTTTGTTTTTCCTTGGCTTTGGCGTATTTCCGAGTAATTACTATATAAATTTAAATGCAATAAACATCGGACTGAAATATTCTTGAATCAATAGGCAAGTAAGCGACCAATACTGTTGAAAAGAGTTTCTTTAGGCGTCTTCTTCTCTGCAGTAGTCGTTTCCGAAACGCTAGTAGTTTGTAGACTTTGAACAATAATTAATATTTTCAATTATTTTAAATGTGTATTGACGTGGAAAAGTGCCTGAAAAGGCCTATTTTCTAAATAAATCTTGGAATTATAACTAACAATAAATTAAGTCTTATTCTTATCATGTCCAAAATGCACTTAAACAATATTATATTTTGTAGGTTGCGACAGCCGCGATACTCGCTGATGCAGAGTTGAGGTCATACTTTGTGCAGGTAGTGAAGTACTGGACATGACATAATGTGTAATGTGGTCTCCATGACTCTCACTTATACTCAACGTTCTCCTGGTCGACGTAGCCCACGTAACTAGGTTGTGGTTACATCAGCCTACTCCAGTTCGTAGGCGGTTGAGACTTTTCCATGTAGAACAAAGTATTTTTTCTATTTATACATGTTTTCCGTACAATATACATCTACCTCTAATAAACACCGTGTAGTGACTGCTAGCAGTTTCCCGCTCGCCAGGCCTAGCACATATCCCTCGCGACACATTTCTCACAACACATTCCTCGCAATACATTCCTCACAACACATTCCTCGCAATACATTCCTCGCAATACATTCCTCGCAACACATTCCTCGCAACATATTCATACACATAAAGCAATTCTATTGGTTTTTGAAATCCTTACTAGTTCACGCATCCTCGCATATGTCTGGTGGAAACGCAGCCTTTGACTCATGAGGTTTACAGCTGGACTTCCTGGCGGGAATTTCGACGGACTGCACGGTTTTTGTTTTGGATTGTTTTGCAAATTGTTTGTAGTGGACTTTATAATGTGAAATCGGGGTAATTTGGTTTTATAAATGCCCATTATTATGAACAACGTGTGGAAAAACTAGAATAAAGTGTCATGGTGCGGCATGGTTGCTGCATCGTCTATGCTCAAACCAGCGGATTCGTAGGAATTTTCGCCAGAGGCTCCGTCAAATTAACAAAATTAATTACACCATCATTTCGTTGATAACACGTTCAAAAATATGAAGGGCTTAAAGGCGTAGAAAGCCAAATGCCGTAAAAAAAATATGAAAAAAGTATCTCAAAGAACCATTAGTATAAGTAAGAATAGACTACTCAGATTCAAAAATGTAGATGGTCGGCTTATATAAATTTATACAAAGCAACGTCCGCCTTCTACAATCAAATGTTAGGTCATATATCAAAACAATAGGCACGCGGGCGACTCGCCAAAACTATGGTTGAGTTATATACAATTTTATTAATACGTAAGATTTAGTCTAGGAAGAATAAAAAAGCATAGTTTTAATAATGATTTTTAAAACTGTTCGTGTCATAAACATCTTACTTTTCACTTTTGTATAATCTTTATTAGTCAAAATTAACGTAGTACATAGCTCGCTCGATCTTAGACCATATCTTTGCCTTTGGTCTAGATTATGGTCAAGAGCAAATCCATATAAATAGTATATAAAACAAAAAATTACTACACTACACCGCTGTCAGTCTCTCAGTGCGTCCTTCCGTACGTCCATCCGTCCATCGGTCCGTCCGTCTGTCACAGAGCTGTATCTATTGAACCATCATCATCATCATTTCGAGTAGGTGTCACGGTCAATCGACCATGCACACCCTGGTGTCAGAGTTCTTCGGAACCGCCTCTCGGCCTCTGACGTGGTTCCTTTAACGACTACCAGATGGCAGCTGGGACCACCGGCTTAACGTGCCTTCCGAAGCACGGAATCATCTTTATTATCAGACAATCAGGTGATTCAAGCCTGCAATGTCCTAACCAAACTGGAAACTACTAAACAAAGTATGCTTCCGGTGGAAATCGAACCCACGACGGTACGGACAATACGGTTCAATAAATCTATTGAACCGTACATACAAAAACGTGTAAGAGCATTTTTATGTAGTTACTCGTAAATATTGAAATTAAATGGTGGTACGGAACCGTTGGTATGGTTCGGAATTCTGACTCGCACTTGGCCGGTTTTATTTTCAATTTCTCACTCCTACATCATTGTTCGTATCATCTAACAATTTAAATATACTTGGCAGAGATACAATGTATGTCTTGGTGGTAATTATATGTAATGACGAAAAGCTGTAAAAATTACAGAGCATTGTTTGTTTGTGGTATCTTTATTGAACATAGAAAGAAGTTATAAAAAATACAGTTAAAAATATCAATCAACAAGGGCGGACTTATCCCAAGATATCACATCTTGGGATAAATCCGCCTCTTCCAGTCCAGAATAAGTTAGAGGAAATTAACTCAAACATTATTATATACCACAGCGCAAAAACATACTACATACAATTTCTTGAAATTTCTTGAGTGTTCTTTCATACTACATAGAGCTTCTAAGATCTTTTGAACTCTATTAATCTAAATATATATAACTCAAAGGTGAATTGACTGACTGACATAGTGATCTATCAACGCACAGCCCTAACCACTGGACGAATCGGGCTGAAATTTGGCATGCAGGTAGATGTTATGACGTAGGCATCCGCTAAGAAAGGATTTTGATCAATGCTACCCCCAAGAGGATAAAATAGGAGATGAAAGTTTGTATGAAATTATACTTCTTAAAGCGAGCGAAGCCGCGGGCAAAAGCTGGTGTTAAATAAATATCATTAAGCTGTAACATCGTTATGATTTATGATCGTATTTCTTTTTAGGGTTCCGCACCTCAAAAGGAAAAATCGGAACCCTTAAAGGATTACTTTGTTGTCCGTCTGTCTGTCAAGACCTTTTTTCTCAGGAACGCGTGGAGGTATCAAGCTGAAATTCATATCAAATAAATACTTTTAAACTTTCGCGCTGCATACCGTTTTTCGAAACGTCTGGAGAAAAACGGTATGTTCGCGCTAATTCCCCTTAATGCATTAAGTAATCATATCAAATACTAAATCTATTGTCCCTTGGACCTGTGAAAAAATCAAACTTCTAAGCCAAACGCAATCAAAAGATACAGCCGTTTATTCCGCAAATTTTCGATAATCTCAAGGGAATCAACACCTACAGGGTAGGTACTTCGCGAGCTCCGTGGCGCAGTGTTAACACACACCAGCCTGCGACACGAGACAGCTCGGGTTCGATCCCCGGTCAGGTCAAGGTGGAAAATGATCTTGTTCAGATTGACATGGGTCTTAGATGTTTCTATATATGTTGGTAACACAAGTCTCGAACTTTACTTTGGGGCTAGTCCAATCTGTGTGATTTGTCCATATACATTTATTTATTTACTTCGCGCGAACTTAGAATCTTGAAATTTGGGACGAAGCAACGTTTTATAACATTGATAAAGGAAAAATTGCGAATATCATTTTTAGTTACATCATTTAATAAAAATATTTTACATAATTTTAAACTTATTATAGACTAGCTTTCGCCCGCGGCTCCGCCCGCGTCAATGTCGATCCCTCGGGTTAGTACTTTTTCCCGGGATAAGAGGTAGCCTATGTCCTTCTCCACACTCCAGAGAACTTGTATGCAAAATTTCATGATGATCGGTTCAGTAGTTACGGCGTGAAAGCGTAACAAACAAACAAAGAAATAAACAAACAAACTCACTTTCGCATTTATAATATTATTATATATTATATTATAGACTAGCTGTTGCCCGCGGCTCCGCCTGCGTTAGTGTCGATCCCTCGGGAACAGTAGAATTTCCCGGAATCAAACGTACACTATGTCCTTCCTCGGGCCTCACACCTCCATACCAAATTTCATCCAAATCAGTTCAATGGTTGAAGCGTAAAAAAACGACAGACAGAGTTACTTTCGCATTTATAATATTAGTATTAGTATGGAAGTATGGATATTATTTATACTTCTAAGTCCAGAAATGAGAAAATTTCCATAAAACCTTTACCCTCCCATTTTACCCCTTTAGGAGTGAATTTTGTCCATTTCACCCACATATATGTTTTTAGTTGTAATCGAGAACTTACATACCTATTTATTTTCATACTTCATAGTCCAGAAATGAGAAAATTTCCAAAAAACTTTACCCCCCTTCTGGGGGATTTTTTTTCAGTTGACCTACACAGATCTTTTTCAATTGTAATCGTGAATTTATTTACCTATTTTCATACATCTAAGTCTAGAAATAAGTAAATTCCTATACAATCTTTACCCCGCTATTTTACCCCTTCAGGGGAAAATGTCGTCTATTTTACCTACACAGATATTTTTAATTGTAACCTAAAACTTATATACTTATTTTCATACGTCTAAGTCCAGAAATGAGAAAATTTCCATACATAGTTTATACCACCCACCCACCCCCATTTTACCCCTTAAGGGGGGAATTTTGCAAATTTCATCTACCTACACACATCTTTTTTAATTTTAATCGAGAACTTATATACCTACTTTCATACTTCTAAGTCCAGAAATGAGAAAATTCCATATAAATTTTACCTCTTTAAAAGTTAAATTTCTTAGAAATCCTTTCTTACCGCTCACTCACATCATTAAAAGAACCCCTGTACCAAATTTCAAGTTTCTAGGCGCAGCAGTTTCGGTTGGTTTGCCGTTTGCCCGCGGCTACGCCGCCGCCGTTAGTGTCCATCCCTCAGAAACAGTTTGGACCCTCAAAGGGGTGACTCAGGTCATCAATATGAACAACTTTTTCTATGGGACCAATGCTGGGAACTCAAAAAAAAAATTCGTCATTTCCATAAAAAAGAGTCCCGCCGCCCGGCCAGTTTGTATGGGAATGTCGAATTTTTTTTGAGTTCCCAGCATTGTTCCCATAGGAAAAGTTGTTCATTTTGATGGTCTGAGTCACCCCTTTAAGGGTCTTAAACGATAAAAAATTCACTGTGTATATTTGCAGGCAAACTAATGCCTTGAGATCATTCAAATGACGATAACTTTTTTTTAATGAACCGATTTTGATGAAACAAACTTTAGATGTTTTGCTGAGTTAAAACAAAGCAATAGGTAAAAGTTTGAAGTAAATCGGTTCAGTATTTTCGAAGATAATCGTGATCATACATACAGACAGACAGACAGACAAAAAATTCGAAAAAATTTTTTTTGCTTTCTATTATTCTTTTTAAGTGTCCCTCTTGTTTTATTATATGTATAGATAATGGTGCGTGAGTCCGACTCACACTTGGCCGATTTTTTCCGCTTTATGTAGTATTCAATTGACTTCTGAGACCCAGAACTATTTCTGAAGAAGATTTGTTTGTTTTACAGTGTTTCATTGTTACCGAGAATCACGGAGTTGAAACGCCTTGACCGATCGAAACACAGGATCGAAACATATTTTGTGTTCGATGTAGTTGGAATTGTACATATAAGTGGATTTATTAATTTTTGAAGTGAAAACTGCTTTAGCGGCGTTGCGCAACTTTTTCGGATGGGTTAAAAATGTTAAACTCGCGCCAGGACACCTCATCATCAGGTCCTTTTTAGTCTCCACTACAGGAGCACGACCCTCTCTGTACTACCAGAGCCATACTTGGCCAGAGCAGCCAGAGGACTTGGCCTACACTCTCCACGCTGGCCAGACGGGTGGGAGAGGTCTCTCAGATGTTTATAAGCTTTGTTTAGCTTGTATTTCCTAAGTCGCCTTCTACGACATCCACGGGAAGACTTGGAGTGGTCCTATTCTACTCTGCCGGATACCACACGGCTGTATTCTACTCTGCCGGATACCACACGGCCAGGCAGTGACGTGCACAGACATTTATCATAGGGTAGACATAATTATAAAACTTACCTTACAAACATACCACCTATATACCTTACCTTACTATACGGCTAGTTATCTACAACTCGTTTAATATTATGATAGTCTTTCGATCTTCGACCGCAAAAGTATTCAAAACAAGCGAAAGATAAGAGATATGATTACAACCTGCGAGCCACGTACACGTAAGGTTTAAGATTAAACGTGGATTAAACTTTAGAATAAATAACCATAACTAACCGGTTAGGTACTTGATTTGTTCTTTTGCGTGTTCACAAAACACTTTATATTTCGATTTCGGCATGCAAACACTAAGCGACACAACTTTCACATGAAAATATTTTTGTCACAAATGAAATTTAACTGATAAAGCATTTAATTTTTAAATAAAACTTTAATCTTGGATTGTTAGTAAACACGTTAATCAATGACATTTACATAAGTATGAATAATATCTATAATGACATTGACAGGTGACGTTGACATTAATATCGCGCGCGGCAGCCAATAGAAACCTCGGAGACAGTGTCTCAAATTCACACACACAGCGCCAATTTGCTTTGCATGTGTGAGCCGATGAAAGATGTTTACTTGTACTACTACAAAAGCGATTTCCTATCGGTGTATAATAATTTTCTATGTGTGCGTGAAAAGTCAGACCTTTGAAATTTTGTCTTACGCGGCTTACGCGTATAGATCTGCTTGGCGCGGGCACGCGCGGACCGCGACCGTAGCACCGTACTTGATCAAAATCGACTATAAAGTATTTGCTAGCAAAATTTTGCAAGCGCACCGAATATAATTATTTTTTTGTAAGAAAAAAAATTGTATTTATTTAGCGACTGCAGGGTAGACATTGTCTAATAGTCTATATGGACTGCACGTCACTGCGGCCAGGACACCTGACCTGATCTAAAAATTCGTAAGATGGTCACGTGACCTAAGACCGCCGGCGTGGCGATGCTAGGAGAGGAAGTAATATACTCCTCTCTTTTTACTGCGTTGAGTTTTCAATTCTGTCGGCACTCCCAGACTGCAACACATAATTTTTTTTTTTTTTAAATTTCTAAAATTGAATTTTGATTCTTATTGTTGGTCCACGCAACCCAGAGCCATTTCTGAGTTTTCTGATCAAGCTGACAGCTATCAAGATCATCGCGCCATCGTTTTCTTGGCCTGCCCCATTTACGACGATCGTCTTCAGGTATCCAAGGAGACACTTTATTGGCCCATTTTTCTGGTGGTATTTTTCGGACATGGCCTGCCCAGTCCCACTTCAGCTTGGCAGCTGTGTCCCATAGCTCTGGATTGAGATAAATCATAGGAGATGGTAAAGAAGCTCATAAACATCAATGAGACCTCTCCAACCCGTCTGGCCAGCGAGTAGAGTGTAGGCCAAATCCTCTGTCTGCTTCGGCTGACAAGTATGGCTCCGGTAGTACAGAGAAGGATATGTTCCTGCAGTGGAGACTAAAAAGACCTGATGATGATGTAAAGCAGCTGTTAACCACCGCGCCACGTATGCTTGTAAGTATTTTGTGCTAAATATAGTGATCCAAGAGATGGGAGAGACATTTGCCTAGGTGAGACAGTGCAGGTTAAGGAAAAAAATGTTTTAAGTGTGCGTAGTCGCCGGCTGAAGCTCATAAAAATATGATAAACCCTAGTAGCACCATCCTAAAGGCCCATAGGGCAGGCGGCCCGTTCTTATGCATTTTAGATAGAGCAATACTGTAATAGCAAATACGCGTATGTATTAAGATTTATAAAGAAAAATAGGATGTATGTATGTCCAGGTAACTTATATAATCTATACTAATATTATAAAGCTAAAGAGTTTGTTTGTTTAAACGCGCTAATCTCAGGAACTACTGGATCAAATTGGAAATTCTTTTTGTGTCGCATAGCCCATTTATTGAGGAAGGTTTTAGGCTATAAAACATCACGCTGCGACTAATAGGAGCGAAGTATAAATAAAAAATGTTTTGAAAACGGGGGAATATTATTCATCTATACTAAGAAAAAAGTAATTGCCGCGGACGATGTCGCGGGCAACAGATAGTGTTTAGATATAACTGAGTTAACATTAAAGCTTTTATATTATAATCAAACTAAGTATGACTAAATATGATTATTGAGCGTTAATGTAAACCTGTAAAAGAATTATACAACCTCAGTGGTCCAGTGGTGCCGCAAGTGCCTTTGACTCGAAGGGTCTGGCCGGAGTTCGATACCCATTCAAGTTAGGGCCGCGCTACACTGAATTGGCATGGGATGGCATCGTAAGCGACGCGTCATTTCAAAACAAGCTATCATAACCTTTATGTCTAGTACCACTGACTACACACCAGATGACTAGACGCCCTCAAGCGCGCGACGGGTCGAGCTAGCTCAAGGAGACGCGCGGCGCCATCCCATGCCAATCCATTGTAGCGCTATAGAAAATTATATTTTACAGATTGCCCTGTGTCTTGGATTTTTATCTCATTTATTTATTACAGAATATAGTATCGTTGCATTAGAATCCTTGTATGACCCAAGTTCACAACTTAGAATCTCATAGGTACTGTGTTGTTTAAACAAAAAAATGTCCAGTCTAATCACAAACTTAAGTGTGGGAGGTGTTATAAAAACCCGAAAGTCACCTGTCACTGTCACCTTTTGCGTTTTTATCTTATAATTTTTATCTTATAAAAAAACCGGCCAAGTTCGAGTCGTACTCACGCACGAAGGGTTCCTTTTGCTATAAGAACGGCATTATCTAACGCAACCTTAAATTTGGTTTTATTTTAATTTAATTATGTATTTTTAAAGTAAATATATAACCAAATATTCTGTGAATACACGCGTCTAACTGTTGCCGTTATCAATATTGGGCAAAAACAAGCAAAAAATCACGTTTGTTGTATGGTTTTCAATGTTTATTTTATTCTGTTTTTTAGTATTTATTGTTATAGCGGCAACAGAAATACATCGTACATCGACGGACGGATGGACAGACAGACAGACGGACAGCGGCGCTATATTAATAGGGTCCAGTTTCTACCCTTTGGGTACGGAACCCTAAAAGCAACGGGTTGCACTCCGGCAGAAGTGAAAACTGGTCTCAGGTCACGTGTCCATCTTACGAATTTTCGATCAGGTCACGTGTCCTGACGCTAGTTTAACATTTTATACCCATCCCAAAAGTGCACACCGCCGCTTAAGAAATTTCGCTTCAATGACATTCCTTTCATTCCAGAATCCTTTTTTTAGTTAGACAAAATGCAAAAATACATGTAGACAAAGTGCAAAAATACATGTAGGATACATGTATATTTGCACTTTGTCTAACTAAAGAGTTGTGTAAATATGCAGCTGTTCAATAAACCCGTGTAGTGCCCTTCCAACACCCATAGAGCGCAACAGACGGGTCTTTCTCATACATTTTAGATAGAGCAATACAATCCATCCTACGTGTTTGTATTTGTAGGCAGAAATGTGTTTACATGTGAGTCTGTTGTTTAGATACGGCTGAGGTAGATAATGTAGTAAAATGTAGAATTGTTGTTTATAAGGTTTACCGTCATCATCACTTCAGCCTTAATAAGTCCACTGCTGGACAAAGGGCTTTTCGAAGTATTCTTCGTTCCATAAGCCGTGTGGTTTCCGGCAAAGTAGAATAGGACCACTCCAAGTCTTCCCGTGGATGTCGTAACAGGCGACTTAGGGAATTCAAGCTAAACAAAGCTTATAAACATCTGTGAGACCTTTCCAACCCGTCTGGCCAGCGTGGAGAGTGTAGGCCACGTCCTCTGGCTGCTCTGGCCAAGTATTGCTCTAGTAGTACAGAGAGGGTCGTGCTCCTGTAGTGGAGACTAAAAAAGACCTGATGATGATGATGATTCTTCGTTCCATGCCATACTTTTGTAAGTAATTGCCACACTTACCATGTTTGGCAGGCGGGTTGGCGGGCGCAATTCTTTTGGCTTCCGACGTTCTTTTGCTATATAAAAGCCGATTGAGAGATTGGGCTTAAATCTGCGGAACCGTGTCAATAGGCGATGCGGCTAGCAACCCATCATAGTGATGACTCCGTTTACCATCTTATTGCCCTCCAACATGCTAAATGTGGCCATAAGGCTTATATACCTTATATGCTCTGTCTACCCCGCAAGGGAAAAATACGTAATATTCTTTTTTATGCGATTATTCAACACAAACGGCTCGTAGAACCGACGGCCGATGGCAGAAAGGTTCTTGAATGGCGACCACCTACCAGCAAGCGCAGTGTTGGACACCCACCGACCAGGTTATAGGACGACCTGACTAAGGTCGCAGTAAGACACTGGATGAAGGCCGCTTCGTGTTGGAAATCCTTGGGGAAGATCTATGTCCAGCAGTGGACTTCTTGTGGCTGAGATGATGATGATGATTTAATACAGACAAATGTGGTTACGGTTTTCACAGTATTTTCGTCACTAAATAATTAATAATACAGTAAAAAAAATATATTGTGGGATGAGTTGTTAGTGGCCTTGTTGCCAGATTTAAAAGTATTTTTGTTTCTTAATGGGACGAATCGGCGGAAAACGTAAGTAATTTACGACTAGCCCTACACACAACATGATAAATTATTATTGGGCATCTCATGCGTCCATGAATTTAATAAACGAAGCTAATCGTTTTCCGCCGCGAGCAACAAAGCTTTGTCAAATTTTTGACGTGACTGAATGAATGAATATATTCTTTATTGTAGCATTATACAAAATTAGATAAACGAAGGAAATAATACACAAATAATGAGTACAAAGTTTAAGGCAGACTTATATATGATGTCCTCCCAGACGTATCCGTCGACGGCGACACCCTTAGCTCGTCTTCGCCTGGGCTCTTGCATGAGCGCGAGCATGACTCGCAAAACCAAATTTTGTTTTGAAGGTCCTATTGCAAGAAGCGCAGTAAAGAGACCCACTTGAATTTCGAGTATAGTTGTAGGAGGGCTTGGGTCGAGTTTTTCGGATCAAGCGTTTGGCGTCAAGGTCTTCAAGACGGGAACGCTCAAAGTTTTCTATGCCCGTGTTGACAGCAGTTCGCCACTCCGACCTCTGCGTTGCAAGCTCCTCCCATGATTCACTAGACATGCCGATTGCAGTCAAGTGGCGTTTAAGCATATGTATAGCGTCAATGAGATCTTATGTTGAACTATGGAGAGATAATGAGTCTACTAGATTTTTAAAAGATGAGATTGATTGAACTTTGCGGATTTCAAGTGGTAAAGCATTCCAGAAATGGACAGCCTGAACAGTGAAGGAATGGGAATAGAAATTGGATACATGAAGAGGAGTGGTGACTGGTGCGACGTGATAACATCTTATAAGCAATGGATTATAAGTGTCCTAGGGCTGAAAAGGATAGACAGAGTTTCACTTCGTTCTTAAACAGGTATTACCGATGTGGGACACAAAATACCTAAACTGAAGTGGGATTGGGCGAGCCACATCTGTAGAATGACTTCTGAAAAGTGGGATAACAATATGACGAAATGGATACCTGAGGATGGGCGACGTCGAAGGGAAAGCCTAGAAAGCGATGGCGCGCCGACCTCGACGTCTTTCAATGTGGTTGGTCTGAAACCACATTGGACAGAGACAAGTGGAAGGAAATGGGGGAGACATTTGCCCAGCAGTGGGACAAAATAGGTAAGTTAAAAAAAATCTTATAAATCGATGAACACCAGCTGCACGCACGAATAATATCACGTTTTGGAGCAGCAGCAACAGCAGCAGCAGTTATAGTAGTAGTATCTATCCTTGTATCTATCACGCATCTATCTGTCGCCTTTATCACGTAAAATTATCGTCCGTAAACTATCTTTACAGACAACCAATATGTTTTGGATTCCCATTAGTTCCATCAAGTATTTGTAATTTTGAATGTTTTTTTATATACAGCGTGATTTTGAACCCCTAGCTATATTGACATCTGGGAATCAGAATCCTTAATGGAATACAGAATTGTGAGAAAAAAGGTTAAAAAACGACAAAATAATTTAACCTTTCATAGAACTACTACTACGAACCTTCGACATGCTCGTCGATGCTCTCGACCACAAAGCTGCCGTAGCTTCAAATCACCGCGGCATCACATATTATAGAATTAGTTCATCACATATTATAGGTACACGCATTGTTCTTGAGTCTTATACAATACGCGACGTATAAAATATAAAATAAATATAAATATATACGAACAAATCACACAGATTGAGCTAGCCCCAAAGTAGTTCGAGACTTGTGTTATAATAATAATAATCCATCCAGACCGATTTCGGCCACAGCGACTTTGCCTCTGGCTAATGAGAGCTACGTTCGTGAGCTCTCAGGTGACTGATATAGCCAATTTTTGCAGTAAAAGTACGTCCACATTCACTGCAAGTCAGCACCCCTCCGATATAATTATATTGTATAGCCGCGGGTGGTCGGGCCTTAAGCTCGTCTCGTTTAGCATCGAGCTCTTCTTTACGACGCCTTTCAAACTCAAGCACCTTGGTGCTCACGATATGCCTCCACCGCGGCCGGTCCGCTGCCATTGTCTCCCATTGCAACGGCTCCAGGTCACATCGCTTCATGTGATGTTTAAGCACATCTTTGTACCGCAGAAGTTGGCCGCCTGGTTTCCGCTTGCCATCCTGCAGTTCTGAATAAAAGATGCGCTTCGCCACTCTGTCGTCTGACATGCGGGAGACATGGCCAGCCCACCGCAGCTGACGAATCATTAGATACGCCTCCATTCCACCAACATTAGCTCGTCGTAGTACTTCCGTGTTACGAACATGGTCCGTCCAATGAATGTTCATAATATCGCGAAGACATTTAAGGTGGAATTTATCCAATGTACGGATATGCTTGCGGTATAGACACCACGTTTCGGAGGCATACAGGAGATTTGGCAGAACTATTGCCATGTACACAGATACTTTCGTAGAGAGCTTTATGTCATGCGAGCGGAACACCTTGACACGAAGTCTACCAAAGGCCGCAGCAGCTGCTCCAATTCTACTGTTGACTTCATTATCAAGGAGACACTTGGATGTTATAGTACTTCCTAAATATTTGAACTTATCTACCTGCTTAAACGAGTCGTCACCGAGTTTAATGTCGACTGGGGCACTGGTCAGTGTATCAAGAGCCATGACTTCGGTCTTCTTAACACTGATCTTAAGGCCAAATCTTCGACAAGACTCATCAAGACTCTACATAAGCCTCTGTAGACCCTCAGAGGATTTCGCCGCAAAACACAGGTCATCTGCGTACATCATCTCGGTAATAGTTGTGAGAGACACTTTGGTGTGAGCTTTTAGTCTAGCTAAGTTGAAGACACCACCGCCACCGGTACGGAAACGAATACAAATGCCTTCGGGTAAAGTCTGCAGGGCTTCCCGAACTACAACTGCAAAATACAGGGCAAACAGAGTTGGAGCGAGTACGCAGCCTTGCTTTACGCCGCATCTCACTGAAAAGAACTCTGAATCTTCGCCGTGCATATTAACACAACAACGCATGTCATCATGCAGGAGTCAGATCACTCGTACAAATTTTTCCGTGCATCCAAGTTTCGTCAGTACAACCCATAAAGCTTCTCGAGGTACGCAGTCGAAAGCCTTCTCCAGGTCAACAAAACAAAGACACATCGGTTGACCTTGTTCTCGGCTCTTCTCTTGAAGTTGTCGGACAGAGAAGATAGCCTCAACTGTACCTCGATTCGGCCAGAAGCCAAACTGAGTTTCGGGCAGAATGTCTTCAGACAAGGGCATCAAGCGGTTAAGTAAAATTCGCGCAAAGACTTTTCCAGGAGAAGTCAGAAGTGAAATGCCTCTATAAGAATTGCAATCTGATTTGTCACCTTTGTTTTTGTATAGAGGGCAAACACGTGAGACACGAAAGTCATCAGGTACTCGCTCCTAATCCCACATCTGAACAAATAACTTCCAGATTGTTTCATGCAATTCTGTACCCCCATATTTCAGCAGTTCCGCAGGTATATTGTCAATGCCAACCGCTTTTTTGTTCTGCTGTTGTTGAACGGCAACAACCACCTCGCGTAGAGTCAGTGGGTCGTCCAGCTTGCTGACTGTGGGACATGCTGCTATCGAGCGGATGTACGAAATATCCGCAGCTCGATCAACATTGAGTAAGGTGTTGAAATGCCCTGCCCATCTTTGGAGTACATCTTGCTTACCGGTAAGCAATTGTGTGCCGTCGAGAGATTTCAGGGGCACTCTAGAACGAAACACGTTACCAACAAGTTTTCGCACCTCATCATAAAATGCACCCAACTGATTAGTATCAGAGAGCCACTACATGCGCTCGGCCTTGTCTCGCCACCACTTGTCTTTTATTTCCCGTACATATCTCCGTAGCTCTGCACCACTTCGCTTGACCTGTTCTGCTTGGCAATCATCTGGATGCTTACGTAAGACTGATCGGTGATTCTGAATGGCTTTTGACAAGATTTCGTCATTGTCATAAAACCAATCCTCGTGTCTGCTGGGTTTGATGCCCAGTGTCTGCAAGGCGGCAGTGACTAAACAGGACGAGAGCGTTTGCCAATTAGCCACAGAATCGCCACCCTCAACGTCCATCCTCTGGATTGCACTACTAACTGACTGTGCATAGTTCTCACGCACCTCTACACTTTGCAATTTTTCTATACCTATGCGTTTAGGTTTCACTCCTTGGGATCGGTGAGGAGAATGAAGTCGAAGCTGCAGTTTAGTGATGACTAGACGGTGATCAGTGCTACAGATTGCATTGCCATCACGCATAACACGAGTGATTGTACCTGGGAAATGTCTCTTTGCCGGACAATCACATAGTCAATCAGGTGCCAATGTTTCGACCTTGGATGCATCCATGTGGTTTTATATTTTGCCGGGAGTCTAAACATAGTGTTAGTGATGTTCAGTTCGAATTCGGCACAGAGGGACAAAAGGAGTTGTCCATTATCATTCATGTTGCCAACACCATGTCTTCCCAAGACCTTAGGCCAAGCTTCAAAGTCACGTCCAACTCTCGCTTTAAAGTCACCCATTAGAAGTATCTGCTCTCTAGGAGGGATTTTAGGACTCGCGTAACCTCTTCATAAAACTTGGCATTGATGTCATCACCCTTGTCCATTGTTGGCGCATAAATACTGATGACATTAAGGTAATTGTCATTATCTAGGTGTAGGCGAAGCGTGGTGACGCGGTCCGAGATGTGAACAGGACACTCCTCCAATTTATAAGCAATATCATTTCTGATCGCGAAACCAACACCGGATCTCCTAGGCTCTGAAGACGGAGTACCTTTCCAAAAGAAAGTATACCCGCCCAGGCGTTCCACTCTCTCTCCCTCGTCGGGCAGGTGTGTCTCACTGAGAGCTGCAATATTCACACCATAGCATCGTAGTTCTCGAGATACAAGGGCGGTTTTACGAAGAGGACCCAAGTTGCCTTCGCGGTCAAGGAGAGTGCGCACATTCCACGCTCCAAAGGTCATATTTTGGGTAAGGGTCTCACTTCTATTAAGTTTTTTTTGTATCTTTCGACCACGTGTAAGTGATGCAGAGGCAGCCGTGGTAACTACCTCTGAGTATGATGGGTCAAGCCCTTTTTTAGGACACCTTTTCTAGTCCCCTCCCCGGATTGGGGGAAGCAGGGCCTCTCTGAATAGAGCTGCTTTGTCACTCAGGGAGCTGCCGAGTTGCACCGTTGAACCCAATGCAGCGCAAAACGACCATCTTTCCCGAGCCGCCTACGTGCAGACATCAGACAAAGTCTGACTGGCATCGCAGCCAGACCTCTCTACCTCTGTCCATCGCCGCAGGACTGATATGTAAATCGGATTCCGTTGTCAGAGCCAAGTCATTTGCGCAGGATATATTAAAGTGCACGAGACGAATAGACGACAGTGTGCGCGCGAATACAGGTGCACTCTTATCCCTACCTCCCTGAATCCAATGGAACGAGAGATCGCTACAATCGGCAAGAGGTAGGAACGTCCCTAAGCGTCAGCAAGGCCTCTGACGCAGACCTAATACTTACGTCCAGCTAGGACCTGTGAAACTGGCCGGGAATGCCAGTGGATGTTAGTGGGAGGCGTCCACTTAGGGGATTAGGAACGAAGGGAAATGGTGGCATAATAATAAAAATTTCTATCTCTTGAGTAACCGACTCTTCATACTACTTCTAAAATATTTTTGCTTGGCCAAAAGCCCGTAAAAATATTCAAATCCCCTGAAAAGGGTGTAATAAAAACCATAAAAACATAATAATAATAATAAAAACTCTTTATTGCACCAAGATTCTGTGACATAAGATACAATCATAACTAATAAGTAGTATGTACAATGGCGGCCTTATCGCAAAAGCAATTTGCGATAAGGCCGCCTGCCTACTACCACAGAAGAGAGGAGTGTGGCAGGAGCAGCTAGATCAGTCCGGGGTCGCGTACCCGTAGTGATTCTTATTAGGCAGTCACCGGACAGGTAAATGACAGAATCATCCTCTGAACATAACGTAATAAAACGCGTCGAATAAAACGTAAATAAAACCATGATTCCATAAAAGGACAGATTGCTTTTGACTCGCTAACAGGCAACCAGTATACTCAACTATAGCGCAAATTAAGAATAGTGTCACAAAAACTAATTTCATCAATAACAAGGAGATTTCAAAACAGCTTAAAATTCATTATAAGTTAATAG
The DNA here is from genome assembly GCA_947532085.1 of Elegia similella. Classification (NCBI taxonomy): domain Eukaryota; kingdom Metazoa; phylum Arthropoda; class Insecta; order Lepidoptera; family Pyralidae; genus Elegia; species Elegia similella. The sequence continues at coordinate 25,069,578 of OX383939.1, forward strand.
GATTTCCACAAACCCTTGATAGCCTTGAGTTTGGGCGATTTCTTCGTAGCCTCGAATTCTTGCTTGAAGCTGATGATGAACTTGAGACTTGTGTTATGGGATACTAATTCAACGATACTATATTTTATAACAAATACATATATAGATTCACATCCAAGACCCAGGCCAATCTGAAAAAGATCATTTTCCATCTTGACCTGACCGGGGATCGAACCCGGGCCCTCGTGTTATTATATACTCGTATTTAATCTCTTTGTCTTATACTATGGTTAAATACAGGAGAGCGTTTGTTTAGTCGTACTCGTATCTAATTTAGTAGGCACTTGAGTTCCTGGGTGACATTTTCTTCTATTCTTGTCGGTAGCAAACGTTGCAACGTCTTAGTTGACAATTCCCATAATTAGACTTGCTCGACGCAAACATGAATGTACTTCGTCTTTTTTGCTGCCGTGGTTGTTGGTATGTTAAACTTTGTCAGTTCAATAATGAGCCATTTCTATGGCACCCGAGACATGAGTGAGTACCACGGAGTAAAAGTGAGTACCTATAGCTAGCTACTTATCATAGTTTATGAACCCAATCGATCTTTGTTAACCTCATAACATTTTGAATTTAAATATACTTTAATAAAACATTCCTCCATGCTGGTCTGGTAGAAAAGAAAAAAGTAGAATGTGCCAGCTGCTTCTCTTCCCGCACAGATCGTAAAAGCCTATCGGGGGATTGGGCTAAAATCTGCAGAATCATGTTAATAGGCGATGCGGCTAGCAACTCATCACTATTTGATTTTTTCATCTACATGCCTTTTTCCGTTTTCCATCGACACACCCTCTAACAAGCCATAAGGTCTTATAGATCTAGGCTCTGTCTACCCTGTAAGGGAAAAAGACGTGATACTATGTATAATGTATGTTTAATAGGACACAAAAATAATGTGACTAAATTGCAGCTCGACATCAAGCATTGGCTTTTTCATTGCTTTTTGACTGATCTGAGGTTTTCTTATGAGGCTCATATAACCCTCTTTGACCTTTGTCAACCTACTAAACTCTTACTTAACACTGTACGCGACTACGACGAAGCCAAAAGAAGTATGCATTTACATAAATGCTCGTTTGTCTTGTACCTCTTTAAAGTGCCAACGTAACTTCACTAATGGCATGATAGATGCGATAATAAAAGGTCTTTTGCAAAAATATATCTACTATTAAAATACAAAATCTTATACCATTCTCCCGTCAAAATTTCCATAAGTTGTAGTTTTATAATTTTATCTTGCATTTTATAATTTTATAGTGCGTAGAGTAGGATTAGCTCCGATTACTGGTGACCGCCCGGCGGTCCCGGGTGATTAGCACCCAGGATAGGCCCTTCTGGCAACGAAGCTTTCGGCCCTTAAGGCAAAAGATGAGAGTTACTGCTCTCCAAAGGCTTTTGCCATTGATTCTCAGATTGGCCCTTCAGGCTTGCATGCACGTATACGTGTGGCCCATCAGGCAATATGAGAGTTTGCTGTCTCTCCAAGCCTTGCGCACACAGGCAACGCCCATAGCCGAGGTCCGTCCTACCTGGGGGCCCTTTGGTGATGTTGTCTAAAAGGTTGAGGGCACTCTGCCCTCGCCTCAAACGCCCGGTGAAGTAGCAAAAGCTCACTTGGAGCTAGCTACATAGCCCTTCAAAAAAAAAATACTTCCTCTGTTTTCGTCGGCTACAAAGGTCAGTATTAAAAATAACAGTTTGCTCTTGCCCTAATAATTTCTGAACACTTTTAAATTCAAAGATTCGTGCCATTAACTATCAAACATACTGTTGAACCCGGCAGTATATTACTATGTCGCCGCGGCATTGGACTCCTGCCAAATGTCACCAACGCGAACTTGGGTGTATTCTGGTACCGCTGGTTTGTTTGGAAACGGCTTATGTCAACCTGGAGTTATCGATGTCAATGATAGGATGTTCGGAGACATGTGTCCAATTATCTATTTGGGGCTCCGCCTGGATGTCTGAAGGTCACTTTAAAAAACCGGCCAACTGCGAGTAGGAATCGGAATCGAAATCGAAAAATCATGCTTGTTGTATATTTAATTATTTATATGATTATTATATGTAATTATTTATTTTTAAAGTGAATATATTAAATATTCTGTGAATATTTCAAGCGTTTACCTGTTGCCGTTATCAATATCCAACAAAAACAAGCAAAAAAACGTTTGTTGTATGGGAGCCCCCTTATATATTTATTTTATTCTATTTTTTAGTATTTGTTGTTATAGCGGCAACAGAAATCATACAGAAATACATCATCTGTGAAAATTTCAACTGTCTATCACGGTTCATGAAAGACAGACAGACAGACGTACAGCGGAGCAATATTATTCGAATCCCGTTTTTACACTTTAGATATGGAACCCTAAAAAGATGGCTAGTACGAAAACCGGCTGTGTATAATAAGTGTATTAACATGGCCTTTTTTTGTAAAGGAAGAATTTTTTGATTTTAATTTTTCCCAACGCGTTCCTTTTCAATAGAGTTATAAATCTGTACAATTTACTACGAGTTCTAATAATGCACCAAGTTGCGACGGTCCAGGGCAATGTCATTCAAAGTTCAAACTGCTGGGACAAATTGGATAATATCTGGAGCTGGGGTCGCAATGGTCTTAGATTTGTCATGGTTGTTAGTAGCAAATTGTACGCGGAAACTGCACTCAAGATCAATGGCACTATTTATTTGCACTACCTATTTTAAAGTTTGGTAATAATATCTGTTGCTTCATTTTCCGTGGGTGGCATTAGCTTATTTTGGTCGTCCTTATTTAAGTGCTCATATGGGTTAGATAAGCTGATTTTTATAAAGCACTAGTTTTTGCTCGCGATTTCTTTTGCGTAGAAGTCGACAGACCAAGAAATCAAATTGTCTTATACAAACTTTGCCTCCCCTTTTTCAACTTTTGTACTTTATCTCTTTTCTTTTAATCCTTACTAATATTATAAATGCGAAAGTGAGTTTGTTTGTTTGTTACGCTTTCACGCCGTTACTACTGGACGGATCATGATGAAATTTTGCATACAAGTTCTCTGGAGTACGGAGAAGGACATAGGCCTTTATCCCAGGAAAAAGTACTATTCCCGAGGGATCGACATTGACGCGAGCGGAGCCGCGGGCGAAAGCTAGAAAAAAATATATTCACAATTACTAATATGTTGTTTTTATTTTTCGTAATTTTAATTGCACTTCAAAAATGATAAACACAAATTAAATGAATAGCAAAATGAAAATGAGCCTCTTGCTGTTTGGCTCTTCTTAATTACGGTAAGCTTACATATTATGTATACTAGCTGTCGCCCGCGGCTCCGCCCGCGTTAGTGTCGATCCCTCGGGAACAGGAGAATTTCCCGGAATCAAACATACCCTATGTCCTTTCCCGGGCCTCAAACTACCTCCGTACCAAATTTCATCCAAATCAGTTCAATGGTTGAAGCGTAAAAACACAACATACGCTCCTTTTTTAGCGCTCACTCACATCGTTATAAGAACCCCTGTACCAAATTTCAAGTTTCTAGGCGCAGCAGTTTCGGTTGCGTTGATATATAAGTCAGCTTTGTCCGCGGCTACGTCGCCGCCGTTAGTGTTCATCCCTCATGAACTGTAGAATTTCCCGGAATAAAAGATTCCCTATGTCCTTCCCCGGGTCTCAAACTACCCCCATACCAAATTTCATCCAAATTGGTTTAATGGTTGAAGCGTGAAAAGAAGACTATACATACATACATACATAGTATCACGTCTTTTTTCCTTACGGGGTAGACAGAGCCTAGGTCTATAAGACCTGAAGGCCACGTTTAGCATGTAATTTTCCTATGTCACTTATAATATATAAGTAAGTGCTATATATTTGCAGGCAAGGCAAACTCATGTCTTAAATTCATTCAAATGACGATAACTTTTTTTAACTAACCGATTTTTATGAAACAAACTTTAAATGTTAAACTGAGTTAAAATAAAGCAATTGGTGAAAGTTTGAAGTAAATCGGTTCAGTATTTTCGGAGATAATCGTGATCATACATACAGACAGACAGACAGACAGACAGACAGACAGACAAAAAATTCAAAAAAATGTTTTTTGCTTTCTATTATTCTTTTTAAAGGTCCCTCTATCCATTTCAGTCAAAAATTCTAAATGTACAGACAAAATATTTTTACTGTTTTATTATATGTATAGATTATAAAGTTTATAAATAACTTCTCAAGTTAACATCTGTTCCAAAACTCAAAACCAACATTTGTCTCACTCGTGAACACAAATATTAGTCATTGTCTCCCAAACTTCTCGCGTTTGAAATTAGCCATCTGCAGAAACAAACTTTAGAGACGCGGTAACACTTTGAGAAACACCTGTAAAGTGTGAATGTGAAAATGTAAGGGTCTAAACACACTACGATATGTTTAGACCCTTACATCGACCCGGGTCAAAGTATTTGTTAGTGATATTTAAGCATAGACGTATGAAGACGCGACTTTTTTTCTTTTTTCTTGAGTCTTGATTGAGTTTCTTTCGGCGTATTCTTCTCACCAGTGGTCTTTCCGAAACGCTAGTAGTGTTTCAATTTTGCATATATAAAAAGATATATAAGAAATAAAAATATGACGTTCAAAAAGAGATACATGTAGTCAATTTTGAATAAAAATCTTTGACTTTTGACTTTGACTTTGACTTTTTTTTAAATATATGATAAAAGCTAATTTATTACTAAAATCAAAACCACTCATGATTAATAATGACAAGAGACCGTGAAGTAAGGAGTTCGGTTATAAACTATCAAGAAAGATTTCTTGTTATATGTTACATACGTCTTATACATTAGTTAAGCACTATTCCAGACAATTTATTATTCAATGACTATCGATTTAGTAGAAAAGACGTGAAAGCGTAACAAACAAGCCAACAACCTTACAATCGCATTAATAATTTAGGATAGGATATTAAGTACGATACTATTCTATACAAATATTAGTAGAAGAAGAACCTTCTTCGTGTTGAATAAAAAAAAAGTCCAAAAATGTATATTTTGGATCAGCGACTTATGGGCACCAGCAGCGGTAGAGCAGAGATCTCTTTTAGGAGGCCCTTTGCACCATGCACTTCGGATAATCTACCAAACAACCAAAAAACCAAAGCTGTAGCACAGCCTTAAAAAGTTAAGAGCACTTTAGTGGAAAAATGTTGTTACTGTATAAATAATTTTTGAAATTTTATTTTTCATTTTTTATATGTAAATTTAAGTACATTTATGTCCTATTTCTCGATCACAAAGTATTCTTGTTTCTGAATTAAATTTAATAAATAAATAATCCAAATGTTTTTACCTCAAACGCAAAGAAATGGAAGAGTAATAAATATTAATAATATAATAAATAATATATACGGACAAATCACACAGTTTACAAGTTCAAGACTTGTGATATGGGATATTAACTTAACGATATACTATATTTTATAAATTAGATTTAAAAAAAAAAAATTTCGTCTCTCTGCTCATACTTCTATGTTTTATAACAAATTAATATGCATGGTGAAATTTTGGTCGTTCTGAATACCTTATCCTAACCCTAACCCTTAAAGGAGTGATTCAGCTCGTCGATATGAACAACTTTTCCTATGGGACCAATGCTGGGAACTCAAAATTTTTTTTTACGTTCCCATACAAATTGTCCGGGCGGCCGAACATTTTTGTTTGGAACTGTCCATATTTTTTTTAATTTCCAGCTTTGGTCTTATAGGAAAAGTTGTTCATATCGACGGGCTGAATCAGCCCTTTAAGGGTCCAGAACGATCAAAACTTCACCGTGTATAAACATCCAAGACTAATGATGGATGGATGGAGCTCGCCATCAAAAATCATTGTATATTAATGGATACGTGAACGACGTATTCATGTGATACGTGATACGTCGATAATGAGAGCTTTTGTCGGCAAAATACGACCAAGTGTGGCAAGACCCTAACAGAAATTCACCATATACCTCATTGTTCTGAGTGTTTCATTGTCGAGTCGTTCGTAAACTTATGAAACGAAATGGTTGGAAACTGAAGAAATTGCATTGTAACTTGTACAATTATGTAGTGCAATTTTCTCTGTTCTGCGCCCTCTAAATCTTGTTTGAGTAACGCCGGTTTTTCTCTGAAATCTTAATTATATTTTAACTAAAGGGAATGCAATAGTTTCTAAAGGGAATGTTTGAGAATGTTTTAGTATTTAGTGGCATTTTGGTTTGAAGGGCAAGTGAAACGTATTGAAACTTGTTTAGTATCTTATTTGGGTATGGCACTTTTGTGTTACGAGTAGTTAAGTCTAGTCCCACGTCTGTCTGTCTTGGCTCTAACAGTATGATCCTGTCATAGATGATGAGATGTAAATACTACATACATGTAGGTATTAGTAGACCGAAATTACCCAAGCTGTTTCTCCTTCGACTGAAGATGCAACTAATATTTTTTTTCATTCATCTTACAAAACATTTAGTAGGTATTAACTTAGCATAGCGAAACCACTAAGGTTTAAGATTATACTAAGAATTAAGTTTACGTCCATCAACACAACACTAACATAAAAGAAAAAAAATAAACACTTACACAATTACATAAAAGAAGTAAACACTTGCTTGGTTGACCAGCCACAGTCCTTCAGATTCAAGGATTTGCTTCAAAGCAGCAAGTTTATCCTAACTAATATTATAAATGCGAAAGTTAGTTTGTTTGTTTATTTGTTTGTTTGTTACGCTTTCACACCGTAACTACTGAACCGATCATCATGAAATTTTGCATACAAGTTCTCTGGAGTGTGGAGAAGGACATAGGCTACCTTTTATCCCGGGAAAAAGTACTTATCCCGAGGGATCGACATTGACGCGGGCAGAGCCGCGGGCGAAAGTTAGTAATAATAAAACCATTCAGTTTAATGAATATAAATATTTTCGTTAAGTTAAGTTTTTACGACACCTGTCACTGACCCATAGAACTGTTTTGTTAACGAGTGTTTTACGACATCCTAAGTAAGAAATATACCACACTAAGCTTTTACCACACTAAGCTTTAAGAAATAAAACCTCCCAAATGTGTGAATCGCACAGGAAGGCTTCTGTAACACCACACAATTTTTAACTATAAAAACCCCAGATTCTGTGAAAATTTCAAGCCTCTAACTATTACGGTTCAATGGACAAGCCCTGTAACAGACGACGGACCGACGGATGGACAGGGATGGCTTCGTAAATATGGTTTCGTTTTTACCCTTGGGGTACGGAACCCTAAAACGGTAAACCAAGATTATTCCAGTGAATTCCGGTAAAAAATTACGCAACGAACTCAAAATTCAATAAACATAACCTTCTTTCTTACGCAGTTGGGTACAAAATAACAATCTATTATTGTTGAGCTGTATCATTAGTGATTGATTCACCTAATGCCCACCAAAATGCTAAATGTGGCCTTCGGGTCTTATAGACCTAGGCTCTGTCTACCTCGCAAGGGAAAAGACATGACACTGTTTCGTTAGTCTTATTCCCCATCCACCCAGTGAATTTCCAGCGATAAATTACGCAGACAATTGACCGTAACTCGACATTAAAAGTCAGGCTGCTCATAAAACAATTTCACACTCGCGTTGGCACGGAAATGAGAGCTGTAACTGTTCTCTGAAGCTCTAGTGGCTCCGTGATCAAAGAGCGTAATCCATAAGTGAAAGGTTGAGTTTCTGAGTCAATAGTCAAATCTGACTAAAATATGGTTATTTTTATCGACCACTAATAGCTTTTGGTAAAACAACATGAGAAAACCCACACACTAGATGATTGTTCGTGAATATTTGAAATGGAGAAGGCATTGTGCACCTACTCGTATTTGTGAATTTCTTTGCACACAATTACACCGACTAGGGATACGGCTTGAATATTAGACAGCACAAGTGGTCTCGGTCCCTCGCCATCCATCCAGTAAATTTTAAATAACGCAGACAACTGATCGTAAGTTGACATTCCATAAACATAACCCTTCTTCTGGTGCACTTTGGTGAAAACCACAGATATCACAGTAGCATATTGACCCGTATCACCAGTGGTCTTGGTCCCCATCATTCTAGTGAGCTTCCAGCAATAAATAACGCAGACAACTGATCGTAACTCGACATCCCGTAAACATAACCCTTATTTTGTCGCAGTTTGGTAAAAATTATTTATTTATTTATTTAAACTTTATTGCACAAAATACGTACAAATAGGTGGACTTAATGCCATAAGGCATTCTCTGCCAATCAAACCTTTAGACCAATCCGAGATATATATTAGGTGGTGCCATAATGTGTCACGAGAAATTAATTAAACAATTGAATAATACATACATAAATGCATATATATATGTTACGGTAAATTTGATTAATCGAAAATTATTAATAATTTTATAACATTATTAATAATAACCTCGTGTTTTGGTAAATGTGAATAAAAAACTGAAATTAATTACTTTTGGTAGTTATTATTAATAATTCACTACACACATTGGTAAAAGTTATAAAAAAACCCAAAGTTATTAGTCCAGCAGGTATTTATTTAGAATATGATATGACGACGATACTACTTATTCGTAAGATATGACACATATAACAGTGCTTGTCTCAGATCACACAAACAAGGGTAGGTACTTGTTTTAAAGAAACTGACAACAATAATCACCTCTTAATAAACAAAGTTAAAAGAGTGAGAGAACAGATTCTCGACAGCGAAAGGGAGTCGCTATTGCTGCCCTATCTTGAGCTACTGGAACAGAGTCCACGTTGACGCGAGACTTGCTCGTGTCAATGTAAAATAACTTTAGTTTTTAATATTTTTATTTGGCTCACTTTACTAACCCTAGTTTATAAGCTTATTTTTGGTACTAACCTATGTTATAGAAATGTATTTCTAAAATAAAACGTTATTAGTATTATTATTTGTATCTACTATGGTTTCACGGGTGTTACCCCGGTCCTTTGGAGGCTTGCGTGGAGATATATATCCAACATGAAGAGGCCTTTTGGAGAAGTTGATGTAAAGTTGGTCTCCAGCCAGAACTTGTTTCTGGAAATACCAATGTATGATATGTCCTTGAACAGGTCTAGGCTGGAGCAGAAACTATTGCATTATGAAAGACAAATTCATGGGATTGAAATGTGGCTGGACTTGTGCTAGGTTATTGCCAAGGATTGGACACCTGCTATTATTATAAAATGGCAAAATTATAGACTCGTCATCACCATCAAGAAGGCTTCTTGTGATCAAAGTATTAAAAAGGCCTCGAGATTACCACCATGGGAACAGGCATGAAAATATGTAAGTGTATATTTTAGGGTAGAGATCTTGAAAATGATGTAATTTTTGGAATCTTCGGAATGAATTATCACAGTAGCTTATTGACCCGTATCCCCAGGGATCTTATTCCCCATCCATCAAGTGAATTTCAATCAATAAATTACAATTGACTGTAACTCAACATTCTAAATCACGCTGCTTATAAAATAATTTCACACTTATGTTAGCACAGAAATGAGAGCTGTAACTGTTATTTGAAGCTTTAGTGGCTCTTTGGTCAAAGAGCGTAATCCACAAGTTAAAGATCTCACACAAGTTTAAAATTTGTTCGGCCCGATTAGTGTCTCTGAGTTAATAGTAAAATCTGACTACAATATGTTTACTTTTATCGACCACTACTGGCTTTTGGTGAAACAACATGAGAAAACCTGCACACTAGATGATTGCTCATGAATATTCGAAATGGAAATTAGCCGTGTGGTTTCCGCTAGCCGTGTGGTTTCCGGCAGAGTAGAATAGGACCACTCCAAGTCTTTCCGTGGATGTCGTAGAAGGCGACTTAGGTTAAACTTAGCTAAACAAAGCTTTTAAACATCTGTGAGTCCTCTCCAACCCGTCTGGCTAGCGTGGAGAGTGTAGGCCAAGTCCTCTGACTGCTCAGGTCAAGTATGGCTCTAGCAATACAGAGAGGGTCGTGCTCCTGTAGTGGAGACTAAAAAAAAACCTAATGATAATGATAATAATTCGAAATGGAGAAGGCAATTGTGCTCCTTAGTGTGCATTTCTTTGCAATTACACCGACATATATATATCACACAAATTGAGCTAGCCCCACAGTAAGTTGCGAACTTGTGAAAAATATCGTTTTCCATCATAATCTGACCGGGTATTGAACCTTGGCACCCTCGTGTCGCAGGTTGGCGTGTTGACCACTGCGCCATAAAGCCCGCCAAAGTTGTCCAAAATTATTCTTGATGAGTATCGCCAGTGGTCTTGTTTCCCATAATTTGGCGAATTTTCATAAACTTCAAGCAACACGACACTCGTAAAACAAAATTATACTACGAGAAAAATCTTGACCCGAAGCGGTGTTGTTCCCCATCCATCTAGTGAATTTCCAGCGATAAATTACCCAGACAATTGACCGTAACTCGACACTGCACATAAAACCATTTCACACACGCGCTGGCAGGGAAATGCGATACGAGAATGTGTGATCGACGATGGAGATGGTGGTACCCAGTTTGTCACACATATTTAGTTCCAGCCTTAGAGAGACAAATTTACATATATTTTATCACATCTTTATCTCTTACGGGGTAGACAGAGCCTAAAGTCATAAGACTGAAAGGCCGCGTTTAACGCGTTGGTGGAAAACGGAATCAATTTTTTTTTATTTTTTTTTTATTTATTTATTAACATTTCTTACATCTACCATTACAGGTTATAACCTAATGCGATAGAATGAGCCTATTGTAGTCTGGAAATAACAAACAGTGCCACCTTAGTAAATTCATTATGCGAGCAACAGAATAGGTCCAAATCGTGGTCAAATACTGATATAAATAGATCAAGTAGGCGACCAATACTTTTGAAGAGTTTCTTTCGGCGTCTTCTTCTCTGCAGTGGTCGGTTCCGAAACGCTAGTAGTTTGTAGCTTTTAAACAATAATTAATAATTTTAATATAATATAATAAGTATTATATAAAATGTGAATTGACGTGAAAAAGTGCCTGAAAAGGCCTATTTTCTGAATAAATCTTTGAATATTGCTAGCCGCATCGCCTATTGTCAAGATTCTTTAGTTTCGCCTATATCTTGACCGGCTTCTACGCACTGCGCGGGAAGAGAAGCAGCTGGCACATTCTGCGGTTTATCTTCTCTCCTAGCCCAGCATGGAAGACCAGCAGAAGGGAGACAAATTTTATTTTCAGTAATATTCCTCGAGGTGGCAGTAGCTGCTAGGATCTAGCTGCAGTCTTTTTTATTCATACAACAGTCTCTGCATACCCATTAAGTGTAGCAATTGACCCCGATCGTCGAGATCGCGTCGAGTTGCAAGATGACCTTTATTTGGTCCTTAGATATGCATTGTTGAGCGGAGCGAAGATGGAAAAGTGTATTCCCTGGAGATCTAGCTGCAATTTATTCATTATACAGTTCCCGCATCTAGTAAGAGTAGCAACTGACCCCGAAGGACGAATTGCAAGATAATCTATTCGCTCTTGAAGATCTTAAATTTATAGTGAAATATACATATATTATCATTATTTATTTATATTAGATCAAAAAGATGGGTAATATAACGTTCACCTGTTAGTCTGTATGATCGTAGCAACTGCCTCCGTGGTCCAGTAGTTAAGGCGTTTGCCTGTACACCCGGGGGTCGTGGGTTCGATTTCCACGGGACGCATACTTTGTTTAGTTGTTTCTAGTTTCGGTAGGGCATTGCAGGCTTGAATCATCTGATTGTCTGATAATAAAGATGATTTCGTGTTTGGGAAGGCATGTTTAGTCGTTGGGCTGCCATCTGGTAGTTGTTAAAGGAACCACGTCAGAAGCCGAGAGGTGCCGAAGAACTCTGACACCAGGGTGTGCATGGTCGATTGACCGTGTCACCTACACTTGAATGGATGCGGTGTTTCTTTGTTTGGAACAATATTTTGTGGGGTAATTAGTTCGTGGAAATAAGATAATCCTGAGCAGCCCATACCTATCTAACTATATGGCAGGTTGAAAGTTGATATCAGGCCCAAATTATTAGCATCATCAGAACTTTATTTTTTGTATTTTCGGATAGTAGTCCAAGATTTTGGTTAAAAATCATTATTTTTGATTTTAAACTCATTCATGGACACTGGACCAGACACAATAGATATAACAATAGAAGTCTACGTCTACAGGCGGGATGTCCCGGAAAGTGTTAAGAAAGTTGTAAGTGGAGAAAAATAAACGTAGATAAGTTCTTCAGCGATACAAATTTCATCTTCAGAGATAAGGAGTCTCTAGCTGCTAGGATCTAGCTGCAGTCTTTTTATTCATATTAAAGTCTCTGCATACCCAATAAGTGTAGCAATTGACCCCGATCGTGGAGATTGCGTCGAGTGACAAGATAACCTTTATTTAGTCCTTAGAGATGCAACGTTGAGCGGAGTGAAGATGGAAATATATTATTGGTTTTGTTATTTAAAGTTTTGTTCTGTTGAAACAACTTCCGTATTTGAGCGTTTTTCCGGCCGCCGGAGCCCGCGGCTCCGTAATTATGAAATCATGATAGTTTTAGGATAAGATAATTTGGCAAAGTTTTAAAGATGCCTGACGCAAATCTTTCTTGGGTGCGTTTAGAACTGTAGGAGAAATACGAGTGAAAATGGAGACAAAGTGTTGCACGTGCTGGAAATCGAACCCATAGCCTGTATAGGAAAACTACCGACTCAACCACTTTGCCACGGAAGCTTTAGAAACGAAATGGTAAAATCTAAGTTTTTAATTGGTTTCTAAGGATCCGAAAGTAATCCTGAACAAGATAGTTAAATAAAAATAAAAAAAATAAGCAGACTCGGACACGAAAATCCCTTTATCTTGTAAACGGATCGATCGATTTTGATAAAACAATAGTAAACCTGCTTTCAAATAAAATCATCATCATCATCATCATCAGGTCTTTTTAGTCTCCACTGCAGGAGCATGACCCTCTCTGTATTACCAGAGCCATACTTGACCAGAGCAAACAGAGGATTTGGCCTACACTCTCCTCGCTGGCCAGACGGGTTGGAGAGGTCTCATTGATGTTTATGGGCTTTGTTAAGCTTGTATTTCCTAAGTCGCCTCTTACATCTATGGGAAGACTTGGAGTGGTCCTATTCTACTCTACCGGAAACCACACGGCTAAATATAATAAAGCTCAAATAAAATAACGCGTTCCAAATCGGTTCACCAGTTTGAGATCTATGGTGCCACAAACACTCATACTCGGTGTGAGGCCCTCACATAGTGGCGAAACATATAACACCCCTCAGTTTGCATCAGGGGTAAAAAGTACTCGGCATAAAACTCACAAGTTTGTTAGTATACCAAGAAACTGGGGAGTTTTATGACCAAGCCAGCAACTTGTAACAATTCGTAGCTATTACAATAAAGTCAATCTGATTTACGAAGCTCTCGGTAAGATTTACAGCAACAGGTGGCTACCGTAAACCCACTGTTTCTTTTGTAAGTGTTGAGATACAATAAATATATACGGACAAATCACACAGATTGAGCTAGCCCCAAAGTAAGTTCGAGACTTGTGTTATGGGATACTAACTCAACGATACTATATTTTATAACAAATACTTATATAGATACACATCCAAGACCCAGGCCAATCTGAAAAAGATCATTTTCCATCTTGACCTGCCCGGGGATCGAACCCGGTCACTCCGTGTCGCAGGCTGGCGTGTTGACCGCTGCGCCACGGAGCTAGTCTAAACAATACTATCCACGGAGGAGATCCGTAGAAGAACGGAAGTCACCGACATAGCTTAGCGCATTAGCTCTTTGAAGTGGCAGTGGGCGGGGAATATAGCGCGAAGAACCGATGGCCGATGGGGCATAAAATAAACGCCTCGACATTTAACAAGATATTAAGGCGGCGATAATTCACATTTTACGTACAGATTATAGTTTCGAAGGAATTTGGCTGCATCCCATTTCTGAAAACTATTAATATTTAATGATGATGAGTTTGAGACAGTGATGTAAAATACTCGAGTTCGCATCGAAATTCATAAACTCTTCTTCTTCTTCCTTACCTTATCCCACTTTTTATGTGGGGTCGGCACAGTATGTCAGTTCCCTCCATTTTGATCTGTCACCTACCATATCCTTTGTCGCTCCTTTCTTGTTCATACTCTCCTTGATACAATCCATCCATCTTTTCTTAGGTCGTCCTCTGTTTCGGGTTTCATTCACTTTCAGTTCCAAAGCCTTCCTCGCGATATGACCTTCTTCTCTCCTCATCACATGCCCATACCAGCTCACTCTATGACTATGGAGCTTTTCTATTACTGACGCGACTTTCATACTTTCCCTTATTATACTCATTCCGTATTTTATCCATTCTTGTCACTCCACACATCCATCTCAACATTCGCATCTCTGTTACATACAGTTTTCTTTCTTTCATAAACTCTATGAACTAAAATACTAGCTTGAAGCTTTTCAAACGCGAGTCGTAATAATAAGGGTAATATTTTTACGTACTTTCAAATCGACATGGTTACCGTTTCTGAGTTTTGTTCTGTTGAAACAACTTCCATATTTGAGCCTTTTTCCGGCCGCCGGAGCCCGCGGCTCCGTAAGTTGACAATCTCTATTCAGAAACTCAGGATTTATAAGAAATTTAAAAGCCTGCTTAATTGAGTTGAGAAGAAATTAGATTTTTAGTATGTAAATATCATTAATATAATTTTTAGAATAAGAAGTATGAATATACCACGATATTTAAATTTGAAACGCATGCAGTTAATATTAGTACAATTTTCAAATTAGGCATCAAAATAGGATCAGTAGTTTATGAAATATTAAAATAAATTTATTATTGCAACCTCTAAGTTTAGTGTATTCGGACTCGGAAGACTTATAAATATTTTCGAGTCGTACAGTGAACAGTCAAGGGCATATAAAATTGACCCCTCTAAAAACAGATTTTAAATTGTTGTCAGTAATTGAGTGTCAGATATATAGATGTACATATATTTGCAGACTCGATTTTTGCACAACACTAACAGAAATAAAGGAGGTACTCTTTATAAACACCAAAGTTCTTAAGATTCTTGAGAAGCTACATGCAAAAGCGTATTATCATTATAATCATTTCACCCGAAAGAAGTCCACTGCTGGACATATCACCTATACCAAATATTCTTTGTTCCATGGGAGGATATTGCCATAGTCATTACACTTGGCAGGCGGGTTGGCGAGCGCAATTTTTTTTTAGCTTCTTGTGCTTTCAACGCCGCTGCCTATCGGAAGCATTTTTTTAGCAGAGAAAGGATAGTATTTTTGAAATATTAACAGAATATTTAGTTACATATTTACTTTAAAACAAATAATTAAATAAAATAAAATTAATATTAAAGGGGGGCTCCCATTCAACAGACATGATTTTTTTGCCGTTTTTATAGATAACGGTACGCAAACCCTGCGTGCGCAAGTCCGACTCGCACTTGGCCGGTTTTTACAATAAACAAAACCTATTGTAGGTATATATGAGGCAGAACCATTTGGAAATTAAAACGAAAACTCAGACAGGCCTCGTTATAACTGGTGAAATGATATTGCAATATATTATTAGCTCCGTGGCGCAGCGGTCAACACGCCAGCCTGCGACACGAGAGTGCCCGGGTTCGATCCCCGGCCAGGTCAAGATGGAAAATGATCTTTTTCAGATTGGCCTGGGTCTTGGATGTGTATCTATATATGTATTTGTTATAAAATATAGTATCGTTGAGTTAGTATCCCATAACACAAGTCTCGAACTTACTTTGGGGCCAGCTCAATCTGTGTGATTTGTCCATTTATTTATTATTTATATATTTATTTATTTAGCCCAGAAAAGTAGAGGGCAAAATTAAAAAAAAAATGTTTATAAACTACCGCTAATTTTAGCTGTTAATAGGTTTAGGAGAAACGCCATAAAATCACGGATACGGCAGACGGACGGACGACCGCATTTTATATGATTTACGGCTCTTTTAATAGCTGCGATATGGACTGCACCTGTGACGACCAGCTTTATATAAATTGCTAGGTATTACCGACGACTTCGCCCGCGTAGAATTCGGTATTGTGTCACAGTGTCTTTGGGCCCCCGGGCTGACCCTTGGAACTCGAGGTCCGAAGCATCTCAGGCGAGGATGTACCCGGGAATATTAAAGAATAATGAAAATTGGTCTTAATTGTAACTTGGTCTTTGACTGAACTCCAAAGGTCCGAACTCAAGGTTTGGTGGTCTTAATTGTAACTTGGTCTTTGACTGAACTCCAAAGGCCCGAACTCAAGGTTTGGTGGTCTTAATTGTAACTTGGTCTTTGACTGAACTCCAAAGGTCCGAACTCAAGGTTTGGTGGTCTTAATTGTAACTTGGTCTTTGACTGAACTCCAAAGGTCCAAACTCAAGGTTTGCCAACAAGCGATGGACCGTAGCATCTTGGGTGTCAAATTAATGGAAAAATCTGTAACACTGACTACTCTCTCCAACAAGAATTGAAGATCTGAAGGCTGCAAAGTTGAAATGGGAGTGGACTGGCCACACATACCACAGGCCAAATGATTTCTGGGTAACGGTCACCTCCGACTGGATCCCTACTAATAAATAAGACCCGGTAGACCAAGAACGCGATGGCGCGATGAGTTTGATATTGCCCAGCAGTAAGACAAATGACGGTTTGAAAAAATACTCCCTTCCCAAATCCAACAAATTCCTATCCTTTCCCAACTCAAAAATCTAACAAATTCCTATCCTTTCCCAACTCAAAAATCCAACAAATTCCTATCCTTTCCCAACTCAAAAATCCAACAAATTCCTATCCTTTCCCAACTCAAAAATCCAACAAATTCCTATCCTTTCCCAACTCAAAAATCCAACAAATTCCTATCCTTTCCCAACTCAAAAATCCAACAAATTCCTATACTTTCCCAACTCAAAAATCCAACAAATTCCTATCCTTTCCCAACTCAAAAATCCAACAAATTCCTATCCTTTCCCAACTCAAAAATCCAACAAATTCCTATCCTTTCCCAACTCAAAAATCCAACAAATTCCTATACTTTCCCAACTCAAAAATCCAACAAATTCCTATCCTTTCCCAACTCAAAAATCCAACAAATTCCTATCCTTTCCCAACTCAAAAATCCAACAAATTCCTATCCTTTCCCAACTCAAAAATCCAACAAATTCCTATCCTTTCCCAACTCAAAAATCCAACAAATTCCTATACTTTCCCAACTCAAAAATCCAACAAATTCCTATCCTTTCCCAACTCAAAAATACAACAAATTCCTATCCTTTCCCAACTCAAAAATACAACAAATTCCTATCCTTTCCCAACTCAAAAATGCTTACGACGGGCAGCAGCGTCCGAAGCACTAGTAACAAAAGAAACTGCGCTCGCCAACCCACCTAATAAGCGTAGTGTGTGAGGCAATATCCTATCATGTAACGAAGTATCCTTGGGAGGGGCATTTGCCCAGCAGTGGACATTTTTTGGCTGTAATGATGGTTTTAATATACATAAAGCATGGACTTTACCCAGCCATGCACACAGCACCTTTAATAAACTTTTACTGACAGAGAAGAATATAAAAGATTACGGCAATTACTCCTTGATAATTCTCCTAAACCTGGCTAAACAAGATGACCTATGATGAGACTGGGAAAGTGAGTTAGAGCAACAAAAATTTTATAACACTTAATCCTAATCCTAACTAATATTATAAATGCGAAAGTGAGTTTGTTTGTTTGTTTATTTGTTTGTTTCACGCCGTAACTACTGAAGCGATCATCATAAAATTTTGCATACAAGTTCTTTGGAGTACGGAGAAGGACATAGGCTACCTTTTATCCCGGGATAAAGTACTATTCCCGAGGGATCGACATTAACGCGGGCGGAGCCGCGGGCGAAAGCTAGTTACTTATATGTAGGTATGTAACAGTCTCTTCAACGAGGTGTAGTATGTTATATTCATTGAAGAGGAATAAATTCACAATGTGCTATTGTGCATGCCTAAGTGGTTTTGAATGATATTAACGCTCTCTGGTGGTCTAAGCTTATAAGTAATATAATGCACATTGTAGAGGTTTAGCAATAATGCACGTAAACCTACTATTTTTACTGCTTATCTTAATCCTAACTAGTGATGTGCCGTTCCCATATTCCCATTCCCAGGGAACGTTCACCGTTCCCGTTTACGGGAAAGTTTCCGGAAACATTCCCAATTTCGGGGGTACGTTCCCATCTAAATTAGGAAAATCTTGTATACTTACTAAATAAAAACTTTTGAGATTTGGTCTCATTCCCAGCAACAAGGGAACGTTCCCGGCAACAAGGGAACGTTCCCCGGGAATTTGGGAACATTCCCTGGGAACGTTCCCGTTTATTTCGGAAATTTTGTCGATTATTGAAAATATTTATATATTACATATACCAAGTAATGCATATACATCAGTTCAATATATTTGAATTGACAAAAAAGTTGTATGACAAATAAAATTACAACTTTCCCTGACATTTCCATTTATTGGGAACGTTCCCGGGAACGATTTTGGAAATCTGGGGAATGTAGGAACGTTCCTGGGAACGGCACATCACTAATCCTAACTAATATTATAATTGCGAAAGTGAGTTTGTTTGTTACGCTTTTACTAACCAAACCGATCATCATGAAATTTTGCATACACGTTATCTGGGGTACGGAGAAGGACATAGGGTATATACTATTCCGAGAAAAAGTACTGTGCCCGAGGGATCGACATTGAGGCAGGCGGAGCCGCGGACAAAAGCTAGTTATATATAATTTGAACCAAGTTATCTAAGAAAAGCCTCCAAAAATTAATATAATTACAATATGTTTGAATGTTTTACAGTTTTCAAATGAAATTCGCGTTTTAGGCTTACTCTTGACCTTAGACTAACCCAAAGGGTAAAGATGATGATGATGATGAAAAAAGCCATGACTTCAATATACTGTTGCTGATATGAACATACGTTAATAAATTACACTACAATTGTTTAAAAGCAGTGTATACCAGTTTTTTAATGTCTAATATAGACATAGTACAATGTCGTATACATATGTAATCTACATATATAATTGTATGTACGTCAAACATATGCCCAATTTTACGTAAACTACAAGTAATATTTGTAGTGTTACAAATGTAGTGCAGCAGCGAAAATAAAATAATAATTAAATAAATAATTAGTATAATAAATAAATAGTATAAATAAATATTAGTAGGCCAGGGGTGTCATACTTGATTGCCAGTCCGGTGATTATACGTATGGCATCGGGTACGCGCGCCCGGCCTCCCCGAGCTGCTACTTTCTTATCCCCAATCCTTCCGAGCAAGTAGCATCCCAAATACCTTTCCCCGTTCCCACAGCCCAATAAATTCCTTCCGTTCCTAAGCTCAAAAGTAGTTTCGATGGGCAGCAGCACTGAAACCCATTCATCATCATCAGGTCCTTTTTAGTCTCCACTACAGGAGCACGACCCTCTCTGTACTGCTAGGGCCATACTTGGCCAGAGCAGCCAGAGGACTTGGCCTACACTCTCCACGCTGGCCAGACGGGTTGGAGAGGTCTCATTGATGTTTAGGAGCTTTGTTTAGCTTGTATTTCCTAAGTCGCCTTCTACGACATCCACGGGAAGACTTGGAGTGGTCCTATTCTACTCTGCCGGATACCACACGGCTATGCACGACTGAAACCCATTAAGCCGAATAAACTGCACGACTGAAACCCATTAAGCCGAATAAACTGCGCTCACCAACCCGTTTGCCACCCGTTTCTCTGCGAGATCGAATCAGAAACGAGGAGATTCGTAAAAGAACAAAGGCCACCGACATAGCTCAGCGGATTAGCTCTTTGAAGTGGCAGTGGGCGGGGCACATAGCGCGTAGAACCGATGGCCGATGGGACAGAAGGGTTCTCGAATGGCGACCACGCACCGGCAAGCGCAGCGTCGGACATCCACCGACCATATGGTCGGATGACCTGATTAAAGTCGCAGGAAGACGCTGGATGCAGGCCGCTTCCAACCGGTCGTATTGGAAATCCTTGGGGGAGGCCTATGTCCAGCAGTGGACTTCTTGCGGCTGATATGATGATGATGAAATAATTAGTAATGACGTTTTAATTTTGCAACTGTGGAAAAGTCTCAACCGCCTAAGAAACTGGGGTAGGCCGTTGGCAGCACAACCTAGCCAAGTGGGGCTACGTTGACTAGAAAAATGTTCAGTGTGATGCAGGCAGCCAGGAAGTCAGATCATGTCACACCTTTTGTCTTGTCTATTATGACACACTACCTGCACAAAGTGGGACCTCAAATCTACCTCAGCGAGTGGCGAGGCTGTCGCAACCTAAACTAAATAACATAATAAATTAAATAATTAAGGGGGCACCCATACAACAAAAGTGTTTATTTTTTTGCTCGATATTGATAACGGCAACAGGTAGACGCTTGAAATGTTCACAGAATATTTAGTTATGTATTCAATTTAAAAATAAAACAAATATTTAAAGAGGGCTCCAAACGTGATTTTTTTTCCGTTTTTATAAATAACTAGCTTTCGCCCGCGGCTCCACCCGAGTCAATGTCGATCCCTCGGGAATAGTACTTTTTCCCGGGATAAAATGTAGCCTATGTCCTTCTCCGTACTCCAGAGAACTTGTATGCAAAATTTCATGATGATCGGTTCAGTAGTTCCGGCGTGAAAGCGTAACAAACAAACAAACAAACAAACAAACTCACTTTCGCATTTATAATATTAGTAAGGAAGTAAGGATGGCACGGAACCGTTCGTGCGCAAGTCCGACTCGCACTTGGCCAGTTTTTAATCTATAAACATCCTTTTATAGCAGGTGTAAGAATGCCCAAATTTGTTTCAAAACAATGTCCAATTTAGAAACAGGAAATGCTCCTTTAACGGTTGTAAGTAGAGTACTTATACCAAAATAGAAACAACAATAGTTCATAAAATGTTAATACGATACAGCTATATGTTCCTTGATATATATAGAAGACAATCAGTCACGTTTTTACTACGACATACTATAGTATGTTATTAGTAGATGTTATTCTTTTGATATATCACAAATTATACGGTCCATGAAATGTTACATTAAATACATACGGTAAATAATTATGACATATTAAATTAATTTTTGACAATTATAAAACTATCTTGACTAAATGAGTAGAAATATGTAATTAATTAGTAATTTAAATGACATTGTATTAAGTAAAAATGTATAGAATTGTATTGTGAATTGTGACTAAACATTCCTACCCCTACTAGGCAGAATATGCTGCGTCTCATATTTATTGTAACACCATTGTAATTTGTATCACCATATTCTAAGGAATAAATGAATCTATCTATCTATAACGGTTTAACTCACTTATTTTTAGTCGGAAAAATGCCGACAGTTCCAGCCTAGTCAGTAGGCCATCCTCAGGGCGAGTGTCAAGGACGTCCCGCCGCGGCTGTCAGCTGATCACTGAGGAGGCCGCCCTCTTATTTTTTTATTATTTTGCTGAAATTTTTTGAAGTGAAAACTTCCTTAACGGCTTTGTGCACTTTATGGGGTGGGTAAAAAAAATTTTACTCACTTCAGGACACGTGACATGATCGAAAATTCGTAAGAGGGACACGTGACCTGAGACCGCCGGCGCGGCGTAGGAGAGGAAGTAATATCCCCCTCTTTACCGCGCGGAGTATTCACTTCTGCTGGCGCTCCCGGAGTGCGAACCGTTGTTGTTTTTTGTTTAAAAATGGAATGGAATGGAATTTGAAAATGAAATTATTTTTCCTAAGTAGCGAATGCTTCAAATAAAAAAAACTTCCTGTCACGAACGACCGAACTGTGGAACGAACCTGCGGCAGTATTCCCGAATCTAATATAAAATATATACGGACAAATCACACAGATTGAAGTAAGTTCGAGACTTGTGTTATGGGATACTAACTTAACGATACTATATTTTATAACAAATACATATATAGATAAACATCTAGGGGAAAAGGGGGTAATGGGAGTCACTTAAGCGAGCAATCAAATAAAAGCTTATTTCGAAATAATATCGTGATTAAAATTGTTTAATAATAGACTTTACTTATTTATCTACTAGTTGTTATCACTTTTCACCACTTTGGGAATCAACTTTGGATATATTTCCGCGTTTTAAAAAAAAACAAGTTTGACTCCCATTGCACTAACCTCAGTACAATGGGAATCAGACATGTGGGAAATCAGAGTCAAACAATCGCAGACATTACATTCGGCAGTATACCATCCAGTGCAATCACCAGTTGATCAGCTAGCCTATTTGGTTTTTCTGACTTGTAATATCGGCATCTATAAGCGAAAAAACATAAGAATATTTTTTGCGGGTAATGGTAATCACTAGCAGGCCCTTTGGCTCCCATTACCCAAAATCTATACTGCATGTTAATTGTAAAATTTAATAACACAAAGTTAATTTAATCGCAATTTAATAAGCTAATTTAAATTTTGAATATCAAAGATAAATCTATCCATAGTTATTAATTTGGTACAGCTACAACGTCTATACTCACCGTTAATGTTGTTTTGACGAAAATTTACACCGACGAGGCGTAAAAACGAAACATAATTGTCACTCTAAAACGCGTGGAGCTACTAGCGCGAGTCATTCGTACAATGGGCATCGGGTACAGAGCAAGCTGAACATGTCATTTACCTAGATATCGAACATGTAGTTTTGCTTAGAGGCACCTGACCCCGATTGCCCGCTGACTCCCATTACCCCTTTCTCCCCTAAGACCCAGGCCAATCTGAAAAAGATCATTTTCCATCTTGACCTGGCCGGGGATCGAACCTGGTCACTCCGTGTCGCAGGCTGGCGTGTTGACCGCTGCGCCACGGAGCTAGTATTCTTAATATACGACGAACAACATTTCAACACATAAAACTTAACTATATTTAAGCAGCCACTTTATATGCTTTCCACAAGGTTAATTTTAATAACCTTACGTGCTTGGAGCACTTGAACTTTAAGCTCTGGTAACTAGTTCATCAAAGTTTTACTAAGAACGTTCTCCGGCAAAAGTTTCTAAGCAAATTTTAATAAAGTGAAGGTACATAAATAGATTAAGTGCCTTAGATAAAAGGTACGGTCACCTATTATCTGGCAGAGCCCAAGGTCATAAGACCGAAAGACCACGTTTATGGTGGGCGTATAGGTGGAAAACTCTTTAATAATTTGTTTATAAATATTCTTAGACATGAAAAAAATATAAAAAAAATCAAAATAGATATCAATTTTTTTTTATACCGTACCTTAAAGCGACGTGTAAACTTTGCGTGATCCCTCGGGAATAGTACTTTCTTCCGGGATAAAAGGTAGCCTATGTCCTTTTCCATACTCCAGAGAAGTTGTATGCAAAATTTCATGATGATTGGTTCAGAAGTTATGGCGTGAAAGCGTAACAAACAAACTCACTTTCGCATTTTTAATATAAGTATAAGGAAGTAAGGATAAGAATAAGGATTTTGCTTATGACTAAAAAAATTTTTTGTTAAAATAAAAAATGGATATATGTTTAGTCAGTTCAGGGTAGACAGAGTCCAACTGTCTGTATGGACTGCACATCATGGTACCTAACTACCTTACCTGTCTATATCATGCTCTTACGTCATAATTGACTAACAGCAAGTATTTCATGCATCTTGGTGAATTACAATCTTTGTAAACACAACACAAAGTATTCCGAAGTGTGGAATACTTCTAAAGGGATGCCTTTGAACTCTAGAGGAATAACATGCATGACGTCACTTGAATTCATTCTAAAAATCTTTGTTCAAAAACTCGTTTTTACCACAGACTAAACAAAATTTTGGCTCTGAACAGAACTAACATAACTAAACATTTATTTTCATAAAAAAAACCTCCCGCACCTTAATATGGTGAAAAAATTTCAAGCGGGCGGGATTTGAACCCGCGACCTAAGTCTATGGACGACTTAAGGGTCCATACTACCTCACACTGCTTTGCAAGATTGACTGTTATATCAATAATAATTAAATACTCAAGTTGAAATAAAAATGCAGCAAAGTTCAGGACTAACTCTGGTAACTATATGACTCAAAAACACGATTGCGTTAAATTTTCTCGATAGAAAAAAATTGCAAAGTTGCCTCCAAATCACGTCTAATTTACTCGGTATATAGCATTATTCACCAAATACATTGAAATTAACCTTGAAACTTTTGATTATTATTGCATTACAGATAAGGCAGCCATCATATGTTTTGCTTTTTCGAATAACCCTTGAATATACCTAAAAAACGAAAATATCCAAAGTAGCCAACGCGTTTAGACCATCCGCGTTTGTATCGCTACGCCACCTGGCATATGTCGGGCTCTTAATAAAAATTTGATTTTGTGGTTCCGCCACGCCATAAATCAAATATTTTGTATAATAATGTAATTTTTTTTTACAAGAAATTAATAAAAGAAATACATATTTTAATTATATTTATAAATTTTCGCCCATTCCCTTGACCGGCTTCAGTTTACGCGGGAAGAGAAGCAGTTGACCCATTCTTCGTTTTTTCTTTTCTCCCAGATCAGCATAGAAGGAAAATATGTGAAATAAACCGTTAGTTTGTTTAATAGAAGCCCATAAAGTTTCTACAACAGGACCAGACACCTGAGAAAACATGCCAATGAAAAGCGAGGCTGGAGCCATTTTCCTTAACCAAAGCTATGAATCCCTTAATTATTCGATATTTACTACCAATCGTTTCCCTATCCGTCAGTAGCCGGAACCATCAGATCTATCCCCCGTGGTGTAATCAAAGAATCTATTTCCGTACTCCATTGGATTAGCACAAGGAGTTTACAGTTGAATGGAGTTTGTTACAGCTAATATTATAAAACGTAATGCCGCTGAGCAATTATTAATCCTTACTTCCTTACTTAATATTATAAATGCGAAAGTGAGTTTGTTTGTTTGTTACGCTTTCACGCCGTAACTACTGAACCGATCATCATGAAATTTTGCATACAAGTTCTCTAGAGTATGGAGAAGGACATAGGCTACCTTTTATCCCAATCCCGAGGGATCGACATTGACGCGGGCGGAGCCGCAGGCGAAAGCTAGTAATATTATAAATGCGAAAGTGAGTTTGTTTGTTTGTTTACTTCTGAACCGATCATCATGAAATTTTGCATACAAGTTCTCTGGAATACGGAGAAGGACCTACCTTTTATCCCGGGAAAAAGTACTATTCCCGAGGGATCGGCATTGACGCGAGCGGAGCCGCGGGCGAAAGCTAGTATTATAAATACGAAAGTGAGTTTGTTTGTTTGTTACGCTTTCACGCCGTAACTACTGAACCAATCATCATGAAATTTTGCATACAACTTCTATGGAGTATGGAAAAGGACATAGACTACCTTTTATCCCGGGAGAGAGTACTATTCCCGAGGTATCGACATTGACGCGGGCGGAGCCGCGGGCGAAAGCTAGTAATTAATATTGCTAATTAACACACATTGGTCAAGTTTGATATTGGTCAAATCGACAAATTAGAAATTAGACTACAAATTGGTAATTGGTCAAATCGCCTTTTCGCAAAATTATGTAATTTGCCAAATAAGCCATCCGCCAGTCCATGTTCTTACACATTTAGTTATGGTTAGGGTCATGTACCTTTAGTAGTTTTGAATGGCCTGAAAATCTGGATAATGTTACTTGTTCATTTGAAACTCCACAAAGGAGGAGGGGGAAAGGGGTTCATTTAAGGGAGGGAGAGGGACTTATGTTTGATCAGAGAATCACGTCCTGACGAAAAGTGTACCACCTTCAGGGCCAACGCACCGATTTGATTTAAATACTTAACATATTTGTTCATAAACTTATGAAGTAAAGAATAATAGAAAAAACTTTTTAGAAGAGTATTCCACAGAGTCGGTTATTTTTTTATTATAGCTCGAACCATTTATTATGCCAAGAAATGAATTTGAAACTCCATTAAAGTTTATTCACGAGACTATCGCTTGAAATAAGGCAAGGAATCTGTTTCTAATTATCCAAAAGAAACTTATTTAAACGACTCTTTCTTTGACTTCGATGTGTTTTTTATTGATCAGAAAGCTATTATATTACATTGTATATTGTAATTTTAAAGATTTTATAATCCTAACTAATATTATAAATGCGAAAGTGAGTTTGTTTGTTTGGTCGTTACGCTTTCACGTCGTAACTACTGAACCGATCATCATGAACTTTTGTATACACGTTATCTGGGGTACGGAGAAGGACATAGGTTACATTTTATCCCGGGAAAAAGTACTGTTCCAGAGGGATCGATATTGACGCGGGCAGAGTCGCGGGCGAAAGCTAGTTTGTTTAATATTCCTGTTTTCTTTAGTATTCCTGACGTTAGCTTTATTATTGCAATTGTTTAATTATAAAGGAAATAGCTCTACCATATCGGACTTCATGATAAATCACAACTACCTACGTGGTCCAGTGGTTAAGGCGTTTGCCTGTAGACCCGGGGTCGTGGGTTCGATTCCCACGGCGAGCATAATTTGTTTAGTTGTTTTCAGTTTGGTTAGGACATTGCAGGCTTGAATCACCTGATTGTCTGATACTAAAAGATGAATCCGTGCTTCGGAGGGCACGTTAAGTCGTTGGTCCCGGCTGCCATCTGGTAGTCGTTAAAGGAAGTCAGAGGCCGAGAGGCGGGCCCGAAAAACTCTGACACCAGGGTGTGCATGGTCGATTGACCATGTCACCTACTCAAAATGAATGAATGAATCACAAGAGTGAATAATACCGCCAATAACATCATCCTCTTTTTGAAGTTGAGTATGCCACGCTTTCCGACCCCTGCTGACTAAAGTTTTCACTTCCATCGGTAGTCACTGATCGCCTGCCTCTGATTTTTTTATGGTTCCGTACCTGAAGAGTAAAAACGGGACTCATATGGCTCCGCTGTCCGTCCGCCTGTCTGCTTGTCCGCCTATCACCAGGCTATATCTCATTAACCGTGATAGTTATACAGTTGACAATTTCACAGACGATCGATGTATTTCTGTTGTCACTATAACAACAAATACAAAAAATAAAAATATAATACTTTGTAATAAAAAATAAGTGGGCTAATTTTTGCTCAAAATCGATAACGGCAACAGGTAGACGCTTGAGATATTTACATAATAGGTATTGAGTTATATTTTCCACTTTAAAAATAAATAATGAATTTCTAAAAAAAAAATGTGCAAGAAAGTGTCAATCTAAATGTATGTACTCGTATGACAGTGTTATTTGTATGGCACCAAAAGTTAAAAAATAAATATTCAAGGCTCTTACACAATTATTGCCGTTTTTATAGATAACTAGCTTTCGCCCGCGGCTCCGCCCGCGTCAATGTCGATCCCTCGGGAATAGTCCTTTTTCCCGGGATAAATGGTAGCCTATGTCCTTCTCCGTACTCCAGAGGACTTGTATGCAAAATTTCATGATGATTGGTTCAGTAGTTACGGCGTGAAAGCGTAACAAACAAACAAACTCACTTTCGCATTTATAATATTAGTAAGGATGGTACGGAACCCTTTGTGCACGAGTCCAGCTCGCACTTTGGCCGGTTTTTCACATAGTGTAAATTCTATATCTCGGTTCTAAGCTCCGTAAATTAACACGTAAGGTGATTGACAAGGCGTCCTTGAGCGGCTCGAGATCTTCTGATTGATAGAGTGATATGGGAGTTGGGAGGCCGCCAATTGGGCATTTGCTGCTCTGATGACATTAGGAGTACTATAAATTCACTGCATATATCTGATTGTTTATATTATGGACAGTAAATTGAGCTTAGTATATGCTTGTAACTGCTGTCTGCTAACCGAGGGGTCCCGGGTTTACTCAGGTTTCTGGCCGCGTGTTCTTTATTGACTGTGTGAGCGCAAAGTGCAGGCAAGTGCAGGCGAAGCTTCTCAGCTTGGGTAAAAATTATTTCGTATGTCAGACCGTAGAAGCCGGTCAAGGGAATGGGCGAAAATCTAAAGAATCATGACAGTAGGTGATGCGGATAGCAACTCATCACTATTTTGATTCTGTTTTTAAACTTTACGCCCAATAACACGCTAAACGTGGAATTTCGGTCTTTTGACCTTAGGCTCTGTCTACCCCTTAAAAAATAAGGACATGATAATATGTATGTATGTATGAAAAGGCACTTGACTGAAAAAAACTAGAAAAAACCTGAAAAAACGAACACAATTAATAGTTTTGACAGTAACGAATGGATATGTTTGTTGGAAACCCAACATTAGAACTTAAGAAAAATAAGTTTTTGATATGGCAACACTTGTACACTTCCTCTTGTTCGTTGTGTGCCGAATAAACGACACGTTAATTTGTAAAGATCGTGATTTTTTATTTTACCAGCCTAAATTACATAAAACACTCCACTAGTAATATCAAAAAGTTGCAAAAATTGAATAATAATTCTTCTTTCACTACTAGTTACCAAACAGCGAAAGAAAAATCTTCACTTGTAACTGGTTACTAAAAGTTACAAAAATGGAAAAAAATCTTCTTTCACAACTACTCGTAGTTACCCAACAGCGAAAGAAAAATCTTCTCTTGTAACTAGTTAGGTAAGTTTAGTTACCAAAGTGGACGAAGGCTTTCTAATTTCTTTCATGGTCCTTCGAGCCGGAGCCTTCGAACCTCGTACATTTCACACTCTAGTTATAGTTATAAAATACACTAGTGTGCAGGTTGCCTCACGATTTTTCCTTCACCCTAAGGTAGAGGTCGATGAAAATGATCGTACTTGAATTAAATGAAGAAATATAATATGGTGAGAAAATTCCACGCGGGCGGGGTTTGAACCTGCGACCTTACGTCTCTCGCGGTAGCTCGAATGACTGAGCACGTACAGGTCACAGGTTCAAACCCCGCCCTCTTGGATTTATTTACCGTATATTATTTCTTAATTTAACGAGAGTATGCCAGAATAGCATCGTAAGTAAATGCCAAAAATTAGACAACGGGTTGCACCCTGCGAGTGCCGTGTCGGCAGAAGTGAAAACTCGCAGTAGAAAGAGAGGGAGGGATATTACTTCGTCTCTTACTTCGGTCTCAGCTCAGGTGACGTGTCCGTTTCACGAATTTTTGTCACGTGTCCTGACGTGAGTTTAACATTTTTTACCCATCCCAAAAAGTGCCAACGCCGTTAAGTTTTCACACTACAAAAGAGCTACTTACAGGTCAATACGGGTAGAGTTTAAACCCGGGACCTTTCGTTAATGGATCGAGCTTTTAGACCACTAAGCCACCGCTTCAAGTGATGTATCCTTCAAAATTGTGAAATACGCCCTTACCCATTGAAAGAGACATTGACGGACGATCGGCATCAAAGGATCTATTTTAGGATACATCACACGTATCCCGAACTATATGGCATATTCAGAGCAAACGGTGAGGAAGGTGTAATACTTATGTATCTTTTTGACTGATTTTATTTAAGACTAGCTGTTGCCCGCGACTTCGTCCGCGGCAATTTCTGTATGATTTATTAGTATGGATGAATAATTTTTCCCCGTTTTCAAAACATTTTTTAACGATGCTTCGCTCTTATTGGTTGCAACGTGATGTTTTATAGCCTAAAGCCTTCCTCAATAAATAGACTATCCAACACAAAAATAATTTTTCAATTTGAACTAGTAGTTCTTGAGACTAGCGCGTTCAAACAAACAAACAAACAAACTCTTCAGCTTTATAATATTAAGTATAGATATATATAAAACGTGTATTTTGAAGCGACTATCAAAACTTTGTACATACATTAAGTAAGCAATAGGCAGGCTGGTCTGTGAGAAAAGAAAAAAGTAAAATGTACTAATGTGATAACGGTGGAAGAGAGATAGTCACAAGCCGAACGCTTAGGCCGATCATACCTCTCTATCGCTTGTTCCACGTTCTCGTTTGCAAACAGAACGTGACACGTTTTCGTGCGTCGTTATCACATCTAGATCACATAATAAAAAAGTTGATTAGTCATTGGACCTTTTTCTTTTCTTATTTACTATCTCTTAAAAGTCATAGACAAAGATTTTAATTCAAAATTGGATAGATTACATGCATCAAAAGATTGTAGTAAAGATCGTATGGGTTTCGGTGTGTGTGTGTGTGTGAATGTGTTTGTGATTTGTCCCCATTATATTTTTTTTCTCTGTTTTCATGCGTACTTTTATGGATCAGGGCTCATATGAGAAACGTGGTTGTTTTCGGTGATTTATGTACGGTGGTATGGAACCTGGTTTTATTCTCTTTGTATGGACGTATTGGAACGTATGGAACCCTTATTGTGTGTCTGTTAGAGATGGGCAATCCACCCACCCGGGTTTAAACCCAGTTGGGTAAAAACCGGGTGTTTTGGGTTTAAACCCAATAAGCACCCAATTTTTTGGGTTTTTACGATTTTTTACTTTAATTATGCTACTTCTTGACCTGACTAAGCTGGTGCAGTGGACTACAGTTCCAACCCTTCAGGTCCAATTGGTCAACTTCCCTCCCCTACTTACGTTTTTGTTTTATGCCCTCATCAAATAATATTGTTTTGCGATAGAGCGAGGCGACATGACCAGAGGATAAAATAAACGGGTATTTTGGATTGTTAGTAGCTCAATTATTTAAATATTGTCGCGAAGCTCCCAGAATGGAATAGTCTAGAACTTATCCGAACACCGTCTGTCGCGCTCATAAATCTTATATCTTGCTCACACTATTAGTATTCTAGGTTAGCGGGAATACACACTATCGAATATTCTGGCAGTCGGAACCGAAACTATATGGAACTAGAGACAAAACTATTATGAGGGTACGGAAGGGGCCACCGTCATTCAGTTGACCGCGAGTATTCAAAGCGAACGATTCCAATACGAGTGCGAGTAATAACAGTGACTGCAAGGCCACGAGTAGCGCGTCGCGCGGCTGCGATAGGTTTCAGAGGCAGGCGCACGCGGCAGAGGCAAGCGCCAGCGCCAAGGTGTTCACGAGAAAGGGCGGCAAGGAAAGTGGACGTATTCAGATCAAAGAATAATACATTAATTTTTTGAATAATACCATTACTTATTGTTTTGACCGTGTTTTTAAGGATTCATTTATGATACATGCTTTTTAACCGACTTCAAAAATGGAAAACGATGTTCGACAGTTTGAATGTTTTCTTACTGACTGGTTGGTAGCTTTTGGGTAAGGAATTTGAGGATCTCGAAAATGACGTCAGTCTTGGAATCCAAGATGGCTGACGCGACTTGTCATAAAAAATCGACATGGGTGTCGTTGTCTTGGTATTTTTAGGTGTAGATCTCGAAAATGACGTCAGTTTTAGAATCCAAGATGGCGGACCCGAATTGTTATAAAAAATCGACATGGGTTTCGTTTTCTAGTTTTTTTGGGTGTAGATCTCAAAAATGATGTCAGTTTAGGAATCCAAGATGGCGTACGTGACTTGTCATAAAAAATCGACATGGGTGACGTTTCTGTTTCTTGGGAAGAAGACCTTGAAAATAATGTCAGTTTTGTAATACAAGATGGCAGGGCTTTGCATGGTAATTCATCATGGGTGTTGATCCCTTAGTTTTTTGAAGTGTAAATAACGTAATTTTCGAGGAAGAATAGGAAACAACACCTATGATGATTTATCATAAACTGTCGTCATCTTTGATTCCAAAACTGATTTTATAATCTAGATCTACACCACTAAAAACCTAAAAAATTACACGCGTCGATTTTTCATGACAAGCCACGTCCGCCATCTTAGATTCCAAAACTGACATCATTTTCGACATCTACACCCTAAAAAACGTAGAAAACGAATCCGATGTCGATTCTTCATGAAAAAATGCCTCCGCACTCTTAGATACCAAAATCGACGTCAATTTTAAGATCTACACCCCAAAAAGCCTTAGAAATAACATCCATGTAAATTTTTTATGACAAGTCACGTCCGCCATCTTGGATTCGAAAACTGACATCATTTTCGAGATCTACACCCCAAAAAACGTAAAATGAACACGCATGTCGATTTTTCATCAAAACTCGCGCCCGCCATCTTGAATTCCAAAACTGACGTCATTTTCGAGATTTTCACTCTAAAAACCTAGGAAACGACTCCAGTGTCGATTTTTCATGACAAGTCGCGTTCGCGTATGCTACCTAAGATTCCAAAATTGACATCATTTTCAAGATCTACACCCCAAAACGCCTTAGAAATAACATCCATGTAAATTTTTCATGACAAGTCACGTCCGCCATCTTGGATTCGAAAACTGACATCATTTTAGAGATCTACGCCCCAAAAAACGTAAAAAAGAACACGCATGTCGATTTTTCATCAAAACTCGCGTCCGCCATCTTGAATTCCAAAACTGACGTCATTTTCGAGATTTTTCACCCTAAAAACCTAGGAAACGACACAAGTGTCGATTTTTCATGACAAGTCGCGTATGCTATCTAAGATTCCAAAATTGACGTCATTTTCGAGATCTACACCCTACACCCCATAAAACCTGGAAAACGACATTCATGTCGATTTTTTATGACAAGTATTTTCTGTAACTACCAATGTTGTCGCTCGGGTGGAGCGACAACAAAGGGTATATTTTTTTTAGGTTAAATGGTATAAGAATTATAACGATAGATAATGCCTCGAGACATTCCGAAGTCATTGTGGAATAAGATGCTCCTGTACATATTTTAATACAAACATAATCTCTAAAAATAACAATACACTCCTTTTTTTGAAGTCGTGTAAAAAGAAAACTATCAAAAACTCAAATTTTAATACCTACCTACATAAGAAAATAAAATAATATCATTTTACACCTTAGAATTATTTATTCTCCTAATTACGTCCACCGACTCACTACTAAGTCATTGCCGCACTCGTTCTAACATAAGGTCTGACACAGCATGCCGTCTCTTTCTACTTTGGCGCAAAGCTTTTAAAATATTTACGGCAAAAAAAAGACCAACATGTTGGTCAACTGCAACATGAAAACACAGAACTAATTATTTTCATCTCGGTTTTTATTAATAGTAAACATTTTAAAATTTCCTAAAATTTAATTAAGTACGTACCTAATATTTTTTTAAATTATTTTAACGTACGGCAACGTTGAATTGATCATTACAATTTAATAAAAATATATTTTTCATATATTAACTAACGTTTTTGACAAATAAAGTAAACACCCAATTTTTTGGGTGTTTATGGGTGTTTAAGGGTGTTTATTGGGTTTTTACCAAAGCACCGGGTTTAAACCCGGTGCTTTGCCCATCTCTAGTGTCTGTTAATTAGTGTTCCGTACCCAAACGTTAAAAACGGGACCCTATTTCCAAGACTCCACTCTCTGTCACCAGACTGTATGTCATGAACCGATAGGTAGACAAGACAGTTGAAATTTTCTCAGATATATATCATTTCTGTTGCCGCTATAACAACTAATATTAAAAAAAACAGAATTAAATTAATATTTATGTGGGGCCCCCATACAACAAACGTGATTAGTGTTTTGCCATATTTTGCTTGATATTAATAACGGCTACAGGAAGACGCTTGAAATATTCACAGAATAGTTCGTTGTATATATTTACTTTAAAAATAAAGATAACTAGCTGTTGCTCGCGACTTCGTCCGCGGCAATTTCTGTTATTGTGATTATAAGTTTTTTTATTAGTATAAATGATTAATTTTCCCCCGTTTTCAAAACATTTTTATTGATGCTTCGCTCCTATTGGTCGCAGCATGATGTTTTATAGCCAAAAGCCTTCCATAGTAAATTGACTATCCAACACAAAAAAAAATATTTCCTAATTTGAACCAGTAGTTCCTGAGATTAGCGCGTTAAAACAAACAAGCAAACAAACTCTTCAGCTTTATAATATTAGTATAGAAGTACAAATGGTATGGAATATATAAATGCACATGTAAATGTACGCGAACGGAGTCGCGGGCACAGCTAGTCCAAAACTACAGTATTTTTATATAATAAATATAATAATATAAATAAATAAATATATATACGGACAAATCACACAGATTGAGCTAGCCCCAAAGTAAGTTCGAGACTTGTGTTATGGGATACTAACTCAACGATACTATATGTTATAACAAATACATATATAGATACACATCCAAGACCCAGGCCAATCTGAAAAAGATCATTTTCCATTTTGACCTGGCTGGGGATCGAACCCGGTCACTCCGTGTCGCAGGCTGGCGTGTTGACCACTGCGCCACGGAGCTAGTCATTATATACTTTCGTCTAGTTTTAGAATTCTAGGAAGCCATCGTCGTCTTTTGATCTCCGCTTATGTGTGTGTTTAAATAAACACTTTTTGTGCTGCAGCGACATCCATCATATTTCGCGCAGTTTATTGCGACTACTGTTTGTTTCGGAATTATAACATCTGGCTTGTTATTTCGTGCATAAAGTTGCCATGTGACAAACTTTCCAGTCATCATCATCATCAGGTCTTTTTAGTCTGCATTGCAGGAGCATGACCCTCTCTGTACTACCGGAGCCATACGTGGCCAGAGCAGACAGAGGATTTGGCCTACACTCTCCTCGCTGGCCAGATGGGTTGGAGAGGTCTCGTTGATGTTTATGAGCTTTGTTTAGCTTGTATTTCCTAAGACATAGGCTACCTTTTATCCCGGGAAAAAATACTATTCTCGAGGGATCGACATTAACGCGGGCGGAGCCGCGGGTGATAGCTAGTTTCAAATTATTTCCAAGTCACTGAATAAAATTAACACAAATCTATACATATAATAAAACAGTAAAAATATTTTGTCTGCACATTTAGAATTTTTAACTGAAATGGATAGAAGGACACTCAAAAGAATAACAGAAAGCAAAAAAAAATTATGGAAATTTTCTAATTTCTGGTCTATGAAGTATGAAAATAAATAGTATGGTATTTAAGTTCTCGATTACAATTAAAAAAGATATATGTGGGTGAAATGTACAAATTCACCCCTAAAGGGGTAAAATGGGAGGCTAATGTTTTTACGATAATTTTCCCATTTCTGGTCTTAGAAGTATAAATAATATCCATACTTCCATACTAATACTATAATAAATATTATAAATGAGAAAGTAACTCTGTTTGTCGTCTTTTTAACTCTTCAACCATTGAACTGATTTGGATGAAATTTGGTATGGAGGTAGTTTGAGGCCCGGGGAAGGACAAAGAGTATGTTTAATTCCGGGTAATTCTACTGTTCCCGAGGGATCGACACTAACCCGGGCGGAGCCGCAGGCAACAGCTAGTAACTAATAGTGTCATACCATCGTAAATAAGACACCGACAACAACCACGTTTCTCGTATAGGGGCCCTGATCTATAAAAGTACGCATGAACATAGAGGAAAAAATATAATGGAGTCAAATCACTCACACACACATTGAAACCCCTTCCATACGATCTTTGTTGTGAGGTTAATTAACTATATTTCTTGACACTATATTGTTCCTAATTACCTGCGATTTTCTTTATGTTTTATTAGTGTGACAACAGACTGACAATAAAGATTTGGTTGTATGGGCGAGATTCCTTTGTTTTCCCTATATAAAGAAAACACATTGCAAAAAGTTAGCAAAAAGGAAATATTGTTATCATAAACAAGGAATAACAACATCTTTGACAGAACATAGAAACATTCAAGTCTCTTCGACGTGCATTGAGGCCTAGACACCGGAGCTCCCGGGTTCGATCCGCGGTCAGGTCAAAAAGATCTACTAGTGTATTACTGGACTTAAGTACCAATTAACCTAGGCCAGCATCTCATTACATGCTGCATTAGCCGTTGCAGATTTCTGACTAATTGAACACGGGATTCTACATCTAGTGTTGACTGCCGTGAGCACTCTAGGGGTGATTTGATTATGTGATATACTGCTCTACGATCTAGCACATAAACAGGATGCTACAAGATCTTCAATGCTGATTTCGGAGATAAGAAAAAACGTAGAATGTACCAGCGTTGAGTGTAGAAGCCGGCCGAGGGAATGGGTGAAAATCTAAGGAATTATGTCCATAGGTGATGCAGGTAGTAACCCAGCTTTTTGATTTCATTTTTTGCTGCACCCCCACCAACACGCTAAACGTGGGCTTAAGTTTTATGACCCCAGGCTCTGTCTACCCTGTAAGAGACATGATAATATGTAATACATTTTTGTTACAAGATTAAGTTTAAACCTTTTTTACTGACCCACCCAGAAGGAAGGTAATGTTTTCGCGCGTATATGTATGTATGTAAGTCTGTTCCATTCTCCACTCCTGTAGCGTAAACGGCTTTTGGCGTGTAAGGTATCATATGATTTATATTCTTCCCTGGAGTGTCATAGGCTATGTGACGTCAATAAAATATCAATACAGCGAACGTAAACTGGCAAAAAACTTGCAAAAAGTTGTTACTTCCTGTAGCCCTAAAATAAACTAATACGCTAACCTGCCATAAAATATTTGCCCATATGGCATGTATCGCTGGATAGCCACGCTTATCGATTGTGCGAAAAAGCAGCCAGCCCGCTTATCTTGTCACGTGTGGCGGAGATCAGACGAGGAGCAATCTCTTTGTAGAGAGCTCTCGCACCAGGACCCCATGGTTTTTGTCTCCACACCAAACGGCACAAATATGTAGTCTGCATTTAAACAGACATATTTAATTAAAATCAATTTCTTCTCATTAAATAAATCAACACTCACAAAAACTGGGTCAACGACGCGACGCTTAAATGAAAAGTCTAAAATGCATGGACCTTTTATTTGGGGTCAATTTAAGGTCTGTTAGCACGTATCCTCGGGTCAGACGGGACAATATTGTAGCATCGTAATATTTGAATATGAATTATCTATTTAAAATCGTATATTTAAACATGTTGCAGATATGTACGACTAGCTCCGTGGCGCAGCGGTCAACACGCCAGCCTGAGACACGGAGTGACCGGGTTAGATCCCCGGCCAGATCAAGATGGAAAATGATCTTTTTCAGATTGGCCTGGGTCTTGGATGTGTATCTATATATGTATTTGTTATAAAATATAGTATCGTTGAGTTAGTATCCCATAACACAAGTCTCGAACTTACTTTGGGGCTAGCTCAATCTGTGTGATTTGTCCGTATATATTTATTTATATTTATATGTTAGGAGTTACATAAATAATAGAAGAGGCTTTAAATGTTTTCTGAAAAGACTGAAATTTAAAATAAAAGCGTAGTCCTTTTAGTTTGGGCCTAATTAAGGGCTATTTATACGCATAAATTTACTACTGCATAAGTGAGTTCCTAATTGGACAAATTGCTACAGGCTAAAGATTATGGCGTTAATTAAAATCAATTCCTTTTCCTAAAGTAAACCAACACTTATAAAAATTCGGTCAGCGACGCGACGCTTAAATGAAAAGTCTAAAAAGTATGGACCTTTTATTTGGGGTCAACTTAAGGACTGTTTGCACGCATCCTCGGGTCAGACGGGACAATATTGTAGCATCGTAATATTTGAATATGAATTATCTATTTAACATCGAATGTTTGGACATGTTGCAGATGTGTTAGGAATTACAGAAATTATAGAAGGCTTTTAAAATATTTTCTAAAAAGAATAAAATTTAAAATAAAAGCGTGGGGCTTTTTATTTTGGGGGTTAGGACTATTTGTACGCATCGTCTGGTCATAGCCGTACGGGATCATATTGTAGCATTAGGTATATTTGAACTTGTATTATTTATGCGCGTTGCAGGTATGCTTGGCATTATAAATTTTAGCAATGGCTAGTGATGTGCCGAATAGAAATTCTTTTTTCGTAAAGTTTCTTCTCTCGGTAGTTGCGTGAAATTTCTAAAAAACTTTAAAGAAATTCTCGGAAAAACATTTCGACCTGCACACTCCGTTCTCAAATTTCTACAAATGCCTAAAATGTATTTATTTTAATTTGGCATTTCGAAATGGAAAAAAATACATGTACGGTCAACATCATAATTAGGTATGCAGTGCTGTGGTCTAATATTAATATATTTACCAATCCAAAAGATTGATTTAAATCAAAAGCTCATTTTCAAAGATTTACCTAACTGAAATTGATTGTCTGAGGTTTCATTTCATTCCATGCTGGCGAGCTTCGCTGGCGCAGTGGTTGACACGCTGTGATACGAGGGTTTCCTTGTTCAATCCCCGGTCAGGTCATGATGGAATACGATATTTTTCAGATTGCTTGATTGATATAGTATGTATCTATTATAAAATATATCAGTATCGTTGAGTTAGTATCCTACGACACAAGTTCACAACTTATTGTAGGGCTAGTTAAATTTGTCCCTTCTCCTCCGGAACATCTACATTTTTTTTGATAATAAATACTAAATATGCAATGTCTTGTTACTTGACTGTTCATAACGGATAAGTCGTATACCTATGTAATTTGACGTAAAGAAAAACTTGACGAAAAGAGACTCTGACAAAAATGTAATTTGATGAAAAGAGAACTTGACAGAGCAATAAATAATAATAAATAAATAAAATATTTTTATTTCACCATAATTAACAGATTGAGTTTGTAAAAAAAAAGTTCAAAGTACAATAACTAGACGAATAGTAAAATTGACTAATAGAATGACACTCATA
The DNA here is from genome assembly GCA_947532085.1 of Elegia similella. NCBI lineage: Eukaryota > Metazoa > Arthropoda > Insecta > Lepidoptera > Pyralidae > Elegia > Elegia similella. The sequence continues at coordinate 25,108,382 of OX383939.1, forward strand.
AATGTATATGTTTATTGCAATACGTACTATATAAACAAGAATATACCTAATATTTAATTATATTGTTGACCGTTTTATTTATCTGGGGTCAATTTAAGGATTATTTGCCCGCATCCCCAGGTCAAGGCAATACAGACAATGTTGTAGCATCATGAATATTTGAAATTGAATTAAGAATAGCTTATGGCATGGGTGTTGTAGGTATGTTTGAAATAATGATTTTTTCTGTGCTTCCAAAACGATAGGTAAATTTTGAATAATTTAAATAATCTATACATATAATAAAACAGTAAAAATATTTTGTCTGTACATTTCGAATTTTTGTCTGAAATGGATAGAGGGAGACTTAAAAAGAATAATAGAAAGCAAAAAAAATTTTTTGGAATTTCTTGTCTGTCTGTCTGTTTGTCTGTCTGTCTGTCTGTCTGTCTGTCTGTCTGTCTGTCTGTCTGTCTGTATGTATGATCACGATTATCTCCGAAAATACTGAACCGATTTACTTCAAACTTTCACCAATTGCTTTGTTTTAACTCAGTTTAACATTTAAAGTTTGTTTCATCAAAATCGGTTCATTCAAAAAAAAGTTATCGTCATTTGAATGAACTCAAGGCATGAGTTTGCCTGCAAACATATAGCAAAAAAATAAAATAAAATAATAAGTGATAAGTAAGAAAATTAAAATCCAAAGTCAATTCATCATCATTATACGACAGCATTCTACCTATCCATACTAATCCATACTAAAAAAAAAGGAGAAGCTGACTGACTGACTGACATATCAACGCAGGGCCTAAACTATAAGGGTTAGGAACTTGAAATTTTGCACAGGGGTTCCTTTTATAACGTAGGGGAGCACTAAGAAAGGATTTTTGGAAATTCATCTCCTTAGGGGGAAAAACGGGTTGCAAAGTTAGTATGAATCTTTGTTGTTTTTGAAGTTATTCGAATGAAATTCAGCATGAAGGTTCTTTACTGAAAGGTATGAAACACGAGTAAAATATTTTACTCAAAAATTATCCCTTAAGGGGGTAAATTAGGGGTGCAAAGTAAGCATGAAACTTTGCCATTTTTGAAGTAAGTCGAATGAAATTCAGCATGAAGGTTCTTTACTAAAAGGCATGAAACACGAGTAAAATATTTTCTCAAAAATCATCCCTTAAGGGGATATAACGGGGATATAAAGTTAGTATGAAACTTTCCGTTTTTCATCATCATCATCTCAGCCGCAAGAAGTCCACTGCTGGACATAGGCCTCCCCCAAGGATTTCCAATATGACCGGTTGGAAGCGGCCTGCATCCAGCGTCTTCCTGCGACCTTGGTTAGGTCGTCCGACCACCTTGTCGGTGGGTGTCCAACGCTGCGCTTGCCGGTACGTGGTCGCCATTCGAGCACCTTTCTTCCCCATCGGCCATCGGTTCTTCGAGCTATGTGCCCCGCCCACTGCCACTTCAAAGAGCTAATCCGCTGAGCTATGTCGGTGACCTTTGTTCTTCTACGGATCTCCTCGTTTCTGATTCGATCTCGTAGAGAAACACCGAGCATAGCCCTCTCCATAGCTCTTTGAGCGACCTTGAGCTTTCTTATGAGGCCCATAGTAAACGACCACGTTTCGGACCCGTAAGTCATCACTGGCAACACACATTGGTCGAATACTTTCGACTTGAGGCACTGAGGTATTTTGGACGAGAAGACACTTCGGAGCTTCCCGAACGCTGCCCAGCCGAGTCGGATTCGTCGAAAGACCTCATCCTCGAAGCTGGAACTTCCAACCTGGATCAATTGATCCAGATAGATATATTGGTCAACAGCTTCAAGCATGGAGCTCCCAACAAGCACTGGAGAAGGCGCAACATGGACATTCGACATTATTTTCGTCTTGTCCATGTTCATTTTAAGGCCCACTTGTTGGGAAACTTCATTGAGGTCATTGAGCATGACACTCAGATCCTCCAGCGACTCTGCCATTATAACAATGTCATCGGCAAATCGAAGGTGAGTGATATATACTCGCCGTTAATATTAATGCCAAGTCCTTTCCTTTCCAGCAGCTTGAAGGCATCCTCCAGAGCAGCGGTGAACAGTTTTGGAGATATCACATCTCCCTGTCTCACACCTCTCTGTAGTCGGATAGCCCTCGTACTCTGCTCCTGTACTCGGACTGACATTGTGGCGTTGCTGTATAAGCACTTCAACACTTCAATATACCGATGATCGATGCGGCATCGCTGGAGAGATCGAAGTACGGCCCATGTTTCGATCGAATCAAAGGCCTTCTCATAGTCCACAAACGCTAAGCATAGTGGCCGGTTATACTCTCTGGTCTTCTGTATAACCTGCCGCAGCGTGTGGATGTGGTCTATGGTACTATAGCCTTTTCGGAAACCGGCTTGTTCGGGAGGCTGGAAGGCATCGAGCCTGTTCGTGAGACGATTCGTGATTACTCTCGAAAACAGCTTATAGACGTGGCTCAGGAGCGTGATGGGTCTATTGTTCTTCAGTAGGGTATTGTCGCCCTTCTTGAAGAACAGCACCACCACGCCCCTGTTCCACGTCTCTGGCGTCACGCCCTCGAGCAGAACGGAATTGAAGAGCCTCTGAAGAACTTTCAGTACCGGCGTTCCGCCCGCTTTCAGAAGCTCTGCTGTGATTCCGTCCTCGCCCGGCGCCTTGTTATTCTTGAGCTGTTTGAGAGCAATCCTAATCTCGTACAGGCTGATGTCCGGGATATCTTCGGTATAGTGTCGGGTAAGTTTGGCTCTAGGATCTTTGGCCAAACTTATAATGGGTTTGGCTACTGAGGTAAACAGCTGTCCATAAAACCTCTCGATCTCGCCCAGCACCTCGGCTTTCGACGATACCACGCCGCCGTCCTCCTTCTTCAGCTTAGTCAATCGGCTCTGCCCAATAGACTCCACTCTTGCGAACACTTTGGAGCCTTTATTTTGCTCTATCGTCTCCTTAATACGCTTGGTATTAAAGGAACGAATGTCGTGTCGCAAGGCCTTCTGGATTTGTCTATTGAGCTGCCGATGTACGTCCGCGTCTTCGGAGGTCTGCAGCGGCATAGATCGTCGCGTGGCCATCAATTTTAGGGTCTGGGGCGAGATTTTTTGAGTCTTTTGTTTCGGGCGGGACTTAAAAAACTTCGCTCCCGCCGCGTGGACAGTGTCTACGAACCCTTTATTTAACTCGTCCACAGATACGCAATCCTTCAAGCAATCGAAGCGATTAGAGAGTTCCAGTTGGATACTTTCGACATTTTGGATATGGGCCGGAGACAGTCGGAGCGTAGACTTCATCAAGCGAGTCCTCTCTCGTCTGAGATCGATATTCAAGATGCCTCTTACTATTCGGTGATCACTTCCGATTTTAATCCTGTTGATCACAGAGACATCATTGAATATCTCTCTCCTCGTCGACAAGATGAAGTCTATCTCATTTTTGACAGGGGCCTGGTCCTTTCTGCTTGGACCCATCCAGGTCCATTTTCTGTTTGGCGGCTTCTTGAAGAAGGAGTTCATCGCGTAGAGTCCCTCCTCCTCCAAGAAATCGGCCAGCCTATGGCCCCTTTCGTTCCGCTTTCCATACCCAAATTGCCCCACTCTGGCCTCTCCGTCACTCCGCTTGCCAAGTATTGCGTTAAAATCCCCCATAACAACCGTAAAATAGGTTTGGGAAGCGTGTATGGCCCTACTGATGTCCTCATACACCACTTCCACCTCTTCATCTGAGCGTTCCCCGGTCGGCATATATACCTGAATTACCTTCAACAAGTATCTTTTAGATACTCTGAGTATCAGGTATATTACCCTACTGGAAACACTCTCGATGGTTATGACGTTGTTAATGAGGGACTTGTGGACGAGAAACCCGACACCATGCTGTGACTTTTTAAAGTCACCCTCCCGGTGATAGAGTAGGTTACCAGACTTTAGGGTTGTCGTGCCCTCTCCCTCTCTTCGGACTTCTGACAACCCCACTATGTCCCATCGTAACCTACTCATTTCCTCTTCCACTTCCTCGACCTTCTCGTCTAGCCTCATAGTGCGAATGTTGTGTGTCGCCAGGGCCAGTCTTCGTTGGGGGTGGTAGCCGGATCTCTTCCGGAGATTCTTAGCACCCCCTGCCCCGCCGTTACCATGACCGCTACCGGAGCCAGGAATAACGGGGCCGCCGGGGACTGGGGGCCTTGGTATATTTTCTAAATCCATGGGGGGATTTTGCCATACTCACCACGCTTGGCAGACGGGTTGGTGAGCGCAGTGTATTTGGCTTATATCGCTTTCGACGCTGCTGCCCATCGAAAAATTGTTTTTTTAGCGAGGGATGGGAAGGAGTTTGTTGGATTTTGGGAAAACGGGATAAAGGTCTTTGGGATACTACTCACTCGGATGAATCAGGGATGAGTAAGCAGCAGCTCGGGGAGCCGGGCGCGCGTACCCGTAGCCATTACCTGCAACCACTGGTCAAGCAGTTGCGAATGGCACCCCCTGGCTGTTCCGTTTTTGAAGTTATTCAATTGAAATTCAATATTAAGGTGTTTCATTGAAAGTCATAAACTAATGTATTCTGGGTAATTCTACTGTTCCTGAGAAATCGACACTTACGCGGGCGGAGCCGCGGGCCAAAGGCAAACCTGACTTATATATCAACGCACAGCTGAAACTACTGTGCGCAGAAACTTGAAATTTGGCACAGGGATTCTTTTTATGATGTAAATGAGCACTAAGAAAGGATTTTTAGAAAATCAAAGGGGTTGAAGTTTTATAGAATTTTCTCATTTCTGGACTTAGAAGTTTGAAAGTAGGTACGCAAGTTCTCAATTAAAATTAAAAAAGATCTGTTTAGGTGAACCAGACAACATTCTCCCTTGAAGGGGTAAATAGGGGGTAAAGTTTGTATGGAATTTTTCCATTTCTAGACTTAGAGGTATGAAAATAAGTATATACGTTCTAGGTTACAATTAAAAAAGATCTGTGTAGGTGAAATGTATAAAATTTCCCCCTTAAGGGATAAAGGGGGAAGGGGGGGATTGTATGGAAATTTTCTCATTTCTGGACATAGAAGTATAAAAATAAGTATATATGTTTACATTACAATTAAAAAGATCTGTGTAGTTAAAATGGTCGAAATTTCCCCTTGAAGGGGTAGAATAGGTGGGGTAAAGTTTGTATGGATTTTTTTTATTTACTTAGAAATATGACAATAAGAAGTTCTCCATTACAATAAAAAAATATCTGTGTAGGTGAAATGGGCAAAATCCCTTCCTTAAGGGCTAAAGATCTATGCAGGTGAAATGTATTAAATTCCCCCTTAAGGGGAAAAAGCAAAGGGGCAGGGGTTTATATGGAATTTTTATCATTTCTACTGTTCCCAAGGGAACGACATTAACGCGGGCGGAGCCGCGGGCAATAGCTAGTTATTAATAATTTGAATATTATAAAGTAAATATTATTTAAAATGTGAATTGACGTGAAAAAAATATCTATGAAGGCCTATTTTCTGAATAATAATTTGTATCTTTAAAGAATTTTGGTTTTGGCCGCCGTTCTGCTCGTGTTATTATTAATCCCTCAAGAGTGATAAATTTTCTGGATGAAATATTACCTATTTTATTTATAGTATCCATGACGTGTTTTTTCCCTCGTACAGCAAGATTGTGGAACGGACTCCCTCCCGAGGTTTTCCCTGTGTGCTATAGCTTGGGGTCCTTCAAAAGGCGTGTTTACAGGTATCTTAAAGGTCGGCAACGCAACAGCACCTCCTCTGGTGTTGCAGAAGTCCATGGGCGACGGTGACCACTTCCCATCAGGTGGCTCGTCTGCTCGTTTGCCGTAAATTATACATAATAAAATGACGGTTTAGTAGCAAAGGTGTAAAATCTAAAAAAAACATTTTTTTTTTTCCCTAACCTGTTGTTGTAATGTCCAATTGCTGGGCAAAGGCCTCCCCCTTGTTTTTCCATTCGTGTCTGTCGATCGCAACTTCCACCCATCCAATCATAAACTTGTCGAGATCATCTCTCCACCTCCTTCTCGGTCTACCTCTACCTCGGCGACACTCCGGCATCCAAAAAGTAGCCAACCTAGCCCACCTTTCTGACTGCATACGACAAACATGGCCCGCCCAGTTCCACTTAAGTCTGGCAGTTTTTACACCTACATCTTCAACCTGAGTTAAGGAGCGAAGTTCGGTGTTTCTCACCTTATCTATAAGACGTAAGCCTAGCATGCTACGCTCCATCGCTCTTTGGCAAACCTTGAGTCTGGACTTTTGAGCCTCTGTGAAAGACCATGTCTGTGCGCCATATGTAAGAATGGGCAGGATGCACAAAAAAAGATACCTATGCAAAAATTATAAGGTCAGGGTGTCACCCTCAACTGCTTGTCCGGTGGTTGCAGGTGGGGCACCGGGCGCCCGGCCTCCCAAGCTGCTACTAATTTTCCCCCCATTCATCCATGTGAGTAGTAGTCCCAATAGCTTTATTCCCTTCTCAAATTTAACAAATTCCTATCCTTCTCTAGCTTAGAAATGCTTTCGATATGCAGCGGCGTCGGAAGCACAAAAAGTAAAAAAAACTGCGCTCGCCAACCCGCCTGCCAACCGTGGTGAGTATGGCAATATCCTCCAATGAAACGAAGAATTCTTGACAGACCTTTGTCCAGCAGTGGTCTTCTTACGGCTGGATTGATGATGATGATTGCTTGCTAGCTCAATCTCAACTTTCAAAGTAGAAAATTAAGCTATTAGGATACTGCTCATACAGTATTATCCCAAAAGCTTAATTTCGTTTTCAAAATCCAACAAATTTCCACCCTTCCCTAGCTTAAAAAGGCTTCCGATGGGCAACAGCGTCGGAAGCACGAGAAGCCAAAAGTATTCTGCACTCGCCAACCCGCCTGCCAAGCGCGGTGAGTATGGCAGTATCCTCCCATGGAACGAAAAATCCTTGAAGTTGCTTTTCAGCAGACTTTTTTACGGTTAAATTGATGATGATATGATAATTAAATGATGAATATTGAGCAATGTATCTCGTACAAAAATTCCCTGTTTTTCCATAATACCTGCAACATGTATGCCCGGTCTCATCCTTTCAGATTATTCCCGATTCGGACCTGAGTAAACTCATGCAGATAAACACTTTCCATGTATATTTGTTTGTATGTAAATCCTTTTGCCTTTTCGAGATAACTTTGCAAAAAGCTCTGCTTTAGGTGTATTAATATTATAATACGTTATATAGTGAAAGGTCAATGATCCTACGTTATTTTAATTGTATTTAAAATTGGAGATAAATAATGAGAATTCTCAACTTGTCAAACAGTAATAGGTCATGTCTACTAGTGGGAGGATCTTGGTTTTCCGTCATATATTACTTAAATTAGCATTCGCTCGCGACTTCGCTTGCTTCGAAACTTCTTTAGCGGCGTTTTTCACTTTTTGGGATGGTTAAAAAATGTTAATCTCGCGGCAGGCAGGACAAGTGATGTGCTTGAAAATTCGTAAGACGGACACGAGACCCGAGACCGCCGCAAATGCGAGTTTTCCTTTCTGCCGGCACACCCGGTTCAGTTAGCTATCCAACAGGGGAACGCAGCTGGCGTTCTTGCCACCGGCAAGATTCGGAAGATGATTTTTTCTAGTGCTTTTGCTTCTTTACTATTTTTCACTTCATGGTTAATATATATTATACTTAGTTACTAGTTTAGTTGGCTATTTCGTTTATATAATGCGTAGGTAATTAGATGAAAATCCTTGAGCCTATTAATAACATTCTTACTATCTTATTATAAAACGAGGACTGAATATAGTACCTGGTCACAGAATTAATATAAGTACTAACATAGTTTAAACCATTATCCGACCAAAATAATATGAAACTTGTACTTCGACGTTAGTCAACTTTCATTGTCAATTTGTCTTGGACGGATAATAGTTTATCCCAGCCGGCGACCAACGTTTTGATAGTCACTTCAAAATGCATTGCGGGTTTCCTATGATTATTTTTATTAAAGATAAACGTAATGTACTTTGAAATGACTATCAAAACGTTGTACACTGAGGGTAACCTATCATACACACGAATTTTTCTTTTCTAATTTCATTTGTTCGAAAACGGAACTACGAAGTTTTAAATGCCTAATGGCTTCTTTACTATATTTTTTGCTTCTATAAACTTAATAAACATATTTTTCTTATTCTAGAACAACTGTCGACCGAAAATCAAAACATGTAATTTTATTTTGATAGATATTTTGGTAAGAATAATTTCGTTTTCTAAAAGTATTAATGATAAAAGTAACTTTTTCCATATCATTATTTACACAGTAAGTATTTGGTGTTTAAAAATTCGTACATAACCTATTCTTGTTTATGATAGGTAAACACACTGAGTTAGCAGATAGGCCGGCAGGTACTAAAGTTAGTCCACATTTTATAATGAGACGGATTGAGTCTAAGCAGAAAGTACATGTATTTTCCGATAAAATATTATAACCATTTGCAAAAGATAAAGCATATTGATTGCTGCTTATTTATTTACAATAACGACAGCTCATAACAAACTGTAAGCGACGGCTATTACCTCATTTCCTTGCACGCGAAGCGTAAAAGCGCTTTCCCGAAACAGCTGTTGATTTTCCATCCAAGGAAAATGCTTCAGTACGCTCTGAGCCGTCGTGGGGGGCGGTCGCTCGCTCGCTCGCCATAAACTTCGCGTGTCGCGTATTATCGTAAAGTTATTTTTGATTAATTTCGATTTATTTCTGTGTCGTGGTAAAATGTCATGTTTGTTTTGAGTTTTAAGTATGTTTTGATATGAGTTCTGTGTTGTTTTGTGAATAAATTATGACGATGGCCGAAACTGACGACGAAAACATTGAAGGTAGGTTTTCTAACTGTTACAATTACATGAAATGGGATATGGTAATTATGTTTTTTACTCGTGAGGCATTTTAACTAAAGTAAGAAAACTATTTAGTTAAGGAATTTTTAAGTATTAAAAGTGTATTATGTGATCTTATAAGTATTTTAAAATCCTGAAATCCCATAAAATGATTGAGCGAATACGAAATAAAAACGAAAATAGAAATTTACTAAGATAATTAGAAATTTTCGGATGGTTAAAGTTTTGCTACAAATACGTAGCATCGTAGCAATCTTCGTAGAGCTTGGCAGGTAGGTATTAGTATGTAAATACAAGATTTTTTTAATAATTATTGTTTTTAAATCCTTACTAATATTATAAATGCGAAAGTGAGTTTGTTTGTTACGCTTTCACGCAATGACTACTGAACCGATCATCATGAAATTTTGTATACAAGTTCTCTGGAGTGCGAAGAAGGACATAGGCTACCTTTTATCCCGGGAAAAAGTAGTACTATTCCCGAGGGATCGACATTGAGGCGGGCGGAGCCGCGGGCGAAAGCTAGTAAAGATATAATGCAGAGTTATATTTAGCTAAGTTTTCGTACCATGTGAGAAGGCGGGAATTACATTTAACATACCCTTCTCTACGTATGGCTACAGAGAGATAACTTGTTGCTTGTTTAGTGTTCCTTACCCAAAGAGTACCGATAGGAAACTAACTAAGCCTCCGATATCCGTCCGTCTATCACAGCGCGATGGTATGTTTTCTATTGAACCGTAATACAAATATTTTTTTACAGAATGTGTTATTCTATTCGCGCTATAACAAACAATAATAAAAAAATATATAATTATTATTATTATTTAAGGAGGGTAAAAATATATTTTATTTGAAAGGGTATGCTTTCAAATTGGTCCCATTTAATAAATACATAGTATCGCGTCTTTTTCCTTTGCGGGGTACACAGAACCTAGGTCTATAATACCTTATGGCCATATTTAGCATGTTGGATGCGTTGGGGCGTGTAGATGGAAAACTGAATCAAAATAGATGGGTTGCTAGCCGCATCGCCTATTGACATGATTCCGCATACTTTAGCCCAGTCCCTCGATCGGCTTTTACGAACTGCGCGGGAAGAGAAGCAGCTGGCACATTCTACGTTTTTTCTTTTCTCCCAGACCAATATGGTTTTTTTCTCAGAGACCAGTATGTAAGATTCCCATTTAAATTTTATCAAAATCGGTTAAGTAGTTTGATTGAAGTAGGTGTTTTAATATGAATGATTATTTTAGAACTAGCTGTCGCCCGCGGCTCCGCCCGCGTTAGTGTCGATCTCTCGGGAACAGTAGAATTTCCCGGAATTAAACATACCCTATGTCCTTTCCCGGGCCTCAAACTACCTCCATACCCAATTTCATCGAAATCAGTTCAATGGTTAAAGCGTAAAAGAAGACGACAGACGCTCCTTTCTTAGCGCTGACTCACATCATCATAAGAACCCCTGTACCAAATTTCAAGTCTAGGCGCAGCAGTTTCGGTTGCGTTGATATATAAATCAGATTTTCCCGCGGCTACGCCGCTGCCGTTAGTGTCCATCCCTCAGGAACTGTAGAATTTCCCGGAATAAAAGATACCCTATGTCCTTCCCCGGGTCTCAAACTAACCCCCATACCAAATTTCATCCAAATTGGTTTAATGGTTGAAGCGTGTGAAAGGAAACTCCGTTAATGATTAAATATTTTATTTTCAAATCACTCATTTTACAGAATATCGAAATTAGTTAAATACATCTTACCTTAAATATACAATCTCCACACTTTGCGGAAAACTATTTAAAACAATACTTCACAATAAGTAAAGGTTAATTACGTCTTAACGTTACAGCTGCGCCAAACAGAATGCCCGCGTCGTCGATCTAACCATACAAGAGCGATCGTCCCCGCCACTCCATGACGTCTCGCTAAAATGGAGTGGTGGGTACCAACAATAATTACACTCGATACAACCAGTGTTGCCATTGTTGCCGTTTTTGAGATATGTGTTACTATTTTAAATAATACTTCAGATACGCAAAAATACGTTTATTTATACTGGGTTTTCATATAAATCGCTAACAGCTCGGGCATCCTGCAATAGCGGGTCCCTCCGCTATATGAAGCTTTACACACTTAAGCACTGCCTATCTTGAACAAATATTTTACAGTAATAGAATAAACAATAACCTTTTGCACACCAGCGCTTGTTTACGTTACTTCACGCCTGACGCCAGGCTAGTACAAATTGTAATAACTTTAGATGTCAATTGCGTCTCAGTCACGCGACTGTTTTGCAACTAAAGTAAGAAAAAAAACGTCAATAGCGCCCAATAGGTTAATGAAGGTACTAATAGGTGTTTCAATTTCGTGATCAAGCGCAGTATTTTGATTCACATGACATACTAATAATAACAGGAGTACTAGTTTATAAAATATAGAATTTACCATGCACTTAAAATGTTAACGAATTCAAATTACAATTATCTTAAATTCTCATAAAATTAATTATCTGAACAGTCATCGGCATCAGATTCTAATGTAACAATATCTCTATTAAATATAGGCCAAAGTTTCAGATTATCTACCGTTACATAAACAATTAAATACACAAAATATTTAACATTACCATACATTTTTATACCGACGTAGGCTACGCTTGCGAGTCAATGGCGTATCCTCTACTAAATAGCGGTCATTAGGTAAAACTTTAGCGATCCGATAAAGGCCTTGAAATTTAACAGCTAGTTTTTTTATTTTATTTACCATGACATGTTATTTTTCGATTTAGGTTCACCAGATTGCCGCAGTTATAACCAACCTTGAACCGCTTCAAGTCAAATCTAGTTATCTTTAAGTAGTTTATTTGTCCTGCAATGCGTTTGCATGCTTCTTTACGAACCTGATCTAAATTATCTAATGGCGTGTCCCTATAGTATCATCTATTACTTCACTAAGGAAATTTTTTCAGGGCCAGTGTTGATTTTGAACTCAAATAGTAATTCTGATGAAGTGATCGAGTTTAAAAAAACTTAGTTTTCTGAAATTTACGACACTGAGGACCCTAACATAGCTTCCAATAATTTTATAAATTTGTTTAAAATGTTTTATGATTTCTTTTTCCCTTAAAAAGAACTTGTAATAAAAGTTAATCATAAAATAAAATGGATATCAAAAGGTTTAAAAAAAAATGTAGCGAGCAGAAAATACTTCTTTGGAAATGTAGAATAAACCCATCTAAATTAAATAAAAATAAATATCATAGATATTCAAAACTTTTTTTTTAAATATTAAAAGATTAAAATTAAGTTATAATTATAAAACAATAACTTTAAATAATAAATTTAAAACAACATGGCAAATGATAAATAATAACACATTTACATAGCGAACCGATAACTCGTCTTAAAATTGATAATGATTACATAACAGATCCAATCAAAATAGCATAGGCATTTATTGACTACTTTGTATATGAAATTAAACCCTTCCTGAACTAAGGATTAAATATTAGCTCAAATATTACACGTAGTTTACATCTATGTTTATGCCCCCTAGTATACCATAAGATATTTAAATGATAATGACAAAAAATATAAAACAACACCGAAAGTGTTGGTAACGATGGCATTTAAACTTAAATAATTAAAGCAGTAAAATACTATATATATATGCCGTCATCTTAGTCATATTATAAATCTTTGTATAGAATCTGGCGTCTTTCCACAAGATCTGCAAAGTATATCTTGTTATAAAACCTTCATTTAACAAAAACAATAGAGAGTTACATTTTAGACCAATTGCTCTTAGTTAATATTTTTTTTGTTTTATTAAGTTTTTAAAAATATTTTAAATGAAGTGGACAAAAAAAACCTGTTTGTGCCGTCTATTGCGATATGACGCAAGCATTTGATTATGTGCATCATGATATACTATTAGACAAGCTTGAAGTATATGGCATTCGAGGTAACGTATTACAATTGGTCAAATCTTATTTATCAGATCGTTGTCAAATCACAGAAATAACCTAACTGGATGTTTACTCTTAAACAGAAAAAAAGATACACGTCTGACGAACGCTATGGTATTCCACAGGGGATTGTTTAGGTCCTCTTCTTTTTATAATTGATATAAATGACCTTCCCAATAATATAGAACATAGCATGACATTATTTGCCGATGATAGCACAGTCACTATTAAATCCACTGACATCAATTCGTAAAATTTTAATATAAATTCAACATTGGCATCAATAATTACGTGGTTAGATAATAATAACTTAAAATAAATCTTGATAAAACAAATATAATGCAATTTAGCCAAAGACCTTATTAGAATACTTAATTACTTAATTGGAATATCATGGCAGCATAGCAAATAGTGTTGATGCAAACAGCTTTCTCGGCATAATAATCGACTCGCGATTAAATTGGAAACCACAGATAGAAAATCTTTGCAAATGACTTAGTACTTCAAGTTATGCTTTATATAGACTTTCGAGAAAAGATAAGATAATGATGAACTATTAACAGCGTATTATGGCTTAGTAGAATCCATTCTTAGTTATGGTACCAATGATTCTAATATAATATCAAAACAGTGTAAGGAGTTAAACTTGATACTTATTAAGAAAAAGCTTAAAATATTGTTTTGCGAAAAATGTTATTAAAGTATTTACAAATTATTATCTGACAATCTGTAGTATTGTATTTTTTTGGACATGGATTCTTTGTAAATACCAAAACATTATTTTCCCTTTTATTTTAATTGTTGTATTTTTTAAATTTAGGTAATTGCATGCCTTCTGAACTTATATGAATTCGCACACCAGTAATGGTAAACATGTCGGTCTTCTTATAACATATCCATTTAATATTTTACACATGTTTATGCAAATAATTAATGGGTCAGCTCATACATTCGTCTTCTATAGCTATATATAACTTGATGTAGTATCTCTACTTTATTGGAGATCTGCTTTCGCGACTGATTAGTCAGCTCTATTATCGGCTCTCTGCTTCTTGATCTGCTTATTGGATACTTGCGGAGGTACGATCGAGTAGGCGTACGATTGCGGCTTTGCCTGTCATTAACCAGGCTATTCCGCCCTTTCGTATGATCGAATAGGTATACGCTTGCGGCTTTGCCTGTTATTAACCAGGCTCCCTGCCACTCCATCGTATGATTTAATTAAAGAACGTTTACGGACTTGCCTGTTACTTATCAGACTCCCATCCGCTCCCTCGTTCTTATCGTGCCGTTGCCGTGGGGACTGCCATACGCTTGCAGGCTCACCCTCCACGTTATAGCGGCTGACCACATCTCCAACAGAAGATGTAGTCTCCATATCTGAATGTTAAATTGTCATTAATAATATTAATAATAATAATCATTTATTTCAGAAATTGCATTCCATAATGTTTTTAAAAACAAAATCATTTTAATTGAAATTGTCAATTAAATTAAAATTATTTACTTAATTACAATTGAATTAAATTACAATAATTAAATTACCCTATTCTAATACCTTCTCACCTCAGGCATTACAGCAACATGTCTATCGCTGTCGGAGGTAAGGGCAGTCCAATCTGTCTCCAATCATTGTTATTGTTTTGTAACGTTATCTTTTTGTTATTATTTATGATAATAATAAATTTCTTTACTAACTTAATACATTACAGTTTGACATTACGTCCGTGGCTTCCACGCTAGGCTGTGCCTCTATCGTAGTAGCCTGGTTACTGTTGTTACCTTAAACATATAATCGCTGTTCCTGATGGAGTACACTTAGACGCCGGCAGGTGGAGCAAATTTATATTCAGATAACAATTTAGTAAAAATAAAATATATTGTGGTGTAAATGTCTGTGTAAGTGTGTATGAGTGAGTGTGATGTGTTCGTGTTTATGCATATGAGCGTAAGAGATGAAGGTGTATATATGTATATGTGAATGTGTGCGAGACATATAAATATATTTTTTTATTGATTTATTATATTAGTGTTTCATTTTGTTTTTATTTGTACTTGTGTGAAAAGTTTACAAATTAATACGAAATTACAGATGAAGTAATTTTAATTTATATTAATGTTGACATAAAGAAATGTTCAATTAAATGCATGTGTAACCCAAAAGTAAATAATTATGACTTTGTCAATTATAAATTAATTATATTTATTTTAATGAAATATTTGTCTACTGTTTCCAACAGTTAAACAGGCAGTTTTTTTTTTTGTAATATCGATATCATACCCTATTTGAGACAAATAAATGATTGATTGATAGATTAAGTGTTTTGAAGAAAGTAGATTTTAATTATTTATTTACTACCTCCGTAGTCATAAACAAAGCCTCTCTTCTTAATATGGAAGCTCGTAGACAGTTGCACCTCGCGAGTTTACTTTTTGACGTAATGAGGGTTTAAAAAAAAACCTGACTATCTTTACATGAAATTGCAGTTCACTTCGCAACGTCATCAGAGGGCCACTCGTCCTGTACTTTCTATACAGAGAAAAGTCAAAGTCAAAGATTTTTATTCAAAATTGGATACATGTATCTCTTTTTGAACGTCATCACAAGACACAGGACAGTAGCATTTATGCGGCAACGAAGTGTTGGAATAATATTACTGCTCCTTTAAGAAATTTAAATAAAAAATTTACATTTAAAAAGCAACTGAAATCACATTTACTTACTCTTCAGAAAACGGACATTCATTCAAAAACACTTTGCTTGTCGCAAAGCTAAAACTTAAACTGAGATCTTCCTTAAATAATAATTAGTATTAATAACAAGTATTTTAGTATTTTATCTGCCATTTGTTGATTAATTTATTATGTGTTTCACCCATTGACTTTACACTTTGTGAGACAACCTGTTCTGTGAAATTGTTAGTGCGCGTCTTCTAAGGTGACAGCTGGAAATCAGTAGTTGCTCACTAGAGTAACATTTCGCTGAGCTGTAGCCTTTTTGTGATATTATGGCACACATACATATATTATGTTATGTATTAAGTTTTATTGTAGCTTTCTGTTTTATTATGTGTGTTACATTGAACAAATAAAAATATGTTATCTATCTATCTAGTACAGTGGTAAAGGCGTTTGCCTGTTGACCCGGGGGTCTAGGGCTCGATTCCCACGGGAAGCATACTTTGTATAGTTTCCAGTTTAGTTAGGACATTATAGGCCTAAATCACCTGATCATCCGATAATAAAGATGATTCCGTGCTTCGGAAGGCACGTTAAGCCGTTGGTCCCGGCCGCCATCTGGCAGTCGTTAAAGGATCCACGTCAGAGGCTGAGAGGGGGTTCCGAAGAATTCTGACGACAGGGTGTGCATGGTCGTTTGACCGTGACACATACACGAAATGATGATGAATTATTTATGTTATGCTAGTATGATATAACAGTATTGAATAATGGCACGGATTTATGATATTTATTAATGTATATATTTGCTCAGGTGGGGTTCGAACCCAGAATTCAATTATAGCAGTTTTAGTACGATGACCAATGCGTCGTAAATTTAAATCTTATTCACAATAAATTCAATTATATTTGTTATTATATAACATTTAGTCTACATTCTATTTAAATTGTTTTGGAACCACGTCTAAGATCATGACGTTAATTTATTTGACGTCTTAATCAAGTGATATTATTCTTTGTTCAGAGAACTGTATTATTTTTTCTTTTGTTAAAACTGTTATCAACTGTAGCGATGTAATAGTATCAGTAAATTGATACAAGATCTCTGTCAGACACAAGCAGGACCTACAAACAGTTTTGTGGGTGTTAGCTACTGTCACATTGAAATGTCTTTTTACTTTAAATGTAATGTACTCACACGTCCAACAGAATGAGACAATAAAGTAAATAAGTATACTGCATAATTCCGTAACCAGTAATAGGTTACTCACCTGCAAAACTGTACATGTTATCAAAATAGCTTGCCAAGATATTGGCTATAAGATTTATAGTGCATGTTCAATATTATTTCACTATAAAAACAGTTTTACATTATTCAACCGTATGCGTTAATATTTTTAACGATATGTATGTTTATACAGAAGGTTCACGGTTCGTATGTATTTTATAAAATTTCCGAATGAAATAATACATTCTAGAGTGTAGCCCTGGATAATGAATTGATTAAGTCGTACACACATAACAATTCTAGGGGGTGCCCTAGCAAATTGCAATGTCACTTATAGTTCTTTTTTTTATAAATGCTATAGCAACGGTTTGAAGATTATTCCTAGATTGTAGCTCCAGCATAATGAGCATAATGATCCACATATACGGTAAACAATCCGAGGGAGTGCGCTAGCTAATTGTATACCATAAACTATATACCGTGAACCCAACAATAAAGCAATCGTAAAATTCACCTCAGAAAATTACTACGACAAGATCAAATGTAAAACTGTTGCAATATAGTAAAATCATTACCAGGAGTCGCCTTTCGTTATTAAAATGTAATGGTTTATATGATATATAATAATATAAAACACTGTGATTGTGGGCGGGATTAACGGAATAAGTATAAAAAGAAGAGAAAAAAAGAAAATTATTCCGCTGATACCACTTCTGATATGAAAGGAAACTCCGTTAATGATTAAATATTTTATTTTCAAATCACTCATTTTACAGAATATCGAAATTAGTTAAATACATCTTACCTTAAATATACAATCTCCACACTTTGCGGAAAACTATTTAAAACAATACTTCACAATAAGTAAAGGTTAATTACGTCTTAACGTTACAGCTGCGCCAAACAGAATGCCCGCGTCGTCGATCTAACCATACAAGAGCGATCGTCCCCGCCACTCCATGACGTCTCGCTAAAATGGAGTGGTGGGTACCAACAATAATTACACTCGATACAACCAGTGTTGCCATTGTTGCCGTTTTTGAGATATGTGTTACTATTTTAAATAATACTTCAGATACGCAAAAATACGTTTATTTATACTGGGTTTTCATATAAATCGCTAACACGTGAAAAGAAGACAGACAGAATTCATTCAAATGACGATAACTTTTTTTTTAATGAACCGATTTTGATGAAACAAACTTTAAATGTTTTGCCGAGTTAAAACAAAGCAATTGGTGAAAGTTTGAAGTAAATCGGTTCAGTATTTTCGGAGATAATCGTGATCATACATACAGACAGACAGACAGACAGACAGACAAGAAATTCTAAAAAATGATTTTTGCTTTCTATTATTCTTTTTAAGTGTCCCTCTATCCATTTCAGTCAAAAATTCTAAATGTACAGACAAAATATTTTTACTGTTTTATTATATGTATAGATTATGTAAGTAAGTACCTATAAAGAAATTTGATGGCGTTGGATGCAGGCCGCTTCCGACGGGACATTTTGGAAATCTTTGGGAAAGGCCGATGTCCAGCAGTGGACTGCTTGCGGCTGATATGATGATGATGATGATGAAAGAAATTTGATAGAATCAAAATTGACTTTGACCCGATTGCTCCTTTGCCGCGCTATGTCATATAAAAACGATTAAAATTAAATACTATAACCACAGAAATAGATCGAGATGTATTCTCGATATATTTCTGTGACTATAACGATGGATCAAGATTGCGTATCATTTCTAATCCATGATATCTATGGATTAATTTCCAAAGAATTAACCTTCATACTAATTCTACAGATAGTGTAGTAGCCTTTGTTTTTGATATTTGTATTTGTTTGTGTGTTTAAGTGGCCAACACTGGTGTCAGATTTTTCAACCTGCCTGAAGGCCATAAATAATGACAACCGGGACCAACGGCTTAACGTTTCTTTTGAAGCACGCAGGAGCTCACATTTTATATCTGGGCATTTCTCTGTAAACTCGTAAACGGCTGTCCCGACCGTTTTTCTCAAAAAGTAATCTACTTATTTAAAAATAAATCACTACTACTAAAACCTTAACCCTGAAGCTTTACAGGCCCATTTTTTTTAGAACCATAACTATTTTAATTTTTTTACTAGACGTGATAAAAGCTCAAAAAAAAACAGTCCCCTGGATGTCCCCATCACTGTATTCCCGCCAAGAAATGAGATTTACGAAGATGTTATTGAAACTACATACATTTGGCAGTTAATATAATAAGAAAAACAATATAATTAATATTATTTTCGTAAAACAATGTCTCATTACGAATTTTATTATAATAGTAAACACCTGTGAACTTTGTCCCTAAAATTTCTATACAGTCCCCTGCCAAAATTTTAAATCCATAATAAAGAAAAACTGTAATATTTACAAACGTTTTTTATAGTGAAACAAAACGCAATCATTGTGAAATTTGCAACCTTGCCGAATGCGGCAACGAAACGCCATTTTATTTAGTGTCAGAGCGTAATTTGTGAGGTGAACACGCGTTTGGTCCGCTACCACACACAGTCCTCTGGCAAGTAATAATATTTAAATGTTAATGACTTTGATTATCGCTATAAAGTTTATTGTTTTATTATTTATGTCTAAATTGATCGGTAGGTCCTTAAAAAACTATTTTGTGTTAGTTTTGTAAATATTGTGAAATTTAACCTAAATACACAGTCCCCTGGCAACAGTCCTCTGCCTAAAAATGCGGCAGGGGACTGTTTTACATAGCAGGACACTGTGTATTTTACGTATTGGTTAGCGTTTTTATGTATTGTTTGTATAAATTTATCCGCTACTCTGTTTTATTAATGTAAGAATCATAAAAGTATCATTGCTTTGCATAATTGTCTTTTATAAAATTATAATATTTGACACAGGCTAATCGAACACATGTGATATAGCTCCTAAAAAGAAAAAGTTATCCCGAGAGGAATCACTACAAAATAAAGAGAAGCAGAGCGACTACGATACAAAAGAAATAAAATGGCCCTAAAAAGAGAGAAGAAATGAGAGAAAATTGGAAGTTGAAGTATCAAAAGAGGGAAAAAGGTTTCAAAAAATGAGCATAGGACAAGCCCCGGGCGAGGATGGAATTACGACGAAGCTCCTGGATGGACGACCTGTTCTGATGGACCTTCGGAAACTGCGTCATATCTTTTCGTCACCCATACCACAAAGCTTAAAGACAAAGGTCTTTAAAAAAGTGCGTCTTGCATGTGATGTCCTATTGTGCTGAGATGTCGACACTTTAGGTGGGATGGGAATGGTCCACAAGCTAAAAGTTGCTCAGGAAGCTGTGGCTATGCTTGAAGACTCAGAGGGATAAAATCCGTCAGCAAGTAATCCGTCGGAGAACCAAAGTAATCGACATAGTTACTCGAAAAGGTAAGCTGAAGTGGCAGTGGGTTAGCCACATCTGTTGCTGAACTGACAATCGCTGGAGTAAGAGAATTCTACAGTGGAGACCATGTAATCTAAATGTGGGACGCCCCCCGGCTAGATGCACGACGATCTGTGTACGGCGGCTGGCAGCAATTGGATGAGCATAGCTGGTGATCGAGCTAAAAGGCTCATCTTGGGAGAGGTTTACGTCTAACAGTGGACTGCCACAGGCTACTAATGATGATGATGATTTCATTTAATGATTAATATTATAATAATAAGACTTTATGTTAATCTCAGTGAGTACAAAATGTTTCTAGCACTTAGGGTAAAATTTTTGATAATAATGTTTAAAGAAAGTTATATTTTGTATTGACTTTTTAATAAAAAAATCTTTGTTGATTATTGATGCGAAAATATGTCAAAAACCATAAATGTTATATGTTTTTTTAAAAGTACAACAGTAATCTCTCTTTTACTTAACAGCCTCCTGTCACGTTCAAAACAGTCCCCTGATGCCTCAAACAGTACCCTGTCATGATTTTTTGAAAAATCGCTGATAACTCTGAATATATGTAAAAATTCAGTGGGCCTCCTTATCTAACTAAAATAATAGATCATTTTCTTTGAAATAGGACACAGTTTTTTGGCAAATGGCAAAAAAAGCCAGGACAGCATTTGTATGGGACGTGTACAAGCTTACAGAGAAATGCCAATCTCTAAGTTATTTTTATTTATTTTATTTTTAGGTATAAAATAGTTTTAGTCAACTTTAATTTTGACGTGATGACGTCTTTGTAAATCGATGAACGCCGGCTGCACGCACGAAGAAGTGTCACGTTCCGTGCGCAAGCAAGAGCGCGGAACAAGAGATAGAGGCACGATAAGCGTTCGGCTTGTGACGCAACTATCTCTCTTCCACCGTTATCACGTAAAATTATCGTCCGTACAGACTATACAGTCTATACTTTAGTACTATACAGTCAACTAATTCTTTTTTAGTTGGGTTTAGTTTAAGTACTAGCTTACGCCCGCGGTTCCGCCCGCGTCAATATCGATCCCTCGGGAACAGTACTTTTTCCCGGGATAAAATGTGCCCTATGTCCTTCTTCGTACCCCAGATAAGTAATGTGTGTTCAAAATTACATGATGATCGGTTCAGTAGTTACAACGTGAAAGCGTAACAAACAAACTCACTTTCGCATTTATAATATTAGTTAGGATAACTGTAAATATGTACACTTAATGGAAGTTATCAATAAATAAAAAATGTCATGCATAGAGATGTAAAGAACTCGAGTCTTTGAGTCTTAATTCGATAGACTCTACACAATTTAACAAGACTCGGTGTACTAACAAAACTCAGAGCCTGGAGTCGAGCCGAGCTCCAGTCCTTTCTCGAAGCTCGAGCGCTAAAATAGAACTCGTCTTTCAAAAAGAGTTCGACTCATAAAAAGAAGCTCACGTCTCATAATAACTCGAGTCTTAAAAAGAGCTCAAGTGTATCGAGTCTTGTGCGTATCAAGGTTGATTTATTTAAAAAATACATAGTTCATCAATAAATAATATCAAAATAACTAAATTACTATTATATCTCACAAAAGTTGAGCGCGACACGTCGCGTAAAACGACTCGAGCGCGAATCAAGACTTGAGTGCGAATGAATGATCAAGACTCGAGCGCCATGTTGCGCTCGAGTCTTTATGTAGACTTAAGTGCTCTAGTCTGGGAGTCTTATTGTAACGAGTCGAGCTGTGCAATTTGTCAGCCGACCCTAAAATTTAGGTCTCAAAAGACTCGAGTTCTTTACATCTCTCGTCACGCAGATCCCTAAAAGGCTGGCCGCGTTGCCCCATTGGATGGCAATGCTAATGCGTTGTGCAAAAAAAACTTTAGTTTTAGTTTTTAATAACGCAAAATCGTAACACGAGTAGGATGGATACAACTAGATGCGATATATTAACTTTTGACATCCGGATGATTGGCTTTAAAGGTCGGATCAGTTGCTGAGGACGTCGACCTTGACGTAGGTATTAGTCATATAGGCATTGTACATACATAAATATGTACTGTCACGTCTTTTTTATACGGGACAGTCAGAGCCCAGGCCTAAAACCACATTTAACAAGTTGGTGGAAAAAGGAATCAAAGTAGCTTGCCGTATTGTCTATTGAAATTATTTCTCAGATATTCGCCCCTTTTCCTCGGTCGGCTCAATCGTTCTAAGATCTGCGTGGGAAGGGAAGCAGCTAGCACATTCTACGTTTTTTAGGGTTCCGTACCGCAGAAGGAAAAACGGTTCAAATAAAAAAATATAATTTTTCATATCAATTCAAAAATTTCGGAGTTATGAGACATATATGAAATAAAAACATACGAGCGAATTGATAACCTCCTTTTTAAAGTCGGTTAAAAGAAAATACTGAATTCCTATCCACCAAGTTAAATAATTCCTTTTAAAAATTGCTCCACTACTAGTATTCATATAAACTTTATGTTTGTTTGACTTGCGTGTGTGTAAGTGGCCAACACTGGCGTCAGTTTTTCTAAGCTGCCTAAAGGCATCTGACATAGCTTGACGACCGCCATCAATGATGACAGCCGGGACCAACGGCTTAACGTGCCTTCCGGAGCACGGAAGAGCTCGAGAATTGTTTATACTACGGTCACCCATCACAGTGGGGACTGGCCCCAGGGTTGCTTAACTTACGTAAGCGTTATTAATGCTCACGACCACTGGGCTCCTTAAGTAAAACTTCATGAATACTCGCTGTTAACCTAAATCAAGAACGTACAATCATGATTCAAAGCGTACAAAATACAGTCCATTCATTAATTTTGCGTGTCATCGTGAATGCGTTACGTCACGCACTGTTGTCAACGTCGATATAAAATTGGATGAACCGTTGTTTTTTGTCCTTGTAGAATAATTTGACGCATACAATTTATGTCTCCTGTCGTGACTGAAATTATTGGCTGGAAAATTAGCTTTGCTGACAGAGTTTCCGCGGGTTGCATCGTAGGTCTGAACGGAATTTAAGGCGCTGTATCCTATAACCGTTTGTAGCGGACATCGCGCGATATATTACGCACTCGTAATGAAAAAACCGACAAAGTGCGAGTCGGACTCGCGCACTAAGGGTTCCGTACCGTTATCTATAAAAACGGCGAAAATATATATTTATTTATTTACTTATTATTAGCCCCCTTAAATATTGATTTTATTCTATTTTTTAGTATTTATTTTTATAGCGGCAACTGAAATACATCATATGTGAAAATTTCAACTGTCTAACTATCACGGTCCATGAAATTCAGCCTGGTGACAGACGGACAGCGGAGCGATATTAATAGGGTCCCGTTTTTACCCTTTGGGTACGGAACCCTAAAAAGGTTGAAAGTGGCGATACCGGTTGGCCTGTCCTGCACCAGTCTCAGTTCAAACCAGTGTCTGCCATTTCCGTGTTATTTTTCACTTTTAATTTAATATTTCAATAGTAATTATTTTTAATATTAATAAGTCGCAACGCAGGCATGCATACATGCTAACTATTGCTAACAATTTAAATATAAAATATTTAAACTAATGCTACAACTAAAAATTAATATATATTTACAAAAAAAAAAGGCCGGGTAAATCGTTGCCTCAATATTGTTATTCAATAGTTATAACTAAATATTGTAATATTTTAGGTATCCATCTCGCTCGCTTAGTTACCTATAATTTTTATTACGTAAAAAAGTTGGTAGTTGTCGCTAAAATAATTTGCTACGAAACTTTTTTTGGCTATAGCTTTTTTGCTATTTAATTTGCTAGGTTTTAAATATTTTTGGAAAATATTCTGATGTAATATTTATTTGATCTTTGAACTGTATTAGTACTATTACTTATCTGTGACAGTACTTCATATTTTTTTTATGCTTAAATTCCATGAAAAAATAAGGCTTACTGTGCGATATATAAATAGACGTCTTACGGTATTATTATGATGCACAGCGCCTTAATAAATCTTAATCCCTATCATGGATCTAGAAAATGATAAGGACAGGGTGCGAAGGACGGGAGCACAAGTGACGCTAGCTTTTTACGTTACATGTGTGCAGCACAAGTAGATAGTATTTTAACATTTGTTTGAATTTGAATTTCGAATGGAGGAAAATTGTATCCATATTTATAGTCGACGTGTGCGTGAGCTTGTGTCGCGGTACGTTTGAATGCATTATTTATTGCGTCACTGTCTTTTCAGACCAGCATGGAAGTACATATAATAGCATGAATTATAGAAACACCCACGTTTATTCAGTCAGAATCGCCGTTTTGATCTTATCAAGACTAATCTTCAGGGCAACTATTATGGGACGACACGAAACCAAGGATTCGCTTCTCTCCTGGCATAGACACAGGCAGGCATACATAATAAATGTCTCTGCACCTGGCGATTGACCTAAAACCATAATATAAGAGATATCTCTCGCGTAATACAGCCGTTTATGCCGCAAATTTTCGTCATTCGCAATGGAATCAAAACCTAGAGGTTACTTCCCGTGATCACTGAATTTTTAAAGTTGGTAAGAAGCAACGTCTTATACCACAGATAAAGGAAAAATTGCGAAAAGCATACATTTTTGGTTACATATGATGTAACTAAAAATGTATGCTTTTTTAACGGGTAATTGTACGAAGTGCACGAGTCCGACTCGCACTTGGCCAGTTTTTTATATTAAACAAAACAGTTACACTCAAGTATTTTTTGTCGGAAAATTACCGACTGGTCCAGCCTAGTCAGTAGGCCATCTTCAGGGCGAGTGTCAAGGTAGTCCCGGCCCGGCCTTACGATGGTCTTTCTGACCTTTTTTTTAACGTGACTGGAACCGTTTTGGTTTTTTTTACGGCCAAATCACACAGATTGAGCTAGCCCCAAAGTAAGTTCCAGACTTGTGTTATGGGATACTAACTCAACGATACTATATTATATTAACAAATATAGATAAACTTCAAGACCCAGGCCAATCTGAAAAAGATCATTTTCCATCTTGACCTGGCCGGGGATCGAACCCGGGCACCCCCGTGTCGCAGGCTGGCGTGTTAACCACTGCGCCACGGAGCTGTCATTGTTTTATATCTAGTGTTGTGTGTTTAATATCTAATACGTGTCATCTCAAACACATTCTACACCAATTATGACGTAAGAAAGAAACCAAACTAATCTTTTATTTTTTATACTTCCGAGATTAAATGACACACGAGCTGGACACTTTTGACAACACTGTAATTGGCCAGCAAGGTCGAAATAGTTGCCGTTCGGCGCTCGGTCATTAGCCATGAAAATACTTTGGCAGAGCATCAATTTTCGGATTTTTGTTTATTAGTTCACTGATTGTGATGTCAGACGTGTGATACACTCATATCTTGATAGATATTATTACTTCGACTAAGTACTTATAGAGTAAAGAGTTCCAAGTGGCTTCCAGACGTTTAGATTTATCATCATCAGGTGTTTTTAGTCTCCACTGCAGGAGCATGACCCTCTCTGCCACCCTATCTACCGGAGCCATACTTGGCCAGAGCAGACAAGGGATTTGGCCTACACTCTCCTAGCTGGCCAGACGGGTTGGAGAGGTCTCATGGATATTTATGGGCTTTGTTTGGCTTGTATTTCCTAAGTCGTCTCTTACGACGTCCATGGGAAGAAACCACGCGGCTAGACGTTTAGATTGAGGAGCCACTTTAACACTGACGTTTGTTTCATTTTGTCGCGAAACTCCCAGAATTAGAATAGTCTAGAAGTTTTCCGAAAATCTTCTGTGGCGCTCATACATCTTTTATCCTGCTCACATATATGTACTCTATCCCGGTCACACATACTCGAATATTCTGGAATGTTTTAGTTTTCGGCTGTCGGGACCGAAATTATATGGAATTTTCTAGGGACCCATAAGTCAGTATATAAGGGAGCGGACGAGGCGATCGTCAATCGCGGCCCATCAGGCAATATGAGAGTTTGCTGTCTCTCCGAGCCTTGCGCACACGAGCGAGGCCCGTCCCTCCTGGGGGCCCTTTGGTGATGTTGTCTATAAAGGTTAAGGGCACTCTGCCCACGCCTCAAACACCCGGTGAAGTAGCGAAAGCTCACTTAGAGCTAGCTACATAGTCAGTTCAAAAAAAAAAAAAAAAAAAAATCGTCAATTAGTTGACCGCGAGTGTTCTTAGAGATACTAATACGAGTGATTTGTGTGCGACTGATAAGTGATAATTTCTACGACCATAGCAACGAACCAGGACTACGAGTGCTTTGCGTTTTGGATACTCGCCGTGTTGGAAAGACCAGTCAGGTGTCATTTGTTGGGATTCCATTGTGAATAAATTCCCTTTGAAGAGTTTGGTGTTTACTCCGAATCCCGAACCCTAGCTACGTAACAATATTATGTAATTAAGAAGAAGGAAATTGGGCCTTAGTAAAAGGGTGTCTAAAAATTAAGATTAAACCTAGGTACCGCATACGAAGTAGTGAACCACACTATGTGTATTGTATAGTATTAAAGAGTAGTTGTAATGTTAATAGATGCAAGTCAGATGCCGCGGTGCAGCTGAGGTCAAGTTCACGCGTTCTCGTAGGAATTATAGAACAATTGTAGTATAGCAATTTAATTGTTGTTTTATATTTCCTCCTCATTTAAATATATATATGTTCCCAGTTACATCCGCATCTGTTTCTTTGGAACCCAAGATCAGCTATTTTATAAAGTTATAGCTATTTCATGCTGTGATAAGGTTTAATACATTAATGTAAAATAAATAAATAAATATAAATATATACGGACAACTCACACAGATTGAGCTAGCCCCAAGGTAAGTTCGAGACTTGTGTTATGGGATACTAGCTCAACGATACTATATTTTATAACATATAGATATATAGATAAACATACAAGACCCAGGCCTATCTGAAAAAGATCATTTTCCATCTTGACCTGGCCGGTGATCGAACCCGGCACTCCATGTCGCAGGCTGGCGTGTTAACCACTGCGCCACGGAGCTGTCTAGGTCATTCAATTTGTTATAAATATGTGAAAACGTGTAGCCCTTCAGGCACGTAGGGACCAATACTGAGTTTCTTACGGCGTATTCTTCTCAGCAGTGGTCGTTCCGAAACGCTAGTAGCTTATCGATTTTGCAAATATTAAAAATAATAATATGACGTTCAGAAAGAGATACATGATATTCAAATTTGAATAAAATTCGATTTCATTTCATTTCACATAAAAATACGAAAACAAATTCGATCTCCTTTACAGAATAATTACTGATACTTACGTACAAAATTCGCACTCTCCATAGGTATTCAAATAAATATCAACTCAATGTAGTTAGCGATACGGTGTAATTTAGCTCGCGTCAGAACCTTTTCGTTTAGATACCTACATAATTAACACATAGGCTACCTTTCATCCCGGAAAAAATACTGTTCCCGCGGTATCGACATTAACGTGAGCGGAGCCGCAGGCGACAGCTAGATGTACTCTAAAAATACTTATGTTCAACAAAAAAATAATGTTCGATTGTCTCAATACAAATAATAATACCCAAATATAGTTTCGTCAATACTAATAATAAATCTGTAAGGGTTGTACGTGAAGTTACTTTCTTTTCAGAGAAATCGTGTTTATTAGCTCTATACATACATATAAATAAGTATGTATGACATACAGAAAAGAATAAAAGCCCTCGATTTAGTTTCAGTATCATGTATAGAGCTCATAAATATCACGTCTTTATCCCTTACGGGGTAGACAGAGCCTAAAGTCATAAGACCGAAATGCCACGATTAGCGTGTTGATGGGCGTAAAGGTGGAAAACGGAATCAAAATAGTGATGGGTTGCTAGCCGCATCGCCTATTGTCATGATTCTTAAGATTTTCGCCCATTCCCCTGACCGGTTTCTACGGTCTGCACGGGAAGAGAAGCAGCTGGCACATTCTACATTTTTTCCTTTCTCCCAGACCAGCATGGAAGTGTATTAAGTACACTAATATAAGTAAGTACATTAGTATTGATGAAACTATATTTGGGTCTTATTTGTATATAAATATGTATCTATGTTCCTCCATAACTCTTATACGAATTAACTGAGTTTCATGAAACTTGGTAGATAAACATTTGGACAAACGGGACACAGGATTGGCTACAATTTTTTTTTCTCCAGTTATCATAACTAGTCCACATACAAATGTACGCGAACCGAGTCGCGGGTACAGCTAGTATCCTTATCCTTACTTTCTTACTAACATTATAAATGCGAAAGTGAGTTTGTTTGTTACGCTTTCACGCCGTAACTACTGAACCGATCATCATGAAATTTTGCATACAAGTTCTCTGGAGTACGGAGAAGGACATAGGCTACCTTTTATCCCGGGAAAAAGTACTATTCCCGAGGGATCGACATTGACGCGGGCGGAGCCGCGGGGCGAAAGCTAGTATTTCATATAATGGTTCTAAAGAGGACTGGACGGCCACAAAGAGCGCGGTGTCGTATCAAGTATCGAAGATAACATCGATATTGACAAATGATGTATCGAGTGAGGATTATAATTATCTGCCCATCAGGCCGTCTATCGAATATCCCTTCTCTAAAACATAATAACAATTTATGACTGGCGCACTATTCCGCCTTTGTATTGGAAAACATATTAGATTTCATCGAAATATTGCAGGGAACGATCCTATTGTACCTATGTAATAAGCGATTTTATGAAAGAACAAAGATTATGTTTGTATAACTGGAACTTACGCGAGATTACATTTTATATCGAAAAGAAAAAAACTGTTTTATTGACGTATTTTAGTGAGAAAGCTAGGAATAGGGATGCCCGGAGAAATGAAGGGGTGGCTTTTGCCCTGCAGTGGGATATACATAGCTAAAAAAATATATCGAAAGGGCCTATTCAGAAGGCAGCTTTGGGACCACAGAACAACAAACACATAAGAAGTGTTATCACGCGTGATTTCTATAAAAAACCAGCGTCGTCGCCTCATTTCAAGCATACTACTAACGCAACACAAATGAGTAGAAACTCCTCCTTTGGTCAAAGTTTCACTAGAACTTTACACGTTAGAATATCATAGCATTTTTTTTTTAATCTCACTTTTGTTCCTTTGACGATCGCGGGATACTTAGGTGATTCAAGTGAGCTGATCGAGCGCATTGTTAGCGCGCGTGCCACACCCCCTTGCCAGTTCTAATGTCTTTGGTGTTCTGTGTTTGGGACAGAGTCTTACATATTAACTAGAAACCATAAGGAGACTCGCTTGCTCGTTTGCCGTAAAAAATAAGGAAAGTAAAATAAGTTGGGCTGCTAAATAATTATTTGGGCAGCAATATTTTACAATTGGGACAGCAGAGAAAACATTTGGATAAGCTTTGGCTTTCCACCTGGAACGACTGAGGGCAGAAAAGAAGTTTTGCTGACCATAAGTTGCTGCCCAACTAGCTATTTTAGCTGACCGATTACATTTTTTTTGCTAATAAAAATACAAATATTCTGCTAATCGTTTAAATAACACCCAAAAAAGAATCACATTTTAGGGCAACTTTCATAAAAAACGTTGTTCCTGAGAGATCTTAATTTTTCTCTAATACAAGAAAAAACGACTAGCTAAGTTACGAGTATCTATACCAATATTATAAAGAAGAGTTTGTTAGTTTGTTTAAACGCGCTAATCTCAGGAACTACTGGTTTAAATTGGAAAATTCTTTTTGTGTTGGATAGTCCATTTATTGAGGAATGCTTTAGGCTATAAAACATCACGCTGCGATCAATAGGAGCGAAGCATCAATAAAAAATGTTTTAAAAACGGGGAAAATTATTCATCTATACTAATTAATCTAACAACAGAAATTGCCGCGGGCAAAAGCTAGTAAGTTATAAAGCTGAGTTAGACCGCTAGTTAAAACTTAGGGAAGTTTGAACTACTCCAATTCAGCTTTGGGTCTAACTCTAAACAGGGGTTGCGTCTATGTTTTGTGTAACTTTTAAAACCATTAAAAAGTTTGTATAGGTACCAATCGTGTCTTTATATTATAGAAAAAACCATGGAGATAAGATAAACTGGACTAGACTGAGCTTAAGACCTACTGTGGTCTATGTTTAGCGTGTTGATAGGTGGAAATGGCGTTTAAAGCTGTTACGTATGGATTTTTCAATAAAATTTTTTTCTTAAATTTTTGCCCACGCTTTCTATCGGCTTTTACGACGAAGAGAACGATGGAAATGGTATTAAAGTATGGCTATTATATATAGTATATTTCTTCCATGCTGGTCTGGGAGAAAAAAAAACCGTAGAATGTGCCAGCTGCTTCTCTTCCCGCGCAGACCGTAGAAGTCGGTCGAGGGAATGGGTGAAAATCTAAAAAATCATGACAATAGACGATTCGGCTAGCAACCCATCACTATTTTGATTCCGTTTTTTATGCCTACCAACAGTCGAAACGTGGCCTTTCGGTCTTATGACCTTGGGCTCTGTCTACCCCATAAGGGAAAAAGACGTAATAATATGTATATATGTATGTAAGGATAGCTAGGCGCATCGCCTATTGACAATACTTCTTAGATTTTCACCCACGCCTTCGATCGGCTTTTACGACCTGTGGAATAGAAGCAGCTGGAAAATTATTCTTCCAACGTAAATTTCAAAACGTACCCTCTGTATTTGACCCCCGTATGATACGGTCGTTAGACTCATTTTTGAAGTGAAAACTTCCTTCACGGCGTTGTGCAATTTTTGGGACGGGTAAAACATTTTAAATTCGCGTTAGGACACGTGACCTGATCGAAAATTCGTAAGACGGACACATGACCTTAGACTTATTTGTTGACTTATTAGTATTATTGGGATTAGGGAGTAATATACCCCTCTCTTTCTATCGCGCAGAGTTTTCACTTCTGCCGGCGCGCCCGGGGTGCAACGCGTTGTTTTTTTTTACTCAGGTGTTCCTGGTGAACTCTCGAACTGGAGGATTGGGCTGGGAATCCTGGTGGACTTACCAGACTAGAATTGAGGACTAAAAAGTCTGTAGACTAAAATCGACTAAAATCAAAGTGCGGAATACTGTAAATGTTACATAAATTTTGCTCCGTTAGAGGATTATTTGGTTTACACCCGCTAAGTTCTCCGAATATATCAAACTTTCAACATACTCGTATCTAACCGGGAGTTAGCTCTACACTGTATAACTTAATCTTTTATTACAACAAGATAAAGTTACAAGACTAGAACTCGACTACTATACACGTTGAAATTTTGATCATTCTGGACCCTTATAGGGATGATTCAGCCCGTTGATATAAACAACTTTTCCTATGGGACCAATGCTGGGAACTCAAAAATTTTTTGTCGTTCCCATACAAACTGACCGGGCGGCTGAAGTTTTGTTGTATGGAACTGCCATTTTTTTTTGAGTTCCCAGCATTGATCCCATAGGAAAAGTTGTTCATATCGATGGGCTGAATTACCCCTTTAAGGGTCCAGAATGATCAAAATTTCACCGTGTATATTCGACGGTTTCAATTTGAACGTTCACGTGATCATCATTTCGTGTAGGTGACACGGTCAATCGACCATGCACACCCTGGTGTCAGAATACTTCGGAACCGCCTCTCGGCCTCTGACGTGGTTCCTTTAACGACTACCAGTGGCAGCCGGGACCAACGGCTTAACGTGCCTTCCGAAGCACGGAATCATCTTTATTATCAGACAATCAGATGATTTAAGCCTGCAATGTCCTTTTTTTTTTAACCTGTGGAGAGTCTCATGTCTCGTCTATCCGGCCACGGGAAGCCAGACAGGTATGTGGGACTCGAACCCACTAAAACCACACGGTGTCATTATCCAATCCGCATAATGCCGGGGCCGTGTGCTTCCTAATGCTCCACAGCCCCAGCGCGGCGGCTGCTAATTCGCAGCCCCATCCAGCTCCGGTACCCTCTCCAATGAGAGGGATAGGAGCGGCCCTCAGCCAGCCAATCTGGCCCTAAAGGGTAGACGTCTTGACACCAGCGACGTCTCAATTCGGAGGGCTGCCTGTCGAGCGAGACGGAATCCCGTTTCCGCCGCTCAACCAGCTCTCAGTTTGGCCTCTGATAACCATAGGTAACAGAGGCCCACCAATTGTCGGCCGCAGAGGACAGGGAGAGCGGCGCACCTTATCACCGACACTCCTCTTCCCCTGCGGCCCCACCGATGCCATGCCAAGCGCCACAGCCGCGCTTGGTCGCGGAGGACAGGGAGAACGGCGCACCTATTCACCGACACTCCTCTTCCCCCGCGACCTCTACCACGACTGTGAGTGCGGGGAGATTCCACCCCCCCACCCACAGCCAGGCCTCCTCCTAGTTTGTTTTTTAACGAGGTCATCTCCTCGGGGCCCTATCCACTGTTTTTTAACGAGGTTGTCCTCCTCGACGCCCACTAACTAGGCCGTTTTTTTAACGAGCTTTTCTCCTCGAGGCCCGCTCTACTGATTTTTTAACGAGGTGTTCTCCTCTCTGTAAGGCAACTCCGAGGTGGGTGCCCTGAAAAACCCACCTGGAGCGCCTTCCGCCCGGTTCCTCTTGGCTTCACCGCGGGTGGCAAATCCGCGGCTACTGAGCCCCCCCATCGCGACAAGATGGGAACCAATCGGGGGGGAAGCCTGCAATGTCCTAACCAAACTGGAAACAACGCATCTATCTCACTTCCACGTTCACGTGATACATACGAGTACATACTATCCCGTCTCTTTTCCCTTCAATTCAATTCAATTTATTAATTGCATTTTCACATTGCGGGGTAGACAGCGCCCAAATCTTTAAGGGCCCGTACTACCTCACACTGCTTTGCATGATTGACTGTTATATCAATAATAATTAAATACTCAAGTTGAAATAAAAATGCAGCAAAGTTCAGGACTAACTCCGGTAACTATATGACTCAAAAACACGATTGCGTTAAATTTTCTCGATAGAAAAAAATTGCAAAGTTGCCTCCAAATCACGTCTAATTTACTCGGTATATAGCATTATTCACCAAATACATTAAAATTAACCTTGAAACTTTTGATTATTATTGCATTACAGATAAGGCAGCCATCATATGTTTTTCTTTTTCGAATTTTAAAAATGTAGTTTTTAAAAAGATGGACTGGATGATATGATGGAGAAATGAGGTGGATCATGCAGCAGGAGACATGCAGAATCGTTACGAGTAGAAGCGTAATGATGAGTTTGAGCCTAAATCATGATAATGAGTCAGACGTTTTTGACTAGATAAATCGTCTTCAAAATCGATGAACGCCAGCTGCACGTACGAAAAAGTATCACGTTCTGTGTGCAAGCGAGAGCACGGAACAAGCGATAGAAAGGCACGATCGGTCTAAGTGTTCGGCTTGTGACGCATCTATCTCTCTTTCACCGTTAATTTATCACATAAAGCTATCGTCCGTAAACCTACTTACAGACAACCATTTTTTACATTCACAACGATATTCAGTTATACTCTTATTTCAATTAAGAAAGAAGATATGGTGAAAATTTCCACGCCGCGCCGGCTGTGTTTGAATCAGCAACCTACTGTCAGAAAAATAATTTATTCGTAGTAGAAAAAGCTCTACACAAAAAACTTAAGCTTGTTCTACAACGAATAACAAGAACTACATAAAAAAATTCTAGAACTACATAAGTTAATAAGATTCAAAGATTTATTCAGAAAATAGGCCTCTTCAGGCACTTTTACACGTCAATTCACATTTTATATTCAAATTATTAATTACTAGCTTTCGCCCGCGGCTCCGCCCTCGTCAATGCCGATCCCTCGGGAATAGTACAATTTTTTTCCGGGATAAAAGATAGCCTATGTCCTTCTCCGTATTCCAGAGAACTTGTATGCAAAATTTCATGATGATCGGTTTAGTAGTTACGGCGTGAAAGCGTAACAAACAAACAAACAAATAAACAAACAAACAAAATCACTTTCGCATTTATAATATTAATAAGGATTGTTCAAAAGCTACAAACTACTAGCGTTTCGGAACCGACCACTGCAGAGAAGAAGACGCCGAAAGAAACTCTTTTCAACAGTATTGGTCGCCTACTTGCCTGAAGGGCTTTGTGTGATATTATATATTTTTATCTTTTCTTTTTTTTTTCTGATGTTATTAATTATAACACTCCGGGATTGCCGGCAGAAGTGAAAACTCCGTGGGATAGAAGGAAAGGGGGCGATTACATCCTCTCCTATGCCGCGCCGGCGGTCTCAGGTCACGTGTCCTTTTGCGAGTTTAACATTTTTTACCCATACCAAAAAATGCACAGTGCTACTAAAAAAGTTTTCCCATCAATAATACTTATTGCCTGTTGCCTTAGGTCTATGTATGACCTAATTATCATCATCATCATCATCATCAGGTCCTTTTTAGTCTCCACTACAGGAGCACGACCCTCTCTGTACTACTAGGGCCATACTTGGCCAGAGCAGCCAGAGGACTTGGCCTAATTATATGATAGTAAATTTAAAATAATTATATTATAAAATCATCATTTCGAGTAGGTGTCACGGTCAATCGACCATGCACACCCTGATGTCAGAGTTCTTCGGAACCGCCTCTCGGCCTCTGACGTGAACTTATATTATAAAATCTACTAATCTACTAGCAAAAGCTCACTTGGAAAGCTCCAAGTGAGATTTAGCTACGACGATACGAATATTTATTCATTTATTTAAACTTTATTGCACAGTTATAAAACTTAGTACAAAAGGCGGCCTTAATGCCATAAGGCTTTCTCTTCTAAATATAATAATAAATTTAATATAAATATAAATAGATTATAAAATCATAATCATCATCAGGTCTTTTAGTGTCTACTGCAGGAGCATGATCCTTTCTGTACTACCGGAGCCATACCTGGCCAGAGCAGACAGAGGATTTGGCCTACACTCTCCTCGCTGTCCAGACGGGTTGGAGAGGTCTCGTTGGTGTTTTTTAAGCTTTGTTTAGCTTGTATTTCCTTAGTCGCCTCTTACGACATCCATGGGAAGACTAGGAGTGGTCCTATTTTACTTTGCGGGAAACCACACGGCAAAAAATCATCCTTACTAATATTATAAATGCGAAAGTTAGTTTGTTTGTTTGTTTGTTTGTTTATTTGTTTATTTGTTTATTTGTTTATTTGTTTATTTGTTTGTTTGTTTGTTACGCTTTTACGCCGTTACTACTGGACCGATCACGATGAAATTTTGCATACAAGTTCTCTGGAGTACGGAGAAGGACATAGGCTACCTTTTATCCCGGGAAAAATAACTATTCCCTAGGGATCGACATTGACGCGGGCGGAGCCGTGGGCGAAAGCTAGTAATCAATATTTCTTATTGTAATAAGAGTTTTCAATCCACATCGCGATTATGAGTAAAACGTATTTTTACAATATACAGTTTGCTGGCCTCTTTAAATCCGATCAAATCTCCCACGCTATGTCACCCACGATATTGGCATCACTCTCAAAACACTTCAAAGTTCCGTCCAATTTTCCAAGGAAACTGTTTCTGATAAACGATGGAAAAGACAAACAACCGATGGTGATATTTTGGTGAACTGACAAATTACTAGTTTAGATAAATTGTTGTTGTACTACTGTTTAGTGGAAACACTCGTTTGTTGTATATTTGTTGATGGATGGATAGATTTACTTGTACTTCTTTTTAGGGTTCCATAAAGGAAAAAACGGAACCCGTATAGGATCACTTTGTTGTCCGTCTGTCTGTCTAATAAGACTCTTTTTCTCAGGAACGCGTGGAGGTATCAAGGTGAAATTCATAACAAATACTTTGGTCTACTGTCCTTTAGAGTTGTGAAAAAATGAAACTTCTAAGCCGTAGCAATCAAAAGATACATCCGTTTTGACATTCGCAAGAGAATCAAAACCTACAGGGTACTTCCCGTGAATTCAGAATCTTGAAATTTGGTATTGGTACGAAGCAACGTCTTAGAGCACATAGAAAAGAAAAATTGCGGAAACTATAAATTTTTAGTTATATCATATAATAAATATACTTTTTAATAATTGAAAACTTATTATAGGTAATGGTACGGAACCCTTGGTGCACGAGTCTGAGTCGCACTTTTTTTTATTAATAAGAAAATGTATGGATGAGTTACATACACTACTTTCTTCTTTTTAAAATCTTCAATTACTTACGTGCTATCGAAAAAATAAGAGTAGAATAAAAATGTTCATTAATAAATATACATATAATTCGATTCAGCAATTTTATCTTAATGCTTTATTAAACAAATTTATTTTATTTTCTAAAATTAAATAAAATAAAATAAGAGATCAAAGTGAGACCCATTCCAGAGAAACTGGCAGAAACGCGGCTGAGATGGTATGGACATGCGTCGACCACCAGACCTTATGACGCGAAGAGTACTCGACATGAGTCGGCCACGACAAGTACGTCCCGGCAGACTTCGACAGACCTGGTTAGCGACTATAAGAAGGGATATGAAGCAAACACAGCTTACGCCTGACTTCGCCCAGAACCGAGTGACCTGAAGAAGATCGATAAGGAGAGCCGACCCCAAATAATGGGACTAAGGCTAGGAAAAGAGAGAGAGAAATATAATAAAATAAGATACCTATTACTTAATAGAGGTAAAATACCTAAAATGAGTACGGTTTTTAATGTGATACCACTGTAAATAAGGTCGTTCTGAACTTTATTTATCTCGCAAAATACTTAAATTAGGAGTTTCAAATCTAAGTAATATGATTTTTGACTATTTCATCTCCAAAAATTGAAGATGAAAACACGTTTTGATAAAATTTTCTCGATAGAAATATTTTTTGAAAAATGGTCTTCGTTCGCAGAGTTTTTGTTATTGTAGCTCAAATGCGACGAATTAAATAATGATTTTTAGACTAAAATATAGGTTATTAGTAATTCATCAAAATGTAAATATGAAAATACAATTAACCGGTCTAATTTTATATAAAATAGAAATAACGAATTTGGCGCTTACGTTTTTTTCTTTGAGCGACTCGAGACTATCTCCTATGTCATCATTCACGGGCTATCCCTTGCGCGCACTTGATCAGTCCTTTGCCGAGCGAAGGTACCAAACATTTGAGGCCTCGCCTTAAGAAATGCTCCAACGTTCACTAATTAATTTTTAATAATATTACTAAAAAATAAGAAAAATAATAGAGAAAACGTTCAAGTTTGAGCAAAGTATTTTAAAGCACTACAAAGAAACTTTAACTTTACGTGGTATGCCAGCGTAGAATCCCTTGCGCGCACTTGATCAGTCCTTTGCCGAGCGAAGGTACCAAACATTTGAGGCCTCGCCTTAAGAAATGCTCCAACGTTCACTAATTAATTTTTAATAATGTTACTAAAAAATAAGAAAAATAATAGAGAAAACGTTCAAGTTTGAGCAAAGTATTTTAAAGCACTACAAAGAAACTTTAACTTTACGTGGTATGCCAGCGTAGAACTAAGTTTATGGGCTTAAAAATTCTTGTGTGAAAAATATTAAGACAATTTTAAGAAAATGTGGTAAGTTGTTTTTGAAAACTTTAAACCGCTATTCTTTAGTCTTTATGTTAGAGGTATTCATTAATCTCTATGCTGTTATAATAATACTAGTTAACCCTTTGACCGCAAACGTCGAATAATTTCATATTAAACATTTTCATAGAAAATGTATGTCGGAGTTATCCGACGTTGCGGTCAAAGGGTTAAATTAATACTAACTTACTAGTACTTCAGCTTTGGAAACAATAAATGTGTAATGCTTTCTAATTAATAATTATAATAACTAGATTTAGCCTGTGGCTCCGCCCGCGTCAATGTAAATCCCTCGGCAAACGTCCTTTTTTTAAAAAGCGTAACAAACAAATAAACAAACAACCTCACTTTCGCATTTATAATATTAGTAAGGACTAGCTTTCGCCCGCGGCTCCGCCCGCGTCAATGTCGATCCCTCGGGAATAGTACTTTTTCCCGGGATAAAAGGTAGCCTATGTCCTTCTCTGTACTCCAGAGAACTTGTATACAAAATTTCATGATGATCGGTTCAGTAGTTACGGCGTGAAAGCGTAACAAACAAACAAACAAATAAACAAACAAACAAACTCACTTTCGCATTTATAATATTAGTAAGGATAAGGTTAAGGACTAGGATAAGGATAAGTAACCTACATAAGTAAGTCTTAATAATGTTTGAGGTCAAAATCCTAATAAAGTTCAAACTTTTCCAATAAAATTTCATTTACTCCGTAACTTCTAAAGGGCGACTAGTTTTCTTCAAAACTTTCTGTACCTAGTACTGTTTAAGTCCATTAAAATGTTCTATCAAGAATCAATAAATAAGTTTTAGATTATATTCCTCAATCTACAGCGTGTAACAAAACTAACGAGCGACGTTCCCGTGAAGGGGTGACTCAGCCCGTCAAAAAGACCAACTTTTCCCATGGGACCAATGCTGGGAACTCAAAAAAAATGACATTTTCATACGTGTTCGGATAGCCCGGCAATTAGTATGGAAATGTAAAACAAATTGAGTTAGATAAGATAAAAGCTTTATTGTTACCGAATAGACACATATAAATTTATATAAAACATAACATTAAAATGGTAAAACAAATCGAATTTAAGGCAACTCTCCTGTCACACCCCGGTGTTGCAGTTGTCCATGGGCAGCGGTGATCACTTACCATCAGGTGACTAGCTTATCAACGTTTGCCGTTCAATTTGAAAAAAAAACCCCGGCCAAGTGCGAATCGGACTCGCGCTCGAAGGGTTCCGTACTATTATCTTTAAAAATGGCAAAAAAATCATGTCTGTTGTATGGGAATCTTAATTTTATTTAATTATTTATTTTTAAAGAGATTGTATAACTGTCTTCGTGTGTATATAAGCGGCTTCGTGTTGTCTTTATCAATATCGAGCAAACACAAGCAAAAAGAAAACATGTTGATTGTATGGGAGCCCCCTTAATTATTGATTTTATTCTATTTTTAGTATTTGTTGTTATAGCGGCAACAGATATACATCATCTTTAAAAAATTCAACTGTTTAACTATCACAGTTCATGAGATAAAGCCTGGTGACAGACGGACAGACAGACAGACAGACGGACATATTAATAGGGTCCCGTTTTTACTCTTTGGGTACGGAACCCTAAAAATGGTTGTCTGTGAAGTCGGTATCGACTTTGGAGGGCGGCTGCGAAGCGTTCCTTTCTGCGGAACCTCTACGTCTCCGGCTGTGGAACTGTGGAACTACAGGATAGTGGTGGTGATATAGGGACTATTTAAATAATTTCGGTTGTAGTAACATTGTACGGACCCACGCCCAGTGTAGCGAGCAGGGTATAGTCCTAAGGAACAAAATTTTGTGGACTGTAGAACTATCTTTTTAATAAGTACCTAATATTATCATAAAACTGCGTCAAGGCTCAACCATTTTACGTGATAACAGTGGAAGCGAGATTTTCGGACATTGGATTCAAATATGAGAGTTATTATTATTGCGACCCAAACGAACTTACTATTAATAAAAAATATTCTTGAATCAGAACAAGCATTCAGCATTTTCTTTTGACAGTTATACGCTCGAAATATATAATAAAAAAAAAGTCGGCACGTGATCCTGTCTAGTTCGGGAATGTTAGACATTTTTATGAGGACGGGGGCTACGGCGACACATTCTGACTAGACAGAATATTGGGTTAGAAAGTTCTAGACTGTCTGATAATTTTGTCTGAAAGTTACTTTATTTCTTTAGGGATTTTACAATAGCACAGTAAGCGAATAATGCTATAGTAGTTTGTGACGCAAGACTAACCTAACATAACACTTTTTGGTGGGGGCAATATTTTGAATCCAAAGCGAAATGAAGGAGCCTATCTTAGACTCCTGAGTGAAGCAATGGATTATGTTGCCCGAAGTATAAGTTATGGACCTGAGATAACACAATAATAATTTTGCTTTTCATTTCTCTCTATGAGAAAAACAATATTTGTATTTTTATTCTCAAGGGACTAAAAAACACTTTTCAGTCCCTCGGGAATAAAAACGCATTTTCGACTCTGTATATGGGCCACCGCGCTTTGATTTTGAATAGATGAGATAAAAATATATAATAAAATAGTCATTCATCCTTTAGAATCCATCGTATTTATGAAATCGGGCACGCTCGCTTGAGAAGAACTTCCTACTGAAATAATCACTAAGATATTTTTCCAGCTAGACATAAATTACCCTGAACAGTTTTCCCCTGCCCCATATTTCACCCCCATTGTGAATTACTATCGCCGTATTTTCTTCGCTTATCGATATTTATGGTGCAATTTCGCTGCACTCCTATTGAAATTTATTGTTTATCAACTTTCAATCACTTATCCTTTCCTTACTAATATTATGAACCAGAAAGTTTGTGAGTATGTGTGGATGTAGGGATTTGTGGATGTTTGTTACTCAATCACGCCAAAACGGCTGAATGGATCTTGACAACATTTTGGACACAGATAGATTATTACCTGAATTAACACATAGGCGGTTTATCATCGCAGAAAAAGTACTGTTCCCACTGGATCGAATTAACGTTAGCGGAACCCCGAGCGATATCATTATACTTATTTTCATCATTATCATTACAGCCGTAAAAAGTCCACTACTGGACAAAGGTTTCTCCCAAACATACTCCCGAAGATTCTTCATTCCATGGGAGGATATTGCCATACTCACCACGTTTGGCAGGCGGATTGGCGAGCGCAGTTTCTTTGGCTTCTTGTGCTTCCGTCGCTGCTGCCCATCAGAAGCGAATATTAATTTTATTATGTATAAAATAAAATGTTTGGTATAGATGAGGAAATTGCGAATTAATTATAAATATATACGGACAAATCACACAGATTTAGCTAGCCCTAAAGTAAGTTCGAGACTTGTGTTATGGGATACTAGCTCAACGATACTATATATTTTTATAACAAATACATAAACAGATACACATCCAAGACCCAGGTCAATCTGAAAAAGATAATTTTCCATCTAGACCTGGCCGGGGATCAAACCCGGGCACCCCGTGTCGCAGGCTGGCGTATTGACCGCTGCGCCACGGAGCTAGCCATTGATTATACATCAAATGGAATACAGTATTTTCTTAACCCCATATTAGCGTTTGTTTATTTTTATGATTATGGGGGTAATAAATGTCTATAGGCCAAATCCTGTCTAATCTGGCCAAGTATGGCTCCGGTAGTACAGAGTGGGTCATGCTCCTGCAGTAAAGACTAAAAAGACCTGAAGATGATGATGAAATGTCTAAACAGACACTAGCATTTTTCTCCAAAAAAAATCAAAAAATCCTCTATTTAGTTTCAGTATCATGTATAGAGCGAATATATAATATCAATATCATGTATAAACGCGATATCTCTGAAAACAAAGTACATTACTCCATGACTGACCATCATCATCATCATCAGGTCCTTTTTAGTCTCCACTACAGGAGCACGACCCTCTCTGTACTACTAGGGCCATACTTGGCCAGAGCAGCCAGAGGACTTGGCCTACACTCTCCACGCTGGCCAGACGGGTTGGAGAGGTCTCTTAGATGTTTTTAAGCTTAGTTTAGCTTGTATTTCCTAAGTCGCCTTCTACGACATCCACGGGAAGACTTGGTCCTATTCTACTCTGCCGGTTACCACACGGCTAATGACTGACCCTTACGGATTTATTATTAGTATTGCTGATTCGATCATGGTGATGATGATGACTGATAAATGCGTCATATCTATTCTTACGCTTTAACACATTCTAAAAAGTAAACTGCCTACTAACAATTACTTTTGAAACTAATCTTGCCTTTGCCAGACCCGTACTGCCGGATGAGATATTATAATACTAATAAAATAAATTTATTTTTCTTTTAAACATATGTACATAAATGACAAAACAAATCAGGCAATTTCAAACACACTAGAGATAAAGTATGTACCTAAACATTAACAACAAGTGATGTATGTAGAGATCTAAATATCCTTGTTAGTTTTTCAGAGAACCTGTGTTACGGGTCATCAGGACTATCCATCTATCTGCATACTGACTGGACCAGAAATACGACGATTCTTACGACGATTATGTTCCCGTAGAATTATAATATCTATGGCAATGCCACGGAGGACGTTCAAGCTGTTGTTGTATCGCCTTACCGATATTTATGGTGCATTATGCTGCACTTCCATTGAAATTTATTATTTGCGAACTTTCAATCACTTATTTTTTCCTAGCAATCGAGCTAAGTTGAATATAGACTAGCTCGGTGGCGCAGCGGTCAACACGCCAGCCTGCGACACGTGAGTGCCCGGGTTCGATCCCCAGCCAGGTCAATATGGAAAATGATCTTTTTCAGATTGGCCTGGGTCTTGGATGTTTATTTATATATGTATTTGTTATAAAATATAGTGTCGTTGAGTTAGTATCCCATAACACAAGTCTCGAACTTACTTTGGGGCTAGCTCAATCTGTGTGATTTGTCCGTATATATTTATTATATTATTATTATATTTGACCCCGGGAAAAAGTACTATTCCCGAGGGATCGACATTGACGCGGGCGGAGCCGCGGGCGAAAGCTAGTACTGTATAAAATGTTTATACTTACGATAATGGCGACCAATAAATGATTATTATTTACGTTGGGGTTGGCTCAATCTGTGTGATTTGTCCATATGTATTTATTTATTTGTGAAAGAAATGCTATTCAGTAAGCTTAACGCGTAAGATACATCAAATAAGGATTGTGCAATAATAGTTGTCGCTCTACTGACCTATTTATTTCGGTTATTACCATTCCTGTCACATTTCCCCTTCTAATTGTTTTCGTTGCGGAATAAGATCTTGTTAAGCCTTATTATGAGTATTGTTTTAGGTTTACAATATTGTTTTATAGCAGACTAGCTTTCGCCCGCGGCTCCGCCCGCGTTAATGTCGATCCCTCGGGAATAGTACTTTTTCCCGGAATAAAAGGTAGCTTATGTCCTTCTCCGTACTCCAGAAAAGTTGTGTGCAAAATTTCATGATGATCGGTTCAGTAGTAACGGCGTCAAAGCCTAACAAACAACTTTTGCATTTATAATTGTGAAAGTAGGGATTTCAAATAATTCTTAATTTCGCGGGGGAATGTTTCTGTGATATTACATTATTCAATCTCACAACTTTACGTCAGATCATCTATAATCTTGAATTTGATCGAGTGAACATGACATGATAGAGGATTATTTTCAGATAAAAATATCAGAATCTTATCATTTATCATATTCGCGGAAACAAAAGTAGTGCTACGATCGTCCGAAGTATCTGTTCACATGACTCATTGACATATTTGAGCAATGATTATATAGCTTATACATTTCCGTATTTAATTACATACTACATAAATAAATTAAACGATAGATGGAGCCAGAGGGTTCTATTTTGGCGACCCCGTACAGGAAGACGAAGTGTGGGTAAACCAGCAGCCAGATGGTCGGAAGACATTAAAAATACGGCAGGGCCGACCTGCCGGCTTATTTGCTAACTCAGTGACTAACGTTTTGATAGTCACTTCAAATTACATTGCGGGTGTCCTATGATTGACTATTTTTATTAAAGATATATAAAATGTAATGTACTTTGAAATGACTACCAAAACGTTGTACACTGAGTTAGCAAATAGGTCAGCTGGACCGTCCAGCCTGGACGTGGATCGCCGCATCGCGATCAGAGTAGAAGTCCCATCTAGAGGCATATGTTCAGCAGTGGACGAAAATATGCTAAGAAGAAAAAGAATAAGAAAAAAATTAGAACACATAGAGTTGATGGAGATCAAATATAAATTATAAATAAATATAATAATACATGGATAATACATGGTCAACGAGTGTCGACAATTAGTTTTTGAGTTTTGTGCTTTTGAGATCGAGTAAGTCATGCTCACTAAAATGTTCAAACTGGTGGTTCGTTGTGTGTCGGGTCGTCGAGTTCCCTCTAATATGGTTGAACTCAGCGATGGCTGATCCATGCGTCAACTCGTGAACGGGTGCTGCCGGGGGGGGGGACAGGTCTGCTCGGCCTCTTCGAGACTTCTATCTATCTTTGAGACTTTTATCATATCTGTTGTTGTTGCACGCTCGATCGCTAACATAACGTGTTCCACAAAAATATGTAAATTGAAATTGTATACAACATGACATCAGAAAAAAAAAGAAAAGATAAAAATATTAAATATCATACAAAGCCCTTCAGGCAAGTAGGCGACCAATACTGTTGAAAAGAGTTTCTTTCGGCGTCT
Source organism: Elegia similella (assembly GCA_947532085.1). Lineage (NCBI taxonomy): Eukaryota > Metazoa > Arthropoda > Insecta > Lepidoptera > Pyralidae > Elegia > Elegia similella. Next base: position 25,152,936 of record OX383939.1, read on the forward strand.
TCTTCTCTGCAGTCGTCGGTTCCGAAACGCTAGTAAGTAGTTTGTAGCTTTTGAACAATAATTAATAATTTGAATATAAAATGTTAGTTTGAAGTGAAAAAGTGCCTGAAAAGGCCTATTTTCTGAATAAATCTTTGAATCTTGAGTCTTTGGATAAATTACACAGATTGAGCTGGACCTGGAGTAAGTTGTTTGTATACATAAGTGGGATACTAACTCAACCATACAATATTTTATATTAGACACTTTATAGATAAACATGGTCAGGGGAGTAATCCTCAACTATTTGGCCGGTGTCTGCAGATTTGGCATCGGGTACGCGCGAGCTGCTACTTTCTCATCCCCAATTCATCCGAGCAAGTAGCGTACCAAATAAATAATAAAATAAATAAATATATACGGACAAATCACACAGATTGAACTAGCCCCAAAGTAAGTTCGAGACTTGTGTTATGGGATACTAACTCAACGATACTATATTTAATAACAAATACATATATAGATACACATCCAAGACCCAGGCCAATCTGAAAAAGATCATTTTCCATCTTGACCTGGCCGGGGATCGAACCCAGTCACTCCGTGTCGCAAGCTGGCGTGTTGACCGCTGCGCCATCGAGCTAGTCAAACATCTTTTCTTCCAACTACGCTGCAATTCTATGATAACTGCACTACATATCCATCAGAAAGCGGAACTTTGTTGCTCTATAGAAGAAAAAATATATAAATCCTGCTTTTTTAATCGCGGGGCCATAAGTGCCACATTTCACAAAAAAGGTTGGCCAACCTGATAGCCTTATCGAGCCTGTTAAGTGACGTGTGTGTGTTGCTTGACCTATAAAAAACATGACCATAAAGAAAAAAAATACGAGAATGTAAACAAGCACAAATTTAATAAAGAATCTTATGTCAAAGACCAACTTATTAAACTAATCATCAAATACAAGGTAAACGTGAATACAGCTTGTCTTATTAATTATGAAGTTAAGTATCATTGAGACATTCTAAACACAACTGCTATGCGTGTTTATAAGATATCCTGGCACGGATATTCGACATGTACGTACATTAGCTTAGGGTTGTCAAAATATCGTAGCTATTCTATGACTATAGAATAGCTACGATACGATAATAATAAGCTTGGCAATTAACTTATCTGAATATTAGTTTAGGGTTGTCAAAATATCGAAGCTATTCTATGACTATAGAATAGGTAAGCCTTGATTGCGCACCAACAATATTAATTTTTACGCGAAACAAAGAAGTTTGGCGAATAACTTATCTGATTAGATTAGGGTTGTCAAAATATCGAAGCTGTTCTATGACTATAGAATAGGTAAGCCTTGATTGCGCACGTACCAACAATATTATTTACTAGCTTTCGCCCGCGGCTCCGCCCGCGTCAATGTCCATCCCTCGGGAATAGTACTTTTTCCCGGGATAAAAGGTAGCCTATGTCCTTCTCCGTACTCCAGAGAACTTGTATGCAAAATTTCATGATGATCGGTTTAGTAGTTACGGCGTGAAAGTGTAACAAAGAAACAAACAAACAAACAAACAAAAAACAAACAAGCAAACAAACAAGCAAACTCACTTTCGCATTTATAATATTAGTAAGGATAAGGATTACGCGTCACTAAGAAGCTTGGCGAATAACTTATCTGAATAACGTGAGCCTATTTTTATGGTGATGGTAACAGTTGGCACTCCGCCCACCATAATAACAATTTAGACCTAAAAGTTGCATCAAAATCAAGCAGGATCTTAAACAATTTTGGCTTGTCCTACAAGATAGTATCATGGAGATATCCTAAACACAACTGCTCTGCGTGTTTATTGGACATTCTGGCAGTTTATCGAAATGTACGTTAGTGTAGGGTAGTCGCTCCGCATTACACGCGGCGTCAGCCGCCTTTCTGTAGACTACCTAAGGTTTAGTATGTTTTGACAAAACGTAGTGATTATATACTTTTTGGTTTTGGCGTTGGGTTTTGGCTTACGGCAGAAAAGAGTTTCTTACGAAGTCTCTTCTTTTTAGTGGTCGGTTCCGAAACACTAGTAGTCAGTACCTTTTGAGCCTTGATTAATAATATAAACATTACTAAATTAGATCCTTTGATCTTTAGATCCTCTTTAGACCTTTAGATGTGACTGGACGAGTTGGTTATGACCGACCTCGACGCACATACCGTAACCAGATTGCGGACGTTCTTGCCAAAGGGCAAGTTAGGAGTATCCGAAACCGACGAGCATGGACAGGTCTGCTCGGCCTCTTTGAGACTACTGTGTATAATATAAAATATTATCATTGCACACTCGATCGCTAACATAATATGTTCTAAAAAATAATAATGTACCTATATAATAAAAATTGTAATCATAAAATGAAAAAAAAAAAAAGATAAATGAAGAAATTAGATGACAAATGATAAAGATAGATGATAAAATAAAAAAGCCCTTCAGGCGAGTAGGCGACCAATACTGTTGAAAAGAGTTTCTTTTGGCGTTTCTTCTCTGCAGTGGTCGGTTCCGAAACGCTAGTAGTCTGTAGCTTTTGCACAAATATGACTAAATTAGATCCTTTAAAATGTGATTTGACGTGACGTGCCTGCAAAGGCCTATTTTCTGAATAAACGTTTTGATTTTGATTTTCATGCATGAAGAGAGTGATGGATGTAGATGAAGCGAGAGAGGTTTGTAAGGATCGTAGCAAGTGGAGGTCCCTAGTCTCTGCCTACCCCCATGGGAAAAAGGCGTGATAATATGTATGTATGTAGATCCTTTGAAATGTGATTTGAAGTGAAAAAGTGCCTGCAAAGGCCTATTTTCTGAATAAGCGCTTTGACTGTAACTTTTGACTTTGACTTATAAATAAAGATTGAACATTAAAAGTTGCATTAGGTAGGTAATATCTTATCCACTATGTAAATGTATCGCGAATGTAATGTGATTGAAATAGTATCTATTTAGTTCCCGATTCTCAGAGTTTTTGGCACCAGCAGAGATTACCAGATGCATTTCTGTAAATAAGGATGGCACATAAAATATTTTTAATTTTGTACTTCGATATAATCGGCGTCTCTGGCGCTCAGGATATTGTGAGTTCAACGTGACTCGTAAGTCTCAAGGTCTACAGCTCACTAAACCACTAGTATAATTGACAACTTGCGACAAACCGGAAGTGATGGTTTTTATTTATGCAATCGAAAGTACCTTAAATGGTAAAATCATATAGGTTTTTTTTTGCTAATATTGGTAACTTAACTATTAGGCTTTCAAACTTCATTCAAAAACAATAGGCTAGTTTCCTGGGTCGTAATAATAACATAACAATTACTCCGTCTGTTAGATAATCAAAAAATTTTGGACACGTATTTTTTCTTTTGTCAAACAAACAATAAATAATTAAGATAAAGCGCGTCAAAGTTCAGGAGTGGGGGCTCGTGACGTCAAAGTTTGCTAAAAATTGTAGCAAACTATGACGTCACACGGAACTTCAAAGGGCTATATCGTTATCATTTTTTGTTTAATCGACAAAAGAAAAAATACGTGTCCAAAATTTTTGAATTTATAACTGACGGTCTAATTATATTTTTTTAGGAAACTAGCCAATTGGCGGCAACTACCAGCCCGCTTAGTAAATCTCACTTCAACAAAGTTTATTATAGTGCAGTATAAAAAAAGAACGGTCCTTGTTCTCTGTACGAATTTTGGGGAAAATATTCCCCAACCTGGCAACTCATAACACTTGGCTGTCAACGGTCAACGTCATCATTATCTGAAACTTGATTTTTGATAGTTTTGAGGTTTGCCAAAACTAAGGCATTATTTTTAGTCTGAATGAAAACGTGAAAGTGGAAGAAACCACAGAACAACAAACACTTTGGAAGTGTTATCACGCGTGATTTCTATGAAAACCAGCGTGGCCTCATTTCAAGCATACTACTAACGCAACACGATTGAGTAGAAACTCCTCCTTCGGTCAAAGTTGTCACTAGAACTTCTCACTTTACACGTTAAAATATCACACGTCGGCATTTTCCGATCTTTTTTAAACATAAATCTCGACTTATGAGATTCAAGTAAGCTGATCGAGCGCATTGTCGGTGCGCGTGCCACGCCCCCTTGCCATTTCTAATGTCTTTGTTATTCTGTGGGAGAAACCTACCATTTCCTTCATTGGCTTTTCCCCTCATGTTCACCTAGTAACATAAATACGTTTATATTGTCTTCATTATTTAACAATGTACATATATATTACACACGAGCTGTTGCCCGCGGCTCCGCCCACATTAGTGTCTATCCCTTGGGGACAGTAGAATTTCCCAGAATGAAAGGTATCCTATGTCCATCTCCGGGGTCTCAAACTACCTCTATACCAAATTTCAACCAAATTGGTTCAATGGTTGAAGCGTGATAATAGACAGACAGAGTTACTTTCGCATTTATTATATTAAGTATGGTTTATCACTGCTTTAACTCGTACGGGGTAGACAGAGCTAAATGCCTCAAGACACGTAAATAATGTTCTCGAATGGCGACCACGTAACGGCAAGCGCAGCGTTGGACACCCAACAACCAGATGGTCGGATGACCTGACTAAAGTCGCAGGAAGACGCTGGATGCAGGCCGCTTCCAACCGGTCGTATTGGAAATCCTTGGGAGCCGTATTGGAAATCCTTGTCCAGCATTGGACTTCTTGCGGCTGATATGATGATGATGATGATGATGATGATGATGATGATGACGTTAATATTTGTGTTACGATACCGCAAGCTTAGTTTGCGTTTGTCACGCTAAATTACGTACATGGTTTTCATGAACTTTGAGTTAATTTAGTTTGTATTTGACTTTCGCGAAGTAACGCCTGATCAATTCATAAGTTTACGATTATGTCACTGTAATGTTTTGGTGAGCTCCGTGGCGCAGTGATTAACACGCCAGCCTGCGACCCGAGGATGCACGGGTCAGGTCCCGGTCAGGTCAAGATGGAAAATGATCTTTTTCAGATTGGCCTGGGTCTTGGATGGTTATCTATACCTATATGTATTTGTGAGTTAGTTTCCCATAATACAAGTCTCGAAGTTACTTTGGGGCTAACTCAATCTGTGTAATTTGTCCGTATATATTCATTTATTTATAATGTTTTTTGTATTCTGTTGATTTTATTTGCTGACTTATCAAGAAACTCATTAAACATTGAATATCTTTTAACTTTTTCACTGCGTGTTTCAGAGCTATCTTAGTTCTTAAGTAGGTACATTTAGGGGTAGGTTTTTTGACGTGATAACGTCTTATAAATCTATGAACGCCGGCTGCATGCACGAAAAAGTGTCACGTTCCGTGTCCAAGCGAGAGCGCGGAACAAGCGATAGAGATGCACGATCGGCCTAAGCGTTCGGCTTTTTTTTTGGAATGACTATGTAGCTAGCTCCAAGCGAGCTTTCGCTTGGAGCTAGCTACATAGTTTAAAGTTACCGGGCGTTTAAAGCGTTCGGCTTGTGACATGCGTCACAAGCCTATCTCTCTCCCAACTCAGGATTATCTTATCTCTATGCTCCCAACGAACTTACAGACAACCAATTATTTTAATATGGAAAGAAAGGGTAGGAATCAAACTGTGGCGAACCTTCATGGTGACATGCCTCTGCGGATATAAAGTAGATTCAATTTGTTTTTTTAACATGCATTGGCATTACGTCAGAAAAATGAATAACAAATAAAATGTGAATTTTCTTGTTAAGGTATATCTGTAAATTAAAATAAATATTTCCTCTCAATCGAATAATTTAATTTGCATCAGTAACGACGGAAACAATACCCCTACCATCGGCGTTAAAACTGTATTACTGTGTACTACGCTTGACAGGTAACAATACGAGCGTTATCTAGCCGTTATACAAACTTGTGGTTGTCGCCCGGTAATACCGAATTTGGATCTAAATCCGGATAATGCGCGGATCCGGCCCGATGTCACTGTGAGCTTTAGAATCAAGGGACGCAGTAAACATTAATGATTATTGTTCCCCTACCGCATGCTTTGTTCAGGCTTTGTTTCGCTAAATTACGTTCCGCCATCTTAGTTCGTACAAGATATCAATTTAATCACCTAGTATAGAATAGAGACTAGTTGGTATATTACTTGACATCATTTTTTAATAAGTTCAGAGCTTATTTCCTTTTTACATGAATGAGAGACGGGAAATTAATAGAAGTATTAACAAACTAATAAAATTGATGGCAGTGGATAATTTACTTTATTTCTTTTAGTCACTTGACTCCCTAAAAGCAAAGGATATCCTACAACTCACCTATAAACCATTTTTTTATTTTGCCGACCAAAACTAAAACCGTGGACAAGTTCCTTGGAAAAAAAAAACAACGGGCTGCACTCTGAGAGTGCCGGTAGAAGTGAAAACTCCGCGCAGTAGTTAGAGAGATGGATATTACTTCCTCTCCTACGCCGCGCTGGCGCGGCGGTCTCAAGTCACGTGTCCGTCTTACGAATTTTCGATCAGTGCACAACGCCGCTAAAGAAGGTTCCACATCAAAAATTGGCAGTCTGTAAATTAGGTTTACGGACGATAATTTTACGTGATAACGATGGAAAAGAGATAGATGCGTCACAAGCGAAACGCTAAGACCGTGCGTGCCTTTAAATCGCTTGTTCCGCGCTCTCGCTTACACATGGAACGTGACACATTTCGTGCGTGCAGCCAGCGTTAATCGACTTATAAGACTTTTTTATGATATAGGACGGCAAACGAGCAAGCGAGTCACCTGATGGTAAGCGATCAGCGCTGCCCATGGACAACAGCAACACTTAGGTGTAACAGGAACGTTGCCGGCCTTTGAAAGAGTTGAGGGAAGGACATGGGGGGAGGAAATGGGGGAAGGGCGGGCCTCCGGTTCTCTCACTCTCCAAACGAAGCGGCAAAGCTTCTACTCAAACGTTGATTTGTGCGAGAGTGTGATACTTTCCCGGACGAGCCGGCCCATTCATGTTACTAGCAAAAATTACTTTTGTCGATAGCGTGGCTCTACTACAACTTAATGAATAAAATAAATATAAATATATACGGCCAAATCACACAGATTGAGCTAGCCCCAAAGTAAGTTCGAAACTTGTGTTATGGGATACTCACTCAACGATACTATATTTTATAACAAATACATATATAGATACACATCCAAGACCCAGGCCAATCTGAAAAAGATCATTTTCCATCTTGACCTGGCCGGGGATCGAACCCGGTCACTCCGTGTCGCAGGCAGGCGTGTTGACCGCTGCGCCACGGAGCTAGTCAATAACTTAAGTAACTTAATCATGTCAAAAGAAAAATCACAATAATTTATCAAGCAGCAACCCTATCAGTTTTCATAGAGTTCACATTATTGAAGAGCTATTGCCGATGATAGCTCAAAAGCCAATGACCTTGGACGCAAATAAACTTTCAATACGGACAATGTCAACTTATGTAAGTGTTTACGTTTTGACATTATGTGTGATCGTGACATTACTCTGTTGAGCTAAACATATTGTCTAAGTGGTCTAAGTATATGAATCTGTATATAATATCCGTGGGGTCCATCAGCCCATCGTCTCTTTGACTTTTTGTCAAAAAGACTGATCGAGGTATCCCGCGACCAAAAGGCTGGCAGTTACCTGGCTCAAAGGATAAGCATTGCTATCCAACGTGGCAATGCTGCCAGCCTTTTGAGCACGTTGCCGCCTTTTGGTAGAGGTTTTATACCTCTATGACAACGAATTTCTTCTTAAGTATTTGACATGAATATTTTTTATGATGTACATATGTCACTCTCTCTGTCTGTACGGAAAAACATTAAAGATTATTATATTTTAACCAGTTCAGCTTATCTAGTTTTTCAGTTCCTATCTTTTCCACACGAACCTTAACAAATTCTCACATTCTCCAAATCAGAAAATCACATTTAGTTGACGGTCTTTTATATATTTAGAATTATATTTAGTCAAAGGACAGTTGAGACAATATATCCAATTCACTAAAAAATAAAAACTTTCTGCAACGTATAAGGTAGAAACCCTCCAAAGGCTCCTGAAATAACTTAACCCTCATTATTATTACTAAAGTTCAAACATTCCGGGGGTCGAACCGACCCCAAAATTGCTAAAAATGTCCGGATCCATTCCCAATCAGTCGCACCCTTCGACCAAAGGGATTCAGTAATGGCACGGGATTCCCGAAAATCCCGGGAATTTACTACGTAATCACTATATTACTTCGGTATCGGAATGTCGGTGTATTTTTTTATTGTTATATGGATTTATTCGGGTACCGGATTCTGAAGTTCTCAGACAGGTCAAAATATCTAATTAAAATCTCTACCTGCGACCATGAAAACTGTAAAGTTTTCGAAACGTTAGGTGTAAAAAATACGCGATAATACCGTATTAAGACGAGGACTCAAATGTTTGGTACCTTCGCTCGGCAAAGGCGTACGCAGACTGATCAAGTGCGCGCAAGGGATAGCGCTTGGCGGTTTAGCCCGTGAATGATGAGATAGGAGATAGTCTCGAGTCGCTCAAAGAAAAAAACGTAAGCGCCAAATTCGTTATTTCTATTTTATATAAAATCAGACCGGTTAATTGTATTTTCATATTTACATTTTGATGAATTACTAATAACCTATCTTTTAGTCTAAAAATCATTATTTCATTCGTCGCATTTGAGCTACAATAACAAAAACTCTGCGAACGAAGACCATTTTTCAAAAAATATATCTATCGAGAAAATTTTATCAAAACGTGTTTTCATCTTCAATTTTTGGAGATGAAATAGTCAAAAATCATATTACTTAGATTTGAAACTCCTAATTTAAGTATTTTGCGAGATAAATAAGGTTCAGAACGACCTTATTTACAGTGGTATCCCCTTAAAGTGATTTTATTTAAATGTGTTGCGAAAACATCAGAAACTATTAGGTCAAAATATGTTATTTTTATAATCTGGTTATATAGCGAGTAAATTGACCCTCTTCGTTCCCAAACAGACCATCAATATGAACAACTTTTCCTACGAGACCAATGCTGGGAACTCAAAAAAATTCAGCATTTCCATACAAAAAAGTTCTGCCGCCCGGCCAGTTTCTATGGGAATGTAAATTTTTTTTGAGTTCCCATCATTGGTCTCGTAGGAAAAGTTTTTCATATTAATGGTCTGTGTCACCCCTGGGGAACGTTGAGGGTACATTTACAAGCTGTATGTGAAGTTTTACTACTCAATTTGTTTAATCTAATAGATACAGTATAAGCACTTGTTTTTTAAGTAAAAACTTCTTGATGCGCTAAACATTTTTTGAAATTGGAAAAAACCATTAAACTCGCAACACAGCACAGTTACCGTCGTTCCCATGGGAAGCATACTTTGTTAAGTTGTTTCCAGTTTCTTTAGGGTGTGCATGGTCGATTGACCGTGACATCTACTCGAAATGATGATGGTGATGAGTGGCTAAGTGCGATTACACCTTGCTAATACGTTTCTGACTAGGCTCCTAACTCAATAGTCGTATGATTCAGTGATGAAGAAACCCGACTACCTTCTTAATTATGTAGCGTTACTGAGATAATACTATTCCATTTGGCTGGGGTTACTTAATTGAATCCCTTAGACTATTGAACTCAATCAAGTCAATCCCGACAAAACGGTTACTTGACGTTAGTTACAAGGATATAATTGTAATAATGGTTTTAATTTTTGTGAGTTGTCCCTATATATTTATTCATATTCATCATCATCATCATCATCAGGTCCTTTTTAGTCTCCACTACAGGAGCACGACCCTCTCTGTACTACTATGGCCATACTTGGCCAGAGTAGCCAGAGGACTTGGCCTACACTCTCCACGCTGGCCAGACGGGTTGGAGAGGTTTATTCATATTCCTTCAAATAAACAGAACATACCTTATATTCATAACAGAAAAAAAAAAACAGTGGGCACTCCGGAAGTGCCGACAGAAGTGAAAACTCATCATCATCATTTCGTGTACGTGACATGGTCAATCGACCATGCACACCCTGGTGTCAGAGTTCTTCGGAACCGCCTCTCGGCCTTTGACGTGGTTCCTTTAACGACTACCAGGTGGCAGCCGGGACCAACGGCTTAACGTGCCTTCCGAAGCACGGAATCATCTTTATTATCAGACGATCAGGTGATTCAAGTCTGCAATGTCCTAAACAAACTGGAAACAACTTAACAAAGTATGCTTCCCATGGGAACGACGGTAACTGTGTCGCGAGTTTAATGGTTTTTTCCAATTTCAAAAAATGTTTATCGCGTCAATAAGTTTTTACTTAAAAAACAAGTGCTTATACTGTATCTATTAGATTAAACAAATTGAGTAGCAAAACTTCACATACAGCTTGTAAATGTACCCTCAACGTTCCCTAGGGGTGACACAGACCATCAATATGAACAACTTTTCCTACGAGACCAATGCTAGGAACTCAAAAAAATTCAGCATTTCCATACAGAAAAGATCTGCCGCCCGGCCAGTTTCTATGGGAATGTAAATTTTTTTTGAGTTCCCAGTATTGTTCCCATGGGAACGAAGAGGGTCAATTTACTCGCTATATAACCAGATTATAAAAATAACATATTTTGACCTAATAGTTTCTGATGTTTTCGCGATTGTTACACATTTAAATAAAATCACTTTAATACGGTATTATCGCGTATATTACATTATTTTTACACCTAACGTTTCCAAAAACTTTACAGTTTTCATGGTCGCAGGTAGACTGTAGAGTATTCGAAACGTTAGGTGTAAAAATAATGTACCTAATATTTTTTTTTTTTGCTGCCACAGCACACGTACAAAAAAAATACACAGTCATAAGAAAAAAGCAAGTACAAAAATTAACTCAAATACAAAATACCTACCTGCGCGTTTCTCGATGCGTGTGCTACAGCAATACAAAAAGGACGCAGCTCAGTGGTAATATTGCCCGAAAGCAATACACTGATTTTCAGCTGTGACCTGAAGAAGAGTGTGAGGTGCGTATCCAATAAATAAGAATTAATTTATTAAGAAAAAGAAAATGAAATTTTTAAGAAAAAGAATATACACGATAATACCGTATTTAAGTGATTTTATTTAAATATTTTGACCTGTCTGAGAACTTCAGAATCCGGTCCACGAATAAATCCAATAACAATAAAAAAAATACACAGACATTCCGATACCGAAGTAATATAGTGATTACGTAGTAAATTCCCGGGATTTTCGGGAAACGCGTGCCATTACTGAATCCCTTTGGTCGAAGGGTGCGACTGATTGGGGATGGATCCGGACATTTTTAGCAATTTTGGGGTCGGTTCGACCCCCGGAATGTTTGAACTTTAGTAATAATAATGAGGGTTAAGTTATTTCTGGAGCCTTTGGAGGGTTTTTACCTTATACGTTGCAGAAAGTGTATTTTTTATTTTTTAGTGAATTGGATAAATTGTCTTAACTTAAAGAACGTCAACTGAATGTGATTTTCTAATGATTAAGATAGTATTTGGAGAATATAAACCATGGATGCGGACGTCATTGGTGAAAATTAAATATCTATCCTAGCCGTGTGGTTTCCGGCTGAGTAGAATAGGTCCACTCTAAGTCTTCCCATAGAGATCGTAGGAGGCGACTTAGGAAATACAAGTTAAATGCCCATGAACATCAATGACACCTCTCCAACCCGTCTGGCCAGCGAGGAGAGTGAGAGTGATCCTTAAATAGATCAATTATGAAAATTAATTAAAACATAGGGATGCTAATATATTCATAGATTTTTTGTAAAAGGTCGTTGCTTTAGCTCTACTGGTACTATCCGGCGAGGAATCAGGGGACTATGCTTGTATGGAAAATGGAAATACGGCTCTCCTATTTCCTCTTACTCTCCAAACACAAACACTAAAGCGCCAATTAGACCATCCAGAATTCAGGATACGGAATTCAGTCAACGGATAGTCAACGGACAGTTTAATCGCCGATCCGTTGTCAGGACAGAATGGCTTCCGACGTCCTTATCGGAAGCATAACGGAAGCGTAAAGTGAAACCATCCGGAATTCAGGATCGCCGCATGAGAGGGACGCCGCTATACGTTAGAAACGAAACGATAATATCTCCAATCGCGTCGCACGTATAGCGGCGTCCCTGTCACACATTCAGGATGGCCAACGGATGGCTCTGTCAGGACGCGCAGTCTCCGTTCAGGACACGTTCTGGACGGTGTAATCAGGAGCTCTAACGACTGAATTTCTTGTCCTTATCGGATGCTAAATTCCGGATCCTAGATTCAGGATGGTATAATAGTCGCTTAATAAACATCATAAAATCGCATTGGGGCGCCGGTATAATACGCCAAGATAAATAGAGTAAGAAGCAATGTCTAATATCTGTCAATCAGATTATATATACGATAATCGAGGTGAATTTGAAGAAAGTCACAGAGCACGATGACCTCTCTCTGAATAACAATAAAGTTCAAATTTCAGTCAGTAATTAGAAAACGAAAATGTTGTGACTCCGAGCGACAGATATTTCATCATACAAATTTGAACTTTATTGACAATTTGATCAGAGGTGGGTGAACTCTGTGATTTGTTTAAAATTTGCCTTCATTCCGCGACTATGTAAATTGAGCCTTACGATTTTGTATAGAACTAGCTGTACCCGCGACTTCGTTCGCGCAGATTTGTATGGGGGCCACGTCTTATCATAACAGGAGAAAAAATTAAGTAGCCTATCCTGTGTCCTGTCTGTACGTCTAAATGTATATTTACCAAGTTTCAGTTATGCTGGTTTAAGAGTTATGGAGAACATACACATACAGAAAAAAATCTAACAATCATCAATTTAGTTTCAGTGTGATGTTTAGAGCTTATAAACACGATATCTCTGTAAACAAAGTAACTTACTCCATGACCAACAGATTTATTATTAGTATTGAGTATTGAATGAAAGTTCACAATGTGCTCTCTAGGGTTGCAACTTACATGGAACTGGGTAGGATACCTGGCTAGAAGGAATGATGGTAGGTGGAGTAAGGCTGTCACTGAATGGTATCCCAGGAATGTGAAACGTAGTGTTGGGCGTCCGGCAACTAGGTGTGTCGACGAAGTAAAGCAGATTGCTGGTAAGAACTGGATTGCGCAGGCTAATGATAGGTAAGAATGGCGCAGACAAAAGGAGGCTTATACCCAGCAGTGGGTCGTGGATAGCTGACGATGATGATGATGATGATTGAGTATTGATGATTACTTATTGTAATGGACTATCACAAAAATGTACATACATTTTTAAATAATTTATAAAAAAAAAAAAGAAATAAATAAATAAATTTATACGGACATATCACACAGATTGAGCTAGCCCCAAAGTAAGTTCGAGACTTGTGTTATGGGATACTATACAAAAATAAATATAATAGGTACTTGTAGACAACTGGGGCCTAGTATTTTTTCAAAAGTCAACGCAAGTGTCCAAACTAAAACTAATATATTCTAGCTCACTTTAACTCAGAGGGACATTCAAACTAAATGCCAATAATTTATTCCTAACACGTCTAGAACTTGCGAAGTTATAACAAAAGCTTGTTCAACCTGAACAAAGTTGTTCAAGTTTGTTCGCGTATAGAAATGACGACTTCTTTTTCCTTTAACTTGTTAAGTATTCAAGGACGTATCCAACTTTTGAGTAACGACAAAAAGGGGGTCGTCCAAACTTCTGTCATATCATTTTAGTGCACGAATTAAAGATTCAACGATTTATTTTGAAATTAGACCTTGTTTCTGAATAAATCATTAATGAATCTCGAATTCAGGTACTTTTAACGTTCATTCATGCTCGAAAGTTTTTATAGACTAATTTTAGACATGCGTCATGACATTTTTATTGTTTTATTTTGCATTCACAATGCTATTTTAAATAGGAACTCTTACAAAATTAAGATTAATATATTAAAAGTGATGATTTTTTCTTCTTTATTTTTTAACTCACATCCTATTCGTTCCATAACCTAGTCGAGATATGATTATATACCACCGAGAATAAGGGGGAGATAAATCTCAATAAACTCTCTACTTGGAACCATCCTTGACGGTGATAAGTGTTTGTTACGAGTTTTGAGACTCAATGAAGGAAGACATACGTAGGAAGCTGCGTACTTAAAAAATATAAAACAATTATAACTCATTCACGGACTAGACACAATATATATAACAATAGGATTACGTCTACAGTAGGGAATGTCCTGGAAAGTGTTAATTGAACTTGTAATATATGAAGGGAGAATAATTGTTTTAATGTTTGTTTGTGATATCTTTATTGTAAGAAGCCTCCGTGGTCCAGTGGTTAAGGCGTTTGCCTGTTGACCCGGGGCTGGGGGTTGTGGGTTCGATTCCCACCGGAAGCATACTTTGTTTAGTTGTTTCCTGTTTGGTTAGGACATTGCAGGCTTGAATCACCTGATTGTCTGATAATAAAGATGATTCCGTGCTTCGGAAGGCACGTTAAGCCGGTGGGCCCGGCTGCCATCTGGTAGTCGTTAAACAAACCACGTCAGAGGCCGAGAGGCGGTTCCGAAGAACTCTGACACCAGGGTGTGCATGGTCGAATGACCGTGACACCTACTCCAAATGATGATGATTGTACATAAAAAGAAGCTAAAAATACAGTTATGAAAGATCAACCTACAAGGGCGGACTTATCCTATGATGGGATATCTTACTTATTTAATGTTTATTTTATTTAGAATTATTAGTTTAGAATTCTGTGAAGTTAGGAAGGAAAAGACAGAATAAGAATGATCGACGTGTGTAAATCTCCAGATGTTATTTCTGCATGGTATATAAAAGATTATAACACCATTTTCCGATTTTAAGCAACGATGAGTGATATAAGAAACTATTACTGGTCGTCAGATTTGAGTTTTTATATAACTTAGAATTTATGTAAACTAACTATGAAAATCTCATTCCAAACCGGATCGACAAAAAATCGTAAGTACTTTAACAAATTCCTAATATAATATTTATTCGAAAGGCATTTCTCTTTTATTTGTTACTAAAAGCCCGGGACCATTTCGATTTGTCGATCTAACAGGTGTCAATTTACGCAGATAATGCGGCAGAGATTTTTTGAGTAGGAATTCGGTAACATTTTGCGTTCCTCAAGAAAGGGTCGTGTTACTTAAGGCTTGAGGGATCTGGAATATCATTTGATGGCATCGGAGGTTTGTAAGGTATAAAAATTATCAAGCAAGCCATGAAGTACATTTGAAAAAGAGATAACTACGAAGCGCGTCATCTAGTGGTAAAAGAAAATGACTAGAGGAGCTGAGGTACGAAAAAGTCAGCGGCAAAGAACTGCGGTGCGTTAGAATGCAGACACGTTCTTTAATATCACAAAAACCTTCCAAGCGAATTGACAAAACGTTGTTTACAATAACAGATTTCTAATATAATATTTATTCGAGAAGCATTTCCTGTACATTCGTTATGAAAAGCCTGGGGCCTTTTCGATTTGCCCAACTACGGGGTGTCAATTTACGCAGATAATGCGGCAGAGATTTTTTGAGCAATCGGTAACATTTTGCGTTCCGCAAAGAAGGGTCGTGTTACTTAAAGCTTCTGAGGGTTCGGGACTTTCAATTGATGTTATTTATGTTTTTGAGGCATAAAAATGAGCAAACTAGCTGGGGGTGACATTTCTATTCCCATGTTATCCAAAGTTGATAAGTTACGAGTTACAAGTTTGAATACATTTTCAGTAAAAACAGAGTTTTGGAATGAAATTAAACATATTGACTAGTAACGTGTAAACATTGTATCAAAAAATTTATTCATTTAATAAAGTCTTACTTTCTACTTATATAAAATGTGAAAGTTTGTATAGGTATATCTAGGTTAAGATCTTTGTTCCTTAATCATGCCTTCTTCTGTTCACTTTGGTTATCCTATATTTTAATTATGCCAAAACGGCTGAACAGATTTTGACGAAATTTTGCACACAAATAGGTTATTAACTGGATCAACCCCTAGGCTACCTTTCATCCTAGAAAAAATACTTTTCCCGAGATTCGATAATAACGTTGGGGGAGATGCGGGCGAAAGCTAGTTCAAAAAATAATCATTATCAACCTATACTTCATAAATAGAAAAGAGGCAAAGACAGAGAGTGGGCTACAAAAAAGGCACCTCTGATGTGCAAGAAATACACACAAAAACAAATTGTCATAAGTAACTTCACAAACATAAATTTAAAAGGCTTAATTTCACAAACTCTACGTGGCTCGTGTATCATCATCAGGTCCTTTTCAGTCTCCACTGTAGAAGCACGACCCTTTCTGTACTACTAGAGCCATACTTGGCCAGAGCAGCCAGAGGACTGGCCTACACTCTCCACGCTGGTTAGACGGGTTGGAGAGGTCTCACAGATGTTTAAAAGCTTTGTTTAGCTTGTATTTCCTAAATCGCCTTCTACGACATCCACGGGAAGACTTGGAGTGGTCCTATTCTACTCTGCCGGATACCACACGGCTCGTGTATGTCTCATGCTAATAAGTAAATTATATTACCACAACTCGAGGCAGCGAGGCCTTTGTTTGCAAGTCCAAAAACGTCACAATTGTTTAAAAAAACGGATTGCACTTCAGGAATGCCGCCAGAAGTGAAAAATCTTTCTGCCACGCGGAGTTTTTCACTTCAGGGGGATATTACTTATTCTCCTACGCGGCGCCGACAGCCTCAGGAAATTTTTGTCCGTATTACAAATTTTCGATCAGGCCACGTGTTTTGACGCGAGTTTAATATTTTTTACCCATCCCAAAAATACATAACGCCGCTAAAGTAGCTTTCACTTCAAAATTGACATAAGTAACTTACAAAAAGAACTCTGAAAGGCCAACTTCACGAACTCTGCCATAGTCAAAATAATGGCTCGTGTATGTTTATGCTAATAAGTAGATTGTACAACTCGAGGCAGCAAGCCATTTGTATGCAAGTCCAGAAACGTTAAATTTGCCTTAAAAAAAAAAACAAACAAATACAATGCAGCTTTTGTAAGCTTCGTCAACTGACACGCGAAAGCAAGGGTTTCATAAAATGTGAAAAAAATACATGATACCGCATCGATCGCTCACCGTTGACCTTTGAGACAAGTTCACTTGAGTGATGTATAGGGTGTAGAAATTTGTGCTACGGTGATAAAGTACTAAGTGATTTAAGAGCTCGATGGCCCAGTGAGCTAAGCATTATTTTAGAGGACTACTTATAATGCTCATCCAGGTAAATTATTTGGAAATGAATTATTAGATTTTTGTAAGGATCAAAACGGGGATTGTGCTGACATCGATGTCTTGGGTTTGGACTCTGGTACTTACACTGTTAGTGAGGCAGACGGTAGCCATAGGTGGTTGGATCATTGCGTACTCACTAAAGCGGCGAGGAGCTCGGTAGTTTCTGTCAAAGTTCACTGCGATGTATGTATTATTGGAGATTAAACATGTAAAGTAGCCGTGTGGTATCCGGCAGAGTAGAATAGGACCACTCCAAGTCTTCCCGTGGATGTCGTAGGAGGCGACTTAGGAAATACAAGCTAAACAAAGCTTATAAACATCTAAGAGACCTCTCCAACCCGTCTGGCCAGCGTGGAGAGTGTAGGCCATGTCCTCTGGCTGCTCTGGCCAAGTATGGCCCTAGTAGTACAGAGAGGGTCGTGCTTCTGTAGTGGAGACCTGATGATGAAATATGTAAAGCAACCCGAGCGTGGTCTTAACAAATTGTTTTTTTATTTTTTAAACTTTTTGAGCCTATAGAGTTATTGCTAAAAGCATTCTCTGCCAGTCAAACTCAAGAAAGATAAACAGATAAAAAAGGTGGTAAATAAAAGTAGGTAATAAATATGAGAGATAGAAATATTCATCATCATCATCATCATCATATCATTCGCAAGAAGTCCACTGCTGGAGGCCTCCCCCAAGGATTTTCAATACAACCGGTTGGAAGCGGCCTGCATCCAGCGTCATCCTGCGACCTCAGTCAGGTCATTCGACTATCTGGTTGGTGGGTGTCCGACGCTGCGCTTGCCGGTACATGGTCACCATTCGAGAACCCTTCTGTATCGGCTATCGGTTCTGCGCGCTATGTGGTAGCGCACGGAATACGATGGTAGGTGTCACACTGAAGGTTCCAGGTTCGATCCCCGGTCAGGTCAAGGGTAAATTCATATGGTAATGACCCCATTACAATAATGAATACCCATGGACCTGTTAAAAGAGTTGCGTGAACAAACAGTCGTCAAGTGAGTTCCGTCCCAAGTAACAATTTCTTGTTCTATAGCAGTCCATAGAACGTATCTCAAACACTACTTTTGGCACTATAAAAGGCCAAAGGAGGTCGAGTAAAGCCGATTTGGCGCAGTTATATCACCAATAAGTGACATAGTAGAACCGTAGTAGTGTTAGCGGTGACATTTTAGCTCTATAAAGTTGATATAATAGTGACTCATATGACAATTTATTGACATAAGGGGTACAGTAACGCTACTATAGTGTTATTTTATACAGTAGTAGCGTTCGTTTTACCATTATAGTGCTATTTTGTTCTATAGTAGAGTCCGTAATTCCTATATATCACAAATATTTTTCTTTCGGCATTGGAAGAGCAGACACTTTCGGTAGTTCATATTAGAGCATAAAAAGCTGTGTGGATTTTAACCTTCAAGGATTGCAGCGTGATAAGTTTATATTATCTTATTTTGACATTGAATAACTTGTTCAATACTGTAAAATTTCCTTGCGACAAAAGTTTTACCGTTATAAAAGTACCTTTTTTATTTAGTATTTTTAACACGCCTCCGGTTTATTTCGTTTTGAATAAAATTAAATATTAATATAATATTAAAGATACCTTAGTTTTGTACTATAACGCGAATAGTAACTCCGTAGCCCTTATCGGCCAACTATAGTGCTCATGACAAAGTTTCTGGAGCCATCTTGAGTAAAATTAGGGTTCCATAAGACTTAAATTGGATCACGCAAACTCTTGATTTTGATTTCGGTTTTTGAGTGATGTTATTTTCTTTTCAGTGTTTTTATAAGAAATATGGACATATTAATGGATATTGACAAATTTTTAAAGCGTGACGATTTTATGCTGCTTACTTTAGTGAAATGGCCTTGGGAAATAACCCATTTTATTTTACGTAAAAAATGTTTTGCCTGTAGATTATATACCGATTCATGTTTACCGAGTCGGTTGTCTATTAAATGTATGAGGCTCTTAATACCTTGTTGACTTATACTGTAATCAATAGACCATTTTTTTTATTCAAATACATCACAGCTTGAAGATTATGAACTACAATCACTATGGAATGAAATGAAAAAATAAAATAAAATGAAAAATATTTATTGTAATACACAATGGCACACAGAACACAAACAAAAAAAGGACAGTATAAGACAAAAACAAAATTATAAATAAATTATAAGGCGGTGCCATCAGTATTACAAAAGGTGCCAGCACTTATATCACTAGGGTCTTTATTATTTACTTCATTCATACAAACAAAATTTTGTACGGACCCACAATGCACTGATTTGGCCCGCACTTCACTTTGATTGTTAGTATCACTTTTGGACAATGATGTTACATGCTGATATTGTTTTTGCATCTCTCTTTTGTACGTTCCATTGCGTTTTTAATCTTTCCAAGATTTCGAATCTTGAATCGAAATCCTTGATATTATAATGATGATATACTTTTTATGTTAGCACAATGTACGTTTTAATGTAAAGGAGATACATACGCTACTACAGGTCAAAATTATCATTTAAAAGTAGCAGTTTCCTACTCTTTTGTACCTAATTTATTCTCTAAAGGTGATGAAATATCAGCTATGTACGCTATTGCGTTTTAAAAGAACATCCAAATCCATTATAGAAGTTTTGGCACTATAAAATATTAATAGTCACGTCCGCCACCATAAGACTATAATAGAGATTGAAAAACAATTAAAATACTTTAAATTGCTGTAGAAGAGTCTATTAAATCGATTATAGAGCAAAAATGCTCTATTGTGGCGTCGTTAACACTACTAAAGACCATGCACTATTGCAGCGATTTCAGAAACCACGATGTCGCTAAATGCTTGTATTGTTAGCTATTCATCACTGCTATAACGCAATATATATAACGGTAATCAGGGAAACCTTATAGAGCAAATAAGATACTTAAAGGTGAATTCAAACACTTCTATAGAGTATTATTGCTCTGTACTGGCTATATTTGAAGCTTTTATAACACCTGTCTATAATAGCTCTATAAAATGGTGAAGTAAGCCTTAACATCGACAGGTAATAGAATAGTGTAGCCCTATAATTTACAGAGCAAAAACGCTTTACTAAACGCTTCTATAGAACCCGTAGGTATCGCTAAAAACCTTTATACGACGTTTACTCAACATTTTTGTGATATAAACCTAAATTATAGGTCCAATATGTTACTTGGGGTGGACATTCCGACTCATTTATCTAATTGCTTATCGATCTGAAAGTGTCTTTTGTGCCGTCTAGTTTAGGGCCGCCCCATCTCCTATTTATATTGTGGAGCACAGGGCGAAGAAATAAAAAATAATAATAATAATCTGGCCCCACAAAAGCTCAACTACCAAGTCTTCTTAGAAGACTTGAGAAAAATATATAAAAAAATAAATAATAAAAATAACTTTATTCCAGAATTATAAGATACAATTCCATATTATTTATATACTAAAAAATAAAAAAAGCAGTAATATTTTTTACAAAACCTTACCTGTAACATGGGTTCATCATTTCGAGTAGATGACACGGTCAATCAACCATGCACACCCTGGTGTCAGAGTTCTTCGGGACCGCCTCTCGGCCTCTGACGTGGTTCCTTTAACGACTACCAGATGGTAGCCGGGACCACCGGCTTAACGTGCCTTCCGAAGCACGAAATCATCTTTATTATCAGACAATCAGGTGATTTAAGCCTGCAATGTCCTAACCAAACTGGAAACAACTAAACAAAGTATGCTTCCCGCGGGAATAGAACCCACGACCTAAAATCTCATTCCAAACCGGATCGACAAAAAATCGTAAGTACTTTAACAAATTCCTAATATAATATTTATTCGAAAGGCATTTCTCTTTTATTTGTTACTAAAAGCCCGGGACCATTTCGATTTGTCGATCTAACAGGTGTCAATTTACGCAGATAATGCGGCAGAGATTTTTTGAGTAGGAATTCGGTAACATTTTGCGTTCCTCAAGAAAGGGTCGTGTTACTTAAGGCTTGAGGGATCTGGAATATCATTTGATGGCATCGGAGGTTTGTAAGGTATAAAAATTATCAAGCAAGCCATGAAGTACATTTGAAAAAGAGATAACTACGAAGCGCGTCATCTAGTGGTAAAAGAAAATGACTAGAGGAGCTGAGGTACGAAAAAGTCAGCGGCAAAGAACTGCGGTGCGTTAGAATGCAGACACGTTCTTTAATATCACAAAAACCTTCCAAGCGAATTGACAAAACGTTGTTTACAATAACAGATTTCTAATATAATATTTATTCGAGAAGCATTTCCTGTACATTCGTTATGAAAAGCCTGGGGCCTTTTCGATTTGCCCAACTACGGGGTGTCAATTTACGCAGATAATGCGGCAGAGATTTTTTGAGCAATCGGTAACATTTTGCGTTCCGCAAAGAAGGGTCGTGTTACTTAAAGCTTCTGAGGGTTCGGGACTTTCAATTGATGTTATTTATGTTTTTGAGGCATAAAAATGAGCAAACTAGCTGGGGGT
Organism: Elegia similella; assembly: GCA_947532085.1. NCBI lineage: Eukaryota > Metazoa > Arthropoda > Insecta > Lepidoptera > Pyralidae > Elegia > Elegia similella. The sequence continues at coordinate 25,174,785 of OX383939.1, forward strand.
GACATTTCTATTCCCATGTTATCCAAAGTTGATAAGTTACGAGTTACAAGTTTGAATACATTTTCAGTAAAAACAGAGTTTTGGAATGAAATTAAACATATTGACTAGTAACGTGTAAACATTGTATCAAAAAATTTATTCATTTAATAAAGTCTTACTTTCTACTTATATAAAATGTGAAAGTTTGTATAGGTATATCTAGGTTAAGATCTTTGTTCCTTAATCATGCCTTCTTCTGTTCACTTTGGTTATCCTATATTTTAATTATGCCAAAACGGCTGAACAGATTTTGACGAAATTTTGCACACAAATAGGTTATTAACTGGATCAACCCCTAGGCTACCTTTCATCCTAGAAAAAATACTTTTCCCGAGATTCGATAATAACGTTGGGGGAGATGCGGGCGAAAGCTAGTTCAAAAAATAATCATTATCAACCTATACTTCATAAATAGAAAAGAGGCAAAGACAGAGAGTGGGCTACAAAAAAGGCACCTCTGATGTGCAAGAAATACACACAAAAACAAATTGTCATAAGTAACTTCACAAACATAAATTTAAAAGGCTTAATTTCACAAACTCTACGTGGCTCGTGTATCATCATCAGGTCCTTTTCAGTCTCCACTGTAGAAGCACGACCCTTTCTGTACTACTAGAGCCATACTTGGCCAGAGCAGCCAGAGGACTGGCCTACACTCTCCACGCTGGTTAGACGGGTTGGAGAGGTCTCACAGATGTTTAAAAGCTTTGTTTAGCTTGTATTTCCTAAATCGCCTTCTACGACATCCACGGGAAGACTTGGAGTGGTCCTATTCTACTCTGCCGGATACCACACGGCTCGTGTATGTCTCATGCTAATAAGTAAATTATATTACCACAACTCGAGGCAGCGAGGCCTTTGTTTGCAAGTCCAAAAACGTCACAATTGTTTAAAAAAACGGATTGCACTTCAGGAATGCCGCCAGAAGTGAAAAATCTTTCTGCCACGCGGAGTTTTTCACTTCAGGGGGATATTACTTATTCTCCTACGCGGCGCCGACAGCCTCAGGAAATTTTTGTCCGTATTACAAATTTTCGATCAGGCCACGTGTTTTGACGCGAGTTTAATATTTTTTACCCATCCCAAAAATACATAACGCCGCTAAAGTAGCTTTCACTTCAAAATTGACATAAGTAACTTACAAAAAGAACTCTGAAAGGCCAACTTCACGAACTCTGCCATAGTCAAAATAATGGCTCGTGTATGTTTATGCTAATAAGTAGATTGTACAACTCGAGGCAGCAAGCCATTTGTATGCAAGTCCAGAAACGTTAAATTTGCCTTAAAAAAAAAAACAAACAAATACAATGCAGCTTTTGTAAGCTTCGTCAACTGACACGCGAAAGCAAGGGTTTCATAAAATGTGAAAAAAATACATGATACCGCATCGATCGCTCACCGTTGACCTTTGAGACAAGTTCACTTGAGTGATGTATAGGGTGTAGAAATTTGTGCTACGGTGATAAAGTACTAAGTGATTTAAGAGCTCGATGGCCCAGTGAGCTAAGCATTATTTTAGAGGACTACTTATAATGCTCATCCAGGTAAATTATTTGGAAATGAATTATTAGATTTTTGTAAGGATCAAAACGGGGATTGTGCTGACATCGATGTCTTGGGTTTGGACTCTGGTACTTACACTGTTAGTGAGGCAGACGGTAGCCATAGGTGGTTGGATCATTGCGTACTCACTAAAGCGGCGAGGAGCTCGGTAGTTTCTGTCAAAGTTCACTGCGATGTATGTATTATTGGAGATTAAACATGTAAAGTAGCCGTGTGGTATCCGGCAGAGTAGAATAGGACCACTCCAAGTCTTCCCGTGGATGTCGTAGGAGGCGACTTAGGAAATACAAGCTAAACAAAGCTTATAAACATCTAAGAGACCTCTCCAACCCGTCTGGCCAGCGTGGAGAGTGTAGGCCATGTCCTCTGGCTGCTCTGGCCAAGTATGGCCCTAGTAGTACAGAGAGGGTCGTGCTTCTGTAGTGGAGACCTGATGATGAAATATGTAAAGCAACCCGAGCGTGGTCTTAACAAATTATTTTTTTATTTTTTAAACTTTTTGAGCCTATAGAGTTATTGCTAAAAGCATTCTCTGCCAGTCAAACTCAAGAAAGATAAACAGATAAAAAAGGTGGTAAATAAAAGTAGGTAATAAATATGAGAGATAGAAATATTCATCATCATCATCATCATCATATCATTCGCAAGAAGTCCACTGCTGGAGGCCTCCCCCAAGGATTTTCAATACAACCGGTTGGAAGCGGCCTGCATCCAGCGTCATCCTGCGACCTCAGTCAGGTCATTCGACTATCTGGTTGGTGGGTGTCCGACGCTGCGCTTGCCGGTACATGGTCACCATTCGAGAACCCTTCTGTATCGGCTATCGGTTCTGCGCGCTATGTGGTAGCGCACGGAATACGATGGTAGGTGTCACACTGAAGGTTCCAGGTTCGATCCCCGGTCAGGTCAAGGGTAAATTCATATGGTAATGACCCCATTACAATAATGAATACCCATGGACCTGTTAAAAGAGTTGCGTGAACAAACAGTCGTCAAGTGAGTTCCGTCCCAAGTAACAATTTCTTGTTCTATAGCAGTCCATAGAACGTATCTCAAACACTACTTTTGGCACTATAAAAGGCCAAAGGAGGTCGAGTAAAGCCGATTTGGCGCAGTTATATCACCAATAAGTGACATAGTAGAACCGTAGTAGTGTTAGCGGTGACATTTTAGCTCTATAAAGTTGATATAATAGTGACTCATATGACAATTTATTGACATAAGGGGTACAGTAACGCTACTATAGTGTTATTTTATACAGTAGTAGCGTTCGTTTTACCATTATAGTGCTATTTTGTTCTATAGTAGAGTCCGTAATTCCTATATATCACAAATATTTTTCTTTCGGCATTGGAAGAGCAGACACTTTCGGTAGTTCATATTAGAGCATAAAAAGCTGTGTGGATTTTAACCTTCAAGGATTGCAGCGTGATAAGTTTATATTATCTTATTTTGACATTGAATAACTTGTTCAATACTGTAAAATTTCCTTGCGACAAAAGTTTTACCGTTATAAAAGTACCTTTTTTATTTAGTATTTTTAACACGCCTCCGGTTTATTTCGTTTTGAATAAAATTAAATATTAATATAATATTAAAGATACCTTAGTTTTGTACTATAACGCGAATAGTAACTCCGTAGCCCTTATCGGCCAACTATAGTGCTCATGACAAAGTTTCTGGAGCCATCTTGAGTAAAATTAGGGTTCCATAAGACTTAAATTGGATCACGCAAACTCTTGATTTTGATTTCGGTTTTTGAGTGATGTTATTTTCTTTTCAGTGTTTTTATAAGAAATATGGACATATTAATGGATATTGACAAATTTTTAAAGCGTGACGATTTTATGCTGCTTACTTTAGTGAAATGGCCTTGGGAAATAACCCATTTTATTTTACGTAAAAAATGTTTTGCCTGTAGATTATATACCGATTCATGTTTACCGAGTCGGTTGTCTATTAAATGTATGAGGCTCTTAATACCTTGTTGACTTATACTGTAATCAATAGACCATTTTTTTTATTCAAATACATCACAGCTTGAAGATTATGAACTACAATCACTATGGAATGAAATGAAAAAATAAAATAAAATGAAAAATATTTATTGTAATACACAATGGCACACAGAACACAAACAAAAAAAGGACAGTATAAGACAAAAACAAAATTATAAATAAATTATAAGGCGGTGCCATCAGTATTACAAAAGGTGCCAGCACTTATATCACTAGGGTCTTTATTATTTACTTCATTCATACAAACAAAATTTTGTACGGACCCACAATGCACTGATTTGGCCCGCACTTCACTTTGATTGTTAGTATCACTTTTGGACAATGATGTTACATGCTGATATTGTTTTTGCATCTCTCTTTTGTACGTTCCATTGCGTTTTTAATCTTTCCAAGATTTCGAATCTTGAATCGAAATCCTTGATATTATAATGATGATATACTTTTTATGTTAGCACAATGTACGTTTTAATGTAAAGGAGATACATACGCTACTACAGGTCAAAATTATCATTTAAAAGTAGCAGTTTCCTACTCTTTTGTACCTAATTTATTCTCTAAAGGTGATGAAATATCAGCTATGTACGCTATTGCGTTTTAAAAGAACATCCAAATCCATTATAGAAGTTTTGGCACTATAAAATATTAATAGTCACGTCCGCCACCATAAGACTATAATAGAGATTGAAAAACAATTAAAATACTTTAAATTGCTGTAGAAGTGTCTATTAAATCGATTATAGAGCAAAAATGCTCTATTGTGGCGTCGTTAACACTACTAAAGACCATGCACTATTGCAGCGATTTCAGAAACCACGATGTCGCTAAATGCTTGTATTGTTAGCTATTCATCACTGCTATAACGCAATATATATAACGGTAATCAGGGAAACCTTATAGAGCAAATAAGATACTTAAAGGTGAATTCAAACACTTCTATAGAGTATTATTGCTCTGTACTGGCTATATTTGAAGCTTTTATAACACCTGTCTATAATAGCTCTATAAAATGGTGAAGTAAGCCTTAACATCGACAGGTAATAGAATAGTGTAGCCCTATAATTTACAGAGCAAAAACGCTTTACTAAACGCTTCTATAGAACCCGTAGGTATCGCTAAAAACCTTTATACGACGTTTACTCAACATTTTTGTGATATAAACCTAAATTATAGGTCCAATATGTTACTTGGGGTGGACATTCCGACTCATTTATCTAATTGCTTATCGATCTGAAAGTGTCTTTTGTGCCGTCTAGTTTAGGGCCGCCCCATCTCCTATTTATATTGTGGAGCACAGGGCGAAGAAATAAAAAATAATAATAATAATCTGGCCCCACAAAAGCTCAACTACCAAGTCTTCTTAGAAGACTTGAGAAAAATATATAAAAAAATAAATAATAAAAATAACTTTATTCCAGAATTATAAGATACAATTCCATATTATTTATATACTAAAAAATAAAAAAAGCAGTAATATTTTTTACAAAACCTTACCTGTAACATGGGTTCATCATTTCGAGTAGATGACACGGTCAATCAACCATGCACACCCTGGTGTCAGAGTTCTTCGGGACCGCCTCTCGGCCTCTGACGTGGTTCCTTTAACGACTACCAGATGGTAGCCGGGACCACCGGCTTAACGTGCCTTCCGAAGCACGAAATCATCTTTATTATCAGACAATCAGGTGATTTAAGCCTGCAATGTCCTAACCAAACTGGAAACAACTAAACAAAGTATGCTTCCCGCGGGAATAGAACCCACGACCCCCGGGTCTACAGGCAAACGCCTTAACCACTGGACCACGGAGGTAGTTGAATGATGATGAACATGGGTTGGCGTCAGATAGCAAGAAAATGCGTAACATTTACTGTAATAGTAGTTTTAAGAAACTGCTGTTATACAAGGAACCTTGAAACATCATAGTTAAGGTTGCAGCCGGGAGAACGCTTGAATAAGGGGAAGGGAAGAGGAGCGAGGCCATGTGGTCTCAACTCCTTTACCATAAGATTTGTTTCAACAATAGAACATAGATGGCGCCATAAGGTTTATTTACAACTAGCTTTCGTCCGCGGCTCCGCCCGTGTCAATGTCGAACCTTAGGGAACATACTTTTTCCCGGGGTAAAATGTACCCTATGTCCTTCTCCGTACCCCAGATAAGGTGTATGCAAAATTTCATGATGATCAGTTCAGTAGTTACAACGTGAAAGCGTAACAAACAAACAAACTCACTTTCGCATTTATAATATTAGTTAGGTTATTGTATCCACCATATTATGACAAAATAAATTCAGTTTTCAATAAATGTATTTTATTTCTGATGCAAAATATGATAAAACAAGATTTCATTGTTTTGCCAAGTTTACATATATACTATTCCGTCTTTTTTCCTTGCGGGGTAGATAGGGTCTAGGTCTCTATAAGATATAAAGTCAGGTTTAGCATGGTGGTGGGCATGTACATGGAAAACTAAATCATAATAGCAAGTGTAATAGCTGAATTGACTACTAACATGATTCCATAATTTTCGCTTATTCCCGCCACTGGCTTTTACGATGTGCGCGGGAAGAGAAGCAGCAGAAATAGCAGAAATGTTTTCTTTTTTTTCCAGATCAAGTCTGCTGTATGGGAGCCCCCCTTTAATATTAATTTTATTTTTACTTAATCATTTATTATTAAAGTGAATATATATCTAATAATATTCTGTAAATATATCAAGCGTCTACCTGTTGCCGCCATCAATATCGAACAAAAACAAGCAAAAAAAATCACGATTGTTGTATGAGAGCCCCCTTAAATAATTATTTTATTCTATATTTTGTTATTATAGTGGCAACAGAAATGCACCATCTGTGAAAATTTCAACTGTCTAACTATCACGGTTCATGAGATACAGCCTGGTGACAGACTGACAGACAGACAGACAGCGGAGTGATATGAATAAGTTCCAGTTTTTACCCTTTGGGTACGGAACCCTAAAAAATATGGTATAGGGTGGCAATCGAGCAACAGAGTCACCGGATGGAAAACGATCAGCGCTGCCTGTAGACAACTGCTACACCACCGCACATGGCCGGTTTTTTTTGAATTTGACCATCCTTGAAGTTGTTGAAAGAGTTGCGTGAGCAAATAGTCGTCAAGTGACTTCCACGTGGACACCTCGACTAATTTGCCTAATTGTATATCGATCGAATGTCCTTATGTGGCGACAATGTCGTACAATGTATTAGGCTACTTTGTAACAACCAAATAATATACGTCAGGTCTGTCTCACCCCCCGTGTCGGTATCGTAAACATAACTACGCGCGGCGACCACTTCGATTACCGCTTCGAAGTGGTCGCCGCGCGTATCCAGGCAAATTCGGAAGAAACACCGTATTTGGTGGTCACATGTGTTCACTGAATTATAAATCGTTTGTTCAGAGCTAGAAGAATAAAATTGGCTTGCAATAGACCCTGTTGGTATCTAAACAAAAAGGGGCTGCGTTCTGACGCGAGCTAAATTACACCGTATCGCAACTACATTGAGTTGATATTTCTTTGAATACCTTTGCAGAGCGCGACTTCTGTACGTAAGTACTAGTAGGTACTTATTCTGTGATAATGTCCTGGGTCTGTCTGTCTAACTTAAAAGATCAGTACAGAGAGGATTGTGCTCCTGTAGTGGAGACTAAAAAGGACCTGATGATGATGATGATGATGACTTTATCGCTTTACACTTAATAAGCTTGTATTGACTTCTGAATGAGGCAAACGACAAGGGTATCACCGGGGCCTCCTACTGGTTAAAAACAATATAAACATTGTCTGGACAAATATAACCATGACCATTCGAAAAGAAGAAGAATGTGCTTGTATGTGGAAAACGGCAGCAAGGCAAAATAGTCAGCAAAGTAAAAAAGGGTTGCTAGCCACCTTGCCTATTGGTATGATTTCTTAGCTTTACGCCCATTCCCCCGACTATCTGGTGTTTTCTATATTTCTTTTCTACCAGATCAGCATAGAAACTATTTCAAATTACTTTAATTTTGTACTTAATTTTACCTTTTAATTTTATTGTTAAGTATAATGCCATTAATTTCAGTAATCTTCGGCTATTCAAATGATTTCAATCATATTCTTGCAAGAAATTTTACTAATGAATCTCTCTTTTTGTCCACAGAGGAGGAAGGCACAGAGCTGGAATTAGAGGCTCTGTACCGTCGGTACTGCGTGCGGTTAAAACACGCGCTTTTCGTGTCGGCTCTGTGCGTCACGTTAGTCTGTAGCGTGGTGCTGTTGTGTGCAGTATGCATCCTACATTCACATGTGAGTATAAACTTTTATTCCCATTACTTTAAACCTTTAATAACTTTTACGTAAACAACTGATATTAGATGGAACAATTCAAGATACTTTATGCGGTTTAAACTTTTTTAAACGTGCTCTTATCGTGGTGTTGCTCGGTGCCGTGCGCATCCTACATTCATATGTGAGTATCCTTACTTCCTTACTAATATTATAAATGCGAAAGTGAGTTTGTTTGTTTGTTTGTTTGTTACGCTTTCACGCCGTAACTACTGAACCGATCATCATGAAATTTTGCATACAAGTTCTCTGGAGTACGGAGAAGGACATAGGCTACCTTTTATCCCGGGAAAAAAGTACCAATCCCGAGGGATCGACATTGACGCGGGCGGAGCCGCGGGCGAAAGCTAGTAAACTATATTCCCATTACTTTAAACCTTTAATAACTTTTACGTAAACTACTGATATTAGGTAGAACAATTCAAGATAGTGCATGCGGTTTAAACTTTTTAAACATGCTCTTTTCGAGTCGGCTCTGTGCGTCACGTTAGTCTATGAGTGGTGTTGCTCGGTGCCGTGTGCATCCTACATTCACATGTGAGTATAAACTTTTATTTCCATTACATACTTAAACCTATAATAACTTAAACGTCAACTACAGATATTAGATAGAACAATTCAAGATACTGTATGAGGTTTAAAACTCTAAAACATGCTCTTTTCGTGTAAGCTATGTGCGTCGAGCTGGTCTGTTGTGGTTCGTCGTTTGCATGTAAGTTATTCTATATTACACTAAGTCTCGGAACTAGTGATGTACTTAGAAGAAAATTCTCTATTCCCAAAAATGTATTTCCATAATTTGCGGGATATTTCCAATGGTTCTCAATTATTTTCCAAACAATTCTTGCTTTTAAGAAAATTCGCGAAACTTGTTGGGTGTGTTGTTCGTTCTGTTCTCTAAATATTTAAGAACTAGTCATATACTCAAAAAGCGGTGCGGAAGGCCCCAAAAAGAATACTTGGGTGATTGAAAAATTATAGTGATTTTGCTGTCGCCTCTTAAAACTCCGACCGTAGACTGCTACGGTCAGAGTTTTAAGAGGCGACAGTAAAAGCTTAAGTTTAGCCTCAATACATGTCTAAAACAGACTTTCCATGCCCCGAAATAAATCAACGCAGGTAACGATAATAGCAAAGGACAATTTCGCTGACCAAACAAAACCGTATTTATATATGGCGTATTTACCTTCCGGGAGTAATACAATCAGCCCCTGCTCACAAAAATCAACAAATAAAATCGATGTCCTGTCGACTCTGCTATTTTCCGTGTACTGTAAATACAGATACACGGAATCAAAGAAAAAAGCGTGGCGAAACTGCAAACTGGGTACTTATAGACCATCATCCCAATGTAAAATTCTAATGTATAAGATAGTACATAAATATTCAATTTCTTACATCCGGTTAGGAAGCGTATAGAAGTTATGGAAGTTTGAACATATTCAAATAAAAAAAAAAATATATTAGGAGATTTTGTGTTAAAAATCTTTATAAACATGGTCGGCAATATTGTTTTGAGCGTTTTGGATCAATTTCTGTGTCGGTTTCAGAAAGCACTTGACAACTGGGTCACGGCTGACTGCCACATATAAAACTTCATATCTTGAGAAAGAAAGGGTTTAAATCATTATCCTTATCCTTACTAATATTATATCCTTACTAATCCTTATCCTTATCCTTGCTAATATTATAAATGCGAAAGTGAGTTTGTTTGTTTGTTTATTACCCATTCACGCCGTAACTATACTAAACCGATCATCATGAAATTTTGCAGTCTAGTTCTCTGGAGTACGGAGAAGGACATAGGCTACCTTTCATCCCGGGAAAAAGTACTATTCCTGAGGGATCGACATTCACGCGGGCGGAGCCGCGGGCGAAAGCTAGTAATTTAATAAAAATAAAATGTTTTTTTAATGTTTTTATAGATAATGGTACGGAACCCTCCGTGGACTTGCGGAGGGTTCCGTACTCGCACTTGGCTGGTTTTTATCGGATGCCTGCGTCCTTTAAAGAACACACAGTCCGAGTTTCAGGTGCCTACGATCTTCTGATCGTTGGGCAGCGATTTGATCCATCAGTTCGTCAGTTATTCAGGACAGAGCATTTTATATGAGGTTCATATTACTCTGCATACTTAGTTGTGTACTCTGTCAACAGCTGTAATTTTGCGTGTTGCCAAAATTGATAGCGATTTAAGGCGCTGTTACCCCTAACTGTTTGTAGCGGACATCGCGCAATATTTTATATATTTGTGTCATACCTGTCGTCAGTCTCAGTTCAAATCCGTGTCTGCCATTTTCGTGTTAATATTCACTTTTAATTTAATAATTCAATAATTATAACCAAATATTGTATTTTTTGTAGGTATCCATCTTGCTCATTTAGTTATACTTATTATAGACGTATAAAAATTGGTAGTTGTCGCTGAAAATATCAAGTAATTCGCGACGAAAATTTTTCTGGATATAGCTTTTTTGATATTTTATTTAGACAGGTTTTAAATATTTTTTTGAACATATTTTGATGTAACCATTTAATTTGATCTTTGAACTGTACTTCATATTTTTTTCATGCTAGTATTCTTTGAAAAATAAGGCTAACTGCGCGACGAAAAAATACACGTTTTACGGTATTCTTCTGATGCACAGCGCCTTCTATGTTTTTTCACTGAGCGTTCTTGCCATACTTTTGTATAGAAATACCTACAATACACGGCTGATCTCATAGTTATAGATTCTCATAGTTGTGATTACCGATAATTAGGTCGCGCTTCGCAGCGTTCTGCCGGCCTATTTACTAACTCTGTGTACAACATTTTCATAGTCACTTCAAAATACATTACGTTTTTATATATCTTAAATAAAATAGTCACTCATAGAAAAGCCGCAATGTATTTTAAAGTGACTTTCAAAACGTTGTACAGCAAATAGGCTGTTTGGACCCGTCTCCAAAACATGGATAGTGAGATACTCTGGACTTTGTCCAAGTACCTGAATAGTCCAATTTTTAAATATTGCCATTCCGTACGTCATGACGGCAATAGCAAGTAACTAATTTAATTTTCATTTTTAACTCTTTATTTTATTTTAATCTGTACTTTACTTTTTATACTAAAATTTATTTATTTAAATTCTTTAATCCGAATATTACAATTTTATGATATGGGTCTGTATTGTGCCTGAAATAAACAAATTATTATTCTCTTTATTTATTTTGTATCTTAGAATAAGGTATATAAAAAACTTATATAAAAAGTAAAATATAACAAAATATCATACAAAAAAATACAACTTTTATAAAAACCTAATCCTAGAGGGCTGCCAGCAGCGGGGCAGGGCTCAAGCTATCGGCAGTTAAGGCTACAGAAAGAGGAATCTCCTGATGATGCGCGCCGTGTCTAGGAGTACTGCCTTCTGCATCTGACCCTAGATCCAGCCATCTAGTGAGAGCGTCTTGAGGTGGTGATCGAGGCTTTTCGCTATAAGACTGTTCACTGAAACGACTATCGGGACAATGATCGTCGAATCCACATCCCACATCGCCTCCAGTTACCTCGTGGGCCAAGTCTAGGTACTTAGTAAGTATTTTTATTATTATTAGTAAATTATTATTATTATTATTATTCGAAATTTACAAAAAAATAAAGATCAACACTAAATCAACTTAAAAAATAATACTAACTAACAACTAGAACTAGTATAACTGTATAATATGTACACTAAATAAAAGTTATCTATAAATAAAAAATGTCACGCAGATCATTGCCTTCCGGCAGGGTGCCTAAAAGGCTGGCCGCATTGCCACGTTGGATGGCAATGCTAATGCGTTGTGTTAAAAAATTGCCAGCCCTTTGGTCACCAGAATAATTAAAACCTTATATGAATTCTAAATACAATAAGTAAGTTCCCAATTATTATTATAGTTCGACACAAATGCCAAGAATGCCTTCCGATAGTCGAATCGGAAGTAAATTGGACGTCTATTTCTAAGGCTTAATGTCATAACCTCTCTTCTTATCTGAAGGCTGAAATAATCCGATTACGGCGGGAGAGAAGCTCGCAACTTTGCCCACTTTTTGCGACCTTTGCTTGTCGTAGTGTCCGATTTTCAGTCAACTCACGGATCAGTCTTTTGACGAAGACTGAGACCGATTAATCTGCTGTCGCCGAAGCGATACTGCTGGGCATGGAGTGCTACATTCCCAGCTCGGCGGTTCGTATCGGAGGGCGGTCTCAACCTTGGTTTCGTTGCTCGTCTTTGCATGCCGCCCACCTCAAGCGCGAAGCCTACGAAGCCTGGGTTGCTGCGCGAAATGTCAAGGATCTTAATACTTCTGATTTGAAGAAGCGGTTCAACGCAGCTTCAAGAGCCTACAAGAAGCAGATCACTGCAGCAAAGTTTGCGCACACTGCGCGCATTGGTAGGAGACTGGTTGGCTATCCCTCCGGGAGTAGAGCATTCTGGTCCCTTGCTAAGGCAGCGCAGGGGAATTTCTGTCGCCCTTCACTTCCATCTCTGCACAATCGTCAGGACTCGCTGGCTCACTCCGCAAAAGAGAAGGCCGATCTCTTGGCTACTCTCTTTGCGTCAAATTCTACCCTTGACGACGGAGGAGCATCGCCGCCCTTTTTACCGCGATGCGAGCACTCAATGCGGGAAATTCGGTTCACTCAAAGTGCAGTGCGACGTGCTCTGTTTTCCCTCGACGTCAGGAAGTCCAGCGGGCCTGATGGCATTCCAGCAATTGTGCTCAAAACATGCGCCCCTGAGTTGGCTCCGGTGTTAGCAGGCCTATTCTCGCTGTCTTACACCTCAAGAAAAGTCCCGTCTTCGTGGAAAGTAGCCTACGTTCACCCTATTCCTAAAAAGGGTGACCGCACAGACCCGTCTAACTATCGGCCTATTGCGATAACCTCCCTGCTCTCTAAGGTGATGGAGCGTGTGATAAACATCCAGCTCCTTGGTTACCTTGAAGATCATCAGCTAATTAGTGACCGTCAATACGGGTTCCGCCACGTGCGTAGTGCTGGTGATCTTCTTGTGTACTTAACGCACCGATGGGCAGCCGCCATCGAGAGCAAGGGAGAAGCACTGGCATTTAGTCTAGATGTCACAAAGGCTTTTGACCGGGTCTGGCATAAGGCTCTTCTCGCGAAGTTACCATCTTTCGGGCTTCCTGAGGGACTATGCTTGTGGGTCGCTAGTTTCTTATCCGGGCGAAGCATTCAGGTCGTTGTAGACGGATTATGCTCCGATATCATGCCCATCAATGCTGGCGTCCCCCAAGGATCTGTTTTATCACCTACGCTGTTTCTTCTGCACATCAACGACATGCTTAACACTAGTAGCATCCATTACTATGCAGACGACAGTACGGGTGATGCATATTATGCAGGTCGTGCAAATATCCCTCAAACACAGGTGGAAGAGAACAGAAAGAGACTTGTGTCTGACATTGAGACCTCTCTGGAGCAGGTCTCTGAATGGGGTAAACTAAACCTAGTTCAATTCAACCCTACTAAGACACAAGTTTGCGTGTTTTCCGCTAAAAAGACCCCATTTAACATAGCACCGAAGTTTCGGGACACCTCTCTTACCATTTCTAAGAGTATTGGGATCCTTGGCGTCGATATTACGAAGGAGGTCCAATTCCGGAGTCATCTGGAAGGTAAAGCCAAAATGGCTTCTAAAAAACTTGGGGTGCTCAATAGAGCGAGGCAGTACTTCACTCCGGGTCATAGACTTTTATTATATAAAGCTCAAGTCCGGCCCCACATGGAGTACTGCTCTCATATCTGGTCTGGTGCACCTCAATACCAACTCCTTCCTCTTGATTCCATCCAACGCCGGGCAATTCGTATTATCGACGATCCCACACTCACAGCCGATTTAGACACCCTCGGTCTACGGAGAGACGTTGGCTCTCTGTGTGTATTTTACCGTCTATACTATGGGGAGTGTTCTGAAGAACTTTTTGAATTGGTGCCACCGTCACCTTTCTACCACCGCACCGCTCGCCACAGGAGTAAAGTCCATCCCCACATCCTTGACACTTGGGTCTCCAAAAATGTCAGAGCGTCACGTGTTTTTTTTTCCTCGTACAGCAGGATTGTGGAATGGACTCCCTCCCGAGGTTTTCCCTGTGTGCTATGACTTGAGGTCCTTCAAAAGGCGTGTTTACAGGTATCTTAAGAGTCGGCAACGCATCAGCAGCTCCTCTGGTGTTGCAGATGTCCATGGGCGACGGTGACCACTTTCCATCAGGTGGCTCGTCTGCTCGTTTGCCGTCGGATATACATAAAAAAAAAAAAAAAAAAAAAAAAAACTATCTTAGTCTCACCACAAAACGATTCGTTTTTGTTCGATTCGTCTTATCACAATACGGGTTGCCAAAAACAATGTGCATCCATTGGCTGTCTGGTAGAGATTGCTTTCAGCAATAAGACCGCATATTGTAAGTACATACTTATAGTCTAATTTATGTTTTTGTATACTTTTATTTATTTGATTTACAATATAGTGTTGCTTACTTACTTGAAACAGGACAGGTAATGGATGGTCCCTGTTATAAGCGTTTTTGAAGTAAACCTTAATAACGCTTATAACCAGTGATCGGAATAGGTAGATTGATTTGGGGACAATAAACTAACACGTACGAGTATATATTAATATGGACATGCCTCCGGGATTCCGGGATTTTAAAAACGTTATGTATAGGATGAAGATTATATCATTACTAGCTATTCGCTCCGTCATAGAGTGATTGTTACTATTTGTGTTGTGAAAACGTGATTTAACTCTGGCTTATGTACTGATTTCTGGATGTTCTTCAAAAAATATTGATATAAATAGTAAATTTTATTAATTTATTTATTAAAGCTACAAGTACAAGTAGTAGATAGCAAACATATAACAAAAAATCTACTACACTAGTCATATCGAAACTTGCAATTGGACAAAAAAGTCACATTCCCTTTATTACCAAAAAAATCAGTATGTATACTTTCTATACATTTCAAATATACTGCTGTAAAAAAATCATACATTAAATATATTTAATTCAATCCGGTAAGTACTGAAACGAATCCCGAGGAAAAGGCTTATCCATGTTATGTATGACAGTGACAGTTCATGATGCAAGTACATAAAATCAATCTACCTATTCCGACCACTGCTTATAACAGACACCATCCATTACCATTTTTACTGCACAGGTTCCAATTCCAACGCATCACTGCTGAGGATGCACCAGAGAAAAAAGCTTAGGTGTGGAGGGTATAAAAAACTTCTAACAATTTTCGCTAGTCAAATATTTGGTAGAAAACTGTTAAAAATTATGTTTTCAACAGTTTTCAGCCAGAGCCGCGGCTCCGCCCGCGTCAATTTTGATCCCTCAGGAACAGTATATATATGTCCTTCTCCGTACCCCCGATAACGTATACGCAAAATTTAATTTCACGATTTGTTCAGTAGTAAAAGCGTAACAAACAAACTCACTTTTGCATTAGTTAGTTATATTACTGTACTGCATATTAGTCCTTACTAATATCTATACATATAATAAAACAGTAAAATTATTTTGTCTGTACATTTCGAATTTTTGATTGAAATGGATAGAGGGACACTTAAAAAGAATAATAGAAAGCAAAAAAAAAATTTTTGGAATTTCTTGTCTGTCTGTCTGTCTGTCTGTCTGTCTGTCTGTCTGTCTGTATGTATGATCACGATTATCTCCGAAAATACTGAACCGATTTACTTCAAACTTTCACCAATTGCTTTGTTTTAACTCAGTTTAACATTTAAAGTTTGTTTCATCAAAATCGGTTCATTAAAAAAAAAGTTATCGTCATTTGAATGAACTCAAGGCATGAGTTTGCCTGCAAACATATAGCAAAAATAAAATAAAATAATAAGTGACATAAGAAAATTAAAATCCAAAGTCAATTCATCATCATTATACGACAGCATTATACCTATCCATACTATCCATAGTAATCCATACTAAAAAAAAGGAGAAGCTGACTGACTGGCTGACATATCAACACAGGGCCTAAACTATAAGGGTTAGGAACTTGAAATTTTGCACAGGGGTTCCTTTTATAACGTAGGGGAGCACTAAGAACGGATTTTTGGAAATTCATCTCCTTAGGGGGAAAAACGGGTTGCAAAGTTAGTATGAAACTTTGTTGTTTTTGAAGTTATTCGAATGAAATTCAGCATGAAGGTTCTTTACTGAAAGGTATGAAACACGAGTAAAATATTTTACTCAAAAATCATACCTTAAGGGGGTAAAATAGGGGTGCAGAGTAAGCATGAAACTTTTCATTTTTGAAGTTAGTCGAATGAAATTCAGCATGAAGGTTCCTTACTAAAAGGCATAAAACACGAGTAAAATATTTTTCTCAAAAATCATCCCTTAAGGGGATATAACGGGGATGCAAAGTTAGTATGAAACCTTCCGTTTTTGAAGTTATTCAATTGAAATTCAATTATAAAGGTGTTTCATTGCAAGTCATAAACTAATGTATTCCGGGTAATTCTACTGTTCCTGAGAAATCGACACTTACGCGGGCGGAGCCGCGGGCCAAAGGTAAACCTGACTTATATATCAACGCACAGCCGAAACTACTGTGCGCAGAAACTTGAAATTTGGCACAGGGATTCTTTTTATGATGTTAATGAGCACTAAGAAATTTGAAAGTAGGTACGCAAGATCTCAATTAAAATTAAAAAAGATCTGTTTAGGTGAACCAGACAACATTCTCCCTTGAAGGGGTAAATAGGGGGTAAAGTTTGTATGGAATTTTTCCATTTCTAGACTTAGAGGTATGAAAATAAGTATATACGTTCTAGGTTACAATTAAAAAAGATTTGTGTAGGTGAAATGTACAAAATTTCCCCCTTAAGGGATAAAGGGGGGGAGGGGGGATTGTATGGAAATTTTCTCATTTCTGGACATAGAAGTATAAAAATAAGTATATATTTTTACATTACAATTAAAAAGATCTGTGTAGTTAAAACGGTCGAATTTTTCCTTAAAGGGGTAGAATAGGTGGGGTAAAGTTTGTATGGATTTTTTTTATTTACTTAGAAATATGACAATAAGAAGTTCTACATTACAATAAAAAAATATCTGTGTAGGTGAAATGGGCAAAATCCCCTTAAGAACTAAAGATCTATGCAGGTGAAATGTATTAAATTCCCCCTTAAGGGGAAAAAGCAAAGGGGCAGGGGTTTGTATGGAATTTTTATCATTTCTACTGTTCCCAAGGGAACGACATTAACGCGGGCGGAGCCGCGGGCAACAGCTAGTTATAATATAAGACTGATGACCGGTTTTGAATTGCACACATCTAAAGTGGTACTACGCTGTGCTAGTGTATATGTCGCAGGCAAATTGTATGATTCCGCGTTTTACATACGGCGTCTTCTGTTCACAAACGCTCGCTCTTTTGGAATATGCCGAAGGCAAATTGTGAATTGCCTTGTCAGTATATAATATGCCTTAATATTTGATAGACAATTCAATCGCCGTTTACAAAATGACGCGGCAAATTGACGTATTTAGTTCTTTTTCTTACCTCACGCGGCGCTGCTAATCAAAACAATCAAAATGGCGTCGATTTTGTGAAACAGAAAAATAATGAAACCAGTGCAAATCCTGCATGTTCATGGGACTTTTTACAAAAAAAGGATTGTTTTTAGGAAATGTATCATAGTAAGGTAAGAAAATTTTACGATTCTTAAGTAGGAGCAGAAAAAACCCGTGTACAGAGGTTTTGAGGTTATCCGGCACGTAAAAAACGTTAAGGTGTCCATGGAATATGGTTTTCGGAGGATTCTTGCGGAATATTATTAGCACAAAACCACCGTAAAATAGTTCTTGGAAGCGTGTATGGCCCTACTAATGTCATACACCGCTTCCACGTCTTCATCTGAGTATTCCCCGGTCTGCATGTACACCTGTATGACCTTCAGCGAGTATCTTTTAGATACTCTGAGTATAAGGTATATCACCCTACTGGAAATACTTTCGATGGTTACGACGTTATTTACGAGGTAGCTGTGGACGAGAAACCCGACACCATGTCAACATGGTGTCGGGTTTCTCGTGTCGTTCGACTGTGACTTTTTTATGTTACCTTCCCGGGGATAGAGTAGGTTACCAGACTTAAGGGTTGTCGTGCCTCTCCCTCTCTTCGGACTTAAGACAACCTCACTATGTCCCATCGTAACATACTCATTTCCTCTTCCACTTCCTCGACTTTTTGTCAAGCTTCATCATGCGGATGTTGTGCGTTACCAGGGCCAGTCGTCATCGGGGGTGGTAGCCGGGTAGTATCCGGAGATTCTTAGCACCCCCAGCCCCGCCGTTACGGTGACCGCTACCGGAGCCAGGAATAGCGGGGCTGCCGTAGACTTGAGGCCTGGTCTTTTTGTTGTTTTCCATTGGAAGGTTTTGCAATACTCACCACGCTTGGGAGGCGGGTTGGCGAGCGCATTTACTTTGGCTTATTGTGATTCTGACGCTGCTGTCCACAGAAGCATTTTAGGCATGGGAAGGACAGGAGTTTGGTGGATTTGGAAACGGAATAGAGGTATTCTACTTACTCGGATGAGTGAGCAACAGCTCGGGAAGCCGCGCGTATCTTTAGCCATATCTACAACCGCCGGACAGGCAATAAGGAATGACACCCCCTGGCCTAAGTTTTTGTTACTTAAATATATAAATTACTTGAGTGCCTAAACATGTATTTTAAGATATTCCTACATGAATAGGTACGTGATTGCTGAAATAAAGTGATTTGTCCAATTTGTGTTTTATGATAGTCACCCTACTATAACCATCAATGTTGAAATGTTTACAATTGAACGAGTTGTCAATTTGCCTTCGGCATATACCAAAAGAGCGAGCGTTTGTAAAAAGACGACGCCGTTTGTAAAACGCGGAATCATACAATATGCCTGCGACATATATATTCTTTAGCTGTGCCTCGTGTTGATAACCTGTTTTTGATTTACGTACCAATCGGACGATCTAACTCAAGTGAGTTGCAGTTTGTCGAGATGAATCAGATATTGAATACCTGCGATCCTGCGTATGATAAGGTGATGTTTGTATTGATTGGTTCACGTTATGTGGCGACTTATATAGGTATTATGTAAATGTGTTATATGCGAGTCAAATCGGATGTGCGGACAAATCTTTTAAGGTTTTTGTACATCTTTTATATAATTTAAGATTATGTGTTTGTTTGATGAATAAATAAATAAAATAAATACGAAAGTGAGTTTGTTTGTTTATTTGTTTGTTTGTTACGCTTTCACGCCGTAACCGATCAGCATGAAATTTTGAATACAAGTTCTCTGGAGTATGGAGAAGGACATAGGGTACCTTTTATCCCGGGAAAAAGTACAATTCCCGAGGGATCGACATTGACGCGGGCGGAGCCGCGGGCGAAAGCTAGTAGGTTATATTTACACGATAGATACAATAAGAGTAAAATATTAGATGTGTCGTGTAAATATTGGTTCTATCGTGTAAATAAACTTTGTTGTGTAAATAGTGTTTCTATTTTCTCTTCCTACAAACATTCCCGCGCTTT
The DNA here is from genome assembly GCA_947532085.1 of Elegia similella. NCBI lineage: Eukaryota > Metazoa > Arthropoda > Insecta > Lepidoptera > Pyralidae > Elegia > Elegia similella. The sequence continues at coordinate 25,194,356 of OX383939.1, forward strand.
TCGTTTGTTCTGGCGTGGACGATCGGAAGGACACAGAGCTCGCCAGAGCTTAATATAAATAGAACTTTGCTCATTGATTTTGCTATAGTTTGATAACAAAAATAACAAAAACACGACGGTGAATGTTGGACGTATCATCACCTTTTGAACGACGTTTGCTGTAGGCAATGTTTGGACACCACTGTTTAATCCTTATCCTTACTAATATTATAAATGCGAAAGTGAGTTTTGTTTGTTTATTTGTTTTTTTGTTTGTTACGCTTTCACGCCGTAACTACTGAACTGATCATCATGAAATTTTGCATACAAGTTCTCTGGAGTACGGAGAAGGACATAGGCTACCTTTATCCCGAACCCGAAAAGAACTATTACCGAGGGATCAACATTGACGCGGCGGAGCCGCGGGCGAAAGCTAGTTGCTAATATATAGAAATACAAACTCGCAAAGTCATATAGATTATATAAATATCTTCCATGCTGGTCTGGGAGAAAAGAAAAAACGTAGAATGTTCCAGCTGCTAGAGATAGTTCTGTGTTGTTGTATAAAGTTTTCCACAATAATATGTTATTAACAATATTGTACCGGAATCGTATAAGCAGATAAACGATTTATTTATTTTATTTATCTGACGCAAATAAGTCGCGCCGCGACTCGCCGAAAGTCAATCGAGCAATACCGCGCGACCTGCCGCCGCGCCGCTCGCCGCGACAGCGGTTGCTTAAGGGCCCGTACTACCTCACTCTGCTTTGCATGATTGACTGTTATATCAATAATAATTAAATACTCAAGTTGAAATAAAAATACAGCAAAGTTCAGGACTAACTCTGGTAACTATCTGACTCAAAAACACGATTGCGTTAAATTTTCTCGATAGAAAAAAATTGCAAAGTTGCCTCCAAATCACGTCTAATTTACTCGGTATATAGCATTATTCACCAAATACATTAAAATTAACCTTGAAACTTTTGATTATTATTGCATTACAGATCGCTTGGCCTGTCACTAGTCTCATTTCAAACTCGTGTCTGCCACTTCCGTGTTAATTTTCACTTTTAATTTAATAATTAAATAATTATAACCAAATTTCGTATTTTTTTAGGTATCCATCTAGCTCATTTAGTTATACATATTACAGACGTAAAAAAATTGGTAGTTGTCGCTGAAAATATCAAGTAATTCGCGACGAAACTTTTTCTGGATATAGCTTTTTTGTTATTTTATTTTGCTAGGTTTTAAATATTTTGATGTAACCATTTATTTTGATCTTTGAACTGTACTTCATATTTTTTTCATGCTAGTATTCCTTGAAAAATAAGGCTAACTGCGCGACGACGAAATAGACATTTTACGGTATTCTTCTGATGCACAGCGCCTTAACTTCGAACTTAATAAGTAAGGAACAGGAAACATAACTCCTAAACTAAGTACAACAAACACCCAGATTTCTTAATAATGAATTCAGGAAGTTGGTAACTCGACAACAGTTGGTCAACGAGGAGATAACCTGGCGCAGCGACTTATTACGGGATAAGTTTGTTCATCATCATCATCAGGTCCTTTTAAATCTCCACTACAGGAGCACGACCCTCTCTGTACCACTAGAGCCATACAAGGCCAGAGCAGTCAGAGGACTTGGCCTACACTCTCCACGCTGGCCAGACGGGTTGGAGAGATAAGTTTGTTATCTCGTCGGATTCGGGCTTTCTAGTTGAGTTAGAAAAGTTTATACGACCTGATGTTGAAGAGTTAATGAGGAAAAACCATCCAAATGCAAGTCGGACTCGCGCGCGAAGGGTTCCGTACCGTTATCTATAAAAACGGCAAAAAAATCATGACTGTTGTAAGGGAGACCCCTCAAATATTAATTTTATTATTTATTTTTAATGCGAATGTATAACTATATATTCTGTGAATATTTCAAGCGTCTACCTGTTGCCGTTATTAAAAAAATCACGTTGGTTGTTTGGGAGCCCCCTTAAATACTTATTTTATTCCATTTTTTAGTATTTGTTGTTATTGTGGCAATAGAAATACATCATCTGTGAAAATTTCAGCTGTCTTACTATCACAGTTCATGAGCCTGGTGACAGACGGACGGACAGATAGACAGACAGACACTTGGATGGACAGCGGAGCCATATTAATAGGGTCCCGTTTTTACCCTTTGGGTACGAAACCCTAAAATGGGCATCTTATACAACATGACAATTTGATAATAATTAATTCAAGAAGTTGATAACTCGACGACAATTGGTCAGTGCAACGCGGAGATAACCGGTCTTGCGACTTATTGCGATTTAGGTTGTTATCATTGCGACTTTGTTCGCTCTGAATTCTGACGCTAAGTTATAAATTTGGATATGGTGTAGCAGTTTCAGTATAGTGTTTGACTTGCATAGGGCAGCTGCCCCACTATAACCAAATTCATAACTCAGCGTCATTAAGTTGTGTGTTGGCGGATTTTTATTCTATCGTTCGTTTTGCTTACATAGAAAATACCAACTGATTCTGGTCAATCTTCTGGCAATAATGGCAACAACAATAATAATTTAATATTTTTATACTTCTATGACAGAGGATTTGGCCTACATTCTCCTCGCTGGCCAGACGTGTTGGAGAGGTCTCATTGATTTTTATGAGCCCGTATCCTCTGTCTGCTCTGGCCAAGTATGGCACCTATAGTACAGAGAGGGTCATGCTCCTGCAGTGGAGACTAAAAAGACCTGATGATGATGGTGATGATGATACTTCTCTGATATTTTTTTTACGTAACGTACCTTGAAATCGATGTACTGAGGTTAATCTGATAAATAAATTAATATACGGACAAATCACACAGATTGAGCTAGCCCCAAAGTAAGTTCGAGACGTGTTATGGGATACTAACTCAACGATACTATATTTTATAACAAATACATATATAGATACACATCCAAGACCCAGGCCAATCTGAAAAAGATCATTTTCCATCTTGACCTGGCCGGGGATCGAACCCGGTCACTCCGTGTCGCAGGCTGGCGTGTTGACCGCTGCGCCACGGAGCTAGATCACCACGACGTACATGTTGAACCGAAATTGCATTAGCTGCCCGTCTCGACATGTAACTAACACGATTACCAGGGTCCCTAAGGCTAAGTTTGACCGCTTGAGATATACAGGCTGTTATATGTTTACACCTTGGACGAATTAACCACTGGACGCGAAATTATGACATCTGACTCCTTACCCCTCTAGCTGGGTACCATGAAATAGTTCTTTGTTAAACAACACGCTACGTCAGTGTGACTTCAGAGACTCAAGGCAAAACATCGCGTAAAAAAGGGTGAAGTGTGCGGTATTGCTGTGTAAAAATTACAGTAATCGCACGAACCACATTTCTTTTCACCAGTAAGCACATCTTGACCAATATTTCTTAGTATTTTCTTGTAAATTTAATTAAATGCGTAATCATCAAACCGATTAATACGTCCATTTAAAAAATCCTTTGTTCAAACTGCAAGTCAACCTGAATGTTGTCATACTCTTACGAGTCGGATTAATTCTGTCATTGTTACATTCGTTCACTAATTCTTCAGTTCATTCCTTTCATTTAGAGCTTGCATATATCGATGAACGTGTCGATGAATGATATCGATAGGAATGACAATCGTATTACGGGCGGCGGATAAATAGCCAATTTAAATAAATACTCAAAATGTATAAATATCCGTAAATAACCAATTCCTATTAAGATTTATCACAAACCAGGGTTGAAAACTTTTATAATACAATTAGTATCTATTTCCCTTTTCTTGTAATTTGTAATTGTATTTGTTGGTTGTTAGTTTCAGTAAGCAAAGTGACAGAATCACTTCTTTATTATTTACGGAGTAGACAAGACCTAGCTTCACGATATTAAAAAGTGGCTTTTGTATGTTTTTCTCATAAACTAAGTAATTTACCTCTACGGCTTTACTGTTTGGAAATAAATATAAATAAATTTAAATACGGACAAATCACACAGATTGAGCTAGCCCCAAAGTAAGTTCGAGACTTGTGTTATGGGATTCTAACTCAACGATACTATATTTTATAACAAATACATATAGATACACATTCAAGACCCAGGCCAATCTGAAAAAGATCATTTTCCATCTTGACCTGGCCGGGGATCGAACCCGGTCACTCCGTGTCGCAGGCAGGCGTATTGACCGCTGTGCCACGGAGCTAGTCTCCGTGTGCTAAAATGCCTTTATATCTTATACCTTTAAACGAGCAATTCTTATATATTTATATAAATTTATTTCTATAATCTCGGAAACGGCTCTAACGATTTCGCTGAAATTTGGCATATGGGGGTTTTCGGATGTAAACAATCGATTTTGATTAGTCTTATGTTTGGAAAATTGTTTCCAGTTTTCCAGTTTCCATGTGTTTTCTTTTCACGCAGATTATGATCGATAATTTCGTCTTACTGGCCTCTGTCAGTCTGGTCCAGCGGTTTAAGACGCGGACGGCAAGAAACGAGTTACGGCTTCTAATCCCGCTTGTGACTTACTTTTTTTATATTTTATTTATAATTTTTTAATTTTATTGTTAATGTTTGAGATAACAATATATATTTATCATAAATATAGATTCACCTAACCACCACCATATTACAACAAATAGTAATAACCGAACGAAGCACGGTCGCCCAGGTACTAGTTCTCTAAGGGCAAATAAATACACATGAAGGTTCATGTATTTATCCATAACAGTGGAGATAGAGCCTGCAAATTCATATCTGATCAAAAGGCCCTGAAAAAAATAAATGTATGTTCAAATACACTTAATCACCATCCGATTGTTTTTCCTATAGTCCGGAGTCAGCTAATATGTAAGATACATAGTTAGGGACGTCGATCACACGAATCTCGAGAAAGTAATCGAGAAACACCCAAAACGTTAATATCCGTTAGTTTTATTATAAGTTCTGTTCACATAATACTATTTGCACAAAGAGAGTTTTCTACCATAGTTTATAGTAAATATTCATTTTAAAACGGTTATCAGTATGTGCTCTGTAACTTAATTTTTAGTTTTTAACTCCATGGAAAACCTACTTCTTATTCGAGTTACATAATAAAACTCGTAAATTTCAGATTTCCTACTGATCCATCAAGAAAAAGGAAGTGGGTTGCAGCTGTCCAAAGAGATAAAACATGGATACCTACTAAAAACGATCAAATTTGTAGCGTAAATAAACAAACCTGAAATAAACAAATATTTATATTCTGAAAAACAGTTTAACCCTTTAATGAACGAATTTTTGTATTCCAAATAAAGTTTTTATGTACACATTCTCTCTAATATTTAAGAGCTAGGCCCTTGAAGGTGTCATTGTATGTAAAGAATTTGACACAGTGACTATTTCGACCAGGAAATAATTGAATGGTTTGCCTTCTTCATTTCACATGGGTACTAGCAAAAAATCCACTTGTGTTTACGATGTTTTCCTTCATCAGAAGCAGGTATCGGTGGATGAAAATGGTACTTGACTCAGATTTTATTACAAACTCAGAGATACAGTTCAGGCCGGGCGCGGTTTGAACCCGGGACCGTTCGGTTTAATTCGTTATGGTTCGAATTCTAAGACACCTGAACCACTAGCGCTTCTACTAGTCCTAAATATGTAATATTATTTTCAACTTGAAACCTAGTGTTCTGTAGATTGTGTGTGTGATTCAAAAGGAGATACATTTTGAAGGCCGGAATCCTAAGAGTAGGTGGTTGAAATACGAAAATGACAGTGATTATTATCATTAAATGTGTCCTTGCCAATTTCGTTTTATTTTTCAAATTGAAATTTGATTTGGATTTGAAACAAGCGCCTTAATACGTAAAATGCCCGCTGTAGGGCAAGATACCTTAAAAATCATAATAGTTGTTTTGTGTACCTAAAAAACATTATTTCTTTCAATAAACAGCATAGGTAACTGAGCTGAGCATATTTATAAAAAATTGAGCATAGCCCGTTACATATTTTTGCGATGCTTTAAACCAATAATTCATTCAATTTGTCGACTGTCGACTTTGTAACAACACTGTCTATGACATCTGACATAACACGAATAAATTAAAAATTTTAGATATAGACGCATGTCGCAAGAGGTAAGTATGTTTCATATTTCTTCGGTTCTATGCTGTCATTACCTCCCGTCCCCCCAGTATTGGTTGAACAAGTTTTCATACATTTTTCTTTGATTTCGCGTCCAGTGGTTAATTCGTCCAAGGTTTACACACAGGACCTTCACCTCCGATACTGAAATCCATCCCTGATAAATGCAACGCTGCGTCGACGTCGTCATCGGTGATCGAAACAAAAAATATATACAAGGAGAAATTGAATTCATTAGCAAACGATTAAGAAGTGACTCGGACCACGAAGCTGAACAACTTTCATGATAGGACCAACTCCGAAATTGCAAAAAAAATCTGCTGTTCCATAGATTTTGGCCAAGTAGATATTACACTTTTCTTTATAAGAGCAGATAATTTTTTCACGATCTCCGTGATGACGATATACAAACAAACAAACAAACATATATATTATTTACTAGATTTCGCCCGCGGATCCTCCCGCGTGAATGTCAATCCCTCGGGAATAGTACTTTTTCCCGGGATAAAAGGTAGCCTATGTCCTTCTCCGTACTCTAGAGAACTTGTATGCATAATTTCATGTAAATCTAAATGTATGTTTTTTATATTATTATTATTATTCTATATAGGTATATTACATGTAACATCTGTTTGACCGGTGGTTTCAGGTTTGTATATGCGCGCCTGGCTTTCCGAGCTGCTACATGCTTCCCCCCCCATTCATCTAAGTGATTAGTATCCCAAAATCTTCACTCCCTCCCCATATCCTACAAATTCCTATTCTTTCCCAGCTTAAAAATGCTTTCGATGGGCGTCAGCAGCATTGGAAGCACAAGAAGCCAAGAAACAACGTTCGCCAACCTGCTTGCCAAGCTTATTGAGGATGGCAATATCCTTCCATGGAACGAATAATCCTTTGCTTTATAATATTTACAATTACTTATATTAAAAGGTTACAGTTTCTACTCCATCTAAATAAATGTGACTATTAAACACTAAAAAATAATAAAAATAAGCGAAATTATTATCTATCCATAGCATATTGTTTTTTATTCATTCAGTTACAAAAGTATACAACGACAAATATATACTTACCATTCCATTGACAGACAACTGTCAAATCTAAGTAAGAATATAATTGTAACGTTGATTGTTATGCTTATGGCCTAGCGAGCTCTGTACTATAATTTACCTTTACCCAAGAGAAAAAAATATAGTTGCTCTACTAATCCGATCATCTAGATACCACAAAACATCATTTACAAGTAAATGTTGATGTTTGCCTGTTTATCAACCCATGAAATTGCGTTTCACCCTGTATCCCACTTTGATAGGTTAATTAACGACCACCGACCTGGATATTTCGTAACACCCTGTTTAGCCTGCTAGGCTTTCAACTTCGAGACAGTCTTAGCTGTAGCTTGTAAGTGTTCTTTAGATAGTAGATCATCATCATCATCATCAGGTCCCCCCACTCACTCTCCACTGCAGGAGCACGACCCTGTACCACCGGAGCCACACTTGGCCAGTGCAGACAGAGAATTTGGCCTACACTCTCGTCGCTGGCCAGACGGGTTGGAGAGGTCTCATTGATGTTTATGAGCTTTGTATAGCTTTTATTTCCTAAGTCACCACTTACGACATCCATGGGAGGACTTGGCGTGGTCCTATTCTATTCTGCCGGAAACTACACGGCTAAATAGTAGATAAACGTTTATTTCACTTTATTTATTTTTCGTGTGTGTAAATGGCCAACACCGGTGTCAGATTTTTCAAGCTGCCTGCTGCATCTGACATAGCTTAAAGACTGCCATCAAAGATGACAACAGCCGGGACTAATGGCTTAACGTGCCTTCCGAAGCACGGAGGTATTTTTATGCCACTGGACGTTACTCATCACAGTAGAGACCTGCATCTAGGGCTGCTGCTAATTTTACCAAATAATATGATTTTCTTTGAACTTTTACTCGGTTTTATCAAAAGAACTTGACCATGCTCGTCCTACGCCGTCCTCTAAGCTTCAAAAAGCTTCAGTCTTTTAACGACTTTGTTAATTAAACGAGGCCCGTACACTGCGACCTGTAAGGTCATTCCAAATGATATTTTAGTAGTTTGGCGTTGTACTTAATTATGAGTCGTGACCCGATTAGCTAGTGAATGGGTATTCAATATTTATATATGATAGAATCACCATATATTACTAAGGAATCTCATTAAAATAAAACCTCAAAGTCTCCATTGTCGTAGTTTATTTTCCTTCAACTGTCAATTCAAGGATCCTCTTACCATTACAATACGTTCATTTAAATACAAATCGTGTTGTGGTGGGGTTGTTTACATTTTAGTTAAGTAATGATCACATGAAAGATAATTATAATTTACAATGTCAAATATCATTGTTATTAATTATCATTTTAAACAATATTAATAAGTAATAATACTGTGGTATAAATTATATGATTCGATATAATGTATTGGTATTTCATATCAATCAGTGTACTATTTATTATATTTATAAAAAACTATAGTGTTAATAAGTCAATTCTCACATCTAAGGAAATGTATTGATGTACATTTTACTTGTACCTACTACCTCATTGCTGTACTCTTCAATGCTGGTCTGGGAGAAAAGGAAAAACATAGTCCCCTGATTCCTCGCTAGTACCAGAGCAATATTTATTTACAAAAAAAGCTATCGGTATATTAGCATGTCCCTATGGTTTTTTTTATTTCACAATTGAATTATTTAAAGTACCTTTAAAAACCTGAAAAATTGGTTAGAATTTCCGTTGTGTTCAAACATCAAGAAAACAAATTCGGCGCTATTATATTAGAAAATAATATAAACATAGAAACACAGCAAAAGCTTACATTTTAAATCTTCAATGAAAAAAGAAATGAAATCATTTAAGTTTTGGAGAAGAAATTAGCGGACTACGAAACGTTAATTTTGTGTAATTTTCATAGGTATTTTCGGTCCGAGCTGCAGTTGTCTCTATCGTACTCTACGAGGATTGTTTGGGGACACAGCGCGACAACAATATATTTAACATATACCTATTTTTCAACGAGCGCAGTGTCACACCACCGTGTAGTTTGAAAGTTTACGAATGTTACAAAAGTCTTATTCAAATTGTAGGGAGGTTGGTATTTTATAAGCATAGTTTGGCTGACCTCTGTAATTCTAAACTAGCCGCTTGCTTGTAAATACATCTGTCACACCACTATGTACTTAAAAGTTTAATTTTTGTATAATGTTACAGATTCGCTAGATAATAGTTATAATGCTCAGATTATGATATTAGACAACTCAGGAAGGGCTGGGGTGATTTTAATCTAAAGCATCTCAGTTATGGATGCACTTTTAGGTAGTTAAGTTGAGCTATTACCGCTTCAATAGAACGTTAGAAAGTAACATATTTACCATTGCGTCCCTGTACAGGGACGCAACTGTAACTGAACTGCGATTAATGGCAAAATAAATGAAAATTTAACCGCCACGTGTAATTCAATTACACAATTCACTTAGCGTCCAGTTTCCACGAATAAGGGTCAACTCACAGAGAGACGCGAAGATTCTTGAAGAGCCCAGTGATTTCGCGTTGAGCAGCGCGGCATCGCTAAACTAATCGCGAGGTTCTGAAGTGCATCGTTGAGACGCTGGCCGACCGACGCCAGGCGTCGCAGTGTAACTACTATTCCCCTTGTTCTCATGTACCCATCCTGTGCGACATGTTCTTTTTAATTTTATTTTTGTATTTTCCTCTTTCTCTGCTGCAATTAGTCGTATTATAACAAGATCCCAGTCTAGCATACACTCAACTGATCTGCTACAATACTACACTACGTTTAAATAGACGCAAAAAAAGCACCTCAGTGGCTTCTGCTGCTGCGCTTCCCGGGTTTGCGGGCCGCTTACACCAATGACATGGTGTGGTGCAGTAAGCAAGACGTTCACGCGGCGCAACGCTGTGCCGCTCGGAAGATGGAATATTCTCTGACGATCTCAATGAAATGTGTACTTTACCGGTATCCGAATAAAGTGTTTTCTGAATACTGTTCTTATTTCTATTTCAAAAGTAAAACAGAAAGATATTGTTACACTTTCAGTCGTTTTCAGAAATACCGGTTCATAAGTGATAACTGTTAGTCACTAAGGTTTACATTGGCATAACTATTCGACAGCTCACGCACACTTGCCTGAGAAATGCCTATATGGATACGAACCACGTACCCTTTATAAACACGTAGGGTGAGTGGGGGGAAGATGAAAAACGGGGTAACACCAAAAATCATCTGTAACGCCTAAATAAAGGTAATAATTTAAGTGCTGGCAACATTGTTTAGACCGCACTTTCCTTACGTCCCGCCCCTCAGTCGGCAGTTACCGCTCGGATTGCATAGTTGTGAATAATCGACGAATTTGTGCCGAACGGTTATTTTCGTAAAAAATTGGCGATTTTTAATCTTACCCCACCTCCTATAACTTGGATTGTAAGATACGTACAAGAGCCTAAATAACTACTTAAGTCTTATTTTTAATTTAAAATTGTACCGATTAGCCTATGTATTGCTATTATTCATATTTTAGCTTATTTTTCGACTTTTCGTCTTTACCCAGCAAAATTTGGCGGGGAAAGATGAAAATATAAATGTTTCGGACTTGCCCCATTTTTAAAAGTCATAAAATACATATGTTGTCAAACTGTAAGTTTCGAAGAAAAAATAACGATCAAGCAAGTTGTCTCTGTTTGTCTGTCGAATGACTGTGTATGTATAAAGAATTGGCTAGCTCCGTGGCGCAGCGGTCAACACGCCAGCCTGCGACACGGGGTGCTCGGGTTCGATAACCGGCCAGGTCAAGATGGAAAATGATCTTTTTCAGATTGGCCTGGGTCTTGGATGTTTATCTATATTATATATGTATTTGTTATAAAATATAGTATCGTTGAGCTAGTATCCCATAACACAAGTCTCGAACTTACTTTGGGACTAGCTCAATCTGTGTGATTTGTGCGTATATATTTATATATTTATTTATATACTTATATTTATATTAAGTATTGTATAAGACACTGCATGCAAGCTGATCCCAACCGATATTTTCGGAAATTGTTAGGAATGGGATATATTGAGCAGTGGAATTGTAAGTTATTGTACAGTTACTTTAGTTTACTATTGTTTATGTCGCCATCATGCGTCGTACTTATGTACGAAAATCCCTACGTGCAACATGGTTCACTCCGGACGACGTCGCCAGTGCTATAGAAAAGATTGAGAGGAAGGAGTTAACAGTATTTGGTGCAGCTAAGCTGTATCATACCCGTTGCTACATTACACAATCGTTTATACAAAAAGACAGGTTGTAAGAGTGATACGCTGAGTCGTGCTCCTATTGCAATATGAAATAGAAGTGGGATTAGCAAATGGTCTCAAACTCATGGAAAAATGCGGATTTGGACTTTCAAGGAAAGAAGTTATGGCCCTGGTAGGTCGCTATGTCCACCTTAATAATTTAAAAACTCCTTTCAAAGAGGGAGTCCCGGGACCAGACTGGTTTATGAATATCCGCAAGAGACACGGCCTTTCGTTGAAAAAAGCTCAGCCTCTTGAGCAGGCTCGAAAAAAAAGTAGTGACTCGTAAAGTATATTATTATGCAAAGTTTGAGAACCTCTGGCCGTATTACCACAGTGAGGGGTAAGAGTGAAATATATAGTATAAAAAATAATTCGTATCTCAGTTAATTTGAGGAATTTTTACACAAGGCAACCAATTTTGATACGAACATTTTTTAAGCTATGGCTTATCGATTACCAACGGCATCTAGCATTAATAGAAAAGATTTTAGAAACTATTACAATCTTACCCCGCCACCTTTTCTTCTTCCCCCTGCTTTCTTTTTTGATAATCGTGTTTTCTATTTTTTTTTTACACATTTTAGTGCAGCATGGAGAAGTTTTTATAGATTGGATATTAAAGGAAATTTAATGCACTTTCAAATTCTAAATTTTGTTTAAACTTAGGTTATGATGACAATTTTTTACAATGGTTCGAATACAATCCTGCATATCTCTTCAAAAAACCATTCGATCTTGCCCCCATTGACCATAGAAAAATGCACGAAAAATGTTGGTTAGAGAAACATTATATCTGTTATACTTTTATAAGTGTTAAGAGCAAAACAGGTTTATATATAACAACCAAATAAGTGTTGCAGGAATAATTTTGTAACAGATTTATGAATGTGTATCCTTTATAATGGTGTTTTTGAGTCTCTAGAAATAGTAAGAAAAGTTTTTTTTTTTTTAATTATTGAAGTAGGCATTTGTCTCCCATCTCACCTGATGGTGAGTGACGATGAAGACGAGGATGTTACATGCCTATTCAAGAGATACCCATTTATTCTACTTTTGAATGTCCCGGGATTGTACTTGTCTGGGAATATAAACGCAGGCAATTTATTCCACACCTTAGCTACTCGAACCAAAAAGGAACTGTTAAAGCATTTAGTTCGACTCTTTGGTATTCCAACGATAAAAGGGTGGAATTTCTGTCTGCGTCTTGTAGTCCGATGGAGGAATGGTGAGGGTTCTACTAGCTCAAAGAGCGCTTTCGCACACTCTCCAAAATGGATCCTAAAAAAAAAGAGTATCATTTTGCATCGTTATTGTAGAAGTGCGCGCCGCATCGCTTCGCGTCGCTTCTCAATGTGAGCTTGCACAGAGATGCTGCTGGTCATGGTTATACAATGATAGAAATATATCTTTACTAAAGCTCCCTACCCTTTAAATAGACTTTACTACTCCTCCAATATACTTTTAAAACCGCAACAATGTTAAAGGTCTTAAAACATTGTTGTGTTTCGATTTTAAAGGTGAGAAAAAGCAGTTTCTAAGAGATGGACAAATGCGGAGATGTCAGCAAAACATACCCTTTTGATAAATGGAAAACTTTATGTTAGCCAGATGTTATTGGATTACAAAATTCATTGATATGGCTGCTACAAGTTCGTATTATATTGTACTAGCTTTCGCCCGCGGCTCCGCCCGCGTCAATGTTGATCCCTCGAGAATAGTACTTTTTCCCGGGATAAAAAGTAGCCTATGTCCTTCTCTGTACTCCAGAGAACTTGTATGCAAAATTTCATGATGATCGGTTCAGTAGTTATGGCGTGAAAGCGCAACAAACAAACAAACAAACAAATAAACAAACAAACTCACTTTAGCATTTATAATATTATAGTAAAGTAATAGTAATATAGTAATAGTAATATAGTAATTATAGTAATAGTAATAATAATAGTAAAATTAAATAGTAAAAGTAAATAGTAAGGATGAGTAAGGATAAGGATTTGCAACGAACGCGAGCAAGCTGACACTGGTCATAAAATCTGAAATTTTAAACTATTACTAAATGTTATATAGTAAATGTGTTTTGCTAGCTTGTTAAGAGGGTCAGATGTTAGTGAGATACAAATTATAATAACGAGATAGGGTCAGGTTAAACTATGCTATAAAATATCTCTACAACACTACAATTTACTACTTACAACAGTTGAATAGACTCAACTTACGAGTTAAAAATGGTGTAACAAACTCGACTTTGTTATTTCTTATATTTTAGTAGTTATTCCGTTATTCGGGTCATAACAAAATCAAAAAAATCAAAGATTTAAAAAAATAAAAACCGATTTTTTAGTTCTTAAGAGTTTGAACAAACCCGACTGTATGACTAGCTGTTGCCCACGGCCCCGCCCACGTTAGTGTCGATCCCTCAGGAACAGTAGAATTTCCCGGAATAAAAGGTGTCTTTCCCCGGGCTTCAAACTATCTCCATACTAAATCTCATCGTAATTGGTTCAATGGCTTAAGCGTGAAAAGAAGATAGACAGACAGAGTTATTTTCGCATTTATAATATTATTATAGAATATAATTTATTTGTGTTGCCGAAAGATCGATAGTATCTAGTCATCTAAAAAGGCATGTTGGTGAATACTATGAATAATTATTGTTTGTTTGTGATATCTTTATCGTACATAGAAAGAAGCTATAAAAATACAGTTAAGAAAGATCAATCTACAAGGGCGGACTTATCCCAAGATGGGATCTTCCCCAGTCAACCGGCGAAAAGTTATAGGAAATATTATACTAATTGAATATTGATTGAAGAAACATCTGAGAGACCTCTCCAACCCTTCTGGTCAGCGCGGAGAGTGTAGGCCAAGTCCTCTGGCTGCTCTGGCCAAGTATGGCTCTAGTAGTACAGAGAGGGTCGTGCTCCTGTAGTAGAGACTAAAAAGACCTGATGATGATGATGATGATGATGATAGAAGAACTGTTGAGCAATTTAAGCTGAGGAAGCAACCGGGAATACGTCTAAATTAGAAGGAGGTAGATTATAAACGTTGTTTGGAAATAATAACGTAAGCTTCTTATAAGATTTGCCAAAGTTTGCCCCAAAGTCCGTAAAAGGTCAAAATATATTTGTTTACTGTTTCCATTAAGACGAATTCGGGTCAAGTCTGTCCCTTACACGTTGACTAATTCCCATGGGAACCTCGCAGAAGTACTTAAAGAGTTAGGGATTTGTTTGTTGTTTGTTTTCCTGTACTGGACTAACGCATATTGCTTAATTTGAATTGCTTACTGCATTAAATTCTTGTTAATTGATAAAATTATGTTTTTAGTACGTATAAAGTTGAAACATAGCTAGCTATGTTTCAAAAATAAAATCAAAATGTTTCATCTTTTTTAACTTTTTTACTTTAACTTTGTTTGTTTTAGCGTGTTGCGATGCAGCCCGGCCACAGTCGATTTTTTAATTTATATTGTCATATCAATTAAGTGTTATTTTGTTATTCTTGCAGTACCTATAAATAGATTATATGTACCACAAATTTTAATATATCAAAGGAAAATCGAGACAGTTATACGATGATTGTAGTGCGTCGGAACCCCGGCTCCGCTATAATGCATCCATGTTAGTTTATATTCTGATCTTTGTTTTTCGTGTGTGTCAACAGTCAGTGTATAAAAGTTACCTAGAGATATTGACATATAGCCGTGTGGTATCCGGCAGAGTAGAATAGGACCACTCCAAGCCTTCCCGTGGATGTCGTAGAAGGCGACTTAGGAAATACAAGCTAAACAAAGCTTATAAACATCTAAGACACCTCTCCAACCCGTCTGGCTAGCGTGGAGAGTGTAGGCCAAGTCCTCTGGCTGCTCTGGCCAAGTATGGCCCTAGTAGTACAGAGAGGGTCGTGCTCCTGTAGTGGAGACTAAAAAGGACCTGATGATGATGATGATGATGATTGACATATCGTCACGACTGCCACCAATAATTACTGGGACCCTTTTTTTTAGTTTATGTTTACAAGCAAGTAGTGAAATCCTCATGGACACCTGGGAATGGGACCCAGGTAGTGCCGGACTCTGGAAAAACCTACTATGATATAGTACCACTGTGGGTTAATGCGGAAATTTAAATCTGGCAGAAGTTTAACCTAGGACAAAAATACATGGAGCAAGGGTTTTTGTTTGTTTGTTTGTGAATACTTTATTGTACACTAGCTGTTGCCCGCGGCTCCGCCCGCGTTAATGTCGTTCCCTTGGGAACAGTAGAAATGATAAAAATTCCAAACAAACCCCTGCCCCTTTGCTTTTTCCCCTTAAGGGAGAATTTAATACATTTCACCTGCATAGATCTTTAGCCCCCCGTCCATGTTTATTGTCATATTTCTAAGTAAATAAAAAAATCCATGCAAACTTTACCCCACCTATTCTACCTCTTCAAGGGGAAATTTCGACCATTTTAACTACACAGATCTTTTTAATTATAAGTAAACATATAATACTTCTATGTCCAGAAACAAACTTTCATGAATGGAAAAACATAATACTTCTATGTCCAGAAATATTATGTTTCGTTCCATACAATCCCTTAATCCCTTAAGGGGGAAATTTTGTACATTTCACCTACACAGATCTTTTTTAATTGTAACCTAGAACGTATATACTTACTTATTTTCATACCTCTAAGTCTAGAAATGGAAAAATTCCATACAAACTTTACCCCCTATTTACCCCTTCAAGGGAGAATGTTGTCTGGTTCACCTAAACAGATCTTTTTTAATTTTAATTGAGAACTTGCGTACCTACTTTCAAACTTCTAAGTCCAGAAATGAGAAAATTCCGTAAACTTCAACCCCTTTGATTTTCTAAAAATCCTTTCTTAGTGCTCATTTACATCATAAAAAGAATCCCTGTGCCAAATTTCAAGTTTCTGCGCACAGTAGTTTCGGCTGTGCGTTGATATATAAGTCAGGTTTGCCTTTGGCCCGCGGCTCCGCCCGCGTAAGTGTCGATTTCTCAGGAACAGTAGAATTACCCGGAATACATTAGTTTATGACTTTCAATGAAACACCTTATATTGAATTTCAATTAAATAACTTCAAAAACGGAATCTTTCATACTAACTTTGCATCCCCGTTATATCCCCTTAAGGGATGATTTTTGAGAAAAATATTTTACTCGTGTTTCATGCCTTTTATTAAAGAACCTTCATGCTGAATTTCATTCGACTAACTTCAAAAATGGCAAAGTTTCATGCTTACTTTGCACCCCTATTTTACCCCCTTAAGGGATGATTTTTGAGTAAAATATTTTACTCGTGTTTCATACCTTTCAGTAAAGAACCTTCATGCTGAATTTCATTCGAATAACTTCAAAAACAACAAAGTTTCATACTAACTTTGCAACCCGTTTTTCCCCCTAAGGAGATGAATTTCCAAAAATCCTTTCTTAGTGCTCCCCTACGTTATAAAAGGAACCCCTGTGCAAAATTTCAAGTTCCTAACCCTTATAGTTTAGGCCCTGCGTTGATATGTCAGTCAGTCAGTCAGCTTCTCCTTTTTTTTTAGTATGGATTACTATGGATAGTATGGCTAGGTATAATGCTGTCGTATAATGATGATGAATTGACTTTGGATTTTAATTTTCTTATGTCACTTATTATTTTATTTTTGCTATATATGTTTGCAGGCAAATTCATGCCTTGAGTTCATTCAAATGGCGATAACTTTTTTTTTTAATGAACCGATTTTGATGAAACAAACTTTAAATGTTAAACTGAGTTAAAACAAAGCCATTGGTGAAAGTTTGAAGTAAATCGGTTCAGTATTTTCGGAGAGAATCGTGATCATACATACAGACAGACAGACAGACAGACAGACAGACAGACAGACAGACAGACAAAAAATTTCAAAAAAATTTTTTTGCTTTCTATTATTCTTTTTAAGTGTCCCTCTATCCATTTCAGTCAAAAAATCGAAATGTACAGACAAAATAATTTTACTGTTTTATTATATGTATAGATAAAAATAACATACATGTAACGATATGTCATATGTTCCTATATAGGTACTTATTCTTATATTCGTTCTGTTATACGTAACTTAATCTTTTTTTTTTGGGACCCGTTGTTCCCGGTAATTAACGAGCCTCCCAACGCACGGAGGAGCTCGAAATATATTTATGCCACATTCGATCATCATCCCAGTGGGGCCGTGCCCAGCGTTGCTTAACTTACGTAAGCGCTAATAATACTCTGGTCCACTGTGCAAATACTAGTTAGTATTTAATACAAACGCATTTACATCTTCCGACAATGTAATTAGAATTCCACCTGAAGGGTCTCCACGAAGACAGTGTATTAACACTTGTCAGTACAAGTATTAATACACTGTCACCGTGCCGTGAAATTATGGTTTACTGTCAGTACAGTGGTCTGAAACTAACTACAATTTCACAGGTGACAATGAAACCCGCCCTTTGAGCTGAAACACAAATAAGTACTCATGTACTTGTTCTACTCAATACTCATGTATTTTTACAGCTGGGACTATGAATATATTTACTGTTTTCTTTGATCTAAAAAAGATTACATTTTCTGTTACTGGCGTTCTATTAGATTAGATAGAAAAAAAAAACTGTTTACCTACTTGTAACTTTTAACCATCAAAGACCGTATAATACTGATGTATATACCTACTGCGACCCTCATACAAAAAACCGGCTAAGTGCGAGTTGGACTCACGCATGAAGGGTACCGTACCATTATTGACCGAGCAAGCGAAGCGAGCGAAGCGTCTCAGTTTCCACTGGCCCAAAATTCTTTTGTCCGTCTGTCTGTCTGTCTGTCTGTCTGTCTGTCTGTTCTCGCCTACAGGTCGCATTTCTCAACCGATTCTCATGAAATTTTGTGAGCAGATTCGGTAATTATATAGAATTTTTTTGTCGTGCCAGTTTTTCGAAATTTTATAAAATGGCGGAAATATGGGGGTCCGAAACTTAAAAAAACTCATAGCACAGCTATTTGGAAAAAAAATCAAAAATGTCATTAGACTTTTTTGTTGTTCTCATTAAGACGCAACTTTTTTGTTTGAACAACTTTTTTATACGATAAACTTGAACGTGTTTATAGTCGGCAATTTGCCCAAAAGTTGTTTGAAATCGATTTTCTGTATAAATATACTGAAAATCTCATAAATTCATAAATATGAAAGAAGTTGAAGTACGTGAAGTGGGAGAGGGAATGAAATTGATCAACTTTCCCTAAGGAACAAAAATCAAAATATGAAAAATATTTTTTGGCTTAAAGCATGATACTGCGTATTACTTTTATAATTGAAAACACTGAATAAACTTAGAAACCTGAAATAAAAATTAAAACAAAAAAAGATTCACATGCTAGAAATATCGGAATAGCGAACTTCGCTATTCCGATATTTCCGATCTTGATCTTGAAGAGGATCACTCCAACTTAGTTAATGTGTAAAAAATCATACTAAACATGGTGCTCAAGGGCCGTGTTTCCACCAATAGAGTTATGATTTTTTACTAAAAAAATCCGTATGTAAATTTTTTTCATAATTGAATTATTTAAAGAGATATGAACCTTCAAAAACATGAAAAATTGGTACGAATTTCCGTTGTGTTCAAACATCAAGAATACAAATTTAGGCAATTATATAAGAAAAAGAAACGCAGAAACACAGCCATAGCTTATTTTCAATTTATAATGTAAGAAGAAATTAAATCGGTTAAGTTTTGGAGAAGAAATCAGAGGACTACAAAGCGTTAATTTTGTGTAATTATTCTAAGTATTTTCCAGCCGAGCTGCAGTTATCTCTTTCGTACTCTGTGGAGTTTGTTTGGGCACGCGGCGCGACAGCAATAGATATTATAAATATCTATTTTTCAATTCTCTCCAGCTTAGTGTTTCCTCTTAAAAAAGGGTCTGGTCGGGTCTTCTGGTAAGGGGAATGTAGGTTTAAATTTCCGTTTCCTCTGGTACCTAATTAAGAGCAACGGGGATTGGGAAATAGTAACTGTAGGAAATCATCCTTTAGTCAATTAGCATATCAGTAACAGATATATTTTAGAGCACTGGAGGGCAAATGTGGATGTTGGTTGTAAGGGCTCGCGAGGTCTACTGTTCTCGCAGAACCACTAGTCTATAAGTTTAAAATTATCAAAAGTATTTTTTTTATATGATGTAACTAAAAATGTACCTTTTCGCATTATTTCCTTTATCTGTGCTATAAGACGTTGCTTCGTACTAAATTTTCAATATTCTGAGTTCACGGGAAGTATAAGAATGTCGAAAAATTGCGGTCTCCACGAAGACAGTGTATTAACACTTGTCAGTACAAGTGTTAATACACTGTCGCCGTGCCGTGAAATTATGGTTAGTTTCAGACCACTGTGAGTACAGTGGTCTGAAACTAACTACAATTTCACAGGTGACAATGAAACCCGCCCTTTGAGCTGAAACACAAATAAGTACTCATGTACTTGTTCTACTTAATACTCATGTATTTGTACAGCTGGGACCATGAATATATTTACCGTTTTCTTTGATCTAAAAAAGATTACATTTTCTATTACTGGCGTTCTATTACATTAGATAGAAAAAAAGAACTGTTTACTTACTTAGAACTTTTGGCCATCAAAGACTAATGTTTATTTAATTAGTTGTGGTAGAGACACGCTACCGGCAAAATTCATGTTTGCTAGTAGCATGAATGGGCCGGCTCGTCCGGGGAAGTACCACACTCTCACAGAAAATCGACGTTTGAGTAGGAGCTTTAGCGCTTCTATGCTTCGTTCGGTGAGTGAGAGAGCTGGAGGCCCATCCTTCCCCCATTTCCTCCCCCATGTCCTTTTCCCAATTCCTTGAAAGGCCGGCAACGCTCCTGATACACCCTGGTGTTGCAGTTATCAATGGGCAGCGGTGGTCGCTTACATTAGGTGACTCGCTTGCTCGTTTTCCGCCCTATAACATAAAAAAAATGTACTTATATACTGCCAAACTCATACAAAAATAGTCCAATTTAAGGCCTGCTATAAGCAATTTCTTCCATGCGGTCAGGGAGAAAAGAAAAAACGTAAAATGTGCCATCTGTTTCTCTTCCCGCGCAGACCGTAGAAGCCAATCAAGGGAACGGGCGAAAACCTAAAGAATCATGACAATAGACGATGCGGCTAGCAACCCATCACTATTTTGATTCAGTATTCCACCTAGCCCACCAACGCGCTAAATGTGGCTTTTCGGTCTTATGACCTTTGGCTCTGTCTACCCCGAAAAGGATAAAGACGTGAGAATATGTTTGTTTATAATATTTATTTATTTCAATTAACTTATTCTATTTTTACAGGTATATTCCCCAATACACAGAAAAGCAATTAATAATCAATTATTTACCATAACTTATTAGGTAAATTGCAACCTTTGTGAATTCACACAGAGTACACTGGAATATGTCTATTTTGTCCGCAATCAAATTCAGAATGTGTATTGCGCGTGCCAACGGAGACTTGTTCATCAAGTTGGTCCACCCGTGAGGTACCACTAATATAACGTTGCTAAAAAGTTTATTATGTGATTTTAAGCTTTCGCGGTAACATTCACTATTATTTTCACTACGGGACTTACCGCGATTGAACTTGAGTTTTGGCTGATATTTCGGCAACATTGTAGCTACCACTTTCACAGTTTTTTTTTTATGTGGTTGGGCGGCAAACGAGCAAGCGAGTCACCTGATGGTAAGCGATCAGCGCTGCCCATGGACAACTGCAATGCAACACCAGGGTGTAACAGGAGCGTTGCCGGCCTTTCAAGAAGTTGGGGAAAAGACATGGGGCCTAACGATTGTCACATGACAATCTAATGAAACCATCAAATTCAATAGCGTTATGTATGTCCCATAGTGAAAGTAATGGAAAAAGTTTATTGTATTTCGAATTCATGTATTTGTGTGAGAATCTTTATTCCATCATAACTTCTAAATGCGTCAACGGGATGTATCGGGTACTGTTAGACTTCTTAAACCCTCCCGAGTGGCATAGGCTATATTAATATAACTGTGGCAGGAGTTCGTGCTTATTTTTCTTAGAGTAGATTTTTTGAAAGGAAAATTAATAATATAATAGTTTACATGCTGGTTTGGGACAAAATACATAACGTAGAATGTACCAGCTGCTTCTTTTCCCGTGTAGATCGTAAAATCCGATTGAGGGAATGGGCAACTGACGAATCATATTAGTAGGCGATGCTGCTAGCAACCTATCACTGTTTTGATTCCATTTTCCACCTAAAGCCAAGCAACATGCTAAACGTGGCCTTTGGTCTTATAAGCCGGAGGTTCTGTCTACTCCACAAGGGAAAAAGACGTGATACTATGTATGTATGTATGAAAATAATATGACAAAAAGTTTGTTGAAACAATTGTGAACTGTACCAAGATACAACCATTTGTTGGGTCGCAATCGCAAGTTACGAGTAGGTGGGATGCTGCAGGCTTTTGCGCACAATATGAGTAATTATACCGTCTTATTCAATGCAAACACCGCTTGTCTGTGGTCGAGGACGCGTAATGAATGTCTCTATATTTATAGTAGTCATGAGCAAATTTAAAGCCGTTATCTCGTCAATATAATTTGAAATAAGTAATATATATATAGTAATAAGTATACATAGTAATCTACTTATAAATAAAATGGGAGCAAGTCGTGTGTACGTTACGCATATTATAAATGTGAAAATTTGTGTACCTAGTACCTCCACACATATAGATTATTTAGATACATCATCATTACAGCCACAAAAAGTCCACTGCTGGACATCGGCCTCTCCCAAGGATTCTTCGTTCCATGGTAGGATATTGCCATACTCACCACGCTTGGCAGGCGGGTTGGCGAGCGCAGTTTTTGTGACTTCTCGTGCTTCTAACGCTGGTGCCCATCGGACGTATTTTTAGGCTGGGTAAGGATAGAAATTGCCGGTATCTGGGAAAGGAATGAAGGTATTGGAATACTACTCACTCGGATAAATGAGGAAAAGCAATTATCAGGTCGGTAGGCCGGGCGCGCGTACCCGATGCCATACCCCAGAACCACCAGACAGGCAGTTGAGGATAACACTGCTAACCTTCCTAACTGCTGTCCTATCCTATCCTACTAACAGCCTCCGTGGTCCAGTGGTTAAGGCGTTAGCCTGTTGACCCGGGGGTCGTGGGTTCGATTCCCACCGGAAGCATACTTTGTTTAGTTGTTTCCAGTTTGGTTAGGACATTGCAGGCTTGAATCACCTGATTGTCTTATAATAAAGATGATTCCGTGCTTCGGAAGGCACGTTAAGCCGGTGGTCCCGGCTGCCATCTGGTAGTCGTTAAAGGAACCACGTCAGAGGCCGAGAGGCGGTTCCGAAGAATTCTGACACCAAGTTGTGCATGGTCGATTGACCGTGACACCTACTCGAAATGATGATGATCCTACTAACATATAAAACTTTTAGATAAATTTCACTAAAATTTGAAAAATGTTTTTATCGACATCACTGTTGTTAATTTTTTTTTTTTGTGTTTTTACAGATGTCAACATCAGTCAAATACAAAAAAAAACATTAACAATAAATTACACAAGTGCTTTATTATTTATAAATGTCTTTTGTACATGTAGCAGAGATGTTGGTACTAGTGGCAAGGGAGTCATAACTATGAATAACACGGGGTATAAAACTGAGATGAAATTTTGTCGTGTTCTAACAAACGGATGGGGAAAGTTCACAGGTGGAAAATTTTGACCTTTAATAGAAAGTGGAATAGCTGATTGCTTATTTTGTATCGGAGATCGAATTCTTTTCATGTTTCGAAGTTTGTCCCATGGGGAAAGTTGTTTAATATTATGGACTGATCATGCCTTAAATAGCATTTCCTTGTTCTGTAACACCCAGTATAGCAGCAAAGGTTGTCAAAACGGATCCTTAATTGCTAATAGGTATTTCAGACATGAAAACAAATATAACTCTTTCTATCTTTCTTGGCTGGCTCCGTGGCGCAGCGGTTAACACGCCAGCCTCCGACACGAGAGTACCCGGGTTCGATTCCCGGCCAGGTCAAGATGGAAAATGATCTTTTTCAGATTGGCCTGGGTCTTGGATGTATATCTATATATGTATTTGTTATCTTCTAATATATAAAATTCTCGTGTCACAGTTTTCGTTGCCATACTCCTCCGAAACGGCTTGACCGATTTCGATGAAATTTTTTGTGCTTATCAGGTATCTATGAGAATCGGCCAACATCTATTTTTCATCCCCCTAAATGTGAGGGGTAGTCCACCCCTAATTTTTTATTTTTATTTTTTAGACATTATTTATATGGCAAAACAACGTTTGCCGGGTCAGCTAGTAAAATATAGTATCGTTGAGTTAGTATCCCATAACACAAGTCTCGAACTTACTTTAGGGCTAGCTCAATCTGTGTGATTTGTCCGTATATATTTATTTATTATTTATTTATCTTGTTCCAGGAACTGGCCTACCAGACAAAGTCGATAGCCTCCCTCGCCGTCATCACGTTTGTACTATCAGTAGTCCTTGCTCTGGCCCTTCTGCCTGCTGCTGCGGAATGGGAGGCTTTGGCGCTGGCTGGATCAGTGCTGGTGACCGTCAGTATAGGAGCTGGTACGCTGATGGCCACGCATCATGCGCCTCTGCCGCTTTTTGCACTTATTTTGGTAAGTCAGTTCTGACTTTAGTAATTATTTACATACATACATAGTATCACGTCTATTTCCCTTGCGTGGTAGATGGAGCCACTCAGAGAGAGACGGGTAGTACAGTGTTTTTTTTCTTCGCGTCTCTTTCCTTACAAACTCTCTTACATACTCAATACTCAATATTTATTGCAAACCACACATACGTCACCTCTTCCATCTTTATCGGATAAATATGTTCATTTTTTATTGTTCCGTACCCAAAGGGTAAAAACGGGACCCTATTAATTTCGCTCGGCTGTCTGTCGTCTGTATGTCTGTCTGTCCGTCTATCTGTCTGTCTGTCCATCTGTCACCAGGCTGTATCTCATGAAATTTTCACAGATGATGTGTTTCTGTTGCCGCTATAACAACAAATACTAAAAATTAGAATAAAATAAATATTAAAGGGGGCTCCCATACAATAGACATGATTTTTTTTGCCGTTTTTATAGATAACGGTACGGAACCCGTCATGCGCGAGTCCGACTCGCACTTGGCCGGTTTTTTTAAGTACTTTCATCCTACACAAATATATAGTGGCCAAAATCATAATCCTCTTTCAAGCTTCGCCGGAGTCGGGTAAAAATAATCTCCTAAAAATATGGGTCTCTAATCCGCTGAAACGTCCACTATACGTCCACTTTAGGACGGACGGACGTCTTTTATACGCGGGATCGGGGTGATGTAAAAGTTATGATAAATACGGGGTAGTATTGTTAGAATAAAATATATTTTATTTTCGACGGCAACAAAAGTATCCTTCCTAATATTTTCTTTTGAACCGACTTCAAAAAAGGAGAAGGTTATCAACCTTGAGATAAATTAATAAGATTTGGCGAGCTCCGTCGCGCAGAGGTTAACACGCCAGCCTGCGACACAATGGTTCCCGGGTTCGATCCCCGGTCAGGTCAAGATGGAAAATGATCTTTTTCAGATTGGTCTGGGTCTTGGATGTTTATCTATATCTGTATTTGTTATAAAATATAGTATCGTTGAGTTAGTATCCCATAACACAAGTATTGAACTTACTTTGGAGCTAGCTCGATTTGTCCGTATATATTATTATTATACTTACATAGTATCATGTCTTTTCCCTTGCGAGGTAGACAGCTCAGGTCTATATGACCCAAAAGCCACATTTATACAGTCAGATTCCTTGGAATTTTGCCCGTTCCCTCGATCGGTTTTTCGATCTACGCGGGAAGAGAAGCAGCTAGTACATTCTACGTTTTTTCTTTTCTCCCAGACCAGCATGGAAGTACAAAGCACCTTAGGATAAATAAAGATAGTTAGTAATAGCGTACCTAATAACTGCGCACCATGACACAAGTGGTCGATGTTGGAACGAAGTCTGCTAGGCTGAAGTGGGACTGGGCGGGCCATGTTTGCCGAATGGTGCCGGAAAGATGGGCTTATAGAACAACCTCATGGGTACCTACTGATGGGAAACGGTCAAGAGGCAAACCAAAAACAAGATGGACAGACGACTTCACTGTATTCGATGAAACTTGGAGAGAGATGGCAAGAGATAGAGCAAAGTGGAAAAATAAAGGGGAGGCTTTTGCCCAGCAGTGGGACATAAATAGCTAGTAAAAAAAAAAAGTAATAGCCTGTTCTAGAAGAGAATGTTGTTAAACGAGAGATTATATAGTATAATCATTCGATTGTATTGGGTGGCGCAAAAGTACTGGCACTAAAGAAAATACTTTTATTTTTTTTATATGACATTTTCTGTCATTCTGTTTTTGAAAATTGTGTAGTGAACAAATGTAAAATACACTGAAAATAAACATGGACCGTTTTACTCCCCAAGAACGTGGAATAATTGTGTCAATGTTCTTACGGAATAATTCATCAGTGATAAGAACACAACGTGAATTTCGTCGACGATTTCACCACCGTCCGGCACCGATTGGTCGCACAATTCGACGCTTTGCCACACGCCTTGAAGCAACTGGCTCAACATTGGATAGACCTAAGTCTGGGAGACCAAGAACAGGCCGTTCAGCTGAAAATATCGATGCTGTGCGCGAAGATGTGGAAGAGTGTCCAGAAACATCAACGAGGCGACGTGCCACGCAATTGGGCATTTCCAGACGGACCCTGCAGCGTATTTTGGTGAAAGACTTAAAGATGTTCCCGTATAAAACTCAAATGACTCATCAGCTGCTGCCTGCTGACCACCGAGCTCGTCTAGATTACTGCCAGCGCGTCATAAACCTCAACCTTGAAGAGGATGATTTTCCTTCAAAATTGGTTATGAGTGACGAAGCGCATTTCCATCTCTCAGGGCATGTCAATAAGCAGAATACTCGGTTCTGGGGCACTGATAATCCGCGCATTATTCAAGAAACACCTCTACACCCACTAAAAGTTACTGTATGGTGTGGCATCTGTGTTGACAGAGTGATCGGACCCTATTTTTTCGAAGACGCTGGAGGCAATGCGATAACTGTCACTGGAGAACGCTACAGAACAATGTTACGAGAGTTTTTGATACCCAGTTTGGACGAATTGGGGCTGGAGCACATCTGGTTTCAACAAGACGGCGCTACGGCACACACAGCGCGCGACACTATGGACTTAGTGAGGGACGCTTTTCCAGGCCGAGTTATCTCTCGTTTTGGCGATTTGCCTTGGCCTGCAAGATCACCCGATCTGACCAGGCCAGACTTCTTTCTTTGGGGTTTTTTGAAATCTCGGGTGTATGTGAACAAGCCACAGACTCTCGCAGCTCTAAAAGAAAACATTCGTCAAGAAATAACGAACATATCGCAGGAAGTGTTACGGCAAGTTATGCAAAATGTCATAAATAGGGCTCAAATGTGTATCAACTCTGGAGGTCACCATTTAAAAGACATCATCTTTAAATCCTAATGGTACGAAATTTAATGGCACAAATATACATTTAAAAAAACCTAAATCTAGTTTTCTAATTTAGAAAAAATGTTATAGCTGAACCAAATAGGGTCTTTACTTTTGCGCCACCCCATCAATACTTCCACATAAAGCTGATAATGTGATTTAAAAGTTCATAGATATTAGTATTTCTACAGTTTATGCCATCTACTATGCTATCTTATAGTATGTGCGCACTCTACACACTTATAAGCTGGGCATATACAACTTATAGGTTATGTGCTGTTGCTATGTATATGTTCTTTTTTAATGTTTGTTAAAACTCCATAATTTATGTACATACAACATGTAAATTGATCCTCAACGTTTCCTTAACGAGGTGACTCAGCCCATCAATATGAACAACTTTTCCTATGGGAACAATGCTGGGAACTCAAAAAAAATTCAACATTCCCATACAAACGGGCCTGGCAGCAGAACTCTTTTAAATGCAAATGCCGATTTTTTTTTTTTGTTTGGTCTCTTAGGAAAAGTTGTTCATATTGATGGTCTGAATCAACCCTTTAAGGAAACGTCGAGAGTACGTTTAGACGCTGTAAATAAAAAACTTTTTTTTATTTTAAAGGTTAGCATCCAAATTGGATTTATATTTCATTAAAATATGTCCAGCATTGATAGAACTCGGTTTTTTATATGAAATATTATCCTTACTAATATTATAAATGCGAAAGTAAGTTTGTTTGTTTATTTGTTTGTTACGCTTTCACGCCGTAACTACTGAACCGATCATCATGAATTTTTGCATACAAGTTCTCTGGAGAAGGACATAGGCTACCTTTTATCCCGGAAAATAAGTACTATTCCCGGGGGATCGACATTGACGCGGGCGGAGCCGCGGGCGAAAGCTAGTAACAATATAAAACATCATTGCAAGCTAAATTATAAAAGACTAATTAGATGTTGATTTACTTTCAGGTCAGCATTGAATACTAACTTGTATGTAATTGTTTAGTCCAAAGGCACTAATTACTTACCACAAAGAAATTTTAACCCTTTGACCGCGAACGTCGGATTGTCGGATTTATCCGACGTTCGCGATCAAAGGGTTAACACCGACATGCATCTGAACTATCATCAAATTAAAGATCAGTACTCTGTCGGTAGAGCTTTTTCCATTCCTCTCTTTCTTCCGCCATCCAGTTCCTTCACTTGTCTATAGGGACCTTTATTTTTTCTTTTATTTGTTTTACAAAAGTATGTCTCAGCCTTTCCGGTCCCCTTTTTCCTTCTATGATAATAAAGGCGAAAGTTTGAAAGTATGTATGGGTGAATGGATGTTTCTTAATCAATCATTACAAAACGGCTGAACGGATATTGACGAATTCTTGCACACAGATAGGTACCTTTCATCCCGGAAAATAGTACTGTTCCCGCGGGATCAATATGTGAGCAGAGCCGCGTATTCTGCCCTAGACCCGCAGGCGTTTCTAGATCATTCATATTTACTTTTACTTGTATGTATCACATCTTTATACCTTACCTTGCTCTATATATGTCATACAGATGCTATATATGCCTACGACCACAAGACATAAAGATAATACAATTTAAACTACTTACCCCTCTTTTGTATACTTATACATACTTTTTTCATCATACATTTTCACAGCTTTAAAACGCTGGCTCGTAAAGTTGAAAGCACAGGAGTGGAGATAAAGGCTCTTCGATTTACGTCCGAAGCCATAATATTAAGTGGGCGAAGCATGTGAGAGCCGACACAGAAAATATTGAAAACTACAGAAGTGAAGCTAGTTCGGCATTGCACACAATAATTTTTACTAGACTGTATCATACTTTTTCATCATACATTTTCACAGCTTTAAAACGCTGGCTCGTAAAGTTGAAAGCACAGGAGTGGAGATAAAGGCTCTTCGATTTACGTCCAAAGCCATAATATTAAGTGGGCGAAGCATGTGAGAGCCGACACAGAAAATATTGAAAACTACAGAAGTGAAGCTAGTTCGGCATTGCACACAATAATTTTTACTAGACTGTATCATACTTTTTCATCATACATTTTCACAGCTTTAAAACGCTGGCTCGTAAAGTTGAAAGCACAGGAGTGGAGATAAAGGCTCTTCGATTTACGTCCGAAGCCATAATATTAAGTGGGCGAAGCATGTGAGAGCCGACACAGAAAATATTGAAAACTACAGAAGTGAAGCTAGTTCGGCATTGCACACAATAATTTTTACTAGACTGTATCATACTTTTTCATCATACATTTTCACAGCTTTAAAACGCTGGCTCGTAAAGTTGAAAGCACAGGAGTGGAGATAAAGGCTCTTCGATTTACGTCCGAAGCCATAATATTAAGTGGGCGAAGCATGTGAGAGCCGACACAGAAAATATTGAAAACTACAGAAGTGAAGCTAGTTCGGCATTGCACACAATAATTTTTACTAGACTGTATCATACTTTTTCATCATACATTTTCACAGCTTTAAAACGCTGGCTCGTAAAGTTGAAAGCACAGGAGTGGAGATAAAGGCTCTTCGATTTACGTCCGAAGCCATAATATTAAGTGGGCGAAGCATGTGAGAGCCGACACAGAAAATATTGAAAACTACAGAAGTGAAGCTAGTTCGGCATTGCACACAATTTTTACTAGACTGTATCATACTTTTTCATCATACATTTTCACAGCTTTAAAACGCTTGCTCGTAAAGTTGAAAGCACAGGAGTGGAGATAAAGGCTCTTCGATTTACGTCCGAAGCCATAATATTAAGTGGGCGAAGCATGTGAGAGCCGACACAGAAAATATTGAAAACTACAGAAGTGAAGCTAGTTCGGCATTGCACACAATAATTTTTACTAGACTGTATCATACTTTTTTCATCATACATTTTCACAGCTTTAAAACGCTGGCTCGTAAAGTTGAAAGCACAGGAGTGGAGATAAAGGCTCTTCGATTTACGTCCGAAGCCATAATATTAAGTGGGCGAAGCATGTGAGAGCCGACACAGAAAATATTGAAAACTACAGAAGTGAAGCTAGTTCGGCATTGCACACAATTTTTACTAGACTGTTTTAAGGAGAGTATTGTTTTTATAGTTGATGTATGTAGTTTTATCATCATATCAGCCACAAGAGGTCTACTGCTGGACATAGGCCTCGACCAAGGATTTCCAGAAAGTAGCGGAAGCAGGAAGTGGTATAGTTGTAATTATGTTTATATATAATTGACGAGCTCTCCTAGTGGTTATCAAGCCAGGCTGCCACTCCGAAGGTCCCGGGTTCGATTCCCGTTCAGGTCAAGAGGGAAAATTATCTTTTTCAGATAGGCTTAAATTGGATCTTTATATGTATTTGTTACAAAATATAGTATCGTTGAGTTAGTATTCCATGACATAAGTCTCGAACTTACTTCTGGCTGAAGATACAAC
Organism: Elegia similella; assembly: GCA_947532085.1. Lineage (NCBI taxonomy): Eukaryota > Metazoa > Arthropoda > Insecta > Lepidoptera > Pyralidae > Elegia > Elegia similella. Next base: position 25,224,886 of record OX383939.1, read on the forward strand.
CAGGAATTTGCTTACTGAGAAATACTCAGTGGATTCGATTGAATGGGTATCGTTAGAAAGATTTGACCCAAATAAAAAAGGGGTCTGTGTATTTGTCTTGCATGTGTATCCTTTTTATTTTGTGTCTTTGTGTCGTAAACAAGTTTTACGCAAAATTGCTTAGATCTAAGTCTTGGGATATTGCGGCTTTTAACTTCGAGGCATTCCTTTTGCTTATGGACATGGACATGTTCACCTGGTGCAGACGCATTCTTCTTCTTCCTTTACCATATCCCAATTTTTTATATGGGGTCGGCACAGTATGTCAGTTCCCACCATTTCGATCTGTCACCTACCATATCAAGGAACGCTCCTTTCTTGTTCATACTCTCCTTGACACAATGCATCTTAGGTCTCCTCTGTTCCGGGTTCCACTCACCTTCAATTCCAATGCCTTCCTTGCGATATGACCTTCTCTCCTCATCACATGCCCATACCAACTCAGTCTATGACTATGGAGCTTTTCTGTACACACTAACACATACAACACAACACATAAAACAACATAGGCTTACTTTAATTCTTGAAAAATGTCGATTCCGAGGGGTTTTTAGAGTGACATTTAAATAAGAAAAAAGTAAAGTTTTATTTAACGTTTCAACGTTAAATGAAATCCAAGAGATACCCATTTATTCTTAAATGGGTATCTCTTGGATAGACATGTAACATCCTCGTCTTCATCGTCACTTACCATCAGGTGAGATGGGAGACAAATGCCTAATCCAATATTAACAAAAAAAAAGATACTTACTATTTTTTGGACTAGATAGCGTTGATGAAGTCAAGTGTCAATTACAGCCCTAATGAAAAAAATTCAGCCACAAACAACAGCCTCCGTGGTCCAGTGGTTAAGGCGTTTGCCTGTTGACCCGGGGGTCATGGGTTCGATTCCCACCGGAAACATACTTTGTTGTTTCCAGTTTGGTTAGGACATTGCAGGCTTGAATCACCTGATTGTCTGATGATAAAGATGATTCCGTGCTTTGGTAGGCACGTTAAGCCGGTAGTAAGCAGGTGGACCGGTGGTAGCTAATCTGGTAGTCGTTAAAGGAACCACGTCAGAGGCCGAGAGGCGGTTCCGAAGAACTCTGACACCAGGGTGTGCCTGGTCGATTGACCGTGACACCTACTCGAAATGATAATGAATGAAAAAAATAAAGTCAGAATAAAACATAGAATAAAATTCAGATAATATCTTATCATCCGTGAAATTGGCACTTACATTTTTATCAACGCCATCTATCTAACTCAAACTTTACTTTTTTTATTGCTTTTTTGAAAAGACCTCCAACACAGCAAACCGCCAACAATGTAGGTCTCATGATATTTAAAATTACCCCACATGTTTGCATTTGAGTAATGTGGTAATAAATCGCGAAATTAAGTAAGAGTAAGGCTTCCGGGCAGATTTTACGTCGTCAAGATATATTTAATTTACGTCACGTCGCCAAATACTGCGGTTTGGCGTACATTCTAATAAAGATTAATGAGCGAACGGTTTCATTTTACATTTGAACACTAAGAATGCTGAATAAAGTTGTAAGATTATTTGAAGGACAACATCCTGGCCATAAAAACTTGGAAGTAAGTTTCATCATCATCATCATATCAGCCGCGAGAACTCCACTGGTGGACATAGGCCTCCTCCAAAGATTTCCAAAATGACCGGTTGAAAGCGGCGTAGTGCATCCAGCGTTTCCCTGCAACCTTGGTTAGACCGTCCGACCACCTGGTCGGTGGGTATCCGACGCTGCGCTTGCTGGTACGTGGTCGCCATTCGAAAAATGTTTTGTCCCATCGGCTATTGGGATTACCGAACGTCTTCCCTAAAATCCTAACCTAATATTATAATTGCAAAAGTGAGTTTGTTTGTTTCTTACGCCTTCACGTCCTATCTACTAAACCGATCGTCATGAAATTTCAATTTTATTTTTATTCATAAACAATACACACATTGCATTCGAATATTAGGAAGATACATGTCAGAAATACATTTACAATAGGTATTACATTAAATTGAAATAAGATTACATTAAAACTAAAAATTCGCTATCATAAGTACATTAGAAGTCATTAACACTATAACAGCACTTCTCCAGCAATAATGTTCGTAACTTCCTTTTGAAGATAGAAAGTTTACGCTCCGTTTTTAGATCATCCGGTAATTTATTAAATAGGATTACCGTCTGATTACGTAGACAATGTGATACAACTAGTAGTGCTGGAGTAAATTTTCGTTTTAAATTTTTCCGTCTAGTGCCCTCTCGTTGTAACATTTCCTCTTCCGTTTCGAATAAATGTCTATTTTTAATAAAGTCAATTAAAATGACAAAGATGTAAAGAGAAGGAACTGTTAAAATTTGGAGCTTCTTAAAATAATCTACGCATGACTCCCATGGTGGTATTCTGACTATAGTACGTATGGCCCTTTTTTGTGCTATAAAAGCTTTTTTTATATTATATTCATAACTTCTACCCCAGAATTTAATACTATACCGAAGTCTCGATTCAACCAAGGCATATATAGTGATTTTAGTTGATCTGTCGTCAGTTCGTCTCGTAATGTTCTAATAGCACAGCAAACACTACTAATACTACTTTCTACGGCATTTAATTCCTGTTTCCAATTAAGTAGTTCATCAATTTAAACACCAAGGAATTTCACTACTGTCACTGGCTTTATATTAACTTTATTCAACTCTATATCAAGCTTGTCTCGATTACTGGCCGTCGTTTTAAATAACATAACTTTTGTTTTATCAGTATTAAGTTTAAGATTATTTGATGTAAACCAATTGTGAAATAATTCCATAATAATATTTATCTTTCTATTAAGAGCGTCAATGTTGGGATCCCATACTACAGCATTACTGTCGTCAGCAAAAATTACAAATTTTACGTCAGGTTGCGATGATGTCACATAATTAATTAAATCGTTAATAAAGATTATAAATAATATTGGTCCTAATATAGAGCCTTGAGGGACACCTCTGGTGACTTTAATCATTTTAGAAATTTTAGTTGAGTTTAAAAACTCCCCTTTAGCATCCCTAACTTCGACAAATTGTTGCCGATTGCTTAAGTAGGACCTAAGCAAATTCAGGGTTTTACCTTGAACACCATTAAGGTTTAACTTCATCAAAAGAATATTGTGGTCAACTGAGTCAAATGAGGCACTTAAATCAAGGAAAACTCCAGCAACTTTTAATTTTTCATTCAATTTTCTGGTTACGTCATCTAAAATAGTGTCAATAGCATTAGAGGTGCCGATACCTTCTTGGTAACCATATTGTCTTTCATTCAGGATCTTGTTGGTCTTAAGATGTCGGACTAATCTAGATTTGATTATTTTTTCAAAGATTTTGTCTAAAATAGGTAACAAGGCAATGGCTCTATAATTCAGCGGGTCCAATTTTGACCCCTTTTTGTATACAGGAATTACTTTGGCAATTTTCAACTGCTCAGGAAATCTCTCATTTTCATAACACTTATTGAAAAAAATTGCTAAAGGCTTTGCCAAAATGTCAATGTTAATTTTAATTATAAATATGGGAATGTCATCAAAACCGGTTGATTTTTTATTTTCCATTTTTTTACAATGTTAATTATTTCAGATTCAGTAACTGGTGGATAGTCAATTTGGGTTTTAATAACCACATTACCGAAATTATTTAGAAGTTCGGCTGATTTGCTTACACTTCCCAGAGATTGTTGGTTACTATGGTCAAATATATTTAAAAAGGTGTTAGCTACATTTTGCGCGTCCGTTACTAATTGATTGCCGATCTTCAGTGTCATTGTGTCCCTATTATTATATGCATTTTTATTAAGCCGGTCATTTGCTAATTCCCAGATACGTTTATTTGAGTTTATGTGTTTAATAACATCTGCTTGTACACTAAGTCTTTTTGCAGATCGTATAACCCTTTTATATATTCTTAGATAGCGTGATCTATAATCAAAAATGCTAGGGTGGTTGTTGCTTTTATCAAGAATGCACAAGACTCGCTTCATTTTACTCGATGTACGTATACCTTTTGTGATCCAGTTTATTGTACGGTGACTTTTTATATATATCTTCTTCTTCTTTTTTTTAAAGCATTTTCTGAAAGTGTTACTTAATGTTTGTATAAACGAATTAATACCTAGATTTATCCAATCTATACATAACAATTCTTTTCTAAACTTATCTTCATTATTCTTATTAAATAATCTTTTTTCAATAAACGAAATGTTTTCGCACATAATATCTGTCATTATACAGGCATGTCCATCTGAAAGCCCATTATGATCGATATCAGTAGACATTGGGGTATCTTCAGGTATATTCGTTAAGATATTATCGATGCAAGACGTCAAACCATTTCTAGTAAACGTGATTTTGTCAACTAGGTATCTGAAGTTGTAAGATTTTAGTAAATTCAAGAACTCCGTTCTGTTTGTAGTATCAGTCAATAGATTAACATTGAAATCTCCTGTAATTATACATTTTTTTCTGAAGAAGTGCTGTAGAAATGTTTCAAGTATAGTTATAAATTCATTAAAATTCGTATTATTATTATAACAACAAAAAATATGCAAATTAGTGTCAATGTCTTTAATGCCACATATTTCGAAATGTTCATTCTTGCAAATTTTTTTGCATACTTCAAGTTCGTTAACATTTCTATTTTTATCAACTAAAATTAAGGATCCCCCTCTTTTTTTATTCGTTCTTACGAAATGAGTAACTAAGTCATAATTTGTAAAACTCAGCATTTCAACAGAGTCAACATTTAGAAAGTGCTCACAGATACAAACAAAATTGGGTTTATGTTTTAAGTTCTCAACATAAAGTTCCAATTGATCTTTTTTGGAATTTATGCCGCATACATTCTGGTAAAAAACTCGAAGCTCAGATTGAGTTACATTTTGTTTAGTGTTCTCGAAAAAAATTGCACCCCTTCTAAATTGTTTGGTGGACTACATCTGACCGTGTTCTTGTTGTTATTACTCTCTACATGGAAAAAATCCTGATTTTTTTTTTGTATATATATTTTTTCCTTTGTACTTACATCTCTTTTGATATAGTAATAATCAGTAATTTTCTTCTGAGCAGCCCTTTTTTATATAAATTATTCGCTAAGTGTAGATCATTAGTTTTTAATTGATTGGTTTTATGCAATTTTGATACATTATTGATAAATTTACAAACATACTCCTGATAGTCAATGATAACGTTAATTTTAATAGATAGAATTTCAAGAATGTCAGGATAATTGTAATAGTCAATATTTAAAAATGTACAGTTATGATAATTCATTGCAATTAATTTTAAGTCATTATTTATTTTTTTAACATTAAGGAAATCATTATAAGGAACACTTAATAATACTATTTTATTATCCTTAAATCTAGATAAAATATTGCATACTACAGATGTCAGTTCATATGGGTTTTTGTCCATTGTGCCTAGGTATAAGACAATAATATCCTTGTTAGAAATGGATGTCAAGTTATTGCAGCTGCTAAGAATTTGATTCGACCTCGCATAAGGTTTAATAAATCCATTCATGTCATAGACGTCGTTCCAGTGTCCACTTCTTTTTTTAATGATTTTTTTAGTTAAACCGCAAACAACTTCTCCGCCAAAAATGTGTATTTTCGGTTTTTGGTTGCAAGTCATTAATTTATTTTGGAAACTTGTGGCGCCATCTGTATTTTCTAGTTGTAAGGTTTGTGGTATGTTTGGTGAAAGATGCGATTGCACTAATGTAGATTGGTGAGCCATATCTGAAGTAAAATCCAGTCGAGTTTTACTTATGCCCTGCCGTTTTTCTTTATATGGAGAAAAATTCTTCTTTTTTGTGCATGAGTCACTGCAAATATGGGTGAGCTGCTTTATTTTTAATTTATATTTTTTTATAGTATTTTTTAGTGAAGTATTTTCCTGTATCATATTACATATCTCATTGTCGGCGATGTCCAATTTCTCTTTAAGCGATTTATTTTCTTTTTCTAATAATTCCATTCTGTTTATACCAGTCAATTGTTTTTCCGGACAGCTTCTATTCAGTTTTAATGAAGAATCATGGGCATTTTCATGCTCATCCCCTGTTTCGTCAGATAAGGACTCAAAAGAGTTCGAAGTTTCCAAATTAACTCGGTAATTATTATTTCGCACAGTGACATTTTCTTTGGATACGGTACCAGCGATTATGAATGTTGTGGATCCGGTTGAAGGAGTTATGGGCGAATTACTTGTCGATGAAGATTTCCTTTTCGGTAAGTTTTTAATGCATACAGTACATTTCCAATTTGATTTGTTTTCTTTGGTCATAATTCGAAAACGCGCAAATGAAATATTGGCGCAATCAATATGGAGCAATTTCTTGCAACATGAGCACAGTATTATTTGTTTGTTCGATATTTTATTCATGCACTTAGCGCACTCCAATTCCATCTTTTAATTTGGAAAAAAGAAACCAAGAAAGGCAGAGAAGAAAAAAAAAGAAAAGTCTGAATGAGATTTGAGCTCAATTGTAAGCCCAAAAAAAATGTCCACACAACAAAAAAAAATTAAATGATTATTAGTTTCGAACCATTGACTGTCCGGGTGAAGACGCACTTAGAGCGCTCGCCTTAACCGCTGGGCTATTCACGCTTATAGGCCGGTGGCAAAAAACTTGACCTGTTTTGTCTTGACCAAGTATTGTGAAATTGACGTCAGTGTAGGTTAGTTGTCAGCAGGGGTTGGAATACCGGTAAAAATCCATTACCGGTACCTCTATGAAACGACAGTACCGGTAATTGGTTTGGTACCGTTACATTTGGTAACGGTAAAAATCAAGTACCGGTACCTCTATAATACAACGGTACCGGTAATTGGATTGGTACCGGTACCTCAATAAAACGACGGTACCGGTAATTGAAAGAAGTACCGGTACCAAATACCGGTAAACAGTACCGGTACTTAGTACCGGTACTCGTATTGGGAATTATCATTTCGTTAATGTGTGTCGTTGCCGTGTTGTGCATGTGCGGCGTGAGGCGGGGGCCTACAATAGGGCGGCACTTTTACAGTCGAGCGAGTCCCATGCGGTAGACGGCAACAATGCGTAGGTACCGGTAAAATTAACGCAATTTTAATACCGTTAAAATTTGACAGAATAGAGGTACCGGTACTTACCGGTACTTATAATGTGAATTTGGTACCGGTAACAAGTAGCGGTAAAATTACCGTTAACTGTTAACAATATTATTACCGTTAAATACTAGATTACCGGTACCTCATATTACCGTTAAAATTTTAACAAAATAGTAATACCGGTACTTACCGGTACTTATAATGGGAATTTGGTACCGGTAACAAGCCCTGGTTGTCAGTCAACATTGGTCAGCTGATGAGTCATACACAGCTGATACGTATTCACTTGTTATTCACAGAAACCGTCGAGTATTCGAAATGTTTTTGTTTTTTTTTGCCACAATATTAACGCGTTTTACACTGTTTTGTTTTCACAATTTGAGAGTTTATATGATAGGTCACATAAAGATACGCATAAACACTTAAAACTAATACTTAAAATATTTTTGCCAAGGAAATGTTCATAGACGCTTTTATAAGAACTGCGGCCAGGGGCACGCGCGCGCGGGAATTTTGCATACCCGTTGTCTGTGGAACGTATAAGGACATAGTGTACATTTTATCCCGGGGAAAAGTATTATCTAAATTTCTTCTATGCTGGTCTGGAAGAAAAGAAAAACGTAGAATGTAGCTGCTTCTCTTCCCGCGCAATAAAAGCCGATCGGGAGTATGGGTAAAATCTGAGGAATCATGTTAATAGGCGATACTGCTAGCAACCCATCACTATTTTGATTCCGTTTTCCACCTAATGCCCACTAACATGCTAAACGTAGCCTTCAGGTCTTTAAGGTCTAGGCTGTGTCTACCCCGCAAGGGAAAATACATGATACTATGTATGTATAAAGTACTGTACTGGCGGCAATGCGGGTGAAACTAGTTCATCATAAATCAAATGCATTAAAAGAGTTTTACAAGAGCAAACATAAAAGTTTTTTTTAAATCCACCCCTTAGAGAAAAGACGATAGTTTACATTTTCCTGGGATATTGTCGCTTGGTAATCCCTTAGAGAGCACAGCGTTTATAGTATTTGCAAGTATAAAAGGTATTGACATATTCTTGCAATAAAGTTTGAAAACAGTAATGGGAACTGTGTGGGAAGTTCACGGAGGAGCCCGACGGCATAGTGGTATTGCATATGCATGTTAAGCAACCCTGGACGCAGTCCCCATAGGGATGGGTGACCGCAAGTGGCTTAAAATATCTCGAGCTCCTCCATGCTTCGGAAGGAATGTTTAACCGTTGGTCCCGGTCATCATTGATGGCAGTCGTTAAGCTATGTCAGATGCCTTTAAGCAGCTTGAAAAATCTGACACCTGTGTTGGCTACTTACACACACGAAAAACAAACGAACTTGAAATAATTGATAACATTTTTGATAAAAAGAACTTCCCAAACTAATCCCCCGATTTTGATAAAGTAAATGGGACCAATTTGAGAATATACCGAGTTCGTTATCCAACTTTAGCATTCCTGGAAGAAAGTTCTTATACAGGGTGATTTTTAATTACCTGGCAGTGTTTTCCGACAGAGTAGAATAGGACCACTCGTAAGAGGCGACTAAGGAAATACAAGCTAAACAAAGCTCATAAACACCAACCCGTCTGGCCAGCGAGGAGAGTGTAGGCCAAATCCTCTGTCTGCTCTGGCCAAGTATGGCTCTGGTAGCACAGAGAGGGTCATGCTCCTGCAGTGGAGAATAATAAGACATGACGATGATGATTATGATGATGATGATGGCAGTATTTTGGTGTTGGGATCGGAACCCCTAATAAAATATAGACGTGCAAGAAAAATAGGTAAAAATGATGAAAAAATAATTGAGCCTCCCATATCATCATTTCAAGTAGGTGACACGGTCAATCGACCAAGCATGCACACCCTGGTTTCAGAGTTCTTCGGAACCGCCTCTCGGCCTCTGACGTGGTTCTTTTAACGACTACCAAATGGCAGCCAGGACCAACGGCTTGACGTGCCTTTCGAAGCACAAAATGATGATGAAAAGGAATATCTAAGTTATTATTCATAAATTACCTTTTTTTCTTGCGGATGTATATTAGGGATTCATTGAAATGTTGCTAGTTAATTAAAAATCACTCTGTGGTATATTTTTTTATATTTATTTACTAAATATTTTACCTTTACCCTTCATTATCATCATCTCAGCCGCTGGAGGTCCACAGTTAAGCCTACATAAGCCTCCCCCAAGGATTTCCAATATGACCGGTTACCCTTAGTCATTTTTATCCATTCAATTCGAGTACCATTTTAAGGATAATTTTGAATTTCTAAAGAAAAGAGACACTCAAAATTTTTATATTCCAACCAAATCCAATTGTTCTTAATCCCATTCATCTCAAAATCCATTAAAATTGTTAATTATGCTGCGTCACGTCGAATGATAAGTTAGTTTCAGCTGATGAAGATGAATTGCTCTTCAGTTAAAGTGCGGAGACTTAATGACATTTTGTATACCTGTGATAGGCACTTTGGTTTTAAAAGCGAGACTTGAGCTTTAAAGCTCCTAAGCTGTGAATGTTACTACATGTTTTGTAATAATGGTATCTAAATATGATAGATTTTTTGAAACAGGTTCGACTTGATATTAAAAATTCTTTCTAGCCTTTAAAAATGATATAGTTACCCAAATATCTCCTCTGATCAGATGTCCTATTAGAACACGGTGCAGTACACGACGATCATTCCATTGTCATCCAAAATTCTTTGGCGTCTATACGTCTTTAGAACCTAAAAAGAAGCATACATACATAAACATGTAAGTCTTGTAAACGTATGTATGTAGACTTATAAACGTGTGCCTACCACGAAAACTTAAAAACGAACTTATTCCAACTAAATAAAAATTTTAATCGTAAAACAACAGGACTAATGCTATATCGCTCATAATTCTAGTATGGCGCGGCGCTACAGCGAACTCCAGACATGGCACGAACCCATCAGCCAATAGCCAGAGGGATATTTTCGGGCCATGCAAAAATTTGATTCACGAGTTGTTGTGGTAGTCTAAGTTAAGAATATAAAATCACTAGCGTTCGCCTGCGGCTCCGCCCGCATCAAAGTCAATCCCACGGGAATAGTATTTTTTCTCGAGATAAAAGGTAGCCTATGTCCTTCTCCGTACTCCAGAGAACTTGTGTGCAAAATTTCATGATGATCGGTTCAGTAGCTACGGCGTGAAAGCGTAACAAACAAACAAATAAACAAACTCACTTTTGCATTTATAATATTAGTTAGGATAGCAGCTTTAATAATAATCCTTACTAATATTATAGATGCGAAAGTGAGTTTGTTTGTTTGTTTGTTTATTTGTTTGTTTGTTTGTTACGCTTTCACGCCGTAACTACTAAACCGATCATCAAGAAATTTTGCATACAAGTTCTCTGGCGTACGGAGAAGGACATAGGCTACCTTTTATCCCGGGAAAAAGTATTATTCCCGAGGGATCGACATTGACGCGGGCGGAGCCGCGGGCGAAAGCTAGTAATACCTACATAAATAGCAACGTGTTTACGTTCAACGACGCGCGGCGCTAGGCGTAACGATACGTTAGTGCCTATCTGCGCTCGGGAGTCAAAGTAATTATACCTACGAAATCTTGTTACCAGCGCTTGCCTCGCTCTGGTATTCAAATAGATCTTATCTTATCTTCGATGGGGCCGATTCAGAATCGGAAGCACGTCTAACCTTTGGGTTATTTTGTACTTACCCCATGCCTTACTCACCTACACGGTGTATTCCGAAGAAGGACTGCATGAGCTTCAGAATATCGTCCAGTGCGTAGTGCCTGTAGTCCTCTAGCTCAGGATAAGCTGATCCTAAGAGGTTCAAACGCTTACCAGCCAACGACTCACAAAGACACAGGATGTGTCTCATTGTCTCCTCCGATTCCTCACATGCCCTACATAGTGGGCTTTCAAGAGCCCGCAGGCTCATAAACAACGACGTGGTCTCAAATAGGAAATTGCAAACCCTGGAGCATCGCCGTAAAGTCGCTTGCCTATCGGTATTTTATAGGATCCATTTTGGAGAGTGTGCGAAAGCGCTCTTTGAGCTAGTTGAACCCTCACCATTCCTCCATCGGACTACGAGGCGCAGACTGAAATTTCACCCTTTTATCGTTGGAATACCAAAGAGTCGAACTAAACGCTTTGACAGTTCCTTTTTGGTTCGAGTAGCTAAGGTGTGGAATGAACTGCCTGCGTCTATATTCCCAAACAAGTACAGTCCCGGGACATTCAAAAGTAGAATAAATGGGTATCTCTTGGATAGGCATGTAACATCCTCGTCTTCATCGTCACTTACCATCAGGTGAGATGGGAGACAAATGCCTAATTCAAATTTTGTAAAAAAAAAAAAAAAAAATCTTCAGTTTGAAGAGGTGACTGTTATTTTCAAAATGTCCAGTCAGGGCTCTAACTAGAATTCTTGTCTGTTTTCTGCTGTATTTACAGATCATTTTGTGCCACCTGGCTCTGTTTAAGCCAAGTGTTTGCTTAGAGTGTACCTATTCAAATAGATAATATTTATTCTAATTTCCCTTGTGAAGTAGGATTTTATAACTCTCTCTTCAGTTACCACCGTGCTATGTGGGCTCGTTTTTAGTCGTTAAACCGTGAGGCGTGAACTCAAAGCTGGCATTCGCAACTACGGTCCCTACACTTGGCCGGTTCTTTTTTAATTACAATTTGAAGCTCGCATAACTTCGATATATGGCCTAGTCTAATTATGTAGTAGGTATACCCTTCTTGTACGTTCTCGTATAATGAGAGTCTTGCTCATTAATAAAGTACACAGCAATTTACCAGATTGAGTGGCTCGGCTTAACTCTCTTGATATATTGGAAATTTACCTAACACTTTAAATACAAGTCGTTCCTTGTAAGCTACGAGACAGAAGCCTATCTCTTTTTTAACAAATTAGACTGATTTGTTACAAAGGTTTACGTATTTCAACTTTTTTGTGCTGCTCCTACTTTAAAAGTTAATTGCGAGTTCACTTTGTTATATTTAAATAAATAAACAAATATATACGGACAAATCACACAGATTGAGCTAGCCCCAAAGTAAGTTCGAGACTTGTGTTATGGGATACTAACTCAACGATACTATATTTTATAACAAATACATATATAGATAAACATCCAAGAACCAGGCCAATCTGAAAAAGATCATTTTCCATCTTGACCCGACCGGGGATCGTACCCGGGGCCCTCGTGTCGCAGGCTGGCATGTTAACCACTGCGCCACAGAGATCGCCAATTTAATTATTTAAATAAGGTAAACAACAAGATAGGCATATAAGGTCCATTTTAAATTGCAAATATTTAAAGAGCTTGCTGGGTGCAAAGCTAAAGCAATGCTTTAGAAGTACATCTAAAGCTAGTTTTAGAGATATTTTGACTTTGATGTATGTGGATTGGATAGGGATTTAAAAGGCCATTATAGAAATATGTACTAAATTAGATTAATGAAATAGGAGCATGGTAATCATTTTTAAAAAGCTGTAGGTAGGATTCAAGAACTATTAGATGCCTAAATAGTCTATCAGTCAGCCAACAGTCGCGGTCCGTTATGTTACAAATTCTGAAACACCATCAGGTTACGGCTGTCTCCGCATAATCAAGTAAATTAGACCACATAAGTATCCAGTTTAATAAAACACGCACCGCCATGAAGTTCAACTAAGTATTAACACTTTCGCGGACACTGCCCGTCTGTAGACGTAATTCTATTGTTATTTTTTTGGGTTTGGTTCAGTGTCCGTGAATGAGTTAAAAGCAAGAACTTGAGAACAAAGCAATATCAGCCTTACAAAAAAAAATACAAGGTTCTCTATCATTTTCGTATTAAGTACATATAAAATAAGATCAATACCTAAATTTTGTAAGTACCTCTGCAAAAAACGTATAACTAGTTTTTATTTATTTGTAAACCTAGATGATTATAGACCGTTCCAATTAGTACGGGCCTACATAGTCCATAGCTAGTCAAAAGTCGTGCCCAAAAATTACAAATTCTAAAACACCGCCAGTTTACGCCTGCCTCTGCATAATCAAGTAAATCAGGCCACATTAGCATATCTCAGGTCCAGTTTAATAAAACAGGTGCCACCCGCGGATTTTAATCAAGGTTGCGGAAATTTAGACGTTCAAGAAAGGGTAAATACAACGGGTAAAGATGACTTCACATTGGCTAAGCGAAACAGCAAATATTTCGCGTAGAAAGATAATTTATTTGGGAGCAATAAATGGATTTATGATATGATTGGTGTTGGTTTAAGTCTTATACTTCCAAATACCATGAAACATTGGTTCATGTATTGCAATGAAGATAAATAAATAGCTAGCCCCAAAGTATGTTCGAGACTTGTGTTATGGGATACTAATTCAACGACACTATATTTTATAACAAATACATATATATATATACACATCCAAGACCTAGGCCAATCTGAAAAAGATCATTTTTCATCTTGACCTGGCCGGGGATCGAACCCGGTCACTCCGTGTCGCAGGCTGGCGTGTTGACCGCTGCGCCACGGAGCTAGTCAAAGATATCGACCTTCATTCCCTTCCCAAATAAAAAATATCCCACCCCAGATTAAAAATACTTCCGACGGGCAGCAGCGTCGGAAGCACAAGAAGCCAAAAAAACTGCTTTCCAACGCGCCTGCTAAGCGTGATGATGGCAATAATGAAGAATCCTTGGTAGAGACCAAGTCGAGCAGTAGACTTGTTGCGGCTGAAACGATGATGACGATGATCTTTAACCACATTAATTAGTAATTGCATTAAGAGCCCGCCATATGCCAGGCGGCGTGGCGGTACAAACGCGGATGGTCTAAACGCGTTGGCTACTTTGGATATTTTCGTTTTTTAGGAATATTCAAGGGTTATTCGAAAAAGAAAAACATATAATGGCTGCCTTATCTGTAATGCAATAATAATCAAAAGTTTCAAGGTTAATTTTAATGTATTTGGTGAATAATGCTATATACCGAGTAAATTAGACGTGATTTGGAAGCAACTTTGCAATTTTTTTCTATCGAGAAAATTTAACGCAATCGTGTTTTTGAGTCATATAGTTACCAGAGTTAGTCCTGAACTTTGCTGCATTTTTATTTCAACTTGAGTATTTAATTATTATTGATATAACAGTCAATCATGCAAAGCAGTGTGAGGTAGTACGGGCCCTTAAGAATGATGATGAGAGAGTGGTGTCTAAGATAGTCTTCACGTTGTCTGTAAGTTGTGAAGTTATATGTCGTGGAATATTAATTCTACGATACTATATTTATAATATATACCTATACAGATTAATATTCAAGACTCACGCTAATCTAGAAAAGATCGGTTTCCATTTTGATCTGACTGGGCATCGAACATTGGACCCTGCATTTAAAGGCGCTGGCGGTACCACTAAACCACAGAGGTCGACAATATATAATTTATGTCTACATAGTATATCCATCTTCTTTTTCTTAAGGTGCTTCTCCAACTAATGAAAGTCGGCGATCAGCTTGTTGTAGTTCTCTCTGTTCTTGGCTCGACGGAACGGAAGCTCAGTCGCTTTAGCAATCCCGGTCCACTGTCTTATGTTCCGCAACCATGACTTCCTTCTTCCACCCTCCTTTCGTTATCCTGCAACTTTGCCCATCATTATAAGCTGTAAGAAGTCATACCATTGGTGTTGGAGCACATGACCAAGGTAGGAGATTTTTCGTTTCTTTACCATGAGGTTGCGCTTCTGGCCAACCCGTTGTAGAACGCTTACATTGGTCACTTTCTGGGTCCAACTAATGTACACCATGCGTCTAACGTCTATATGTCCACATCTCAAATGCTTCTATTCGTCTTTTAAACCCTTCTAAAATGGTCCATACAATACAATGTGCCAAATGTAATCCGTAAAACCTGTTTGAATAATCAATTAATTTATCTTTACTATTTTTTAATTATTTGTAAAATTGTTCTAGTGGAAAAGGGCCCTGAAAAGAGGCATTTAAATAAATCCCGCTTATAGTGAAGATTTAAACTGTTGCATTTGGAGTTTCGTCCCCGGCTCGGGGCGACAGAAAATAAGTTTTGCTGGAATATTTAGAC
The DNA here is from genome assembly GCA_947532085.1 of Elegia similella. Lineage (NCBI taxonomy): Eukaryota > Metazoa > Arthropoda > Insecta > Lepidoptera > Pyralidae > Elegia > Elegia similella. The sequence goes on from OX383939.1 coordinate 25,240,171, forward strand.
TTTGGAGTTGAGCGATTCAAATAAAATACGGAGGGTCAAATTGGATGCTTTGAAGTTTGAGAACACTGTTATAGATTTTAGATTAGGGACTCGATTCTGTGTTTGAGGAGATAATTCCAAAGATTTTTATAATTATTTAATTAAAGAACAAAGTTGTTCTGAATATCAGGTTTTATTCACAATTTTACTTTTTAATATATTTTTATTGTATTTAAGTGGAATAGACCGATTGGAGGTTATTTAATAAAACATTAACGTTGAATTATTGTTTATATGACCCAGTTGTATAATTATACCTTAGTATTTATGCTGTTTTCATGGAATGGAGAATTCTTCAATACTGAACAGCTGAATTACCAAATTTTGCAAAACTAATTTAATCTTTTGAACTTTATTAATATTTACTTATACATTATATATCTCGATTATAAAAAGAAACCGCTAATGTCTAGAGTGTGGGCGGTAACATTCTTTGACATCGATATTTACTTTAACGTTTTATCGTAATGTGTTTTAAATCACCTTTCCGAATAAACAATGTAATTATCTGATAGATTACCGTCACGACGCAGACGCACATTAGCTCTCTTTTGTCCCACCGGGCAAAGTTAAAAATAAAAAATTTTTATTTACGAAATTTAGAACAAATTTACTAAAAATCTATACATATAAAATAACAATAAAAATATTTTGTCTGTACATTTAGAATTTTTGACTGAAATGGATAGAGGGACACTTAAAAAGAATAATAGAAAGCAAAAAAAATTTTCGAATTTCTTGTCTGTCTGTCTGTCTGTCTGTCTGTATGTATGATCACGATTATCTCCGAAAATACTGAACCGATTTACTTCAAACTTTCACCAATTGCTTTGTTTTAACGCAGCAAAACATTTAAAGTTTGTTTCATCAAAATCGGTTCATTAAAAAAAAAGTTATCGTCATTTGAATGAACTCAAGGCATGAGTTTGCCTGCAAACATATAGCAAAAATAAGACAATTCAAATCCAAAGTCAATTCATCATCATTATACGACAGTATTATACCATACTATCCATAGTCATCCATACTAAAAAAAAAGGAGAAGCTGACTGACTGACTGTCATATCAACGTGGGGCCTAAACTATAAGGGTTAGGAACTTGAAATTTTGCACAGAGGTTCCTTTTATAACGTAGGGGAGTAGTAAGAAAGGATTTTTAAAAATTCATCTCCTAAGGGGGTAAAACGGGTTGCAAATTTAGTATGAAACTTTGTCGTTTTTGAAGTTAGTCGAATGAAATTCAGCATGAAGGTTCATTACTGAAAGGCATGAAACACGAGTAAAATATTTTTCTCAAAAATCATCCCTTAAGGGGTTATAACGGGGATGCAAAGTTAGTATGAAACCTTCCGTTTTTGAAGGTATTCAATTGAAATTCAATATTAAGGTGTTTCATTGAAAGTCATGAACTATTGTATTCCGGGTAATTCTACTGTTCCTGAAAAATCGACACTTACGCGGGCGGAGCCGCGGGCCAAAGCCAAACCTGACATTTATATATCAACGCACAGCCGAAACTACTGTGCCCAGAAACTTGAAATTTGGCACAGGGATTCTTTTTATGATGTAAATGAGCACTAAGAAAGGATGTTTAGAAAATCCCCCTTTGATTTTCATGAAGTTTTATGGAATTTTCTCATTTCTGGACTTAGAAGTTTGAAAGTAGGTACACAAGTTCTCAATTAAAATTAAAAAAGATCTGTTTAGGTTAACTAGACAACATTCTCCCTTGAAGGGGTAAATAGGGGGTAAAGCTTGTATGAAATTTTTCCATTTCTAGACTTAGAATATAAAAATAGGTATGTAAGTTTTCGATTACAATTAGAAAAGATCTGTGTAGGTGAAATATATAAAACCCCCTCCTTAAGGGGCAACATGGGGGGAGGGGGTGGGGGGGGTTAAGTTTGTATGGACATTTTCTCATTTCGGGACGTTCTGGATTACAATTAAAAAGATGTATGTAATGTAGGTAAAACCGACGAAATTTTCGCTTTTCGCCTGAAGGGATAAAATAGGGGAGTAAAGTTAGTATGGATTTTTTTCATTTCTAGACTTAGAAGTATGAAAATAAGTATATACGTTTTAGATTACAATTAAAAAAGATCTGTGTAGGTGAAATGTACAAAATTTACTTTTAATTTAAAATTTAATTTTGCGTACTAAGGGCGCGAAATAAGGAGTAAAGTTTATATGGAATTACACGCGGACGAAGTTGCGGGAAAAAGCTAGTACATCAAATAAAATTCCAACAAATTAAATTTTTCTCATTGTGTAATTATATTTTCAAAGTGGAAATTTATTTTGCTTCATCGAGCCCTGTTGCTTTTTTGTCATTCCCTTTGTTGGTTTGTTGTATCTTTGCTATTAAGGCCTTTGTTGTAAATTAAAAGCTTCCTTTCGTTTTGTATTATGTATTTTTAAGCAATCACTTAATGTAAATTTAGTTTTAGGGTAAAAATAATTATAATAAATAGTATAATTTAGAGCGTTGGTTACTTTATTTTTTTAACCAACGGCCTCTGTTTCTTACGGGTAGATTTAAATACTTACTTCTATCATCATCATCATCATCATTGCCGCCGTAAGAAGTCCACTGCTGGGTAAGGGCCTCTTCCAAGGATTCTGCGTTCTATGGGAGGATATTGTCATACTCACTACGCTTGGCAGTCAGGATGGCGAGCGCAGCCCATCATATTTTTCAACGTAAATCAACAAAATAATGGTGTTAATCATTTCGCTGATTCGACGGAGCCCCTGGCGACAATTTCCACGGATCCACTGTTTGATCAGACGACGCAGTAAGGTGGGCAACCTATAGCCCGTTAAGTAAATCTCACTACAGCCGCACAATGACACTTTATTTTAGTTATTCCACACATTGTTCATAAACGTGGACATTTATAACATCAAATTACACCGATTTCACATTATAAAGTCCACTAGAAGCAATTTACAAAACAATCTAAAACAAAAACCGTGCCGTTTGCCGAAATTCCCGCCAAGAACCCCTGACGTATTGGATGATTACGAAAGAACTTTTCTACGAGAATACAATCTCACTACCCACTCAGATTGGTACTTTCACACGCCAGCAAATTGCCTGCTAACATGTCACGCAATTAATTTGTTTTGGAATGAATTCGCTGGTTTCGGCTCCCGTCATCTTGTCACTAAGATAGATAGATTGTACGGCTTCAAAGATGTAATTGATAACGGAATACTAGTAAAGATAATAAAATACTACTAACCTAAATGAATCACATTTTTGAAGAGAAAACTTCTGTAGCGGCGTTGTGCACTTTTTGGGATGGGTAAAAATTATTAAACTCGCGTCAGGACTAGCCGTGCCGTTCCCAGGAACGTTCCTACATTCCCCAGATTTCCAAAATCGTTCCCGGGAACGTTCCCAATAAATGGAAATGTCAGGGAAAGTTGTAATTTTATTTGTCATACAACTTTTTTGTCAATGCTAATATATTGAACTGATTTATATGCATTACTTGGTATATGTAATATATAAATATTTTCAATAATCGACAAAATTTCCGAAATAAACGGGAACGTTCCCTTGTTGCTGGGAATGAGACCAAATCTCAAAAGTTTTTATTTAGTAAGTATACAAGATTTTCCTAATTTAGATGGGAACGTTCCCCCGAAATTGGGAATGTTTCCGAAAACATTCCCGTAAACGGGAACGGGGAACGTTTCCTGGGAATGGGAATTTGGGAACGGCACATCACTAGTCAGGACACGTGGCCTGATCGAAAATTCGTAAGACGGCATGTGACATTTCAAAATATTCAAAGCTAAAGTTAATGTTCAAGTCTTCACTACTGCCGGCACTCCCGGAGTTCAACTAGTTGTTGTTTTTATATATTCTTCTCTCCCATGGACATCTGCAACACCAGAGGAGGTGCTGATGCATTGCCGACTCTTAAGATACCTGTAAACACGCCTTTTGAAGGACCCCAAGTCATAGCACGCATGGAAAACCTCGGGTAGGAGCGCATTTCACAACGTAAAGTTCTGACATTTTTGGAGATCCAAGTGTCAAGGACGTGGGGATGGACTTTCTTCCTGTGGCAAGCGTCGGGTGGTAGAAAGGTGACGGCGGCACCAATTCAAAAAGTTATTCAGAACACTCCTTATAGTACAGACGGTAAAACGCACACACAGAGAGCCAACGTCTCTCCGGAGACTGAGGGTGTCTAAATCGTCCGATGGTTATCATGTTTTACCATAATTTTTAGGATTGGTGGATTGACAGCTGCAGTCAAAAATACATATCGTCACAGTGTCGCCACTTGCGGGAACGTAAACCCTCATTGAATGAACCAAACCTGGTTTCCACAGGTGGCAGGGCCTTACCATTTACGCTACTGAGAAGTGATATATGTGAAAATTATCTTATGTCAATTAAACTATGGAGGTAACTTTGACTGGTACAATAAAATAGGTACACATAGTATTATCAGAAAACCAAAGAAACAAATTAATCCTATTACAGGCTAGAAGTGAGGCATTTGCACGAGTAAGTGTTGGTTGGTTAGTAAAGATAACATTGTTGGCTAAGTATCTTGTTTGAAAAATATTGTACAGTCAACCTTTCATTCACATTAAAATATCACTAAAATAGCCACTGCGTTTTTACTCCGCCAATAGGTACCTATAACTATATCAGCCACTAAGTATCAGGCATTCAAACCTAATCGTAAACCAGACACATCGTTCAAACTTGATGCGGGGTTATGGTTTGGTCAAGACATCAGCCAGATTATGCTCAGTCTGGACGTACTCCAACTGAAGAAATTTCTCATCGATGCAATGACGAACGAAATTGTACCTTATGTCGATATGTTTCGTCCGCCGGTGAGCAACAGGATTGTTTGCCAATGTGATGGCGCTTTAGTAATCTACGAACAACTTTACGATTGCTTGAGAGGAAGTGTTGGTTGGTAAGTAAAGATAACATTGTTGGCTAAGTATCTTGTTTGAAAAATACTGAACCTTTCATTCACATTAAAATATCACTAAAAGAGCCACTGCGTTTTTACTCCGCTAATAGTAAGTGGCCGCCAATTACTATCGCTCAACCTGCCCGACGAGAAACAAGAATGATTCGATCGAACGGGAATTGAATTTTTATCACAAGCTCTCGGACTATATCTATGTAGGTTACTTGGAATCAGACGAACTCTGTGGCCTTGTGATTACCATGGCAGACTGCTACACCGGAGGCCCTGGATGCGATCCCCGGTCCGGTTAGATTGTTTGTATCTGATTATGGACTAAAATTATTAAATTATGGAGTTTCGTTTATCATAACTAGCTGACCCGGCTAACTTTGTACCACCTCTTTTTTAGAGTAGTCGGGTAAAAAAGTAGCATATGTTAAACCAGGTTGTCAATACCATCATACCAAATTTCATAAAAATCTGTCTAGCTTTCTTAATAAACTCTTAATAAATTAAGAAATAAAATATGGTGAAACAATTTCATGGCGGGCGGGACTTGAACCAGCGACCTAGATCTATGTCCGACATACACTCTACCATCTGAGCTACCGCATGATTCAATCTCGCCGCCGAAGTTCTCCACCATATCCCATTCCTCATATACGTATTAAGGCTTACGTTAACTAACACAACTACCCCGACTTTTATCAGTGAGGTATTTGATTCAACTCATTTTACAATGAATTGGAAAATCAACTAATATGTAGGAAGCCATGAAATATTTTTATAAATGTTTTGTTTTGCATTCACAACGCTATTTGGATATACTCTTAATGAATAAATTAAGATTTAAAAGAAGAGATTGGGGCAAAACCGTTTCTATATAAATTTATAGTATCAGGTACATCTTTTTGTCATATTGTGAAACTTTTAGCAGCGTAATTGCTAAGGCCTGTTTCTGCCATCTTAGAGATCCAGCTTCGATTCCCGATTTATCAATTGGTTGATAGTAAGTAAACAAAACAAATAAATAGAAAAGACTCAAAATCCAATCACAGGGTAGAAGAGCGCTATATGAACGTTCCGAGTGGCCGGCAATCTAGTCACGTGTCGCGACGAGAAAAAAGACGTGTTCTAATTGAATTTCACCGCGAGCTCCCCGACTATTCATTGTAGTTTGTTTTGGTATAGTTAATAGTCAGTATTTGATTAATCGTAAGATATCATCTCTACATCATTATAAAACAATGTACTCCGCCGCGTTTGTCTGTCCGTTCGCGATGAACTCACAAACTACTGTATGGATTTTCATCATTTTTAACCAATAGATAGAGCGATTCATTAGGAAAGTTTTCGGCTTATCATTTGTTAAGGTCTAACTATTCACATAGATAAATTGTTCCTGGCATGTTGTAATTTAAAAACAATAGTAGATTGTTATTTATTTCAAAAATAGTCTTAGCACAGATACAGATTTTCATAGATGACGTAAATGCAACCGGTCTTTTTATCTGTTTGATAACACGTGCTAATTCATTTGGAAGCTGTGAGTGATTAACTAGTAAAGGACAAGGAACATTTATAGACATATATGACCTTTGTAACTTCGACAGCCACGTCCTTTGGATATCCTTATGTTAATTGGACCACAATAATCTACTCCACTATGATAGACAGGCCGACACACTGTTAATCATGGCCTAGGCCATGAAAGGATGTTGCGATGAAGAACTATATACACATGTACTATCGAGATCAAAAGTGCATGGTCACGTTTGAACTTTATGCCAACGCGATAAGGTTCAAACATGACCATTCACTTATGACCTCGATTGTACATGGTGTCAGCATATTTCTAAATTTGATCCACTTCCGATTACCGATTGAGCTGAAATTTGGCATGCTTGTGGAAATCAGATGACAATACAAGATTATGGAATCGTCGCACTGCTCTGATTATGAAGTCGGAACGTGGCCATAGGAACTCTTAAACAAACAAGGTACACCAATCGTCATCATCATCATCAGTCTTTTTAGTCTCCACTGCAGGAGCATGACTCTCTCTGTACTACCCGGTGCCTTACTTGGCCAGAACAGGCAGAGGATTTGGCCTACACTCTCCTCGCTGGCCAGACGGGTTGAAAAGGTGTCATTGATGTTTATGAGCTTTGTTTAGCTTGTATTTCCTAAGTCGCCTTTTACGACCTCCATGGGAAGACTAGGAGTGGTCCTATTCTACTCTGCTGGAAACCACATAGCTACACCCAATCGTGTTTGGGCTCATTTGATTTGTCTTGGAAAGCACTTTACAGTATGGATTCTTTTAGACACACAAATGTATTTTTTGCTAAAAAAATCTCATTTTTATGAAGTCAGGTATCATTACAGCTCTTTTGTATGAACGGATAGTCCCTATACAAATAGGTACCAAAAGATACATACATACTATCACGTTTTTATCCCTTACGGGGTAGACAGGGCCTAAGGTCATAAGGCTGAAAGGCCACGTTTAGCGCGTTGGTGGGCGTTAAGGTGGAAAACGAAAGCAAAATAGTGATGGGTTGCTAGCCGCATCGCCTATTGTCATGATTGTTTAGATTTTCGCCCATTCCCTTGACCGGCTTCTCCGGTCTGCGCGGGAAGAGAAGCAGCTGGCACATTCTACGTATTTTTTCTTTTCTCCCAGACCATGACCATGGAAGATCCTACCTAACACATATAAATATAGGTACCAATTATTTGATGCAATACTAGTAGATCTACGCTAATAGGCAGTAACCAGCTCATTAATTAATTTGATATCTAGCTTAGGAATGTCATAGCGATCTATCATTTACATTCAATCGATCAATACTTAGCTACGTAAGTGTATTATACACATAACACGCTATTATGTGGACATTCTGACCTCAATACAGATCTTGTGACAAACCCTGACATATTCTAGTCATGGCGAACTACGCTTAGCTCACGATTATCTAATTGAATTTATACGTTCAAATTGATACCGCTAATAATCCGTTGTTTTGAATTTATGTTTGACGGCAAACGAGCAGACGAGCCACCTGATGGAAAGTGGTCACCGTCGCCCATGGACATCTGCAACACCAGAGGAGGTGCTGATGCGTTGCCGCCTCGATGCCTGTTAACACGCCTCCATTGCACACAAATGAAGTTATAGTTTCTTAAGTCAACTATTTTTGTCCACAGATGGTGCACACTATGATGCCCATAGCCCGAACCATAGCCTTGGCCATGTCCGCAGCATTAACCCTGACGTACGCTGGACTGGCGTTGGGGCTGCGCCCTGATAAAGAAGAGGGGCAGTTTTATCAGCAGGTATTTTTTTTGTATGATATATAATGACGGCAAACGAGCAAGCGAATCACCTGATGATAAGCGATCAACGTTGCCCATGGACAATTGCAACACCAGAGTGTGACAGGAGCGTTGCTAGCCTTTCAAGGAGCTGAGAAGGATATTGGGAGGAAGACATGGGGCAAGGATGGGCCTCCGGCTCTCTCACTCACCGAACGAAGCATAGAAGCGGTAAAGCTTCTACTCAGCCGTCAATTTTCTGTGAGAGTGTGGTACTTCTCCGGACGAGCCGGCCCATTCATGCTACTGACAATTGATTTTGCCGGTAGCGTGGCTCTACCACGACTAAAACGGCGCTGTTTTGCCGGTGCCACTTTTCGAGTGCGAATCGTGTATCTACCATTATATTTGAAGCGATCTCTTTCAGACTACCCTTGAAGATATGGAGATCATGAAATGCGTTTCGTCCGATGATCTATTATATTTTGCTTGGCTTTGATGTAAATTAAAATTAAAGCAATATTTTATCCTGAAAAATTGTTCTGATCCTGACGGGACGGGCGAAGCAGGGATAATAGCCGGTATCCTTATAAGCTGGGACATAAACGCTTCCTAGTACAAGACGAAGTCAGCCAACAAGGATTTATTCAGACTCCTGTCGCCATGTTTATTACAAGTAGTGTTGTAAAAAACTCGAGTCCGAGGTCTAAATATTCTGACTCGACTGTAAACCACAAGACTCGACTCATAAATACAGACTCCACTGTTCGATGTGTTAGATAAACTCAAGTTCCCATATTAGAATCGAGTTCGGTATAAGTGCTCGATTATATTGTATGCTTGAGATTGAGACTGGTTATGGACAGATTAGCTATTAAGGGGTGGTGTGAATTGTATTAAGTTATGAAATATTGTTATTTGTGGTGTACCTATCACTGGTACTGGAGAGTTTGTTGAGTAGAAGTTTTTTTGACTTTAGTATTCAAACTCGAGTTGGTACTGCGACTCAAGTGTGCTCTGACGATTCGTGCTTGACTCGACTTTGACTACTGAAGTATGCAATATTAGTCAAGTTTGCAAATGTGGACTCCAAGACTTGAGCTTTTTACAATACTAATTACAAGTGACCAACCTTGGTTTTGTACGAGTACGAAATATTAATGAGTCAGGTCCGGAGCGGGTCATACATACCACGGGTCTCGAAGGCGGCGTCCTATTTTATTTAGAAAAATGTCTATTATTGGTTAGAATTATTTTAACGTCTAAATACAATAAAAATAATAATCATATACGTATGGTCTGTCCAGCCAAATGGTTTGCGCCCTTTGACAAGGGGGCGCCCGCCGGCAGCCGACAAAACAAGTGTCCGTGCTCATCTAAGGCGATATCAGCAGCTTCAAAGAGTCGGCACGCGCTGTACAGAGCGGATCGGCTGTTTAATTTTGTTACGCAGCGAGAAAATAAAGTACAGGAATAAATAATGTTTCGTACTTGGGAAGTAAGGAAGGATTTTAGCAAAAAAAAAATTATGTTTTGTACTAATAAAAAATATTTTCCAAATTAAATAATTTCATTATTTTTATTTACTTTTCCAAATCCCTTGTGGGTGTAGTGCAAACCATTTTCCTGGACAGACTACCTCACATTGATATTCAATATGAGGTGCGTTAACAGCCGAAAATTTAAAAGCATGGCTCATAAAAAGTAGAATAATATCTTCGATCATTAATACCAGCTAGATGTCCGGTCAGCGCATAAAAAACGGCTCGGCAAATAGCCCCTCACTCAAGCAGTGAGGGGCTATTTTATTTAGTTTGGTCCAAACACAGCCAGCTCTGTTTATTAGTAAGTCAATGTAGATGTATAGCTATATCTTCGAGCGGACAGAATTTTGCTACGATTTTGTAGGTAATGCGTTATCTAGTTGGTATTAATGATCGAAGAATAATATAATCATCCACGATAAACCACCTGCCCCGGGGCACGGTAAAATGTCACAGGAATTCTCATAAGTTAGAAAATTAAAATGGCTCTCGTTCATCTTGCCACTTCAAATCTGAAATTTCATTAAGTATCTTGCGTTTATTTTTTTCCAGTGAAAACGATAGCAGTAGAATTTTAACAGTTTTGTAAAATGTTTGCCTTTTAGCTTTTAGTTGTGTAGCAGCCCAACAACAATAACAATAATCGTACAAGATGTGTCTTAGACACATCTTGTACGATTATTGTTATTGTTGATTTAGTTATTGTTGTCTTAGACACATCTTGTACGATTATTGTTATTGTTGATTTCCTTAGACATATCCACTATTCTCTGGTAAAAACTCAAAATATGCCCAAAAATATAGTAGGTAGTCGGGTTTTACAATACAATACAATATATCTTTATTGCGCCATAATTTATAGTCACATAGAACATAATATTTAAAAACATATGACACAAGCGGACTTATTGCTAAGCAATCTCTTCCAGCCAACCTTTGGGTAGAGTATAAACACAGAATTAATATAAGTATTAGCCGTGTGGTACCCGGCAGAGTAGAATAGGACCACTCCAAGTCTTCCCGTGGATGTCGTAAAAGGCGACTTAGGAAATACAAGCTAAACAAAGCTTATAAACATCTGAGAGACCTCTCCAACCCGTCTGGCCAGCGTGGAGAGTGTAGGCCAAGTCCTCTGGCTGCTCTGGCCAAGTATGGCTCTTGTAGTACAGAGAGGGTCGTGCTCCTGTAGTGGAGACTAAAAAAGAACTGATGATGATGAATATAAGTACTAACGTAGTATAAGTAAAATAAAATAAGGTGGGCGCAGTATACAATTACAGATTATATACTTACATACATAAACCTATATAAATATATACATATATTCTTATTATACATATATACATTAAATACAACTAACTAATGAACATGTGTAGAAAGAAGTAAGGAGAAGAAAAGGAAGGCAAACTGAAGTTTAGTTGGGATAGTTTAGAAAGATAATATGTTTTTAAACGGTTTTTAAAAGTGGTGATAGTTTGAGCGGTTTTATATTATTTAATTAGTTTAGTTTTTATAAATGACATGTTACTATATGGATCTTAGTTGTCTGAATTAAATTATATTATTACTTATCATAAATTATATTACGAACTAAACCAAGGGAAATAATATCTTCATTATTTCATATTTACGGAAGCACCTCGAATAGGACGGTGTAAACCGCCAACAACCACTAGTTCTAATTAAAACAACAAGGGTTACTTAGTTGTATGCTGTTAATTAATTAACCTCCTAAATATAATATCAGACCCAAATCTAAAACCCTTATCTCCCTGACAAGCTTTAACAAAGATACTGCAAGTATGCAAATAATAACCCATTGTTTTGGGTTATTTCGATCGTGGCCCGAAAATCGAGAATATTAAATATGTACTAATACAAATAATCTTTATTGTTGATCACAGGTAAATTAAAAGTTCTTATAATAGTGTTAGTGCAGCCGTGTCCTGCCCAAATTGGGACATACAATAATATGTAATTAATCTATTTAAAATAATAATATTAACATTGTAACTTGTCATTTGGAACAATATGAACTTTTACCATATATGGAAGCAATCAACGAATTGAATTGGATTTCAACAATCATTAATAGTGTAATAACATTTTTAGTCAAAAATAATTTCAATTGGCATTGAAAAGTCGTCACATTTAAATCTTTAAATCAGATACTAGTTTTATAAATCATTATTGCCCCCGATCCTGTAGCGAAGAAGTTCATGTTTATTCTCTGATTAATTGGATACTATTATACAGTGAGATATTTGTCTTTTTGTTTTTTTTAGTCGCCTGGTACAAAACTCATAGAAAAAAAGTACAGTGCTTATATCCTTGGCTTGCATTTGACTATCACACGGCATTTAATATACTTTCACTAGGTATATTTATCTACATCTTAGAAGTATACAGGCAAAGACAAATAATACTAATGTATAGACTGCCAACCTTACAAATATATTAGTCCAACTTATGGTCTACTATAAACATGTACAGGTCAGGTGCAGGGTGCTGGGCAAGCATGCCGGCAGGCTGTTGCCAGTCATCCAGAGCAGGCAAGCAGACCATTTTAAACTTGGTTGATTCCTGTTGTAAAAACATTGTATTAAGGAAAGAAATACAAAATTAGGGTCTTCAAGGTAACAACGAACTTGGATTATTGTATGGAAAATAGGACATTATGTGTAGTGGGACACGGTATAAAAAATAATTGTTTTACCGTTGTCACAATTTGGAATATGAATTGGGACAAAGATTGGCCGAGTGACCTCTGAAGTTGGGACTTGAAAGTGTGTTTAGAGAGAGTTTAAACTTTGTCAATGTCAAGCTCATTACATGCTGTGATACAGAGAAACATTTTAGTAAGTGATATACTTGCATGTATGCAGGTAACTTGAAACGTGAAAGGACTTAGTTTTAATAAGTTTACGTTGGTGATTTTCTTTGAAAATTAAACTAACAATATTAAAATAACTTATGAAGTATGGATAAGTATTTTCTATACCTACATCTTCTAAGTGTTCTAAGTGTTGATGACTTGTCAAAAACCGGTAATTTTTGAAGGTTTATAGGTATCGTATACCGGTTATAATTTTACCACCGACCTTCTCGGGTAGAGGTGATTTAGTCCGTCAATAATGAAAGTCTTTTCACATGAGGCCGAAGCTGGGAACTCCAAATTTTATTTGACATTTTCATAAAAATTGCCCAGCCGGCTGAAGTCTTATACCTATGAAAATATAAAAAAATCTGCTTACAGGCAAGTACGTTGTTAAGGTAAGGTTAGGGCTGAGTCACCCCTACAAGGCCATACTGTGGGAAAATTTACACCTGGTAACCTGGTACTTTGGTGTGGCTATATATATTTTAGGAGACTAGATAAAGTAACGTAAAAAGTCTTTTTATTTGTCCGTATATTTATTTATTTTATTACGTGCTTCGGAAGGCACGTTAAGCCGTTGGTCCCGGCTGCCATCTGGTAGTCGTTAAAGGAACCACGTCAGAGGCCGAGAGGCGGTTTCGAAGAACTCTGACACCAGGGTGTGTATGGTCGATTGACCATGTCACCTACACGAAATGATGATAATTTATTTTATTGTAGAAGGGGTCGTGGGTTTGATTCCCAAGGGAAGTGTACTTGTTTTTGTTGTTTCCTATTTGGTTAGGACATTGAAGGCTTGAATCACCTGATTGTTTGATAATAAAGATGATTCCGTCCTTCGGAAGGCACGTTAAGCCGTTGGTCCCGGCTGCCATGTGGTAGTCGTTAAAGGAACCATGCCAGAGGCCGAGAGGTGGTCCCGAAGAACGGTAACGCCAGGGTGTGCATGTTCGATTGACCATGACACTGATGATTGTTCATGCCTACACACATGACCACATCGTTTAGTAAATAAAAATAAAAATGAAAAATGGCACAGATGGGAATTCCTGTATGACACGCATATATCTAATAACATCATGAAATATGTTATTTCCCTAACGTAACATTCTTCGAAGAACAATATAAGTCACTCGTATATTATTTATCCGCAAGAACAAAAGAGTTTAAATATACATCGTGAAATTTTTATCGTTTTGAACCCTTTATGGAAAGGGGTAACTAATCATCATCATCATTTCGAGTAGGTGTCACGGTCAATCGACCATGCACACCCTGGTGTCAGAGTTCTTCGGAACCGCCTCTCAGCCTTTCACGTGGTTCCTTTAACGACTACCAGATGGCAGCCGGGAACACCGGCTTAACGTGCCTTCCGAAGCACGGAATCATCTTTATTATCAGACAATCAGGTGATTCAAGCCTGCAATGTCGTAACCAAAATGGAAGCAACTAAACAAAGTATGCTTCCGGTGGGAGTTGAACCCACGACCCCCGGGTCAACAAGCAAACGCCTTAACCACTGGACCACGGAGGCTGTTAATAGGGGTAACTCAGACCATCAAAATGAACAACTTTTCCTATGGGAACAATGATGAGAACTTAAAAAAAATCGACATTCCCATACAAACAAGCCGGGCGGCGGAGCTCTTTTGTATGGAAATGACGATTATTTTTTGAGTTTCCAGCATTGGTCCCATAGAAAAAGTTGTTCATATTGATGGTCTGAGTAACCCCTTTAAGGGTCCAATACGATAAAATTTTCACCATGTGTAAGTAAAGTAATATCTCTGGCAAGAACCAATAATAGAACCCCTTAGTTGAAATGTACTAGGTACCTACATCACATCATTCATGTCGGCCTTTTCACACTATTTCCATTGGTATTCAAGACAAAACAATGCTTCGCGAATGCCTGACGGTTTCAGATAAGCAGTGTGCTAATTGTGATTCTTGCTATTCAAATTCATAAGGCGCTTCAAGCAAATCTCAGTGATATTGCAATCTCTTTTGTACATTTAACTTTGCTTCAGAACGCTATTATTTAAGTCATTATGATTAAAAATTATTTAAATTTAAAGATTGCCATGATTTCTTTCTATAGATGAGTGGTGCATGAAATGGACAAACAATTTCTAAAATTGAGTGCGACAAGCGTTATAGAGCACTCTGTTCCGTATATATTGGGACATATTCCGTACATATCGCCGTGTGGTTTCTAGCAGAGTAGAATAGGACCACTCCAAGTCTTCCCGTGGATGTTGTAAGAGGCGACTTAGGAAATACAAGCTAAACAAAGCTCATAAACATCAATGAGCCCTCTCCAACCCGTCTGGCCAGCGAGTAGAGTGTAAGGCAAATCCTCTGTCTGCTCTGGCCAAGTATGGTTTGGGTACCTAGTACAGAGAGGGTCATGCTCCCGCAGTGGAGACTAAAAAGACGTGATGATGATGATGATAGTTATTTTATTCAATTAAGGATATTTGTATTGCTCTACTCGATTACCTACATTTTAGAAATTTCACTTTTATCCTAATTGGCTGTCGTTTTTATTATTTATATTAAAAACGATAAGCAGTTTAATAAGTTCTTATTCTTCCTCTGTTCTTTTGTTTATATTTTTCTTTGCTGATCTGGGAGAAAAGAAAAAACCTGTCAAGGGAATGGGCGAGGATCTGAAGAATCATGTCAATGAGCGTTGTGGCTAGCAACCCACCACTATTTTGTTTTTTTTCTCCTTTACGCCTATCAACACGCTAAACGTGGCCTTTCGGTATTATGACCTTGGGCTCTGTCTACCCCATGGGGGATGGAGATGTGTATTATGTATTTTATGTAGGTACTTTAAAACCTAATAAATAAGAAAGTAAAAACTTGTATTTACTTGAACCCACCTTTTAATGTTCTGAAGGTAAAATCTCTTTAATAACAATTAATCAGAAATGAAAAATGCAAGCTACCCTCGTCAATGAGATGTCAATTTAAATATCACAGAGCCCAGATTCGACCTGGTAATGGTTACAAATCCCTTTGCGCAGCCGACGAAAAAATAACCTTAAAGTGATTCCCCTGGCATGTGTAACGAAGAGATTTACTAAATCTCTTTTTGATACCTACTATAAAAAAATATTTACATTTTGTTTAGAATAATTTAATAATTCTTCTGGTAAGTGTATGGGATTTAGGTAAACCCCGCTTTTACAGTAGGAAAATTAACTTGGCACGTCCAGGTTATTTTAAATATCCTTATATCTTAAACCTTTAAACAAGCAGTTCTTGTATATTTATATGTATATAAATTTATTTCTATGATCTCGGAAACGGCTCCAACGATTTCGTTGAAATTTGGTGTGTAATGGGTTTTTAGGGGGTAAACAATCGATCTAGATTAGTCTTATGTTTGGGAAAACGCGTGTTTTAGAGTTTTTAATGCGTTTTTCTTTCTACGCAGAATATGGACGCTAATTTCGTCCTACCAGCCACTGTCCCTTTGGTCCAGTGGGTTAAGACGCGGACAGCAAGAAACTAGTGTTACGGGTTCTAATCCCGCTAATTACTTTAACCGCTTAATTACTTTTTTTTTATATTTTCAAGTTATTATATATTTTTTTTTGTATTTAGCCAAGTTAAAAAAATGTAGTTAATGTTTGAGATAACAATATATATTTCTCACTAGGATCACTGAGATCAAACACCTGATCTACACAGAAATCGATTGTAAATAATAATAATTGTCAGTATTCTAATTTTACTTTTTAAGTTTATGTAGATTATCATCTAAACACCACCATATTACAATAAATAGTAATAACCGAGCAAAGCTCGGTAGCCCAGGTACTATATTAATAAAAATTACGGTGCTTTATGTCACACAGAGCTAAGGTTGATAGATCTCCATACATTATTTTAGTTAACACTTAGAGCTAGCATCTTTTAATTATATCTTTCATGCTACTATAATATGCTAGCTAATTTAATTTATATTGGCGACGATATGTAGGTATTACTGAGAATTATAAAAATAATTCTAGAAGTCGCATCATCATCATCTACTTGGCCAGAGCAGCCAGAGGACTTGGCCTACACTCTCCACGCTGGCCAGACGGGTTGGAGAGGTGTCTTAGATGTTTATAAGCTTTGTTTAGCTTATATTTCCTAAGTCGCCTTCTACGACATCCACGGGAAGACTTGGAGTGGTCCTATTCTACTCTGCCGGATACCACACGGCTAAGAAGTCGCATGGTGCCTTCGAAATAGGTCACTTTTAAATGCCTTGTTTAAATTGGCATGTTTACAGATATCTTAAGAGTAGCCAAGCCAACGCATCAGCACCGCCTCTGGTGTTGCAGATGTCCATGGGCGACGGTGACCACTTTCCATCAGGCGGCTCGTCTGCTCGTTAGTCGTCAAATATAGATAAAAAAAAATATTTAATCACTTATTACGGTTTTATCACAGAATAAGTAACTGGTTTTATCGCATTTATTACATTATTTTTAACACCTAACGTTTCGAAAACTTTACAGTTTTCATGGTCACAGGTAGACTAAGATGACATATTGTCTTTTGTGTTATAAGAACTGTACAAAACTACCGCCTACAATATTTATTGATAACTTCCGGATGTACGCAGTATTGGCTCACGGTGTCTGAAGGTCTTGCAGTCTTGTGCAGCTTGAAATTTTATTAAATTGATGACATGATCCCAAGCTGGTGGTAACTGCCAACCATCCTCTCTATCGATTTTTCGGGATTAGATAAGTTTCTATAGAATTTTATTCGTAGATTTTCTTTGAGAGTATGGCAATTACTTCCCCGGACGAGTCGGCCCATTCATGCTAGTAGAAAAACTGAATATTGCCGGTACCGTGGCTCTACCACGACAAAAATGCATAACGATGGGAGTTTATTTTTCCAAATAACTTCTAGATGCTACTTATTTGGGCGTATAGGGTATCATTAGAATCCTTACGGATGTACCCAAAGATACTCTAGCGACAAAAGCAAAAGATTTTTACCAAAAAAGTCGTCTAATTCTTGTTGAAGTATGTTGGTAATAAACTTATTGTGAAATATAAGTGAGTTTGCCACCCTTAGTAATGTCATACAGCCGGCTTGCCTGAAAAAATAATTTCCGCCTCATAATTGGGCGGGATTATTTCGAAAAAAGGAAAATAAAACAGAATTGTTTTCATTTCCTATTTGTTTTCAATGCCCCGTTTATGGATATATTAAATAAATTCAGGCTTTATTCTATATCATTTATACACGGTGAAATTAAGATCGTTCTGAACCCTTAAAGGGGTGATTTAGCCCTTCGATATGAACAACTTTTCAAAATAAAAAATAGGCAGTTCCATACAAAAAAATTTCGGCCGCCCGGTAAATTTGCATCGCAACGTCAAAAAAAAATTTAAGTTCCCGGCATGCCCATAGGAAAACTTGTTTATATCAACGGACTGAATCATCTCTTTAATGGTCCAGAACGATCAAAATTTTACCGTGTATACTTATAATAATAAAATAAATAAATAAATATATACGGACAAATCACACAGATTGAGCTAGCCCCAAGGTAAGTTCGAGACTTGTGTTATGGGATACTAACTCAACGATACTATATTTTATAACAAATACATATTGATGGCCGGGGATCGAACCCGGTCACTCTGTGTCGCAGGCAGGCATGTTAACCACTGCGCCACGGAGCTGTCGTAATATAATTTTACTATATTATTTATAAATTCTCGATTTAATGAGCTATCTTGAGGAGTCCGATGGCCCAGTGGTCGCGCTTACGAAAGTTAAGTAACTCTGGGCGCAGTTCCCAGTTTTTAGTTACATATTTGTTTTACGGCATTCGGCTTTCTACGCCCTTTAGTCCTTCATATTTTTTAACTTCAAATTCATTTCGTTGATACGACGGAGTCCCAGGCAACAATTTTTATCACGATACCAGATAGATAGATAGATAGATAAACGATTTATTGTACCTTCAGAAACACACAATAAATAAGCAGACAAAAGAACTTAAATAATAAAACAGTACGTGATAGTTCGTGTGTCGCAGTGGTACAAATAGGCAGTATCTCAGTACTTATATTACTCGAAGAGTAATGCACTGGTTTTCAGTTACTGCCTGGGGTTGTCACGAAGGGCGCAGCAAAACGGTCGGGTCATTCCTGCCTCTCTGTTACATACATCAGTCGAAGATAAAATGAGAATTCATACAACAGATAGTTTCAAAATATTAGGATTACAATTATGTATGCTAACTATACCACTAACCACTGATTTTATCATAGACGACGCAGTAAGGCGAGCGATCACCAGCCCGCTATGTAAATCTCACTACAGCCCTACCTTTACACTTTAGTTATTCAAAAATTGTTTATAAACATTATCATCATCAGGTTTTTTTTTAGTCTCCACTACAGGAGCACGACCCTCTCTGTACTACTAGGGCCATCCTTGGCCAGAGCAGCCAGAGGACTTGGCCTACACTCTCCACGCTGGCCAGACGGGTTGGAGAGGTGTCTTTGATGTTTATAAGCTTTGTTTAGCTTGTATTTCCTAAGTCGCCTTCTACGACATCCACGGGAAGACTTGGAGTGGTCCTATTCTACTCTGCCGGATACCACACGGCTATTTGTAAACATAGGCATTTATATTTATAAAAAAATAACACTGATTTCGCATTATAAAGTCCACTAAAAGCAATTTGAAAAACAAGAAACCGTCCGCCGATATTCCCGCCAGAAACTCCCTGGCATGTGAGTTGAACTGACAGTTTGTTTTTTAATCGATACGATTGCGTTCGGAAACTAAGAAAAACTTTTTGTGATTAAGAAACAAAACATTAACAATGAAACATACAACCGAATTGATTAGGTACCCTCCTTTTTGAAGTCGGTTAAAAATAGTGTGCGGACGACGCCCATACGATTCCATGACAAACGGCTATAGGTAAGCTCAAAATTTATTCGCTTCCAAATGACAGTACAAGGTCAAAGGTAATGTTTATCGCGAATTGTGTTTTGTTGTGAAAAGCTATCTTTATCCTACAGTAGTTACAACGTAATCGCATCTTTATTTGGCAGTTTACACGACGCCAATAATGTCCGAGCCAGGGTAGTATGCCAGTCCAATGAGACAGTCGATTGGCTTCGTGTAAACGTCTACATTAAGCCAGGACAGTCAATAACTAACTGATACAAATGACTGGCTAATGGATTATCTTGCTGGTCGAACTTGGCTACTGGCCTTATTTCAAAAGCCTATAAATTTACGAGATAGACGTTGTCAAAGTTTATGTATCTTCAAAGCTTATGCGCTGATGGACCCCACTGACCTAAGGTTTCTACCAAAACTGTGTGATTAATTGACATCTCTGTCACCTTACTAGATTCCGAACCCGGGGTCCGGGTAGATTGTGTGATAAAACCGAAAACCGGCCAAGTGCGAGTCGGACTCGCGCACTAATGGTTCCGTACCGTTATCTATGAAAACGGCAAAAAAGATGTCTGCTGTATGGGAGCCCCCATTTAATATTAATTTTATTTAATTGTTTATTTTTAAAAAGAATATATAATTTAATATTCTGTGAATATTTCAGGTGTCTACCTGTTGCCGTTATCAATAACGAGCAAAAACAAGCATAAAAATCACGTTTGTTGTATAGGAGCCCCCTTAAATATTGACTTAATTCTACTTTTTAGTATTTGTTGTTATAGCGGCAACAGAAATACATCATCTGTAAAAAATTCAACCGTCTAACTATCACGGTTCATGAGATAAGCCTGGTGACAGACGGACAGACAGACAAACAGACAGAAAGACTGAGAAGATAGACGGACAGCGGAACGAAATTAATAGGGTCCCGTTTTTACCTTTTGGGTACGGAACCCTAAAAACCACGCGGCCGAAGCCGCAGCGAAATGTCATAAAAAAAGAAAATTTTGATAATCTGAACGTAAAAAAATCTCATCTAAAAATACTTTGCTACAAAAATTCTCGGTGATAAAATTCCTTGAACGTTTTACGACATCTAATAGAAATTTTCATCAAAATGTTAATTTTATTTTAAATATTTGCAATCTAATCTTCTTTGCTCGTTAGTTTATTTTCATTGGGCGACGAATTCAATATTCTTCATTTACCTGCATTTATTAGTTAATGCTTAAAATAAAATAAAAAAATAATTATATATTAATTATTTAATTTATAGAGAATTTTATTTATTTAATTATACCAATGTAAATTTTTAACAAAATAATACCTAATAAGAAAAGGCTTTAAACTAAAACTTAAATTTAATAAAATATAAATTCGATGCGGTCAGCTGGCATGGTGCCCAAAAGGCTGACGGCATTTCCTCTCTGGATGGCCACACTTAATCTTTGACCAAAATCACCGGAAACGTCGATTAAGCGAGCGAGATCTATTTGAAAATTAGTCTGCTTCCGCACTCCATGGCCCTAAAGTGTCCACGGCGAAGGGCACAAACATATATCTTGCTTGTAGCTGCGAATTCGCAGCTTCTAATGGCCTCCGCCTCCGCTGCCGTAAATAAAGAAATATATAACTAAATATTTTGTGAATATTTCAAGCGTCTACCAGTTGCTTTATCAATATCGAGCAAAAAATTGCAAAAAAAATCACGTTTATTGTATGGAAGCCCCTTACGTATTTATTTTATTTTGTTTTGAGTATTAATTGGTATAGCGCCAACATAAACCTACATCATCTGTAAAAATTTCGTCTAACTATCACGGTTTATGATACACAGCCTAATGACGGACGGATAGACAGTCAGATGGACAGCAGAGCCATATGAATAGGATCTCTTTTTTACCCTTAGGATACGAAACCTTAACTACGAACCGTACTACTGAAACTGCATTTCAGATCATAAAAATCTTATCCGTAAGTTCAGTTTTCACCCACCTTTTTTTTTGCCCACAGCTGATCTGCGAAATCCTGCTGCTTCTTGCCTCTAACGGCATCGGCCTATACTACAGGGTGTTGACGGAGCGAGCCCACAGGAACACGTTCGCAGGCACCAGAACTTGTCTGGAGCAGCGAGTGAAGCTGGAGTGTGAGAAGGAACAGCAGGAGAGGCTGCTGTTGTCGGTTATACCTGCTTATATCGCTGCTGAGGTAAGATTTAGTTATGTTTCATATTAAAGAATAATTTATTTAAAAAAAAATGTTTAAGTAAGATTGACCATGCCATGTCATGTAAACTACCATCTAACAGATTTTTTAAAAATTAAAATGTGAAATTCAACAGTTTGAATGGAATAAAAAAAAGTGAATCTCGACAAAATATGGAAACATTAAAAATTCATGCATTTTTTAAATTTTAAGTCAATTTAAAAAGTACTTGTCAAAAATTGTTAGATAAAAAAAAAATTGCACTCTGAGAGAGCCGGCGGAAGTGAAAAAAAGAGAGGGGGATATTACTTCCTCTCCTACGCCACGCCGCACGCCAGCGGTCTCAGGTCACGTGTCCGTCTTACGAATTTTCGATCAGATCACGTGTCCTAACATTTTTTACCCATCCCAAAAGTGCACAACGCCATTATAGAAGTTTTCACTTCGAAAATAGAAAGTAAAAAATTAAATTAATATAGTGTGTAGTAAAATTGCGAAATAACATTTAAAGGGCATGACTAGTCTATAATATTAAACAACTTTCCCAAGGGGACAAACATTGAACTCCAAAGAATTATGTTGACTTCCAATAGAAACATAGATGATTGCCCTTGTAAGGGACGTCGAAGTTCTTTTTTCGTGTTTCGAAATACGTATCCTGGGAAAAGTTGTTTAATATTGGACTGATCATACCCCTTAAATGTTATTTGGGCATTTTTACTAAATGCTTCAACGGGAATCAGCGCGAACATACCGTTCCGAATTTCTAAATTGTAAATATGCAGTGTGAACGTTTAAAAGTATTTATTTAGCCATTTTGTTACTGTTTCACCGTGTATACAGGATAAACGGTCAAATTTTGATCGTTTTGGACCCTTAAAGGGTTGATTCAGCCCGTCGATATGTACAACGTTTCCTATGGTATCAATGCTGGAAACTGAAAAAAAAAAATTGTCATTTCCATACAAGAATTTTCGGCCACCCGGTCAATTTATATGGGAATTCCAAAAAAATTAAGTTCCCAGCATTGGCCTCATAGGAAAAGTTGTTCATATCGATGGGCTCATCATTATCATTTCGAGTAGGTGTCACGGTCAATCTACCATGCACACCGTGGTGTCAAAGTTCTTCGGAACCGCCTCCCGGCCTCTGACGTGGTTCCTTTAACGACTACCAGATGGCAGCCGGGACCACCGGCTTAACGTGCCTTCCGAAGCACGGAATCATTTTCATTATCAGATAATCAGGTGATTCAAAGCCTGCAATGTCCTAACCAAACTGGAAACAACTAAACAAAGTATGCTTCCCGTGGGAATCGACACCACGACCCCCGGGTCAACAGGCAAACGCCTTAACCACTGGACCACGGAGGCTGTTCAATGGGCTAAATCGCCCCTTTAAGGGCCCAAAAGATCAAAATTTAGCTGTCTATAATCCTTTAATACTCAATAAGCTCAAGATTTTTTGATATGAATATAAGCCATAATTTTATTTGTGAAATAAACATGAGAAACAGATAAAATATTTCATTTTCTCTCACAAATCCCGTTACTTGTCAAAATAGAAAAATAATACAATAGAGGAGTTGTATTCGAAAATCCACGGATCAAATCTCGGAGGATGAAATCAGATTTTCATCAAACTATGTTGGATTTAGACAAATAATATGTTATATCATTGAAACTAACGTGAGATATAGACATTATTTTTTTATTTTCATAAGTCACAATTAACAAATTGTCACCGTAATTATACATTATTATATATAAAATGGTACATATGGGCTAGGCAACAACTCTATTTCAAGTGCATACAGCTAGATATAACGAAAGAGAAACTAATATATATATGGTAATAATGAAGTACAATAGCAGCAAAAAAAAAACAGCCTCCGTGGTCCAGTAACAGCCTCCGTGGTCCAGTGGTTAAGGCGTTTGCCTGTTGACCCGGGGGTCGTGGGTTCGATTCCCACCGGAAGCATACTTTGTTTAGTTGTTTCCAGTTTGGTTAGGACATTGCAGGCTTGAATCACCTGATTGTCTGATAATAAAGATGATTCCGTGCTTCGGAAGGCACGTTAAGCCGGTGGTCCCGGCTGCCATCTGGTAGTCGTTAAAGGAACCACGTCAGAGGCCGAGAGGCGGTTCCGAATAACTCTGACACCAGGGTGTGCATGGTCGATTGACCGTGACACCTACTCGAAATGATGAGCAAAAAAAAAAAACTGTTTCATAATATGTAATCCTTACTAATATTATAAATGCGAAAGTGAGTTTGTTTGTTTGTTTGTTTGTTACGCTTTCACGCCGTATCTACTGAACCGATCATCATGAAATTTTGCATACAAGTTCTCTGGAGTGCGGAGAAGGACATAGGCTACTTTTATCCCGGGAAAGTGTACTATTCCCGAGGGATCGACATTGACGCGGGCGGAGCCGCGGGCGAAAGCTAGTGACACCATAATGCATAAGAAAACACAAAAACACATAATGAGTGGGTCAACAGATGTCCAAAATCTGCCTTATTTTTGTTTTGAAGGAGTAATTATGTACTAAGAACACCCGTTCTTCACGTGCAATTTCGTCGGCACTCGCCATGAAAATGGGCTCCTGACGAGTCCGAAACTATAGTCGGCAATCCCGATGAAATAGCACGTGAGTGACCCCTTTTAGAACATAAATTTTAGACAGCCTATAGTTAGACAGCCTCCGTGGTCCAGTGGTTAAGGCGTTTGCCTGTTGACCTGGAGGTCGTGGGTTCGATTCCCACCGGAAGCATACTTTGTTTAATTGTTTCCAGTTTGGTTAGGATATTGCAGGCTTGAATCACCTGATTGTCTGATAATAAAGATGATTCCGTGCTTCGGAAGGCACGTTAAGCCGGTGGTCCCGGCTGCCATCTGGTAGTTGTTAAAGGAACCACGTCAGAGGCCGAGAGGCGGTTCCGAAGAAATCTGACACCAGGGTGTGCATGGTCGATTGTAGTACATAAATAATATGTTGTTTTATTTATTCACTAGCGTACCCGGTTTGCTATGACTTGGGGTCCTTCAAAAGGCGTGTTTACAGGTATCTTAAGAGTCGGCAACGCATCAGCACCTCTTCTGGTGCTGCAGATATCCATGGGCGACGGTGACCACTTTCCATCGGGTGGCTCGTCTGCTCGTTTGCCGTAAAATATACATAAAAAAAAATCTCGGAGAGCGTTGAAAGCCCCACGCGTATAGTTCACCCACAAACTACACGTCTACAGAGACTGGCAAAAGGCCTTAAAGAGGGTATATTAGTATACGTTATCTGGGGTATGGAGAAGGACATAGGGTACATTGTATCCTGGGAAAAAGTATTGTTCCCGAGGGATCGACAATGACGCAGGCGGAGACGCAGGCGAAAGCTAGTAAAATATATTTTTCATGAAAAAATCAAACCGTACAGATAAACAAGTCACAGCCACTTACGGCTCATGTTATTTTCAGTACGGCTTAGAAATAAAGCCCTTGTCTTATCAAACATAATAATTGCCTTCGAGATATAATTATCTGTAAGACGAATATAATGGCACAGTTTTCTTTGTGAATCACAATACATCTGTGCCTGTTTCCATCGTTATGTACGGTACGGTTCATGAGCGTAGCGAGCTACAGACTAGGTACTTTATTTCTTGTTTGTTTTGTTTTTTGTGTGTGTAAGTTGCCAACACAGACGTCAGATTTTTCAAGCTGTCTAAATAATCCGACATCAATGAAAATAGCCGGGACCAACGGCTGAACGTACCCTCCGAAGCACGGAGTTCGAAATATTTTTATGCCACTTTCGATCACCTATCCTAGTGAGGACTGCGTCCGGGGTTACTTAACATGCGTAAGCATTTGTTATGTTTACGCCCACTAGGCCATCGGGCTCCTCGGTACTTTATTATTTTAATGCTCACAATATAAAACTATTATGCTAGTTCTGGTACCTATTCCTTTTTTATTTTTACGTCACCTGGACTTCTACTAAAATGAGTGACTCATTATAGTTTAAAACACTGAATTAATCAATACAGGCTGACTAAACTCTAGCGTTTTTTTAGAGTTTAGTTCATGCTATTAAACTTTTCTATTCAAAAACAATAAGTGACATACACATAATCAAAATTTCATACTAGGTCAGATTAGGTGATCGGCCTATTTGTATCTCTGATATTTAAGACCTTAAACTTTTGCGATTTATAAACTTACTACACGCTTACTTAGTTAGATACCGCGTTAAATAAAATACCCTCAAGTGATTCAAAATGAATAAATGTGAGAAGTGCTTAAAAAATATTACAAAGAAAATTCCAGGCTTAGAATGCAATAAATATGAGAAAATAGTACACTGCAACACCCAGTGCTCAGGCCTATCAAACAAACAGCTGATTGCAGTAAGAAATACGGACAATCTTGGATGGACGTGCCAGGAATGCCAAAATATATCATCGAAAAGAGGATCACTGATATTTCCAGACGAAGAAGACGACGAAGAAATTCCAGCTCAATGCAGTGATACAATAAATGTGAAAAAACTGCTTAAAGATATTTCAATTGAAGTAGATAAATCGGTAAACAGGGCGGTAAGAGATATCCAAACTTCCCTCCAATATCAAAGCAATAAGGTAGACGAAGTTCTGGAGAATATGGAAGCTATCAAGCAAACGATACAAGATTTACAGCGTAAAAATGCGGACCTTATGAATAGGAACAAACATTTAGAAACAAGAATGGGCGCTTTGGAGCAAAAACTACAACAGATCGAGCAGGAAAAACTATCATCGTATGTAGAAATAGCTAACTTACCACTTAAAGAACACGATAAAGTGTCTGATATTGTAAAGGCGGTAGCTTCAGTTATAGCACAACCAGAGAGTGATGTCGTATCAGTGAAGAAAGTACCAGCAAAAAAGGACGCAATGGGTTCAATCCTAGTTCAATTGAAAGAGGAGACAATGCAGGACAAATGGTTGAAAGCTGCTAAAGGTACAAAAATATTCGTGACGGATATAATACCTAACTCACCACATTCAATTGCAAAGCAATCTGTATTTCTACGAGAAGCATTAACTCCGTTCAACAAAAAACTTCTATGGCACGCTAAACAGGAGTTGAAAGATATCTACAAGTACATATGGTGCAAGAAAGGAACAATTATGGCCAGGCGTCATGAGAACGACAAAGTTATTATTAAAATTAGATCCCTGGAAGATATTACAAAACTGCATATATAACCGTATGAATAAAGTACCTTTCACTTTTTTTTTTTACAATTACCTCATAATAACATTTTTTGTTACATACTAATTTATTATGGATTATTGTTCCAAAAATATTTCTGAATATTTTGATTGTTCCGATATCAACTGTTTCCTAAAATATTTACCAATAAAAAACATAAATCTACTTTGTTTGCACGTAAATATTAGATCTACGATTAAAAACTTTGACTTATTGGTTGAATATATACTATCTAGTAAAAAGTCAATAGACTTAATTATTTTAACAGAAGCTAATATTTCACAGTCAGTGAGTTGTTTGTTTAATATTGACGGATACGAAAGTTACACCGAGTTGCGGAAAGGTCGGAAGGGTGGAGGTATTATTATTTACGCAAACAAGAAACTCAAAATTTCCATAGTCAAAAGTAACACTATATACTTTGAAAGTTTAATAGCAGAAATCACGACACCTTCGTCCCACACCGCAACTGTGTGTGCGGTATACCGTCCACCTAAAAATAGTAAACACTTATTCATAGACGAACTGCAACGCACTTTACTTACGCTTTCGGTTAACCACCACTCAGATATTTACTTAATAGGTGATACTAACATCGAAACTAAAGTTGACTCCGCTATAAAACATAAATACCACAATATTTTATACAATTGTGGCCTTGAGTGTGGAATTTCGGCATATACACGGATAGAACGATACAAAAATATAACTACTAAATCGTGTATAGATCATGTGTATGCCAGATCCCAGACTCAAGATCTGCACACCGCGGCGGTTGATACGGTAATGGCTGACCACCGCGTCATAGTGCTAGCATGCACCGGACAGCGCCAACATGTACAGAGTGTTCCTAAATTTAAAACAATAATTGATAATAAAAAACTTGCCTCATCTTTTAAAGATATAGACTGGAAAAACTTATGTGATTCTGAATGCCCAAATCAATTATATCAAAATATAAAAAAAACATTCAAAGATTGTTATGATAAATCAAAGGTAAATATAAAAGATTTACGACATTCTAGGTGTGATAAAAACACCTGGATTACAAATAAAATTATTAGAGCTCGTGAATATAAAGATAAGTTGTTTAATTTGTGGAAAAATGATTGTAATAATATGATACTTAAATTGAAATATAATAAAACTAGAAACTACGTAAACAAATTAATTCAAAAGACTAAAAATAATTACACTTTAAAAGAAATAAAAGATAACAAAAATGATACAAAAAGATTATGGCATATATTAAATAAATTGACTGGTCGAATCAAAGCTTCAGTTGATAGTATTATTATTAACGCCTTTGACATGAATATAAAACCAGTTGAAATAGCTAACAAATTTGCTAAAACTTTTGACGATAATGCAAAAAACATTATACCTAAGTGCACAACGCCTCTCTTAAACAAAGAAAGTTATAAAAATACAGTCAACTTGTCAATTAGGTTTCAAAAGGTGACTAATGATGAAACTGTGGAGATCATAAAGTCTTTAAATAGTAACAAATCACCTGGCATTGACGGTATCAGACCTATTGATGTCAAACTATTATGTAGTAATATAGTTGAAGCGATTACCAAACTGATTAACTCAAGTGTAACGCAAGGTATATACCCTAAAGAATTAAAAACAGGATTAATAAGACCTATTTATAAAAGTGGGTCACGTAAAAACTGTGATAATTATCGACCTATCATAATACTATCTATTGTCGATAAAATAGTAGAAAAACACATAAGTAGCCAAATACATCAATTTTATAAAGATAATAAAATCTTAACAGACAAACAATATGGCTTCCAACAAAATAAAAGTACAACACAACTACTCTGTAAGTTTACAAATAAATTATTTACGTACTTAGATGAAAAAAAGCATGTGTTGGTTTTGTTTATAGATTTTAGTAAGGCTTTTGATACTCTTCAGCATGATATACTTTTTGAGAGTCTTAATGATAACGGTATACAAGGGCCACTTCTCAATTGGTGCAAAGATTACTTAACTGAAAGATCCTATCGTGTTAAGATTGAAGATGCATTTAGTAATGAAGTCTCAGTCACAAAAGGCACGGCACAAGGATCGGTCCTTGGTCCTTTACACTACCTTACGTATGTTAACAACCTAACTAATCTTATGAAAAATAGTGATACATATCTATTTGCGGATGATACTTGTCTGGTGGTCGCAGGTAAAGATATAAGCGAAGCTCTTAAAAGACTAGAAGAAGACTTCACTTTATTGTGTAAATGGTCTCATGATGTCGGACTGGCATTAAACGTAAATAAAACTAAAATTATGTATATCAGCTCTAGTCAAAACAGAATAAATACTAATATTACCTTAAAAGCTCACGACCATTCTTGCTTACATAATGACGATGACATTGATCGCTGTCAATGTCCAAAAATAGAATCAGTAGAGCATCAGAAATACCTAGGTCTAGTCATTGATAGCCGAGCAAATTGGAAAGAGCATATAAATTACGTATGTGAGAAATTACGTGCATTACTAGCAAAGTTCATATTATTAAAAAATAAAGTACCTGTCTCTGTTCGCCTATCACTGTACAAGGCACTAGCAGAACCATTGATTGACTACGGACTGAGCAGTTATGGGCGTACCTTTAAAACTTACGTTGATCTCATACTACACCTACAAATAAGGCTACTAAAATCGGTTGTACCTTGCAGAATAAAACGAAGATTTAAAGATAACTATTATGAATTGTTCTCCTTTTGCGATGTCATGCCAATATATAATAAAATAAAATACGCTTTACTAAAAGAACATTATTTCAATACTGAGTTGCAGAAATTTAAAAATTATACACATAATACGAGATCTCAAAATAAAAAAATATTACTTCTTCCATCATTTAATAACCTATCTGGTAAAAGAAAATTGGAATACTTAATACCGCAATTAATAAATGAACTAACAAAACAATTAAAAGATACAATTTCTTTTAAAAATATTAAGTATAAATTAAAGAATTACTTTTTAAATGGAACATCCTGTTAATAAACAGTCATAAACTCTAACGCAAACACCTACTATCACTTGTTACGTATCTACTGCACACATTTGCATTTCGTTCCGACAAGTAAAGCGAAGTGAGTTGCGATTGGACGTTGAGTGTTTTACTGTCACTTTCATCTTGTTTTTTTTTTTTTTGTGTAGGTAGATACATATACTTTACTATCTAAGAAATCTATTTCTTCTAAGTACATTTATTATCCTGATTATGATTATGTATAATGAATCATATTGAAGAACATAGGTACCTACTATGTAAGCGACAAGAAGAATAAATAAAATGTATTAGTGAGTAAGTGGATATGCGGACAAACCTGACAAGGTTTTTGTATATCCTAATTAATTTATCATGTAAGTGTTAATTTTGTGGAAATAAATAAATAAAAAAAAAAAAAAATATAAGCACATAGCACGTACCTTTTATTAAAATACGCCGATGTACTTTTATCTATCAAAACGTCTTATCTGAGGTTTTCCCCGTTACACGACACGTTATATTTAACTTTAATACATTTGAAGAAAGTATTTTGTCGTATCGTGTTAGAATGGAACTATGCCGAAGGCTCGTGTGCGGAATGGCAAGCAGACAACCGTTAATTTAACTCAAATATCTGTATCTGGGCTGTTTGGAGTATTAGTGCTCTGAGGCCTGGTACAAATTTACTAACTTACTTTCAAAGACTCACGTGTATTGTCTTTGTTTTAGGGTGATTTTAGAGTGATGCCGGCGAGACGCGCCGTTGAACAGCACGTTTCAACAGCGCGCGGTTAACCGGCGGGCGTGCGCTGTGAAATGAGTTTTAGTAACGCGCATTTTGTTGTAATGGACAGTTGCATAGTTGTCATCATTTGGATAAACATAATAACAGGATACGATGTTCGACTCTTCCATGCTGGTCTGGGAGAAAAGAAAAAACGTAGAATGAGGAGCCAGCTACTTCTCTTCCCGCGCAGACCGTAGAAGACGGTCAAGGGAATGGGCAAAATCTAAAGAATAATGACAATAGGCGATGCGGCTAGCAACCCATCACTATCGACCATATATACGCGCGATCCCATACTCAAGACCTGCACTCCGCGGCACTCGGAACCGTAATGGCTGACCACCGCGTTATAGTGTTGGCTTGCACCGGTATGCAGAATACACAAGGTGTTCCTAACTGTAAAACTATTATCGATAATAAAAAACTTTTTACATTTTTCAACGATGTAGACTGGAATAGTATAAGTAACTCAGAATGTCCTACTCAAATTTATAACAATATTAAAAATATTTTCAATGACTGTTATAACAAATCCAAAATTATAATAAGTAACAATCAAAATTGTAATTGTAACAAAAATACATGGATAACTAGAAAGATCATCAAAGCTCGAGAACATAAAGACAAATTATTTAATATGTGGAAAAATGATACTAATAATATGATACTTAAACTACAATACAATAAAAGTAGAAATTACGTTAATAAACTAATTCAAAAAACAAAAAATGATTATACTATCAAAGAAATTAAAGGCAACAAAAATAATTCAAAGCGATTGTGGCAAATCTTAAATAAATTGACAGGGAGAATTAAAACTTCAGTAGATAATATAATTTTAAATGCATTTGATAACAATATGAAACCAGAAGACATAGCCAACAAATTTGCTAAAAGTTTCGATGCAAATCTAAAATCTATATTGCCTAAATGTACAACTCTTTTGTTAAATAATGATTCTTATAAAAATACGGTAAACGTTTCAATGAGATTTCAAAAAGCAAACCAAGATAAGATAGGTGAAATAATTGGGACATTGCAAAGTAACAAATCATCCGGAATTGACGGCATAAGGCCCATCGATATTAAATTATTATGTCGTAACATAGTTGATGCAATTACTAAACTAATTAACGTCAGTGTTTTAACAGGTGTCTATCCAAAAGAATTAAAAACAGGAATCGTAAGACCTATTCATAAACGAGGTTCACGTAAAAATTGTGATAATTATAGGCCGATAACTATTCTATCAATTATTGACAAAATTGCTGAAAAATATATAAGCAAACAAATATATAAGTTTTATGAGGATAACAGTATCTTAACAAAGAGGCAATTTGGCTTCCAACCAAATAAAAATACCTCACAACTCCTTTCTGATTTTACAAATAAAATTTATAAGAGTTTAGACGATAAAAAACACGTTTTGGTTCTGTTCATAGATTTTAGTAAGGCGATTGATACTCTTCGACATGATAATCTTCTTGAGAGTCTTAATGATAGCGGTATATCAGGTCCACTACTAAATTGGTGTAAAGATTATTTAAATGACAGATCATATCGTGTTAAGGTTGGTAAAGCATTTAGTAATGAAGTCCCAGTCACAGAAGGGACAGCCCAAGGATCGGTGCTGGGACCTTTGCACTACCTTACCTACGTTAATAATCTCACTAAAGTAGTAAAAAACAGTGAAATTTACCTTTTTGCGGATGATACGTGTCTGATGACTGCAGATTACGACATAAAAAAAGCCCTCGAACGACTCCAAGAGGATTTCATATTGCTCTGTAAATGGGCTCACGATGTTGGATTGGTATTAAACGCAAACAAAACTAAGCTTATGTATATTAGTTCTAACCAAAATAGAACCAATACAATGTTGTCCTTGAAAGCACATATTCATTCTTGCCTTCATAGTAATAATATGGACAACTGTAATTGTCCAAAAATAGAACTGGTGGATAGTCATAAATATCTTGGCTTGACTATTGATAGTAGGATCAATTGGCGAGATCATATAAATACTGTATGTAATAAACTGCGTATATTATTGGCTAAATTTGTGTTATTAAAAAATAAAGTACCTTTTTACGTTCGTTTATCTCTATATAAGTCACTGGCAGAACCCATAATTGATTATGGTCTAAGCAGTTATGGGCGTACTTTTAAAACACACATAGATCTTATATATCATCTACAAATAAGATTACTTAAAACAGTTGTACCTTATAAAATAAAACAAAAATATAAAGACAATTACAACGAATTATTCTCCTTTTGCAAAGTAATGCCAGTTCAAAATAAAATAAAATATATATTATTAAAAGAATACTATTTCCATCCTGAATTACAAAAACATAAAACTACAAGTAAAACAAGAAATAAAAAACTATTATTACTTCCCTTCTTCCATAACCTTTATGGTAAAAGACGACTAGAATATGTTATACCCCAATTGATTAACGAACTGCCAAATGAATTAAAAAACAAAATTACCTCAAAAAATATTAAGTATAGACTAAAACATTACCTTCTACAATAATCATCCTGTTGTTAGTAACAAAATAACTCGTTTACACACACACACACTATGACAACTTATTGTCACTCACTTGCCATGCTGACTGATGACCGGTTTTGAATTGCACACATCTAAAGTGGTACTACGCTGTGCTAGTGTATATATTCTTTAGCTGTGCCTCGTCTTGATAACCTGTTTTTGATTTACGTACCAATCGGACGATCTAACTCAAGTGAGTTGCAGTTTGTCGAGATGAATCAGATATTGAATACCTGCGATCCTGCGTATGATAAGGTGATGTTTGTATTGATTGGTTCACGTTATGTGGCGACTTATGTAGGTATTATGTAAATGTGTTATATGCGAGTCAAATCGGATGTGCGGACAAATCTTTTAAGGTTTTAGTACATCTTTTATATAATTTAAGATTATGTGTTTGTTTGATAAATAAATAAATAAAATAAAATAAATAAATTTTGATTCCGTTTCCACCTTAACGCCCACCAACTCGCTAAACGTGGCCTTTTGGTCTTATGACCACAGGCTCTGTCTACCCCGCAAGGGATAAAAAAGAGACAATATGTATTTGTATCGGAGATCGAATTTTTCTTTTGATGTTTCGAAGTTTGTCCCATGAAGAACGTTGTTTAATATTATGGACTGATCATACCCATTAAATATTATTTCGTAGTTTTGTAACAACCGGTATAATAGTATATTAAAATAGCATTGCGAATGCAAATAAAACACTTATAAAAATATGTACTTAAAATCAGTCGAACGTCAACCTTCTTTATTTTCTGCAGTCGGTTGAAAAGCAACAAACAAACCATGATATTATTGTAACGAATCCATATTGTATGAAACTTTCTCCACATTAATATTCCCCATACTTCCAAATCTACTTGATTATTCCTGTCACGAGTATTTTGACAAAGTCGAGTTTCAATCAAGATGTCCTAATATAATCTGAAGTTTTGGAAACTTTATATTACTCGCGCCGTATTTTTATGTGAGTTTAGCTTACTGAAGTAAATAAACTCAAATTGGGTTTGGGGACAACTGGTGCTTGATTTTTAGTGAACAGCTTAGATTCAAAGATTTATTCAGAAAATAGGCCAATTCACATTTTAAATAATACTTATTAAATGATATTCAAATTATTAATTACTAGCTTTCGCCCGCGGCTCCGCCCGCGTCAATGTCGATCCCTCGGGAATAGTACTTTTTTTCCCGGGATAGAAGGTAGCCTATGTCCTTCTCCGGAGTCTCGAGAACTGGTATGCAAAATTTCATGATGATCGGTTCAGTAGTTACGGCGTAATAACAAACAAACTCACTTTCGCATTTATAATATTAGTAAGGATTGAACAAAAGCTACAAACCACCAGCGTTTCGGAACAGACCACTGCTGAAGAAGACGCCGAAAGAAACTCTTTTCAACAGTATTGGTCGCCTACTTGCCTACTTGACAGTAGCAGGTACTGGCTTTGTATGATATTTTATATTTTTATCCTTTATTTTTTTCTGATTTCATGTTATATACAAAATCAATTTACTTAATTAGATAAATAGATTATGAGCAGCATCATATATTCGATACGTGTTACCACGAGAAGCCCGATGGCCTTGTGGTTGTCAGGATTATTAGCGCTTAGCGTGTTAAGCAACCCAGGGCGTAGTCCCCACAGGGATGGGTGACAACAATTGCCGGTAGTTTTGCCGATAGCATGGCTCTACTATGTATCTGCAGCTTCTGCGTGTTTTGTATGGCCCGTTAAGCCAATCCCGGCAGTCATTATTGATGACAGGCAATGATAGCGATAAGCAACTTTTCCTATGGGACCAATATTGGGAACTCAAAAATTATTTGATATTCCCATACAAATTGATCAGGCAGCTGAACATTTTTGTTTGAAAATGTCCATTCTTTTTGAGTTCCCAACTTTAATCCCATATGAAACTGATGCCATACCTGGCAACCACCAGCCAAGCAATAGG
Organism: Elegia similella; assembly: GCA_947532085.1. Classification (NCBI taxonomy): domain Eukaryota; kingdom Metazoa; phylum Arthropoda; class Insecta; order Lepidoptera; family Pyralidae; genus Elegia; species Elegia similella. The sequence continues at coordinate 25,275,637 of OX383939.1, forward strand.
CTAGTTTCCTAAAAAAAAAATATAATTAGTCCGTCAGTTAGATATTCAAAAAATATTGGACACGTATTTTTTCTTTTGTCGATTAAACAAAAAATGATAAAGATATAGCCCTTTGAAGTTCCGTGTGACTTCATAGTTTGCTACAATTTTTAGCAAACTTTGACTTCACGAGCCCCCACTCCTGAACTTTGACGTGCTTTATCTTTATTATTTATTTAACAAAAGAAAAAATACGTGTCCAATATTTTTTGATTATCTAACTGACGGACTAATTGTTATGTTATTATAACGACCCAAGAAACTAGCCTATTAAGGATGGAACCCCTGCCAGACTATTGATCCATATCATTGATACAAAATTATTTTCTAATTCCATCTTGTTGCAAAATACGGTTGACATTTGGGGATGCTGGCCTCCTTTTCAGAGATGATTATTTTAAACCCTTTGAAACTCTGAAGTTACCTAATTACGCTGTCACTGTAGCTAACGAATTCTTAAGGGATTAAAAAAAGAAGTCGTCTCTTTAAAACCGTTTACAACGTGGCCCACTATTGTATCTAATATCTTTGTTCAAAATATCTTAACTTAATATTTTTATTATCAACTAGATCCATCATTCTAACGTTATTAGAAACAAACTACTAATCATAATAATAAAAATTTATTGCTTAAGGGGATGCTAGGGCACGCATCGCCTATTGACATGATTTATTTTTTCGTCCATCTCGACAAACTTCTACGGTATGTGCGGGAAAACAAACATTTATTACATTCTACATTTTTTCTTTTCTCCCAGATCAGTATAGAAGATTCAGATGATACACATAAATATAAGATAAACAGGGGCTAAAAAGAAAAGAAACATTTGCAAGCTGATGACTTTGAAAACAATCTTGTCCCTCTAGCTGGAGACGTATTAATTATTTAGTAATCTGTGGCTGGAGTAAAATTTTAGAAAGATCGTCCCATTTTGGTTTGGTTGATTAGTTTATATATTTCATGGATTGAAAAAGTTAAATTACAATTAGTAAATTGTCTAAGATTCGAAAATAAGTATACTACCTTCATCATCATCATCGTTTCGAGTAGGTGTCACGGTCAATTGACCATGCACACCCTGGTATCAGGGTTCTTCAGAACTGCCTCTCGGCCTCTGACGTGGTTCCTTTTTAACGACTTCCAGATGGCAGCTGGGACCAACGGCTTAACGTGCCTTCCAAAGCACGAAATCATCTTTATTTTCAATCAATCAGTCAGGTGATTCAAGCCTGCAATGTCCTAATCAAACCTGAAACCAACTAAACGAAGTATGCTTCCCGTGGGAATCGAACCCACGACCCCCGGGTCTACAGGCAAACGCCTAGACCACTGGACCACGGAGGTAGTTAGTATACTACATTAAAAACTGCTGATTTCACAATGTGGGACACAACAGTATTGATAAAATTGTATTTTGTGGGACATGATGTGAACTAGAATCTCGACCGTTACTTTTGTGACTGACTAAAATGATTGCTCTTGGGAGGATGGACAGTATTTTCTGTAAAATATGTAATCCCCGTTATTACTTGAGAAACATTGTAATATTTTTAGGGATCCGTCCATCTGTCACAGTCCAACAACGGTCTTATGAACGTGGGTTAAATATTTCTTTCTCAAATATAATCTTTTACTGGCACTATCTCTGTTACACAACTACTTTAACTATCGAGCATCATTCTTTATTAACATATTATTACCTGAAAATGGACAGACATAACACAGTAATAGCTAATTTATCATTTTACTAGATACCGCCTAGCGTTTATTTAGATCCATGTAGTACTGTATCTATTGAATCGTAATATGTAGAGAGTATTTCTTTACAGAATGTTTTCATCTATTGCCGCTACAACAACAAATAAAAAAAAACTGACATAAAAAAGAAACTACAGAACCGATTTAACTTTTTTTAAATAAAAATATGTTTTTTAAATCGGTCCATAAACAGTAACAAAAAAAAATACCACCGAATTAATAATTACCTCCTTTTTTGTAGGCGGTTTAAAAATAAAGGCTCTATATAAGAAAGTTTTTTATGACGTCCTTCTATCCGCCCCGACCTCTCTTTGGCTCCGAATAGCCAGAGGAATCCGACTATCCGATCACGTCGCACTCGCCACCGGAATAGAGTGCGTAGAGTAGGACTAGCTCCGATTACTGGTGACCGCCCGGCGGATTGCCCTAGTCTTTGTCTGCCTCGTTAGAAAATAAAGTATGAACGTATTAAAATAAGTAGAAAAATACATATGTATGATGAGTATGTACTCATCATCATTATTAGCTTTCCACAACCCACTGCTGGGTAATAAGCCTTCTTTATCTCATTCTAGTCATTCACCTACTCAATTATAAATCAAGTTCCTCTTGTTTTACTACATTATTAAATCAAGCTTATTGTTATTTTAACGAAAAATAAAACTGCGAATTATAAAAATACTACAGTTTATTTCATTTATCATCGTTAATCTTAAATAAAGCTTAGTCTAACTTAAGGCTACATCAGTCACGTTGGCCACAATTATTGCCAATTTACGACATGGCTAAATCCATTAACTTTTCGTAACATTTCACAACCGTACAGACGAGACAGTCTGACATCCAAACTCTCATTGTACAATCAAATACACATAAATCATAACACTGCACTTCGATAAAAGACCCTATTTCAACGCAATAAGGTCGGTGTTATTGATATGTGAACACGTCAAATGTCTTTGGAAATTCAGCCTTACTGAAGATCACAATTCCATTTTCAAAAACTGTACTCTATTACGACTCGGGATAGTCTTTCCTAGTCTCTGAATCGGATTTTCCGATATTAACATGTATAGTTATCGCTTCGTCATTATCTGATTTCATGATGACGTCATTCCACTGCACTTCAGCCTTTTTGCCGTAAGCCTCATTTTCTATGAGGATTGCAGACTTGGTACATAGAGCTTTGCTTTGGAACTCTATTAATGCGCAATATTCACTCTTCTTCGTCTCAGACTTAGAATCAGCGATGTATCCAAGCTTCCTTCTCATGACTTCGACTCTGACATGGTAATTATATATGCAGACCTTAATAATGAAGGCACTTTTTTGATGCAGAAGAATAATCTTGTATTTAGTTCTACAGCAAGCTGTTTTCTTGAGCTTGGTTTGGAAGTTTTCTATGAGGATCTTGATTTTTTGTGAGTAGACGGCGATGATGTTGTGTGTTGATTGAAGATGGGCGGAGAGTTCCTCGAAGGGCAGTGAGCAGCAGTTGGCAGTGACGGGACACATCATGGTGTCGAATTTGCAGTCTTCCTCGTGTTTGGATCTGGTGTTGGCAGTTAGGAGCTCGGTGCAGCCTCGTCTGTGAACAAAAATATAAATTAAGTCAATCAAACATAGTGACTTTTAAATATTAAAAACTATATACAGTACATTTTTGGATCCTTAAAGGGGTGGTGATTCAGCCCGTCAATATGAACATCTTTTCCTATGGAACCAATACTGGGAATTAAAAAAAATACATTTCCATACATGAAAGTTTGACCACCCAGTCAATACTCACGTGGAAGAGGTTTGAGTTTGAAACAGCTGAAACCATGTGACTTCTATTTAATTCGTATGGGGACGATGTTTAAATGATGGGATGATTCCTTATACGTCATCCCCATACAATGATTGAAGGGTTTTGAAGTTAAGTGGTGATACGAAACCTTTGACTCGAGCGAATCCGACTAGCACTTAGCAAGTTTTATATTTTTCTTATTTTAATATTTAAAGAAAAGGACAAAATTATGCGTGTCTTTGTCTATCCAATTTATAATGAGAAGTTCTGCATTAATAATAAAAACCATAAGTTCTATAAAATAATATTTGCTTTGGAATTTTCAAAGTAATTCTTTCAAATAACTTACTTAGAAAGTATTCTACTTATTAAAGCTCTAAATGGCTTCATGTATTAAAAGTCAATTTAAATTAAAAGAATTTCTGCTCAGCTATTTTCTAAACACACTAATAAGTATTTATTCCTAAAGTCTGTAGACAGATTATAAATGATTCATACAAAATATACAACAAAAATGAATATGCTTTTAAAATATTACATCGTCTAATTTAAAAAGAGCTTATTATTAATACTTTAAGCTTGTTCATTGTGAAGGCAATTTGTGAAGCCTACATTTTGTTAATGTGAATAAAGATGTTGGGTCCGCCTGTCCGTGAAGCTTTTCACAAATATTCTGTAAATAAATTTAAATACGCTACGTGGGCGTATTGTCTTATTTAATGTTAGAGTTTCGAATTTAATTATTTATTTATATTATAGTTTTTCCATGTTTTTGTACGAAGTAAATTTATAAGAGTGGAATTATAAATAGGTACATTCGTGATACACACAGCAGTGACAAAAACATTTAAATAAATAAAAAACTAAAAAAACAAATTTTTGTAACCCCTTTTATTTTTATTATATAAATATACATATAGACATACACATTCTATGAGAACAAGCCTTTACCTATTAAAGTTCAGTAGATACAGCCCGGTGACAAACGAACAGATACCAAAGGCTTAGTAATAGGGTCCCGTTTTCACTCTTTGTGTACGGAACCCTAACAAGTCAAAGAAATATGGTGTTTATTTTTTTTGTAACTTCTTATGTACAAAATGTCGAATAAAAAAGAACCTAGTGTACGTATTTAACTCCCGATGCAAAAAGAGGGATATTATAAGTTTTACATGTGAGGCTGTGAGAAGCTTGCAATGAAAATCTGAATCTGAATTTGAAAGCTCCCAAACGACTGAACCTCTCCAACCCGTCTGGCCAGCGTGGAGAGTGTAGGCCAAGTCCTCTGGCTGCTCTGGCCAAGTATGGCCCTAGTAGTACAGAGAGGGTCGTGCTCCTGTAGTGGAGACTAAAAAGGACCTGATGATGAAACGACTGAACCGATTTTGATGAAGACTTTTTTAGTTGTAAGATAATTTAATTAAGCTATTTTTAAGATACAAGGCTTTTTGTGTCGAGGATTACGAACAATTTATAATTTTATTTCACTTTTATATAAACTGAACCTAAGCTAATTTTTCCACACTATTTAAGTAAACATTCTTTATTGCACCATAACTATACATACAAATATAAAGAAATAAAAAAAAAATACAGTTCAATAGGCGGCCTTATCGCCAAGGCAATATTATTATTAGGTATTATTATTTATAACTATTTACTTAGGTAGCCCAGAATTTAGTTCTTACGAGTATAAGTGACATTCAGTTACCAAAATGAAATAAATATATACGGACAAATCACACATATTGAGCTAGCCCCAAAGTAAGTTCGAGACTTGTGTTATGGGATACTAACTGAACTATATTTTATAACAAAAACATATATAAATAAACATCCAAGACCCAGGCCAATCAGAAAAAGATAATTTTCCACCTTGACCTGACCGGGGATCAAACTCGGATCTCGTGTCGCAGGCTGGCGTGTTAACCACTGCGCCACGGAGCTCGCCTAAATATTTCCATTATTTTCTTCTCATCTCTAAATCCAATTAATTTGACCCTTAGGACCGTCAGCCAAAGGCCCCTTAATAACATGTTCCTTTACTTCTAAACTTCACCTTTAAATTTTCATCATCAACTCATCCTTTGAAACCTTTTAACTTCCAGCCCTCACAACCATAATAAGACCTTTAAGTAAATACCTAACTTAAACAGCGCAATAACCCTAAAACCACTTTATAGAGATCACATTCGTTCCTGTTGGGTCTCACTTTTGCTTCTTAAAGGATGTCGTAAAAAATTTTAAGTGTTATAATTTTGCATTCACAATGCTATTTTGATATACTCTTAATAAATTAAGAAATAAAATATGGTGAAAAAAATTCAAAATCTTCGACCTTAATTCTATGTACGACTTAAGATTCCAGGCCATAAGCCGGTAGCTTGAGCCCTGCCCCGCTGCTGGCAGCCTAGGATCAAGTTTTTATAAAATTATATTTTTTGTATGTTGTTTTGTTATATTTTACTTTTTATATAAGTTTTATAAATACCTAATTCTATGATATCAAATAAATAAAGAGAATAATAATAATAAATTCTTTATTTCGGATTATTCCATATTATATATCATCCATTTGTATGAGAGCTCATCATCATCATTTCGAGTAGGTGTCACGGTCAATCGACCATGCACACCCTGGTCAGAGTTCTTCGGAACCGCCTCTCGGCCTCTGATGTGGTTCCTTTAACGACTACTAGATGGCAGCCGGAAACACCGGCTTAACGTGACTTCCGAAGCACGGAATTATCTTTATTATCAGACAATCAGGTGATTCAAGCCTGCAATATCCTAACCAAACTAGAAACAACTAAACAAAGTATGTTTCTGGTGGGAATCGAACCCACGACCCCCGGGTCAACAGGCAAATGCCTTAACCACTGGACCACGGAGGCTGTTACTGGACCACGGAGGCTGTGAGACTGGACCATGAGAGCTAGCTAGCTAGAATACAGTAGCAATGTGCTAAAAACTAGGATCCAACGGGAATAACGAGAGCATCTCAATCGTTGTTATATGGTTTATTTGTCTTTGAGCTCCATAGCTCAACTGAGGGTGGCGTCTAAATTTATTGGGCAAACAAAAAAGTCGCAGAATTAAGTGTTACGATACATAAACTTGTTTTATGTGAGATTTACGACGGTTGTGGAGCGATGAGGGATTACATACTGGTGAAATTATAGTTACTTGTATCGTTTTTTAAGATTTTGCGCAAATTATAGACGATTTGATATGCACTTGAAAACATGACCTTATAAGAGATGTTAAAAATTTTGTTGCTTCTTATCTTTTACAGAGTTAGCAAAGGAGGTTTTTTTGGTTTTTTTAATAAAAAAAAATAGATGAATAAAATTCCACGTGGGCGTTTCGATACGCGACAATCTCCACCATACCATTCCGCCTAAATGCATTTGGCATCATCTATACAACTACAGTGTAAATTTGTATTGAAATATCCTTTGTGTTTAGAGCAATAAAGATTTTAAAACAAACAAACTACTCACTGTATTAAATCAAACTCATTTTGCAACGAATTTGATAATCAATTGATATGTAGGAAGCCATATAATAGATTATACGTGTTTTTAAGCATTCACAGTGCTACCTATACTTAGGCTATCCTAAATCAAACAAAGAAATAGAATGGGTAAATATGGTAAGGATTTTCGGCGGACAGGATGGAGTGCGGTAGCTCAATTGGCAGAGCGTAGGTCGCCGGTTCAAACCTTGCCCGCATGACTTTTTTTTACCATACGTATATTTTTTCTTTGTTTAATAAGGTTAAGATAGCATAGTAAAGAGAGAATTCATAACAGTTAACAAAAAAAGTCTAATAATAAGTAAGTACCTAGGTACTATACAAGCTTTTCCATCCAAGAAAAGTTGTCTCAGACGTACCTACATCTACTCAGCTATAAAATAAATGATATTTTAAGTGGATTCCTTAGCACCGATGAGATCGGTAACTTCTTTTGAGAAATTGTAATAAAATTCGCCGTGTGGTATCCGGCATAGTAGAATAGGACCACTCCAAGTCTTGGTGGATGTCATAGAATGCGACTTAGGAAATATAAGCTAAATAAAGCTTATAAACATCTGTGAGACCTCTCCAAACCCGTCTGGCCAGCGTGGAGAGTGTAAGCCAAGTCCTCTAACTGCTCTGGCCAAGTATGGTTCTAAAAGACCTGATGATGAATAAAATAAAAAAGAGGAAAATTACCTATAGTTCCGACAAGGCAACAGGAGATCGTTGATCAGTCTCTGCAGAGCCAGGCAGGGCACGGCTGGTGCACGAAGAGTTCCTCTACACCAGGCACATCTGGACATACGGCGGGAACAGCGCGCGCACCAGACCCCTCCGCACCATGGACAAACGCAGGGGCCACAGCACTTGAAAGAATAAATAATAATAATAAATAAATATATACGGACAAATCACACAGATTGAGCTAGCCCAAAAGTAAGTTCGAGACTTGTGTTATGGGATACTAACTCAACATTGTTCTCTTTGGAAAAGTTGTTCATTTTGGTGGGCTAAGTCACCCCTTCCCGGACGTCGTTGGTTTTGTTACACGCTGTATTGTATAAGTATCCGAATGTTTAAGTTTTCACTTCTTACAATTTTGAGTTTGGAACCAGATTTTGGGAAAAGAATCGTAGGATTCTTCACAGAAAATCGACGACTGAGTAGAAGCTTTACCGCTTCTATGCTTCGTTCGGTAAGTGAGAGAGCCGGAGCCCTATCTTTCCTCCTCTCCCTCCCCATTTCCTTTCCCCAACTCCTTGAAAGGCCGACAACACAGTTTACGTAGGTAAAGATATGGTTTACCTCTGTTCTGGCTTATTCGCCGTCCATTATTATAAAAGGAGAACGGTGAAAAGTTACTTTGCTCTTTATGTTTGGCAGGAGTTTAAGTTTTCCGTACGTTTTTATATCACAAGAATTATTCGTCCTACGACCTTATTGTTAACTACATATTTTAACATCATCATTATCATCAGGTCTTTTTAGTCTCCACTGCAGGAGCATGACCCTCTCTGTACTACCGGAGCCATACTTGGCCAGAGCAGACAGAAGATTTGGCCTACACTCTCCTCGCTGGATAGACGGGTTGGAGTCAAATAAAAATTATTTTTTCGAATTGGTTCATACATGAGTTTATGAGGTAACAAACATTTAAAAAATACAACTGAATTTATAACATCCTCCTTTATTGAAGTCGGTTAAATAATAAATAGGTAGGTAACATAATTTTCCTGCTTCTTGAAATAACAGTAAATGATATATGATATTGTATAATCAAAGTTATATAACCGCGTAATACCTACTCTTGTAACGACTTAACTAATACATATGGTTTATGCAGTAGGTAGTCGTATAATGTGTCATATAATATGTATCTCTTATCTTTATCTTCATCTATGAAGTGAAAGATCAAATATCATAATATTATGACTCCCTATACCTATCAGCCATGTGGTTTCCGGCAGAGTAGAATAGGACCACTCCTAGTCTTCCCACCCATGGAGATCGTAAGAGGCAACTTAGGAAATACAATCTAAACAAAACGTAGCTTTTAGGTCTTAAATACCTGGGCTAATGTATGTCTACCCCGTAAGGAAAGTAGACGTGATGATATTATTTATGATATAGGGCGGCAAACGAGCAAGCGAGTCACCTGATGGTAAGTGATCACCGCTGCCCATGGACAACTGTGTTGTCGGCCTTTCAAGGAGTTGGGGAAAGGAAATGGGGAGGGAGAGGAGGAAAGATGGGCTTCCGGCTCTCTCACTCACCGAACGAAGCATAGAAGCGGTAAAGCTTCTACTAAGACGTCGCTTTTCTGTGAGAGTGTGGTACTTCCCCGGACGAGCCGGCCCATTCATGCTAAAAGCAATCATTTTGCCGGTAACGTGGCTCTACCGCGACTAAAAATCATTTTTATTCGTGGTAATGTTGCATATAAAACTACTGAACCGAATTGTCATGAAATTTAAACGGTAAACGATGGAGTCCAACGGTAACAAACATAAAATAAAACAATGGGTTGCACTCCGGCAATGCCGACAGAAGTGAAAACTCGCTTATGCAGCGGTCTCAGGTCACCTGTCCGTCTAACGAATTTTAGATCAGGTCACATTTGATGACGCGAGTGTAACATTCTTTAGCCATCCCAGAAAGAGCACAATGCCGCTAATGAAGATTTTAATCCAAAAAAAGGAATTAACGCTTCAAAAAGACGTTTCATGTATACATAATTTCCTCATTGTATGCAGGTTAATCACCAGAACTAAAAATCTAGGTACGTTCCATTATTACGTACAAATACTAGGTAATTACAAGATGAAACTCACATGAAAAAGATTACTAAATGCATAATAACCCCAGATTAGATTACCAAACGGTTATTAGCGTAGAGATGGCATTAACTTCGTCGTTACGAAAAACGGGTCGTGTTCTCATAATCTTGGATGGTATGAACGTGCCATAATCTAGAACTTTAACTATAGTAATGTGGGGGGGGAGGGGACTAATAGTTAATGAGACACAGGTGCTTCTTATGGTTTTTAGAGTTATAAGAGCTAGTCTATGAGACCTAAAACGTTTAGCATGTTGGTGGAAAAAACGGAATAAAAATAGTGATGGGTTGCTAGCCGCATCGCCTACTAACATGATTTAACAGATTTTCGTCCATGCCCTCGATCGGCTTTTACGATTTGCGCGGGAGCAAATTAGGACATTCTACGTTTTCTTTTCTCCCAGACCAGCATGGAAGTACCCTCCTTACCCCAAGAAAGAAGTCCTATCTTACTCCTACTTAAATATGCTTCCGCTAAATTGCTCTGCTTAGAACGAAGAATCCTATGGAGGAGCTTTTGTCCAGCAGTGGACTTCTTTCCACTGAAATCCTTATCCTTACTTCCTTACTAATATTATAAGTGCGAAAGTAAGTTTGTTTGTTACTGACCGATTACTGAACCGATCATCATGAATTTTTTTTAACGAATTTCTCTGAAGTTCGGAGAAAGACAAAGGATACCTTTCATTCCGGAAAAAAAAACTGTTCCCAAGGGAATGACGTTGACGTGAGCGAAGCTGCGGGCGAAAGCCAGTGATATATAAAAATAAGAGTTCAAAAATCCCTTACCTGTAGAGGTTCCAAGCAAATGCTGCATTCTGAGAATCTGGAGAGCACCTCATCACAGTTGGGGCACGTGCACTGCGCAGCGTGACCCTCGTCTGAAGGCACCAGTGACGTCTCCACTATCGGCATCGATTTGTCTGGAAATGAGAATGGCATGGATATAGCGTTTCAATGCAAAAATTTTAAACAAAATCTACAAAATGGCTGGCCTGTTGTATATAATAGTAATCTCCAAAATGTGGTTGAGGTAGTAAGAATTGTAAAGCTTCTGAAAAAAATACGCTTACCACTTATTTAGAAATTATGTAAAGAAATTGTATTTAATTAAAGTAGAAATGTGTGGCCAAATCTTGCTCATTTACTTTGAGACAATTTACTTTGCGTGCTTCCGCCACCAGTTAGTTCATGCAAACTATTGCTGGCCAGCGCCTACCCACTACTGTTAGTCCATTCATGCCCGCCACCAATATTTGATGTATGCAACCCTGGTCGATACTGCTGCAGCAATGTCGGCCGTTGTGCTGCAGCCTCAACAGATGCAGAGTAAATCGTCTCTCTAAGTAAATGTTGCTTTGACTTCCGCAAAGTAAAACCTGAATCTATTAAAATCTTAGCCGTGTGGTATCCGGCAGAGTAGAATAGGACCACTCCAAGTCTTCCCGTGGATGTCGTAAAAGGCGACTTAGGAAATACAAGCTAAACAAAGCTTATAAACATCTAAGAGCCTCTCCAACCCGTCTGGCCAGCGTGGAGAGTGTAGGCCAAGTCCTCTGGCTGCTTTGGCCAAGTATGGCCCTAGTAGTACAGAGAGGGTCGTGCTCCTGTAGTGGAGATTAAAAAGGACCTGATGATGATTAAAATCTTGCTACCCTATATTCTTATGTATCCTTTCTGTTGCAAATGTCAGTTCATCATAATGTCGTGTGGGTTCTTGGATTAAAGAATGACCAGATAAACCCTGGAGTGAGAGCTTTTTAAACCGTCTTATAGGCCTCTGACATGGTTTTGTGGTGAAACGATCACTGTCAAAGACAGCAACGGAGACTGACGGCCTAACGTGCTCACCGAAGCACGGATTTTCTTATCAGACAATTACCACGTTAGAGGCCGAGAGGCGGTTCCGAATAACTCTGACACCATGTGTGCATGTGTGCATGGTCGATTGACCATGACACCTACTCGAAATGATGATGATGATCAGACAATTAGGTGATCAGCCTGTAATGTCCTAAACAAACTAGAACAATCACACAAAGTTGTTATTCCCGCCGAGAATCGAACCCGCGACCTCCGCAGTGAGAGCCGAACGTTCTAACCATTACACCACGGAGGCAGTTTGTCAAATGTCAGTTAAATTATGACTACGACTATTACTTCCAATGTTACAGTTTCAATGCCAAAATCATAGAGACTACATCTATAATAAGTCACCATGATGATTTCTTTTTCGTTAGTACTGTCTTTACCGTATTAAATAAACTTAAAATTTTAAAATAATTAAATGTAACTAAACAAGTCTCAACTAATATAATAAAGATTGTGTGTTTATTTATTTGTTTGTAACGCTTTCACAATTTACCGAACCGATGATCATGGCATTATGATTGCGCGTTGTCTGAGAGACAGAAAAATACAACGTCTACCTTTTATCCCGGAAAAAGGACTGTTCCTGAAGCAGTCACATTAACGCGAGTGGAGTCTCGGACTAGTATTATATAGTTTACTGTGAATCAATCAACACCTTGGAATTCCCCGGGTTGTAATTGCATTAATTTACTATTACGCATGCAAGTGTCCTTTAAAATGGAAAGTTTATTGAATAAGTACCTTATAATAATTATTATTCGCATGACATAAACCTCTTGACATAAATAATAATTGAGCTGATATGTACAGGATATACTAGTGTATGTTATTCGAAGAATTATGCACTTGTCCAAATACATTTATACTAGCTTTCGCCCGCGGCTCCTCCCGCGTCAATGTCGATCCTTAGGGAAATTTCATGATGATCGTGTCAGTAGTTACGGCGTGAAAGCGCAACAAACAAGCAAAATCACTTTCGCATTTATAATATTAGTAAGGATAAGGATTCATCTTTGTCGTTAATAGCATCAACTTATCATCATCATCAACCTACACTCGTCCACTGCTGGACATAGCTCTCTCAATAGGAACGCCACTGAGCTCAGTTTTGAGCTTTTCTTCTCCAATCACTGCCAGCAACCTTACATATAAATGGATAAACTTATTTATAATCTTAATAACTCGTCAGCCTGCTTATAGAGATGACTTAGAGCGGTTCTCTCTCACTCCGTACACCGCCTACATGTAAGAAACGGACTCCCACTTCAAATACTTGCCGGATCTGTATTATTTACAACATCATCGTCGTCATACATATCAGCTGCAAGAAGTCCACTGCCGGACTTAGGCGTCCCCCAAGGATTTCCAGAATGACCGGTTGGAAGCGGCCTGCATCCAGCGCTTCCCTGCGCGTTATTTACAACATCTTCTTTAATTTATTTGCGTTTAGAAAGATAATAAAAATAATAATAGGTAAGACCCTTTGCAGTTATCCAGCACAAGTCCAGCCACATTTCAATCCATTTGCTAAGACCCATTTGAGGTTATCATACATTGGTATTTTCAGAGGGACCCCTTTATTACGCATAATTTGTTTTGTCCTAATATGCTTTGGCATACCGGTTTTAGCATAAATATTTTTGGCATAATAGTTCTTACGCATAATTGTTTTTTGGCATACGGGTAATTTCGCATAGTCATCATTTAGGCTAATTTGTTTTGGCATAATGATGATTCGCATAATCTCCATAGACATAATAACTATGAGACTAATAGTGATTAGGTATAATATTTATAAAATACGTCAGAATAGGTTAAGAATCGCTTCCAGAAAAGTAGGTTAGGTTAGGTTATGCTTTTATGTTTAAATACAATTATGCTTTAGTAATGTTATGCCTAAATATGATTATGCTTAGGTACATTATGCGTATACTTTTATGCGTTAACGTTATGCTTAAAAATCATTATGCCAGAAATCAGTATGCCATGTTACATTATGACTTAAATTTTTATGCTTATAGATATACCCTTTTCAGATAGGTGGAATAAGGAAACTTACCTACATACTTTCTCCTCTTCATACCTGGACCCCAGAAATTATATCACACCTTTTCTGTACAGACTTTTTAACTACCTCCGTGCTCCGGTGGTTAAGGCGTTTGCCTGTTGACCCGGCGGTCGTGGATTCGATTCCCACGGGAAGCATTATTTGTATAGTTGTTTCCAGTTTGGTTAGGACATTGCAGGCTTGAATCACCTGTTTGTCTGATAATAAAGATGATTCCGTGCTTCGGAAGGCACGTTAAGCCGTTAGTCCCGGCTGCCATCTGCGTCAGAGGCCGAGAGGCGGTTCCGAAGAAGTCTGACACCAGGGTGTGCATGGTCGATTGACCGTGACACCTACTCGAAATAATGATGATGTACAGACTTGTAAACATTTTAAATCATCATTTATGTAAAATAGATTCACACGCTAAGGGTTCCTTACCACTGTAACTAAAACGCCGCAAGAAACCTCGTTTATTCTATGGAGCCCATCTTTAATTTATGATTTTGTTTCTTTTTTATAGCAGTAAAAGAAGTACACATTTTTAAAAACGTTTCAAAAGATCTCTATCTTCGTGACAAATGGACGGATGGCGGAGGGTTAATAACAATGTCCTGTCGACACCCTTTAAGTACGGAACCTTACAAAGCTAGTAATAAATTAAACACGTTTCGATTGTATCTTAAAACACACAATCGCTATGGCAGTCTCGTCTATCGTGTTATCATTTCTATTATTAAATCTTTTATCTCTTTATCAGAACTGCAAAGAGGATTACTGGACAATGGAAATGTAATCCCCGCTTTGATTGTTTGGTTTGTACTTGTAGACGCTCCAAGATTATAGTTTTATCATCGTGACTCTATATTTTGCGTAAATGTTTGCATTGAATAGGCTTCGAAACTACTGGACCAATTTCGAACATTCTTCCTCTATTAGAATCCTATATTATCTCTGATGGTCCCGTTTGTATCCTTTGGATACCGAACCCTAAAAAACACTTTGAATGAGCGAATTTGATTGGGATTAAAATGCCTAGGGTCGAAACGCCTATAATTCAAAGATTTATTCAGAAAATAGGCCTTTTCAGGTACTTTTTCACGTCAATTCACATTTTAAATAATACTTTTTTATATTATATTCAAATTGTTATTATTTATTTAAAAACTTTATTGAGCCTTGAATGCTGCAACAGATAGACTTAATGCTAAAAGCATTATTTCCCAGTCAACCTTTGGGAAAAATAAAATACAGAACAAAATAAATAGGTCGTGTCCCTAATTGGAAAGATATACATGGTAAAAATTTTGATCGCTTTGGACCCTCAAATGGGTGTATAATATTTATAATTTTTGTTCAAAAGCTACAAACTACTAGCTTTGCTACTAGCGACCACTGCAGAGAAGAAGACGCCGAAAGAAACTCTTTTCAACAGTATTGGTCCGCCTACTTGCCTGAAGGGCTTTGTATGATATTTTTATCTTTTCTTTTTTTCTGATGTCATGTTATATACAATTTCTTGTTTATGTATAAAATTTTTTGGAACACGTTATATTACGTATATAATGATATTATAGTCTTTAAACAGACTGCGGGCTGGTGTTGGTAGATGCCACGGAAATAGAGTCAGGTGGGGTTTCTCCAACAATAGTGAGTGCGCCTGTGGTGCTATCTAATCTATGGGTCACCTCTTGGTGTACCCAGAAAGCCCAACTTCTTGCTCTCAACAAGATCTCAATGAGGCAAACGAACGGGCAATCACGGTAGCAAAGCACTGGTCGAAACATTTAATGTGAACGCAAAGCCATTTTAAGATTTGATAGAAGATGAAGAAGTACCTAAAAATGGTATTTGTAGAGTTTGGATCCAATTTCGTATGAATCTAAATCAATAGTTAGTAATTAAGTTACCTTCATGTTTTCCTATTTATGATAAACTAGCTTTCGCCCGCGGCTCTGCCCGCGTCTATGTCGATCCTTCGAGAATAGTACTGTTTCCCGAGATAAAACTTAGCCTATGTCCTTCTCCGTACTCCAGAGAACTTGTATGCAACATTTCATTATGATCGGTTCAGTAGTTACGGCGTAAAAGCGTAACAAACAAACTTTCTCATCCTAACTAATATTATAAATGCGAAAGTGAGTTTGTTTGTTTATTTGTTACGCTTTCACGTTGTAACTACTGAACCGATCATCATGAAATTTTGCATACACGTTATCTGGGGTACGGAGAAGGACATAGGGTACATTGTATCCCGAGAAAAAGTTCCCGAGGGATCAACATTGACGCGGGCGGAGCCGCGGGCGATTTATAATATTAGTAAGGATAAGGATTCGACTACGTTCAGTAGCCATAATTTAATTATAGATATAGAAGTATTATGGAGGTTGAACTAAGATATAAAGATTTGATTATCGTGATGAAATAGACAAACAATGGATGTATTAAACATCCTTTGTTTGTCTATTTCATTAGGATATCTTTGTGCTTGGAGATTCGATATGATTCTAATATTAATAAATAAATAAAAATTTCTTTATTTCCTCTGCACTCTTAGAATAATAGATTAACAAAGAAAAAATAGATTAAAAAAGTTTTAGTGTAAGACAGAGAAAAAATTAAAAGATGTGTGCTTGAGCCCTTTCTTGATCTAGTCGCTATTTTTTGTAAACAAGTAAGTTAATCGTGATTCGGGCGTTCATGAAAATTCTATAGAAATGCCATCATCACATGGTCGCGTTTTGTGCGCTCTAATAAAACAAAACTCGCGGTTCGGGCGTTCATGAAAATGTTATATAAAATGCCATCATTGGTCGTATCTTGCCTGATACAAGCAACGATGAGGTAAACCGGATTTACCGTAAAAAGGATATTAATTCTGAAAGGGTTAATAGATATCGATATGAACGATATCGTAAAAAAAATATATCGTACCGCGTACTAACGGCTAAGCTTTCTGAAGGACAGAGATCGAAAAATATTTGTAATTTTTGGTTGCTTTTACACGAAAGCGTTGAAGCGCTTTTGTTAAGATTACATACATAGTATCACGTCTTTTTCCCTTGCGGGGTAGACAGAGCCTATGTTTATAAGACCTGAAAGCCACGTTTAGCTTGTTGCCACCAACATTAGGTAGAAGACGGAATCATAATAGTGATGGGTTGCTAGCCGCATCGCCTATTAACATGATTCCTCAGATTTTGCCCATTCCCTCGCTGAGCTTTTACGATCTGCGCGGGAAGACAAGCAGCTGGTACATTCTACGTTTTTTCTTTTCTCCCAGACCAGCATGGAAGATTAAGTCATGGAAATAAATAAAAGATATCAGAAAATGGAGATTGCGTGAAGTACCGCAAGCAAGGTAATGAGGAGGTTACTTAACAAATGTCGTATATACGAAAGTGAAAGGAGCCTTAACCAGAACAGTCCCGTTAAACCTGGGTTTAAGGGCCCGTACTACCTTACACTGCTTTGCATGATTGTCTGTAATATCAATAATAATGAAATACTCAAGTTGAAATAAAAATGCAGCAAAGTTCAGGACTAACTCTGGTAACTATCTGACTCAAAAACAAGATTGCGTTAAATTTTCTCGATAGAAAAAAATTGCAAAGTTGCCTCCAACTCACGTATAATTTACTCGGTATACAGCATTATTCACAAAATACATTAAAATTAACCTTGAAACTTTTGATTATAATTACATTACAGATAAGGCAGCCATTATATATTTTTCTTTTTCGAATAACCCTTAAATATTCTTAAAAAATGAAAATATCCAAAGTAGCCAACGCGTTTAGACCATCCGCGTTTGTACCGCCACGCCGCCTGGCCTATGGTGAGCCCTTAAGAGGCGTACACTATTGGCACATGTTTCACAAAACCCCATGGCGGTCCATATATTTATAAAAATCAATAACACATGCTATTGTCTGAATTTGCACAAAAGATAATATGTTATAGGGTAACGTTAAGTAAATACTTAATATCAAATAACCACCACGTATTAAGTTATTCACTGTCAATATTAAGCTACACATAGCGGTTCTGATATATTGGTAATACCTCTAGGTACTAGATTATAGCTAGAAATTGGACGATGGAGACATTTAGATATTTGATTTTATTCAGAAATATTATAATAGATAATTTAGGATAAATATATTGGAATATTTTAGCAAAAAATTAAAAAAAAAAAATACGTTCAAAGGAGCCTTGTGTTATGAGAAACTAACTCAACGATACTTTAATGTATTTTTATAAAAACAAAAACATATCCCGCGTTATTTTTAACCTCTGAACTATATTGAAATCCTGGAATCTGAATCCCTAATGAAATATAGAGTTGCAAGAAAAAATGCTGAAAATGGAAAAAAAAATTGGGCTTTTTATACGAAATCGCTCGATCAAATTATTTCTTCGTTTTTTAACTGTTTTTCTTGCAATTATGTATTACATTAGGGATTCTGATTTCAGGACTTCAATATAGTTTAGAGGTTCAACGTTACGGTGTATAGATGTATATCTTGGATGTTTATCCAAGACCGAGACTCATAACACAAGTATCGAACTTACTTAGGGGCTAGCTCAATCTGTGTGATTTGACCATATTTATTTATATTATGACCCTCATGCTCCTGCAGTGGAGACTAAAATGACTTGATTGATGATGATGATTTATATTATCTTGGGAAGCGCATGGTATATTTACAGCTACATGTAACGTGTAAAAAAAGGATCTTTAAAATATAACTTACAAGTTCTTTCTTTGTTTCAGGTAATTAGATTTTCAACCCACGAAGAATAATGGAACATTCAACACTTCCTGATGTTTTATCTTTCAAGTTTTACGACAGACTTCGAAACGCATTTTGTTGTCAAGGTTGAATTACATCACTAGTTATGAATATTTTGTCGCATTTAAACTAGCGACAGATATTTTTCTTCCTCTACTGAGACTTCAATTTCATCAAAAAAAAAAGATGATATGACGACGGAGTATATAAATTTATATTTTTGAAGTGAAAAGTTCTTTAGCGGCATTGTGCACTATTTGGGATGGGTAAAAAATGTTAAACTATAAGTCGTAAGAAGGACACGTGACTTGAGACCGCCGCAAAGGCGAGTTTTCACTTCTGCCGGCACTCCCGGAGTTAACCCATTGATCTTCTTTCAGCGGCGTGTGCACTTTTTGGGATGGGTAAAAATGTTCCGAAACGCTAGTAGTTTGTAGCTTTTAAACAATAATTAATAATTTGAATATAATATAATAAGTATTATTTAATTTTAAAGGTGAATTGACGTGAAAAAGTGCCTGAAAAGGCCTATTTTCTGAATAAATCTTTGAATCTTTGAATCTTGAATCTTTGTTATACTCGTGTTTGGACACGTGGCCTGATCGAAAATTCGAAAGATGGACGTGACATTTAAAAAATGCAGAATGTTAATGTTCAAATTTTCATTTCTTCCGGCACTCCCGGCGTGCAATCCCTTGTTTAATTTCTTGATAACCTATATGGCCCACTCCCACTGTTGGGCAAAGGTCTCTCTCATCTCTCTCCACTTGTCACTGTCAGATGTTTACTTCGACCAGTCTATTTGAAAAATATCCAAATATCTCTAACGCTTTCTCGGCCTACCGCAACGACAACCATCTTCAGGTAACCATTCTGTTGCTATTCTAGCCCGTCTCTCAGTATGCCTTCTACCGACATGTACATTAATCTTAATAAACATTAATATTGACATAAACCATAGGTACTTATAACGTCTTCAGCCCCTACGGGGTAGACAGAGCCCAGGACCATAGCGATTAGCGTGAAGAAGAGCATGAAGATTTTATTTCGCATTGCCTGTTAACATGATTCCTCAGGGTTTTACCCATTCCTTTGGCGTTTCTGTGAGTGGAAATAAAAGCAGTTAATAGTTTTATACATTTTTTAAATAAAATCATTTAATACCGTGAAATCGCGTATATTACATTATTTTTACACGTTTCGAAAACTTTACAGTTTTCATGGTCGCAGATAGACTAAGTTGACATTTGTCTTTTGTGTTTTAAGAACTATACAAAACTACCGCCTACAATATTTATTGATAACGTTCCGGATGTACGCAGTATTGGCTCACGGTGTTTGAAGGTCTTGTAGTCTTGTGATGAGCTTGAGATTTTATTAAATTTATGACAGGATCCCAAGCTGGTGGTAACTGCCAACCATCCTCTTTATTGAAATTAGGTTGCTTTTTAATTACTTACCTTACTAATATTAAATGCGAAAGTGAGTTTGTTTGTTACGCTTTCAGACATAAGTACTGAACCGATCAACGTGATTTTTTTTAAACTGCTTTTTTTTTTAAATTTCACCTCGGAATAATTGTTCTCGAGTAGTAGACTATAGAGTAAATACCTATATCGCCGTGCGAACTCGCAAATTATTGATATTACGAATATAATAAACATGAGTAATATGTATAATTTCTTTACCTACGAGTATATCAATAAGGTAGAGTTAACAATAACAGAAATGTTATAAATAACGTAAATATAATTGATGACACAACGTTTGATGAGAACTATTATTGTACATTGAATTATTATTACACATATTTATGATACAAGAGTTATAAAGGAAATCAGTTTTTTACTTTCATTCCCTCTCTGCCTCTGGGTGTCCATGGTCGATTGACCGTGTCACCTACACGAAATGATGATGATGATTCCCTCTCTTTCCCATTAAATGAGATGCTTTAGAGTCCGGGGCTTGCTTCCTGGCCTTTTCTCCTCCTATTATAAATAATAATAATATATACGGACAAATCACACAGATTGAGCTAGCCCCAAGGTAAGTTCGAGACTTGTGTTATGGCATACTAACTCAACGATACTATATATTATAACAAATACATATATAGATAAACATCCAAGACACAGGTCAATCAGAAAATATCATTTTCCATCTTGACCTGGCCGGGAATCGAACCCGGGCACTCCGTGTCGCAGGCTGGCGTGTTAACCACTGCGCCACGGAGCTGTCAATTATACTATTATTATGGTTTAGCATTCTTGTTTGCGAAGCCATCAACACGCATATCAAGGCGGTTCTTCTGAGGTTTACTTTAACTCAAAAATATATATATTGCTATTAGTAGAGCGTACTCAACCATTACATTGTAATTTTGCAGGTAGATTTTAAGATTATATTAAAAATAGATAGGATTAATTAATTTTTAGTTGCCTAATTTTTAGTAAATAAATATAGAGTAAGGCTACATAGCTATTTAATACAAATATATTGAATTTATTAAGAAAATGCTTCAAATTATTGTAGTAATTCATAGAACATTAAAAAATTTGATAGAAACTTAACAGCCTCAACATTTTTCCACGCTGGACTAGTAGGAAAAAGAATCAGAAAAAGAAAGAATCAGAATCAGTATTTTGATATGATATGAGAATGCGGCTAACAACCCATCACTATTTTGATTCCGTCGTCTCCCAATGCCCACCGACATTATAAACGTGTCTTTTAAGTATTAAAGACCTGGGTCCTGTCTACCCCGCAAGGGAAAAAGACGCGATTGTATGTATGTAGAAACTTAACATTTCCTCAACGCGCCTATATTCCGGCTTCTCATTTAAATTACTCATAGTTCGTCATAAATTTACTCAATACGTCATCCTTATCCGATATGATATAATGACGATGACTGACATTAATCACAGCATACAAACAGTCATACGTCAGCAAATATTTAGTTATCCTCATTTGGACCAACTTTGTGAAAATCAGTCTTTATTTTTCACTTTCGTAATCTTTTTCACTTATTTCCGTCTTATAGTTTCCTTACTAATATTATAAATGCGAAAGTAAGTTTGTTTGTTTGTTTATTTGTTTGTTTGTTACGCTTTCACGCCGTAACTACAGCACCGATCATCATGAAATTTTGCATACAAGTTTTTGGAGTACGGAGAAGTACAAAGGCTACCTTTTGTCCCGGGAAAAAGTACTATTCCCGAGGGATCGACAATGACGCGGGCGGAGCCACGGGCAAAAGCTAGTATTATATAACTTTATTCGTGTTTTTAATTTGCAATAAGATTAAGTAATTATTATAAGTTGTTTTTATTTTCGTGTACCTACTATTGAATGAAGAGGTCCTAATTAATTTTACTAAATAGTTTAACAACATGGATGTGAGTAATTCAAATATTTAACATAATGCAAAAATTAATATGAAATTATTTATTCATTATGTGCAACAAATTGATTTGCTAATCATCATCATCATTTCGAGTAGGTGTCACGGTCAATCGACCATGCACACCCTGGTGTCAGAGTACTTCGGAACCTCCTCTCGGCCTCTGACGTGGTTCCTTTAACGACTACCAGATGGCAGCCGGGACCACCGGCTTAACGTGCCTTCCGAAGCACGGAATCATCTTTATTATCAGACAATCAGGTGATTCAAGCCTGCAATGTCCTAACCAAACTGGAAACAACTAAACAAAGTATGCTTCCAATGGGAATCGAACCCACGACCCCCAGGTCAACAGGCAAACGCCTTAACCACTGGACCACGGAGGCTGTTAATAAATGTTAATATGTGTTAATAATGAGGTCTGCTAATAAATAAAAGTCACTAGAAAATCTTGATCTTTTTTTTTGGTAGTTAATGAAGAGGCAAAACACGTGTCGCGAGCACGATGGCCGATATTGCTTCAGCCTCAACGGATGCAGCAGTATCGATCAGAGTTGCATGCATCAACTATTGGTGACGGGCATGAAAGGACTAACAGTAGTGGGTGGGCGCTGGCCAGCAATAGTTCGCATGAACTAACTGGTGGCGGAAGCACGCAAAGTAAATTATCTCAAATTTTTCACCAAACGAGCTAGACGAGCAAAGCCGCATGACACAAACACTGCTTGGGTATAGAATTGGTATTAGTATTACAATCTATCATCATTACTTCCTTCTATGCTAGTATAGATGAAAATAATAAACGTAGAATGTACCAGCTGCTTCTCTTCCCGCGCAGATTGTAAAAGCCGATCGAGGGAATGGGTAAAAACTGAGAAATCATGTGCGGCTAGCAACACATCACTATTTTGATTCCGTTTTTCACCTAATGCCCACCAACATTAAACGTGACCTTCAAGTCTTATAGACCTAGGCTCTGTCTACTCCGCAAGGGCAAAAGACGTGATACTATGTATGTACATTGTACGTATGTATCATCAGTACAGCCGTAAAAATACAGGACAAAGGCCTCTTCTAAAGATACTTCCATTGGAGGATATTGCCATTAATATTATACAAATATACTATACTACTATACTAATATTATAAATACGAAAGTAACTCTGTCTGTCTGTCTTCTTTTCACGCTTCAACCATTGAACCAATTTGGATGAAATTAGTTAGGTATGTAGCTTGAGGCCCGAGGATAGGGTTCTTTTCATTTCGAGAAATTCTATACTCGACACTAACGTGGGCTGAGAAGCGGTCAAAAGCTAGTTCTTCATAATCGTTCCCTATTAGCATCAAAGAATCACATGGGGTTCACCTGTGACTCACGTCATAGATCTGTTTCCGTTATCTGTACAATTTGCGTGACGCCGACTAATTCACAGAAATGACCCGTGTGGTATCCGGCAGAGTAGAATAGGACCACTCCAAGTCTTCCCGTGGATGTTGTAGAAGGCGACTTAGGAAATACAAGCTAAACAAAGCTTATAAACATCTAAGACACCTCTCCAACCCGTCTGGCCAGCGCGGAGAGTGTAGGCCAAGTCCTCTGGCTGCTCTGGCCAAGTATGGCCCTAGTAATACAGAGAGGGTCGTGCTCCTGTAGTGGAGACTAAAAAGGACCTGATGATGATGATGATGACGTTGTGTTCTGGTATTTTTATTGCAAACAATAGGCATCATTTCGCTTTCTAAACATTTTCATTGATTTATGTATGATTTAAAAGATACCTACTATTGCAAATATTTATTATTGTTGACGTGATAACGTATTAACGTCTTATAAATCGAAAAAAGCTGGCTACGGACGAAAAAGGACATGTGGAGAGGAAATGGGGGAAGGATGGGCCTCCGGCTCTCTCACTCACCGAACGAAGCATAGAAGCGGTAAAGCTTCTACTCAAACGTCGATTTTCTGTGAGAGTGTGGTGCTTCCCCGGATGAGCCGGCCCATTCATGCTACTAGCAAAAAATACTTTTATCAATAGCGTGGCTCTACCACAACTGAGATACATATTCACAATATCAAAATGAAATCTCAACTCAACACTCCACTGTTGTTTATCAATAAAACGGGTTTTAGTTCTACTGACGTCACTCACGAAAAAATATGGCGGTCGGCGTTTTCGGTCACGACTCGTACAGATAATGAAATTACATTTTTTTAAATTAATAATAAACGCTTTGATTTCAATCAAGATACATATATAATTAAGTTATCAACGACTTATGACTAATTAAACAAAATATGTGTTAAAAGTTATTTTTATTATTTTTATTTATTTTTATTATAATTTATTTTTATTAGTTGAAAATTGCCTATTTCGTGAAGGTTGTAGGTACTAATAAATCATCTTTTTTCGTGTTTAAGAGGCTGGTTCTTGTGTCAGATTTTCCAACTTTAAACGCTGTACTGTATAGAACGCAACAGTGTTTTGTCCATGAGAAAACTATATACAAGTAAACAAAATTACCACAAATAAGGAAAATATTATATGAGAGATTAATATTTTGTTCATCATCATTTCGAGTAGGTGTCACAGTCAATCGACCATGCACACCCTGGTGTCAGAGTTCTTCGGAACCGTCTCTCGGCCTCTGACGTGGTTCCTTTAAGAGCCCGTACTACCTCACATTGCTTTGCATGATTGACTGTTATATCAATAATAATTAAATACTCAAGTTGAAATAAAAATGCAGCAAAGTTCAGGACTAACTCTGGTAACTATCTGACTCAAAAACACGATTGCGTAAAATTTTCTCGATAGAAAAAAATTGCAAAGTTGCCTCCAAATCACGTCTAATTTACTCGGTATATAGCATTATTCACCAAATACATTAAAATTAACCTTGAAACTTTTGATTATTATTGCATTCCAGATAAGGCAGCCATCATATGTTTTTCTTTTTTGAATAACCCTTGAATATTCCTAATAAACGAAAATATCCAAAGTAGCCAACGCGTTTAGACCATCCGCGTTTGTACCGCCACGCCGCCTGGCATATGGCGGGCTCTTAACGACTACCAGATGGCAGCCGGGACCACCGGCTTTACGTGCCTTTCGAAGCACGGAATCATCCTTATTATCAGACAATCAGGTGATTCAAGCCTGCAATGTCCTAACCAAACTGGAAACAACTAAATAAAGTATTCTTCCGGTGGGAATCGAACCCACGGCCCGTTTGTCAACAGGCAAACGCCTTAACCACTGGACCACGGAGGCTGTCCATAGAATATTTTGTTGCTTGTTTGGGTCTGCTTAGTTAAATAATCATACAAATATTAGTATGTATGAATTAATTTTATTTTTAATTTATACATACTCCGAATATCCTTTTTTTTGTGATTTTTTTATCTCCTAAGAAGATATCTAAAAAAATAATAAAGAAATATTAACATTAAGAATAAAGTATGTTTCGCCACTCATTAATACGTATAGAGCTACGCTAGTAGTCTGTAGCTTTCGCATATTAATTATTATAATAATTTTTACTAAATCAGATCCTTTATACTGTGATTTGAAAGATCTATAGGCAAAGGTCTATTTTCTGAATAAACGTTTTTATTTTGACTCATTAATATGAAAGAAAATATCTTATTTTCGTAGTATTATACCTTTAAGGCGATACCTCTGTAAATAAGGTCGTTCTGAACCTTATTTATCTCGCAAAATACTTAAATTAGGAGTTTCAAATCTAAGTAATATGATTTTTGACTATTTCATCTCCAAAAATTGAAGATGAAAACACGTTTTGATAAAATTTTCTCGATAGAAATATTTTTTGAAAAATGGTCTTCGTTCGCAGAGTTGTTATTGTAGCTCAAATGCGACGAATGAAATAATGATTTTTAGACTAAAAGATAGGTTATTAGTAATTCATCAAAATGTAAATATGAAAATACAATTAACCGGTCTGATTTTATATAAAATAGAAATAACGAATTTGGCGCTTACGTTTTTTTCTTTGAGCGACTCGAGACTATCTCCTATCTCATCATTCACGGGCTAAACCGCCATGCGCTATCCCTTGCGCGCACTTGATCAGTCCTTTGCCGAGCGAAGGTACCAAACATTTGAGTCCTCGTCTTAATATTGTAAGTATTCATGCTTCTGAATGTAAGTTAGCGATGCGGCTAGCAGCATTCACTATTGGTTTTCTTTTTCCGCCTATACGACTACATGCTAAAAATGGCCTTCAAGTTTCGTGACCCCAGGATCAGTCTACCGCGTAGATTACAAATACGTAATAATATTTCTGTTTAAGTATTAATACAACATTTTTTTTAAAATCTCGATTCCATGCTGGTCTGTGACAAAAAAAAAGAGAATGTGCAAGCTAGCTGCTTCTCTTCCCGCGCAGATCGTAAAAGCCGATCGAAGGATTTGGCTAAAATCAGCGGAATCATGTCAATAGGCGATGCGACTAGCAACCCATCACTATTTGATTCCGTTTTCCATGCACATGCCCTCCAACATGCTAAATGTGGCCATAGGGTCTTATAGACCTGGGCTCTCTCTACCTCGCAAGGGAAAAGACGTGATACTATGTAATTATGTAAGTATTCATATTTCATATCAAATTCTTCCATGCTGGTTTGTGAGAAAAGAAAAAACGTAGAATGTACCAGCTGCTTCTCTTCCCGCGCAGATTGTAAAAGCCGATCGAGGGAATGGGCAAATCTGACGAATCATATTAGTAGGCGATGCGGCTAGCAACCCATCACTATTTTGATTCCATTTTTAAACTAACGCCCTCCTGCTAAACGTAGCTTTTAGGTCTTAAAGACTCTGTCTACCCCGCAATGGAAAAGACTTGATACTATGTATGTATGTAAGTATCAATATTTGATATTTCATATCCAAATCGGATGACAAGACATACATCAGCTGACATTGACGTTGCACAAGGTCTCGGTAATAACGTGGTACTAGGTTTCGGTATCGCCTTGACATAGATGGAACTAGTTTGAGTATTATATCACTTTGTTACATAACAAGCGTGACCACTTTTATCGTGTCAATGTTTTAAAAAATCTTAAACAATTTCTTTTTTGTAAAACCTATTATAGTATTACGAATACTTAAATGAAGACATTTGATAGAACTTTTAAATTTAACTTTTAAATAAATATGGATAAGAATAAATAATCATATATTTTACTAGCTTTCGCCCGCGGCTCCGCCCGCGTCAATGTCGATCCCTCGGGAATAGTACTTTTTCCTGGGATAAAAGGTAGCCTATATCTTCTCCGTACTTCAGAGTACTTGTATGCAAAATTTCATGAAGATCGGTTCAGTAGTTACGGCGTGAAAGCGTACCAAACAAACAAACAAACAAACTCACTTTCGCATTTATAATATTAGTAAGAATATATATAATCAAAAAAAAATCGTTAAATAATTTTATATATGTTTATAATTAAATTAAATAAAACAAATCAATTCTAAATATAAAATGATATATTACATTTTGGCAACCATCATAAATATAATCTATACTAATATTATAAAGCTGAAGAGTTTGTTTGTTTGAACGCGCTAATCTCAGGAACTACTAGTTCAAATTGGAAAATTATTTTTGTGTTGGATAGTCCATTTATTGAGGAAGGCTTTAGGCTATAAATAATCACGCTGCGACCAATAGGAGCGAAGCATCAATAAATATCTCTTGAAAATGGGGGAAAATTATTCGTCTTTACTAATCTATACTAATGTTATAAAGCTGAAGAGTTTGTTTGTTTGTTTGAACGCGCTAATCTCAGGAACTACTGGTCCAAATTGGAAAATTATTTTTGTGTTGGATAGTCCATTTATTGAGGAAGGCTTTAGGCTATAAAACATCACACTGCGACCAATAAGAGCAAAGCATCAATAAAAAATGTTTTGAAATCGGGGAAAAATTATTCATCTATACTAATTAATCATACAGAAATTGCCACGGACGAAGTCGCGGGCAACAGCTAGTCTATACTAATATTATAAAGCTGAAGAGTTTGTTTGTTTGTTTGAAGCGCTAATCTCAGGAACTACTGGTTCAAATTGGAAAATTATTTTGTTGTTGGATAGTCCATTTATTGAGGAAGGCTTAAGGCTATAAATAATCACGCTGTGACTAATAGGAGCGAAGCATCAATAAAAATGTATTGAAAACGGGGGAAAATTATTCATCTATACTAATTAATCATAATAATAGAAATTGCCGCGGACGCGGGCGAAGTCGCGGGTGACAGCTAGTGAATAATATCTACACCGAATTAAAATAATTGTATAAAATAAATTGTAATAAATCTCTCCAAATTGCTGTGCCCGATAGGGTCCATAAATGAACTCAACATTTCGAGTAGGTGTCACGGTCAATCGACCATGCACACCCAGGTGTCAGAGTTCTTCGGAACCGCCTCTCGGCCTCTGATCTCTGTGGTTCCTTTAACGACTACCAGATGGCAGCCGGGACCACCGGCTTAACGTGCCTTCCGAAGCACGGAATCATCTTTATTATCAGACAATCAGGTGATTCAAGCCTGCAATGTCCTAACCAAACTGAAAGCAACTAAACAAAGTATGCTTCCCGCTGGGATCGAACCCACGACCCCCGGGTCTACAGGCAAACGCTCTAACCACTGGACTACGGAGGCTGTTAAACCTTTTTTTTACCTTCACAATATCGCAATAACATGGATACATGTCATGATTTCGTTTTTGAAATTTGACCTGTTTCTCGTTTATCATAAACTAGCAACCCGCAGTTATTTTAAGTTTAATTAATAAATGAACTGTATATTTATTTGTCACCTTGTCAACATTATGGTATACAATAAATCATTGAGTATTGAGTATCAGTGGCGTGTAGGTTGCTCTAGTGAGGCCCTTTATTGACATTTGTTTGGGGCCCTTTAATATTGCTTTAAAATATTAAAAAATATTTCAATTCTAATGCACTGATGGTCTACTACGGTCTAAATCACAAAATTTACTCTATAGGATGACTACAGGAAGCGAGGTAGGCCTAGGGAGCGTCGGATTGACAATTTTTGAGAGGCCTTTGTCTAGCAGTTGACTTCTTACGGCTGTAATGATGATGACCAGTGTTATTCCACTGATATATGTTCTCTCTTTAAGGTATCATCATCATCATAATAGGCTTTTTCTCAAACATGCTCGGAAATGTAGGCATTATTGTAGTAAAAAGAGGACACGAAGTTTGTAATTCTTGGCTCGTGCACTACTTTACCGGCCTAGGCCAGGAAAGTAAGTATGAAAATTCATTCCTGGCCGCTGCTCAAAACTTTTTAATTAATCTATGTAACTTGTCATACAGCCAATGGCTACCTACCACATTATAAAAAATGCACTCATCGAGCAAATAAGTGTATGAATATGAAAATTATTTTATTAAAATGTTGGTATAAAATCACACAAAAATATACCAATAATAAAAAAAAAGAAACGCGGGAAAACAGATTTTTACGGTATTACATTTTTTTGGGTAAAATATGACTGGGCTGTATCGGCTATGTTTCCTTGGCACTAAATGACAATTAAATTAGAAAAGAAAATAACGCGGGAATATACTAAGTATTACATTATTTTCGGCGGACTGCAAGGTTGTTGTTTTGGATTGTTTTGCAGATTGCTTCTAGTGGACTTTATAATGTAAAATCGGTGTAATTTGGTGTTATAAATGCCTATGTTTATGAACAATGTGTGGAATAACTAAAATTAAGTGTCATGGTGCAGCTGTGGCGCAGATTTAGAGATTTACATAGCGGGCTGGTGGTCGCTCGCGTTACTGCGTCTTATGATCAAACCAGAGGATTCGTGGGAATTGTCGCCAGGAGCTCCAACGAATCAACGAGATGAACTACACCATCATTTCTTTGATAAAACGATGAAAAATATGAAGGGCTAAAAGGCGTAGAACGCCAAATGCCTTAAAACAAAAATGAAAATAAAAATGTACATACCTACTATAGTCGATTTTTTTTTATATTATACAAAATATTCCCGTCGTACGTCTTTCATTATTTCCTCGCATTTATTGAGAAAAGCACAATACACGCCTTTGCCGGGAATCGGATTGCCGGACTCGTATTTATTGCCAAGGCCTCGCTCACGCTCGGCCTTGAAAACTCTACTCGTCCGGCAATCCTTTACTTCCCGGCCTCTGCAGTAATGTACTATAATTCATACAAACGAAGTTTTGTATGAGAAGAAACTTACTCAAGCAAGACGCTACAAAAATAATAATAAAAAAAGCTCAGTTTCTTTAATAATATTTCAAAAAATGGAATCCCGTTACAATGTACTTGATTTATTTGTAAAATAACGTGATATTTCGTATCAGATTTTTAAAGTAACCAACAAAAAATATTTCCACAATTTCAATACTGTTCGCTTTTTGCCCAGTTTTTGTACAATCGCTCTAGATTTGGATACATTGATTCGATTTTTTGCCAAAAGCGAGAGTTATATCGAAACTTCAATTTAGGTAGTTTTTTGTTTAAATGAATTTTTATCAATGGAAGGCGAAAAAATATAAGCTAGAAATATTTTATGAATTTTAATATTAAATCTGTGAAATTATCAGAATTTACTGATTTGTCAGTCAGACAGTTTTACTAATGAAATAAACTAATAAATAAATTAACACTTGAACTGAGAAAACCAATGATGCAACCTTTTTCGTAATTTCAAACTTAGTCCGTATGGCAATGAAACAGTTGATTTGATTGGTCAATGTGTAGGAAACTTCCAAAGATATCAAAGACTACAGAGATTTATGATTTATACATTATACCGATAGAGACATCTTCGTGAATATCTTAGTCTTATTAAATTAAGAAATAAAATATTGTGAAAAGAAATTTGAGGTGAGAGCCAGCGACCTTTAATGTACGACCTGCGCTCTGCCGATTGAGCTACCGTTACTTGTTACATATTTTCATGTTTATGCGAATGAGTCATTGAATTGAATCAATCACACATACATTTTACCATAAAATTCTAAATGTCAAGTTTATTAATATGGCGGATAATGTCATTTATCTAAGTTATCAATTTTCATTTTTTAGTATTAAAACTGAAATGGTTTCTTTTTGGTAGAGAATGACCAAGAAGAGTCTTATTCTTAAATTTTATACTTAATAATCAAGAAGTGGAGTTTTCGAAATATCACATACCATTAGCAGATCATCATCATCTGATGATGATGATGATCATCATCAGATGATGATGATCATCAGGTCCTTTTTAGTCTCCACTACAGGAGCACGACCCTCTCTGTACTACTAGGGCCATACTTGGCCAGAGCAGCCTGAGGACTTGGCCTACACTCTCCACGCAGCAGAGATAATTAGCAGATGGTATGTGACATTTCGAAAATTTAATTCGTGATTTAGGTTATTATACGCTTAGAAGATTGTCGCGATCTCCGTGTTCGCGACTAACTCTTGCCTGAAAGTTGAATATGCAAAACAATAACAGTGCAAAATTAATGATATTTAAGGCAATAAAAAAATATATGAGTAAATTTCCAGATTAATTTGCTATAGACCTTGTACGAATTAATTTATTTAGAGAAGCATTTCAAACAGCAGCAGTTGAAAAAATACATTCTAACAATCTGTTCGTTTGTTGCGCTATAACTTTTTCTGTAGAATTGTCTGTATCACCAAAATCTGCATATATAATTTCACGGTTAAGAATAATTATATTCGCGATTTCCCAGACTTGTGCTACGCTTCATTAACTTTTCCCCGTTGCCCATGTCCAGACAATAGCCATTGTTTCTGCGGCCATATTATAAAAGTGATTAAGGAAAGTCATTATACAAGCCATCAAGATTATTTGAAATATGTCAGATGGAACGTATATTGCTAGATTGGTGGACAATTTCAGATTCATTCATAGGATCTCCAGAGGTCGAAACATGTCGGCTGTACTGACTTCGTACGTAAATAACATGTTGTTACATTTTAGTAATGTCTTTATCTCACGTTAGTTTTAATCAATAAATGAAAACATCTGTTTGATGTCACCTTACAGGATGAATAGTGTACTTTTGATTTATTTAAGTGGCATATATATCTTTTTTAAAATCAGTATAAATGATATATTTTAGTATTTTTTTATTCAGCTCAAAACAAGGCTCTTCTTTGTCGTTTTGTAGTTTCGCTCTTGTCAGAGCGGTCGTGGTCACTTTGAGGCGTCCACGTCGGTGGTAGAGGCGGACACAGCTTTTCGCACGATTTCCCGCCATCTCTCCCTGTTGGCAGACTGTCTGACGCAATCAGAAACACAATTTCCTACTGCAGATTTCGCTTGGTCAGTCCAGCGCATAGGTGATCTGCCACGCGGTCTAGTTCCCTCCATTTTCCCTGTATAACCAACCGCTCTAAGGAGTCGTTACCCCGCCTAGAGACGTGTCCGAAGTACTGTAGTACGCGCGACTGTACTACGGCCGACAGACGCTGCGTGATGCTCCTGGAGTATGGACAGATTGGTGCGGAACTCTGTCCACGATATTCCTAACATCTTCCTCCAGCACCACATTTCTAGAGCATCTATCTTCCCTTTTTCCAACTCGCGCACTGTCCAAACAAGGCTATATGATAAGCTTTAAAAAGGTTTACCACCTGAATAATACCGGATAGTTTTGATTAGGTTCTAATATTTGATTTAATTAATTACTTAGAATTTTGTGAATCCTTTATAAAAATAGTTATTTAGAAGAAGTGAAATAGATTAAGTAGAATAACTAAAAAAAGGGATATTTAACAGAAAACCTAAAAACGAGTGGACTAAATACAATTGCGTAAGGTTTCTACGAACAAAGCAAGGTAAATTGTTTTTGTATTTGTATTTATAGGTACATGTGTGATGAAAAACTTTGGATGTCATTCATGTGCCAAGTAACTATTTAGTAATCTGTGGTGCAACGTCAACAACAATAATTATAATCTCGGCTCATACCTTACTCACCGTACCGATTATATTATAATTATCAATATAGCACACTTGTATCATAACATATCATAATGTACTATATTTATTTTACCCTTCTCATATTAGATTATATCTAAATCCATTAACACGGTACTGCACGATATTGTGAAAATTTACGTGTTTTTAAATCACTAATACTATGTGCTAAATTAATGAAATACATCAAAAGTATTTGTACAATTTAAATCAATCCTTGAATAAGATCGCCCCCTTGTTAGAATTTGAATTAGATACATATGACATTTAAAAATGATACATATATGGTATGATGTCTAAAAGCATTGTTATAATCATAATCATAATCATAATCATAATCATAATCATAATCATAATCATAATCATAATCATAATCATAATCAAAATCAAAATCATAATCATAATCATAATCATAATCATTTATTTGCCAAAAATACAGTAAATGCAGGTCTTAAAATTAAAGTATAGGTACAATGTATTAACCTGATATCAGGCATGCAAATAATAAGATAGTTACAAGAAGGGTTAGTGAAACATTTTAATTCATAATTTAAGTTAAAACGATGTTACACACAATACGTCAAAATAATAATAGTCAAACGATGATTTACTCATATATATATTTTAGTTTACTGAGTCTTACAGAAATGTATATATTCATTTACAGAATAAAAACAGTGTTCAAATAACCATCCTGTCAATTTAGTTTTAAAAGCTGTACCTTTTAATAATTTGATGTCATTAGGCAGCACATTGTAAAGCGTTATACACATATTATACACGTTTCTTTTGTAAATATCTTTGTGGCACATGGGCTGGTACAGTTTATTAATTATAATATTTCTAGTTTTTCTTGAATTTACCTCACTTCGTTTTTGCCAATACTCTGTGTAAGTATTTACAAACACACAGATATCTCTTATGTAAACACAAGGCAGTGGCAGAATATTTAATTTCTTAAAAAGCGGTTTGCAGCTGTCATCTATCCAGGCGTTACATATTGCCCGAATACACTTTTTCTGTACTTTGAATGCCCTGTCTATATCAACTGAATTTCCCCAAATTATAAGTCCGTAACTAAGAACAGATCCGACGTAACCATGGTATGCCATTACCGAGGCTTCTGTAGATACAGTCTGTCTTAGTCGTTTCAGTGCAAAGACAAAACGGTTTAATTTATTACAGACTTGTTCGATGTGTGCCTTCCAATTCAAATGGCTATCTACTGTTATACCTAAGAATTTGATTTCGTCAACTTTTTCAATGGTTTGGTTATAATAAGTTATTTTTAGGGGGTCTTGGTTAGAATTATAGGACGAGAATTGCATGAATTTGGTTTCATCTGCATTTAACCGTAAGCTGTTAACATCCATCCATTCGATTACGTTATAAAGCGCTTTATTTATATTACTTTTGTATGTTTCATTATCCTCACATTTAACAATTATTGTTATATCATCCGCAAATAACACACATTTTTGTGAGGTAGAATTAGGGAGGTCATTAATAAAAAGTAAAAATAATAAGGGTCCCAGAATACTTCCTTGGGGAACACCTTTATTACAGATTTTATATTCAGATCTGTATGACTGGGAATATTACCAGATTGATCAAATCTTACTATTTCTGTGCATTGTGGTCTGTCTTTCAAATAGTTTTCGATCCAATCAAATGCTTTACCCCTTATACCATTATAATCAAGTTTATATAATAACTTGACATGATCAACAAGGTCAAAAGCCTTGCTCATGTCAAGATACGTGGACATAACAGGAACAGAAGTTTTATTATTAATACTTCCTGTAATATATTTTATGAATTCAAAACATGCCAGTGTAGTTGATCTTCCTTTACGAAAACCATATTGACTAGAGTGCAACACGTTATATTTATCTAGAAAATCTATAAGTCTCTTATAAAGTGGTTTTTCCAAAACTTTTGATAAAATGGAAGGTAAAGTAATGGGTCTAAAGTTATTAATGTCTTCTTTATTACCCTTTTTAAACAGGGGTTTAACAATACACATTTTAAGTTGATCAGGAAATATGCCCTGACTAAATGAAAGATTTATTAAGAAAGCAAGCACTCGACTTATGTATGGAGCACTTAATTTAAGAATTTCAGTGACAATGCCATCATAGCCGCTACACTTACTATTTTTTAAAGATAAAATTATTTTCTGAATTTCAGCGTCATCAACCGGTTTTAAGAATATTGTTTTTGGATTTTTATTAGTCAAATAAGTTTTGTATGTCACATTATGTTTATTATTAAATTGCTCATTGTTCCTTAGATCTAAAAAATAATTGTTAAATGTATTACATATGTCATGCGGATCGGAGATTAAGTTATTATCAAATTTTAAGTTATTAATGTCATTGGTAGATACATTATTAGAAATATTTGATGAGATAGCATTCCAAACAGCTTTGCATTTGTTTTTACTATTTTGAATATATTTTTGGTTATTTAATTTTCGAGCAGTAGCCACACATTTTTTTAGCATATTATTGTATGTTTTGATTCTGTTTTTATGTGTTTGATTATTTTCATGCCTGTTCTTCGAAAACTTTGTAATTTTTACGTCTAAAACAATAATTCTCACCATGACAATATTTATATGTACGTTTTGGAGGTATTACTACTACTTTAATATTATAAATGTACTTTATGTACTTTATACTTTAATATTATAAATGCGAAAGTAAGTTTGTTTGTTTGTTACGCTTTCACGCCGTAACTACTGAATCGATCATCATGAAATTTTGCATACAAGTTCTCTGCAGTACGGAGAAGGACATAGGCTACCTTTTATCCCGGGAAAAAGTACTATTCCCGAGGGATCGACATTGACATGAACATGTATAAATATGAAAATATTAAGACTTTTCATCTTTTTTCCTAATCGCCCAATGGTTCTGCGCAGCCTAATGGCTTGCGCAGTAGCGACGTTTTTCGTTTGCGCGGCACTCGCTTAAAGCTACCATTAACGATCATTTTTTTTAATGATTTCTTATGAGTTTTTTCATAGAACATATTTGTTTAAAAAACCGTTAAACATTAGAATTCCCAGAAACATTAGAAGAAGAAGTCAGTCGATGCATTTTTCTGGATGCATCTGCATACATGGGAGGTCTGGAGGGGATATACATTTTTAAACCATCATCATTTCGTGTAGGTGACACGGTCAATCGACCATGCACCCTGGTGACGTGGTTCTTTTAACGACTACCAGATGGCAGCTGGGACCAACGACTTTCATGTCTTCTGAAGCACGGAATCATCTTTAATTTAGACAATCAGGTAATTCAAGCCTGCAATGTCCTAACCAAACTGGTAACAACTAAACAAAGTATGCTTCCCATGGGAATCGAACACAGAACCCCCGGGTCTACAGACAAACACCTTAACCACTGGTTATTACATTTTTATATTAACTTTATACACACCTTCAATCTCGACATTCTCTCCGCTAGAAGAGTCTGACGAGTCATCTTCTATCTTCTTATCTGATACTATTGTCAGACTATTCTCCCCGCATTCATTGTGGTGGGATCTTTTATCCGTCACCGAGTGGAACTGAGAACAAAAAATAACCTTATTAGTTTAAACATATGATTCAAAGTACAATATTTATAGTATAGACAGGGTCAGAGGCTCAAGATAATATCACGTCGTGCTTACACAACTTCAGTGTATTAAATTGGGGTAGTACGTAAACAACGCTTTTGAATCTAAAGCAAAACCTACGAGTACATACAGTTGCATGATTACATCGACTTGTTAATTTAAAAATAACCAGTCATATAGACTGCCTACAGAAGAGAAACAAGAGCATCCAGGACCTAGAAATCATCATGAGTAACTCCCATCCGCCCCGGTGGTCCTGCCCCGGTGACGGGAAGGTTGGGAAAAAATTATTCATCGACCCCGTCGGCCAACGGGGCAGATGGCACAGATCAAGTATCATCTACCCCAATGTGTGTTTTTAACGGGAGAAGAATGGTCAAGTGCTAGTAAAAGTCGCGAGAGAAATCCGTGTTATATAAATGTAATTTTTTGATTTAGACCTCAATTATACTTCCCCATATATACTATTCATTCGGTTAGGTCGCGAAGGACTTCGTAACTGACGCCAATTTTTAAAGTTACATGTGTGCACATTAAAAATAATAATATGACGTTCAAAAAGAGATACATGATATCCAAATTTGAATAAATTCTATTTCATTTCATTTCATTTCATTTCGCACAAGTAGGTACTTCTTTATCATTCGCTGGAATTTAAATTTCGAACACAGGAAAATTGCATCCTTATTTACTGTCGATGTCTGCGTTAGCCGTCGCATGTGACACGATTGCATGCATTATTAATTTGCCTAACTGTTACGTTTGTGATTCTGATTATTCCTAGATCCATGGGAGCATCTTGTCAATTCTCATTACGAGCATGTCGCACATTTTGGTGATGGAAAATGCTCGAGCGCTTTGTAAGTAGTAATTAATAGGCTAGTTTCCCAAAAAAATATAATTAGTCCGACAGTTAGTAATTAGAAAAATATTGGATACGTATTTTTTCTTTTGTCGATTGAATAAAAAATGATAAAGATACATACATGATAAAGATATAGCCCTTTGAAATTCCGTGTGACATCATAGTTTGCTACACTTTTTAGCAAACTTTGACGTCGCAGGCCCCCACTCCTGAACTTTGACGCGCTTTATCTTTTCCATTTATTGTTTAACTAGCTTTCGCCAACGGCTCCGCCCGCGTCAATGTCGATCCCTCGGGAATAGTATACTTTTTCCCGGGATAAAAGGTAGCCTATGTCCTTTTCCGTACTCCTGAGAACTTGTATGCAAAATTTCATGATAATCGGTTCAATAGTTACGGCGTGAAAGCGTAACAAACAAACAAATAAACAAACAAACTCACTTTCGCATTTATAATATTAGTAAGGATAAGGATAGTAAGGATAAGGATTCACAAAAGAAAAAATACGTGTCAAATATTTTTTGATGATCTAACAAGGGACTAATTAGAGGATCGAACCCGGGAACCTCGTGCGTGTCGCAGGCTGGCGTGTTACCAACTGCGCCGCCACGGAGCTCGCCACTCTATAGAAGGTCAAATGATTTTTTTACCTTTTTACCTTTTTTCTTGCAATCCTGTATTCCATTAGGAATTCTGATTCCCAGATTTCATTATAGCTAGGAGGTTCAATATCACGCTGTTTACTGTTTTTCCTACTTGTGAAGTCATCATGTTATTGTATCTATGAGCAATATTTATAGTTGATAACATTTAGCGATAGTAGGTATAATAATAGAATTATCTTTCTTTATTTTAGGTGGTGAGTAAGTACATAATATCATTTCGATTGGAACGGCTTTTGCTTGTTATAAATATAAATAGTAATTGCATTATCGTAATAGCTTTTATTTAAAGAGTTTTTCAATATATACATTACTAGATCCCCGGCTTCGCACGGGTAGGTTAAGGTAGGTGGAAGATTGGTGATTACTTATCCGTTCCCACATTCCTTGTATATGCAGAAGCGGATAGATCATGTGGTTTTTTTAGCGGGTGTGAGTCCCGCATAACCACTTGGCTGTACCCGCGGCTAAGCTGAATGCATAACGCATAAAAACAAAAAAAAAAGGTTTAGGTATTTAATTCTATAGCCTATGTCCATCAGATCTTAAAGGTAAAAACGTTCCGAAACGCTAGTAGTATTTCGATTTTGCATATATTAAAAAAGATAAGAAATACAATTATGACGTTCAAAGTGAGATACATGTATCTAGTTTTGAATAATCTTTGACATTTTTTTGACTTTTGACTTTTAAAAGTATTTTTTAAATAGGTCCGGTTGTTTTGGAGACTAATCAATGCAAACACACAAATCTTTCCTTAGTATAACATTAGTCTATATCATGTTTTTGTAGCTAGACAAACAGAGTATAAGGCCATGCTTAGCGCGTTGGTATTAGCCGATGTGGCTAGCAAACAAAATAGTGGGTTGGGTTGCTAGTTGCTACCCATGACTTTTTGATTTCCACCTGCCTACGAACACGCTAAACATGGCTTTGGGTATTGGGCATTGGGCTCTGTCTACCCTGTAAGCGTTAAAACGTGATATTGATAATGTGCATGTAATTTTTATCTGTCGACGTAAATCTTTTAAATAAAAAACAAAACACCGGGTTGCACTTCGGGAGTGCCGGCATAAGTGAAAACTCCGCGCCGTAGAACGAGAGGGGGATATTACTTCCTCTCCTACGCCGCGCCGCCGGCGGTCTCAGGTCACGTGTCCGTCTTACGAATTGTCGTCACGTGTTCTGACGCGACTTTAATTTTTTTTACCAATTCCAAAAAGTGCACAGTTTTCACTTTAAAAAAAATATTAAAACAATTTCATTACACATTGTTATGACGCCATTTTATTTTGAATCTATACACATTGTCCTCTTTGTCATTGAATAAGGCAGTACTGACTTTACTGACACACCCATATGTCATAATCAAAATATAAAACTGGTTATATACTACTCAAAACTGGTATTAGTCGTATCATTTTTCATAGCGTCACTTGGATAAAATAAAAAAAAGGCATTTATTTTACTATCTCAAAATTAGTACAATGTTGTTTTCAAGAAATCAATTCTCCTAGAGATCAATTATGTATTAGCATTATTTTAATGAATATATTTCAAAGAATCTTAAAAATTGGTGTAGTAAAATATGATAAATTCTGTAGTCATAAATTGAATTACATTATAAATTAATTACATTAGTCAAATATTTTTGTCAAATTAAATTTCTTCGTCAAATTAGATTACTTCGCTAAATTAGATTATTTCGTCAAATTACATTGTATTATTAGATTATATATTTATTTTAATTCATGTTTGGAAAATCCTATAGTGTTTTATACGTGACGATAAGTGACTATCGTCACTTAGATAGTGACGCTATAATAAACACAAATGTCGTTACAATAAATAATGCGCAGATTTAATTCTTCGGTCTGTAAAATACGGCTGTTCGTTTTGTGCATGGTAATTTTAAAACAACAGCTTTCCTCTTTTCTCTTGATCCTAAACATCATCATCATCATTTCGAGTAGGTGTCACGGTCAATCGACCATGCACACCCTGGTGTCAGAGATCTTCGGAACCGCCTCTCGGCTTCTGACGTGTTCCTTTAACAACTACCAGATGGCAGCCGGGACCACCGGCTTAACGTGCCTTCCGAAGCACGGAATCATCTTTATTATCAGACAATCAGGTGATTCAAGCCTGCAATGTCCTAACCAAACGTGAAACAACTAAACAAAGTATGCTTCCGGTGGGAATCGAACCCACGACCCCCGAGTCAACAGGCAAACGCCTTAACCACTGGACCACGGAGGCTGTTGTTCTAATCATATATTATATCATTGTTGAGAGCTTTCTCCCTCCCTCTCCCTCTGTTGTAGAGATCATAGGGCCTCAGGCTTATGAGGCCTGTCAGATTTCCAAAGAGACAATCCGTTCGCACTGGCTCGCATTTTGGCCAAAGATAGTTTTGCCATTCAGCAAGGAAATGCCGCCAGCCTTTTGAATTCTTTTTTCTAATTTAATATTTTTTGTTAATTATTTTTAACGTCTTATGAATCGGTGAAAACCGGCTGCACGCACGAATAAGTGTCACATTCCGTGTGCAAGCGAGTACGCGGAACAAGCGATAGACGAGGCACGTTCGGCTTGTGACGCATCTATCCCTCTTCCACCGTTATCACGTAAAATTATCGTCCGTAAGTAAACTGACTTTACAGACAGCATTTTTTTTGTTGAATATTTTATTTTTAATCAGTAAAAAAAATCATAATAAATTTAAATATATTTTTTTTTTATAATGTGAAATCGATAACCGAAATTTTAGATATGAATAATCCGTGTAATTAAATAACATATTGATTTAAAATTAAGTAAACTGAGATAAAATTTTGTGTTAGCACGCAAGAATAGTTAGTAATATTATTGTTTAGAGAACAGAATACGTCAATGATAACACCAAAACCCGATTAATTAATTAATGTACATAATCATTATTGTTAATAAGTATAGAAAACGGGTTGTAAGTTTGTAACTATCTATTAAATCGATATCACAGATAATATAAATAAATAAATATATATGGACAAATCACACAGATTGAGCTAGCCCCAAAGTAAGTTCGAGACTTGTGTTATGGGATACTAACTCAACGATACTATATTTTATAACAAATACATATATAGATATACATCCAAGACCCAGGCTAATCTGAAAAAGATCATTTTCCATCTTTGGCCTGGCCGGGGATCGAACCCTGACACTCCGTGTCGCAGGCAGGCGTGTTGACCGCTGCGCCACGGAGCTAGTCTTTGTTAATAAGTATAAAAAACGGATTGCAAGTTTTTTTCTATGTTACAGGACGGTAAACGAGCAAGCGAGTCACCTGATGGATAAGCGACCAGCGCTGCCCATGGACAATTGCAACACCAGGGTGTACAGGAGCGTTGCCGGCCTTTCAAGGAGTTGGGGAAAGGACATGGCGGGAGGAAAGATTGTAACTATCAGACATAAATCCGATTGTAGTGGCATTTAATGTGTATGAGAAAAGGTGTTTATATTATACTAGCTGACCCGGCAAACGTTGTTTTGCCATATAAATAATTAGATGTTGGCCGATTCTCATAGATACCGGATAAGCACAAAAAATTTCATCAAAATCGGTCAAGCCGTTTCGGAGGAGTATGGCAACGAAAACTGTGACACGAGAATTTTATATATTAGAAGATAAAAATATACGTCAAGTGAAGACACTGTTAATAATCCATTTACTCGAGGTATAATTAAACCATGTTGCTTTGGGATCTTCATGCTCGTCTGGGAAAAAAACAAAAACGTACAACGTACCAGCTGCTTCTCTTCCCGCGCAAATCGTAAAAACCGATCGAAGGAATGGGCGAAAATCTGCATAATCATGTCAAGAGGCGATGCGGCTAGCAACCCATCACTATTTTGATTCCGTTTTCCATCTACACGCTCTCCAACGAGCTAAATGTGGTCATAAAGTCTTACAGACCTAGGCTCTGTCTACCCCACAGGGTAAAAAGACGTGACAGTGTGTAGTTAAACCAAACAGTAAAACTAAATAACTGATACAGTTTCCTGTACAGGTAATTAAAAAGGGCTATTCACAAAAAAGGGCCAAGAAGCCACACAAAACTCGAATCACCGGTTTAGCGGTGTCGAGTTTGATTTTTATGGTTCTGTACCTCAAAATTAACAAAAACGGAACCTTATAGGATCACTTTGTTATCCGTCTGCCAAGACATTTTCTCAGAAACTCGTGGTATCAAGCTAAAATTCATATTAAATACTCAGATCTACTGTCCCTTGGAGCTGTGAAAATCAAACTTCTGAGCCAACTCATGCCATTCAAAAGATACAGCGATTATGCCGCAAATTTTCGACATTCGCCAGGAAATCAAAACCTACAGTCTACTTCTCGTGAACTCAGAATCTTGAAATTTGGTACGAAGCAACGTCTTATTGCACAGATAAAGAAAAAAAATTGCGAAAAGCATACATTTTTAGTTACATCATAAAATATTTTTAATAATTTTAAACTAAATAACTTTAAGCGATAAATCCGCTATTGTACAACGTTTATGTTTCATAAACTGTTTATTTTTGTATTCCTAGTGTTAAACATGATGTACATTAAAGAAATTAACAACAACGACAACTTCTAGATAATGGATACGGAACCCTTCGTGCGCGAGTCCATCGCACTTGGCCGGTTTTTTGCTTGAAGTACTTGTATGTACTGGCCAGGTACTGTTCTATGTTTATGAAACTAGCTGGGTAACAAAGCCACCTGTTTATAAGTAGGGTTTTTACAATACTGCAAAAAAGTTGACGTTTTACACATGAATGAGAAAATGAAACTGTTTTCAGGGTTAAAGTTTTATATTTATTTTTAAACGAGTGGTCACCAAATACCTTGATAGATTATGAATGTATGTATGATTGTATGTATGTATGCATGAACGTGCATATGTATGTATTTACGGATGCATGTGAACTTCTCTATTTCATCATAACTTTAAATAAATGAATTACCTAAATGCCTGAAAATATTTAGATAGTACCCTTTACGTATAATTGTTTGAATTCATATACATGACATAGGCTATAACTTAGGGTAGAAGTGTTTTTATGTTGCTTTGAACTAACTCAACGATACCATATTTTATAAAAGATACATAACCAAGATAAACATCCAAGACCCAGTATCTGAAAACGATTTTCCATTTTGACCTGACCGGGGATCGAACCCTGCGATTAAATTAAACTTGTCAGTACTGACCCGCTGCTACACTACTGGAGTAAAGAACATCGCACTAGTAGTGACTAGGCTCAAGTGGAGATGGGCTGGTCACATGAGCAGGAGAGAAGAAGGCCGCTGGGCGCGTAGGATTGCGGAATGGAGACCAATGCGCTGGGCCGACGATATTACAAAAATATTGGGGAAGACCTGGATGCGCACAGCAAAAGACCGGGTCAAGTGGAAAAGCCATGAAGAGGCCTATACCCAACAATGGGTGAACACGGGCTGAGAAAGAGAGTACTGACCCGCAGAGGAAAAGTAATAATAAAAGTAACAAAACAAAAAAAAAAGAATAACGAATGAAATTAGCACTATGAACTTATTAGATAGTTATAAGGCCTTAGTGCTAATTTCATCACCTTTGATGTTTTAACTCGCCAATAAAAAAATCAAATGAATACTTTAATATGCACTTTTGTTTGAGCAATATTTTTTTGTTTACAACCCAATCAAACGAACAACAGCGAGAGTAAAGTTCAAACGAGCAACCTTCACACAGCCGACCTTGTGTTAGAAAGGTGAAGATTGTTAATCTGGTAATACCCATGGAGATCTAAATTGACATTGTCTAAACAGTAGTTATAAAATAGTTTGTGAAGTGAACTGTGACTTGGTACTTTTCGATTGTAATTTGAGCGACAGTACTGCACGAAATTGTGAACTTGTTTTTATATGGTCCAAAGGTATTTATACCCTGGACGTATGGGACATTAAATTGTCCATTGTAATATAAATAACATTTTCTAAAGTGCTATGGCCTGACCGGTGGATAAACTTGACACCAAAAGCTCAAAGCAGGCAAAGCTGTGACTGCTGCCGACACGTG
Organism: Elegia similella; assembly: GCA_947532085.1. Taxonomy (NCBI): domain Eukaryota; kingdom Metazoa; phylum Arthropoda; class Insecta; order Lepidoptera; family Pyralidae; genus Elegia; species Elegia similella. Next base: position 25,319,983 of record OX383939.1, read on the forward strand.
ACTCAAACGTGAGCTTTTAGGTGTAACTCACACGTACCATTCGTAAGTTTAACAAAATATAATTTAATCCCTCTAGGAGATAAAAGTACTTAGACGTTCTACGTACATCTGCTTCTCTTCTCGAGCACACTGTAAAAGCTGGCCGAAGCATTGGGCAAACATCTAACAATATAGGCGGTACTGCTACCAACCCGTCACTATTTTTGATGTTTTCCATCTATACTAACCAACATGCTAAACATGGCCTTATCAGTCTTAAAACGAGGTCTAACGAACTTAACATTATCCGACTAAAATAAGTTGACACTTATCACTTTGACGTTTGGTCAACTGTCATTGTCAATTTGTTTTAGACGGATAATGGTTTAAACCAGGGCACTGTCTACCGCGAAATCGTTATAGATGAGATTTATACACTGTGAATTTTCATTCGTTTTGGACCCTTAAAGGGATGATTCAGTCCGTCGATACGAACAAATTTTCCTATGGGACCAATGCTGGGAGCTCAAAGAAAATAGACATTTACAAAAATGATCCGCCGCCCGGACAATTTGAAAGGGAATATAAAAAAAAATTGAGTCCCCAGCATTGGTCCCATAGGAAAATTTGTTCATATCGACGGACTGAATCATCCCTTTAAGGGTCCAAAACGTATGAATTTGGACCCTTAAAGGGATGATTCAGCCCGGCGATATAAACTTTTTCTATGGGACCAAGATCATCACCGTGTAGGCATGTATGTTTTCCTCTATATATAAAATGACATGGACGTGATGCGTTGAAAATCTACATCTCTGTCAAATACCATGAACATCATGACTAGCTCCGTGGCGCAGCGGTCAACACGCCAGCCTGCGACACGGAGTGACCGGGTTCGATCCCCGGCCAGGTCAAGATGGAAAATTATCTTTTTCAGATTGGCCTGGGTCTTTGATGTATATGTGTATTTTCTATATATGTATTTTTTATAAAATATAGTATCGTTGAGTTAGTATCCCATAACACAAGTCTCGAACTTACTTTGGGGCTAGCTCAATCTGTGTGATTCGTCCGTATATATATATTTATCATTCAACGAACAATATTATTAGTTCTTATGAGTGCCGCCTTAGCTACCAACTGGTTAAACCACCTGTTACGCAAAGGTGCCGTACTGTACCTACTTGCTTACTTGCTGAATGCGGTGGCTGTGGTAATCAGTTATAATAAAGTTCAAAGGAATGGCTGCAATATGTTCTAGGCGTAATACTATCGAAAATGTATGTAGGTACCGTGATATCTTTTACTATTGTTTCCTTACCTAATTCATGGTCAAAACACTTAAAAACAAGTTGTTGTGATGTGATAACAAAGACTTGGGTTAGGAGATTAATTTGAGAAATAGGATCTACAACGTGTAACAAGATTTTAATGAGTTTTTAAAATGTTCTAGTTGACACATCAGAATCGCTCCTAGGGTATAAATTACACGAACATGATGGGGAAAAAATGAATTAAAATCATATGTCAAATGAGATTCGGAGAAAAAAATACACAACAGAATACAGAACAAAACTTAACGTAAACACGCAGTTAAGTATTTAACTCTTTTAGATTCCATGTTTATACCTAATTGGTTTTTCTTTAAGCTTTAATTACTAATAATGATATTATAAAAAGTAGCTGGCAGGTAATCGTTTCTACAATTCATACAACAATGCAATTGCAACATATTGCAAAAAATCGTGTCAGAACAAAGGTTTCTTGCAATCCATTGCATATTCCAGTTCACTGCACTGCCAATAAACACAAAATATAAAATACTACAAAAGAATAACACGTAAATCAAGGTAAGGTATGAGGATTTTTTCCTAGTCACAAATGATTAAGGCAAAAACTTTGTCACTACCAATTTTAGAAGTAACCAGTAAGGAATTTTTAAATACGCATGTAAAATTATCATGGGTAAAATTAAAGTCAAGAATAGCTCAGTTCTATAAGCCATGAAGCCATAATAAAGTCACGACCCTCTGAGATGACAAAACAAGTTTGTCTTGTGCATCTGTAATATTTTTTATTAGCTCTTTAGGTCCAACTGCTTTTCCAAAGTGGAAATGTCCTCTCAACCTCTATCTCTTGCCATGTCTCCCCAATGTATACCAAAAGCAGAGAACTCATTTGTCGATTTCAGAATGTGGGTACCTTCTGATGGAAATCGATAAATGAGTTCTCTGTAAAAGAACTTAATGGGTATTAAGTTCTTTTACAAGCCCACCTCTTCGGCACCTTATCCAAGCAGAGTCCGTTCCAACATCGTCATGGTACGCAATGTTGTATTTCTGACGCGATTTGTCCTTTTGATTTCTAACAAACTGCGCTCCATCGCTCTATGGCATACCTACAGTTTGAACTGTTGCTTTTATCAGAACCAAGCCTGAGCCCCGTAGGTAAGGATTAGGATGGGCAAGATACACATATCAAGGTTGGTAATTTTCTTTGAAATTGTTCCTTCATCTTTCATCCCAATAACTGTTCTCTTCTGTAATAATTTATAATTTGTAAAATAAGACTTGACGGACCGGTTTCTTGCTCCGTTTTATATTAGGTTGCCGTTTCGACTTATCGTCCTTACACGGGGAAACGGCCTTTTTGAAGATCAAAATTAATTAAGGCTATACGTACATTAAACTGATGTCAGTAATTGTATGTTGTTGTTAATGTAACCTTTATAACATGAAATGTCTGGAAATAACGAGCGAACGCGGTGCTTTATGAGAGCTTGCGGTTTTGTAATAGTTAGCACATCTAGACATAAGTTGAAATTACTATGTTAAAGGCCAAACGTAAAGATGAGATAGTTTTTGAGTAAAGTGTACCACAAGAATGCATATATTGGTTTATTATATTTGGTGTTAATAGACTCAAATTGTATCTACTGTTACGTCATTTAAAGACAATCCTTATGTTAACTAATATTATAAATGCGCAAGTGAGTTTGTAAGTTTGATTGTTATGCTTACACGGCTTTACATAAATACATGTATCCAATTTTGAATACAAATCTTTGACTTCTACTTGACTTTTGACAGTTGAACTAAATTTTGCTTTTTGCGTTATCTGGGATACCATGGATAAGGACATAGGATACATTTTATCCGGAAAAAGTACTGTTCCTAAGGCATCGAAAATGACGCCAGCGAAAGCTAGTATAATACTAAAGTACTGAAATGCAATGTATAATTGTAAAAATGGATGTAATGTGCAATTTGAAATGCAATAAACGAATTGTATTGAAGAGTTTTTTAACACAATATTACAAGTCTCAAACTAGTACAAAAAATTTTTTCGGCAGAGAATTATAATAGCAATATTTTTTTAATTTATTGTAGTAGGGTTCCATGCTGTACATTAAATAATAATTAATTTAAGAACAATAATTGCATTAGCAATAGCAAAAAATTATTTATTTACATTTATATTACATTACACTTCAAAAATTTATTTATTTACAGTCTGCAAATATAATTCGGGTAGAGGTTGACATTTTAGACTTAAGGGCCCGTACTACCTCACACTGCTTTGCATGATTGACTGTTATATCAATAATAATTAAATACTCAAGTTGAAATAAAAATGCAGCAAAGTTCAGGACTAACTCTGGTAACTATATGACTCAAAAACACGATTGCGTTAAATTTTCTTGATAGAAAAAAAATGCAAAGTTGCCTCCAAATCACGTCTAATTTAATCGGTATATAGCATTATTCACCAAATACATTAAAATTAACCTTGAAACTTTTGATTATTATTGCATTACAGATAAGGCAGCATATGTTTTTCTTTTTCGAATAACCCTTGAATATTCCTAAAAAACGAAAATATCCAAAGTAGGCAACGCATTTAGACCATCCGCGTTTGTACCCCCACGCCGCCTGGCATATGGCGGGCTCTTAACTAAAGAAAACGGGGTTAATAAAGACCAAATTTCAGTCAGAATCTACTGAGGTTAACCGCACATTAAGCTATCAGTCCTATCTTATATTATTTATTTGTATAATGGTTTAATTAATGATCAAAGTCAGGATGGATTTGTTGTGGTCTTCTTTGATGCATACTATATAACATTTTATATCATTCGCGGTAGCCATAGAGTTACGATAACAAAGATTATAAAGATAAGATATACAGGCTAAATCTGAATCTAGCATTACTTTAATATTGCAATCAGAACCCCATAAAATATGAAATCGCAATAAAAAGGTACAAATTGATAATATTTTGTCTTGCTATAGACCTTTCAACTAGTTTATCTTTCATTCATTATGAGTAGCTTATTTTTACCTTTCAAATTTTCATAGATTCCGCTTTATTTCATCATCATCAGGTCTTTTTAGTTTCCACTGCAGGAGCATGACCCTCTCTGTACTACCAGATATACTATACATGCTCAGAGCAGACAGAGAATTTGGCCTACACTCTCCACGCTGGCTAGACTGGTTGGAGAGGTCTCATTGATGTTTATGAGCTTTGTTTAGCTTGTATTTTCTAAGTCGCCTCTTACGACCTCTATGGGAAGACTAAGAGTGGTCCTATTCTACTCTGCCGGAAACCACACGGCTTTCCGCTTCCTTCTTCCTTCCTTCCGCTTTATTTAGTTATTTTATACCCCCTAGAAATATTGAGATAACGGAATCAGGAGCGCGATCGGTACAACATACATAAATAAACATGCATATGGCTTTATCAGTAAGGAAATTAAGGCCCCGAGTATCTTTTTATCCTCTTTGAGAATATTCCAGCAGTACGCTACAAATGAAGGGAAATAATTATGGTTTTATTGCTTATTCCATTGGCGACGGAAATCCGATGTCGGCTACTGGAAAACGGTGTAAACGCATTAGTATGAGTAAATCTTACAATATTATTATTTGTTCGGAAAAAATCTCCCAAGAAATACCATTCTAAATGTTTCAAGTAATTTACTTGACAATATTGATTGTTCGATATTTTTTAACAGTCTGGGAATATTTTCATCAGAATTACTAAAAGATATAAAAAAGGAACGCAGATTTGAATATTTAATCCTAGTGATTCATTTGTCGAGGTATATTGCGGATAACATAGTGTAAATTTTTTTGTTCTTATTTAATTTATAAACGCGATAGTTAGTATGTAGGGATGTATGGATGTTTGTTACTCTTCCACGCCAAAACGGCTGAAAAGATCTTGACGAAATTTTGCACATATATAGGTTATTACCCGGATTAACACATAGGCTGCCTTTCATCCCGGAAAAAAGTACTTTTCCCGCGGAATCGACATTAACGCGGGCGGAGCCGCGGGCAATAGCTAGTTGACAATAAATTAACATTAAGTTATGCTGATTGCATATTCCAGAGCTATAAATATTGTCAGTGGATTCATTATCTGAGCTGCAAGATGTCTACTGCTGGTAATATCACTCCAGCCCCCGTAGCATGGCTACTATCTACAGCTCACGCCAAAGATAAATAAAAAAGCAGCCTACTTAAAATTTATCGAAGCCCACCAATGAAAACGTAGTATTTATCTCATACGATTCGTAGCACGCATGTAGTCTAGAAACATTATTAATATTTCAAACATGAAACTACAAATAAAAAATTAAAACCTCGTATTATTAAAGAAAACGAACGTATTAGACATAATTTATAAAATACCTAGTGATATTTACTTAAAAACTAAATATATTTGGGTTTATTTTTATTCAATATGGAAATAACGGAATGTAAATCGTGTACCAATCAAACGCAACAACCACTTTACACTGACAGTACACATCTGTCATTAATCTGTCGGTAAAATGGTTCTTTCCGTTTGAGTTTTCGTTTTTCACGCAAGATGGCGTACTAGTATCGGGCTTTTATTTTCGTAAAAATCATTCGTTTTTGTACTGTACATTAAAATATTATACTCATTATAGGTGTCTGACAGCTTGTAACTACGCAAAACAAAATATTTTGATTGTTTTGTTACTTTAATGTTCGAAATGCGTATGAAACATATTTTATCTAGGCTTTGCTAAACCCCGATAAATTTATGCGATTTCAAGGTACCAACCTCGATTTTGCCTGCATTTGTCTATCGCGAGCTGTCAAACCCATGCTCGCAAGACGCGCACCCCGCGACTTGTAACGTATTTATGAATGAAATTTGACTTTATTTAACGCGTGTGCCATGCTCGCTGGGTTAAAAGACGCAAAACGCGATATTTTGTCTTTTTATCAACGGAGACAGTGAGCCATGCTACGGGGGCAGATATCCAAAATGACTGGTTGGTAGCGGCCTACATTGAGCGTTTTCCTGCGCCCTTGGTCCTCGGTGATACGTATTGAATTATTAAAACTAGTGGCTTTGTGAGCTGTAGATCTCACGAGTCTTATGACAGGTATTTAGCTAGCCATTTCGAAAAATTTTCAAATACTGAATTGTCATAAAAAGTCTATTCTATATATAATTTTCGAAGTGGCACACAAAATTACACAAGAATTGATTGAGAAATGTAACTTGTAGAAAAAAACATCTAAACAGAAAGTTAGCTAGATCAATAAAATATTTTTAGCCTATGCTGATTGCTGAAGCAGAGACACAGAGCATTAGCTCAGTCAAAAAATGGTTATCATCCATAAGGCTATCCTGATGGTTGAACGGAGTCCGAAAGCTCGTAACTCTCAAGTGTTCCTGTAAGTTCCTTACCTTTAAATCCTTCACCTCTTTGACTTTCTTACACTCCTTTTGAAAGATCCCCATGCTGAACTTTCTCGAAAAAACTAGGCAAAGAGCTCTTACTCGTCCGATCACTATTTCACAACTGATATTATAACACTATGTATAACTATAAAACCTTCTGGAGGATTTCGTAATATCTGGTTATATCCAAAACCGAGCTATGGTCAGGATATATTAGATTTGGTACAATAACATTCATACCACAAAGCGTTCGTGACATGATATTTATATTGTAGCTATTCGTGAAGCAAATGTATAACGATTTGGTTTGATTCGATGTTCACACGAGTTCTCGTGTATTCGATAATGAAATCGATAAACAGGTAAACTATTTCAAATTAATGTCACTGAGTTTGTGCATGATAGGTATGTTAATTGGTAGTATATGCTTTTCAATCTGGTATTAGTAGGATGTATTATGAGGATTTGTATGGCAGTGTTCACGTGAATTTGTAGCGCACGGTATTTGTGCGTGGGTCAGTACATGTTCAAAATATAATATAATACTAACGTGTACACTGCCAACCTCATGCTAATACAAAGCATATGGCAAGCATGCCGGCGTGGCAGTTAGTTCCACTAACTGACACAATGGGCGGCGAGGGCGCTGCGGGCACAGCAGCGCCCTCTTCCAATCTTTTCCACTATTGGTAAAACCATATTCAGGTCATCTAGTTCTTTTTTAATTTATATTTGACGGCAAATGAGCAGACGTGCCACCTGATGAAAAGTGGTCGCCGTCGCCCATGGACATCTGCGTTGTGCACTATTTGGGGTGGATAAAAAATGTTTAACTCGCGTCAGGACACGTGACCTGATCGAAAATTCGTAAGACGGACACGTGACCTGAGACCGCCGCAAAGGCGAGTTTTCACTTCCACTGGCACTCTCGGAGTGCAATCCTTATTTTTTTTTTATAATAATGCGTTTTCTATCGCCTTAAAATTATTACCAACTATTAAAATGCGCAATATCTTCATATAAACAATTTTCTTTTATCCTCGACGCAGCTGGCGTATAAAATCTTTCGACGACATTTTATGACCCCGTCGTAGATAACGATAATGCTATCTATGCAAGTACATATTGCAACAGTGAAGACATTTTATTACTCATCAGCTCTCAAGTCATCGGAAATTATAGTTATTTTCATTTTAAGTTTAACTGCAATACCATCTAAGTTATTAACATGATGAGAAAATGCAATACCTTCTAAGAACATTACCTAGCTTACCTGGTTTATGAGACCTCTCCAAGCCGTCTGGCTAGCGAGGAGAGTGTAAGCCAAATCTTTTGTCTGCTCTGGCCAAGTATGGCTCCGGTAGTACAGAGAGGGTCATGCTCCTGCAGTGTAGGCTTAAAGGACCAGCTGACGATACGACCTAGTTTAACACATTCACAGGCTTGATTTTATAACAATGCATGTTTCGTTGTTATAATGCACTTGTTAGCCAACTGGCACTCATCATCATCATCAGGTCTTTTTAGTCTCCACTGTAGGAGCATGACCCTCTCTGTAATACCGGAGCCATACTTGACCAGAGCAGACAGAGGATTTGGCCTACACTCTCCTAGCTGACTAGGCGGGTTGGAGAAGTTTAATTGTTTATTGTTTATGAGCTTTGTTTAGCTTGTATTTCCTAACTGGCACTGAACGAGTTAAATAAATGATTCGACTTACAATTTATTTTGTCTGTAATATTTTATTTTTGAGTAGGTTTAGTTTTGCGATTTCTTTTCTAGTTTTGATGTAATTTTTTTATGCCGAATAAAGTTTGAGAACCCTATCATTTTAATCTTTCAGTAATTAGGTACAAGTTGTTTTTTTTTTTCCATATATATTTGGTCATTCATACACCCTAATCTGTCCTTTACTACAGTTTGTTATTATGTTCAACAGAGTTTTATGCCAAATTATTATGTCTATTATTTCATCTAGGCGAGCTCCGTGGCACAGTGGTTAACACGCCAGCCTGCGACATGAGGGACGATCGATCCCCGACCAGGTCAAGATGGAAAACGATCATTTTCGGATTGACCTGGGTCTTGGATGTTTATCTATATTATATCGTTGAGTTACTATCCTACGACACAAAAAAAATAATATACTCGTATAAACATAAACAACTAAAACATATGACGTTCAAAAAGCGATACATTTGAATAAAAAATATTAATTTTCATTTTCACTTACTGCGAGGCTAGGTCAATTTGTGTCATATATATTTATTTATCTATTTATCTGAATAGAAAACATGTGATCAAAGACAAAGCGGATAAAACAAAGTCTTGATTCTTTATATCTGTAAATTTTCAGCAGGATATCGTCTACAAGTCAGGTAGGATAGAGTTATAAGGAAATATGTTTACGTAAGCCCATGGGGGGAATACTGAAAATGCGTCGCCTTCCTACCCCCGCAGGGGCAATTCAAAAGCCGTAGAGCATTTTTGCGGAATAAAAATAAATGGAATAGTAAACTGTACGTTATTAAATTCAAAGTATAAGGGAGTATTTCTGACAATACAAAATAAGTGCAAATTAAATTATTTCCATTATCTTTTTTGTCTTCCACCTACACACCCATCATGCTTAACGTGGCTTTTTATACCTAGTCTATGTCTACTCCGCAAGAGAAAAAGACGTGACAGTATATATGAATGGAACAATAAAAAAATTAATATTTTATGAAACAATGAAAAAGTATTGACAATATTGCTATATTCTAGTATAAAATTGGTTGTCTGTAAAATCGGTTTACGGAAATGGAACAATGAATAAAACCGGCCAATTGCGAGTCGGACTCGCGCACGAAGGGTTCCGTACCGTTTTCTATAAAAGCGACAAAAAAGCATGTCTTTTGTATGGGTGCCCTTTAGTAATTATTTTATTTTTAATTTCTTGTTTTTAAAGTGAATATATAACTAAATATTCTGTGAATATTTTAAGCGTCTGCTTTTTGCCGTTATTAAAAAACATAAATAAATAATAATATTAAAAGTTACGCGAGACATAATTTAAATTAATAACAAACGGTTTCACTCACGTATCGTTAGTTAGTTATTGGCTGAAACTTGTCGGCGATACCGACTAACGGTACGTGACGTGAGTGAAACCATTTGTTATTAATATAAAAAAAGAAAAAAAAATGTTTAATTTAACACTGAATAAGTATTGATAAAATCGCTATATTCTATTAAAAAATTGGTTGCTTGTAAAGTCGGTTTACTTCGAACGCTTAGGGCGATTGTGTCTCTTCTCTATCGCTTGTGCCGCGTTCTCGCTTGACCGCGGGACGTGACACTTGTTCGTGCGTGCAGCCGGCGTTTATCGAATTTTAAAGACAAAAAATAGTTAATTTGAACCAAAAACGAATGTGCAAAAGAGCATAATTTATTTTCAAGTGTTGTACTTACAGATCTGCCAAAAATTGCCATTTTGGATTCCCGCCTTAAACTATGATAGTCTCTCACACCATAGCAACAATCTTCTTCGTCGTCCGAATATGGCGCGTTGTAATAAAAAACTATGTTCCGTCTCATTTTTATTCAAATTATATTTATTTTTGCAAAACAATAAAATATTCTTGCAAGATTTTATGCTAAGAAACTAACCAACTTTAAAAATTGATAGTTTTTTCATAAGTTATCGGAGCTTGCTTCACTTTTTAATTCACTGTCAACGTGTACCCCTAAATTATCAATTTAAAAGCATCACATTTATATAAAACTATATTTTGTCTAAATTTAGGCTTAACAAATTAACTCTCACTGTTTTACTTTTAAAAATATATTGTTTGATCCCCTAACTATAGCATTATTTCTTAAACCGAACTATTTACGCTTAAACTTGGGTTATATTACTTGCACTTCCAGACCAGTGAACTTATCTACCCAAAAGATTGGTTGCTACTAACCAATCTAATATCTTCGGGCAAAAAGTTTCACAATGAATCCGAACGCCATTGAGCCAGACAATAGTATTTCAAAATAGTTTTTTCTTGTTGAACCAGTAGTATGAAATGTTTACAAGATTGGAAAGTGATTACACATAGGCTTCCGTAGGCATAGTGTTTGTAAATCTGTTTGTTAGGACATCCGTATAATTCAGGTACTTTATAAGTTTGGTATATGGGCACGAAATAAGTACTAGTACCGGCCTATTTGCTATTAAGTGTACATTTTGATAGTCACTTCAAAATACATTACGTTTTTTATATCTTAAATAAAAATTGTTAGTCATACGAAAGCCGCAATGTATTTTGAAGTGACTATTAGAACGTTCATCACTAAGTTAGCAAATAGGCCGGCTGGTATAGGAGAGACTTTGCGACAGTAAGTGTAGAGAACAACACTTCATTGTATTTTTAACCTCTCAAGCCATTGTTTGCTTTTCGTACGTGTAAGTGACCAACACTGGTGTCAGACTTTTAAGCTACCTTAAGGCATCTGACATAGCGACTGCCATCAATGATGACAGCAGGGACCAACGGCTTTACGTGCCTTCCGAAGCACGGAGGAGCTTGAGATATGCAAATGTGAACATGCAATTGAAATCGGTGAAAATAATTAAAGACATACTTTAAGCGAAGGCCGTCTTCTCAGTTTAAAAATAAAATTATTTATTTGTCACTTGAAACTTGACGACCCTAGTTTATTGTTATACATTTTGTAAGATACTTGAGTCGAAGGCAGTTTATTTTTCAGTAAAATATTTTACTGCGCACATGAGGTATCTCGTTGAAATGTGACCTTCCATTGTTTATACCTGCCATATTATGTGGTTATTTTATGAACAAGTAAGGAGGTACCTATTTTTAAAAAATGTGGTAACTAAGATGGATTCGATTGAAATAGTTTAATTTATGTCAAATTTATTTTTCTTAACTCACAGAGAGTTAGAAAAATAACTTTGACAAAAGTATGGTTGACATGACTGCTAAAGTCTTTATTAGAGTTTATAGAGGTCATGTAAGTTAGGATGTAAATATGTAAGTATGTTTGTATGTGTTTTTCTCAGGTTGAGGAATTTAGAAGTTATGATTTATGATCGACTATAAAGTTATGGTCTAGTAAATTAATTATTTCTTTTTATAATTAGTTCTATTAAATTAATATCTGATGATTAATCATGTTAGTAGGCTAGCAACCCATTACTGTTTTGATTAAATTTTTCACCTATATCCACCAACATGCTAATAAAAAAAAACGTAGCTTTGTATGTCTTCAAAATTTTGACAATTTTAGATTCAGGTCCAATAATACTGATCTTATTTGATTAATCTTCTTGATTTATTATATTTTGAATAAAAATGTATGAAACAATACAAATCTTGTAGAATTGCACGTTTACATAACTGAATCGGAATCCATCAAGTTGAGTCGAATCACGAATCGATTTTTTTATAATTAAAAAACTTTTTTCTCCTAACATTTCATAAGTCATAATTTTTTTTTTCTCAGACGGGCATGGAAGGCTTAAATACTGATCATAGTTATCCCGTGACCAAAAGGCTGGCAACATAGCTAAGAGGTTCCGCATTGCTTTATAACGTGGTGTGGTAAATTGGTAATGCTGTCAGCGTTTCCCACGCGTTGCTATGGTTTGACGATTTTTATTAACTTATAAACCGTACAAGCGCCGAAATTCGGGTGAAAAATCTCCCTTTCAACTTGGGAATAAATTCTTTCGTATGTCTCTCTGCCTCGCTGTCCGCTGTTCACCTCTACAGTCATTTCTCATTCGATTCTTGTCAAATTTTGTCGTTTTCGCTATTAGAAATTTGTAAGAAATGCGAATTCAATAGCAGTTCTAAGCTAACATGTCGGCCAGTGATTTTGTAAGACAGTAATGCGTAATTACATATTTTTAATGAGAAATATTTCATATAAATACCGACTTCAGTCTATCTACTGAACCGATTTTGATGTAATTTTTTTATGACACAGGACGGCAAACGAGCTACCTAATGGTAAGCGATCACCGCTGCCCATAGACTACTGCAACACCTGGGGTGTGACAAGAGCGTTGCCGGACTTTTAAGAAAACATAGACTAATTTTTTGAAGATTCCAATGTCGTTACTATTGGGCCATACTGCCGCAGGCAGTTCATTCCACAGTTCGGTCGTACGTGGCGAATGGGACCAATTTAAAATCAAACCCCTTCAAACAAACAAAAAATAATAATTTTAAAATCATATCTTTATCAATTAATAAATGATGGAATTATGAGTTAACAAATTAAAAAAAAATGCAAACGAATTGATAACCCTTTCTTTTCTTTGTAATCGGTTAAAAATAACTACCCATATTTGTCTCACTAACCTAATCAAAAATCTAAAGATAACCTAGACATGCGTATTAAGACGACTCATTGGCACATATGTGCAGAATGATAGTGGGGTCACTAACCTTCACCGATAACAAAGGATGATAAATAAAATAAAATACTTACTTGTTATCATAGATGAAGACACTTGTAGCGAAAACATTGTTCAAATTGCGACTTACTATGAACTGTATTGTAAGACGCAATTTCTATTGTCTTGTTTTATGCCCGAGTGTCACAGGCTATGAATTTTTGAACCGGACGTAACTTTATTTTGTAAAACTTGTAATATATATAAGCGTAAATATTTCAAGGGCTGGCTCTCAAGGACAAAGAAATGCTTTAGTAGCAAATTTTCAAAAATCCACTCGCTAGCTTTTTTTTGTCTTTTTCAAACAATATTTTTTTATTAAAATCGATAAATCAGCTGGTTAGATTTAGTATCCATAGTAGGTAATAGTGAAAAGTTCGCCGCCAAGAAAGTATTTTGTTGTACACAGGGTGTTTTCGTCTGTTTCTTTAAACGTTTAAGGCAAGATATATGGAAGACTAGCGTGTCAATTTTTTTTATTTACTTCTTAAGCACTTTTTTTATCTTATCTTTAGGCTACCCTTTAAATGTTTTAAGCTTAATTTACATGGACCTTATATAGTAATAAATAAATATGAATATATACGGATAAAACACACAAATTGAGCTAGCCCCAAAGTGAGTTAGAGACTTGTGTTGTAATAGAATTAAGAATTGTTTTTTATTTGAAAAAAAAAAAAGCTATTCCATTCTAAATTTCTGATCCTATTGTGATTATAAGAGTTTAGGAGAATTTCGTTACTTGTTCTTAGGCGCAATTTTCACATAAATAACGGTATTGTTTATCGCGGACACCAAGAACGATAAAAGAAACTAGGTCGTTTCTTATCAGACGAATAAACTTCTGGAAACGATAAAGATTGATATAACAAACTTTACCGTCGGAAGGACATTGAACTTGTCTACTTTATGTGGAGTTTTACTTACATATTTTTATCTTATATTATTTTAATTTAATTGTATTTAACGGGTTCCATATCCGAGTAAGATTTACATTAATCCGAATGGATTTTGTTTGAGAGATTATTTTTCCGAACAACTGTAATCCCAACGAATTTAGCATCGACGAACGATTCTCCGAAAAATATAACAAAGGACTGAAAACTACCTAGCTCAGCGTATCAGCATTGCCATTCAATTAGGCAATGCTGCCAGAGTTTTGGGCACGATGCTCAGAGGTGAGCACCTGGAGGAACCTGTACGAATTGTAAATCCTAATCCTAACTAATATTATAAATGCGAAAGTGAGTTTGTTTGTTTGTTACGCTTTCACGCCGTAACTACTGAACCGATCATTATGAAATTTTGCATACAAGTTCTCTGGAGTACGGAGAAAGACATAGGTTACCTTTTATCCCGGGGCCCGGGAAAAAGTACTGTTCCCGGGGGATCGACATTGACGCGGGCGGAGCCGCGGGCGAAAGCTAGTACCTATATATTTTTAAGTAGGTTATGTTTTTTTATTATTATTTTAGTTTCATCTTTTTCAGTATTTATTAGTAGTTTTTAAGTAATTGACCTTATATTTTTTTTTGTTATTGATGACTATATAGAGAATTCATCACAATCTAAAATTTAATATAAACCTTAAGTAATACTTTAGTTTAGGTACGTATCTATATAAATAGAACTGACTTCGTACGTTTTCATTTTGTATCTTATTTTTTTATAAATAGCTAAAAAAAAACTATACTGGAATCCTAGAATCAGAATCTCTAAGGAAGAATAGAATCGCAAGAAAAAAAAGTTAGAAAGCGAAGAAAAAATTGGGCTTCCCATACAAAATCGCCGATCAGCTGGGCGAATTTCCAGGAAACGCCAATTTTTTTTGTTTCTTACCTTTCTTTCTTGCAATTCTGTATTTATTGCATTAGAGGTTCTGATTCCAGGATATCAGTGTAGTTCAGAGATATAAAATCACGTGGTATATCATATTAATGTTTAAGTATATAATTTTTTTTGACATAGGTTCTTTAAAATTGTTAGTTAACATTCTTACTAACAGGTTATCAATTTGGTTGTACGTCCCAATCCGTATTAGCGCGGAAGACCTCCGGATAAGGTCGAAACATGTCGGCCAGTAGCTGACTCCGTACATAAGTATGATGTTGTTCCATATTTTAATAATGACTCATCATTATTTTCATGCCCCTCACTATGTAGGTAGGTATGTACATCGAAATATAGGTTATCATTATCACACTTACAGATAAAGCGCATCGGAAATATTTGAACTAGATTCATTCTTATGATTGATAATGTATATACGTGTCGTGATAAGATAGTCGTGGGAAATATGCTGAGCATATATACTCTTGTCTCATATACAATGTGACATATAATATAGATTAATAATAGAATTATATTTATAATATAATGCACTTGTTAGACACGTGTATTTAGTAACTAGGATAAAATAAAATGATAGCGGTTTTAGTTGCTTTCAGTTTGGTTAGGACAGTGCAGGCTTGAATCACCTGATTGACTGAAAATAAAGATGATTCCGTGCTTCGGAAGGCACGTTAAGTCGTTGGTCCCGGCTGCCATTTGGTAGTCGTTAAAGGAACCACGTCAGAGGCCGAGAGGTGGTTCCGAAAAACTCTGACACCAGGGCGTGCATGGTCGATTGACCGTGACACCTACTAGTTGTTCATACTGACAATATTTTAAAGCTATCAGGACTCCAAACTTTCAATATAAGTGACAAGAAAACGTATTCAAATGTAATAATATCTTTAAAAGAAAATTAAATGCTGTATTGAAAGCACATTGATGTACAGTTTTCTTTTTAAATAATATTATAAAGTTTAAGAGTTTGTTTGTTTGCGCTAATCTCAAGAACTGCTAGTTCAAATTGGAAAATTATTTTTGTGTTGGATAGTTCATTTATTGAGTAAGGCTTTAGGCTATAAAACATCACGCTGCGACTGCAATAGGAGCGAAGCATCAATAAAAAATGTTATGAAAACGGGGGGAAAATTATTCATCTGTACTAAAAATAAAAGTATTAAGTAATCATAATAACAGAAATTGCCGCGGACAAAATCGCGGGCAACAGCTAGTTGTATAATAAAATTTAATAAAAATTAGAAGCAGGTTTGTTATTTAAAAAGAAATACTAAAAACAAACTTTAATTTTAAAATAGTGTTACAATGCCAAGTATTAAGGCATATTGTTTTATTATAAATTAAAAACGAAAAGGCGTTGATAATAATAAATGCATTGTCATAATATTATTATTTTTTCTTTTAATCTTCCATGCTGGTCTGTGAGAAAAGAAAAAACGTAAAATGTGCCAGCTGCTTCTCTTCCCGCGCAGTTCGTAAAAGCTGATCGAGGGATTTGGCTAAAATCTGCGGAATCATGTCAATGCAGTAGCTAGCAACCCATCATTATTTTAATTCCGTGTTCCATCTACACGCTCTCCAACAAGCTAAATGTGGCCATAAGGTCTTATAGAGCTAGGCGCTGTCTACCCCGCAAGGGAAAAAGACGTGATACTATGTATGTTATTATTTTATGTTATACTGCTTAGTATATAATATATTATGACAAACGATATGCCCATTTGTTACTATTGATGTAAAGAAAGATGGATAGGAAACATAACTGCACTTCGCACTACTTCCTTCTACTTTATATAACCATGAACATTGACGTAAGATCTCTATACTCTATACTTTATTATTGACGTCATCGCATGCAATTTGATATACAATATTATTATTGAGTTTTTCTACGGTTGTTAGAGGAAATACGTTCGTGATAGGATATATTGCGGAATGCTTATCTTATGGTTAGTAGACACAATCAGCATACATACATAGTATCACGTCTTTTTCCCGTGCGGAGTAGACAGAGCCTATAAGGTCTATAAGACCTTATAGCCACATTTAGCAAGTTGAAGGGCGTTTAGATGGAAAACAAAATCAAAATAGTAATAGGTAATAGCCACATCGCCTAGACATGGCTCCGCAGATTTTGGCTCAATCCCTCGATCGGCTTTTACGATCTGCGCGGGAAAAGAAGCAGCTGGCACATTCTACGTTTTTTGTTTTCTTCCAGACCGTAATGACATTAATTTGGAAAAAAAATATATTATTATATAAAAAACTTGCATGTGCTTTAACATAAGTTAAATACTAATATCCATAAAACTTTACTTGTTTTGTTGTCAGTTATTTATTTATCAATTAGCATTATTAAGAATCTTTCATTGTCATTTCAAAGGATCCACAACTAAAAAAAACTATACTAAATACACGAATTCCATGCACACAGACGGGATATTCCTGGCCTCCTGACTCACCGGCTGTGTCATTCGGGACGTCTAATGAATTCCTGGATGTTTCCCTAAACCGTTTGTGTTAACTGCTTATAAAAATATTAGTTGCTAAATACAGTTAATTGAAAAAAATACTTATATTTTTGTATCTTTTAAACAAAAATATGATGAACTGCTTTCGCCCGCGGCTCCACCCGCGTCAATGTCGATCCCTCGGGAATAGTACTTTTTCCCAGGATACAAAAAGGTAGCCTATGTCCTTCTCCGTACCCCAGATAACTTGTTTGCGAAATTTCATGATGATCGGTTTAGTAGTTACGGCGTGAAAGCGTAACAAACAAACAAATAAACAATCAAAACAAACTCGCTTTCGCATTTTTAATATTAGTTAGGATTATTTTTCAAGTTCATCTTGCTTTCATGCTGGTCTGGGAGAAAAGAAAAAAACGTAGAATGTACCTGCTGCTTCTCTTCCCGCGCAGACCGTAGAAGCCGGTCAAGGGAATGGGCGAAAATCTAAAGAATCATCACAAGAGACGATGCGGCTAGCAACCCATCACTATTTTGATTCCGTTTTCCACCTTTACGCCTACCAACACGCTACGTGGCCTTTCGGTCTTATGACCTTAGGCTCTGTCTACCCCGTAAGAGATAAAGACGTGATAATATGTATGTATGTAAGTTCATCTTGGTATGTAAATATGTAGTTATGAATACATACATACCTACATATTATCATGTCCTCAGACCTTAAGGGACAAACAAACAGTGTCTAAATCAAAAGACCCAAATGCCACATTTAGAGTGTTAATGAAACCTAAATCCACCCCCTGCAGACTTTATACCTCCTTCTGAAGAACTGCCCCTGGGCATGAGCTTTCATGGTCTACGTGAAAGTGCTTAAGGCGCTGTATCCCTTAACCGTTTGTAGCGGACATCGCGCGATATATTTTTTACTCGTGTCATACTTGTCGTCAGTCTCAGTTCAAACCCGTGTCTGCCATTTTCGTGGTAATTTTCACTTTTAATTTAATAATTCAATAATTATAACCAAATATTGTATTTTTTTTAGGTATCCATCTGGCTCATGCAGTAATACTTTTTATAGATATAAAAAAGTTAGTAGTTGTCGCTGAAAATATCAAGTAATTCGCGACGAAACTTTTTTTGGATATAGGTTTTTAGCTATTTTATTTAGCTAAGTTTTAAATATATTTTTCTAAATATTTTAGTGTAACCATTTATTTTGATCTTTGAACTGTACGTCATATTTTTTTCATGCTAGTATTCCAAGAAAAATAAGGCTAACTGCGCGACGAAAAAATACACGTTTTACGGTATTCTCCTGATGCACAGCGCCTTAAATCGTCTCCGTACTGAGGTAGGACGATGCAGCTATGATTTGGCACGCTGGGGTTACATTGGTTTGGCGGAAGCGCAGTGTCAATGTTATCATGAATATCGAACCATGTCACATCTCCTCTCGTGCCCTTCATGTCCCACTACCTGCACAAAAGCTGACCTCTGTAGAGCTTCAGAGAGAGAGCTATCAAGGTGGTGTCCTATTGGAAGGACAAAATATAGTTTTGAGCCAGCGATACGAAAAGAAGAAGAAGAGTGTTAATGGGCGAATAAGGAATCAAAATATTGATGGGTTGCTAGTTGCTACCTCTAACTTAATTCCGAATCAGCAATATATTTTTATTGCTTTGGAGTAGAAGTTTGAGTTCTCCATAGCTCTATGAGACCGCAGATATTAATTGATAAGTGCACACATTTTTAAGAAAAAGGCTCTCAATAGACGGACAGACGGACAAACGAAGTGATCCTTTTCTTACTTTTTGAGGTACGGATCCCTAAATATACTTACTAAAACATACGTATCACACGTACGTAATATTTCAAGTAACGGTATCACTCACTCAGTTATTTTCCTGTCACACACAGGTGACGTTTCAAGGAAAATATATGTTCCATCCAATAAATTTTATGAGATTCGTGATACAATTGTAAAAACGCTTGAAGCCGTAAATAACCAATTGTCACACGTTATTTTTGGAAATGTTATATATTTTGACGTATTTATAAAAGCTGCGTATTTTGTTTATGCTTAAATTTAATCAATCATATTTTTTTTCAAAAAATATTCACTTGGCTGCCTTGGGAAACAACATTATAGCACATATATAAGTTGGGTGAATATAAGAATTTTAACGTTACCCTATTCATCCATACAATATGGTTGAATAAAGAAATGAATGAAGAGGCAAACGACAGGGCAGTGGCCGTAGCAAAATTATTGTAGTTATAAAGACATTACGACTCGAAAAGAAGATGAATGAAGAAATTCACATACTATATTTATATATTAATAAGTATTTGCATACTTATATGAACTCCAAAAACAATACACTCCTTTTTGGTAGTCGTGTAAAAATGTAAGGAACCGTAGAAGAGTTATATTAATAAAAGGTTACATACTTTTTTCAGAAATTTGAATAAAGTGAATGTTATTTAAAAGTCACGCTAAAAATATCCATTTGTAGTTTATACTTTTTGAATAAGGAAAAAAATATAACATGATAAATTATTCATACTGTCTTTGTCAAAATATTGCGACAAAGTCGATAGGTAGAATACTAAGTTATTTTTAATACATACATACAGTACGCACTTTGTCTGTTTCTCGTTCTAGGTGGACATGTTCGTAAGGCAAAAGCGAAGGTGAGCGTAAAAAACAATATAAAGGTGGAAAAGGGAGTCAAAAAAGTGATAGATTGCTAGCCGCACTGATCGTGACATGCTGAGGTATTCGGCTCGATATAGTTTTTATTATATTTTGTAAAAATCCAGTTATGTTAATAACTAGAGTTTGACATACACATCAGTATATTTACTTTACGTACACTTAGGTACATCTCAGAATACAGTAATCACACTTACATCCTTCGTTTAAGTTAATAACCGACCAAAATAAGACAACACTTCACTTAGACGTTTTCTTAGCTGTGATTGGCAATTTGTTTAAACCTTGTATAAAATTTAGTAAGTATTAATTCTGTGTCGCCCTAGCTCGTTTCAGACTGTATATTACTTAGCCTGTATCTTATACGTACGACCATTACTGAATGAAGGTCTATTTGCAACCTTTTTCAGACTAGCAAGTGATAATTATTGGGTTCTGACTAATTTTGCATTTTCTATTGAGAACTTCAAGTAAATTGAATATTTCGTACTCACGTTTTTAGTATCATTTTAGGTTTGATAAATTTAACTAAAGTGTTGCGCATGTATTCACGATCAACAAACTTGATTTACGCATTATAAAATTTACAAAATGTTAAAAAAAGAATAGAAACATGACGACATTTTTGATCAAAATGGACAACTCGAAACGAGTTCTTATCATTAGTATTTTTAAAATAAATTTAGAAAAACAAAAAATTATGCATGCAGAATGTTAATAATAATAGAGTCAACTTTCAAGTTTAAATAAAAAATGTGTTAACTAAAAAACATAGTCATTAGGAACAAAGTGGCAAAAAACGCCAATATCACTCCTTCTGCCTAAGACAGGGGTTCCCAAACTCATAAATATCTGGCCTCCTGCTATTTTATATTAAATGAATATGCCTCCCTCCCCTCGCCTCCCCTCGGCCCAGGGCCCAACAAGTAACAGCAAATAGGCTTGCCAAGCAAATGTAAAATAAGGGTAATAATGTCCAAAAATATATTTTCTGATGAATAATTATAAAAAAGAATGTTTTTACACACTTGTTATAAAAGGATTGAAAACCGCCGCCCGCGCCCTCGCGCCCTCCTGTCCATGTCATCGCGCCTCCCTAGTGGGGCACGCCCTCCACTTTGAAAATCAAAGGCCTAGGATTTGGTTCTCCTCCCTCCTACATCATCGAGTTTCTGGCTCGTCGTTCCTTCCCTACGTGGCCCAAAATTCTTTCTCTATGAGCCTAAAACCCTTGATAACAATAATAAGTTGATAATATATGGATGATACTATGTAGGCCAAATCCTCTGTCTGCTCCGGCCAAGTATGGCTCCGGTAGTACAGAGAGGGTCATGCTCCTGCAGTGGAGACTAAGACCTGATGATGATATGGATACCTATGTTAGGTACCTCAAGTTAAATAATATGTAAATATCAGTTGACGCCGAGGCCATATTTAGGTTTCCTTGTTGTCAGTTCAATACTCTCAAGGCGATGTTTTTTTGTTTGCATACCAATGCATCTTCAATGTCGGCTTTGTTTATGATTAGATTTCATTTTAACACTGCCTATGTATTGTGTGTTTTTTTCTCAACAAACTAGTTTCTTACGTAGTTAAAGTCAAATATTTTATTCATCGAGAGGTTAACTTTCATTTTACATTAAATTTTATAATATTATTCTCTACATATTGAATACTAGCTTATGTCCGCGGCTCGGTCCGCGTTAGTGTCGATCCTACGGGAACAGTATAATTTCCCGGAATGAAAGGTAGCCTATGTCCTTCCCCGTGAAGAAGCCGTGTGGTATCCGGCAGAGTAGAATAAAACCACTCCAAGTCTCCCCGTGGACGTCGTAGAAGGCGACTTAGGAAATACAAGCTAAACAAAGCTTATAAACATCAGTGAGACCTCTCCAACCCGTCTGGCCAGCGTGGAAAGTGTAGGGCAAATCCTCTGGCTGCTCTGGCCAAGTATGTCTCTAGTAGTACAGAGAGGGTCATGCTCCTGTAGTGGAGACTAAAAAAGACCAGATGATGATGTCCTTCCCCGGGCCTCAAACTACCTCCATACCAAATTTCACCCAAATTGGTTCAATGGTTGAAGCGTGAAAAGAAGAAAAACAGACAGAGTTACTTTCGCATTTATAATATTAGTATGGAGTAATATGAATTCGTCAACAAGAACAAAAAGTCGTCAATACACGTAGCAGTTGTGGTAGGGATCCTAGTTAGTTCAAAATACTTTCTAGATTGCAATATTTAAACATGTTTAAAAATTGTATACTAGTTCGGGAAATATATAAAATATCAACATTTAAGTCTACAAAAAATAATTTCCTTTTACTTTTTGTTACGGTCTTAAGGGCCTCATCTATAAAATTTATAAAACTTTTGAAATGTTGAGGTTGTATGAGGTGTATTGTATACGCAAACATTGATATGTTCTTCTAGCTCGGCACAGGCTATCTCAGCACAACGAAGATAGCACAGAGAAGATAAATAACATGACACCTCTTAAAAAAAAGATTAGGGTATGCTTTAGAATAGCTTTGCATGAATTTGTAATCTCTGAGCATTGGATCTCAAAGAACTCGCTTCGCTATTCTTCACAATATATTTTTTAAAGCGCGAAGTGATGTTTTACAAATAAAAAATATAACGTCCCCTCGTAGCCCTTGTTGTTTCTGATATGGCGGAGGCTTCGCCCCTTAAACTGGTGCTTAGAAGAAATTGTTATTACTAATAGAGTCGATAACTTGAAATTAGGTTTTCTTTTCAAAATAATACATTAAAAGAAACATCTCTTCCTTACACTCATTCTCAGTTTTTATCTGCTTTTATGTTTAGAAAAACAACGAAGATTTTAAAATCTTTTGTACGTAAATTCATTAATGCAAGTCACATCATAATGATGTTTGGAATTTTTATGGTTTATACCGACATAAAATGTCCTTTTTATAAATATCTACATGCGTACCTAAATGGCGACAGGATAAATGACCGTCCACTCAAAAATTTACTCAAAGCGAACTGGGGTTAACGTTTTACTTCTTTTAATAATACTTCTTTTAACGTTTTAACTTCGTTCAAATATAATGGTAGATACACGATTCGCGCTCGACAAGTGGCACCGACAAAACAGCGCCCTTATCGAGTTTCGGAGCTGTTTTGTCCACAGTTCCAATAAAACGCGCTAGCAATCACACGTCTCGCGATGACGAAGGAACAGTAAAAAGATGCAAAAACTACCTATATTTTATGTAGATAAGAGTATTTAATAAATTACCAAAAAATATTAAAAATATGACAAATAACAAACAGTTCTATGCAACCCTAAAACAATATTTAATAGAACGACCATATTACTCAGTAAATTAATACTTAAAATCATAATTTACGTCCGCCTCTCTCTCTAATTTGATATGACAAAAAACGTCGGCCAGTTTTATCTAGTAAGTAAGTGTATATAAAAAGTCTTATTTATTATGAAATAAGATATGGTGCAAAAATTCCACGCGGGCAGAGTATAATCCAGCGATTTTAAGTCTATGTCTACCTACTACTACTACGAATGTATCATACATTCGTCATACTAAGGTCGCTCGTTCAAACCTGTCCGCGTGGAATTTTTTCACCATACGAGTATCTTATTTCTTATGTACTAAAAACGGTTAGTTTAAGATAAGTTAAGGTTAGTTAAACGGTAAAGTGTCGGACTCGTCAGGAGCCCATTTTCAAGGCGAGTGCGAGACGTGCGGCGGAGGGTCCCGAACTAACTGCTCTCGATGCACCGCACTATTCCTTAATTTTAATAGAAGTATATAACCTTATAAAAATATGAGTAAGTACTTCCTAAAGCTGTCGTAGAAATCCATTAAACTGCTTAGAACAACTGGTGACCGTGCTTATTAAAAAAATAGATTGCACTCAGGAAGTACCGGCAGAGGTGAAAACTCGTCTTTGCGGCGGTCTCAGGTCACGTGTCCGTCTTACGAATTTTCGTACAGGTCACGTCTGACGCGAGTTTAACGTTTTTACCCATCCTAAAAAGTGCACAACGACTTCTAACACAAATAGATCCTAACTTTAAACATACAGAAAGCCATAACTATAGAAGTTATGGCTTTCTGTAAGTTTACTTATAGAAAGCTTCCTGTTCGGATATAAGTAATTTGATATTATGTTCGCCAACGACGTGAGCACGGTAATGATATCATTACCATGTCGTGATCAATTGAGCATGCATGTTCATCCAATAGCGTAGCCATGCGTTACTCTTATCAGTCTAAACAATATCTTTTACATCTGACTCTTAAAAGTACTCTTCAATTCAAATTGAAATATTGTAATCAAAGGGAGATAAAGAGGTTTGTTATTCATGTTAATTTTCATTGGCACTTATCAGATAAAATAAACTCGTATATGCAAATACAGACAGACGTCTAGCATTTATAATTTAACACGGAAGAATCTTGCTAGTTTGATATGGTTGAATAAAATTTGCTTAAGCGCCAGTAAAATTGACAGTGGCCTGTTTAAAATATTAGATTTAAAAAAATATAAGGCCACAAAAATAACACCTATTTTTGTGGCCTTATATTTTTTAAATTTACACTTAGTTTAAACTTAGTTTGATACAACTCGTACGTAGAGTCTTTGTATTTTCCCGTTCGAGGTAGACAGATACTAGGGAAGTAAGATAAAAGCGAATATGAGCGTAAAATAAATCAATATTATCATAATTATAATCATAATATTTTATTATACAGTACATTGAAGATCATAAGTCTATTAAAAGTGTCCATTGTATTGAACCTAAAAATAAGGCATGCAAATATTTTAAATTAATTTAAATATATATTAAAGAGTATGCTTAAACTTATCATAATATTTTATTCATAATATTGCCTTGGTAGTATTTTGACTTTTTATATATATCAATGGGATAAGGGAGTCCAAAATAGTGATAGGTTGCTAGCCTGCTATGATTCCTAAGGTATTCGGCTCAATATAGTTATGATGACATTTAGTAAAAAATCTGATTATGTTATTAAATTCTAGCCTTTGACATACACGCCACTTCGTTTAGTTTCATACACTTACATTTGAGAATTATGAATACCATTTTCCCAGATTAAATTCGTTAAGTAATAAAGTTAATCAAACGACAAAAACAAACATATTAAAAAATATTTTATAAAATAATGAAAACTTGAGCTTTAACGTTACAGCAGTGGCAGGCATACATTTTCGCCGCGCGATAGAACGAAAGGGGGATATTATTATCTCTGTAATGTGTAGAATATTATTTTCTAGAAGTCTTAGAAAGTCGGTCTCAGGTCACGTGTCCATCTTATGAATTTTCGATCAGGTCACGTGTCCTGACGCGAGGTTAAAAATTATAAAAAATACACGCAATGCATGATCGTTTGAGGGAATTCAATTTAAATATCGAATTCATCGATTATTTATTTCAATTATCTAAATAATACATCACACTAGTGCATGGTCGATTGACCGTGACACCTACGAAATGATGATGATGATGATTCACACTCACACCTCATTGTTGACTCTAAGAAAGGCATAGACTATCTGAATGCACTGAAGCTAAAACGAGCCAGATAATCTCTGATCTCTCTCAAATATATTCTATATGAGGTCATCGACAGCACTATTGCAGTGGCGTAATTAGACTATTTAGCAGACACTGGGTAATATAGATTTGGCACCCCATTAGTGGTAGATTCGAGTATTAAAGCGATCAAATCAATACGTTGTGCGGAAAGCAAGGGGTACAACAGGCCCTGGGTTAGGAGGTGGTATATTTTGATACATAACGGTATCACATTCCCTATGAAACGATAGCGGTTACTATTGACGAAAAAGCCAGTGTACAAAATATTATTCCCTTTATTGGAAGATATTGTTGCCATCATGCAAGACACGACGATGCGTGGAGTTTATACACCACTTGCTTTTTAAGAGTGTAATAACTAAGAACTGAAATTATATCGTTTATAAAAGACCACAGATAGAGGGAAGGAGAGGGAGAGGAAAGCCCAGGCACAGCTATTTTAAACAGATAAAGGAAAAAGTGGAAAGGGTTTCGTACCAGGATGTGAAAAGACTGGCAGAGAATAGACCAAGATGGAGGGAGCTCCACCAACAAGAGCGTTGCTCTTAAATTTTGATGATGATGATAAAAGACCAGGTGTTAAGAGTGAAATACATTGTTAAACAAATTTTATTTGTCAGTTAACATCTTTAGACACTTATGTTAATTTATTATCATTTTATATGAAATTTACCTCTGAGGATGGTTACAGACAGCGAGGTAGGCCTAGGCACAGTTGACGTGACGATATGAAGAAATTTGAAAATTAGTTAGATGTAGCACAAAACAGAGAAGTATGGAAAGGAATGGGGAAGAACTTTACCTAGTAGTGAGACAACATAGGTTAGTAAAATAATAATGGAAAACAATGTAAAGTATATATATAACGAAAAGAGCAACTCCGCACTTGTTTTCATTTCGTTGCGCACTTAATCTTTCAATGACACAATTGCAATTCATGCATATTAGTATCAAGGCAAAGTTAGCAGCTGCCCCATCCCACAGGACATGTTTAATTACTTAAACACCTGCTTAATAATTGTTTGTGTCTTGCGTATATTACATGGAATATGCGAATCACGTCTTTTAAACATAGACAAAGCCTAGTTGGTAAATTTATATCCCCAGAATAATTTTACCAACTAGTGGGAAATGAATGAAAGAAATCCGTGCATCGCCAAAATGGACGGATTTCTTTCTACTTCTTTATTTTTTTTATAGGATTATCAGATATAGCTTCATGATTATCAGTCGGTCGCTAGTTTTGCCAATTCATGTCAAAAATATGTCAGTGGCTTTTTTACATACATTTATTTATTTTTCTAAGGCATATCTTTTCTTTTTTATTCGTATTACTCTACCTATTACATCTCCCACCCAGCATCAACACTTACACTTCTTTACATATTATAAAATGAAGACGCTTCTTCTGCTGTCTGTTCGGTTTTTTAAACTAGTCAACGGATTTGAATGCAGTTTTCAGCGGGATTCAAGTGGAAGTAAATGTAATTTACTGGCCCATGTTAGTATTTATATTGCACCCGTGCGCAGCCGAAGCGGGTTGCTAGTTTAAGATAAACGAGAAACATTAGTCACATTTAAATTCAAAGGTCTAGAACTGGTAAAACGAAATCATGAGATGTGTCCATGTTATTGCGATATTGTGAAGGTACCACAGCAACCTTTGTATGGTCCATTTAAAGATACCTAAGGCAGGAAGTCGCCGTTATCAGATCAGAGTTTGGTGCATTGGAGATTGCTGCGATGTCGGGTCAATAACTGTTTTTATGCACGTCTATATCACAAAAAAGGAGAGTGTAGAAATGAAAATTAAAATGCATATTAATTTGATATCTAGGCTGGGAAGTCAATAGACAAATGTTAAAGATATGACAAGAATAATTTATATCCTCATCCTTACTAATATTATAAATGCGAAAGTGAGTTTGTCTGTTTGTTTGTTACGCTTTCACGCCGTAACTACTGAACCAACCATAATGAAATTTTGCATACAAGTTCTCTGGAGTATGGAGAAGGACTACTTTTTATCCCAGCAAAAATACTATTCCCGAGGGATCGATATTGACGCGGGCGGAGCCGCGGGCGAAAGCTAGTTATTTATGAATTATCAAAAGACTGTGATGGTAATGAGGCTTTTATGAAATAAGTGGCGGAGGCAATTATTAGGCAAAAACAACTGCTTATAAAATATTAGTCAGTAAATGGCTCATCGAACTCTACGACACAGTGCTGCTATCTAGAGGTGAGCTTTTCAGACAACCCTTTTAAAATAGAAGTTGATTGTTGTACTTCTACGAACAAACATGTCTTTGACTGACGTAAAACAAATATCATGAATGTCAAAGAGACACTCCTTAAAATTTTTATGAATGACAACCTATTTTCCATTGACTTAAAAATAGGAGTATGTACTCAATTCAACTGTATGTTTGTTTTGAAAACAACTACGTCCTTCATAAACCGATAAAATTTTATTTAATGGGTTTGATTTAGTCTCTATAAATTTCATCAAAATCGTTGAAGAAGTTGTTTATTTTGTATAACAAAACGAGACGTATAATGATGAGGGGTTTGGGTCTTATCTGTTTAGATAATCCAGATATTCCTGCTGTAGGAGCTTGAAAAGACACCAAAGTAGAACACTAACACATTCTCGTATGAATAGCAGAAGATATATACAATTCATTCATTCATTTCGTGTAGGTGCCACGCCCGGTCAATCGACCATGCACACCCTGGTGTCAGAGTTCTTCGGAACCGCATTTCGGCCTCTGACGTGGTTACTTTAACGACTACCAGATGGCAGCCGGGACCAACGGCTTAACGTGCCTTCCGAAGTGATATAAAGAATATCACTCAGTGATTTCCCATTAGTCACAGCCAGAGTACAGACAGGGTCACTCCTCATCATCATCATCATCATCAAATTTAAGAGCTGTGCTCTTGTCGGTGGAGCTTTTTCCAGTCCTCTCTTTCTTCCGCCAATTCCTTTACTTCTCTATAAGAAGTAACCTTTATTTTTCTTCTATTTGCTTTATAAAAGTGTGTCGCGGCCTTCCCGGTCGCTTTATCCTTCTATGATGTTCTTAATCAAATTGTAATGTCTTATTAGGTGTCCTACCATCTTCCCTCTTCCCTCCTATACCTTCTTTATTTTGTGCAATCGTTCGCCAGCTGCCCTATCCCACAGGATACCATTAATTATCTCCGAGTCGTCGCGTCCGCTTCACATATGACCAGTTTCTTGTTTAAGAGCCGATTAATTAAAAAACTCTACTGGTGTCACAGATGCAAATATTTTAAACGAACTTAGTAGATATTGGAAACTGGGAGCATGGTCATACTTTTTTATTATGCAAGTATATTTAAAAAATTAAAAGATTTTAGGCACTTTTTCATGTTAATTTACTTATTTTTAAATTATTATTGTTCAAAAGCTTCAACCTGCTAGTTTGAAAAAATGTCTGGCATTTTCTTTATAATACCTAATTCTATTCAATATTCTTATTCTCATAATTGTAAGAACCATACAGTATACGGTAAAACTACACACTAAAAAAATAATTTAAGAATTCACTTTTTTTGCAAATTTCCGCAGTTCAGTTCTGTAAAGGAACGAATGCTTTTCTGAACTTTCAAAAAAAGTGGATTCTTAAATAATTTTTTTTTACTGTATAGTTTTACCGTGTACTGTATAGTTTTATGGGACAAGTAAAGTAAATAAATAAATATATAGGGACATATCACACAAATTGAGCTAACCCCATAGTAAGTTATGAACTTTTGTCGTAGGATACTAACTCAACAATACTATACTTTATAATACATATTTGTATAGATAAACATCCAAAACCCAGATCAATCTGAAAAATATCGGTTTCCATCATGACCTGACCAGGGATCTAACACGGGCACCCTCGTGTCGCAGGCTGACGTGTTGACCACTGCCAAAATGAAGGTATACTCAGTGAGTAATTACTTCTTTTTTCTACGTCATATGACATTTAACAATATGGAGGAAATAAAGCTGTGTAACAAAGATATCAGATTCTTGACGTCATAAATCATACATCATTTATTTTACGTCAAAATCAATCATACATATATTTGAGGCGTATATTTGTGGTCGAGGAAAATATTACCAACAAAATAATAATAGCATATCATATTAATGGCACATTTTATGGCTGTGTTTATTTTTCCTTCTATCTTGCGTGTCCATTCAATAACCGTGTTTGGTGTATATTATTTAAAAAAATAATAGTATCACGCACGTCATACTAGATTTAACGTCGTATATTTTATTATGTGTCTAGCTTATTGTCTTGCTATTTGTACTTAAGCCGTGTGGTATCCGGCAGAGTAGAATAGGACCACGCCAAGTCTTTCCGTGGATGTCGTAGAAGGCGACTTAGGAAATACAAAGCTAAACAACATCCACCAACAAACATCTAAGAGACCTCTCCAACCCGTCTGGCCAGCGTGGAGAGTGTAGGCCAAGTCCTCTGGCTGCTCTAGCCAAGTATGGCCCTAGTAATACAGAGAGGGTCGTGCTCCTGTAGTGGAGACTAAAAAGGACCTGATGATGATGCTTGCTTATACTTGTAATTAACTTACTATTACCTTAATTGTATAATTTTAACTGTACCTTAATTGTAAAATAAAAATTGTGTAATTTTAAACATAGTTTAGAAAGAATATTTTTTTTAGATTTTATTTCGGTAGAATAGAAAGAAAAATATTTTGAAAGAAAAATGATAATTTTAATGTATGTAACATTAAAATTTTCATAACTTTAGCATGAGTTTCACAACAGATTTCAAAATTTGTTAGCAATACAGTCAATGACCTAAAACTACGATTATTTAAATTTAACATTATTAAATATTATAACTAGAGATCGGATATTCGAATGCATGTTTACCTAAAGTTCAGAAGTTGGCAATTATGGAAAGCACTTTTTTATTGAAAAATAAAAAGTTTTATGATTAACAAATTTAAGTGTAAGGAGTGATAGTACATCGCACTCCATACACTTACTGCCCTGCGTAATGGAATTGCTTTACGCTGGTTTTACTGTCAGTGATTTTTGACGAAGCAAGAACACCCTTATTAGGTTGTAACAATGTGCAATTCAGCCTAATCAAATTAATGGAATATACGTATTTTGCAAGTGTGCGAGTGAAATGGCAAATTATAGAATAGAATACTCTTTATTGCAACAAATAACAGGCAAATTAGTTATGTATACAGGGCAAAAGTAATATAGATGGTACAAAGGCGGATTTATTGCTTAAGCGATCTCTTCCAGTCAACCTTAGGGTAGATGGACAGAGTACAATATGATTGGCGTTGGCGCAGAACAGATACAAATTTAATCAGGAGGACGTAATAATTAAAGATATATACGAATAAAAAAATACCTACATACATATATATATATATATATATATATATATACCGGAATATTTGGTGTTTATTCATGATAAAAATATTCAAAGAAGCCGGTGTGGTATCCGGCAGAGTAGAATAGGACCACTCCAAGTCTTCCCGTGGATGTCGTAGAAGGCGACTTAGGAAATAAAGGCTAAACAAAGCTTATAAACATCTAAGACACCTCTCCAACCCGTCTGGCCAGCGTGGAGAGTGTAGGCCAAGTCCTCTGGCTGCTCTGGCCAAGTATGGCCCTAGTAGTACAGAGAGGGTCGTGCTCCTGTAGTGGAGACTAAAAAGGACCTGATGAAGATGATGATGAATTAAATTTCGCGATTAAAAATATTTTTAAAAATAAGCTTTTAAAAATGTGTCAACTGACTCGCCGTTCTCTGACAGCTTTGAGATTACATACTTACTATCACGTCTTTTCTCTTGCGGGGAAGACAGAGTCCAGGTCTTTAAGACATAAAAACCAAGTTTAATACGTTGGTATAAGGTGGACAACGAAATCAAAATAGTGATGGGTTGCTAGCCGCATCGCCTTGTTATATAATTCCTCATAATATCGCCCATTCTCTCTCGAGCGCCTTTTATGGTCCACGTGGGCAGATAAGCAGCTATATGCTTTATCTTTTTTACTTGACAAGCATGGAAGACTTTGAGAATGATATTTTTTGACATAAATTGACATAGATTGATGAACACCGGCTGCACGCACGAAAAAATGTCACGCACCGAGTGCAAACGAGAGCGCGGAACAAGCGATAGAGAAGTACGATCGTCCTAAGCGTTCGGCATGTGACGCATCTACCTCTTTTTCTCCGATATCACGTAAAATAGTCGTCTGTAAATCGACTATACAAACAACCGATTTTTATTAGCTATTTAGGTCCCATTGCTGGGCACACGTCATGTCATGCACTCGTTTCGCTCGTCAAGGAGAGGCCGCTTCTGTTTTCAAACTAGTTTTGCCATCCCTTATAGAAAGCAAACAACTCATCACTCCGTTCTCGTTTTTTGATCATGTATCTTGTTTTTGAGCGCCTTCCATTGGTAGGTACCCACCCATGATGACAATAATATATCCTTACTAATATTATAAATGCGAAAGTGAGTTTTTTTGTTTATTTTTTTGTTTGTTTGTTTGTTTGTTACGCTTTCACGTCGTAGCTACTGAACCGATCATCATGAAATTTTGCATACAAGTTCTCTGGAATACGGAGAAGGACATAGGCTATCTTTTATCCCGGGAAAAGTACTATTCCCGAGGGATCGACATTGACACGGGCGGAGCCGCGGGCGAAAGCTAGTTCTACATAATGTAACTACAAAATATTAGCAACAACGCATTTTGTCCATTGCATCAGCTCGTAAAAATCAGAACCGGTTCCAATGAAAGGGACCTCGTCTACCACGCAGTTGTATGCGAATGATTTTTTTATGTCGCATTTCCATAAAAGTACATAATTTACCTTTTTCAAGACCTTATCCTAGTACCTATTTATGGAGACTTCGTAGTATTTATGATCTACAAATATTTTTTTTTTTCATTTTTTACCAGCCGGCGGCTTACTCACTGACGTTTTTAATCGTCACTTCGAAATTCATTGCAATTTCATTTGGCTGACAATTTTTATTTAATACTAGCTATTGCCCGTGACTTCGTCCGCTGCAATTTCTGTTATTGTGATATTTTTCCCCGATTCCAAAACATTTTTTATCGATGCTTCGCTCCTATTGGTCGCAGCGTGATGTTATAGCCTAAAGCCTTCCTCAATAAATGGACTATCCAACACAAAAAGAATTTTCCAATTTGAACCAGTAGTTCCTGTGATTAGCGCGTTCAAACAAACAAACAATCGAACAACCAAACAAACTCTGCAGCTTTATAATATTAGTATAGATATATAATCCGTAATGGATGAGGCACTTCATGCCAATTAAAATGTAGTACATCGCAGTTGTCAGTTGGGGCGGGTGACAGATTTTTCACGTCACGTTACATCACAACCACAACAAAGTTAGATAGGGGCTAATCCTGAACCAATCGCACCACTTAAGTACAATTTTCACTTCAATTTGTTAAACCTAATACAACACATAACATGATATATTTAAGTACATGCTTTTATAGACAAAGACGCGTAAAGCTGTGTACCCATTGAGAGATAAATGTCGCACGACGACACTTGCCCGACAAGTATCGCGATATCCGCGCAACTTGTATCATCACCAAGTCTTTTTGGTCTCCACTACAGGAGCATAACCTTCTCTGTACTACTAGAGCCATACTTGGCCAGAGCAGCCAGAGGACTTGGCTTACACTCTGACGACAGGTCTCTCAGATATTTGATGATAAGCTTTGTTTAGCTTGTATTTCCTAAGTCGCCTTCTACGACATCCACGGGAAGACTTGAGTGATCCTATTCTACTCTGCCGGGTACCACACGGCGCAACTTGTATCTTGTCAAGTTGTCACCCATTCAAATGAGTAAATTCACAGTTTGGACGTATGGACGAACGACGTAGTGTTGGGACTCATATAATTTTATCGCTCCTATGAATATTTAAGGGATGCGAAGCATAGTGATTCTAAAAATTATCTTCCAACGACGTCATAGGATCGACTAAACTGATGTCGACGGCGATAAGATATCGAGCGATGTGACGCGGTGTTTCGCGATGTCGCCCGGCCCGATGTCTCCGAAGACAAATGTCGGTTGACAAATGTCGCCTAGTGGGTACGCGGCTTAATTTAATTTATTGATTGCGCTTCACATTCTGTGGTAAGAGCTGCTATCTATCGATTGCATTATCTTTATGAGTAATTACTATCACCAGTGTGGATTTAGCGAGACGAGTGTATAAGGTGACGTCACATTCTAGAATATATGCTATTGCATAATGTTTAAAGCTGGTAAAATAATCCATAGTATTCTAAGTAAGTAAAAGTAAAGTAACTCTATCTGTCTCCTTTTCACGCTTCAACCATTGAAACAATTTGGAAGAACCGATTTGGTATGGAGGTAGTTTGAGGCCCGGGGAAGGACATAGGGTACATTCCGGGTAATTCTACCATTCCTGAAGGCTCGACATTAACGCGCGCCGAGCCCCGGGCAACAGCTAGTTTATTATATTTCAATAGTTATTCTGCTATTGAACAGGTTTGTTCGAACTCTTGTAATTTAGTATACTATACTTTTAATCTTAATTTATAATACTTTGTTTTATACATATACTAGCTTTCGCCCGCGGCTCCGCCCGCGTCAATGTCAATCCCTCGGGAATAGTACTTTTTCCCGGGATAAAAGGTAGCCTATGTCCTTCTCCGTACTCTAGAGAACTTGTATGCAAAATTTCATGATAATCGGTTCAGTAGTTACTGCGTGAAAGCGTAACAAACAAATAAACAAACAAACTCACTTTCGCATTTATAATATTATAAGTAAGGATAAGAAAGTAAGGATAAGGATTAAGATTAGGGTTATTTTATATTCGTACAGCATACTTAGCTAAGCAAGTGCCGATTATTTCCGACACTCAAGGCTTGTTAACAAAGCATGTTGATTCTTTATCAGTACCTTTGTTTAACCGGACAAAGGAAAACGGAACGGAGGCGAATAAAAACCGCTTGCGGTTTGATTGTTGGAAATTAGCATTTGATGTAACCGCTTTAGATAAGATGTAACGTGCATAACCTGCTGAAGCAGTTGAAGCTACTTGAACCCCTCCCATCAAGCGCGAGAAACGCAGACACAATGGATTTTCTATTGTTATAAATAAATAAATATAAAATAAATATATACGGACAAATCACACAGATTAAGCTAGCCACAAAGTAAGTTCGAGACTTGTGTTATGGGATACTAACTCAACGATACTATTTTTTATAACAAATACATATATAGATACACATCCAAAACCCAGGCCAATCTGAAAAAGATCGTTTTCCATCTTGACCTGGCCGGGGATCGAACCCGGTCACTCCGTGTCGCAGGCAGGCGTGTTGACCGCTGCGCCACCGAGCTAGTCATGTTATGCGGACCGATCGGACCGCTTGGGGGTTGAAAGGTCAATAATCATCATCATATCAGCCGCAAAAAGTCCACTGCTGGACATAGGCCTCCCCCAAGGATTTCCAATACGACCGGTTGGAAGCGGTCTGCATCCTTAGTCAGGTCTTCCGACCATCTGGTCGGTGAAAATAAATAATAAAAAATGCGAAAGTGAGTTTGTTTGTTTTTTAAGCTTCCACGCCGTAACTACTGAACCGATCATCATGAAACTTTTTTCTCTGGAGTGCGGAAAAAGACATGGGCTACCTTTCATCACCGCTGCCCATGGAATAACTGCAACACCTGGGGTGTGACAAGAGATTGCCACAGCCTTCCAAGAAAACAAAAACGTTTTTTGAAGGTTCTAATGTCGTATCGACGTAAGAAATCACATCTTGGCAATAACTTTTATCCTCCCACATATTATTATAATCGGCCCCTTTACCGAATATGATAATTGGATTTCAGTTTTAAATAATAATAATAATAGGCTGAGAAGGACAAACTTACTAAGTACCTAGACTTGGCCCACGAGGTGACCGCTATGTGGGATGTGGATTCGACGATCATTGTCCCGATAGTCGTTTCAGTGAACGGTCTTATAGCGAAGAGCCTCGATCAACACCTCAAGAGGCTCTCGCTAGATGGCTGGATCAAGGGTCAGATACAGAAGGCAGTACTCCTGGACACGGCGCGCATCGTCAGGAGGTTTCTCTCTCTGTAGCCTTAACTGTCGGTAGCTTGAGCCCTGCCCCGCTGCTGGCAGACCTCTAGGATTAGGTTTTTTTAAAAGTTGTATTTTTTGTATGATATTTTTTTATATTTTACTTTTTATATAAGTTTTATAAAAACCTAGAACTAAGAAATTAAATAAATAAAGAGAATAATAATAAAACCATTTATTTCAGATAATTACATCCATATTATGTTAGTAAATAATTATAAACTTATTCTAGGGTTAGTAATGATTTAAATGAAATTGGTATATAGGTATTGGCCTTCGATTATACCCCTATGCTACAGATATTGGTAGCCAGCAGCCGGAGCATGAAGCTGTATCCAGTGACATAACAATGGGGAGTCCCATCGGTCGGCCAACGCAATCAAATAAGACAGAATCTAATCATTATATTTTGAAAACGGCTCACTCACGTGCTATTTTGTCGGGATTGCCGACTATAGTTCGGGATGCGCGATGCCAATGAACCCCGGGCCCGTACTCTCTATAACCCAGGTCACGTGAGTGACCCGTTTTCAAAATCATCATCATTATCAGGTCTTTTTAATAGTCTACACTGCAGGAGCATGACCCTCTCTGTACTACCGGAGCCATACTTGGTCAGAGCAGACAGAGGATTTGGCCTACACTCTCCTCGCTGGCCAGACGGGTTGGAGAGGTCTCATCGATGTTTATGAGCTTTGTTTAGCTTGTATTTCCTAAGTCGCCTCTTACGACTTCCATGGGAAGACTAGGAGTGGTCCTATTCTACTCTGCGGGAAACCACACGGCTAACGGTTTTCAAAATATGTATAATCTATTTATCTCACGTTAGTTTTAATGATCTAACAATCTAATCAACAATAATTTCGACTTTGTTGTTTTTTGAACTTTTTATGCGCCTGAACCTGCCCTTTAAATGTCAACTCACCTCAATACCTTATGCAATGGATTTGAAAACATACAGGTCATAGACTAAAATGGTTAATAGTGCCCCAAAATGGCTGCAGTGTCCTTCATTGACACTAATGTCTAGGCTATTTATGTAGAATGTCCTAATAGAGTCGATCAAAAAGTCATAGGAATGGTTTATCAGTAAACCTTGGACTGTTGTAAGCTTGGACCTAAGCAATTAAAGCCTGAAACACAGGGTGTTTTCACCTTAGCTCAGGCAAAACTATGTTTACCTCTTTAATTTATGTTTATATTGTAATGTTTTACCAACTAAGAAATTGAATAAAGATTATTATTAAATTGAAAAATTGAAAATTGTTGTACTTTTAAAACAACTTATAATACATAGTTTTAACTATCACAAACAGTATTGAAAACTTATTTATCAGAATCCATAGAAATTAGAAAATATTTATAGAAAAAGCATTTGTGATTATGCCCGAAGTATAACACATAACAACAACAAAACTAACCACTTATCAGTCTAGTTGAGTAATGATGATTACCTACGTATTTAACGAGATCAAGCAATACATACTTTCCTTAACAAACTTTATGCTATAACTATGTAAATTATCCTTCCTATCCTAGATAACGCAAATGCGTCTTTGCTACAATTTCATATTGTGACTCGACTCTCTTCTATCTGCCTGCAAAGAGTGCTTGAGTTCTTTGGTCACATCGCCAGAAAGTAAGGGAACAACCTCGAACAACTAATAGTTACCGGAAAGGTTGACGGCAGGAGACCAAGAGGACGTTGTCTAATCAGTTGGACTGATCAGATCCGAACAACCTTGGTTACCGATTTACACAATGCTCTATATTCGGCCAAGGAGAGGAACAAGTGGCGAACAGTTGTCCAGAACTAGGGAATCACGACCCTCAGTAATGAGGATAACGACGCGAGGATGAAGAGGATCCTACATAAAGGCCGCGAGACTTCTTAAATATTTTACTTTTCCGTGATTGAACATGAACAAGCTATTATTGAATTCCAGATATTGAGCTTACTCAAAACAATTCTTAGAACTAATTCGCTATCTGTGGAATTTGGGTCACTTTGGGTCTTTAGATAATCGACTCAATGCCAACTTTTGTTGTTTTACTATAATTAACTAATTAGTTCTTTAGAAAAAAAGTTGTAAAGCCTTCGTCAAAAGATAAGAAGAATACGAACTTTCAAATAATTAAAAGAATCCGTCGAAATGTTTCAAAACTTTTAAAAACTCTCTATTTAAATTTTGTACCTAATTTATTTTTATGATATCTGTTGATTTAATATCTCGTATTTAATATTTATTAATTCATATTTAAAATATTATGAAAGTCTAATTATAAATAAAAATATTTCAAATTACTAAACTTGTGGCAAATTTATTTTTGGCTATTTTAATTCTATGCAGCTGTAACTATTTAATCACAAGGACCATGTGGTTAGGAATGAATAGCCTGGTTTAATGAGAAATTGACGCACTTCAGAAGTTACTCATACCCCATTAGATGGTGAGTCAGTTAATAGAATGCCCAATGTTTGTTTAGTGACGAAGTTTCTGGGAATTTTCAATGATTCCTGGACTTTTACGGTCCTGTGGCCTCCGTGTATTGCTGTCATTATTTCATTGACTTTAGTTTAATTCTCTTGTTGTTGTTAGTTTATTTGTTTGTTCTGCACTTCAATTTGGTCTCTAGATCAAGATTTTTACGACGGCCTCTATAGCGCAGTGGTTATTACGCCAGATTGGTACACGAGGGACACCGGGTTTGACTCCCGGCGCAGGAAATTACTTGTAGATACTTCATGTTTACAGGTATCTGTCGGACATTTTAGATATACTCCAGGAGGGTTGGCGTCAGGCAGGAAGCCCGCCGAAAAAACTTTGTCAAATCATATCACAGCATGAAATTTGTCATAATAGCGGAGACGGACGGGGCTCCGACGCAATAGACCTGAGAGAGAGAAAGGATGCAACCAAAACCGGTAACACGTTCGGATGTGAGAAAGAGAGCGTAAGCAGGTAGAGTCATAAATAACTCATTGTCATAGATTGAAACAAAGATTTGTTTTAAAGCAGACAGTAAAACAAATTATAAGACGCCTCTCATTCGTTACAAACTTCCTTCACCTTGAGAATATAGCTTATATATAACATTGAAAACGTTAGATGTAGGTATTCGTTGGAAGATAACATCTATAATGAAATCAGGGACAAGTATTAGTATACCAAACATGAAGTCCTTAATCAAAGCGAAGTATGAGCTATCAATTCCTTCGGGATAGCCTAACGTACGTGAGAGTGACCACGTGGTATTTTAAATACGCTCGAGTGAGGTGAAATCGCAAAGTGGACGTGACTACAATGCTTAGTCGCAAATTAATCGATCGTATTAAGTATGTAGGCCAAGTTATCCAATATGGATAGTCTAGGCGTGATTGTTGATGTAGGTCGTTTTATAGCTGCTGTCAAATTTATGGATCATAAATATAGTTTTTTACGTAGTCCTGTCGTCATGAATAGTAATAACTGTAAAATATTAACGACCATTACGTGTACTATTATAACGCATATTAAACTATGCATTATAAATGCTAATACCAAAACAACATATATGTAGCTGCATCGATAATAAACTCATCTTCCTCCACCTTTGATTCTAAAATCAAAATATAAAAAAATAAACTCACCAATCCCTGTATCCTCGGAAACATGTTCACAACACTTAAAATAACAGTTTCACAAGCACAATAACCTGTTATCACAACACAACACTACGGGAGTACCGCAAGGCACTGTACGTGCGCACGAGTGAACGTATCGAATGCGTCTGACACATCCGTGCTCAGCGCGTAGCGTCTACAGATGTGATTCATTCTTTGGAGGCTCGTCCGTGTTATCTTTTGTTTGAAATCGTGTTTTTAGATTTGGATTATCGTCTTTCTAGGTATTAGGTACAGGAAAGTGGGGTTATCTGTTACTTGGATTATGTATTGTTTATTATTGTATCGATTGTTTTGTTTTTGGAGTAGAGGATAAGGTTTATGTTCTCAGAATTTTAGCGTAAGGTAATTGAAAGTTAATTGCAAAAAGATTATTCTTTCGATTATCTAAAGTACTTTTTGAAATCTTTGCTAGTTTTGTCGTTTGTATTGTTTCAAAATACGCCTTCATAGTTTTAGTATTAAGTCAACATCAGGATAGTGCATATTTTCTCCTTAAATATCCTTGTTTATTATACAGATACTGATAAAAGTCTATCACTTCACATCTAATCTTAATTATCCTTGATGTTTATGGTCATTAACTTAGTAACTTATTTTTCTAGTCACGTGACGTTATGGTTCCTTTACCCATCTCTTGGAATAAATATTTATTTAATACTAGCTTTGGCCCGCGGTTCCGCCCGCATCAAAGGCGATCCCTCGGGAACTAATATTTCCCGTAATAATTTCATGTAATTTTTCCCGGGATAATTTCATGATGGCCGGTTCAGCAGTATATATAGTAGAGTTTGTGTGAAATTAATTATCATTAAAACCGCAGCAATTTGGATATTAGTTTAATTTTTTTGAGTTAAGATTCAATATAGTTTATAGTATTCGTTTATGTTTGATTTTTGTTGTCTAGTTAAACTAAGATCCTATCTACCTAATCTAAATTCAAGATCAACTATGTATACAGTTATATATGTATGTTTGATGCCTTGTAATTGAACCGAAACTGAAAAAAAGGTACCGTTGCTCATCCATTTTTTTTTTGGAAGGACTATGTAGCTAGCTCCAAGGAAGCTTTAGCTACTTCACCGGGCGTTTGAGGCGAAGGCAGAGTGCCCTCAACCTTTTTAGACAACATCACCAAAGGGCCCCCAGGAGCGACGGACCTTGGATTTGAGCGTTGCCTGTGTGTGCAAGGCTTGAAGAGACAACAAACTCTCATATTGCCTGATATACGTGCATGATAAAGACCAATCTGAGATACCGTTGCTCATCCATCATAGATACACGATTTAGCTCTATCAGTTACCTCCAAATTGTATGGTCACGTAGGTGAGAAAATTATAAAATTCTCAATATGTGTGTCATACATAAATAAAACAAAGAATGTGAGATCACTGTTTTTCGTAAAACCTTTTTTTATGAAATATCACGTGTTAATATTAGTGAATCACGTAACGGTTGTTATAGACTTGCTATTAATTGTTTTAGACTTGTATTTACTCTTCTGATACGACGTCTTATTCTTGAATGAATCAGCCATTGATCATGATCTGATGTAATGTGGTGAAGTGATCGGAACTAGTCGAAAGTGGTCCTTTTTTTCTGTTTCTTTGTAAGAATGGTTGGTATTTTATCATCATCAGGTCTTTTTAGTCTCCACTGCACAAGCATAACCCTCTCTGTACTACATACATATAGTATCACGCTTTTTCCCTTACGGGGTAGACAGAGCCTAGGTCTATAAGACCTGAAGGCCACGCTTAGCGTGTTGGTGGGTATTAGGTGGAAAGCGGAATCAAAATAGTGATGGGTTGCTAGCCGCATCGCCTATTGTATTTTATGATCTGTGCGGGAAGAGAAGCAGCTGGTAGATTCTATGTTTTTTCTTTTCTCCCAGACCATTATGGAAGAGTACTACCTAAGCCATACTTGGCCAGAGCAGACAGAGGATTTGGCCTACTCTCCTCGCTGGCCAGACGGGTTAGAGATCTTATTGATGTTTATGAGCTTTGTTTAGCTTGTATTTCCTAAGTCGCCTTCTACGACATCCACGGGAAGACTTGGAGTGGTCTTATTCTACTCTGCCTAATACCACACGGCTATGGTATTTTATATTAGAACTCTATTGATTATTTTTCTGATATTCTAATTTAATTAGACTCCCTGAAAATAAACGGATGTAGGAGTAAAATGCTGTTTTTTTTCAAGAGTTATCAATAGTAGGTACGACCTCATATTCTAAAGATATTAATTAGATGGTGTGCCAACTTTCTGTATAGTTGTGTATGTAA
Source organism: Elegia similella (assembly GCA_947532085.1). Lineage (NCBI taxonomy): Eukaryota > Metazoa > Arthropoda > Insecta > Lepidoptera > Pyralidae > Elegia > Elegia similella. Next base: position 25,361,964 of record OX383939.1, read on the forward strand.
GCTTCTTAATCTTAGCGTTGATTAGCTTAAACGAATAAGGATACTTTTCGTGTCGTTAAAGGCGTCCATTGCGCAGTAGTTAACAAGGCTACTACAGAAGAGGTTCTATATTCTATTCCTACAAAATCGGTCAAGCCGTTTAAGCTACAGACAGACGACAATGTAATAAAAATATGTACTTACATATATACATAATCAAATACATATAAACGGGATATTATTTTTATCCAGATTACTTACATGTATCCATCTTTTGGGATACTACTCATTCGGATGAATGGGAAAAAGCACCAGCTCGGGAGGCCGAGCGCCTACCCGGTGTCATACCTGCAACCACCGGAGAGGCAGTTAAGGATGACATCCCTGACCAATAACAATGCTACTTGAGAAGGAGAGGACCAGCTGGCCTATTTGCTAACGTTTGAATAGTCACCTCAAAATACATTGCGGATTTCCTATGATTGACTTTTTTTATTAAAGATATATAAAACGTAATGTACTTTGAAATTACTATCAAAACGTTGTACACTGAGTAAACAAATAGGCCGGCTGGAAGAGAAAGCGTTTGATTTATTTATTGATTTTTCTATTCGAGTAGAAGAAGAGTAGTGTAGAGATTCAATTCAATATTGCAAACCTTAAGGTACAATAGATTATCTTACGTGCAAAATTATATTATCTGTGGTATAAAGATGTTCCATGCTGGTCTGGGAGAAAAGAAAAACGTAGAATGTGCCAGCTGCTTTTCTTCTCGCGCAGACCTTAGAAGCCGGTCAAGGGAATGGGCGAAAATCTAAATAATTATGACAATAGCCGATGCGGCTAGAAACCCATCACTATTTTGATTCCGTTTTCCACCTTTACGCCCACCAGCACGCTAAACGTGGCCTTTCGGTCTTATGACCTTAGGCTCTGTCTACCCCGTAAGGGATAAAAACGTGATAATATCTATGTAGAAAGAAAATACAGCTATTAGAAATAGGTGTGGCTTTGAAACAGTTACTCATTTCTATTTCCGCCATTTTCCTTATGCGTGGTGTCTTTTAACTGCTCTGTGTCATTAGTTAATTACTAGCACATTGTAGGTGTAATTAACTGACGGCTAAGTACTTCAAAGTATCTCTTAACAAAGTAGGTAAACTTAAGATTGCATTTTCTGCATCGCTCTTCGGTTCACTTACGTTATATTATGGTGTTACATAATAGGGCATAACAGGGCATCTGTGTGATTTGTCTGTGTGATTTGTCCATTTATATATTATATTATATTATTATTATTATATAGGAGATCGAACAAGGTACGAAAAAGAGATCAATTATTTAGTGCGCCTTTTTTAATAAAAAACATATATGACCCATATTTTTTGCCAGCCGTGTGGTACCCGGCATAGTAGAATAGACCACTCCAAGTCTTCCCGTGGATGTCGTAGAATGCGACTAAGGAAATACAAGCTAAACAAAGCTTATAAACATCTGAGAGACCTTTCCAACCCGTCTGGCCAGCGTAGAGAGTTAAGGCCAAGTCCTCTGTCTGCTCTAGCCAAGTATCGCTCTAGTAGTACAGAGAGGGTCGTGTTCCTGTAGTGAAGACTAAAAAGACCTGATGATGATGGCGAAATTTTAAACCAATCTATATTCGTTTGACTAAGAATTTAAAAAAGAAGTATTGAATATTTTTGAATAATCTTTAAGACGGACATACTTATTTTTTTAGTCCCTCTTATGAAAATTTCATTTGGAAGAACTAACGTAGATGATACGACAGACTAGACAGTATTTTGATCCCTACCAAGGATTCTTCGTTCCTTTGGAGGATATTGCCATACTCGCAACGCTTGGCAGGCGGGTAGGTGAGCGCAGTTTCTTTGACTTCTTGTGCTTCAGACGCTGCTGTCCATCAGAAGCATTTTAAAAAGTTTCGGAGTAAGTAAATATAAATATAGGCATACGGACAAATTACTCAGATTGAGCCAGCCCAAAGTAAGTTCGGGAGTACTGTTATGGGATACTAACGATACTATATTTCATAACAAATATATATACAGATAAACACCAAGATCCAGGCCAATCTGAAAAGTATCGTTTTCCATCTTGACCTGGCTGTGTGCGGTCAAGTTCAGACTGTCATCGTCAGATGGCATTCGAAAAACTAAGTCAGATGTTTTCAGGCAACTTGAAAAATCGGTGGCTACTTACACACACAAAATGCAAGCATAATAGTAGGTAGGTAATTTTGTCGTGCTAGTAGAGTTTAGACAAATATGCTAAAGGCACGCTACAGGCAAAATTGACTTTTGCTAGCAGCATGAATGGGTCGGAACACTCTCACACTCGCTTCTATGCAATGTTTGGTGAGTTAGTGTGCCTTTCTTCTCACCCCATTTCCTGCCCCCCATGTCAGTCCCACTACTCCTTGAAAGGCTGGCAATGCTCCTGCCACACCCTGGTATTGCAGTTGTCCATGGGCAATGGTGATCACTTACCATCAGGGAACTCGTTGGCTCGTTCGCTGACCTGTATCATAAAAAAAGATCACTCGAAAAATTAGGTACTGCAGCATTTTCCGCTTATTTCTTGTTATACGTATATACATTTTATTATGATATTACATAACTTCATTTACAATCACCTTGTACGTAATCGCATCTTAACTACATATTGTGCAGATGCAAAGCATGCATGCAAGATGTTAATGCAATTTACTTCGTTTTATTTGAACTTTAACACTTGTTAACAAGTTTTTCAAAGACAAACTACAAACTCAACTACCTTAGAGACAACAGAACTGCTGGCCAGCTAAAGCGTCATGCCATCCTAAATAAAATAATTTATCGAGCTTTTGCCAGCATTCACATGCCAGCGGTCTAGACCTTACCGGTCTGGCACGGGAAGCCAAGATACCAGATGGGATGACCTTTGTGCCCAGGAGATTGGGGCGAGCGCTTGTATGGGACACAACCTGCGATGACATACTGGTGCCGTCTCACCTCCCGGGCACAGGGTCTTAGGCCGGTTCAGCAACGACGGCGATAGAAGACCTCAAACAGGTCTTGAGGTCGAAACTTTGGGACCACGGCCCATAATCCGTTTGGCACCATTGCCTAGAAATTCAACCACTTTTTGCAAAAATAAAGGAATGCATAACACATTAATGGTATAAGCAATTACAAAATTCCAAGAATTCTTTAATTAGCATTTATAAATAGGAAAGTTTTGAATATATCTTCAAGCTAAGTGCCATCATTAAGGATAAAGGAGGTGACATACACACCGACAGCTAAGCCCTAAATATCATAACCGGGTCACTGATATCTTATCTCTGATAATTTTATGTTCGTCTTATAATAAAAGTGTTTTTTATCAATATTCGTTTATGTAATGTTCCAATTCATTGTTTATCATAACAGGTGTCCTACATTGACATGACACTGACGAAGTATTATGTTAAGTTTGATCGTTATCATCCTTATTATTATACTTTCTCTCTCTCTCTCTCTTTAGCCTTTTTCAACCGCATAGATGTAGGCCTCCTCCAGTTCATGCCATTTATGTCGGTCTTGGACAATCTCGATCTACTTCACTCCTACTGTTTTCTTAAGAGGAAATCGTAGGGTCGTATTTCAATTTAAGCGTAGTCCCCTAATTCGTCGCCGGATAGTACCAGTAGAGCAATGATTTTTTACCAAAAATATCTATGGATATATTAACATGCCGCTTTGTTTTAATTATTTTCATAATTGAATTATTTAAAGAGATATAAACCTTCAAAACCTGAAAAATTTATAAGAATTTCCGATGTGTTCAAACATCAAGAAAACTAATTCGACGCGATTACATTAGAAAAAGAAGACATAAAAACACGCCCATAGCTTATTTTAAATATTTAATGAAAAAAAGAAATAAAATCGGTTAAGTTTTGTAGAAGAAATCAGGGGACTACGAAGCGTTAATTTTGTGTAATTTTCATAGGTACGAGTATATTTGGTCTGAGCTGCAGTTGTCTCTATCGCACTCTGCGGGCGTTTATGGGCACACAGCGCGACAGCAATAGATTTTACAAATACTCTCTCTTAACTGGGGGCCCTTTGGTAATGTTGTCTATGAAGGTTGAGGGTATTCTGCCCTCGCCTCAAACGCCCGATGAAGTAGCGACAGCTCACTTGGAGCTACAAGCTACATAGTCAATAAAAAAAAAATCTTTCTTATTATCGTCTGACCAGCTCATTTGAGGTCTTCCATGTGGGCGTTTTTCGCCCCACGGCCTCCATTCCACTAAAGCTTTGCATCACGAACCATGTTTTCTGGCGACATGGCCAGCCCAATGCCACTATTATTATAATATCGTCTGATCAGCGCATTTGAGGTCTTCCTTGTGGGCGTTCTCCGCCCCACGGTCTCCATTCCACTAAAGCTTTGCATCACGAACCTTGTTTTCTGGCGACATGGCCAGCCCATTGCCACTATTATTATACATACATAGGCGTCTTCTTCTCTGCAGTGGTCGGTTCCGAAACTCTAGTAGTTTGTTTCTTTTATTGAATAAGTATAATTTTATGTGAATTGACGTGAAAAAGCCCGAAAAGGAATATTTTCTGGATAAATCTTTGAATCAATATTTCTGTGCAAACAACCCTTGAAGAGATGGAGACAGTAGTATAGATCATAAACAGATGGCGCAGAATGATAATAACGCAATACCTAACTTATATGATATGCAAGTCTGGGCAATTTTTTGGACATATCATCCGCGCTTGTTTTATAATACTATTCAAAGACATCTACATAAAACGTAAAGTTATTGTGTCACGCAATTGCACGCGTGAAAATGTAAACAGGGCGTAATACATTGTAAAACATACAATTTCCAGAGGTGGACGGGGCACTGCCCTCCCCTGACCCTCTACTATCGCTTCAGTCATCTCGCTCAATGTGAAATAACATTTATTAACCTTACGACTCGCACAATGTAAAATAACATTAAGCTTAACCTTATAACAATGACATGCGTCTTACAACGATTCATGTTCTTATCACGTCGGAGAATAATTCTGCTAACTAACAGAGTGGCAGTGTTTCTCACGGTATTTTCCTATTGTAAAAAAATAAGAGAAGTTCCCAAAGAAAATCAAATTCCCCTAGATACAACATAGGGTGTTGTCCCTAAATCTAGGGGTAGTAGATGGCGCATTAGGGATAACGGCAAAACTATCCGATTTTTGGATGACAAAATTGGCATGCATCATTTTACATAACGATGGGAACATCTAATGAAACAATCGCTAGCTTCAAAGCAACCCTTTTACAGTTAATAATTTGAAGCAGGTTTCTAAAACGAATGCAAATGGTTCAAATAATTTCTAAGTTTCGCTAAAAGAAACTCAGTTAATGGTGGTTCATTCCTATATTTCATTTAACCTAAAATTACTGGCAATCAGTCAAATCATTTCCTAGAAGTTTCGCCGAAAGAAGCTCTGGTGTCGTCTATTGAACTGTCATGAAGAAAAAGATGATTACAGATTACAGCCCATTTTTATATTAAAATACCTGCCAAGTGCGAGTCGGACTCGCGCACGAAGGGTTCCGTACCGTTATCTATAAAAACGGCAAGAAAATCATATCTGTTGTATATGGAAGCCCACTTAAATATTTATTTTATTATTTTTTTAATTTCTTGATATAGCGCCATCAGAAATACATCATCTGTGAAAATTGTGAATGTCGAAAAATCGCGGCGTATCTTTTGATTGCGTTGGTTTCGAAGTTTGATTTTTTCACAGCTTCCTGGGGACAGTAGTCTTGGGTATTTGATATGAATTTCAGCTTGATGCCTTTACGCGTTCCTGAGAAAAAGTATATTGACAGACAGACAACAAAGTGACCCCTTAAGCGTTTCTTTTTTTCCTTTTAAGTACGGAACCCTAAAATGACGTAGATAAGTGAATGTTAGACAAAAGCGGCAAACATCAGTCTAGATAACAATCATAACACCTAATAAAAAAAGCCGCAGCCATTAAAGGAACTCTTTTACAATGAATGGCTTCAAACGGGTTCCTAAAATGAATGCAAATGTGTCTAATGATGCACACACGAGGGTCTACGTGACTTAGGTCTCGTTTGAACGACCTATAATTATTATTCAGTCTGTAGTAGTTAAAATAGCTTAATTCTATGTTGATCTGGGAGCAAATATTAAGTAAAATATGCTATGTGTTTCTCTTTGGGCGAGCCTGCGACACGAGGGTGCCCGGGTTCGATCCCCGTCAGGTCAAGATGGAAAATGACCTTTTTCAGATTGGCCTGGGTCTTGGATGTTTATCTATATATGTATTTGCTATAAAATATAGTATCGTTGAGTTAGTATCCCATAACACAAGTCTCGAACTTACTTTGGGGCTAGCTCATTCTGTGTGATTTGTCCGTATATATTTATTTATATACATATCGAGCAGATCAAAAAAGTCGGCCGAGTGCCGAATATCTTAGAAAATTAAGATGAAATTTCGTAGAGAAATATAGTTAGAATTCAGGGGAAGGAGATAGGTTCTCTTACATCCCGGAAAAAAGGCGCTGTTTATGAGGGATCTCAAACCAGGCAAAACCGCGGATGTCATAATAACACTTGTTTCATATAACAACAAGCCTTCCTGCGACTTTTTCTGCTCGGTTCAGTAGTTAATAAACAAACACACAAATCTTTTTCTTTTTATTTGCTTACTGTAAATTTTTATTTGGCAAAAAAAATATAGTAAATCCAGGCCTAAAATTAATATACAGGTACACTATATTAACCCACAATTAGGCATGCAAATAATAAGTCGTATCGTAATCGTTATGGTAAAAGGAATACCTCCTTCAAATGTTAGTAAAGTTAGTATAGAACATAGATTTAAAAAAAATTGCGGCGTACAGACAAACAAAATCGAAACCGCATAATAACGGTACCTTCGCCTATTTCTTATTTCTATGTACCGTTATTCAAACAATGTTTTTCTTTTCAGTGCCGATTTCAGCAAATGAGGGAGTCACGACCGACCTCAATATTAAAATAAAAACGTGATGGCTGAAGGCTGTTTTGATAACAATGTTAGTGTGATACATTATGCTTGCTTAGGTAAAGATAAAATGACAAAATATTGCTTTTATTTTTCTTAACAAAGGCGAGAACAAAAATAAAGGCGGCAGTTTACTGCACGAAATTGTGAAATTTGACGTATTTTTATATCACTTGTATAATCAGCTGGATTAATTAAATACATCAAAATTATTTATATAATTTAGGTAGATCCTTGCACAAGATAACCGCCTTGTTGGAATTTGTAACAGATACATATGAAAGTTTAAAACGATACGTATATTTAATTATATCTAAAAACATAATTATTTCTTCGAAAAGTTTGCAAATTTGATATCTAAAACAATAACTCTCACGTTAAAATAGAAGAAGAGAGCAGCTGGCACATTTTACAGTTTTTCTTATTCCCAGGCCAGCATGGAAGATTATAATAAATATTGAAATATAAGAAATATTTACGACAAAAAAATAACAATTAAAAAAATATATATAATTTCGTGACTCGTTGAATCAGGTAAAAACTTCGTTCTCAGGTGCTTTGCTTTATCTCATTTTAGCGGATATCCGTCCAAACCAGTGTGGCCTGTTAGTCACATTCACACGGTGTTTGAAATAACTTGCATAAAATACGTGGGTTGCCATGTGCAATGGTGACGTCATCGCTGACAAATATCTGCGTCATAACATCGCGAATGTTAAGTCAATGACCTACTTATAGTCTGCAAAAGGTTGATGTACAATTTCGTTATATTTCTGGCTATAATATGATCATGGCAACTCAAAAACTGTTGTGTTTTTATGTATGGTCATCCATCATCATTTCGTGTAGGTGACACGGTCAATCGACCATGCACACCCTGGTCTCAGAGTTTTTCGGAACGGCCTCTCGGCCTCTGACGTTGTTCCTTTAGCGAATACCAGATGGCAGCCGGGACCAACGACTTAAGGTGTCTTCTGTAGCACGGTTCTTTAATATCAGACAATCAGGTGGTTCAAGCCTGCAATGTCCTAACCAAACTGGAAGCAACTAAACAAAGTATGCTTCCCGCGGAAATCGAACCTATGAGAAGCAATGTATGGTAAATGAATACTATGTCCTTATCTGTATCCTGTGTAATGATGCAAGAAAAAATATAACAATATGCAAGAACAAAAAATTGGGTCACCTATTTATGGCATGAAAGAAAGGGTAAATTTGACTCCAGAGACAAAGGCGCGAAAATCTGAATCGCGAAAGAACTCAGGAGCGTAGAGTTGACGTGCGAAAAAAATCTGCTTGGCTCCTGCGCTTTTTCACACCTTTGATCTTCGCGTATGGGTTAAATCGCATCAATCGCAACTCAACTTTTCGCACGTCTGTCTGTTGCACTTCTATTACGCTCGGTATGAGAGTTATAGCATCAAACAAATCATCATCCGCATCACGGGTTGTGGGTTCGATTCCCACGGGAAGCATACTTTGTTTAGTTGTTTCCAGCTTGGTTAGGACATTGAAGGCTTGAATCACCTGATGTTTTGATAATAAAGATGATTCCGTGCTTCGGAAGGCACGTTAAGACCCGGCTGCCATCTGGTAATCGTTAAAGGAACCACGTCAGAGGCTGAGAGGCGGTTCCGAAGAACCCTGACACCAGGGTGTGCATGGTCGATTCGTGACACCTACACGAAATGATGAATAGAAGATTTATGCTGCCATATAATTTTTCAAAGTTTTTACAGCCGGCTGCTGTATTCTACGCTTTACCCTCACTTAAGTTGGCAAAAAAATATAAGTGAGAGAAAAGTATAGAATAAGCTATATCATTGACGAAACCAACCAAAAACACAAATGGAAAATGGCCCGTCCTTTTCTTTCTTTTCCATTTAAGCAGCTGAATGTGTTTCTAAATACTTTACCGCCGGAACTCCAAAAGTATTTGTCATGACCCTCGTTTTCATGTTTATTTCTGTAATTCAACAAAGCAATGTCCGAATTTTCAGTCTTTACTTTCTCCGCTCTAGAAAAATGTGTGAAATGCCGAACAGATTGTCGCTCGACTGTTCCTAAAAAGGTAATTTGTTAGCATTTAATGTATTCTAGGTTATTTTAAACTAGTTACCCGGAACCCGACTTCACACGGGTGTAATGTACATATAAATCTTCCTCATGAATCCCTCTATCTATTTAAAAAAAACAATGGATTGCATTCCGGGATTGCCGGCAGAAGTGAAAAAATCACATTAACGTTGCGTTTTTTTGAATATTTTGTAATGTCCGTCTTACGAATTTTCGATCAGGCCACGCCTGACGCGAGTTTAACATTTTTTACCCATCCCAAAAAGTGCACAATGCTGCTAAAGAAATTTTCACTTCAAAAAAAAAAGACCGCATCAAAATCCTTTGCGTAGTTTTAAAGATCTAAACATACATAGGGATAGACAGCGGGAATCGACTTTGTTATAATATACCATGTAGTGGCTATACTTTCCTTCCTCTCACTTAAATATCGTTGACGAAACCGGCCAAAAACACTATTGGAAAATGGCCCATTCTTTTTATCTTTTCGTTTTAAACAGCTCAATGTGGGTAGCCGTGTGGTTTCCGGCAGAGTAGAATAGCACTACTCCTAGTCTTCCCACGAAGGTCGTAAGAGGCGACTTAGGAAATACAAGCTAAACAAAGCTCATAAACATCAATGAGACCTCTCCAACCCGTCTGGCAAACAGACAAACCCTATGTCTGCTCTGGTCATGTATGGCTCTGGTAGTACAGAAAGGGTCGTGCTCCTGCAGTGGAGACTAAAAAGACCTGATTATGATGATGATACATGATGACGACAGAAAGTAACGGATTTCGCCTATCGAAGATGCTAAATAAATATAGAGGGACAAATCACATACATTGAGCTAGCCTCGCAGTAAGTGGGATTTTAATTCAACTTTATATTTCATACATACCGTATATTTACGTCTTTTCCCCTTGCGGGGTAGACACGGCCTAGATCTATAAGACTTAAAAGCCACGTTGAGCGTGTCGGTGGCCGTGTACGTAAAAAACGGAATCAAAATAGTCAAAAATCCCCTTTTCCTTATTTCATCATCAGGTCCCTTCCAGTCTCCACCACAGGAGCACGACCCCCTCCGCTCCACCAGGGCCATACTTGGCCAGAGCAGCCAGAGGACTTGGCCTACACTCTCCACGCTGGTCAGACGGGTTGGAGAGGTGTCTTAGATGTTTATAAGCTTTGTTTAGCTTGTATTTCCTAAGTCGCCTTCTACGGCATCCACGGGAAGACTTGGAGTGGTCCTATTCTACTCTGCCGGATACCACACGGCTACTGGATACCACACGGCTAATGTTCTCCTTATTTAATTCCCAATAATTTAAATGTATTGCCTATATAGTAAATAAATAAATATATACGGACAAATCACACAGATTGAGCTAGCCCCAAAGTAAGTTCGAGACTTGTGTTATGGGATACTAACTCAACGATACTATATTTTATAACAAATACATATATATATACACATCCAAGACCCAGGCCAATCTGAAAAAGATCATTTTCCATCTTGGCCTGTCCGGGGATCGAACCCGGTCACTCCGTGTCGCAAGCTGGCGTGTTGACCGCTGCGCCACGGAGCTAGTATATGGCATAACTAACTGAAGAATTTGAATTTTTCATGTCCTTGCTTTCTCCGCTCTAGATGATGTGCTAAGTGTCTATTTGTTAAGTAAGTGGATCTGGGTCGTCGTGCATCATAAGTCACCCATATGTTATTATTTGCACAGTAGGTAGATACTAAGCAGCTATGGGGCGTCATGCTGTGTAAAATTTACTGTTAAAAATAACAAAAGTTAAGTGAGTTAAAACGTGAAACACATTTTAGTTTTCTAAACAAATCTTACTATATTTAATATTATAAAGCTGAAGAGTTTGTTTGTTTGTTTGAACGCGCTAATCTCAGGAACTACTGGTTCAAAATGGAAAATTCTTTTTGTGTTGGATAGTCCATTTATTGAGGAAGGCTTTAGGCCATAAAACATCACGCTGCGACCAATAGGAGCGAAGCATCAATAAAAAATGTTTTGAAAACGGGGGAAAATTATTCATCTATATCTATATTTCTATACTTAATATTATAAAGTTGAAGAGTTTGTTTGTTTGTTTGAACGCGCTAATCTCAGGAACTACTGGTTCAAATTGGAAAATTCTTTTTGTGTTGGATAGTCCATTTATTGAGGAAGGCTTTAGGCTAAAAAAACATCACGCTGCGACCAATAGGAGCGAAGCATCAAAGGGGGAAAATTATTCATCTATACTAAGAAAAAACCTAATTATTCATAATAATAGAAATTGCCGCGGACGAAGTCGCGAGCAACAGCTAGTATGTATATATATGAACAGAACGATGTCAGTCTTTTTATGTAGGTACTTACTAGTACTTATTTAGATAGGTATTAAACCTAAGAATCATCATCATTTCGAGTAGGTGACACGGTCAGTTGATTATGTACACCCTGGTGTCAGAGTTCTTCGGGATCTCCTCTCGGCCTCTGACGTGGTTCCTTTAACGACTACCAGATGGCAGCTGAGACCAACGGCTTAACGTGTCTAATACTAGTTTAGCTAAAAATGGCACCGGTGATCGATGTTATCTGTGACGTCACAAAGCTTATGACCCTTCCTCCATTGTCAGACACTGTCACACTTTGTTGACCCTTTCCCAAATTATAGATGGCCCTTTATTTAGTTTATTATTTTAATACAGATGCGTCTTCTAAAAAAGTAAAAGCATTTAGCACGGATTAAAATATTGCCTGCAGTTTTACTCAGGCGTTACTACAGGTAAGACTTTTTATGGGTGCAGAGAAAAAGGTTTTTATAGGATCGCAGCTCAGGATCGCAGCAAGTGGAGATCCTTGGTCTCTGCCTACCCCCATGGGAAAGAGGCATGATAATGTATGTAGGATCGAAAAACTCATTAAAAATACTCCTTCATTCATTCTCTCATTATACTTCATTCACTCATTATACTTACTCCTTTAGCCGTTATTCTTTTAAAGCGACTAACAGTCTAAATTAGGGTTCGTTAAGCTAAGCTCATCGTAATGAACTTAAAATGTATTTTTTTAATACGTTAAGGACAAAAGTGTAGTAACGATAAGATGAATAAACTGCCGTTGATTATAGATTATTCCATATTGATATCGAAGTAAAAACGGTGGTCAAGGAAAGTGATCAAAAATGCAATATTGAAAGAAACTGACTTACTGATTCTTTTCTGAGATTAATAGTACTTTTATTTGGGGAAATTACCACAAGCAAAACATGAAGGTTTTTTTTTATACCACTTAGTAGGCAAACAGGCATACGGCCCACTTGATGGAAAGTGGTTACCGTAGCCTATGGATGCCTGCAACACCAGGGGTGCCACTCGCGCGTTGGCGACCCTGAAGAAATCTTTTCACGCCCTTTTTAAAGAACTCCATGTTGTAGTCAGTCGGGAAAACCATGAGTGGGAGTTCGTTTCACCATGGAAGAAAGTTCCTTTCAAAGCGTACCTACTGTACATCGATATTTGAACTTTATTTAAACAACCTCAAATTTATTTCATATTATTTATATTCATCATCATCATCATTATCAGGTCTTCTTAGTCTCCACTGCAGGAGCATGACCCTCTCTGTACTACCGGAGCCATACTTGCCCAGAGCAGACAGAGGATTTGGCCTACACTCTCCTCGCTGGCCAGACGGGTTGGAGAGGTCTCATTGATTTTTCTCAGCCTTTGTTTAGCTTGTATTTCCTAAGTCGCCTCTTACGACATCCATGAAAAGACTTGGAGTGATCCTATTCTACTCTGCCGGAAGCCAAACGGCATGAATATAATAATTTATATTCATGTGATTGCATTCGTTGATGCAATCTGCGTCAATTTGTTTGTTTTCATGACAGCTTTGCATGGGTTATTTCGTTCAAGAAGAAGTCCGAAGGCATCACAAACAAACAAACTCACTTCGCATTTATAATATCTTAAATATACTGACTGACATAGTGATCTATCAACGCACAGCCCAAACCACTGGACGGATCAGGCTGAAATTTGGCATGCAGGTAGATGTTATGACGTAGGCTTCCGCTAAGAAAGGATTTTCATCAATTCTATCCCAAGGTTTATCCCCTTGGGGGAAGAATATAGGGGATGAAGTTTGTATGAAACTTAACGCGAGCGAAGCCGCTTTGTAAACAAAGCTAGTTTGTAATAATAGTTAGAAAGGATTAGGATTAGGATGAAATTATGCTCGCAGTACGGTTGTAGGGACATGTGTACGTACTACCTTTGTCGCTTACATGCAAATTGAATCGGTCCCTCCTTTTCAAAAGATAAATTTCACACCATAAAAATCAATACACTTTCAGTATATTCATAATCATGCATTTTCATTATATTCGAGTACATCTGTTCCCGACTTTTCCAAATCGAAGCCATATTTTTTAAAAAGATTGGCGATATCCCTTAATTAATTTTTTTGGGCGCTCAAAGTCTGATCCAAATGACGAGGGTATGGAAGAATAACTTAAATACCATTCCCCGGAAATAATTGTAATGTCAGCCTTCTTAAGAAAATGATAACATAGGATTTTTTGTTAATGTTCACTTATTTCAACGTTTTACATATACATTGTACGGTCAAGAGCGTCATCTCCAACTGCTTGTTAATTGTAGTGAGAGTAACAGCCTCCGTGGTCCAGTGGTTAAGGCGTTTGTTGACCCGGGGGTCGTGGGTTCGATTCCCACCGGAAGCATACTTTGTTTAGTTGTTTCCAGTTTGGTTAGGACATTGCAGGCGTGAATCACCTGATTGTCTGATAATAAAGATGATTCCGTGCTTCGGAAGGCACGTTAAGCCAGTGGTCCCGGCTGCCATCTGGTAGTCGTTAAAGGAACCACGTCAGAGGCCGAGAGGCGGTTCCGAAGAACTCTGACACCAGGGTGTGCATGGTCGATTGACCGTGACACCTACTCGAAATGATGATGAGAGTGAGTAGTATCCAACATATTCCTATCTTTCCCAGGTTAAAAACGCTTCCGATGGGCAGCAGCGTCGGTAGCAAAAGAAGCCAAAGAAACTGCGCTTGCCAAACCTCCTGCCAAGCGTGGTATGGCAATATCCTTCCATGGAACGAACAAGCCTTGGGCTTGAGGCCATTGATGAATGATGACATACATATTTAATTATCACTTTTTTATGCCTCGGCCGGCTTATAGCCGCACAGGCCTGTGCGGGAAAAGAAGCAGCTGGTATATTTTACTGTTTTTTGCTCCCAGACCATCATATATAAACGGATATAAAATATATAAATATACATATACCGCTGATTTTGAACTATACTGGAATCCCTAATGAAGTATAGAATAGCAATAAAAAAAGGTTAAAATGTTGGCTTCCCGTACAAAGACGCCGATCAGCCGGACGAATTTCTTTGGAAGGTCAAAATTTTTTTTCTTTTATTATATTTTTTATAACAATTATGTATTCCCTTAGGGTCTCTGATTCTGGGATTTCATAGGTTTAAAAACACGCGGTATAAAATATTATTAATTTGTATACTTCAAATCAGCCCGTGAAAATTAAGAACTTTAGCTAAGGAACCAATATTAGTAACTCAATTTTTATTTCGATTTTTTCGTATTTGTCTCATAGGAAAAGTTGTTCATTTTGGCGGACCAATTTGATGGTTTGAAGTCCAATGGTGTTTATCCTAACATACTGTATAAAAAATTAAGTCATGCATTTACTGATTGTGACTGGAAAATCGTCTAAATCAGTAAGTAGCACTAGAACGCTTCATTCCCAGTTTAAAAAAAGGTGAAAAAGGGCCGGAATTTTTTTTTACTTGCGATGGCTTGAGTGTCAATGTTAGTGTGCGATTACTATGTTCTATAGCACAGTCTCATTGGCCAGTGTTCATTCTGTTAAAACTTTATTTTATATTGGGATCCACTCTGTTAGAACTTTTCGTATAAGATTAGCCTATCGCGACAATTTTACGATTTCATTTCGTGATCACAAAGTTTTGAAGTAATCTAGCCTTCATTCCGCAAGAAAAATATGGTGTTCTTTCGAAATAAAAAATGAAAATCCATGCTTATTTTATAAATGCAAAAGTAACTCTGTCTATCTCTCTGTCTTTTGTTCACGCTTCAATCATTGAACAAATTTGGATAAAATTTGGCATGGAGGTAATTTGAGACTCGAGGATGGACATAGGGTATCTTTCATTTCGGGAATTTCTACTGTTCTCGAGGGATCGACACTAACGCGGGCGGAGCCACGGGCAACAGCTATTCTCTTATATTTAGTGCTTATGTTAAGTACAGAGCAAAGAGATAAGATAATCATGGTACAGAGTATGAAGGGGGATTCAGCCGGTCGACATGGACAACTTTTCCTATAGAATAAAAGCTAAGAACTCAAAAAAATTACATTTTCAAACATTCCGGTCATTTGTATGGAAACGTCAAAAAGTTTTTGAGTTCTCAGCATTGTTCCCATAGGAAAAGTTGTTCATATCGACGGGCTGAATCACCCCTTCAGAGATCGGATACGGTTTTGTTTACACATTGAATGATTATAATGGACCCCGGACTCCGAAGAACCATGACTGAGGATGTAACCTCAAAAACGCTCAAAATGCAATAGGTAATATTGCTTTTTGAGCGTTTTTGAGGTTACATCCTCAGTCATATTTCTTCGGAGTCCGGGGTCCATTATAATCCTTTCAACCAATCGAACATAAATCCTTTCAATAATTTAATATTCATCATCATCATTATAGCCCTACTGGAGAAGGGCCTCTCCCAACGATTCTTGTTTCATGGGAGGATATGTCATGCTCACCACGCTTGGCTGGCATATTGACGTGCGCAGTCTCTTTGATTTCTTGTGACGCTTTTGCCCATCGCAAGCATTTTAAAGCTGAAGAAAGATAGGAATTTGTTAGATTTGGCATTATCATCAGGTCCTTTTTAGTCTCTAATACAGGAGCACGACCCTCTCTGTACTACTAGGGCCAAAGCAGCCAGAGGACTTGCCCTACACTCTCCACACTGGCCAGATGGTTTGGAGAGGTCTCTTAGATGTTTATAAGCTTTTTTTAGCTTATATTTCCTAAGTCCTTCCTTCTACGACATCCACGGGAAGACTTGGAATGGTCCTATTCTACTCTGCCGGATACCACACGGCTACAATACAATAATTTATATCATTACATAATTCAATCAAGCTGGATGATGAAAGGCTGGAGGGGATGGTATGGCCATATCATGAGACGGGACGAAGACCATGTAGTGAAAATCGCATTGAGCTTGCCAGAACAAAAGAGAGGTAGAGGCCGTCCGCCATCGACCTGGTGGTCAAACATCGAAAGAGACCTTAAGAAAGCCCAATTGCCAAAACCGACAACCCAGGACAGATCAACCTGGCGCCGTAGAGTGAGGAGACCCGACCCTAGATAATGGGAACAGGGACGGAAGAAGATGAATTCAATCAAGATGAACAACGTTTTAATTAATTAAGAAATGCCTCGAGATACTGAACTGGGGTTTACGTTATTTATTCCAGACATAACATTATTTTATAAAGCGACAGCCTAAATGAATTTTCTAGACATTTACCAAGCGTACACTACATAGCTATTTTTCTTTGTCTCAGCTGAGATATTCAAGGAATGCCGAAAATTGCTTTATTTTTCGTTAAAGTTCCAGAAACGTTCAATTGTTATTATTTACGCTCTAGATAAATCTATAGAATAATATAAATTCCTCTTGTTATAACAAACTTTACAAAATTTTAATTATTTCAAATTGAATCCACAATATATAAAGAAAGTAATAACTTTTTAAAAAAAAGCTTTTATGTACATAGAATTATGTTCGAGTTATTTTCAGTGAGCCCTTTATTTTATTTTGATACTAATATTGTCTAAATGCATCAAAAATAGCCATTCCGCCAAGTTGGATTTAGAATGACGTCATACAACCAAGCATTGTCATCTAAACTAAATGAGTATACAAAATTTCAGTTCAATCAGTTGACTGCTACAAAATTGAGTTGTAAGATTTGACCCGAACAAACATAAAGACCCGAACAAAAAACAAGTAAAATAAAAGCTTCATCATCATCATCAGGTCTTTTTATTCTCCACTGCAGGAGCATGACCCTCTCTGTACTACCGGAGCCATACTTGACCAAAGCAGACAGAGGATTTGGCCTACACTCTCCTCGCTGGTCAGACGGGTTGGAGAGGTCTCATTGATGTTTATGAGCTTTGTTTAGCTTGTATTTCCATGGGAAGACTAGGAGTATGGTCCTATTCTAATCTGCCGGAAACCACACGGCTCGCAATATCTTTTAACAGCAATATTTTCTATCTTAATTAGTCAGTGGCCACTCCTAAACACATTTTCATGGTTCCGTACCCAATGGAACCCTATTATTAGGCCTCCACTTTCAATCCCTCCATCCGTCCGTCACATAACTGTATCGTTTGAACCGTAATAGGTGGACACTTATTTTCAGAATGTGAAATATATATAGCCAATATAACATCCAAGAATTTATATGGTATTCGGTCCCATACAAAAAACGTGTTCTTTTCTTATAATTTTATCAAAGTTGCTGCTAATTTATTACTGAGACGAAACTCAATAAAAAAATTGTGATATGAAGCAAGGTATGAAAAATAGGTTTCCAATAAAGGAAAACGAAAAAGTTTCGAGAACATGATGGATGATACTAAACATAGGACTTCCGGTGCCTGAAAAATTAAAAAGTTATCAGAGTGTATAATCATGTTTGCAAAAAAGTCGTTTCACGCCTTATTATCTGTTTAGTGCAGGAACTTAAAACTACTGAACCGATTGTGATAAAATTTAAATGGGACTTATTTGAAAGCATACCCTTTCAAATATAATATGATTTTTTTAGAATCGGTTCATAAATGACGAAGTTCTACGACAAGGTAACAAACATTAAACACAACTGAATTGATAACCTCAACCTTTTTTGATATCGGTTGAACTATGAACATATAATTATGTACCGGGTGTTACAAAACTACAAAATAATATTTAAGGGGCAAGATCAATCCATGATATTTAACAACTATCCCTAGAGAACATACATAGAAAGACCTTGCATAGAAAGTCGATCAGCTGATTGCTTATTTTGTATCGGAGATCGAATTTTTCTTTTCATGTTTTGAAGTTTGTCCATGGGGAAAGTAGTTTATTATTATGGACTAATCATGCTCCTTAAATATTGCTTCGTACTTTTGAAACACCGGGTTTTTATATTAAATACTATAAACTTCTTCTTCCTTTATCTATTCCCTATCCTATTTTTTTCATGTCATGATTCGGCACAGTATGTCATCTGTTTTCTCCATTTTGTTATTACGAAGACTACATTCATACACCATCAACTTTAGTTTCTCATGAAAAGGATTTTAGACCTAATTCATGGGCTCTTTCATCTTTGGTATATAGGTCTTAAATAAGGTTTATTTTCTTGTGAGACTTATAAGTTAGTCTTGCTTGATTTAAATTCGCCTCAGAATATTATCAATTTTGTCTCTGACACCCTTTATATTATGGTCAGTCGAGTCATTAAAATCATAGTTACTCTTTCTGTTCTCATCATCATCTGCCTTACCATATCCCATTATCTGGGGTCGGCACATTGTGTCTTATTCTTCCACATTTATCTATTTCCTACCATTCCCACATCTTTTATTTTTACGTTTTTATTTATTTTTTAGGTTTTATTACTTCTCTATCAATATCTTCGTGTATTTGGAGCAACGAGCCCAAATATTTGAAGTCAGAGGAAACTGGTTTAACATCATTACCTATATCTATAATAAGGGTCACTTCGCTAGAAATACCGCCGAAATCACAGAACAAATATTCAATTTTGGTTCTGCTATTTTTTAAGCCTACATTTTCTAGAGAGTGTCGCCACATATTGAGTTTGCTCTGTTTTCCGCTACCAGTACGATGTCGTCTGCGAAAAGCATGCACCAGGGTGCGGTTACTCTTTCTGTCCTATCTCTGTCTAAAATTATTCTCTCTTGTTTCAGGTTAAGCGCTCCATCATGCTCAAGATGGCGGACGCCTGTGCCGATAGCTCCAAGCAGACCAGGTTCCACGAGATGCACGTCCAAAGACATAATAACGTCAGCATTTTGTATGCAGATATAGTGAATTTCACGCCATTGTCGGAGAGACTTAGCGCTTCAGATTTGGTGAAGACCTTGAACGAGTTGTTTGGAAGATTTGACCAGATTGCTCAGGT
Organism: Elegia similella; assembly: GCA_947532085.1. NCBI lineage: Eukaryota > Metazoa > Arthropoda > Insecta > Lepidoptera > Pyralidae > Elegia > Elegia similella. The sequence goes on from OX383939.1 coordinate 25,381,379, forward strand.
AACATACGTACTTACTTATATACATAATATCGCGTCTTTTTCCCTAGCAGGGTAGACGGAGCTTAGGTATATAAGATCTAAAGCCACGTGTAGGTTGAAAATGGAATCAAAATAGTGAAGGGTTGTTACCTTCGTCACCTGCTTACATGATTCTTTACATTTAGGAAGAAAGACCAGCGTGGAAGACCAAACCTACCTTATTTTATATTGATTTTATTTTAATATTGATTACTTAGGATTCACCTGGACTGGATCCTATGTCCATTGCCCATTACCACTAAACAAATATTATACGATATGTAAAGAAAACCTTGACCGATCTGTGAAGGGGTGATTCAGCCCGTCTCGATATGAATAACTTTTCTTACTTAAATCCTGTATGTTTTAAGCCTGTATTTTCACTATATCTTATTCCTTAATTTTATTTATCTTAAGCGTAATAATCAGAATAGCATTGTGAATGCAAAAAAAAAAACCCTCATAAAATTGAAAATTAATTTTGTCATCTGTTACGAGAAGTGATATTTTTATAATTAAGTTTGCGCTCAGCAGACTCGATCTCAGATAATGAAAACTGTTCTCACTTACTGTGACTTAAATCTGTCTTTAGATATACTTGTAGCTGTAGAATGAAATTAAATTAAAAGTTTGTTAAGACTTTGTTATATTCTATCTTATAGTCTTATTCCATAACGAATTATTTTTAACCTCACCAAAAGATAAGGGGGGCCATAGAGATCAATCTATGACTAAACTTTAATCGAGATGTAGGTTGGACTTTACTCGCTACCTGGAAACCAATTCTTCAAGTGTCCCTCAGATTGGATACAGATTAAATAGAGATCGATAAGATTAGCTCTTTCCACATACAGGCGCCATCGTCAGACACAGAAGACGGTGAAATGATGATCAATACAAGTACCGCCATGTCGTCAAATCATCCACATCCCCCGCCGGTCTAGCCCCCTATCCCCTCTGCCAGGGCGCAGCGCGTGGCTCTGAGTGCTGAGCGCCGAGGACAAGCAGTACAGGACCGAGATTTTTCGACGCCGTGCATCCCGAAATCGCCTTGAAAATGAACTCCTGACGAGTCCGAAACTATAGTCGGCAATCCCGACAAAATAGCACGTGAGTGACCGGTTTTCAAGATATTATATACATACAAGATAGTATTTATCTTACATTAGTTTAATGACATTATAATAGAGACTGCAAACATCATGTAAAAATATTGGCCCAACTAACTGAAAGCATAATCGATGTATGTTACCAGTGATAACTTAAGAGTCCAAAACATTAACCCTTAACATACTAAGAAAAAGCATAAGAAAGCTCAAGGTCGCTCAAAGAGCTATGGAGATGGCTATGCTCTGTGTTTCTCTTCGAGATCGAATCGGAAACAAGGAGATTCGTAGACGAACAAAGGTCACCGTCATTACGGATTAGCTCTCTGAAGTGGCCGTGGACGGGGCACATAGCGCGTAGAACTGATAGCTGATGGGGCAAAAGAGTTCTCGACTGGCGATCACATACCAGCAAGCGCAGCGTCGAACACTCACTGACAAGATGGACAGATGACCTGACTAAGGTCGCAGGAAGACGCTGGATGCTTCCAACCGGCCGTATTGAAAATTCTTGGGGGAGGACTAACTTTTCCTGTGAGACCAATGCTGTAAAACTATTTTTTTTATGTTTTCATTCGGGCTTCCGAACATTTTTGTTTGAAAATATCCATTTCAATTCTAGGCGTCGAAAATATTGTAAAGCTTTGCTACATATTAGTTGATTTTCAAATTCATTGTAAAATGATTTGAATCAAATACCTCACTTGTAATTATGGGGAAATATACTATTTGAGTTAGGTGCATGACGCAAGTCTTATTGCATATAAATGTAATGGGATATGGTTGAGAATTTCGATTCCTAGGATTGAAGCGCTGTAGCTTAAATTGGTAAGGTTGCCGGTTCAAATCCTGCTCGCGCGGAACTCTTTTACCATATCTTATTTCTTAATTTAATAAGAGTATGATTAAAATATATAACATGAAGTAACCTTGACTGCATTCTTTCTCGCTCACGTAGGTTACCTCCTCTCTTTCTACGCAGGGTTCATGCAAAGTAAAAAAGAGATACAAGTTTATAAATAACTTGTGTACTTGATGCTAAATTATACTGTTCCGGTTCCGGCTACTTCTTCTTCACTTCGCAAGGCAATGTAGACTTACAGAGATTGGACTCCATCTTTTTAGGTATATTATAACTTCATTCTTTATCTGGAGGTCTTGCCCAATGTGAATCGAGACGCGCGCACAATGTAGTCCCGATACGCGCCGCACTGGGCACCGAAACATGTTATCTAGTTAGCTGACTTAGTACACGAGTATTGTTTTGTTACTAGTTAGTTGTTGTTACTTTAATGATGTCTATATTTCACGTTACTTTTAACTAAAATACATGCTTGTAAGTAAAAGCAAACAGTCATTAAATCGTTGTCTTTTAGGAGAAAAGAAGACTGCCTTTCTACGAGATTTGCATGTTTTTATATTTATCACTACAGGCTCAAACATGATAACAGTGATAGCTTACATCATTTTCGTCTTCACCATCGGTTTAGCTCTACGTGCTGTGCTCTTTAAAACAATCATACATATTATCACGTCTTTGTCTTTTACAAGTTAGACAGAGCCTAAGCCACTCACTCACACCCAAACGACACAAGTTTACGAATTATAGTAGGACTGTCTTAATCTGTGTGATTTGTCCTCATATATTTATTTATTTTATTATATTTTCATGTTATTGGGCGTTTAGGTCGACAAATTTTAGCTTTAAAAAGTTTATAAATTTTGTTTAATTTTAAGTGTTTATCAATTTTTTATACCAGTCAAATACCATATTCTTAATTACGATTGACTCTAAGACAAAATTTTTACTTATTACGTAAAAATCAAAGACGCTTTTCATTAAATACAGCGACTCCAAATTATACTATTGCTAGTACACACCAAAACGCGACGTGGCGGAAATTAAAATAACGATACAAAATATAACTTTATTTTTTTAAATAAAGTTATATTTTGTATCGTTATTTTACCTACAAAAAGGTACACATTTATAAAATGTGGATAATAAAATGTGGCGCGGCGTTGCGCTACGTCGCGGCAGTCGCGAGACGCCTCGCGGTTGCGCGCTGTCATATGGTCCCAAAGCCTGTTGCGTACGATTGGTTTCAGACTCATCACATATATGGCGCCACATATGGGTTTATTCACAACTACGTATCCACCATAAATTATGAGAAAATAAAATCAGTATTCAAGAATAAAATTTAACTTAAGACAAAAAATTAAAAATATTTTAAACTTTGACTTGGTTTTACCAATTTAAGGTTAACGCCATCTAGTGACGAAATAAAAAGTCTGTAACCACTGCAATGTAGCGATCTCGCCATAACAAGCAGTGCAGTTAGTGGAACGTTAATAACCGCCACGGCCTGTCGGCTTGCTTGCCAGGTACTTTATACATGCTTTTAATAGGGCTTAAGTTGGACCAATATTTTTGTATTAGGCAGTCTATTATTATTATATTATCTTTGACGCTGCGCCACAGAATAAGTACTAGTAATTACGTGCAGAAGTCGTACTGCAGGTATTCAAAGGAATATCAACTCAATGTAGTTAGCGATACGGTGTAATTTAACTCGCGTCAGAACGCAGCACATTTTTGTTTAGATACCTACAGAATTCATTGCAATCCAATTTTATTTTTATTGCTCCCAACAAGTCGCCGTGTGGTACCCGGCAGAGTAGAATAAGACCACTCCAAGTCTTCCCGTGGATGTCGTAGAAGGCGACTTAGGAAATACAAGCTAAACAAAGCTTATAAACAACTGTGAGACCTCTCCAACCCGTCTGGCCAGCGTGGAGAGTGTAGGCCAAGTCCTCTGACTGCTCTGGCCAAGTATGGCTCTAGTAGTACAGAGAAGGTCGTGCTCCTGCAGTGGAGACTAAAAAGACCTGATAATGATGATGCTCTCAACAAACGATTCATAATTCGTTGAAGTCAGTGAACACATGTGACTAAACGCGCGTCGTTTCTACCGGATTTGCTAGATTTTACCGCTTCGAAGTGGTCGCCGCGTGTAGCTATGTTACGTTACGATACCGACAAGAGGAGTGAGACAGACCTTTTTTTTTTTAACGAAGGAAAGATCCATGTTACGGATACCCGACAGCTTGCAGGGGAAGCTGTCGGGTTATGTGGGACTCCACGCCAGAGTGACGTGCCTACCCACTAAAAAACCTTCGGAGTTCCATCTCGACCGCTTTTGCCGGGGATACGGGAAGGGAAATACGACCGTGGACCCCGGCGCGGCTGGCCGCCAACGCGGCCCCTCCTCGGGGACGTCCGAGCGCCCCCCATCCACTCACCAAGTAGGAGCGTCCGGAACTCACGGACGCGCCGAGGGAGTGAGACAGACCTAGCTGAACAGCATGAAACCACCCGCCACTTCCAGCATCACCAAGTCATTATCGCGTGTCGCGTCTCGGTGGAATTACCCTAAGTTTTAAGATAGCTTCAAGTCACAGTAAATGAAAATAGTTTTCGTTATCTGATATCGAGTCCGCTCGCTGTATCTTAATGTCTATTACTTCCACTCGCTGAGCGCAGACTTCGTTATGAAAATATTATCTTTCATAAGTTTTTATTATCATTTTAAGGAAGCTTATAGATTTCAAGTAATGTAGGTTTTAATAGCTGATGAGCAAAGTTGAGAAAGGGATTACGAGCCCGTTCAATTTTGTTCATTCATTTGTCATAGGATGAGTTTATTTAATATATCATGTTTTTACACGACTACCCAACAAACGGAGTGTAATGTTTTGAGAGTTTAGAAATAAACGTATGTAAATACTAGAGTTCTATAATCGACGATAACTCTTATGCCTAAACAGATTTGGATGTATTATCGTTGGAATCCTTACCAAACATCAAGTAACACTGGCTATAATTTTTTTGGCAGACAGAGAAGTTTATTACTTTAAAAAAAAAGTGTGACTTGGCTGGTTTATAATTCATTTTTGAAAGTATGCTTGGAAAGGCAAGATTTATTTTAATTTTAATGTTAACCATGTTATGTAGTAAAGTCATTTATTTTAGGACTATGCAAACAATTTTTTTTGGCTTTCATTCATCTTGAAAGCTTAAATTTTTCGTTTATCTGTATAATTAGGTAGATATTGATCCTTCTATTTAATATATCAAATATAATTTCGAAATTCGGCACAAAATCTAATTGCTACTTCAATGCACGTTTATAATTAACTCCACAAAAGTTACGTGTGAAGTTGGTTCAGTGGATTTTGGAGCTTTCAAGTATGAGCGACTTGCAAACGTCGTTACACTTTCAGACTCAAGTTGCGTTACGTACGTGATATCCCTGTATGAGAAACTTTATAATTGACAAAGACCGAGTGCTAAAATTGTATGCTGAACGGATGTTCGGGAGAAGTTGTAGTTTTACATCAATGTTATAGCCGGCAGAGTAGAATAGGACCACTCCTAGTCTTCCCATGGATGTCGTAGAAGGCGACTTAGGAAATACAAGCTAAACAAAGCTCATAAACATCTGTGAGACCTCTCTAACCCGTCTGGCCAGCGTGGAGAGTGTAGGCCAAGTCCTCTGGCTGCTCTGGCCATGTATGGCTCTAGTAGTACAGAGAGGGTCGTGCTCCTGCAGTGGAGACTAAAAAGACCTGATGATGATGATGATTGGTCCTATAGGAAAAGTTGTTAATTTTGACGGGCTGAGTCACCCCTTCACTGAAACCTCGTGGTTTTGTTACACGCTGTATAAACAATAGGGTTTTTACATCTCTGACTAAACCTTTAGAATTTTTTTGTTCAGATCAGTAGTTACTATATTTTGTAAAAATACTTTCTAGAAGTCGCGTAAGCTTTAGTGATCGTAAAATCTACTCTAATAATTTTAAAATGGCGTCGGGTGTAAACGCTTTGCAGTAAAGCGAGCGGGATTCAATTTGCGAAGATCACCGTAGAATGATGTTATATGCGCAGGCTATTTAGTTACTCAACGATACTATATTTTTCAGCCTGTCGATATAAATAACTTTTATTACGAAATAAAAAAAAAACGGGATATTTCCAAACAAAAATGTTTGGCCGGTCAGTTTGTATAGCCTCTTTCGCATGAGGGTAGGCAGAGGCCATGGATCTCCACTTGCTATGGAGATATGATATGCTTCCCTTACAAACCTCTTTCGCTAAATCTACATTCTATACCTATCACTCTCTTCATGCTCTACACATATTCCTATATAATTATAATATCTATGTTTATAGGCATTATTTTACGCTCTCCCAAATAAAAACTAGCCAAAATGGAAGGCTGATGATTACTTGCTACAATACTAAAAATATAAACAGAAAATCTTTGCATGCACCGTCTACGTAATTCCTTGTTACTTTTTTCCCCACTACCTCATTAGCAGCGCTGCTTTGTGAGTCCGCCCTTTTGTGCATTAATAATGAGAATTACAGCTTCACATTTTCAAAATAAAGTGAATTTGCAAGGAAGTAATACAGTTATGAGTTTATTTGTTTGTTACATAATCATGCATTAACTTGTCCATATCTAATAATTTTGACGTGATAACGATAATCGATAAACGTAGGCTGAACGCACGAAAAAGTGACATGTTCCGTGTGCGAGCGAGAGCGCGGAACAAGCGATAGAGAGGCACGATCGCCTAAGCGTCCGGCTTGTGACGCATCTATCTCTGTTTTACGGTTATCGCGTAAAATTCTTCCGTATACCGACTTTAAAGAGAACAAATATTTTGATCATCATCATGTCTTTTTAGTCTCCACTGCAGGAGCATGACCCTCTCTGCACCACCACAGCCATACTTGGTCAGAGCAGACAGGGGATTTGGCCTACACTCTCCTCGCTGGCCAGACGGATTGGAGAGGTCTCATTGATGTTTATGAGCTTTGTTTAGCTTGTATTTCCTAAGTCGCCTCTTACGACGTCCATGGGAAGACCCGGAGTGGTCTTATTCTACAATGCCGGAAACCATTCTGAATGCTGAAGGGATTTAGAGCAGAACCCTACAAGAAGCATTTTAAAACCTATCAAGTCGATAACCAAAGATCAGCGATCAAACCGATGGAAAAAAGAACTGACAAGAAAAAATAAAAACCGGCCAAGTATCGAGCAAAATCCAGCAAAAAAATCACGTTTGTTGTATGAAAGCCTAGCTTGAATATTTATTTTATTCTGTTTTCAGTACTAATTGTTGTTATAGCGACAACAGAAATACATCATCTGTGAAAATTTCAACTGTCTATCACGGTTCCTGAGATACAGCCTGGTGATAGACGGATGGACAGACAGACGGACAGCGGAGCCTTATAAATATTCCGTTTTTACCTTTTGGGTACACAACCCTAAAAATCGGCTAAGTGCGTGTTAGACAATCTAACTCCATAACACCCGTACTTCAAATACACAAACCCTATCCTAATACAGTAATAGTTCCCATGAAACCTCTTTCATGCTACCTCTCTTGAGAGGTTTACCAAACTCTTGCTTTTATGGACAAAATTTTTCTTAGTTATCTGTGGTTTGACGTCTTTGAAGTACCTAGAAGTACCTTTGACAGAATCGAGAAAAAGTGCCACAAGAAAAACTTTATTTTATTTTATTATTTGATTTTATAGCGTAACATACACGCACACTCTGTAAAATCTGCAAGTCTCTATATATTGCAGTTCTATGTACCTATATATGCAGCCCTGTGATAACCAAACGATGGGTAGACAATGGAGGCTTAGTAATAGGGTTCCGTCTACTCTTGGGTACAGAACTCTAAAAGGCTTTTTCAATAGAAACTCAACATTTTTGTTGAATCTCACACAATTTCACGCTCAGAAGCTTGCGATAACAAGTTTAAATCTTGGTTCTATATTGACTGAACGATTGATATTGATTTAGCTCTTCTTAACGTTCAACCAACGGAAAATTCTAGTTTTCAATGAAAACAAATGGATTTTTTTTTAAGAATTTTTACAGGAGACTGCCGAACCATATAACAGTGTATCTTTTATAGGTACAACATGTAAAGAAAGTGGTCGTTCCGAAACGCTAGCTAGTAGCTTATCTATTTGCAAATATTAAAAATAATAATATGACGTTCAAAAAGGGATACATGATATCCAAAAGTTGAATAAAGTTCTATTTCATTTCCGAAAACTCTGTCCGATCCTTGAAGGGGGTGAGGGTAACTTTTCCTATGGGACCAATGCTGGGAACTCAATATTTTTTTAGACGTTCCCATCCATACTGGCTACATCCCAAATTTACTGGGCTGCCGAACATTTTCGTTTGGACATGTTCACCTTTTTTTCAGTTCCCAGTTTTAATCACATAGAAAAAAATCGGAAAGGGTTTCCTTTACATTTACTTTTTTTTAATAAATTGGATCAGGCATTTGTATCCCATCTCACCTGATGGTAAGTGACGACTAGCATACGAAACATTTGTTGGTGAATGTCATCGCTGCCCATAGACATTTACACCATTAAAGTTGGACCCGGGTACGAAGCATGGAGAAGTTCGAGATAATTTTTGTCGGGTGCGTTTTGCTTGATATAATAACAAATTCTATATTTTCATTTCAATAAAGTTTAAAAGATATAATGTTTACTTGACATAATCATTACCGATTATATTCTTAAAAGCTATAATATACATAAAATTTTCAATTTGAAAAGCATAAACCCATTATTTATAACGTTTATGAACACTAAATATCATCTGTTATACAACTTGTGCAGTATACATGCCAAAATGTATACCTTTCAAAAAGTATACTATTTAAAATAAATATGAATCAAAATCTATAAAATGTATACGTATTAAAAATATATAACTGAGAAAATATACCAGCTAATTAGTATAGACCCATGTCTATTTTGCGAATTTGAATAATTTCAGTAATACTTACAAAATAATTCGCGCAAGCTCATAAGCTCATAATTTAATTTTCTTGAAAATAATGCGGAGTAGCCAGCAAAACGTGCATCATTCAAACTTAGATGTAGGTAATCGATTTTATTAGTAAAGCAAACGGAAAGTAAAGCAAGAATATATTAACCTCACACGATTACAAAAAAAAAACTATAACTAACAAAAAAATTTATAACAATATATTATTGTATGTAAATTTTAGGACAAAGTATAAAATAAATAATAAAAAATGTGATACATACAAAATGCATTTTGTATGTATCACATTTTTTTTAAATTGAAAGATAACTTTTACAATATTTTATTGTATGTAAATATTAAGACAAAGTACGTATTAAAAAAATAAAAAAATTGTGATACATACAAAATGCGCGCGCATTTTGTATGTATCACATTTTTTTTCAAGTAGAAAGATAACTTACTATATTTTTTTATATAATAATAATGTATTACAATTATTTTTAATAATAGCTATTTTATCTTATTTTTTTTAAATTATATTAGATGTATGGCATCTAAAAATTCACACTTGGAATATTCAGATTTTCGTTAAATATATTGCAGTCTTTCTTTTTGTTTTAATAATATTTTAACACTTTACATTATAACTACTTTAAGTAAAATAAGTATACGATATCTTCGCCAATTGTGAACCGATTTTATGTTTCTTTTTTTGTATGAAAACCTTTACTACCAAGTTGGTCCCATTTTAATTTGGTGAAGATATGATGAAGAACTTTGGAAATATGGAAGAAACTCCTAAAATAAAATTGAACTCGGTTTTTTTTTAATTTTATTATCAGTTATGTATTGAGAATCTTCTACCAATTCATTCGTACAAATGCAACAACCAATGATTATTATCCGTAATAATATGTATATATAACGTTTATTATACAAAACAAGTAATCGATTTTTTAAATTTTATAATAATAAAACGGTATTATAAAGGTTTGATATGTTAAATAATTGTTATAATAAAAGATTTTAGGTTTTTTAAACTTATTTCTTTCGATTTTTATATTACTTGATAGTTATACTGACCAAAATTATGTATTTCGTTGATATATATCTTAAAAGATATATATTTTGTGTTTATATTTTATATTACTTACCCATTTGTCACATACAGTTGCTTAACATGCGTAACCGCAAAATATGCCTACGCCCACTAGGCCATTGTCCTCCTCGTCGACTAATTGATGAAACAATGAAACGACAAACAGGAATCCATATGCATACAGTGCGCAAAAGCTGCTTTGGGGTTTATTTTGCTAGAGAGCACAACTAGGCTGTATTTCCGTCAAAAATGTACTTCAGTTTCAGTTCAGCTCAATCGGTAACCAAGAAGTAACCGGGAAGTGGATCAAATTTAACTTGCAAGATTTGGTTACAGACAAACATCGGGACAGGTGAATAAAAATAAAAGCTTGTAAAAAGAAACATTTTTCTCATTTAACTATTTTAATCACAGTTATGTGCTAACGCTAAAGGTAGTATTCGGATGATAAGCAAGACTAGGAAAATTAAGCAAAACAATTGCTGGATTTTTCCTTGCACCTCACTTCCTAGCAACGTTTTAGTCATCATCATCATTTCGAGTAGGTGTCACGGTCAATCGACCATGCACACCCTGGTGTCAGAGTTCTTCGGGACCGCCTCTCGGCCTCTGACGTGGTTCCTTTAACGACTACATGGCAGCTGGGACCACCGGCTTAACTTGCCTTCCGAAGCACGCAGTCATCTTTATTATCAGACAATCAGGTGATTCAAGCCTGCAATGTCCTAACCAAACTGGAAACAACTAAACAAAGTATGCTTCCGGTGGGAATCGAACCCACGACCCCCGGGTCAACAGGCAAACGCCTATACCACTGGACCACGGAGGCTGTAACGTTTTAGCGGAAACATATAGCATTAGTGAGCATTTATGGATGGTCTTCTGTTTTTTTATTTTTCGGGTCGAAGCGGGTCACATGATGGTAAGTAATCACCGCTGCCCATGAACAAATGCTACACCAGGGTGTTACAGGTGCATTGTCGGCCTTTCAAGGAGTTGGGGGAAGGAAATGGGAATGGAAGAGGGAAGGATGGGCCTCCGGCTTTCTCACTCACCGAACGAAGCATAGAAGCGGTAAAGCTTCTACTCATACGTCGATTTTCTGTGAGAGTGTGGTACTTCCCCGGACGAGCCGGCCTATTTATGCTACTAGCAATTCATTTTGATGGTAGCGTGGCTGTACCACGACTAAAATATATGTTATCTATTGTAGTACACTTTTATTAGTTGTATTTTTTATGTTTGTGTTTCTACAATAAATATTTTTTCATTTCATAAAGAATTCCACTTAATAATACCGTCTAGACTAGAACTATTAGAATAGTTACAAGCTATTTACTTCAAGAATGTGATCGAACCACACATGATAGCGAGTTTTAGTAAAAAGCCTGGCATTTGCGTGCACAAGATAGATGGTGGCTGTAGTTGTTCTACGAAAAGTGATTGATGTAGACTATACATGGAACAATAATATAAAAAGTTACGCGAGTACGCGAGACATAATTAATATTATAACAAACGGTTTCACTCACGTATCGTATAGTCGCGACGTCCTTAACACTCGTTTTACATTGAATTAGAAAAACTATGGAAGCGTAACTCTCATACAACTAACGATTCATTATCAGTCCCATTTACGTAAACAAACTTAACTCAAATCACAACGAAAAACTTACGCACTCATGGAGGAAGGTAGTTTGCGATTGGCCGCGTCAAGGTCACGAGGCGGTGCCAACATTTCTAATGAACGCTATGGTGTCAACATAGCGGAGGTAGGTAGCAATATCGCTCGCGACAGTAGCTCGCCTCGCTCGCTATGATAAGTTATTCCAGTGTCACTTTTCCGTCTTTCCTTGCGTTTCCTGCACCACTTTACTACACAAGAAGTCATTTTTATCTTAAATCGTTAAGATTTCGTCATAACACGCGATTAAGATTTCGTCATGCTTTTATCGACGCGTCCTTCCGTCACGGAGCGCGTGGCAGAATAGTTCGCGAACGGGTAAGTAATATAACATATAAACACAAAATATTTATAATTTAAGATAAATATCAACGAAACATATAATTTTGGTTAGTATAATCATCAAGTAAGATAAAAATCGAAAGAAATAAATTTAAAAAAACGAAAATCTTTAATTATCACAATCATTCAACATATCAAACCTTTATTATACCGTTTTATTATTATAAACTTTAAAACATCGATTAGTTGTTATGTATAATAAACTTTATATATACATATTAGTACAGATAATAATCATTGGTTATACGAATTAATTGGTAGAAGATTCTCAATTTATACCTAATAATTAAAGTTTCTTGCATATCTCCAAAGTTCTTCATTATATCTTCACCAAATTAAAATGGGACCAAGTTGGTAGTAAAGGCTTTTAAATAAAAAAGAAATATCAAAATCGGTTCACAATTGGCGAAGATATCGTGTAACAAACATACATAAAAAAAAAATATAGTCGAATTGATAACCTCCTCCCTATTTTGAAGTCGGTTAATAAATTATCTTATTTCTTTTTCTATTACGAAAATCTGAATATTACGAGTGAGTGTGAAGTGCTCTTACAGCTATAGTCTCTAATATAAGTTTAAAAAAATAGGTATACAAAAAAAATACTTAGAAAAATTGTGATACATACAAAATGCGCGCGCATTTTGTATGTATCACATTTTTTTTATTTATTTCTAACTTTGGTAGGTTAGCGTGTAAATAGCTACCACCTGGTGGGATATGCTCCCAAAGAATGAAGATGCCTAAGGTATCTTCACTGCGTGTAAAAAAAGGGATATGATAAGAACCGCTATCAATGTTAATATGAGGACTGACCTGAATGTCGTTTCCACGTCGATGCACGTCCACGAAGCTGCTATCCACCGCCAGGACTTCTTCAGGGGATGTTGGTGAACAATACACGTGTCAGTCTTTACACAAAGGATTACGAGTCCTTATCCCTTTTTCACAGAATAAATGGATTCACGAGATCCAGCGTCAATTGGCGGCGTATGATTCCCAAAATAGAATCACAATGAATAATGCACATTTACATATATGCAGGCGCGCGCGAATGGTCAAAAACAACCTTATCGGTCAAGGTTCATAGACAGCAGTGTCAGGGGCGAAGAGGCTCCGCGCCATCTTTCCTCCCCCCACGCTTCCACAACAGACAGGACAACCAACATAAAAACATTGATAAAGCGGCGTAGGAAACATGTACATAAGAATATTAAATTTTTTATTGCGTTTTTTAAATTGAGACTTTGCTCGCGTTACCATGCACCCCGCCTTGAAACGTCGCAAGATGTTTTCAAAACAAAAATAAATTTATACATGGTAAATCAGGAGATATATAGCGAATTAATTCAAATTATAGCTACCTAAACTAAATTTATACTAAATGCGTAAAGAGTTAAATGAATTTATTGTGTTGGAATAGGATATAATTTGGTAACAGCGCGTTTATAAATGCCATTCTGCGTTTTAACGGTCGCTACTCGAACGACGTTATCTGTACCCTTGTAGACATGAGTAATTATTCCTAATGGCCAAGTCAATGGAGCTGAGTTTTCCTGTTCTAATAGAACAACTGTTCCTATCTCTACAGGCTTGTCTGGTGTAGCCCATTTTTGTCTGACTTGTAACGTGTGCAGATATTCAAGGTGCCACTTTTTCCAAAAGGATTGAACCATATGGTCGAGCAATTTTTTGCGTTCCAATAAACTATAGCGCTGATCTGAGAGATCAGTGGCAGGCAAATACTGCAGTGGAGTGGACATTAGAAAGTGCGCGGGAGTTAAAACTTCAGGGTGTGGATCAGAAGAAATGACACTCAAAGGCCGAGAATTTAAGATACACTCAACTTGCGCTAGAACCGTCAATAGCTCTTCATAAGTAAGCAACTGGTTTCCAATCACCCTATATAAATGCGTTTTCATACTTTTTATATTCCCCTCCCAAATTCCCCCGAATGTAGGGGGTCGGGGTGGAATTGTTTTCCAATCTATTTTTCGAGACAAAAGCTCATTAGACAGTGCGTTTTTGAAGGTTGAACTTGTCAAAAAACTATAAAGCTCATCCAATTGTGCTTTGGCACCAATAAAAGTTGTGGCATTATCGGAATATAAGCAAGACACTGGACCGCGGCGGGAAATAAAGCGCTTGAATGCGTTTAAAAAACTGTCGGATGTCAGACTTGTGACTAAGTCCAGATAAATACCCTTTGTCACCATACAAATAAAAAGTACAATGTATGCCTTTTGAGCATGTTGACCTCTGCGACGCGAAAGGGTAATGCGTACAGGTCCAGCATAATCGCAAGCAGTATGAACAAAAGCTTTCGCTGTCTCTGTCACACGGTACCACGGCAATGCAGACATTATAGGCGTGGGATGCGTAGGGTTCAACTTGAAACAAGTGTTACATTTCCGACACTTAGACCTAATGACTGTTCTGGCATTTAATATCCAGTAGCGCTGTCTTATAATTGACATAAGAAGTCCAGGTCCAGCGTGACAGTTGAAAACATGAGAATGTTGAATTATTAGATCGACAATATGATCGCGTTTTGGAAGTAAAATTGGATGTTTAGCTTCATACGGAAGCATCGACCCAGAAAGTCTTCCTCCTATACGTAAGATTCCTTCAGCGTCTAAGAATACTGCCAAGTTCTGCAGCTTCTTTGAAGGTAACTTCTTAGCTTTGAGTAGTTTGATATCTTCAGCAAAATGCACTGATTGAACAGCAAGAATTAGAGCCCTTTCAGCAGCTGCTAATCCTGCTACAGATAGAGGATTGATTTTGAGTTTAGGTTTAGCGAATTTAAGTACATAGGCTATAATGCGTAGCATTTTTTGCCAAGAAGAAACTCGTTGTGCCAATGTACACAAGAGTGGTTCCTCTATATGCGTTGTGACAGCCATAACATTAGCCTTATGTTCAGGCAAATCATTACAATTAGCGGGAGCGAACGGAATAATAGGCCATTTTTCAGGCGGCTCGCGAATCCAAGGAGGGCCGTTCCACCACAGATCGTGAGACAAAAGTTGCGATGGCAACATGCCACGAGAAAGACAATCGCTTGGGTTAATAGCACCAGCTATGTGATAAAAATGTTTAGCGTCTAAATTTTCTTGGCACTGGGCTACTCTGTTGCTAACAAAGATTGACCATCTATGCGGGGAAGAATGAACCCACGATAAAGCTATCGTGGAATCCGAAAATGCGTATATGTCCACTGTGGTCATGCGTTCAACGAATGTATCTCGTACAATTTTTATCAATTTTGACATGAGTAAAATAGCACAAAGTTCAAGGCGAGCGAGAGTGGAAATTTTCGTAGGGCTAATTCTCGATTTTGCGCAAAGTAGACGCGTTTCAATAATACCAGAAGGGTAAGTGCAATGAGCATAAATAACTGCTCCTAGTCCATTCATACTGGCGTCCGAAAAAGCAACAAGACGCAGCTCACACCCGACCTCCACACCAACATGCCGAGGAATTTTCAAAGTGTTAAGCAAGTGCATCTCTTGAGCGAGTGCGTGAAAGCGGGCACGTATGTTCTCTGGAGCCAGGTCATCCCAATCACTCTTGCAGAGCCATAACTCCTTAATAAGCAATTTGGCTGCGAGTATCACAGGCGCAACTAGACCGAGTACGTCGAATAATCTAGCCACAACCGAAAGTATGTTTCTTTTAGTGCATTTTTCAGCAATTGTGATAGTGGTGAAAAACAAATTATCCTCACAAGGATCCCAGGAAAGACCTAAAACTTTAGATGAGTTGTTGTGTAAATCGAATTCGATTGATTTGCGGTGCGAATCAGGAAGTGAATCAAGTAGCTCAGGACAGCTACTCGACCATTTTACTAGGTCAAAGTCACCAGATTTGAACAAATTAATTAAATCACGAGCTAACAGCTTAGCAGAGCTTTTATCAGCTGTGGAATGGACCAAATCGTCCATATACAAACAGGTTTCAGCCACTTTAGCTGCTTCAGGATAGTGTGAACTCATGTCCGAAGCCAACTGTTTCACTGTGCGTAAAGCTATGTATGGAAT
The DNA here is from genome assembly GCA_947532085.1 of Elegia similella. Classification (NCBI taxonomy): domain Eukaryota; kingdom Metazoa; phylum Arthropoda; class Insecta; order Lepidoptera; family Pyralidae; genus Elegia; species Elegia similella. The sequence continues at coordinate 25,397,560 of OX383939.1, forward strand.
AGACCTGAGACCAAAGGGTTGCCTGTTGAAAACGAAGGTGCGAATTTGTTCCGATTCATTGAACCTAAATAAAATGCGTAGGTATTTACGCTGCTCCGGCATAACGCCTATACGTAAATAGTGCTGTTTTATATCTGCGTTTATGGCGATAGGAAACATCCTAAAATTCAATAACAATACAAATAAATCAGCCTGTAGATTTGGGCCGATGTGTAAAATATCATTAAGTGAAAATCCAGTATGTGTTTTGGCACTTGCGTCCAAGACAATACGCGGTAACGGCTTATCAGGGCGTACCACGGCGTGGTGAGGTATATAATAACCATCAGAGGTCAAATCAGACACATCGACGGGGCTAAGATACCCATTATCGATATAATCTTGAATTACTTTATTGTAATTCTCGCGTACTAAGGGCGTTTGACGTAATTTACGTTCCAGCGAAATAAAGCGGCGGTAAGCGGTGGCATACGAGTTGCCAAGTTCAGCAGGGTCCCTGCTGAAGGGTAAAGCGACGGTATAACGACCGGAATCATCGCGACTCACGGTCGAAGCGAAAATATTTTCACACTCTGTCTCTTCAGGAGACAACAAGCGTTTTGTGGGCACTTCTTCGAGTTCCCAAAACTTCTGCACTAAATCATTTAATGCTAGCGCGGTAAAAGACGAAGTTGCGGGCAAAACATCTTTACGTGGGCATTCGCCCATAAATACATAACCGAGCGTGGTGAGAATTGCCGGCGGCGCGCGCGGTCCACAATCTGCCCTATCACCTAGGTATATATATGGGAAAAGCTGAGCACCCAGAACTAAATTAATATCTCCAGGGATATTCCAACTTAAATCCACCAGGTGCAGATTGCGCGTGTCGAATTCTCGACAATCGATAAATCGCGAGGGTAATTGATCCGTGATACATTTTACTACCAATGCATGAATAGCATATTTTTTATCTGGATAGACACGGGACTCAATATTTAAATAAACATAGCCTAATATAGGACTAGAGTTCGAACCAACACCCTTAACAAAAGAATTACTTAAAGGCGTTATTGGTAAATTAAGCGAGCGGCAACATTCCGTTGTTATTAAATTATTTTGTGACGCGCTGTCAATCAAACAACGAACGATATATTTTTTATTAATACCATCTTTAGGGCATACATAAACTTGAGCGGTCGATAAAATAATATCACCCTTATAACTAGTAGCATACGACTGAGAAGACGTATCTGCGTTCATAATTGAATTCTCGCAAAGCATAGTAGTGACAGAAAACGTTTGAATATTATTATGTTCCAAAGCGGGCCGATCGACAGATACGGCTGCGCATGAAGTCGCGGTCGACTGTGACAAATGCTCAACGGCTCCGGCGCCTACATTCGCGCGTGATTTCAAATTATGATTATTGTTATTTGCAAAGTGCAACAACTTATGATGTTTTTCTGACAGAAACAGACCGAAGTACTTTTACAATCCGGTAGCGTATGTAGGGTACTCAAACAATTAACGCACCCGCGTTTCGATTTGATATAATCGTATCGAGTTTTAGCATCGCGCATACTCTTAAACTGTGGGCAATCGTATAAATGTCTATGATCACTTTTAGCGCATAAGCTACAACCTGTATGTACATTAGTACCGGTCATAAACGTCTTATAGGTATGTGACGTCTGATCACGGGTTTTAGTTACGGGTTGCTTATTCATATATGATGAGTAACGAGGGTTGGAGCGCTCCAATATTTTAGCCTGATCTTGTACAAAGGAGATCAGCTGTTGCGTTGTTGGTATCTTTTCATCCCGAACAGATAATTCAAATGATTGAATACTTTGAGCATCCATTTTTCTTAAAGCGCATTGTAGCATAACAAAGTCTGTCAGATCAGGTATATCTAATTCTTTAAGTGCCGAAAATGATGCGGAAAATTTACTTATAAATGAGTCAAGTGCGTTCGCACTATGCGAGCAATTTTTTAAGTCTAAAATATTATTTAAATAAAATGTACCTAGGGCACGTTTACCATGATATTTTTTAACCAAGCTGTCCCATAAGATTTGATACGTTTCTCCACTGGGAACAATACCTGCAGTGAATTTTAATGCGTCATGAGTCAATTTGGCAATTAAATACTGCACGCGCTGCGAGTCAGACAATTGTTGATTCAAATGAATATTAGTCTTAAATGACTGATAGAAAACATTCCAATTTTCTGGGCGACCGTCAAAACTCGGAATTACTAAATGTTCTAATTTCACTACTGACTTGTTTGAGTCACTCGCAGTGTGTGAACTCTGCTTCAAGCTCTCGTTTATCTTATTTCGAGTTCGTTTAATCCGCGAATATAAATCTTCAAATGAGTCCAGACAGGCGTAGTCTGGGACCCCGATAGGTCTTGAACTCAATTTTAAATTATTTATTTCATCTACAATAGATTCAAACTTATGGCGCCAATCATCTAACATTTCTGATTCAGACATAAAATTTTCATTACTTCTTAACGACAAATCGTACGAAACAATCTTCTTCGATGCATCATACAAACGATTAACACGTTGAAATAATGCGTCCCTCTTACTGACTAACAAAGTCATCCTAACTTCGCTATCTCCTGATTTTTCCGTCATAATTGCGACTTAAAATCTTGATATTGAAAATCTGAGGGTAGGCGGTGCTTGGTACGGGCGAAAAAACTACAAGTTAAGAAGCAGCGATAAGTTAGTTTTAACCAACTAGATTATAACCAATTATGCAAAGCAATTTGCATCCATATATTGTATGTATTTACTGACAATACTGTATTTAACAGTATGGAATGCAAAAATGGGCGTCGGCCGGTGTTTGTGCCGGCACTACTAAATTGCGTTTTATGCGTAAAATTACGTGAAATAAGCGAGTTTTTAAGCTGGAATATTATCTCAGCTTATAAACCAAACTACTGGGCAATGGGGCGTAAAATAAGCGTCAGCCAATGAATATGGCGGCGCTGAGAAATGCGTTTTTGTGCGTAAAATACGCAAAAATAGCGGGAATTTTTAAGCTGGATGTTATCCAGACTCGAAAGGACCAAACTTATGGTAGGTTAGCGTGTAAATAGCTACCACCTGGTGGGATATGCTCCCAAAGAATGAAGATGCCTAAGGTATCTTCACTGCGTGTAAAAAAAGGGATATGATAAGAACCGCTATCAATGTTAATATGAGGACTGACCTGAATGTCGTTTCCACGTCGATGCACGTCCACGAAGCTGCTATCCACCGCCAGGACTTCTTCAGGGGATGTTGGTGAACAATACACGTGTCAGTCTTTACACAAAGGATTACGAGTCCTTATCCCTTTTTCACAGAATAAATGGATTCACGAGATCCAGCGTCAATCGGCGGCGTATGATTCCCAAAATAGAATCACAATGAATAATGCACATTTACATATATGCAGGCGCGCGCGAATGGTCAAAAACAACCTTATCGGTCAAGGTTCATAGACAGCAGTGTCAGGGGCGAAGAGGCTCCGCGCCATCTTTCCTCCCCCCACGCTTCCACAACAGACAGGACAACCAACATAAAAACATTGATAAAGCGGCGTAGGAAACATGTACATAAGAATATTAAATTTTTTATTGCGTTTTTTAAATTGAGACTTTGCTCGCGTTACCAAACTTTGTTCTATTATTTTCATACAATAAAATATTGTAAAAGTTATTTTTCTACTTTTAAAAAAAATGTGATACATACAAAATGCGCGCGCATTTTGTATGTATCACATTTTTTTATTTATTTTATACTTTGTCTTAATATTTACATACAATAAAATATTGTAAAATTTATATTTCTATTTAAACAAAATGTGATACATACAAAATGCGCGCACATTAGGGCAAAGTTAAAATTATATTTCTATTTAAAAAAATGTGATACATACAAAATGCGCGCGCATTTTGTATGTATCACATTTGTTGTTCATTATTTACATACAATAAAATACTGAAAAAGTTATTTTTCTACTTTAAAAAAAATTGTGAAACATACAAAATGCGCGCGCATTTTGTATGTATCACAATTTTTTTATTTATTTTATACTTTGACCTAATATTTACATACAATAAAATATTGTAAAAGCTATTTATATTTATATATTATTTTTTACTTCATTCTTTGTCCTAATATTTACCTGCAATAAAATATTGTAATAAGTTCTTTTGTTTGTTATAGTTTTTTGTAATCCTATGAAGTTAATGACTTCTTGTATTACTTTCCGTTTGCTTTGCTTTTACCTATTATTAGTTATTCGATAATATGTTTAAATGATGCACCTTTTGCTGGCTACTCCGAACTTTTTACAAGAAAATGAGGTTTATGAGCATGCGTGAATTTGACTTATTTCGTAGGTATTACTAAAATAATTCAAATTCGCAAAATAGACATGGGTCTATACTAATTAGCTGGTATATTTTCTCTGTTATATATTTTTAATACGTATACATTTTATAGATTTTGATTCATATTTATTTTAAATACTATACTTTTTGAATGGTATACATTTTGGCAGGTATACCGCACAAGTTGTATAACAGATGATATTTAGTATTCATAAACGTTATAAAAAATGGGTTTATGCTTTTTGAATTGAAATTTTTATGAATGTTATAGCTTTTAAGAATATAATCAGTAATGATTATGTCAAGTTAACTTTATATCTGTTGAACTTTATTGAAATGAAAATATATAATTTGTTATTATATCAATCAATACGCACCCTTCGCGAACACATATACTTTTTAAGCCCCGCCCGCTCTGATATACTTTGCGTGGTGTCAGTTTTTGAGCGCAATGCTGCTTCCATAGTTTTTCTATTCAATGCGTCCTGAAGATATATATAAGAGCGAATAAATGAATATGAATATGAATATGAAGATGGCCATCTGAATTGGCTGAAACTTGTTGGCGATACCGACTAACTATACATGGAACCTTTGTAGTCACATCTTATACTGTACCTAGAATATTTGACATACATATATACTATCACGTATTTTTCCCTTACGGGGTAGACAGAGCCTAGGTCTATATGGCATAAAAGCCACGTTTAGCATGTTGGTGGGCGTGTAGTTGGCAAAAAGAATCAAAATTATTATATTTATTATCTTAATATAAAAAAAGAAAAGTATTGAGTTTATACATGTATTTAAATAGGAGAGTATGTATGAGTGTGAGTTTATTTATTCAACCATAACTTTAAAAAAAATGGTATTGAAATCAGAAGTTGATAACAAATCTAGTGCATAGATCGATAGTTTACGAACGTCCGGCCATAAACGGTAATAAATCTTTGATAAATATGCTACGTTACTTTCACAACAATACTTATAATCTATAATCTATAATTTTTGGTAAGTTTTGTACACTATAAGTTTTTCGTTTGTATTAATAGTTTCATCCTTTTAAATATTATTTGAAAGAAGCTTTCTACAAATTACTATGTATCTTTTTCGTCCATTTGTCTCACAGTAAAATAAATTGTTCTATTGTGGCTTAACATAGTACGTGTACTAAGTACTACACAGTGCTATGTATTAGTTCGTACACCCATCGATCTTCCTGCACAATAGCTGTACAAAATAAAGAATAAACAGATCGGACTCTTTAAGGACGAACAAGTCGCGATCTCGAACTCACTGGCGGGCGCGGCTAAAAAGCACGTTGCTTCACCTAGCATTGTGTCCGACAGAGATAGTATCAGTGATGAGCACGCAGAAATATGGATGAGCAGTTAGACGCTATATCTACACGCATACGCCGAGTCGCACGCACACAAACACTACCGTGCGCGTGAAAAATTGCAAAACGTCCTTTGGAAAATGGGGTTTTATGAAAAAACTATTGCATAAATCAATTATAAATAAAGTTAATGGAAATCTTCGATAATTAAACTTTGTCGGTACGGTATTTGTTTTTGATATATTATACTTTATTTATTACTTATTTATGCCCAAATTTTGTTAAAATTAGTAAGAAAAGCTAAATTTGTTGGCTAATAACTTCTTAATGGCTTTTTATTTTACTAATCTGTTACCGTACAGACAAAATTAATAATGAGACAACACGACATGATTTTGGATGTACTGGGTGGCGCAAAAGTACTGGCACTAAAGAAAATACTTTTATTTTTTTTATATGACATTTTCTGTCATTCTGTTTTTGAAAATTGTGTAGTGAACAAATGTAAAATACACTGAAAATAAACATGGACCGTTTTACTCCCCAAGAACGTGGAATAATTGTGTGAGGGACGCTTTTCCAGGCCGAGTTATCTCTCGTTTTGGCGATTTGCCTTGGCCTGCAAGATCACCCGATCTGACCAGTCCAGACTTCTTTCTTTGGGGTTTTTTGAAATCTCGGGTGTATGTGAACAAGCCACAGACTCTCGCAGCTCTAAAAGAAAACATTCGTCAAGAAATAACGAACATATCGCAGGAAGTGTTACGGCAAGTTATGCAAAATGTCATAAATAAGGCTCAAATGTGTATCAACTCTGGAGGTCACCATTTAAAAGACATCATCTTTAAATCCTAATGGTACGAAATTTAATGGCACAAATATACATTTAAAAAAACCTAAATCTAGTTTTCTAATTTAGAAAAAATGTTATAGCTGAACCAAATAGGGTCTTTACTTTTGCGCCACCCAATACAATGTCAAACAATGGAGTACAGCCCCCCCGAAATTTGTATGGGAAAAGTATCGACTCGTTCAGCCTTAAAAGAATAATTTCAATTCTTGTTTTGCAACGCCCATATTCTCAACTAGCTGTTGCCCGCGGCTCCGCCCGCGTTAATGTCGTTCCCTTGAAAACAGTAGAAATGATAAAAATTCCATACAAACCCCTACCCCTCTGCTTTTTCCCCTTAAGGGGGAATTTAATACATTTTACCTGCATAGATCTTTAGCCCTTAAGGAGGGGATTTTGCCCATTTCACCTACACATATATTTTTTTATTGTAATGGAGAACTTCTTATTGTCATACATCTAAGTAAATAAAACCACACAAACTTTACCCCACCTATTTTACCCCTTCAAGGGGAAATTTCGTCCATTTTAACTACACAGATCTTTTCAATTGTAATGTAAACATATATACTTATATATATGTTTACATATAAATGAGAAAAAATACAACCGCCATACAATCGTGTTTCATGCCTTTCAGTAAAGAACCTTCATGCTGAATTTCATTCGACTAACTTCAAAAATGGCAAAGATTCATGCTTACTTTGCACCCTATTTTACCCCCTTAAGGGATGATTTTTGAGTAAAATATTTTACTCGTGTTTCATACCTTTCAGTAAAGAACCTTCATGCTGAATTTCATTCGAATTACTTCAAAAACGGCAAAGTATCATACTAACTTTGCAACCCGTTTTACCCCCTTAGGAGATGAATTTCCAAAAATCTTTTCTTAGTGCTCCCCTACGTTAAAAAAGGAACCCTGTGCAAAATTTCAACTTCCTAACCCTTATAGTTTAGGCCCTGCGTTGATATGTCAGTCAGTCAGTCAGCTTCTCCTTTTTTTAGTATGGATTACTATGGATAGTATGGATAGGTATAATGCTGTCGTATAATGATGATGAATTGACTTTGGATTTTATTTTCTTATGTCACTTATTATTTTATTTTATTTTTGCTATATGTTTGCAGGCAAACTCATGCCTTGAGTTCATTCAAATGACGATAACTTTTTTTTTAATGAACCGATTTTGATGAAACAAACTTTAAATGTTTTGCTGAGTTAAAACAAAGCAATTGGTGAAAGTTTGAAGTAAATCGGTTCAGTATTTTCGGAGATAATCGTGATCATACATACAGACAGACAGACAGACAGACAGATAGACAGACAGACAGACAAGAAATTCCAAAAAAACTTTTTTGCTTTCTATTATTCTTTTTAAGTGTCCCTCTATCCATTTCAGTCAAAAATTCTAAATGTACAGACAAAATATTTTTACTGTTTTATTATAAGTATAGATAATGCAACTAGACAAATTCTCAAATATCACATTTAGGTACTGTCGCTTTTTGGACAAGTACGTAGAAAATAACGGAAGCAAGATACTGAAGAATGCAAATTGATTATTTATAAAAAGCTTTTGAGTATTCAGGTGATAGTCAACCTTATTTATAAATCCATGTACTTATATACCTTTAATACTTCAACTACTAAGCCGATTTAGATGAAATTATGGGGGTCCTTCAAGGTTTGGACAAGGACATAGGATACCTTTCCGCTGGAAGTAAGTTGCAAGCAAGAGAAATAGGTAAATGCCAGTCACGCTATTTTAATTAGTCCAGTTGTTAAGGCGTTTGCATGTAGACCCGGGGGTCGAGGGTTTGATTCCCACGGGAAGCGTACTTTGTTTAGTCGTTTCCAGTTTGGTTAGGACATTAGAGGCCTTGAATTACCCGATTGCCTGATAATTAAGATGACTCCGTGATTCGGAAGGCACGTTTAGTCGTTGATCACGGCTGCCATCTGGTAGTCGTTAAAGGGACCACGTCAAAGGCCGAGAGGTGGTTCCGGAGAACTCTAACACCAGGGTGTGCATGGTCGATTGACCGTGTGACACATCGAAATGATGATGACTTAGTATTGAAGTTTAAACATTATGCAATTGAACTTAGAATGAAACGATAAATGCTCTATTACAACTTAATCAATACCAACATATTCAAAAGTATGCTGAATAAATTACTCTCACTGAAAAACGTTAGTAAAGTAGATAACAATGAGTAAAAAGATGGTATATTGTGTTATCCTTCTATGACGATTTTATTTTATGACAGCTCTTTGCAGGCTTGCACATGACGCCTTTTGTTCTATCGGTAGTTTTTAAATGCAGTACAAAGGACTGCTCGCCATTTTTCAAAGGAAATGGGCGAGATTGGCAATGTTCGTGGATAGATCCGTCGTTATTGCCATTAAATAACATGAAATGGAAATAAACATAAGGAAAAATAATTTATTTATTAACTCTTCCATGCTGGGTTGGAGAAAAGAAAAAACGTAGAATGTACCAGCTGCTTTTGTTCCCGCGCAGACCGTAGAAGCCGGCCGAGGGAATGGGTAAAATCTGAGGAATCATGATGCGGCTAGCAAGCCATCACTATTTTAATTCCGTTTTCTAATGCCTACCAATATGCTCGCAATTTCCTAGGACATAATAAGCATCGCTATTCAATGTGGAAATGCTGTCACACTTCCTCGTGACAACGAACTGCGAGACATTTTTAGGGTTCCGTAGGACTGAGTGACAAAACGGAACCCTTATAGGATCACTCGATTGTCTGTCTGTCCGGCTGTCACAACCGATTTACTACTGGACCGATTAAGTTAAAATAAAGTAATTTTTTATTTACAATGGTTGTTTTGTTTTGTTGTTGACACATGTCAGTCTGTAGCCGACTTCTAACAGAATATATGTAATGAAATAAAAAATATTTATTGCAATACACAATGGCACACACAACACAAACAAAAAAGGACAGTATAAGAAAACATTATTATAAGGCGGTGCCATCAGTATTACAAAAGGCATCTTCTTCCCTGTAGTGGTCAGTTCCGAAACGCTAGTAGTTTGTAGCTTTTGAACAAAAATTAATAATTGAAATATAATATAATATAATAAGTATTATTTAAAATGTGAATTGACGTGAAAAATTGCCTGAAAAGGCCTATTTTCTGATTAAATCTTTGAATCTTTGGTGACGGCTCAGTATTACGCTGTACTAGGCATATGCATGACCTAGTACAACACTGATTTTCAGCCTATTCTGTATCTACTGAGAACTTTATACGTGAGTAACCCGTATTTCACATATTAATGAGGTAAATAAAATACAGAAACAATTAATTGCACCTAAGAACTCTGTGGCCAAGTGGTCATTATGCCAGGCTGCCATTCCGGAGGTCCCGGGTTCGATAACCGGTTAGGTCAAGATGGAAAATGACCTTTTACAGATTGGCCTGGGTGTTGGATGTTTATCTATGTAATATTATGTATTTTTTATGCAATATAGTATCGTTAAGTTATAAATAAATATATACGGACAAATCACACAGATGGAGCTAGCCCCAAAGTAAGTCCGAGACTTGTGTTATGGGACTAACTCAACGATACTATATTTTATAACAAATACATATATAGATACACATCCAAGACCCAGGCCAATCTGAAAAAGATCATTTTCCATCTTGACCTGGCCGGGGATCGAACCCGGTCACTCCGTGTCGCAGGCTGGCGTGTTGACCGCTGCGCCACGGAGCTAGTCAAAGTAGTTAGTAGTTAGTATCCCATAACGCAAGTTTCGAACTTACATTGGGGCTAGCTTGGGCTTGTATATACGGACAAATCACACATATTGATGTGTGATTTGTCCGTATATATTTAATTTATTTCATTAATAATATTGGTATGGATCCGTTGTTTGATGATAATATCTCAATACAATTTCATTAATCAGAAATGGACGGTGGTATAAACCCAAATATCGAGTGAGTTATGTCCGACAAAGCCAAATTAAAACTCAATACAAATAAACGAATGTATTGCCCGCGGAACTGTTAAAACAATAAAGTTGAAATGAAATAAGCAAATACATTTAAACCGTACTCAAAGCTCATATTATTATACGACTTCCTCGAAAGTGTTCATGTACTTACTATGAGTACATTGTATGTGTACATTTAAGTACATTTTTATGCCATATGTCCATAATAAAAAAGAAACAACAATGAAAAAACAGTATAGCTTAAAAAAGAAAGAAATTAATTAATAAAAAAAATACATTAAATTATTCTCAAACCGAATAGTAAGTAAGTATTTTATTTAAGAACACACGAAAACAAAAATAACAATAAATACAAAAGAAAAGGTTACAAAAAAGCAAACACACAAAGCAATGAAAGCATGAGGGCCAGGGGGTGCCATTGGCAACTGCTTGACCGGTGATTGCAGGTAATGGCTACGGGTACGCGCGCCCCGAGCTGCTGCTTGCTTATCCCTGATTCATCCGAGTGAGTAGTATCCCAAAGACCTTTATCCCGTTTTCCCAACTCCAACAAACTCCTTCCCGTCCCTCGCTTAAAAACGTCTTCGATGGGCAGCAGCGTCGAAGGCGATATAAGCCAAATAAACTGCGCTCACCAACCCGTCTGCCAAGCGTGGTGAGTATGGCAAAATCCCCCCTGATGATAGACGATATACTAAGGCCCCCAGTCCCCGGCGGCCCCGCTATTCCTGGCTCCGGTAGCGGTCATAGTAACGGCGGGGCAGGGGGTGCTAAGAATCTCCGGAAGAGATCCGGCTACCACCCCCAACGAAGACTGGCACAACATTCGCACTATGAGGCTAGACGAGAAGGTCGAGGAAGTGGAAGAGGAAATGAGTAGGTTACGATGGGACATAGTGGGGTTGTCAGAAGTTCGAAGAGAGGGAGAGGGCACGACAACCCTAAAATCTGGTAACCTACTCTATCACCGGGAGGGTGACTTTAAAAAGTCACAGCATGGTGTCGGGTTTCTCGTCCACAAGTCCCTCATTAACAACGTCGTAACCATCGAGAGTGTTTCCAGTAGGGTATGTCATGATTTTAAAAATATAGTACCAATTTTATAGCAGTTTATCATTTTAAGTAGTTTTATTGACTTAATTTCATAAGGACGCCATCTTGTGATAAGAATAAACGGCCACTTTCTAACTCAAACGATAGCTAAGGTGGGGATAGTGGGGAGACGACCGTTGAGACGCGGCAGTCTTGTCGGAGCCTTCGAAGAGGACACACGGATACTTGTAGGACTATAATTAGTGTTTATCATAGGTAATATACCTGATACTCAGAGTATCTAAAAGATACTTGATGAAGGTAATACAGGTATATATGCCGACCGGGGAACGCTCAGATGAAGAGGTGGAAGTGGTGTATGAGGACATTAGTAGGGCCATATACAATTCCAAAACCTATTTTACGGTTGTTATGGGGGATTTCAACGCAATACTTGGCTAGCGGAGCGACGAAGAGGCAAGAGTGGGGCAATTTGGATATGGAAAGCGGAACGAAAGGGGCCATAGGCTGGCCGATTTCTTGAAGGAGGAGGGACTCTATGCGATGAACTCCTTCTTCAAGAAGCCGCCTCACAGAAAATGGACCTGGATGGGTCCTAGCAGAAAGGACCAGGCCCCTGTCAAAAATCAGATAGACTTTATCTTGTCGACGAGGAGAGAGGGCTATGCTCGGTGTTTCTCTGCGAGATCGAATCAGAAACGAGGAGATCCGTAGAAGAACAAAGGTCACCAACATAACTCAGCGAATTAGCTCTTTGAAGTGGCAGTGGGCGGGGCACATAGCTCGAAGAACCGATGCCCGACGGGGCAGAAAGATGCTCGAATGGCGACCACGTACCAGCAAGCGCAGCGTTGGACACCCACCGACCAGGTGGTCGGATGACCTAACCAAGGTCGCAGGAAGACGCTGGATGCAGGCCGCTTCCAACCGGTCATACTGGAAATCCTTGGGGGAGGCCTATGTCCAGCAGTGGACTTCTTGCGGCTGAGATGATGAAAGCAATGAAAACATAAAAAAATAACAAATAAAAAATATAGTTCCAACGGTGCTCTCAAAATGGGTCCAATTCAGCATATGCTGGCCGTGCACAATGGCCAGCGCTGGTCTTCTTTTTAATTGGGCCCTTTGATGCTCAAAAGGCTGGCGGCATTTCCTCGCTGACTAAATATTTGGCCAAAATTCGTATTTCACTGAAAACGTCGATAAGGCGTCGTAGATCTTTTTGAAAATTTGTCAGGCCTTCGCACCCCAAGGCCCTAAGATCTCCAAAGCAAGGTTTTGTTTTTTTATCCACAGCTTTTATATGCCTGAACTAATTTGGACGTGTGTGTATCGTTCAAATTATTGTCTTATTTCGAGTGACACAGACCATAGTTTTGTAGAAAACAGTCTTTTTTTTTCTTTAATAAAACGGATTCTACTGGTGGTTATTGCGTGGTATGTCTTTATTTCTTTCTTTTGAAATAAAGTTTATGCGATGCGAGCTGGCATATTATTCCTGCCAAACCCGCTCCTAGAATCATTCGAGTAAAATGTTGACACTGCAGTTCGAGCTGTTTGGTTGGTTAGTTCGTTCGTGTTATCGTCTAACGACAAAATTATTTTTACCTAATAGCATGTATGGGCTGGCTCGTCCGGGGAAGTACCACACTCTCACAGAAAATTGACTTTTGAGTAGAAGCTTTGCCGTTTCTATGCTTCGTTCGGTGAGTGAGAGAGCCGGAGGCCCTTCCATTTCGTCCCCCCTACTTTATGCAAGACCGACAACGTTTCTGTCATACTCTGGTGTTGCAGTTGTCCATGGGCAGCGGTGATCGTTTACCATCAGGTGAACTCGCTTCCTCTTTTGCCGTTATACTTCTTATATCATAAAAAAAATGTTGAGTAAATTTTTGATTATCTTCTTGATTTAAAAAAGCTTTTCTTTTTCAGGAGAACCAATGCATGCGTATCAAGATCCTGGGCGACTGCTACTACTGCGTGTCAGGATTGCCGGTGTCCAGGCCTAACCACGCCTACAACTGTGTCAATATGGGGCTGCAGATGATCGATGCTATTAGGTAAGCTCTGCTGTACACATTATGAGTCCATACCAACGCAGTCTGCTCTCTCGCATTTTGTCCTGAATGCTAGCCACTTTAAAAGATCCACGAATATGACTATTTCTGACTTTATATATTAATGTCACTTCTCCCGCCCATCTCAACATGCGCATTTCTGTACAGTGCATTTTATGCTCTTCTTGGACTCTCATCGGCCAGCATTCCGTACCGTACAGAAGCGCCGGACTAACAGCGCGCTTGTAGATATTTCCCTTAACTTTCACTGGCATTTTTAAGCTCTGCTGTTCTGTATGCAGTAGTATTGTAGAGTCTCGTGGTCTCCATGTCATCTCATGATTCAATTGAGACGATGCATGGATGGAGAACACTCGCTTCGATTCGTGATCGAAGCTTTATGTGACTCTGCATTATTGAATAGAAGGCATTAAAAGCCGATAGGAAAGAAGGAAGATAGAGGGACCAAAATGTACTTCTTCTCTTCTTTCTTGTTCCTCATCTTATCCCACTTTAAGTTGGGTCAGGATTTTCCATACAAAAATCGCTCGTTTTCGAACGGCGACATTTCATAGATGAGATAGAGCAAAATGGAAAAAAACTTACATGATGTAAGTTTTTTTCCATTTTGCTCTATCTTGAGCAATTTCTTTCGTTACCTTCTTTTTACTTTTTTATATCCTCCTCCACACACTCATCCATCTTTTCTTTGGCCTACCTCTACTCTGATTCTCAATTACTTTCATATCCCACACCTTCCTAGTTATATGGCTCTCTTCTATTCGCAAAATATGTCCATACCATCCCAATCTACTGCTTCTCAATTTTGCCGTTATTGGGACTACTTTCGGGCTTCCTCTCTACCAAACTGTACATTACCCGTAATGGGACACAAAATGTACATTAAACGAATAATATACGTATCTCGGGTGAATCCTTTACTGCTTTTCTGGACTACTATAAGTATAACTGCACAGTTAGTTATTATGGTACTTGATAAATCATATCGTCAATCATGATAACGGTAAGATCGTTTAAATTCATCATTAATCGACTAAGTACTAACAACAACACACCTAATAGCATCAATAATATCCAGATAGCTTGTATTTCCTAAGTCGCCTTCTACGACATCCACGGGAAGACTTGGAGTGGTCCTATTCTACTCTGCCGGATACCACACGGCTAGACGGAAAGTGTAGGAAATACAAGCTAAACAAAGCTTATAAACATCTAAGACACCTCTCCAACCCGTCTGGCCAGCGTGGAGAGTGTAGGCCAAGTCCTCTGGCTGCTCTGGCCAAGTATGGCCCTAGTAGTACAGAGAGGGTCGTGCTCCTATAGTGGAGACTAAAAAGGACCTGATGATGATGATATCCAGATAAGGTCAGGGGTATCATCCTCAACTGTTTTCCCGGTGGTTGTAGACGTGGCATCGGTACGCGCGAAGGTGCAAATTGCTTTTCAGCCATTTATCCGTGTCTGTAGTATCCCAATAACTTCATTCCCATCCCAATTCAAGAAATCCTATCCTTCCCCAGCTAAAAAATTCTTCCGATGAGCAGCAGTATCGTTAACAACTTACCGCGATGGTACCCAACTAAACCTCCTTTTTAGGGTTGCGTACACAAAGGGTAAATACGGGACCCTATTAATATCGCTCCGCTGTCCGTTCGTCTGTCTGTCTGTCTATCCGTCTGTCACCAGCCTGTATCTAATGTACCGTGATAGTAAGACAGTTGAAATTTTCAGAGATTATGTATTTCTGTTTCTGCTATAACAACAAATACTAAAAAACAGAATAAAATAAATATTTAAGGGGATTTCCATATAACCAACATGATTTTTTTGCCGTTTTTTAGATAACCGTACGGAACCCTTCGTGCGCGAGTCCGACTCGCACTTGGTCGGATTTTTTAGAGTTTACCTTAAGCATTTTTTTTTTCAAAATTGGCGCAGATTCGTCCGCGATGCGACTGGCTTCGACGTCGATATGAGAATAGGAATCCACACCGGAAATGTGTTATGTGGAGTCCTCGGCTTGAGGAAGTGGCAATACGACGTGTGGAGTGATGACGTCACGCTAGCCAACCACATGGAGTCTGGTGGTATTGCTGGGTAAGTAACTTTTATAATTATACTCAAAATGTAATCATTTCTTTATGGAAAACAAGATTTATCGACTAAACTAATATCTTTTTTTCTTAATCATTTGTAGGTTTTTTTTAACTATGTAGCTAGCTCAAAATGTCGAGCTTTCGCTACATCACCGCCTAGCCTCAGGAGCTGTTATATGCTTTTCCTCATTTATACGAGAGTGTAGTATACCAATATCTTAATTCTCTTTCCAAATCCAATGAATTCCTTCCTCAACTTATAAATGCATCTGGTGGGCACCAACGTCGGAAGCAGGGGAAGGCAAAGAAACTGCGCTCGCCAACTCGCCTGCCAAGCGTAGTGAGTATGGCAATATCCTCCCATAGAACAAAGAATTCTTGTGAGAGGCCTTAGTCCAACAGTGGGCTTTTTACGACTGAAATTATGATGATGGTTATCAGTATCGGCATTACGTCGAGTATATTAACTAGCTGTTGTCCGCAGCTTTAGTGTTAGTGTCGATTGTAAGCGTTAGTGTCGATCCCTTGGGAACAGTAAATTTCCTAGAAATGAAAGGTACCCTATGTCGTTCCCCGGGCCTCAAACTACCTCCATACCAAATTTCATGCAAATTGGGTCTATTGTTGAAGCGTGAAAAGAAGACAGACAAACAGACAGAGCTACTTTTGACTTTAAATAAATATATAAGGACATAATCAGGACATATCACACAAATTGAGCTAGCCCTACAGTAAGTTGTGAAACTTGTGTCGTAGGATACTCACTCAACGATACTATATTTTATAATAAATACTTATTATAGATAAACATCCAAGACCCAGGTCAATCTAAAAAAGATCGTTTTCCATCATGACCTGACCGGGGATCGAACCCGGGCATCCTCGTGTCGCAGGCTGGCGTGTTGATCACTGCGCCACGGAGCTCGCCATTTATATTATTGTATAGGTAGTTGTAGAAGCCGTGTGGTATCCGGCAGAGTAGAGTAGGACCACTCCAAGTCTTCCCGTGGATGTCGTAGAAGGCGACTTAGGAAATACAAGCTAAACAAAGCTTATAAACATCTGTGAGACCTCTCCAATCCGTCTGGCCAGCGTGAAGAGTGTAGGCCAAGTCCTCTGGCTGCTCTGGCTAAGTATGGCTCTAGTAGTACAGAGAGGGTCGTGCTCCTGTAGTGGAGACTAAAAAGACCTGATGATGATGATAGGTAGTTACACAAACCATACTTATGCGTCTTATTGATATCTAAAAGAAGGCATTGCAAGTAAACTTAAAACTTAAAAGAATTTAAAATAGGCCTTTCCATTAAAGAAACGTTTTAAAATATTGATTTCCATTTTCCAGTTCAGCCAGGAAAGTTGATTAAAAACTTTGCATGTGAAATAGTGGAATAATTTATTTTATCGGCCAACTGGCGTCCGATAGAAGCTTTTACAGCGAAACTTGTTTACTGTAAAAGCTTCTGACAATCAATATAGGGAAGTGCATTTAGAAATATCGCAAAAGTTGCAAATAGACATCCTATTTGTTTTATCGAGAACGTTCTTAATCAGATGACTCTATGACGTAGTCGTTATGTCCTCGCGTCTTATGCTTGGAGTCTCTGGTTTGTTCTTTGATTAGCTACAGATGAAAAATTATCTTTTTAAGGTATCTTCGATGTTTATACAGTACTAGGGACTTGCCCCGGTTTCGCACAGGTGCAAATAAAAAATTGGTTATTGTGGAGATAGACATATATCACCGTGGACTTTTTTGTAGACCTTTTTAAAGTGTACAATACTGTATTACATTATTTTGATCTATGTTCAGCCAGCGTTTGCGATGTAAGCGCAAAAATGTGTTGATTTACGACATCACAATACAAATCTCTTAAATTTTTAGGGTCTCCCTACTATATTATCTATGTATTATACATATACATAAACCCCTTGAATCCCTATCTATTCAAAAAAACCTTATCAAAATCCGTTGCGTAGTTTTAAAGATCTAAGAATACATATGGACAGACAACTGGAAGCGACTTTGTTTTATACTATGTAAGTGATAGTGATAATTGAATTAGTTCTCGACACAAGTTCACAACTTATCTGGGCCCTACACTTAAGGCGCTGTATCCCTTAACCCTTTGTAGCGGACATCGCGCGATATATTATATACTCGTGTCATACCTGTCATCAGTCTCAGTTCAAAACCGTGTCTGCCATTTCCGTGTTAATTTTCACTTTTAATTTAATAATTCAATAATTATAACAAAATATTGTATTTTTTTAGGTATCCATCTTGTTCATTTAGTTACACTTTTTATAGACGAATAAAAGTTGGTAGTTATCGCTGAAAATATGAAGTATTTCGCGACGAAAATTTTTCTTGGTATAGCTTTTTTGCTATTTTATTTAGCTAGGTTTTGAATATTTTTGTATAAATATATTGATTTAACCATTTATTTTGATCCTTGAACTGTACTTCATATTTTTTTCATGCTAGTATTCCATGAAAAATAAGGCTAACTGCGCGACGAAAAAATACACGTTTTACGGTATTCTTCTGATGCACAGCGCCTTAATGCCGTGAAAGGACACAGACTTTTCAGCTATATACTCGTCTCCTCCGATTACTTACATGCTCTACATACTGGATTTTCGATTAAATAACATACATCTTACATTTTCATTGCATTGTTAAAAAAATAAAGTTCAGAAACTTTAAAAAAGCTTTTATGTATCACTTTATGTTTCGAGTTATTTTCAGCGAGCCCTTTAATTTGATATCCATGCCGTCGGAGTGCTTAAAAAATAACTAGTCCGCCATCTTGGGTGTTCCGCCATGTGGGATTTAGAATGACGTCACATAGCTGGCCATCCATTGTCATCCAAACTAAATGAGTACACAAAATTTCAGCTTAATCGGTGGTAGCTTCAAAATTGAGTTACAAGATTTCACTCGAACAAACATATATACATTGCAAGGTAAATAAAAGCTTTTAGAAATATATCGGATTTTTGAACAGTCTTGTAAAGATGGCTCAAACCTTATAAGAAAGTTCACGAAAATACGGAATACAAAAGTGATTTTTTTACATCGAAATCGAATGCTAATATTGTAGTCTATTCATCTCTGTTCGGATGAAATAAAAGAAATTAATAACAGTCATTTATATTCGTTATCTTTTTGTTCCAATTCAGTTGTTATCGATAATTGATTGGCTCTTTGTTAATTGATGCTGAAATAAATTGAAACGAAAGTTCTTAAGATTCATTTGCGGAAACGAGATTGATCAAAGCGATTACACGCGATAGAAGCCTGAATTTGCAGTAGGTATTATTAGAGATAATGCATGAAGCACCCCGAATGTGGTCCGACTAGGATGGGTGACCACAAGTGAAATAAAAATATCTCGAGCACATTAGTACTTCGGAAAGGACGTTAAGCCATTAATGCCGAACGTCATTATTAGATGGCAATTCTTATGCTACTTATAAATGCGAAAGTTTGTATATACCTACATATGGTTGTTTGTTACTCTTTCACGCCGAAACTTCTTTCTTTCCATCAGATGGGCCGTATGCCTGTTTGCCTACTAAGTAGTATAAAAAGAAAATGAAACGGCTGAACCGATCTTGATGAAATTTTGCACATATTAACACATAGGCTACCTTTCATAAAATACTCTTCCCGCGGGATCAAAATTATCGTAAGCGGAGCCGCGAGCGACAGCTAGTGTGATATAGATGAGATATATTATTGACACATATATAGACACGTAATCATCATCAGGTCCTTATTAGTCTCCACTACAGGAGCACGACCCCACGGACGACTCTCTCTGTTCTACTAGGGCCATACTTGGCCAGAGCAGCCAGAGGACTTGGCCTACACTCTCCACGCTGGTCAGACGGGTTGGAGAGGTCTCTACAAAGTTTGCTAAAAATTGTAGCAAACTATGACGTCACACGGAACTTCAAAGGGGTATATCTTTATCATTTTTTGTTATATCGACAAAAGAAAAAATACGTGGCCAATATTTTTTAAATATCTAACTGACGGACTAATTATATTTTTTTAGGAAACTAGCCTATTCAATGGCCTCCGTGGTCCAGTGGTTAAGGCGTTTGCCTGTTGACCCGGGGGTCGTGGGTTCGATTCCCACCGGAAGCATACTTTGTTTAATTGTGTCCAGTTTGGTTAGGACATTGCAGGCTTGAAACACCTGATTGTCTTATAATAAAGATGATTCCGTGCTTCGGAAGGCACGTTAAGCCGGTGGTCCCGGCTGCCATCTGGTAGTCGTTAAAGGAACCACGTCAGAGGCCGAGAGGCGGTCAGAACTCTGACACCAAGGTGTGCATGGTCGATTGACCGTGACACCTACTCGAAATGATGATGAATGGCCTCTACGGTAGTGTTTAACACATCGCCTGTGTGTGCGGGATAATCGTATTGTTATCAATTATATCCTGTCTGTTCTGGCCAAGTATGGTATATCCAGTAGTATAGTGATTGTCATGCTCCTGCAGTGGAAACTAAAAAGACCTGATAATGATATTTTTTTAAAATCAATGATTACTTTAAGCTGCCTAAAGGCATCTGGTATAACTTAACGGCTGATATCTAGTGTAAACAGCCGGTAGCAGTGGCTTAATGTTTTTCTGATCACCCGTCCCAGTGGGGACTACTCTTGGGATTCCTTTACATTTTATTATTTTTGAGATCAATAATAGGAATTTATTGTATCTGGGAAGGAAATACTACTAACTCAGTTCATCACAATCGTTTCATTAGTTTAATTGAAGTCGTTTTTAGGGTTCCGCACCCAAAGGGTAAAAACGGGACCCTATTCATTTCGCTCCGCTGTCGGTCTGTCTGTCTGTCTGTCTGTCTGTCTATCTGTCTATCTGTCTGTCCATCTGTCACCAGGCTGTATCTCATGAACCGTGCAAGCTAGACAGTTGAAATTTTCACATATGATGTATTTCTGTTGCCGCTATAACAACAAATACTAACAAATAGAATAAAATAAATATTTAAGGGGGCTTCCATGCAACAAACGTGATTTTTTTTGCTTGTTTTTGCTCCATATTGATAACGGCAACGGGTAGATTCTTGAAATATTCATAGAATATTTAGTAATATATTCACTTTAAAAACAAATAAAAATAAAATGAATATTAAAGGGGGCTCCCATGCAACAGACATGATTTTTCTGCCGTTTTATAGATAACGGTACGGAACCCTTCGTGCGCGAGTCCGACTCGCACTTGGCCGGTTTTTTAATATGAAAGATTATTGTATAACTTGTTACTTAGTTAAAGTAATGTATCCATCAATACTTATTTTACAGTCGAGTCCACATTACAAGAGCTACTCGCGATCAGCTCGGCGGGAGATTCGAGGTGGAGCCAGGAGATGGTGCGTCCAGAGAGAGTTACCTAGCTGATCATAAAGTGGAAACCTACCTCATTATTCCACCTAAGGTAAGATTTGCATTTTTTATTTGACCTTAAAAGACGGGTGTTTAAAGTTTCTCCTGTTAGTCTGTTTGTGGCATCGTAGACTTCACACGGATAAACGGATTTGTATGCAATTTTCTTTTTTTATATGATACAAGCTTTCGCCCGCGGCTCCGCTCGCGTCAATGTCGATCCCTCGGGAATAGTACTTTTTCCCGGAATAAAAGGTAGCCTATGTCCTTCTCCGTACTCCAGAGAACTTGTATGCAAAATTTCATGATGATCGGTTCAGTAGTTACGGCGTGAAAGCGTAACAAACAAACGAACAAATAAACAAACAAACTCACTTTTGCATTTATAATATTATATTATTATTATATGATATAAGCCGGTAAACGAGCAAGCGAGTTACTTGATGGTGAAGTGACAACTTCTGCCCATGGAGTGGCTAGCTCCGTTGACATTGACTAGCTCCGTGGCGCAGCGGTCAACACGCCAGCCTGCGACACAGAGTGACCGGGTTCGATCCCCGGCCAGGTAAAAATGGAAAATGATCTTTTTCAGATTGGCCTGGGTCTTGGATCTGTATCTATAGTTTGTTATAAAATATAGTATCGTTGAGTTAGTATCCCATAACACAAGTCTCCAGCTTACTTTGGGGCTAGCTCAATCTGTGTGATTTGTCCGTATATATAAAGTGGACCACTGAAACACCAGGGTGTGACACGGGAGGACATGGGAGGAGGAAATGGAGGGAAGGAAGGATCGGCCTCCGGCTCTCTCACTCACCGAATAAAGCATAGAAGCGGTAAAGCTTCTACTTAAACGTCGATTTTCTATGAGATTATGGTACTTCCCCGCACGAGCCGGCCAATTCATGCTAGGCAAGCAAAAATAGGAAACCTAATTTTTTTGCAGTCAGCTGTTTTTCTTGCAATTCTGTATTCCATTAGGGATTCTGATTCCGAGTTATCAATATAACTAGGAGGTTCAGAATGACGTTGTATAGAACGAATTAATTGTAAACACGAACCATGAGCTGTAGAATCCAACTAATATACTACCTAGTATATATACTTCGTTTTTAAACACACATCTTCGTCGCTTGCAATCTGACATGTCCATTAATCTTTTGCCAGCTGCATCACTCTTTGTTGTGTGAACAATGATGCTCTTAGCTGATGTGACGTCACAACAATGCAGAGAACATATCACACGTACGTTACGTATAGCATAACAAAAACATTTTAATAGTGAAAAAAAGTGCCATCTACGTTAGTTAGGTTAGGTATTGGGAATGGAAATAAGTTATATACATTTGTTTATAATAATAATAAAATAATAAGTACTGCACAATAATTATGTGACGGAGCGTTTCAGCGTTAAGGAGTCTGTTCTTCACCATTATTATCAGCTCTATGACTCTATCATCATCATCATTTCGTGTAGGTGTCACGGTCAATCGACCATGCACATCCTGGTGTCAGAGTTCTTCGGAACCGCCTCTCGGCCTCTGAAGTGGTTCCTTTAACGACTACCATATAACAGTTGGGACCAACGGCTTAACGTGCCTTCCTAAGCACGGAATCATCTCTATTATCAGACAATCAGGTGATTCAAGCCTGCTATGTCCTAACCAAACTGGAAACAACTAAACAAAGTATGCTTCCAGTGGGAATCGAACCACGACCCCCTGGTTTTTATGACTCTATAATATTGCATTATTACTCAAGTTCTGCTCTGGCCAAGTATGGGTCCGGTGGTACAGAGAGGGTCATGCTCCTGCAGTGGAGATTGAAAAGACCTGATGATGATGATAACATGTGCATACATATTTACAGCTTAAGAAAAGTGAACACTCAAATAATTTCAGATATTAAAAACAATTGACGTGACGGGGGCGTAAGGGGCCCATATAACATCTGGTGATGGTGCCCAAGTCAACCTCACCTGCACGCGGTGCGCCCTGCTATTAACTAACGAGGCCCTGACGACCCGCCAACACGCACTGGACCAGCGTGGTGGGATTAAGGTCCAACCCCCCTTTTAAAATGACATCAAACCAAAATTCACGGCCCCTAGTGCCCGGCGGCTCCAGTGGCCCTGGTACTGACGGATGCCGGACCAGCCCTGGAGCACGGGGTGCGAAGAATCCCCGGGCGGGATCTACTCTCCGTCAAACGACCACAGCAAGCATAATGGACACCGATACTTTAAATATTCTGAGTTTTAATGCGCACACATTATTAGAAGAAGAAAATATTTTAGAATTAGAGAACGCATTGTCATATATAAATTGGGATATTATTGGCCTTGCTGAAGTGCGCAGAGATGGAGAGCAAACTGTAGAGCGGGATGATAATATATTTTACCATTATGGAGTTCCTGGTGGCCAACTTGGCGTGGGTTTTCTTGTTGCCAAACGATGGAAACATAACATAATAGAATTCTGTGGGTACTCGGAACGAGTGGCAGTCCTTAAGTTTCAAATTACCAAAACACACACTTTAACAATAGTTTTAGCTCATGCTCCACATTCTAAACGGCCAGACGCGATGGTAGAAGAGTTTTATAACGTTGTAACTAAAGCTTGTGACGAACACCAAAGCACTTGGAACATGCTTATAGGCGACTTTAATGCAAAGATCGGCATTAGGGGTAACTTGGACAATGACCAAATACTTGGACCATACGGGTTAGGTAACCGTAACGATCGTGGAATACGTCTCATCCAATTTGCCACTAGCCGAAATATGATCATCAGCAACACATTCTTCTTTAAGAAACCACATCGCCGATGGACTTGGATGGGGCCTAATCCAGACGTTAAAAATGAAATAGATTTTGTGTTAACATCAGACAAACACATCGTCAAAAACATATCTGTACTTAATTGGCTTAATTATAACTCTGACCATAGATCCATACGTGCCACAGTTAAGTTCAATTTAAAAATTCATCGTTATAAGCTATTTCAAAATCAAATAAAAAAGTTGCAGAAGGAAACTATTCTCGACAATTATGACAAATTTAATTTAGAATTAACAAACAGTTTCGAAATCTTAGAAACAGATTCAAATATAGATATAGATAATCAATATAATAACATTTTAAATTCTATCAAAACAGCAAGTAAAAAAATAGCTCCAAGTAAAAGTAAGTTAAAAAAACTCACACAGGAAACAGTAGACCTAATAGATTTAAGACAAAAACATAAAAACCATAATAATAGTCAGTACAAACTTCTTGATAAGCAGGTAAAAAGGAGCATCCGACGTGATATTCGAAATCATAATACAAAATTAGTAGAAAGAGCACTCGTTCAAAACACTTCTCTAAGGACAGCCAAACAGGGAATATCGCGACAAAAAACCTGGATTACCAACCTAAAAGACACACTTGGGAACAAACAAAGCAGCCAAGAGCAAATCACTCAAATTTCAACGGATTTCTACAGATCTCTTTACTCTGACCGTACACGATCCGTCAACGCCTCGGGTGACTATTCATTTGACGAATCCATCTACCCATTCACTATAGGCGAAGTACATGTTGCTCTTAAGACCTTGCAATATAATAAAAGTCCAGGAGACGATGGCGTGTCAACAGAAGCACTTAAGCTCGGCAAAGGTACATTACTTCCACGTCTTACTCAACTTTTTAATTCGATTTTAATATCTGGCATATTACCCAAAAACTTATGTCATTCTAATATTATTCTAATTTTTAAAAAAGGAGATAAATCCAATATCAATGATTACAGGCCAATAAGTTTGACGTCAC
Source organism: Elegia similella (assembly GCA_947532085.1). Lineage (NCBI taxonomy): Eukaryota > Metazoa > Arthropoda > Insecta > Lepidoptera > Pyralidae > Elegia > Elegia similella. Next base: position 25,422,581 of record OX383939.1, read on the forward strand.
ATATATATAAATTATTTATTAAACTTTTACAGAATCGTATTGTCCCAATTCTTGACCAACATCAGCCGCCAGAGCAAGCAGGTTTCCGCCCCAATTATTCTACGACCGACCACCTTCAGACGCTAAATCAATTGATCGAAAAACATAATGAATACAAGAAACCCCTCTATATTGCATTTATCGACTACACCAAAGCCTTCGATAGCTTAAAACATTCATCGATATTCGAATCACTAAAAAATCAGGGCATAAATAGAACATATATACACCTCTTACAAAATATATACTATAATAGCACCGCTTCCGTGAAAATACACAAACCAGGACCTGTGTTTGGTGTAGAAAGAGGTGTGAAACAGGGAGACCCACTGTCTCCTCAACTTTTTACCAGCTGTCTTGAAGAAGTTTTCCGCAAGCTGACTTCACGATGGGAGACGAGAGGCATTGACATCGGCGGCAAGAGGATAACTAACCTTCGCTATGCCGATGACATTGTCCTTTTCTCCCAATCCGCATCCGAACTTCAAAATATGCTTCAAGATCTATGCATGGCAAGCCTTGAGGTTGGACTTCAGATGAATAGAATGAAGACCAAGGTAATGACCAACAGCACCAAGCGCAAGATCGAGGTAGATGGGCAGATAATACACTATGTCGAGGAGTATATATACCTGGGCCAGATAGCTTCCTTCGAAAACAGGCAAAGTAGAGAGATCGATCGCCGTATCGATAACGCCTGGAAGAGCTTCTGGTCCATGAAGGCGCTAATGAAGGGCAACCTTCCATTATGCCTCAAGCGCAAGCTCCTCGACATGTGTATCCTGCCTATACTTACCTATGGTGCACAAACCTGGTCACTCACCGAGGATCAGAAGTCCAAGCTCAAGGTCTGTCAACGGGCAATGGAGCGTAGTATACTCGGTGTTCGCCGCTTAGACCATATTCGTAACACCACGCTACGCTCCAAAACCCAGATAAAAGACGTCGGTGTGAAGTCAGCACAGCTGAAATGGGACTGGGCGGGGCACGTTTACCGTATGCGACAGGACAGGTGGGCCAGAGCTGCAACTACGTGGATACCAGATGGCCGTCGAGGAAGAGGAAGACCTAGGAGGAGATGGCGCGATGACATGGACGCACACATAAACGATTGGCAGACTATGGCCCTTGACAGGGACACTTGGAAACAGAAAGGGGAGGCCTTTGCCCAAAAAAAAAAAAAAAAAACAATTGATGAAAAATAAAATAATCTCGTGGACAAAAAACGAATTCAACCAATCTATTGAACCGATTTAGATTTCGGTTCATGAATGGGACTTATGGGATACTAAACACAAATCCGCATATTTTTATTTTTTATTTATTCTGGATGATCCAGCGATTGACCACGATCTCACCTGATGTCAAGTGAAGATGTGGTCTATGGTAGGGCCATTAAAAACCTATTTACTAGCCTTAAAGAGACCCAAATTATATGTGTCAGAAAAACCTCCGGTGGCAAGAGATTCCATTCCTTATACTATAATGATTGCTGCTCAATCCCACGCTCGACATGACGTCAGCGAGTATTGCCAATTTCCAGATGTATCGAATCGGATCAAATGGAGTACGTGCACGAGTCATTCGATTTGAATGAGTCGGTATCGAATTTTCTTTGTTATAAATAATGATTGTGTGCTGAGGAAAGAAAAGATTTATTATTCGACTATGGTCATGGGTGTAATTCTCATCTGCCAGTCCGGTGGTTGCAGGTAGGGCATCGGGTATGCCTTCCGAGCTGCTACTTGCTTTTCCCCATTCATCCAAGTGAGTAGTATCCCAATACCATTATTCTCTTTCCAATCCAAAAAAATCCTATCCTTTCTCAGCTCAAAAATGCTTCTAATGGGCAGCAGCGTCGGAAGCGAGTATGGCGGTGTCTTCCAATCGAGCGAGGAATCCTTGGGGGGCCATTGTCCAGCTGTGGACTTTTAACGGCTAGAGTAATTATGATGATGACTATTCAACTAGCTGTTGCCCAGTAGTTCGTTCGCGTGGGCTTCAATTTTATCGCGCAATCTGTTTTATCCAATTGCTTCGAATTACGGACGATAATTTTACGTGATAATAGTGGAAAAGAGATCACGTCACAGGCTAAACATAAATAAATAAATATATACGGACAAATCACACAGATTGAGCTAGCACCAAAGTAAGTTCGAGACTTGTGTTATGGGATACTAACTCAACGATACTATATATTATAACAAATAAATATATAGATACACATCCAAGACCCAGGCCAATCTGAAAAAGATCATTTTTCATCTTGACCTGGCCGGGGATCGAACCCGGTCACTCCGTGTCGCAGGCTGGCGTGTTGACTGCTGCGCCACGGAGCTAGTCGACTTTTTTGACGAAACGCTTAGGCTAATCGTGCCTCGCTATTGCTTGTTCCGCGCTCTCGCTTGCATACGGAACGTGACTGTTTTTCTTGCTTGCAGCTGGCGTTCATCGATTTATAAGACGTTTACGTCAACAACTTTAAATATCATATAATCTAACAAACATATCAGGGTTGGACCCCAAGAGTTTCTTTTGGCGTTTCTTCTCTGCAGTGGTCGGTTCCGAAACGCTAGTAGTCTGTAGCTTTTGCACATTAAGTAATAATATAAATATGACTTAATTAGATCCTTTAAAATGTGATTTGACGTGAAAAAGGCCTACAAAGGCCTATTTTCTGAATAAACGTTTTGAGTTTTGATTTTTTTGAATCTCCTAGGATTCCGCTGTGCACCTCTAACCTAATGATTTTTGGTTCACGAGCATTTCTTTGCCAAGTAAAATAAAATAAAGATTTTCCTGTCTTGTTTCTTACATGCAAATGTGTAGTTTTATCACTTTTTACAATTGAATATCTAAAAAATCTTATAGCTTAATTAATTTTCTTGGCCGGTGAGGAGCTGCGACTTCTACGACATAGATTTAAAACAACGGCGTAACTCTGGTATTATATCTCTCAAACTAAACAACATAACAGCGTTATGATTGCTTTCAATCCCGCGCTCGATATGACGTCGGAGGCGAGTATTGCCAATTTCCGAATGTATCGGATTGGATCAAATCGAGCACGTGTCATACGATTGATCGGGTTTCTGTTGCCTTGAATAATTATCGTTTGATGAAAGGGAAATGTTTTATTACTCGATAAGCTAGGTTCAGGATTTGTTTTCGACTGGTGATTTTTTGTGATATAATATACGAGTATGTTTCTGATTGAACCAGACCATATAACAGGCAGCAATCGAGGGGACGGAGAATCCCCAGACTTGACATGGCTCTCAAGGCGACTGTTACGTTCCTGAAATATCCTTTCGCGAGATTGCACATTCGGGATGGATATGCAGTATTGATAGGCCAAGTCTTCAGCTGCTCTGGCCAAGTATGACCCTAGTAGTACAGAGAGGGTCGTGCTCCTGTAGTGGAGACTAAAAAGGACCTGATGATGATGATGATGATGCAGTATTGACTTATACATCGTAAGTGTTGAACGTCCTAGCTATATTGGAATCTCGGAATCGGGCTTTAGCTAGTCCTTATCCTTACTAATATTATAAATGCAAAAGTGAGTTTGTTTGTTTGTTTGTTTGTTAGGCTTTCACGCCGTAACTACTGAACCGATCGTCATGAATTTTTGCATACAAGTTTTCTGGAGTGCGGAGAAGGACATAGGCCACCTTTTATCCAGGGATAAAGTACTATTCCCGAGGGATCGACATTGACGCGGGCGGAGCCGCGGGCGAAATATAGTATTCTATAAAAGCGAGATTCAAGATTCAATGATTTATTCAGACAATAGACCTTTTCAGGCACTTTTTCACGTCAATTCACATTTTAAATAATACTTATTAAATTATATTCAAATTATTAATTATTGTTCAAAAGTTACAAAGTACTAGCGTTTCGGAACCGACCACTGCAGGGAAAAAGACGCCGAAAGAAACTCTTCTCTTGGGTTATTCTACAACGCCCATATATCAAGCGATCAACCTACGCGGTGGCCCGTGCAGTATTGTCTCCTGGGAGCGTCTGGCGTGTAATGAAACATTGTCATATCAACACAACCGCTATCTTTGGTATTTAATCCCTTGTGAATATGTAAAATGTACTTTGTATAAACTCGTATGTAAGAGTAGTCATTATGACTGAAATGCTAAGTGTATAAGCAATGAACTAACATGCATAAGCAATGAACAAAGATAAGAGAAAAAACGTAATGCGGTTTAATAAGATTTTTAAAAGAAAGACTAAGCATAGCAGAGAGAAAGTGGTAGGGCGTTCCAAAGACGACTTGCTTTAACTGTGGCGGTTCTTAAGTAGAATTCTAGAGAATGAGCTAGAATTCTATTAAGAAGATTTTGAGCGCTACGATGACACCTATTTTGACTTCCATTGAGAAAAATAAAACGTTTTTTTAATATTGCCAAGGGGTTCAATATCACCCGCAAGGTATAGCTCCGAACAGCTATAAGCTATAAATTATGCTACGGAATATGCTAGTTACAAAGTCAATATGTCAAGCGATCAAGCTACGCGGTCGCTCGTGCCGTATTGTCTCCAGGGGGCGTCTGGCGTGTAATAAGGTAATGAAACATTGTCAGGTCGACGTATCTGCTATCTAAATTGGGTATTAAATCCCTTGAGAACATGTCTAATTTCATAAATTTATATATCATCACGCCTGTTTCCCATGGGGGTAGGCAGAGACTATGGATCTCCACTTGCTACGATCCTGACATATATCTCTATCTTCGTCTACACTCATTACTCTCCTCATACATGCTCCAATTTCATTCATCATCATTTCAGCTGTAGGAAGTCCACTGCTGGACAAATGCCTGCCCAAAGATTCTTCGTCCCATGGGAAGATATTGCCATACTCACGGCGGGTTGGCGAGCGCAGTTTGTTTGGCTTCTTGTGCTTCCTGCTGCTGCCGATGCACATGTTGCGACAGATTTTTGCCTATTCCTTGATTCCGGCTTTTACGATCTGCACGAGAAGAGAAGCACATTCTACGTTTTTACTAGCTGGGACATTCTACGTTTTTCTTTTGTCCCAGATCAAGATGGCAGACCAGTGTTGGTCCCATAGGAAAAGTTGTTCCTATCGATAGGCTGAGTCAACCCTTTAAGAGAGTGTGGAGAATAAATTTACAGGCTATACAAAACGGTGTACCTAGTTTAAAAAGTAAAACATTCTAAATTAAACCCCATTTCGTAATGTGATTGACAAACTAGCAGACTTAGGTATTTCGTACCCTATTCCTGACCCAAGTTTGTCCAAAATCTATCAAATTACAGTATAATTAAGATATCCGTGACCCTTGAAGATAAATTATTCGATAACGCAATTTAATCAACGCTATGAACTATTGTTTCGTAATGGTATAAGTTTGCCTGGGGTTAGGGGTCTTCAAAGGGATTAAACTAGAAACACTATGGTTGAATGACTATCATAAATTGGGCGAGTACAAATTACAGGAAGACCCTGATATCTATGGGAAGACCTTTCACTATAAATGGTGGAAATTTACCACCAATATTCCTTTGAAGGTCTATGATACCATTGCTGGGAACTCAAAAGAAATCGACATCTTAATAAAAAGAGTTCGGCTGGTCTCAGGATTATCTTATCTCTATGGGCTGGTCTGGTAATTTGTTTTTTTTTTATTGAGTGGGTTGACGAGCATTCGCGATACCTTATGGTAAGTGTCATTGTCAACCTTGAATATCTGCGTTTATTCTTATAGTTAAAGTCCACGCTCAGCGAGTTGATCGTATAAGTGAAAAACGGCATCAAATAGTAAGCAAGAAAATGTACGGAACCATGATAAAAGTCGTGGCCCATCGACTTTTATCATTACTTCGTAAAATTTCGCCCATTTCTTCGGTCGGCTACTGCGCGGGAATAGAAGCAGTCTTCTTTTTTTCGTCTCTTCCAAATCAGCTTGGAATAATAATTCCATCTCTCGCAAGACCTTAATCATTTATTTATTTATTTATTTAGACACACATTACAGATCATGACATTTACATATAAACAATTTTGTAGAACCATATAAAAACACTAGTCATTTTCCTAAATTATGTGTGTACAACATGATTGAGTGTTAGCATTAACAAAAGTGTGTGATTGACATTTTAATTGTTTCTTTTTTTTAAACAGAATTTATTAAATCCAATCAAAGAGTATAGTATAATTCTACATAATCTATTGTGTTAAAAAAAAAAGAAGAAAAATAAATTATCAATAACCTAACTTTGCATGTGACCACGATCCTATACAGCTTCCAATGCAATTCTTTTAAACCGACCAAGTCGGTGATCAAATACATCTAGATTGCAATTTAATCGATTGAGCTCATTATATAATCGACACATACGGACTACGGGATTATAAAATGACGTGTTATTTCTATACACATTAAGCACGAAAACATTAGGTTTCCGACATTTATAGTTAGTATAATCTATTTATTTATTTATTTTCATAAGACACACATAACAAATTGTCCCCGTAATTATACATTATATATAAAATGGTACATAAAGGCTAGGCAACAACTCTATTTCAAGTGCATACAGCTAGATATAACTTTAAAAATTATATGAGGGCTTGAAAGAGAAACTAATATATATAGAGTAATAATTAAGTACAATAGCTGCAAAAAAAAAACAGTTTCATAATATGTAATAATACCATAATGCATAAGAAAACACAAAAACACATAATGATTGTGTCAACAGATGTCCAAAATCTGCCTAAGTTTTGTTTTGAAGGAGTACAAGGTGACTCCAAGAATATCAAGGGATTTGTGATTGCGTACAAGATCAATATAAGTTCTACACATGCGAACCACAGGATTATAATACGATGTGTTATTTTTATAGACTTCTAGAGTAAACAACCTATGCGTGGGATTACGTGGCCTGTACCTAGTATTAAAACTGATAAGGGATAAAAGTGGAGGAGCATCAATAAAAGCATTAACTATTTTATATAAACATATTAAATGACTACAGCTACGCCGAGCTTCCAAAGAGGATATGTTAAATTGTTTCAGTCTGTCAGTATATGAAGTCAACTTGCGGTGGTTATTAGTCCTAAATGAAATTATTTTTAAAAATCTATTTTGAATCTGCTCTATACGGTCTATGTGAACTTTGTAATATGGAGACCAGATAACTGAATTGTACTCCAGTATACTACGTATAAGAGCAAAATAAAGAGTTACAAGACCATAAATATTTTTGAAATCTTTCGTGCCTCTAGAAATAAAACCCATCAATCTGTTACTTTTAGCAACAATATGGTCATAGTGACTACGAAATGAGAGATCACAGTCAAAAATCACACCAAGGTCTTGTATTGTATCCGTACGTTCAAGTTTATATGTACCAATTTTATAATCAAATAAAATCTTGTTGCGCTTACGCGTAAAAGTGATTACAAAGCACTTCTTCTCGTTCAAAGACATACCATTTTTTGTACACCATTCAAACACAACATCAAGATTATATTGAAGTATAAATCAACGATAGAAGATCACTGCAATCAATTGCTGAGTGAATAATTTTATGCAAGTGCGTTAATAAAGTTGTTTCTCTACGTATATGTAAAGGATGTATCTGAAAATGATCACATCTTTTTGTGTAATCTGAGAATTGTCTTAAAAGACGATGTCTTCTACTTACTGCTTTCAAACAATTTATTTGCACCCTCTCAATTCTATCAGAATTAACTTTATAATGAGGAGACCAAATTGTTGAAGCATATTCAAGTCTGCTACGTACTATGTTGCAATAGAGGCCCATGACACTTCTTGGATTTTTAAAATCATTGGTATTTCTTAATATGAAACCCAAAAGTCTTCTAGATTTTTTTATTTGATCATCTATGTGGTTTCTAAAAGTCAGTTTTTTGTCAATTAGTACGCCTAAGTCTTTTACTACAGATTTACGCTGCAGTATTTTGTCTCCCACGGAATAATTTGCCACAACTTTATGTTTTTTTCCTGAGTAAGTTATAACTGCACACTTTTCAACATTTAATTGCATGCCATTTTCAGCACACCATTCGACTGTAGTGTTTAGATCTGATTGCAATATCGCAACATCACTTGTATTAGCCTAAATATCTTCAAGTCGTCTGCGTACATGAGATGATTACATTTAAGACTCTGCGCGAGATCATTGATGTACAGAACAAAGAAAAGAGGACCGAGATGGGAACCTTGTGGCATCATCATCATCATCAGGTTCTTTTTAGTCTCCACTACAGGAGCACGAACCCTCTCTGTACTACTAGGGCCATACTTGGCCAGAGCAGCCAGAGGACTTGGCCTACACTCTCCACGCTGGCCAGACGGGGGATGGAGAGGTGTCTTATAAGCTTTGTTTAGCTTGTATTTCCTAAGTCGCCTTCTACGACATCCACGGAAAGACTTGGAGTGGTCCTATTCTACTCTGCCGGATACCACACGGCTAGACCTTAATCAATTAAGTTTAATAGCGCGGCTAAAATGTAAGACATGTAGCTCCCACCTACCATATCCACTAACCATAGCGAGAAAACTTTTGAAAATGTTTATTCAATAAAAAACATGTAGCTAGTAAAAGTGTAAGTAATAAATAAATAAATAAATAAATATATACGGACAAATCACACAGATTGAGCTAGCCCCAAAGTAAGTATACTATATAATACTAAAGTATATTAATATAGCTAACATAGACTATATTTACAATGAAATATTGGGAGAGACCTGGCGACCCGTAACACAGGATCTATGGATATTACGGGCACCAGTTCTCCACAATTACCTGTAATTCTATACTAGTACTGCATAGTACTATTAACTCCTGTTTATATTGTCTTACTTCATATTTTGTTAACTGTGGGGAAAAATAAATAAACTTTATTATTATTATTATTAAGTTCGAGACTTGTGTTATGGGATACTAACTCAACGATACTATATTTTATAACAAATACATATATACATACACATCCAAGACCCAGGCCAATCTGAAAAAGATCATTTTCCATCTTGACCTGGCCGGGGATCGAACCCGGTCACTCCGTGTCGCAGGCTGGCGTGTTGACCGCTGCGCCACGGAGCGTGTAGGTAGTGTAGGTAGACCGCGTACGTGATGGCGGGACGACATCCAAAAGTTCTTGGTGAACTGGCAGCAGGCTGCATTAGATGGAGATCAATGGAAAAAGGAAGGGGAGACATTTGCCCAGCAGTGGAACACAATAACAGGCTAATAAAAAAAAGCTAGTAAAAATGTATTGATCATCTAAAAATACTTTGAAATTATTTCTTCCCAGAAACCTTCAGGCTTCTGCGAGAACGGGCGTCTCTCCGTCTGCACGGTGGACAGAAAAGCCAGCATCGTATCCTCGATGTACCAAGATGTGTCTCCGACCCGGACAAGAGACAACATCAGCCCAGCCCCGTCGCAGCATAGCTTCGTCGAGCAGGAGCCTCCAAGGGTACTGAGGACGGAGTCTATGAGAACAACTGGACCTGGAGGAGGTAAGATATTTGTTTCACTGCTGTAACGAATTGAGCATGATTAGCGTTTGCGCATGTTAAGCAACCCCGGGCGCAGTCCCCACTTGGATGGGTGACCGCAAGGGGCAAGTGGAAGGTGCGTTAAGCCGTTAATCCCAGCTGTAATTATTGATAGCAGTTAGACAGCTTAAAAATCCGACGAAAGTGTTAGCCACTGACACACACGAAAAACAACCGCTGTGAAGATATATTCCTTTCCCTTTTTCTCACTGGAGTGAACTTACAGTTGCATTCTTGGTTATGGTATACCTACTTAGTAACTCAGAAAATCTCGAGATCTGCTACAACGTGATAAAAATATACCGACTTTAATTAAACACTCATGCCTGGGAAACCGAGATTTAGACGGAAAAACGTGTTTTCCCAGTTATGAGACACAGAGTCAATAAGCCCCCAAACTCCCCTACATACTAGTTTTCATTAAAATTGTTAGAGCATAAATATATAGTTTATACAGGGTGAAATGTAATTCATTAGCAAACCTTTTAGGTGTGACTCAGACAACGAATTTGAACAATTTTCATTATGGGACCTAATGAAACTAATGAATTCAATTTCATAAATACAAGTATTTACATAAATACAAGAATCATGATTCTTGTGCACTTGGATTATACCGTTTCTGTAGAAAAAGGCATGATTGAAACTTTGTTTCCATGCGTATAATTAAAAGCTCTTTCGGGACCTAATTACGTACGCGGAGTACGTGGAAGTCTCTCAACAGATTGCGAGTAGGTGTGGGCAGATGCAGAGAGAACCGCAAAAAGTGGGGCTTTTCTACTAATGATATTTTTTTATTTTTTTATTTATTTATTCAGTAACAAAACAATTTTTGTGTTTGAATATTTTACATATAAATAAGTGCTTATAAACTACAATACGCTAATTCAAACTAAATAATACTTACATTGCAAATAAATAAACATTTCATATACCTAAAAATTATCTAACGAGTAACAACATTTTTCCAATAATAGATTTTTTAATTTATTGCTAAAAGCTCTCGAACATCGTATACTCTTAAGCTAGATGTAGCTGTGGCGCTGTGCAATCCATGCCACATCTGTTATCATGCCCCGAATGTCCCACCTCTTGTACGAGAGAGGATTTGGCGAAAGCCACGGATGCGGCTGTAAAGGTTGCATCATTCTGGGCAAGATCCATTTAATCGTTTGGACCATTGACACGATAGAAGGAGAAGAAGAAGGACCTAATTCAACAGTGGTACCAGCAAGCCTCCGTGGTCCAGTGGTTAAGGCGTTTGCCTGTTGACCTGGGGGTCGTGGGTTCGATTCCCACCGAAAGCATACTTGTTTAGTTGCTTCCAGTTTGGTTAGGACATTGCAGGCTTGAATCACCTGATTGTCTGATAATAAAGATGATTCCGTGCTTCGGAAGGCACGTTAAGCCGGTGATCCTGGCTGCCATCTGGTAGTCGTTAAAGGAACCACGTCAGAGGCCGAGAGGCGGTTCCGAAGAACTCTGACACCAGGGTGTGCATGGTCGATTGACCGTGACACCCACTCGAAATGATGATGACCAGCAAGCGAGCAAAACTTAGCACTTTTGTGCTAAATATAAATGCTTTAAAAAGAGGTGGAGTAATTATATCATAAACCAAATGCGACACTATGAATTGTAACCTACAACAGAAAATATATTATCAAAATGTTTAGAAATACCTATAAATCTATACTAATATTATAAAGCTGAAGAGTTTGATTGTTTGTTTGTTTGAACGTGCTAATCTCAGGAACTACTGGTTCAAATTGGAAAATTATTTTTGTGTTGGATAGTCCATTTATTGAGGAAGGCTTTAGGCTATAAAACATCACGCTGTGACCAATAGGAGCGAAGCATTAATAAAAAATGTTTTGAAAACGGGGAAAAATTATTCATCTATAATAATAAAAAAAAAAAAAACATAATAACAGAAATTGCCGCGGACGAAGTCGCGGGCAACAGTATTTAATAATTTCGTGATTTTCCCGATCAAATAACAAACATTTAAATAAACAAATTAACAGCATCTAGGACACAAATAATACAAAAGCTTAAATAAAACGAGTACCAAACTCGTCTGAATAGATTCCACCGACTACTGACTGTGAAAAGCTCTTCTAAAGCAATTTGGTTTGCAAAGGACACCCCGATTGAATTTCGTATGCCACTTAGTTAGGTCGGTATAAATAGTTCGTATTAGGAAATAGATTTCGATTTAGAAGTAAGTAATTGTAATATAGCTTATAATTATAATTTTAAAATGGGCCTAGGTTAAGGTACCCGTAATATTTACTCTTTTGTTTGACGAGCCGCTTGCTTTTGAAATTGTAAACTTACTTTCGATATTTTCTTGTAGTTAAGTGCACATACAGAAAATGCAGGTAAATGAGATGAAGATGCTGAGATGGGCAGCAGGTGTGACTCGACTAGATAAAGTGCGAAACGAGCACATCAGAGGAAGCTTCAAGGTCGCGCACATAACAGAAAAACTATGAGCGCCGCCTACGATGGGTCGGTCATGTCATGAGACGTCCCGAAGACCATGTCGTAAAACAGGCCTTTGCACTGTTAAATAATAAGAGAAGTTGAGGACGCCCACTAGCCACCTGGTGGACAACAATAGCCAATGACTTAGAGCTTGCCCAAAAAAACGTTACGACAACCCAGGACAGACTGTCCTGGCACCGCAGAACGAGGAGAGCCGACCCCAAATAATGGGAAATGGCTAGGACAAAGAAGACTTTCGATATTTTCTTGATAAATTCTGTAATTGTCCTTACCTATTATAATCTCATCTTAAGTAGTAAGTTCAAATTATAACGTTGTTGAATTCATAATAAGTTAATAGATAAGTGAATGATTCTATGATTACTTAGATAGGTTAGTAAAAATTGAAGAATCTGTTAGACAAGGTATTGTTTGAACACTAAGAATTGATAATAGGTAATTCTAAGTTGTACTTAGAAATCTTATTAAATGTTTCAACTGAGATTAAGATTGTAAAAATTCTCTCTAGTGGCTTTGTGTGTTGAATATTTAAAGACATAATGCAATTTGGCAGGTTGTATATACCTGCTGAGAGTCTGAGACAGTCCTAATTATTAGTAAAATGAATTAAGGTGATACCACTGTAAATAAGGTCGTTCTGAACCTTATTTATCTCGCAAAATACTTAAATTAGGAGTTTCAAATCGAAGTAATATGATTTTTGACTATTTCATCTCCAAAAATTGAAGATGAAAACACGTTATGATAAAATTTTCTCGATAGAAATATTTTTTGAAAAATGGTCTTCGTTCGCAGAGTTTTTGTTATTGTAGCTCAAATGCGACGAATGAAATAATGATTTTTAGACTAAAAGATAGTTTATTAGTAATTCATCAAAATGTAAATATGAAAATACAATTAACCGGTCTGATTTTATATAAAATAGAAATAACGAATTAGGCGCTTACGTTTTTTTCTTTGAGCGACTCGAGACTATCTCCTATCTCATCATTCACGGGCTAAACCGCCAAGCGCTATCCCTTGCGCGCACTTGATCAGTCCTTTGCCGAGCGAAGGTACCAAACATTTGAGGCCTCGCCTTAAGTAGTAATAAAAATTATTATGAAAAACTTTATTACATACCAATATTCGTATATGCGTAACGTACGTAAAACGGATTTTTTAACCTTATACTCATCTATTCAAAAACCTAAGTCCTTAGACTAGTGTTTGGTCTCCATAATCAGCTGATACAAATAAGATTCCTTAAATTTTACCCTCCTGTTTTCGGTTACATGGAGAGAAATAAAATATTACCTATTGATATTATTAAAACTGTTGTAATTTAAAAAGCCATATAAAATGGAAAACTGTTTCAAACACAATTTAAAACACGTTGCCTATAATGGTTGAAAGCACTCTGCCCGCAAAGGTGAAGTAGCGAAAATCTTGGTTGTCTGTAAAGTCGGTTTATGGACGATTATTTTATGTGATAACGGTGGAAAAGAGATAGATGCGTCACAAGCCGAACGTTTAGGCTGATCGTACCTCTTTTTCGCTTGTTCCGTGCTCTCGCTTGCACACGAAATGTGACACTTTTCGTGCGGGCAGCTGGCATTCATCGCATATACAACGGTTTGAACCCCCTAGCTATATTGGAATCTCGGAATCAGAATCCCCAATAGAATACAGAACTGCAAGAAAAAAAGGTAAAAGTCGAAAAAAAAATTAGGCTTCCCATACAAAGTCGATCAGCTGGACGAATTTCTATGGAAGGTCAAGTATTTTTTTTCGTTTTTTACCTTTTTTTCTTGCAATTCTGTATTCCATTAGGGATTCTGATTCCCAGATTTCAATATAGCTAGGGGGTTCAAAATCACGCTGTATATGACGTTACAAATTTATAAAACAAATGTTAGTGATGGGTTAAAATATTTCAGATCTCAGTAGACGAGCATCAGTACGCGTGGAGCCAAAGACCGTGGCCTTCGACAGCAACACAGCCACGAGCCCTGGTGAGGGCCTCGGCAATGGCAGCGTGGTCACCGTCAAGCCTAAGAGTCGCAGTGGCAGCATTATTGGAGCTATTAGTCCTATAATGGGAACAGGTAATTTATTAACTATTTCAGTAGAAGACAAGGTCCCATAGAAAATATTAAACGTAGGATTATATTAAATCCTACAGGATGGACATAGTAGGCTGATCTAAAATATTTGACACGCATTTTGGAAATAAAAAGATATCATCATCAGGTCCTTTTTAGTCTCCACTACTGGAGCGCGACCCTCTCTATACTACTAGGGCCATTATGATGATTATATTTAATACATATGTTAGGTACACCTAAAGTCGCTGGTTCAAACCATGCCGACGGGTATGTTTTTCACCATATTTTATTTCTAAATTTAATAAGAGTATATCGATATAGAATAGCATTTTGAATGAAAAAAAAAACACATTTTAAAATATTCCCCTAACAAATTATAGATACACTTAAAGCTATACAGGAACATATATCTCGATAATGCGTAGTAAAATAATGCGAGCTCCGTGGCGCAGTGGTTAACACGCCAGCCTGCGACACGAGAGTGCCCGGGTTCGATCCCCGGTTAGGTCAAGATGGAAAATAATCTTTTTCAGATTGGCCTGGGTCTTGGATGTTTATCTATATATGTATTTGTTACAAAATATAGTATCGTTGAGTTAGTATCCCATAACACAAGTCTCGAACTTACTTTGGGGCTAGCTCAATCTGTGTGATTTTTCCGTATATATTTATTTATTTATTTATAACGTTGATTGGTAAATGTATGTATATAGGTACAAATTTATTATGCTCACGGACAGTTCTTATTATATGATCATCATTAATATTATCATTGCATCAACAGCTGTGGGAAGTCCAAACAAAAACAAAAAAAGTGCTAGACAAAAGCCTTTCCCAGGGATTCTTCGTTCCATGGGACGATATTGCCATACTCACCACACTTGGAAGTCGGGTTGACGAGTGCAGTTTCTTTGGCTTCTTGCGTTTTCGACGCTGCTGCCCATCGGAAGTATTTTTAAGCAGGGGAAGGATAGAAATTAGTTGGATTTGAGAAGAGAATGAAGATATTGGGATACTGCTCACTCGGATAAATGGGGAAAAAACAAGTAGCAGCTCGGGACGCTGGGTGCGCGTACCTATGCCATACCTGAAACCACTGAACAAGCAGCTAACATTAACATCTTAGACGCCGCGTCGGCATACTGGTGTCCGACAAATAATTGAAAAACTATAGTGTCTGCGATTCCGGCGTTCAAAGTGTTAAAGATCACATCCCTGACCTCTATGATTATACTTCGACCAAGTTCAAGCTTAAGGTGATACCACTGTAAATAAGGTCGTTCTGAACCTTATTTATCTCGCAAAATACTTAAATTAGGAGTTTCAAATCTAAGTAATATGATTTTTGACTATTTCATCTCCAAAAATTGAAGATGAAAACACGTTTTGATAAAATTTTCACGATAGAAATATTTTTTGAAAAATGGTCTTCGTTCGCAGAGTTTTTGTTATTGTAGCTCAAATACGACGAATGAAATAATGATTTTTAGACTAAAAGATAGGTTATTAGTAATTCATCAAAATGTAAATATGAAAATACAATTAACCGGTCTGATTTTATATAAAATAGAAGTAACGAATTTGGCGCTTACGTTTTTTTCTTTGAGCGACTCGAGACTATCTCGTATCTCATCATTCACGGGCTAAACCGCCAAGCGCTATCCCTTGCGCGCACTTGATCAGTCCTTTGCCGAGCGAAGGTACCAAACATTTGAGGCCTCGCCTTAACGCGATTTCTGGCTTTTCATTTCATCAGAGAGCTTCAAAAATAAAGCTCATGTGTTGGCCACTTACGCACTGGGAAGTAGACAAAAGATATTCTTATTGATAGGTCCGATTTTTGGAAAACATTATAATCTCTACAAGGATTATTGTAATAAATATTAAACGAACGAAGAGCTTTACTTAACAACAAAATTTAAAATTATAGCCTATAGTAATTGCACTCAATATTAAAACTAGTTGCTTGGGCATATTGTTACCGTAGTTTAATAATTAAAATCTTTTTCACTTAATGGGTAAGCATGAGTATTGCTATTCTCTGCAATTTAAATACAATATTCGACTTTTCAATGAGTCTTTGATACCGCAAAGGAATCGGACTTGGAAAAATATATGTAATAGTAAAAAATAATCTAGTAGTCTGTAGCTTTTGCACATTAAGTTATAATATAAATATGACTAAATTAGATCCTTTAAGATGTGATTTGACGTGAAAAAGTGCCTGCAAAGGCCTATTTTCTGAATAAACATTTTGATTTTGATTTTTGTAATAAACGTTTTTATGTACCACTTTTCTTGCTTGCATAGCCATTTTATTTAGAAGACTTTTGTTGTAAATAAGCTGTATCTGATTTTGAAAAAAATAACAGATAATTAATAATATACAAACTTTCTCTGATTAAAAAAAATAAAGTCGTTGGTTCTGCTTCCCCTAGAGAAGAACAGACATGATTTTTTTTGCCGTTTTTATAGATAACGGTACGGAACCCTTCGTGCGCGAGTCCAACTCACACTTGTCCGGTTTTTAATTACCCGGTAGTGTTTTGGTGTTGGAATCAGAGTCCCTAATAGAATATAGACTTGTAGGAAAAAAGTAAAAATGATGAAATATATTTTTTATAATAAGGAAATATATTTTTATAGTTATTTTATTGAGACACACGTCTAACTTACGATGGTCTTGAGAGAGAAGAGGAAGAGGGCTGGGGCAATGTTGCCAGCATACATTTTTAAACTATACTAGTTACAATAACTAAAAATAGGTGTTAAGATCCTATCCATAAGCTCAGTCTCTACTTTTTTATAAAAAATATTTTATTCCTTAGTTTTTCCTATTATCCTTATCCTTACTAATATTATAAATGCGAAAGTGAGTTTGTTTGTTTGTTTATTTATTTGTTTGTTTGTTTGTTTGTTTGTTTGTTTATGACGCTTTCACGCCGTAACTACTGAACCGATCATCATGAAATTTTGCAAACAAGTTCTCTGGAGTACGGAGAAGGACATAGGCTACCTTTTGTCCCGGGAAAAAGTACTAATCCCGAGGGAACGACATTGACGCGGGCGGAGCCGCGGGCGAAAGCTAGTTCTCTATAAAATCGTTTTCAGTATCACAATACATACAATACAGCTTATAATTTCCTGTTTTTCTCTAGAAGATCCTTCGATCTCTGGTGAATCTACACCAACTGCGATAGATGTGATGCCGCCGACTCTGTTCTATAGGATGCTAAGTACAATATCAACGGAATCACTAAGTTAGTTTCGAGTCCATGTGATTGACCGTGTGTGAATGTTTCTTCATTCCTATTGTATTTTTTTTAGGTACACACTTATGAATACATTGTACAAAAATCCATAAGCATGTCGTGTATCGTAAAAATGATAATCATCATCATCATCATCAGGTCCTTTTTAGTCTCCACTGCAGGAGCACGACCCTCTCTGTACTATTAGGGCCATACTCGGCCAGAGCAGCCAGAGGACTTGGCCTAGACTCTCCACGCTGGCCAGACGGGTTGGAGAGGTCTCTTAGATGTTTATAAGCTTTGTTTAGCTTGAATTTCCTAAGTCACCTTCTACGACATCCACGGGAAGACTTGGAGTGGTCCTATTCTACTCTGCCGGATACCACACGGCTAAAAATGATAATAACTATTTATAAATATCTTTTTCACATCATAGTGTAGAAAACGAAATTTCTATTTAAAAATAGAGATTCTTACTTTAAAATATGACTTTAGACAAAAAAATCAAAAAATACACGCTAGTTAATTGTTTATGATTTTTTTACTTTAGTCTCCATAAACTCTCGACTGCATCCATTTTTATTAAATGTTTCTTGATTAATTGTACCATTGTTATTACCATGTTTTTAAATACAAATGATCTGTTCTGTGATTGTGGTAATTGCATGTCACATGTAAAATTACTACAGGACAAACTTTACAAAAAAGGCTCCCATTTCTGTCATCAACCAGCAATGTGTGAATATTAATAGAATTTTTAATAAATTATAACAGACAATCTGTTCTGTGATTGTGGTAATTGCATGTCACATGTAAAATTACTACAGGACAAACTTTACAAAAAATGCTCCCATTTCTGTCATCAACCAGGAATGTGTGAATATTAATAGAATTTTTAATAAATTATAATATTTTTTTATTTAAATTTAGAGATACATGATATCCAAATTTGAATAAAAACTCTATTATAATTTTAAGACGATTGTAACGCAGTACTCCTTTTTTTCATACGAGGACATGATAAGCCTCGGGGTCATTGGTGTATGATAAAATAGCGAGGAGTAACCACGAGAAATATATAGTGAGGTAATGACTATTAATGACAAAAACACACAAAAAAGAACGAACGAACAAAGTCTAACTTAAAGACAACTGTCTAATTTCTTTTTCAATTAAATGAACTCATTTGAGTGCAAAAGAAATTAGAAAAGGGAGCCTCAATCTATACTATATAATATTATAAAGCTGAAGAGTTTGTTTGTTTGTTTGAACGCGCTAATCTCAGGAAGTACTGGTTCAAATTGGAAAATTCTTCTTGTGTTGGATAGTCCATTTATTGAGAAAGGCTTTAGGCAATAAAACATCACGCTGCGACCAATAGGAGCGAAGCATCAATAAAAAATGTTTTGAAATCGGGGAAAAATTATTCATCTATACTAAAAAATTGCCGGGGACGAAGTCGCGGGCAACAGCTAGTCGTATATATTTTTATTTTCGACCTTTGGGCTGTTTTGACATCAGGGTATTATTTTTTATCATTCCAGCAATACCAGGCGTTCCTTCGAGATCTCGACCCTCAAGCAAGATGACCAAATACGTTGAATGTTGGGGAGCAGACAAACCGTTCGCGAATATTACGGATTCAACATTAGCCAAAAATATTGGGATCTCCGTGAGTACTTTCAAGAACTTATATTTTAATTTCGCGCTTTCAATACATCGTGGTCGCAACGAGCGACCACGATTGATGTAACTTCATTGAAATGTCAACGTAAACAAATAATACAAAAGGTAAGACTAGACTAAGTATAACTGTATAATAATTTATGAATAAATTTATTTGAGCTTTAAAAAAAAAATATACAAAACGTTCGTGCTAAGTCACGTTTATACACTGTGAAATTTTGATCGTTCTGGACCCTTAAAGGGCTGATTCAGCCCGTCGATATGAACAATTTTTCCTATGGGACCAATGCTGGGAACTAAAAAAAATGGGCAGTACCATACAAAAAATTTCGGCCGTCAGGTCAATTTGTACGGGAACGTTAAAAAAAATTTTGAGTTCCCAGCATTAGTCCCATAAGAAAAGTTGTTTATATCAACGGGCTGAATCATCCCTTTTAGGGTCCGGAATGATCAAAATTTCACCATGTGTACATACTTACTTTCAACTAGATTAAGTCTATTATTTATGTTAAAAAGACTGGCTAAGTGCAAGTCGGACTCCCGCACGTAGGGTTCCGTAACATTTTTATAAAAACTATCAAAAAATCACGTTTGTTATATGAAGGACTCGTTTCTGGACGATACATAATGGAACCCTTCGTGCGCGAGTCCGAATCGCACTTGGCCGGATTTTTTAAAGTAAATTCTTTATATATATTTTTAACTTTTTATCACATCTCATTAGTTTAGTTAACTAACAGCGGACCTACTGCCATCTATCAAAGAGTTTTAGAACTAAACTTGCTAGAGCGCGTGTCGCCAGATGAGTTATCTATTCCTGAAGACATCAATTATTCAATAGTCAAATATTTTATTCATCGTAAGATATTTTAAAAATTTTAAATACCATTTGGTGAACGTTGACTTTAATTACTCATTGTTATTTACAACATTATTATTGTTGACGTCAATAACTTACTTAAAGCTAAGGTTAAGCCGCTTCCAAGGCGGAGTGCAGCAGAAGCGGCAACAAACTGCACAGCGCAGAGCATTTTTAAGAAATATTAGGTCTGCCTTTACTTAAGTTCAAAACGATTGTAAATAACCAGTTAGAAAAAAGGCTTATTACTGCATTGATGATTATATAACTGATAAAATTGCGTGGAAATTTATATAAATTTATTTAATGTTAACAATGTATTCAGAGCCCTTCAGGCACGTAGGGACCAAGTCTGGATTGAGTTTCTTTCGGCGTATTCTTCTCACCAGTGGTCGTTCCGAAACGCTAGTAGTATTTCAATTTTGCATATATTAAAAAATAAGAAATAAAAATATGACGTTCAAAAAGAGATACATGTATCCAATTTTGAATAAAAATCTTTGACTTTGACTTTGACTTTGACTTTGACTTTGACTTTGACTTTGACTTTGACTTTGACTTTGACTTTGACTTTGACTTTGACTTTGACTTTGACTTTGACTTTGCGCATTTTCTCCAAATGACAACAACTTACAATCTACGATGGTACAACTTGGACGAATTAACCTATTCGTCCAAGTGGTACAACAATACATGTGCATGATTAGCTAATCATTGTTCCTGATACAGCTGAAGTTAGAATAATGTCAAAATTTTAATGAGGGTTTATTTGTACTATTTCAGAGTTTAGCAATGATTGAGCAAAACTTACTCCCACAAAGGACTACATGCTGTGATTGCAGGTATGTCTGAAATATTCAATATAGAAACACGGTTTTATTCACGTTCATCATCATTATTTCGAGTAGATGTCACGGTCAATCGACCATGCACACCCTGGTGTCAGAGTTCTTCGGAACCGCCTCTCGGCCTCTGACGTGGTTCCTTTAACGACTACCAGATGGCAGCCGGGACTTAACGTGCCTTCCGAAGCACGGAATCATCTTTATTATCAGACAATCAGGTGATTCAAGCCTGCAATGTCCTAACCAAACTGGAAACAACTAAACAAAGTATGCTTCCGGTGGGAATCGAACCCACGACCCCCGGGTCAACAGGCAAACGCCATAACCACTGGACCACGGAGGCTGTTCACGTTTATTCAGTCGGAATCGCCTACTAGTTTTGGTCTGTTACGAAGACCATCATCGGGGCGAGTGTTAGGGGTGGCGACACGGCGGTTTCGCTTCTCTCAGTACTTTGAGGGAAGCGAAACGTGAGTAAAACCATGTTTCTGAATTTACTCGTACCTCAAGTAAGTTTCAATACTATTACACACATTATTTAATAACAATAGAGGGTGGGCGCTGGCTAGCAATAGTTTGTATGAACTAACTGATGGAGGAAGCACGCGAATTTATTTAATTTCTAAATTGACCGATCAAGAAACATTTTTTTTTTCATAAATTACCTTTTTGACTTGCGGATTATATATTCAACTTATTGAGAGTCTGATCGTTCATTAAAATATTGACAGGTTCAATCAAAATCACCCATAATTTTATATTGTATATAATTACTTACTTAATTGATACCTATATGGTTGCGGTCGTAGTCGGTCGGTGGTAGTGGTCATCTTGCCAGGCTGTCACAGCGTAGATCCTGGGTTCGATCCCCGATCAGGTCAAAATCATCTTGGATGTTTATCTATGTATGTTTTTGTTATAAAATATAGTATTGTTGAGTACCCCAAAAAGTCTCGAACTTAATTTGGGGCTAGCTCAATATGTGTGATTTGTCCGTTTATATTTCATCAATACAGTCGTAAAAAGTCCACTGTCGGACAAAGGGATCTCCTAAGCATGCTTCGTTCCATGCGAGGATATTGCCATACTCACCACGCTTGGCAGGCGGGTTGGCGACCGCAGTTTCTTAGGCTTCTTGTGCTTCCGACGCTGCTGCCCATCGGAAGCATATTTAAGCTGGGGAAGGATAGGAATTTGATGAAGCTTTTTTTATTATGTACTAGCTTTCGCCCGCGGCTCCGCCCGCGTCAATGTCGATCCCTCGGGAATAGTACTTTTTCCCGGGAATAAAGGTACACCTACACAGATACTTTTTTTATTGTAATGGAGAATTTCTTATTGTCATATTTCTAAGTAAATAAAAAAAATCCATACAAACTTTACCCCACCTATTCTACCCCTTCAAGGGGAAATTTCGACCATTTTAACTACACAGGTCTTTTTAATTGTAATGTAAACATATATACTTATTTTTATACTTCTATGTCCAGAAATGAGAAAATTTCCATACAATCCCCCCCCCCCCCCCCCCCTTTATCCCTTAAGGGGGAAATTTTGTACATTTCACCTACACAGATCTTTTTTAATTGTAACCTAGAACGTATATACTTATTTTCATACCTCTAAGTCTAAAAATGGATAAATTCCATACAAACTTTACCCCCTATTTACCCCTTCAAGGGAGAATGTTGTCTGGTTCACCTAAACAGATCTTTTTTAATTTTAATTGACAACTTGCGTACCTGCTTTCAAACTTCTAAGTCCAGAAATGAGAAAATTCCATAAAACTTCAACCCCTTTGATTTTCTGAAAATCCTTTCTTAGTGCTCATTTACATCATAAAAAGAATCCCTGTGCCAAATTTCTGCGCACAGTAGTTTCGGCTGTGCGTTGATATATAAGTTAGGTTTGCCTTTGGCCCGCGGCTCCGCCCGCGTAAGTGTCGATTTCACAGGAACAGTAGAATTACCCGGAATACATTAGTTTATGACTTTCAATGAAACACCTTAATATTGAATTTCAATTGAATAACTTCAAAAACGGAAAGTTTCATACTAACTTTGCATCCCCGTTATATCCCCTTAAGGGATGATTTTTGAGTAAAATATTTTACTCGTGTTTCATGCCTTTCAGTAAAGAACCTTCATGCTGAATTTCATTCGAATAACTTCAAAAACAACAAAGTTTCATACTAACTTTGCAACCCGTTTTTCCCCCTAAGGAGATGAATTTCTAAAAATCCTTTCTTAGTGCTCCCCTACGTTATAAAAGGAACCCCTGTGCAAAATTTCAAGTTCCTAACCCTTATAGTTTAGGCCCTGCGTTGATATGTCAGTCAGTCAGTCCGCTTCTCCTTTTTTTTAGTATGGATTACTATGGATAGTATGGATAGCTATAATGCTGTCGTATAATGATGATGAATTGACTTTGGATTTTAATTTTCTTATGTCACTTATTATTTTATTTTATTTTTGCTATATGTTTGCAGGCAAACTCATGCCTTGAGTTCATTCAAATGACGATAACTTTTTTTTTAATGAACCGATTTTGATGAAACAAACTTTAAATGTTAAACTGAGTTAAAACAAAGCAATTGGTGAAAGTTTGAAGTAAATCGGTTCAGTATTTTCGGAGATAATCGTGATCATACATACAGACAGACAGACAAGAAATTCCAAAAATTTTTTTTTGCTTTCTATTATTCTTTTTAAGTGTCCCTCTATCCATTTCAGTCAAAAATTCGAAATGTACAGACAAAATAATTTTACTGTTTTATTATATGTATAGATATAGAAGATATAGATAAGGATAAGGATATTTGGCGGCAAACGAGTAAACGAGCCGCCTGGCGGCAAACGAGCAGACCTGATGGAATTGTGGTCACCGTCGCCCATGGACATTTACAACACCAGAGGAGGTGCTGAAAGCTGGGAAGGGAATAAATGCATTGGGATACTACTCACTTGAATGAACGGGAAGAAGCAAGTAGCAGTTAGATAGACCGGACGCGGGTATCGGATGATATTGACCCCCTGACGGGATATATTTATTTATGATTTATCAATCCTATGTCTCGTTTCAGCAACAAATGTGAAGGAATGAACCGTGTGACCCTCTGGTTCAAACAAGGTGCCCAAGAACGCCAGTACCGAAACCAACCTGACGACCAGTTCAAGTACAACGTGGCTTGTGCTACTCTTCTGTTTTGTCTGTTAGCGTTCATACAACTGCTTACAGTGCAATCGTAAGTTTGTTATTTTTCTTAATTTCGTTTATAAAAATCGTGGCCAAATAAGGATTCAGGTATATCTACTCATTTGCAGAAAATCTTATTCTGTCCTTAAGCTTTTTGAAGTAAAGACTGCTTTTAGCGGCGTTGTGCGCTTTTTGGGATGGGTAAAAAATGTTAATTTCCCATGAGTACATACTAAAGCCGCAATGTAGGATAAAATGTTGTACATCATATTTTTTTGACAAGCTCCGTGGCGTAGTGGTTAACACGCCAGCCTGCGACATGACAGCTAAAAGATCATGTTAATTGATTTTCACTTTTAAAAAAGAGAAATAATAGAATATTGTAACAGATTGGCTACTTAATCCAAAACGTATTTTTAAGTCTTTATAAGGCAAACAATACTGGTTATGTTTCAGAGGAATAGTTCTCTACGCATCCTTCGGTCCCACACTCCTCGCCCTGCTGGTTTTCGTGTACCTGTGTTGGTACGATGGCCGTATGCTGCGTCGTGGCATGCGGCCGCTGTCCGACGTACCTGTTGTTGACGATTTGTACGCTGACAACTGTACTAAACCTGGTCAGGTAAAGATTATTACACTATTACAAATCAGACGTCCAGTTGGTCGTCCTTGATGTCGTTGGATGGAGGAGGTCAAGAAGGACCTGCGCGAGCGAAAGGCCGATAACTGGCAAGAGGTGGCGCAGGACAGATCAAAGTGAAGATGATGCTTATTATCGGAAGCCAAGACTAGCTTTGGATCCTTGCGCCATACGTTAATTAGTTAGGTTAAAGTGAAAAGACGTGCAAGCACAATTGATGAAGCTCTTTAAGAGCTTCATCAATTGTGCTTGCACGTCATCATCAAAATGATACCCCCAGATCCCAGATCATTCTCTTTATGTATGTAAAAGAGCCTCACCGTGTGACGCATTGAACGTCCATTTGCGCCGGACAGGTGCACCCTGGGCAACGATCTGCGAGTTCTAGATTACCGTCTAGACATGCTAATCCTTTCACTACCTAATGTGTACATCGACTCAAAAAGAAGAAGATTATTTTTCTCTTTTTTACAAATTTACCTATGACACTATTTATTAAGCAAATGTACATTTTACAGTATTGCTAAGCATCGTACCTCTGTATATTCTGATATCTATGCTCTGTATATTGCTTTGCATGTGAAGAGAAATAAGTAAATAATCTTAACATTACGCCGGCCAGCTGGCCGGCGTTGATTGACAGACGACCAGACAAGTCGTCTCGTTAACAAGGTGCCTGATATTGGGTGAATTTCTGGCAATATTTTAATGTCGAAATCAGAATACCTAATATTATATAGACTCGTAATAAAAAAGGTAAAAGATGAAAAAAAAAACAACCTGTATTAGTTATATACATAATACTCTCAAAATTTTTTCAAGCTGCCTTTCAAACTCTTGCTATCAGAATATCTTTAAGCTCGAACAACGTAATAAATCTTACTTTTCAAAATAAGTTTATCAAGACCAGTTTTTGTTGTTACTTTCAGGTTGTTGCCAGCAACCGCTTTATACGGATTTCGATGTTTCTTGTCTCAGTTCTGCTCATAGGCGCTTGTGCTGTCATCAATTTGGTAAGTATTAGACAGAATAAAATTCCTTGTGTGTTAGAACCCCCCGGATTTAATTGCTCTGATGGGACAAGGCCTGATGGCTTGACATTAATACCTTGGCAATATGGTCGCTGCTTGATCTGGGATGCCGCCTTCATAATCAGGTCCTTTTTAGTCTCCACTACTAGAGCCATACTTAGCTAGAGCAGCCAGAGGACTTGGCCTACACTCTCCATGCTAGCCAGACGGGTTGGAGAGATCTCACTAATGTTTATGAGCTTTGTTTAGCTTATATTTCCTAAGTCGCCTTCTACGATATCCACGGGAAGACTTGGAGTGGTTCTATTCTTTTCTGCCGGATACCATACGGCTAACTTGAATGAGGCGAAGTGTGTAACGGATGCCGCCTGTGTGAGCTCATTTACGTCGTCACATCTAAAAGACGCCATGAGAATAGCAGACTCAGCTGCCGAAAATGCAGCTTAACAAAAATAATATAAAATACGCTTTTTTGAATCTGTCTATAAATTTGTAGTAGCTTTCGAGACCACGGGTGCTTGGGGTTCGGTAACTAAAGTTTTTGTTAAAGAATTGGGTCGCCGCATTGATAAACATACAAAACATAATCGCTCCTTATCGTATCTTGCTCAATGGTTCTTCATTGCAATTCAGCGAGGTAATACGGCTAGTATAATGGAAACCTTTGGGCCAGGAATGGTCCGGGGCGGTCTTTTAGACTAAAAGTTTTAACGAAGCATGTTGCGGTATATTTATCTTGACGACACGTTCCGTGGATACTTTCCGTATATTTTTGACGAAGCATGTTGCTGATGATTCTTTGTAAACATTTGACGAGACAGATGAAATAAGTAAGTACTCTAATATACAACAAAAATCTATTTATATGACTGTGGTGCGGTTCAGACGATGGCTCATTAGATGGATTGCCCTACCTGCCCCGCTTCTTGTATTGTGGAGGACTTGGATGAGGCGAACGACCGTGCTGTGAATGTGGCTAATTTCTGGTCAAGACCAGTTTAAATAATAGACTTTTTGAATCAAGTAGAAGAAGAAGAATCACTTTAATGATTTAACTTTGACATAAAAAACAATAAGTGCTCAAATATATGTATAAAGAAGATTTGGCTTACTTAATGGATACATTACGAATCTTACTAAATCAATATTTTCAATAAATTAAAATGAGGAATTATTTTTTTATAGGTTGTAATGTTGGAATGGTGTCTAAAATAGTATTTATTTTAGTTCCAGAGATCCATCGTCCCGTCTCGAGAGTACTTCATCGATATGAGAAACGGTACAGACATGAACAATACTGATGATACGAATATCAAGCATATCCTGTATTCAGAAATGGATTCAGCACCTGTAAGTTCATATTTACAACTTCAATCTTACCTATTTATTTATTTCGAGCCATCATGTGTCCCACCATGTGTTGGGCAAAGGTCTCCCTTCACTCTTTTCATTCAGCCTGGTCCTCCGTTATTTCCTTCCATTCATTCTTTAATTTATCGAGCTGTTATTGTTCTGAGATCGAGCTCATCGCGCCATCCCGTTCTTGGTCTACGGCATCAAACACATGAGCAGCACTTGCTGTCGACCACCCAACCGCAAGCTGTCGACAGATGCAACTGCAGCTGTCGGTAAAGCCAACGGCAGCTGTCGACTGATTGACTGCTAAGTTCTGCTGTTTCGGCACTGTTCGGCAGCAGTCATAGGTAGGCTGCATCCGTCAACATGACGAATCAAACTGCAGTTTGCTGTCGACTGCTGCAGTTGGGGTTTTCGACAGCTGCAGTTGAGTGGCACTGCAGCAAAGTGCTGCTCGTGTGTTTTGTGCCTACCGAGTCTTCTAGTGTTGGTAGGGATCCAGCCGAAGGTGACTTTTGCCCAAAAATCATTTGGCCTGTGGTGTGTGTGGCCAGCCCAGTCCCATTTCAACTTTGCGGCCTTCAGAGCTGCATCTTTGATTCCTGTTCGAGAGGGTAGTTATATCAAATATTATAAATGCGAAAGTAGCCAAGTCTATCTATCTGTTACCTTCACGCCTTAAAAACTAATTTACTTTGATGATGTTCAGGGGAGGACATAGTGTAATACAGCGTTCTGGAACAGTACCTTTCATCCTAGAAAAAGATATTGCTCTAGAGGGATTAACATTAACCCGAGTGAAGCCGCGGGCTGATGCTAGTAATACGCGTTACTTTCATTTTGAAACTAGCTGTTGCCCGCCACTTCGTCCGCGGCAATTTCTGTTATTATGATTAATTTGTATATATGAATAATTTTCCCCCGTTTTCAAATATTTTTTTATTGATGCTTCGCTCTTATTGGTCGCAAGGTGATGTTTTATAGCCTAAAGCCTTTCTCAATAAATGGATTATCCAACAAAAAATATTTTCCAATTTGAACTAGTAGTTCCTGAGATTAGCGCGTTCAAGCAAACTCTTCAGCATTATGACATTAGTATATAAGTATAGATATAGACTTGAAGTCTCGGTAGTGTAGTCGGTAGCCCATTTATGGCGTAAATCCAAGAGATGTGGGTTCAAATTCTACTTGACGTTTTTTCATCACATATTTTAAATTTTAATGATTTTTTTAAATATTTTCAGAGCTACATCTACAGCTCGGTGCTGACGCTGGCTTCCATATCGGTGTTTCTCCACGTAGGCTTCGTGTTCAAACTGGCTCTGATGTTGCTCACCCTCGTCACTCACATATCACTGTTTGCTTCCACGGACTTCTTTGAGCTGTATGATATTCAAGGAATGGAAATGGAGTAAGTAACTGCAGTTGTCACCATTCGTTTCAGAAGAAGGTCCTTCACCGTTGCATATAGTCTTTCCTAATTTTAACGGTATGGAACCCTCACGGAGTCCGTGGGAACCGTAACCCAAAGGATCCTAAAAGGAATCCTATTACTTAAGCCCCCAATGTCCATCCGTCCATCCGTCCATCCATCCGTCTGTCACAGGACTGTATTTGTTGAAAGAGACCTTAAGATTTCAAATAATGTGTTTATTTAACCGACTACAAAAAAGAAGGAGGTTATAAATTCTGATATATTTTTTGATGTTTATTACCGCATAACTCCGTGATTTATGAACCGATTTTAATTTTTTTTTTGTTTGAAAGTTTTCTTTCAAATTGGTCCCATTTAAATTTCATTAAAATCGGTTTAATAATCTTATTGATGTCGTTTTTTTTATATGAAAGATTATTATACCTGATGGTATAATAATCCTTAGATAGCTATAATTTCTGCGTAAAATGTATTAGTATACGGCTCAAATAAGTTTAAGTATATATATATATGGACAGTAAAAGAAAATATATTTACTTATGTTTTGTCGCATTTAAAGCGTAGTACCAACCTTAAAACTGCCCTAACAGCTTACTACGCATGCTCATTCTCGATTGCAATATGGCATTATACGAGTATTATGGGGTAGTAGTACTGATGCACTCCAACTTTTCAAATTACAAAAAAAGTGCATCCGCATCTTAGTAAATGCTAAAGATCAGACCGAAAGTTGTCGCCCCCACTTCAATAAACTAGGGATACTCACATTTATAGGGATTTACATTTTAGAAATGTGTAAATTTGTTAGAAATAACGAAAATTTGTACAAAACCAGGGAACAAATGCGAGAAAGTAAAATAAACACTAGATTCAAAAAACAATTAGCAGTTCCCAATAGCAGACTTGAACTATTTAATACCGGTCCATTGTCTATGTCTGTAAAAATATATAACAAACTACCTGCAACTATAAAATTAGAAAATAAACAAAGACTTTTTTTGAGAAAACTCAAAAACTACCTTTTAGAAAAATGATTTTATAGTCTAGAAGAGTTTTTAAAGTAGAGTTAAAACTATTCAAGTTTTTATGTATGTTATAGCTTTAATTTTAATTTAAAAAAGGACTTGTTTTTATTTTGACTACAATTATTATAAATTATGTTGACAATTTAGTTAAATTAATGTTTCATTTTATTTTGACATATTTTGTAATTCATCATTTCTGTCTTTATTTATTCAGTTTTGTTATTTTAATTTTATTAGGTATAGTTATTATTGTAGTGCCCTGCCAGGGTTTCATGTTATATTTAATTAAGACCTATTAATATGTAACCATGGAGACAATTAATAATAAATAAATAAAAATAATAGCAAAATTTAAAATAATAATGTATAAACAAAACGGTTTCACTCACGTATTTTTAGTCAGAAAGTCGCCGACAGTTTCAGTCTAGTCAGTGATGATTAGTCGGCCGCGACGTCCTTGATTCTCGCCCTGAAGATAGCCTACTAAATAGGCTGTCAGCATTAACCGATAAAAACCGATAAAAATAAAAATACACAACCAAAACTGTTTTGTTTATTATAAAAATGATACCTCGCTTAAGTCGTATATAATATTAATAATCAAATACTTAGTAGATACGTTACTTATCAATCAAATTATTTCATTTTTCAGATTCTCAATGCTGCCCTACGCAGCCAAAGCTGGGGTGGCGTTGGTTTTCGTAGCAGCCTTACTCCACATCTTGGACAGGCAGATCGAGTTCACATCCAGGACCGATTTCCTGTGGAAGGACAAGCTGAAGTCGGAACAGGAGGAGGTGGAGACTATGAGAGGAATTAATAAGGTTTGTAATAAGATCATTTGTAAGTAAGTTTGCATATAACTTGCGAGCAGTCACTCGCGACTCCGCTCGCGTTAATGTTGATCCCGCGGGAACAGAACACTTTTTTCCGGGATGAAATGTAGGCTACGGGGTAATCCAGATAATAACCTATCTGTATGCAAAATTTCGTCAAGATTGGTTCAGCGGTTTTCACGTGAGAGACTAACAAACATCCATACATCCACACATCCGTTACATACTCACAGACTCGCATCTTTATTATTAGTAAGGATAGATTCCAATCTCAATTCTACTTCTTTTTCTTCCTTGCCTTATCCTTTTATTTGGGGTCGGCTCTTCTCATCCTTAGGCGTCTCTTTTATTATGATAAAAGATAAACTAGGATAAAGTTTGGGTTACGAGAAATGAATGCTAAGTCGCAGGTAGGTAAAATGTTATTATTTTAATAAAACAATTATGTATTCAAACCAACTATATAAGATAAGAACGTCGGAAGCACAAGAGCCCAAGGAATCTGCGTTTGCCTACCCGCCTGCCAAGCGTGGTGGGTGAGTATAGCAATATTATCTCATGGAACGAAGATTCCTTGGAAGTGGCCCTTGTCCAGCAGTGGACTTCTTACAGCTGAAATGATGATGATGATCTAAGGATATTCCTAAACGTTATATTATTTGAATTACAGATTCTTCTGGAGAATATTTTACCAGCTCACGTGGCGCAGCACTTTTTGACGTCTGTGGCTTCAGAGGTAATTTCGACTATTGTTTTATTTGCCTTATGAAGACTTAAATATGTCTTGGATATTCTAAAATCTTCTATCAATTACCTTTTTTTAGAAGTGAAAATCATTCAATAAAGATCTTTAGTATTTTATATTTTGTTGGGTTGAAGTGGAACTGGGCGGGTCATGTTTGCCGAATGGTACCGGAAAGATGGCTTATAGAATAACCTCATAGTTACCTACTGACGGGAAATAGTCAAGAGGCAAACCAAAAGGAAGATGGACAGACGGCTTGACTGCTTTTGATAAATCTTGGAGAGAGATGGCAAGAGATAGAGCAAAGTGGAAAAAATAAAGGGGATTCTTTAGCCCAGCAGTGGGACTTAATATATAGCAAACAAAAAGATGTTTTGTTATTGATTTTTGAGTCAAGCCGATTCTTCTTCTTTTTCTTCATTTAACTTATCCCACTTTTTAACGTAGGGTCGGCGAAGAATGTCAGTTCTTTCCATATTGTTCTGTCGCCTACCATAGCCTTTGTCACTCTTTTCTTGTTCAATCTCTTCTTGACACAATCCATCCATCATTTCTTTGGTCATCCTCTATCAAGCCGATTCTAATTTTATGAAATAATGATATTCCAGGAGGACCTGTACCACGAACGGTATTCAAGTATAGCAGTGATGTTTGCGTCAATACCAAATTACAAGGAGTTCTATGACGAGACTGATGTCAACAAGCAAGGGCTGGAGTGTCTCAGGTTACTCAATGAGATCATCTGTGATTTTGACAAGGTAATTTAATTTTGTGCTAATAAAACAGTATCTTTTTAATTCAAATTACTAAAGCAATTTTGATAAACGAATATGAAAGTATATCTTTTCTCCTTTTTCCTCGCATTTTTACTATTCGGGGTTGGCTCTGTACGCCAACTTTCTCTAAAGTTTTCTATTCCTTATCATATCGGTACTAGATCCCCGTTCCTTCATATCATTCCTCACACAATCTCTCAACTACTTTTTAGGCCTTCCATTTCCTTCATATCTTGTCACATTTAAATATGAAAAGTATAGCAAAACAAAAAAAAGATATTTTCCAAATCGGTTCATATATGACCAAAGTTAGGAGCAACTAACATAAAAGAAAAAAATAGGAGAATTGAAATCTTCCTTTAAGTCTGTAAAAAAAATACGAGAAAAAGAGAGCAGCAGACTCTATATTAGCTCGTCTTGGTGTGAGTGCGAATGGTTGTGGTGCTAGATAATAACGACGAATAACATATATAGAACATATTTAAATTATAAAAATGACTTCTTTTGATTACAGCTTCTCCTAAAGCCGAAGTTCAGCTGCATTGAGAAGATCAAAACTATTGGAAGCACATACATGATTGCATCTGGTCTGAGGCCTGGTAAAGAAGATCAAACAGTAAGTATACAGAACGATTCATAAAATATATAGATTGTTAAAATGTAACAAAGGGTCACGTACGAAGTTAGCTACTGGCCGATATGTTTCGACGTCATCCAAAGGTCTTCTTCAGGGTGAATGTGGATTGAGATGCGCGCCGGAGCGATGTCACAATCTGCACAGTGTGGATTGGGACATCGAGCGCAAGACGCGGGAGGAAAACCTCCAAATGTTAACGTTAGTTTTAATAACAAAAATAGTGTTGACTGGATCAAACAAAAAAATAAATAACTAACTATGAATTTTCAGGATGCCAATAGAAAAGAAGAACACACAGTAGCGATATTAGTGGAATTTGCGGTCGCACTGATGACAATTCTTGACCAGATCAACAGGGAATCGTTCCAGAGGTTCAAACTTAGAATAGGTAAGACTAAAAAAGATATTAAATACTTAGTGTAACGGGTGTAACTAATACATGGGATGGATACGACCTTAACGAAATAAATCTAAATTATAATGACAGTCAACAAACCAAAATGCAATTTCCATACAAAGTAATTCTCCAATTTTTTGTAAAATGTAGTAACAACCTCTAACCTACAGCATGTTCAAAAAATGTTTTAGAACTAATTTAATTCAAAATTAAGTTTCTAGAAAATTACTGAATGGACTTAAATTAATTTTTGCATACCATCATTATATTATACCATACAGATCTGGTGTTAGAAGATGAGAAGTATCTGATTATCTACTAGGTGATTGGAGAGCCTATTGCTTCATACCTATAGTAGCTTCCCAAAATTACGACTTAATCCTTTAATTGACTTTTATAATCTGCACGGGAGAATAAGTAGTGGCACACTATAATCTGCACGGAAGACTAAACAGCGGCACACTGGGTCATGAGGAGCCCGACCAGTGGGCGTGATCATTATTAGCATTCACGCATGTTAAGCAACCTCGGGCGCGGTCCCTACTTGGATGGGTCACCCCAAGTGGCATAAAATATCTCGAGCTCCTCCGTGCTTCAGAAGGCACGTTAAGCTGTTGGTTCCGGCCGTATTAACTATTTAGTAATCCGTAACCCGGCTGTCATCATTGATGGCAGTCGTTAAGCTATGTCAGATACCTTGTTGGTGGTTGTTGGCCACTTGCACACACGAAAAGCAGACAAACAACTGGCACACAGGCAGTTAAAGGCATGAGAATATTACACTTTTTTTGCTAATTTCGCAAAATAAGGAAACAATTTTAGATGTAGATATTTATACCGTTTTCAGGCTTGAGCCATGGTCCTGTCATAGCCGGAGTGGTGGGTGCCCAAAAGCCCCAGTACGACATCTGGGGCAATACGGTGAACGTGGCGTCAAGAATGGACTCCACAGGTATCATGGGCAAGATACAAGTTACTGAAGACACGGCTAAGTGAGTTTATCAAATTACTAGTGTCACTCTCGGTTCCGCTTGCGTCAATGTCAATCCCTCGGGAACAGTTCTTTTCCCGGGATAAAATGTACGCTATGTCTTTCTTCGTACCCCAGACAACGGGTATGCTAAATTTAAAGAAGATCGGTTCAGTAGTTATCAATGCCCCATTCTTGGAGGCCAAGCAGCATATTTGCTGACTCCATCTGTTATGTGCACCTCATAAGGTGTCTAGCCCATTATTTTCATAGTATCAAAGCGAGAAGGCTGGCTGGTGAAAATTAGTAGGTACAACAGCATCCTACTTAATGTAGATTTGAGTTCCTGTAAAATTGCTGATGCAAAATGGAAAGGGTCATGTAGTTCACACCATAAACATAAACATTTTTGCCTTTCAATTTGTCCAGGTGTTTATGTAAGACCTTTATGTATGAATAAGCTGATGCAGAATTATCTTATAACGTGCTTGTGTTGGCCACTACATAACACGAAAAGCACATCTTACGATGATAGTCGGGACCAATAGCTTACCGTGCCTTCGGAAGCACGGTGGAGCTTGACAAATTTTAGTACCACTTGTGGTCATACAATCCAGTGTGGGTCATAGCGTAACTTTACATGTGTATAATAACGCGTACGACAACTGGACCATCCAGCTCTTTAAGATTATTACTCATCACTTCCCTGACGGAAAAGACTGCACCAAGAATGACACATACTATCTAGCTGACAAAGATGACAGAATTTTACTGGTACAAAAGAGTAGTACTTTTGTCGTGCCTGTCCTGTTACATGAAACTTTAGTACTACGAATAAGGAGTACCTTTATGTTTTTCGTTCCAAAAAGAATTGACTTGCCTATTTTTTATTATGTATATTATATTTATTATGTACTAGCTGCTGCCCGCGACTTCGTCCGCGGTAATTTCTGTTATTATGATTAATTAGTATAGATGAATAATTTTTCCCCGTTTTCAAAACATTTTTTATTGATGCTTCGCTCCTATTGGTCGCAGCGTGATGTTTTGTAGCCTAAAGCCTTCCTCAACAACTATCCAACACAAAAAGAATTTTCCAATTTGAACCAGTAGTTCCTGAGATTAGCGCGTTCAAACAAACAAACTCTTCAGCTTTATAATATTAGTATACTTAGATAAAAGAATCCATGTATTCGAAGATTACATAATGTTTCCTATATGCACCAAAAATTGCGCTTGTACAATCGCTTTTATTTCCCATCGTAGAGTATACCGACACTTGCCTGTGTTATAATCTAAAGTATCAGCCTTCAGTTTTTTCATACGGTTTATATAAGTCATAAGTTCTTAACAAATATGATCACATCTCTTAATTTCATTTAGACCACAAGTGGCTCCCAATTAAATGTCGCCGTGATTGACATATCCTTTCACTTATTTATTCCATCCTTTTCAATCCCACCTATCTTATAGAGCGTTCGTGTTCCTTATCGTACTCGGCATAAGCGGAAGACCAGCGTCGTGGCTCATACCATGGTCCACGACACGTGCTGAGCGAAGGCCGTTTTGCTGCATGTATATGTAATTGAGTATAGTGTAACCGTTACGATAAATGTTGCCAAATAAACAATTTTTTTCTATTTCTTTATTTTACTTCGTTACTCATTTCTAGGTAGGTACTTATTTCTTTTCCTTGTTCGTTCACGTAGATCTTCGTCTCTTTGTCATTAAAAGGTTGCCTGGAAGAGAGCGCTTCCAGTGATAAGGCCGCCGGTTGTTTACTAAATTCTATTGTTATATATTTATTTTGTAATATTTTATTTTTGGTGCAATAAGGTGTTTTTATATTGTATTGTATATGAGTTCGAATAATCGTGTTTAATTATTTTATTCTTTTTCAGAGTGCTAATGAATGCTGGCTACACATGCGAATGCCGAGGGACAACTTATGTCAAGGGAAAAGGAAATCTAATTACGTATTTTGTGAAAACACCTAATATTGGCGGAAATTAAATAATACGCGCCAAAGCGATGATCAAACATACTTGACAACATGTTTGACGACTTATCTTTTGATCAAGCAACAGCTCACACGTTAAAATACGAGATTAAGCAAGCTTGTATGTATGTACGTAATTTTCAATCCACTGCTACAAGAATGACAAAAAAGAGAGGGTAATAATAAATATAACCATCGGTACATCTATTATGGAATAAAATAAGTGGAATATTTTTTTAAACCTGCACCAAAGAAACAAAGTGAAAATTAACGAGTTTATTATATCAGGACAGCACTAAATACAAAGGAAGTAAATATTTTTTTCTTATTTGTCAAGTCCCGTAATAGTCCTTTTTCGGTTTTCTGGTATGTCAAAAATTTGAGAGGGATAGGAGTGGTTAGTAAAACGTAACATAAAAGAATTTTGTTCAGTACAATATTAAGATTTTTATCCAATTGACTCAAAAGGGATTTATCTTTGAGGTCACATATCCCATTTTATAAAAAATATGAATGAAGGAATATTTATAAAATCTATAGCAATTTTCAAAATATTATGTTTTTCATAAAAATGGGCCTAAGATAAAATTTATTAATTAAGTGAATCTCTGTGTCGTAAGATTAGGTCCTCCTAGGATCCTCATTTTAAAGTAGGACAAATAAAAAAACATATTTTTTGATTAAATGATAATAATAAATTGTAATGTCATATCATAATAATATTCTTGCAATCAATAATAATTTAATATCATAATCAATAATAATAAATGAAACTTGAATGTATAATATAATGTCATATTCAGGAATAATAGATGAATTTTATATGTAGAGGCATACTTAAAATAATTTTATTAGTGAGTTCCTTTCCATCTCTTATATTGTAATAGGAATTTTATATAATTTTAATAATGAATATGGATATAAGCGTATTTTTATGATTGCCAAAGTTGATTACTACATAAATGTTTACTGTATAAAATATAAACATTTTATATAGTTTAACTTATAGAAGATTTAGTATAATAAAAAAGTAGTAGTGTGAAATACAAGTGCGTGTAAAAAGTGTAAATAAATAGTTATTATTAGAGTTTGGTGACAAAGATGTGATTTATTTTTGAACATGACAAATTCTGTTAGATATAATTTGCATTTAATATCTAGATAGTATAGAAAAACTTATATCATGACTTCATTAGTTTTTACACTGATTTTATATTTTGAATATTGCTTCGTGTTTTTCAGTTGATTTAATTGATATGGAATATAAAGTTTTTTTATTATTTTTGTAATTTATAGTTAAAATGAATAAATTTGTAGTTCTTTGTTTTATTTTATGTTACCAGAGATATTGTTTCTGAAATATTAAATGTATTTTACGGTTATCAATTATTATAATTAATTTGATGCGTAAATAAATAGCCATTTTATTTTATTTTATTTTGCTATATTGCATGGTGCTAAGTTTATTATTTTTTTTTCCTAAATGACTGAGTCGTAATATTTTGCTAAATATGACAAACATATATAAAATAGATATGTTACCGTTATTCCAATTGTATTACTGAATTTAATGCCTAATAAATTGTTGCTGCTCATTCATACTTTAAATATATGTTATTACAAAATAATTGTTCTATTATTATACATACAACTTTAAATACAAATGGGTAAATTGTTTTGAGTTTTAGTAGTATATTAATATATAATACCTACATAATCATAAAAGGTCTAAAGATTTTATTTTGTATTTTAAAATAAAATAAATTATTTTGTTGAATGATCTATGTTTATTTTACACCTCTATTTTAATACTATGGTTGTGCTAAGCCAATAAATTTTAAGTCAAAACCTTACGTACTTATAAAAAGAAACTTCATATTTTGTACTTTGGGCATAAAGTTGACAAATATTCCTGCCTTATTTCGAGGAATAAATTATTTAAATGTATCAATTTCACAGCCCTTTTTTAGACGTGTGACCCGTTCGACGGGCGTTGTCCGAATGAATTTGAATTTCGAACATGGATATAGGCAGCTAATTGGTAATTGCTGGTTGGGTCCGCATCAAAGAGGTTAGAAGCAAACAGAAATTTTCCTGTTTCCTCAGTACCTATTGTCACAAACCTTCATTTAGCAATCGACGATACTCCTAATAGGCTTGTTACATAAAAAATACAATTTTAAATAATTAGTCAGTCTTACAAATTATCGGAAAATATTAGATAGGTACGTATTTTTTCTTTTTTTTTTCATACAGGTCAATATATGTATACAACTTTTCTTAACGGATCAATTGGGAACTAGAAAGAATTGAAGAGATTATTGACTTTCCCATCAGGGTCATCCCAGCGATCATCTCACCGGACAATTTCGTAGAAATCAGTAGGTATAGAGGTAAATAATACAATTAAAAACTATATTTAAATTCCCTTTTGGAGTGAAGACTCCTTTAGCAGCGTTGTGCACTTTAAGGATGGGTAAAAAATGATAAACAGGCGTCAGGACACGTGACCTGATCAAACATTTGTAAGACGGGCACGTGACCCGAGACCGCCGCAAAGGCTTTTTCACTTCTGCCTGCACTCCCGGAGGCAGGCAGAACGGTTTGTAACGTTGCTTTTTTTTAATTTATAGTCGTTAATATACGGTTATATTCACATTAATTTAACACTCATTAATGTAACAAATTTCTCACTGATACGATATTAACTTCATAATTTTAATAGAAGAAGGATATTTTTTTAACATGACATTTGATTGTGCAACCTACAATACTATAGCGAATACGATAATCTATACATATATTAAAACAGTAAAAATATTTTGTCTGTACATTTCGAATTTTTGACTGTGATGGATAGAGGGACGCTTAAAAAGAATAATAGAAAGCAAAAAAAATTTTTTCGAATTTTTTGTCTGTCTGTCTGTATGTATGATCACGATTATCTCCGAAAATACTGAACCGATTTACTTCAAACTTTCACCAATTGCTTTGTTTTAACTCAGCAAAACATCTAAAGTTTGTTTCATCTTTCATCATTCACACGGTTCATTAAAAAAAAAGTTATCGTCATTTGAATGAACTCAAAGCATTAGTTTGCCTGCAAATATACACGGTGAATTTTTTATCATTTTGGACCCTTAAAGGGGTGACTCAGATCATCAAAATGAACAACTTTACTAACGGGAACAATGCTGGGAACTCAAAAAAAAATTTGACATTCCCATACAAACTGGCCGGGCGGCGGGACTCTTTTTTATGGAAATGACGAATTATTTTTTTGAGTTCCCAGCATTGGTCCCATTGAAAAAGTTGTTCATATTGATGACCTGAGTCACCCCTTTAAGGGTCCAAACTGTTCCTGAGGGATGGACACTAACGGCGGCGTCGTAGCCGCGGGCAAACGGCAAACCAACCGAAACTGCTGCGCCTAGAAACTTGAAATTTGGTACAGGGGTTCTTTTAATCTTGGAGTGCGGAGAAAGACATAGGCTACCTTTTATCCCGGGAAAAAGTACTGTTTCCGAGGGATCGACATTGACGCGGGCGGAGCCGCGGGCGAAAGCTAGTATAACATAAAAAAGTTTGCCCTTTCACAATTTTTTTTAAATATTCATATGGTATTTTTTTATATAGCCAGTACTCTTCGAGTGAATGATCCATTCCGTTTTAAACTCATTGTTGGCCACCTACGCTTGCTCATTGATTTATTTTAGCTGCACCGCCTTCGAATATGGAGTATTGTTTTGTTATAGTACATTTCGTGTTAATATTTTAGCTGTTCCGTGCTCTTATAGTCCGTTAACGAAATCAGGGTGAGCAAAATTCAAAATCTTAAACTTTAATCCTATACCTAGGATGTAGATTGCCATGAGTTCCAAGTTCCAAGAGTGGAACTATTGTTCAACGGATCTAGATGTGATTGAGTAAATATCCAAAGATTCATCCGAATTTCTATAATAATTCACATCCTACCTAGGTAGGAACTTATAAATAATATATATTACTAGCTGACCCGGCAAACGTTGTTTTGCCATATAAATAATTAGATGTTGGCCGATTCTCATAGATACCGGATAAGCACAAAAAATTTCATCAAAATCGGTCAAGCCGTTTCGGAGGAGTATGGCAACGAAAACTGTGACACGAGAATTTTATATATTAGATATATCTAAAAAAAACTTCTGCCTGTAGGATTTTATATATTTAAGACGAAGAAATCTTCTTTGCGTCGGGTTTATCGCAGGCGCGCCAGAGACTAAAAACATACTTTTTAAAACAAGTGAAGTTTATATTTTGATAAAAGTTACTGTAAGTAGCATAAAAATATCTCCGGCTCCTCCGTGCTTCGGAAGGCACGTTAAGCCGTTGGTCTCGGTTGTCATCATTGATGGCAGTCGTTAAGCATGACTGCCTCCGTGGTCCAGTGGTTAAGGATACGATATTCTAAAAATATTTTTCTTAGAAAGGCTTGTAAATTTTACGTATGAAACAATGATTCTCTCATAACAATATTTTTATTTACATCTCGCAGATAAGCATACTTTGTTTAGTTGTTTCCAGTTTGTTTAGTTGTTGTCATTGCAGGCTTAAATCACCTGATTGTCTGATAATAAAGATGATTCCGTGCTTCGGAAGGCACGTTAAGCCGTTGGTCCTGGCTGCCATCTGGTAGTCGTTAAAGGAACCACGTCAGAGTCCGAGAGACGGTTCTGAAGAACTCTGACACCAGGGTGTGCATGGTCGATTGACCGTATCACCTACACGAAATGAGGATGATGATGAGCTAAGTCAGACGCCTTTAGCTTGAAAAATCTGACCTGTGTTAGTCACTTACACGCATGAAGAACTAACAATGCTTACTGGTAGTATTATTGGTAGGTAGCGTAACATAGAAGCGTATGTTTCTGGGATAGTTTTTCTATTACTAGCTTTCGACCGCGTCAATGTCGATCCCTCGGGAATAGAACTTTATCCCCTGATAAAATGTACCTTATGTCCTTTTTCATACCCCAGATATCGTGTATGCAAAATTTCATTATGATCGGTTCAGTAGTTACAACATGATAGCGTAACAATCTGTTCTCTCTGCAACCTTGTTCCTGCTGCACATTAATGACCTTCTTAAATCTGGCATTATTGGCTATGCTGATGACAGCACCGTTGTAGAGAGTTATACATCTAGTGCCAGTGCAAGTCCACAAGAAGTCCAGTCTCTTAGAGAATTTATGATTGAACGGGTTAACTCGAAATTACAGAGGGTGTCCGATTGGGGAGACGTCAATCTTGTTAAGTTTAACCCGTCCAAAACACAGGCGTGTCTCTTTTCTGCAAAAAAGAGTGCTTTCCCACTTGCACCCACTTTCCAGGGTGTTTCCTTGCCGTTAGTTGACCACCTTGGGCTTTTAGGCATGACAGTCACGTCCAAACTAAGCTTCGGCCAACAGATTGAGTCGATGGCACTAACTGCTTCCAAGAAGTTGGGCATCATCTCAAAGGTTCGGCGGTACTTCAGCTCTGAACGGCTGCTCAATCTCTATACAGCCCAGGTTCGCTCTTGCATGGAGTACTGCAGTCACCTTTGGGATGGCTCAGCGAAATACCAACTTGAAGCATTGGACTCTGTTGACCGAAGAGCCCGCAGGCTCATAAACAACGACGTGGTCTCAAATAGGAAATTGCAATCCCTGGAGCATCGCCGTAAAGTCGCTTGCCTATCGGTATTTTATAGGATCCATTTTGGAGAGTGTGCGAAAGCGCTCTTTGAGCTAGTTGAACCCTCACCATTCCTCCATCGGACTACGAGGCGCAGACTGAAATTTCACCCTTTTATCGTTGGAATACCAAAGAGTCGAACTAAACGCTTTGACAGTTCCTTTTTGGTTCGAGTAGCTAAGGTGTGGAATGAACTGCCTGCGTCTATATTCCCAAACAAGTACAGTCCCGGGACATTCAAAAGTAGAATAAATGGGTATCTCTTGGATAGGCATGTAACATCCTCGTCTTCATCGTCACTTACCATCAGGTGAGATGGGAGACAAATGCCTAATTCAAATTTTGTAAAAAAAAAAAAAAAAAAACAAACAAACAAACTCACTTTCGCATTTATAATATTAGTTAGGATGTCCTTCCCCGTACCCCAGATAACGTGTATGCAGAATTTCATTATGATCGGTTCAGTAGTTACAACGTGAAAGCGTAATAAACGAACTTACTTTCGCATTTATAATATTAGTTAGGATGTTACTATGTTTACTATTTTATTAAGATAATGCCTTCACCGTGATTGAGCGAACACACTTTTCTATCTGTCACAACAGTTTGTATACAAATTAATTATATCAATTAAGTATTTAACGTGAGAACTGTTCTCGGTTAATCATAGATCCGTGGTTATTAATTAACAGTTAATTATAGCTTGGGATAGACCCGTTATGAATGTTATGATCTATATTGTCTAGTTCTGTGAGTTATCGATTTCTTGAAATGTAGATTCATTTTTGTTTCTAATCTCAAGCTCCTCACAAGACTGCAAGACCTTCAGACAACGTGAGCTAATACTGCGTACATCCGGAACGTTATCAATAAATATTGTAGGCGGTAGTTTTGTATAGTTCTTATAACACAAAAGACAAATGTCAACTTAGTCTACCTGCGACCATGAAAACTGTGAAGTTTTCTAAACGTTAGGTGTTAAAAATAATGTAATATACGCGATAATACCGTCATCATCATCATCATCATTATCAGGTCTATTTAGTCTCCACTGCAGGAGCAATAAAGTGATTTTATTTAAATGTGTAGATTTATTTACCTATCTATGAATGAAATTATCCTTACTCATCATCATTTTGTGTTGATGATGATGAATTACTCCGGGAGTGCTGACAGAATTGAAAACTTGGAAATTAGGTTACTTATATCATCATATATCATCACGTCGATTGACCGATTGTGCACAGCCTGGTGTCACAATTCTTCAGGATCGCCTCTCGGCTTCTGACGTGGTACCAGATGGCAGCAGGGACCAGCGACTTAACGTGCCTTCCGAAGCACGGAATCATCTTTATTATTTATTGACTAGCTCCGTGGCACAGCGGTCAACACGCCTGCCTGCGACACGAAGTGACCGGGTTCGATACCCGGCCAGGTCAAGATGGAAAATGATCTTTTTCAGATTGGCCTGGGTCTTGGATGTGTATCTATATATGTATTTGTTATAAAATATAGTATCGTTGAGTTAGTATCCCATAACACAAGTCTCGAACTTACTTTGGGGCTAGCTCAATCTGTGTGATTTGTCCGTATATATTTATTTAAAAAAAAAAAAAAAATTATTATCAGACAATCAGGTGATTCAAGCTGCAATGTCCTAACCAAACTGGAAACAGCTAAACATAGTATGCCTGACAACTAAACATAATATTCCTGTGAGAATCAAACCCACGATCCCCGGGTCTAAAGGCAAACGCTTTAACCACTGGACCACGGAAGCAGTTATAAATAAAAAATGATGATCCAAGTAATTAGTATAATACCTTCATACCCTTCCTGAATCCAACAACTCCTAGCCTTTTCCAGTGTTGGAAGCTTAAGAATCTAAAGAAACTTCGCTCGCCAATCCGTGGTGAGTATGGATATATCCTCCAATAGAACGAGGAATCCTCGAGGGAAGCCTTTGTCCAGCTGTGGACTTCTTACTGATGAAAATATGACGATGATGAATAATAAAGATCCTTAGTATCATAAGTAATAATAAATGACCGAATTAGCGGTATCTTATACCTATACTCATAAAAGCACTTCGAAATTATTCAGCTAAACTCCAATCAGGGTATGAGTAGTAGGTATGAGTATTCTTAGCCAAGATTCTTAGCCAACAATGGTCTTACTAATATGGATTACCTTTACTTAAATGATTAGCATTACAATATATCAAATCTATTGAAATCTCACCATAAAATTATACTCAGTCAATAAATTAAGGTTTATGCAAGGAGGTGTAAATAATAATAGGTATAGGTACATGGAAAGTGCACTAAATCCAGAAACTGACGTTCCCACAGCTAAGTTATACAAAATTCATAACATACAACGCCCATATCTCATCTGGTTATGATAAAGTAAAGGTGCTGTTCCGAATGGGGCGACAGATGCAAATGTAGGCAGTGGAAGTAACACAGTTACATGTTAACTTTGCATGAATAATAACAAACTACTTT
Source organism: Elegia similella (assembly GCA_947532085.1). Taxonomy (NCBI): domain Eukaryota; kingdom Metazoa; phylum Arthropoda; class Insecta; order Lepidoptera; family Pyralidae; genus Elegia; species Elegia similella. The sequence continues at coordinate 25,466,704 of OX383939.1, forward strand.
TCATAAAGCTAACGTTATTTCACGAATTATTTTTGATATTGTCACTTTTGTCATTCTATCACATAGTTCGTTTTTATCCTTCTATATGCCATCATAGCACCGCGTGACAGTTTAAAATTTGAAACGGAATTCCAATGTCTAATATCTTAACTTATTCTTTTCTAGCTGTGCCCGCGACTTTGTCCGCGCATGCATTTTGTGTTTAGACTGTTTTTTATAGTGTATAAGTACACAACATCAAACATAAATATCTTAACTTATTCTTTATGTTTAGCTTATTTCATATAGTACATTCTTCTACTATATTACTGTGTTACTTTTGTCAGTTCTTTTGTAAACTCTTTTTATTAAAGAGTTTTTTTCGGTCTTGCTCTGTTTTACTGTCGAAATACCTAGTTCTATTGTTAAAACTTTTTATAGAAAGTATCTTCTTCATTCGCATACCATGAACATAACTGATAATCATCATCATCATCATCAGAGCATGACCATCTCTGTAATACCGGAGTCATACTTCGCCAGAGCAGACAGAGGATTTGGCCTTCACTCTCCTCGCTGGCCAGACGGGTTGGAGAGGTCTCATTAATGTTTATGAGCTTTGTTTAGCTTGTATTTCCTAAGTCGCCTCTTATGACCTATATGGGAAGACCAGGAGTGGTCCTATTCTACTCTGCCGGAAACCACACGGCTACTAACTAACTGATAATAGCCGTCTATACACCTTTTACGAGGACTGTTTCGTTATTACACATTTTCAAAATATCGATTACTGCAGTAATCTCAAACCTTTGTCGTAATTACCCATTAAACCGTACCTTAACCATAATAATGACAAAAGTGCAGGATCGCGACCGGAAGTCAGTACAATGGTCGTAAAATATTACGCCGCATTTATTCGAGAGATGAATCGTCTCATATATTATTAGTGTAATAATTCGCATAGATGATGAAATGACTGGGTCACAGATGAGACAAGTTTAGTATGCATTATTTTATGTAAAGAAAATTATGCTTTGTTTTCATTTTACTATGCTACTAAGGGCTAGAAATTTCTTCTTTAAAATGGTGGAAATTGACTCTGGAACTGCGATAATTCATCGCATATTCGCGTAGTCTAGATTATTTTGGGCACAGTGAGTGGGTTTAGTTTAAAGGTGACTCATTGGCTGTATATCGCCGTCATCATCATCATCATGGGTTTGCTACATGTTTAACTTTATTATATGCTCTTATAGTCCAGACATATATGCCTGCCTAGAAGAGCATATCTTCTCTTATATATTATTTAAGTCTTCTGGTGTAATTTTTGAGTTTGCTATCACCAAGAAAGCCTCATCTGAAATCAAGGAGTGAGAGGCATTTACATATACATATTGTCGCGTATTTATCCCTGACGGGGTAGACAGAGCCTTAGGTCATAAGACCCAAAGGCCACATTTAGCGTACCTATCGTACGTAAGCGTATAGGTTGAAGACGAAATCAAAATTATGATGGTTTGATAGTCGGCCATTCCCTCAGCCGGCTTTTACGGCTTGCGCGGGTAGAGAAGCAGCTGGTACAATCTACGTTTTTTCTTTTTTCCCAGACCAGCATGGGAGGCATTTGTTTACATAAAAAAAAAACTAAGTCCCCTCTATAACATAATAAACTTTTACGCCATGCAAGAGCAAAAGAAAAAAAAAGCAAAATTATTTTCATGCTGTAGGCACCAAACAAACTTGTTTAACTAGTTTTTTAATCTTTGTTAGCAACCGGGGGTCCAGAAGCTGGACTCAGTAATCGTGATTAATGCCTCGCTACTGGTGTTGCTATACGGTTATAGCTTTATTATAGGCTCTTCTAGTTAGCCGTTGATGCCTGCGATGCACTAATTGGATTATAAAGTGGACGTTGTATACTGGATCAAATTTGCTCTACCTATTTTTAAGAGTTACAATAGCCTCATAAATTTACCTTATTTAAAAAAAAGAAAATTATCTAGTTATAGAAAAAAATGTTTTATGGATAATAATTTTACGTGATAACGGTGAAATAGAGATAGATGCGTCACATGCCGAACGCTTTCAGCTGCGTTTATATTCCCAGACAATTACAATCCCGCCCGAGACATTCAAAAGTAGAACAAATGGGTATCTCTTCAATAGGCATGTAACATCCTCGTCTTCATCGTCACTTACCATCAGGTGAGATGGGAGACAAATGCCTACTTTAGTAATTAGTAAAAAAAAAACCTCTACTTGACAGAGAGACGGACAGATGGACAACCGAGTGATCCTATAAGGGTTCCGTTTTTTCTTTTGAGGTACGGAACCCTAAAATCTGAGTCAAAATAGTAATGGGTTGCTGGTCACATCGCTTAAGGCAATGGTTGATTTAAGACATTTTTGCCCACTCTTTTCGCTGACATCTACCGTCTATGCGGGATAAGAGCAGCTGTTACATTCAACTCATTTCGTTTTCCCAGACCAGCCTGAAATAAAAATATAATAAGTGTACTTCAACTTAATTGATCTGGTAGATTTGGAATAAATTGGCTGCGTCAGCAAGACACACGAGTGAAGCTATAAAGGTTCTGTTTTGTCATTCGGTCGTACAAGACCCTAACAAATTAAAGTCAATCGTATCTTGATGGTAAGTATGGGTATTCTGTCAACGTTTTAGGATTTTAGGATCGGGACAACACTAGTGCTGGCCGTGTGGTATCCAGCAGAGTAGAATAGGACCACTCCAAGTCTCCCCGTGGATGTCGTAAAAGGCGACTTAGGAAATACAAGCTAAACAAAGCTTATAAACATCTAAGAGACCTCTCCAACCCGTCTGGCCAGCGTGGAGAGTGTAGGCCAAGTCCTTTGACTGCTCTGGCCAAGTATGGCTCTAGTAGTACAGAAAGGGTCGTGCTCCTGTAGTGGAGAATAAAAAGGACCTGTCGATGATGATGATGATGACAACACTAGTGAATTCAGCATCTCAATAATTAAGTTCATAAAGTGTCTTAGTTTTAATTGCTATACCTACTCACTCATCATTATCGTTAGTCCAGCCCTTCGTTCCATGGAAAGATATTGCTATACTCACCACGTTTAGCAGGCTAGTTGCTTTGGATTCAAGAAGCCAAAGAAACTATGCTTTGTTGAAAGCACTTGTGCTTTCGACCGACCTAAAAAAGGTCGCAGTAAGGCGCTTCTAGCAGCGGATTTCTTGCGGCGTGCGGCTGTGATAATAACAGATAATAATAATAAAATAACTTTTTTCTCTTCACATTGCGAAAGTTCTTAGTTACTAGTGATTTATATTATAAGACTAACCTATGACAATGAACTTGCAAGCCTTGTGAAGAGACTAGTTCCTGAAATAGGTCTCCTAAGAGACCTGTACTACAGATAACTAGGCCCCTCCCTTGGAGTACTTGTTACAGTCATTGGCGCTTAAAACACTAATGTGTTAACCAGATGCATGTGTGCTTATATTAAATACATTTGATGTGACATATAGTTGTGTAAGATGCCTGTTGTTTGATGTATTTTAATTGATGTCAATAAAAAAACCGGCCAATTGCAAGTCGGATTCGCGCATATATGGTTCCGTACATGTCTATAAAAACGGCAAAAAATTATGTTTGGAATCCCTTTAATATAATTTTTTTTTAAATTATTTATTTTTAAAGTAAATCTTTTTATTTATTTTTAAAATGAAATTTTCATCTAAATATTCTGTCAATATTTCAAGCGTCTACCTGTTGCCGTTATCAATATCGCGCAAAAATAAGCAAAAAAATCACGTTTGTTGTATGGGAGCCCGCTTAAATATTCATTTTATTCTATTTTTTAGTATTTGTTGTTATAGCGGCAATAGAAATACATCATCTGTGAAAATTTCAACTGTCTAACTATCACGGTTCATGAGATACAGCCTGGTGACAGACGGACAGACAGACAGACAGATAGATGAACAGCGGAGCGATATTAATAGGGTCCCGTTTTTACCCTTATGGTACGGAACCCGAAAAACTGCAAACAGGTGAAGCCACAGGCTGGAGCTAGCAATAATAATTAAGCTAACATTTCAGGCTGGCAAATAATTCAATGGAGATTGCTGATAAAGTCACATTACACACGGCGGGCAATTTGCTGAGTTTTTTCTTTTTCAGGGTTCCGCAACCGGAGTATCGAAGGGGAACAATGTACATATTAAACATACATACATATCATGTCCCATATCGCAATCGGGTGAAGATTTAACCTAAAGCCATGAACCCAACGATCAAGTATAGGGTGTTGGTGGACGTATAAGTGAAAAAAACTGGCCAAGTGCGAGTCGTACTCGCGCACGAAGTAAAATTATTTTTATTATATGATGTAACAATTAAAATTTAAAATAACTTAACTAATGCTACAACCAAAAATAAATAAAAATTAATATATATTTACAAATAAAATAGTCCGGGTAGATCATTGCCTCGTGGTAGTGTGCCCAGAAGGCTGGCAGCATTACCACGTTGGATGGAATGCTGATCTTTTGGCCAAAGTATAGACCAGTAACTAAAAATGTATGTGTATGCTTTTCGCAATTTTGCCTTTATCTCTGCATAAAACGTTGATTTGTACATACAAATTTCAAGATTCTGAGTTCACGGGAAGTACTCTGTAGGTTTTAATTTCCTTTGAATGTCGAAAATTTGTCGCATAAACGGCTGTATCTTTTGATTGCGTTGGCTTAAAAGTTTGATTTTTTCACAGCTCCAAGAGACAGTAGTAGTATTTGATATGAATTTTAGCTATAAACCATGCGTTCCTGGGAAAAAGGTCTTGACAGGGTTCCGTTTTTTTCCTATTGAAGTACAGAACCCTAAAAACGCAGTGAAATAAGTGATGAGCTTACAACAAGTAATATTTTTCCCGATTAATTTAATTTTATTGTACTTTTTGGGGTTCCGTACTCAAAGGGTAAAAACAGGACCCTATTAATATCGCTCCGCTGTCCGTCCGTCTGTCTGTCTGTCTGTCTGTCTGTCCGTCTGTCACCAGGCTGTATCTCATGAACCGTGATAGTTAGACAGTTGAAATTTGCACAGATGATGTATTTCTGTTGCCGCTTGAATAACAAATACTAAAAGTTAGAATACAATAAATATTTAAGGGGGCTCCGATACAACAAACGTGATTTTTTTGCTCGTTTTTGCTCGATGTTGGTAACGGCAACAGGTAGATGTTTGAAACATCTACAGAATATTAAGTAGAGGAAAGTAACCAAATATGGAATAGTATCCCTAATTTGGAATACCGGCATTACTCGTAAACAAAGAATCCTAAATGTGATAAGTACTGATTATCCATCTTTTTCTACCTCTATCCACGCGCACCGGTCTTGACAAGTCAGTTGTTCGAGCGCTTTGGCCACGGTGGAGGTGTTTTGTTATGTCGCCGTCAGAAAACTTTTACGGGTACGTAATAAAAAATTTATTTTTCGTTACTTATTGTGAATGGTGTGTTTGTTATTGTTTCTCTACATTAATTAAGTGTTTTTGTGAAAGGATTAGAAGCAACATGTTATCTTAGTTTACTCATTTCAAAAATATTTTATTTATGTTCAATTATTTAAAAATGCCAAATATGGACTATGAATATAGACACCTGGATTTGTGACTTCTGCAAATAATTCAAGTTCTTTTTTCTATTTTATGAAAGTTCCTAATGCCAGTATTATAGTTACATTAAGTTTTGATTGTTTTATGTTGATTTTTTAATTTACGTTACTTTTTTTATAGGTTTATGCCTGAGTTTATATACTATTCCATATTTGGGGTACCTATTCCATGATTAGATACCTTTATGTTAATTTGGTTTTTGAAAAAATATTATACTTAAAATCAATAAGTATGACAACTGGTTGTTACTTTGTGAAACGCAAATATATAATAAGATAATATTACTAGTAAAAGGTTTTGATTTCAAATATTTGTTTTTTTTATGCCCATAAAACAAACCGGTATTCCATATTTGGTTACTTTCCTCTAATATAATTACTTTAAAAATTAATAACAAAATTAAAATAAAAGTAATATTGGGGCTCCTTATAACCGACATGATTTTTTATCCGTTTTTTATAGATAGGTGGTACGGAACCCTTCGTGCGCGAGTCCGATTCGCACTTGGCCGGTTTTTTAGTTATCTGAAATAAATGAATTTTATTTTTATTTATTTATCTTCTGCGATATAATGCATTTCAATGACGTAAACGTGGTGCCCGACAAACATTTACTATATCGCAGCCGTATTATGATAAGTTGGACTTGCCATAAAAATATGTTTTTTAGAGTTGTACGGAGCCTTCTAAAGTACGAGTCCGTCTCGCACTTGACCGAGTTACTTCTTCGGAACGTTTCCGAAAAGCCAATTATCACAGCTACGCGATCGTAAATTGAATTCGATCAATTTCTCGGAACACTTTCGAGGGTTTCGGAAATTTTTGCTACTGCAGGTTCGAGTTTGCAAAATAAATATTAATATATAACGCTTCAGAATAATACTATAACAAATATAGCAAAATAAATAGATATGAGACCTCTCCAACCCGTCTGGCCAGCGAAGAGAGTGTAGGCCACTCTGTCTGCTCTGGCCAAGTATGGCTCCGATTCCGTGCTCCGATAGTACAGAGAGGATCATGCCCCTGCAGTGGAGACTAAAAGGACCTGATGATGATAGATAGATATAAATAGATATTAACGAATAAAACACAGATTGAGCTAGCCCCAATATAAGTTTGAGACCTTGAGTTAAGGGATATTAACATATTGGAGGGTCGCTGGTAGAAGCTGGATGAGGAAAGCGGGAGATCGTGCACTGTGGCATGCCCTTGGGGAGGCCTACGTCCAGTAGTGGACTGCAATAGGCTGATTGATTGATACTATATTGTATCATCATCATCATCATCAGGTCTTATTTAGTCTCAACTACAGGAGCACATCCCTCTCTGTACTACTAGATCCAAACTTGGCCGCAGAGCAGTCAGAGGACTTGGCCTACACTCTCCACGCTGGAAAGACGGGTTGGAGAGGTCACAGATGTTTAGAAGCTTTGTTTAGCTTGTATTTCCTAAGTCGCCTTCTACGACATCCACGGGAAGACTTGGAGTGGTCCTATTCTACTCTGCCGGAACCCAGACGGCTTCACTATATTGTATAATAAATACATATTAATCCGAGACCCAGACCAATCTGAAAAACTTTATTTTAAACTAGCTGTTGCCCGCGGCTCCGCCCGCGTTAGTGTCGATCCCTCGGGAACAGTAGAATTTCCCGGAGTCAAACATACCCTATGTCCTTCCTCGGGCCTCACACCTCCGTACCAAATTTCATCCAAATCAGTTCAATGGTTGAAGCATAAAAAAACGACAGACAGAGTTACTTTCGCATTTATATTAGTATGGTAGTATGGATATTACTTATACTTCTAAGTACAGAAATGAGAAAATTTCCATAAAACCTTTACCCTCCCATTTTACCCCTTTAGGAGTGATTTTTGTCCATTTCACCCACATATATGTTTTTTAATTGTAATCGAGAACTTACATACCTATTTATTTTCATACTTCATAGTCCAGAAATGAGAAAATATCCAAACAAACTTTACCCCCCTTCTGGGGGATTTTTTTCCAGTTGACCTACACAGATCTTTTTCAATTGTAATCGTGAATTTGTTTACCTATTTTCATACTTCTAAGTCTAGAAATAAGTAAATTCCTATACAATCTTTACCCCGCTATTTCACCCCTTCAGGGGAAGATATCGTCCATTTTACCTACACAGATATTTTTAATTGTAACCTAGAACTGATATACTTATTTTCATACGTCTAAGTCCAGAAATGAGAAAATTTCCATACAAAGTTTATACCACCCACCCACCCCCATTTTACCCCTTAAGAGGGGAATTTTGCAAATTTCATCTACCTACACACATCTTTTTTAATTTTAATCGAGAACTTATATACCTACTTTCATATTCTAAGTCCAGAAATGACAAAATTCCATATAAATTTTACCCCTTTAGAAGTTAAATTTCTTAAAAATCCTTTCTTAGCGCTCACTCACATCATTAAAAGAACCCCTGTACCAAATTTCAAGTTTCTAGGCGCAGCAGTTTCGGTTGGTTTGCCGTTTGCCCGCGGCTACGCCGCCGCCGTTAGTGTCCATCCCTCAGGAACAGTTTGGACCCTTAAAGGGGTGACTCAGGTCATCAATATGAAAAACTTTTTCTATGGGATCAATGCTGGGAACTCAAAAAAAATTCGTCATTTCCATAAAAAAGAGTCCCGCCGCCCGGCCGGTTTGTATGGGAATGTCGATTTTTTTTTTGAGTTCTCAGCATTGTTCCCATGGGAAAAGTTGTTCATTTTGATGGTCTGAGTCACCCCTTTAAGGGGCCAAAACGATAAAAAATTCACCGTGTATATTTGCAGGCAAACTAATGCCTTGAGTTTAATCAAATGACGATAACTTTTTTTTTTAATGAACCGATTTTGATGAAACAAACTTAAGATGTTTTGCTGAGTTAAAACAAAGCAATTGGTGAAAGTTTGAAGTAAATCGGTTGAGTATTTTCGGAGATAATCGTGATCATACATACAGACAGACAGACAGACAGACAGACAGACAAGAAATTCCAAAAAAATTTTTTTGCTTTCTATTATTCTTTTTAAGTGTCCCTCTATCCATTTCAGTCAAAAATTCTAAATGTACAGACAAAATATTTTTACTGTTTTATTATATGTATAGATATATAGATGAAGGAAATAGAATTTTATTCAAATTTGGATATCATGTATCTCCTGATCTATTTTCCATCTTGACTGGGGATTGAACCGGGGACCGTAGTCCGTAACTACGGAGTGGCAGCCAGCATGATGACCATTACGCCACAGAGATCGTCAAAAGGCATGTTTTGTCAAAAACTAATTACAATCATATTATACAGGGCCGGCGATAGATGATTATTTTCTGTTTTTATTTCAGATAGGTACGTATTGTACAAATTATAGTTTTGATGGATCGAACTTAAATATTTTTATTCAACCTAGACATCTAGACTAATATTATGGAAAATATTTTATTGTTTGTAAATTGTAATGTATAAACTGTATTTTTACCCAATTAAAATAAAAATTCTTCTATCAATAGAAAAACAAAATTATCAGTAAGTATCATATACTATATTTTATTTTCAAAACAATTAGGGATCTATATGGATCCATACAAAAATTGTAATTATGGAACCTAAAATGTATAAAAAAATTGTTTGTCTGTAAAGTTGGTTTACAGGCGATAATTTTACGTAATAACGGTGGAAGAGAGATAGATGCGTCACAAGCCGAACACTTAGGCCGATCGTGCCTTTTTATCACTTATTCCGGGCTCTCGCTGGCACACGGAACGTGACGCTTTTACGTACGTGCGTCACGTCCATAAATGCTTTTCGAAAAGCGTTTAATTGACTACTACTTTAATGTGTGTCTTTCACATACTTTGCATCGTGGTTGCAACGGCTTGCGCCACCGAAACAGGCGCACTCTCATTCTACCGCTTTTTTTGGGAAATTGATTACTCGCAGTAGAGAAGTCCTTTTTTAGATATCGAATATCGATAATATACTAAGAATTAACAAAAAATAATAAAAACAGATCCTGAAGGCCATAGTGCAGTGGTCACCAGTCTCTAGCTAGGTTAAATTTTTACGTGTACTTTATTTATACAGGTATTTGTCAATGGTTCTGAGACTATCACAAGAAGATTGACTTCAGTGAGGAGGCCGGCTGTAAAACCTTTGCCAAACCATATCACAAAACGATTGCTATCAAAATAGCGAATCCTGAGCTCCTTCGACACAGTCGAAGATAAAACTGGCAAACGCTGAAGAGGAAGAGGAATGACAACGTATTCTATTTGATTGACACATACGTAGATGTAAATTAGTGATTTAAATTTTATGCTAGATATAGACGTTCGTTGTTATACTTTTTAAGCCTTTAGAATTTTACGATTCCTTGTTTTCGCCCGCGGCTGCGGTGTGGTCGCGTAAGTGTGGACCCTCTGGAACAGTAATTTTTTCCGAGGTGAAAGTTTACTCAATCTTCGTATCCCATAAAACGTATATACAATAATTAATGTTCTGTGAAATTCTTATCATTAAGTAAAACAAAATATTGATTTTATGTGTTTTAGGTATACTAGCTCGGTCAACGTCGTTCCCTCGGGAATAGAACATTGTCCGGGTTGAAAGGTAACCCGTGTCCTTGTCCGTATTCTAAAGAACTTGTATGTAAAATTTCATGATGATTGGTTCAGTCGTTACGACGTGAACGCACGACAATCAAACAAACTCACTTTCGCATTTATAATATTAGTTGAGATAATTGATAATAAGGAAGTAAGGGTAAGGATTAAAACGTGCAAAAAAAAATATACTGATCAATGGTCGCGACTATGAATTATATTTCGCAAATTATCGACCATCGACATATCGATATAAATGCCCGTCACTAGCACGTATTGAACCAAAATCGTTTCAGGGAAGTGTTTAAACCAGATCAAGCGTTTAATATTTATTGCCGCACAAATTTTTTGTTGTCGCGTCTGAAACGCCGGCCACTGCCATCTTTGGGCTGTTTTACGTCCGTCAATGATGGTGATATCGGGTAATAAAATTCGTTTTTGCTCGATTTACGCCCATTAATTCTTACGACAATGAAGGGTTTGGTTGAGTTTGGACAAGTAATGTTTATTTTTGCTACTTCGAACTTTCGTTAATTATATATCGCGTGAAAACTAGTAGTTTAATATATAAATAAATATTTACGGACAAATCACACAGATTGAACTAGCCCCAAAGTAAGTTCGAGACTTGTGTTATGGGATACTAACTCAACGATACTATATTTTTTAACAAATACATATAATAGACTAGCTGTTGCCCGCGACTTCGTCCGCGGCAATTTCTATTATTATGATTATTTAGTATAGATGAATAATTTTCCACCGTTTACAAAACATTTTTTATTGATGCTTCGCTCCTATTAGTCTCAGCGTGACGTTTTATAGCCTAAAGCCTTTCTCAATAATGAACTATCCTACACGAAAAGAGTTTTGCAATTTGAACCAGTATATCCTGAGATTAGCGCGTTCAAGCAAACAAACTGTTCAGCTTTATAATATTAGTTTATATAAACATTCAAGACCCAGGGCAATTTGAAAAAGATAATTTCCTATCGTGACCTGGCCGGGGATCGAACTCAAGCACCCTCGTGTCGCAGGCTGGCGTGTTGACCACTGCGCCACTCGCCGGAGTTTAATAAGAGTATATCTTGTTGACTAGCTCCGTGGCGCAGCGGTCAACACGCCAGCCTGCGACACGGAGTGACCGGGTTCGATACCCGGCCAGTATATATTTGTTATAAAATAAAGTATCGTTGAGTTAGTTTCCCATAACACAAGTCTCGAACTTACTTTGGGGCTAGCTCAATCTGTGTGATTTGTCCGTATATATTTATTATTATTATATATCAGAAAATATATCAGAATCATGACAATAAGCGATGCGGCTAGCAACCCATCACTATTATGCTTACGTTTTCCACCTTTATGCCCGGTCTTATGACCTTAGGCTTTGTCTACCCCGTAAGATATAAACACATGATAATATGTACCTATGTATGTATATCAGAAATAAAATTGTGTATTTAAAAAATATATAATCACTTGTAATTGTTGTCGATATGTATGTTGGTTGCGAAATTACGTTGTCAATATAAATCTGTCTATTTAAGATTCAAAAGTGCTTCCTTGAAGTCTTGAGAATTAAGATAAATACATTGTTGTGATTGTGAGTAGTGACTGCGAAAAGTGTGAACTTCTCGAATCTTCTAGCCTTTTATACCCGACTACGGTGAAGAAAAAAGGAGGGTAATGATTTTGACCGTTATATTTATGAAAATTGTCGAAACTCGTAGCAACATATACTTTCTGCATCCTCAAGGTGAATATAGCTATATAGCTAGCCTTTAAATTTACATTAGCGATTGCCAAGAAGATAATATCGATAAAGAATACCGTCAAAGGAAGAGGGAAGGTGCTGAGAACCTTATTTGTAAAAAACTATGAACGGACCGCGGTGGTCCAAAATTTTAAGAAAACGGACCTCAAGAGAAAGTAATTGGTGACCCCTGTTCTTTAATTAAATGATAAACAACAGCCGAGCTTTCAAAACGGTACTTTTTATTGTCTATAGTTTCTAATTTGGCGAAAATCATCAATTCTGTATGTAATACTTATTTAAACTACTTAAAAAGACGAAACTAAAAAAATACAAAAAAAAATAACCTACTTAAAAATATATATTTACAAAATATATATTTTTTTGTTTCTAATTTGTTACCAAAATACGGGTATGCAGTCCTAATTTTGCTCCATAATTTAAGAAAAATATACATGATTTATTAAATCTCTAATAAAGTAATAGTTATTTATTTCACAGTTAGGGGTTTCCAGACCAATGTCTTTGATAATTACTTCGATTACCTAAATTTTATTTACATACTGCGAATCAAATTGACAGAACTTTACTAGTTTCGATGGAGAAAAACTTGAAAAAACATTATTTGCAGTTTTTTGAATATCCCTCATGACTTTTTTATTTATTTAAATTGATTTTGAAATAGCATTACAATGCTCGGTATATTATTAAAATTGAAAATATGTGATGAAAAAGAACTCGGCTACAGGTAGGATTCGAACCCACGTCCCTAAGGTTAACGCCCTAAGTGTGATACCATTACACCACCGTGACTTCGAATCACCGCGTCGAATTCTCTCATCACATATTACCCCGTAGGGTATACGCATTTCAAGCATGCGTACTTCTTCAATACTACCCACTATTCAGTAGTGTGGTATTCTACTTCATTCATATCCGATGAATAGAAAGTTGATTAAATTGAAGAAAGCTTTTACTTATTTAAATTGATTTTGAAATAGCATTACAATGCTCGGTATATTATTAAAATTGAAAATATGTGATGAAAAAGAACTCGGCTACAGGTAGGATTCGAACCCACGTCCCTTAGGTTAACGCCCTAAGTGTGATACCATTACACCACCGTGACTTCGAATCACCGCGTCGAATTCTCTCATCACATATTACCCCGTAGGGTATACGCATTTCAAGCATGCGTACTTCTTCAATACTACCCACTATTCAGTAGCGTGGTATTCTACTTCATTCATATACGATGAATAGAAAGTTGATTAAATTGAAAAAAGCTTTTACTTATTTAAATTGATTTTGAAATAGCATTACAATACCCACTTAACCACTGGACCACGGGGGCAGTTACATAAATATTTAAAGATACAAACTATAATACAAATAGTGACAAATGGTGAATAATTAATCCGTTATGTGACCGACGTTCACTTATTTCGTGGTCAAAAAACCAAATGATTTGCAGAGCTCTGTGCAATTATTAAAAATTAACACTGTTGAGTTGTAAATAACCGAGCGAGTATTGCAAAAATCGATTTAAAACTGCATATAGGGCGACAGCTTAACGGCTTCCCTTTTCAAGCCCTTTTGAAGGAAACAGATCATAAATTTATGCAATAACATGGCATTTAAAGAGTTTTTAAAATGTCACTTACATAATACATAATATATACAATATTTAACTAAATTTAAATAAGCTTTTTGATTCATTTATCTTTTTTTTTCTTCAAGAGCATTGTACAGATTTATGAATTGTAAAAAGGTTACAACCACATTTTAACACTGGCCACTAACGAACGGTTCGAAGAAGAAATTAAAATTATAATTCTAGACACGAATTTGTATTTGTCATTGAGATAATTTCCCGCCACAAACTACAAAGAAGATACTTTTACTAGTATTTTCCCGCTCTCGGAATTATTGTATTTGTTTTATTTTTAAAAATATACTTTAGCTGTTATTTGTCACTACTCATAACTGTTTTACTTAATTTCGACTGAAAGTAACGCAGTCAAGCATATACAATTTGATCTCTAGCATTTCATGCGACACCTTCGTGAGTGTAAGTGGACAAGACTGGTGTCTATTGGTAGATGGTGGATATTACAAGCTGCCTATAGACTTAGAAAAGCCTTCCGAATCACGGAAGAACACGAGGTCACCCATCCCAGTGGGGACAGCGCCCGGGGTTGCTTAACCTGCATAATCGCTAATCGTTCTTGCCAACTGAGCTATCGGGCACGTCAATTGTTGGCCTTTTTTCTCTCTATTATAATTTATCTCTGTAACGAATATAATCCAGCAAAGTAGGTTTTATATTTTCATCTCTTTAATACAAAAGTTATACACGCTATAGTCATAACTTATATGCTAAATGTTGTCTTCAGATCTTATAGATCTAGGCTCTGTCTACCCCGCAAGAGAAAAGACGTGATACTAAGTATGTTATATGAATTTAAACAAAACTGTATCTTTTGATCTTTAATACTAACCAAAAAACGGATCCATCAGCCACACTCTTAAGATATAAATCACTATTTTCTCAATAAATCATCGCATACGAGGCTTCCAAATTAAGATCTCTTATTTATGGTCTCGGAGTAACAGATTAACATATTTATTTTTTTAATGCGACGCTGACTTATTGCTCCAAATCCGTATAAGAATCGCCGCAATTTAAATAAGTAGATTGTATCAATATTAAGAGCCTCAGCACAACTGGGTTCTGTTTTACAATGCGGTTTTTAGGGTCCCATAAATTTGGGTATTGAACCTTTTTACTAAGCTTGCGGTATACATCCGTCCATCTGTCATAGGGCTGTATCATTGGATTCGGACATAGCTCAGCGGATTAGCTCTTTGAAGTGGCAGTGGGCGGGGCACATAGCGCGTAGACCCGATGGCTGAAGGGGCAGAAGGGTTCTCGAATGGCGACCCCGTACCGGCAAGCGCAGCGTCGGACATCCACCGACCAGATGGTCGGATGACCTGATTAAGGTAGCAGGAAGACGCTGGATGCAGGCTGCTTCCAACCGGTCGTATTGGAACTCCTTGGGGGAGGCCAATGTCCAGCCGTGGACTTCTTGCGGCTGATATGATGTCGATGATGATTGGATTCGTAATTGATAGACTTGAAAAATTCGCAGAATGTGTAAATAAATATGGACAAACTGAGCTATGGGTCCTTAGTCGTTTCGCACCGCTAGCGATTGGAACCACCGCGGTACGAATCTCCCAAGAGCTATTTTTGAATAGGTCCTTTTGCACCGCTGTGCCAATCACCCAAGAACTTTTTGTATTGGGTCAATTCTAGCCGTGTGGTATCTGGCAGAGTAGAATAGGACCACTCCAAGTCTTCCCGTGGATGTCGTAGAAGGCGACTTAGGAAATACAAGCTAAACAAAGCTTATAAACATCTAAGACACCTCTCCAACCCGTCTGGCCAGCGTGGAGAGTGTAGGCCAAGTCCTCTGGCTGCTCTAGCCAAGTATGGCCCTAGTAGTACAGAGAGGGTCGTGCTCCTGTAGTGGAGACTAAAAAGGACCTGATGATGATGATGATGATGAATTTGGACCGCGGTGTAATAGGTAAATTCGAGTTAAAATCATAACTTACCATAAACAATAGAACAACGCAAATACAACCAAATATGGGCACGTGCTTCTTCGCCCCGTGGTCCGAATTGACCCATTCAAAAAGATACCTGGGGCCATTCGCACCGCTCCTACCACTGAGGTGCGAATGGCCCCATGCAGAAACAGTACTGCCATTCAAAATACGGTTCGAATCGCTCGTGGTGTGAAACGACTAAGGACCCCTAGCCCCAAGTTACTTTGAAATTTGTGTTATGAGATGCTTAATACTAAATCAAAGATACCACATTTCTTAAAAAAAAAAAAAATATATATATATAAACATCCAAGACCCAGCGCAATCTGAAAAAGATAATTTTCCATCTGGACCTAGCCGGGGATCGAACACTGAACCAACGCTGTGACAGCTTGCCGTGATGACCACTAGGCCAGACAGGTCGTCATTTGTATTTCTATTGTCGCTATAATAACAAAAAAATTAATAAAACGAAATTATAAATAAAAGGGCATACAAGAAACATACTTAATGATATTCTTTGTGATTAAACATTGTACGGTGTGTAAAAAATATATACGAACGATTTGAGAAACCTCCTCCTTTTTTGAAGTCGGTTAAAAACACCTTATACAGTTTTACCGCGTTTATTCTATTATTATTACACCAAAACGTTGCGAAGACTATACAATTTATCTATTACTTTATAAACATACATAGTATCAAGTCTTTTTCCCTTGCGGGGTAGACAGAGCTTATGTCTATAAGACCTGATGGCCACGTTTAGCATGTTGGTGAGTGTAAAGGGGAAAACAGAATCAAAATGGTGATGAGTTGCTAGCCGCATCGCCTATTAACATGATTCCTCAGTTTTTACCCATTTCCTCGATCGGTTTTTACGATCTGCGCGGGAAGAGAAGCAGCTGGTACAATCTACGTTTTTTCTTTTCTCCCAGACCAGCATAGAAGAGTACTTTATTTATTATTACTTTATTAGTTTATATACATACATGTAAAACATATCTATTATATTCTTATTAAAGAACTTTAACAATCGATTAATTTTCTACGCCGCTATACAACTCGTCGTTGATTCCATATTAAATGTTAAGTTTGCGAACTGAATGATCAATGTATGAGAATATTTAACGATGCTTGGTATTCGTCGTAGCTAGTGACCACAAATCGCAGGATTCTGTGATAAGACCCTTATTGGAATGAAGATAGGGCGTAAAGTTATGGTCTGTTTGGATTATCTGTGTGCGCGCACAAATAATTTGTCTATTTTAATGGGGCCCTTTGAAGATTTTGCCTATACAAGTTTAGGGCACTCTGTCCTCGCTTCGAACGTCCAGTGAAGTAGCGAAAGTTCACTTAAAGCTACATGTCCATTAAAAAAAGCTATCAGATGCAACCATCCATTTTGATTTTGATTACATTTTACTTTTAGTTTTTACTAGATTTCGCCCGCGGCTCCGCCTGCGTCAATGTCGTTACCTCGGGAATAGTACTTTGCCCGGGATAAAAGGTAGCTTATGTCCTTCTCCGTACTTCAGAGAACTTGTATGCAAAATTTTATGATGATCGGTTCAGTAGTTACGGCGTGAAAGCGTAACAAACAAACAATCACTCAGGTAAACTTTTTCATTTTTCATTCATTTATAATTACAACATTTACTGTGTCTAAATGTTTGTATTAATAAAAGAGTTAATAATCAACAAAATACACATAATTCCAAAATCACGTCCGATCTCTTGACTTGTCCCTTTGAACTCTTTGAAATACGATAACGAGACTTCCCAGCCAAAGGTTAATATATCACTTAATACATCACTTAATTACATCACTTAATATCTCCCTCAGACA
The DNA here is from genome assembly GCA_947532085.1 of Elegia similella. Lineage (NCBI taxonomy): Eukaryota > Metazoa > Arthropoda > Insecta > Lepidoptera > Pyralidae > Elegia > Elegia similella. The sequence continues at coordinate 25,484,191 of OX383939.1, forward strand.
TAATTTTAACCGTTTTGAAATAAATCGAGCTATTTATCTGCGAACTGAATCCAATACCATTACAGCAGTGGTTCTCAAAGGTAACTAGTAGTACTTTTGCAACCTTCCAAATTGATATTTTTTCTTTATCTCTATACTTGCTACAACACTTAACTGCCGTGTGCAAATAATGGTTTAGTCGATAAAGCTAAATAGTTACACGCCTCATTAGTTATGAGTCATAACATACACTACTAGGTACTAGGGATAAAATTCACTTGTATAAACAGAACGAAAAATGTATGAGCGCGACAGATGATGTTCGGTATAGTTTATTTAATGTAGGTATTACATTAATACCTACAAATGCAATGTTTTGGCAAAGATAATGTTTTTTTATTAAACTTCTAAGCTACTCTGGGAGCTTTGCGACAAACCTTAAATGTAGGCGATCTTACAGGCATAGTCTTGTTGGCTTCCTATGTCCCCCGTTGGCGCATTGGGCAGATACAAGTTGGCGCCATCTGGTTCTATCCGACGTAGCGTTCTATGTTCCACTCCAGGTGTATCCCGGCTTCTTTGTTTCTGCTATTATTATAATAATAATAAAGCGGCTGGCTCGTTTGCGGTCCTGTCATAAAAATATAGAGCAGAGGATGCAACCAGGATCAGGCGCAGAAGAATTAGAGAAAGAATCTATATCGCAGCCTACCAGTGGATCGAAATCTACAGTTTGGGAACCATAATACATCATCGAGCGATTCATTCAGGTTGAACGTATGGGTCATTAAAATTGATGAGCTTGTATGAAATGAGCTATATCTTTCGAAATGTATCCACTTCGACTTATATACATTAAATATTAAATGCCTTACGGGTACCTACGGGTACGCGCCCGGCTCCCCGAGCTGATACTTGCTTTTCTACCATTTGTCCAAGTAAGTAGTATCCCCTATACCCTTATCGCCCCTCAAAGACAAAATCTCCTACTCTTCCCTCGCTTAAAGACGGTTTCGATGGGCAGAACCGTCGGAACCGATATAAGCCAAGTAAACTGCGCTCACCAACCCGTTTGCCAAGCGTGGTGAGTATGGCAATATCCTCCCATGCTACGAAAACCCTTGGGAGAGGCCTTTGTCCAGTAGTGGACTTCTTACGGCTGAAATCATGATGAGGGGTTACAAAATGCAAGCGTCTATGTACATCCCGTGCACCGAAAGTATTCCCTAGGAGGCTTCGCGCGACCGGTCATAAAATCGGATAGCATTCCCAAGGAGGACTGACGTTAGGTACGCGGTCAAGTCATGCTTTCATCATCATCATCAGATCTTTTTAGTCTCCACTGCAGGAGCATGACCCTCCCTGTACTACCGGAGCCATACTTGGCCAGAGAAGACCGAGGATTTTGCCTACACTCTCCTCTCTGGCCAGACGGCTTGGAGATGTCTCATTGATGCTTATGAGCTTTGTTTAGCTTGTATTTCCTAAGTTGCCTCTTACTTATGACCTCCATGGGAAGACTAGGAGTGGTCCTATTCTACTCTACCGGAAATCAGTGTATGTATAAGAATGTCACATTTTCAGACCTCTATCAGTAATTGGAAGTGATTTTATTATTTTCACCTGTTAATAAACTGTCTTGGTACTTTTTGTTTATGCGGCTATTAACCAGCCTGTTAACATGTTAAACAGTTAAACTTACGTCGTAATTAGTGAGTTAATCACTGGTCACAGTTAACTTTGGTATTCGGCGTCGCCGTGGTTTATTGGTATGATTATCTTCATTATGGGACTGTTTCTTGTACAAAGATTTGTTTATTTCCCCTTTATTAGGGTTCCTTATCTCATTAGGCAAAAAGGCACTTTTATAAGATCACTTAACAGCCTCCGTGGTCCAGTGGTTAAGGCGTTTGCCTGTTGACCCGGGGGTCGTGGGTTCGATTCCCACCGGAAGCATACTTTGTTTAGTTGTTTCCAGTTTGGTAGGACATTGCAGGCGTGAATCACCTGATTGTCTTATAATAAAGATGATTCCATGCTTCAGAAGGCACGTTAAGCCGGTGGTACCGGATGCCATCTGGTAGTCGTTAAAGGAACCACGTCAGAGGCCGAGAGGCGGTTCCGAAGAACTCTGACACCAGGGTGCATGGTCGATTGACCGTGACACCTACTCGAAATGATAATGATGATGATAAGATCACTTGTTTGTATGTCAAGAGCCTCTGTTCTAGGTCATTATCATCATCATTCTAGCCGTAAATGTTCACTGCTGAACGAAGACCTCTCTCAAGGATTCTTCTTTCCATGGGAGGATGTTGCCGTACTCTCCACGCTTGGAAAACGGGTACCTGAGCGCAGTTTATTTGGCTTATATCAGTTCCTGCTGCTGCCCATCCATGATACCATGAATGTCTGGGCATCGCGGTTTTTATTAGAGAGTTGGGCCGTTGCATTTCAGCTAGACGTTCTACGTTGTATCTGACCCAAAGGCTGTCCATTGCGATGCAACGTGGAAATGCAGCTAGTATAATGGGCACTTTTAGGCCAGGGACGAACAGGGGCGGTCTTTGAGATTGAGAATACTGGCAACTTGGACCCTGGCTTCGAACGGGTGCAATGTAAATATAAACCTTCCTCTTGAATAACCTATCTATAAAAAAAACACATAAAAATCCGTGGCGTAGTTTTAAAGAACAAGTAAACATAGAGACAGACAGCGGGAAACGACTTTGTTTTATACTGTGTAGTGCTGATATTTTCACAAAGCATTTGTGCAGAAATTAATTAGTAACATTTTATTTATTTATTTATTCTACGAATATTTATTCGTAGGCAACATTGATTAATTTTTGTAAACTTTTGACGAGACATGTTGCTGATGAATCTTTGTTGATTTGAAGTTTGTGGCGAATTTTCCTTGTTTTCAACAATATCTAGTAACACTGTTAAAAAGTTTTTTAGCCGTGTGGTTTCCGGCAGAGAAGAATAGGACCACTCCTAGTCTTCCCATGGATGTCGTAAGAGGCGACTTAGGTAATACAAGCTAAACAAAGCTTATAAACATCAATGAGACCTCTCCAACCCGTCTGGCCAGCGAGGAAAGTGTAGGCCAAATCCTCTGTCTGCTCTGGCCAAGTATGGCTCTGGTAGTACAGAGAGAGTCATGCTCCTGCAGTGGAGACTAAAAAGACCTGATGATGATATGATTATGACTGCTAAAAAGGACGATTTTTTTTTCATTAGATAAAAATCGGTTGGTGTCGGTTTACTCTTCCTCACTGAAATTGATATTCCTACCACATCATGTACCGGTAAGTATACGTAATAAAATAAAATAATAAGATCTCACTGTGTCAGTGTGAGTCACTCAGAAGTGACGTCCTTTTCCTGTCTCACTTCTCGGAGACACATAAACTAGTTCATGTTTATTGTTCCCGGAGTCACGTACATTTTTATTTATTGTAGATGGTAATATGAGCGTCAGATTAGCCGAGTGAATTCGCCATTTTACTCACTCTTCTTACTAGTCTTTGCAAGTTGATAACACACGCTAGTATAAGGCCCAGACTCCGCCAAATCAGAGATGAGACGAAAGGAGATATAAATAAATAAATATATATGGACAAAGCTAGCCCCAAAGTATGTTCGAGACTTGTACTGTGGGATTGTACGTGATACTAACTTAATTATACTTAATTTTTATTACAAATAAATTTATAGATAAACATCCAAGATCCAGGCCAATCTGAAAAAGATCATTTTGCATCTTGACCTGACCGGGGATCGAATCCAGGACCTTTGGTGTGGCAGCCTGGCATGATTACCACTAGGCCACAGAGCTAGTCACACAGTCAGATATGTGAAAAACAAAATTCTATTAGATGTTTTAAAATATACTTTTTTTTTTTTCATAACATCAATAGGCAATGCGCCGAAAGATTTGATATTGACTAACTTTCAATTATGCTTAATTTATTTTAAAATAGAATAGATAATAATATTTATTTATTAGGTACTGTTTTATCAACTTAATTATATTCAATAAAATTTGTACAAATGGCCTATATAATTAGTCTGAAAATATTTTTTTAAAATTTATAACAATGATATCATTAAATTACATTAATGATACAAAAAAAATCGTAGACGTTCGTGTGTTCGTGCTAACGTTAATACAATCTCATATATATGTATTTATAAGTAAACTAGCATAAAAAATAGCCAAGTGTAAACACTTGATAAATGCTTCGTTTCCGTTTGCGGCTCTGACGTTACTCATGTGGTGTGCGCCAAGAACTGACATGTGTGAGCTACGAATGAAAGCTAGAACAGATTTGTATTTTTCCGTTCATACCTTTGTTTATGTAAATGAATATTTAAAAATAATATCGCCCAAGTGCTATTCAGAACGGTTCCGTGCCACCATTCAATATTAAATAAATAAATAATATATATATATATATAGAGACATATGACAAAAATTGAGCTAGCTCCACAGTAAGTTGTGAACTTGCGTCTTAGGATACTAACTCAACGATACCTATATTTTATAATAGATATTCATATAGATAAACATCGAAGATCCAGGTCAATGTGAAAAAGATCGTTTTCCATATTAACCTGGCCGGGGATCGAACCCGGGTCTCCTCGTGTCACAGGCTAGCGTATTAACCACTACACCACAGAGCTCGCTTAAATATAAACAACACTCAAAAAACACATTCTTTGCCCTCCATTTTTTACTTTAATTTCGATAATTTTTTTCTTAGCGCTAAAAGATATATACATCACAACAGACATGCATATTACAGTTCAATTGATACAGTCCTACGCTTCCGCTGTCCGTCAGTATATCACATATACTGACGGACAGCGGAAGCGTAGTATTAGGGTCCCATATTACCCCTTACGATACGGAACCCTAAAAATCATAAAATCGAATACGGATGTCATTTTCTTAAGTCCATCTTATAGATTAATGATAATATTTAAGTTTGTTGTATGGGACCCATACAACAATCGTGAGACCTACGAATCCTTACTAATATTATAAATGCGAAAGTGTGTTTGTTTGTTACGCTTTCACGCCGTATACTGAACCGATCATCATGAAATTTTGCATACAAGTTCTCTGGAGTCCGGAGAAGGATATAGGCTACCTTTTATTCCGGGAAAAAGAACTGTACCTGAGGGATCGACATTGATGCGGGCGGAGCCGCGGGAGAAAGCTAGTAAGTAATAAGTGAGACTAAAACAAAAGTATAGTATCTAATTTGGTATATATAATGCAACCCTTCGTGCGCGAGTCCGACTCGCACTTGACCTTTTTGTTTTTCTTTTATATTCTTCTAATTCATTTGATTATTTTTTCAAAAAATCTGGAGTTAGTGTTACGAAGTCGGTCGGTGGATTACTAAACATAAATACTGAACATCATTAATCAAAACCATTTAGATTTTTTAAATAAACGTAGGTTTCGGATGAACCCACGAATCACGTACATGGTTATCACGCGGACAATCTGGTCTAAATAAACTTGATACCGAGATTGTGGAATATAATGATTTAGGAGAAAAAGCGGCACAGCCAGAGTAACTGTTTGCAGGAAATGGGATGACGAATTCGTTGCTTAATTTTATGAATCTTTTTCCTCACAACTTAGTTATTTTTTAACGACCGCTTGAAATTTTTTCACCATATTTTATTTCTTAATTTGGCTAGCTCGTATTCGATCCCCGGCCAGGTCAAGATGGAAAATGATCTTTTTCAGATTGGCCTGGGTCTTGGATGTTTATTTATACATGTATTTGTTATAAAAAATAGTATCCCTAAAAACAAATCTCAAACTTACTTTGGGGCTAGCTCAGTCTGTGTGATTTGTCCGTATATATTTTTATTAATTTAATAAGAGTAATCCTGGGCGAGTTTCGCCCTGTGACGGGTGACCCCAACTAGTATAAAAATATATTGAATTTCTTAGTGCTTTGAAACGAATGTAAAGCCGTTGCTCCACGCTTCTTCTTCTTTTCGTGTCGATTGGCTCAAATAATTGAAATTTAAATCAAACTTTGTCCCTCCAGTATGTGGCGACTCTTATACCACCCTCCGTCGCTGAGTATAGTCGTGTATTGTGCAGCTGGTTGGACACATTGGGCACGAGAGGAGTTGCAGCATGGTCTGATCGACTTGACCAATGTGTTTGATCAATGTATGTAACCGCGCTAAGTTATGCCTACAGCGACCCACCCCAATTTTTAAACGACGTTTTGTCGTTTGGCTTTGAATTTAAAAATATTTACCAATGTTTATCACATGTACACACAATTACAAACAAAACAAACGGCATATCCTGCCAGTGATCAGAGCAGACAAATGACAGATTGCAGACGCATTATGCGATCACGATCTTTATCAATTCAGATGCCTGATCGCTCCCACATGAATTTGAATTTTAATATTGCTTGCATTATCTTTGGCATGTACAGAAACTATGTTTCTCTTCTTACTGTGTACATAGTTGCATCCTCAGCTGTAATGCTACAGAGCCCGGGGTCCAGGCAATCACCTGTAAAAGTCCCTTTAGAATTAGCGTATAAAGTCGTGTGCAGAATGTAAGTATGGATACTATTTAAAATTACAGCAATTAAAATCTAATTCATGTGGCGTAGGGGTTCATAATATTGCTATTTTTTTATCTTTTTAATAAGTGCAACCAACCACCTTTAGATTATGTATGGACTTTTAACCCCTAAATCCTCGAAAGGCCAGCAACGCTCTTGTCACAACCTGGTATTGCAGTTATCCATGGGCGGCGGTGATCACTTACCATCAGGTAACTCGCTTGCTCGTTTGCCGTCCTATTTCATTAAACAAAGCAGAATACTGACTATGTATATAAACGGGACTTAGCAAGAACCTTTTTATTATTTGTTTCCGTTGTCCGTTGACGTTTCAATGGAGTTACATCCATCGTCGTTTCAATGGAGTTACATCCATCGTGGTCGCAACGAGACCGCGATGGATGTAACTCCATTGAAACGTCAACGGTAACAAATAATAAAAAGGTTCGTGCTAAGTCCCGCTTATATACATAATTATGTGTTTAAAGCGCGAAAGTTGTCTGTCTATGATTCCTTTAAGTTGACTAGACTATACTCTTATTACATTAAGACATCAATTTTCAAGCGGGCGGGATTTGAACCAGCGACCTTAAGAGCCCGATATATGCCAGGCGGCGTGGCGATACAAACGCGGATGGTCTAAACGCGTTGGCTACTTTGGATATTTTCGTTTTTTAGGAATATTCAAGGGTTATTCGAAAAAGAAAAACATATGATTGCTGCCTTATCTGTAATGCAATAATAATCAAAAGTTTCAAGGTTAATTTAAATGTATTTTGTGAATAATACTATATACCGAGTAAATTAGACGTGATTTGGAGGCAACTTTGCAATTTTTTTCTATCGAGAAATTTTAACGCATTCGTGTTTTTGAGTCATATAGTTACCAGAGTTAGTCCTGAACATTGCTGCATTTTTATTTTAACTTGAGTATTTAATTATTATTGATATAACAGTCAATCATGCAAAGCAGTGTGAGGTAGTACGGGCCCTTAAGGTTATGTACGACTTAAGACTGAAGCCTTAAGGTCGCTGGTTCAAATCCCGCCCGCTTGAAGTTTTTTCATCATATTTTATTTCTTAATTTAATTAGAGTATATCAAAATAGCATTGTGAATGCAAAATAAAACACAAAAATAATTGAATAGGTTATTTTCTTTCACCTTTCTAACATATTTACATGTAAAGAAATAAGGATCCATGTTTAGATGGAAAGGTATACGTAATGTTGAATAACATAACTATTGCTTCTGGAGACATTTAGCCTGAACCAATAATAGCAAATGTCGTCTTCGGTGACATAAACCACATTAGCTGTGACACTTCACAATAGCACCGCTACCAGGCTTGTGGTGAGCAAGCAGTCGTAAAATGCAAAGCCTTTCAAAATATATAGTCTGTCGACATGGGAAAGTTGGCCTGAATATTAGTTATTAGCCTGTGAACATTTATATTTTTTTTATGTATCATCATCATCATCAGGTCCTTTTTAGTCTCCACTACAGGAGCACGACCCTCTCTGTACTACTAGGGCCATACTTGGCCAGAGCAGCCAGAGGATTTGGCCTACACTCTCCAGACGCTGGCCAGACGGGTTGGCGAGGTCTCTTAGATGTTTATAAGCTTTGTTTAGCTTGTATTTCCTAAGTCGCCTTCTACGACATCCACGGGAAGACTTGGAGTGGTCCTATTCTACTCCGCCGGGTACCACACGGCTATGTAAATAATCAAATATTTTTTATGTATATTTGACGGCAAACGAGCAGACGAGCCACCTGATGGGAAGTGGTCACCGTCGCCCATGGACATCCGCAACACCAGAGGAGGCCGATGCGTTGCCGACTCTTTAGATACCTGTAAACACGCCTTTTGAAGGACTTCAAGTTATAGCACACAGAGAAAACCTCGGGAGGCAGTCTATTCCACAATCCTGCTGTACGAGGAAAAAAACCACATGACGCTCTGACATTTTTAGAGACCCAAGCGTTAAGGATGTGGGTATAGTGATGGCGAGCGGTGCGGTGGTAGAAAGGTGACGGGAGATTTTTACATACATAGTATCACGTCTTTTTCCCTTGCGGGGTAGACAGAGCCCAGGTCTATAAGACCTGAAGGCCACGATTAACATGTTGGTGGGCATTAGGTGGAAAACGGAATCAAAATTGTGATGGGTTTCTAGCCGCATAGCGTAATATAATGATTCCTCAGATTTCAGCCATGCCCTCGATCGGCTTTTACGATCTGCGCGGGAAGAGAAGCAGCTGATATGTTCTACGTTTTTTCTTTTCTCCCAGACCAGCATGGAAGGAGAGAGTTATTTTAAAATTAGCTAACTTCTGCTTGTTGCAATGCAGTATAATAATCATCATTATCACTGTAGCCGTAAGAAGAGCACTGCTGGACAAAGGCTCCCAAGGATACTTCGTTTGTATCATGGCCAAAAAATGTAAATGGCCAAGCATGGTGAGTATGGCAATATCATGATATTGCCATACTCACTACGCTTGGCAGGCGGGTTGGCGAGCTTAGTTTCTCTGGCTTCTTATGCTTCCAAAACTGCTGCCCATCGGTAGCATTTTAAGCTAGGGGAGGATAGACATGTATAGGATCTAGGAGGGGAATTAAGGTATTGGGATACTACTTACTCGGATGAATAGGGAAAAGCAAGTAGCAGCTCGGGCAGCCGGGCGCGCATACCTGATGTCACACCTGCATCCCCCGGCCAAGCGATTGAGGGTGACACCCCTGACCGTATAAGAATTCTTCATCATATTGTATCATAACTGATCATAACTGCCTCCGTGGTCCAGTGGTTAAGGCGTTTGCCTGTAGACCAAGGGTCATGGGTACGATTCCCACGGGAAGCATACTTTATTCAGTTGTTTTCAGTTTGGTTAGGACATTGCAGGCTTGAATCACCTGATTGTCCGATAATAAAGATGATTCCGTGCTTCGGAAGGCACGTTAAGCCGTTGGTCCCAGCTGCCATCTGGTAGTCGTTAACGGAACCAAGTCAGAGGCCGAGAGGCGGTTCCGAAGAACTCTGACACCAGGGTGTTCATGGTCGATTGACCGTGTCACCTACACGAAATTATGATGATCATAATGTATGGCATGTGGTTGCGCCAATAGTTCAAGCAAAATCTCACTAGATGTCGTAACTGTCCTGGAACCCCGATTCAAAAGTTTGACAAGCCTGCGCCTGACCCACGCCGCGAGAGGCTAGTATCCTCCGTAACGCCGTCGCGCGAGGTGATCTCCAGAGGTGACACGCTATGTCCTTCTGCTGCTTGTGACTTCATACGCTGTGAAGTTTGCTTGCCCGCTTAAAATCCGCAAGGCTGACTAAATTGGCCAGGGTGACAGACCCACCGCTCGTGATAAATAACCCATGAACTTTATATACGTGTAAACGGTGAAAAATGAGAGTGTGCCGACTGCAGCTGTCGTAAGCTGATGCTGGTTTCCTGGTTTCCTGAGAGGCTGGTCTGCGAACTAGTAAGTCACTTTGGGGTCGGGATATCCCGAACAGATACGATCGTTTAAGAGATTTGCTTGAATTTCGAAGGGAATTTTTGGGTCCATTTAGAATCCGCACCCGCTAAAGGCGCATCACGCTGCTGCGCCTCCAGCATGCTTAGCAAGAATCCTATCTTAAATATCTAATTTTAAGTTCTTCAGCCAGTCTTCGGCTGCTGGAGAAAGGAAGTTAAACACTCGCCTATATTTATGTATGTTACAGTTGCCTAGCTAATAAATAAGTATTTTTCTAAGAAAAATCATTTTTATGACTAGCTTTTACAAGATAAAATGCTTTTAAATTATATGAAATGAGCGAAAATATTTAATTTGATTCATTTTAGCCTAAAACCTTCCTCAACAAATGCACTAACTAAAACAAAAATATTCAATTTGAACCAGTAGTTCCTGAGATTAGCGCGTTCAAACAAACGATTAAACAACCTCATCAGCTTTATAATATTATTATAGATAGTATGGATATTTAACTAACCCAACACTAAGCTGTGAACTTTTGTCTCTCAACGTGGAAAGAAACTCAACGATACTTTAAAAAAAATATACTAGTTATTGCCGCTCGTGTTAATGTTGATCCCTCGGGAACAGTAGAATATCCCTGAATAAAAGGTAACCTATGTCCTTCTCAGGGTCTCAAACTACCTCTGTATCAGATTTCATCCAAATTAGTTCAATGGTTGAAGTGTGAAAAGGTAACAGATAGAGTTGCTTTCGCTTTTATAATATTAGTACGGGTTTTATTTAACATCCAAGATTTGAGAACATCTGGTAGAAACTATAAACAATAAAAAAGGTTAGCTATTGTCCTACTCAACCCGCGGGAGTCGTCGTAAACTTGAGAATATATGAATTATTGTTAAGCCACTTGCCATTACTGTCTCCTCACTCAAAAGTTCTTAGATTTTTTAGGTTTCCGTACCTCAGGAAAAAAAGGGAACCCCTAATAGGATCACCTGGTTGTCCGTCTTTGTGTCTGTCTGTTTGTCGGACTGTCAAGACTCTTTTTGTCAGGAACGCGTTGAGGTATAAAGCCGAAATTCATATCAAATACTCAGGTCTACAGTCCCTTAGAGCTGTGTAAAAATCAAACTTTTAAGCCAACGTAATCGAAAGCTGGTTATGTCGTAGATTTTTGTATTTTCTCGACATTCGCAAGGGAATCAAAACCTAAAGGGTGCTTCCCACGAACTCAGTATCTTGAAATTTGGTACGAAGCAAATTCTTATAACACGAAAAAAAAATTGCGAAAAGCATAAATATGTTACATCATAAAATAAAAATATTTTGAATAATTTTTCGACACTCGCAAGGGAATGAAAACGTAAGTCTGAGTTCTGAGTTCGCGGAAAGTACCCTGTACTTTCCGCGAACTCAGAATTTTGAAATTTGGTATTAAGCAACGTCTTTTAGCACAGATACAGGAAAATTTGCGAGAAGCATTAATTTTGATTCACATCATATATTATTTTTAATAATTTCAAACTAATGTAAGGAACCCTTCCTTCGCGAGTCCGACTCGCACTTGACCGGTTTTTTTTCTACCGTACTGCCACATTAATAGGGGAAACGGCGTGAATTACATGCAATACAATATTTACGATTGGTATTCGTTTGCCCGCTGTCATTTTTAATTACCCCTACATTATCCTGATTTCTCTGGCCATAACTTCATTCACTCTTTACGTAAAGGACAAAGAACTGAATCTTTGGACACCAAAAGTATAAAGGACCTAATACAAAGGTAAAGTAGTCGTTAAATTAAATTGTTTTATATTTTTGACAATAAAAAAGTACGTTTTCGGTATTTGCATTACAAATATTACATCAAAACCTTTATTTAACCATCTTTTTGAAAATAAACCTAACTATATTAATATAGGGTCATGCAGTGGAGACGAAAAAGAGCTGATGATGATGATGATAATGATACTAATATAACGAATAACGAATTGATTGTGTTGCAAAGTAAAGTGATTAAATTCATTATTAATTTTATATGAGTTTGAATTTAACAATATATACTAAAAATTAAAAATCTTATAAATTAGATAATTAAAAAACTAAAAATGTTAGCTAAGGTGTTTCCCGTGTGGCACCAGGTGGGTCTAAAGTTATTCTAACACCTGTGGTTTTTCGCCTATGTGAATAAGTTCGATAAGTGTAAAGTCGTCTTCATCTTCTTTCAATCTGAAGTTATAGGTTGACAACACCAATAAGGGCGCGACTGTTATGGTATGGAGTAATTATGTTATGTGGAATGACCTGACATTTTGCCCTAAATAGGCTTCCGCTGACGATTTTAGCACAGATTAAAGAAGATGTGATTGCTTTTCTTTGCTCGCTTGAGTGGATTAATTAAAAATAAAAAATATATATAAAATGAAGATTTATAAATAGGATATTTGTATCCAGTTTATACTAGCTTTCGCCCGCGGCTCCGTCCGCGTCAATGTCGATACCTCGGGAATAGTATCTTCTTTTTCTCGGCATAAAAGATAGCCTATGTCCTTCTCCGTACTCCAGAGAACTTGTATGGAAAATTTCATGATGATCGGTTCAGCACTTACGGCTTGAAAGCATAATAAAAAATAAACAAACAAACCCACTTTCGCATTTATAATATTAATATGGATATAGATTAGCGGCCCGCTCCGACTCCGCATGGGTAGATATAGGTAATTAAAGTATAGCCATCAGTGATATTAATAAGGGATAATGTAGGATACCAATGGAGAAAGATTTTTTCAAATCGCTCTAGTAGTTTCGGAGCTTATTCAATGCAAACAAACACTCAAATCTTTCTTGATAATATTAATGTAGAAAATTATCCCAGATGCTTCTCTTCTCGTGCAGATCGTAAAAACCGATCGAGGGAATGGGCGAAAATCTAACAAATCATATTGCGGTTAGTAACTCATCACTAGTTTACGTTTTCTGAAAAAGCAGGCATCAAATCACATTTTAAAGGATCTAGTTTAGTAATATTTTAATATTTATATTATTATACTACAGACTACTAGCGTTTCGGAACCGACCACTGCAGAGAATAAACGCCGAAAGAAACTCTTTTCTACAGTATTCGTCGCCTAAAGAGCTTTTTTCTATCAATTTTTCTTTTTTTTTATTTCTTGTAATGATTACAATTTTTATTATATACCTACATGATTTTTGGAACATATTATCGATCGAGTGTGCAATGATAATAAACATTATACACAGTAGTCTCAAAGAGGCCGGGCAGACCTGTCCACCCCTAGCAGCATCCGTTCACAAGTTGGCGCATGGATCAGCCATCGTTGAACTCAACCATACTATAACTAAAAAAAAAAACTAAAAAGGACCTCATGATGATGATGATGATGATACTATAACTAGTAAAAATACATTACAACTCGAAATGAACAAGAAGGAATTCAAAGACCCGACACACGACGCCGCCACCAGTTTGATTATTCTTGGTATACATATTTTTGAATAAAAAACCACAATATTCAGTCAGTTTCAGTTATATAAACAACGTTTTTCTTTTGCCACGACTGTATTTTTAACGATGAGCTCGGGTGTGTCAACTCAGTCACTAAATTTTTATTGTAAATCATAAAAACAATCATAATAATTGACATTTACGCCGACCCATTTTATCAACTTTATGTTCCAATTAGTGTTTAATAAATTGCGTCATATTAAGATGGTTTATCATTTTTAAAGGGTATTTTGGAAAATATATTGTCAACATGTTGATACATCGGTAATAATGGGTAACCTTTTCCAGTTTTACTGCCGAAGTATAAAAAATATATTAAACTAGCTTTCGCCCGCGGCTCCGCCTGCGTCAATGTCGATCCCTCGAGAATAGTTCTTTTTTCCCGGGATAAAAGGTAGCCTATGTCCTTCTCCGTACTCCAGAGAACTTGTATACAAAATTTTATGATGATCGGTTTAGTAGTTACGGCGCGAAAGCATAACAAACAAACAAACAAACTCACTTTCGCATTTATAATATTATATTAGTAAGGATTTAAAAGAAGAATTCAGCCAAGTGCGACTTAGACTCACGCACCGAGGATTCCGTAGAAAAAAGGTATATTGTTGTAGTTCTTACTACAAATTGACGGTATACAGCATGTAACAAAATGAACGATGTTTCTGTGAACGGGTGACTCAGCCCGACAAAATGAACAACTTTTTCTATGGGACCAATAAATATAATAAATATATACGGACAAACCACACAGATTGAGCTAGCCCCAAAGTAAGTTCGAGACTTGTGTTATGGGATACTAACTCAACGATACTATATTTTATAACAAATACATATATAGATATACATCCAAGACCCAGGCCAATCTGAAAAAGATCATTTTCCATCTTGACCTGGCCGGGGATCGAACCCGACTCCGTGTCGCAGGCCGCCTGCCTGCGCCACGGTGCTAGTCAGCTACCAATGCATCAAAAGCATTATTAAGCGGAGGAAAATTAGGAATTTATTGAATTTAGGAAAGGAATGTAGGTATTGGGATAGTACTCAGTCGGATGAATGGGGGAAAAGCAAGTAGCAGCTCGGAAGGCCGGGCCTTACTAGATGCCATACCTTCAGCCACTAGCCTAGTTAAGGATGACGCCACAGACAACATTTTAAACGCGGCAACGCATCAGCTCGATCTTGAGCTTTTGTTTTCCAATCACTGCCAGCAACCTTCCGTATATCGTCGCTCCATCTAGCCCACGGGCGTCCTACACTACGTTTGCCAAGACGCGGTCGTGGCGTGCCATGGGAGAGACCTATGTCCAGCAGTGGACTAGTATAGGTTGATGATGATGATGATGATGAACGCATCAGCATCTCCTCTGGTGTTGCAAATGTCTATGGCGGTAACCACTTTCCATCAGGTGGCACGTCCGTTATTTGCAGTCAAAAAAAAAGTTCTTTTCATTGACGATCAAAAGTAGAATAAATGGGATCTCTTGGATAGGCATGTGACATCCTCGTCTTCATCGTCACTTACCATCAGGTGAGATGGGAGACAAATGCCTAATTCAATATTTAGTAAAAAAAAATAATTGAGTAAATATCTGTAATTTTTTTAGTGCGTAAAGTTGCCTCCGCCTATTGCAAGCCCTTTATTAACTGAAATTGGCCATAAAATAGTCATATATTAGCGACAAGAATTGCATTCAATAAGTTATAGGATTCCATTGAGTTATGAGCTCATCTGTGCGTCGTAAAAGCTTTTATGATCCTTTCTGTGTATTATTCGAAAGTGTAACAGGTAATTGAAATTCTTCATAGACTTAGTCATGTTTTAGAGGGGCATAATGGAATTTTAATTAACTTCGGGAAAATACATAAATATCATGAAAGGAATCCATTATGCGTATTTTTTTTAAACTTCTGGCTTTAGTATTTATTCGGCTATGAATTCTATATATGACAGTCCATAAAAATATTTTCTTGTTTCAAAAGACACATTGAATTGTGTGTAAACTTATTTTTTGTTGACAGTTTGTTTATATGTTATTATATTTTGTTACAAGTTTATTTTATTACTAACAAATATTTTAAACAAAAAAAATATAAAATTACAAATATTTTCATAAGTATATACAATTTCTTCTTTGTAATTCATTGATACCGAAACATTTGCTAATACTTTACAAATCTTATTTGAATATCTTTTCTTTTTGGTTTACTTAATTATTAATTATCTACAAACAAATACTCTTATTTGACGTATTAGGATAGAAATATTGCTCGAGCTTGTAATATGATAATAATTTTTACTACCCCCGAGGCTGTTAATAAGAACTTGCAAAAATAAGAAAGTATATACGCTTTTTAAGCTGCTGTATGATTGATAACTGTGCATAACTCTGTACCACCCTTAAACTGTCATTCACCTATAATTTGATATTGATTTATTTTTCCCTATTTTTGTGTAAATATCACAATAATAATACATAGTATCACGTATTTTTCCCTTGCGGGGTAGACAGGTTTTATAGACCTAGGCTCAGATCTATAAGACCTGAAGGCCACGTTTAGCATGTTGGTGGGCATTAGGTGGAAAACGGAATCAAAATAGATGATAGAGATAGAGAATGATGGGTTGCTAACCGCATCACCTATTAACATCCTCAGAGTTTACCCACTCCCTTGACAGGTTTTTACGATCTACGCGGGAAGAGAAGCATCTGGTACATTCTACGTTTTTTCTCTTCTCCCAGACTAGCATGGTCCATATATATTTATTATACTCTATATAATAAATAAATAAATATAGGACAAATCACACACATTGAGTTAGCCCCAAAGTAAGTTCAAGACTTATGTTATGGGATACTATATTTTGTAACAAATAAATGTATATACGTATATCATCATCATCATAATCATCAGGCCTTTTTAGCCTCCACTGCAGGAGCATGACCCTTTATATATATAGATACAGACAAAACATCCAAGACCCAGGTTAATCCGAAAAAGATCATTTTCCATCTTGACCTGACCAGGGACCAAACCCGGGACCTCTGGTGTGGCAACCTGGCATGATGACGACTAGGCCACAGAGCACATCAAAATCATTAACATAAGCTAAATAATAAAATAAATTTCTTTGGCCATGTCTATCCGCTTCTTAACCCACCCGTATGATTGATGACTGTGCATTGCTCTGTACCACCCTCAAACTGTATCGGTCATTTGCTTATAATTTGCTGAGCTGATTCAATTTGCCCACTTTTTGCGTTAATATCACCGTAATTGAGGTTCCCGTGTGAAACCAGCTTTACTTCAGGTTATTCATTATGTGGAATGTTGTCATTGATTTTTTGTAAGAACTAGAGTAATTTTGATACATTTTATATTATATCTTCTCTCCTATCCTATGCTGGTTAGAGAGAAAATATAATGTCCGGGTTCCACAAAAGTAAGTTGAAATTGTATATAACATGAAATCAGAAAAAAAGAAAAGATTTAAATATAAAATATCACTTAATACTTTATTGCTCCTTATATTACTAAAATACAAAGCCCTTCAGGCAAGTAGATAACGAATACTGTTGAAAAGAGTTTCTTTCGGCGTCTTTTAAGCAGTGGTCGGTTCCGAAACGCTAGTAGCTTGTAGCTTTTGAACAATAGTTAATCCTAACTAATATTATAAATGCGAAAGTGAGTTTGTTTGTTTGTTTGTTTGTTACGCTTTCACGTTGTAACTACTGAACCGATCATCATGAAATTTTGCATACACGTTATTTGGGGTTCGGAAAAGGACATAGGGTACATTTTATCCCGGGATAAAGTTCCCAAGGGATCGACATTGACGCGGGCGGAGCCGCGGGCGAAAGTAGTAATTAAATAAATATATAGGGACAAATCACACAGATTGAGCTAGCCCCAAGGCAAAGAATATATACACTACGCCCAGGGTAAGTTCGAGACTTGTGTTATGGGATACTAACTCAACGATAGTATATTTTATAACAAATACATGTATAGATAAACATCCAAGACCCAGGTCAATCTGAAAAAGATCATTTCCATCTTGACCTGGCTGGGGATCGAACCCGGGCACTCCGTGCCGCAGGCTGGCGTGTTAACCACTGCGCCACGGAGCTGTCAAATTTGAATATAATTCAATAAGTAGGTACATGTTTTTTTTTATTTAAAATGTGAATTGACGTTGCCTGAAAAGGCCTATTTTCTGAATAAATCCTTGATTCTTTGAGTCCTTGCTGCTTTGGAGAGAATGTGGAGGATTGGTCCTGACTTCCTGAGATATTTAGAAAATAACTCCTATCTCTTGTATGATGCTCAGTCTACTCTATAAGATTAATATGTAAGAATCTTTATTTTTTACATACATACATAGTATCACGTCTATTTCCCTTGCGGGGTAGACAGAGCCTAGATTTATAAGACCTTATGGCCACATTTAGCATGTTGGCGGGCGTGTAGATGCAAAACGGAATCAAAATAGTCATGGTCGATAGTCGTATCACCTATTGACATGATTCCGCAAATTTTAGCCCAATTTTTCTATCGGCTTTTACGATCTGCGCGGGAAGAAAGTGGCTGGCACATTCTATTGGTGTATCTTTTTATTAGTGATTTGAGTGCGTTTGATCCCTACCTTACAACCAGGACGGCTTGGCATGACATCCGTTATGACACTTTGGAAGTTTCATAAAAGATGACCTGTGGATAGGAAAAAGTGTGGACAAAAATAATGCGGCAACCCCACTTAAAAATAAGTGGGACAATTAAAAAGGGTAAAGAGGTTAAATATCTGATGTTTTAGTTGCGGATAAGCACTTGAACATCTGATATTTATAATATTACTAGCTTTCGCCCGCGGTTCCGCCCGCGTCAATGTCGATCCCTCGGGAACAGTACTTTTTCCCGGGTTAAAATATTCCCTATGCCCTTCTCCGTATCCGAGATAATGTGTATGCAATTTCATGATGATCGGTTCAGTAGTTACAACGTGAAAGCGTAACAAACAAAAGTTAGGATAAGTGATCAAACAAACTTACCTCAAGTGAAGTTCGATCGTTATTATATGAAGTGTTTCGTTGGTAGATATATTATTAAACACGTCGTTTGGTTGCCTGATGAATAAAGAGAAATTAATATATATCGAAAACGAAGCACTGAAGTACTTATAATGAACATCAAATTTTCAAAGTTTTAAACCGCTTTTTCCATAACTATAGTTGCTAAGCACTTATATAACATACATATTATCACGCCTTTATCCCTTACGGGGTAGACAGAGCCTAAGGTCATAAGACCCAAAAGCCACGTTTAGCACGTTTGTGGGCGTTAAGGTGGAAAATGGAATCTAGATAGTGATGGGTTGCTAGCTGCATCGCCTATTGACATGATTCCTAAATTTTCACCCTACTTCGGCTTCTACGGTCTGCGTGGGAGTAGATGCAGCTGGTACATTCTAAGTTTTTTTCTTTTCTACCAGACCATCATGGAAGACCTTTTAAATAAAATATATATATACGGACAAATCACACAGATTGAGCTAGCCCCAAAGTAAGTTCGAGACTTGTGTTATGGGATACTAACTCAACGATACTATATTTTATAACAAATACATATATAGATACACATCCAAGACCCAGGCCAATCTGAAAAAGATCATTTTCCATCTTGACCTGGCCGGGGATCGAACCCGGTCACTCCGTGTCGCAGGCAGGCGTGTTGGCCGCTGCGCCACGGAGCTAGTCTTTAAAAATGTCATATTTTACAAATATACATAACTAGTGAACCAAAAAACATAAGGAAGGCAGTATAAAATCACAAGCAAGACAATATTACTGGCACAAACGTTGGTATTTATTTTGCACCTAAATATTTGCCTCTAGTACTTTATGGAGAATACAGAAGAATATTCTGTGGTGTGGTTTCTAACCTAGGGGATTACTTTAATTTATGGGAGTAGAAGATTAGGGGAGCTTGGCTTAAATAGAGATCGTTGTCCGAAGTTATATATGATCCCCGCATGCCCGTAAAAACCAAAGGAAAAGTCTACAAGACGGTGGTGAGGCCAGTCCTTAGGTCGGAATGCTGGACCATAAAAAATACACACGAACAACTGCTTCACGTACCTGAAATGAAGATGCTGAGGTGGGCAGGGGAAGTCACAAGATTGGACAGAGTCCGCAACGAGTATATTAGGGGTTCTTTTAAAGCTGCTTTCATCACAGACAAACTTAAAGAGTTTAGACTGCGCTGGTATGGACATGTAATGAGGCGAGACTAAAGCTATCCTGTCCAGAAGGCAATAGGGATTCCAGAAAAGAAGAGGTATCTAAAAGAATTGGTGGTCTAATAAATAGAGACGTGAAGAACCTGACCGTGACAACCCAGGATAGAGCATCCTAGTGCCGCATTACGAGGAGGCTCGACCCCAGATGAACAGGGAAGAGGGCAGGAAAAAGATCGTGAGAGGCAGATAAGGGATCAAATGTAACAATAGCATTCCAAAGACGACTGAAGTCAGTTAGACAGTCGATTGTAAAACTACAACTAAATTACATAATATAAGGGCTGGTATAATTTTATACATTTATTTAGGCGTGATAACGCTTTATAATTCGATGAACGCTGGCTGCATGAAAAAGTATTACGTTCCGTGTGCAAGCGAGAGCGCAGAACAAGCGATAGAGGGGCACGATCGGCCTAAGTTTCCTGGACCTTTCCCAGCGGGAAGATGTTCCTTTTATGGTGGTCGAGCATACTACCCCGCTCCCGCAACACTTCTCAACCTCATAAGAACCATCCTTGGCTCTGATTAAATTAACAAATAAAATATGGTGAAGAACATCCACGTGGGCGGGGTTTGAACTTGCGAACTTAGGTCTCTGTACGACATATGCTCTGCCATTTGAGCTACCGCGCTTCAAACCTCGGCGACAAAAACTCCACTATATTCCATTCCCCTTATACGCATTAAAAGAAAATACTACGCTCGAGAGAATTAAAAAATAGGTATTTGTAAGATCTATTGCTCTCGCGTTGTCTCCAAACAACCCCCGCAGAGTGCGATAGGGGCAACTGCAGCTTGGATCGAAAATACCTATGAAAATTACACAAAATTAACGCTTCGTAGTCCCATGATTTCTTCTCCAAAATTTAACCGATTTAAGTTCCTTTTTCATAAAAAATTAAAACGCTATGGCTGTGTTTCTATATTTTCTTTTTCTAATATAATCGCATAAAATTTCTTTTCTTGATGTTTTTTGATAACGGATTTTTTACCAATTTTCAGGTTTTTGAAGGTTTATATATATTTAAATAATTCAATCATTAAATAATATATATTAGCGACATGCTAATATACTAATAGTTTTTTTTCGTCAAAAATAATTGCTCTACTGTATCTAGCGAGGAAACAGGGGAATACGCTTGTGTGGAAATACGGCCCTCCTATTTCCTCTTAAGACTTGCGTCAACCTTACACAACTACCCCACTTTTACAATAAATAAATATATACGGACAAATCACACAGATTGAGCTAGCCCCAAAGTAAGTTCGAGACTTGTGTTATGGGATACTAACTCAACGATACTATATTTTATAACAAATACATATATAGATACACATCCAAGACCCAGGCCAATCTGAAAAAGATCATTTTCCATCTTGACCTGGCCGGGGATCGAACCCGGTCACTCCGTGTCGCAGGCAGGCGTGTTGGCCGCTGCGCCACGGAGCTAGTCTTTAAAAATGTCATATTTTACAAATATACATAACTAGTGAACCAAAAAACATAAGGAAGGCAGTATAAAATCACAAGCAAGACAATATTACTGGCACAAACGTTGGTATTTATTTTGCACCTAAATATTTGCCTCTAGTACTTTATGGAGAATACAGAAGAATATTCTGTGGTGTGGTTTCTAACCTAGGGGATTACTTTAATTTATGGGAGTAGAAGATTAGGGGAGCTTGGCTTAAATAGAGATCGTTGTCCGAAGTTATATATGATCCCCGCATGCCCGTAAAAACCAAAGGAAAAGTCTACAAGACGGTGGTGAGGCCAGTCCTTAGGTCGGAATGCTGGACCATAAAAAATACACACGAACAACTGCTTCACGTACCTGAAATGAAGATGCTGAGGTGGGCAGGGGAAGTCACAAGATTGGACAGAGTCCGCAACGAGTATATTAGGGGTTCTTTTAAAGCTGCTTTCATCACAGACAAACTTAAAGAGTTTAGACTGCGCTGGTATGGACATGTAATGAGGCGAGACTAAAGCTATCCTGTCCAGAAGGCAATAGGGATTCCAGAAAAGAAGAGGTATCTAAAAGAATTGGTGGTCTAATAAATAGAGACGTGAAGAACCTGACCGTGACAACCCAGGATAGAGCATCCTAGTGCCGCATTACGAGGAGGCTCGACCCCAGATGAACAGGGAAGAGGGCAGGAAAAAGATCGTGAGAGGCAGATAAGGGATCAAATGTAACAATAGCATTCCAAAGACGACTGAAGTCAGTTAGACAGTCGATTGTAAAACTACAACTAAATTACATAATATAAGGGCTGGTATAATTTTATACATTTATTTAGGCGTGATAACGCTTTATAATTCGATGAACGCTGGCTGCATGAAAAAGTATTACGTTCCGTGTGCAAGCGAGAGCGCAGAACAAGCGATAGAGGGGCACGATCGGCCTAAGTTTCCTGGACCTTTCCCAGCGGGAAGATGTTCCTTTTATGGTGGTCGAGCATACTACCCCGCTCCCGCAACACTTCTCAACCTCATAAGAACCATCCTTGGCTCTGATTAAATTAACAAATAAAATATGGTGAAGAACATCCACGTGGGCGGGGTTTGAACTTGCGAACTTAGGTCTCTGTACGACATATGCTCTGCCATTTGAGCTACCGCGCTTCAAACCTCGGCGACAAAAACTCCACTATATTCCATTCCCCTTATACGCATTAAAAGAAAATACTACGCTCGAGAGAATTAAAAAATAGGTATTTGTAAGATCTATTGCTCTCGCGTTGTCTCCAAACAACCCCCGCAGAGTGCGATAGGGGCAACTGCAGCTTGGATCGAAAATACCTATGAAAATTACACAAAATTAACGCTTCGTAGTCCCATGATTTCTTCTCCAAAATTTAACCGATTTAAGTTCCTTTTTCATAAAAAATTAAAACGCTATGGCTGTGTTTCTATATTTTCTTTTTCTAATATAATCGCATAAAATTTCTTTTCTTGATGTTTTTTGATAACGGATTTTTTACCAATTTTCAGGTTTTTGAAGGTTTATATATATTTAAATAATTCAATCATTAAATAATATATATTAGCGACATGCTAATATACTAATAGTTTTTTTTCGTCAAAAATAATTGCTCTACTGTATCTAGCGAGGAAACAGGGGAATACGCTTGTGTGGAAATACGGCCCTCCTATTTCCTCTTAAGACTTGCGTCAACCTTACACAACTACCCCACTTTTACAATAAATAAATATATACGGACAAATCACACAGATTGAGCTAGCCCCAAAGTAAGTTCGAGACTTGTGTTATGGGATACTAACTCAACGATACTATATTTTATAACAAATACATATATAGATACACATCCAAGACCCAGGCCAATCTGAAAAAGATCATTTTCCATCTTGACCTGGCCGGGGATCGAACCCGGTCACTCCGTGTCGCAGGCTGGCGTGTTGACCGCTGCGCCACGGAGCTAGTCACAATGAGGTATGTGATTCATCATTCAACTCATTTTACAATGAAATAACCATATTTATATCTAAAATTAATAAGAATATATCAAAATAGCATTGTGAAGGCAAAAAATCACTTATAAAAGAACCTTTCTTGGGTTAACGCTTACCGTCTGAAGTACCACATCTATCTCTTATTTATTTTTGTGAGTGGAGGCAGCAGGTCAAACACATAACTCTCGGCACCTCGAGCGCATGTAAATAAGGGCATATTTCAAATGAGCGAATGGTTCTGTGCTGGTCGCTTCTTCAAACAGTTAAGATGGCTTTACACAAGGTAGTGTTTTAAATAATAAATAAAATAAATAAATATAAATATATACTGACAAATCACACAGATTGAGCTAGCCCCAAAGTAAGTTCGAGAGTTGTGTTATGGGATACTAACTAAACGATACTATATTTTATAACAAATACATATATAGATACACATCCAAGACCCAGGCCAATCTGAAAAAGATCATTTTCCTTGATGACCTGGCCGGGGATCGAACCCGGGCACTCTCGTGTCGCAGGCTGGCATGTTGACCGCTGCGCCACGGAGCTAGCTAATCCTACGGGAAACGTTGTCATTTTAAAATCACCCCTATTAAGCGGTAAAATGTTAAATGCTTCCACAAATGACGTTACAGAACGATGAATTAAATCATTGGATATCTCGGTACATAATCCTTTGTTTTTTAAATCTTTGATAACGAAAAAATACTCTTGCTTGATCGTATACCTCGATTTAAGATTCAGCTAGCATGTGAGTATTTTAACCATGGAACAGATTTGGATGTTCTCGTATGCGTTATCGTTAGAGAGTCAGTGACTGTCGACTGCCTATAAATACATTATATCTAAGATATTAGGTACATTATTATAATAATAAAGAAAATTAATTGTAAATAATTTTATTAGGTTAAGACGTCTTGAATAAATATGCAGCGACTTTTACGGAATTGATTAAATCTGTAAAAGAACATTTATCTTGCCTTCACTGGAAATCTTTAGCGGCAAAAATGTTAAACTCGCGTCAGGACACATGATCTGATCGAAAATTCGTAAGACGGACACGTGACCTGAGACCGCCGGCGCGGCGTAGGAGAGGAAGTAATATCTCCTCTCCCCCTCTCTGTCTACCGCGCGGCGAAAATGAATGCCTGCTTCTGGTGTTTCGTTTAGTTTCGTAGTGTGCGTGTGTGTTTGTACTACAGCCTGCTACGCTAGTACTTTTATACAGATAAATAAAGTTTTTTTTTTTTTTTTTTTTATGAATAAATAAATAAATAAAGCATTCGTGCGAAATTATTCCCGAACCATTCCAAAATATTCAAAAATGCACGACGTTAATGTTCAAGTTTTCACTTCTGCCGGCTCTCCCGGAGTGCAACCCGTTTATTTATTATTATTTCCTGTTTTAGCGGCAACAGACATACAAATTCCGAGAAAAGTTCAATTATTTCTATCTTAAGGTTCAATACAAAGCCCTGTGACAAATGTACGGACAGACGGACATCGGAGGCTTGAGGCGGATAGCAATAGGGGTCCAAATCTTTTGAGTACGGTACCCAAAAAACAAAAATCTAAGTATTTTTTTTTCATAATTATCTGAATTAGAATTCTCTGTTATATTATCGTGTCCATAGATTAAAAAAAAAAATTGCATCTCTCATACTTCTATGATTGTGTCCCTACCTTAGTACGTTCAATACTCTCTCGGAATGTGTGAATAGTCATAAACACATCCGCTTCCACCAGTTGCTGCAAATTGTACACGAAGTCTTAAATCACACGTGTTTTAAATCAATATACCCATTCATAATCCTAACTAATATTATTAATGCGAAAATGACTTTGTTTGTTTGTGACGCCTTCACGCCCTATCTACTAAACCGATCGTCATGAAATTTTGTAAGTAAGTTCGTGACTTGCGTTATGGCATACTAACTCAACGTTACTATATTCCCGGAAACATAGAGGTGGAGCTTTTTTTAGGGCCTTATAGCCCATCTAGCCCAGTCGAAGGCACTGGCACGCCCCAAAATATACATAAAACATACCTACATACATACTATCACGTCTTTTTATTTGCTGGGTAGACTTCTGTTTACCTACGTGGCTTTTAGATCTTATAGACTAGGGTTCTCCCTAGTCTATAAGACTAGGAGGTCTATAGACTATAGAGCCACGTTTACCATGTTGGTAGGCGTTTTGGTGAAAAACGGAATAAAAATTGTTACTAGCCACATCACTTGATAACATGATTCCTCAGAATTATGCCCAGTCCCTCGATCAGCTTTTACAGGAAGAGAAACAGCTGGTACGTTCTACGTTTTTTCTTTTCTCTCAGACCAGTATGGAAGCCCTTTCGGCTCATAAGGCAAAAGATAAGAGTTTCTGCTCTCCAAAGGCTTTTGCCATTGTTTCTCAGATTGGCCCTTCAGGCTTGCATGCACGCATACGCGGCCCATCAGGCAATATGAGAGTTTGCTGTCTCTCCAAGCCTTGCGCACACAGGCAACGCCCAAAGCCGAGGTCCGTCCCTCCTGGGGGCCACTTGGTGATGTTATCTATAAAGGTTGAGGGCACTCTGCCCTCGCCTCAAAAGCCCGATGAATTAGCGAAAGCTCACTTGGAGCTAGCTACAAAGTCAATTAAAAAAAAAACATACGAGTAGTTACGCAGTTGAAACGCACCCCCCGGGAAACACGCACCGCCGGTCACCGTTGCCTAACCGCGCACTCTATAATCGATTTGCAATGTTTATCGATGTCGCTGTTGCACTCTTTTCTATAGACAATAAACAGCTAAGCCTGTTATTTATGTCCTTACTAGCTCTCGCCCGCGGCTCCGCCCGCGTCAATGTCGATCCCTCGGGAATAGTAGTAAAAGGTAGCCTATGTCCTTCTCCGTACTCCAGATAACTTGTATGCAAAATTTCATGATAATCGGTTCAGTAGTTACGGCGTGAAAGCGTAACAAACAAACAAATAAACAAACTCACTTTCGTATTTATAATACTAGTAAGGATAAGGATGATAATGACTATACTCAACTGTACATTGCAACGAAATGCGCAAAGCTAAAACTTGTTGCAAATTGCACGCCGGACAAACGCGCGCTATTAAAACGCGTTCAACGGCGCGTCTAACCAGCATCACTCTAAAATCAACCTAAAATATAAGCATAAGTACAAGTTAACGATATTCTTCGCATCACATGCAGATACTTGAGGCACCGGAAAAAGCAACAAAGTTCAATACCCTCCTTATAAGTGTATGTTACACTTTTTATTGTAATAACACAATAACTGGACCAGTTAAGAACCATGACTGGACGGATTCGGTGTGACAAAGGTACATACTCCCTTTTGTCTTGATCATAATTGTATCAAGATTTTTTTATTCCTCCAATAATAATAGATTTTGATTGAATGGTATCATTATTTGTCTCGATCATAAACGAATATTATTAGTAGTACAGGAAAAAAAAATAGAGGTTCTCATTCCTCAAGAAATACTATCTTATGAAAGCTTTACATCTGTTTTAGTTAAAAAGTATAGAGAAAACAGCATAAAGCATCATCTAGTTACCTGATAACGACACCAAACTTGACTCAAAGGTCCAAACTAATCCGCCAATTCAAGTCGGGAGTTCTGTACTTTGACTCCCTCCCCCTACCTGTCACGGAGTTCAAACTGGCTACCGAGCATTTTGGAATTAGGTGGACGTGTATAATACCCGTACAAAATGGCGTTGCTGTGCTCCAAAATATCATACTGGTTCCCAATAGAAAACTGACTAAAAAAAGTTGGTGACGCCAGCCTGCGACACGATGGAAACTGGGATCGATTCCCGGAGCGGGCAAATATTCGCCTAATCATATCATAGCATGAATGTTGTCGTGATAGCGGACCCCGGGGTCCAAAGCAACACAGGGAAAACGCATGAGGACGCGTCCGGCAAAACGCTCGATTGAAGATAAAAATTGAAGACACATTTACTCTTATTAAATTAGGAAACAAAATATGGTGAAAAAATTTTAAGCGGGCGGGATTTGAACCTGCGACCTTAAGTCTTTGTACGACTTAATTAATTAAGAATTTCGGCGCCGAGGTTAGAAGAGGCGGTGGCTCAGTTGGAAGAGCGTAAGTCGTACATAGACTAAAAGTCGCAGGTTCAAATCCCGCCCGCTTGAATTTTTTTCACCATCTATCTATACATATAATAAAACAGTAAAATTATTTTGTCTGTACATTTCGAATTTTTGACTGAAATGGATAGAGGGACACTTAAAAAGAATTATAGAAAGCAAAAAAATTTTTTTGGAATTTCTTGTCTGTCTGTCTGTCTGTCTGTCTGTATGTATGATCACGATTATCTTCGAAAATACTGAACCGATTTACTTCAAACTTTCAGCAATTGCTTTGTTTTAACTCAGTTTAACATTTAAAGTTTGTTTCATCAAAATCGGTTCATTAAAAAAAAAGTTATCGTCATTTGAATGAACTCAAGGCATGAGTTTGCCTGCAAACATATAGCAAAAATAAAATAAAATAATAAGTGACATAAGAAAATTAAAATCCAAAGTCAATTCATCATCATTATACGACAGCATTATACCTATCCATCCAAAAAAAGGAGAAGCTGACTGACTGACTGACACATCAACGCAGGGCCTAAACTATAAGGGTTAGGAACTTGAAATTTTGCACAGGGGTTCCTTTTATAACGTAGGGGAGCACTAAGAAAGGATTTTTGGAAATTCATCTCCTTAGGGGGAAAAACGGGTTGCAAAGTTAGTATGAAACTTTGTTGTTTTTGAAGTTATTCGAATGAAATTCAGCATGAAGGTTCTTTACTGAAAGGTATGAAACACGAGTAAAATATTTTACTCAAAAATCATCCCTTAAGGGGGTAAAATAGGGGTGCAAAGTAAGCATGAATGTTTGCCATTTTTGAAGTTAGTCGAATGAAATTCAGCATGAAGGTTTTTTACTAAAAGGCATGAAACACGAGTAAAATATTTTTCTCAAAAATCATCCCTTAAGGGGATATAACGGGGATGCAAAGTTAGTATGAAACTTTCCGTTTTTGAAGTTATTCAATTGAAATTCAATATTAAGGTGTTTCATTGAAAGTCATAAACTAATGTATTCCGGGTAATTCTACTGTTCCTGAGAAATCGACACTTACGCGGGCGGAGCCGCGGGCAAAAGGCAAACCTGACTTATATATTAACGCACAGCAGAAACTACTGTGCGCAGAAACTGAACTTTGGCACAGGGATTCTTTTTATGATGTAAATGAGCACTAAGAAAGGATTTTTAGAAAATCAAAGGGGTTGAAGTTTTATGGAATTTTCTCATTTCTGGACTTAGAAGTTTGAAAGTAGGTACGGGAGTTCTCAATTAAAATTAAAAAAGATCTGTTTAGGTGAACCAGACAACATTCTCCCTTGAAGGGGTAAAAGGGTAAAGTTTATATGAATTTTTTTTATTTACTTAGAAATATGACAATAAGATTCTCCATTACAATAAAAAAATATCTGTGTAGGTGAATTGGGCAAAATCCCCTCCTTAAGGGCTAAAGATCTATGCAGGTGAAATGTATTAAATTCCCCCTTAAGGGGAAAAAGCAAAGGAACAGGGGTTTGTATGGAATTTTTATCATTTCTACTGTTCCCAAGGGAACGACATTAACGCGGGCGGAGCCGCGGGCAACAGCTAGTAATTTAATAAGAGTATTTAGAGAGTGTTTATATTTTATATTCACAATGCTATTTTAATAGCATTGTGAATGTAAAATATAAACACTTAAAAATATAAAGACAGTTTACAATACATTATATATTATCACGTCTTTATCCCTTACGGGGTAGACAGTGCCTGAGGTCATAAGACCGAAAGGCCACAACGGAATCAAAAAAAGTGATAAGTTGGTAGCCGCAGCCCCCTATTGTTATGATTCTTAGATTTTCACCCTATCCCTTGACCGGGATTCTACGGTCTGTGCGGGAAGAGAAGCAGCTGGCACATTCTAAGTTTTTTCTTTACTCCCAGACCAGCATAGAAGATTGAAGAAGATAAAGAGTTTAAAGTACCTAGTATGCTTTTTTAATATAAACAAACATCTCAAACAACTCACATAAACAAACAACTCACATAAAAATCAAACAAGAGTTTTTGTTTGATTTTTATGTGAGTAAGTAGCCAACACTGGTGTCAGATTTTTCAAGCTGCCTAAAGACATCTGACATAGCTTAACGACTACTAGCAATGATGACAGCCGGGACCAACGGCTTAATACGCCTTCCGAAGCATGGAGGAGCTTGAAATATTGTTATGCCACTTGCGATCACCCATCATAGTGGGGACTGCGCCCAGGGTTGCTTAACATGCGTAAACGCTATAAATGCTCACGACTATTCGGTCACCGGGCTTTTCCACTTTAATCTTGGATGTGAGATTAATAAAGTCTCAATAAAAATGTAGATAAAAAATCTATACATTTAAAGCCATCGTTCTAATTTATACAAATAGCCCTATTTAAGGAAACGTCAAGTAAGCAATTACTAAGAAAAACTCGGCTCTTATTAGTTGCAGGAGATTTCTCACCTACACGCACAAACCGACATTTTTGTAAAAACGGTTACGCAGAATTAAGAACTTGCATCTAAGAAATAATTGATATTATTATGTTTAAAAGACAAACTGAATATAAATCCATACAAATATGGTAAATGCGAAAAATAGTGATGTTGCTAGCTGCATCTATTGTCATTATTCTAAGATTTTCTGATCGGCTTTTACGGTCTACGCGGGAAGAGAAGTAGCTGGCACATTCTTCGTTTTTCCTTTTCTCCCAGAACAGCATGGAAGAAATTCTAATTGAATTATATCTTTTGCCATGTCTTTAAACTTGTATGTTAAGTATCGTATAGGCGCATTATGTCAAAAGCGCAAAATGGTAACTGCTCGCAAAATAGTAAAAGAGCAAAATGGTAAAGGAGTAAAATGGTAATAGCGCAAAATGACAAAGCAGTAAAATGGTAAAAGCGCACAATGGTAAAAGAGCAAAATGGTAAGAGCGCAGAATGGTAAAGATTTCAGTGATAGTATATGAGTATCAAGTGAGTATTTCTTGTCTTCTTGAATGATTTTAAGTCCTAGAGAGGTCTAATTTAAAAATGCCACATCTCCAATAGTTGTTTTCGAATATCCACAAAGCCAGAGAACTGAACATTTCTCACAAATTAAAAAGTATCATTTAATTGCTCATTACGACGCTTGAAGCACTTTGAAGTGTCAATAAAATGTGAGAGAATGTGAGCGGGATGGCGATAGTATCACAAGTCACAATAAATAAAATAAAAGTACAGAAATACCGCCTTATAAAATAAAATATAGGAAATTAGTGTCACATTGACTACTATTGTTGAAAATATTATTGAAAATTCTGCGAGAGGATATATGTAATTAACTACAAGAATAAACGGTTTCACTTACGTATTTTAGTCTGCAATGCCGACATGTTTCTACCTATTTCAGAAGGCCATCTTCAGGGCGAGTAACGACAATTTCACAGCACGTCTTTCCTCGTATTGTTCTTCTTCTTCCTCGCCTTTTCCCTGATTGGGGTCGGCTCTGTATGTCAACTCTCTTCAATTTTTTTATTATTGTCCACCATATCGGCAGTAGCTCCCCGTTCTTGCATGTCATTGCTCCCACATTCCCTCCACGACTTTTTCGGCCTTACAAAAAAAAAATATATAATGCTTAAATTAATTATCTTGACTCTCTAACAGGCTTAATAATAGTTGGGGGGATCCACCTAATGTAAAAAGGTTTGATCGCTATTCGGAAAACTTGTGCTATAGTTTAATGAGAAAACTAACCGTTTACCCGCGACTTTGATAATGGAAATATTAGCCTATGTCACTTCCTGTAAATGTAGCTTTGTTATAAGTGAAAGAATTTTTAAAATCGGCTCCTTAGTTTCTGACTTTAACCGTAACAAATATGTTTTTCCTATTGATAATATTAATATAATTTTATGACAAAATATAATATTAGTTAACTTTGGTTGTGGCTCTACACTACACATTCATATTTAAATATGAATGTGTAGTGTAGATTTAAATGGACATAAGTCCATTTAAATGGACTTATGTACCTGCCCATATATAGATAAAACCCCTGGCCTAAGTCCGCCTTTTACAATTAAGTAATAAAGTTAAATAAATAAAAAGGAATATGGACTTAAAAATAGTTTTTCTCGACTGACATCCATAAGCATAACCGATTCTCTTTAATTAGTGGTGTACTGGTCTAAAAAGCTGAAAAGTGGTACATGGATCTTTTCGTTTCTCTTTCTATGCTCTCGTTATTTGTGGTACAGATTTATACCTTTATAGCGAAGTGTTAGGAAAACAATTGGACGCCTGTGGTCACACTTTTTTAACGTCCATTACTGGAAGAACGCTCAACTTTAAGGACCAGCCGTGACTGCCATTGCTTGATATTTATTTGGTATTTAAACTTTATAGGAAACTTAAATTAATCACTTTTCAGATGTCACTTAAAAGATTTTCGGAAAAGTATATGAAAGTTTTTTTTTATTTATTGAATTATCATCTCGAACGTCCAGAGCAATCTGCTAAAACTATTCTAGCAAAATTAGTTTGCAGAATGAGTAGAATTTCCGAAAATTCCGTATGTTTTATATACAGGGTGTTACATAATAACGAGATAATACTCCGTGAGCATATCGGGTATCCCTTAACAAAAATCTTGATGACTGTCTCACACCACAGCATGAAAATATTTTTTTTCATACATTTACATTTTGAGAGTGCACTAGTGACAACCCTCAATAAGTAAACACTTGCGCAATACTGCCAGAAGTTAGATATTTATGATTATGGACTCCTGGAGGCCTGGTTCTAAACTTTTGTGCGCATCAATGCTCGCGCATCCTGTCATAGCCTTGGTTGTCATAACAAAGCAATCGTATTATTTAACAATGTTTTATTTCAGTATTACATGCTCGTCTTAACAATTATTTACGCTAAAATTGTCCGAAAATACATATCACTAGATCACTGCACCATCCATGAAGGTAAATTTTCCTTTCATAATTATTTAAAACGCAAGAATCAAAGTTTGCCTACATGAACACACCACAACGCAAAACTAATCCGGAAACACACTTTTTCACATTAAAGTACTCATTTACATTACAATGTAATAGCTTCTAGAACTTTAATTTCAATATTCTTTAAATAATTAAATATAAACTTGAGTTCAGATTAAGTGTCATGAGTCACGATTGACATACGTGGATTGTCAAGACTTAATAATTTACTTTTTACTTCATTCAAAAAGGTTTTACTACAAATTAAAATCTAAAGAAATGACTTCTTTGTTTTATTACTCCTTAGTACAAAGCAGTGATGATAAAAAACTTTTTCTTAAGTGTGATAAATCACACTAAAGAAGAATTGAATTACATGAAACCTTTTTGATAGATCCAAGTTTTTAAAACTGTTCTTATGTGTCATTATCTCCTAGTAACATAATTCTGTATTTACCAAACTTTTTGACGTATAAACACCTTGAAAAACTTTATTTGCGATTAGAAAAGTTTTGATAATCATGCTATTCTGGTAGAAATTTAAGTAAATTTCCCACAAATATTTGGTTCAAAGTTGATATGCATAAAACCCCACTTGAATACTCTTTATAACTTATGATGTCCTGGTAAATAAGTCTCATTTCTAGGCTTTTTTTGAAATTTGGAAACCAAATAACTTTCACAGAACCTTTTGATAATATTCAAGAGCGTGAAAGAGATATTTCATGTCCTTGTCATATGAATGAAAGGTAAGTAGTTCCTGCCTTCGTTATGAAGATTCAGTGTGTCAATTTTTATCCAATAAAAATGAAGAGGGAGCAGGATAAAAGTTTTTGCTTTCATTTAACCTTGAACTTGAAGAAACAGCTGATTTTAGGGTTGGCACCGACCAAGCTAATAGAAAATATTAAATTAACTTGAATGAAGGATGTATGGCTTTGTGGCCCGATCTTGTTCTCAATTCACCCGGCCAGCTACTTTTCGTCTTATGTATTGTTCCCTCGTACGCTCCCAACTTGAGCACGCTGTATCCGTGTGGAACCCTATTTATAATGTCTATATAGATGCACTCGAATCACTGCAAAAAAGATATTTGCGTTTTATGCATTACAGATGTTATCATAACAGTATGTCTTACTCTGAACTCTTGAATAAATATGATTTGCCATCACTTAAAAATAGACGATTACAGCTAGAAATGATACTGCTATACGACTTATGTAACAACAGATACGACTGTATTCCACTTAACAATAAGCTGTGTTACAGAGTTCCGTACAGAGCAAACATACGTAACACTTGTAAGCTGTTTGCTAGTTCTGTTCCTCGCACCAACGCTGGTGTACGCGCGCATTTGCACAGGCTTGTTAACACGTATAACACGATATTTTGTAACATTGATATTGTGGGAACACGCATTGGAAAATTTTAATTAGCTATTTCACAAAAAAAATAACGCGAAATTAGACTTTTCCCTTGTTTTCGCCACGCACAAATTTAACCTTATAGTTTTTTTTTTCAATAATTGTAATGATTTGAAATCACGTAACACACCTCAACATTATATAGATGTAAACATTTTTGATTAAGGTAATATGTGGTTGGCGATGTTGGTGGCAGATTAAAAAACCTAGTTTAAGTACTTTTTTAGTCTATAAGAACCGTAATGTACCACTGTTAGCTGATCCAAATAAATAAAAAAAAAAAATCTTTTTTACTTTAATATTTAAAATAATTTTACAGGGTAAGGAACACTTGTAGGCCTTTGCATTTGGGCTATCCTACATGCTCCTTAAGGATTATTTCGCTATTATGTTACACCCGGTATATATCCCATTTTCGATCAACGACAAAAAAAATCTTAACTAAGGTACTTAAGTACTTTTTTCATCACTAGTGTCACAGAGAAAAAAATCAAGGGTAAAAAAAAAGTACTCTTACTTACTACCTAAATTTATTGAAGTTATCAAACTACGTTCGATGGCTGTTACAGTTCAAAATATTTGACAACACTATTAACCTATCAGTTATCATTAGTAACTCATTCGCTAAGAAAATATCTTTACTTTTTTTAATTCTTATATCTGAACAAACAAAACAATCTGATTTCATGATTTCAATTGAAAATCAGCAAAGTTTCTACTTATAAAGGAAAAAAGTATAATAAGTAAGACTACTTCACCATTATCACAAAACAATTCTTGTGTAATATAAATTTATTGTATACCTATAAATATTATCTGTATTTAGGTGCCATAACACACTGTCTCAAGGTGTAAACTAATAAAAAACCTTAAACCGACATTTATACGCTCATTTTTACACAAATAAATCGAATTAAATACCCCATAAATACAATTACACCAATACATGTTTATGGTTATCGAAAATAAAAAATATTACGGAGAAAGTAATTTTCCGATGGAACAATAACATTTTACAATCAGGAATGGATTGAATCGATTCTTTTGGCATCGGATTCGATTCGGTCCGATTTACGAGCCGAATTCGAGTGATAAATATCGGTGTATGGACGGATCCAGCTTATAGGTTTGGGAATTGTATATGGGCGATGTTCTGAAGCTCGTGCAGTCCTTCTTCGGAATTCACATGAGTGGATGAGGCATGAGGTAGGTAAAATATTTTTATAAGTGTTCTATTTTGCATTCACAATGCTGTTTTTGATATACTCTTAATAAATTAAGAAATAAAATATGGTGAAAAATTTAATGCGGGCGGGACGACCTATGCTCTACAATCTGAGCTACCGCACAATTCAATCTCGGCGCCGAAATTTGCCACCATATCCCATTTCCCCTTCTACGTATTAAGGCTTACGTCACCTACACAACTACCCGACTTTTACAAAGAGGTATTTAATTCAACTCATCCTAATCTTAACTAATATTATAAATGCGAAAGTGAGTTGGTTTGTTTGTTTGTTTGTTACGCTTTCACGCCGTAACTACTGAACTGAAATTTTTCATACAAGTTCTCTGGAGTACGGAGAAGGACATAGGCTACCTTTTATCCCGGGAAAAGTACTATTCCCGAGGGATCGACATTAACGCGGGCGGAGCCGCGGGCGAAAGCTAGTTTTACAATAAATTTGAAAATCAACTATGTAGGAAGCCGTGCAATATTTTTATAAGTTTTTTATTTTGCATTCACAATGCTATTTTTGATTTACTTTTAATAAATTAAGAAATAAATAGGTAAAATAACCCAAAGGTTAGACGTGCTTCTGATTTTGAATCGGCATCACTGAAGATAAGATAAGATAACTCGTATAGACAAGTTCCGGTTACAGTCACAAATCTAATCAAAAAGAAAAACCAATGTTTTATTTGAATTCGTTAAAAAAGAATACAGCAAATTGGTCATCGTTAAAATTAACAATTATAGATTGCGACGTAACTATCGACGAAGCAAGCTGCTTCTTTTTTGTTGTCTGCCTGTCTTCTGACGTTTGTTTTATAATATGAATAATTTACATATTTTCCTTAATTTGAAAAAAAAAGCGGACTAAAGCATTAAAATCTTGTGACAGAAAGCCTAACAGCTGCTACTTGCTTTTCCCTATTCATCCGAATGAGTAGTCCCAATTTCTTTATTCTCTTCCTCAATCAGACGATTTCATATCCTTCAAGAAGAGACAGGAAGCTAAATAAACTGTGCTCGCCAAACCAATTGCCAAGCATAGTGAGTATGGCAATATCCTCCCATGATACGAAGAATGTTTGGGAGAGGGTTTGCCCAGCAGTGGTCTTCTTACGACTGAAATGAAGAACGTATTTAAAAACTTTTGAAGGTGGGAGACCTAATCTTCTTTTAAAGGGGGAGGTCGTTACCCCAATGCCCCTCTGGATCCATGTGTATTGATGCGTAACATAATTGTGATTTAAGTTTGTTGGGCGACATGTTAAAATTATTTAAACTTGTGTCGTAATATAATGAACGCCACGGCCATAAAATTTTAATTGATTATGGATTGAAGCTGTGTTTTATGGCGTCATTTGTTAATTGTGCTTATTTTCAATGATTTTGTCAAATGATCTTCCTGAGTTTACAGTCTTTACACCCTTACTAACATTATAAACGAAGCTTCTTTAGCGGAGTTGTGCACTTTTTGGGATGAAAAATGTTAAACTCGCGTCAGGACACCTGACCTGATTGAAAATTCGTAAGACGGACACGTGACCTGAGACTGCTGGCGCTGCGTAGGAGAGGAAGTAATATCTCCTTCTCTTTTTACCGCGCGGAGTTTTCACTTCTGCCGGCACTCCCGGAGTCATCATCATCATTTCGAGTAGGTGTCACGGTCAATCGACCATGCACATCCTAGTGTCAGAGTTCTTCGGAACCGCCTCTCGGCCTCTGACTCAAGAGTGCAACCCGTTGTTTTTTTTTTTTACTCTACTACGCCTACGTTATTACTTCACTTAACACCTAGTCTACCTTTTATCTTACTTGCTACCTTAAAAAAGAACTGTTCCCGCGGGTTATTAACGTTAGCGGAGCCACGAACGATAGCTAGTATAATATTGTTTTAGCTAAAATGTGGTGTAGTGAGAGTATTTGAAGCACGTTTGCACTATATCTGAGCCTAATCGAATGAAAAATCTAGGATCTATCCCCGAAATATAGAAATGTAAATTGCAACCTCTATCTATGTACACATGATATGATTGTTAAATATAATATTATATCTATGACTGTTATTTGTCCTTGTGGCTCGGTGGTAGCGCTTATGCCTTTAAATGGTCTCTGGTACCGGGTTCGGCCCCGGTCTGGTCACGATGGAAAATGATTTTTCAGAATGGCCTGGGTCTTGGATGTTTATCTATATAAATATATATTATAAAATATAGTATCATGGAGTTAGTATCCTATGACCAAGCCTACGACACAAGTTTGCAAATTAATGTAGGGTTAAGCTCAATAGGCGTGTTTTGTTCCTAATAATTTATTTATATCTATAATGGCGAGCTCCGTGGCCAGTGGTGGCGCAGTGGCAGCGCCAGTACAATGCGAAGGTTCCCGGGTTCGACCCCGGTCAGGTCATGATGGAAAACGATCTTTTGCAGATTGATCTGGTTCTTGGATGTTTATCTATATAAGTATCTATTATAAAACATAGTATCGTTGAGTTAGTATCCTACGACACAGGTTCACAACTTACTGTAGGGTTAGCTCAATTTGTGTTATATGTCCCTATATATTTATTTATCTTCTTCTCGATTGGTAATATGTATAAAAAAATCATAATTTACAGTTGTAAGTACGTTCATTAAGTCGAACTAGTTTTTTTGTTTTACCTGATGAGGAAATTGCGTGTTCGTTTACTCAGAGCTTCTTAGCTCTGTCCATATTCCATCTTCGAACGACACGTCGTGGGCAAGGATTCCGTCCATATATGGTCGATGTGCCTACTCATCGTACCTCCAGATTCGCCTCCTTCTTCATTATGCGAACCGCGAAGGAATGGAATTCTCTCCCCTCGTCGCTGTTTCCCGACTCGTTCAATTAAGGGATTTTCAAGGCAAGAGTGAATAGGCATTATTTGAGTTTGCGTGTACCACCCTGATCCGTGTGGTATCCGGCAGAGTAGAATAGGACCACTCCAAGTCTTCCCGTGGATGACGTAGAAGGCGACTTAGGAATTACAAGCTAAACAAAGCTTATAAACATCTGTGTCCTCTTCAACCCATCTGGCCAGCGTGGAGAGTGTAGGCCTTGGCCTACACTCTCCACTTGAGCACAAAGCAGTCAGAGGACTTGTCCTCTGACTGCTTTGACCAAGTATGACTCTAGTAGTACAGAGAGGGTCGTGCTCCTGTAGGCATCCTGTAGCCTTCCCATCAGGCAAGATAGAGGTCAAACGTTAAACGTAATATACATAAAAAGTCACCTGGTCCAGACGGTTTCAATTCTTGAATCGTAATTCCAAAATTTACTGATTTTATGTAATTTATTTGTTTTACTTTAAAATACCTTGTTGAACATGTGAACTGTTATCCCAATATTTGGATCATTTTCTTAATAATGTAATTAGGAGGCATTGTCTTTACAACCTCAACTTCCATATGTGGTGATCTGCTTCACTATAACACATCAAAACTTACGACTTTCGTTTATGATAGTTAATTTCGTCGTGTAGCAGTAGCGTAGTAATAAAATCAGGAACGACACGCTTTAGGCTTTCATGGCGCTTGGTGCAAGTAAAAAGCGATAGCGATTGTACGCGATTGCCCAAAAATTTGTGTTGTTATAAAAGATCTTTCTATACATGTTTTTCTAACTAAACTTCTAAATGCAGCAACCGATTTATAGGGTAACTTTAAAATCCTTACTCTCTCAAGTGACATAGGTGATTTTGTATCGGCAAGACGTTCGTGGGCGGGATAGTTTTCAATTTTCTTAGTAAAAACTTCTTATACGATCGTTGTTCATGATCACTGTATTGGTGGAGGGTTTGCAATGATAGGTATTAAAAATAAGGCAAGAAGGTCATGTGTACTTGTAATCTTATGGTCTTATGACATATATACAAAAAAAAAATATGATAATAAAACATTATTTCACAAAAAAATTGTTTCAGGACACAGATTAAACTTTTCATTAAATTTTTCGATTCATTCTTTAGCTATGTATTCTAAATGTTAGAGTTATGGTATAGAATATTTATAAACCTATCTATATAGCGTGTTCGTACTTTGAATTTTTTTTTCTCTTTATTTTTAAAGGGCCTTTATCCTAAAAGGCATGTCAGCCCTACTTTGAGAATAATCGCTTCTTCTCCCAACTTTAATTCTTCCTGATGCAAAAATATAAAATTTTATGAGTTGCATCGATATCGAATTGACCGTCTCAAAAAGAGTAAGTGTTATTGCTTAATTTCAACATTATCGGCCAATCTCTGGTCCTTACGGGGCCCAGTTTAAAACGGAAAAGTTTCTTTATGACGCCAAATTGAACGATAAGTTAAGCAAATTGTATGGTGTGAGTATTTATTGGTTTTCAAATCCAAGAGATGGGTTCGTGGAATATATTTTATAATGGAACTTATCTGACCTGAACTTATTTTTAAGAGTAGTAGCAGGTGTGATATACAGGCGCTCCTAAAAATACATGGGCAATTTTTTTTTTACAACAAAAAAAAAATAGTTTCGTTTGTTAAGGTTTTTTTTTATTATTGACGTAAAATTTTTTTCATAATACTAGTATAACAAACCTGATCTAGTATTTTTTGATTAAAATCATGCATCAATGTCTTAATTTTTCCTGTATCTGTTACAGTCCTTTTTACAAGCGATTATTTAACTTGCAATGTATGTCTGTAACTATGTATGTATGTGAATTGAGTTAAGATTTTGTAGCAAATATCTTCTACCGATTGAGTTGAAATTTTGTATACTCGTTTAGTTTTAATGACAATGCAGTAAGCTGACGTCATTCTAAATCCAACATGGCGGACCACCCAAGACGGCGGACTAGCTATTTTTGATGCACATTGATATGGATATCAAATTAAAGGGCTCGCTGAAAATAACAAAACATAATCGAAACATAAAGTACTGTACATAACAACTTGTTTTTAAAAGCCTTTTAACTTATTATTATTTTTGTGTAAACTCTTTGATCAATAAGTGTACGATAAATAAATTAATGTATGTAACAAAGGACTGGCTGTTGTGGCGATATTTTGTTGACTTTTCAAATACCTATCTAGATATTATCAAAGACAAGAAATTCTATAATACTTCAAAATATAGGTATTCCAAATAACAATGTTTTATAATTGCGATTTAAAACATCAACTCCGTTGAACAAAAATGAATATTTAGAGTTTTTTCATTCTCAACCACATAATTTAAAAATAAATAAAGCTTTCGCTCCAAAACCATATGAATATCGTGAGATACATCTTCACATGGAAGGATAAAAACGGACGCTATGTCTATTCAAACTCACTGCCTGCTCGTCTTATGAAAATGTATACAATCGACCGACGACCTCATAACACTACAAAATGGAGTAGGCATGATACATTTTAGCCAAATATTTCTTATTTGTATACAATAAGTAAATTAAATTTGTGTTCCAACATTAGCTATTAAACTTTAATAGAAAGGGTTAAAGGTTTTGAGTATATGTTGAGCATATATATTTTAGACTTAGTCTCCCTGTGTCCTTCTACGGGTCTCAAACCACCTTCGTGACAAGTTTCATCTAAATCGGTTCAGTGGTTGAATCGTGAAGAAGTAACAGACACACAAAGTTATATTGGCCATTATAATATTGGTATGCATATTATGGATTTGTCAATAGTAATAATATAGTAAGTAAACTGGGCAGGACACTTGGCTAGAAGGAACGATGGTAGATGGATTAGGTGGAGTGGTATTGCAGTCTGTAGATAGGTAGAAGCTAGGTGGACGTAAGCCTTAATACGTATAAGGGGAAATGGGATATGGTGGAGAATTTTGGCGCCGAGATTGAACTGTGCGGTAGCTCAGATGACAGAGTATAGGTCGTACATAGACCTGACCGCAGACCGCATGGAATTTTTTCACCATAATATAATTCTTAATTTATTAAGAGTAGTAGCTAGGTGGGTTGACGACGTACGACAAATTGCTGGGAAGAACTGCATTGCGATGGTTAGAGACAGAGGGGAATACATACATACATAGTGTAACGTCTTTTTCCCTTGCGGGGTAGACAGAGCCTAAGTCTATAAGACTTTATGGCCACATTTAGCATGTAGATGGAAAACGGAATCAAATAGTGATGGGTTGCTAGCCGCGTCGCCTATTGCCGTGATTCCGCAGGTTTTGATCTAATCCCTCGATCGGCTTTTACAATCTGCGCGAGAAGAAAAGCAGCTGGCACATTCTACGTTTTTTCTTTTCTCCCAGACCAGCATGGAAAAGAGAGACAGAGAGGAATGGCGCAGGCATATGCTTGCAAAATGTATATCCAGCATAGGTCATAGAAAGCTGATGATCATGAAATAAAAATCGACCTTCCGGAACGTAATGTTCAGTCTAGTATCTCCCTAAGAAATGTAGTCGTTGTAATAGTCGCAAAGCAATGAAAAAGCACCCCCCACGCAGCAGTTGCACACAAGTCTCTCTATATCGCAGGGGTTGTCACTATTTGTCAACTATGTTATGTGACCTCCCAGTGTGATTTATCTTGAGATAAAGTAGGTCTTTTGACGCAGTTCCAAAGGAATTCCCTATGAAGCTCAGAAATGTAGCAAGTCCAGTTGAGGCTTGTGTTAGATTACTATTTAGATCTAGATTTTTGTTTATAAATGAATCAATAGTACCTGGGCGACCGAGCTTTGCTCGGTTATTACTATTTGTTGTAATTTGGTGGTGTTTAGGTGATAATCTACATATATTGTTATCTCAAACATCAACTTCATTTTTTTAAACTTGTCTAAAATAAATAAAAAAAAAATATATAAAATTTAACATATAAAAAAAGTAAGTCACCGAGCGGGATTCGAACCCGTAAATTTTTATACATATAAATAAATATACAAGAATTGCTCGTTTAAAGGTATAAGATATACAGACAAATAACGAAGATTGCTATGCTAGCTCGTTGTCTGTAGTACAAGAGGTCGTGAGCATTAAAAGCGCTTACACATGTTAAGGTTGCTTAACCCTAGGCGCAGTCCCCACTGTGATGGGTGACCGCAAGTGGCATAAAAATATCTCAAGCTCCTTCGTGCTTCGGAAGAAACGTAGTATTGTTATAAAATAAATGTGAATTTGTACGGATGTGACTCCTTTAGGAAACATATACAGTATGGATTTTGATGATATTTAACAAAATAAGCTAATTTATCATATGAATCCAATTATGATGAGAACAAATCCTAATCCTAACTAATATTATAAATGCGAAAGTGAGTTTGTTTGTTTGTGACGCTTTCACGTTGTAACTAATGAACCGATCATCATTAAATCCCGAGGGATCGACATTGACGCGGGCGGAGCCGCGGGCGAAAGCTAGTAAAACATAAATGTATTTGATTCAGTATTTATAAGCATAACCATGGTAGGAGAATATCTTTTGGTACTATATGCTTTTTTAAAGGACATACAAACTCTCCCTTTTTTCCTTGCGGGATACACAGAGTTCTAAAACGTCGTTTTCCAGCATGTTGGAGGGCGTACAGGTGGACGAGGAACATAAATACCAAATGCGCATCGCCTATTGACGTGATTTCTAAGGTTTTCGCCCATGCCCTTGGCCGGCTTCTATGTTCTGTGCGTAAAGCGAAGCAGCTGGATCATTCTACGATTTTCCTTTACATCCTGGAAGGTATTAAATTCACAAATAATTATTTATAACTGACTTTAATATCCAGATCATTTCCAAGAGCCGTGAGAACGAATCGCGCTCCATTTTAGGAGATCGCGCCAATCGGAAATCTTGCCGGTTATGATAGAGCCGTTTCTGATTTATTCAGCACTTGCTTCGTCCCGCGGCTTCGCTTACGTCATTTTTCGTTTTAGAAAATATTTTTTTATGATAAAGAATGGCAAGATGTATCATATTTATATTCATTTATTTCACAAACAATTTTACATTGTGTCGAAATTACAAATCAACTTATATTTACCTTATCTTATAATATCATATATTTAATACTACAATATAATTTAACATATCTTACTCTCCTTGATCATCCTAACCTACGGTGCCCAAACATGGTCACTTACCGAGTTGAAGACCAAACTTTGGCCAGAGAGCCATGGAACGAAGTGTGTTAGGAGTAAAGAGGGTAGATAGAATCCCAAATCCCAAATTTCGCTCAATTACGGGGATCACATAAGTGGGCAGCAAAGCTAATAAAATGGGATTCGGCGGGACATTTCGGTAGAATGCATTCCAAGAGCTGGACCAGAATAGCAACAGAGTGGTTCCTGATGATAGTTGTCGTCGCCGAGGTAGACCGAGATAGCAGTAGAGAGATGATGAGACATTTGGTCAGCAGTAGGACAATATAGGTTTTAAAAAAATAGGATAGCAAACGAGCAAGCGGTTCTCCTAATGCTAAGTAATCACCGCAGCCCATGGACAATTGCAACACAGGAGCGTTGCCGGCTTTTCAGGAAAATATAAGCTTGACATATCCTTGTAAGGGCAAATTACATCTAAAGGACCAATGGTGAAATTAGGCATGAGTTTTTTCAAGATTAAAGTTAAAAGGTTATCAAGAAAAGCTAACCGAATTATATTCCCTCCCAAATTACAACGTGCTTTTC
Source organism: Elegia similella (assembly GCA_947532085.1). Lineage (NCBI taxonomy): Eukaryota > Metazoa > Arthropoda > Insecta > Lepidoptera > Pyralidae > Elegia > Elegia similella. Next base: position 25,528,001 of record OX383939.1, read on the forward strand.
CCACTTCTGGGTGAATAGTAGCCCGATTTCTCCTTTCCTGTCCTAATTCCTACAGCTTAAAATACTTCCAATAGGTAGCAGCAACAGAAACACAAGAAGCCAAAGAAACTGCGCTTGTCAACCTACCAGGCGTGGTGAGTATGGCAATATCCTCCCATGGAACGAAGAATGGGAGAGGTATGTCTAGCCATGGACTTCTTATAGCTGAAATGATGATAATAATAATAATAATAATTCGTTTATTTCAGGCAACGAGTAAAACATTACATAGGCACATACATATATATACCTTAGAGACTAACAATGTGTTGAGAATTCTAACAGTTAACGATAACGGTTTAAAAGAAAAGCTGAATGTATGGTACATATAAGTTGCCACTCTCATAGCCACTTTAGGTATTTTTCTTTATATTTATTGCTTACTAACAAACAGAAATGTTGACAATTTAATACTAGCGACAGATCGCGTGACAAGAAACGACTGCTCGATATTCACGACCTTTTCAGGTCCGTGACTGGTGCGCAGACATTTTAGTGTCGATTCTAACTGGGAATATTCGTGACAGGGTTTTTTTAATCTCAACTACGGAACACTTAAAACATAGAAATGACAGTAAATTGGTTTCAAACTATTTACTCTAACCTGTGATTACGTTTTATAGCGAGGTCCCCCGACCTCGCTATATATAAAAACCAAGTTTTTTTAAAAAAGAAATTGTAGCTTGACTTATTATTTTCCACTAAACATTAATTGCCAAATAAAACAAGGAAACCGCCAAAAATTTTAGGTAAGAATGATGCAATTTAATATGATTTATTAAGGTATATAGGTTACGTGACCCCGGCTCAAAATCCTTTCTTAGATTTAGAGACAGTTTAACTATCTCAAATTGTTTCTTAGATTTTGAGACAGTATGACTGTCTCAAATCGTTTCTTAGATTTTGAGACGGTTTGACTATGTAGTTTGTTTTTGAGTTTCATTCATAAAAGTGTAAATTGGGACGAGCCATTGGTTTGTTATTAGTATATATTATTAACATATGTAATATACTAAATGCATTAACGGGAATAAGCGCGAACATACCGTTTTTCTCCAGACGTTTCGACCAGGTTGCACAGGCCGTGGTCACTGGATGACTGATGCAGTGGTGTCAATGCTCCGTCGGTCGGCGCGGTGCGGTGGTATCATCATCAACAGGCATATTGCTATTATTATATTAGTTAATAGAAAGAATTTCCTCTGAATGTATTTTTTTTTTTTATATGTACCGACAAATCACAAAGATTGAGCTAGCCCCAAAGTAAGTTCGAGACTTGTGTTATGGGATACTAACTCAACGATACTATATTTCATAACAAATACATATATAGATAAACATCCAAGACCCAGGCCAATCTGAAAAAGATCATTTTTCATCTTGACCTGGCCGGGGATCGAACCCGGTCACTCCGTGTCGCAGGCTGGCGTGTTGACCGTTGCGCCACGGAGCTAGTCAAGGAATATAAACACAGTATAAAGAGAAATATTACAATTAATGCTTCAATAACAAAATAATTTTATGCCTTGATTCAGACACTATTTTCATAGCATTTTTAATTAGATTACGTTAGTTTCATTTAGAATCTCTACTATAATGAGAATCAGCCTCTCTGTGGATTAATCTACCGTTACATATAAGAATTAGGTCTCCCGAGCACTATGTCTACTTCATCGTCACATCTTTTGGTACTTACGAATAGTTTTCGCCTGCGGCTCACCTCGCATAAATGTAGAGTACCTTTTTCCAGGATGATAGATACCTTATATCCTTCATCGTGCCTCAATATATCATCATCACTATTATTTTAAGAACTATGTTCTTGTCAGTGGAGCATTTTCCAATATTATCGATCCTCCTTGATATTTCTATATGACAACTTTAGTCTTCTCTTTTATTCTATGATAGCCCACCTCGGCCTTACCTTTCCTCTATCATGGGTGTAAATAAAAGGTATCTTGTTAATAGGCGATGCGGCTAGTAACCCATCTCTATTTTGTTTCTAAACATTCTAAACGTGGACTTTAGCTCTGTCTACCTCGTAAGGTTTAAAGACGTTATAATATGTATAGGCATTTTTTTTTAAATCTGACATTTGTTTATATCCTAGGAATTCCATAAACTTGCAAAGTACGGATACCCTAATCACGGTGCTCTAATCCTCGTCTTAGTATTGGAACCAAATAAAGTATAATTTATTGAGGCAGCCAATGCAAAGAAATAAAAGTTAAAACAAATGTAACAGGTAATTAACTTTTAAATACTGCGTGTTCGGACTGCGCGACAACGTGTTTACAAGATAAGATTGAGCTTTTAAAAAGGCTTTTATTTACTTGTCAATTTCATTATAGGGTCAGAAGTAATGCTTTATTGCCCTTAGTATTTCTTTTTTCTTTTATTTTGGCTAGACATTAAATCTAAATAAGTGCTTAATTACATGGCTATTAAAGTATATTATTTTGTATCTCATCATCATCATCATTTCGAGTAGGTGTCACGGTCAATCGACCATGCACACCCTGGTGTCAGAGTTCTTCGGAACCGCCTCTCGGCCTCTGACGTGGTTCCTTTAACGACTACCAGATGGCAGCCGGGATCACCGGCTTACCGTGCCTTCCGAAGCACGGAATCATCTTTATTATCAGACAATCAGGTGATTCAAGCCTGCAATGTCCTAACCAAACTGGAAACAACTAAACAAAGTATGCTACCGGTGGGAATCGAACCCACGACCCCGGGTCAACAGGCAAACGCATTAACCACTGGACCACGGAGGCTTTTAAAAAAAAAATGGCCACGTGTAAGTCGCATTAGTGCACACACTAAGAATCTTATCACCGTAAAATATTTTACTACAAAATGCACGTGGCTTGTATGGGGACTCTCATATATAAACACGCTTAAAATCTTGTGGGGTAAACCAAACTCTTCTTTCTTTTCTTTTAAGTCAGCTAACTAGACATGTGTTAAAATAAATTATTTTAGCACGTGTCTAGTCCAATGGCGCAATTAGCAAAATAATCCAAAACAAAAGCCATGCAGTATGCCGAAATTCCCGCCAAGAACCCAAAATTTGCTTTTCATTGATTACTAAAATGTCGACATAACATGATTTTACTACAAAAATAACGCTTCATGTACGTCGACTCTAATGTATACAAACCCTTTTTGATATGACCTCTTTTGTGGGGTTAATCAACTCTCTTGTATATTACTATTTTTCTTAATTCTTTGTGGTTTGACGTGTCAGTAATGATAAAAGAAAACAACTTTGACGGGATTGAAAAATAACATCAGATCACAAGTTTTTTTTGTATAGGTCATGCAATTAGCCAACCATTTTTATTTGTATTGTTTTAGTAGAAAAAGTTGTAAGTACATATTCTGTGAAAATTTCAAGCCACTTTCTACAGATGCACATCCCTACGACAGACGGACGGTTAGTTAACCTCGGAGGCTTAGTAATAGGACACGTAGGTATAGAAATATCAATAAACGCTTTACTTTTTCCGCTCCTAGTATCGCAATGTGAACATGCTCGCCGATAATTCCTTCCACACAATAATCATTTATCACTAATTCGCCCAAAGCTCATCAATCACTATGTAGAGCAACACGGAAGCTGTGTCAGAGTAATTCATCATGACTTTTATTTAATTGAATGTAGACTCATTATTTCTTAATTTTCAATTAAATCTGTATTACGAGTTCAGTGAAATGCTGATGAGGAAAAAAAAAAAGGAAAGGCTAAATATCTAAGGAATCATAACAACAGGCGCGTGTATGTAAATCACTATTTTGAGTTCTTTTTCCTCGTATATATATAATACAGCGTGATTTTGAACCACCTAGCTATATTGAAATCTTGGAATCAGAATCCCTAATGGAATACAGAGTTCCAAGAAAAAAAGGTAAAAACCAAAAAAAAAATTGACTTTCCATAGAAATTCGTCTAGCTGATCGGCGACTTTGTATGGGAAACACTAATTTTTTTTTTCGATTTTCAGCCTTTTTCTTGCATTTCTATATTTCATTAGGGATTCTGATTCTGAGATTTCAATAAGGCTAGGAGGTTCAAAATCACGTTGTATTACTGGCAATGGCCGATAGCCCAGTGGTCGTGAACATTAATAGCGCTTACGTAAGTTAAACAACCTTGGGTGCAGTCCCTACTGTGATGGGTGACCGCGCTTCGGAAGGCACGTTAAGCCGTTGGTCCCGGCTGTCATCATTGACGGCAGACGTTAAGCGTTGTCTTCAAGCTGCCTTAAGGCAGCTTGAAAAATCTGACACCAGTGTTGGCCACTTACACACACGAAAAGCAAACAACAACTTCCAATGGCGAACTTGCACTAAAACTAGAATAGAAAATTGTTTTTTAATCTTATTCGGCATACGTTATATTTTTATCTGAGTTATTTAGCGAAGACAAAATACAATTCAATTCAATTACTTTATTTCATAACAAACTTACATTTGTGTTGAAAATAATGTTAAAATATGCATTCAATTTAATCATTTACAACTTATCAAATAAGAAATAAAAACAAACTAATTACAAAAATTGTGATTTTGTGACCAAAATAGTCATTGTATGCGTGTCTTTTCACACAAGGACACCGACAAGAGCCATTTTATGACAAACATAAATATTTTATAAAACCCGCTAAATACCACATACATACATATTTAATATGGGTTTTTTACAATAGTGAACACAAAAAATTCAAACTATTTAAGGGCAATAAAATTAAATACGAATAAAAAACTAGTAATGATCATCATTAATTTTATTTTACGATGTTTGTATTTACGACTCTGTTTATAAAATAAGTATAATTATGTTTATAAGGATTTTGGAAGTGAAAACTTCTTTGGCGGTGCTGTGCACTTTTTGGGATGCGTAAAAATGTTAAGGCGCTGTATCCCTTAACCGTTTGTAGCGGACATCGCGACATATTTTATATACTCGTGTCTAGAGATGGGCAATCCACCCACTCGGGTTTAAACCCAGTTGGGTAAAAACCGGGTGTTTTGGGTGTTTTGGGTTTAAACCCAATAAGCACCCAATTTTTTGGGTTTTTACGATTTTTTACCTTAATTATGCTACTTCTTGACCTGACTAAGCTGGTGCAGTGGACTACAGTTCCAACCCTTTAGGTCCAATTGGTCAACTTCCCTCCCATATTTACGTTTTTGTTTTATGCCCTCATCAAATAATATTTTTTGCGATAGAGCGAGGCGACATGACCAGAGGATAAAATAAACGGGTATTTTGGACTGTTAATAGCTCAATAATTTACATATTGTCGCGAAGCTCCCAGAATGGAATAGTCTAGAACTTATTCGAACACCGTCTGTCGCGCTCATAAATCTTATATCTTGCTCACACATATGTATTCTAGGTTAGCAGGAGTACACACTACCGAATATTCTGGCAGTCGGAACCGAAACTATATGAAATTAGAGACAAAACTATTATGAGGGTACGGAAGGGGCCACCGTCATTCAGTTGACCGCGAGTATTCGAAGCGAACGATTCCAATACGAGTGCGAGTAATAACAGTGACCGCAAGGCCACGAGTACGCGCGTCGTGCAGCTGCGACAGGCTTCAGAGGCAGGCGCACACGGCAGAGGCAAGCGCCAGCGCCAAGGTGTTCACGAGAAAGGGCGGCAAGGAAAGTGGACGTATTCAGATCAAAGAATAATACATTAATTTTTTGAATAATACAATTACTAATTGTTTTGACCGTGTTTTGAAGGATTCATTTATGATACATGCTTTTTAACCGACTTCAAAAATTGAAAACGATGTTCTACAGTTTGAATGTTTTCTTACTGACTGGTTGGTAGCTTTTGGGTAAGGAATTTGAGGATCTTGAAAATGACGTCAGTCTTGGAATCCAAGATGGCGGACGCGACTTGTCATAAAAAATCGACATGGGTGTCGTTGTCTAGGTATTTTGAGGTGTAGATCTCGCAAAATGACGTCAGTTTTAGAATACAAGATGGCGGACCCGAATTTGTTATAAAAAATCGACATGGGTTTCGTTTTCTAGGTTTTTTGGGTGTAGATCTCAAAAATGAGGTCAGTTTAGGAATCCAAGATGGCGTACGTGACTTGTCATAAAAAATCGACATGGGTGACGTTTCTATGTTTCTTGGGAAGAAGATCTTGAAAATAATGTCAGTTTTGTAATACAAGATGGCAGGGCTTTGCAAGGACCTTATTCATCATGGGTGTTAATCCCTTAGTTTTTTGGGGTGTAAATAACGTAATTTTCGAGGAAGAATAGGAAACAACACCCATGATGATTTATCATAAAATGTCGTCATCTTTGATTCCAAAACTGATTTTATAATCTAGATCTACACCACTAAAAACCTAAAAAATTACATAAGTAGATTTTTCATGATAAGCCACCATCCGCCATCTTAGATTCCAAAACTGACATCAATTTCGACATCTACACCCTAAAAAATGTAGAAAACGACACCGATGTCGATTTTTCATGAAAAAATGCCTCCGCACTCTTAGTTACCAAAATCGACGTCATTTTCAAGATCTACACCCCAAAAAGCCTTAGAAATAACATTCATGTAAATTTTTCATGACAAGTCACGTCCGCCATCTTGAATTCGAAAACTGACATCATTTTCGAGATCTACACCCCAAAAAACGTAAAAAAGAACACGCATGTCGATTTTTCATCAAAACTCGCGCCCGCCATCTTAAATTCCAAAACTGACGTCATTTTCGAGATTTTCACTCTAAAAACCTAGGAAACGACACCAGTGTCGATTTTTCATGACAAGTCGCGTATGCTATCTAAGATTCCAAAATTGACGTCCTTTTCGAGATCTACACCCCAAAAAGCCTTAGAAATAACATTCATGTAAATTTTTCATGACAAGTCACGTCCGCCATCTTGAATTCCAAAACTGACGTCAGTTTCGAGATTTTCACCCTAAAAACCTAGGAAACGACACCAGTGTCGATTTTTCATGACAAGTCGCGTATGCTATCTAAGATTCCAAAATTGACGTCATTTTCAAGATCTACACCCCAAAAAGCCTTAGAAATAACATTCATGTAAATTTTTCATGACATGTCACGTCCGCCATCTTGGATTCGAAAACTGACATCATTTTCGAGATCTACACCCCAAAAAACGTAAAAAAGAACACGCATGTCGATTTTTCATCAAAACTCGCGCCCGCCATCTTGAATTCCAAAACTGACGTCAGTTTCGAGATTTTCACCCTAAAAACCTAGGAAACGACACCAGTGTCGATTTCTAGCTTTTTATGACGTTTTTTCTGTAACTACCAATGTCGTCGCTCGGGTGGAGCGACAACAAAGGGTATATTTTTTTTAGGTTAAATGGTATAAGAATTAAAACTATAAATAATGCCTCGAGACATTCTGAAGTCATTGTGGAATAACATGCTCCTGTACATATTTTAATACAAACATAATCTCTAAAAACAACAATACACTCCTTTTTTTGAAGTCGTGTAAAAAGAAAACTATCAAAAACTCAAATTTCAATACCTACATAAGAAAATAAAATAATATCATTTTACACCTTAAAATTATTTATTCTTCTAATTACGTCCACCGACACTACTAAGTCATTGCCGCACTCGTTCTAACATAAGGTCTGACACAGCATGCCGTCTCTTTCTACTTTGGCGCAAAGCTTCTAAAATATTTACGGCAAGCAAAAGACCAACATGTTGGTCAACTGCAACATGAAAACACAGAACTAATTATTTTCATCTCGGTTTTTATTAATAGTAAACATTTAAAAATTTCCTAAAATTTAATTAAGTACGTACGTAATATTTCTTTAAATTATTTTAACGTACAGCAAGGTACAATTGATCATTACAATTTAATAAAAATATATTTTTCATATGTTACTAACGTTTTTGACAAATAAAGTAAACACCCAATTTTTTGGGTGTTTATGGGTGTTTAAGGGTGTTTATTGGGTTTTTACCAAAGCACCGGGTTTAAACCCGGTGCTTTGCCCATCTCTACTCGTGTCATACATGTCATCAGTCTCAGTTCAAACCCGTGTCTGCTATTTCAGTGTTAGTTTTCACTTTTAATATAATATTTCAATAATTATAACCAAATTTTGTATTCTTTTTAGGTATCCATCTTGCTCATTTAGTTATACTTTTTATAGACGTATAAAAGTTGGTAGCTGTCGCTGAAAAAATCTAGTAATTCGCGACGAAACTTTTTCTGGATATAGTTTTTTTGCGATTTTATTTAGCTAGGTTTTAAATATTTTTTTGAAAATATTTTCTTGTAACCATTTATTTTGATCTTTGAACTGTACTTCATATTTTTTTCATGCTAGTATTCCATGAAAAATAAGGCTAACTGCGCGACGAAAAAATAGTTGTTTTACGGTATTCTTCTGATGCACAGCGCCTTAAACTCGCGTCAGGACACGGTGACCTGAACGAAAATTCGTAAGACGCGCGTGACCTGAGACCGTCGCAAACTGGCACTCCCAAAGTGCAAACCGTTACTTTTTTTGTCGTTTCAGTTTTTGGATTTTCAAAATGGCAGTAATAAGACTTATGAGGTCTACAGCTTAGGTACATAGCTACTATGTCACGCAGAAATAACTCTATTCGTTATACTTTAACACGTAAACTATTGAACTTGATGAAATTTGTTATAAAGATAGTTTTTGAATCCTATAATATCTTCCATGCTGATCTGACAAAAAAGAAAAAAACGTAGAATGTGCCATCTGTTTCTCTTCCCGCGCAGATCGTAAAAGCCGATCGAGGGTATGGGATAAAATAAAAAAAAAGTCAAAAAAGTCAAGTCAAAGATTTTTATTCAAAATTGGATACATGTATCCCTTTTTGAACGTCATATTTTTATTTCTTATATTTGTTTAATTTATGCAAAATCGAAATACTACTAGCGTTTCGCAACGACCACTGGTGAGAAGAATACGCCGAAAGAAACTCAGTCCAGACTTGGTCCCTATGTGCCTGAAGGGCTCCGATTACATTGTTTACATATATTATATCATCAAATAAATTTATATTAATTGCCAAGCATTTTTATCAATTATATAATCAGCAATGCAATAATATGCTTTTTTTACTAATTGGTATTTTACAGTCGCTTTAAACTTAAGTATAGGCAGACCTAATATTTCTGCAGGAATTTTATTATAGAAGCGTACTCCTAGACCCAGAAATGAATGCATAGTTTTCTGCAATCGCAAAACTGGTGTAGCTAATTTATTTTTATTTCTCGTATTTCGATCATGAATATCACTATTTTTCTTATATAAATCAAGATTATGGCGCACAAACATAATATTCGCAAATATATACTGAGAAGTTAATGTTAAAATATTTATATCTTTAAACAATTCTCTAAGAGATTCTCTAGCACCAAGGTTATATATAGATCTGATAGCGCGTTTCTGCAGTACAAATATGGTGTTTACTTCTGCAGCGTTACCCCATAGTAAAATTCCGTAAGACACATACTATGAAAGTAACTGAAATATACTAAACGCGCAGTATCAACATCGGTCAGTTGTCTAATTCTCCTAACAGCATAAGCTGCAGAACTAAGTTTACCCGCTAACGTAGTAACATGGGCACCACATTGAAGCCCGGCATCAAGAGTTATTCCAAGAAATGTTGTTTTATCTGTTAAATCTAGTGGTTCATTATCCATTATTATACGTGTAGGAATTTTTTTAACATTTGGTAAGCAAAATTTAATACATTTCGTTTTCTTAGCATTTAATAACAGATTGTTCGCTGTAAACCAATCCAACACCTGAGCTAAAGTACTATTAACCACGTCAAAAGAATCAGTTTGTCTATCAATTTTGAAGACAAGAGAGGTATCATCGGCAAATAGTACAGCCTTACATGTATTCACACAGTAATGTAGGTCATTGATGTAAATGAGGAATAACAGAGGCCCTAGTATATAGCCCTGGGATACGCCCATCTTAACCGATGATCCGGAGGATTGAACCCTATCTAAACTAACTTTTTGAGTTCGCCCACTTAAATAAGATTCAATTAAATCGCGAGATTTCTCTTTTATTCCATAGTGCTCCAGTTTCGAGAGAAGGGTATTGTGGTCTACGCAATCAAAGGCTTTGGAAAGATCACAAAAAATACCAATAGCATTTTGTTTTTCCTCCCAAGCATCATATATGTATTTCAACAGAGCTACACCCGCGTCTGTAGTTGACCGACCCTTTGTGAAACCATACTGTTCACGATGGAAAAGACTATGATTGTTGAAATAAGCTAATAACTGATTAAAAATAATCTTTTCAAATATTTTACTAAGCGCTGGCAGAATAGAAATGGGACGGTAATTAGTGGGATCATTTTTATCGCCAGATTTGTACAACGGAATTACTTTACTTAACTTCATCAAGTCAGGGAATGTCCCATAGTCTACACACTTATTGAATATAGAAGCTAAATACGGCGCGATTACTTCAATAATGTTACTAATGACAAATACAGAGATATCCCACAAATCTCCGGATTTCTTATTGTTCAAACTCTTAAATGTTTCAATGATTATTTGAGGTGTTACATGTTGAAATATTAAATAGTTGTTACATACCGGTATACAGCTAGATACAAGTTTCTTAGATTTCTCTGATGATGAACGTAAGGAGGCAGTAGTGTTTACGGGAATGTTAGTAAAGTAATCTTCGAAATATTTTGCGACGTCTTCATTATTACTGAGGATCTTATTATCAATTTTTAATTCTATTTTGTTGTCACGATTTTTAGATTTTCCAGTTTCCGTGTTAATAATTTTCCAAGTGGTCTTTATCTTATCATGAGAATCTAGAATAGCTTTTCTAGTATATAAAGATTTTGCGCTCAAGCATGCCTTTTTAAAAACCTTAGAATAAGTTCTAACATAATTGATAAATTCAGGATTTTTATTGTAAGCTTTCATAGCTAGTAATTCGTATAACCTGTTTCTACTAACGTAAATACCAGTTGTAGCCCATTCACTAAATTTTTTACGGATACGTTTAGTACATTTTTTTATTTTTGAATGTATTGTTGAATTCCGATTTAATAACACCAAACATTTTATTATATAGAGCATTCGGATCATCTCTAGTTTCTTCAATTAGGGGAATTTTTTCAGATATTCTTTTCTTAAATACATTTATTTTAGCTTTGGTTATAGATCTAAAGGTTAATTTTGGTAAGTCTACTTCTACATCATTTATAAGCTTTACGTACTGACCAAAGTGATCCGAGGTTAGATTTTTAGTTATATATTTGTCAACAGCAGTGCAATTGCAGAAAACATTATCTATACACGTTGCAGAATCTTCAGTAACTCTAGTTGGCTCCAATAACAAATTAACCAAATAAAATGATTTAAAGACATTTAAAAATCGAACACTTTCAGTTGTTGTAACTAACAAATCAACATTAAAATCACCGCACACTATAATATTTTTGCGACAACAACTTAATTTTCTTAAGACATCTTCAATAACTGATTCTAAAGTATTATAATCTGATCTTGGGGGTCTGTATACACATACTATAATATAATTCCTTAGTTCGATACATGACAGCTCAACATTACAATCTACCGAAAGACTAACAATATCCTTACGTTTTTTACATTTTACGTCACTTCGAGTTAGAATTAAGCTACCGCCTTTTTCTTTAGTCTCTCTGGTATACGAGCTTGTCAATAAATAATTTTCTACATTGACTTGTTGCTGGTGAGACTGCATAAAATGTTCAGTCACACAAACTACATGTAAATCTTTACTGTTAATAAATAACTCTAATTCTAACAATTTGCTAGTCAGGCCTTGGACATTCTGATGAAAAATATTAAATTCTTTCGCCTTGACTGTTGTCTTATTACTTAGTTTAAATCAGACTGAGTATTATCTATTTTACGAATATCATCAGCTGCAATGCCTGTGTCAAATTTAAAATTATTTACAGTTGTACTACGTACAACAAAAGTTTGTATATTAAAAGCTACTAACGTAGCTATTTGTCTTTTAAAATTAAAAGGAAGGTACATAGTATCGTGAGTCAACTTAAATCTACTTATAAACTTATTTATATCTAAATAAAAAATAAAATCGCCATGACGATATGTCATGTTGTACATATGTACATTTAAATTATGTATGTGCTCATTTCTACTTTTATCTAGCGATTCCATATCCATTCATACTTTTATCTAGTAAATCTACGAAATCATGTCAATAGGCGATGCGGCTAGCAACTCATCACTATTTAATTCTCTTTTCCATTTACATGCCCTACAACAGGCTAAATGTGGCCATAAAGTCTTATAGACCTAGGCTTTGTCTACTCCGCAAGGGAAAAAGACGTGATACTATGTATTCCTATAATTAATCTAAGAGAAGCAAATAGTTTTTTATATTAGACAACTATTACTTTTATCCTCATAGGATAGGACAGATTTTATATCAAAAATCATCCTTAGAAAGCGATAATCCTTACTAATAAAAGCGAAAGTGAGTTTGTTTGTTTGTTTGTTACGCTTTCACGCCGTGACTACTGAACCGATCATCATGAAATTTTGCATACAAGTTCTCTGGAGTACGGAGGAGGACATAGGCTACCTTGTATCCCGGGAAAAAGTACTATTCCCGAGGGATCGACATTGACGCGGGCGGAACCGCGGGCGAAAGCTAGTATATAGAATAAAATTGTATAAAGAATCGACATCTTTTATTTGTCTCACCTTTTGTTTTCTTTTGCATTTCTTATCAAATTATTAATGGCTCAAAGAATGAAAATTGTACAGGTACGAGTATCTATACAACTTTATACGATTAAGAAATAAGTTTAGAAGAAGGAAGACTCTCACTCTTAAGTATTTTCCTTTTTTTTTTAGTTTATTTATAAATATATAGTACATAGTATTGTTCAAGTACAATTTAGTTATTAAGCTTTGTTTTTGTCACAAAAAGACATTGTCCTTTTTTACAAAAAAATTTGTTAGGTAAGATCATATGGTAAATTTTAAATTTTCATGCGTCATAACTATGATAGCTAGCAGCCCTTAAAACTATTTGTTACTCTGTGAATAACGTTGTGGGCTACGTTATTAATAACTCTGTAGTATGTATAATTGTACCATTACTTATAACGTAGCTGTTTGTTGTCCAAATAAATAAAATAAAAAAATAAAAAAGTTTTATCTCGAATTAAAAATGCTTGCTTGATTTTTCAATCAAGCAAGCATTTTTAATTCGAGAAGTTTCCACTTGTCGGCTCTTTTCACTAAAAGCCTAAAAGATACTATCAAAAGAGCGCGCTTAAACATTAAAAAATTAAATTAAGAATGAAGATGTGCTTGATGAAAGATAAGTGACCGGAAGTCGTTCATTTGGGGCAGTAAACTGTTAATTATCAAATCATATTAGTACAAAATATCGTGTATACAGAAATGGCGCAAAATATCTACGTGATAGCGCAGAGTCGGACACCCACCGACCACGTGGTCGGATGACCTGACTAAGGTCGCAGGAAGACGCTGGTTGCAGGCCGGTTACAACCGGTCGTATTGGGAATCCTTGGGGGAGGCCTATGTCCAGCAGTGATTATAATAATATCTACGCTGATACACATTTCTTCCTCTCGCTGCTGCTTCTCTTCTCGCGCAAATCAAAGAAGCCAGCGATGCGACTAGTAAACCATTGGTATTTTGATTCTATTTTTTACCTACGTCCACCAACACCTTTAGGTGGCTTTTGGAGCTTATGACCTTAGGCTCTGTCTACCCTATCAGATATAAAGACGTAAAACGAATGTCTGTGATGCACATTTTCGGCGCCTGGTCCTACTTATGCCTTGCTTAAAAGTACAATATAAGGTTCTATATTTGGTCTTTCAACGGCCTAAATAATACGTGAAAAATTATCAGGATCTCAGGATAATGCAGAGCCTTTTGTGAATCTATACTAATATTATAAAGCTGAAGAGTTTGTTTGTTTGTTTGAACGCGCTAATCTCAGGAAATACTGGATCAATATGGAAAATTCTTTTTGTGTTGGATAGTCCATTTATTGAGGAAGGCTTTAGGCTATCATCACGCTGCGACCAATAGGAGCGAAGCAACAATAAAAAATGTTTTGAAAACGGGGAAAAATTATTCATCTACGCTAATTAATCATAATAACAGAAATTGCCACGGACGAAGTCGCGGGCAACAGCTAGTTTAAAGATAAAGAGAAACTTTAAACACACCTAGTATGCGTACAGGATCTAGTAGTCATTTTGCACGCTTCTTTTCTCGAGGTGTAGGTGTTATTTTTATCTATCCAAGAATCTCTTTAATTTAAATGAATATGTAGGTTTTCCTTAGAGCTTATACAGTCAAGCGGCATTGTGTTGATGGCAGGTACGACTTCAGCCGTCGCCACCTATCGACGGTAGTAGGCAAAACGTCAAGGGCAGCCGTCGAAGCTTTGCCTGCTGCCGCCAGCAACCAGCAATGCCGCTCGTCTGGTTGAGCTCACGAAATTATACTCATTATACGCTAGTGTTATTTTGTGCTTCTACCGGTCGTCACAAAAAAGCTTTTCGATTTCTGGACTTTCTATAATTTGTTATATTAGATTAGATTGGTTTGGATTAGATTGTGGTGTATGCTTGTAAGTTGAGTAGCGTTCGATGTTGACATTCGTGTTTACCGGGAAAATAGGGTAATTAAATGTTGAACATTATTTTACAGTTTAATAAATAATCAAGGTTACAGTGAAAGTATTTTAATTAACTATGTATTCTACTTTAATAATTAAACTATCGGCCCGCCCTGGCTTCGCTCGGGTAGATATTTAATCTATAGCCTATGTTCATCAGGGATAATGTGGGATTTTAATGGTGAAAGACTTTTTCAAATCGGTCCAGTAGTTTCGGAACCTATACGATTCTAACAAACAAACAATCAAATTATTCCTCTTTATAATGTTAGTGTCTAGATGTAGATATATTTAAATAATTTAATCGCGTTATTGATCACACACAAATGTTTTCTACAGTAAATTATTTTTACTTCCAGAAGATGAAGTAAAATATTCTTGATAGGTATAATTAAATTGGAAACAATATCAACATTCTACAGAGTTAAGTAGGTAACAAATATCATGAAATAAATACGGTTTTACTCATTCACGTTTATTCAGTCGAAATGACCGACTATTTTTGATCTATTACGAAGACCATCATCAGGGCGAATGTTAGGGGTGGCGACATGGCGGTTTCTCTTCCCTCAGCACCGTGCTTTGAGACTTTTTGCATTCATAGTTTCAGAAAACTATGTCTATATAAAAAAACAAACACAAAACAGATTTTGTGTTTGTTTTTTTATTTGTGTTCACTTTTGAGCTGTAACTTTGATAATTAAATGCAAAGTCATAAGATGATAAAATCGACTTTGTGTTTATTTTATTGAGACTGCAGTAGGTTCATTAACTTCAAAAATGTATACGCGGCCTATTATTGAAAAATTGTAGGATATTATTTAAAACTATTTTGACCTTTGACCTGGTGCGATAAAACTATTTGTGCCGTTTGGCGTCAAATGGCGAGAGATCTCTAAAAAGAGATTGCTCCTCGCCTGATCTCCGTACACGCGACAAGAGGGCTGGCTGCTTTTCGCACAAAAGATAAGCGTCACTATCCAGCGTAGGAAGCCAGCCATTATTCTTGCCAACATGCTACATGGGCAAGAATTTTTTGATTTTTAAGTTCGGTTTATTTTAAAATGTTATTTCATGGTAGGTTAGCTTATTAGTTTTTATGTTTAGTTTGTAATTTTTATTTCATAACTGTATCTACTTAAGTTTGAAAATTAAATTATAGCCAAACTAGACTTCTTGCGGCTGATATGATTATGATGATCACGTAACGAGGCATTTTTAGTTTTTGCAGCTACCCGGCTACAATAACAGACGCGCGTGGGACTGTTTGTAGCCGCGACAAACCTTGACGCTTGGTCGGGGTTCGGACACGCAAAGTAGGTGCATTTACGTCATCTATATCTGTGCATGTACGAGGCCTAATAACAAATGACTATATAAGTTTTTATAGAAATGGCTTACTATAATCAAATAAGGTCAATTAAAATTAAGCGCAAATATTCTTAAGGCTGGCATCTATAAGCTAAAAAAATGCTTCAGAAGCAAAAAAAAATCGACACGCTACATTTTTAAGATAATTATGTGGATCTGAACATTTAGAAAAACAGACGAAAGAAACACCCTGTGTACAAATAAACACTTTCTTGGCCAACAACTTTTCACAAATATCTACTATGCATAGTAAGTCACGGTCTTCGACAATCAAAACAGCTGATTTATCGATTTTAATAAAAAAATATTTTGTATAAAAAATACAAAAAATCTGTGTCGATTTCTGAAAATTTGCTACGAAAGCATTTCTTTGACTTATGGACCTTGTATAATAATGGCATTATACGGGTTACGAAGTTAATAGTTCTGATTAAATGAAAGTAAACTGATAACATCGAGATAATTATATTGAATAGATACTTAACTATAAAATGATCATCATCTTAGCTATAAAATAAATTGAATAAAAATGATTGTGAGTCGCGTGGCACTCTTGCTGGTGAACTAACTTGAAAATGTATCATCATCAATTTTGCCGACTTGGCATAACTGTGTACGTTGCTTGCTCATACACACGTGTTCTTTAGGTTAGTTAAAATATCCTACATATTTATCGTACCTTCTTAACTCAAAAGCAACGTACGCAGTTTATTACGCTGTTTAAGATTTTTATCAAAAACAAAATAAAATCAGCAATAATTTCCCGAGAGCACATTTACGGGCATCATTAACTAAATGCTGGCCTGACGCCTGCAGGACCCGATTATAATCGCTCGGAATCGTAACTTTCATCGATACATTTAAATCGATATTCGCTCAAAATTTGATATTAACCTTAATGAGCCATGATGACCGTCCTACGGGCGACCGTGGGTTGGTTTGTTCCTTTTGAGACTTTTATTTAAATCCTTTTATAAGTACATAATATTTTGATATTGTTATTTACATAACAGGTTCTAAATAGGTAGTTCAATAAAATTAAAAAATCATAGAATAATATAGATAGCTATTGTTCGAAATCATAATTTTGAATAGATTTTTTAATTTCAATTATGTTTCCTGATTGTTTGACGTGATAACGTCTCATAAATTGATGAATGCCGGCTGCACGCACATTCCGAGTACAAGCGAGAGCGCGAAACAAGCGATAGAAAGGCATGATCGGTAGGTTCTTGTGACGCATCTATATCTCTACCATCGTTATTACGTAAAATTATCGTCCGTAACCCAGAAAACCTTACTTTTTTCAAAATGGTAGAGATTAGCACGAAAGATATATAGTGCTTGAACATTTTAAGTTTGCTGCGATCTGAAAATAATGCTCGCGAGGTCTATAACTCACAGAACCATTAGTTGCCTTTTCAATATATTTTACAATACCAATTTTAATCAAAACTATTATATGGTATTAAATTGTAAAAAACAAATTTTAAAGCTTAATTCTAAGTTAATATATATGCGCATATGAACAGACGACTAGGCTAAGGTTAACATTTACCTTTTGGAAAAATTGTGCATATTTATTACGTATTTTTTAAAAATTTGTTATGAATATGCACAATTTTTCTATTTTCATCCAATCAGCAGCAGGTATGTCTAGTAGAAAATCCCCCTGTGATGTAGACTAGATTTTTAACAGTGATGCTACCTAGCAAGTGCTAAGTGGAACAATCCGTATCACCTTTTATTCCTTTGCCACTCAATTTCAGAAAAGTGTATCGACATAATTCAGCCAAAATTATGACGTGTTGTAACAACAGTGTACTGCTCATTACGATCGCTGCACACTCTTTATTTTCAATTAGGTATTTATAGAGATATAGGTTGATGTTAATATAGTATGAAAAAATATTCCGCCTAAAGAGAAAAGCTCTAAATCTGCATTTTATACATTTCTAGACATCCGTAGTTGATGACAGATTAACTATAGGAATCTACAATATAGTAAATAAAACTCATTCTTATAAATTGGACATTCAAGTCATTGTTGTGCATAAAAATTTCAAATACATATTCAAAAATAGTAAAAGTAGAAATCTTCTTCTTCTTCTTCAATACGCCGATTTGTTTATATATAAAAGGATGGCATCTATATCGCACTCCGCTTCGTGTGGTGTGTGTGTGTGGCACTGAACTTAGCTGTAAGTACATTTTTGACGTCAACAATAAGAATATATAAGTATCCCACAACATTATAAGTATATCAGTAAGAATATTGGAACCCCTTACACAAATCGATAATTATTTAATCGATTATCAAATAACCGACACTAAAATATCGAATCATTAATGAGTAAATGCTTTTATTGTATCGCTTCCTAGACAAGCCATGTATACCTGTATACCCCGCGTAAATAAAGACATATAATATAAAGCCAAGTATGCTAAATTTATTTGTTTTCTTTTCACACTTGTTTTTGTTTTTCGTCTGTGTAAGTTGTCAACGCAGATATTAATATTTTGCTTTACATTTTTAGTTCTGCCATCATAAATCATAAAAACGCAAACACCATGTATCCACAATTTGATCCATCCAAAAACACGTACGCTATAGGCGTTGGAGTCACGTTTCGTATTCACATCAAAATTATAAAGAAGCTAAGTGAAATTTGCCGATATCAAGATGGCGTCCGTAATGACAGCTGTCATCGTGCGTGCGAATTTATGATCGGAACTGACCATAGACATCACTTTTTTTTTGTGCACTAGACCGAATATTTTTTTCGCAATAATGATACTACTACCAAGTCTTTCCGTGGATGTCGCAGAAGACTAAGAATATAAATTAGACAGACAAAGCTAAACATCAAATATGACCTCTCCAATCCGTCTGGCCAGCGTGGAGAGAGTAGTCCAAATCCTCTATTTGTTCTGGCCAAATATGCTCTGATAGTACAGAGAGGGTCGTGCTCCTGTAGTGGAGACTAAAAAGACCTGATGATGATGAATGATACTACATTTACTATATCGTCTGATTGTCAAATTTATCCAAGGTTTTTGATCTGTTGACTTCATTATTTTCATAATTTGAAACCAATATGTCTATTCATAACTGGGATTGTATGAGGCACTGAAAAAAGCTACGACAACATTTGGATTGTTACCCCACTTTTTGAAATCACTATATATTTCTGTACATAAGGCAAAATACTTTATTTGTGGCTGCTTTGGTTCTTTATCTACATAAAATAACTATTAAAAAAACATGTTTTAATATTGCCAGAGCATTAGCTATTTTTGCAGATCTCTATTTTTCGTGACATCTATCCCAGATAATAGTTGCCTAATCAATTTAAGTTTAATTAGGGTTAATTGTTCTCCCGAAAAAAAGGGATCGATTGCCCAAAACCTTAGATCGCAATTCTCTTACACATGCAATCGCACCGAGACATACAACACTGTTAATTTAGTTCTTTGGAGAGTCTTTCGATAGATTATTAAAATAGCATGCGGTTCATCGGCAAAGCTGGAGTTATTGCAACCTAGGCAACTATTCTCCTAAGGCAAATATCCTGGTTTTACCTCTTGGTAAATAGGACTGTTTACACTTGTTGCTGAGAAGAAAGATTTTCGGGTTGCCTCCGTAACATGATACGCGTGACAACGTTTATCGTCTATCGCCATTTTGTTTTTCGTAATATTTAAAGCGTAAGTCTCTTGTCTTTAAAATTGATAGACAAACTAATTCTTTTGACGTGGTTAATAGTACTTTATCTCAAGTGTTGGATTGGTCCATAGCGAACTATCTATTGTTGAACGCTAAGAAAACGAAATGTATTAAATTTTGCTTACCAAATGTTACAAAAATTCCAACACAAATAGTAATGGATAATGAACCAGTAGATTTAACTGATAAAACAACATTTCTTGGAATAACTCTTAATGCCAGGCTTCAATGAGGTGCCCATATTACTACGTTAGCGGGTAAAGTTAGTTCTGCAGCTTATGCTGTCAGGAGAATTAGACAACTGACTGATGTTGATACTGCGCGTTTGGTATATTTTAGTTACTTCCATTGTGTTATGTCTTATATTTTACTATGGGGTAACGCTGCAGAAGTAAACACCATATTTGTACTGCAGAAACGCGCTATTAGATCTATATATAAACTTGGTGCTAGAGAATCTCTTAGAGAATTGTTTAAAGATAAAAATATTTTAACTTTACCTTCTCAGTACATATTTGCGAATATTATGTTTGTGCGCTAAAATCTTGATTTATATAAGAAAAATAGTGATATCTATGACCGAAACACGAGAAATAAAAATAAATTAGCTACACCAGTATTGCGATTGCAGAAAGCTATGGATTCATTTCTGGGTCTAGGAGTACGCTTCTATAATAAAATTCCTGCAGAAATATTAGGTCTGCCTTTACTTAAGTTCAAAACGATTATAAAAAACCAGTTAGTAAAAAAGGCTTATTACTGCATTGATGATTATATAACTGATAAAACGCGTGGAAATTTATATAAATTTATTTAATGTTAACAATTTAATTTATAGTATGAAAAATTGTGTTTAATGTTAACAATGTATTCAGAGCCCTTCAGGCACGTAGGGACCATGTCTGGATTGAGTTTCTTTCGGCGTATTCTTCTCACCAGTGGTCGTTCCGAAACGCTAGTAGTATTTCAATTTTGCATATATTAAAAAATATATAAGTAATTAAAATATGACGTTCAAAAAGAGATACATGTATCCAATTTTGAATAAAAATCTTTGACTTTGACTTTGTAATATGGAGATAGTTATGAACACGCGATATAAACGGCGTCACGGGTGTCATGCTAAGGGTGCAGGTAACGCAAAAAACAGCAAGTAAGCAAACGACTTCCAATGTTCTTAAAATTTCAATAATATTTATTTTTTATCACGTCTTTATCCCTAACGGGGTAGACAGAGCCTAAGGTCATAAGACTGAAAGGCCACATTTAGCGTGTTTGTGGGCGTAAAGGTGAAAAACGGAATCAAAATAGTGATGGGTTGATAGCCGCATCACCTATTGTCATGATTCTTTAGATTTTCGCCCATTCCCTTGACCGGCTTCTACGGTTTGCGGGGGAAGAGAAGCAGCTAGCACATTCTACGTTTTTTCTTTTCTCCCAGACCAGCATGGAAGAAATTTCAATAATAACTCAAATATTCTGTGCTTGCTGCTGCATAGGAAAGGTTTAGGTCTCCGTAAATAAAACAAGTCTAGCATAAAAACATGTCGTTGGATAGGTTCAAAATAATGGCCTAATTGGGCCTAATGGTGATTATTATGTAATTTTGGACCGAGAAATTGTGCCATTGAAAGTAGTTCAGTTATTTTGATTTACGATGGTGCCGGGTTTGCTTTAAGAATTTTTTGATGACTTAATGATCCGTACATTGTAACTTGTTAAGACACGCCGCGGTTGAATTTAAATGTGTATAATACCAGAGATTTGTATTATTTATATGAATCGAGTATAGTTCCGGGATATGTACAATATTGCGCGATATTTATTATTTAAAGTCAAAGAAAAAATCTCAAGGACAGTTTAGTGTTGAATGCAAAAGAATGTGCCATAACCTTCGATCATATATAGATACACAGTCTCATACAAAATGAAGCCTAAATAATGTCCCATGCATACTTACAAACAACAACAAAAACGGTACATACTGAAAGTATCTCTGAGCACTCCATAGTAAGCACTCCATCTTTCATTTTCACTTTTGACGCATAGTTTGCACCTTTTCACTGACCTTCGTCATCGCGAGACGTGTGAGTGCTAGCGCAGTTTATTGAAACTGTGGACATAACAGCTCCGAAACTCGATTAGAGCGCTGTTTTGCCGCTCCACTCTTCGAGCGCGAATCGTGTATTATATTTGATCAAAGGCCATAACTTACGGAGAAGATACAATGTTACGATCACCTTGACAGTGCAGCACTTAATTATTCTGAGGTGCATCATCAAGTGCAGTTATTTAAAAAATGTTCCTGTCCGGAATAATGATAGGTGCCGATGCCGAGTCAAACTAGAAAATGAACGCGATAAGTCTCTTTCTTTTTATTTATATAAAGAAAAGAATCTAGCCTATTTTGTCCCACTGTCGGACAAAGTTCTCCCCCATTTTTATTCCATCTATGGAATAGGGTTTGTTAGATATGTATTTTTGAGTAGCAGGTAATAATAATAATAAATAATAAAATACATTTATTCCTCATCATAATTTACACAATAGTAATACATTTAATTTAAAACAAACAAACAACCATGAAAATTGTGAGAGAGTGGTGTCTGAGAAAGGTTTCAAACGAAACCTGTAATACAGATCACCACATAGCACTCTAAAGATTCAAGCTGAAGAGAAACAGATTAAATGGCTTATAACAATGTGCCCAAGGAAAGGATAATGTAGGTGGTTCATTCTTGTATTAAAATAGTTTATTTTATTTTGCCTACATGATGTATATAGACGTTTTAAATGAACAGAGAAATTTAAACAAAAAATAAACCGAAACACATACATATATTTACATTAATCGAGATCATATATCTCGGTCAGTGCATTCTTCCAAAAGTAAATTCGATAAAACGTGACATCGGGGAATAATGAGTTAGCCGCGACTTCTGGGAACGATATATAAACTATGAATTATTCGATATAACGATAAGGGTCCCTTAATAATATATTTATTTTCGGTCACTTGTATTATCTCTTATTTATCCTCTCTTTTAGGAATCAGGATGACCTACAACATTAAAAGAACCTTGATGCAAAATGATTATATATTTTATAAATGAGTTTAATCTTTTAGGCTGGCGTTATCGAGGATAATGAGACAGATTTATCGAAATCAGGAATCGATCCTTTAAAGATCCCGGGTGTGTTCGCACAATTGATAACCTGTTGTGTGTTAATGTGTAAATCATTGTAAAGAGCAACTTAATTCCTAAGTCGCTGTTACCACATTGAGAATTTTTGCACTCCTAATACCGCGAAGCGCTTGAGGACCTAATAAGAGGTCTTTCAACAATGAGTTTGTTTTTTAAATCAAAATAAAATAATGAAGTTAGGTCACAACGAAGAGAAGAAGAAAGAGTAAAGGTTGGCAATTATGAATGAAAAATGATATCGGCCAAAAGGTCATGTTGACCACGGTAAGAAATATGGATTATCACGTTACGAATTTTGAGATTATGTACAAGCTTTGAACCTATTAACTGGCGGCCGGCGGACCCCACCAAGCCACTACGACATCACGGAGCCGAACATTGCAGAAGGCGGCCGAATGCAACCGAAGCCGGGCCGGACCTCACTTGCGTTCCATCCTCTGATCTCTTTGCTTCATTAATAATTTGTATTTTTCTAAATAGTCTTTTATTTGGGATATACAAGCAACCAGCCAGACCTACATATATACAGTCCTCTTACAATTATTACAGGCTCTGTTGTAAACAGACAATTGTTGTTGGTTATTTGTTTCTTGTTGTTGTTGTTGTATTGCATGTATAAGTTTAGTTATATAAATTATATATATTTTTTATAAATTGTATAATTAAGTATAGATATATTTAAATATATGTATACGAAGGAGACGTGTACAAATTAAGAGTCGCACAGAGAGCCATGGAGCGAGCCATGCTCGGCATCAAGTTACTAGATCGTGTTCCAAACACCGTAAGTCGACAACGTACTAAACTACGGGATATCGGAGAAACGGTCATGAGCCTTAAATGGAACTGGGCAGGACACCTGGCCACACGGAGTGATGGCAGATGGAGCAAGAACTTAACCGAGTGGTGGCCTAGAACCGGGGAAAGAAGCGTCGGAGGTTCGATGAGATGGGTTTACGATATAGTCAAAATCGCGGGTCGCTCCTGGATGAGATCAGCATAGGATCGAGATGGATGGCGGAAACGAAGAGAGGCCTATGCTCAGCAGTGGGCGGAAGACGGACTGAGATGATGATGATATTAATAATATGTTTATTTATTCAGTTTTATTTTTGCGCCGCACAACTTTCTTTGTTTTATTCTTATTTTTGTTTGACTGGGAGAGAATGCTCATTCATAGCATTAAGTCCGCCTAACTTTTTTACTTTTGTACAGAAACATTTTTAAATTATTCAGGGTATTCACGTCAAAAAGTGAGATAAATAAAGGAATAAGAATAAGATGTTCTTTCTGGTTATAAATGCAGGTGGTGAAATTTCCTGGTTATTACAGATGTAGTGGGAGGGATGGATAGTGAAGTGGTTAGTCGGTCGTCCTTTTGAATATGCCCGTCAAAAAAATATTTATATCATGTTTTAAAATACAACAGTCGAATTTGCCAAACTCAAAAAAATCTGCCAATTACTTCTTCTTAGTCGGTCACTCTTGACAGAGTGGTCGTGGTTGTGTAGATGGTCCTGGTGCGGAATCTTCTATACTGCCCGGTTATTGGGCGAAGATTGCTGCTTTTGCAATGGCTCTCCACCTTTGTTGGTAGCATTTCGAGCTGTTTTTATTAAGTCTGTCCAACGAGTCGGAGATTTGCCTCGAGCTTTTTGCCTTCTACCCGGCCCTGGACCACAAGTCTCTCTATCGACGACTCATTTCTACTAATATGTCCAAAGAATTTAAGTAGGTATTCGTAGCTGAACAATCGACGAAAGTCTCTTTTTTATATTAAGTTCCTTGAGAATCTAAATATTTATGTGGAAAGCGGTCCATGGGATCTTTAGTAACCGTCTCCAGCACCACATCTCTAGGGCGTCGATTTTTCTGCGATCTTGTAGTTTAAGTGACCAGGTTTCGGCACCGT